>OY015313.1:36021523-38681829 GCA_955612985.1 Cheilosia scutellata
ACTGACTCACTCACACACTTAGATCATCATTAAAATTATGTAGCACTTCCTGCCATCCTAGAATCGTGAAATTTGGCAGAATGCTAGATGCAACCGTGATGCAACCACTGGGAAGAGTCCAAAACATGAGATTTTCCATTCAGAGGGCATGGTATACGCCCACTTTTGAAAATCGGTTATTATTTATTCGGACCATAAAACATAAATGTAAAAAACGATAACTTCATTTATACAGAAAACAAAAATGTGTGTAACTAGTCAGCCACAAAAAGTAATGACATCTAAATGTAGGTTCAACAAAATTGGTAGGTTCACTGGTCATGTTTTAAAATTCTAATATATTGTACAATATATGTATAATGAAGTTATAAACGAAAAGCTTGCCAAGTAAACCTACCAATTTATTGAACATTGAACCTTCTTAAACTAAGAACATGGCGTACATTTAGATGTCCTTACTTTTTTTCGTGGGCAGATACCACGCTTCCTGAATAGAGAATATACAATTTTTGATTTATTTCTCTCTGTACACTGCAAAGTATAACCGCTCTACCAACAACATTCTACGGCAATGATAAGTTGCCCAGATAAATCGTGGGCGTATACCACGCCTGCTGAATAAAAATAAATAAAAAAATAAATAGGCGGCGCAACAGGCGGTAGACACCCAAGGCCTAGCTTCTCGCAACCATTCGTTTTGTGTGAGTTTCTATTTTAGGGACGAATGGAAGGGACCTACAATTTTATGCCGAGTCCGAACGGCTGAATGGAGAAGCTTTTTCAGTACAGTCATACTCTCGGATGTTTGTCAGACGTTCGCGAAAGGTGGCGCAGTAGAAAAAAACCTTAAGATGTAATTTGTGTTTTTCCGGGGATCGAACCTGGGATCCCTCGCATAGTAGTCCAGCACACTAACCACTGCGCTACTACGCCTCCTGAATGGTGGATATAAAATGTTTGATATTCTCCTTTCTGTACACTGCAAGTGTTACCGCTCTACCAAATTATAACGTTTTACAGCAATGGAAAGTGGCCCAAATAAATAATAACCAATTGATGATGATCTAAGTGTGTGAGTGAGTCAGTTACGGTTTTTGCGATTTTTGAATTCCTGTATGTTGAGAACCACTAATGCTATAAAGATGAGATTTGCTGAGGTGAACCTCTTTAATGACCTTGGTAAATGATTTAAGTTTGAAGTTTTTGGCTTAATTGGTTTTGACTTTATTAGTTCCATATTTCTTAGTCATTTACAGTCGAAAAACATGTCCCTTAAAAAGGGGTTGCCAACCCCATCCGACCATTTTAAACTAGGCAACCCTATATATTTGGGTTAGTCTCGTCGAGCTCTATAATTTTACCAAGTTTCAACCGTTAACTCAATGAACTACCAATATTTTTATGATTTTAAAAAGAAAAATGTTATACTTTTTTTTATTTCTTTCAAATGGGGTTGCCAATCCCATCCGACCATTTTAAACTAGGCAACCCTATATATTTGGGTTAGTCTCGTTGAGCTCTATAATTTGGCCAAGTTTCAACCGTTAACTCAATGAACTACCAATATTTTTATGATTTTAAAAAGAAAAATGTTATACTTTTTTTTATTTCTTTCAAATGGGGTTGCCAATCCCATCCGACCATTTTAAACTAGGCAACCCTATATATTTGGGTTAGTCTCGTTGAGCTCTATAATTTGGCCAAGTTTCAACCGTTAACTCAATGAACTACCAATATTTTTATGATTTTAAAAAGAAAAATGTTATACTTTTTTTTATTTCTTTCAAATGGGGTTGCCAATCCCATCCGACCATTTTAAACTAGGCAACCCTATATATTTCGGTTAGTCTCGTCGAGCTCTATAATTTGGCCAATTTTCAACCGTTAACTCAATGAACTACCAATATTTTTATGATGTTAAAAAGAAAAATGTTATACTTTTTTTATTTCTTTCAAATGGGGTTGCCAAGGTCATCCGACCATTTTAAAGGTGGCAACCCTATATTTTTGTTAAACGCACAGCCGTGTCTTTCATTTGGCACTAATGGCAACCTTTAACTCGATAAGCTAAGTTGTAGTCGAAAAACAGGACCCTTAAAAAGGGGTTGCCAACCCCATCCGACCATTTTAAACTAGGCAACCCTATATATTTCGCTTAGTCTCGTCCAGCTCTACAACTTGGAGAAGTTTTAACCGTTAACTCGATGGACTAAGTTATGGTCGAAAAAACGCACCGGAAGTGACCCGTTTTAGACGTCATCCGACCAAAATATTTTAGGCAACCCGGGTGCGTTTTCTTAGTCTCGAGTAGCTCTATCGACTAAGTGGCATAAGAATCTTTAACTCGATGAGCTAAGTAATCCGACGGTCGCCGCTTGGACTATACACTAATATATTCTTTTCAGAATAACTAACTCTAGGCCTCTCCTTCTGCCTTTCGAAATATTGCAATTAAAGTGTCTTCTAAGCCGAAATCACATCTATTCGTCTTAACACGGTATCACATAGGTGTATTCATCGACAAACAAGCTGTAATAATATCCCTAGTGTTCCGAAAAAATTCTAAAGTTTTGACAGTACAACCTCGCCCTTTTCTGGGCTTTTGGTCACTGTGCAGGATCCGAGAACTGTGCTTAAGCTCCTCTGACTTTGACAGTGTATAAGTCTGCTCAACTTGCAATGTGCATTCACCACTCTCCTACGTTAAAGAACAATTCATTCGGATGTTGAAGGCAAAGCAAGTCACTAATGGAAACATCTAGGATATTGTGATAATGCTGGATTCATTTGACCAACTCTGGGTATGAAAAGATGCAAGGATCTCCTATGGCTTAGAAGCTCTAGCATCTCGAAAGTCATTAATATCATGTCCGGGGACTTCTCTCACCGAGAGCCACCTTAAACTAACTAATTAATTAACTAAGACCAAATATGGCTTAGTTTACATTGAGAACCTTCACTAATGACCTAGCCACATCGACCTTTACTATTACACCATTATTGACAGGTGAAGAATTACACTGCTAGAGATAAACAGCGTTAGATGGCAACGCGTCCTCGTACAATAGCCTTGACTATGGAATGAAAAAGAAATAGAAAAATACACATCCTTTTATCAAAGAGTAGCAATCTGTGAAATCATTTTATAACGTCTTAACTTCACAGGGATGGTCTTTATACTTGACCATCCCCGTGAAGCACCTAAAAAATCAAGCACCACAAGTACGTTGTTACATTTGTGGACTGGTGTGAATGTGAATTTTGCAACAGAGAAGTGCAAATATGAACACACAATCTTATGTACACCTGAATACAGTCCTATCAGCAGATGCTACATTTGACATTAGTCGAGAAATTCCTCTCACCACAAATATATCAAGGGTAAAGTAGGAAACAACATTAAATTTCCAGAACGGTAATGTTGGGTCTATTTACATTTGCAAAATAGCTCTTCAATCTTCCGTTCGAAGTGATGTAAGGTCAAATGTAAATTTGTGAAACATCTTTCGATTATACTGACATAACCTTTTTCACATCCCATAAACATCCCTAGCAACATCTTAACCTTTACACAGAGTTACTAGAATACCCGTCCATAACTCAAATTCACCTATACAAATTCTGTCGATTCAAATTGAAAATTTTAAATATAGATATATTTAAGCGACCCATTCTTTTACCCAAAGTTAATGGTCTCATCTCATTCAATTTGCTTCACCCACCTATTCAATTTACGCTTGCAGGGGGGTTGAGTAACGAACACACAGTGCCAACAAAAAAAAACTAACATAAATTTTCCGGTAGCATTTCCCTTACCATAAATTCCCAACTTAAGTCTGATAATGAACATCAATTGACATTTTTATTTGGCATCACATGGATAAGCACTAGTAATTGTAAAGCACTTTAAGAGCTTATTTCGATCGTTAACGTTCCTGAACGCCTCCTTATTCGACTCCCGCAGCAGCCGATAGAGACGACACTCGAATTGTGGACGATAATTGAAGTTCGAATTAGACATCATCGAAAGGAAGTAATGCCTTTTAGAGAAACCCTTGAATAGGAATAAAGAACGCAGGCCATTGCACTTCTTTGCTGCCAAACTCACTGAACTGGTTCTGGCATTTTGCAAAATTATTTGAAAGGATCAAAATGCAAAGAAATTGTACATAGAATGAGATGTAGATTGAACGAAATGACATAAAAAAATCAATGCCAACATCTCATGTCATCCTTCAATCAACAAGATAAGAATTATGTATATTATGTAGGTAGGTATAGCACATATGAGTTTGGGACCATTGGCAAGCCAACCACTCCTCTGTATTTCGGATTATACTACACATGAAAAGATGTAGGCCGTTTGCTTGTTTCTTGTTCAAATTAGGATCCATCTGATTTCTGACTGACTGACTGATAGTTGTATGCTGTCACAGTAAACAGAAAAGGAGCATCCAGTGGATTTCCCTAGAGAACCTTATTTTTATGCTTGTTCTTCTTCGTGTCTTCCCTTGCTCGTTCTGTGTGGCCTTCTGGACCATTCATTGATAGAGTTCCATTGGCGGCAGCAGCTTCCTTCTGCCTCAGCCTCACTACACTTGTGACCGTTCTAAATGACCTCGTTCCCAGAATGAATTCCTAACGAAAATGTCTTGCATTCTTTTCTTCGCTTGTGTGTGTATTAATATTTTATGCTATCTGTGTGATTTGTGGTAATTTGGAAAAAGGTTTTGTATCCGTCCGGGGACTTTCAAATTGATGTCAAAAAGGATACACATGCTGAAAATGGCCAAACATATATATATATACAAATATAGGAAAAGCCCTATCCTTAAGGATTCAGCGAACTTGTACAAAACTTTTGATGAGGATGAAAAAAAGAAGTTGTATACATAATTTGATTTTTTTTTGTTACTTTTGAAGGAGAAAATTGTTATTGATTGTATTATCCTTTGGGCTGAATATTATTAGTGACATAACTGTTTTAAAAATCGTTTTACTGCGAGCTTGAATGTCCCTGATTCGTTCTGTGTAAATTGTGCCATTAGTGACAGTGGAGTGGTCAGTATACAATTGGTTCAATGAATTTCAAAGTGATCCGAGAATGTTTTGTTTTTCTTTTGACACGGTTGTACTATTCCATTGTACACTCTGCTTCAACCGAACAGGTACACTCGAGAGCGGAAAAACCGATAACTCCTATCTAAGTTTACAGACTTTTTTTTTACTGTTTGAGAAAATAGTAGGATTCCATTACATTGTCTTTTAAAATAATTTTCCAGCTATAGAAATTTTTTTTCTCGGCTGTTTTTCTGTTAGACAAAAAAAATAATAGATTTCGATAGTTCCATAATATGAGATAGGACGCCTACCTAATCAGTTGACGTGAAAACATATGCCTCATTTTTCAATACGGTAAATAAAACGTGGGCGTATTAGTTCAGTGGTTATAGGTTAGTGTGCTAGAAAAAACAAATTACATCATTCGATTTTTTTTCTTCTGCGCCACCTCTCACGAACGCCTGACAAACATTCGGGAGTAGGTATATGACGTCTACGCTCAGGCATACGTGGATGATGTTGCCATACTTTCTGTCGGATCATATAATGGTCGATGAATAGTGCATTAGGAATGGGCTTTCGGTCAATCGTTTGAGAGGTTGTTCTCTTCACGAGACGGAGGATTTTAGCTGGTCTGACTCACCCAATGCTAAAAGGCGGCACTATCCAGATCTTTGATGAAGCGAAATATCTGCGATATATAATATAACGCCAAAGAACGGTTTGTTTCGGCTGTACGGGTGCTTTCCCGAGTACGCCGGGCTGTGCTCTAGATGCTCTGCTTGATTAACCTCCCCTTGATACCTTTATCATAGGTGTTACTATCAAAGCGATCTACCGTCTCAGGCGGGGTGGAGATCTATGCTATCCTGAAGACTACCGAATATATTGTTAAAAATAGGTGGCGGGGTCGGAGTATCTGCGTCTGTAGCGACAGCCAAGCTTCGCTTAAGGCTTTGCTCAAACCTGTAATCTTTTCCAAAATAGTTCGGGAATGCAAGAACTCTTTGAACTCTATCGCAAGGCTGAACTCTTTGATTCTTGTCTGGGTCCCAGGTCACACTGGGATTGCTGGAAATTAGATATCCGATGAGATTGCTAAGCAAGGCTCAGAGGATAATTTCTCGGGACTAGAACCTGTGCTGGATCTTCCTGCGTCCTCGGTCAGGGCTTCCATTGACGATTGGGTCTTAAACGAACACAATTGTATAGCAGGGCTCTACAGGAAGCGGGTAGACTAAACGCATGCTCCCGAAATTCAGTAAGAAGTCTGCATCATTCCTGATGTCCTGTAGATATGACTGCAGAAAACTTATTGGCATTCTTACGAGGCACTTCGCACTGTCTGCGACGCTTGTGGAGAGGGCGACGGTACTTCGGATCATTTCTTATTGTCCTGCCTTTGCTCGGATAAGGTGGCAGATTTTTGACGCTGATGTGGTGAGTGCTGACCCTGTGAGCTCCTCATCGCTGAATTGCATTCTCGGCTTTCGCCAAAGGTCGAAGAAATTCCAGTAAAATGGGTAATACTGGATTTGCTTCCTGGTACATAGTACAATGGACCAGTTGCGTCTGAGTGCTCCAGTGAAGTGTTTCCTAACCCGACAAAAAAAGGTATCTATTAACTGCCCTGAAAAAAATTGTAGGTCCCTTCGATTTGTCAAAAAAAAACTCACACAAGCGAATGGTTGTGAAAAACTAGGCCTGTGGTGCCTGCCTACGCACCTGTTGTGTCTTTTTTTAAATTACATCGATTGACTATTCCGATGATGCACATGATGCACATTCTTACCAGATTTTCTGCACATGTGTTTGGGTCATAAAAATAAAATAACATCACTAACTCTGGTGCAAAATATTTATCTTATCTCTAACTAAAAATAATGTGAGGAGAAAAACTACTATCATAACAAATATCGACATTATGAAGTTAGTGCAATTAGATAAATAATTTTCAAAAACCTGTATTTGATCAATTCCGAAATTTGTTATTGTTTTAAATACCTACATTTAATATTGGAGATAAAACATAGAAAAATAGAACCCTTTATAACCCTTTAATACAACCCTTTATAAGTATATGTATATAGTTTGATGATTTATCATTATGGAATGCATTGGTCACCAGAATCCGATGAATCTAATTTATATCGGTGCATTTTGTTAGAACAAATCAGGCGTGGTCCCAAAAAGCCAAATTTGGCTTCCAAGGCTGTTGAAGAATAGCATTTAAAATTTTTTTTGTATCGGCGAGGCCAACGCTCCTTTGTCTAATTTTGACCAATCTTCTCAGGAACACTCCTGGGCCAATACCTAAGATTGTCTGTAAATTGGAACTCAATCGATTCTGTGGTTTTCGGTAGGTATATAAGATTTTGAATGTTTTTTTGTATGGGTGTGCCACTCCCCTTTGTCCAATTTTGACCAAACCATCATAATAACCATCTCCAATATCAAAGATAGCTACTCTAAAAATTTGAGACCAATCGGTGCAAAACTTTTCCGAATTTTTAATGCAAACACAAACCAACATAACATTTTTATATACATAATATAAAGACATGGGCGCAGTAGCGCAGTGGTTAGTGTGCTGGACTGCTGTGCGAGGGATCCCAGGTTCGATCCCCGGAAAAACACAAATTACCTCTTAGTGTTTTTTTCTACTGCGCCACCTCTCGCGAACGTCTGACAAACATCCGAGAGTATAACTGTACTGAAAAAGCTTCTCAATTCAGCCGTTCGGAATCGGCATAAAATTGTAGGTCCCTTCCATTCGTCCCAAAAATAGAAACTCACACAAACGAATGGTTGCGAGAAGCTAGGCCTAGGGTGTCTACCGCCTGTTGCGCCACCTATTTATTTTTTTTTAATATAAAGATTGATCGTCCGTTTAGCATCTTGTATTTTTTTGCTCCGAATTTGTCTTCTCGCAAGCTTCGTTGAGCTTGCCTTACTTCTAAAAGTATTAATTTACAAAATCCCTATATACAGTGAGCGTCAAAAATGAGTCAACACCAAAGCATTTTTATTTAAAGTTTTAAAACAATTTTTTTATATATCTAGATAAGATATATATGTAGTTGTTTATGCTATCGAAATGAAATACGTTTTGGTATTGTTATTTTGTTATCAAACTTTTTACAAATTGTTGGTTTTTATACATATTTCAAGACATTAAAAGAGCGTCGGTATTTACTCACTTTTAACTCTCATTGTAGGTCACTAGCTGTGAAAGTGAGACCTTGTAGATACTAAACTCTCTTTAGACAATTTGGGCGGGGCGCTCCATACCCAAATGTTAGATGTTCCCCTTTGGCAAAAGTCAAATGTACCTACAACAAGTTCTTGATAAAAATTTAAATTATTTTTTTATTTATTTTGTAGAATTTTAGCTCACGTTTGTTTTTTGACATTTACGAGAAATTCTATCAAAATCGTGTTATTCATCAAAAATTACAACAGGATTCTCAATTCCACAAAAACCCGTAGCTACTCCGATAAGTGTAAATTTCTTATTCTTTGGTTATTAGGTTTCACATTAAACATGACAAAATCATATGAGCCCCTACATACCTTTACCTATGTCTTTCATGTAAATGCATTTTTTTTTCACTTAATTTACCCTTTTAATTTGTTTTTATTTATGTTTAACTGTTTTTTTTTTTTTATTTTTATGTTAAATTTCTTATTTAGATGGTCATTCTTTTGACATTTTGATTGTCATTAGGCGTATTTTTTTGGCAATCTATAGCTAGCTCACTTTTACTTTTACATGCAAAACCAAAAGTGGGTATAAAAGTGGCTATAATTAACGCAGTAATAAAGTGGAGATAGGAGAGTTGAAAAATGTCATTCATAGATGGCGGTGTTGTAAATAGGGAGGAATTATTTTTCATCCTTGAACGTTGAGAGCGGCTATTTGTCACTAATGGGTTGTGTTCGTTGATTGTTGTCTGAATTGGTAAATATTTTGCAATTCTCTGATTGGTTGAAATGCATTTATACTTTTTAATACTTCATATTCTTACATAATATTATTTAAAATACGATTGAAAATGCTACATAAACTTTGTTGAAAAATAGATATTAATATGTACTTACTGCAATTTGTTGTATTCAAGGTAACAAAATGCAACGTGAACATTCAATAGATGTAATAGACGCGATTCCTTTTTGAATATTTTAAAGATAATCATTCCTGTGCTGAATTCCGACCGAAATTGAATTCGTGCGGATTTCGAGTTTTCTGTGTGATCAGTTCGCTTAATACATATTTAGTTTTTTTACAGTAGCTGACTTGATTTGTTTCAATTAAGAAATAGGTAATTGGAAAACAGAAGTCAATGCGACTTAAGGTAATCAAAAATGCATGTTTGGTACACCGAAAATTCGAAATCCGCACGAATTCAATTTCACCCGGAATTGAGCACGGGGGTTGATGTATGCACATAATTTCACCGCATTTTCCCGTAAACAAGGCGTATTAAATTTTGATGCTCATATTAGATCAACAAAATAGACCAACAACATTTTTCAAGCTACTTTTGTTTTGTTTTATTCCACCTTCAAACAAAATATTTTTTAAAAAGGTTAAGTAATTTAATTTCATAAGATGATGGATTTTATTGTTTTAAAAATTATAAACATCTGTCTAGAACCGGATATATGTCTTGGCAGCGCAGATAGTCGCAGTAGCACCCAGCAATAAAACGTCTGCACCATCACCATTAGGGGTCGTAAACTAATTAATTAAAACCCAGCGAAAGACAATACATAGAATAATGAATTCTGCCAGCAGTATGAATATGAATACGGCTGGAATTTCGAAATACAGTTCATTCAGTATTAGTTAACGAACCTTTGTAGTCGATACAATTTAAGAACGATTTTCAGTTTCTCCAATGAGTATCAATTTTTTGAACATACCCTTTTCCAACTAATATGTCAAGTTGAAAACACGCGTACCAACTTCCAAATAAAAATAAAGTGTGCTAAAGTGAGTTAGGGATGTTTTTTTGAGACTCGAAAAGTGAGTATAGTAAAGAGTCTCAAAAAAATACGCCTATTATAAAATCTTCCTTGGTCTTACCTCCTTAAGTTTTGCACTTTGATGATGTAGATACATTTAATAAAATAAAGTTATGTCGTCTTTCTCTGTCATTTAATTATCTTCTGTAAAAATCTAAAATCAATCCCCACCACTTGCTGCTCATATTTACCTACTGATGTAGGCACATAAATGTATGCTAAACAAACCAATGCTAAATAAACTAATCTAACAAACTTGACACTAAATCACGCATGCAGCAAAATTGGCAACGCAAACACACACAATCAAAACAGTCTATCAAAATTTCATAGTTTTGCATTTCAGCGGTATAATAACAGTTTTCCAATTAAACTATAAAACAAATGGACTCAATAAAAATAAACAAACATTGCTCTCAGTATAGTATACCTACCTATTTATAGATTGCTAGCGGTACACGTACAATATAAAGTTTGCTGTTTTGAAAATTATTAAGAACACAAAAAATCTCACACTTTCGAAAATGCACTTGAAGAGAATTAATTAAGATCCACTGCGAATAAAAGTATCTCATAAGTATAATGAGTGAGAATGAGAATACCCAAGTACTTATATGCCGATGCTGCATCCCAAGAAATAATTACTTTCTCTCAGGACACAGTGAGTTCACCAACATAGAATAAATTATTCCACACACTAAACTACAAGAAACAAATATCATGTAACCACTTATTCGGAATCAAAGTGATATAAATTATGCATTAACACAAGTGTATATAGGGGGCACCGTCCTGTCAGTATTAATCATTGCCAACTTCAAGCATGACTGATTAGGAGACAAGATGTATAGGTAATGTATGTACTAGTAGCTTGGTCTAGCGGTGCTCAATGTCATGGCAAATTGAGAACTTGTTAAGCAGCAGACACATTTTTTTTCTCGCACGCAATTCGTATTTGGAAATAAATCGGTAAACAGAATGGTTAATTAATCAAGCTGTTCTCGGCGACCGACGACAGTACGCGTAGCGAAGGTACGGTAGATACAGTATTGGAATAAACAATGTCGGCCCGTGCCTATCCCATCGCAACGCAACATCGTACTACCAATACCAACCGCATGACAGAATATTAGACAGATTCGTTTTGGCATTTTGTCTGACGGCGTTTTGTTTGTATTGCATAATAACACGTCTCATATACAATAAGAGAATTTATATTTTTAATTAAGGAACATTTCCCCGAGTGAGAGTGTAGTCGCATTAGCCGGTGGCTAGAGAAATTGGATCAATGTCAGCATAGGAAAGGAAAGTGCGAGCTATTTTGCAATATTTTGTTTATTGTCGTTGTCGTGAATCATGATGGTGATGCTCACACCATTCCGTAGGTAGGATAATGTTTACGGCACAAACTGGTTGTCGAATATAGTTTTCGAGAGGTTGCTGCGGGGATTGGTAATAAATAATAATTGTGCATTTCCCCGATGAAAGTTAAATTAAATTTTAAATTGTTGCGGTGCGCTGATTGTAATATAAACTGACAAAAGAACTTCTGAACAATTTTGTCGATTTAATTAGTAGCGGGACTGATATCCTGGACATCTATGGCATGGCATTATTTATTTCTCACGAAGAAGCATCTATAGTTCACTGCTTTCACAGCTTTCTGCCTATGACGGTCTACATTTTTTAGTCCGTTACTTTCAAGCTTCTAGCTAATCTACTCTAACGTGTAATCGTTTGGAATTTTGTATTTGAATAGGTTAGCAAGGACTGTGAACATTGAACGAGAAACAGATGCCATCATTCTATGATCTCCATATTTTTCCATATTTTCATATTTTTTCTGATAGGTATACAATACATACCTAGTGTCATGCATTATTTTATAGGCATAGGCTAGGCATGACAGACATGCATTTGAGGTGGCTGATAAGTATTCAAATCTTTCATGCATTTGTCATAATAATGGACAAAATTCTTTACGAACTTTCATTTCAGAAATCATTTCTGTAGCAGTACCTATACCTATAGTCAACTTAAAGATTCTTGTGGGTTTCATTGAAACGAGTTCCCGGCTGACAAATAATCAAGAAATCTGTATGCTGAAAAAATGTATTTGATTTGGTTAGAAATTCATGAAGGGTATCCGTCATCCGAACAGTACGGATTTATTAAAAATGTCTGCGTAAATCAAAAATGTACGAGTGGATGGGTCGAAATCTTCCAGCATATGGTTCGCAACCAGCTGCCGTGCACTGAGTTTTCAAAAATCGTTTAATTCGTTTTGTGCGGGTACATGTCATAACGCCCGGTGTCATAAGTATGACATGCACCTGTTTTGTGCTTGCCGGGCTCATCAACTTCTGAAATATGTAATTTGAACTTACTTCATGTAAATTTTGGCAACAACGGAAAGGACATTTAAATTCCGTTTGAATGATACAAAACTTTCCTTAACCCATTAGGTATAGGTACCCATTGAAAATTTAGAATTTTTGTGAATTTTTTTTTGTTTCGATGCAAAAAGTTTTTTGCTTTTTTTTGTTGTTTTGTGATTTTTTGTTTGATCGAGACCAAGTGCTCTGGCATCCGCGACGGTTTGGTCTTTGAATCGGAGTTTCGGTCTTCCATAAATCTTCTCGAGCCTGGGGGCTGTGATTCGAAGATCCTCTTAGCTGGAGTATTATTGTCGATCAGCTCGATGTGACCGAGCCAATGTAGTCGCCGTGTTTTGGCTTTTTGGATTACATCCACATCTTGGTACAGCTCGCTGGGAGCGACCGCTGATATCAATATCGTCCGCATATGCCTTCCGTGTTGACACCTGCCCTTCGCACTATCTGCTCTATTATCAGATTGAAGAAGTCGCATGATAGCGCGTCTCCTTGCCGAAATCTGGTGCATGTTTGAAATAGTTCGGAGGAGCTACTTCCAAGCTGCACATTGCAGGGCGTGTTTTTCAGCTTCACGCGACACAGCTGAATCAGTTTTTCCGGGATTCCGAATTCGGCCATCGCCATTGGAGTTACTGACGTGACAATGTATGCTATCATACGCGGATTTGAAGTTGATAAATAATATATGTGGTGATTTTCGGCTTGAAATCCGATGGTCTTTTCCAGGATTAGCCTCAGTGTGAAAATTTGGTCGATCTGCCGACTCTGATCGCAAGTTCTGACAGTCCATTCATATGAACAAATATTTTTGGTCGCCGCAGCTCGCGAATTTCAGCCACTATGTTTCTACTGCCAATTACAAATTTGAGGTTAAGTTCCAACGAATATTTTATTCTCTAGTTTGTAGATTGTAGAACTAGTTTTATTGTTGTGGATTGCGAATAAACTGTGAAAATTCGCGCCAAGGGTGTTTTCGTTCCTGGCAATCGGTAAACTTAATTTCTTAATACATTTGGATGGGTTAATTATTGATTATCCTACTCTTGGAATAGTAAAATGTACAATAATTTCTATTCATAAGTGCATTAAAAATGGTTTGTTAGTAGGTATTTCATCAATTCGTTCGAGAATTGTCCTTTAGAGCTTCGACTACTCTACCAAGCGCCACCTAAAAACGATTGACGTTCTGGAAATTGGAATCCATCTTAGGTACCTAATTTACGATAAGGTGCTCGTTATAATATGAAAAAATAGAATCTGTATTCATCCTAAATTTTCTAAGAAATTTTCCGATATTGGTAAATTTTAATTTAAAATGCAAGAAAAGAAAACGAATTTAAGATATAAATATGTGTAAGTAGGTACCTACTCACATCAAAGGGAAATTTCAACTGCACATTCTGGCTAAAAACTAGCAGCATTGAAAAACTTATGTCAATTTTATTGACATATCTAACACTTATTGTGAGGGCATTAAAGTGTTTTCTTCGACCGTCCATCTCCATTCGATTTGAAATCCTACACAAAAAGAACCACAAAAACCACAATCTCATTTGGCCTACTAATCTTCACAGCACATCCCTTTAAGAGTTTGGCCAAGACCACAACTGTAAAATAGAAATACAAAAGCCGCATGTATGAAAGGCAACCATCATGATACTGGTAAACGCGATTCCTTATCCTTGTGTATTCCCTCATAGTTTGGCACAAAATGCTAAACTGGATTTGCAATAAATCTACTTGCCCTCTCCCCTTGGTGACCCCACCGTTCTTGCTAAAGCTAATGTAGTATTATTTTCTAGTAGTCAGTTTCGAAATTGAAAGGACAAAGGCCATTGGCCACACTACAATCATCACCCTAGGCCAACGTATGTATGATATTCGTGGCGTAGTGGCAGTGACTATACCAGCTTACAATATATACACGCTGTCCCAGTATGCAATATATCTCAATGGAACATCGCACTATAAATACGAGTATGTGTATCAGTTCAGTGCCAGTCCTTTAGTTTTGTTCCATCTGATGCAGTTATCGTCCTTCCATGAGAGATTATTACTAGCGTACTTTGTGTTTGTTGCAAAACGTTGGCACATGCATTCATCATCGGCTACTGGCCGAACAGCCGCTGATATATAGAGTCCTAGCAAGCAGCACGACTGCGAATCTGCAAAATGTATGGGATAATTTTCGAGACACAGGCTGAGGCAGAGACAATTTTTATGATTTATAAAGTCATCAGACATTCCTCGGAGTCGTAAATTATGTTTGAATTTACACGAGCCGGCTACTGCTGCGGCATTATGTTCTTCTTCGTGTTATTGGATAAGGGGTTAGCTCTCAGTGTTGATTGGTTATTGTTATTTGATGAAAAAAAAGAAAACCATGAATGAAATATTCCCCCTAATCCTGTGACATATTATGTGTGTGTAATGTAACAAGGGATATTTTTGCTCAAATTGGAAAACATTAAGGAAGGCAGTCTTTCATAGCGTTAGACGTGCGTTTGACAATTTTCTTTCCGTATCGGTCCTTTATCTTTTATCCGCAATACTAATGGGAGCAAAGGGCTACTTTTATTTTCGCTTTTAAAAATTTCAAACGCTGTAAGAGGGGCTGCTAGGAATACAAATAACCGTCCCTTCTCAATAAATAACCCTCCATCAACGGTCCAATACTTTCTACAAAGAAAAGGGTATTTCATCATCTACAATCGACATTCTCTAAATGAAAAGTGGCCCCGATGATTTGTTAGCGTCTGACCCATCATTTTGAAAAAGATAGAGATACTGGCACTGGAATTGAAACCGATTCAATATTGAACTATTGGCTGCTGCTTTACTTGCGAATAGTTCAGGAATGGAACTCGTAATTATTGCAAGGAAGTAGGTAAATTTCAGATTTTGTAATGTAGAAAAAGATAAACAAATTGTAGAGCGCCACAAAATAAACTATCTATATTCAAATTACTCATTACCAAAAGTAAACTATTTACCTATACAAATACATTATTGGCTAAAGGTAGGTGCGACTACATTATTTATAGTTTACTTTAAAAGAAAAACTTCTTTCGATTTGGCAAACTGATCGATTTGAAGCTCGGCAACAAGGTACATAGAGTTGGATAATATTTGCACACTAAACAAGTTCTCAAACCACATTTCCCATTTCATTCTGCGAAAGTTTAAAATGAATATTTAGTACTGCTGAAGTGGCACAACTATATCTAGTGATTTACTATATAAATATAATATATAAATAGACAGAAAAATATTTTGTTATGTTCTTTGAGAACTTTTTGTCATGATTTCCGTGAAGCCTTAATAGCATTTCTGCAGAAGATTGCATTTCAAAAAATATTATTTGAACCGGGATTCCGTCAGGTCCAGTTGGCTTATCGCAATCTATAGTTCTTTAAGGATGCGTTGAATTATTCGAGGCTGAAATTTCACTTCTGCCATCGATGTTTGCACCTAGGTGGCTCTAGTTGTGCAGAATCTAGGTTGGAATTCTCAGAAAACATGCTAGCGAAAAGATCTGCCTTTTCTTTAGGTGTTGTTGCTAGCGTACCGTCTTCTTTTACTAGAAGTGGAAAGGAAGGGCAACTAAAGTTATTACTGATTTGCCATGGACCATGTGGCTGAGTAAGCCTTTGAAATATAATCTTTTAAAAAATATAAAAATATAAAATTTAGATTTTAGTCAAACTTTAGATCTAGAGAAATAAAGACCTAAAATATAAAAATAATTTATCATTGTATTTGAATTACCACATATTTTGGCGACGAGGAAAACTATTGAAGATAAAATAATTGAAAAAAGGAGACAACAACGATTATTTTCTGGGGAAAATTTCGTGTCAGACACCGGAAATCTGGATTTCATTGCTGAAGTGCTTGACAAAATTTGCTACCAGATACCATAAACCTAAGTTCGTTTTGCTGTGCTGATTTACACCGTTATTATATAATTATTATTATTGATTTTGAAACTGTTGACTGTTGGCATGGGTTAAATCCCGATTTGATATTAATTTTAACATTTGAAATAGGTTAAATCCTGTCACTTTGAAACTGGTTAAATCCATTTATTTTAAAACTTTGATTTGAAACTGTTATTTTTTTTGGTTATTGCGCATAAGTGGTAAGACACTGGAAGATGAATTATGATTGATATATTACAATGAAAAATTTGTTTACAGACATGGTTAAATCCTGATTGTCTTGGTTAAATCCTGTTTGAAGAAATTCCTTTCTGGTTAAAACCGTTTACTGATAATTAGTGGTGAGACACTGACAACAATGGCATTAATAATTTTTTTACAGAAATAACAATATTTTAGAGATGTCAATGTCAAATAATCTACCACCTTTTAATTGTGCGGGATTAGCACATCATGAGCTAAGAAATCGTTGGATGAAATGGAAACGAGCATTTCAACATATCATGATCGCTGAAAACATAACAAATGCAGTTATAAAGAAGAGTAAATTGTTGGCCTTGGGGGGATTTGATCTACAGGACATTTTTTATTCCATACCGGGTGCTGACATTAACGAACCCGACCGAGTCAATAAAAAATCAGTTTATGACGTTGCTGTCGAAAAATTGGATCTGTATTTTGCTCCTAAACATCACGACACTTACGAGAGACACTTACTATGGATGCTGAAACAAAACGAAGGCGAATCTTTACACGCTTATTTACTATGCGCTCAGGAAATGGCAAATAAGTGTAAATTTGGACAAACTGAGTCGGAGTGTAGAGAAAATTACGTTATCGATAAAGCAATTATGTTAGCCAAGCCTGAACTACGTGAAAAATTGCTGGAGAAGGATATGAATTTGCAAGAGGTTCTGTCATGTATATCAAGATTTGAAACTGTAAATTACCAAAATAAAGAAATGTCTTCGAATAACAGAAAAGAAACCAATACATGTGATATAAACGCTGTTCAAAGGAGCAAACAAGATGTTGAATGTTTCCGCTGTGGTATCGTGGACATTTTGCAAATGATAATTCTTGCCCTGCCTTAAGAGGAACATGTAAAAAATGCGGAAAGAAGGGCCATTTTGAAAAGAAATGTAGAACTCGGAAATTACCCACAACATTTCCCAAAAATGGCAAAATAAAGAAATTCTCCGAAAATATCCACAACGTTGAAAATAAAAATGAAGACTCTGTAGAAGAGATGGTATGTAACATTGATGAAGGTGAAGAAACGATTTTTGTAAAAGTAGCAGGAGTGCTTATAGACATGTTGATCGATTCTGGATGTAAGTTTAACGTGTTAGATTACCAGACATGGAAGCGTATCGAGAGTCAGATAAACAACTCTGACATAACAGAAAAAGAATTACCAACACAAAAATTCAAGGCCTATGCTAGCAATACTGACTTGAAAGTACTAAATTGCTTCGAATCTGACGTTGAAATTCCAGACCATAATGTTGCAAGAAAAGCTGTATTCTATGTTATAGAAGGTGCCCATACTTCATTATTGGGAAGCATTACGTCAAAGCAGTTAGGAGTATTAAAAATTGGTATAAACAAATGTGTTGCAAATGCTGAAGTCACTGAAAAAGAACGAACATTTCCAAAAATGAAGAACATATTAGTTGAAATTCCAATAAATACGAATGTGACCCCAGTCGTTCAAGGTATCAGGAGACCTCCTATAGCCCTTCAAAATCAAATTGAACTTAAGTTGAAAGAACTTTTGGAGATGGATATAATTGAAAGAGTCGATGAACCTAGTCGCTGGGTTTCACCATTAGTACCTATTATCAAAAATGATGGTGATCTACGTTTATGTGTGGATATGAGGAAAGCGAATGAAGCTGTTCTAAGACAAAATCACCCACTTCAACTTTTAGCGATTTCCTCCCGAGACTTAAGTCGGCGAAATATTTCTCAAGATTAGATATAAAGAATGCATTCCATCAACTAGAACTTGAAGAATCTTGCAGACACATAACAACATTTATATCACATAAAGGGATGTTCCGATATAAGCGCTTATTATTTGGAGTTAGTTGTGCACCAGAAATATTTCAGAAAACGTTGGAAAATATTCTGGTAACATGTTCAAATTGTTTTAACTACATAGATGATATTATAGTTTATGGAAGTACTAAAGAAGAGCATGACGAGCATTTAGATAAGGTTCTCAAGATCTTTGAAGAAAAAAATATATTGCTCAATACTAAGAAATGCATTTATGGTGTGAACGAAATTAAATTTCTTGGCCATATACTTTCTGAAAAAGGAATAAAACCTTCAGAAGACAAAATTAAGACCTTGCGAGATTTTAGAGAACCAAGGACGTTCGAAGAAGTGAGGAGTTTCCTAGGTTTGGTGAACTACATCGGTAGATTTATTCCTGATCTAGGAAATAAAACTAAGTCGCTTAGAATGCTCTTAAAGTCGAATACCAAGTTCGATTGGACAATGGATCATCAGAAAAAATTTGAATTGTTAAAGGAAACCATCGCAGACATTAAAAACTTGGGGTACTTTGATCATAAGGATAAAACACGGGTTATAGCAGATGCATCACCAGTTGCTCTGGGAGCAGTCCTAATTCAGTTCAAGAATGATACACCTCGGGTAATTGCTTTTGCTCATAAAAGCTTGACAGATACCGAGAAAAGGTACTGTCAAACCGAGAAAGAAGCACTTGCGTTGGTTTGGGCTGTGGAAAAATTTTCAATTTATCTTAGGTATAGAATTTGAGTTAGAAACCGACCACAAGCCGTTAGAGGCGATATTTACTCCGAAATCAAAGACATGCGCAAGAATCGAAAGATGGGTTCTTCGATTGCAGTCGTTTAAGTATAAAGTAATCTACAAAAAGGGTTCCTCTAACATTGCGGATTCTTTATCAAGACTATGCGACCTATCTGAACCGAAACCTTTTGACGAAGATTGTGAAGTTTACATAAACAAAATTGCTAATTCAGCAGCAATCGATATACAAGAAGTTGAAACATCTTCCGAAAACGATCCAATAATTCAAAAGTTACGAACATCTTTGGAAGGAGAAAAGTGGAATGAATCAGACCAAGAATTATGCAGTTATAACAACTTAGTTCTTCGTGGATTAAAGATCATAGTTCCTGAAAAATTAAGAAACAGAATGATGGATCTAGCGCATGAAGGGCATCCAGGTGAGTCAGTCATGAAACGTAGGCTTAGAGAAAGAGTGTGGTGGCCAAGTATTGACAAGGATGTTGTCTATTATGTCAAAAAATGTCATGGCTGTCAACTGGTATCTTTACCACCTAAACCGGAACCAATGAAAAGAAAAGAACTACCCTACAAGCCATGGATTGACTTAGCAATTGATTTTCTAGGTCCCCTACCTACAGGAGAATATCTACTCGTTATAATTGACTATTTTAGTCGTTATAAAGAAATCGAAATTATGCAAACCATTACATCGACCGGTACTATTGAACGTTTGGATAAAATATTTACGCGACTGGGATATCCTTTCACTATCACCCTATATAACGCGAAACAATTTGTAAGTCGTGAATTTAAGGATTATTGTCGAGAAAATGGAATAATATTGAACAATACGATTCCTTACTGGCCTCAACAAAATGGGGAAGTGGAAAGGCAAAATCGATCATTACTAAAACGCTTAAGGATAAGCAATGCACTTAATTTAAATTGGAAAGATGAATTACGAAAATACATTTTGATGTATAATACAACTCCTCATTCTATAACGGGTAGGACACCTACTGAAATGTGCATAGGAAGAACTATCAGAGGAAAACTTCCATCAATTCAAGACTATAACCAAGATTCAAAGTACAATTTTGGAGAGATACGTGATCGTGATTTCATACTTAAAAGAAAAGGAAAGGAATTAGAAGATAAAAGACGTGGAGCCAAGAATAATGATATAGTCATTGGTGATGAGGTTTTAGTGCAAAAAACAACACCAGGTAATAAGTTAACCACTGTGTTCAACAAAGAGTCGTTCAATGTTGTTGGTAAAAGCGGTCCAAAAGCGACAATTGAAAGTTTAGATAAAAGCCGAAGATACGTGAGAAATACTGCTCATTTGAAAAAAGTTACAATCCCTGATAACAGTGGGGAAAAGATTGATGAAGAGTCAGAAGAAAGATATCCTAAAAGAAACAGACGGGAACCGGAGCGCTTCTCGTAAAGAAAAGGAGATGTGGCTGAGTAAGCCTTTGAAATAAATAATCTTTTAAAAAATATAAAAATATAAAATTTAGATTTTAGTCAAACTTTAGATCTAGAGAAATAAAGACCTAAAATATAAAAATAATTTATCATTGTATTTGAATCACCACAGACCAGAATGCGCGTGAGCCGTTAGGACATCCAATTACTTTGTTAGTGACTCTTTCGTTGTAAGTTGTCTTCGCCGAATAAATATTTAGGTTGCATCTATTTCGAAGAATTATAAATTCAGTATTCAGATCTTTTTTCAGGTTTGAACGCCATTCACGGAAAGCCTTGTTTTTCGCTGCGGTAACTCGCTTGCATTCCTTGTTAAACCAGGGTTTATTTGAAGCTAATTTGTTGATGCAATGTGGAATATAAAGTTCCATTCCGAGTAAAATCATTACGGTTACGGCTTTTGCGCAAATATTGACATCGGTATCTCTCAAGCACATAATCAGCCTATGGCAACGAAGCGAAGAAATTACGCAGCTGCGGATTGTCTGGAATTCGCGTGGGCTCATCAACGAGCTGAATGAGAATGTAGCAAATGACAAAGTCTTCAGCTTCTTTCCCTGCCTCGTCCGTTCGGTTGGAATATTGTAGCCAATCCATGTTATGGGCATTGAAGTCACTAAGTATAATAACTTCAGCGGTTGGATGATGAATTTGTATCCAGTCTACCTTTCCGGATAAATGACGAAATAATTCAGATGACTCGTTATCGTTTGGCGAGCGGTACAGGCAGCAAACGAATTTGGTACAACTTTGTAGGGCGACCTTTAGCCATATTATGTCGAGATCCGCTGGTTCCATCTCTACTTTTCTTTCACACGCCAAACATATGTACATAGTCCCCCTTTATATCGAAAACGAGGATGAAGTTCGTATCCTGGACAGGGAAGATATGTGTAGTCAGTGTTTGAGTTTATTTGAGTCCTGGTTAGGACGTCTTGTTTTTTTTTGTTGCAGATGCTGGTGCACGCAGCTGACGTTGACATTGTTGAATTCTAGACCTCCAATGTTGCAGAAATCTGTTGCTAGCTTTCTTCTGTTAGTGTCCGTGTTTTGTCTCTTTTTTCTTTGTGTTTCTTGTTGTCTGGTCGTCTTGCAAGTCCTGTGGCTGAATATTTGCATGTTGAACCCCCTGAGATAGTCCCCCCGGAGATCCGAATGAGAGACTAGTTTAACCCCGGAATTATTTATCTCAGGAAGTTGCATCATGGCTTTTGTCTCCCATACCATACTGTTGCACCGATCCATCTGCCAAACTCCGAAACGTAGTCAAGACTACTTCATGATGGTGGTATCTCACCGGGCGACAGGTAGATGGGTTCCTGTCTACCACCTGTCAACCGGCACTAAAATCCTTTCAATTTGATATCTTTTTTTAGAACACAAATGTAGTGAACAGATAAGTTTTGATTGGCGCCTAAATATATATAAATAAGTAGACGTACCCTTTAAAGTGATGTTTAAGAAGAAAATGTCAAACTTTATGAAACTTTTTCCAGTCACCATATATGCATACTTAACTTCATATATTACCCAATTGTTATCTTCTCAATTAACAAGCAAAAACTTACAATTTTGAATGACAACGACATGATGCCGCTATGACACTCACTCACTCCAAATCTCACATAACATAAATTAATCAACTGATAAAATTTATTTTGCTTCTAGCTGAGAGCATACCTCTAAAATCACATCGCTCTCATGTGTCAAATTAAAACTTCAAATTAACTCAACCGAATGCACGAATCCAAATCAGATCAGACTCCGCAGAAGGAAAAGCACCTACATATTAGGTGCTTACCTGTACCTCATGGCCAAAAGGATTGTGCCAATTAAGCTCCAACATCACATTCACAGTCTTCACAATTTTCCCGTTGGGCAAATTAAAATTATTACCATAGTTAGGATTCAGTCTTTTCAATTTGGTGCCATCTTTTGTGTGCGGAAACGGTGGCAATGGCGAAACACATGGGCATGGGTGTGCACAAACAATGCATCTACGATGGTCCTCATCGTTCTCTTAGACACAGTCAAAGAAAGTTCACCCCCAAGCGATAGATCACACGAGAAGGAGCGTATAAAACAATTGCAAGTGTGCAACGAGTCACGGTAAATGGCTATAAATCGTTCTTGGCCATGGATAAAGAACTGCCAGCAAAAGACAATGGATACCGCTACTCATTGTCACTTGCAATTGTGTACGATATATTATTTAAGAAGGAGAGGTATACTATGCATTGCACAGCAACTCAGAGCATTAGAATATCCGGCAAAGGATCTCCCTGTTTATTGGTTGCGTCCAATCATAGCTACATATTTCTAGTTAGAACTTAGATTGCGAATGAGATGTCTCCATAAGAGGACGACTGCAAGGGACGCCGTATGGCTGGCAGATATGTGCCTATGGTGTAGAGAAGTAAACAATGCCTAATTTGACTTTTATTTTCGAAACACAGTCTAAGTGTATCCGAAAGAAGGATATAGCTTTGAATGTTACCCACCTACGGCGGTGCTTTGTGCGCTCACTTTGCACAGTGTGCTCTCGTACCATTCGGCCGCCTTGCTATTGTCGATACAATGAAACTCCAATGGGACTATAGAAATACGAGAGTAGAATACCCCGGCTGCTGAGGTGGAAGTGGCTGAGAGTATGGGGCTGGCAAGAGTAACTGTGCCCCTGAGTCAAGTTCTATTATCCTTTGCATAGTCGATGAGAGAATTGAAAGAGATATTTTTAAATGACAAAGACCCACATTCACAGGCACATCAGGTACGTATATATGAAGTGTTAATCCTTAACACGGGCTACATTTGTTTCTTAAGTAGAGGACTGACTTTTGTTTTCCAGTTTTTCTTACGTTTCTACTCTCTGGTGGCTTCGAGTTACAGCCAGGGAATCCAATTTTGAATCTAGAACTCTGTCTAGCGCTCTTCAAGGAGGACGGATGTATGACTGTGCATAGTGGTAGTTGGCATAGTCCTTTGTTTCATTGAAGTATAGGAAGTACGGCTCAAAAGAAATTATGTAGAATTTTAACGGAAATTTATTGAAAGATGCTCCGGTTAGGTGTAGGTATGATGCACTTAATTAGTCTGAACAAAAACAAAAATGTGTAACCATTCTGCTGTGAAAAATGAAGAAAAGGACAATTGAGGTAGGTTCAGGTCAGATAAAAAATTACAGCTTCTGTTCACCTTTTTGATATGAGTTTATGTATCAGATCACATCACAACAACAACAGAGAGTGGCATTATCTTAGGGTTGAAGGTGGATGGTCGGTCAGCCTTTATCGAACCCGGTGTCAGTAAGCAATTTACCCTAAAGCACTTGATTCTGATATAATCTTCTGTTAATATGTTTTGAAATTTAAGCACACTCCACTCAACACCGGTTGTGTCCCTGAGGTTATGCCCTCTGATGGTTAAGATATTAAATGTTGATATGTCTCCAACCTGTCATATGATTCATCATACCTATCTGAAGCTGTAGAATATTGTATCCATGACACTGATGATATTAATTCATTACAGCCTCGTGGCTTAGGGCTCACTCTGATAGGGTATTATGTCGACAGCAAGCTCTGATAAATTTAATTAGTGTAAATATGAGGTAGGGCAGCACTTCATAGCTAATTCTAAAATACCTGCGATTCAAACAGTTGGGATATTGTAAGATTGTGAATAGCTTTGGCAGTCAGAAAACAAAGCCTGTTTTTTAAGAGGGTCACAATTTTTATTAGTTGTGATGTGATGGTAGTTTTCTCCAAAGACTGCGAGCAGTGTCAACAAACACTATGGAAAGACTATGTAAGACCATCAAAGTTTTAGTCCTGCTATAGGGAGAAGAGGCATGGACATCTGCGATGGCAGATGAAGATATCCTTACTTTGAAAGCAAAATTCTTCGAGCGATTTTTTTTACCGAAGTCACAAGTCTGTAGATATGTGTGGAATATTCGTCCCTTGAAAAGGCTCCATAAATGAAAAGGCTGCGCTTGCATGAAAATTAGCAGAATGACTAAAATGCAGAAATACTTATGTCACCGCCATTAACAAGCCTGTTAAATTAAGGATTTAAAGAGAGCGTTGATAACCGTGTTCTCAACTTTTGAAGTGAATTTATTTGTAATTTTGATAGAAAATACAGATCATAATTGGAAATTTTAAGTGACCTTATGTATAGACGTTACAATCTGTACAATTCGCGGGCTATAGGTCAAAGACAAGTTTTTTTATATTTGCGACGTTTCGGACGTGATTACGTCCTTCATCAGGCCTTTATTAAATAACAGAACAAATATATAATTAATCACAATTACAAATGTGAGAAGTCAAGGGGACTTACGGCAAGAAACAAGAAGATTTACATTAAAAAGGATACAGCCAAGAAATACAAATCAACACAAAAAACTAAAAGATTGAAATTATACAATTAATTAACACATTTTAAAAGATATGTTGTTTTAAATATTACTTTTCATAATGATATGAAATAATTTAAGATTATAGAAAAACACTACATCTAATATCGGGCGAAGATCGATACTTTCGATGACTACTGTTAGGTAGGCCTTTTTATCAGCTGGCTGTAAATCTTGTTTCTTGCCGTAAGTCCCCTTGACTTCTCACATTTGTAATTGTGATTAATTATATATTTGTTCTGTTATTTAATAAAGGCCTGATGAAGGACGTAATCACGTCCGAAACGTCGCAAATATAAAAAAACTTGTCTTTGACCTATAGCCCGCGAATTGTACAGATTGTAACGAAAATACAGATCTTTAATTAGAAAGCTTAAATTTTTGTATGGAATAGCACTTCGGATAAATGGCCGCCACGGTTTTGCTGGCAAGTCCGTAATCTTTTATTGACATTTTTAAATGACCGTTTCGAATAAATGTGTCTGAATTTCATCAATATACCTCCCAGTTTCCTCTTTCAAGGCGTTGGTGGTTGTGGGCTTGTTTGCATAGACCTTTGACTTCAAAAAACCCCAAAGAAAAAAGTCCAATGGCTGAACCCCAAATGTGACAATTTTGACGATTATCGAAGCCATCAAAATGACAATGAGCATCATCACAGATGATTTTGTTCGAAAATTGCGGACTGTAGCTGACAAACCTTCATTATTTTTAAAAATTTGGTCAACAATGAAAAAGCGTTGTTCTTTCGTATAGCGCTCTATTTTTACTAACCCCGAACTGTCAGGTGTCAAATTGTTATCTTTTTTTCCGTTGACATCACTGTACTATTAAATGGCGCAAAAATCAAATTTTTGGTGAATTATAGTACATCCAAGACCTATTTTAGCCGCTTCTGCTTCTACACTAACAAGGTTACCCGTAACAGTTCGATGTGTTCTACCAATTATATAAATGTCATGAGCTGCGTATGTAAGTTTAACATAGCTACTTTTGAAAGATCGTAACTTGTGTGTTGGGCTGATAGTTTCGGACAATAGTTCTTTGAAGTTGCTTTGTTTACTTCCTTTTTTGACATTAAAGTTTTCGGTGAGGTCATTACTGATCTTAAGCGAATGAAATTTTGTGAGAGGATTTTTTTACGGTCGTCAGGTTGGTATAAAAAATGGTCCATGTCAGTTAAGTAGTTCTGTTACCTCCCATACAAAGCCAATATTAGACCCATGTGCCTCACTGACTGTTGAAAACACCATAGCGTCCAAATACATAAATACAAAAGTCAGGTAAATAAAACAAAAATCAAATTTTCAGATGATTTTTTCAGTCGCAATGAAGCTACAAGTTTCTTTGCGATCCCCTGATGCACAGCCATAATTTGTTTCTAGGACACAATCGATTTTTTTTGTTAGCCATTTGTTTAAACTGTGTATACAAGTTCATCATAAGATAAACACAACCCACTGGTGATCTAGATTGCAATTAGATTAGTTCCCCTCCTTAAATGTCTTATAATCGGCATAGTGCTATACTTCAGAATAAGAGGAATGCACTTTAATGGCATATCTACTGCACATTCACCTACACCAACCTCTATCTAATTTATCGTTTGCAATACAGTATGGTTTACTGTAATAGTGCACAAAGACATGTCAACATATTTCATATCTAAGAAGAATAGAAAACTTCATCTGTAAGGATGAAAAGCAAATGCACCATGATATTTCGTGAAAACTTCTTAAAATATCCAGCTTACTATACTCGTACATCCTCCAACACAGTGTCAACAGATTCTTAGAAAACATTTCAAATTATGTCGCCTCTTCATGACAGCATGCAGACAACGTACAGTCTCCCACTATTAATCATAATACAATGTACGTGCTTGCTGGAAGGAACAAAAAAATTAATACATCTAAAAACAAGACAGTATATCCACTGATACCTACTAATTTCGCAATATTCTCTCTAAGCCAGCGTCGTCGCCCGTTTGTTCATTTTAATTATAAGCACAATGATTTATACTCCGGGCTTTGGCTATGAAAGGAGCTAATCCATCCTTTCCCAAGCTCAACAAGACGGAAGTAAATAAAACAATCACAGTTTACTAACCAAAAGTAATTTAAAGTATTCCAACAGCCAGTTCAACAGCAAATCCTCCTCTTTAACACGAAATCTATGCACAGAATCATAAATCTTAAATCTAATTTACTTGCCGCCTAGAAGAAGATGAATCCTTCGGCCAAACACTTCAGTTCCTTATATACGAGTAGGTATGTGCCTATATATTTATTTTTATATTTTTTTATGTTTAACTTTTGTGTGTTTTCGTTTCACGAGCCAGGCGTGGTGTTAAACTCTGTTCAACGGTCAGCCATAAATTGTTTTGTTTTAACCGAAATACGAACCGAGCTGGAGATCCAAGTTACACCATTCACCCGAAACAGCGCATATATATCACTACACATCAACCGAGGGGGTGGCGTAGGGTGCTCCTTAATCGGGGCTACGATTTTCCCTGCCTACCATTCAGCTTAATCGGGAATAAAAATTACTTTTAAATATTTCAGCAACGCTAAGAGGTAGAGAGCCGAGAAAGTTTTAGCCCGAGACAGTGGGTGTATGAAATTGAAGACAGGATGATTTAGGATCAATTCAAAGTTCATGGGAGGACAACGTTTTAAAAGTTCCAGGCACTGAGCAATGCTTCAAAAATTTCTTGAAATCCTTTCAGGGCCAGATGCTGTTACAATAATTTGTTCATTCTTTGGTGTGTGGAAGATTTTTTTTTTGTTTTTACTTCCTGTCTGTATTGTTATCCTTCACAGTTCACCACAGAGATGTTCAAAAGAATTTTTTCTAAATGGTTGAGAGGGGAAAGAAAAACAAAAAGAAAATCGAAAAACCCTCGAATAAAAGTTTCAGCTCATCCAGAGTTATATCCCTGGTCACATTGTATTCGAGAAGAACAGCACCTAATGCCCGTTTTTGTTGGGCAACAGTAGTACCAAATAACCCCGCCGCAATCGGCGGCCCTTTGAAAGGAGTTTATAAGCGTTAAAACAAATCTTCGAAAAGTTTATGTCCTGATTTTATTGTATCGTTGAATGTAAGTAAGTACTCGTGGCTCCCCACACCCTACCTCTCTAGCTGGCATTGTTGTAGTTGTGTGATTTATTTATTCCTGATTTATGGACTGTATTTTCGGGGAACGCACATTTAGCACATACACATTACACACTTACACAGTGCCAGCAGTTTCTTCGATTTCGCAAAAACAGGATACAAAGTGATAGCCTTTGGACGAAGGCAAAAAAAAAAACCTCACAAAAACAGGCACGAGCAGACGTTATACCCACTTGTGCATTGTGTACGTTTTTGGTCTACGATTTTAATGTAAAAGTTGTTTTCGTTTCATCACCCACTTGCGAGGTACCGAAAACTTTTGTCATGGAACCTTAAATGGGGCTGATAATGTGTCAGCATCCTTCGATTTATTTTACACCCAGTGACCGTAATATTGATGGTTTGATATAAAATTTGATGTTCTTTGGAAAACGTATGGACTTTCTTTTACCAGAGTGAAGTTAGTTATGGAATTACATAGTATTGCTTGCCTTGATCTGTCATTGGCGGAGTTGTATATGAGTATTCAAAGAAAGTGGATTCAGGCGGTAGGTATTCTTTGGCAATACGACAAATTTGAATTTCGCTTCCTGCGGACATATTTACAACAATTTAAGTGCATAATTAAAGCCTATCTGCAAGCAAGCATCTCGGGCTTACGTTAATGGGTTACAAGTTTTGAAGAATTGAGTCGGACAAACATTATTTTTTTTTTTAGTCCCACAAGGCCTGAGTTCACCTAATAACTTAATTAAGAAATACCTACAAAATGAACCACATTTTTACAGTTCTGAGTAGATATCTACTAAAACTAACAACAATTTAATTCAAAACACTTAAGGACACTTAAATATACTTGGGTCGGTCTTGCGATTCATTTCCTTTTAAAATATTGAGCTTCATTTCTTTTATATAATTATTTTTCCTGTGTCTTAACAGACTTTTTTTTTTGATTTCATGTGATTATGCCTCTTAAATTTCTCGTTTTTTTCCTATTAGAATATTTTAATAGAATCGACTGACCTATGCAATTTCCTTAATGAATGCTCAATATCGTTTTCATCACGAGCGCAATTGCTGGAAGATATCTTCAAAGCTTTGGTTTTTTTGAGTCTGCTGTTATTGCAGGTTCAGCGACTTCTTACACTTACTTACTTTCTTAGATGGCGCTACAGTCCGGGGTGTACCTGGACCTCAAACATCACGCCTCTCCAGTTTGCCCGATCTTTGGCTAACCGCCTCCAGTTGCGCACTCCAAGTTGGTTGAGGTTTCCTTCCATTTGTGCGCGCCATCTAAGGCGAGGTCTTCCTCTACTGCGTTGTCCCTCCGGGTTGGAATCGAAGACTTTCTTGACAAAGCACAGTGGTTGACAAATGTTACCAACCGACTTCTTGCACTAGGTACTACTTGAATATATATATATATTTTTTTTTTAATACTTCTCTTGGGAAAGGCGAACCTATAACGAACTGCTCGTCTCAAGGTAGGTTAAGTGAATGTTTCTGGGCCGAGCTCCATATATGGGAAATAGGAAATGTGGTCCTGCCATGTGATTCCTGAATTGACTGTGACTCCTAGAAGGTGCATTAAGTCCTTGGGATGGATTGGATGGTCATCCATTTGGATCTGAGGAACTGTTGATGCAATTTTCCTAGAAAATGTTGTGAGCTGTGTCTTGTTTGCATTAAATACAACCAAGTTGTTTTTTCCCCACCTCAAGATTTTGTCCAGATCATCATTTAGAGAACTAATTTGTTCACATCTCTGACTGTGTGATGTAGCCGCATTCACAGGCACACTATTCGAGATGGAGGATATAAGAGTGCTGTCATCAGCAAAGCTGTAGATATTATTATTTGTCGATCCAAGCAAATCGTTGATGTGGAGAAGAAATAGAGTTGGAGATAGAATAGATCCTTGGGACACTCCTGCAGCAAACGAATTAGACGATACACCATCTACAACAACTAGGATCGATCTTCCCAGAAGAAAATTTTGCATCCATCCGCAGAGTTGTTGTGGTAATCCATAATACGTTAACTTTCCTAATAGGGCTTAATTAGGGTTTAATTAGGGTGTCCATCAGGGGACTTTATAAAAAGAGAACATTTTGCTTCCAAAGCCCAAAGATATAAAAAAACCGGCCAAGTGCCAGTCACTCGCGCACCGAAGGTGTACGTAGTACAAGTGAATTACATTTACATCTGTTAGTTCATATAGGTACAGTACATGCATAGTTAAGAAAGCCGTCTTCGTCACTCGTCAGTTTTAATGTAGATCTATACCAACTTCGAATTTCGGTAGGTACATAATTATACATATTACATACACACTACATTACTAGGCTGACCTACCCCCTACAAACACAAGCAAGACATTTTTTTGTAAAATCCACCGACTCGGCTCCATACCCAACTAGCAATAACAATAATACAAATACAAAGAGCACCCATGAGCCATGAGAAAAAAAATGAGGGCCGCGGCCGAGCCGAGAGCACCATCAACCAATAATGATGAATGAGTACCTAATGGATATGCAAAGGAAGTGAAACATGGAAGTTCCAATTAGTATTAGAGCGTATTTTATATGGCAATTGACCAATTTTTGTAAATCTTCTAAAATGTTAACATTTCGGCAAAATGTCGTTTAACTAGAGGTTGTACCGGATGTTGTGTAGAAATTTCAGCCTTCTACGTCAATTAGTTCTTGAGATAGACGTAGGTACAAAAATGGCTTAGTTGATTCGGACAGACATCGTAGCGCGAGCAATAAGGTTCCTCCATATGTTAACGGAACTTTAAAAAGAGAACATTCGTAACAAAAAGAGATACGATGGACACCCTAGCGTTTAATGGAATTTTTGTTTTCGTATATTCCACTTTATATCTTAAAATTCCGTCAATCCACGGTATATAATTATACATGTTCAGCTAATTATTGCAATTGTGTCTTCTGTGCAGGCGGATATCAACAATTTGTTAAATAGCCACTTTCCAGTTGATACATCGTCAGCCTTGTTATGCGATAATTTCTTTCTTATCGAAACTTTCCAGTCCATCCAAACCTTCGAAGGAAATAAATTACACTGTGATCTATTTTTTGGTTTTCCTATTTTCTATTCAATCGCATCCTTCTATGGTGGGCCATGTCTGTGAAAAGGCCCACAAATCTTCCGCGACAACTCGATCCGCCTTCATAAAACCTCATGCGAGATCTGTATGCTTCTCAATGAAATGAATAAAAATTGCCTTCTGCGCAGTATTTTTGTGTTTACCCCCGTTTTAAACATATTTTTAGTAGAAAATGGGCGTTCAAATCAAAATGCAATTCGTGCACTTCGTGATTTTTTTGGTCAGCATAATCGACCACAATCTGGAGAATTGTGCGCAAATTTCAGAAAACCGGGTTTGTAGGATATGTGAAAACACCTATGCGTGTACATGCTAGGGCTAGCCCAGTTCGTTCTGCGGAAAACATTGCTGTTGTTCGCGATAGTGTGGCACAAAAGAGTCATCAACCTCGACTCGTGAATGGTGTTCGTTATCGCGAGATGATAACGAACTTCTTGTGGCCAGAAATTGAGGATATGGACCTAGACAATATGTGCTTCTAATAGGATGGTGCCACTTGCTACACAGCCAACGAAACAATGGCTGTTTTGCGCGAGAAATTCAATGGGCGTGTTATCTCACGTCGTAGCGATGTTAATTGACGACGATCAGTGCCGGCTTTAGGGGTGGGCGATCGGGGCGGTCGCCCGGGGGCTCAGGCACGCCAGCTTAACTTCACTGAATTTGAATACCTATCTCTATCGATATAAAGAAAAATTAAACTAAACTAAATTCAGCGTATTCAATTTTATGAACTTATATTATAGAAGTGAGTATGAGTCCACGTTGGCTTCCCAACAAGGGATCAGTGGAAGAGGTATGAAGTAGTGAAGGGTTTCGACACGGTCATATACACCGACGGATCTAAGATGAGCTGTGGTGTAGGGGCCGGTGTCTACTCGGAATCACCTCAAATATCAATTTCAGTACGCTTACCGGATTTTGCCAGCGTTTTCCAGGCGGAATTACTGGCCATCCGAGAAGCTTGCACGCAACTAGGGCGTGACACAACGCTTAAACAAAGCATTGCTGTCCTTATAGATAGCCAAGCCGCCATCAAAGCCATCGACTCGGCTACCATATCCTCCACACTGGTGCAGGAGTGCCGGAACGAGCTTGCCTATCTGAGCGAGCGCTTCAGGGTCACACTTCTCTGGGTTCCAGGGCATAGTGACATAACAGGCAATGAGCGCGCGGATGAGCTGGCCAGGAAGGGCTCAGCACTACACGCCTCGCTCTCAACGAAGGTCCACATTCCGCTAGGAGCGGTTAAGGAACAAATACATTCGCATTTTCTGCAGAAAGCCAATTTCCGATGGTCGGGGTTGACAAACTGCGTCATATCAAGGCCTACCTACAACCAAAACAGAACAAATAACCTGCTAAACAGAACCCGCCCATATATCGCCAGAATCACGGCAATAATCACGCGGCATTGTCCAATTGGAGACCATGCGGCCAAGCTAGGTATCCCATATACAACCCACATTGCCGCAGTTGCGGTAATAGAAATGAAAAAGAAACTCTCTCTCATTTTCTCTGCAAATGTCCAGCTCTAGCGAGAGCCAGACTGCGCGCACTGAACCAACCACTCTTTGATGACCTTAGCGACATCTCGGGCAAAGGGATACAGGATCTTATCCGTTTTCTCAATTCCACAGGTTGGCTATAGGCACCGACCGGACCACATCCTAAACAATCACCAGAAAATAGGTCACCAAGGTAGCGTTACCAGACGTCCGGGTTTTCCCGGACATGTACTCTTTTTCGCTTATGCGGGGAACGTCCGGGATAGTTTTTCTACATTGTCCGGGTTTTTCATTTATTCATCGTCAAGAGAACAGAGCTTGAAAGTGTCAAGTGAATTCTGAAAAATATTATTGTTATACCAACTTTGGTAATCGACAAAAGAAAGTTTCGAAACCATTGAATGAACAAATTACTAGTGTTGTATGTCCACCACAATATGCAATATTACCTATTGAAGTCGATGTAACCACTTTAAATATTTTAAAATATTTTGCTGAATTGCGCGACAATGAAATAGAATACTAGGCACTTTTATACCAGTCAAACAGGTTATAACTTTCTATTCACCTGGCAGTGGAACGACTTTTGCTTATGTTAGAAAAACTAAAATCATATTTGGAAGACGTCAAAAATTTACAAAAAATATACAATTTTTTTTTGTTTTGGCAATATTTTTGTTTGTAAAATTCGAAATATATTTTATCGCCAATAATTCGGGTTCCAAGCAAAATTCCAAAATCCCAGAAATTGCTCTTCTTTATCTCTTCCCCTTTCCCACCGATTGAAATTGGAAGTTGGAAAAATATGGAGTAGGTATCTGACTAAAGAAATAGCTCTATTTTTAGATTTGAGTTTAGACAACGTCTTTTTTCAACACTTTCATTATATGTCAGAAAATCAGCCGAGAATAATTACTCAGCGCAATTTACACATGGCCTTAAAACATGAAGTAGCTATTGCAATAATACGCGCATTTTGGTCCTAGTTTTGTACTCTTTTTTAGATCCTATTTTGTGCGGGAAAGTCCGGGATTTTCATGCTCGATAACTACTTTCTTCAAATTATTTCTGGCAACACTAGTTCAAGGTGAACCGCCACTGCTACCTATCTACCTATGAGTTGAGTACTCAGCATTTATCTACCACGACCTGTCATTGTGTATTTGACTTGTCGTATTACTTTCTATCTTATGTAGGCGGAAGAGAGGCGCACTGAGCGACCAAAGAGCCTATTTATACTAGTTTAAAAATCCCTTTATATGTTTAGAATAACGGGCAAAACCTCCGGCTTTTGTGGCTTTTGTTTTATTTGGGGCAAAGTCAGAATAATTATTTTTCTGAAGTGAGCATTTTTCAATCCAGTAGCACCATTAACCCTAGATTCATAAATTAAGTATATTCATTGTAACATTGTTCATAACTCCACGATCATGTGATTTGACACCGTTGGACTTCTTTCTTTGGGGATATTTAAAAGAAAAAGTGTACCTACGTCAATTAAGTCAAGAGCAATGCAAGAGCTAAAGACAGTGAACCTCCATTATGTCTCAGAGTCATTGAAAATATGGACCATCGGATAGATGTATGCCACTGAAGCCGTGGCGATTATTTGGCCGATATTTTGTTTCACACATACAGCCCTATTATGGCTATCAAATATCAAGACGATATTTGATAATAATTGATACGTATCAACAAAATGAATGAATCGGTATTATGGTTATCAACCTATCAACATTTTTGATGAATTGTGCATTGTATTAGATTTAAGATTAAGATAAGTTTTATCGATAAACTTGGTATTACGGTTGTCAAAAAATTTGATATTTATCAAATTTCCTATCAACCACAAATTTCTCGTTGATACGTATCAAATATACGGGCGCATCAAACTAAAAAATGTATATCCTCGTTTTTACTGTAAAATGTCTTCGGTAGACATCCCAAATGTGCTTAAACTACGAGTAGCAGGGATTTTAAAATTATTTGCTCAATAAGGAAACTATCAACTGGGCGTTGGTAATAATTTTAGCATTGGCATTGCACAATCAACAGTGTTGGTCGTTCTTTTGATTTGCGAAAAAAGCGACTTTTGTTTAAGAAATAACAACATTATTCAACCAAAACTAGTCGTCAGCCATAAAACAAAAGCCAACTACAAATCAGAAACGCCAAACGTCAAAACAGAACCCATTCTCAATGAAATTTTGATAAGTATTCACAATGGGGTAAAATTTATCAATTGATACTCATAATACCAAATTGTCAATGAATTGATAGATCTTATCAAATATCAAATAATTGATATTTGATAGCCATTAGGGCTGATAATTTCCATAGATCTTTCTATCATAATAAAAAATATTAAGATAATTCTCGGAAAACTTTTTGTTTTATTTACAATTAACATCGTTTAATTATTTACTTACATTTTTGATGGTATCCCTTTGTTTCCACTTTTTCACGTCGAATGACCCAGCTCGTTTCGAATTCACTTGGAAACCGTCAAAACCGTATTCTCGAAATAGAATAGTACCTACCTACAGCGAAATGTAGAACACCAAACCAAATTTCACTTTAGATCGACTTTAATTTCAATTTTTCAAATGGATAAAGTAAACAAAAATTTAAACATTCACTTTAAAAGTTTAAACAATGCTTTAAGCAGTACACTTATTTTAAGTATCGTCAATTTGCTAAAACTCATTATATTGTGCAGACAATCTGTCAAGCCTCACATAAAAAGGGCTCGTGTAATTGTCAGACATTTTTTATGTTTTTCTATCTAACCAGAACTACCCACAGTAACCACATTAAATAACGAATCCTTTACAACAACTACGTATTATAAATATAATGCTCAAAATTTACCTCTGATAAATTAAATTTATTTAATTGTCTATCAGTAACTATAGAAACACTCCATATTCACTCGGACAGATTTTTAGAACAAAAGCCAACAGTGCAAGTGCAAGTGCTTTGATCCGCTCAGTCCGAGTATATTGTGTGCAGTTAATCTACGCGCTTCGGTTGAACTATGGTATAGAATCGATGTAATACGCACATCCACAGACCCCCGGTCACCGCCCCCTATATACGCAACGTTGTTATAGCACTTTATTAATTGTGTTGCCTGTGTGACAAAGGATTACGTTTTCAATTTTGAAAATCGAAATTATTTTCGAAAAACCACACCTCGGCTACACGATGCGGTTCATGGTCCTTTGTACTCCACCTCTCCTCCTATGCTAATTCGATACTCGGCATGGTTCATGGTTCAGCTCCTGAATTCTATTTAAATAAAAAAAAAAAAAAACGTAAGCGCTTCAGCATAATGTAATTCATATAGAACCATTTTCGACTGCTCTGTGGATCTGGATGGAACTGGATCCGAAAATATTTAAATGTCAGCCAACCCTATACACAGACTGCATGGGGCATATCCCAGTCGTAGTTGCTCGTTGTCGTCTAATTCGAAATCAATTTCCATTTTAATTATAAATTCCCTTTTTGCCCAACGAGGGAACGTTTAATTTAAATTAAATTTTCAAGTGGAAAAATGTTTGTGACTTGCGTTTCCTTTATACAGTTTTTTTTTCGCTCATCCTCGTGCTGTTGATGGCTCCCTTTTATTGTGTGACTGTGTGAAAGAAAAGCATTTACTGGCTCCCGGACTCTGTAAGTGACAAATTGACAAGGTCAACCACAAAATCTAAATTTGCGAGGACGCAGGAAGAGTGAAAAGTGACAGTAAAAAAAAGATTAATATATTAATCGTAAAAAAGAATATACTGGCACCAAAGTTAGAGGTCGGCTATCTAGACAGGACAGGACTGACACAACCAAAATTGCGGATCGGATTGGGACTGTATCGTGGAAAATCTGAGAACGTCACACAAAAGGTAATTTACATTTACATTGGGACTGGAGTTTTGAGATGCCATAGTGTTGAGGTGGAACACCAGAGGTGTCTATCAACAGCCCTAATGGGAGCCGTCACCCCCAAGCATCGTAACGTTACCAGTTGTCTTTAATTTTGATGAATTGTGGGGCACATACAAAAGTTTGCGTTTTGCCAAACAGATGAATGAACAGGAACACCGATATGGTGAGGGGCAGCCGGTTGACTGGCCTATACCTTTTGTTTATTTTAATGAGAGCATCCCTCCAGGTTGATTTCATTTAATTTGCTTTTTTTTTTTCTATAAGTAGCGGTCTGTGCCGCTGTGTAAATGTAATAAGCAAACAATGGTGCTATTCAACTTTGTCGAGATGCTGGTGAACGGCAGCAACTCATTTACCCAACCCGAAAAAAAGAAAAAACAAAAACCAACAACACCTAGGCATCCTATGATAGAGGTTACTATACACTATACAGTCCCTGGTGTTCTGCTTTGGCCTAGCGTTTTGAGATTTTAATGAATTAGTTTGCCACCACACAACTAAACTATTATTCTTTTGGCATTACTTGAGTTTATCTGGTTCTTGTTTTGTAGTGGATTTAGGCGGAAACAATTATGGACAGCTTATACACTTGAGGCAGCAATTATTTTAGCTGAACCTTTTGAACTCTACTTTGGGGGTTTTTGTGATTACCATCCCATCATAATTGAAACAATGGACTCGGACTCTTGAGTTGCCTTGCATGTTATGTTAATTAGTTTTGTTCTATAGGTATATTGGAAGGATTTATGGTGATAGAAAATATTTATGTATGTGGTAGGTTGTATACGCTTTTTTTATGGCTGATTTGGCCAGAAGTTTTGCATAATCATTTTGACGTTTAGCCGTCAGATCTGCGTCGGTTTCCCAGAATAGTAATATCCTTGATGGGTATTTAACAGACGTTCGCAAGAAGTGGGGGAGCGGAAAAAGTATTTTCAGAGTTAACTTGCCAACAGATGTACAGTAGATGTTCGATATAGTGAATCTGAATAGGCTATATATCCTGGTGAATACAAACATTTTTAAATAAAAGTCTCGATAGTAAAGACAAATTTTTCAATACAATTCTGGGTTGCAATGCGTCCAATGCATATCCACTGGCAACCTCGAATTAGTGAAAAGGCCTGGTTTTTATTAGTTCACTTTATCGAGCACCTACTGTATTTAATTATGTTCCTACATATGCCAAGCATGTAATAGACGGGTTATTGAAAATGCATATGTCGATATTGACGGAAAATTTTCCTAATCGTTTGATTGTTTTCTAAAAACATTTAACTACATGTAAAGCTATACGAGTATACGACATGCCAAACACGACATACGCATGCCATTCCGACGACACGATAATACCTCGACATATGTCGAATATTTCACGTTTATGTATATTGTGGCATGTGCGAAACGTATGCTGAGTACACGACATGTACGTTTTGCCTCTAAGTTGGCATATTCGTATGTCGACGGTGATTGGCATGTATTTATTTTTGTTATGTCGACATACGAATATGGCTGCCCAAATATGCGGATTACACGACATGCCGCACCGCAGATAGGCATGTAATATGTCTATATTATATATTTTGGCATGCAAACCGGTTTGTGAGTACACCGCATGCAATGAGATGGCATTTGTTGGAAATTTGCTTGTACTTTCTATAACGTTTTTCGTCTCCGTGAAAACAGATATATTTTTAAATAATAATGTAGCGAATTACCGTATCAGACGGCCATCATCAGCTAAAAAAAAGACACGACCGTATAGCGTCGTTACGAGAATGCCTTTAAGACACTGTCGTTTTCTGGCCACAGGCCACTATTCTAGATCACTATCTTTCCGCATCACGCAGACGACCGTCTCAGGCATTTTCCCGATCTATGGATGCGATCACTTGAAAGCAAGAGTAGGGGATGGAAGTGATACTTCGTGGAGCCGGATAGATATGAGCATGCCCACCCTAAATCACAAGTATTTAAAGAAAATCCCATCTTAAGGACTTCTTGATATAAGGATACCTTTTTCTTTTGAAGGGCTTGTAGTAGACTGAAAGCTAGCAACGTTTTTTCTCAAGTCATTTTAGCAATGCTGTAACTTTGTGAGCTTAGTTCGGGGTGACTACTGAACACGAAAATATATTTCTGGCTGCGCTGCGTTGGTTTATATAAGAATGCCATAACCTCAAAAGCGCAAGAAATTTACGACATTAAAAGCACTTTCGAAATACCTATGTCCCTATTTAACCCTTTGGTAAAAATCCAATTTACAAAAATATCTGGGCAAAACATCATTGAAAATAACCGTTTTTAAGGAGATTTTAAAAAGGGTTTCAAGAAACTTGTATACAATTTCAATTACGTGTTCATAAAACATCCTTACAGCCTTATCATACGAAGCCAGGCATTACTAGCCTATACTTTAACCTGTAGTTTAATCATTTCCATTTCATAATACATAATTCAGAATTAGTGCCCGGGGCCATAAAAGGTTTCACCTTAAAATCAAAAAAATTTAATGAAGCGCACGTACCTATAAAAGGTCCTGATGACTGTCTCAACCGCTTACGAACAGTGATGCCATTCTGACCGGATTCCGGTCATATCTGACCGTAATCTATTTATTCTGCCGGAGAACAATTTGAAATCCGGTCTAACGTTTACGTTTTCTTTTGCTAGAATGTTGAAGAGGAAATTAAACAATGAATTTCAATTAACTAAAGTGTGAAATTCGATAAATCTGATATTGGAGTTTGGTGAACTACTCTTTTCAAGTGTCAGAAAATTATCCGAGAATAATTATTTAGACCAATTGACATGGCCATACACGTCTCCCCATGACTTTCATTTCCATTAACGACTTGGCTACACACAAAAACCAGGCGTCATTGCAATGAAAACAAATTTGGCAGGTAAAAGAATAGTGAAATTGAAAACACAAACAAGCCGAAGCGGACCCCGTTTTTGATGTCCTCACTCTATCAACGCAAATATCAAATGAAGATTTGAATCGAAAGCACAATGATACGAAAAATAACCTTCATGCCCTGCCCAGCCCATGCCAAAATTATTTCTGAAACCGGAATTTTTGTGCATCTCTATACCTACTATTTCTACCTTTCTCCTTTGTACTCACTCAACATTGGAAGGCGTTGAGACCGGTATTTGTCCAACTAGCTACCCGAGTAAAGTTTGGTTTCCAAATCTTGGGTCGTAGCTTATCGGCGAAGACTTTTGACTTCACAAAAACCCAATGAAAAAAGTTTAGGTGGACTGTTGACAGGACGGAAACGCGAAATTAGCTGTCCACCGCAAAGTTATTTTTCAATAAAGCTATTGTTTCGCGCGCCGATTTTCGTAATACTAATACTGTACTGCTGGCGCCATGCAACCCCCCCTTCTTGGGTTTACTATTTGGATTTGGGGTGGGTATGAGGTTTTGAGGGCCATGGGCTTAAAGAAATTTTGCATTCAGATTCGGCTTTATTTCGCAAACAATGTTCGGCTTTATTTGTCATTTAAAAGTGAAATAAGGCCGAATCGCAAAATTCGGCGTTATGTCGCTTTTATAATGGGAAATACAGCCGAATTTAGAAATTCAGCCTTATTTCGATCGGCGTTATTTCACGGCACCCTGTGATCTGCCAAAAAAATCGTATTGAAAAATAACAAGTCTAAATGAGTATCACACTTTCCATATTTCTTCTTCTAATTTTCCGTGAAGAAAGCCTGTTACGACATGTATTTGAGGATTGTTGAAGATGAAGTCAAATTTAGCTGCAATTGCCATCAGATAACGAATTGTCGTACCTACTGATGAGATGCGTCAACGCCTTCGACTTTAGTAAAACCTTTGGCAACTATTCTCGCTATATACCTATGTACCTACCCAATTTTTCTTGGGTATTTCTTTTTGACTTAAATAAACTCTTACATTTGATTGGCGATTTGCTCTAGGCGGGGTAACTAACTCGACTTATTCTCATCTAACGGTTTTGTTGGATTGAGTCAAACTCCTATTTAATTGCGCCGCTTCTGTCACTCAGGTTAATGAGTATGTTCAATTCACTATCCAATAAAATGTAATCTCCAGCTACTCGCATATACCATAATAATGACGTTCAAGTTCTAAAACAAAACTATGTAAAAAAAATACCTATCTACGTACGTAGAAGTTTTAATGGATTACTTTCACAACACTGTTCCATCTTGGCATCCCCTGAAAGGAGAAGATATAAAAAAAAACATCCAACTACAACATTACCAACTGCTTTGAATTAACTCTATAAAGTTCTCTAAAATGAAAATAATTTTACAAAAAGGACGCCCTAGTCTGAAGCATAGTGACAAATTGAAATTGAACCCTAAGATTAATTTGTGCTATCCATGATCCCTTGACAGTGCACAGCATAGTCTGCACCAAAAGCAAAGCCAATCATCCATCAGTATATAGGGGAGAAAATGGAAAAGGATTTCAATGCAAAGTTTACTCAAAGCGTAGAAATTTTAATCGCCGTGTAATTAAATTTCGTTTCTCTTTTTATTTTCTTGCTTTGCATCATCTTTTACATCTTTTCGAAAAGTTTCCTTGGCACCAGCGGAATAGGAGGGAATCAAAGACAGACTGGGTACCTATATAATAAAGAATAAAAGGAATGAACTTTTGAATTGAATCTTATTTGTCGGAACGGGTAAGCTGAATGAGCTCTTGTTATGTTGTATCCTTAGAACTTCGGATGCAGCGAATTCGATCGAAAATGTAGGATGACTTTTTTCAAATTGTACCGTGAAATGGAATGCATTGCCAGCATTGAAATCAATAAGTGATACGATAAGAAGAACATTAAATTGTTGAGGATGGAAAGTTTTTTTCCCAAGTAATTGTGTATACCTATGCGAACACAGTGTTCTCTGATGGAAATAGGGAATAATGTACATATACAGCCCTTGTTAAAAATGTAAATTGCTGACAATTTGAACTAATGACCTTCATGAGCTTTAATATCGATATTTTGTTGTAAATTTATGTAGGATCACCCTGTCCTTCCACGATCCACAAAACATTGTTCAACGCTATAGAGAATGCCGGTAAAAAGTTAGTCGAGAAGTCGGCTACGATTGTGTCCGGTCCGGTCAAGTTGAGCTGGTTACAGTGCGTCGCCAATAAGGTGTCTTTTTCTTCATTTGTTATATTATATACCTAATTAGTTTAAACTTTCAAATCAATAAAATTCCACCTTGAAGTTTCTTTTTAATATTTGACGGTGTTTCAGTTCAATGAATGAATCCACCCTATCCCGATCCTAAATTTATAAAGATGTTATACAATGTATTCGGTTGTTTATATGTATGTTAAAGTACACTTATTTTAGAGGATCCTTTTGGTATAACGGAAGTATAGCGAACGAAATACTAATAGAATTTAAGACACATCTGTGTGAGCTCAATAAGTTAGTTGATTCGGAGCCGCATGGAAAGGAAATAACACCCAAAATGACGAACAAATTTGGGCGTTATTTCCTTGGGCGTTATTAGCTAACGCCGTGTAATTATGCCACAATTTAAAATCGATTTTAAATATTGGGATCTTGATCGTCCTAAGAAATATCACCCAAAGAATGATATCACCTCAAACTCAATGAAAACGCCAAATTACAGCAAATATTCAAGAAAAAGTGTGGGCGCAGTAGCGCAGTGGTTAGTGTGCTGGACTACTGTGCGAGGGATCCCAGGTTCCATCCCCGGAAAAACACAAATTACATCTTAAGGTTTTTTCTACTGCGCCACCTCTCGCGAACGTCTGACAAACATCCGAGAGTATGACTGTCCTGAAAAAGCATCTCAATTCAGCCGTTCGGACTCGGCATAAAATTGTAGGTCCCTTCCATTCGTCCCAAAAATTGAAACTCACACAAAACGAATGGTTGCGAGAAGCTAGGCCTAGGGTGTCTACCGCCTGTTGCGCCACTTATTTATTTATTTATTTTTTATTCAAGAAAAAGTAGAAAACTGTTTTTAACTGTTTTTAAAGCTTAAATTTTAGCTTTAGAAAATTTAGGAAAATAAAAGATGAAAATTCGTGCGAATATGAAATTATATTAAAAGTTATTTCAAAAACTGAGCTGGCATCTGTCGTCTAAGATGGCTGATACATGTAGAGCGAATGGACACCAACGCTCCGGCATGAAGAGTCTTCGATTCTAACCCGGAGGGACAACGCAGTAGAGAAAGTCCTCACCTTAGGTGGCGCGCACAAATTGAAAGGGACCTCAACCAACTTGGAGTGCGCAACTGGAGGCGGTTAGCCAAATATCGGGCTAACTGGAGAGGCGTGTTGATTGAGGCCCTGGTCCATCCCGGATTGTAGCACCATATAAGTAAAGCTATGAGTACACGACATGCCAAACACGACAATTAATAATTACTCGACATATTGTAGAATATGTCACGTTTTATATATTGTGGCATGTGCGAAAAGTATGCCCAGTACACGGCATGCACGTTTTGTCTCAAAGTTGGCATATTCGTATGTCAACGGTGACTGGCAAAAAATCGACTCAATTAAAGATTTCTTAGACGTTTTTTAATCCATTGTCATCGTAGCCATCCTTTGATGGAATTTGTTACTCTATGGGTTGATAGAAAGAAGACGAACCATATTTTCGGATATATACCGTATTTATTTCGAAATGTCACCAGAAAGCCCTAAAATATTAGAAATTTGAGTGATTTTTTTTCGCTTGAAAAAATTTAGATTTTAGGGCTTTCTGGTGACATTTCGAAATAAATACGGTATATTATCCCAAAATATTGTTCGTCTTCTTTCTATCAACCCATAAAGTAACAAATTCCATCAAAGGATGGCTACGATGTCAATGGATTAAAAAACGTCCAAGAAATCTTCAACTCAAACGTTTTTTTTTATTCTTCGAAATTTACATGCCATTCTGAGTCGGACATATGGGTGACAGACGCATGTCAACATATGTCAGCGTCAATAATATGCCGAGTACACGACATACACCCTTTTATGACATATTCTGACGTCAAATTGACGTCAGAGTGGCATGCGTATGTCGTGTTTGGCATGTCGTGTACTCATAGCTTAAGAAAGTAAGTAAAAGCTGACTTAAAGCTTTAGAAAATTTGAGAAAATAAAAGTTCAAATTTCGAGCGAATTTTGAAATTTTATTTTCTTAGATGTCTCTACAGTTATTTCAAAAACTGAGCTGTCTTTGTAAACCTTAAATTAAAAGTTATATCCAAATCTGAACTGGTTTTAAGCTTTAAAACCGCATATTGGTCACTAAACTAATCGATGTGTGTGTACTCACAAATTCAATTGTCGCAGTAACTTACTGACAGTAAGGTATTTACTCCTTGAAACCAGTAACGCCCTGCCCTGGTAACAATTGTATAATTCGCCTTTCTTCTAGTAGATTTTTGTTTTAATACCTACCAAAATAAGAAAATGAAAAAAATTCCCGAAATGATTTTTAAACAATTTCCATTAAATGAGAAATCACCCCAATAAAATGCAGAAAGGCCTCAAAGCATTGAAAATACACTTTCTAATTTCATAATAATTTTTGTTGTTGTTCGACAATCATTATTTTGGGGCAATTTTTCATTTGTTTGGGGCAATTTTGCATAAATGGATTGGGGATATTTTTCATTATGAAATATAGCCCCAATTTGTGGGGCCTTTTTTAATTTTTGTTGGGGACTTTTTTCATTGGGGCCTAGTTTTATGGAGCCGTAGAAATTTCTAGGGGTCTTCTATCTCAAGCAAGTGTATTAAAATGCGTTGATGTTGGTAATGAGGTGTTCAAAAAGAAATATGCCCAAAGAAGGGATTTTTTTTAATAATACATAGTTTATGTAATGTTTCCGCAGCGGAAAGTATAATTATTCATTAATTGTCTATGGACCGTTTATCTATTAAGTGGGTCGCGGCTCGCGGGTGAAGGTTGCTCATGTCGAGCCACCATAGCTCTCGATTATCCGCCATCAACTCTTAATTATCAAGGGCAATCCAAATACGGCTAAAGGAAAGATTATGGACTTAATCTAACTATAATCATCCTGAGTCTACCTAGATGACGCCTGCCTAATGGTACGGATTACATAGCACGTCTTGAGATCCCGCCTGTTGACATGCGTTTAATATAACCAAACCACCGAAGCATAGACCGCTCCGTCCGGAGAAGTAGCTCCTCAACATTGAGTTCCTCAAGTATTCTGGTGTTTCTAATACGATCTCTACGGGTCACACCAGCAATACAACGGAGGAATCTCATTTCCGCAGCTTAAGTCCGCGATCTTTCGGTAATTACCCAAGCCTCATGACCATAGGTAAGAGTTGGAACAAACAAAGACAAAGCTTTGACACCAAGTTCAGTTCTCCTAATAACGTCATAATGACCGAGCTATCTTAAAATTGACCCAGCCTGACCAATCATACAGAAAAACTCAGCATTGCTCCTTCCATCACTCGTGAATAAAAACCCGAGATACTTAAACTTCTCCACCTGTTTCAATAGGAATCCACTATTATGCAGATTGCATTGTACCGGCGGCATTCTGGAGACGGCCATCACTTCAGATTTGTACACATTTACCTTCATCTCATCTTCTACACAAACGGCTACAAAGGGATCGAGTACGCGTTGAAATTTAGTCTGAGAGGACCCAAGGGTGGCACAGTCATCAGCGAATAGCAAATGACTTATCCTCAGATCTCCCAATGCGAAACGGTATTCGCCAAGATTGCGCTATAACATCCAGTCCATATATAAGTAATGAAAAGGAGAGCAATCAAAACGCACCCCTGGGGAATTCCAGCGCCCACGGTGAAGGGTAGATATACCTAAACTTAACGCCGTTTACTCGAATTCTTAATAATGCTCGTACAATTCTCTGATAAATATTTTTTCTGAAAAGCCTTTGCAACACAGCCCTGAATGAAAATCAATGGATGTAGTAGTTGTAGGTATTTTACGTTTAACTGAACCAACGACAAGGACATCTTCATCCACAGTACAGCTTAAAATCTAAACCCTTCGTTAGATCTCTGGATGCATCATTTACAGAGTTTGTGTCACCATTCGTTTGTGTAAACTTCTCTTTTTGGCGCGGTGACTGGAGGTTAAATATTTTTAAAACTGCGTCAGCTCTCGCAAACGACTGATAAACATCAGCGAATGTTATTGTTCTTAGAATTTGTTCAATCCAGATGTTCGGATTCGGTATAAAGTTGTAGGTCCATTACAGAACTTACTCCCTTTAATAAGGACTCAAAGTAAAAAAGAATTTATTTATTCACGTTCGTCAAAAATAATAATGACGGCCTTTTTCAGTCAGCCACAAAATAAGCGTTGTTACCTTGGAATTAATCATTTCGATTGTGTGAAAGTATTATATACGTATTGTGTATATACAATTGTACATGCGTCGAATCATCCATCAAAACTTCGGGCTTACAACCGCCGACAACCTTGGATCCAATACATAATACAGTTGCTCGCTAAATAAACGAGAAATTTTCTCGGCCTCTATAGGTATAGGTAGGTACATCTACATTATGTCTGATCTGCGGTAGCATGGAGAGGGAAGGGGATTGTATGTACCTATACTGTAGCAAAGCAATAGGACCATAACAAAAGGAAATCAATTTTTTTTCGGTTCGAATTTCTTCGCTTTTCTTGGCTATACTTTTGGAAATTCTTTCCTTCCTTATGAGTTCTTCAGAGTGTGTTTGGCGGCGGTGTCGAAGGAGGCTGGGAAATTGGCTATTCAATTGAATTGCCTTCACCTTCGTTATGGCCGCTCCAGTCCTGGAGTCGTTTTGTGTACACTTATTTTATGTCAATTGAGGGATCAATCTTTATGGCACCGTTGATGGTGTTGTGTTTTTTTTTTTTTTGCTTGGTTGTTTGATTTTTCCCTGGCAATTGGTGTTGAGTTTTTGTCCAATGCGTTGGTCCACTGTTGTTGGTCTACACTGGACGTGGACATATTCATGTGCGTGTTGGATATAATTCGGTTAGATTCTTTTTTTGTATAGCCATTGCTGAAAGAAGAGCTCAAAGGCGGACTTTCAATGTTTGGCGCCCTATACAAATGATGTATGAGTACACGAGTTTATTTTTGCCAACAATTTATAGACAAAAGTAACATATGTAATTGGACATTTAAATGTAAGTATAAACTAAAATAATTGCTTTTTATGCAGTAGTAGGTAATAAGTAAGTTAGAAAACTCAACAACCCTATACCTTCAAGAAATGTCATAAAAACGTGCTATCGGGTAGACATCCTCTGGGTCTCAAGTCTGACATCTCTTCTCACAGGGCATTGTGGCCTGAAATATCATCTTAACAAAATCAATATGTGCCCGGAGACAGAATGCAGTTTCTGCTTTGAGGATGAAAAATCCTTCAAGTACATTCTCTGTGATTGCCCGGCACTTCATTGTTTAAGAGAACGTGTCTTTAACTGGGAGACACATACACCAGCAGGGCTTAGGAATTCGGCTACTAAGGATATATTGGCCTTCCTTAGGGTGGTCACCCGTCTCGTAGAATAACTATATCCCTCTTCGATACAATAGATCTTTTTAGGTCGCAGTGTCAGCCAAATGGGCGGGGAACAAATTAAAAAAAAAATATATTCCGAACGAAATAGTCGGTATCCGTATCCGGAGAGCGGAGACTACAGTATGCTTATACTTCAGCATTAGACAAAAGGTACATCACGGCCTCTATTCATATTGGACAAAAATATGAGAACGATCGAAGTTGCAGTCACATAATAATGTGTTCCACTGTTTCCATGTCCTCGTTACAATGTGCAAGTGTTGTCTCGTGCTATACCCATGGTCATAAAGTGTTTTTTGAAACCACAGTGCTCTGTTAGGAAGCCTGTGACTAATCGAATCTGACTTCAACTTATAAGTAGTAGTTGTTTCGTTTTTTTTTTGTGGGAAAGTTTTTGGCTTGTCTCTGTCTCCTTCCTAAATACCTAAAATGAAAAAAAAAAATTGAAAAAGAATGGCAACACTTAAAATAAAAAATTTTTGGCGCCACATTTATCGTACTCTTACCCAATAATTCATAGACTGAAATTCTACAAAATTTCCCAACAGAAATTGTCAGGGTCAATCCCAACTAGCGACAATAGTTGTTACTCCTCGCTTCCCCACCCGGTAAGTATAATTTACATCGTGATACAAAATTTCCCAAGACACATGCTTTGAAGTTCAAGGTACGAACCTCCGTGCATCGTCGCTGACTCCAACTCCAACTCTTCTTTTTCTTCTTCTACTTCTTCTCAATTTTGTCATTCGTCATTCAACTCAGAAATAATATAAACCACCGCGCCGCCCCATTAAAACTATAGCCCCTCATGATCTTAGTGAAAATCCGCTACTGACTATGAGAGGTTTAACACTCTTCTGAATTAAATAATCTCATTCAGAAGGACACGAATGTGCGAGAGAAAAACGAAGATGAAAAATCGTCTACACCAGAAACAGGATGTTTTTACGTATGTACCTACGTATTTACATCGTCAACTTATTTATGTCCTTCAGTAGAGGAAAAAATGTTAGCAAAGCTCAAGTGTACAACCAACGAGTGGCATTATAATACACATAAAAGGTCTGCTAAAGACGATTGTCAGCAAGGCCTAACATACGCTTCTTTGTTGTCCTATTTCCGAATCTAGATAAAGTCGAATGATTGCACAAAGGTCCTAGGTATACCTATACATATCTATATGTATATGAGAAAGGTCGAGCAGTTAATTAGATACATTTTCGATTTTATTCCCGATGGTCATATATGTGGTCAGGACGAAGCCATGCAACGATAGGACAAGTGTTTATGATCCTTTGGGTGTTGAATGGTTTACTTAAAGTGTAGTCGAAATGGAGCTGTTGATTGGAGCGTATATACTGAGTGACATGTGTGCGTCGTATATTTTGGATAATGTTTTGCAAGTAGCAAACAATCCACATACATATCTTCAATTCGTTTGATCAACTAATTGGAAGGAGAGAAATTCTATTTGATGTGTGTGCGATCAGTCGCAGGGTTTAATAGAGATTTTGTAGCTTCTCAAAGGGTGCGCAACTAATAGAATCTTAATTTATTATTTAAAGGAAATCAGGGAATTCTGGAGTATGACCGTCTTGCAATTTCCGAAAAAGTGTGAATTTTCACATCCCCAAATCAAACGGTACATATTTTGCTCAAGCTTCATGGCAAAAATCGATTGCTCCCTCCCCCAAAACATTTATATTTCTCCACCAACATTTTTTTATATATTTAAAGATAAGCCCGAAAATAATTCCACCTCTAATTATAATGCATCCCCAAGCTAAATTTTTATTTATACAAATAAAGAAGCTTTTAAGGGAGATGTTCATTGGTGATAACAGAAGGCACCTCACAAAATAAAAATTTACCACAAAACTGTATTTTACGTTCACCCCGCGACCTACCATCGTGTTCACCCTCAACGCGAAGGGTTCACCTGCCAATTTTCGCACCCTTTTTGTTTTATTAATTTTCTGTCACCCAAGCCAACAGAAAAGCTATGGTAATTAGGTGGCCCGACCAAAGCACAAACAAAAAAAAGCACAGCAAAAAGGATTATACTCTTCGTGTATATGTGTGAGAAGTGTGCTGATGATAGGCACTTAGTTGAAATGTTAGTTACAACATCCATTACACTCTTTTTGCACAACTCGATTTAATTATTACCTAACTTGATCCTGGTTGATCCTTGAGTGGATTTCTTTTTGTTTCCTTTGAATCGTCTTTCTCACTTAAGAGGCCTGCTGTCCGCTTTGCTGTAGTTTCGAAATCCCCACACTCTTATCAGCCACCATCAGCAAGTAAGCTAATAAGAAAAGGAGAAATTAAACACAACGAAAGTGCCTACTGAACTAAAACACCAAGAAGTGGAAACGGATGAGAAAGTACTGAAATTTCCAGCAAGGATGTGGGTATGGTTGCTCGTTCACATTCGTGTGCTAAATCAACTCTCATCGGTGGTATGGGAGTTGGGAGGACGCGACTGTCTATGGGGTGTCGGGTTTTGGTCGATTATTGGATTGGATGAATGCCTTCGGGATGAGTGTCTTATTTCATTTGTTTACTCCCCTCTGGCGTCCGTTGGCGGATAAGAATGACGCTGTTATAGCGCTTCACTCTTCACCATTCCGATTTCAGAGCGTTGATACTCGCCAGAATCCTGATGGAATCATTAAGGATATTGTCTGCTCGTTTTCATCATTGGCAGTCGGTCTGCATTTACACAATCTATCGATGGAATAATTTCATCCTGTTACGACTCTACCAGTACTACGTACAGCAGCAGTTTTTACTTCGCAGTGGATGCTCTGCTCCTGCCAGATGTCGGCTGTCTGTTACGCTCGAAATGATTACATAAACTTCGATTTTCTATCAAATTATCAGGATTATAGTGCCCGCGGAAGCGGATTCTCTATTATTGGGATACTGAGACTTTCTTTATTATTCAATTTCAGTGAATGAAGGATGCAGAGAGAGGCAGCAGAAGCTACACTCTTTTTTTTTTTAATTTTACATTTTTTTTCCAAAATGACTCGCGTATTGGGTTGCGACATGGCAAACGATTATGAATGGATTTGAGGACTTTCTTTTCAACAAAATTATTGCTGCAAGCTCAATTACTTAAATGGAATTCGGGGTTACATTACTGTGCCTGTTATGGTAGTTGTAGGAGTTCAGCTAAATGGTATTTAGTATAATTGCTTTATTACGACCAACGTTACAAATGTCATCCCTACATTATGACATACTAAAGAAATAAAAAGTATTTAAATTTAAATATTTAAATAGTTTTTCTTGAATTTATTAACACCTAGGTATACGTACTTTTAAAAAGCTTAAGATTATTAAAAGAAATAATCTGACATCTATTAACACTGCGAATGCTCTAGTGTTATATATGTTGTAGGTATTTGTATTAAGAACGACCAATGGTTATTTCGATTAGGTTCTTTATTCAGTGATCTGTGAACAACAACTAACTCATAAAGAGGAGAGAGATCATCAAGTACTTAGTGGTGCGCTTAATTAAGCAAAGTCTATGTATATACGAATACACATATAGGTACATCAATATAGACCTTTTAAAACTTCAAGAACGTTTTATGTGGGTGGATTTCTTTTTTACAGCGACAATCGACAATATTAACCAAAATTTGGTCGCCGTCTTCCCCCAACTTCCATAAAATGCTTTACGGAACCAGCCGAAAAGAGCGGCTATAATCTCCACTCATTATATTCGTAAATAGTTATTGAACATCCCGTCGCTTTCCCGGCAACATCCCCTCACCGCATAGAGGATCTTCAATACCCACCACACGTAACGTCTAACTCATCTTGGGGCTCCGCATCACGAAGCAGCATTAGTAAATGCGACTCAGTCCAATCAACATAAAAATTTTTCCTCTCGTGACAGCAGATAACATAATTTTTAGTAAATTTCTCAAGGATCAAAATTTCATAAAAAAAATTAAAATTTATAAGGTCAAAATTTTGATAAAAAGGCATTTTAAGTAAAAAATTGTAACAACAAATTTTCAAAATTTTGAGTTTAAGGAGCCATAACTTTTTCTAGCTGCACAGATATACCCAAAGTGCTTAGGACTTGTATGCGCTATTAAATTGGCTTTCCAAAATGTACAAAACAATTTTTATGCTAATAATAGTTTAGAAGTTATAGTGTTTTAAGTGGTAACACCTCCAAATTAGAGGTCACCTACTTTGATGAGCTATAACGGGAAATACGATGAAAATAGACCCCCCCCTGCCATAGTGTTTTAAGTGGTAACACCTCCAAATTAGAGGTCACCTACTTTGATGAGCTATAACGGGAAATACGATGAAAATAGACCCCCCCCCCCCCTGCCAAACAATTTTTTGTTCGGCATAACTTCAGGAATCTTCCATTAAATGATTGTCCTTTTTAACTGGGACACCCTGTATATGATGATTGCGAACATCCAACATCCATCGTCAGGAGCAGTAGGTACTTTAAACATCATTTCAAAGCGGATCCAAATGCATCGCGTAACTCTGAAAAAATATGTGCCTAAGTAACTACAGTGGATCAAACGGTCTTGGAGTTAATCCAATTAAAACCGAAACTGTCCTATTTACTAGGAAAAGAAAAATCGAGAAATTCGATCTGCCGAAGTTGAACGGAATTCGACTGAAACTTTCCTCAAAATCTAAGTATCTAAGCATCATCATGGACTCTAAGCTTACCTGGAAACGTAACACAGAAGAAAGAGCAAAGAAAGCACTATGTGCCTGTATAGTGAGGCGGCATAGTATAAAATTGTGTAACAATTGTGCACTTTGTGATGAAAGCATGAAATTTTTACCACGGAGGACACATTATATGAAAATGATTTTAAGATATAGGGGCACTTCAGATTGCGCCCTAAAGGGGTAAAAGGGGGGGGTCAAAGTTTGTATGGGAAATTTATTATTTTTCATCCGATTGACTTCAAACTTGGTTTGTGTACTCTCTATGAAAAATAAAGAAAACAATTATCTTCGATTTTGGAAATTCAACCCTTAAAGGGGTAAAAGGGGGGCCAATGTTTGTTCATGTTTTTTCTTAAAAGTTTTAAGGGGTGTAGCGAAAACGAAATAGGCGAAAAAACACGGTCACTCTCTGCTGGGTTTTCGGACATAGTGACATTGATGGAAATCAAAAAGCAGACGAACTAGCAAGAATTGGGTCGGAACTTGATGCAATAAATATCATTACATCAATAGACATCCCAATTAATGTAGCAAAAAGAAATATTGACCAAAAATCAAATGAAAAAGTGAACACCACCTTTTTAACAGACACGACTGTGTTATATCCCGCAGCCTTTCGCCAAGAATCAACGAAAAAAGAACAAGATGTATTCTGAAAATGAATAAACGAAATGTTCGTATCTTAACAGGTGTACAGACAACCAACCAACTTGTACCATTGACATTGGTACTATGGCCACAAGACTGGGCATCAACTCACCAGACTACTGTAGGAGCTGTCAAGTCATACAAGAAACGGAGACCATCAAGCACCTGCTCTGCGAATACCCAAACCCCCAAACTAGTCGATTCCGATATCTGGGAGACAGACTTTTCGGAGATTTAGAGGGACACAATCAGGTTTGTTAAAAGTACGGGTTGGTTTTAGTAGACTAACTCCACAAGGAACTACTTTAAGAAATCAGGTAAAGTGTCTATGGATGTTTTTTGTTGTCTAATAAAATTGAATTTTTATCCACGACCAAAACTAAGGGATCACAATGGACCAAAATGCCCCCGTGGTAGCACAGCACATAAAAGCTGTGCACTTCCCTCAAACCTAACCTAATCTAACCTAACTACAGTGGTAAAAAAATGTGGTATTTGAGGTGCTACTCCAAATTGAATGCGGCCCCTTTCATGTGTTTCCCTCTATTACTGCCACCAATTTATAGGATTTTGAAGATTTTCCTTTTTGTTTTTAGTCCACGCAAACAATAAATTTACCATCTGTCATTTGGAGATTTGCCATGCACATTTATGTGAAACGGTTAAGAGCCACACAATGACACAAACGCAAAAATGTGTGTTTAATGTAGGTATAAACGGCCAAATGATTCCTAACATTCAATTAAAATTTCGTGGTTGTTTCTCTTCTGTATATATGTATCAATATTTTGATTCATGTCCCTCAGGCAACCATCGATAAAAACGAAAATAGCCATTACAGACATTTGTTTTAAATTTAATACCCTGTTTTTTTTTTTTGTTTTTGTTGTTTGCAGATACACATACATTTGTGCTGATAACATAGATATTGGATATTCAAGCGACTTAAATTTGCATGACCGTGCACAAAACTATCGAACGTCTGAAAATGCGATAAAATGTGGCGAAAATGTCCTTAATCCTTTGCAAAGGGCATGTCCATGAATTTGTAAACCTCAATCACTCAACGTCCCTTACGCAGATGCTATACGATGTGTAAAAAAATTACTTTAGCAATATTTTTTATGCGCTCTGGCAAAGTACTACTTCCACGTTCCACACTTTAGCCAAGGACAAGGGTAGTTGTCATACCAATAAACTCCTAGCCGATTGATGTAAGAAGGAAAAAGAGCAGAGGTCCTGTGATGGAGAAAAAATATTGTGCAATAATAAGCGACCGCCATTATATTTTTTGAAACACATCAGACATCACTCGCTGCCCAGGCACGACCACGAAGAGGAATGATTGAGATTCAGCAGAACCAAAAAGAGTTTTCTCGATGACAACAACGATGTCGGCGGAGACCAACGAGAGCATGGGTCTTGAACATTGTCACCAAATTTTACGAGAATTCACAAAATGCACACGATTCTGGTGGGTAGAAAGAATTTAATATCTCATTGGAATCCGGTATAAACTAGGCGGTCGGTGGGTGCGGTTGGGTTGGATTTTACGATGCACTATACGCAGCCATAACGTCACCTTTTCACTTTCGCAAATTGCATCGTTAAAGTTCGCTCTCTCGGAGGAGTTGATTATCCTTGGAATAAATTCATAATGTCACCAATGTGATGCAACATATTGATCAGTTGTATAATAAATGAGCGATTTTATTAACTGAAACGATGAATTTAATGAAATGGATTTTTAATGACAGTTGCAGTTGTTGCTGGCAAAGTTTGTAAAACAAAACGACTGGAAACGGTGTGACCTTGAGAGTGAATATTCGAAACAAGTGATGTAGGTTTGTCGTTTGTAGGTTGAAGTATGGTGAGTATAACTTAGTCCATTAGCTATATGAAAATATTTTTAATAACGATTGAGACAGCATTTTGGATTATAAAAGTAAGTATTTGAAGATAAATGGCCTTAGCAAATTTCTAACTTTTATTATAATGTCAGGCATGACATTATCTACTTTTAGGAGTATAGCCTGTTAGGAAAATGACATTTTATATTATTTATGCAAAGTATCGTATTTATGATTACTGATTATACAGAAAAAATGTCTCAAAAATTGACTTACATGACAGCGGTTCGGAGGTGTTGTCTTTTAACAGTGGTACATTTTTGATTTGTGGTTCCCGATGGACATGGGCAACTATACATGAATAAAGTTCAGTGTAACTGTGACAGGTAAAAAATAAATAAATAGTTGGCGCAACAGGCGTGTAGACACCCAAGGCCTAGCTTCTCACAACCATTCGTTTTGTGTGAGTTTTTATTTTTGGGACGAATGGAAGGGACCTACAATTTGATGCCTAGTCCGAACGGCTAAATTGAGAAGCTTTTTCAGGACAGTTATACTCTCGGATGTTTGTCAGACGTTCGCGAGTGGTGGCGCAGTAGAAAAAACCTTAAGATGTAAATTGTGTTTTTCCGGGGATCGAACCTGGAACCCCTCGCACAATAGTCCAGCACACTAACCACTGCGCTACTGCGCCTACTGTGACAGGTGTATTTAGTTTTTCGTTGAACACACAACGTTCTGGTGATTTGTTACGATTGTAGCAGTTCAACTTGTGGTGTGGTTTTTCTGAGGCCGAGGTTTTGCTGGCCGGATTCAGGATTTGCAAAAAAAAAAAAAAAACCCAAAACTTTGGCTAACGAGGTAGTCTTTATTTCAGTAACCAACTTATCAATTACTGTCTTATGACTAACTTAACAACGATTAAATTCCTAAGTTGAGGCTAACGTTGAAAATACAGTATGCGGCGCAGAGACAAGCGTGCCTCTGATATGCGGCCCACCGACAAGCGTGGCTCCGTATTAGAGGAAGCGGCTGGCCCACCGACAGGCGTGGCTCCGATATGGGGTCCAGCGACAAGCGTGGCTCTGTATTACATGAAGCGGCCCAGCGACAAGCGTGGATCCGAGATAAAGCAGGTCAGCCAAAAGTGCTGACACTGCTGATTCAAGGCCAACTTCCCCAAAGAAAACTTAGCCACCAAAAATGTAGAATGCTGAGCGAAGTCAGCTTTTGTACGGTAGCCTTATCTGGTACACTAGATTGATACGATCAACACGTAGACAAATCTCCCCGAATGGCAATTTTATTCTGGTACTCATGCAATTGGGGCATGAGCGCATATCAGGCTGATATTATCCAATTAAGCCTTCATGCAGATAGTCATAAAAGGCGTTCACTGACGTGCCGAAAGCTCAATAATTTTTGCCGCTAAATCTGCCGCTTACAACAAGTCCACATCCAAACAGACGCTGCTTTTGTTCTCTGTAGCAATCACCGTAGTAAATATCACAGTTTTTCATCCTCCTTCCGGCCCATCACACCGCACCTCCTTGATGGTGGTGATATCTGCTTTGTAGTAGCTTAAGGCCTTCGCTAATTTTTCGGCTGCACGTGATCTATTAAGGGTTCGAACATTCCACGTGCGGATCCGAACGTCATTGTCCTTATTTCGTTTTGGCGGGTTGTCAACAGTGAATACGTCCTTATCCGAGGCTTTTGGTTGCTTCTTAACGCACAATACCCAACCTGAAGTGTCCAAGCCCTCTCTGTGACCCCTTCGACGAAAGAGGCCAGATATTCCGGAGTCGGTAACCTGCTTCAGAAATTTGAGAGATACCATTGGCCCCTTAAGGGCTCTTCTGCCACCATCTCTATTTCAACATCCTGACTAGTGTTGAAAAAATCCTGAATGTCCTCAGCTCCAAATACATCTGCCATGCCGACTGTTGACCTCACAGTTGATTGAATCATGTGAATTCATCCGCCGCATATCCTCTTTCTAAGGGGCTCATGTTAGACTTCTTAGGTTCGAGCAGACAGTCAATCCCGACAGATTATTACAGTCTTGCTATTTTCTTCTTGCTCAATTATTGTTAGATTTTAGAGTGCGATGAGCGCATTCTTTATCACGGTTCTTGTAAGAAGTACTAAACTTTGGTTTTCTCTTCAATTCTAACATTCTTGTTTTGTCGTATAATTAATCAAACATATTATTTCTTTCTATCTATACCTGCAGAAAGTTTTGTTACGAATGCAAGACATCACAGCAAATATTTTCGGTTAGGTAGTTTATTCAAAAAATATTTTGTTGAAACGCAAAAGGCCCAAAAAGACAGCGTCTGGCAAGAGTTATTTTTCGTTTAATCTCAGAGCTGGTATATCATTATCTGAATTCATACCGGAGCCCAGGTATACAAAGTCCCTAACCTCCTCAAAGTTACATCTGTTTCTGGTGAAATCTGGTTGGATGTCCTTTCTAATTGCAGCATAGAGGGCATATGTAGGTATAATTTTAATTAGTTCGGTGCTGTGATGAAAAGCTAGTTGAAATTGAAACTATCTTCAGTATCTATACCGTCCATATGCTTCCTCTATCGCTGCATGACTGCACAATAAGTTAATATTGGCAAATTAAGCCTTTATGCGGGTAGTTACAAGACCTGGTGAAATTTCAATTCAGTCTAAGGCCTCTGCCATCTATTCGGGTGTACCTTCTCTGTTCAGTACACGAACGTTTCTACTTGCAAATGGTATGGTCGTTGTCCTCATTCTGTGAATTCGTCCTTTTCCGAAACTTGTATATATATATGTGCTCATTAAGCTTGGGAAGAGCAGCGCAAGTCTACTTCATGTTTCTAATACACCGTTTTCCGTGGGTTGTGTTGTTACGCAAAGATCACAACTTGGGGTCTAGTCGAACAACAGCAAGGCTATGACTTTGTCTCCAGAGTACCTACTAAGTGCAGATCACCTACACATTCGCTTGTCTAATGTCATTGAACCCTTTTAGAAAAAAACGACTGCATGCTACGCGTTTAACATACATAATTCCAAACCTACAAATGCGCTGTTCCGGTTGATAATGGAAAATTAATAAAATATAAGCAAGCAATCTGCTGTGCTTACCTGCAAATAAATCTCCGGATGTTTAGCAGCTGCTAATCTCCTTATCCTTGGTGCAATGCACGCACGCAGTGTAACGTTCAAATAATGCACTATTTCATTGAAAGCACCACTTAACAAGCCAACTAACAAGTTTCAGTTTAAATCGTTTGCTACACTGCACTGCACAGCAGCAAATGCACTTGAATATAATTAATTATTAAGTTCATAAAGTTACTATACATCTGCCATTGTTGTGCAACGTTAATTTAATTGAAATTGCAATCCAAAAGCTCATGACATTTACACAACACACACACACTCACATCCACGACGTGTATTTTACCTGCTACCGGCTACATTCATGAAGGTATACCTACCTTTCCTACACACTTAACGACAACAAAAGAGCAATAATAACAACAATAAACGATTTATCCTCCGAAGACAAATTCTTTGGCAATACAGCCTTAATTCGTTCGCAACTCGATGATAAATATCTTTTAACCTTTTGACTTTTCAATGATGGTACGAATATTTGCAGCAAAACTTTGGCCCAAACAAGGCGCCAGCAGTGAAAGGCATGGGTAGCCGAGGACCATGGAGCAAGAATATGCCATTACCGTACCGGATGTGGCAGAGGTGATGATGGCTGTATATATGCCACCGTTGTCATTGGTGGCACACCCACTCGCAACACACATACTTATACAGCTAGCGACAACATTAACCCATCATCGGTATTGACTGTGAATCCGATGACAGTCAGGATATATGTATGTTATTGTGTACACGCTGGAAGATGACTACGAAATGGCAAAGCAAATTGTTAAGTCCTTACACACACTCGACGGGCTTGGCGCAAGAAGGGACTGGTGGGCCTCCAACTGGGACAATCTCTAGACACTAAACTTCTTTTAGTGCATATTTGCTCACCAGTCGCAAAAGTTGATTTTAAACTTTCTGATTGCCAAATATTCCCCATGGATGTGTCTGTGAGTGGGAATAGAGCAACAAGAAGAAAGGGTTCTAGTTTTGGCTTTGATTCCGATTTCGATTCCAACAACTCACCACCACATACTGTTGCCACAGTTGTCGGCATAGCGTATATGTAGCGCGTATTTGCAAGCTGTACGTTTTCCCTTTTATGCTCGGTTGGGCATGCTGAGTCCTTTTTTCCATCAAGTAGTCCTTGTCTTTGCCTTACCTAAACGGTTGGCTGAACTTCGTTAAGGGAATTGATTCGTTAAAGTTTCGCGCTGGATCAACGTGTGAGGGCGCGCACGGGACGCTACAACCTTAACCTATGTGTGTGGTAACGTAAGATTCCACGTGCGCATAGAAGGAGATTTCTCGTTTCCGGTACGGTGGGTGTGTGAAGGATATGAATGCTCCAACCGTGTGCATGTCTTTCTTATCGAAGTGACGGGGTGTGCACCCAATTATATAAACTCCTAATCCTTTTTGGAGACCCATTCCCCATCCGCATCCCCAATGCAGAGCGTGTGCCATGTGAACGGGGTTGGTTTTGGGCTAGCGCGAAAGCGACTACATCAATTGCCTTCATAGCTGCAATTTCGGTTATTAAGTAATTGTGAGTTTTCAATTTTCTTGTGGGAGCAATTAGGAGACATTATTAGAGCTTGACTGCTGTGGAAAACGGTGGGCGTTCCTGGAAGCAGCAATTTGCCGCACCCTGCAGTTAGTGGTTTTGTGCAGTCACCTTAGTTATGCATCACATGCAATAAGTTTTTTATGAAGCTAATTGGAGTTTTCTTCCGTTTTTATTTTTTGTTGAGCATTTGCTAACGTGTTGCACTGGGAAAAGGGTAAAGTTGAAGAAAGTTGAGAGGTAGTAATAGTTAGCAGCTGGAAACTTCTTAAACGATCTTAGATATAAATATGTATGTGTACGTGAGATCACTGGTAAGTACAATGGTTTCTGAAGTAGCATATGTTGGAACTGCAAGCAGTCCAAGAAACTGGTGGATCAGTATGAACTTCCTCTTTTTATAAGGGTTATCGAAGTATGCGGAAGATACAGTGGTCTAGAAAGTGCAACATATGGCAATTCACTGATAAAATTTAAATTGGCAACGCATATACTTTAAGTCAGAAAGAAAAACTACTTCAACCATTAGTTGTTATTGACAATTAATTTTAAATCAAACACACCATAGTTCTTTGAGATAACCAAGTCGTGATTCAAGCTCCAAGCTAAAGTCACAATTTTTTGATGGAAGCCTTATGATATGTTGTGTCCTTTATTTTTTTTACATTTGAATAGGTAGTCTACTAGATGACTTAGCTGATGCATGGACCGAGCTGTTTTTTCGGTATGTTATTATAGCTTGAGGATTTCAATCGAAAACCTGCATCGGTTCTTCTTTGACCTAGCTCTCATTCATACTTTCATTATATAGCTGCACTTAGGCTTGAATACATCTGACACTTAGACAGTGGTTAGACAGTGGTTTAAGCGTGACTCGATTGGATGCGATGGTTTAGATACTTTTCGTGCTTTACTGAATTTTAATTGATTCTTATGCAGATTTGATTTTAGATCGATATTCGCCTATCGTGAACAAAATTCCCCCGAAATACTTTCCATTTTTCAAAAATAAGTAGGTATTTGCAATGAATTTCGAAAAAGGGAACAAATTTACCCCGGAATAAATTAGTATCGTGAACAGAAATTCCCCACGGAATTTGACTGAATTCCCCCGGAAAATTTCCTTCGCAAATTTGCAGGTGAAAATTCAAAAAGTAAGCTGTTTCTATAGGAATAAATTCAAAATCGGTTGCATTTTTAATTTAGTTCATTTGAACCGAGGATATGGAAGTGGCATAGGACTGGTGAATAGGGCGGCTTATACATGAAGAAGAGGAAGGACGAACGAATTGATGAAATGCAAACAAAGCATTTTAAAATGCATTTATGAATAGAAAATAGCACATTTTACTTAAATATTAATTATCCTATCGAAATGCAATAAGGAAACAAGTTTTAAAACAGTTTAAAAATAAATAAATAGGCGGCGCAACAGGCGGTAGACACCCAAGGCCTAGCTTCTCGCAACCATTCGTTTTGTGTGAGTTTATATTTTTGGAACGAATGGAAGGGACCTACAATTTTATGCCGAGTCCGAACGGCTGAATTGAGAAGCTTTTTCAGGACAGTCATTCTCTCGGATGTTTGTCAGACGTTCGCGAGAGGTGGCGCAGTAGAAAAAACCTTAAGATGTAAATTGTGTTTTTCCGGGGATTGAACCTGGGATCCCTCGCACAGTAGTCCAGCACACTAACCACTGCGCTACTGCGCCTAAACTGTTTAAATAACGTAATTTTGAATTCCAAACTTTTTGTCGCGAACGAAAGGCTCCGCAAAATAAGGCCTCAATAGTAAAAATAGTAAAAATTAAAAAAGGCGGGGTTGCAGGGGGGCAGCATGCCCCCCATACGTTTTCGGTTTTCGTTTGGGGTCTTATTTCATTTCTTCTTTTTCATAATGAAATAAGACCTCAATTTTCATTAGGAAATAAGGCCCCAAAAAAGGAAATAACACCCCAAATTTTATTAAAAATCGTTGTTGTTGTTTCCTGTATAATTTTTTGGGGCCTTATTTCATTTTTATATTGGGGCCTTATTTCCTGGGGCCTTATTTCGCAGAGCCCGAGCGAAATAACCCTTGCCCCGAATTATCAAAGTTTGTTCGCAATCCACATATTAAACCGCGTTCCACAAACTAGCGAATAAAACATTCATTCGAACTTAACCTCAAATTATAAATTGCTGGTAGAAACTGATGGCTGAAATTCCCGAACTGCCGCGACTAAGAGAAGTGTTGATGTGAATGGATTGCCAAAACTTGGTTGGTCGCTCTCATGCGAATAGTTATTAATCCAATAAATTCATTTCTTTATTTATTTATTTACTTTTTTTTATAAAATGAATTTGTTTAATAAATAAAGTTAAAAGACTATTCCCTATTTGTCTATTTGTGCCAATCCAATCTCATGATCCTTTCCAACTCCTGTCTGGTAACCACCTTTTCCAAATAACCACAGGCATGCACACAACTCGATGATGGGGTTGGTTGCGAAGAGTTTTTAGATTGTTGAGAGACCTGTCCGAGAGAAAATCCGGCAAATATTTGAACATTGGTTTATTGACCCTGTTCCTGTAGTACCGGTGAAATCTAATATATGTAATAACTAGATATATCGCAAAGCTATTTAATTTCTACTTACAATGCAACCCTTCTCTCACCTCCACGTTGAGCCAGGTGCCTAGTACCTCGACTGTAGATTGGGTACCCTACCCGCTGGTGGCAGTGGTCGAGAGCGGGGGGAGGGGGGGGGGTGTCTCTTCAATAAAACACTTCTTCTTGTTTTCAGGCGGAAGCGGCCGAACTCTATAGATGGAATCAACGTTGGCGCCTACAGTTCCAGTCAATCTGAACTATCTAGTGACATCCCTATAAGAGCTGCTTGGACATATTCGGATCTCAGCTCTATAGGGATCTCCAATACTACACCAGGGTATTGGAATAGAGTTGGTGGCGGATGAACGCTTAATGGGCCAACGGCAGCGCTAAAATCATGAAGTGGGTTACTGGTGCCCCTCGTCCAAGGGGTATGATATGGAACTGGTCCTCCAGGTTGGGGGTTGTGTGTCGGGGTAACTTTCCTACCACGGAAAAATACACCTCTTATGAAACAGCAAAATCCTTCGGAATAGGACGGATTTACTGTTGACGACCCAGGAAATCGAAATAAGGACAATGACCTTCTACTATGACCTACACTAAACAGACCACGTGCAGCCGAGGAGCTAGCAGAAGCCCTAGACTGCCACAAGGCAGACATAACCGCCATCCAGGAAGTGCAATGGGATGGGCCAGGCAAAAAACGGATGAAAAACTGTGATATATACCACGGCGATAGCTATAGAGAGCAGCGACAGCGTTTATTTGGATGTGGATTTGTCATACGCGGCAGATATTCAGGGACGTTAGTAAAAGACTTGTGACAATCCGCATCAAGGCAAAATTCTCGAATATCAGCCCATAAGCTCTCATGCCCCCACTAAAGAAAAGGACGACGCTACCAAAGACAGTTTCTACGAGCTCCTCGAAAAGACCTACGAGCAATACCCGAAGCACGACGTTAAAATCGTACTAGGCGACTTTAACGCTAGAATAGGCAGGGAGAACATCTTTGGTAGAACAGTTTGCAAACACTGCCTTCATGACAACACGTCTGGCAACGGACTTAGGCTAATTGACTTTGCTGCGGGGCGAAATATAGTTATAGCAAGCACCAGGTTTCTACATCTCAATATCCATAAGGAGACTTGGCTGTTTCTGGATCACGTTGCGATTGACGCAAGGCACGCCTCCAGTTTTCTGGATGTCCGAACCTTCCGAGGGGCCAATATCGACTCGGATCACTACCTTGTTAAAGCTAAGGTAAGAATGCGGATATCCAACCCACCCCAACAAGGAAATACTGCGAGAAAGTATGACGTCGAAAAACTGGAATGGTAAGAGACGGCCAGAATCTTCGCCGATCGCGTATCGGACGTATTGGACACCTATCACGTATGGGACGAATAAAAGTGTTTTTGAGGACAGTTATAGGTACCTACTCTCGGACCTGGTACCCCTCGCACAGTAGTCAAGCATACTAACTACCGTGCAGTTTTAAGCCCGGTAATTCCACAACCGAAAATATTTAAATTAATGCAGATTTATATAGAGATATATCTGGTTTTAGCATTACTTCCAAACTCGTCAAGTTGTCTAGACAGTGGCGAACATATACAGGATTTTTATTGTAAACAAAAAAAAAAATTTTAACAAAGTGGTGCGTTGTCATGTGTCTACATTATGTATTTTTGAAGATCATATTTGAAAGAAATTTGTTATAAACTCTCAGAGACATTATACGAAAATTCATTCTTCCCATTCGCCAATTCTTTGAGTTGAAAGGGTATCTTGGGTCGACTTTGGGTTTCTTAATATACATGTTCACCGACGACATCCATAAGGGAGTTATCATCATATCATAAATAAAACAATCAAGCAACCGATATCTAACTAGCTACCCTCGTAGCTTCCATCATCAGCTCTTCGTTCTCTTCCTAACCATACCAGCCTTGAGCTGGACGTACACATTTTTTGAATAAACTTAGTAAACCTTTTGTCCCATCCCATCGAACTCTAATCACTATGCTCTGTATTTCAGCTCTAAAAACTTGTCTTCTATAATAACCCATACCACCACCGTAAACACTACTCCCAATCTCAAATCACTTTTTGTACCGTTTAGCATATTAGATGAGCTGTCAACCTATATTTAAAAAAAAGCCCCTAGGGTCGGTTAAATCTGCCCTAAAACCTAGCTATTTAAAAAAAAATCCAATTTTAATCAAATTAAAGCAGTTTTACAGATTTAACTTTATTTAATTGACTTTAAATCCCTTTTAACAAAACTCCCTTACATCCTCTTAACCAAACACCTTTCACCCGTATCAACATATACAAAATGGTATATGTGTGTACACAACACATACATATACAACTTGTTGTTAACCATTTTCAAAGTCGAAACCAACAACATACATATACCTACTATACATCGGGTCACTAACAAAGTCAAAACCCTTATCCACCTCCGGCATAATCCAAGCCCTTCCGCAACCTTCATCTCCAGGAACAGCAGCAGGAGTACTTCGTTTGTGTCACCTTACCAGCTATACCATAAAATATTACACGACATCTAGCAAGGTGACTCTGGCTTATTACCACAATGAGTTATTGGTGTAAAATTGTCATCTTTTCACATGGAGTACGGAAGCTGTTGTACAGCGCTCGAGGGGCCCTCTCAGCTGGCACGTCTATTCTATACCGCAACACATATCCACACTGACATATTATACCAACCACCGCTAGATTCTACATGTACTTACTCATTAACATACATTAACCCAGGAGTTATTGCATTTCACTATTGTCCTTGACGATGCAAATCGTATACCCACGCACACACACACACCTACTCGACTCGACAGCTGACTTTCAGTTAAATGGGATCTGGGGATGCAACGCTAGGATTTGCTTGCACAAGTACACTTGTACAAAAGCCTTGTAGATGTTTGTTTTGGAACTTCTTCATTTAACTTTATTCTTTGTCGCAGAGTAGCTCAGAATATGGGGCGCCGCGGAAGGCGTTGAAGCAAATTCCAATTATTCGTTGCAAAGGCGAGGATCAGGTGCACCACTCAGGAGTAGTAAAATTAATTATGAAATTTCAGTTCCACCATGTAATCACCGCGCCGATTCTCTTAGGAGGCATGGCGCTACAATAAGCTGTAGATGAATGCTACGAGTTATACGAGTGCTTGCAGATGGAATTTATTTCAAGTAGTCTGTCTCACTTGGGGCAAAGACAAAGAGATGATACCGGAAATCTGTTTGGATTGTCATCTTGCACCTGAAAACTGGATGGAACTGTTTAAGGACGGATTAGTTAAGGAATCACTCGTCTAGCTAAGGAGATATCTTTCATTGTTTTGTTTTCTATTGAGGCGTTAGCAAGTGAAACGTTCCTGGCTTACAATTCGAGCAGCGTTGCCTTAAATGTGGTTTGGTTTCACTGGGAATTTCGTTTTCTTAACGCCAAAGAAGACTGCTGATTAACTGAAATTTACAAACTGTGAAAGGGAAACTCTAGGGATGACTATACAAATCTCAATCGATTTTGAATATAATTGTACCACATCAGCTCTAATAAAGTTAATAATCGCGGATATGCGCTCATAACTCTCCCTGATTTGTCCGAAATGTTGAGATGGGAAAAATTGCAATTTGCTTGAAAACGAAATATCGAAAGAACCTCAAGAATTGCTTAATATCCCGATAACACCATTCACCAAAAGATTTTTAAATCAAATGAGAAAACCAGAATTTAAATACCTAGTTGAATGCATGAACAATTTAATGAATGAAAAATAGTGATACGAGCTTTTCAGCACAGTGAGTGTCAAAAATGAGTCAACACGAATGCTATTTTCATTTACTTTGGAGTTTACAAACATTTTTTTTAATCTATAAAAATGGTGTAAAAAATGTATAGTAATTCATCAATTGAGAACGGCTGGACCGATTTGGCCCAAATCAAAGGAGAAGGTTCTTTCGAAAGAAAATTTTGGAAAACCCTCCGAAAAAGTTGGGAAATTGAAAAAATCGAAAATTGACTTTTTGTATGGAATTTTGTGTGCAATTCTTCCGGAATGGCTTTTCGAATGGAAAATTCTTAGTGAAAAACTCGGAAAATTCCGGGAAAACCAGAAAATTTTTAAATTTTTTTTGACGAAATTTTGCATTTTATCTTCGTTGTTTGTTTTTGCGCCGGAAAACAAATCGAAAAATATTGTTTATCATATCGCTCTCTATTGATTTCGGTTCCATTCAAATATATCACATTGAAATTTTTACTATCTGTGTTTTATTATCACTCTGGAGTTTATCTGAAGGCGACAAGGCGTTAAATTGAGGCGAAACGAAGTTCGCCGGGTCCGCTAGTTATCTATATTTTATGCTGTAGAAATAAAATAATGCTTTGTTACTTTCAGACGTTAAAGAAAACTTAAAAGGGCATCGGTGTTCACTCACTTGTGACGCTCACTGTACATGTGCAAATTTTGTGTGACACAGTGATGCACTTAAGGTTAAGACGCTGTCCTAATATTGATAAGCGTTCTATGAGTATACCACTGAACTCATGTTCAGTCCCCAGAAAAACATTATATTACATCTTAAGGTGTTTGCATTGCGCTACATATAGCGAACGTCAGACAAACATTCGACGGTACAACTTTCCTGTAAAAGCTTCTTAATTCAGCCAATCGGACTTTGTATAAAATTCCAGGTCCCCTCCGTTCGTTCAGAAAATAAAAACTCACAGAAAAAAATGGTTATGAGAAGCTAGGCATAGGCTTAACAAAACTCAGAATTGTTTTTTTATATTGTAAAAATAGAGTAGAAAAAATAATTACAAATTAATAGGCTTAAGTAGTTTTTGTTTTTTTTTTATTGAAAAAATAAATTTAATTTATTTTATTAAAAAAATACAAAGCTCGTAGTAGCTTATTAGCTGCCAAAAGCAATTACAAATACTTCCTACAAAACGGTGCCATGAAATAAAGTCTTATTGCACCTTCAAAAATGAAATAAAATCCAAAATTCGTTTTGCAAGGTACCCCCATGCTTAGAAGTTTTGTACGGTGTCATTAAAACGTTGATACTCTTTTGCATAACACTTTATTTCATGGCACCGTACAAAACTACTCAGCATGGGGGTACCTTCGAACATAAGGACCTATATCGTTTTTAAATAATTTAAATAACTTAAGTTATTTGTCCAAAGTTTAGGTATTTGCATTTCTCAAAGTGAGAATACTGTACAGATCAAGACCAATAATTTAAACACATGATTTTATGAGACCTCAAAACAAAAAGTTTCCCAAGGTGCCCCAGTTTCCCCTATAAAAAACAGAAAACAAACAAACATCAACAATCAAAATATGGTCAAAAAAGATAGCAACTTAAAATTTGGACTTAGGAACAAACATTGGGACCAGACTGGGACTGCTGAAATGCTACAGCACGTAAGCCGTTTGTCCACTGCCACTGATTCACTGCTGGAACTTGAATCATCCGATAAAAGTGCATTCACATCCATTACGTTACATTAAAGCATCTGAAACAAAATATATATCTTCTCATTTGTAAAATATTTTAATGTAATACCTACCTATATAGGTAGGTATGCAGTTAATGCTAACCTATTCCAAGATGTCTTTTATACGTGCCCCTCAAAAGTGATCATAATCAAATTATTCCTAAACATTATTAAATTTATTCGTATGTGTATACAATTATACATATTAAAAAAAACAGTTCCTACTACTTACACCAGCCGCTCAATATTCTCTTCCAAACGACAATGAAATACTAACTAAGCGGTGTGCCTTTTATTTAATATTCCGTGGACGTGTACACTCTAATTCCAGTAGCAAAAGGACATCTTCTATTGGGGCTTTGCTATGCTTATAGTTTCATAGTGAAAAATAGGTAAAGTTTCGCATAATTCAAGCCCATCACACCAAAGTTGCATGCAGCACTTGACGTGTCCTTATTCTTCCCCAGATGCATACGGATAGTTATTCTCCTCCAGCTAAATAAAACGATAAACCTAGACTTTGAAAATTCATTTCGTAATCCGTTCGTTGCCTTATTCATAACAGATGCACATTGAATATAAATTTGTGTGACTTAAAAATACGACGATCTACTTACGGCCCTAGTATAGGGTCCATGCTGAAAACGATTACTGTTCCAATAGCTTTACGTACTGTGGTACACTTATTTTTGGCAGCAAGCGGAGAGATACTATAAAATAATTTCAGCGAATTTACAGCATTCCTTTAGCTATAAAATTTTTATGACAAGCTTTAACTTGGGTACACTAGATTCGTGGTACATACGGCTGGTGTCACTAGAGAGTATTTTTTTGGTTGCCGAGCACGTTGAGCGGAGTATCGTTTTGTTCATTTAAAAGTGTTTTTTTTTTAGTAGACAATCGAAGGATGAGCAAAACATAAAGAATTAAAATATCCCAATTCTCAAGTGAGGGATTTGCTTTTACATTTTTTATTAATACATGATCTGAATAAGTTTTTTTTTGTATGTTCTATAAAGTTAATTAAAAATGGCAAAAACATGCGTTGCAGGAATTACTTTCTTTGGGAATTCCGGTTGGGGAGTTAAGCTACGGAACAACAATGACAGAGATTTACATTTTTATGTTGGCAGTAATTGGTGCCCTTTAAACTTTGTTTTGTCGTACTATCAGTCTGTCCCAATGCTGTTCTCAATTATATTAGCAGGGAGAAACGATTTATTGCCATGAATTAATTAGTAGGTAGTAAGCCTGAATTTAATTTTCCTTGTATATAATAAAAAAAAACCATTCCTACATCTACTTAATCGAATTTATAACGTTTTAAGCGATTCAACGAATTTCAGTCAAAAAATATTCCACATACGCCACCGAAAACTAACAACATGTATTTGAATTTAATTTTAATTAATTTTTAATGAAATTATACCGCCTAGGTTTAATACAACAAAATAACATTCTAACATGTCCTTCGCCACACAACACTCATAGTCACATCATAAAATAGCAACTCTCCCGTTTCATTGAAAAGTCGACATATCCCAAAGAATCTCACAATTTATTTTATATTTTACACGTTCATTCGAATATAAAAGTGTCTCGGGTTAGACACACACCGCAACAAATAAACGAGACGAAGGAGCGAACGTTTTTTCAGCTCATGAACAACTGTGTTGCGAGAAATTCAAGTCGACAGTTTTTATGAGAATAACATCAGAGCGAACATGTTAGACGGTTAGGACTGGCCAACCGTAACATGATGCTGACATAAGACATTTGGGGGGTAGACTGAAATTACGGTTGACAATGAAAATAACATAATTTTGAACGAGGAAGTTGTTGGGTAGCGGAGCCCAAGGACCGTGTCTACAATAAACAGTTTCGGATTTACTACTACCCAGCTTAAGGAATATTGATTGAGAAGCACCTATACGAGTACATGGTTATCATAGCATCCACCAGTTGATTTAGTTGCATTCGACTTTGTTATGGTCGATGTAAGGACTTGCAATTTTAAAATGTGATGGTACTCAGAATATTCGTCAGCAGGAGTGATAAGATACGGTTCTATGTGCGATCCCTAATATTTTATACTAGCAGTTTAAAATGATACAAATTGTAGTTTTACTGCTTCGATAAAAATAACTCTTCATTACTTAACAGGAACCTACTACGTTTGTTCTGTACATCGGTGTCCTTCTTTTTGCGAGTCGTATCTGTTCACTTATCTGTTTTCATACAAAGCTCTTCGCTAGATACACGATTAAATTTGATTAGGAAGTTTTGGTGCTTCCACGAAATAAGTTGGGGACGACACCTACTAAAAAGAGGCATGTTTTTATGAACAGACAATTTAAGCGTAGTTAAGGTCGAAATAGAAAAGTTAGTTTGAAAAGTTTTTCAACCCCTATAGGACGAATTTTTAAAAACGATGAATGAGGCGTGTAATAATTTTGACATATCTATCAACACACAAACTTTCAAGTTCATACGGCTAACGGTTTTTGAGACCCCCCTTACTCCCCGTGACCCCTTTACTCCTGATCAATTCTCACCCACACTACGGCCTAAGTTGGCAACACATCTATGAATCAGAACAAAATTATGAAAAACGGACGAATGGTTCTTTTCTCGAGTTATGGAGAAACGAACAGACGGACGTTGCATTTTATAAGTAGTATGGACGGATAGAAGTGACTTGGTGACAGCTTAATTTGTAACGCAAAGGATAAATTTATAGTTCATGTTGACACATTTCGGTATATTTAATTTTGATGGGGGCAAAATCTCCCATTTAGTAGGCTTATTACATGCTAGAAAAACAAACTTACAAAACTAGAAATAAAAATTAAGACTTAAAACTATTTATTAAGAATTAAAGCTATAGGGTTTAGGGTTAAGGAGGCTGAGTTTAATGGATGTATCTTAAATTACGAGGGTTTGTATTAAGGAAGATGGAGTTGTAAAGAGACGGACAATCGATAGAGCCTGATAGGAGTCGGTGAATGAATAGAATGTCTGGAGCATCCCTGGGAGGCTCAAGGCTATATAAGTTAATGAGTTTGAGGCGGTCTTGATAGGGAGGTAGAATCGTACCAAGAAAGACCGCGAAAAGGGTGACCACGTTCGGTTAGCGTATTCGAGGCGGAGACGGACGAAAGTGGTGTAGAGGAATCTGGTCACGTATGGGTCAGAGAATTCCTTTGACCACCGTTTAATGAATCCAAGGGTGAATTAGCTTAATTTATTATCTTGCCAATATGCGAACGGAAATTAAGCTCTCGGTCGTACAATTATGCCAAGGTCACGACGGATATAGGCTGATCATTAAGAAGGTATAGCCGGGAAGGGGGACTTCTTGTTCTTACGTGATAAATTGGCATTAAGAAATATTGAGCTCTAGGCAGTTTTTGAGACACTAAATAGAAAAACTATCTAGATATTGTTGCAGCAAGCAGGGTCTTTTGATGAAAATATGTGTATCGTCAGCATAGAGAGAGATGGAGGAGTGTTTAATGAGCCTTTCAAGAGTTTAATGTTAATATGAAGAGAAGGGGACCTATGTGACTGCCTTTTGGTACACCAGAGCAGGTTGCCAGGAAAAAGGCGTGTAGGACGGACCTGAAGCGAACACCATAAAAACAGTTTCCCAAATAAAAGGATATCCATAAAAATGATGTATCAGATAAGGTTATACCAATGCTGCCAGACTGTTAAACTTTTACAGAAAATAATTTTTCAGAAAATTATGTACCTACTCGAAATGAGCTAAATTGATTTCCAGAACAAAGAAAAGAGAATTCTAGTTCTTTGAAACTTTACGTTAATTTTCTTCTTCAACTTCATGGAACCTTATAGTACTTGTTTATATGCAGTTTATAGTATTTGGGGTATGTATAACGGAAATGTTCCGGTATGGTGTACACACCATATTTATTTGGTTCTGTTCTCGAGGGTAAGTCTTTGAAAAGTGTTAAGACAGTGTAATACATATTTTGGGGTCAAGGTGAGCTAAGGGTCTTACAACTGATTGACTGTCCGGGAATGTGTGATAGCCTTTGATTCTAATTTTTGTGCATTCTTGAAAGGCGTGGAACTTTACTTGGAATACACTAGGATGTTTTCCTTATAGTTCTTGAAATTGTTTTTTTGTTTCGTTAAATTTTAGTTTTCTTTTTGTAAAATAATATGCATGGAAATAAGGTATCTACTTTTTCGAACCAAAGGCGAAGGAAAAAAGGGATTTTTTGGCACCGGCGCGGCGTGGGAATTCTCATGACAAATTTCGGACTGGGGGTTATACCACTTTTTCACAACTGCTTTACGGAAATAGATGAGGCTGGATAGGGTTAGGCGCTTCTAAGAATCTTAACACAAAAAATCCTGATTGTCGTGCTTGATATAGATTAGACTTTTAGATTAGATTAGATTAGACTTTTTCGATGCAAGATTGTGGCAGCCAATTTCCTATTAAAGCCTGTCATTGAGGTTATGATAGAGGGTTTCCAACCTTTCAGTCGTATTTATTTTGCAAACGGTTTATAATCATCACTGACTGAAATTCCTGGGAGGTGCTTCAGATTGAGAAAAAAAGAGAGACCTCGTAAAGCTTGATTTATGTTATAAATATAAGCAGGCCACATTAGGAAAATATTGAGCGATTGCGGCAAGGGGAACCCTAAGCAGGAATCCTTTGAGAAAGAATAGATATTATCTTGGGACTGGTCGACTTTTTGGAATTAAATTGTTTCGAATTGCTGTGCCTGACACACCACTGAGGACAGTGCTATGTAGAATGGGAGTCGGACAGAATCCCGAAAAATGTAATCCCGAAAGCCCAAAATCCCAAAAATCCAAAATCCCGAAAACCCACAATCCCGAAAAACCAAAATCCCGAAAAGCCATAATCAAAGGCATGATAGACTTGGTTTAGTTCTGCGCAAGGCTGCTTGTCAAGTAAGACACGCGTATTGAGTTAAGTTCATAAGCCGTTTTTTATTATCAGTTATGATCCATATAGATCATCGATTTACATGCACTTACAACATGTGATCCTGCTTTTCATCGAGATCACGAAATATGATCTGAAAATTAATTCAACTATTTCTCGTTGTTGTTTCGTGGCGTTGTTTATTTCATTCACTAAATGTTGGTGTTGAACATAAAATTTGAAAATAGTTTCCCCCAAAAAAATATTGAATGCTAAATGTATGCAGATTTGTATCCATATGGTAACACCCCGACACAACAAGCGAAATGTCAAACTCAAATATGAGCAAGTGCAATGGAGAAATCATCTCATTGTGACGTCACATTGTACCGTGTGGCTGGAAGATGGCTGGTGTCAATACGATATTTGTCGTAATTGGTATTGGATTTTATATGTGAAAAACAACTTACTATTGCTACAACTTAATCAATGATCCAGTTTGTTTTATTTTTATGATCTGATCCGGATCAGATCACGCTGATAATAAAAAACGGCTATAGTTCGTATCTGACTTTCAAGCTCAGTAGCAGTTGTAGTTGTCCGGGCCCCTCCGTTTCCGGCTGTTAATCGGCATTTTCTTTTGTCATCATCTTTGTTTCTGGTTCTCGTATCTCTCGAATTATTTATAGAAACGAAAATGCTGTAAGTTTGCTTAAAACTCACAGGGGTGGCGTCTATTCCGATTGGAGAACAATAATGCTTCTCTATCGATCGTTGGAGCTTTAAAAATCAATTTATTTGAATATTTTATTTCGGCACTGACCTATCATCACTTATATCATCCTATCAAACAAAAAAAAAAATTGTACAGGAAAGAAACTAGAACTTAAGTGATAACGGATGTCCTGGCTGGGAATAACGTTTATGCAGCTTGATAATACCTTTACTAATATTCTTTGAAAATGGTTTTCCAACAACAAAATAAGCCCAAAATAATAATTATCATTGCCCGTTGTTATAAAAGTCCACCACCATGATACTTTTACCATATACCAACAGCAAGGAAATGTTAATGACAGGAAGAAGATACTGCTAACACACATAATGCTATTGGATAACGCTGGTAGCAGAGAGAGTAGCAAAATATTAGAAGTATCCATGACTACTAACTTGTCACACAAGGACGACAGCCAACCCTTTAAACAACGAAGGCGATGAGTGTAAAACTTCATCATGAGATAAGTTAGTAAGCGTGCGGTCGAGTCCTTTTATGGATTATCAAAATTGCATTTGGGCTTAAAGTTTTCCAAGCCGCCCTTCTCTTACATATTCCACCCCCGATCCAAGTAGAATAAGTGCTATGGTTTGCTTGTGGTGCTGGCTGGTAGATCAGAAGGAAGATGCCTTGGCCGAAGCGACGAAGGACAGACTATTATGAGGATTCTCGGATGCGGGCAGAAAAACACTTATATAAATCATGTAACAAAAGTTTTCCAACGACCAAAAATAAAGAGTATTTGCTCAGAGCAAAAGTTTTGTCCAGCCTGACACGGACGACTTTCCAGCACAGTAGAGATATAATGACATAAATATAGTTTTTTTTTTACTTCCCTCGGCTACCTCTCATGCAGTTAAAGCCATCCAGCAGTACTGATACTTTAAATTATATGCAGGGTCACGGGCAAGGCACTGAGATTTCCGATTGCGATGATACTTTACAGTGCGAGCTGTAATTCTAATCTAATGTTAGAAAATACTCTGGCTGATAGTTTCTCATTACTATGAGTGTATCCGTATATATCTGTGTATGTAATGCCATACGAACATATCGTCAATTCTTTAGTTTATTGGATAAGATGCGCCTATTTCAGCATCCTCATCACTATGGTACACACAATGTGGCTAAAGTGGAAAAGGTTGAAAATAAATGAAATCAAGGAATAGAACTGTTGCCTAGACGGCAAATGAACAAACAGAACGACATGCGATTACCAAAAGAATTTTCATTTGTTTGTTCTCGTTGCGCACACAGAGGAAAACCCTGTCACAGTAAGCGAAAACAAAGCGAAGTGGGAGGAAGTCCTTGAATCATGATTTTACTTGGCACAGCATCTCGGTGTCCTTTGAGTGCAGCTTACAAAGATTTGCTTCAATTGTAAGAAATAGGTATCTGGCACACTCGCACATATGTGTGTGTGTGATTTGGGATGGCAAACAAAATCAGTTAACAAAAGCATATATACACTCAGCTATACTGTACATGTACATACATAAGTACCTCAAAGGACTGTTTTCGTTTTCTCGTGTAATCGTTTCTGTTTTTTTTTTTTTTTTGTTGGTTTCCCCCAATTTGTGCGCTCCAACCTCAAATCAAAGTTTTAGTGCTGACGTGATTAAAAATGTTTTTTTCTGCCTTACAATATGCATTCAAGCGCACGGAGCACGGAGGGGGTGCCTTTTTGAACTTATATACTAGTAGTTGAGGTTTATATTCACCTCAATCCTCTTGGCAGGAATTCATTTTATCGGCTTTAGTTCTGAAGACCAGCACAATGCACGATGAAGTTGTCTGAGACCTGGGCTCGGTGAACTTGTTTTTGGCAGAATGAATCCGATTTACAAGTAAATAGCATCAACTCTTTATATAGCTAGAAGTTGAGGTATTATTTTGTTTGTTGTCGATAGGTATGGTCTATGGTAGTAGCTTTTTAACAAAAGTGGTTTAATAGCTCCTTTGCAACTTATTGGTTTTGTATTTCTCTAAAAGGAACTGGAAGAGTAGCAAAGGTATTGGTGTATGGTGTGTTTCCTTTGGATATATAATGTCTATATTCACTTCTGTTTCTTACGGCCGATATTTGGCAGTGATAGGCTGCCGATAATGCCAATTGTTCTAGGCCCGACTCTACATGATTGGCTTTAAAAATTACATTTTTACTTCTTCTTAATTTTATAGTTTTGTTTAGGGGTGTTCAAAAGGTTATAATTGAGTCCCTTCAGAATTTAATCGTACATATTTTTGTCCTTTTTTCCAGTGATCTTCTTGTGTTGATTTAAAAAAACTTTATCAACTATGCAACTTAGTTCTTATAGTAGTTTCGGAACATGATTATATTTGCGTGGTAAGAATGCCCCAACAACTTAAAGGCACAAGCCGTTTGAAATCTATAATAAACAGTAAATCTATAATAGTTGAAGTGTAGAAGTTAAATTGGAATTAAGGTAAGTAAAATGGGAATTCAAACTTCTATGTAATTAATACAAAGGGGTATTCAATATTCATGCAATGTCGTAAAATCTTCGTAAATGCTGTAAACTATGTAAGTTTACGACGTTGTAAATGAACTGTCAAAATTTGTAAGGAAAATCATTTACAGCAATTTATGGAAAACCAAAATTCATCTGTCATTTTTCATAGTTACTACAAAAGCGTTCCCTAACATTTTCGTAAGTTTTTCTCTTTGAGAGAGACTTCATCCCCACCTCCGCGATTTTGACAGTCTTTTTCATTTTTACTACAAAAGTAAAGGAGCATACCTAGTGTGATGTGACAGTTGTTTCAATTCTTACTCAAATAATTTTTTTAAGTAAAAAGTAGTAACATTCTCAGTGGAGGGGAAATATCTTGCTCCCTCGAAGCCGCTCTCTCTTACGAATTTTTCGAGTTGAGGAACGATATTGAGTAAAAATGTGTAAAAATTCGTTAACATTTTTAAGAATTAAAAGTAAACTGTTTGACGTTTATTGAACAGCTGATTGGTTTACCATCATTTACGCAAACAGCTAAACTTACTATTTTACGCAAATGGGAAACGTACGACGTTGCATGAATTGTATTCGTTTATTTAAATTATACTGTACTAATAAATATGCGGCTGATTTGACTGCATTTGACATTGATAATTCTATGTCATTAATGCTTGAATATGATTTCCTACGCACAGTGGCACGAGAAAGCGAAAGCGAGACAAAAAAAAATTTTCTTTCTAATTGTCCAATTTTGACACACTCTTGGCAGTAAATCAATAAGACAATAACGCATCAAATGCTGGCTTCCAAGTGTTCAATTCTTACTCGTTTCTTGGCACATCTTTGCGAACTTAAAAAATATCCTCAGAGAAAATGATAATTTCGTGAAGAATAATCGTATAATACTTACTTCTTTTAGTAAATTAATTGCTGTAAAAAGTGTGTGAAATTTTGACCAGCAGATTATGAAATGTTTGCGCCAATTGCGGCGCAATATTACACATTACATCACATTAATGTCATAAAATTATCTGACAAATGTGTACAGGATGGGCCAAATACAAGACAATTAATTATGGAATACAACATCGTTCAAGTGGCGGCCTCAGCTGGCTTCGCAGTAGCGCATTCTGTCATTCCAATTTTCCAAGACCTTGTTGATGGTTTCGGGGTGTAGCTCACGGATTCCTTGGATGATATTGGCCTTAAGTGCTTGAGTCGTTTCCGGATTGTTGGCATAACATCGGTCTTTCACGGTTTCCCACAAAAATGTCCAAAGGGGTCAAATCGCAGCTCCGAGGCGGCCAATTGACATTGCCAATCGATTGATTGTGGCATGGGCTGTGTGGCATGGCGCGCCATCCTGGATGAACTAGAGGTCGTCTAAATCCATGTCTTCAATTTCAGTAAAAAAAAAAGTCGGTTAACATGGCTCTGTAACGCCCACCGTTGACCAAAACGTTTTTCCTAGCCTCATTTTCGAAGCAAAAATTGTCCAATGATGTCTCCACAATCCGCACCAAACTGTCACCCTCTGCGGATGTATTGGCTTTACTACAATAACGTGCGGGTTTTCCGACCAACAGATGCAGCAACTTTGTTTGGTAATGTAGCCACCGAGATGAAAGCGATACAAAGCGATAACAATGCGAAGTGATAACAATGTGAAGCGATAACGACGCGGATGGTCGTGCGCCTTCAATTGCTGAGTCAAATGAACCTTGTATTAGGCCGTCCCGAAGCAAAAGAACAACATGCGCAGTAGCACTTTATTTAAGGGAAATTTTTCCCTTAAGTTATTTTTGATCGCATGAAATTGATAAGGCTTTTCTCTACTTTATCACAAAGTATAACGAAAATTCCATTTCAACCCTTTTAATAGTGGCTTACGGTTACTCAACACTCTGGCATATTGACACATATTTGAGAAGTGCAACGCGCAGAAAATTTCTCTCTTTTTTGGGGTGGGTAAATGTGTATCTTTTGCATCGCCAACGACACGGTGCTGTGTTGACAATCAGACATGGCTCGATCGTCGATCGAGCGAGATGTCTTCGCAAGCAGGGGTATGTTTGTTGTTTGAAATCCACATATTTGTTTTAGCAGTAGATCTGGTTGGAAAAGTTGTTTTGTTGTCGCTAAGAGAATAAAATCCCTAATGTGAAGAGACCTGCGCAAGAAATGTTCACTTCAGTTGGGACGGGGTTATAATAAGCGAATAATCAGAGATCTTTGTGCAGAATTCTCCTCAGGCTAGTGCGTGAAATGTTGAGCTCATGAGATCGATGGCGAGTTGATGTTCATGAATTGTATCTCACACTCTCGGCTACAGTAGCCACATTCTCGTCTACGCGCGTACGATGACGGAGACGATAATGACTGTTGTCCACTCTCATATATGAGTCAAACGAACTTTTTGCACAAACTTGCGTACAGCAGGCGCGGTGGGTGCTTCATTTCGGCCAACACTTCTTTTCAAAAAACGCACTGTTTGGGGTACACAGCACTCACTTTGGAAATAAGTTTTCAATACTTCCCAAAGTTGTTCAAGCATAAAGCGACTCATTTCATTCCGCGGAGGTATGATACTGACTTTCTGTCAAGATTTTCGATCGGGAAACAGCTGTCAGTGTCAAAATATCCTTTGATTTAAAAATAAACCACTAGATGGCCCACCCAATTTCGTGGATATTAAAACATTTTAAGTATATTATTTTCAATTTCAATTTAAATCCCTACGCCTCTATAAAAAAACGCCCTCTACAAGACTTAAAAATAATTGGGGAATTGAATTCCACTTTCCGTACCACCAAGCTACGCGTGTACACCAAATTTATCAAACGATTTTTCTTAACGTGGAAATTGTTTCGAATAGGTAGATAATGAGTCATTTGTCTTCATAAAAAATATCAATTAAAATAATATGTACTCTAATTTCCATGGAAACCCCAATTTCGGAAGTTATTTCTTATTTCAACGTACATATCAAACCGTTCTGAAATAGAACCCCCCTTCTCTTAACACTGCCAATCAAATTCTAGTGGTATTAACAAAAACTCCCTTAGAACAAAATTCTAATGGATGTGTGATGAAAAAAAAAAACAAGAAACGTCTTAATTGGTAGAATGTATTTAATGATTGTTCCCCCAAATGATTGACAGCACAACCGCTTGTCTGCAAACCTCTCAACTTTGAATTTCCAAAATTAGGTCGCATTTAATTCAAATCCCTGTACAATTTCACTCCAACCAATTCCGAAATCCTAACCCTAATTCTGAATTTTGCTCACTTCTAATTACATTTTAAATAAAAATTACCACCGGAAATTATTCCTCCCTTGCTTTCATCTGGTATCCATCAGTATGTCCAACATTTAGTGACAAATGCTAACCCACCGGGTGAGGACAAAATGTTCTTCTATTAACCCACTCAAATTGTGCCAATAGGCTACCCAAAACAAACGATATCGTACCTTCATCAAATGCTAGACCCGGTTTTCAAATTACCCTCGATGAAATGCTAAACGAGGCAGGCATTTGAAATTCTTTATACCCCTGCCGCCGCCGCTGGCCTTTGCCGCCATTGTCCGTCTATCACACTGTGTAGGTAACCGCATCAAAGGTCGTGAATACCAAATTAATGATAGGAAATTTAACGTTGATATTTGTCACCAGCTGTTGCCGAATACGAAACCACCATCATCCACCTAAAAACGAAACCCCATGCCTCACGTTCAGGCTAGTTAGCACGCGTACCCAGTGGAAGGCAGTATCAAAGCAATGGAGCCATTAAGAAGCTATTTCTGGTCTGTTAAATATTTTGCACCCCCGTCCCAACATAACCCCGCCATCGAATCGCCAGAGTGAAAAGTTCAAACAAATCTAACCCGCTGACAATCGGATATGTAAACGGTTGGGTTGTCGTTTTTATGATCGATTTGCGAAAGCGTGACAGAAATAGACCAGAAAATTTATGCTCGGTACGTTGTCGGATAAAAAGTCGAATAAAATGCTATAAATCTCGAGAGATAATAGTTTCGCCTGATGCTTTTGCGATTGCTGCTCTGGAAGGGTTGCAACCCCTAATTGTCGTCATCATGGAATTGAATATGGTGCGGCCAGCGTTCACAAAATAACAGGTTCACTATTAGGGATTGGTATGAAAATTGAATTGCAGTCAATCACAGATTATTAGTCTTTATTGATGACTCGAAATGCGTAGTTGAATTGGTAGTAGATCACCAAAGAGGTTGGAATCGGCCAATAAATGACCGCAAATAATGGAGCATTGGGTTGGTGGTGAATTTATGTTTCGGTTTCTTTGAAAATACATTTTGCGTCCATCAGTTGCGGGTGACACTTTAGATTATTAATTATGTATAAGAATTGTAATGCGATGGGGATTTTATTGTTGAGCTTATATAATTCATTTGCAATAATAAATATGTAATGGGGTGGACTCTTGGATGGACAAGAAAACTTGCGCCCATTAGTTGACGGAAGCTACGAATTTTGACTTAATACGTGAGGGCACGGACCTTTTTGCGTAAGCCTTCAACCGGTGATTTATGTGAAGGTTATAATTATCTCATAACACTTTTTGATTGGAAAATCATAAGTCTCGGTAAACATCAAGCAAACAGTACATCTAAGCAAATACATATTGTGGTTCATATACTGACGACGATGATTCCACCACACTGTGGAATAAGGGAACACCACTTTTCACCGCCAAAAAAATCTCGAATCGACAAAATGTCGAAAAAAAAATATCGAGAATTTTGGAAGTTCACCGAAAGAAGTTAATGGAAAAAAAAAAATCTCGAAAGCACAAAATGTCGAAAACCAAAATCTCAAAACATTTTTTTTCTGAAAAATTTCGAAAATTTTCGAGATTTTGCAAAAAAAAAAATTTTATTTTGGTGAAATCGCTTTCAAATTTTTTAAAATATTATTTTGTCGCCTTTAAAAGGAGGGCAATTCACTTAGTTTAACTAAACGTACAAATTGAGCAATTTCATTTTATTATGTGCTCAATGCTTTATGTACCTATTGAGCTTTTAGATTTTAGAAAATCGAAAATATGACCTGTCTATTAGGGATTAATTGTCATCCTGAAAAGGACGTTTTGTTGAAACTGCTTAGATGTTTACGATAATCGTATCGTAACTGCAATGCTCTTAAGAAATTCACACTTTTCCATGCCAGCTCTATCCGAAAGAACTCTCTGGATCCTTTCGTTCTTCTGCTCTTGCTTAGTCCGGGGTACTCTCTCGCCATTTTAAGCATTATCCATGTTTACCTTTGCAACAATTAGCTCCTTCGCCAAGTCCCCGACGAGCTTGTAGACTCCAGCATGCTGCTTGCCTACCACCGCTCTGAGGCGGCTGTGCCATGCCTCATAATTTTTTTGGGTTCTGGGGAAGTTCTGCTCTCCTGCAAGAGCGGCAACAGACCAAGGTAGGTAGTTATTGCGGAATATAATTGGGTATTTCACCTGAGATATAATTTATGCTAAATCACTTAGCAACGCGTTTGGCATCGGGTCGCGAATGCTTCTGTAAAGAGCAGTAAAATTATTCAAGAATGTCTGATGGCGGCACAAAAGCCAATTCTTTCAGCATTTTTAGCTCCATTGCGAACTCATCATTTTGTCCATATTTTGTGCTAAGTCCTTCGCGTTGGATCTTTCGCCATGCCCATAAATGATCTGCCAAAAGTGGAACAGGCACCCCTGGTATCTGGCTGAAGGCAAAAACTCTTTCGCAACTCCTGGAATGGCTTTCTCAAAATCAGAGAGCAAGTGATCTGGGTTGATATGATATGAACTCCATATTCACATGCACAGCTAAAAATGTCAAAAAACAATTGGGTATACGCCTCTTTGGACTTACGGCTCATTAGACAAAATAGTCGTAACACCCGCAATGGATCCATGAACCGAAGCAAGCTGCGTCATGACTGTTGGGACCACAAAAAATGTTCCACCCAATAGCCAAAATTTCGATTCGGAAAGCAACTGAACACTGCTGAACATTACGGCGGGTTCCGAGCAAAATATTTTCTTCACTGCCGAAGTTTTACTCTCGAAGCGCAAATAATTCGCCTTCTACATACTACAAATTTGTTGGAATATTGATTTCTTCCAACGTTGTGGGTCCCCGGACACTATCAGACCGTACGCACCGCGATTTTAACCTTTTGGCCGGCCTTCTTCGACGGAAGCTGTACCCGACATGTCGACTCGGTTTGCACTATTGCGTCCCGAATTATAGGCGATGGGACAAGATCTGATCGAGCTCCGGCTTTGACGCGATTATTTGCATTGCACACTTCTTTTTAGAAAAGCGAGAGGGTTATGGTTGTGGTCACTAGGTCTTTTTTTCACAATCTGCTCGTCGCCTTTACAAAAAAAGTTTTGTTTGCAACTGCAACACCATCCAGTATCACGTTTTTTTCACTTTTCTTTCTAAGTGGTATCTAAATGATACCCTTGGAAAATAATTTTTTTCTTTATTGGACTGAATTCAATGTTCAATAAAGCACTGAATTTTCACTTAGTTCACTTGCAAATTTAACCACAATTCCGAAAAATCCAAAATTACAAAACGAATTCTGGACAAAATTACGAAACGAATTCGGCACAAAAATCGGATGATCTCATCGTTAGCTTCAGAATCAGAAAGAATGAAAGTACCATTATTTCTCAATATTACAGCATTAAACATTCCCCTCTTTGTAGTTAAAACCCCCCTACATATCAATCAAGTACATATAAGCATTGAATAACTACAAATAGAAACGGCACCGAAGCAATCATCCGCTACGCGGTCCATACGTCGCTGTGATCGCTTGTGCGGGTTTGTGAAATGGATCTGGGCATAATCTGGGATTGAACATTGGATAAAAACGAAAACAAGAAAATGTATAATATCCCAACAAAAATATCCCTCTAAGGAATGCTGGATGGGTAATTTTTTGTTGTAAACCAGTTTGAGGTAGTGCCGTCAGTATACAATTCTTTCTGAAATGACTTAACAGGGTAGGGAACTGGTTTGGTTTGGAAGACAGGAAAGGAGATGCAATATTATAAACAAGTATCAATAGCAATGTGTAGGATTTATGAGTTTAAGAGAGGGAGGGCGATGCAAGGGGTGATCAGTTTGGAAGGATAAATTGAATAGAAATGAGTTTGGCTTTCTTGCTGACATTACACAACATTTTAAGATATGCATAAATGTATGTTAGAGTCTCACTATTTTGCCTATATTTTTGTCAAATATGCATCGATTTAAGTGATTCTTTTTGTAATTAACTCAAAAATATTATATCTATCAAACCACCAAATCGATTGAGTTCAAATTTCCAGGCAATCTTAGGTATTGGCCCAAGAATGCTCCTGTGAAGATTGGTTAAAATTGTCCCAAAGGTTAAAAAAAGCGCTATTCTGATAACGTTATATGCTGATAGACCAAAATATAGGTATCTGGGCAATAAAATTCCTAGGCACGAGCAATGCCTGCCGGGTACAGTAATTGTTAATCTTTCCAATAACCACTAATAATCATTTCGATTAAAGTAGTATAGCGAATAGGTACAATCCTGTGATTTGTGGACCCCGCCTGTTTTTTAGTCCCGAAAATATCGGAATTTATAACTACATATTAGATAGATACATAAATACATATTCACTATGTACATATTTAGAAAAGCACGGTGTTCCTTAAAGTGCTAGGTTTGATTTCATATATGTATAGTAGTCCCGTGATGGTCTTGCTTGCGTTATTTGGGGTTAACCGCCAGTTGCCGTCATTTCTGATCTGGAGATAATTATGAGCAATTCGCATTCCTTTAGTTCGCTCAATAACCCTCTGTAAGGAGATAGAGGGTAATTGTAGGAAATTCCGAACCAGCTATTTAGTAGGTATACCTGGTATGATTGTTTTGTGCGCCAATGTAAAAGTCGTTAACAAATCCTCTTACATATCTTATTTCTATTCGATTTTCATTTCTCCTCACTTTCGTGTGATCGTTGATCAGTGGTTAGAAAACAGACTTAGATTATCCGTTTTGGGCTGTGCGTTAATAATTAAGTTATTTTAAAATAAACACCAGACTACTTAATTTCGTATAGCAAGAATCTAATCTGAGCTGCAATGTTTCTAAAGATTCCTAAACAAATGAACTCGAACTGTCAGCGTACAAACCGCATAGGTACCTAATTATGCACAGTTTGAAACAAACTACTACATATAGGTACAAACAAATCCGTCCTGTCGTCTAGAATACTCCTTTTTTTTTTTTTTTTTTTTTTTATAATTAACTGGTGCTCAAGGGGTTTTTGTTCCCTTATAATGCTAATGCACAGCACGAGTGGAAGGGTTAATAGGGAGGATAGAGAAAAGGTACTGGTGCACATTGGTTTTAAACAATTGTGGGTTGTAATGAGAGGGGAAAACCGTGTGAGGCAATGCATTCCACATGCGTGTTGTTCGACTCACAAAAGAATCTCTATATTTAACAGTACGTCCGAAGGTAGGCTTAAGGGTGAACTGATGTGCATTCGATGTGTGACGGGTGTTGCGAGAAAATTGTTGAAGGGGCGGAATGCAGTTAGCTATTTCATCAGAGCATTGGTGGTGAAAATAACGATAAAATAAGGAAAGGCAAGAAACATTTCTGCGATGTTCGAGCGGGTCAATAGACGCCGCTATATTTCTATCACCTATAAGTTTTATCGCACGCTTCTGAATTCTATCTAGTAGGTGTAATGAAGTTTTAGGTGCACCTGACCAGATATGAGCGTTGTACTCAAGCTTAGGCCGAATAAAGGCCTTGTATATTGAAGCTAAGTCGGAGGGTGTAAAGTACTTCTTACATCGATTGAGGAAACCTAGACATTTCGCAGCGTTTTTGGCGACTTCATATATGTGGTCATTCCAACGGAGTTTGTCGTTGACACACATACCGAGTATGGAGAGTCGTTCGGTTTCGTCGATGCAAGTCCCATTCATGGATAATGGGTGAGGGTTCAGGTTTCGCTTTAATGATAGAAGGCAGCATTGTGTTTTGGAAGCATTAAATTCCACTCTATTGGTTGTACCCCATTTTATAATGCTGTCAAGATCGGAATTTAATGTGTTTAGCATACGTTGCCGTTCCAATTCCACGGCCGAAGAGCAGGGACGTGAGTCAAGGAACGAATATGAAAAACTGAGGGTGCTATCATCTGCGAAAGAGTGTATTGGATTAGAAGTAACAGACAAGAGATCGTTGATGAATATCAGGAAGAGTGTCGGAGACAAAACAGAGCCTTGGGGAACACCAGCATTTATATGGTGAATTGCAGACTTGAAACCGTCCAACACAACTTGAATTGAACGGCCAGAAAGGTAGTTTCTAATCCATTGAAGAAGAGACGCGTCGATCCCATACGCACGCATTTTCGACAAAAGAGCTTGGTGCCAAACTCTGTCAAATGCTTTCGAAATATCAAGCGCAACAATCTTCGTTTCACCAGAGTGGTGGAGAGATTGGTTCCACTTTTCGGTGAGATAAGTCATCAAATCACCAGTGGACCTGCTGCCACGAAAACCGTATTGTCGGTCATTGAGAAGTTTTCGTGATTCAAGATATTTCATAAGCTGACGATTTATCAGCGTTTCCATGACCTTGGAAAGAATGGACGTAAGTGCAATGGGTCGGTAGTTGGTGGGTGAAGAAGAATCGCCTTTTTTAGGAACGGGCTGGACAAATGCAATTTTCCATCTACTCGGAAAGAGTCCAGAAGAGTAGGACAAGTGGAAAAGCTTACGCAGTGGTTTTGCCAGCGTTGAAGAACACCTCTTCAGAATTATGGGGGATATACCATCTGGACCAGCGGATTTGTGAATGTTAAGATCTTTTAATACTCTTGCTACTGTGCGAGTGCGAAAATGTATTTGTCCCATGAAGTATTCGACGCTCTCAAGCACAGGTGGAGACATGATGCAATCTGGGATGTTGGAGCTTGCGGCGAATTGCGCCGCCAGCAGATTTGCCTTGTCCAAAGAGCTGACAGCTGGAGTGTCATTGTAAACGAGTGTAGGAATTGACGACGTGGTGGAGTTCTTAATATTTTTCACGAATGACCAAAACTGTTTACTACCACTGGGACAATGAAGTATTTTTTGGCGTAGCTTTTGGTCATGTGAAAATTTTGCGCGTCGTATCACGGAGTTGCAGTCATTTCGGACTCGTCGAAACTTTTTTCGGTTTTCCTCGGTTGGGTTTGCTTTATAAGCCCGAAAACTCAACTCTCTCAACCTGATAGCCTCTTTGCAGCTCGAGTCACACCAAGCATTCTCCTTAGGTATAATACTCTTTCTTCTGTTAGGAATAAAGGATCTCATACCCAGGAGAATGGTGTTTGTTATCATTTCAGCGGCGGCATCTACGTCACTATCGAGGAAGCATAGTGACCAGTTAAAGCTCCTAAAAAAGAAGTTAAGGCCGTCCCAATTGGCTTTCTCATAATGCCATACTGTTTTTTTGGGAGCTTGTTCTTTAACTGTGTGGTTAGTATATGAAAATTTAGCTGAAATGACACAATGGTCCGACGAACCTAGAGGCGACGTTACGTCAATAGAGTATTTATCTGGATGAGAGGTGAGGAACAAGTCCAATGTGTTAGCGGCATGATCTGCAGCATCCGGAATCCGTGTAGGCTCGTTTACAAGCTGAGTTAAGCTGTTAATCTCAGCGAAAATCCTAACATACCTTCCTTCGGGTGTTGTCTGTCTAGAATGGCGAAGCCAATCGGAATTGTGTATATTGAAATCGCCCGCAATGACAATTTCAGTATGAGGATACTGGGAAACAATTCCTAAGATGGAGTTAGACAGCTCATCAAACTCGTTAAAAGTAGATGAACAGTCAATGCTTGGACTTCTATAAATAAAACAAGAGTGTATTATTTGCTTACGGACATTGAATTTTAACCAAACGTAATTGAATTCCGCATTGGAGCAATGGTTATATTGTGGTGGAAATTCGTAAGCAATATCATCACGGACGTAAATGGCGAGCCCGCGATGTTTAAAGAATAATGGCACTAAGCGATATCCCGGTAGATCGAAATTCGAGGGAATCGAATCCCGATCCACCTGTGTCTCGCTAAGTGCCAAAACAGCTGGTTTGAATTGAAAGACATGGACATATGCAGCAAAGAGATTCCTTCTTAAGCCTCGAATGTTGCAAAAATCAACGCGGAACTCACCTCTCATAACAACACACAAAAATTAAAAACACAACTCCAACGCAACTAAGCAGAGTTGCAACGTGTATATCCGACACCAAACTTCCAAAACACTCCGTCACAGGTGTTATGCCCATGCAACAGAGCGAGTCAGTTATCCGGCAAGATATACACTTACAACCCGCTATTCATTAGATGTTGGTTTGTGACCACTGCTTAGCCAAATTGATAACACCAACTCAGCACAGCAGCGATCAAAGAAGCGCAACAGGCGAAAGGAGAAACAAAGGAGAAAGAAAAACTGAAAACGGGAAGTACAAAGGTCACTCGCGTGTGCGATTTTTTTTTTTGTCTATTGGCACTGCACTGGACACTATTTGTTTGATTGTAATTTAATGCTATTTATTTTTTTGTTTTGTTTTTAATTAATTTATTATTATTATTAGGTGTTGTGTTGAAAGTGTATTGGGAGTTGTTTTTGATTTTGTGTTTTATGGGTTTTATTCTTTATTTTTGTGTTATATGTAATATGTATGCACTTTTGTGGCGACGGTGTTGCAGTTTCGCGTGCGCGCGCGTTGGGAGGCTACACAGTACTCGACTACACTCAATCCGTCCTGTCGTCTAGAATACTCCTATCTACCAACAAATACGCAGACAGATAGACACAATTGCGATACTCACTTTTTGAGCTCGAATATCATCTTAATATCATAATTATAGATCCTTCTCGCACATAGGCCACATAACATTATGCTGCGATTTACGCCCACCACCCCAGAGAAACAACAGAAAATTATTGGCTTAGTATTGATTTGCCGTTATTTTTCGTATATCTCTTGAATGAGTAATCCGATTACAATGAAATAATGGAACCTGAATGGTGCTCATTGTTAAGGCCTAAATTTTCCAAAAAGATCCATACCAATCGGGTTAGTAGTTCTTACGTGATAGTGGAACACACATTTCAAAATGTACAATTTTATTATATGCAGAGATTTTTCTACACCTACCATGCACCTAGGCTTGCCACCTTTTAGAAAATCTCGTGGAGGACTTAAAAAATTTAACTTTTTTTAAAACATAAAGACCAAAAATATGAGGTACCTAATTAAAAAAGTTACATTTTAACCACTGAATTTTTCCTTTTTTGTACTGACATTTTGCCAAAAAATAGGGGTTTTTTTAATTACCTTATCAGCTAGAGCTAGGTTCCAGAAATCGAGTGATAGCGAAATTGCAAATCGAGTGAATTCGTTTGCAGTGTTCTGGATTTTGACCGATTCGGAAACTCCGAAATTTTTTCGAAATCACAATTTCACTTTTTCTCAATTCCGAAAATTTTGATATCGAAATCGAATATGTACAGAACACAAAATATCATTTCTGATTTCATTTCGAGTGAAAGTGAAATGTGGAACCTAGCAGTACCTACATCTTCGGTTTTTATGATCCGATTTTGATGAAACTATTTTTATTTGTTAACTAAATAGTTAATATAAAAAAAATAATTTTGGAAATTTGACGGTAATATAGCGCCAAATTTTTTTTCCAGATTTGAGCTTAGCGCATTAAATTCAATCGGATTAAAAAAAAGTATTTTTTTCGAATGGGCAGTAAAGTAAAATCTAGCCCAATCTACTACAATTACTTTTGTAGAAACACTTTTCGGAATCATTTCGCAGTAGCAACGTACCTACTGTAAAACGGAAAGTAGACCGACATTTTTCGTTCATGATTCCGTCGATTTATTTATGTATGCGAATTTTCGTTCCGCAGCGGCGGCCTTAACGTTCACTGCAGATGCAGAAGTCAATAGTACCTGAAGCCCCTGAAGAGATGAGAATCATTTAGTATTCTTGCTCTTCTGCAAGTGCTACAATTTATAATATAACTTGACTCTAATCTAATGTATCTGTTGCAACTGAACATATGTAAAATTAAATCGTATCTACTCTTTGAGAAGTGAAAGGAATTTGTTTTTTTTTTTTTTGTTATGGTAGATACCTAATTATGTTTGTGGAGGACATTTTTCTTTTTGTGGAGGACGGAGGACATCAACTTACAAAGGAGGACTGTCCTCCTCAAAGGAGGACGGGTGGCAAGCCTACATGCACCTCACATGCTAACCCACCCCATAACTTTCAAATCATTATAGCCCGCCCTTGACACCTAAGGCTGGGTTAGCCACCCACACCTTGACACCTAAGTACAATAGCCACCACAATGACACCACTGCTGCACATATATCGAAGAAATACAAAATATGTATTGTAAAGAATCCGATCTGTGATTTCATATTTCCCCTTTCCACATTGTTATTTTCTTAAATATCAATTCAAATCATCATCACACTTGTCATGCTAAAAGTACCACACCCCACACACCACCACTATATGCGAAAAGTATCTAACCGATCTTTTATTTCATATACCTTCTTTCCACATTGTTATTCTCATAAAATCCCAATCAGTCTCCTCATGCTAAAAATACCCTTTGCCTACAATACAAACCACCAATAACTACCTATATGCGAAAAATACATACCCGATCATTGATTTCATTATCCTTTGCATATTCCACTTCCACTCCACAACCAATTATGCAATCGGTGGAGAATAAAATACAACAAAAATAATTGTTGTTTCTCTTTCATTTGCATGTTGTCAATGAGACGAATAAAAAAAGAAGAAGGTGCATAGTCTGTCATGAAATAAACATGGGAATATTTTGGGAAATTAATTTTACTTAATGCACGAACCTAGAAAAAGGTGGTATATGCATATACTAACTTAATACAAATTTCCTCCGCAATGAAGGTCCGTATGTCGCTTCAAAATGAGCTGTGTCCACTTCTATTTGTAGTTATTCAATGATATAAGTATGTTCCTTCTCAGTGATTCTCATCAGTTCGTGTACACTACTCTCTTGTATTTATGAAGATATACTTCCCCTCTTTTTCATTGACTGAGCTTATTCCTATCTGTGAAAATCAAGAAAAAAAGTTCCTTCTCCTTGATTCTCATGAATTCGCGAACCTTATTATAAAATATAAAAATATATTTTTTTTTTAGGCGTTAGGCAATAACGCCCAAGGAAATAGCGCCCAAATCGATTTGGAAATAATTTGCAGTTTAATACGTATGGGGGGCATGTTGCCCCCCTGCGACCCCCCTGCTTGGGGTTACTATCAGATTTGGAGTGTGAAAAATTGGATATATTGAAGGTTACAGTACGAACTCCCACCTACTCCAAAATCCAGCAGAAACCCCAAGCAGGGGGGTTGCAGGGGGGTTACTTATTCCACTGTTTATGCATTTCCACTTACTATTTTGGGCTTTACTGCTTGCCAAAAAAAAAACGAACCCTGGACAGGAAATAACACCCAAAATGATGAAATATTTTGCAACAACAAATTGTACGAGTTTTTTTGGGCGTTATTTCCAAATCGATTTGGGCGCTATTTCCTTGGGCGTTATTGCCTAACGCCTTTTTTTTTTAATATTTTTCACATGTATCCAAAGACAAAATCTCGAAAATAGGTGAAAATGATTGGTGTTAAAAATTGCCACGATTTTGAAGAGATTTTTATTCGTACATTTTTCTTCGAGATTTTGTTTTTGAGATTTTGGATTCGATATTTTGAGATTTGGTTAAAAGTGACCAACCCAATTTAATTAATTTTTCAAAGTCGAAAACACTTAAAACAGTTGGTATGTCAATGTGTAGGCCATCTATTGGTTTCAATTGTATAATCATATGTGAGTTTGACACTGACAGCCGACAGCTCTAATGTGTTAAAACAATTTACGAAATGTCAGTGCTATATTTTCGGGGTGCGAAATTTATCGATTTACGCTTGAAAAACTAAAGGACAATATTGTTCAAGAAATTCTTGAAATAGGGGCAGAAGCCACCGAAAATGTATTGAAAAATTTAGTTGACAAGCTGGCCCACGACCTACTACTAAGCCAGCCGAGCTATCGTTGAGTTATATGTATTCAAATAAAAAGCTTTTGTAACAAAAAAAGAATACACTGTGCAACTAAAAAAATAATACATTCTTTTAGAGCTTCATTTAAAAATTATTATCCAAATATTTCTAATTCAGTTTTAGATCGTTCATGCAAGGACATCTCGGATTCGCTTTAGGAAATTTATTTAGAAGAGGAAGACAAAATAAAAACATTTTTTCCCCATTTGAAACACTTGACTACCATTATTCTACAAAATGATACCGTATATTTCTACCTCACCGTAAGAACCAAATATATAGCATTTTCCAAGTGTCGTAATCATCGAAGAGCTACTCGACAAAGATTCCACTTTACACAACCACCCCCACCTCCATTCCTTTCCATTTTGTCATCAACCATCACTCTCGTTAATTGGTTTTTATAATTTCGCATAAGCACCTCTAATATATATCATTCAACAGCATTCTCGCTTCTCTTGAACGTGAACAACTCTGGAATTACTTAAAACTGCAAAAGTTTAATTTTGTATACATTGCAGCCTTGAGATGCATTCAAATACTCTCTTCTATGCTGCAGTACTTCCTGCACACTCAAGTGCACAAAAAGTAATAATAACAGCATTAGTAGAATTGACTTCTTCACGCTGCTGGCGCTGCTGGCTGGCTGGTAGCGGCAGCGGCAGCGAGGAACCGGATGAGGATGAGGAACGCTTCACTCCCGAGAGATTGTAGAGAATTTCATTTTTATGATGCACACAGACACAACTACTCTTATGATGACGAAGTCTGTTTTCATCGGCGAACAAAGATATCCATCCATCCCTCCCTTCTATCTACAATCTACCTACCTACCTACCACTGAAATGTACTCTCTCATTTAGGAGCAAAACAAATGAAAATTATGATGAACTTTTGCAGGGATAATGAGTGACCGTGTTTATAGGTCTCTTACGAAAGGAAAAAGAAACAACAACAAAATAAAAAACTCCAGTCGAACATGAGGAGTTGATTGAATTTAACTACAGGAGCAACTACATAAAATACTTACAAGACTGTAGCAAGGAAAAATCGAATTAAAATAAAAATTTAATTAAGTTCTGAGTGTATAGTGAAATTATGTACCGCCACCATATAGTTGCACCCCATTACCCACCACCCACCATCCAAATTGGAAATAATTTCTCAACTTCAGCATTACAGTGTAATTGTGAAGCGAAGTGAACAAAGTCTGGTCAGTTGGATACGAAACTCAATGCTGAAGTGGAGGTCGTTCAGCAGCCGCCTCGAAACTCGAAAGGCGATGTAGTTTTATTATTATGGAAAGTAATAGCCTTAGGCTATATTAATTAGATGGCCTCTTACAAGGTTAATCCTTGTACTGGCTGGCTGACTCTGGGAAGAATATTTATTGCAGTGATTATTTAGGTTTGGGCTTGGGGCGCAAATTATTCACCAAGCAGTTTCTTATTCATAAAGTGTTTTTGTGTGATTTTGAAGTACCGAAGTGGAAGTGTAGGATGAATTATTTCTATCGTTCCTCTTTTGTTGGGGATGTGCGGTAGAAGGGTTCATGGGCTGAGCAAATTGTCAGAGTTAATTAACTAGACACTTAAAAGCTGGGCTACTGACTTAAAGTTAAGACAACATTTTCATTTCGAACACATTCTTTGTATTGAAAAATTTATTTCAAGAAGCTGCAATTACCGACACGGCTATTTTTTCGAGTCATTTAAATAATGCTCTGACGTAAAAATCGCGTCACAAAGCAGTAATTTAAATATCGTTCTGTGTGATCGCCATTTTTGGGATAACATTTTCGGCGTCATTTAAATGACTAGGAAAATGGAGGTCCAAATGACATGAATTTTGTGCCATTAAAATGACGGAAAAAAGCGCCGGCTTTGGCCAGTGATTCTGCTGTTTCGTTTCCAGCAAAGCCACTGTAGACTGAAATCCAGTGTAGTATGACTAGGTTTTTCTTTGCAAGTTCGTAGATGGCCCTGTACGTTTCCAAGACCAGCTTCGATTTTATGACAGATGAGCCCAGAGCTCTAAGAGCAGCTTGGCTGTCTGAGAAGATGAATATAGTTTTATTACGTTAAGTTTATTCCAGCGCAATGGTTAATGGCAAGGACCTCAGCTTGGAATATGGACGAGTATTTGCCTAGGCTGACTGATAAGTTCGTTGTTCGCTTAAGGCGATTCTCCATAAATGCCAGAGTGATTATTACCAGTCGTGCTTCCGCTGAATCGCTCTCCCGCATATTTGTGTTCTGTTCTGTTTGTCCTTTTTGACATTTTTTTATTTATTATAATAATTTTTTTTTTCTTTTCACTGCTATTTCCTATTTAATTTAATTAAAAAAGTCGCACGTATGCGTCTTCGCCGAGGGAAAAACACTAAATGACAGTAGCTAGGTCATTACCGTCTGATCACAAAACAGATAAATGACGCGAAATCGAAATAATAGGAAAGGTGACATAGCTGTCAAATGAATAGCTGACAATTGAATGACATGCCGTTCAACTTGTGATTTGTTAAGTTTAGGGTTTTTATTTGGCAATATTGTACCGCTTAACCAAGGAACAGCATTTTCGATTTGTTAAAGATTTTTAACACAAATAGTGACTCTTCCATAGCCCCATTTCTCGCATGCATCGTCGGCATAATCGTCCTTCTGAGGGAACAATTTCCAACATGACCGTCAAATTCGAAGAGACTGGGCCTATTTCGGATGTGGTAAGGATGTGTGTGTTCCCTCAATGGCAAATATCGCTTGAGGTACTCAAAAATAGATTTTCTACAAGTTTACTACAATGAAGCACCAACTTTTATGTCACACTGTTCACACGACCAAAGTGTCCTTCCTAGATTAGTTTCGTGATTTCTGAGCTGTGAGTTGACTAGAACCAAACTAGAACGATTTGTAAATTTTTCCAACTCTATCTTATTTACCTCTAGTAAACTAGATTTTAATTACACTACACGAACTCGCCTAGATCTGCGAAGCCCAACTTAACTTCCGTCTCTACATCGACAACGGTATTAGCAGAGCTAACTCAGCACCCTCCTAGCTGGCTGGAGGGTCTTGTTCGATGTTGGTTGAGGCCGTGGTCCACCCCGGACTGTAAACGCCCCCAAAAGTAAAAGTATATAAGTAACTCAGCACTCTGCTTTGTTTAACGTTGGTCGAAGTAGTTTTCTAGTCCCTACGTTTCGAATTCCCTATGACGTTTGTAGACCACTTCTCGAATATTCCAGCTGTTAGCTATAATTATATTTTGTAGTCATCATAATAGTTTCATTATGTATATATATTTTTTTTTTCAGTACGCTTGGTTAGTAGGTACCCAAATAAATAAAACCAAAGATGGCGCTTACAGCCATTTCGTTCTAGTTGCCTAGACAGATGTCTGAAGTTATGCATGCCAAGTTCGTTAAGATCGGTGTACAAACGTATACCTAACGTCTTCTCCGCTCCATTTTAACCAACGTTTTCAAAGCTGAAGCATGCTTTTTACGACCAAGTCAACAATCACTGCTTTAAAAAGCTATACCGGTAGGCCAGCAGCCTTCTTGGACTTAAGTTGGTCGGGTGGATGGGAGTTTTGGTCTATTACCGTCAAGTTTGATACGAATATAATGCTCCATAGTAGATTATTATTACCAAATTCTTATTACCTATACCTACCAATGCTCATTAAATCAAATTTCTGTTCGGGACAGTATCCTTCTTTGTTTATACAAAAAAATGTTTCACTTTCGTTGGCAGATATGGCCAATTATCCCGAAATCTCTTGAATCAAAGTAAAACTGACCGCTTACACGAAAATTATTCCACGCTGGCTTAAAGTGCTTAGTGCTAGTGCTTTAAGCCGGTCTATAGATATTATGGTTTGCATAATGCAACAACAGGGTTATAAGGACATTCATCAATTCCCTATAAAAAATGACATAATCAGAAACGAAGATGTTTATAGGGATCTATGAATTCCTAGAGCTGATAAAAAAAACATTTTGCATGGAAAGATACAAATCGATGAGAAAAAAAATCCCTTTAAAGAACCATTTATGCACTTTAGTCTATTTGTCATGTTATTCCTTGAATAACCCTCAAAGAGTTAGGTAGGTCTACCTACATTCGATCATTCAAAACTACTCAGCATTTCGCCTCAACGATGTCGGCTATGTCATAACGCCCTGACTAATCGCAATGCAATTTTCGACACCACCGCACCATCTTAATACCACTTGGCCGATGACAAATTGCACTTGCAGCTGAAAACGCACAAGGACAATGTGGTACTGCTGGTATGCTTGTGTGGCTGATGCTGATGTTGCTTCTCCACTACAACCTAATTTAAAACTACCGCTATCATCATCGCAACGCAAGACTTCTTTTGTTTTGTTTTATATTTCCCAGCTCATCTATGGCTTCTGTATTCAGTTTTCGTCGCCGAATGCAGCTAACGTCATTACGGCCAACACCTGCAGCAGTTTTGCGCGTCGTTCGTTCGTTCATTCGTTGTATTCGGTGTGAGCGGAGCGTAGTGCGGTGAATTGCGCGATATTAAAAGAGGACCAAAAGGAAGGTGTCATCAGTGAATGCCCGCTGGCTGGGGCAAGAGAATTCGGACTTTCAAATGCTAACTAACAATACCGACTGCTGCTAGAATGGACCTTCTTTTTCAGGGACATAAAACGTTCAGTATATCTATGTATATGTATATGCCTTTGCACAGCAACCGTTTGTGTGTGTTGATGGTGGTGGTGTTGCTTACAAATTAAAGCTTATTGTAACGCTGCGGTAGGACCGCTGCTTCTGCTGATTTCACTGTCCTACTCCTACCCCCTGGGGGTACTTCATTCACGGGGAAATTTTCGGCAAATTTTATTTGCGGGTAGCAACGAATGCCACCACGAGCACAAATGCACAGATCATGGGGTTGTACCATTTGAGCAGGAAGTGAATGTAGGATAAGTACTAGAATGGGGTAGGAGAGCTGGCAGCAAACCCTACCATGGACAATCGTGGGTTTTGTACACAACGTTCGGTTGCGGAATCAAAGTGTGAAATAATTGTTAGGTGTACAATGTACATTGTTATTTTGTTTTTATTATACGTATGCATGCTACTATCGCCACTAATGCTGCCATTGCTATTGGTATGTATTACAAAGCGATGAGTATACATTTTGCACAAGAATTTACATAGGAGTTGAACTTTCAGCTGCAGTCGCTGATTACAATAATAATTCGGGGTTGTGTACACTTGTAGACTGTTTTTACTGCAAAAAGAAATGCTTTAGCGAAACCGAACCAACGGAGTATGCAAGGTATTATGTGTTTACGAGAAAAGATGAAAAGATACTTTAATTATTTTACTAGAGTACGAGTATATGCTTAGGAATTAGCAGGATGTAAGTTTGTTGTAATTAAAGTGGAACACTCACAAGGGATAATTGCGGAAAGTAGTTAGGGATTATTTTTAATAGGAAACAGAAAAATAAGTACAATAGACATACAATCGCACATAGTTCACTTGGATGTGTAGCATTGATGTACCTTATACTAATGGTAGGTACATAATGTGGTTATTCGTCAATAACATACAAAAAGATGTTCTTTTGACAAATCCGATCGGAATCATAGTCGATAGTTCGACTGAGAACAGTAGGGGAGTGCCTGCAATTGGGAAGTAGGTAGTTGGAGAGATTTAATACTGCGGGTACGTCAGATATATCAATCACACCACAATGTAAAGGTGGCCTGGCCCGTTTTACAACTTTAGCTCACTTGGGTGTCCAATTTGTATCAAACTTTCACAGAAACACCTTCTGGCCAATAAAAAATATTTTCCTAAAATTTGAGTGCAATCAGGTCGGTAGTTAGATATAAGATTTTTTCGTTCTTTACGTATGTAGGTGCCACGCCATTTTGTCCAATTTTCACCAAATATGAATCTAAACCATCCTTGGATCCAGTCAAACACACGGACACAATTTCATCAAAATCGGTCCAGCCGTTTAGGAGGAGTTCAGTTACAACACACGTATAGACGAATTATATATAATAAATAAATAAATAGGCGGCGCGACAGGCGGTAGACACCCACGGCCTAGCTTCTCGCAACCATTCGTTTTGTGTGAGTTTCTATTTTTGGAACGAATGGAAGGGACCTACAATTTTATGCCGAGTCCGAACGGGTGAATTGAGAAGCTTTTTCAGGACAGTCATACTCTCGGATGTTTGTCAGACGTTCGCGAGAGGTGGCGCAGTAGAAAAAAACCTTCAGATGTAATTTGTGTTTTTCCGGGGATCGAACCTGGGATCCCTCGCACAGTAGTCCAGCACACTAACCACTGCGCTACTGCGCCCACTGTATAAAGATAAATAAAAATAAGACAACCAATACATTTTTCCTAACAATTTAAGAGGCACTTATTGAGGCATAGTATGTTAGTGTAGGATCTAGGACTTCGATAAGTGGATGGTCGCTTATCCGATGTTTTTCTACTGTGAATAAGAGACGATAACAAAAGAAGAGATGAAGGGATGAATCGGAAGTACATACATGATCTGATCTCACGCACACATCCAGTTTGGTATTCAACGGTGGAAAAACTACAAATAGATATAATTTTAAAAAAAAAGTAGAGGTAACCCTTAGCTTGTAAGAAATAAAAGCGTTTCAACTTATAGTTAGAGTCCTACTTTGGTAGTTTTACCTGAAGCAACAAATCAGCAACATAAAACCCACGCAGGCATGGGCCAAGATTCATGATTCATGATCGATAGCGAGATCAGCAACCGTTAGATACAGAAATTCTGGAGAAAAAAGTGTTCTGTGTCATCCACAGTTCACTATCGCTACCACTTTCCATCATCGTCGTTTTCTTCAATAGATATACCGCAATCGATCATCCATCTATATCACTCACCAACAACATTACATCATCTGTTCAAGATATCCAAATCTATTTTATTAGTTTGTTTGGAAAAAAGAGAAAATACAAGTAGCTTTACAATTTCCTAGAAAAAGTTCGCGTCAATCACAATTTTTATGGTGTAGGGAAATAAGTCCCCGGGAACTAAGTCCACTGAGGGACTCAGTTCCCACCTAGTGGGAAATAAAACCACTTTCGTGAAGTGGACTTAATTCCCTTGTGAGGTGGGAACTAAGCCCACTTTCTTATGGGAACTTAGTACACATTCAACAGTTAAAAACGTATGGGGGGGGCATGCTGCCCCCCTGCAACCCCCCTGCTTGGGTTTACTGTCAGACTTGCAGTATATGTGCGAAATTGGTTATATTAAAAGGGAAATAAAACCACTCAGAGTTTTCGGAATTTATTTCCCACCTTACATGGGAACTAAGTCCACTTCACGAAAGTGGTTTTATTTCCCACTAGGTGGGAACTAGGTTCCTCAGTGGACTTAGTTCCCGGGGACTTATTTCCCTGTACCAATTTTTATAAATAAGTTGGACAGTTGGCCACCAGGCGACAATTTTGTCCGGGTCTTATTAACTAGTGATGGAAGGAGCAATGCTGAGTTTTCCTGTAGGATTGGTCAGGCTGAGTAAATTTTGAGGTTTGGGTAATGACCGAAAGTATAAGATCGCGGATACAAGCTGCCAAAATGTGATTCCTGGGTCGGTGATGAAATCTCTTTTTCTAAAATCCCTTTACAAAATCCCCTGTGCTTACTGCAAAAGACCCTGAGAGTAAATCCCCACGGGTTTCATTAATTCTGTCGCCGCGATTTTTGGTTTTTTTTATTAGATACCATTATAAAAAATTGAATCACCCGCGCGTGTTGATTCTGGGTGAAGTTAAATTGAAGTTACAAGAAGAAAAAACGGATAAGTTTTAAATTGTGCGAACAGGGGATTTTAACGAGGGATTTATTAAGTAATTGTGTAGGTGGGAGATTTTGGCATAGGGGATTTCGTCCCAGCAGATTTTGGAAAAAGAAAGATTATCTCCAATAAGAGATTTTGGAAGAGGTGTTAACGTAGGGATCCTGAGATCCTTCTGTTGTATTGCAGGTGTGAACCGCAGAGATTGTATTAGAAACACCAGAATACTTGAGGAACTCAATGTCGAGCAACTACTTCTCCGGACGGAACGGTCCATGTTTCAGTGGTTTGATTATGTTAACCGCATGTCCCCATCCAGGATCTCAAGACGTGCTATGGAATCCGTCCATCAGGCAGGCGTCCTCTAAGTAGACCTAGGAGGTTAGATCAAGTGCATAATTTCTCATCTACCCGTATTTGGATTGCCCTTGATGATTTAAAGTCGATGGCAGAGAATCGAGAGCTATGGATGGCCCACTTGAGCAACCTACCCCCTCGACCGACTTAATGAATAATGAATGAATGTATTTTGAAGAAATTTTCGTCAAACAAATAGATATAAAGTGATAGTCCATATACAAAAAAAAAAATATTTATTTAAGTACATATTTTATTTTATTTGTGAAAGTACCTACATACATATTTTACAAAATTAATTTCTAAAATAATTTGCACAATTCATCTAAGCAGCCAGGCCATTTTTAATTATTTATATACAATATTTTATATTTTTATTTATATACAATTTTTGTTTTTTGTTAAAAAAAGAAAATCTTAAATAAAAAAAAAAAAACAAAAAAAAATAACCAGACAGAATATTAGGCGTTATTAAATTAAGCCAGACATTTAGTAATGGGATCTAAATGCACGCCAAGTTCTTAGTTTAAGAAGGTTAAAATGTTATAAAATATTAGATTTAGATCTCATTACTTTTTGTGGCTGACTATTGACTAGTTATAGTTACACTTTTTTTTTATATATATAACAGAACTTGGATCTTTTACATTTATGTTTTTGGTGTGATTTCACTACTTTTTGCAAAGTTTTTGTTTACTAGATTTTACAAACAACGTTGAAACGTCTTCGCTTTTAATTTTGGCTTTCTTTCTTATAAACTACTCATTAAAATTTTAAATCATAGGTAGGTAGATTAACTTCTATTCATATTTAAAGTGAGCAGATTACACGCCCCTTAAGTGGAAAATTTTTAATTTTTGATATTTCTCATTTCATACAATGCAGTGCATACAATGCAATACAATGTACAGGACGTACACTGCAAGTCCCACCGCTCTACCAAATTTCAACATTCTACGGCAATGGGAAGTGGCCCAAAAAAATAATAATCGATTTTTGAAAAAAAGGAAAATCTCAAGTTTTGGACTTTTTCCAGTGTATGCACCAAAAAATCTAGCATTCTGCCAAATTTCCCGATTCTAGGATGCCCGGAAGTGCTTCATAGTTTTGATGATGTATGTTGAGAATCACTAATGCTGGTGAGGTGGGCCTTTTTAATGAGCTTGGTAAATGTTTCAAGTTTGAAGTTTTTGCCTTAATTGGTTAGAGGGGGGGTCGAAAACAGCCTGAATTTGTTCCTGTAAAGTGCCTATACTAAAGAACTTGACTGGGGCACTACCGTCGCTAAACATGGCTAAACGTATATTCATTTACCAATATTAACCTCAGTCCAGACGTAAAGGAATACAGATGAGTAACTCCAATTACGATCGTAGCTTTAGCTTTTGATTACCTAGTTGAGATAATAACTGCCATTGAAAAGTGGGCAAATATTTAATTTCTACCAAGCTTTATTTTTATTTAACTAATTTTTAAAGCATCCCTCTAATCCTTCGAATTTATTTTATTTATAGTGTTTGCTTTTTTTAACAAACAGACAACATCATCGTATGGAAGAGGTAATAACTTTTATGAAATACTTTTTTGAATAATTTGGGGTTTAACCTATTGTAACAAGCCACTATTCATGCTATACAAACCCGAAATAAACTACCGTAACGACTTCAGTCATAATCCGTTGAAAGTTGCTTGTGGGTAAAACTTTTCAGCCGTTAATATGCTATGTGGTTTTCGTATGCTAAACCGACATTGGGTCAAGGAAGCCCTATTTACGTATCACGTACTCTCACTCCAGATGGAACATAAATGAACATAAATTGTGGTATTACCATGTACTGCCTAGAAAAAAAAATATATATAGACCAAAATTGGATGTGAAGAAGAGGGGTATTCGGTATTCCGAATGTTGACTGACTAGGTATATAGAGTTGAAGAGGTTCGGATGGAAGCTGGCAATCCAAAGATAAAAGAAAACTCACGAACTGAAATAAACACTGAATGATATGGGATTTCTCTTTTCTTGTCGGCATTGTTGTTCTTGTAGTTGTTGTTGCTGATGGTTGATTTATACAAACAGTTCTTTTTTTTTTGCCTGCCTAACATTGATGGTAGCGATAGAACGCGATTTCTTTACATTTCAAGGCCGACAATTCGAGTGAAATTGGAAGACGAGCAAAATCTCTTTGAAACGTCATTGTTAGGATTTCTTTTGGTTGGGCTGAAATGATGTTTACATTCGCATGTAAGAAGCAGGAACACAAGTTGCTCTTTATGTGCGCGGGGGGGGGGGGAGGGGGGGGGTGGCATGGCAATCAGCAATTTACTTTGATTGCGATTTGTTTTTTTTTTTTTTTGCACGCAGTGATATCTAAATGAATACAAGAGTTTTTTTGGCTAAAAGTTTCTATTGGCGTAGGTTTGGTTGTGTCATAGATATTGATGTTTATGTTGATGTTTGATGTTATGAAAGGAAGAATGATGGAGGGAAGGTGAGATTCAATTTATACAAAGAAAATATTAGGTAGAGTTCTTGCGATGAGCGTTCAAATTGTGTGAGATACATTTATCGTTTTGTTTGCTCATATTTTAGGGGGTTGGTGTTACCTTATAGCTTCATCATTCATTGATTAGTTTGAATTATCTATTCGTAGGATTTGCCTGAAAAATGAGTATCAAGTAGCGCTTCTATAGCACTTTTGGACTATTTTATAAGATCGACTCAGGGGCGGATCCAGGGGTTATGAGTTTATGACCATTCCCAAAACTAGAGAGAAAAAAGAAAAAAAGATTAAATAACTGAAAAGAACTACAACTGTGAGTTAATAAATTTGCTGTCAGTTCGAGTTTACCAACGAAAACTAATTTATTTTAGTATTTGTGTTTGTTTTTTTTTTTTGTTATCTATGTTTTTTAAAGCGCAATTCTCTTTGAGAGCGGAAAATGTTCAGATTTCACAAGATATAGTCAAACAAATTTGAGTTTCGTACCCTTCAAGCAAGCGACTCCTCAACAACCTCATAAACTATTTTACAAAAATTTACATAAATACAAAAACAATTTTGGAAATTTCCCATTATTTTGTTTTTTTATTACGTTTTAAAAATTAATCCGGATCAGATCATATGGTTATTATCCATACACAGTTATTATGTTATTATATTTTATTATATTTTAAATAAATGCGTAATAGCATATAATATATCATATATGTAATATGTTTTTTACCGATTTTTTTCCATTGAGGCTAGGCATAAGGTTCATTGCTATAAAAAGCGGCTGTCCCATAATTCACGCAAAATGTAATTTTGATAGAAAATACAGATTTTTAATTAGAAAGCCACATTTTTTTATTGATTTATAGGTTATAGGTACCTACTTATACAGATTGGTACTATGTATGGTATAACACATTGGATAAAGGGCCGCCACGACTTTGGTGGCAAGTACGTACCTACTCTTTTATTGAAATTTTCTGTGACCGTTTCGCAAAAATGTGGCTGAATTTAATAAATACGCGTTGGTGGTCGTGGGCTTGTTTGTATAGACCTTTGACTTCAAAAAATCCCAAAAAAAAAATCCAATGGCGTTAAATCGCATACCTAAGATCTAGATGGCCAATTATGATCGCAAAAACGGCCGATTACACGATTAGGAAATGACTCATGCAGTAATTGAATTGTTTCTCTGGCTGTATGGCATGTGGCACCGTCTTGTTGAAACCACATGTTGGTCACATCCACATGTTGGTAACATTCACATCTTGTAAAATCTGAGTTATCATGTCACGATAACGAACAACATTAATTGTTACTGCCTGACTCGCCGCATTTTCGAAGAAGAATGGTCCGATAATGCCTCCAGCCAAAATCCAAACCAAACAGTCACGCGTTGTGGATGCATTTGTTTCTCAACAATAATTACTCGTTGGTTTTCTGAACCCCAAATGCGACAATTATGACAATTAACGATGCCATCAAGATAAAAATGAGCTTCATGAGCTGACAAACCTTCATTATTTTTAAAATATTGCTCAACAATGAAAATACGTTGTTCTTTCGCATATCGCTCCATTTTTACTAACCCCGAACTGTCGGCTGTCGCATTGTTATCTTTTTTTCTGTTGGCATCACTGTAGGTACTATTAAATGGCGCAAAATTCAAATTATGCGTGAATTATGTGACACCCTTTTGATATGCAAGTTTTATGTAAATCTATTTTTAAAAATATTTTTTATTGGTTGGCTGGCCTCGGCATACGTGTCCATACCCAAAGAGAATTCCTGGATCCGCCCCTCTCGACTACATATTAAAGAGTATCCTGTCTGACATCATTATTCAAGAAAGTATTTTTTAGTAAAGTACCTACTTTAATTCAGGCTTCTCTTAAAAAAATAAACTCGGCTCACATGCATTCAAACAATAAAACACCTCCTTTCAAGAAGCAGATTATCACGGATTACTTTAACGATAGACGATAAAATAGAGATTAAAATACCGTATCCAAAATACCTGCCATTAAAAGTCCTAACCCATCAAAGGAAACAATCAAGTGTGAAGCTTTCGCACGGTCAGCACATTTCACCCGGTTCAGCGTGTGTTCATTAGATGCGAGCAATATAATTTGAAAACACCTCAACCAATACAGGGCACACATATCCTGGTTTCGCACATAATTTGAGCGCCATCGAGCATACTCGTACCTACTTGTTGTTATTTTTTTCCCCCAATAAAACGGCAATGAGGTTTCCAACATCTGTTCACGGACTCCCACGTATACTGAAATACACTTAAAAAGTTGTACACACCATGTATCCATATCCATTACCTATTCACGTCTGGCAGAATATTTGGCATGGTCACGCTTCATTCCGACATAGGACAGATGTGTGTGCATAGCAGGGAGCAGAAGCAGGGAATCAAAATTAATTACACATCTCTTCTTCTCGCCGAAGCCATAGATCATTCTTACCTCATTCACTTCCCTTAGAGTGCTTCTTCCATTCAGAATTTTTTTCCCCCCCGGATTGTCGGTCTTTCTCCGTTCGTGTGAAAGCATCTTTCCAGCTATGTGCTCCATATTCTAAGGGAGAGTAGATGTAACCCAATTTCCTGGGATACACCAACACCAACTACCTCTTCCAGGGCAACCGTATTCACCTGAGGGTGAAAAATAAATCTCTGCTACCAATCAACTCATAAAAATTCAATGCGAAACCATTCGAGATCCGGTTTGTTCCACAGCCACCACATAGCTTTGGCCCGCTTCAATGGGATTGAAAGTGGAACTGTTGTATATGTCGAGTATCCATATACATATGGAAGTCTCCTGGCAGGTAAAACAGCAACAAAGCGGCAAAAATGTATGCCTCTTGGTGGCTCTGGTAAATTAAGTTAATAGCGTTCCAATAACATCATGAACATCATCATCGACGTGGGTATATGGTAGTCGTCAATTTCATCGCCATAGTCATCGTTACCGATTCCTGAGGGGCGAACTATATGTGCAGTGCGTTGCGTTGGCTTTAGAGAAGTCTTTTTTTTTTTTTATTCATATGTATATATGAGTATCTTCAATAAGTATCGGATCTGTTTTCATGTTTGTATTGAGGACTCATCGTCGAATTCCCACTTGAAATACATAATTCAATGCCCCCGATGTACCTACAATATTTTCCGCCCTAATTCCGATTCATCATGGTCTCGTACTTCATAACTTAATAAGTTGCAGGGTCACTTAAGAACGGCGAATTGCGATTGAGCAGAGTACGGGTATTATGTATTTTTATTTTGATTTTTACGAACAACATGCGATTGTTTACATCAACACTAGCTTATAAAGGTGATTAAATTTGGGTATGATTTAGTTTCATTCAAAATGCTGTCCACCCATTTATAGATTTTCTGAGTCTCTCTTGTTCTCGAAATGTGCTGATCCTGTATACTATCCCAACTCGTCAAACCTACATCATTGAAAGTGAATCTGTGTTTAAAAAATGTCACCGCGCTTATACAATTTTATTGATCGACAGAATGAAATACGTATCTACAGCTTATCCTAACCCCTTTTGCATGAAACTGGATTATCTTTAACTGTATTTTCTGTCGTCCTGTTGCTCATCATGCAAAACTCACTAAAAGTGTTACGATTTTATAATATTATGCATGGACGAATGTGTCCATGTCTAGCGATGCAATAAATCCCAGATGTCATCCTTGTTTCATTTCATTTTTTCCTTTTACTAAGAAATGCCATTCAACTTGAGTTTGAGGAGTTGTCTTCGTCTTGTGTGTTGCGAAGGAGACGACTTGTTGTCAGGGATGACATTTTCAGTAAGCAACGCTTTTGGTGATGTAGAATGGAGTAGGTTTTTGTTATATTTTTACAGACAAAGCTTGAAGGTTGAGTGCAAAGTTGGGAAGTTGTATAAAATATTATTTATATTTTCCTTTGTTATTTCACATCCTTTGTTTTGTGTATAATATACCAACTCTTGTGTTTGCCCTGTGTAAGCCTCTTGAGGAAACAAGGAAGTTGTTCTATATAGATGCTCAAAAGGATTTATTTTTCTGTATAGTTATTCTGTTAAGGTCCTTAAAATATATAACAACTTCAATCATTGGAGATCAACGCTCAACAATTTGGAGTCGGAAAATAAAGGACAAAATTTGGTAACTAGCAAATCCGATTTTTCAAAAGAAAAACAGGACAACTGGTGCTATTTATACAGGGTGTCCCAGTTAAGAAGGACAATCCTTTAAGGGAAGATTCCTGAAGTTATGCCGAACAAAAAAATTGTATGGCAGGGGGGGGGGGTCTATTTTCATCGTATTTCCCGTTATAGCCCATCAAAGTATAGGTGACCTCTAATTTGGAGTTGTTACCACTTAAAACACTATAACTTCTAAACTATTATAGGTACAAAAATTGTTTTGGGCGTTTTGATGCGTGTACAAATGTTTTAAACATTTTTTTTTCTTGTCGGTCTACCCGCGCATTTCATTTGAATATGAGGATATTTTGCGAAATCTGACACAAATAGGTTGATTTTATTAGAATCCGAGAATTATTTGCCAAATAAATTAAAACGTACCTTGCGTTGAAAATGTAAGCATTCATAGTATTTATTTACTGTTAACGAACCTGCAATTCGAAATAAGGACAATAATCTTCGTATCTGAACATGAATTCGTACAGTAAACTAGGAACGTGCAACCGAACTACTAGCATACGAACGTGTATTTGGATGTGGGTTTGTCATTCGCGGCAGACTTAGGCAAAAAGTATAGATCTATCGTCACGTTAGTGAACGACTTATGATAATCTGCATCAAGGCTAAAATCGCGAACATTAGCCCCATGTGCTCGTATCGTCACTAAAAAAAGGACCACGCTACCAAAGAAAATGTCTATAAGAGCTCCTCGAAAAAAAAAATTCTAGCAAGAAAATCGAGGTTAATATTACAACCTAGGAAGTTTGAACCAGCGTTCCCTCCCGTGCTACTATTATACTCATTTGCTCATTTTGAGTACATTTTTATGAACTGAGTACGGATACTACTTTAAAGCCGTCGCGTACTACTATTTCATAACATATAAAAATAATTCATTTTTAATTTTTCCGAAATACATAATATTTTTGTTTCCTAAACCTGACACTTGAGGAGTACCTAATTACCTACTTATAAGGACCTTTTTACTTTCCCATACAATTTAAGTCTGAACTGTCAATTTCATAGATTAAAAAGTGCTCAATTATAACACAAAATCATAAAACGTTTTGTAAGAGAACAAAAATTGACTTTATATAGTGAGAGATTTGTTTTCTTTAAAAATTGTTGAAATGTGCATAATACAATAATAGTACGAATAAGAACAATGGACATTAGGGTGCAATTAAAACTGTAAGCTACGTAATTCTAATATTATATGTACCTACTTTTTTGAAGAAGATGTGTAACTTAGGTACTCAATAAATATTATTTACTAATGGAGCTAGAATGGTTAAGCACTAACGCACTGAGTAGAATAAACTCCGTTACATAAAACTTTCAGGAATAATGAGGATTTCGTCGATTTTCAACCATTTATTTGAAACGAAGTTGTTTCTGTCACTGGAACTAAGTCAAAGCTTCAGCAAAGTCCAAGAATTGACTGGTGAATCTGCCCACAGCCTTTTTGATTTATTTTCATACTATTGGGGAGGTAAATTCTATATTTGCACAATTTTTGCAATGCTTTTCATATTTTGCACTTTTTCAACAATTTTTAAAGAAAACTATGAAAAATGGTTTTGTTTTCATACAAATTTATTTGATGTTTAACAAATCAGACATAATTCGCTATGCGAAATAACATACATACATAAAGGTAAACTAACTTCGTCTTTATTTATTTTTGAATTTGTACAAGTAAGAAAACAATTTATATTTGGAAATTAAAGTCGAATTTTCTAGAAATGAATGTTAAGAAAATACCATATAATCACATTGGTGGGAATTATAGCTTTTTGAACAATACATTGTTAGTCTTAAAAGTTATTGTTTCCAAGCCGAATTCTAACGGCTTGGAAAAAACAGCTCAGTTTATTTATGATATTTTTTAACTAAAGAATGTAGTCTCAAAAACAATAAAACTACAAATAAGCAATTTATAGAAAAACAAATCATACTATAAAAAAAAATATATATATACATCGCCGCATCACATTTAAGCTTTTAAGCACTATTTTTATCAAATTTGTCGTGTCAAAATCAAAAATTACGTCAATAGATTATACTGATTGCGGAAATTGATAGAAATTCTAATTTTGACCAATTTTGTACTCATACCTGGAAAGTACACTTTAGTTTAAGTGCATTGCGAGACGTAGGTACTACCTTGGAAGCCATTTGAGTACTATTTTCCACCGAGATGAGAACTCTGCTCAACCAAAAGGGAGGGAACGCTGGTTTGAACGCTAGTATATGTAGGCAAGGAGAACATATTTGGTAGTACAGTTGGCAAGTCTGGCAATAGACATCCATTTCCTACTCCATATTTCAATATTCATAGGTCATTCAGTGACAACGCTGACAACACAACAGTAGCAAACGCATCAAAACAAGACGCGTATAAAGCGGCGGTGTGAAAGAGGACTAGAGCTGCTCCCAACTCTATACGAGCAAAAGATACGGGATCAACATCGGATCCTTAGGAAGAAAAAGAAAGAGCACGAGAAGCCTACGGTTGAAGAAATTGTGAGATGCTATTTCAGACACAATGTACGGAAGTCTTACCAAAAACAATGTCCTAGGGCAAAAAATCCCTTACAGAATCCTGTAGCGAAACCTGTAATGGAATCACAGTCGGTGCTGAGAATGTGGAAAACTATTTTCGCAGACTATAATGTCGACGAAGACCAGAATTCCGCTTTTAGGTAGAACGTACCATTCAATATAGACGGCCGGCGGCATGGCGATCTGATTGGTCCCTATCAGTGTGATTTTAGGCCAATAAAGTCTACCGTCGACCAAATGTTCACACTTAAGAATATCCTGGGAAAAACCCAAGAAGACCAATTCGATACTCACCACTTTTTCATCAATATAGAGACGAGCTTTACAGAGCATGCTATGTATAGTTTTGGTATCCCTGCAAAACTCGATCGTTTGTATAGGGTGATGACGAAGAAAGCTGGCTGCTCAAGGTGGACTTAGACAAGTTGACGCTCTGCCATGCGACTTCTTCAACATCATATACTTGAAAGAATTGTCCGAGACTCACATCTCAGAGGCCAACACCCAAGACACGATCTTTCAAAAGTCTGTCGAATTACTTGCATACGCCGATGATATTTGATATAATTATTGGTAGAACACAGTGAGCTGTCACTAGTACGTTATCTAGTACAGAAACGGAGGTGGCTAAAATGGGTCTAGCGGTCAACGAGAGCAAAACCAAGTATATGCTGTTATCAACGGATCGGACAAAACCTTACAATTGACAGCTATAACTTTGGGGTAGTGAGAGACTTTGTATAGGTACGAGTAGCTCGGCTGTTCTATCAGCCCTGATAACGTCTCAAAAAGAAGTTAAACGATGTATAACACTTGGCAACCTCTGTTTGAGCTGAGAAGCAAGTGCGTAATTCCGAAGAACTAAGGCGATTCTACTCATATATAAGACCTTTATTATCCTAGTCCTACTTTATGACGCTGAAGATTGTACTCTGACTAAAGCGGGTGAAGCTATCCTCGGTCCCGTCTACGTTGACGGTCTTTGGAGGAGAAGATTCATCGATAAATTTTACGAGCAGTTCAGCGACATCGACCTAGACAAAAATTGCACATCAGTTCTTTAAGATGGCTGAGACAAAGAGACAGCGCAGTAGAGGAAGACCTCGGCTTAGGTGGCGCGCACAAGTTGAAGGGGACCTCAATCAACTTCGAGTACGCAACTGAAAATAGACTGTGCTAATTGGAGAAGTTAAAGCTTTGGTTCACTTCGAACTGTAGAGCCGCTTACGCCTAGTAAGCAAGTTTTCAAAATAAAATGGCCTTTGTTGAAAAATATCGAAATATTGGGGAAAACACAAATTTTCAAAATCAATGCGTGGGTAGAAGGAAGGTTCTTAAAAAATGGTTGTTTTGCATTTTAGAATCCCTTGGATATGGATCAAACTTTTATCACTATTCCAATCCAAAAAAAATAAAAAATTTTTTTTCATACATCGATGACCCACCCTAATAGTCATACTAGCGGACCCGACAAACGTTGTTTTGCCTGCTCGTAGATACATTTTCATTGTCCGTTAATTGTTCTGCGGCCGTTTTATTTAACCGATGTAAAGAGCCCAACTATTTTACTTCAGTCATAGATATACTATTAGGAGTTTGAAATTAATAAACTTTGGCGCAGACTTTTAATGTATCATGGGAAATATTCAACTAAAACTGTCCTGTCCAGTGATAGAATTTGTGTTAGAAAATTGATATACGAGATACTGCAAGCGACTTGGCACCACTGCCATAGTTTTTAGAGCTACAGCAAACGTTTACAACTCAAACAAAGCGTCTATTTTTTTCCTTTTTTCCAGCAAAATGTCAAAAACGTCAACCTCGGTGTTACCAGGTCTGAGATATTGGCTAATTACCAAAAATACGTACCTACCGATGAGATGACTAACGATAAAGCCATTGTCCAGAGAATTTGGAAAAACAAAATTTGGAATCTAAATGAATGACGAAAACAAATTGTTTGGATATTATGATTGCTGAATGAAAAATATATACATATGTAGCTATTCGCTAAATAATAAAATGTTGCCGTGAATCGTTCTTAAAGCCCCTAAGCCTAGTCTTTCAAGTCGTAACCATTTTATTCTGTGAATTTTAATTTTTGGGGCGAATTGAAGGCATTACAATCTTATGTCGATTCCGAATGACTAAAGAAGCTTTCTCAGAACAGTAATAGGTACTCTCGGATGTTCACCAGACGTTGGATAAAGATGGAGTAGTGGAAAAATGTTAATATGCATTTAGAAAACGAATTTAAAAGGTATGGTCATCAAACCGAAAAGTTTGCTGTATATACCTACAACTTAACAAGCTTACCCATATCTTTAACAAATCGGGGCTATTGTAGAGAATCGGCAAGTAGTATGTACTTGAAATTGGTTGCGAAAGCTCTGAGATGTACTACGATTGCTCTATAAGTAATAAGTATCCATTATCCAATTCTATATATTTGTTGTTACTGCTATTAGGTTAGGTTAGGATAGAGGGACAGTCTGCAATTTTCACCCAGAAGCCATTGAGGACGATTGTGATTACCCCTTTTATAGTATGGAAAGGGGGCGGGCGGTGCAAAACCGCACGTTTAGTGTGTTTCAGCTTTATAAATCATTAAAAAAAAACATTTTTTAACGAAAATAAAATCTTTATTCTGGAAGCCTCATATCTCATTTAAGTATAGATACTTTGAGAATTATTACAAATAAATATATAACTTAAAAAAAGTTTAATCACTTTTAAAAGACATCAACCCTATTGATATTAACGGGGACAAATCGTTTCTTCCTTAGAAATGCAATATTTAGTTGCAGAAGTCACAAACATACGTGACATCTTCATCGACTCCTGGACAATTCATGAGCCCATCATGGACACTTGGTACATACCATCCAGCCAACAGTTGCGGGTTCGACTTTGAGAAAAATTCTTGTCTGAAGATGCACTTGCAATCTTCATCAGAAATGTCCTCATTTTTCCTTTCAGCAATATTTATTTTGATACGCCGTCGCCGTCGCTTAGTTCTTTTGCCGACTTTAACGGTGGCTTGTTTCGCTCGTTTCGATACCGAAGACTGGGTAGATTGGCCACTATGCGGTTTAGCCCCGTATGGATCTTACTTGAAATTGTAAAAATTTCTCTTAAAAATATTATTATAAGCCGGCTTTCACTCATTTTTATGAAATTTATATATACGCCTTCCAACAGCTAAAAATAACTTATTAATTTATTTGAAGTTTTATATTTAAAAAAAACCAACTTAATTTTCATTTTGACAGAAAATTTAACCATTAACCATTTAACGTATTACCAATTAATTTTTATTTTTTTTTTCATACAAAATAGGAAACGGGTTTGCCCTCATGTGCCCTACATTATAGGACATGTATCTCACAAAATCATTCGGATCTGTTGATGAATCCTCTTAATCTGAGAGAGGTATCTTTGCTAAATTTTCCAATAATATTTATTTCGATTTTATTTTTAATTTTTTAGATCAGACTTATATGTTATATGTATATGCGTTGTATGTGTATGTCTGCGATATTATCAAAGTAGGTACTCGTAAAGGAACCGATTCAAATTTTGATTTTTTGTTTTCTATTTTCTTTGTGATCAATTTGTCAACAATTTATATGTGTCAACCAGGCTTCAAAGAGGGTATGGCAGTTGGTAATGTAAAGCTTCCTAGATCCTTGGGTGTGATTATAAAAGCTAAGTATAACTGTCTTTCAAAGCTTTTAAGAGGTTATGATATTCTTGGAGTTTTATTCGAATGCAATTTATTTATTTCCAGCAGTCTCCGAGAGCCCTCGTTCAATAGAGCAGTACAATAACCACTCGGCTCGGCCACTCACATAGCACAAAAGCATTAATGATTTTGTTTTTTGAAATGAAAAGATTGCCATTGGTTTACCATTTTGATAAAACGCTCCATTATGGAAACATAGCTGAAAACGTCCCTACCACCTCCCAACGAAACGACCCACTCTGTATAATGTGGAGCTCATTACCGAAGTATTCGCCTCATCTATAGCTACTTGAAAGCATGAAGAAGAGAAGTTCGAGTAAGGGGATCCTATAACATCAAATCCGCAACTCTGACGCAACCCAGACTAGTTGCTAACATACAATATCTATTCTGGACATACTATCATGGCAGATGTTCCGAGGAACTTAAAAAAGTTATTCCTCGAAATGCGACATAATATTAACACCCTACATCCCCTATAAAAGCAGGTATACTTAACACCATAAGGACATCACTCTTTCAAAACTCGTTTGGCTATAAAAGACAAACAAGATTTGGAACTGACTTCCTGGAAACATATTTCCTGAAGATTACAACTTACAGCTACATATTTAAATGTAAAAGTAGATACATATTTATCTGCAAGAAGTTCGGGGCGTTGAAGCGCTATAAGTTCAACTTTCACGAGACAAGTATTTTTATTTTTATTTTAAAAGTAGGTACATAGGTACCTAGATAAATGGGAATGAAAAGGGTCGTGATTCAGATAAAATCTTTTGCCAAAATAGTAAATCAAAGGTAAGTACTAAAAAGACACTCCCTAAATGTAGGTACATTACAATTCCACCCAAAGAGAACACTGTTCACAGTTAGAACTTTTACGTGTATCTATTTATAGACAAAGTTAACCCGTAAATTCATAAGAAGTCGCTTATTTCATGGACCATATGGGAAGAAAATGTTCTCTTAATCTGTGTCATCCCGCGTAGGTACATTGTTGTCACATGGTATTTGAGAAAATTCGTCCTTGCAACTCTATCATTAGCAGGTATACAAAATGCGGCCACCTTTTATTGCCGTTCCGTCATTGTGTCTGTCATTAAATCACATCAAAATAAAATGGTGAAATGAACGTTAAAACTGCCACCGCTGTTTGCATGCCCTTACCAGCGTGAGACGGCATTGACAATAACTGTGCAGCATTCAGGTCAGAGTGAACAAAATTAAAACTTATTGCCCCTACGTTGTACTGTTGCTTTTACGGCTACTGTCACAAAATTGCTGACATTTAAGTCGCTATAAATTTTACGTTATTAAAGCTTAAGTTCCGTATCCTTAGTGAACCAAACCGGACCGGACATCAGAAGCAGTCAAGTGAACATCGTACGACAGCGAAACAAAAACACAACAACTATATGTGCATAACTCGGTGTTATGTGACCGAGGATATGAAGTATAAATTGCTTACGTTTGAGTGGTGTACTATATCTACAGTAGTATAGAGTATACGTCTTTCTTCTTGGTTTAATGGACTTAAATTGGTGTTCCTGTCGCAATAAAATATACTACGTGTGCAACAGACGATGGAGAATAAAACGTGCAACATTTGGGAAACTATGTTCAAGAAGAGTCGATAAAAGCGACACACACAAGGTTCTCGGATTTTATGAAAATTAAGAGATAAACTGAACGACAATTGATAGTTTAAGGAGCCCAACTGAGATTGGCGGTCGTTAAAGCAAGTCCGCAGGTCTTGTATGCCACAAAAATGTCGACAAAAGGCTACGACCTAAATTTGGCATTAATTACAGCGATCAAAGAAAGATAAATAATGGATTCGACTTGTACAAGTGATGAACTGTATAATTAAATCGACTCTGAGAATTTGTGATAAAACCAACATCTCATTACCATAATGTATTTAGCGCCTAATTACAGTTGAAGAGCTCAGTTCATAGGAATAGGATAGGCCGGCAAACAACCAGTCGAACGAAATTAGATAGCATCTGCAATTATATCTAAATAATGTATGTTTGCCTAAAACTTGCTATCCGTATATAATAATTAGGCGAGATCAACTTACTTAGGTGACGCTAAAGTCAGTGGTGAAACTGGCCTCAACCAGTACACCTCTCTAGTTAGCTTGATCCTTGGCTATAACTGCCTCCAGTTGCGCACTGCAAATTGGTTGAGGTCCCATTTCACTTGTGCGCGAAACATAAGCCGAGGTCTTCCTCTATTGCGTTGCGTACCTCCGGATTATACTCGAAAAGTCCAAGCTTCAGCGCTACAAAGCAGGACTGGGATAATCAAGGTCTTATATAGAATCTTCTTCGTTCTTTGGAATAGAGATCTACTATTTAATTGCCTTCTCAGCTCAAAGAAACAGTGATTGGCAATAGTTATTCTACGTTTAATTTCTTCTTAGATGTTGTAGTCTGAGTTTATTTTATAGCAGAGCCGAGATAGACAAAGTCTGTTACTACCTAAGAGTTATAGCGGTCAATTGTGACGTTTTGTGAGATTTGTCGATGTTGGGTATCCCCTTCTTGATGATAGCATAAGCATATAAGTAGATACTTAATTTTTCCTTGTTAACCGCTGATCCCATTTTAGCCGCTTCCGTTTCTTTACTTGCAAAGCACCAGAGACAACTCGTTATGTTCTCCATACAATATGAAAAGTTGGCAGGGGTGCCAAAACTATAGTCATGGCATTTATATAGCCTATCTCAATAAATGCTGTCATATGCGGCCTTAAAATTGATACCTACTAATTGATCTGGAGTTCTGAACTTATTTGGTTTTTTTTTAGGATCTGCCGTAGAGTGAATATTTGGTCGATAGTGGAATTACCGGGCTCAAAACCGCACTCGTAGGTCTCAGTAGGTACGGGAGCAAGGTTTTGGTATGCGATGTTTAGGACTGATGCAGTTATAGTTGGCGTCTCTTTTTTTAATTTGAGCTCGTCATTGGTGACTAGTGTTTAATGTAACCTAAATATCAAAATATTTGGATCGTTTCGGTTGAATAATCAAATATGTAGATGGAGCAACAGACATGTACATATATCTACCAAAGGCCTATATAGTTTTGCTACCATTTGTTTGAATGAGTTTTTATTTTTGATCCGAATGTAAGGGACCTTATGATGATAGAGACGATCAACGTAAAGTAAGAAATATGCTTTCTGTATAATAATAACTTATAATGGTTGGTGGGTAAGTTACGTATAGGTTAGGTAGGTAGTTTTGGAAGTTGAGAAAAACCCAAAAATTGTCACCACAAACCCATTTGACAATTTTTGTAAGTTTGTCGAAGAGGAGAATTTAGATCCAGCATGTATAGTTCTGAAAGATTATCAGTTGTTAAATGCTACTCTTCGAAACCTCCTTAAGGGAGTCCAATAATACTTTTCCTTCGCAGAGTTCGCTAAGGTCAACACAATTATCAAACCAACTTGATCCTTATAATAATAATAATAATTAATAATAATAATAATGGAGAGGGTTTTTGCTCTGTCTTTAGCCTTGGAAAGAATGTCAACTTTAGAGCACTTCATCCAATCCAGTTTCTTTTATGAATCTGAGAATGAGTGGGTCCATGGTTTGTATATCCTTATCTGTTATCTGGTACTTGCCCAGATGTTTGATCCTCCTATGGGACAGTGCTCTATTTCTAGTGCCCCAGATTCTAGAATGTGTTCTGGGGTTTCTGCGTTCTCATCGCAGAATCTGCAGAGACTTTCTTCTGATAAACCCTTTTCCTCAGATGTTCCCTTAGTCTACAGTGTCCCGTTAGGAGACCTGTGAGGATTCTTAGGTTGAATCTTTGAAGGTTATAGTTCCCTAGAAGTTTCTTAGCTTGCCTTAGGCCCTGAAGGTTTTTAAAAGATGCGGTTCTTTTTTTCCTTTTCAATCCTCCTGAATTCTTCTCGTAGGGTGTGTTCCCCTATGCCGCAGAACGATTCAGGTCCTATGAAGAGCTCCGCTGCACCCTGTCTTGCCAGACCAGGTATCCAGCAGATGGTTACTCTGTTGTCCTAACCTAATTCATTAAGCCTGTGCAGCTGCAGGCATTCCCACATAAGCTTGGATTTTATGATAAAGGCTCCAAGTGCCTTGAGGGCTGCTTGACTATCTGAGATCTGCTATATCACAGTTCCTGTAGTTGTGCTATAGCACCTATCTATAGCACATATTTCAGCTTGGAAGATTCTGGAACATTTGCCCATGGATTCGTAGGGCCTAGTTCCTGGCCTAAACACTCCTGCACTAGTTCCTTCGTCCGTTCTCGATCCATCTGTTTACCATTTTACAGTGTGGTTGCTCAGTCCATAGATCATGGATTCATTGCTCTAACGATTCTTATTACTGAGCTCCGTTATGAAGTTTTTCTCAAAATTGCTCAAAATCTCCTGATACTATCATCCCTGGGTATAGTTAGAAGAAGAAGTTTTGCGAGTAGTACATCGTACTCTTTCGAGCCAATGCATTTCTTTCTTCCGATTCCTTCTTTTGCCATCCTCAGGATAGTGTTTTCTGCCGTATCCTCAACCATGAGGTGTAGAGGGGTTAGCTCTAGGAGTACCTCCATGGCTTCAGTTGGTACGCATTGCTCCGGTGATGCATAATCACGCCTATCTTTGCACTTTGTCCAGAATATCTCTTGTTGTAACTAGGCTGGTTCGTTTTGCCCATCCTACAGCTCCGTATGTGACCACGAGTCTCACAATTGCAATGTACATCCATCCCAGGATGCTTGGGATGCATCCCCACGATTTTCCTGCTAAACTCTTACATATCATAAGAGCGCGTGTTGCCTTCTTTGGAATCTCTTCCGTGTGTTTACTTGCTCCTTGGTCACAATAATATGTATGTATGCTGTAATAATTCGCACTAAATGACAAAATGACATTCATTAATCATTATATTTAATTTATATATTTTACTAGTACTCAATGTGAAACCTTAAAGAAGAAGACAATATCTACAGACGTCAATTTATGTCTCTTCTAATTTCAAATTAAATTTAGTGGCATTCGCAATAGGTACATTAATAGCATTCACTCTTTCAGTACCTACCCCTATACAAATTTCGTGATTGCAAGTTGGAATAAACACAGTACTTAGGACCTTTAACTTATATTTGAAAACAAATTCGCTACTCTGGTGATAATAAATCGGGCTAAATTTCTCTTTACCAACTTTAAGGAAAAATTGCTTCTTCCGTTGCTCGTGAATAAGAACCCGAGATGCTGTTCCTATGGAACTCCAGACTCCACTAACATGCAAAGTAGATGTAGAGATACACTGAACAAGGATTCTGGATCAGATCAGATTTGTTTACGTATCTACTTCCTCATACGAACTATACTGTCAGATTTATTTACAATTATTATAACACTTGCAATGCGTTTCATAAGTCCTGGATTCAAAATCAATCTCAAAATGCTCGTTTACATTTCGCATCGTACTTCCAGTTACAATTTAAATATTTTGTCAGCTATAATCCTTTGCATCCCCTAGAGTTCACTAGTTTCATCTTAAGTATCCTGATGAGCTTTCTTGTATAGGAGCAAGAAATAGAAGTTCATAATAGTATAAGCTTTATTAAATACAGCAACCAAAAGCTGTTTTATAAATCTTTTTGTCACTAAAGCTCGGTTAGTAAACCTATGAACTTTTTCGAACATTTAACTGCATTTTCTTTCTACCAGATGGCAAGTTAAAAAAAAGCCGTTAGTTGGTGCTGCTGAATTTGGGATGGGTTTGTGCCTGTGATACGAAAGCCGCTACAACAGCAAAATGCAAGTCTTCTGTATACTGTTTTTATTTTAAAATGCTAAAAGTAAAAAGGTACGTTTATTTAGGACTATGACTGAATAACCGTTTACCATATCGATGTATAGAAAGTTATATGGTCGGTGACAAAAAAATACAGGTTTGTTGGTCATCGCATCACTTGAGAACTGCTGGACGGATTTGTCCTATTTTTTTAATTATTCGAAGTAGTCCGAATAAGAAAGTATTTTATTTTATTGGAAAAATTTCACTGTTAAGCGAAAATTGAGGCGTGGAACCTCCCATTAAAAAAAAATATTTCAAACGCTTTTCTTTGACAGTCATGACGATAGACAAGAATTTTATCTAGCTAGTCAATACATTTCCTGTCCACAGGTGTGTAGTACAGCTACAATAATATATTTTTTTTGAAAAAGAATTTATGTTATTTTTCAAAATAAATCGATATTTTCTTAAAAAAGAAAATACTATTTTTATTGTTCTTGTTACAATCCCTGTCTGCGAGATAAGTTGAAACAAGACGATTTTTTTTTGAAAGCTATATCTTGACATATTCCGAAAAGGTTTTGTTGATCTTTTTGATGGAATTTATCGCTTCGACAAGGCTTTTTAATTCACTTTCGCCCAATAATTTTATTGTAAATCAAAATACCGTGTCCATGTCGAACTTGAAAAGCGCTAAACTGATTCATATGAATATTATATAATATTATTTTGATTGCAATTTTTCGTTGCTCGTACTTTGCAGTGCGACTTCAAGTTCAATCAACTGCGAGCACTATTGCCATTTTTGCAATGTTATCATAGATCTAGTGTATTTTTAAGACTCTCGACGATTTTTAATAACATTTTGTCACTAAAATAAAATTTAGTGAACTCTATAGCAAATTTTCACTACCTCACGTTTATATAGTACCTCACGTGGTAGATATAGGTACCTACTATACAAACTTTGTCGAAAAAAGCTCCATAATTAAATGAAAATATTTACCATGTTAAAAATTGTTAATCTTCTTGATGATGAATATTGTGTTGTATGACATTGCATTAATAAATAAAAATGATCCCTTTCCTCAGTCAACAGCAGCGATAAGGGAAAAACTACCCTCTCGAATAAAGAGAGAGTGGCCAGCGATCGTGTGGTTGTAAGGAGAAGAGCAATTGAGTTAGTCTTCTGACAGTCATAAAAGGGTGCGGTCGCTGGTTAGCTCGCGGTAGTCCATATTAAATAATTTTGAGGGTTTTATCTCAGAAGTGGGATTGGAGCCCTGTATCCTAGTGCAACAAAAAAAAAGAAAGAAGAATAATAGATAGTCCGGACACGTTGCGCCGTCGCGTCGTGTAGCAGAGTTGGCTTTGTGGAAAGGAAAAAAAAATCCTCCGTTGGACAATATTGTCGAAGCGTTTGCTGCAGTGCCTGTGTGTTACAGGGTGAAAAAAAAGGAATGTATGTGAATTGTCCGTTGCGGGAAAGAGTGCAGTGTCGTCTGTCGTCTGGTTGTCGGCGTCGCCCGCCAGTGATAAGTTATGCGCATCGTCTGTGGGATCCATGCTACCAACAAAAAAAAAAAAAAAGTAAAATAAAATAATAAAAAAAAAAAAAAAAAAAAAATGTGCGTTCCGAGAAAATGGTATACGCTGCCATTGGAGACAGGTGTTACGTTCTGTGATTGGCTGTGTGTTACACACTGAAAAAAATCCAATACGATTCCCCTATCGCGTTGGCATCGGTGGTTTTTTTTCTGTGGGTTGAAAGTGTGGTACCGATGAGTGAGTGTGTGCTATACTGTACTGTGTACTGTACTGCCCATACCGTAAGTTGTGTTGCTGTGGCTGTGTGAGTACGTTCCTATTTATTTATTTGTCTCCTGTCTTGTCGTTTGTCATATACCAATAACACAATGAGCGGCCAAGGAGATGCGAGCCGTAAGAGGCAGACTAATGTTGAAGAGTCAAGATTGGCTCAATTAACTGCAGAAGTTAAACGGCTTAAGGAAGAGAATTCTCTTTTAAAGGGTGGAAGGGGAAGATGCAGGAAATCGTGGACGTTATTATTATTAGTATGACGTCAACACAAAGACAGGATTCTTTTAGAATGACGTTGAGCGAAGTATGTAAATAAAATCAGTGGTAGGTGAATACGAGCCGGGGGTGACGTCTCTGTCTCCGGAACAATGGATCGACACCATCGAAAAATCGGCCAAGATATATGGGTGGAGTGCGTTGGATAGTCTTTTTTTGCAACAGCATTGTTGCGCCTCTTGCCAGATGGTCTCATGAGGAATTGCTTCCAGACGGTATTCCACTGGGTATTAGGGGCATATGCCATGGGGTGGCGGTATTCCATTCCACAGGTGTCAGAGACTTCTCAACGACGTTGAACGAGGCCTGTATCAAGCCAGTTAAACACATCTTGGGTTACAGTGCCCAAGCTTTCCTCTTCTTCGTGATCGTTTGATCGTAAACTTTCACGGTCTCGAAAATCTCTTTGTAATAGAAAAGGTGCTATTACGTCAAAATTTGCGTTCATGGTTCCAACCCATCCTTCGGGTGGATCGCCAGCTACGAGGTAACAACTAAAAGGGACACTCCTATCGCGCTTGCGTTTATACGCTGACAAATTAGCGCGGTTTGATGCTGAAGCCGAAAACGAATACGGGGACTTCAGAGTAGCCGGCTCATCCCATAGGATAGCGGTACTGTCTTCTTCACTTATCCTCTCTTTATAAATGAAGGCGGCACTATTATCTCGCTGCTTGAATAACGCTTTTGATATTTTTATCTTATTCAAGGTGCCTAGAACTCCAGATGACAAGTTCAATGCATAAGTGCTACGGCGTAGTATGCCTGTTATAGCGTCACTGTCTTCAAAATCGCATTCTGCACATTTTCGAATGGCGTCTGGGTGCAGGCGTTGTAATGGTTGATATCCCAGAAGATTCTCATTGGGTACACCATAAGTCGGAATCCAGCCAGCAAGTAGTGGTAGCCAATCGTAACGACGCGAATTGGCGGGGTGGTTTGCCGTGTTTATAACATATTGAGATGTAATATATGGACTGACATAACACTCATAGGTGTTGTGGTTTTTCGCTGTCAATGGTCCAAATGTTCCAGACCTTACAGTAAGCTGTTTGTGAGTCACACTTGGTTGGGGTATGGCGATGGTTGGTAAATTCCAGTACACTTTGTTGTCCAGCTGTGTGATCTGGCAACCTATAGAAATCTGTGTGATAACCACAACTTTGTGTGGTCTGTCAACTGACAGAGAACTGTGTGGTAAACAAAATGATACTGTGTGATATATCATTTTTCTTTTACTGGGTAAAAGCGTTGTTGTCCAGCTGTGTGATCTGGCAACTTATAGAAATCTGTGTGATCTGATAACCACAACTCTGTGTGGTCTGTCAACTGACAGAGAACTGTGTGGTAAACAAAATGATACTGTGTGATATATCATTTTTCTTTTACTGGGTAAAAGCGTTGTTGTCCAGCTGTGTGATCTGGCAACTTATAGAAATCTGTGTGATAACCACAACTTTGTGTGGTCTGTCAACTGACAGAAAACTGTGTGGTAAACAAAATGATACTGTGTGATATATAATTTTTTTTTTCTTGTACTCCCCTGGACTGGAAGCCATTGCAATTTCGACTGTTCTAATGTGTGAATTGACAAATTGTAATGAATTCATCGAGGCGATGAATAAGGTCGGATGGCCGAATGTTGTATGACATTGCACGAGGAATAAAAATGATCCCTTTCCTCAGTCAACAGCAGCGATAAGGGAAAAACTACCCTCTCGAATAAAGAGAGAGTGGCCAGCGATCGTGTGGTTGTAAGGAGAAGAGCAATTGAGTTAGTCTTCTGACAGTCATAAAAGGGTGCGGTCGCTGGTTAGCTCGCGGTAGTCCATATTAAATAATTTTGAGGGTTTTAATTGCAAATCTAACAAAGACTACTTAATTGTTTTAAGACTACCTAAGTCCTTACTTAGAATATTTTTTCGAATATCATGTTGGAAAAATGCATTTATCCCCTGTTGCGAGAAACCCATTTCACTGTAAAGCTGACAACAGGAATTCAACCTGATTACCGAGAAATCAGGTAGATACTTTGTTCTGGACTTAATGGGCAAAGACAATATTCTATGATTCAATTGACAAATGAACTCGGATTTGACGATGACATAATAGATAAGATTTTACCAATGGCAGAACACAAACCTTAGAAAATGTGACACCGGATTAGAAGATTAGATAATAAATTTCAAGAATTAGCCGATTTTCTATCTTTCCCTACTCTAATTCTGAAGTCGAAATAATTTTAGTACAATGATCATTGTTAAAAACAAACGAAACCAACGTCCAACGCAGACATTGAAATTAATAATAATAAAAATTAAAAATTAATTAAAAGTGATAAACAGGAGCTACTGTAACTAAAATCTGCTAGACGACGTCATAATTAAAATCGGAAAGCCAATAATATCTTGAACTAATTTAGGAACTTTAGCGGAGGACCATATACTTCAAACTTGGAAGTAACAGCCAGCCAAGAAGTAGATAGATGAATGAATATTTGAGTTGGAATATACTTGAATTTGTTATACATGCAAATACATGTATGTATGAATATTTTATTTACCATTAAAAACGGAAATTACAATAAGTATTAGCTATCGCCCTGTAGGCACAGAGCTATGGTATTAAGCACCTACCTTAGATTACATTAGACTAGATCATAAGTCGGGGAAGCATTCATGGGGCTATGGCACTGCGCCCTATTTAAAGGGGCCAATTGATGTGCCTTCTCTGGTGTGTTCCTTGAGCCATATGTTTACTCCGGGGACAGTCAGGAAGACAAGTATCGTATCTTCTTTGTCTATGGGGCATGTCAGCAAGATTTGTTAAAGTAACAATTTCCTCGCTAAGAATATTCTTTCTGAGACGAAAGAACGCCGGACATTCCATGTCAATGTCCAGAGTCTACATGTCCGATGAGACGCCAATTGGGTGAGGCCATGGCCACTAATTATACCTGTCACAATTTGTCCAGATTAATGAATCAGCTACCGTACTTGCATGCATCCCGACTATATCAATTTAGGTACATATATCCATTCTTATGTCCTACCGTAAATTACTCTCCTTAATACTATACCGTATTTGCGTTGATATCCGCAAAAGAGCAAAATGAGTAAGTATGCTACTGTCAGTAACACAACTAATATAACTGTCAATATTATGTAGCGTGATACCCAACAAAAAAGAATACAGGTAATGCAGACTACATTTTCATACCCGTCTATAGATATATGTATTTGCACGTACCTATATTTTGGCACATCCTTACATACAGTGCATACAAAGAGCTATACAGGGTTAATGGTTCACTACAAAAATTATTAAATTAAAACATTATTCACCACCAACCTCCAATATGAATTGTATATACACAAACGGAAACGAAAAAGGACACACTAACATATTACCACTCTACCATTTATTAATGCTTAACGAGACATATGAAATCCCACATGACTTTTCGACGGATATGCCTTTGCCCCAAATGCCATAACTTTGCAGGATGTCTTTTAATATTTCACAAATCGTAAAAAGAGGACAATATTCTGTGACAGCAGGTATCCATACACATATACACAAAACAAAAAAGTCATGTATTCATGTCCGCAGAACTAGAATGTCCACTAACCATAAAGAGATCAAAATATCATTTGTCTTCCCTAATGGATTACTTTTAAAAAGCATTTAATTGAAATTTATAAGGATTCTCTTAAAACTGTACGAATAAATAAATTTGTCCCTTGCAGTTGAAAATACTGGACCAGGAATGTGTGCGGGTGTGCCTGTAGAGATTTGTTTGGAATTGTAACAAAAAAAAACTGACCATATTACGAGGACGCCTTATGGTTGAAGCAAGGGTGAAAATATTTTGACAAAAAGGCAGAATCTTCGTCAGGAAGCCAATTGCTGGGGGTACCTATCCTTTTTCATTACTTTTAGTATTAATTTTATAATCGTGCTATAGACTTTATGCCAAAAGAGTGAAGTGGGTGAAATTTCGACTTAGGACAGTCGATGATGGACGAAGGGGTCATCCTTTCCATTTTTCCGTTCCGTTTTTCATCTCAATAGTAAACCAGTTATGGATTCAGGAAATACCCTGGACGGCTTCACATGACTGCAAATGGATAAAGGGAATAAACTCTTTTAAGGATGATTCATTATAAAGATGACAAAAAGAAAAGGGTGCCTGTTTTTGTTCTAATGTCTGGTAATATCTATATGTATGTATGCCTGTGTATGTAAGAAAAGCCGAGGAGAAAGTAGGTATTACGTACAGAGAATAATCATGCGGCTTTTGACTTAACAAAATACATATACATATATAGCTGCGTTTCTGCATTCCCTTCAGCGTTTTATCATGGCTTTATAAAAAAAAAGATCAACCGTCAAAGCATGAAACAAGAGTTGGCAATGCATAAATCTGATAGTAGGTACCTACCTACAAATTGACTGACAATCGAACATTTTTTTCATTTTTTATCATTTATAGATGGCTACACCTACAATCGTCTACAAATAAATAGTATTTTTCAGAAAAAAATTGGAAACGTCGGCAAAAATCGAAAAAACGTCTGAAATTTAATAGAAATCGTCTGAAAATAAAATAGAAATCATCAGAAAATCAGATATTGGAAATGTCTGAAACAATTTTTAAAACGTCTGAAAAATATAAAAATTGTCTGAAAAATTAAAAACCCGTCTGAAAATATAAAAAAAAAACAATTGCAGAAATCACGACCATTCATTTATCATATTTACAAAAATATGATCATTGGCTTCCAAGAGCCCATGTTTGATAATATATTTTGGTGATTTTGTTTTATGGACTTATTCTTTCCCTCTACTCCATTGTTAGTAGAAGGAACACCTGGGATATGTCCTAAATGCCAACCTGGTAAAGCTTCCACATACTGATTGACGAAATTGCTAATAAATTCGCGTTGGTTCCCATTTAGACAAAAATAATTGAACGCCCTTATCGAATACTTCGCGAGATGTGGACTCATATAAAATGCGTACATCTTCTATTATCATCTTTGATAATAAATAAAAAAGAAGAAAGATAATATCGCAAGACGAAATTTAGTTTTCGCCGAAATTTCGTACATATTTGTTGTAGGGGCATCTTGGTGAATCAATATCTCATCCGGAATAATGTCATTTTTGTTGTTTTCAAACGTCATTAATCATGGGACACCGATCTGCTATTTCTTCATCTTCAACAAAATGTCCTGCGAAAAGATCACACAGGCGCATGCCATCATCGTTCTTCCAGCTAGAAGATCAAAGGCTTATACAAAGGTATACACATATTTCTATCTCCATGGCTGTTAATTGAATTCGTCATACTCCTTGGGAGATTACGAAGGTTATGCGTGTATTGAACACCTTGAGATATTGATTTTCGTAAAGCACATTCTTCGTGCGTGAGCCTCTTATTAATCCCCAATTTATCCGTACAAAATTTAACCCTTTTCGAAAGAAATTACTCCCCCTGCCGATTCCTGAGGAATTGATTACACTTTCTGTGTGCATTATGCTTGCGGGATTTTTTTTTTGTTGAATACTTCCTTCATTATGTGAGTGTTCATTTTGGGATAAAAATGAAATGAAATTTATTAGGCGCCAGGATCACGAACCAAAGAGTCTGAAAGAAATTAAAACATTTCTCGAAGCGCAAATGAAAAAGAATTTTTTTGTCGATGGATGGGGTGCATCTGCTCGGGGTAATTCATGGCCCTGGAGGTGGAAGGTTTACTTTTCTAAATTAACAGGATGTTTGATTTCTTTCACGTGTATGGTTACTTTGGAGAGGTGGTGGGTGGGTGAATTCATTTGATGGAAAAATTCGAAAGAAACGCACTTACGTCTTTGGCATAATTTACTTCAAACTCGTACATGCTTCAAGGATACACTCCCATTAAGTCATCGAAATTGAAATTAGAAATGTGTGTTGTCGTCTCCCTTAAACTTTTCACTTAACGCAATGTGTGAAGTGATTTAAATGTCGCGTATGGCAAAGTAATCGTTCTACGCGTTGAACGAAATTGATTGCAGAAAAGAAAACTTTCGGTTGCATGGAATTATTTAATCCTCCCCATTGTTATACAGTCGAGTGGCTTTGAATGACTTTATTCAGATTTTTTCCCACAATTTTCCGCCGGGGAGAATTTTTTTTATCTTTTTTTAATTCACGCTAATCCTTATTTGCCCTTTGGAGAGATATACTTTTTTTTCTGATTTCCTATGCTTACATCTGCAGAACAAAAGCACTCGATATGCTTGATTTTTTTTTGCAGACAAGGACGAGATAACCTATTGTAAGTAGCAAAAAAAGGCGAATAATATAAACATCCCTTACGGAGTGCAGTACTTTGTTTGGGGGTTTTAAGATAACCTCTGGAATGAAAAACAGAAATTATACGTTCTACTAACATTTGGAATGTTCTGGGTGGCAGAAAAAAAAAACTTGCTGCCCCTTGGGTTAGGTATATAAGTATTCCCTTCTGTTTTTCTTTCACATTGCGAACTTGGGATGTTTGGAATGTGATATGGGGTGATGGCTTGTGCTCAACAATTGAGTTAATGCGATTTACGGTGACATCGTCTAATAATGTTGTCACTCGGCGAGTGGCTTTTAAAACCATTCAGCACTTTGAATGTGGCGTTAGGGTGTTAGCTTAAATTACGACTAGTAATGGGCTTAGTTTAAATTCGAATTTAAAAACGGGAGAAAAGCCATAATTTAGGAGTAGCTAAGACCATACATGGTAAGATTTGATTGGGGACTTATACCATGTGGCAATGAAGTCGCAAGTTCAGTATATACCAACGAATATAATTGTGTACCTCTCCATATAACAAAAGTCAGAAAAAGGACAACGACGCATACAGACCTATGCAGATGATTAAGGCAAGGTTAGGTTACGTTAGATTAAATCGTACTACATCAAGCTTGATATGCGACCCATAGGTGAAAAAAAAAACCATGCTACCAAATACTGCTTCAATATGAGCATCTTAACAAAATATATGGGCAATCTACTAAGTAAAGCGTTGAAATTCTCTTGGGCAAGGTTTCTTTTAAAAAATTCAATCAAATGAACAAAATTAAATTTTGTCCATGTATTATGGCTTTATTAGTAAAAGCAAACAATCTTATTAATTATGGAACACAATGTCGTTCAAGTGGCTGCCTCGGCTGGCTTCGCAAGAGCGCATTCTGTCACTCAAATTTTCCAAGACCTTGTTGATGGTTTCGGGCTGTAGCTCATGGATTGCTTGGGTGATATTGGCCTTAAGATGCTTGAACCGTTTCCAGATTCTTGGCATATCATCGGTCCTTCACGGTTCCCCACACAAAAAAGTCCGAAGGGGTCAAATCACAGCTCCGAATTGGCCAATTGACATCGCCGAGACTGCTGATAACACGATTTTGGAATTTGATGCGCAAAAGATCGATTGTAGCATGGGCTGTGTGGTATGGCGTACCATCCTGTATGAACCTAGAGGTCGTCCAAATCCATGTCTTCAATTTCAGTCAAAAAATGTCGGTTAACCTGGCTCTGTAACGCTCACCGTTGACCGAAACGTTGGTCCCAGCCTCATTTTCGAAGAAAAATGGTCCAATAATACCAGCACTCCACAATTCGCACCAAACTGTGACTTACTGTGGATGCATCGGCTTCTCGACAAAATAACGTTCGATTTTTCCGAGCCCCAGATGCAGCAATTTTGTTTGTTAATGTAGCCGGCGAGATGAAAATGCGCCTCATCAGAAAAGATGATTTTTCGCCCATAATCGTTGTCCAATTCAAGCTGCTCGAAGGCCCAAACTGCGAAGCGATAACGAAGCGGATGGTCGTGCTCCTTCAATTGCTGAGTCAATTGGACCTTGTAAGCGAATAATCCAAGATCTTTGTGCAGAATTCTCTTCAGGCTAGTGCGTGAAATGTCTTACATAAGCGGAAAAACGATCCCACTATACGGTTAGGGTGCGTTTATGTTGGACAATTCCAAAGTGGCGAAAACATTGCATTTATTCTCATATAACTTTGAGCAATGAGTCATGATTGGAGCTTGGATAAGTCGTTTGTATATTTTCTCAGTCGTTTGTATATAATTAGTGGAATTTTTGCCAGACCCGCATTGTGGATCAAAAGACGCAAATAATCACAAGAATTCTTGTCTTAATCGAAGCTCCAACATGAACACACATAAAAGCGGAGAGTGAAGCTTTGATTTAATCGTCGCTCTCTTGATATCACAGCTCCAACATATACCCTTAAAATGAGTAAATTTGACCTTCTCCCAGTTATTGGACGTTTTGGTTTTATTTTGTTGTCTGTTTTTATTTGGAAAGTAGCAGTTGCATATGTATCGCAATTATTGATATCATCACAGTATTATTTATTTAATACGGATGCTAAAACTATACTATCGGCAAATTCCTAAAATAAGTCGGCGCTTCAATTAAATTCACCCTCCCACGACTCGAACCCTCGCTACGCCCCTGGACACACTACATCGAAGAATAGGACAGAACCAGCGTTACCACTTGTACTACTTATGTAGTACTATGTGCTGTGTACTTATGTAGTACTGTGCTAACCATTTTACTTTTTTACGAACAACTTTTCTTTTGTAAATTTTCCCACTTTTGCTTTTATAACTAAATAATTAGATATAGAAACTTTGCATCACTCTAAAGTAAATGCAATTCTTCAGCCTATTGCTTCCAATTACGTACGTCTATCGGCAGTATTCAGACAACTGATCGTCAATTGAAATATGGTTATTATTGTTTATTGTTTTTCTTGGCCTACTTCTGCAAGCAACTGCAAATATGGATCGGTTTTTGAACGTGGTTTCGGATTCCGAATATTTAGACACATAACAAATAAAAACAGCATCCTACTGTTCTGCGTTCTGAAATTGTTTGCGTAATGTAGTACTGTATTCAACTCTGCCATATTAAGGCAAATGAATTCAATCCGAAATGTTGTCGGACAAATCCGACTTCCCTTGTCAAAACTTGAATTGGTGCTTTTGCCAAATTACATATTGCCAAACAACTAGTAAAACAAAAATGTTATATAATAGTTATAGTAACCGAAACCTAAAAAATAAAGGTAGACACCCTAGGCCTAGCTTCTCGCAACCATTCGTTTGTGTGAGTTTCTATTTTTGGGACGAATGGAAGGGACCTACAATTTTATGCCGAGTCCGAACGGCTGAATTGAGAAGCTTTTTCATGACAGTTATACTCTCGGATGTTTGTCATGTTTGTTTGTTTGACATTCGCGAGAGGTGTTAGAAAAAACCTTAAGATGTAATTTGTGTTTTTCCGGGGATCGAACCTGGGTTCCCTCGAACAGTAGTCCAGCACACTAACCACTGCGCTACTGAGCCCACCGTAATCTGCCTAGTGATAATAGCTAGTGAGCTAGTGATGAGTGTGCTGTAAAAGATCGATGTATTCGATTTCAGCAGCTCAAGGAAACAATTCCGAAGAAATTTTTTCATTCAATCCTGCGTGTATGCAAAGACAATAACATCAACATTTTAAATGCAGTTGGTTTTTGCTCTGATAATGCCTTAGGCAGCTTCCACACCGGATGGAACAAAACGCCTTAAACAAACAAAACTGATTTTCTGCGTGTTTTTGCAATTTAAATACACACGTTTAAATACGCGCGCCCACACCGAATAAGGCAAAACAAAACAATAAATCAAAAATGTTTTGTTCCACTGCCTAACGTCAAACATTACACGTGTGCTTATGGAGTAACGTACACCGATAAGCAATAAAGCATTTTAAGCAAAACAATCGAGTTAGGCAAAAAGCCTATCAAACAGTTAAGGCATGTTTAGGCCTTTAGGCCACACCAAACTAGTCAAACAGACAAAACCAAATAAAGCACATGAAGCATGCGAGCGACGACTATTGGTATTTAATTTATGTTTCATTCAATCATTTTCTGTGAAGTGCAGCATTAATATGTTTGTAACGTCGAAAAATTAGTATTTTTAATTAAAAATCGGCCGGAAATATGCTTTGAAACTAATTTGTATGTAGTTTTTAAATATTCCTTTACACTGGCGGAGTTCATTAACAAATTTAAGGAACAAATTTTCATTTGTTTAATAAAGAATGACTGTCAATAACCCACACCAAATTAAGCAAATCAAATAAAACGTTTTTGTTTTGCCTCTTCTGGTGTGGGCTAGCAACAGTCGTTTTTGCTTTGTTTGTTTCTGCTTTATTTGGTGTGGGTTCACCCTTAGTAATGAGGGGACCTCTTAGCAGGGTGAGTGAAAAGCGGTCCAATGTCTGCCCAAATCTATTTTAAAAAGGATGCAGTAGCCACAACAAAACTAAACTCTATTCTTCACATGCCCACTTTTTTCATAGCCCTACGCGACAAAATCAATAAAAAACATATGGTACTACATTTTGTTTAAAAATGCTACATTTTGTTGCCTAACGTACTACATTTACTTTAGATTTTAGTGGCAACGCTGGACAGAACGGCAAAATTATAGACAGCTTCAACTTCGAGGTAGTGGAGACTGTATCCACCACGACTCCACTGATACTAACTTCACATTACAAATCAATCAAAAAATTTGCCACTTGCATAATTTATAGAAATTATTGAAAAACATATATAAAACTCGATTATTTCATTTTTTTTTTACTTTTGATCTTATACCTACGCGCTAAAATGTTTAAGGACTTTATTACTTTAGTTCTTCTAGAAGGTCTTTTCAAAGAGTTAAATACCTTTGTCCCGTCTTTCTCTCTGTAAAACTTTCGGATTATCTACCCATCTACTTATTACCTACTTCCTATACCTAATGCGGAACTTCCTTTAAATAAAATTCTTGGAAATATATCCATATCGTGAAAAGCAGGCACTTCCACCTAACCTATAGTCACCTGAAGCTTTTCAGCCAAACTCTTATAATGTCAGAGGTTAAAAGGCGGTTTAACACACAACCTACATAGAAGTGTTTCCGTCCACATACATTATCATGTGTTCTTTACCCGGGTATCCGCTTGCTTTTTATTCAAGTTCCGTTTCGCAGTTACTTAATTTACAACCCTTTTTTTGCCACGGCTCACGCTGCCTACTTATATGGCAAACAGCATTTTATGCGATGAAAATTTCATGGCAATTCGACAAAGTGTACAAACACACCCAGTATCCGATGATGCTGGGGCTTTGTGACTTTATAAGGTACGAGTAACGCAGTTTACGGAAGTTACTTAACCCAAGAGAAAAAAAAATAGCTTGAATTGTATGCTTAAATGAATACATTGTAGCTCAAAAAGTTAACACGAAATAATTTATGGATGCATTAGTAATTAAATTTTGCAAATAGAACCAAGATGACAGGATAAGGATAGAGATTTACAAAAAAAAAAAAAAAAAACACGTGGAATAATTGTATAAAATGTAATTATTATTTCGTAAAAGAGTAGGCACTTATATTAACTGGTAGATGAAAGAAACCAGCCACAAGGGGACCGATGTGTTTTATATGAGAATTAATTTAATTATTAATGAGAATGATGTAAGAAGTTGTTGTCATAATAATTCACTTTGGGACACATGTTCAACCAGGTATTATCTTCTATAGTATATTTTATCTATACACAACCGTCGGACAGAATCTGACAAGATTGACAAGATTTTGACATGTGTAATATGTAGTAGTCTAACAGCAAAAGAAGAATTATTGACATTTATAAAAAGCGCAATCAAGAGGTGAAGGCATTATTCTGCTTTTCAAAAAAAAAAAAAAAACAATCCAATCCAATCCAAAATGATTCACAATAGATTTTGAATGACATGCAGAAATAATGGGTTCGTAGGATTAGGTATGAAAAAGGATGATGATTTCCAACTTCCAAGGTTTTTGTTATCACTGTAATCACCAGGAATCTCTGTGCTGTAAAATTTTGAATTTTCCGCATGTTATTGATACATGCGTGATAGAAAGCTACAAAGAAGACTTTTCAATTAGAAGAAAACGAGTATCTACGTTCATGTGGAACTTCTGTTTTACGAGACGTTCGATGGTTAAGTAGGCATCTGTTTTTACAAGGATTTCAGGACTTATTTGACGAAATAAAACATTTTTTAACATCCACAAATGCAATACATCACGAACTTGATAATGAAGAGTGGTTAGCTTTCTTGTCACATATAACTAAACACCTCAATCACAGACAGACAGAAGTACGGACAGACTGAATAGCGTGACCCAGTTTTTTGAGCTCCCCTATCGTAATATGGAATGATTAAAGTCTAGAGCTTGAGATCGAAATTTTTTACGAAAACAATATCTATCTTTCTCTTAGTAGGAGAAACGAGAAAGTTAAAAGAATCAGAAAATTCTACTCCTTCAAAGTGATGTTCTCTGCAATGCTCATAGTTCGGATTCCGAGGTATGCTTCTGGAAGTTCAGCTAAGAAGGAAGGGAAGAAAAATATGCGAACTTAAAAAAAGTGTTTTTCATTTAACGGCATTCCTCTGTTCAACCTATTTATGAGAATGGAAATCATCGTTTTCAAAAATGAGCTATATAAAAACAAAACATATCTGAAGAGAACTTGGATGCCTGTTTGAGATTTACAAACTTAGAAGACAAACATGCTCATGCATCAACTTTTCAGAACTGCTGAGTTTCTTAAATTTATAGTGTACAAGTACCTACCTACAGCAGTAGATAATAAAATACATATTTTTTTATTTATTAAGTACCTAAAATGTTTTGTCTTTATTCATTTTTTGAATTCTGGAAAAAAAAGACTAAACACAATTTTATTTCTAAAAAAAAAAGAATTTTTTGTCACCAAAATTGCCAAGTGGACCGCGAAGTTTTGTAAAAGGTAAAAGTAGTCCGTCACCTGCAAAAGTTTGCCCACCCATGTTCTATACAATAAGCGAGTTATTTTCCGAAGAATCATTGCGATTCTTAGCTGAAAGTATGAAAAAACCAGTAAGACAATTATCTTCGACTATGCCGAAGCTCAAATACCCGGTACTATATTATTGTAAAATAAAAAAAATATTTTAGTATTAAAAAATTATATATTTGTATGGGAGGTGTGGGTACTTTTTATTCGACCAAGCTCATTTTTTGTCAAAATTTTTTAAATATTATTAAAACAATATGTGCAAAGTTTAAACTTGCTATCTTTACTGTAGCTATTTAAATTTAATTTTTAACATAAAAAGCTATATAATCTGATATTTTTGTATGGGAGGTAGTAGTAGTTTTCATCCGATCTTGCTCATCTTCGAACTTAGCCTCAGTTTGGTGGATAAAAGCTTACATACCAAATTTCAAGTCGATAGCTCTTAAATTACGGCCGTAATCGTGCGGACAGACAGACAGACAGACGGACAGACGGACAGACAGACGGACATCGTTAGATCGACTAAGAAAGTGATGCTGATCAATAATATAATAGTTTGTCATACCTACAACCCCTCCTTATGGGCGTTACAAATGGAATGACAAAGTGAATATACCCTCACCACAGTGTGGTACCGGGTATAAAAATGTCACTTACAGTCCCGGTGTACCACGGCCTAAAGCTTAGATCCACAAAAGTAGCATTACTTGTGCCTACTTTAAACTTAATTTTAACTGACGGACTTAACTTTATATTGATTTTAGAAGTTAGTTTTAAACAAGTTAAGAGCATTTAGCATTTCTGCCAACGAACTAACTTGAAATAGAGTGTCCTAATCACAGAACAACTTTGTGCAACCGACCGCGACGCTATGAAAATTGGTTTGGCCGCTTTGGTTGCTGGACTATACTTGAATGAAAAGTTACTGCCGATATTAGTGTATGTATTGATAAAATACACCCTATTAGCTTCGCAGCTCTGGCTACAAATGGTGGAATTCGCCGAGTTTTGACGGGCTTTCATTAATTTCGTTTCTTTTTTTTTGTAAAAGGTTCTTCATAAATATGAATTTACAAACAAAATTGCAGCATCTTCACTCTACCACCACCCCCTTTCCAATTAGGACGTAGTCACAATGAACTGGGGTAGTCGCGCGATGGTATTTACGAGGAGGTCGCGCTTATGAGCTACTGGTACTAGGACACGCATTTAAATGCACAAAACAAATTATTAATTTCTTATTGGTGGCAAGATTCCAACTTCGCGGAACAGTTCTTTTTCTGTAACCTCCCGCAACCACGTTTCTTCGTCTAACCTCCCAGTTCTCAGTCAGTTTGACGGCTGTCTTTCAGACAGTAAGTCTCGCAAGCAGAATTTCTCACCGAGGGTTTAGGTAGGATCCAAAACCATTACAATATACATATTATCATTTCCTATGACCATTAGCTCTTCATTTACAAGGCAAGGCACCGCTAAAGCGGGCAACAAAACTGTTCACCTGATCACACGAGCTAAGGAGCTTGACTGCCACCAGAATAGTTGAGATTTATTTTTTCCTAAAACAATTTTTCTATATTATAACCATATAAAATTTGCAAAGCAATTAATCAGTATACGTTATTTTTTGTGTGTTTGGGCAATATTCATTTTTTTTTTTAGAAACTCCATGGAAGGTTAAGAATGTCCTGGCAGCAGCATTCATGTTAATGACGTGTCGTAATTAACGTCCCATTTCGGGTTAGATTATCCGTGAATAATTGGCGGCTTGCATTTGAGCGGTCAACATAAAACCAAAAAAAAAATTAATGGGAATTTCTCTCCTAATTGCTTTTGCACAAAACGAGAGAGTTTACGAGGACTTGACTGTGCGAGGTTTTTGTGGTCCGTCGTCCTTTCTGCAGACTGTTCGCAGTATAAATATGTGTTTGGGCAGAGAAAGTTAAAATTTAAATTGAAGTTCGATAGTACCTCATTTCCGTAAAAACTTTTGTGATTTTTTTTTGTTTGGTTGCCCCTTTTAATAAATCAACTGTCAAAATTTGCATTAGTATATCTATATACGCGTATGTGAGGTTCACTGAGAGTGCACACACCACCCCCATATTGCGAGTATAAAATATTTAAATCTCTAATATTCCCAAATGCCCCAGACACATCAACCTGACCATTCATATCTTATTTATTCCCATTGTCCGGGACAGTCTTGGCTGTACACACACGCGAGATGAAAAATTGAATCATCCCCCATCCATGGCCATGTCTACCTCTGTCAAACTGATGTTCGATGCCATTTTTTTTTTATTTGTTGAATGTCTTGAGTGGTTTGAGATTTCTGAAAGACACAGACCGGACAGGGGCACATTCATCGTGACCACATGCGACGTTTCTATGAATGGTTGCGTAAACGAGATCCAGTCACATGGGACCGAGTGTCATTCTGTTGTAGAGAATTTTATTCTTCCATTGATTAAGGTCATTTTATCCATCAATACCCATGGATAAATAAACAAATTTGGACTTACAAGTTTTTCTACTTCCCTTGTCGTTCGCCATAAGGAGATGGGTGCCTCTAGTCAAAGATAGCTTTTGACCTGTGTCTGCGAAAAAAAAAACTCCACCCGAGGAGGGGTGCTCACTGCTCATATATAAAGATAAGATTTCTGGCAAAGTAACACTTTCTCGGAAAGCACGTCCAGTTGGGGGCCCTTGGTCAGTTGCTCGCCTTAAATGGTCCCACTAATTGCACCGCATAAGTCACACGCCCAATGAGTTATTAACAAATAATGGGAGATCATTTGCAGTAAAGTATTCCACCTAATGACCACTATTAATAGAAGCAATTTTTGCTTAGCTAACAAGATGAACGAAAATTCCTTGGAGTAGTTTTTGGATGGAACACATTTTCTAACCGTGTTCCCCTGGGGGATGATCCGCATTTGGTGCATGCTGTAATTAGAGCATTCATTCGATGATAGCATTGTTCTATTTCTATGCCGTCCGGAGAAAGGCCAACAGAAAAACTGTGCAAGAATAACATGCTGGACATTTCACAGGAGGGTGCGCGGACTATGTGCCCATCCCTTACTAGTAGATGGTGATGGTGAAGAACTTTGTTTCATAAGAAGGGTTTCTGTGTGTGCCTTTTTGTCACCACTTAATGATGTGACAATTTATTTTCGTCGAGTGTCCCTTATGCTGGACGGGAGTCGTTAGTGTTCGTGCCAACTTGCAGAAATATATGGACACACGAAGAGATGTTTTTTTTTGTTGTCTCCTTTTTTGGGGAAAATGTGTTAAAGAATTGAAATGTTGATTGGGCTTGAAAGGTTGGCAGCTCACATTTAATGGGAATCTTCTGTCTGTCTGTTGATCATAAAAAATGTACAAACTCACAAGTGGAGAGCCAATTGGACATGTCATTGGGGGCAAGAGTTCTTTGCAATTGTTGGGTGGAGGTAAGCCAACTGAGAATTTAAAGAGCAAATCTAGTTGGTTTTAACTATTCAGAAAGAAAAATATTATCATTCAAATTGACACAAATCGTCTATTTCTACATTTATGTTTCTTATGTGATTTTACTTCTTTTTGCGAAGTTTTTTCTTTCGTTTGGTGAAAATCTTGAAAGAAACTAACGAAGTAGTGTGGGACTCTAATCCAAATTTCAATACTTTACCAAAATCGGAATCGGAAGTGGTCAAAATAAATAATTATCGCTGTTTAAAAATAGGTATATACCACGTCCTTCGAAAATCTGAAGTTTTTGACTTTCCCAGTGAATGCGGCATAAAGGATCCGATATTATGCCGATTCTAGAATTACAAGAAGTGCTTCATAATTTTTAAGATCTGTAAGTGAATGAGTCAGTGATTCTTGAAGAACTTTATATTGAGAACCACTACAAAGTTGAAGTTTGGTGAGGTGAACCCTTTTCATGAGCTTAGTAAGCTTAGCTCCAAGTTTAAAGTTGTTGGCTCAAGTGGTTGCGAGAGTAGTAAAAAGGGAGTCGAAACAAGCTGAGTTCGTTCCTGTAAAAAGGGTGTGTGCCTTTACTAGATGAATTGGCTAGGCACTAGCGTGCCCTTTGATGACTTCTTTTCATTTAATTTTATTTGCCATTTTTTGTTCCAATCGAATATATTATTTACTGTCCTTTGAAGTTTGTTATTAGCTTTCTGCACGGCTTTTCCGACAGGAAGTACAGCAGTATCGTCCTACCTATGTGGGAAGAGTAGTTTCGTCATTTTGCTGTTTTGCTGATTTATATATTTTAATGCGAAATACCCGTCTTCTTGTTTAATTCGAAATAATCGCTGTATTTACATTATAACTCTAGCAAAAAGCAAACAAAAAAAAAATACTCAGATTTGAGTACTGTTTCGTAAGATAATTTTGTAGCTTAGGCCTTACCTTAGGGATTAATCCTCAATGGCAGACTTTATGAAAAATCTTTACATATTATATCAAGGAAGATAGTATAGTATACATAGTATATTATTCTGTGAGCTGATCTATGGTTAAGTGGATACCTATTCTCAACTTTTTCATACCTTTTTAGGCAGTTTTTCTTTAGGATTTCACTCGTGATTAGAATAAATCCCGAACCTTTTTTCTGGTTGATCTTAGTGGTTACTGCCGGAATTAATCTCTCGTCTGCGCACATTTCTTCAGTTTGTTTATTTTCTTCAAATTTCTGGGAAGTGTTTTCAATGTTTCTACTTACTTTACTATTTGTTTCAGGCGTTGCATCCCAAGCAGTCTTTTGTAAAATATCTAGATTCTAGAGTCTATATCTACTTGATTTTCTAATTACTCTATTGCATAGATTATTGTGGAGTTTTAAATGGATTCCTCTAGCAAATATCTGAACGATATCCAGTCATTTATCTTGTTCACTAAGTATGGCTTGCGTTCCTTCTTTATTATAAAGTGTAAGCAGCACAGATGAGTGATTTGAGTCAATAAATCTAGCCCTTCCTGCACTCGGGTATAGTAGGTAGGTAGTAGTGGAGATATTTTTAGTTATAGAACAGTCGACAACATCAGGGATGCCTACATATCGCTGTAACTTCTTGAGCACCATGATGGCGATAGGTAACCCTCTTCCACTTCTATTAACTTCCGATGGCAGATGCATTCAAACCTTTCGCGTTTAATAATCAAAGGTCCAGGGTCCATCAATCTCTACAAACTTGCTTCGAACAGATTATGAGAAGTTAGGTCGGGGGGACATTTCGAGGTTTTTGAAAGTAGCCAAGCAATCCCAACTGAAGCCATCTAAGAAATACAGCAAATCATCAGACTCAGGAATCCGACTCATAACTCGAAGTAGCGAAGTTGGAATAGCAACAGGTTTTTTTTATAAATGTCCAGGTCCACTGGTTGTGCTCCATTAGCAGTCCCTTGCTCCTTTGGCAGAGATTAAATCTATGATACGATAAATTGGTCACCCTTTTTCTTTAAAAGTCTGGAAGAAGGTCCGCTTAGACTATCTCATTGTAGCAAAAATCTGCAGTTGGTTCAGATGAATACTCATCACCCAATAGATGTTTCGACCGGGCCAGTCATCTGCTTCTCTAAAGTAATAGAAGGTATTGTATTGATACAAGAACCATAAATTGTCAGTGTTGTAGACATTACGCTGCCACTATCTCCAAAAGAGACTATACCCGAACACTCCTTTTCAATACCGCCGATATGTAGAATTCAGGAAACTTAACAAGCCTTCCTGTAAGCTTCCTTTTAGAAAACTTTAGGAAATGGACTGTCTTATGTATTTTTTTTTTTAGAGATTATGATTACTCTTTCAATGAAAAAATGAGGATAGATATAATAAGAGATACCGATGCATATTGGTTTTAAATGTCAGTAAATTGTAACAAGGAGGAAAAACAGAATTTGGTAAAGCATTCCACATTCGTGCTGTACGGCTTATGAATGAATCTATTTCATAGTACGACCGAAATAGGTAAACTGATAGTAAACGTTGCCTTTCCAGTTCTACACCCGAAGAGCAATGACGTGAGTTCTGGAAAGAATATGAGAAGCTAAGAGTGCTGTCATCAGCGAAGGAATGAATTGGACTAGACTAGAAGTTGCAGACAAGACATCATTTATAAAAATGAGAAAGGGAGTCGGAAACAGAACGGAGCCTTGGGGAATACCAGCATTTATATGGTGAGTTTTAGACTTGAAACCATCCAAAACAACTTGAAATGGACTGACAGAAATGGGAGCTTGGTGCCCAACTCTGTCAAATGCATTTGATTGAAATATCAAGCGCAACAATCTTCGACTCACCGAAGTGATGGAGAGATTAGTTCCACTTCTCGGTGAGATCAAATCACCAGTGGACCTTGAATCAAACTATTTTCGAATCATAAACATATTTATGAAGTGAATAAATTGGTGGAATGTATGATAAATTTGAGTTGGCCTCGACTCCAGGGGGTCGATTCTGGTTCTGCGAAAGAGTGAATCGAATAAATCGTTTTCACATTCGCTTTCATGTTTTCGATTCACTTTGTACTAAAATGCGATTCTCGTTCAATAAGTGAAAATGCTGTGGTGAATTCAATATCGTACACAGTGGTGATTAAATTTTCGTATAAATTAAAATGTCGCTATGCTTACATTTACATAATACATGTATATGACTATTTATCCAAATAAGGCGAAGAAATGTGCAGAGGATTGAAATTTATTTGTTATTAGTGTGTTGAATAATAGAACACATTTTAATAATAGTTTTCCAGGAAAAAAATTAAACGATTATAAGGCCTCGCCTAAAAGACAACGAAAATTCGAAAAATAACGAAGAACACTTCATATACAATTGTATCTCTTTCCTAAGAATATATGCAGAACTCTGATTCAAGAACTAGTCCCGCTCCTTAAAACATCATCAAAAATACCAGCTCTTCTAGGTATGTATCTCATATCAAAGTGCTATGAGCTCCATTTTCACCCTTTCACTTAGATCTTTCACTTGCGAATGAGGGCGTGAAAAGAAATTATTCATATGAAAATTTTTGACGTTTGGTTTCACCTTTTCATAGAACCAGAATCGAATTTGCGGAGTGAAAATATTTTCATTTCACTTTTTCGCAGAACCAGAATCGACCCCCAGAAATGCGTTTCGCCCCGAATGTGGAACTGTTGCCACGAAAACCGTACTGCCGGTCATTGAGGAGTTTCCGTGATTCAAGACATTTCATAAGCTGACGGTTTATCAGTGTATCAGCGTATCCAGTCTGGACCAATGGATTTATTTATATTGAGATCATAAAGTACCTACTCTTGCGACTGTACGAGTGCGAAAATGGATTGGTCCCATGGTAAATTCGACGCACTCGAGTACAAGTACAGACGAAGCGCAATCTGGGAGCATCGAGCTGACTGCGAAATGTGCTGCGAGCAGATTAGCTTTGTCTAAAGAGCTGACAGCTGAAGTGTCATTGTAAATGAGCGTTTGGATCGCTGACGAGGTAGAATTCTTAATATCTTTTACAATTGACCAAAGGTTTTTACTACCCTTCGGACATTGTAGTATTTTTTGCCTCAACCTTTGATCATATGAGAATTTGACAAGCTTTATGAAGGCATTGCAGTCATTTCTGGTTCATTTAAACTTATTTCGGTTTTCCTCAAATGGGTTGGCTTTGTAATACCGAAAACTCAACTCCTTAATCTAATAGCCGTCTTACAGCTCAATGCTCAAGTCGTACCACGAGTTTTCTTTTGGTTTGATACTCTTTATCCTGTTAGGGACAAAGGATTTCATACCTAAGGTGATTGTTCACTTCAATAATAAGTTGCAACGCCTGGATATATGCAAGAGTTTACATTTTAATTTGTTTTAAAACTATATTTAAACTTATTCGTTGCATACTTTTGGGTACATAAATATTATGAAAACAAAAAAAGGAGAAGAGTAAAATCACTCAATAATTATATTTTTGAACTATGTAATTCATGTTTACAGTAAAACTTTATAGCTTTTCCACACAAGTGGTTAATGTAATGTTTTTAGAGGAATTAATTTTTAGTCTTAACGAGATATTTGAAGAATAAACACTGTTGGTTATCAAAGGTGATATTTCAAGTTTTATTTTTCTTTCGTACTTTGGTACTGCAAACCCTTCTCTCTTCTGTTTCCCACCCATAGATACAGAAAAACCCTGCGCAGCCCTGACGATTGTGGATGAACAAAGTTTGGTGATTAGAACTTAGAACTACTGCTGGGAAATCTGGAATTCTACCCAAAAACATTGGTCCTGCCGAGCCAGATTAAAGCTGCAAATTAGTGAATCCCTTGCGAAATCCTCAATCCAATATCCAATGGTAGGTGCTGTGCATAGTGCTTTTGAAAAAGATTATACTTATATATACATAATCGTGTCTTGTGAGAAAACTATTCGGGATAGTATAATATATTTCAAACGTGATTTCTGAGCGTATAGAGTGTGTAGCGGGATACATTGATAGATATTTCTTTGTTCATTAGGTAAACGGCATAGTTAGGTATATATTACCCGTTTTTAATAGTCATTCGATGAAAAAACGGTTCATCCTTTTCTTTGTGAACAGTTACAAACAGTTCTATTTCTTTGTGAACAGTTGAAGTAAATTCCATTATTCTTTTGTTATAAAGTTTACGGAACATTTGGGGAGAGTACGATAACTACGGCGCCAAAAATTGATAACGGTATTTTGTAGAGGAGTTAAATACAAGCACTTTTTACTATGGGAGGGGGGGGGTCTATCTTACTCCGTTTAGGCGGGAGGGGTAATTTAAAGAAAATGGTACTTTAAATTGAAAAAAAAAATATATTAAAAATCAATGGCAACACTTATAATAAAAGACTATATCATTTTAGAAAGCCCAGAATCTGTTCTTTCATATTATTTTTAAATCAAGTTATTCCCTTAAATAGTTTTTGAAAAAAACAATTTCAAACTTGAAATTTTAGAACAAAAATTGGGGTGAGTAAAATAATTTTGGCGATGAAAACTAATGACGGATTTATGTAGAGGAGTTAAATACAAACATTTTTTACTATGGGAGGGGGGGTCTATCTCGCTCCGGTTAGGAGGGAGGGGTAATTAAAAAAAAATGTATAAATAAAATTAAAATAAAATATTAAAAAACAAAGGCAACACTTACCACAACGAACTATAGTATTTTTTAAAGCCAGGAATCCGTTATAAATTGTCTAAAATGCAAATCAGCAAAATTTTGTCTACCAATGTGAAATTTCTGGCCAGAGACTGTATCTGAAGAATGTTGTTGATATTGGGTAAACTAATATAATTAAAAGAAAGTTTGCATAATACTCAGCCTTGCACCCATCCCAAAATCCAACAGTGACCCCAAGCAGGGGGGTTGCAGGGGGGCAGCATGCGCCCCCATACGCATTTCAAGGGGCAAGGGTTGCAATTTGTACTCTAAGCGGAGCGACATTTAAAAGTAATTTTCAATTTTCTCAAAAATTAGAAGACATAAATCAATCTGGTTTTCAGTGTTCGATTAAGAATTGATTTAGGCAGTAAAAACTACAAACAAATTAAGTATCTATTTGCTCAATATTGAAAAAATCAGCATAAAACGTTTTTTTTATTTTTTTTTTCTTTAAATTTCATGTTTGAAAGTATTTTTTTCAAAAACTATTAACAACTAAAACTTGATTTAAAAATAATATCAAAGAACAGATTCCTGGCTTATAAAATTCATAAAGTCCTTTATTGTAAGTGTTGCCATTGTTTCTCAATTAATTTTTTTCATTTTAAGTATTATTTTTTTTAAATTGCCCCTCCCGCCTTAACGAAGCCAGATAGACCCCCCCTCCCATAGTAAAAAATGCTTGTATTTAACCCCTCTACAAAATACCGTTATCAATTTTTGGCGCCGTAGTTATCGTACTCGTGCCGAACATTTGCTTAAATTCTATTCGAGATTATTTCAAAGCGTTTTCTTCGAAACTAGCTATATTTTTCGTGATTTATTCTTCTTTGGAGATCGCAATTTTTCTTTCCCTTTGAGAATATGTCTCTCTTTGACGAATACTTTTAACGTGAGGCAATTAAATGAATTCATCAGAATATTTCGCGAAACCAAAACGGAAACACTTACTCCAGGGTCTTTAGAAGTTCGGAAAAATGAGATAGAGCATTTGTGGAACGATTTAAAAGTAATGTACATTAAATGCCTACGAAATCCCGATAACAGTTTGGATGAAACAAAGCTCCTTGCCATACGAACAAAACATATTAGTGTTTCGGAAAGTTATTTTTCCGCTGTTGGAACAATGATTGATTTAGTTAACAAAACTTTAGCTAAAGATACAAAAGACGTTGTTCCACAATCTATAAAAAGTGAGCTTGAGTGGTGTGTCAGAGTACCACCATGTGACGCTGAATGTTTTCAGGGCGATTATCAATCTTGGCCATCCTTTCGTGACATGTTCACATCCGTTTACTTAGAACATCCCAAACTCAGCAAGGTCGAAAAGTTGTATCACTTACGACTTAAAACGAAAAACGAAGCTCATGCTATTGTCGGCAAATTCGCTCTAACAAGTGACAATTTAGAGCTAGCCTGGAAGGCATTACAAACTCAGTATGAAAATAAGCGACTTCTTATTAATACCCAATTAAAGACCTTATTTTCACTTCAATCAATTTCGAATGAAAACGGTTCTGCTCTGCGAAAACTCCACAGAACGGTTACGGATTGTCTCTCAATTCTTTCAAATTATGAGATCAATATCACTAATTGGGATCCAATTTTAACATTTACGGTTGCTCAGAAATTACCTGTAAATACCCTGTTTTTATGGGAACAAAGTGTTGCCAACAACAACGAAATCCCATCTTGGAAAGAGATGAATGACTTTCTTACCTCAAGATACAAAGTTCTGGAATCTGTCGAGGAAGTTAAGCACAGTTCGCGAAAGAGTACTACTTCTAATAATAATACAAAACGAGTAAATAACTTTCACGTTAAGCAAAATAATAATTATTCTTCTTGCAAGCTCTCAAAAGTAATCACGCGTTGAGGTCTTGCAAATCATTTTTAGAATTGGATTCTTCATCTCGAAGAAACGTAGTACGAACGCACAAGTACTGCTATAATTGTCTTTCATTATCGCATTCGGTTTATGAATGCAAGAGTAAATATTCTTGCAGTCAGTGTGGTAAAAGGCACCATACTCTTCTTCACAGTTCAGATGCCAACTCACAGGCTACCACTTCAAACAATAACAGTGTTGCTTCTCCCGAAGTAGAAATCCCCCTCAACCAATACAGTCCACTTCAAACAATTCAGTTATTTCAGTTCGACAAGCCTGTTCCGAAAATCCACTGCCACAAGGCATCTCTCAAGACCACCCTCAACCATCTACTAGTTCTTTTCAAAGCCATTTTATAACTCAGCATAAAAAGATTCTGCTGGCCACAGCGCTTGTTAAGATAAGCGTTCACAATCAGACATTTTTATTAAGAGCACTAATAGATCCTGGCTCCGAGGCCACATTTATTTTACAATCGGTAGTGAATCGATTAAAACTCAAAACGTTTTATACAAATGCTACGGTCTGCGGAATCGGAAAAGTGCAAAGTGAAGTTGCAACGAGTATGTGTTCACTTACTCTTGAATCACGCACCGATCCCACTGTACATATTCCAGTAACAGCAATCGTGCTAAAACGGTTGACTGGACCCCTTCCTTCAAGAGCTGTAGATACTTCAAGCTTGGTTAATATAAAAAGTTGGCAATTAGCCGACCCAAATTTTGAAAAGCCTTCTAATGTAGATATCTTGATAGGAGCAGATATTTACCCCTTTCTGTTGCGTGATGGTGTAAGGAGAGAAAATGAGAATTCTCCGATTGCGCAAAACACAGTTTTTGGATGGATCCTCTCTGGACCATGTGAGGAAACATCGATAAACCCTACTTTTCAGTCGTTTTTCAGTGAACTAGCGTTAGAAAAACAAATTCAACAATTTTGGGAGATTGAACATATCTCAGACGTGAAACCTATGACAGACGAAGACAAGTATTGCGAAGACCTATATGTGAACACCACAACTCAAACCGCCGAAGGGCGTTATGTTGTAAAATTGCCATTTAAGCCAAATTTCGATTTCAGCGACTTAGGTAATTCTAGAAATAATGCGCTTTCACAATATCTTCGACAAGAAAAACGTCTCTTAAATGATTTAACCCTCAAAGAAGAGTATCAAAATGTATTGCAAGAGTAAATTTCTCTAAACCATATGGAACGAGTTTCAATTGCTCCTTCAGCTCCAAATATGGCACATTTTTATTTACCCCACCATGCTGTTTTGAAGCCCGAAAGCACTTCAACCAGGGTGAGGGTAGTCTTCAATGCAAGCGCTCTCACTGATAAGGGAGTAAGCCTTAACGACGTTTTGTATTCAGGCCCCGCCCTACAAAACGATCTGCAATCGATACTTCTACGATGGCGAAAATATCGCTATGTTTTCAATAGTGATATTGAAAAAATGTATCGACAGATACTTATTGAAAAGGATCACTGTCGGTTCCAGCGAATTCTATTTCGTCCCTCTGTTAATTCAGAGATCGAACATTTCGAGTTAAATAGAGTCACTTTCGGAGTCAATTGCGCTCCATATCTTGCAATTCGCACTTTACAACAACTCGCTTCAGACAAGGGCGATGAGTATCCTCTAGCTAAGGAAGTTGTCCGCTCAGACTTCTATGTCGACGATGTCTTCTCTGGCGGTTTTGATATAGAATCTGTAATTGCGCTGCAAGAGGAACTTAGAGCGCTTCTTTTGTCTGGTGGATTCGTGCTTAAAAAGTGGACTGCAAATAATTCGCGATTGTTAGAGCACATTCCGAAATGTGACATACTAAATCAAAATCTTCTACTGTTAGATGAGTGTTCTAACACTAAAGTTTTAGGAATTGGTTGGAATGCCAAGGAAGACTTCTTTTACATTCGTTGTGAAGCATTTGAAAAAGAAAACAAACCCTTAACGAAGCGCGAACTTTTTTCTAATATAGCAAAGATATATGACCCAATGGGTTGGTTAGCACCAACTACGGTGATGTTAAAATTTCTTATGCAAGATGTCTGGAGAGATAAAACGGATTGGGATTGTCCCATTAATGCCAATCGTTTTGATATTTGGACTCAGTTCGTGGATTCTTTTCCGATCGTGAAGGAGATTCGAATTCAAAGGTGGATTAATTATTCTCCAGAGGTTTCTATCCAATTGCATGGATTTTGCGATGCGTCTATCAATGCATATGCAGCATCGGTGTACTGCAGAGTTTCTTCTCTATCCGGTGCTGTATCCACACAACTTCTATGCTCAAAGACCAAGGTTGCCCCAATTAAAGCAATATCTATTCCGCGTCTAGAACTATGTGGTGCGCTTCTCTTGACGAAGCTTATGAATATGGTCTTAACAAGCATGCCACTGGGACAGTGTACCATATATCTATTGACCGACTCTATGATAGTTATATATTGGATTTATGGTTGTTCAGCTGGTTTGGAAACATTCGTGAGAAATAGAGTTTCAAAAATACAAACCGAGAGTCCCAAAGATAGTGTCTGGAGACATGTTCCATCAGAGCATAATCCGGCAGATTTGAGTTCAAGAGGAGTAATGCCTCAAAATATTATAGCTAATAATCTGTGGTGGCATGGACCGAGCTGGTTAAAACTGTCAGAAGAGAACTGGCCAAAAATGAAAATCACTAAGGATCCTAATTGGAATTTAGAAGAACGGAACCTAAAGAGTTTTGTCGCCAATAAAGTTGACGACTTCGACATTTTAGACCGTTTTTCTTCACTTTCAAAAGCTTTGAAAGTTGTTGCGTACATTTTTCGGTACTTTAATAGTACCTATTCTAAGAGGAAAGGAAACTGCACATGTCATTCAACTATTCTTACCCACGATGAGATTGCCTTTGTGAAGAAACGGCTAACAATGTTAACCCAAAAGCGTTATTTTAGTGAAGAGTATGAGTCCTTAGCTAACTCAAAACCGCTGAATAAATCCAGCAAAATTTTATCTCTTAATCCGATGATTGATTCTGAAGGAATAATTAGAGTGAACGGTCGCCTCACAAACGCAAATTTAGGATTCAATGAGAAGTTTCCCATTATCTTGCCATATGCAAGTGCGATGTCGCTACTTTTAGTCGACTTTGTTCACAAAATCTCCCTTCACGGTGGAAATCAATTAATGTTATATCTAATTCGAAAAAACTATTGGATTTTAAAACTTAAAAATCTAATAAAATCTTATCTTCATAAGTGTAAAGCTTGCGTTTTGCAGAAAAAGCAGCTTCAAACTCAGATAATGGGTCCTCTTCCATTTGAAAGAGTTAATTTTTCATTTCCGTTTACTAATGTTGGATTAGATTTCGCAGGACCTTTTGAGATAAAAATCCAAAAGGGTCGATTTTATCAATCAGTAAAGGCATATGCTTGTCTTTTTGTATGTCTTTGTACCAAGGCTGTGCATTTAGAAGCCGTAGGTAGTCTGTCGACCGAATCTTTCTTGGCGGCATTCGATAGATTTGTTGGAAGAAGAGGCGTTCCACAGCAACTTTTTTCTTACAATGGAACAAATTTTGTTGGTTCGAATCGGGTCCTCACAACGGAGATTCGTAAGGCAATTGCAGATGCGACTTCTGAAACTGAAAAGGTATACCTTCCCAGAAATCTAAAATGGAATTTTATTCCGCCAGGTTCCCCTCATATTAAGTCCTTTAAATCCCATTTTAAGAAAGTGGTAGGTAATTCAAAGCTTACTTTTGAGGAATTTACAACATTACTTGTAAAAATTGAATCATGCATGAATTCTCGTCCGATTTCGTCTTTAAGTGAAGATCCCTCTCAGCCCCTTCCCCTGACTCCGGGTCACTTTTTGAAAGGTTCACCATTGCTCTCGTTACCTGAAGGTCAGGTCAGCAAGGATGCGCCCGTAAAAAATTGGCAAAAGGTACAACAAATCTTACATTCATTCTCAAAGAGATGGAAGGAAGAATATTTGTCTGAGCTCCACCAGCGTTGCCGAAGTGAGTTATGAGCTTAATACATTTTAATACATAATTTATTTAAAAAAAAGTATTTCTTAAAATGTTTAAAATTGATTGAGAGTGCAAGTCATTTTCTCTTTCATCTGCGAACACTTATTTCATATTAATCGTAATGATACTAATGCGAAATTATATGTTTCTTGTGTTTTTAAATATCTCTCTACCGTTGAAGGGCTGGTGGCACCCAGTTGGCACCTTTGGTTACCGTCAATGGCACCTAAGAAAATTTTTTTGCGGCAACGCTGGCTCCAACGGAGAAATAAGTGGAAATATCCCCAACGGAATTTAGACATTGGGGATATTGCGGTAATTCGAAGTGAAAATCTACCGCCTACAATGTGGCGTTTGGGTAGGGTTGTTGCTGTTCACCCAGGAAGGTATGGACGGGTTAGGGTTGTTACTTTGAAAACAAATCAAGGGGAAATTGTTAGGTCAGTAGCAAAACTATGCCTTTTGCCTTTTGACGAAGATCTGCAGCAGATTGATTCGACATCCCAATAGCTACAAAAAAAAAACGAATAGAAATCTAATTTCATATAAGTAACTTAGTAATGCACAGCACCTAAATTGTTATATACTTATATATCACAACATTTTTTTTAAATATCATACTATTATAATAACCTACTAACATGTGAGAGTGAGTCGGGGCGCTCATAAAATCAACCCCCACCAATGGATTAACTAACCCTTAGCAGAAGCGAGCCGAGGCGCTTCTTTAAAAAACACCTCCACCGATGGATTTCAGTTTTTGTTCTTTTGCAGTTCTGCAAAGGGAGGCCGGAATGTTCACTTCAATAATAAGTTGCAACGCCTGGATATATGCAAGAGTTTACATTTTAATTTGTTTTAAAACTATATTTAAACTTATTCGTTGCATACTTTTGGGTACATAAATATTATGAAAACAAAAAAAGGAGAAGAGTAAAATCACTCAATAATTATATTTTTGAACTATGTAATTCATGTTTACAGTAAAAGCTTTATAGCTTTTCCACACAAGTGGTTAATGTAATGTTTTTAGAGGAATTAATTTTTAGTCTTAACGAGATATTTGAAGAATAAACACTGTTGGTTATCAAAGGTGATATTTCAAGTTTTATTTTTCTTTCGTACTTTGGTACTGCAAACCCTTCTCTCTTCTGTTTCCCACCCATAGATACAGAAAAACCCTGCGCAGCCCTGACGATTGTGGATGAACAAAGTTTGGTGATTAGAACTTAGAACTACTGCTGGGAAATCTGGAATTCTACTCAAAAACAGTGATTATATTTGATATCAACGGCGGAATCCACGTCGTTATCGACGAAGCGTAACGACCAGTTAAAGCTCCTAAGGAAGCTGTTAAGTCCGCTCCAGTTGGTTTTCTCGTAATGCCATACGGTTCTTTTCGGAGTTCTTTCTTTAACTTTGTGGTCGGAGTACGAGAAATTCGCTGATATGGTACAGTGGTCTGACGAGCCTAGAGGCGATAATACTTCAATAGAGCAAGAGTACAATAATGTACCTACTATAATGCTTTGTTCACTAACCCACCTCTCTATCTGAGAAAGCTTGTTAAATAAGCCGATGTAGTATAGAATTTTAGGCCTTTTACATAACCGAAGGGCCTTACCATCAAACTCATACAATTGACTGACTGTAAAGAGCTGGGGGTAGGGTTCTGCGTGTTTTTATGTACCTATATTTCTTAGATACCACTATGAGGACGTAAATCAATAGTTGGAGAATCTGGCAAGAACTAATCATAATCCACCCACAAGTGTCAACCGGGCAATGTCAACATTTTTGTAGTAAAGTTATTTGTTGTATTAAGGCCTACAATTTGTGTAAAAGAAAGACCGTGTTCTATTTTTTTTTTTTAAGTTTAATATTTAACATAACATTTATTTTCTTTTTTCGCCACATTTCATTGGTTTGCGTATTTAAAGTAGATTAGCATTTTTCTTTTCTTTTCGAATATTAATTATAAATTTCATATGTGTAATATTAAATATATAATACTATCTCATAATAATCATAATAATTAAGCCAATAAACAAGGAAAAAAAACAAATTCAATAATATTCAAGCTTAATAGTAAATTACATATTGCACCGTTTTGATATAGATATCCATCGTCTATTGCGCTAAAGGTTCTAATAAGGGTTTCGCCCTTATTACTAAAATAAAAACTAAATAAACTCATAACCATGCATTAATAAAAATTGAATTAAACAAAACATATTACAAATATTTTCTGTTCAAATCGTAATCACATATCCTTTACTTTTTTTATTTAATATTTAATTAATTAGTTTACTTAAAACTATTGTTAGCTATGTAATCTAGTTTATTTAATAGTTTATCTATATTCGGAGCCTTGTCATTAAATTCGAATAAACGAAACTACATTTTAAAAAAGAATTCTCTTTTTTTTCCAGATTTATTTACAATTTCTTTTGATTTGAGAGTTTATTCCTTTAATTTCATTTTACAAGTCCACTCAGACAAAAATGTTATTTGTATGTCAATTTAGTAATTATTTAATTGACACTCACCTTTGTATACAATATTATAATGACATTTACGTTACGGAATATGATTTGGTTTTAATAACTTAATTTTTAATATACAATAACGATGTAATATTTTCTATCTTAAAAATTATTAATAATTATACCTGTAATTATTACTTATTGCTAGATATTATCGTCTGACTGACGATCGTATTTACATTAATCGGATATTCAACATGCACATTTATAAAAGATGTTTTCGCTGAAATCCGTTGTGCAAGGACTTGCAGTTCGCTTTTTAAAATTTTGTGGAAAAAAATCGAAAATAAATCAAAACTAGTATCTAAGTAGATATTTACAATTTTAAGTACACATAATATACAATTTTGCTTATATCTAAATAGGTGTTGGTAGGACAGTGTAATCCTGATGATGTAGAGATGACTTCACGGTGTCGTATACAGGACGATTATCGTCGGGCAGGGCATACACATCCGGCGGCACACATAGCGACTGCAATTTTGAGATGTAGCTGTCAAAATGCTCATGATGCGGATGATGATGATGTGGATGGTGATGGGTTATTTTCTCCGCACTAGGTGGCAGTGGTGGCGGTGGTGGACCATAAATCCCAGCAGCAGATTGAGCTTGTGAAATACTTGCCGTTGTCAGTGGTCCGGGAGGTATCAGCGATGCATGCGAATAAGGGTGATGGTTCGCAGACGAAGACATTGAAGAAGCTGATGACAGGCTACTCGCACCCGGTGGTGGTGGTGCTACTCCATTTGGAGGTATACGAACGTGTTCCAGCAGTGTGATCACATTGTTACGTAAGCTTTCGTAGTAGTTGTTTAATGAGCTGGGATTACTTGCGTTGCGTTGTGATGTGTTTAGCGGTGAAGCTTCCTGGGAATATATACAAAAATTATTATAGAAGTCAGATATTTAAATTTATGTAACACATTGAGATTCTTAATTTTATTAGGAAAATAGTATTTAATGTCCTAGATCTATATAACTGAATTTCAGTTTTTTAACCAATTTGCATTAGGTAGGTATGTCTTTAGGTATGTCATAAGGGATAAGTCAAGTTTCTCGATAAGCATGCAATGCATGTAATCCATCATTGTGCAGACTGGCATCGGGGAGCTTTAGTAATATTTTTAGAACCCAGAATCACGGCTATAGCTCCAATGACAAACAATTGCTACTAAACACACCGAAAATCGAGAATAATTAAGGCCGAATAGAGCTATTGAAATTAAAATGTGAAAAACACGAACCAACATACCTACATAATTGCAGACATTTTTTGTAAGGTATTCGAATATAAAGAAAAAATCTCGTTCTCAGAAGATTTGCAAAGAGGGCTGCTCTCCTGAGCCATAGAAGACGGAAGTACCAACGGACTAGTCATTGTCATATTAGAGAAACCGAGTCCAAGCGAACCTTCCCTCTACCTTTTTATTTTTAAATGGATAATTTACATTAGGCTACAGCCTTTACTGGAGCTATGGAAATAGGTAACAGGAGGCCAAGAACACCGGTCTTTCGAACGGAAGGTCTTTACATCAAAATATCGGATTAACTGCGAAAAGTGATTCATTCATTCGTTCATTTTCAATGGTCCGCTTGTACATTAAGTGGGTTGCGGGTGTAGGTTGCTCAAGTGGACCTTCTATATCTCTCGATTCTCCGCCATCGACTCTAAATCATCAAGGGCAATCCCCATACGGGCAAAGGAGAGATTATGAACTTAATCAAACCATCTCATCCTGGGTCTACCTAGAGGACGCCTGCCTGAAGGCACGGATTCCATAGCACATCGGGGGTCTTCGTTGGGAACACGCGTTTAACATGACCAAACTGCCGAAGCATGGAGAAGTAGCTGCTCAACAATGAGTTCCTCACGTATTCTGGTGTTTCCAATGCGATCTCTAGGGGTCACACCAGCAATACAACGGAGGAGTCTCATTTCGGCAGCTTTTATTCGCGATCTTATTCTTTCGGTCATTACCCAAACCTCATGACCAGACCATAGATAAAAGTTGGAGCAAACACCGATTTAAAGACGGACAACTTAACTTTGACACCAAGTTCAGTCCTCCTAATAACAGAATGACCAAGCTGTTTCAAAATTGATCCAGCCTGACCAATCCTAAACAGGAATACTCAGCATTGCTCCTTCCATCGCTCGTGAATAAGACCCCGAGATACTTAAACTTGTCCTTTCATTGTCCACGTCTCTACGATACGAAATCGGGATGATCGTCCTATATAATACCAGTTTAGGCGGTGTAGACTCCACGGATAATGTCGTCAATCACGTGTTTCAAAATGACGAACACTTCAGCTCTTGTCTCTGGAATAGTAAGAAGAGCTAAGCAACCACTGCGAATCAATGCCCAATGGCGCTTACACTGCCCACGAAAATCAGAGTTTTTAGGAAGAGATGTTCAGATGGTTGTAACACCGATATGAATTCGACACTATCAATGAACGTCAGACTATTGGTGAAACATGCATCGTTTCTATCTTCTAACGCGAAACGAAACAAAAGACAGTCACAGTTAAGCTCTGTCGCTCGGTCTAACAATGTAATGGATCAAGGACTCAGATATCAACTACGGCCCAATGTTACATCTTTTCTGCTGAATAAGAAATTTAACCTATAATTGAGAGATTTAAATTTTTCGCTACTTATCGTTCTGTCTTCTTTGTTGTTGTAAATAAAAAATATACCTAATTATTTATACAACGGATAAAGTTACGGATTTATTTTTGTATAAGAATTGCATTTATTTTATTTTTGTGGGGCTGGGCTGATATACCTAAATCTACAATACATATCCTAAGATTACTAGTTATACAATTTGGTATACTCCTTTGAAATTTATCAAGGAATTTAAGTGCTCGTCCATTGCTTGTTAATTAAAATAATATCAAGCAATGTCAAAGCAAACCAAGTAACTCATTACGCGTCCTAGTAGTTTGCGTAACTATATTCACATCAAACAAGCCAGCATTTTGGATATATAAAAAAAATAGTCTTTCAATCAGCCAAAAAAAAAAAAAATAAAAAAATAAAAATAAACCATTTAGTAGGTACATACCTACTTCACCGGAAGGGTTTGTTTTTAATTAGGAATTTCTGAAGGTTTAAAACATGAAAACTTTCATGGTCATCGTCCCCTGGACTGTCGCATTTAATTAGCATCCGGCAAAATGAAAAACACAAATTCCGTTACTCTTATAGAAGATCCAAAAGCGGTTCTTCGGCTTTGCTGATTATTAGAATCAAAATTCATTAAAACTAACTCCGGTTAAATTAATTAAAAAAAATATATCATCCAATTCTCAACTATTTAGAACATCTAAATTCATTTAGAGCGGAAAATAGATTTTCACTCAAAAATGCAAACATTTGTTCGGCTGGTCAATTATTCCCTTTGTTCACATACTCAGAGGATGGAGGTACACTGGGTGGTTAATAGAAAAAGGATCAATTCACTTTAGTTCTATTTACAATTGTCCTATTTGATTTAAGCCAAATAGTAGAGCGCTTGTGGAACGTGTTAAAAAGGGGATGAAAGGTTTTTCTGCTCTATCCACAATAGTGAAAGGAGAGATATCCAATCCACTTACCCTTATGCGGGATGATAGTAGTTTTAATCACTGCCACCGAACGTTTTACATTTTTGTTTAGACTGTAGGTACATAATGTCCACCAAAAATTTCATTGAAAATGTTGAGTATGTGTGGTGTTTTATTGGACTTAAATCAAAAGTTTTCCTCTTATCCTTTTTTGTGGGCAAATCGGACAGTAGCTTCTGTATAGTTGAGCAAAAAAAAAACACTTCAAAGCATTTTACTAACCATTATGAAGGTACTTTTACATTCATAGTGGTGGTATCAAAGGCTTACAGATATCCGATTGCACCACAAATATTTGCATGGGATTTTTGTGGAAATTTAAAGGGAGATGAGGATTTTTACAATGTTTTTAGTCTATGCAATCAAAATATTTAAATTAAAGAAACTAAACTATGTAGGTATGCGTTTGTTTTAATTCCAATAATGGATGCTGTTGCTTGGTATGGTATAGTGACTTGTGTGATGGTTTCTCTCTGAAAGTATTTTTGGGACATGCGAAAGTCAGAAGAGATTCCTAAGACTAGTAGTCTTGACTGAATGCTTTGACATTCTCGAGAACTTGATCTTTTAAATAGAGGATCAATATTACGTGTCGTTTTGAACTTGGAGACTGCTGCTCGAAGATCCACTATATTCAATTTCCATATCGAGTGTGCGTCAAAGGTTATCCCCGTGTATTGGCTTTTGGACTACATTCACACCTGGGTACAGTTCGTAGAGTTCTATAGTTCACTATTGTATTTTCTCCTTCAATCGTACACAGGAGCAAACACTTGTCCAATTATTTTTCAGTCAAATAAGGAGCTTATTAAGAGATTTCCCTTACAGGCTTATTATTCAGAACTCGATGCCAGAAAGTAGAACTTTGCAGAACTTAAGTGTAGTTCCATAGAGTGTAAGTTTCGTCTTTCGAGTCAAGGGTTAAACACATTTGTTTTGTCAAATCACTGCTTTACATTTGGACAGCTCTACAGTCAATAACACAAAAAAAGGTATTTTTGAAGCATTTTAGACCAGAGTTAATGTAAAAGGCTCCTTTTTTTCATACAACGAGTATTTTTGTTATAAGTCACTTATAACACTTACAGCTCCTTCGCACTTACAGCTCCGAAATTAAAAATTCATCCATAATTTAGTCTTCAGGCTCTTCGATGAGAACATTTTTCAAATAATGAGGCTAAAGTTTTAAGATAGCTTTGATATGACTCACTAATATCGTAAACGTAATAACTGTTTTAAGTCAATGTGCATGCAATTTTTATAGCAGCTATTCAAAGGGTGAGCCACAGGGCTGGCTTTATGCGACTAAAGTTGCATTTTGCCCCTTTTTTGCTCTCTATCCCCAGTGAGACCACTTTTCGAAAATTGTACAGATTTGCCCTTTTCCCCATTTTGAAAAAAAAAAAAAACACATTTTTGTACGAAACACCTTAACAAAATTAAAGTTAATATTGTCATTTCTGAACTATAGATTTAAAGATATATATGTTTCATTTTATTTCCATTGGTTTATAATTATGCCTTTTGAAACTAAAACAATTATTTAGTTAGTACATATGTAGCTATTTGGAATGTTATAAATCAGTGGAAATAGCGTAGAATAGTTATTATAGTGAATTTAACTCGTTTTGCGTTTTTTGTGTGCCATTTTTTGTACACAGGTTAGGTTAGGTTAGGTTAAATAGGGGTATGAGAGAGATGTCTCATACGGCACTAGGCACCATAAGGGCCCATCGCGATCCCTAGAGGGAACCAATTGCACCAATTAAACACTTGCCCTTGAGAAAACCCCAATTTCCCTGCAAAAACCAAGTAGCCCCTTGTAGTTGGTATTGTCTATCTCCTCTAGATGTTGGAAGAAGTACCTACCCAGAAATTTCCTTCTACTACGACATATTGCCTCACATTCACAAAGTATATGTGTTATGTCCTCTTCGGCTTGCAGATCATCGCAGAATCTACAATTGTCCGAGTCTGCCAGCCTGAGCCTTTTGGCATGTTTTCTAAGAAGACAATGCCCTGATAATATGCCGATCAGTGTCCTGAGCTGTTCCCTGCCTAGTTGGATTACCCTAGATCTTTTACGGTCGTATTGCGCCCAAAGTGCCTTAGATACTGCGTGACGGGTGAGGCCCTCCCACCTCCGGTCGGCTTCCTTAGTTATTTTATTCCTAATATCGCTTGTATCCGGCAGTCGTATAGACATTTTTAGGTCTGGGTCTACGGAGTAGATTCCAGCTCCAGTACCTTCCGCTGTTTTTGAGCCGTCTGTATAGACTGCTACTTCGCAATGTTTAATTACTTTATCCCTTTGCCATTCGTATCTTTCCGGGTATGATACCTCGTACGGAGTGTCGAAGTCGACCAGAGGGTGAATTTCATCAGTTTGCACCTGTACGCCAGGGAGTAGCTCCGCTAGTATTGTACAGTGCCCAAAACTGCCCTCTTTAAAATAGCCCAAGGTTGTGAGCCGTAGCGCACTGCTTCCCGCAAGTTGCTTAATATGCAAGTCAAGTGGCGTGAGGTGTAGAAAGGTGTCCAGCGCTGCCGTAGGAGTGCTACGAAGTGCACCCGTTATTGCTATGCTATACGCTCTCTGCACCGACGCCAGTTTGCCGACTACTGTTTTCTTCTTTGTCGCCTTCCACCATATGTGAGTATGGGCCTGTACACAGGTTAGTATTGCCCCTTTTTGTATGCGAATCCCCTTTTTTTTGCGACAAAATCTTCGAAGCCAGCCCTGGTGAGCCATCTAATTGGTTCTTTTAAAATCATAGGTTATTTTGACACTGACAACCGTTTCCCGCTCGAAATCCTGGCAGAAAATCAGTATCATACCTCCGCGAAACGTAATGAGTCGCTTTACGCTTGAACAACGTTGGGATATATTAAAAACTTATTTCCAAAGTGAGTGCTGTGTAGCCCAAACAGTGCGATTTTTTAAAAGAAGTTTTGGCCGAAATGAAGCACCCACCGTGCCTTCTAAAGACTCAATTCACGAACATCAACTCGCCATCGATCTCAACAGCTCAACATTTCACTAGCCTGAGGAGAATTCTGCACAAAGATCTCGGATTATTCGCTTATTACAAGGTCCAATTGACACAGCAATTTAAGGCGCATGACTATCCGCTTCGTTAGCGCTTCGCAGTTTGGGCCTTAGAGCAGCTTGAATTGGACAACGATTTTTGGCAAAAAATTATCTTTTCTGACGAGGCGCATTTTAATCTCAGCGGTTATACGTTAACAAACAAAATTGCCGCATCTGGGGCTCGGAAAAGCCGTTTGATGCGGATTGTGCAGTGGTGGCATCATTGCACCATTTTCTTCGAAAATGAGGCTGGGAAAAACGTTTCGCTCAACGGTGGGCGTTACGGAGACATGTTAACCGACATTTTTTTTACTGAAATTGCAGGTTGGCGCGCCATGCCGCACAGCCCATGCCACAATCGATGGCATGGGCTGTGCATGGGATGTCAATTGGCCGCCTCGGAGCTGCAATTTGACCCCTTTGGACTTTTTTTTGTGTGGAACCGTGAAGGACCGATGCATGTTATGCCAACAATCCGGAAACGATTCAAGCACTTAAGGCCAATATCGTCCAAGCAATCCATGCGAGCTACAGCCTGAAACCATCAACAAGGTCTTGGAAAATTGGAGTGACAGAATGCGCTACTGCGATCTACGAAGCCAGTCGAGGCAGCCACTTGAACGACGTTGTGTTCCATAAAACAAAATTTAATTTTGTTCATTTTTTTTGTTCAACAAAATTTAATTTTGTTCATTTTATTGCATTTTTAAAAAGAAACTTGTATTTGGCCCACCCTGTAAATATGTCCCAATTTCATCTGATCCTGTTGATCGTATCTCTTGAATCGCTAACTGCCTTGTACCGCATGAGGACAGTTTTATATTTTGGATAGTACCTGGACTAAAGAGTATCCGTAAATTCTAGGTACCTACCTAAATACTTTCATATCGTAGTCTGATGTCTAACTGTCATATTTGGGAAATGTTTTTTACAAAATCTTCGCGTTTCTTTGGTTATTTTTTTTTAAACATATGTGATGCAATATGGCATTATGTAGGCTCGTGTAGGCTTTTTCATTTCAATACATTGCTGAATCATAGCAATATGTATAGCACAAAATTGAGTTTTAAGAAAAGCGAGTAAAATACTAATATGTACCTAGTACGGCAAATAGCTATATAGCAATCAACTAACGCACCAAGAAATTAACAAAAAAAAACGAAAATTTTATCTACTCATGCCGGTGTCGTATACGTAACATTTTTTTCTGATTTACGTATTTTTCATTATTAAGTAGGATTCTACATATTATTTCTATGCCCACACCTCACCTACATACATATTATCTCAATAAGATCTTTAACTACTTACCTATGAAATTGGGAAGGTACTAGTGTTTTTTTAGTAATAAGTTTAATTTATTATTTTAAATTTGTAGCCTTATAATACTCTCTGCTATAGTATTGGTTAGTGGAACATTGAAATATGTTTATATATCAATTTTCATAACTCTTCAAAGCCGCGTATGATAGCATACATCGTCAGGAGCTCTATGTGGCGATGGCCGAATTCGGAATCCCGGCAAAACTGATTCAGCTGTGTCGCGTGACGCTGGAAAACACGCGCTGCAATGTGCAGTTTGGAAGCAGCTCCTCCGATCTATTTCAAACTTGCACCGGATTTCGGCAAGGAGACGCGCTGTTATGCGACTTCTTCAATCTCGTACTGGAGCAGATAGTGCGCAGGGCAGGTGTCAACACGGAAGGCACTATCTTCAACAGATCCGTACAGCTACTGGGCTATGCGGACGATATTGACATCATCGGTCGCTCCCAGCGTGCCGTGGTAGAAGCGTTCACGGCGATTGAAGAACAGGCGAAGTCCGTTGGCCTTCAAGTAAATGAGGACAAGACTAAGTACATGCTATCAACAAACAAACAAGCATCTGTCCACCGCCTAGGACAAAACGTCACTATTGATAGCAACAACTTCGAGGTAGTTAAGGAGTTCACCTACCTCAGAGTAAACATGAACTCCACGAATGACACCCTAGTGGAGATCCGGCGAAGAATTATCCTAGGAAACCGTTGCTACTTCGGTTTGGCAAAACAGGGTTCAAAACTCCTAACTCATCCTGCCAGTTCTGCTTTATGGCGCCGAGTGCTGGACGATAAGCAAGAAGGGAGAGCTGATACTGGGCTCCTTCGAAAGAAAAATACTTCGGCGGATTTTTGGTCCTGTGTGCGAGGAGGGCGAATGGAGGAGAAGATACAAGATGTGGATGTAGTCCAAAAGGCCAAAACACGTCGACTACATTAGCTCGGCCACATCGAGCGAATGGGCAATAATGCTCCAGCTAAGAGGATCTTCGAATCCCAGCCTCCAGGTTCGAGAAGACAAGGAAGACCGAACCTCCGTTTCAAAGACCAAGCCATCGCGGATGCCAGAGCGCTTGGTCTCGACAACTGGAAGCAGCTTGCCCGGGATCGTAGAGGATGGAAGGCTGCAGTGTCTCAGGCAGAGACTCTTCACGGGTCGGGAGCCCGATAAGTAAGTAATCGGGTGCAGGGTTATTTGAATTGCAGATCTTAGGATCAGTAAATATTATGCCATATTCCTCGAAGTGACTGACTTCATTTCCTGAAAAGTTAACTTCCATCGAAGGTACAAAGTATTATTTATTGAACGCATGATGTATGACTAACCACATCTGACATCATCTATTCTACTGTTTGGATGCTGATCCTGCTTTTTTAATTCAAACTTCCAAAATTCTTTGTTCGCCCTAAATCCTCCTTTAATCCTCCAATATCATTCTCCTTTCCTAACGAAAATTATATAGTACGAATTTTTTCAATGAAAAATCAATTCAAATTTCGCACTTATGAAAGTGTTGAAAAGAAAGTTCACCAAACTCCAATCTTAAAACAGATATTTAGAATTAATTGAAATTCAGTGTTTTATTTTAGCAAAACTCAAGCAAAATGTCTGCCTTCGACGAAATTTAGATGGGATATTTATAGGTGTGATTCAAAAACTAGTGCAAAAAGTCGACTTCGATTGCACTGCTGCGACATATTTTACAATTAGGTAACTGACCAACCACCATTGAAAGAAAAAAATCAAACAACAGGTTGTCAACAAAGAACAAAGTTATAAATTATTTTCAGAATTGTATTTTAATCAGTTTGTGTACACATTTCAATATTTTGGTTGCATTACATATTTAAATAAATTATTGCTGATTTATTTAATATTCGTATTCCCAGTTAAATTTATTGGTACCTTCTTCTTCATGTAAATTTGTATACAAAATAAAATCCAGAACAATGTTCTGATAAATCCTATCATCAATACATTAAATAGGCTACTACATGTGTTTTTTTTTTTTGACGAATCCATTACCGAACTATATAAAAACCAATTGTTTTCTTTAATGTGGACCAAATGAAAGCCGAATTTTCGTAGATCCTTTCTTACATATTTTTTGGCACAAACAATTAAAATTAAGAAACACACAGAATTATTGATTTACTGATTTACACAATAAAATAAAGAAATGTAAAAACATTGCATACTTATAGGCTACATCTTCAACAGAAAACTGTGACCAGAGAAAGCGTTACACATTTATAGGCTGTAATTCAAAACTCTTTTATTTACATTACCCAACAGTAGGGGATCTTATCCAGGTAAAGAGAAGACGTGATAGTAATTTTGCAACAATCAACGATTCATTTTTTGGTCGATTCATATAAAATTGCATTTACCTTTACAAATGATTGCACATTTAACTTTTCGCTAGAGTGCGCTCAAATTTTACCGCTCCTAGTTATAATAATTCAGCAAAGACACGTTTTTGAATCACAACTGAGGACAAAATCCATTATATGGGTTAGGTATGTAGAGTGACTCACGATCTGGCACTCATCTATCGACACGCATACAGTGCAACCGCTAAAATATTAAATTCTATGTAACCCTAATTATATTTGATAAGTAATTCTAGTCAGGACATTCCAAATAAATAAAAAACTATAATAAAGAAATTCAACATAATTTGGATTTAGATTGACGCAAAACGCAACAATTTATTTTTTAATAAGAATAATAGTTCTGTGGAGAATCCTTTTGATCCAATCTGTTACAATGGAAGATTAATTTAATTTCAAACAAATTGCATTTATTCCCAAAGGTAAGTAATAGTAGTCACGCCTCATCTCCGCCAAACCACCCCAATCTTACTTTAGTTCATTGTTCAATGCAATCTTGTGAATTCCATTTCCAGACGATTAACTTTCCAAGTGCAATCGTTTGTATGACGGCCCAAAACAAGAGTGTTGGTTGCTTACATCTACATATATACATTTACAACACCAGTAAAATCCTGCAAATAGAATAGCCCACAAAAAGTCCTTCCATTTAGTCTCCATGTTGTTCGTGACAAGTGAGTTGAATAATGCACTTTTACAAATGGTGCCACAGAAGTGTGATTTTCCTTACCCACAGATACCTACGGTATAAATGTGTCCCTATATGTACACTCACATAAATATATAAACAACACTGTCCAACAGTTTCTCTTAGAATGAGAGGTTGTTGCTTTTTATTTTTTTTTAAAGCTCTACACAGCGCAAGTTGCATTCCATCGAATCAGCCACCCTCATCCTTAGGACATCATCCCCAAAGGACGAAAGAAATACACCCCTACCGGGTTACTCTTTCTCTCTCTCGTTCTACTCATTTGGTCTAACCTTTTGGCCTGGATTTTGCTGTAGTCGGCAACTCGTCTATATACATGTAAGCCATGGAGGAGCACGCTGCCTAGCCAACCAGTCAGAGATTGTGTGGAGCACATGAGAGCGAAAACTGTGACGGGAGTTAGAGTTGGGCGTAGCTAGAATGCTTTCCAATGGCCACATCGCCAAATTCAATGCTCATGCCCAATCAGAGCAGTACAGAATACGAACAAAAAAAAAAATAATATACAAAAATAAATAAAAAAAACAAGTGTAAGAAAGCGCTCGGAAAAAATTGTGTACATATTTCCCAAAGGATAAGAAAAAAAAAGAAGGAATAGAACCAAACAAGTAGAATGGGGAAAAAAAATTCGAAAGGTGTACATGAGGATCCACGAGGGGATGTAGTGATTGGTGTATATGCAGTGTAATGTATACTCTCACAACGTTGCGTTGGGAGGAATACAAGTGATACAACGACAAATGGTTTAGGACAATTTGCTGTATGTACATTGTACACTACGTAGAACCTAGAAAACCGAGCAGAACACATTCTATACTCGCGCATGAATTATACGAAAGAAATAGGTTACGTAAGAGTCGTAAAGAAGCTTTTCAGATACAAACTTTGATTGATTTAGAGATTTTATTTTTGGGAAGATTCCCGAGGAGACTATTATTGTATCTAAGATGGGGGATGGTTGACAACATTTCATATAAGAAATTTATTTATTCCACATTAGGATTTGATTCGTTTGGATACATCTACATATTCGATTGACGGCAATCGAAGATTGGTTGATATATTTACGAGTGTGTGTGTGTAGGTGTTTGTGATATGTGTACCCCCGTAGGGACATCCTTATATAGGTAACACCCACAAACTTTTTAGCTATGTGCGCTGTAACGATTCATTCGCCGTAAATATTTCAATATCGATTGAAGGAGCATACATTTTTTCACTGAAAGCAAATCCTAGTCAATTTGTAGAGTCATGATCATGACATATACAAAAGTGTAGCTCTAATTTTTCCATTACACTTAAATTAGTATTTAAGAATAATCTAGGTGCATCTACATCGTCTGTCAAAAATATTTTTTATATTAAATTGAATTAAAATTGAAAATGTTGCTAGTGTTTAATGATTTTTGATTCTTTTGATTTTAATTCTTTACATCGTGTCGATTTTTTTGTGAGCTGTAGCATATTATAAAGATAGTATTAAAGGCCCTGAAACTATATAGGGGAACAAAAGGAAGGCTAAAAGCGTAAATGTCATACCAACGAACGATCGAATTTTAGTACCTACCATTTTCATATGTAATGTTAATGTACTACTTTATAAAACGACTGGAATTTAATTTGAATAAAAATCGTTGTAAAGAACTTTTCATGACATTAGCCGTATTTTATTATGCCCGTGATCTGAACCAGATCACAAATTAGCACTAATTCGCAACAACAACACGTGATCCAACTTTCTATCTGGATCATTTATCATGATCCAAATAGATAGTATGATAGTATACTTCTAGGCGAATAATTTTATTCGTGTATACAAATAAAGTGGCTTACACAATATTGACAACCCAATAACCAATCAAACCACTCCGTTGCTCACATAAAATTTGTAAGCCACTGTCAAATGTCAAAATGATCCTGGTTTGTTTTATTATGCTGATCTGATCCGGTTCAGATCATGGGCATAATAAAACACGGCTATTAATATATTTTGAACATGATCTTAGACATAATGGCCTTCTCGACTATAATTTATTAAGATCATAATCAAACCGGTACAATTTAGGTCCACTATTTCGATCATTTGAGGTTCTATCTCCCCAATAGCTTCAAAGACCTAAAAAATTTGCAAATAATAAATCAGTGTAGATACAAAGAGCATACATTAGTTGCGTTTTTATGAAACCTCCCCAGGCAGTGGTTGCCAGTAGTTGCCAGTAGTTGCTAGTTGAGGCACATTTCACATGCTAATTAAAACAACAACCTGCTGGCAACTGCTGCAAACAACTCTTGATTTCCTCCCCAGTTGGAGAGCGGCTGGCTGGCAGCTGGCTAAATTCAATTCACAATGAACAAACATTGGCGCTGAAAGCAACAAGCGGTTTAGAATTTCCGTACAATTTGCTTAAATCATATGGCGTTCTTATCTCATGCACACACCATTCAAGAGAAAAATGTCAGAATTTATCATATATTTCTACCAAGTCATTCGGCTGGCTTCATCTTGCTGGCAACTGTCCAAATGAACGGCTGGCTGGCGAGGTTTCAAAAAAACATTCCTATTGTCACACAAAAACTAACAGAGTGGCGTCAAAAAATTGACTTTAAAGCGAGTTGTCTGATTTTTAAGAACGGACATAATTATATGATGCCAGTAGTGATAAGACCATGTTAATCAGTGCATATTTTTGGGAGTAATTGAGTCTCCTCGTGGGATTTGTTTTATTTCACTCCTGAAATAATAGTAATTTTGTTTATTCAAGGCTCGTCTAGGACCCTTCGAGAATTATTACGTATTTTTTATACTGCTCTATATTAGTACTTTTACCTTCTCATGCCAATGGAAAATGAAAATAAGAACTGTACGAGAAAAAATCCGGAAACATTTGTGCGGTCTGACAATAGGTACTAAAATATGACATCGCAGTATCGTTAAATTTTGATCACATGGTCTTATACTCATTATAAATAAATAAATAAATAAATAACAAAGTATTTTATTTTAACCCTTTTAACGTAGGTAGTCATATTTTTAGTACATTAAAGGTAATCATTTGTCGAGTCGACGAAGTAGATACTATTGGACTCACATTTTTACGAAAAGTGTGGACAAAATTCTTGCTAATTTTAATAGTTAATATTTATAGACCATTTCTTTGTTTAAGAAAAATATCACAAAACATTTTTTTAAAAACGTGTGCATCTATATTGAAAAAGGTCTTGGAATACTGGTTTTTTGAAATCGGTTCATACTTTTTTAAATAGAAAAAAGAAAAATAAGAAAATATAACATAAAATAAGAACATTAAAATAAATTCATTAAAGAACAAAAATGAGAAATATCTATCTATCGTGGTGGAAAACGAATTTTCAGCTGTCAACAATTTATCCTACTCCGATAGCAAGATAGAAGCATTATGTTAGCTTGAAGTGGTTTTTGTCAGTCTATTTTACGATTTTGAAAGTCTTGTGTAAATGCTAGGTAAATACAAAAAAGTTTAAAAATTTGTATTTGCAAATAATACAGTAACTACAAAAGAAAAGAGCTAGGAAGCTGACATTTTGAAGCAAATTTCCTTTTATGGTCAAACGCCAAAGTGAGCACTAAGCGATTTGGGGAAATTCAAATTCCAGGTGAGAGGAAAAGAGTGCTCAAGGTTTGTATGTGAAAATTCATATTTTTTATCCGATCGACTTCAAACTCCGTTTGTGTACTTTATATAAGAAGTAGGAAAAAGTAATTTCTCCGATTTTAAAAATGTTTCTTGGAGCCCGAGATACGCGAGACCTGTGTAGGTACGTTGGTTTATATTTTTGCTCTTTTTAAAGCTTTTATCGCAATGCCTTTTTGTAAACTACACATAATGTTATTTTTTTAGTGGACGCATGGATAAACAAATTACGACTGCATGTGAAAAACATGTGACAATGACCGAGTAGAGTAATAGTTCTCAAGATAGCTCTATACCCCCGTTTCCCCTCTCCCTTCCTCTCCCTAAGTAACCTATACTGATCGGGAGGATTTAGCCAGTACAATATTGAAAGAATTTTCTCTATCCCTGCCTCCCCCGTCACCAACTTAGTCCTTATGTAACCTGTACTGATCCGAACGGTGTCACCATGACAACGTTAATAGAACGAATTTTGAAAAACAATGAATGAGGCATGTAATATTGTTTGTTAATTTATCTATAAAATAAATACACAAACTTTCAACTTCATACGGCTAACGGGTCGTGAGACCCCCCTTACTCCCCGCGACCCCTTTACTCCTGAACAATTCTCAATTCTGAAATTCTCAAATTTGGAGACAATACAGTTGCCTATAATTGTTCCATTTGCTTCAAGTTAAGCTAATTAATGATATAATTTCTGAATAACATAGCAGCAATCTCAATCTTTATGACCAACAAAAAGTAAAGTCATAATCGATAAGTTGCCTTAAAACTTTTGAATAGCTCGCCCATCCACCTCTTTTTAACCACATGACATAGATAATCAATCGCTGCGTTTAAATTTTCCAAATAGGCTAAGTCTTGATATTAAAAAAAAAAGTCAAACACATCAACCTAACCTATTCATAAACGAAAGTCAAGAATTGTAAAACACAAAAATTGGCTATCAAATTTACCACGTTTTCCTTCTATTTGTAACTTTGGCTGAAGTTTCTTAACTGTTTGCCTCTATTTTGTTGCTATAAAAATAAAAAGTCTGCAAGTAAGTTAAGCAATGAAAATATTTACAAGCAGCGCAAAGTCTTCATTTTCAAGGTCGTCTGTCGGCGGAAAACTTTATTCCACTGTAACAAGTTTATCAATTAATATTAAAAACTTTCTTTTATGCTTTTTCACTTTCATTGGCTAAGAGAGGTGAATGGGACTTTTTTATGTTTGTTATACGCAATCGAATTGTTAAGTAGAGTTTAGCCGTTGACTTTGCAAAATCGCATAATTTAACTAACTTCCAAAGGACATGAATTGAACATCAAAATGTATTCCAATGTAGGAGGCATGACTAACTAATAAATAAAAATACCATTAGGATCTCTAATGATGGCCATCTCTTTTCCATAAAAAGAATATCAACGTGGTACTTACTTTTGTATATAGAAACATCATCTATCAAATGATAAAAAGTTATGTATGAGTATGTATCCTGTGGGTTAACTTTGAAGTGAATAAAAATAGCTCATACATTTTAATTTGGTCAAATAAATGGAGCTGAACGTCAGGAAGTTAGATATGGTAAATTGAATTAAGTTCACATAAATTTTGTCAACTTGTGTGTAGGTAGGTACATTAGACTTTAATGAGATGAGATGATTTTTTTGTGGTTGCTTACAGACGGAATTTCAGATATTTTTTTTAACATAAATACATTATTGTATTGCCTGGCTAATATCATGAAATAGTATAATTCAGAATTTAGACTTATAAATTGCAGATTATCTACTGATATAGAGGTTACATTAATCAGAAACAGACATATTATCAACTTTGCACATGAGGTTCATTATGACTATATGTATTTAGGGCAGTTAAGGTAATTTTTATATCAAAGGCTGGCAAATCAAGTCACACAAACGCAAAAGGCTTTAGACCAATAAGCCTCACTTCCTTCATACTGAAAACTTTAGAAAGTCTGATTGACATATACATTCGTAGCAGGCTACGCCCGAAAGATTTATCCCCGGCCTAACACGCCTCCACAAAGGGAAAATGTGTGGAGACCGCGCAACGCGGCACAATAGAGAAAAAGTATACTCTAGCGGCATTCTAAGACATTGAACATTGAAGGAGCCGATACTGACGCCGTACGTAGAACGCTAAATAGGCTTAAAATTGACAGTGTTATTGTCAACTGGATAATTGGCATGTTTGCAGAACGACACATTATAACCGAACTTGAGGACTTTAAGCTAGAATCTTATGCCTCCACACGAACCCCTCAGGGCGGAGTAATCTCCCACTATTGTGGGTCATTGTTCTTAATGAAGCGCTTACGAAGTTTAATAACTTTGTCATTAGAATAACGGCTTACGCGGATGACGCCATATTGTTTGGCAATGGGTAAATTCCGTCCACACTCGCGGAACAAATTGATAGCGACCTAAAACATATGACACCTATAGATCAGGAACTGCGGACTAACAGTCAATCCCCAGAAAACTGAACTGGTACTTCTCTCAAAAAAAAGGAAAATACCGCAGTATGCTACACCTTCTATTGGCGGCACATCCCTAACGAAGGTTCAAATACTAGCGTGCATCGGCACCACTATTGCGATGAGGACAACTCCAACCGTTGGACTTAAGTAAGGCTATCCTCAACCTTCTTCCGCTAGACATACATAGTATACAACAACTATTGGCCGCAATTAGTGCAATGAGAATCAGCCAATTAGTAAACTGGAAATTGAACGAAACGGGTCATTCGATGATTCTACAGAAATATTTTGTGCATGTCACGGGCTACATCACGCCTTACCTAGAGTTTACAAGACCATTCTCTAGCGCCTATTTCAGCAGGGAATGGAGAGACGGACTCGTACCCAGCACACAAACCATAGCAGTATTTACAGACGGATCCAAAATGGACACTGGGGTGGGGTCAGGTGTCTTCTCTGAATCGCTGGGTCGTCCAACTTCCAAACAGAAGTCCTGGCAGTGACAACAGCAGCACGTGAGTCTGTGGTAATGGCAATACCACCTTTAGGTATTTCCTTATTTATCGACAGTCAGGCAGCAATAAAAACCATAACTGCACCAGAAATAAAATCGAAGATTGTGAAGTACCGTCGCGAAGAACTCAAGGCTCTTGTTTCAGGCAATGAGAAAGCAGACGAATTAGCAAGACAAAGTTCGACAGCTGTTTCAGAACAAGCTGATCCCTCAGTGTAAATCCCGCCTTGCATACTCTGTGGCTATAGGCTATGGCCGTCCTTTAACGAAACCAGAAATGAGAGTATAGTACGGAAAGAGAGGAAATCTTTGTCCACCCTCGAATCATAACGGGGCACAATCAGTGTTACCGATGGGCGACATAAGTCGCCAAATGGCGACTTTTTTTCTGTCGGGACGCGTGGCGACCACAATTCAGGCGACATCGGGACGCATTTTCAAAACTTCAATTTATTTCTCAATAACAAAGAATTTCTTAATATTTGAGCTCAATCTATTCGGTGGTTTTGAGATATATGACGTTGAAATATTTTCTTAAAATTTGACCTCAATATATTCTGTGGTTTTCGAGATATAAAAATTTTTACGAATTTTTTGTATGAGAAGTGCGACGCTCCTTTGTTCAATATTGACCAAACTTCACAAAAACTCCTTTGGCTTTGGGCCAGTAACAAAGATTGTCCTAAAATTGAGATCAATCGGTTTGGTGGTTTTCGAGTTTTGCGAACATCGGTGGTGTATATTCCCATACAAAATGGAAATTTAATTTTTTTCGATTTTCCGGCTTTTCATTTGGGGTTTTCCGAATTTTCTAAGCCACCCCTGGCCCTGATTAAAGACCAACAAAGCAAAAGAAGAATCATCCAAATCGTTTTAGCTATTCTTGAGTTATTGCGAGACTAACGCACACGCTACATAGAAGAACTCTCTACACTACATGAACTGTTATTTTTTCTTTATTTGTTTTTTTTTTACTTAAAATTTATTTCATTTAGAAAATAAATTCCTTTTTTTTTTAATAAACTGTACAATTTAAACCTGAAAGACGTTTTTTTTCGTTAAGTGCATTTTTTGGCTCGGGCGACATTTTTTGGAGACATTTTCAAATTGTCCATCGGTAACGCTGGGCACAATACTCTGATGAGGTAGCACAGGAAGGAAATGGCCTTAACGGAAGAAGAACTTTGTAGAAGCTGCGGTGATGAGGAAGCTCTTGAGAACACAACCCACTTCCTATATCACTGGCCAGGTCTCCAACACATCAGTTATAAATCCCTATAGGGAGTCGCACTTCTTCAACGACCTAGGCGAGCTTTCCAGCGCATCAATAGACAAGATAATGAACTTCGTCAAATCATCAGGATGGTTTGTATGTAGCAGCACAGTAAGTAGTTTTTATACAGGGTTATAATGTGTAAGTGACAGCCTTTTTCCCCCAATGGCATCGAAATGGGTCAGTATTAACCTGAGTGTGGCACTGAGTACTCTTCGCCAGCCAAAAAACCTAACGTAAACTAGTAAGTATTTGGAATTACCGCATGAGAGTGACAAATGCAATCTAAATGATAAACTATTTTTTTCATATGTTGAACTCTGTCATCTACAGTTCTTAATAATGTTAGAAATTAAGAGACAGATGCAAGGTGGCAGAACGTTTTAAAATTATAAAAATTTGTTATTTAAAAAAAAATGCATATCGCTCATTAGATGAGCTATGAATGATTGACGAACATCGAGCATAAACTTTTAAATGTAGTTCACAAATTCCAAAAAAATGGGTCGGTAGCAGTTGTGAGCTCAACAGTGCGTATTCATACAAGTCTTTCCGCCAAACTTTAGTGGCGTACGTAAAGGTTGTATTCAAGTTGATGTCGAAAAAAAACCAGCACACATAGCCCATTATAAAATGTGTATTAGATCCGAGATTAGATCATAGTACATAGTAGAAGGCCCTAAGGTGGAGTTTTCGTTTTTTGGGAGAAAGCCAATCAAGTGCATGCAGTTCCTATAAAGTTATATTCATCATCATAAGGCGTCTTTTACAAAATATTACTCAAAAAAACCCATAACTCAGTCTTTTTGACTTCCCGCATTCGCTTAAAATTTGACAGTTTGCGAATATTCGTTATTTCGACTTGCAACCCGTTAGATGTCAATATAGCTGCATTTTGCCTGCAGTAAACGCGTTTTCCGAGAACTAAATTACCCTCGATAAACAGATGTTTAGGTTTTATATAAAGTTTCATATTTTGTAACGAAAGTTTACATTTTGTAGAAAGAAGGGATGGCTAATAATGCTAGAAAAAAGTTCAAATTGGGAAATGTTCTGAATTTAAAAAAAAAGTCAGTAACTTGTTCATAGTCTTAAGTTTTCTAAACTTTGTTGACGAAAGAAAAGAATTAAAAATCGAGTTCTACTTATTACAAAAAATGCTAGTTCTGGTATTTGCCTTTGCTTCAACCAACCTTAGCTTACGTACCCGATCGCTGGTGTTGAGCTGCGATTCCATAGCATTGATGTCCGACTTTAAGCGCAGCATTTGTGATTCGACTCGTGCATTTTCTCTTTGCAGTTCTGAGATTTCCGCTTCAAGAGTTGTCAGATCTTCGGTCCCGTTTGTGGTCACACTATTTTGAGGCATATTGTTGCTGGTGGTGGTATTGTTCGAAGCTGTATTGGAGCTATTATTCAATGGTCCAGATTGTAGAGATGATGAGGTTCCAGTTGATGTTGTTGGAGTGCCACCGCCGACTGAGTTCATAATCATGTCCATGCCTGTAAAGAGGAAACGGGAGGTTCTTCAAATCCATCAAAGTTTATTATATGTATTATATCATGCTGACGAAAAATCCTATACAAAATTAAAGCATATAACCTAAGGAAACACATATTTCTACAAATGTCACATGCAACTAATTGTTGCAACCCATAAAGAATTTTTAAATCACTCGGGGCATTTCCATTCACCCTAATAGCAACCGCACCAATTTAAATCAACCCCTTTTCACTTTGATTACAAGCGTTCTAGCATCGGTCTTGAATAGACGATTGCAAAATGCTTTTAAAATTATAAAATCTTAATTTGGTCTTAAAAACTGCCACCATCAAACATCGATGTACCTACCGCCTATACATGATATCACATTGACAAATAACAGAAAGAGCACTTGGGGCCAAAGGATTCTACACTCCTTGAGGATATTAGATATTGTTAGATTTTATGGGAAGGCTGAATGCCACCACCACGTGCGCCACTCATCAGTCAAAGTGTGAATTTTTAATTCCAAAGAGAAGAGCTTCCCCGTTCCCCCTAAAGCAGACTTATGGAGTTTTTCAACACTTGTGTTGGAGATTTTTTTTTCTGACAAATTTAACCGGTGGTGTACCTCCTGCTTCTATTAGGAGGTGCACATACACACCGCAAACCGTTTTTGGGACATTCGAATATCCCGTCCTAGTAAGGAAAGTACTTTTGCTGACAGAAATTTCCACCACCTGGTAGAGTGTTTCTCTAAGAATTGTTTTCTGAAACTTATAAAATTGTACCCCGTCGAGTATAGAACTAGCAACTTCTGGGAGATGTTGGTGGTGATCAGAAAAAGTCTATAAATGCATAGTGCGCCGACCGCAGTCAGTGAGTAAGTCCTGTGAGTCAGTTCAGCAATCTGCTCAAATGCAAAGAGACTGCAGAGACACAAAAGCAAACTCAACCCATCAGACTTCCCGATTCATTCATTCATTAATTTTAGTTTGTCCGCTTATCCATTAAGTGGGTCGAGGGTCTAGGTTGCTCAAGTTGACCCTTAATAATTCTCTACCGCCATCGACTGTAAATCATCAAGGGCTATCCCCACACAGGTAGAGGAGAGATTACGGACTTGATCTAACAATCTTATCCTGGGTCTACCTAGAGGACGTCTGCCTGATGGTACGGATTCCAGACATGATGATTGGAAAGGGAATTTTCGATATAACTTTTCAGATTATAAAAGAGGCCGAAAGCTTTATAATTAGCATTCTGATATCTGAAGGAACATATTTCGACCTAGAGTGGATTACCAATAAACAAAATTCGCAAATATGTAGGCAGAATAAACCAGAAATGCTCTGGAAGACGAAACTGTATCCGTATTGATTCACTGTGTTGCGTGCAAGTTTGGCTAGTTGCATTGTTGGATTATTCCAAGAAAAAAGAAAGATATAGCTTTCCACTACTTATGGATTAAGACTTAGATGGTACAACTTTTCATATCTCTCGGTTTGTAAGGCAGAATTGCAACCAAAATTTGCCAACATCGCGGAGTCACACATTTAGTCAGCCTTCAATATTTACCGACTTTACTCCACAGGATTTATGATTGGGGGGATACTAAAACAAGGGGTACGTAAACGAAGCAGTATGATTTAAACGACCCGAAGCAATCAATTTGAAGAATTATTTAGACCATTTCTGCTGCAGCCCTCCAGGACAGTTAAAAGCAATTAAAATTAAACACAGAAAACTTGATAACCATACAGCTTACACTAAAATAATATTGAAAAAACATTGCATATTAATGCGCTACGCCTACTTAACAATAGATGAAACAATAAAAAGCGTTGCATATTTTTAGGTTGCAATTTAATACGACTGTATTTATTAGATCGTGTCGTTTTAGATCATTGTAATTTGAGATCCATTACAAAAAGAGTATATTTATAAAACGATCAACTTAATTGAATTCCAGTGAGAGGTAAGATAGAAATATGCTTCCTCGTTGTTTGACTACATAAATGCATCTACTACAATCTCATATTACATACAATATAGAGCTGTTTGTTTAAAAGTGTGTCCTTCTTTCTATATTATGTACGTATCCATTTTTATGAAATATTGCACTCTTTTTTCAATTGATAATCTGATACCTAAATTAAATCTCTGCAGAAATAAAAATGAAAATATGCACTAAAAATAAGTACCTAATACTTATTTTGTGGTAAATTATACATATTTATTATTGAAACGATTGACTACTGTTCTTTGTTCTCTGTCTATTGTTCTCTTTGTAACTAACAATGAAAATCCTTAAATAATAATTTCGAAAAATCGATTAACTCGATATCCTTAACGTTTGGCCATGCCCATCGCGGCATTTGTATTTATCTACCCAGGAAAGAATTCTATCTCTCTCTATCACTATCCCTTTTAGTATAGACAACAAAAGAAGAAAATAATTCTTCATAATCAAATTAAAAGTCTAAAACAAAAATCCTTTTTGTCTTACCACCGACTATCTGAAGCCGAACACACTTCCATTCTTCATCCCTTAATTTCGTATCGCCTCAGGTGGTATTAGAAATGGCTATTTTGAAAATGTTCTCATTGTAAAATGTAAAATTCATTGTCACATCCTACGACCAAAATGATGAAACTTAAATCGTCTATTTGCACCCCATCCTCCTAAATTTCTGTATAGAAACTGCACAAATACCTAATTTAATTTGAAAATCATTTGTGCTCCATCCTAGCGCATTTAACTGATATCCGTCACTGTCCCATTTCGATTCAGTGAGTCGTTTCGAATTTGTCCAAACGAAAAATGAAAACTCATCCATCGTGCTTCGAGATTTTCCGATTCCTTGAATATGGCAAGAGCCAAATTGCTGTTGGGCAAATAATTTATTACTCAATGTTTCGTAGGAACTTTTAATGGTATATTTGCGTCTGTAAGGAAGGAGGGTGAGGTGGTGCGAATCTGATGTAGAAATGTCAAAGCAAAAACCGTAGATGGAAATTGATTAATCAAGTGCTCTTAGTCAGCGGTTTACCTTTAAACCATTGATTTTAAAATATTACCAATTGTTTCTTGTGGTTGCGGCTGGTGGTATGTTTGCTCGTAGGATATTTCAAAAATGTATCCGTGAATTTTAGTGATTTATTTGTGTTTCGCTGCTGGTACTTGTACATTTATCAATATTGAGGATAGAAACACGAATGGTGAGGAAACCGGTTCAGATTGATTGATGGATTACGTGGGAATTGGGGGGCGACGTATTTTTCTTTATTTTTACATTTTGATTTATTCAATATTAATAGGCGTAATTTTCAATATTTTTGAAACCCTCGTGGGTTATAAAATAGACAGTTTTGTAGGAATTGAATTTGTGAAAGGTAGGTAAGAATTTTGTTTAAGATTTGAGTAGGCAATCCAATGGAATTCTTTTGAATTAATTTGGGGAACAAATTATGCGATTTATCTTAGCTTAATAATTTCAATCTTGCCATATGAAAGATTAAGTCCACACTCCCGGCCCCATCCAGTCCATCCCAAGGACTCAATGCACCTTCTAGGAGTCATAGTCAATTCAGGAATCACATGGCAGGATGACATATCCTATATCGCAAGATCGGCGTCCGCTAAGTTGAGCTACCTATACTTTAGCCCCAAGCAACGTCTCCTTCTCTACAAAGCACAGGTTAGATCAGGCCTGGAATATAGTTTCCATATATAGAGCTCGGCCCTAAGACATTCACTTAACCTACTTGACAGCATACAGAGAAGAGCAGTTCGTCTTATTGGAGACCCTTCACTCATATCGACTGACTTCATGGGTCAGCGACTTGTCTTCTGTGCACCAACGGTTGTAGGTTGGTGCACAGAAGACAAGTCGCTGACCCATGTTTGTTCTATAGGTAGTACTTCCATGGTAAATGTTCAGAGGAACTCAAGGACATTATCCCTCGAAATGCAACTTTTGGGCGCCCCACAAGACAGGCTACTAATGCTCATGACCATACAGTACATTTAACAACCGCGAGGACATCCAAAAAAACAAGCTAACTTTGGAACTCGCTTCCTGGGGATATATTTCCTGAAGACTACAATTTGCAGCAATTTAAGTGCAGAACTAACATACATCTGCATCTTGGAGAGCTGTTGAAGCGTTTCCCTTTCGTTTCGCCTTTCCGATGTATAGCTGAGTGAAAAAAAGAGGCGTGGCGGACGGAACTGGCAGAGGCTTTGAAGCACGTGGAGCATATGGACAGCAACGCACCTGCCCGACGAGTCTTTGAGTCCACCCCGGAGGGAAAACATAGCAGAGGAAGACCCAAGCTTAGGTGGCGCGCACAATTGGAGGACTACTTCAACCAACTTGGTGTGCGTAACTGGTGGCAGCTAGCTAGGGACCGAAGTGACTGGCTTGTTGGCTGAGGCCGTGATCCACCCCGGACTGTAAGTGCCCCAAAAGCAAGTAATAGTACATTTACACCGCACCTAAATTCAACATTTCAGCAGACAACATTTCGAAATCCAATTTTGCGTTCCCATTGAAACTTCAACATTTCAAATGACAGCTAGTACCAGAATTGATTCTCACTGGTGTTTTTTATGCTTCGAAATCAGAAGTGGTTTGTACCTAAAGAATTAATTTTATAATTATATTAATCTAAACATGAATATAAGTGATAATTCAGACATATTAAATGCAGTCTTAAATAAATAATATTAAATACAACAAAAAATTCCTCATCGGATTTTTTTACAGCGGTTTTTTTTGTCAGTGAGCCCAAAAGTCATCAAAATGAGGTTTGTTCGATTTGACATACTTGCAAATGCAGCGATGAAATTCAACATTTCGCTGAAATTCAACATTTCGAAATGCTGGAAAATGTATGGCGAAATGCTGAACATTTGGCCTGAAATGCTGCATTTAGTCGAATTGATGAATTTAGGTGCGGTGTAAACGTACTATAAGATTCAACCCTCGACATTTCACTTGCGTAAATAGATAGTTGATCCCGCATACTCAACACTTTCTCATTAAAAATAGATACCTCAACGCGCTATAACTTCCAAGTAGAAAAAGTTAGAAAACGGAGTTATTACCAGCAAGAATTGGCCCTTTCATAATTTCCAAATCAGAGTTCAATTGGAACACACTTTATTAAGATTTCCTTGTAAGAGCCAACTAAGCTAGTTTCGCAATTTTTAAAAACATGTTTAAAAGTAAAAAAAAGTATATCCCAAAACTCATAATATTTAACTACAAAAGTTCACAAGACAAACAAATAAAATTAAGCAAATTATTTTATACAATATGTAAACTCTAAAAAGTATTTTACGTTATACTATGTATAATCTTTCACCTACCTACCCTGAATATCGCGGTTGATAACCCCAATTTATATATTTTTTTTTCTGTAAAATGTTTAACACAACATGCAACTACGTTTATTTACATAAATGAAATGAAAAAAAATACAGCAACATTCTTGTCTTGTGTGTGTGCCAATAACATTAACAATTAATACCAAACAACTTGTGAAAAAAAAAAACAATTACAACAAAATAAAATTCAAATAATAAACGTACAACAAAAATAATCGTTTAAATAATATTTTTTTTTAATATTATCTTACCTGCATAAAAATCGGGTAGATTTTTGTTTTGTTTAATTTTAGAGAAGATATTCGGCGCCGATACAAAACGTCGCGTAATCTGAATAAAAAAAATAAACAGGAAAAAAATAAGAAAAAATAGGTATAAGGAATACATATTTCTGTGTTTTTTTTTTTCTTATATTTTTAAGCAAAAGTTTTCTTATTTAATTAAGTTAGTGTTATTTTGAATTTTAATTTTAGTGTTATTAGCACACACACGAACGCGAAAATTATAAACATTTTCGAAGCCAAAACATATACAATTCGAAGAAGAAGCAAACAATTATTTTTTTTATCTACTAACCTGAGTATCCCTTGGGATATACCATGGTGACCTCATCGAACTTGGGCTTCTTAATACCTTGCGCTGCCGTCGGACAACCTGAAAGTGACCGATGCGTTAGAAATGTCCCATTTATATGTCCGGTGCCATCACAACCCGGAGTGGGGCAATTCACACCATCAAATTTCATAGCAGTTGCGGCCGCAACTGCTGCCTTATGCTGCTCCACCGTACCTCCATTCTCCAGGACCCGCAATTTGTTGCGATTCGCTATCGGACAGCCAGATGCGCTACACATGCAAATGAACATACAAATACGATTATGTTAATTAATTTTCAAGGAAAGGGGTTTCAAAGGTTTGTCCTACCTTCTATGGGAAAGGAATTTCCCTGTTGAATGTCCAGAGCCGTCACATCCTGGTATGGGACATCTGAAAAGAACAATATGTGCTACATTGTCGAAGGGACAGAGAACAAAAAATAATCCCAAACTCGACAAAACAATTGTTCCCTCTAAAGGTAAATATCAAATGAGCAAATATAATTCGTACCTCAAGGGTTCCGAATCCTGACCGTCACGTGGTTTACTCTTCGGTTTATTCGCACGAGGACATCCCGATAGACTGCGATGCGATGAGTAGTTACCGGTTACGTGACCAGAACCATCACAACCCGGCGTCGGACACTTCAGCTCCTGCGAGTGGGATTGCAAGTGATTCCTATCGGTACGTGGACAACCCGTTAAGCTGTAATTAAACATTGTATTCAGAGATTAGCGAAACGTAATGTTAATCATTGAATTTCAAAAAGCACCAGAAGTATCCACCCAACTGCGAGAATACACAAAATTCAATTAAACACGACTTTCAATTTCTCATGAGTTTACCCTTTCCGCCAAAAAAAAACACCAAACCTAGTGGAGATAAAGTTGTATTGACTTTCCACCGAGGATACTGCACATCCTGATTATGCTAATATTCAAAGCACACACATACAGATACCCACTCTTAATGGAATAATTTTTGGTAAATTCAGTAAAATATCCGAACTTTGCAGACACATGGTAATTTGTGTGTGTGCACATGTACATCCTGAAGACAGACAGAAGGGTTTAGAATAAAAGTCCCCAAAAATTGAGCCAAAGGAAGTCATCAGAAAAAGGACCAAAAAAACATGCAACAGAAAGAATAGGACTTTGATTTTTGTTTTATTACATACAGATACAGTAAACATAAGCATAGCTGCGTCTCAAACTCTCATAAATAAAAAATGTTCTAATAACAGAAACGAGATAAGCAGAATTTTATGAGGTAGCAGAGTTCTGCTTATACGGTGTGTGTCGTTACTCGTACGGGATATGGGCTCATTTGTAGATTGTATGCGAACATAGCACACATATTCATTGCCATATCTTCAAGCTTTTATTTATGTATGCAAATGAACGGACGTGTACATCCTTAGGGGCTAATTTCTTTGAATCTTCATTATTCGGTAATAATGTATGCGAGAATGAGTGCAGAAAAGTTTTTAGAAATTGTAACGACGTTGTTGCCATTGGAAATGAACGAAGGGTAGGAAGAGGAACTGATCAATTTATTGTTTGTTCTCTGCTGATGATGTTTCTATTCTTGGAAATTAATTTGGACATTTTAATTAAAAAGTAACTATTTTACTTATATTAAGACAAAATGGTTCTCGAATGTAATTAACTTAAGGCCGTGTGTCAATTGGGCTAAATAATTACAACGGAAAACCGAACGGAACAATTTCTGACAATATCGTGTCGAAAAACGGAGACATCCAGCTGTCAAAAAATTACTCTAATCCAGAAGCTAGATAATAATTTATCCTGTTGACGAACGGTACTTACGACAATAATGAAGTTCGACATTTTTAAGCCAGCATTGATCGCCAACAAGCTACGTGTATGCCTGTAAACAGCACTAAACTTGTGTTCAGTAGATTAGAAAGGATTTTTTTTTACTTGTGCATATTTTCTATCAAAGACAACATCTTCCAATTTGTTTAAATCCCTTGTATATTGCGAAAAAATTCCCATAAATTTCTCACACTATACCTATCACGAACAAAAATAAAAGAAAAACAATTTTTTAAATAGCTGCCACTGGAGAAAGCCATATTTAGCTGATTCACAAATGGATCACGGCAGAACACCTGGGAAAAATGTAGACAGGCTAAAATGGTAATAAAATGGCCGACCTGCACTACTCAAAGAATTGTTCTGAGCTTGAGTCGAGGAACATTGAAATGGGTGGTGGCATTAACTACAGGACATGGTAATTTCGGGTATCATTTTAGGAAGATGGGCCTTAGAGAGGATGATACTTGTAAACTATGCCTGCAGGAATCGGAGACAGCGGCCCATATACTGTGTCAATACCCAGCTTTGGGTGGCAGAGGAATAAGGATCTTGGAACAACATTGGGTCGAGACCCATTGGATGAAACAGATCTCACATAAACAGATGCTAGCGTTAACGCTAGGAATCGAACCCAGGGAAGAAATGTGGGGAAGTTCAGAGAGTCTCTCTGGGTAAGATTTATAGTGGTAGAGAGACGGAAAGAGCCCTGACAATGGTGGTCTGATTCAAATGTCTCTCCAAATCTATATATAAGTGATATAGTGAACACGAAACCGTTGATTTTTTTAATAGCTCGGTTGAATTAGATCACATTTCCGATAAAATGCGAACTATTCAGGGCTTATATTCAGGGCCTATATTCCCAGCCCCAAATTCTCCAATGAATGACCCTAAATTGGACTGACAGTAGGTAATACAGTAGACGCTCGGTATAGTGAACCCTCTGTATAGTGAACTATCCAATATAGTGAACCACCAACATTTTACACAGGCTACTCTAAATAGTGAACTATGAAAATCTCGATATAGTGAACTCAGATTTTTTTTTCGCAAAAGTCAAAGAAAAATGTTCCAGTTTAGCAATGCGTGTGTGTTTTTTTTTTGATATTCTAGTTATGAAGGTTAGGTTAGCCACCTAGACTGTCCCAAAAACAGAACACAGGAAGTGGCCAGAAAAATTATGGGCCTGACATTACAGGTGGGAACTCTATTGCTACCTAAGAATTTCTTTTAAAGAAAGGTATCTCCGTACATCTTACAGTGATGGCTGAAACAGTCAACTCAATTGGTTAAACATTTTTGAATTTAGCATCTCCTGGTGGCGGTTTCTCTTCGGGTATAGTCGGAGGGTAACCGTAGCAGTCCACCCCCTGTCTATTGCCTCTGATAGTCCACCACTGAGGAGAGAGGGACTGATACATGGCAGAAATGGGTGGTTGAATCAATCTGTTCTTCTGCTTGACCAAAAGTCTGTGGATAGATTGTCTACTGGAAGAAAAGGATGGAGGGTAACCGTAGCACTCTGCTCCCCCCGTTTATTTCCTTTGAAATCCCGTCCACGAGATAAAGACTGGTGTTGACCAGAAGAGCTTGATTGAAGCAAACCACCATACTGCTTGGTACCAACAAAAAGTGTTAGAGTTTTTCCTTCAGGGAAAGCAAAGGCGAATGGTGACCGAAACAGTTTAACAGTCTATTGCCTCTGACGAGATGTTTAGAGTGTCGAAATGAAATTGACTATATCGAGCGTCTACTGCATGCGAACATCTACTGCTAGTAATGAATATTTTGTTTACCTAACTTAAATTTCAATGCTGGCAATGCCAACAAATTGGCATTTAGTATCTACAAATTTTTATCAGTAAATGTCTTCACCAATATGAACCATAATAGGTACAGCATGATACGAGGACACCCAAGTGCATCACCTCAATAAGCACGATAATCCAAATCCGTTTAATGCAAAATGCTCACAAAAACCAAAAACACAAATCAATTTAAAAGAGATTATGACTGCCAAACAATGAAAAAACTGAAGAAAAACTACGAACAAATTCAATGAAACTTATCATGGAGGCAGAATTAAAACTTTTGATTTTGAGTAGGATTACACAAAAAGAGAGCGCGAGAGAGAAAATGTGTTCGAGTGTTCTGTCCGAGTAAAATCCTCAAGAGTGCTTATCGCTTCTACTTCATTGGAGCAAAAGTGAACTTTTTTAATTGAAAATCCTAAACCAATCCCCTTCGTCATTCTTTCAAAATCCTCCATCCACTTTTGCCTGTCCCATATACCAAATGTAGGATTTTACAATCTGGTGGGTGCACTTGGATTAAATGTACTAAATCAGCACCTTAACTTATCTGCACGAAGCAGTCTCATGTTGACTAAGGATATTCCTTTCTCTTATTTTTCTATTATTGAATCTCTTACTTTAACTTTAATATCAGTGCAGAATAAAAGACTTAGAGAAAGTTCTAATGCGGGCATTAAAACCCCCCATCAGGTGCAACAGCACAGAGGACTTTAGTCTAGCATCTGCTACAGTAAAGTGTTGTAAGTCTGGTGTGTCGCTTGATGATGATAAAATACACTTTCGGGGAAAGATGCTAATTACCTTTGAAACGTTCTGTGGTCCTTAGAATGCACTTCATGCCATGAAAATATACTCGCATAAGGATGAGGAGAGGACCATATATCATTTAATTTTCTTTAAAATTTCCTGCATCCTTGTGCAGTGTCTTATACTACCACCACATGGGCACACAGCATGTAGGTGTTTACACATCCACTGGTGAACAGCAGACTCATAAAGCACCTAATTATTTTAATAACCGAAAAAGGGTAATCTCAAGACTCTTATCTTTTGGGAATTCCATATATTGGGGGTGGCGTGTATTCATATAGCGAGGTACAAGGATGTGTTGGCTGTCTAAGTACGATGCTTCATTTTATGGAGAAAATTTAATGTGCACCCATTCTCGTTGTTGACCGAAATCGGTTATGCTCTTGGAATACGAACGAGTATTCACTAGAAAGCGAAAAAGGGTTGAAAGGTGAAATCTTAACGAAGGTTATCCCCAAAAGTTAAATAGTGTACCATTAATGTGGGGTTGCACACACATTTTCGATATAAGACGGCACGCATGTGAAAGTATGACGAGCAGGGGGTGCAGACAGCACCTCCATTTAGTGAATAGCCGTCGTCACCACATATAGTGAATGTCGTTAGAATGAATTTAATAGAGGGTTGATTTAAATGGATGAAGCTTAAAGTTATATTTAAATTTAACTGGGGTCTGCACTTCAATAATCGCAAAGTTGTTGTGTTTTTTTTTTGGCACGTAGGTAAACATCAGTTGAGATAAGCAGCCAATTTTTCACGTTTAAAGCCGTTTAATCTATGATTTTCTGAAAAACTTCTTGTGCAAATATTAACCGAAATAGAAAATATTTATACATAATGTAAAAAATAAAAAAATAACGCAAAATTCATTGAATCCGTTGCATCCGCTTCTTCGACACATTTTCAACTCACAGATAAATGAAAGTATGGAAGTGGAAGGTGAGGTGCAGGTGACCGACCCACAATAAGCAACGCATATAATGGATACGACGGCAAAAGGCAGATGGACCCACAAACTGATCCCCATCATCGAGGTCTGGACAAAAAGAACAAACGGGGACTGCCATACGGCAGGATGGGTATAGTTGTTCCAATTCTGGCGAGTTAATCGGCCTTACAATTCCCTGGAATGTCTCTATGCCCCAGCACCAAAAAAAGATGAATGTTGAACCGTTCGGCCATCCGTAAGAGATGATCGGCAGTCGAGGACTACTAGAGAAGTTATAGAGACCGAATCCTAGGATGTGATGGCTGCTTGGTTGTCCAAGAATATACAGATATCTTTAACGGATATCACGTTTTTCTTGAGCCAAGATAAGACTTTTTTATCGCCATAATTTCCGATTGTAACAAGCTATAGTAGTTTGGTAGACGGAAGTAGGGCTTAAGATTAATAATTTCGGAGAAACGCCCCTACCAACTCCGTTTTCGAGCCGTCAGTATAGAAGTCAATTAATTCATCTTCTAAGAAAGTAGTCTCATATTCCAGATTGTTCTGGATGAGATGGTGAAGATAAATTGTCAAAATTTAGGGATGGAGTGATGTAGTCTGTAGTGTTTTCGGTTGAGATATTGAAGTTCTTTAGAATGGAGCCATAGATCGCAAGTCTTTTAGTGGTCTCCATTTTTAAAATCAGAAGCCAAAAAAAAAAGATACTGCTTTCAAAAATAAATATGATGCAAAGAAAGTCTCTATAGGGTTTTTGTAAGTACGCTATATAATATATCCTTTTAGTCGGAGTGAGCAAGTATACCGTTTGCTTAGCTATGCACAATTCGATTCTTATTTCTAAAGGGCTCGAAATTCGTTGTTTCCATTATCAATTAAAGCCAATCTATACTATACTAATCATTAATTTATGTCAGAAGGGTCATTCTCTAAAGGTACTTCTAACTCAATTCGTACCTTCCCCAGCTATATGCAAAGACCGTACCTATACATACTCTGTATTGTCTTTCAGCACCTCGAATCCATTAGAATTCAAAGAACAGCAAACGTGATTCTAATCCACCACAAGACGTTGAAAGGAAATTCCAACTCGTGCATGACTAATCCGTTGGATATACAATGACATTCGAGGATATAGTGAAATTACACCATACCATCTATTTAACCTTCCTCTGCACATCTAACACAATAACAAGATAAACTCTTATAGATACAACACACACACTCACCCATCCTTTGTTTTATCGTGCTGTGGTATATGCTGCGGCGGTGGCATTGAATAACAAGACGCTGGACTCGGTGAGTAACCACCTGAAACTGGTGTCGGATATCCGCCGGGACCAACAGCAGTTGCATACGGATTACTACATTGATATGCGGCCGGTCCATAACCATGATAACCAGCTGGAGGATAATCGGATTGCACGACCATGCCATAGCCAGGATGAGGACTGTAACCTGAAAAAGCACACACACATATGAAACAATAAGTCAAAAAGTGAAAAAGTGAAATGAGTGCGCTTATACGTACCACTTGGATCCCTGTAGCTATCTATGTAGTGTGAACCACCACTGTCTGGAGTCGATTCCCGACTATATGGACCCGGTCCACCGATATGTCCAACCAAACCGAATCCCAGCGGTCGTGGTGGTCCGCTAAAGTCGACCGGTTCAGTTTGTGGTGATCTTGGAGCACTGCCAAAGCCATGTGGATGGCCCAGGGCGTCTGGGTGTGTACCGTACTGAGGACTCGTTATAATACTAAACACAGAGATAATGGAGCAGAAGAAGAGAAATGCTTAAAAATCAGCAAAATCGGTTGCAAACAAACTACCTGTGAGGCAGCCGCGTGACACTTAAATCCAACGTCTGTCCCTGCGGACTTGGCACTTGGGGGCTGGCTAAATGTGGACTCGAGCCCGGCTGAGGGCTTCCACCGATTCGCTGGCTATAATGCGGGGAATTAAAACCTTGTGGACTAGACGAGGTCACACTCGATGTGGACAAATCAATGACAGGTCCATTCGGTGATGGCGATCCAGGACCGCCTTTGTTGTAAGCTGCCGCTGCGGCCGCAGCCTGCGCTGCAGCCACCTTAACCGACAGATTAATGGCGGAGAAGCCCGGTGGCAGGGGACCCATACTCGGGTCATAATGATACATCGGCCTCGGATAGATTGGCCCATTATTTTCATCATGCTCCGCCTTTAGCATACTCGCGTGGACCATTTGTTGTTCCTGTAGGTACTTCTGCTGTTGCTGGTTGAGATCATCCATTGCCGCTGACGACTGTGGCAGGTAGTGATACATATTCGTTGGTGTCCTCTGTGAAAGGCAGTTGTTCGGGTCGTACCTTTCGAATGCGGTCGAGGAAATTGACATGGCATTCGGTTCGTATGATGGACGATTCGATGTGTCGTAAGTGGGTGTTCGTGCAGCGCTAACCGAATCTGTCGAACCACCACCACCGTGTCCATTTAGCATATCACTCCCCGCATACGAGGCTGATGGCTTGGTAATTGATCCATTACTCACCATATCACTCATGTGGGAGTACCGCATCACTGAGGCAGCATCCCTGCCATAGGGGTCGTCCATTGAGCTTAAATGCGAGGGATTCGCTGCCGAACTCGCTCCATTGTTATTGTTGTTGTTGTTGTTATTGGCGCCTTGCTGTTGAGATGCGGCTTGTGCGGATGTAGTCCCATTACTACTGCTGTTGCTCATTAAATTTGCTGATCCTTCAAAAGTGCCTCTTTGCTGCTGCGGACTCTCTTGAGAATTTTGCTCATTTATTTGTTGCTGCTGTTGTTGCTGTAGACCAACAAAGCCATTCATCTCTTGAGGCTGAAGTGCTGCTCCGCCGGATGACAATTGACTGCCAGCATTACGAAGGACAACATCATTTGTCCTTTGGCTGTTACTGCCACCAGAAGAGCTGCCGTTATTGTTGTTGCTGCTGCTGCCGTTGCCATTTAAGTGTGATGAATGCATGCTGTCATTGTTTGTCAATGGGGGTTGTTGTGAACCACCGCCACCACCACCACTGCCGTTGGCATCCCCTGAAATCGATGATTTCGATTGACTATCCAGGGTGCCGTACCCGGGCGTTGAGCTCGTATCACCGCCACCAAGGTAAGGGTGATGTTGCATCACCGAATGGCTATGACTGTGACTGTGTGGATTTGGGCTCTTCGCATAGCCCCCCAACCCCACTCCCGACTCGGACTTAATATGGACACTTGATGGGCTGAACTCCGATTTGATTATTGGCATCGTATTGGTCGGGTTGTTGGTCGTATGCCCCATTATATTATGGTTGTTATTACACTTTGACGACTTGTTGTTGTTGTTGTTATTGTTGTTATTCACACAATTCGTGTTGTTGTTGTTTAGGTAAACATTCGAGGTGATTTTCACTTTCTCACTCATGTGGTGGTCCTTCTCCATAACATCGTTCCCATTCGATGGGTAAAGGCTCTTCATTTCGGACTTGATTGAAGGAGAATTTTGACTGGCTACTGCTGTAAAATGTGTGTTTTTTTTTTAATAAAATTTGAAAATCGTCCTTTGAAAACTCTTTAGCGGGATAGACAATAAGTTTCTAATATTTTTACTAATTAACAAAAAAAAACACAAAAGTAACAAATTAAAAAATTTGTCTGTAATGTATATTTACAAACCTTTGGCTACATCATTCTTCTGCTGCAGGACTACCAGTCCATTTTGGTATTTAGCCTCACGGGCTGCTGCCTTTATAGCAGCAGCCTTTGGACAACCGGACAAACTTCGGTGTACACTACGATTTGAACTGACATGACCGCGACCATTGCAGCCCGGTGTTGGACATTTTAAAATTATTTCATGCAACGCCAATACTTTTGAAATTTCAAATTTTGTTGTTTAAGAGAGATGTGCATTTTTTGGGATTTGTGTGACGTATATGTATGCGTTGATGGGTAGTAAAAAAATGTTAATAATTTTTGATTAGTCTGACGCCTTTAAAATTTGGTAAATATTGAGTATAAGTTTAAAACATTTACATCCAATTTATTTTATTTGAAACCAATTTACGAATTTACACTTTTCTCAAACCCACATCACAATTAATTTACTATAATAGTTGTTTTAGAGTTTCTTTGTTGTAAATATTCAAAAAGTCTTTGATTGAAAGAGTTACAGAAGATAGATTAATTGCGGGGGGCGAGATGCAGTAGAATAGGTATTTATACAGTTTGTTAGACAGACCGATTAGAAGGTTCATACTTTAGATGCGATGTATACGATACTTAAGCGGACAGACTATTATGTATATTGTACTCAATATATGACACTTTTTGTGATTAACAAAAATTATTGACATTTTATTACGCATAACGTTTCGATAAAAAATAAAATTAGGTAAAGATTGATAAGGGAAAACGAAAAATCTCCACCCCGCTAAAAAGTATAAAACATCGAATAAAATGCAAGAAATCTTGTAAAACATCGCATGCATAAAAGTATGTGTATAGAACAGAGTAACCATGCAAATTAAACAGTATTTAGAGAAGCACCAAATTGAATACTTACGTTCAGGGGTCACTTTATCACGTTTTGGACAACCGGAGAGGCTGTAAAAGAGAGTTGGTTATTTAGCTATTTAATGTTCAAAATATTTAAAGTTAAAAAATATAAAAATAAATTGCGAAAATGAAAATAGGTGCGCGATCATTATTTCCACTATACTCCCATAATAATTAGTATGAGTTATAAATCTTTGAATGGTGAGCTGAAAAGAGAAATGCCACAAACAATGGCCGGTTCCACTAAGATATGTGGAATAAGAATTTTCACAGTAAAAATTTGACCCATCGACTTTCCTCTTTTGGAGTTGGAATTTCTCCTAATAGCTTCTAAGTTCTAAGTGCTCACTTTGGCCACAAAAAGAAATGACAGCTTCCTAGCTCTTACTGTTTGGACTAGGCATTGATCTCCAATCATTCAGGACAAACTGTTTTATGAGACAAGTTAATAACACAACAAAAGATAGACCTACAAGCTCATTCTCAAAAATTAAGGTCTGGATAGAGAAAGTGGCTATCGCACCCCCACGCTTTTCAGGAGTCGGCAAATCGAGCAATTTTCAAAAATTTGGTCTTAGGTTTGAATTTTCATACTTGTAAAAATGTATACCTACAAGTCGGCATTTTGAAACGTTCCACATGAAATTCTTAAAATTTAACGAGTTTCGATTCGATTTTAAAAAGGACGGTAAGCATCGGTGAATTTGCCGACTAAAATCCTTAAAATTTAGCGGATTTAGATTCGATTTTAAAAAGGACAGTCGGCATCGGTGAATTTGCCGACGGAAATCCTTAAAATTTAGCGGATTTAGATTCGATTTTAAAAAGGACGGTCGGCATTGGTGAATTTGCCGACGGAAATCCTTAAAATTTAGCTGATGGTTTAGATTCGATTTTAAAAAGGACAGTCGGCATCAGTGAATTTGCCGACTGAAATCCTTAAAATTTAGCAAGTTTCGATTCGATTTTAAAAAGAACGAGCCGCATTTCTGATTTGAGATTAAATTCGAAGGAATATGTTATTCGCTAGTTTGTGTATTATTGAAGTTTGGAAATCGAAATTTCGTTATTTAAACTGATTATAAATTTGTTTTCTTAATACAGCTGATGGCTGAAATTCGGGAACTGCCGCAACCTAGAAAAGTGTGCATGTGATAACGGACTGTCAAAACTTGCGAATATTCGTTCGTTCGTAGATAGTTGGTCGCTCTCATGTGAATGGTCCTTTAGGTATTGGCCCAGGGGTGTTCCTGTATGGCGGCGCCCATAGAAACAAAAACTATCAAAATCTTCAAAATCCCGAAGACCAACGAATCGATTGATCTGAAATTTACAGGTGATCTTAGATATTGTCAAAATTAGACAATGTGGCGTGGGGGTGGACCTCCCTTTCAAAAAACATCTTTATTGGGGTGAAATTCTGTAACGTTAGATATACCTCGATAACCGCTGGGCCGATTTCCATGATTTCTATACAGTCGGTAAGTTCATGAAATAAGTCGGCATTTAATTTAAATTAGCCGGCGCGCGGGGCCAACTCCTTCCTTTATTTTAGAGCCGTCTGTAAATATTGACAGTTGTCTGTCGTGTAAGACAATTCGCGAATCCCATTGGTTCCTGCCCGGTATTTCATTTATAACGCCTTTTTCGAAGTTAATATTCGTAGGAAGGTAATCGGTAGTAATGGGCAAGGGGATATTCTGTAGAAGGATTCTAGCATGCTCATTTGGTTGTTCTCCCCAGTCAGTGCTTCAATTCCCTTAGTCTGTCTGCCACGTTTGTGGCTTATTCTTTGCTGAAGTCTTTTGGTTACTACGAAGATGTATAAAGTATAATATGTATCTTGCCGGAGACATGTGTACATTTTTTAACTGGATGGTTGAGTGAATATCATTGCAGAGTAAGATACTACCGAGAAAGTGTATATTTTTGGAAGCTGTACTTAATTTTTTTTCAATTGATTTGGAATGACAGATACAAAAATTGTGAAAAGAGAAAATTGTTTGTTATATAATTTTATACAAAGTATAGATATAACTAAAAGTACAGTAAAAGAAACATAAAATTAATTTGTTAAAACAAACCTTCTGTGATGCGAATACAGCCCAGTAGAATGACCCTGACCGTTACATGTAGGAGTCGGACATTTCGTTCCATCTGCAAAGATTGTACTTATTTGAATTAGTTATCATAAATAAGGACCATAACTAACATTGAATTTTTTTTTCTTCATGCAAATAAAAAATAAACATAAAAATTACAATAAAATTAAATGTTCAAACTTATTACAAAAGTATAACAGCATCATATATAAGGAACCCACTTCCCGAACCGTCTCATTCATTTTCAGCAACAATTCCAAAAGAAACTTTGTTTTTCTAAAATGCAAATGAAAATACCAAATTAAAATAGCTCTCGCACTCACAAACATAGCGCCAACAGGAAGGCAAATAAAAATGACACCAGATGTGAAACTGAATTAATTTTGTGGATTCTCACACCACTAACATTAGGTACAACTGCCATTGTAAGAACTAAATGTACTTTCTTCAGTAGATCTAGATGGTTTAAAAAAAATTTGAATAAATCTCGATAATTTAAAAATTCCGACTGAGTGCGAATACGAGTTACTCGTATTTGGATTAAAATCGTTACAAGTAGAGTTCTTAACTGCAAGTGAATCTGCGCTCTATGTTTCACATGTGGGACAATTCATTTGCATAGGACCGAACCCCATTCCATTGCCATAGAATAGACACACAAATGTGTGGGGTTTCTAAAGAGGAAGGTTTGTGGAAGAATTTTTAAATATGTCAAGTGTCGTACGCAGTCACTTTTAAATATTTACCCAATGCCAACATCAGTCTAGTTCACTATAGGTAGGTACTCGTAACTCACTTGTGATTAATTAAAATTTTGCCATAAAATAATAAATAAAAGTCATCTTTCATTTCCAGAGAGGTGAAACGAATTGAAATTCTTGATTTTTGCACCCCTTTTTCAAAATATCTACACAACATCCTTGCACGCACCCCTTCTTTAAAAAGTGTGTAACATGTCAACCTCCTTATTCCAATCAACCTCGAAATTAGTGTTATTAGTGGGTTAAAATTGAAATTAAATATTTTAGCTTGTATTGTGTCAATGTAACGTTATGGCGACATGCAAATACCTAATGGGATTGGGTAGGGTATGGGAAGAGTCGGAAGTTGAACGTTCTTAGGGAACTATTTAAAAGTCATTCAGGCACACTTTGTGTGCTGTCATAATGACAAAACAAATACCCTATCGTTCTTCGTCTATTTTAAATGTCGTTTTTCTATCATAATTATCTTATATGCCAAAGTGAAATAAACCCCATCCGCCACCGAACCTACGACACACGAGTGCGTAAGTATCTAATGAAGAGTGTACTACTCGTATATCTAAAATGCCAGGCAAATGGGGAAATAATTATAATCTATGGAACATAAAGCGAAGGCGACATCTTTGTTAGGCACTTGTAGATTATAATGACTTGTTATGCAAATATGGATACAAAAGGCCTCAAGCCATATATAGGTACACGGGCGTATGTGTAGCACAAATATGAGACACAGGAGCTACATTCAAAGAATCAGAGTGGCACAGGAGAAGGTGTAGGTGGTGTGCTATTTGATAGAAATTCCTAAGCACTATAATAAGAAATATGTAAAGAAGAGTTTGCATCTTATGAGGTGCGGTATGTTACGGAGAAGATTTTGTCAAAAAACCCACAGTTTGTTCGCTTTTTTTTCTGCTAAACTATCCACAGAAGAGTTATAAAAGTAAAGAGTTCATCTCAACAAATATTCTAATCGTTGAAACATTTTTTCATTTCTAAAAATAACATTTTCAAAAATTTAAGATCAGATTTTATTAATACATAATACTAGCGGGCCCGGCAAACGTTGTTTTGCCTGCTCGTACATTTTCATTGTCCGTCAATTGTTCTGCGGCCGTTTCATTATTTGAAATTGTATTTATGATTTTTTTTAGTGTTTATTATTTGAAATTTTATTCATGATTTTTGTTTTGCTGAGTGTTTATTATTTGAAATACCGCCACATACCGGGTCCAATTGTGAATCTAAACCATCCTTAGTCCCCCTCAAACAGACACACAAAATTTCATTAAAATCGGCCCAGCCGTTTAGGACGAGTTCGGTTACAAACACGTACAGAAGAAGTATACATATATATAAAGAAGATTGACATTGAATTATCCCAGAAATATCGAGGTTGCTTTTGAGTGCGATGCAAGTGAGGATTCACGTTCACTTACCAGGTATAGGTAAGTCAGAGAAGCCAATTCATATTCTAAGATTTCGACACAGCGAAAAATTCTGTCGCCTCGAATGTAAATATAATTCTAGCTCGTCAAGTAGATTTAAGTAAAGTTAATTTTCACCAGTAAAGTTCATTTTACAAAAATAATTATTGCATTTGCTAAAATAAACTTTTCCATAAATGTCAATTGAAAAAAAGTCACTTAAGCAAAGTATTCAATATCTACACCACAACTAGACCTACAAACGTCGCTGAACCTACAACCCATAGAGCTTTACACAAAGAACGTGGCAGACAAAGATGCTCTCAGACTAAGAGAGAGAACAAAATTTGGAAGCCCGAACCGAATCATTCGGTAGCATACTTCACATTTTTTATCAGAGCGGACTTATGCCACTCACGGACTATAAGAAACCAAGGTATGACTTTGACAAAAAATTCAAAGTCTGTAGGATCGGACAGGCAGGACTGGCTCTCCCCAAGTACTGTTATAAAAGTTATGCCCAGCTTCACAAATGTCTCAAAGACTGATAATAGAACGGCAAATCAGTCCAGCGTTTTCGAGGCAGAGGTCTATGCGGTTAAGAAAGTGCCTCAAGCAGTCTTAGCGAGCGAACTACCAACAATTCAAATTACTTTCTGTGTGGATAGCCAAGAAACACTTAAAGCGATTAACTCCAATCCGGTAGACTCCAAATCCGTAAGACAATGCCTCTCCGCATTGAGAGCTATAAACCATCACACAGTGCTGCTTTGCTGGTTTCCTGGGCATGCTTGTGTGGAAGGGAATGAAGCAGCTGATAAACTGGACATACTATTAGCTGAGAGACAAGTATTCCCAACTTTCAACGCAGCTAAGAGCATCATCGATAATATCACATTAAACTTGGCTAAAGAACGATGGAACTAACTCGGAGTTTGTGGCCCGCAATTGTCACTAAAAGGTCAAAGATCCTAACACTAAAAGGTCAAAGATCCTAACATCTTTTAAAAGAAACCAAAATCGAATGCTCGTCGGGGTAATAACCGGACACTGCATCATTGGAAACATGGCCAAAAGACTGGGTATCTCTATACAAATGGCTTCCGCTGAAATTGCAGAAATAAAGAGGAAATAGAATCTGCGGATCATCTCCTGTGGCACTGTGCAGCCCTCAAACAATGCCGCTACTCTTTTATGGGAGTACGGTTCTTAGACGGATTGAAAGACCTAGCAACGATACCTTTACCAGATTTAAGATTGTTAGTTGCATGTCCTATCATGTACTATAAAAGGGTAATCACAATGGGCTTCAATGGCTTTTGGGTGAAAATTGCATTTATATGTAATGCAAACGGCCCCTCTAACCTAATCTGAAATAGTAGGTATCTAGTTTTTGCATTAGAGTGATGACAATCCGATTTTTAGTGTGAAAGCGGTCATTATAGTTTTCACACTATTTATGACTTTATAGTTTTCATTTATTTGAATCTTACAAAATCGCAGAAAAATCTGAAAAAGTCTGCTGATGAACAACGAAAGAATGGAGTGTTCGAAATACAGAAAATCGAAATCCATGAAGACCGATGAAGCGACTTTTTTAATTTCAAAAGTGTGGAGTGGCTGCGATTGCTAATACATAACAAACATTTTATTGTAGCAGAAAAGATACATCATCAGAAACTATTGCACAATTTCAGAGATATGGTAAAACTATCTTACTACTGAATTTAATTTAAGCACCACTCGAAATATACGCCAGTGGTGGTTTTATGCACGAATTCCACCTGCAATTGGCCAACTTGCGTTTGTTTTATTTAAATTCTAAAGCCTATAACTCTTTAAAACGATAATTCATACCTGATTTGCGGTACCTATTTCGAAACATCCTAAGACATTTGCACTAAAAACTGAGTTTATAATCATTAAACCCGATGAATATTATGGACGTGGGTTTAATTTTTGGGATTATCCGATTTAAATTATAATAAGGGAAAAATCTCAAAATTTCTAGAGTTTGCATCAATTTTCAGCAAATTGTCTATGGGAACCTTTCGGTGCCAGTTTCCTTTTTCCTTTCTAATATAAGAATAAATTCAGAGATTCCGATATTGATGAGCATCACTGAGGTTCTTGAACAAACAAATAGCACTTTCGAAACTGCCCTTTAAGGTCTTGACAATGAAATGAAATTGATTGAAACCAATACTGACGGACCAGCCATGTTCGCAGAATTTAGAGATTTTTTTCTGGATGTTGCTAGTTTTATTTTTCGAACACTACTTGTAATCGAAGTTTCGAATACAGGTACTTCCTACATTTGTACTAGCATATTTAACGAACTAAACGATTTTATTCTATTATTAGGAATGCGTCAAACTAGACTTATGCAACATATCATCTTACAGGTCAATTCTCAAACCCAAGGATATGACTATTACAAGACTTTGTTTTTTTTTGTTTTTTATAGAACAAGTCAACTTTTTAAGCCTATTTTTGGGGACTTTATTTCAGAGGCCTGCAAAATATAACAATTCCAGAGTAGAACTACAAATCAATTTTCCGTTTTTATATTGTCAGATAGTATATCAAACGTATGATTAGAAAAAACATACTCCACTTAATGGCAGAAACATTTAACTGTTCCACTTTGTCGAAAGGTTTCGTTTTTTATCAATCAATATTCTCTAGGAGGTAACAAAAAGCGTCATGCATTTAATATTAAGGTACACCGAAGGGCATTGTAATATTTTAAGCAAAGAATACTTTTAGGCGTTCCTATTGTGCGAAGTAGCATTTTAAATGTAAATCCCTACTAAGTGTCCCAAGTACCTATATGTGTACCTCCTAACCCCCTAAACCCTATATTATAGTATATTGTCTCCCACAACATTCAGTATATTAAAAAATTTCACATGTGTTATATCTAAAAGCTTTGAATTAACGGAAACAACACAAACAAACATAAACAAAAAAGCACAACACACAAAAGGACAAAAACACCCTTGCACAGAACACAAATACGCTTACCTCTGCTCAGGCTTCCAGGTGAAAATGATGGTTGTGTTGCGGCGCCCTGATCAAAGGCAATTTTGTCATTTGATGTCGTCGAGGACACAAGATTTCCCATGCCCGGACTACCGATATTGTTGACGGTAGTACCGTTGGCAGAGCTGCTGCCATTGCTGCTACTGCTGCTCACTGCCGATACAGTAACGACTCCCTCACGAGCAATATCCTGCATAACAGATGCTGCTCGACTTCCAACTCCTGCCGGCTGCAGGATGGTGTAGTGCTTTGTGTCAGGTGTTTCCATTGTCTGTGGATGATGCTGCTGCTGATGATGATGATGATGGTGATGCTGTTGTTGTTGTTGTTGATGCTGCTGCAGCTGGGAGTGCTGTTGATGATTGTGAAGGTGATGGTGGTTTGAGTTCTGAATGTCATCGTCATTCTCCTTAAGGGATTTCGTGTTGATTACCTTGTTGGTGGCATCGTCGCTTACAGCGGTAAGTCCCATACTCGGTGGCGTTGGTGGCGGTGGCAGCTGATGAGGGTGATGTGAATGATGATGCACACCTGCCTCTATGGCAGGATGTGGCTGATAGCTGAGGAAAGCCGATGTCGATTCATTACCATATGTGGGTGTCATCGTTGGTATGCCATACGCCGATGATATTATGCCGTTGCGCTTGATGTCAGTCGGTGGCTTAAATGCGGACGCCTGTGAGAATGGAATTTTTTTCCTCGATTCCATGTCGCTGCTCAGAAGATCGGATTTCGATTCAGAGCCGTACTCTATCGACGATGATGACGATGTAGACGAAGGCGATGTCAAAGTCTTGTACTGAGAATTTAGCCTCGCTTGATCGTTCTCCTTTTGTCTAGGAAAATACAAGAAATTATCGGACTCACGTCGGATGCACATTAAACTTTTTGAATCATACTTTGCGTATTTTTGCAATGGTGACGACCCATGCTTGTGCTCTTCGAAAAGATTCTGAAACGGCGGATTCTCATCCTGATCGTTCAGGCGATAGAGATTGTTTCGGGCATCTGGCCAACTACCCGATAGACTCTTAAGGGCGGCTTGTGTTTCACGAATCAGCGTTTCGTCATCCTGATCGTCACATGTAAGCTTACCATTCTGTTGAGCTAAAGATGGGGTGTTGCTGCGGCCATTCATAACCGGTGGAGCTATAGACCGTTTCTTCTGAGGCAGTGTACTCTTGTCGTTGGAATTATTATCTTGTTTTATCTGATTGTTGGACGTTTCCTCTTCACGACTGGAGCGCTTCTTGCGCTTTACCGTAGTTTCTTGGTCGTCGCATTTAACATTTGATTCTGGTAGAAGGTCTTTGGATAGCGGTCGCTTTGATAATGCCATCATTTCAGGAATAGACTTTAGGGAAGACACATAATATTTGGAAGAGATTGTTTTACGTATTTTCTTTTATATTTTAGTTACTTTCGAAATGATTTTTTTTTATAAAACTATAAACTTTTTTATAAACTAACTTAACCTAATTTTATACATTCTAAGGTCATTGATTTTATTGAATTTTTAATTCCTAAAGCAAACTAAAGCCGACGAAAATATTGATTCAATGAAAATCTAAAATCTAATAACTGCCATCTCAAATAAATTAGTGGACCTCTTGTTACCACTAACAACATAAAAGAGGAAGAAGAATTCTGGCCATCTTCATGCAGTCTTTCATAACTCTATCTCTATATCTTCATCTTAAAAGGTCTGAAAGAAAAATACTCGACTACAGCCTAAACTGTTTGATGTTTTGCGTCAAACATTAGACATAGAGTTTCTGGTTCTGCACACATTGAATCGGAATTGAAATCTGCATATATTTGAGCTACTATACGATTCATATTAATACCGAGTCCTAAGAAAATTCATAATTAGAGCTCTGAATAAAAATAATTTAAATATTGACCCATCTTAGACTTAACGTAAAAGCCGGCTATTTAAATACTATTGAAAACACCTGCGCCAAATCTATTTTAAAATCCTAAAACGACTGTCATTACACAGTTTAATTTCAAATACCTGATAATAATTACAACTTTATAAAATTCAACAACATTATTTCAAGGACACCCGCGACTTCTTCAGTTTCGTACCGGAGCAGATAGTGCGCAGCGCAGGTGTCAACACGGAAGGCGCTATCTTTAACAAGTCCGTTCAGCTGCTACTTCAGATTGGCAAAGCAAATGGGTTCAAAACTCCTAACTCTAAGAACGAAATGTGTGCTCTACAAAACCCATACCTATTCTGCCAGTTCTACTTTATGGCGCCGAGTGCTGGACTATAAGCAAGAAGGGAAAGCTGATACTGCGCTCCTTTGAAAGAAAAATACTTTGGCGGATTTTAAGTTCTGTGTGCGAGGAGAGCGAATGGAGGAGAAGATACAACCGCGACCTCTATGCGCTGTACCAAGATGTGGACGTATTCCAAAAAGCCAAAACACGTCGACTACATTGGCTTGGCCACATCGAGCGAATGGGGAATAATGCTCCGGCTAAGGCGGTCTTCGGTCTTCGGAACGCATCCCCCATCAGATAGTTGATTTCACTAAGGCGGCTCTCACATTGAGGCAACAAGCAATAAGCAACAAACAACTAGCAATTGTTAATAAATAATACGCAACTTTATTTTAACTTATTCTCATATTGAAGCAAAATTATTGACAGAAATTTCTAGCTATCAGGGATAATTTTCCAAAAGTTTTTAGAACTTTATATTAAAAACGGGATTGTCCAACAAATTTTCCAAAAAATTAATCACTAATGATAAATATTGTTATTGCGAAGCTGTATATCGTCAGCGATAAATATTTCCGCAATCAGCAACATTTTTCGTTTGACCGATATTGAGTTGTTTTGATCAGAAGGAAAAACAAAGATTACGAGAAGCTAGCGGTCGAGAAAGTTATTGCAGGAAGCAGGAGCAATGTTCGGGTGTTTTACCAGAGGGTAAAAAGATCTGCCCAGGGATATAAGCCCGAACTGAATCTTGCAGAGATGAGCATGGGAATACGTATGGTGGATCTAAAGTCGGTGCTGAGGATTTGGAAAGACCACTTCTGCAGACTGTTAAACGGTGAAGACGATCCGCTGTCAGGCAGAACGATTCATTCATTCCGAACGATGATAGCCAAAATTCCCGTCCACCCGACCAAAATGAGGTAAGGATAGCGATATCAGAACTTAAGTACAACAAGGCTGCTGGAGCAGATTGCCTACCGGCCGAGCTGTTTAAAGCGGCGGGAGATGACTTAATAAGGAGCTGCACCAACTTATCTGCAAAATTTGGCCGGAAGAAAGTATGCCCGATGAATGCAACCTCAGCATCGTGAGGCCCATCCACAAGAAGGGAGACACTCTGAACTGTGCCAATTACAGAGGAATAAGCCTCCTAAATGTTGCGTAGAAGATCCTGTCGGCTATCGACCAAAACTTCATACTCCGGCAGATCTTAGAAAAAATTCAGGAATTCCAGATCGATACACACCACCTCTTTATCGACTTCATTCGACTGTCACTGTGGACAGATATAACTTCGAAGTAGTTAAAGACTTTGTCTATCTAGGCAAAGCGACATCGGCGTAAAAATCAAACGACGATTCACTCTTGCCAATCGATGTTTCTTCCAGCTAAGAAGGCATATACGAAATTAAGAAGTAAAGCCGTCTCTCGCAGAACCAAGGAATTATTGTACATGACCTAATCATCCCAGTCCTTTTGTATGCTGCAGAAGTATGGACCTTATCGAAACCTGTTGAAATATAGTAGAGACAAAGTAGAATCGCTTTCTATTTAGATAACCCTCTCTTTAAACTAACTACTAGTCTATATTGTGGAACTTCCACATGTTGCGGCTCTAAAAACAATATTGTAGATAGACACTCTTCATTGATCAACTGCCTGTTTCTTAAGTAGATACATTTATTTAGCCATACCTTCCAACAAAAGTCGTTTAACATTCGATGCAAAAGATTTTTTTTATTTAGACTACGAGACAAATAAATGAATTAGTACAAAATTCAAGAATTTCGTGTTGACAATATTTATTTAGGCAAATACTGTATATTTCTATTCAAAAGACACGCATACAAAGAATTGAGCGTTCCCATTTTGTCTAAAATGTAAAGAATATAGCTTAAGTAAGCTACGTAAATTTTGGTTTGACCCAAGACAATAAAAATACATACTCGTTATTCTTTTGGTCTAAAAACAAGGAACTAATAATTTTAAGCCAGTAATAATTTTAATAGTAGTATACTCGTAGTATTGACAAACAAAGAACTCAGTATACCTACATAACTATATACCTCCATAAAACAAAAACCATTCATTTTGATTTACAATTTGGGAGCAATAACCGGTAAGTTAGGCTAAACTGGTTATGAACTTCCAAGAGAGCTAGGTTTTGTGCATGTGCATCTATGCAAAGGTTTATATTTATTTAAAAATTTATTTTTGTTTCAAACGTTTTTATTTGAAACTGATTCAATGTAGAGGTAAGTACATCGTTTACGTATAAACTGAATTTGAGATTTTCGGCAAATTGATAAGTAATTACATAATTTTCCTTCAAGAAATCGAATAGGGTCTATTTCATAAAAAATGATTTTAAAGATCATCTGAATACAAACGATTTACATAAGTATTATTCAAGCTCAAAATGATACCAAATGAAGACCAAATGTATGTTACAAGACGCAATATAAAGCCCAAGGATATAGACGATATTTATTGAAGATGAACGAATTTATTAGAATCATAGAAAATGATACCTAGCTATATAGATTCAAACATTCATCATCTGTAACTTAAGCAATTAGCTAGTTGAGAATTTAAAATATATTGCAACTTGGGCCAGTAGTTTTCGCATATCTTTTCATATTTGTTAGTCAAAATGAATGACAACATTATAAATGTACATAAATTCATTACATTTTGATGAACGACTACTTTTGTCTGGCAGTCACCGAATAACTTTGCAACCTACTCGCTTATAGGAAACGCATGTGAAAATGCTCTATATGTCAGTATAATAAATAAATATGTATTTCTTTCATGTCCATATAAAAATAAGCATATAATAAAAAACAGTCGGATGAAAGAAACGAACTTTCAATCACAAAATCCACTATTCAAAAGAAAATCTCACGCATTGTTGCACGGCAAATTTAGCTCAACTACCTATGCTTTTAAAAAAACTCACAGTAGACGTTGGGAACACACATTTTAGAGAAATGAATACGGCAGTTATTAACAGAATCTCCGTGACCAATGTCTGTTGAAAAAGCCCGCCAAATTGTGTATGAATGTAAAATAAATATTTTTTTTCTTGTAGGTATGCGTGTCCCAAAATGTACACAAGATTTTAATGTTGCGCCATTAAAAATGGTGCTAATGAATAAAAAAAGAGACATCGTGACAGCTGACAGTTCCGGATTATTAAAAATGGAGGGCTTCACGAAAGAACAGTGATTTTTAATTGTTGAGCAAAATGTTTAAAAATAATTAAGGTTTAATGATTAGCGATGTTTGCGATTTCAATCTTCTGATATCTAGATAGATACTCATTTTTTTCTTAATGGCTTTGCCAAATGTCAAATTTGGGATTCAAAAAATTCATGAGTGATTGTTGGGAGACAAATGCATCCACAAAGTGTCACTTTTTTGGAGCATATACATTAGATATATTGTAGCGAAATCAGAAAGGGAAAATTCTATTTCTGGCGCCATTTGAAGAAACACTTCACAGCGTTCTTGGCGATTTGGTGTACGTGGTCATTACAATGTTAAGTTATGCGGGCCGTAGGTCAATAAAATGCTTTTTACTTATTCGACATTTCGGGCGTCCTTACGTTCTTTATCATTGAGTCAAGAAGTTAACACTTTTGGTCACGTCGGTGCTTAAGGTCGTTTAAAATATCCAATTATTATTCTGAGGAACACAGATACCGGACAATGGAAAGTGTTTCGGTTTCGATGATGAAAGTAGGTAGCATTCATGGATAATGGCTGAAAGTTCGATTTTTCGATTTAAAGTCACCAGACATCATTGCGATTTAAAGGCAATAAATTTCATTTTATTAGCTGAATCCCTTTTAGAATGCTGCCGAGGTCGGAATTTAATGAGCGTAACAAACATACCAATTGATATAACAAAATTCTATAATTTAGAATCGCTTCTCGACCTTTTAATATGTGCGATCATAGTTAAGTCCACATATAATAATTAGATACATATGTATGTTTATGTATATCTATAACCGATACCTAACGATACGTATAAGAAATCAAAAAGTGTTCAAATAAGTCCGAACAAAATCAAAAACAGGAGTGCCCACTAAGTACCAAAATTCAATTTTGTGAAATATTTTGCTTGCTTACGAAGGTCGGTCTAAATAAATCTAAATCTAAATCTAAATCTAAATTAGTGTTCAGGTTAAATTGTATGCATTCATAATGGCGAAAAAATGTACAAAATTAGCTATTGTGACCGTCAAAATATTTAAGGTTAAAAAATGATAATTGGTAAGGCCGAATGAATTTAGAAATTCATAGCAAGATCGGAATTCGTAAAGAAGTCCGCATTTTAATAGGTGAACGGTGAACCATATTCACATTTTGGCTAGCTAAGCTCAAGACAACTTAACAGATAATTTGGAAAGCTACTTCTGTATTATTGAATAAAGTATGTTGTCTGAATTATTATTGGAAGCCTATTTTCAGTGAAATGGATGACAGTCCCTTTTACATTGACAGGCTTAGGAGTGGATCTTTTAAGAGTGACATTGACCTGATGCAAATCAGTCGTCTAATATGGGATGGCTATAGGACATCAGCGCTCTGGACTGAAAAATCGTCGATCCAAAATTAGACCCACAACGCAGTAGCGGAAGACCTTACCTTAGACGTGAAAGGAAACTTCAACACAAAGACAGTACTAACTATTGAGTCGTGTTTGTTGAGGGCTAGATTATAGCCCGAATATAGTGATAAATACATACAACTACGAGTACGTACTACCGATTTATGAAAGAGACAAAGTCTCTCCTCGTAAATTAATAAATAAATACTTTTTTTTTTCTTCTGTGAAGTATCCTATGAAACTTGTCAATAATTTTGCAGAAATTTGCGGCACTGCTCGGAATCTACATCTTTGCTTATAATATATGTACTTCCTAGTATATCTGCAACAAGCTTGTTAATTCCCTAAATGTTTTCAGGTCCAACTTAAATAAATAATTAAATGAATGTATTGTTGTTACTTTTATCTTATCAAACTACATTCGCGGTTCACCTAACTATCGTGTAGCTATGAGCTCTCATAATTATAGGTAGGTAATGAACCATACACTTTAAACAAGAAATAAAAATAAGCAAAATCACATCCCTCTGTTTTGTTTCACTGTATTTCGAAACTAACTCAACTGCCCTAATTGTTTTAAAATTTAAACTTAAAACAACAAGAAACGCCTAAAAGTATTCTCGTCAATTTGTTGATGGGTTTTTCATAAAGTTGTCCACAATTGAATTTATTTATTTCTATTTATAACAATAACATGTGATTTACCTACACAACAAGTCAGTCATCTAGTTTTATTCTGAATCTGCATTTGATAGTATTTATTTAAATCTTATATCGAAGCACTGTAATTTTTAAAATTTATTTTTATATTTTTTTAATTTATTGCACTTTTCCACTTTGGGTGTATATTTGCTTTGCTACAATCATTTCCTGATTCGTAAACTGCTATTCACCGAAATTCACTTATGCCAAAAACGGATATGACATTCCAGCACAGACCGCATGTAATATACCGGCAAAGTCATAAAACCGAAAACTATACTTTTGACTTTGATTTCGAAAACGAAACGCAGACACACTTTGGATGTTCTTAACGAAATTTCACTGTCTAATGAAGTTTTGGGCCAAGTAAACTTTCTTTCTCAACCGAAAACAGTAAAAAGAAACTTAGTTTGGGTATACAAAAGAACAAAAAAAAAAATAAGGTAAAGTTTTCCTTTTCGATTTTATATTTTTATCATTTGTTGTTGTTGGTCGGTTGCACGGTTAAGCGTGCGATTATGGGCCGACGATAAACTTGAAAAACTGCTAAACTTCGCACACAACTCTTTGTCGGCTGATTCGCAGCATCGTCGTCATCATCGTCTCCGTCACCGTTGTCGTCGGTTATTATCCTGCGACTTGTACTTGATAAAGTTTCTTTCACTGTTCTTTCGAAAAGTTTTTATTTTATTTTTTTATTTTTTTTACTTTCTTTTCCCGGAGATCGGTTAGTTACTAGTTAGAGAGTCAGAAGTTAGTTAGAAGTTAGTAGTATCTATGTGTGTAATTATATGTATATCTCGCAATGGGTTATCCCTTTTTATTGTTGTACACAAAACTGAACCAGAATATCGCACGGGCGAGACAAAAATTTGGAAAACTCGTCTCTACCTGTACTAAGTTCGTAGCTAACTGGCACCAAACTACCCGGAGTTTTCCAAAGTTGTCGAACTTTACGATGGAACTGCAGCCAAAATTGCTTTTTTGTTGTTGCTCTGCCTGGATGGTTGGCTGGCTGGCTGGCTGCTGGCTGGTTCCGAAGAGAGAGAGAAAGGGGGCGGTCACCCCTCCACATTGTGGATTTCTGGCACTGTGTGTTCCAGTGCCAAGTTATGTATGCTCGTATGAGTGTGTGTGTATGATGGCCAGGTCATATGTTGTGTGTGGTGTGTTGTTATCGGGGTAAAATAAAAGAAAAGCCGAGAGAAGCATAAAAAAATTCACGAGAGACAAAGCATAACAACGGGAAAACAGTCCCAAGGAACTGAGAAAGGACGAAGAAAAAAAGCACAACAGTCTGTGGGTGGTGGGATAGAGGGTGGTGTACAACAGTGGCGACCTTATTCGGAGAGCTGTACCATACAAAGGCGTTTAGTCCTGCAGCCAGACAGAGAAACCTTACTATTGCGTGCGCAATGATTCTCGTTTGTTTTCCATGTCGTTTACTCAATGACTGGAAGCTTTTCTTTTGGTTCTTATTTCCTTTTCGGAGGACTCAGTTCTCCGTTATTATCCTAACGGTGATGTGGTACGTTTAGACGGTTGTTGCTGTTGATTGTGTGAAAAGCTGGAAAAAAATCATTTCCTGACGTAAAGACGAGGATTTTGCAAGGACAAGTGTTTTGCATCTGCAGCTGGTGCTGCTATCCGGTACAGGAAGGATGTCCTGTTTCGGCAATTTGGGGGAGTGTGTGTACTTTTCTGTGTGGGAGTGAAACTATGTGATTCAATGAGTCGAACACTGGACAATGGTTGATTATCGTCATGTTTTACAAAAAGCTTACCAACGACCGCCTTAGACGTCAGTTTTGTAACACCGGTCAAAGGATAAACGCTTTTTTGTGTTTCATTGTCTTTTTTTTTTGTCCTTCTGTTTATGCTGCTGGTTTCTTTCACGGGTTCGTGCCGAGTGTTCTTTGAGAGAGATCGAGATCCTTTGCGGGGATGAACTCGAAGAGGATAGATGCAGTGTATGTGATGTGAATTTACACGTGATCGGTTAAGGGTTTGCTTTGACTTGCCATTTAAAATAGAACTAAAGTATCTGAGACCAAAAAGAACTGTATACATTTTATCTTTTAATTTAAGTCCATACATACTCTTCTGTATGTTTGTGGCACGTCTTGAGTCCAATACAGTTTTTGTTTGATCGTTCTTTTCTACCTGAAGACTTCCAAAATGTATTGCACTCCTTAAATACCCACTTCTGTCATGCATTCGTTTGACCACTGCTTTTATAAAATCTACCACTGACCTGCTGCAAGGATTTTTCAAAAATTTATTATACGACAAAATTATAATTTTGCAATTTTTTTACATAAAATATTTCCTGAAAAGCGATATTTGTTGCCGGAGCTAAAATCAGCCCTCATTGCCTGTGCGGCAATTCCATTCTCGTACATTTCCATTGTCCGTCAATTGTTCTACGGCCGATTTATTTAACCAATGTGTCCGATCTGATCCTGTACTCTGCTTCGACCGATATTTCCTCGGACGTGTGCCCAGTTGCCAACGAATTGTATTGTCTAGAAATATTTTTTCCCATGACTGTCATAGAATAGCGTTTGAAATGTATTTTTTTGTTATGAGAGGTGTCACGCCCTTTTTATGAAATCCCGCTAGGTTTTGTAAAATGCTTCAATCAGGCTATGTTCAGATATAGTGATTTAAATAAAATTTTGCTGTAAGGGTGGTGTCATGGCTTTTTTCCAATCCCACCCACACTTCGCGCGGTTGTTTTTTTGGGAAATACACATCAATGTCTACAATTTTAAAACTTTAGCTCCCATGGGTGTCGAGAAGTAGCATTTAAAATGTATATTTTTTTCTTACGAGAGGTACCACGCTCCTTTGTCCAAATTTGATCAAACTTTCACAGAAACACCTTTGGGCCAATGACAAATATTTTCTTAAAATTTGAGTTCAATCAGTTCTGTAGTTTTCTAGATATACATTTTTTTTTTTTTGGTTTTTTAGTATGGAAGGTGCCACGCCGTTTTGCCTAATTTTCACCAAATGGTGAAACTATCCTTGGACCCACTCAAACACTCACACAAAATTTCATCAAAATCGGTCCAGCCGGTTAGGAGGAGTTCTAATACAACACACGTACAGCGGAATTATATATATATAAGAAGGCCGGTGACAGCCCATTTCAGGAATTTGTTAATTTCACTAACTAACCCCTTCATAGAAGCTTAAAATTAATTAAGATCGTCTTGCATAATATTTGGCACACTTTTACGAAGTGTTTGAAATGTAACTACATTTTATTTTCCTATTTCCCTCCTTTCAGGATTTGTTCAGCGGATTCCATATTTTTCAATCAATCGGAAAACCGTGTATCGAAATGCTAAACATGGCACTGTTTCGGTGGTGATCTCAATGTTAGACGAGAAAATTTCATATTTTGATGCAAACAGAATGAGCTACTTTTGAAATCTGCTGCAGTATAACTCGATTAAAATAATTATTGCTGATAGGTACATATCTGGATTCAATTTTTTGGCACAATAGACTAGTTTCTTCTCCAATTGGTCTCTCTCTCTAGGCCGAATGCTAGTCATATCTAATAATAATTTTTATTTAATTTGACAGTCATAAATCATCCTGGAATGGGATGGGACCCCATTCGCTTTAGCTTGCCAATATACAGAAAACAAATATTTTGATCAAACTTATAACTCTGTGTTGAATCCGTTTTTTCTCGACGGAGATGTCATAGCACATGGACTGATTTATATTACGCTCAGAAATCTTTGGGATGTGACACCGTTATAACTTTCAACAGTTTGCCAGCGAAATACCCATCTGGCCGATCATTTTATTTCATTTTCTTTAGTAGCTCTAGCTATTCACAGATAGGATAATTCCAAAGTTTTTTTTCTATAAAAATGACAAATATGTAGTGACAAATTAGCTCATTCAAAAACAAAAATCCATCATACACATACTAGTTACTTATTTTATCAATTGTCCTTATACCTTTTCTTAATACCCTTCTCAAAGGTGCGATGTGACGTTGAATTTTCGATGCGGAAGATGGTCTTTTCCTTCTGTTTGCAGTATGTAATAAATTAGAGAATCACAGGCATTATTATCGCTTAAAAAACGCAATTTTATGCATGGGATTGTAAACAAAATCTAAACGAAGATTCTGTCGATCGCTGAATAGATATTTGAATTCAAATTTCATAGCTTTTAGCCTATTGTTAGAATGTGACTGTTTCCAAAAAAAAAAATAATCTATTGTGTTCGGCTACTTATAACTTGAAAACCACCGACTCGATTGAGCTCAAATTTACAGATAATCTTAGGTATTATTCCAGAAGTGCACCTAAGAAAAATGGTCAAAATTAAACAAAGGGGTGTGGCACCGCCCTTACAAAAAAAAAATTTTTAAATCTTATATCTCGAAAACAGACGAATCGATTGAGTTAACATTTACAGACAATCTTAGGTATTGGGCGGGGAGCGTTCCCGTGAGGGACGTGGCACCTCCGATACAAAAAAACATCTTCTATGGGGTGAAACTCGTTATAACTCGATAACCGATGAGCATATTCTCATGATTTTTTTTTTTTGTTACACAGTACAGTAAGTTTTCGTGGTCAAAAGGTTTTTAAAGGACCTTTAATGCATCATATTTTCATAGTAGGTTGTATCAAATTCCAATTCGGCTAGTTCGTTCACCGATTTCCATCTTAAGACTACATAATATTACCTAAGTCACAAAAGTTACGTGTGATGCTGGTTCTCTTTATTTTAATTAAGCATTACAATTGTTAATTTCGTCTTGATTTTTATATATTTGAAGCACTAAACAGATTTTCCTGGCTTCACTTTCCAAAACTTATAAAAATTCTAGCTCATATTTCAACTATAGTTACATGAAATGTATTTCGATTTTCTCCAATTTAATATATGAACCAACTGAAATTGCAGCTAACAACATTTACACAAATTTGTCGGCATTACGTATCATAATACTAGCTATACCTACAAAGTATATTGAAAACTTGGATTAGAGTCTGTGGGTCGCCTAAGTAAGTAGTCGTATTTAAATATTAACATAATGCTCAGTATACATGTAATGTGTAATGTGTAATTGTGTTAATTAGCTTCAAAAATAGCAAAAGAATTCATTTCGTGAATTGTCTTCAGCCATACTTATGTGGTGTAGTGCTATTAATGATGGCTAAACTAGCCATACAGTTTGCACACTGCTTTAAAAATGTAGCATTCGTCGCAGAAACTAATAGTTTACAGCACCTTTAATTCAGGTAATAACTTTTTTTAAAAGTTGCGAGTTTTTCAGTTTTTTGTCATTGTGGACTTATTTAATAAAAGCATCAGAAAATTATGAAATACTATACCATACTGATCCGTATGCTCTGCTGCTAGCGATGTCAACACTTTGCTAATCAGCGTCAATGAATTTAGCCTTTTGCGTGAAATCATGTGATCGACGAAGTGAAGCTTATTTCATTTCGCGCCAGCTGCATTGTTTCATGATCATATAACAAGTGATCTATTCAGACATGAACTCGATCTCTAATTTCCAATCAGATTGGCTTTGCATTTGTACTCTACCTTTATTCTCCTGTTTAAAAAAAAAAACTGCTATTTACACTGCTCTCGTTATGACCACGCATTTGTGGCCCATGACGCTTTCCGCTTTGTACTAGTGTAACTGCATTTACAGCATTTACTGCATGTAAGGCTGAACGCGTTATGACCACGCATTTGTGGTCCATAGGACCATAGCGCTTTGTGTTTTGTACTTGCGTACCTGCATTTACAACTGTAACTGCATGTGAGAGGTGAGACTGCTTTCGTTATGACCACGCATTTGTGGCCCATAACGCTTTTTGCTTTATACTTGCGTACATGCATTTACAGCTTTAACTGCATGTGAAATTAGCTTTCCTTTACGCAACTTTTTCATCAAGCTTCATGCTAATCTCTGCTTGCCGTTTTAGATTTCATATAATAATACATACAAATATTTTTTAAACAAAACTTACATAATCTTCTTTATCTTTTATCTGCTCAACTATGCAATTAGATATCACAATTGCTCAACCTAATGCAGTTAAGTTTCGTTTGCATTCTGTACCAGTAACAGCAATATCCATGAGCAATGTCCATAGTTTGACCAGTTCTAATCCGGCTCGAAGGACCATGTTCGAAAACCCATTTGAAGAAAACGAGTGGACTGAAAAAATGTAAATCTTGATTTGTATGCTTACTTTCTTTTTCTTACCAAATCATTTTGTATTATTTTTTTTTTAAACAATAACAATAAGTCTTCCTTCTGATCATGTCTAATCTTTTTTTTCGTTTTTTTTTTTAATTTCGATTGAATTTGAAAATTAATCAGAGTAGGTATTTTTCTCAATGAACAAAACATAGTAATAAACTAAATACTAACTACAGTATCAAATTCATTATTTACACAATAATAATCATTAAACATTTAATAATTTAACAAATTTTTTGTCATCACAAACCTACAAATCGCAACTTTGAACTGGGCGAAGAAAATTAATCGCGTCGTCCCTTTCTTAGAAAACTTATCTTGTAACAGCTCTTCTTAAAATTATTTTGCACGATTTGTATTTTTTTTTTAAATATATGGTTTAAGGTAAAAAATAAATTTGAGTGCTGTTTTTGTATGGGAGGTGCCACACCCCATTGTCCAATTTTGTTCAATCTCCTTCAGTGCACTCCTGGGCTAATACCTAAGATTATCTATAAATATGGGCGCAATAGAGTCGGTGGTTTTCAAGTTATACGTATCCGAACACATTTTAGAACTCATTTTTATATATATAGATATAATGTTGCAGTATATTCAATATAGTTGAAATATCGGTGTAGGGACCTAAATATAATTGTTCGAAAACCCATTTCAAGAAAACGAGTGGACTGAAAAAATGTAAATCTTGATTTTTATGCTTACTTTCTTTTTCTTACCAAATCATTTTGTATTCTTTTTTTTTAAAACAATAACAATAAGTCTTCCTTCTGATCATGTCTAATCTTTTTTTTCGTTTTTTTTTTTTTTAATTTCGATTGAATTTGAAAATTAATCAGAGCATTTTTCTCAGTGAACAAAACACACTGCTTTAAAAATGTAGCATTCGTCGCAGAAACTAATAGTTTACAGCACCTTTAATTCAGGTAATAACTTTTTTTAAAAGTTGCGAGTTTTTCAGTTTTTTGTCATTGTGTATTCTTTTTCTTTTAAACAATAACAATAAGTCTTCCTTCTGATCATGTCTAATCTTTTTTTTCGTTTTTTTTTTTAATTTCGATTGAATTTGAAAATTAATCAGAGTAGGTATTTTTCTCAATGAACAAAACATAGTAATAAACTAAATACTAACTACAGTATCAAATTCATTATTTACACAATAATAATCATTAAACATTTAATAATTTAACAAATTTTTTGTCATCACAAACCTACAAATCGCAACTTTGAACTGGGCGAAGAAAATTAATCGCGTCGTCCCTTTCTTAGAAAACTTATCTTGTAACAGCTCTTCTTAAAATTATTTTGCACGATTTGTATTTTTTTTTTTTAAATATATGGTTTAAGGTAAAAAATAAATTTAATAAATTAAATTTGAATAAATTAAATTTTTTTTTAATTTAAAAAATTAAAATTATTCTTAAAAAACGTAATATGTACAACTTTTAAAAACGAAAAACATTTAAGTTCTAATAATTTTTATAATTGATTGAATAATATTTTATTTAAATATATCGTCTATGTTCGACCAAAACTCATTAACTGACAAAATGAAAAGTCCGAGATAAACAGGTTTTAAAATAACAGTTTTTCATTTTTGTTACTAGTGCTTTGAATTTGAGTTTATTGTTTTAAATTCTGCTTTTAATATTAGTACAATATAGGAAGCATGTGGCAAACTATCCAGATGAAATGTTTACCATCAGTCTTACCAGTTTAGAATGTTAAACTATTTAATGATTTTTAGCAAAAATCACTGTAGTATCATATTAATGAGTTTAGATTTTTGTTTTTTTTTTAGTTAAATTAATGTAAATTAGAAATAGTTTGATGGTACCTTTTATTTAAGCAGAAACAAAATTAGGTTAAGTCACAATGTGAGTATGCTACATAATATAAATAATTGAAAAAGGAACACTTGTAAATAAAATATGGGCAATTTAGTTCCCTAATATTCTTCTTCTTCGTCCTCGTCGGCTCGTTCTGAAAAATGAGTTTCTGGCAATTTATTACCCTATCTTTTTTTCCAAGAGGCAGCTTATCATACCGGCCATGGATGGAACTCCTCATGAATAACTCCCAACGAGCAGAGCATCCACAAATCTTTTTGTTTTCCCTTGCTTATAGGGTAGGGAGTACCTTTGTAAGATTTTCGAAGTTTTTCTCTAATTTTCTCTATATGTACTTACTAAGAAGATAAAAGTTTTCGTTTGATACAATATGACTTAAGATTATCACTATTTTTACCATCGGTGCAGACGAACTGGGAGGTATTTAGGTTTGTTGGAGTCTTAATAAGTATCTTAACGAGAGCACTCACACTCAGTGGCTCGTTGTCTTCATCTTCAACAGATTCAGAGTCTCTAGATTCTGGATGATAATCGGGATCGACAAATCTATAATTGTTTAAAAAAATCTAAGTCAGATTCTTCAACCATTTTTGGAACTACATAACTCAATTTATAGCTCAAAATTTATTATAGCCCAAATAATATGTAGCTTCAATAGCGCAACAATTTATTTGAGTCTCAATTGCTGTTTGTCTCTTAAGAGATGGCGGAATAATTTCATAAAAATTCACCTTATATGATTGCTGGGCAACAATTGGGATGCATGTCCTCAGATTGGGCCACCCTGCAAACGATTTCTACAGGAGCTGTATGCATGAGGAGATGAGGAGCCGCCCTAACGCTTTATTACACAAGGAAGATATATTCACTATGTCATCACATTTGTAACGACAAGGATTCACCGGAGACCCTATAAAATATATAAATGTATCTATGTATTTTCTGTTTAAAAAACATTTTTAGTTTTATTTTAATTGAAATGTATTGCATTTTATCTTTATAATCAAACCCATTCGTTACATTTTTCATATTTTAAATCATAAAAAAATGTTTTTTTTTAACCCATTTTAACCTTCAATGTTATTTTTAATATAGATTTACCTACAAACGTTAGCGGAAAAATCACCCAGTAAATACAACTTGAAAGGATTATGACTGCTCACATTCTTATAACTTCCTTATTGCCCATAATATAATTGCACATGACAGACACGGACTAACATATAAGTCGAGAACAAAGTGGAGGTAATGTAAACTATGTAGGTATGTATATTTTGTACACACATAGATAAGCTAACTTCTACAATAAAATAATATTTTTTAATAAAGGATTTATGAATCATAAGGATTTTAAAGCTAGCCCACGTTATACTATTTTAACCAAGTATAGGTATATTTGCGGCTTATAAATACATAAGATACTATGTGCATTAGTGATAAGTTTTTTTTTTTTTTTGGAAAAATAAAAAAAATTACAAATCAAAAATGAGAAACTGTCTTTCTTTTCCTTTCACCATTTCTCAAATTAGCTATGCAGCCCACGCATTTATCACTCTACCTACATCCCCTTTAGCCTGATAAAAGTCATCAGTCTCCCTGCATAAAGCAAAGTCAAGATATAATTAAAATCCACAAAATTAATCAACAACTTGACGTTGCCTTAAGGTTTTCACCGTTCCATTGGATACCCATTACAAGGCCAGAGAAAAAGGATACCAGCCGAAAAAAATAAACCAAAAATACCATCAACTGAAAATCGCATTTAGCATACAAAATGATTGACAGCGCATAATTAAATTAATTGAGTAATCCTTATACAGTCACGAAAATCTTAACTCCTTCTTGGTGGTGCTGCTCTTAAGGCCGTGTGTCCCGCCGCCGCCGTTGATGGTGATGGAGTGGTGGTGTATTGGGTAATGAAAAACTCAAACCGCATCCGGGGCGCACAACAACAACAACGGTAGCCAGGCACAAAAACTAAATTGAATGAAAATGAAGAACGGCACTTCATCCCTTATAGGTTACCCCTCCTATACACGCGTAGTGGTTTCCTTCGTGGTTTTTGGCATTTCCATAATAGCTAAGGTGTTCCACCATATCCACTGCCGCACTGTCATTCCTCCAAGGAGTCTCTTTGGAGACGAGCATACAAAAAAACACAGCAAAAAAGCAACTCAACTTCATCATCAGTACACATCCATGCATAGCACAGGATCCTGTGAAGAAAGGATTTAACGAAACAAAACCCAAGAAACGAAACGAAAAAATAAAACAGGAAGGAACCAGCAGCTCCTCCGCAAACCCAAAGGACTTGGATTAATTTAAAACCAAAATTCTGGTGTTAAGTGTCTTTTGTGCACTCCAGCATGACAGTTTCAGCTCCACCTCCGCGTCGAAAACCTCATAGGGAGTTCTCCCACTTCATTTCGCCCTGGCACTGTCTTAACCCTTCGCAGATAAGGTTTTTGATTTCTTTAAACGGGAGGTTATGGAAAAAGGATACGAAAAGAAGTGCTCAGAGACGACTGCCAGAAGGGTGCGTGCTGCGGTCGGGTCTGTGGTAGAGAGGCTTATCATCTCGGGTTTGAAGAACACCAACGAGAAATTCAATTTCTTTGTTATTTTCCAATACACAAAGACGTTCACCGAAAATAATGTACACAGCCAAAAGGAGTTCATATCTAAAGCGTCGCACATTAAAAGCATTTGGATGTTTCACAATCCGCCATTTCAGTGCTATATTTGTATAATTTGCAAGGACAATTGCGCTAGACAATCCCAGTAGCAGCCGCGCTAAGACATAAAAATCCGTTCGCTAATTCACATCCGCAATTATTTCTTTTCTTATAATATTTTGACGGGATTCGTAATGAGTTGATTATGCTGCTTGGTGTTTTCCAAACCCCTCGCGAGTATTACGTTCTGCATTGAGGACACAGTTGGTTCCGCCAGTAAGTATTTAGGGGGTTGATATAAATTTAAAAGGAACGCGAATGCGACAACTACACAGATTATGGTGTGAACAAATGAAGGAATTTCTCTCAGTCGCTTTGGTCCTGAACAATTTATGACTCCGAAGGACTATTAAGAAAATGTGTCAATTTTAATTCGGCGACATTTTTGGTAATTAAAATTTTCCATTGGCACTTGACGGAAATGCGAGTGCTAGGGCAGGACAGTGGCGCTGACGCTGCTTCGAAGGCAAATGACAAGTGCTGGCATGGAAATTTAGGGTCATAAAAAATGGTGATTATTCTATGGGATAATTGGAATTTTCCATGCTTCAATGTCAGCAATCCGAAGATATTGGAAATACAAATTAATAAATTTGTTAAATTAATAAATTTTCCCGAAGAACTTAAGTGTGCTGATGTTATACCTTTGTTCAAAAAAGGTTCTGCTGTAGAACTGTGTAACTACAGGCCTATTTCTCTCCTCCCTGTGCTCAGTAAGATTTTTGAAAAACTACTGAAAGACAGAATAGTACATTTTTTAGACAGCAACAAGTACTTTAGTCCTATACAGTTTGGCTTTCGGAAGGGCAAATCTACAGAAGATGCTCTACTGCAGTTCTGTGCCCAAACAATGTCTAATCTTGATGGTAAAAAGTGTACAGCTGGCTTGTTCATTGATATTACTAAAGCCTTTGACATGGTCGATCACAATATTTTGGTTGGAAAACTGGAAAAGGCTGGATTTCGAGGTTTTATGCTTGATTGGTTTAAGTCTTATCTAAAAAATAGGTCACAAAGTGTGAAAATTGATGAGATAAGGAGCGAAATAAAAATGTTTAACATGGGTGTACCTCAAGGCTCTGTCTTGGGTCCAATTTTATTTCTCATCTACATCAACTCACTCTTTGCACTTGACTTCAAAGGCTCACCAACTGCTTTCGCGGATGACATAGGTTTTTCATATGGTCAGAATTGTCCTTTGGAACTCGTTGCTGACATCAATTGGGACTTGAATTTGTTGAGAATCTGGTTTGAGAATCATAAGTTGTTAATAAGCTCCAAAACTAAAATAATGTATTTCACTCTGTCATCGGTAAAAAGTTTAGGGGCCAATTTCCACTTCCATGCACCTGAGTGTCAAAAATTCAGATTTACCAATTTCAACTGTACGCATAAACCTACTACTCCCACATTTTGTAGTACTCTTAGTTGTAGCGATAACTGTTTTCTTATCGAGGCAGTAGATGAATATAAGTATCTAGGGCTTATTATCGATTCCCATATGAGTTTTACGAACCACACGGAATCTTTGAGGAACTATTTACGTTCCACTCTGAGATACTTTTATTATTTGCGAAATGTCTGCTCTACAATTCTTCTAAAGAAAATCTACTATGGTATTTTTCACTCCAAGCTGCAATATGGAATTTCTTGTTGGGGAGGTGCTTATCGTAACAAAATACAACCTCTATTAGTTTTACAGAAGCATATATTAAGAAAATTATGTCAGAAACCTGTTAGATATCCTAGTTTTCCTTTGTTCAGTGACCTAAAAATCCTTCCTGTTCGCCATCTATATTGTTTTAAAGTATTGAAGTCATTCTTCATGAAATCTGGTAATCGAAATTTTCGATTAATTTCTAATTACAATTTACGTGGAAACTTTTCGTGTTTGGTATCTGTTCCATTTGCTCGTACTACTGCATACCGTAATTTTTATTCCGTTTTGTCTTTTCGGCTATTTAATAAACTTCCACAGTCTATCAAAGCAATAACAACACCTGGAATGTTTTTAAAATGTGTGAAAAATTGGCTTTTAAATCTCAACTACGCTAGCTTAGACTCTCTTACTTTCGACATTCCGATTTAACTCTTACTTAAATTTCTTTGTTTTCTTTGATCATTATTTATGAATTTAATTTAGTTTTTTTTTTTCTTCATCCTGTTTTCTTTTTTTTATTGAATTTCACAACTTTGATGTTTATGGCCACCCCATCATAAACTTAAATTTAAATTTCATTAATTGTTTGAAGTGGCATTCAAAACTATTTTCACTACTTTTGTTAGTAAAATATAGAATGTCTCAACTTTTCATATAATTTTATCATTTTAATGAATATTATTGTACTTGAATTATACTTTATAATATTATATGAAATAAAATCTATCTATCTATAAAATGGAAGAATTTAAGTTGGGGGCGTTAACGCTCATGTTTCATTTCTATGAATAAATTTGAGAAAAATGGCCAGCATTTTTAAAAAATTAACTGACATGCACGCTAGAGCACAAAAAATGTTCATATCCAGTCATTGCGCGGAGCTAATAAATCAATTTTATTGTAGGTGCCTACCCTTTCAAGCAGCCCTGAACTTTAATAAACTTAAATAAGTTGTATTTGTATTGTGTCGCTAATGTTCTCTGTAATGCGTGAGCCGATTTTGATTCTGGAAATTTCCCATGAAAGGTGACGTTAATACCATGGTTTTTAAGTGCATACGGTCTTTGTAGGTGTATTGGTTCATGAGTTATAGGCGGGCGTGGCACCTCCCATACAAAAAATGCATTCAAAATCTTATATTTCGAAAACCACCGAATCGATTGAGTTTAAATTTACATACAATCTTAGGGATTGGCCTAGGAGTATCCCTGTGAAGATTGGTCAAAATTGGACAAAGGGGCGTGGCACCGCCCATACAAAAAAAAAAAACATTAAAAATCGAATATTTCGACAACCACCGAATCGATAGTGTTCCTGTGAAGATTGGTCAAAAATAGATAAAGGGGTAAGGAAGCGCTATTGTTTGACAGTCATGGGAGCTAAAGTTTGGACATTGTCCTGATAGACAATGAAGAATATTATCTAGGCAATACGAATCCTGGAAAAATCAAAAATGTTGTGTACCTCAGACAGTGTCGTAACTATACCATCTGAGGCCCGTGGCATATTCTTTGGATGGGGCCCTTCCAGTAAAAATCGTAACGTTGTAATTTAAATTTAATAAACCACTTAAGTAGTTAACCAACACTATTAATAATATTGTATGCATTTTAGTTAAATATCTAATGAATTTTGTTTTCAAGAGCATAGGTTTATACATACATATACATTTATACATACATATATACATACATACATACACTATCTATAGTAATAGGAATTGTAACAAATAACATTAACACAGTACATACTTCAGGAAAGCTGCATGACATAAAATGATTCTTTATTAATAAATCATCAAGTTCTCTAATACACGAAGACTTTTCTATTTCGTCTCTGAAAATGCACCGAAAACTGAGAATTTACCTGGCAAGTGATTAAGATATGTCGTTTTTATATACACTCCGCGCCACTCGAATAGCACACCCCATAAGGTCGGTTTTCTATGGCCCACTGGTCCCAAACCAAGCATGCTAGAGACTTAATTTTTGTTTTTAAATTAAATTTCAATTAATTGTTGTGATTTGACCAGAAGGAAGATTTAAAACTAAAGCTTTAAGTATGTATTAACAAAAAATGTTTAACTAAAAACCGGCAAAACGTGGACTCAATTATTCTTTGATAGATTTTCTTTGTTAAAAAATGTGTGGAGAAAAAGCTTAACCGAGGCGGAAAAAGGACAAATCAAAGCTTAAAGGACGCTCGCCTATTTATTGCCAATTTAGCTAAGAAAATCGAGAGGAGCCGACACGTTATATGCATATTTTCAAGTAATGAGTCTAACTATGGATAAAAACGTGAAAGGCCGCATACAAAGTGTGCTTACAACTGCGGAAAGGCGACTTATATTAGGAAAAGCGTCAAATTCTCACGACTCTTTTCCAAAAATCAGGAAAAAATGTGGTATCAAAGCAAGTCTCACAACTATTCGTCGTATTTTTTCGAATGCCAAGGATATAAAAAGACTAAAAATCAAGAAAAAGACACCCCTTAACCCGGTTCGAAAAGCGCAACGCCTTCGATTTTGTGGCCTGGACTTCGTAGTTGCACCATGTGGTATTTTCCGACGAAAAAAAATAAATTTGGAAGGCCCCGATGGCTATAGCTAGGTACTATTTCCATAACCTCCGCAAAGAAACTCATCATTTGGACCGGCTGCATAGCAGAGTTGAAGTTGAAGGTGTGATGGTGTGGGGGCCGTTTCGTATTATGGCAGCCGAAAATTAAAATTTTTGTTAACCACAATGAATGCGTTGTCTTACTGATAAGGCTTTAACATATTTTCATAACCTTTTTGGACATCTGCCATGGATCTAACAACATGATAAAGCGCCAATACATACAGCCCGGGTTGTTAAAACGTATTTATAGAGCCAAAATGCGGAGCTTTTAATGCTGACCGGACTACTCACCGGATTTGAATATCATCGAAAATGTTTGGCAATGGTTGATACGTCAAGTTTGTGGATCGGGGCAACATTATTCGACTGTATCTAAACTTGTCCAAACCATCGAATTAGCTTGGAGCTCGATTTCGATAAATTATTTGGCCAATGTGTATGCATCCCTTACAAATCGGAGAGGTGTGAATTTTGGAGCAGAAGGTGGCTCAAAACACAATTGAAACTTTTTTTTAAATTTAAAATACTCCAATTACCTTTTGGAAACCAATTGGAAACAATTTCATTCATTGGAAGGAAACGCGATTTCAGTTGATTAATAATGATGTCCAATACTAGATAAAATATGTTCACTTTGAACAAATCTTGGAGACGCTCATCTTCACAAAGTTCGTCAAAATGGCGTTTTACCTTCCTCTTAGAAAATTCAGGGTTGATGTACCATTTTTCTGCTACACTATTTGCTTCCATTTTTAAATTTACAAATTCATGTCTATACCTTTCTAATTCTTCTAGACACATTTTCAATCGTTTTAAGGCATTTGCAAGATCGATGGCTATAGACTGAAGTGCTTTAGAGCTTATAATTTTTTTTGAAATACTTAGGTATAACATTTTTGCAAAAATTTTAGGTTATTTCTGAGCTCGCGGCCTCTTGGGCCGGGGCCCTCTCGGGTCGGGGGCCCGTGGCATTTTGCCAGCCCTGCCACCCTATAGTTACGCCACTGACCTCAGAACATTACAATAGAAACTGTTTATCACAGATTTAAATGAATTTGAAATTGATTTTTATATTTTTATATTTCGCATTCTCCTAAAGAGATCTTCATTCTCAATTTTTTAAGACGATTGAACTATTCGATAAAGATTCCAACAAATTCGTATAGAAGCTCTTTATAGACCGCAACTTCAAAAGAACATCGACATCTTATGAAAGCCAAAGCCTATTTGATCAAAAGAAAAAAGATAGCTGGGATTGGGATGTTTTAGGAAAATATGATTTAGGCTTAGTTCTCGGCGAGCTAGAAAGTAGTCATCTTTACAGATTTTTTTTTGTATAATGCACAATAATCGGGTACATACATTATATAATTTCTAGTTAACCAATAAAGAAGACAAATTTGTCTTCAAGTTGGGCAGCAGTCATCATAATATCATATACTTGAGTATAAAATTTTAAGTGCCCGCTTTTTCTCACTTAAGGTGCCATAGTCATTCCAAATCAGTGATGACTGTAGTGTTTTTCAAGCGGCAGAGGCGGCCCTACGGACAAAGTCCCAACTGGAACTAACTCCCACTAGCCAAACCGACCTATAGATACTGCAGATTGCCGATAAAGAAATCATTATAGGTTAAAATATTTTCGTCTGAAAACAAATATAGTAATTGTCTGAAAAATATAAAAATCGTCTGAAAACATTTATTTTAAAGAATTAAAGACCGCAACGCCGGCCGATTCTCAAAATTCATCTATGTTTTTTTTTGTTTTATAGACTTATTCTAGACTTAGGGCCAGTTTGAAAGGTTCTGGATAAAGTTTCGGATAGTTAGCCGACACATAACGCTTTCCACCAGATAAAAGCTACTGATATTTTTTTTCTGTTACATCGTCAAAGTCTCTGATAAACTAACTTGCGGAAAAATTTATCAGACACTAGGCGCGTTTTTTTTTGCAATCCTATATAGGCTTAGATAAATTTCGATAACTGTTCGATTGTACTGGGACTTGGCAGGACTATCCTAATTGACAAATGACATTTGACAATTGGCATTTCAGCTGTCTTTTTTTTTTATCCTGTCTTGACAAATGTGCCGTACGGAAAATTTATTATTTGATTATTTGTCTAATTTGTGCTAATAAAATGATAAACAGCGAGAACACACGGGTATTTTGAAAGTGAAGTGTATCAGGAGTCGCAAATAGGGTTTTGGATATGTTGGGTATGGAACAGATTGGTTTCAAATGGCGGCCTCTAGTGATATTTACCGACTCGGTTTATAATTTCCGTTTGGCTTCTACAATTGTTTCTAACTCTCAAAATGCAAGGGTTTACACATACAGAACCGAACTCACCGGTAGACTAAGGTATGTACAAGCACGACTTTGGAGAAGGCAGTGATGGAGACGGTAGTGGGGATCACGATATGGACTCAGATAAAGAAGCGTCTGAAGAAGAAAACATCGTGAAAGGTGAGCAATATGCTAACATGTTGACATTCCCTCTAAGGATTTTTTTTTCCAGTTAAAGAAGACATTTATGGCCGAAAACGAGACTTGGAGGGAAACATAATTCCGGATACAATCGCTAACACGTCGGCTGCTGGTAAATACGTTCCACCCCACCAACGGGCGGCAACATCTGCTGCCGACAAAGACAACCGTCAGGAACAACTTAGTCGATTGAGCAAAAACTGCAAGGGCTTTCTTAAGTGTTCTAGAAGTGACAAGTGTTTGTGCGCCGTGTCCTGTGCCGATACAACAACTTCGAAGAAGCGATTGCAGCAGATTGTTAAAATTCGTTTTTGAAACAAATTAGTTTAGATATTTATTTTTGTATATCTAAGAAAACTAAAACTGAAATACAAATAAGCGTTTACACTTATGTAATGTAAAAAATGGATGCTCTCCAGTTCGTTTTTTGTGGCCGTTCGAATAGGGGTTTTGTTGATTTCTGTGCCTTCGATGTAAGGCCAGGTTGTCGATTTCCTTTTGATAAACAGAGTCGTTCCATTCCGGTTATTTGTTGCATTTCGGTGATGTTCTGGAAGATGCATCATGGATGTTCCATGCATCCAAGCCACGTATGCTTCGCACTCGAGCTTCGTACGTACGTCAAAGGTATCAGTCTATTCAGATATTTGCGGAAACTAAGTCGCATTACTTACATTGCACAATTCCTGCAGCTGGAGTGCATAGAAACAAGCCCGACGCATCTTATTCACCAAATGGAACTTCTTTCGTACTTCTGTGTTGGATTCTTAACGCAATTACGAGACACATCAAGTGGCATTGGCACACAACGAACCTGCATAGCATAAGCCCCACAAGTAAGCGCATATCTGCGTAATTTCTTCCAACGAGTCCACTAAACTTAAAGTTCCAGATCCATATACTCGAAGACCAAGTAAAAAGATCGTTTATCCTTCCGAAATTCTAGGGCATCTTGATGCTTGTCTGTGACAAAATCGAGTAGCACTTTTTTCAGAGCCGCCAGCTCGGATGTGAGTTATCGCGGGCTTTGTAGGCCTAAAAAGTAACACAGTTAGACAATATCTGTTCGGAAGACTATGAAAACGGTCTCTACCTGTCCATATTGTGTTCTCACCAATTTGTGCTATCATTTCGAAAATGTTCACACATCGTTCACCACAATCGCGGACGTTGTTTCGGCAATCTTGCTGATTGAGGATAACTAGGCGCTTTCTCTTAACCGTCGTCGCACTTTCTTTCCACCACTTGAAGTATTCATACTGTCGTCCGGACTTCTGATAATCCCATCGTCGCCACTAAGCTCTTCACTTCCCGGCACCCAGACTCTTGTTTGCATTAGGCGCGGGTGTTTTTGTCATCTTTTTTTCGGGCAATATGCTATCGTTTAGGTAATACTAATCTGAATCTAGGGATAAAAACTGGAAGCGATAGCCTTTACAGTTTTCCAACAGGACGTGTGAAAGTATCACATTTGCCATATCTCCTGGTATCAAACAAAAAAAAAATTTATTTTTCACACGTCCTGTTGGAAAACTGTAAAGGCTATCTTTTCCATTTCAGTATCCCTAGATTTGGACTATTATTATCTAAAAGATAACACATATCTTGAGGAATTCGCTACACGGTAAGACCTTTGTATAAACTTTTTTATTTAATATTCGCGGATTAAAACAAAACATTTAATGCACCGAAACCGAAATGTCAAATGACACATGCGGACGATGTCATTTATGACACAATCGATAGCACTTTCGATAGCAATTTCGATAACATTTAAAGCAATCGTAGATTGGTAGCACAATTTTTATCTGGGCTAAGGTATAAGCCCCGATGATTATCCGGGCTAACGATTTGTATGGAAAACTTTCTAAGCCCATATAGGATTGCAAAAAAAACGCGCCTACTATGTTTGTTTTGATACACACGTCATTTGTTTGTTTCGTGTTTTCTAATATTTTTTGTTGTTTTAGGCCTAAAAAAAACCGTTCATAAATTAACGAAAAAAAAAAAAAAAATGAAGCTGCAAAGATCCAAAAAAGAATTCTAACAGAGGAACTGGAGCAGGCATCCACATACTCCGTTTGCGGCTGAGCTCTTCTTTAAACTGGGCATTCAACCAGGCTGACTATCGGCACTGGTCGTATGACACCTTTTCGTTAAACCCATCACTGGAAAGGGGTATAGGATAAGAAATTGTGAGAAGGGTGATTTGCGGATAGGAGTAGGAAAAGAAGGGGGGAATAGCTCTCCAGCCTTATCGAGCACTCCAATTAAGAGTTATTGGGTAGTTATCTTAGTTCGTTGTTTATCAAAACAGCCTGTCTGTCATGGTAGCCTGTTGAATCATTACAACTTAAGCCTCCACACCGCCAACGTCCAGAAAAGGACACAACGGCAAGGTTCCAGCCCCTTCCGAGACTTTATCAGCTAGTCTTGAAACTGGCCCTTATTCTCCTTTTTTCAGAGGATTACCTACTATTTGTTTTCAGACGTTTTAAAAATTGTTTCTGATTATCTGATTTTCTGATGATTTCTATTAAATTTCAGACGTTTTTGTCGATTTTTGCCGACGTTTCCAATTTTTTTTTCTGACAAATACTATACTAGACGAACAAATTTAAGCCAATCAATCACTATATTATATACTCTAACAGCCATAAGCGGCTATAAAAGTCATGGAGTGAGTCGTGCTGAAGTCGAAGGCAGTATGCCACTGCGAGAAATACCAGGCATATGAATATTCCGGGCAATGAAGGCGAGGATGGGCTTGCAAGAAATGGGCCGAAAACACACGCATCTTTGACCCTAAAATCTGTAAGAACTATCCGCTAAGCACACTCACCATGAAGATTGACATTGAATCCTGCATTAGAACAAACATACGCTGGACCAATCTCGATACCTGCAGGCATACAAAAGAATAATGGCCAGATGTGATCGAGAAGAGATCCACATTCGTGATCGAACTGAGCCGCTAATATATTCGTTTACTCACGGCGCGGGCGCGGTCAGTACTGGGTACTGTGCGATAGGCGTACATGCGAAACGGCTGGGCGCAATGCATAATTATTTCTGAAGAAGCTGTAGGAAAGTTGAAGAAATAGCAGACTCGCGTTAGTCCCTCTCGTTTTGTTCCCATCGGAGTTCGGAATCACTGCCGAAAAGGAGCTATAAGAAGTTTGAATTCAACTTTCAATCTGATGACTTGTCATTTCATCCGAGTTTGTAGTTACTAGCCAACGAAGGTGTCGCTTTTACATTTCATCTGGGATTTCCTTTCATCGGAGTTCGAAATTACTGGCCAATAAGAAATTTAACTTAACCTAACCTATTGGGTAGTATGAGAACAGCTTTATCTCAATCTAAAATGGAATTTCTCTATGCAAAAGCCAGGTTTGATATGTGAAATAATTTAGAGAAGATACATTCCATGGAAAAGAGATCGATCTCAATACAATATATATCATTTTTCTAATATGCCAAAAAAAGTAAAATCTTATTAAATAAGCTGAAAATTAACATCACAATCTTCAATACAAATATAAATTAAATGCTGTTCGTTGTTCATCGCATCACTACTTGAGAACAGCCGGACCGATTTAAAAAAAAAGACGGACTTCGACAATTTTGGAAATAAACTACCTATTGCGTTTTGATGGTCAGTCTGAGTATACCTTGTCTCTAATAAAACTTCATTCATGGCTAGTGACTTTTACTACGACAGACGACAACTACAGAGCATGTCAACGCTCTACAAATTTGAATACAAATTACTTAAAAGTGAGTATGATAAGTCATTCACGAGATAGGCAGGCCTTTACTGTCTTTTAAATTTCTGCAACCGTTCAGAGATGTAAAGGTTTAAGGAGTGTCTTCTCAGTTATTATAGATCTCAAGGGCCTCCCATTCAGAAAACAAAATAAGGTATTATTTAAGCAAATTACATTAACAATAGTCTTGAAATATGTATTTACCTTCTTTGCTGTTTTAACACAAAACTTGATTTCGTTTCTTCCGCAATCTGCCAAATTTTAAAATGTTATTGATCATTATTTAATTCTTGACGTACAATCAAACTCCGCATCTGCAAGAGACTGCCTACGTCGACATCTTGCAAAATGCACAGCATCCATTCGTCAATTAATTGTACAAAAAAAAAAAAAAAATACAGCACAAAGGCTGCACTGAAAAACCATCCAAACAAGAAAAGCCAGAGAGGAATTCATTCAAAGCTAAATATTAAACGAAGCAGAAAAAACGCTTGAGAGCATTAAGGTATTTCTTTCGAGGACTCATAGCCATAATAATTTTCAAATACGCGAACGAGGCGACATACAGAGCTTGACTTAACTTACAAGCTCTCTGCCGCCATCGTCGTTATGCTGGAAGCAAAAAAAAAAAACAACATAGAAACTGAAAAATGGGGGTAAACTCCTCTGAATCTAGGATCCTCTTTCAAGGGAAATATCGAAATTCCTTGATTAAGATTTTGCATTCATTCGTTCCTTTTTCCGAGTCCCACACCCCACACTTCATTCGGTCCATTTCCACAGAGGCGCATTTATTTTAAGCGAGACCTACCATATCTCAACAGAATGCACTGCTGTGCAAATAGGATACCTAAAATAGGACATGGAACAGTGATTGCACTGTGCACTGTTTGCTGCTGCTCCACTACGCCACAGTAGTTGTATATGTATGAATGTCCTGCACAGAGCAGAAGAAGAGCATACAAAATACGAGCAGCATGAAAAAATCGAGTCGACGCGATAGGTGAACCAACGGAAGAAGGCGGGTCCTGTCGTCTCAAACCTTCCGATTTTATTGGAATCAAGGAACATAACAAGAAAAACCAAAAAAAAAACATCAACCAGAGAAAAATGTGTACATAACTCTTGGGAGAAGAACGGAATGGCAGACGAAAAAAAAAGAAAGAAAATTACATATTTTTCCCATTTCCACTGGGAAATCCTTGGGATAATACATACAACAGCGCTATGCTCCACTCTCTCCACGCAGTACACACTACAGCTACACATACAAAGAGATGGGGAGAGAAAAACCAAAAACGAGAAAAAAGCTCAAATTTTTATTGCATTTCTACCGCTGATCCTGCGAAGGATGTGGAGGCACTTTGTTTGGGGTTTTTCTCTTGTTTTTTTTTTTTGTCCTGCTCCATAGCGTCCTGTCGCTTTTATATGTCGCTGGGAATTTCAATTTGTGTGAACTCGCGACGACATTTGTTCACATTTGCTGTATTACACACGATTTACGTGCACGATAGTGATATCCTTGATTATCAGTGTTGATTGGAATGAGGAGCTAGAGCTGCCTATATAGGGTGGCAAAACAGATGGGGGTATTTCTCAGGAATCTGTCTTATTTTCAACGCTATATGTGATACAATGTTCGGTGAATTTATGTCATATGCGATTTTCACATAAGGCAAACTAATGCGGTGTTGAAACTCATAGCAAGCCGTTTGCAGGAGAGCTGAGGATGAGCCAAGGCTAGGATATAAAGATAAGTGCATATAGTAAATAAAGTTATATGTCAGTATAGATATGTGTGGAGCTTTGAGGCGATAGTATACCTAGTAGGATTTGTTTGAGAAGGGCCTTCGTCCGCATTGGCAAAATAAAAGTTACCGTGGTGACCATTTGTAATTTTCATTAAGGACGATGGTTGAACTAGTTAAAAAAATATATAATTATGTAGGTACCTTGATGAACTTTTTCTTCTCTTTAAGCAAATGAAACAAATTAGGACAGGTATATTGCAATGATTGGATTAAATTATACATATACATATGTACGTATAAGTGTATTACTAATTGTAAAAACATAAAGCGCTCAAGTCCTGTGAAAGAAGTTACGTTTAGGATTTATGAGCAGGCAGGAGCTTAGTAGGTATGCATTGCATAAAATGCATATATATATGTATGTATTTGTCATTTACAATGCGGTCTTTTAATTATGCAACTTATTTTTGTAGGTTGTTCGTTACATTTTACCATACAGTTATAGAGTAAACAAAAGGTATTTTTACTCAGGATTACTGACGTAGTGGCTGCCTATATTCAAATTATTTGTATTTATTGTAGAGGGTTCAAAGTCTGTGCACACAAATGAATGAATGGATTTTGATGAACAATTTTTATTTTTTTATACCCGGTACCACACTGTGGTGAGGGTATATTCACTTTGTCATTCCATTTGTAACGCCCATAAGGAGGCGTTGTAGGTATGACAAACTATATATATTATTGATCAGCATCACTTTCTTAGTCGATCTAGCGATGTCCGTCTGTCTGTCCGTCTGTCCGTCTGTCCGCACGATTACGGCCGTAATTTAAGAGCTATCGACTTGAAATTTGGTATGTAAGCTTTTATCCACCATACTGAGGCTAAGTTCGAAGATGAGCAAGATCGGATGAAAACTACTACTACCTCCCATACAAAAATATCAGATTTATATAGCTTTTTATGTTAAAAATTAAATTTAAATAGCTACAGTAAAGATAGCAAGTTTAAACTTTGCACATATTGTTTTAATAATATTTAAAAAATTTTGACAAAAAATGAGCTTGGTCGAATAAAAAGTACCCATACCTCCCATACAAATATATAATTTTTTAATACTAAAATATTTTTTTTATTTTACAATAATATAGTACCGGGTATTTGAGCTTCGGCATAGTCGAAGATAATTGTCTTACTGGTTTTAATAGAGAACGATTAAAATTAATACCAACTTGGAGACAGTATCATTAAAAATTAATTTTTGGTAATCTGTATTTCCTATCTACACAATACAAATCGTTTTTATTAGTATTTGTGCCTTGAATGGTAAATCTATAAGAATCAATTGGTGTGCGTTAGTCTCGCAAAAACTCGAGAACTGCAGGACCGATTTGGATGATTTTTCGGGAGTCGGACAGAATCCCGAAAAATTTAATCCCGAAAGCCCAAAATCCCGAAAATCCAAAATCCCGAAAGCCCAAAATCCCGAAAGCCCAAAATCCCGAAAATCCAAAATCCCGAAAACCCACAATCCGGAAAATAAAAGAATTCCGAAAGGCCAAAATCCCGTAAGTGAAACTAAAAATTTTATTGTAGCAACAAAAATATAAGCGAAAATAAACAAAATAACAAACTTCAAATACATAAAACATAACAAAAACAGTTCAAGTCTTATTTACAAAAACATATAAAAAACGATCCATGACAAAACAATATCTAATACAAGTTCATATTGTACGCAATTCCTGTTAGAAAACTTATTTCCGAACTCTCGTTACGTTCCGCGTAAATTTTTAAAAATTTTTTTTCCTTCGTCACATACCTAACGTTTTCTTAGTTGTTGCGTCTCACAGGCAATTATTTTAGCCAAACATGTTTTCACACGGATTTGCTCTTCACATAAAAGAGCAATCAGTGAAAATACACCAATGTGTGAATGCCCTGCGAGAACTTTCAGCCGGCCGCGGTGCCACGCCTCTACGTTGTTCTGTGTCCGCGGCAGATTTTGTTTCAAAAGGTTACAAACCGACCAAAAATTAGGGGAGTAGGTATAGGTATGCAGGACTACCTACAAGTCCATAACGTTTTCTTTTTCTACTCACTTTGTATTACGATGTTCACTGGCTAACAAAAATCTAGTCGGTCAGCTATCACACTATATGAGATCAGCACAATGCACATTGCGAATTGCAGCGCAACATTACAAAACATTATTACGGTAGGTAAATAAAATGGACAAACACTTGTCTATTTTACATTCAAAACAAAATAAAGAATCCCGAAAACGAGATCCCGAAAAATTATATAAAACTAGCGGACCCGGCAAACGTTGTTTTGCCTGCTCTTACATTTTCATTTCATTTTTATTTAACCGATGTGTCCAGGCTGATTCTACTCCGTGTGCTTTGACCGATATTTCCTCGGACGTGTGCCCACGAATTGTATTGTCTAGACAAATTCTTCTTCTTCTTCTTCTTCTTCTTCTTCTATCTTCTTAGATAATAATGTTCTTTCGTAAAATGCGAAAAATGAGAAAAATCGATTTTCTGGAATTTTCTTTCTGCGTAAACCTGAAATACAGCAATACGAACAAAACAAAAAAAAAACATGAAAATCGGCTCAGCGGCTATCGAGTTATAACGTCATCGAGTTTCACCCCATAGAAGAATTTTTGTATTGGCGGTGCCACGCCCTTTTGTCCAATTTTGACCAATCTTACAGCAACACTCCTAAGCCAATACCTAAGATTGTATGTAAATTTGAACTTAATCGATTCAGTGGTTTTCGAGATATAAGATTTTGAATGTTTTTTTTGTATGGGAGGTGCCACGCCCCTTTGTCCAATTTTGACCAATCTTGACATGAATACTTCTGGGCTGATACTTAAGATTGTATGTAAATTTGAACTCAATCGATTCAGTGGTTTTCGATATATAAGATTTTGAATGTTTTTTTTTTTTGTATGGGAGGTGCCACGCCTTTTTTGTCCAATTTTGACCAATCTTTACAGGAATACTCCTGGGTAGACCACCAGCTTCGGGCAAAAAAGAGAATTCCATAGAGCCAGTTTTGAAATGAGTAGCGCCGCCTCTTTTTCTATCTGTGAATACGTGTTGTACCACAGAAATAACTGTAAATGTTATTAGGTGCCAGTGTATGCGTGACCAATTCGCCCTCCATTTACTTTAGCATGGCACACATACTTAACCACCTAATAACTTTTTGAAACTGGCTCTATGGATCTCTCATTTTTGGGCGGAGCTGGTGGTCTACTCCTGGGCTGACACTTAAGATTCTGTGTAAATTTGAACTCAATCGATTCAGTGGTTTTCGAGATATAAGATTTTGAATGTTATGAGAGGTGCCACGCCCCTTTGTCCAATTTCTCACCTTTTAAACCTTCCCTGGACTTCTACAAATAATTCAAGACCAAAATTAGCCAAATCATTTTCGAGATTCTTTATCATTATTTAGCATTAAGCATTAACATCTTTCGCTTGTCACCACTTAGACAATTGTATAAATAAAAACATGATTTTGAGAAGTTATAGGTATATTATATGTTGGCAATTCGCGCCTAATTATGAAAATAACATCCCCGCACATTGCACAACCATCTAGCTAAGTCTTGAAAATTACAAGCATTCTGATCCTGATGTAAAGGCACGGACGCCCTTCCGTTTGCTACAGTGCTGCAGTCTTGAGTTATAAGGGTGGTATATGAAGTGAGAGGTAACGGAAAAGAAATGAAATTCATTCCTGTTCCCATAAATTTCACTACAAATATTTCGGATTTTTAAGGCACTTAATCTTGCACATTGTGTGCTTTAAAAGCAAGGAATCTTTACAGACCCTTTAAACACTTGATTGCCTCAATCGACATTCAAATGGATAATCCATACCCATTAATTTTTATTTAAACTTGCAATACTGACTAAGCAATATCTAAACTTGTAGGTATGACAATCATTAAATGCGTTACAAAATACAAATGGAAAAACTTTTCGCGAAGCAAACTTATATAAAAATCGTTTCTTTATTTCTATACTTAATTTACAAGTCTAAAAACAAAAGTAGAAAACATATTCCAATCAGCGCCAGCGATGCCACTTTACTCCAATTGGAGTAGATCTACTTCACTTTTTCACACATTTCAGAAATCTACTCCCTACTTCACTTATTTCTAATTTCCCATTATCTACTCCGATTTCAAATTTGTAATCCATTTCTTTATTTTGTTTAATAAAAAATATTTCACAATTTTCTAAAATGTTTTTTACGCCATTAATGACAAGTAAGTAGTATGTAGCCACTTTATGGATTAATTTATTGGAATTTATCTGGAAAACTGGTAGCCCCAGGTAAAACTATGTATGGCGAATTTGTAGCTGGAAAACATAATGATCAGATAAAAAATAACTCGGAGCGTAGACAAAATTCGAAACATTAGTAGATCCAATATAAAATTAATATATCTTTTGGGTTCTTAATGTTAAACCAAGAGTACCTTACGAGGACTTGCAGTTTACACCCTACAATAAATTTTCTAACTACGACCGCTAAAAGCGGGTTTTTCAGAAATATTGATCGATCTTGAAAGAAGGCATATCAGCGCCACAATAGGTGTCGTTACGGGACACTGTCTTATGGGCAAGCATACATCAAGGCTTGACGTATTCTCAAACGATTTTTGTAGAAGTTGTTTGGAATAAGAGGAGGAGGAGACCGTTCATCACTCTCTCTGAACTTACCCGGCTCTCTCCCGAAAACGGAAACTCCATTTGGGAGCTTTCAATTACAACGATCTAAACGATCTAACAAGCCTAGACAGACAGTCGTAATCTCCTATGCTTCATTAGAAGTTCAAACTGGTTCAACGAGTAGGACGATACTTCTTCTAGATTCATGTGGTATCAGAAGACGGGACCTTATAATGGTCTAAATGTATCGGCCTTTTGTCGGCAGCAATTTCAACCGAACCTAACCATGTATGAAATATTGGTTTTAGTTATAGGATGGAATAGTTTGGGGACTTAGTCCCGAGCCATGCCCTATATCATTATATTCGCAAAATTTCGGCGTTCTACCTTGAAAAAGGTATGTACATTGATGCTTTCTGAAAATCTACACCCGTTTTTTCCTATCTACTCCACTTTTTTAGGCAATTCTACTCCAGACATTTTTTTTAGAAGTGGCATTGCTGATTCCAATATGTGGGTGTTCTTCCATTATTAATGTAACGCGACTTTTATTTTCCAGCGAATCGAGTTTCGTATATTCAAATGGATATCCCAACTGCGGAACAAATTGAATTTATTTCCCCAACCCGACCAATTAACAAGACCTCCACGAATCAAGTCTCCATGTACATTATATCGCGAACCGAAGGCAATACAGCACGAATGGGATGCCTTTCGCCAGAAAACCGCATTAAAAATGTATTTACCTCCTTTAATTAGTTTCTCTTCACAGAGCCTTAAATACACGACACCAAACTCTAAGGACTAACACTTTAATTTGATGTGCCAGGCCACAACCAGTGGAGACCAGAGCCAACGCTTCGAAATTACTTTGACCGAACGTTAGTACATTCTCGCCGAAGGCTAAATTCATTTAGATTGCTCCTTTGTTCGGGACGCGCAGAAACGGAACCCGTTTTTATTAAGATTAGCCACTTTCTTAACCCTTAACCCTTTTTTGTGTACATACACAGACACACTGCTGCCGCATTCTCATCCCTATGTTGGAGACGTTTTGCTTTGTTTTAAGCGACAGAGCAGGGCGGTAGCCAACAACGGCAAAAAGGACGAAATTATTTAATTTTTTTATTGCATCATCAACATGAGCGCCTTTTGGTGCTGAAAGATGATTTTCTCTCTTTTGTTTTTTTTTTGTTGCTATAGTATGACTTTGCTAATGGCTATTTGTAAGTTTTTAATAAAAAGGATAACACACCGAATGGAGAAGCATCCCTGCCTGTGAGAAACCCTTTTTGAAAAAACCGGTTGGCCTGTCTTTGTATATGGCGACTTTTCGTGGAGTAAATTTCTGCATGAACGCAATCCCTTAATGATAAGAATTTCATCAATTCGGAAGTGTAATTAACATGGAATCAGCATAGTCACTGAGCGCGAGTTGTAACAAAGTCACACTTTCAGGATCATTTTTGGAAAGCGTAAAAATTGGCACCGTTGTAAATGAGAAGTACCTATCTCGCATTTTCTTTGAGACACAACATAGCAACTAATGAGAAAACCGCCCTTATACCCAAAGAGCATTGAAATCTGGTAACTATGAGGGGTGAACGCAAAGCGTGATTGTCTTTGGCGCGCGATAATTTTAAAAGGACTCAGATGGAATCGTGACATGAACTTTTCGTCGATTGTAAATCCTGGCATTTTTCATCATTTATCATTTCGTTTGCTTGTGAATGAATAGATGGATCGTTGGCACTTTACAAGGAGTTTACGCGAATTACCCAAGGATTACCACTTTCAAGATGTGTTTCAGTTACAGCGATATGCGACGACGATGTTGGGGATTTTAATTTTTAGCACACTCATTGATTGACGATGGGTGAGGCCGTGAGGGTGAGGCAACTATTTTTTCAGTTACTCTTTCAAAAGACCTGTACAATGTACATATGAGTTTTCAGTTTTAGTGTCGGATGAGATTTTCCGCAGATGTCGTTTATTTTCTTAGGAATTGAACCAAATAATAAACCGTATACCTGTAGATTCTGACATACATCAACATCGTGATTTCTAACCTAAAAATAGTTTCACGCTGATATTTAAAGGCCTTTGTGACATATCTATAAACTCTGTCTTTGTCTATGATCAAATGCATAAGCAAGTTCTGGTACCGTGGATTTGCATTGGCAATACCTACAAATGCTTATTGCGAGAAACAGATTGGCACAGCAACAGCAACAGCAACTTTGACAACCATAGCGCACTTTTTAGAGCCCATGCTTTTTAATGGCTGAAGTTACATTACCACAGCAACATCGACATCGACATCGACGTTAGAGCTAAGTCCTAAATTCAATGTTGCTGTGCAAATGCTACCAACACCACGGTGACTTTTTCAGTTCTCTCAACTTTCGAATGCTGACATACTCAAGGTGCAGCAGCATTACCAGATATCTACAATTAGGTTTCAGCAGTTTAGAAAATATTCTTATGTATTATATATGTAAATTATTTCGAAAATACTATTTTCATTTTCTTTTGATTTAGGTTGCTTTCATTTTCGATTGGCAAAAATTTAAATTCTTTTTTGTGATCCGTGTCAGTACACGGACTTTCACTTTCATAACATACTGCAAGCGTCAAATTATTTATTGTCGGTGGGACCTGATTTTGAATTCAATTTTGCTATTGCAATGTGGAAACGAGTTTTCTAATTCAATCGTCGCGAGCTGTGTTAAAATTAATGTTTGACAAGCAATTAAAACAAAAGTACATACAAATTTGAATTTGATGTTTAATTGGGCAGCAGAAATCTGAAATACCCAGTCGAAAATGACATCAGATATGTTTATAGTACTTTAGCTACCACCAAGTACCTATACTGGTACGTACCTGGTAGGTAAGAAGTACGTTAACACTCATGAATTAAATGAATATTCTAACATGCTCTAACATTTTACAGGTTATGATGTACCTAATATCATTTTTTCGCTTTCTCCATTTATTTTGATAAAAGGTAATCTGGTAATGCTGTGTTGCAATCAACTGACAACAAATTTTTTTTCCTCCCTTGACAAAGTTGCTGTCGATGTTTCCAATGTATTTCATGCGACTTCTGCTGTTGAAGTTGCTGTTGCTGTCAAAGTTGCTGTTGCTGTTGCTATGGTAATCTGTTTCTCGCATATAAGAGGTTGTCACAAAGCGAGCTCACATATAGAGACAACTATACAGAGGCATGTCTAGTTTTGGCATCACTGCCAAACTCGTCAGATTGTGCATAATGGCGGTGGAAAACGCTCGATGCTTCATAAAGGTCGAAAACAATCTCACCGTTCACCGACACCTTTGATGTCAAAATAGGATTTCGACAATATGATGCGCTGTCAAGTGACATTTTCAACATAGTGGGAAACTCGCAAGCCAACACCAGGAGCACAATTTTCCAAAAGTCTGTGCAACATTGGCAGAACGCAGCGAGCTGTCACTGGTGCGTTTTTAAGTATTAGCACAGAAGCGGCAAAAATGGGTTTAGTGGTGAATGAGTCAAAACGAAATACATGCTGTCAACAAGACAGTCTGTCACGATAGACAGCTATAACTTTGAGGTGGTTGGTTAGGGTCTTTGTGTATCTCGGCTACGCTATAATCTCTGATAATGACACCACAGCAGAAATCAAACGAAGAGTTACACTTGCCAACCGGTGTTTCTTTGGGCTAAGAAGGCATCTGACTAGTAAGACCTTGTCAAAAGACACTAAGGAGACTATGTACATTGTACAAGACCATCATCATCCCAGTCCTGCTCTATGGCGCAGAAGCATATGGACGTTAAGAAAGGCGTATGAACATGAAGATCTTCTTGTTTGTTGCGAATGCAAAATTCTTCGAGTAATTTTCGGTCCCGTTTGGGACGGACTTTGGAGGAGATTTAACAGCGAACTCTACGAGCTGTACAGCGAAATAGTTCTGGTCAGCAAAGTACCTACGTATCGACTAAGATCGCTCCGACCCGAAGAGTATTCGAATCCAACCCTTAGGGACAACACAGTAGAGTTAGACCTCGCCTTAGGTGGCGCGCACAAATGGTAGGGGACCTCAACCAACTTGGAGTGTGCAACTGGAGGCGGTAAGCCAACGATCCGGCTAACTGGAAAGGCGAGTTGGTATTAAAACTTCATTCGACAGCTTTATCTTTACTTATATTCTAAAAGACTTTTCAAATAGTTTCTTATTTCTGATTCTGATTGAGAAACCATATCTATGACGCTTTTGCACTTGATGTTAAAGGCTACGAGTTCTTTTCGAGTTGGTAACCGGCTTGAAGCAGGTATGAATGCCTGGGAGGCTTTTTTATCGGCGATGAATATGAGTGCAACCTTATCTACAATCTTGTTTGACATAAAAAAAAAACTAATTTGTGTGGTACCTACTAACGATACCTACATACTGCTGAAAACAGTCCTCTTCTCCTGCTCACAAAACATCTTTGGAAATGCCTTCATATTACATTTTGTTGCTGGTCATTAGGGTGGTCCTAATTTGTATGAAAAAAAAAAAAGTTAAATTTTTTTTATGAGTAGATACCCGTTAAATTTGTTCCTTTAGGTTAAAAATGCATAAAAAAAAAGTTTCATTTAAATCGGAACATATTAACACGTGCCGCAATGACATTTGAATCCAAAGAAATCATCCTCTGATGAACGAATAAGATAAAAACCATATCAATGTTTGATGTTTATTTTCAAAGTGAATTTTTTTAAATAGTAATAGAAAATCAGTATAATTGTAATAAATAACGTAACAGATATTTTTTTTATAAGAACATAACAAAAATTAATAGGTAAACCTAGTCATCGGAACGCATTTTGAGACTTTCTCGGCACATCCATGATATTTTTGGCGATCATTTCGCACTGTCTGAAAAAATGATAAGCCAAATCTTTCAAACAATTTCATTGATTTAGGTGACACAGCTCTGATGGAAAGTTTTTTTCAATAAAATATGAGACCTCAGCTGGTCTTAGATGCAATTTCTTTTTGACTTCGTCTTCTTTTTTTTGTCATCTTCCAATACTTTTAAAGCCATTTTACGTTTTTGTTCAACATCACGTCTATAATTGTCAAAAAAGGAAAAAGCAGCACATTCTTCATTTAAGTACCATAAATGGTTCAAAATTTTATAAAGTGCAATATGAGCTATAATAGTCTTGTTTGTTTTTTTGAATTAATGTTTTTTATATGAATTAAGTTTTTTTCAAAAAATGTATGTTATTTAACGGTGCTTGCAAGGCATCTGGTACAGAAAACCAAGACTCAGTGTAGCGGTTGACAATAAAGCAGCATATCGTCGACAAAGATCTTTTGCCCTTGGCGTTCAATTTAATTTGTTGCTGGAACAATATTATTTTTAGGCATTATATTGCTTTTGCCATCCATCGATCCAGATGATAGGCTCCTGGTGCCCGAAATCGAATTCCACCTGGGGGAGTTCCCCCCAAAACAATTACAATTAACTCAAGAAACTCCTTGTAATCACCTCGAGGAAAATCATACTCAAGCTTTTTCATAGCAAACAGAAGAATTTCTTGCCTTACATCGGCTACAATTTTTACAGCCTTGTTGTCAATTGACCACACAGAGAACTGCTGTTTATCAATGTTTTTCCACTGTGACTTAAACCTTTTAAACAAAGGAATATCAGGACCCTCAGAAGATGGGTTGAAATTTGCTCCGTTAAATACACCTTGAAGAACCATCTCAAAGATGTGATATCTGCAAGCTAAGTAAAGTATGTCTCTTCCAATTTTACTTTCAAGAAGAACACAACCTCCGTTCAAACGTCCGGTATTAGATGCAGTTGCGTCAAAAACAAAAGCTTGAACTTTATTGCGCATTGACCAATCTTCCAATAGATCATACACGGCAGACGATACCTCAATACCAGTTTCAGCTGAAAGTTCTGGTACTCCAAGAAGCTGTTGTATGTTTGGAGAAATTACAATAATTGGAAGTCTGTCAACTTTGTTTTGACCAGTAATGTCAGGGAGAAGTTTAGAGTCCCAATGTATGACAGTGAAATCTAAACTTAGGTAAGTCGAGAATTTTTTGTTTGTTGGCAGCAGCTGTCTGTTTACGAAAAAATCGGCGAAAGCGTCTAATTGATGTACTGTTAATAACGAATTTGGAAGTGGCTTCGATACAGGCTGTCAAGAGATGAACGGCATCTCTGTAACTTATCTTGCATATGTCGAGTACTGCCGAAAGCCTGGGAGTAAAAATATCTACTCTGGCTCTTTTTGCATTACAATTTCTTATGGACAGAATGCCATACGCGAACTTAACTAATTTGACACCTACGCTTGCTGTGATGTAATAAAAAAAAATACAAGCAAAAGTGTCAACTAAAAAAATTAATATGTGCAAAAGAAGTAACCTAGTGTGCAAGTGCTGTACACTGACGCTGTGTTAACTTTAAGCTCAGTGCGGCACGTGTTAACGTGGTCGTAAAAAAAACAACAACAACAATAGACAACTTTGATTGTCGACTGCGATTGATATTTGTCGATTTGACAGTCGCTTGTAGTCGATTACAAATGTCTGGTCGATGCTTTCTCTTGGAAGTGAACAAATCTTGAGCGTACGAATAGCTAAAACCAATCGACGCAATCGACAATTGTCGTGACGATCGTTGATCGACAATCACAATAAGGGCCTTAGTGTCGATGGAATATACTCCACCAATAATTGCAAAATTCGAAAACCACCGAACAGATTCAGCTCAAATTTTGAGGAAATTTTTGTTATTGGTTCAAAGGAGTTTCTGTAATAATTAGACAAAGGGGCTTGGCACCTTCAAAGTGCCAAACTTCAACGAAACCTAAACTGTACAGAGTGCGACCAATATTGTAGATTTGAATGAACTGGAATTGGAAGTTTGATTGGGATTCATAATCGCTTATCAAGATTTACAAATAAATCAATTTTTGGTGGTACGAAGTTTACCGGGTCATCTAGTAATAAATAATTATATCTCCCATCTAATTGTCAGTTTTTTTGAATACGTTCTCTTTCTCCCAATTTGGCGGCACATTCCTTATTATGGAATCTCAAACCAACTGTGAGAAAAAAAATGATGCAGACCTCATTTACTAGAAAGAGTGTATTTTTACTTAATTTAATATTTAGCTGACGTGGCAACTGTAAAAGTAACTACCTACCTAACCTTCTCATTATTACGAATGACAAAGCCAGTGACGTATCGTGCAAGTAGGCCGTCAACTTGGAGCCCATTCAACATCACCTCATCAGCACATTTGTCTCATTTTCGTTCTTCTATTCCTATATCCAAAACAAATTCCTTTTCTTCTTCTGAAAAAAAAATTGTGTATATTCATTTTCCTCATTTCGTTTCCTGTTTCCTTTTCAATTGTTCGCCTTATAAATCATTGAATCAGCAACAATACCTCCAACTCTGCACGCATCCACCAACAAAGCCATTCAATTCCTATCGAATTCGAATCGCAAATGCCTGTGGATATAATAAAAATTGAAATCGAAATACCAGCATAACCAATAACATCTATACTACCAGAGATGTTATGCATAAATTCAATGGACCATGTCCGAGTGTACAGAGAGACGTGTATCCTGGTTTTCTTCCATTTAAAATTGAATTTTATTCAAATTGAACGCCAACGCGCCAAAGCAGTACATTCGATTGTTATTTTTGTGTATAGTACTTCTGAGCCATGGAATGAAATTTTATGTTCCTTACAAATAATAAAATAAACATACAACAGGAAAAAAAAAAGTTCACCAGAATCTTTCTTTACTTCACACATGACCAACCCATGCTACCCCGCAAACTCACCCCATATGGATCATTGGATTCATTGTGCGCGTTATTATTGCTCTCGACCAACCCAAAATCTATGCAAATTTAATTTCTATATTTTCTTTCCGTTCCACATGACCGCCTTGGAGGGAACAAAAAAAAAAGTTTCTTCAGTTCCTAAGGACATTTTCTCTGCGGTAACAAATGGAACTCGAATAAAATGGTCATAAATATCTCCATAAGAATCAATCAGGTCCATTCAGAGAATCCATTTGTATTCATGTGTCTAACCAGAAGCAGTTTTTACAAATTCTGTGAACATTTTCGGCACCCCCGCCTGTATACCGAGCATAGAAGGGTTGGCGTATATTGTAATAAACTCATATGCTGTCAAGAAGGGGGTAGCTTTAAAAATTTATCGAACTCTCGCCACGGGCCATTTTCACAGAAGTAGAAGGTCCTTCTTTTGCGGATACCCTCATGAACGTACACACAATCTATACACAACCGCCATCATCATCATCATCAGTAACAGCAGTAGAAGCTTCAAGCTTATGCAGGACTGTTAGAGGAGCAGTGCCCAGCCCACCCACTTCAAAGGGAAGACCCGAAAATTTCGATATTTGCTCCTTATAAATTCGTGATTTCAAAAATGTTTTGTTTACTCTGTGCAAAGGATACCTAATATTGGGAAATATTATAACCATTTTGTATACTTTTTTGTTTTTGCGGTCCAATTGACGAAGTCGGAGGGTTTTGCCGTGATTTGAGATACGTATGCTATACCTTCATATGCAAATAACTGTACACACAATTTGGTGGGTGGATGGGAAGGAGTTGAGTCAATATCCTGGACCGACGTTGTTTGAGATTGTTTATGACAGGACGTTGTAACTTTTGATGATGCTGCTGCCTGCTGCACTGAAGAGTGGGAAATTTTAAATGTTCTTTGCTTTTACCTTGTTGATCAGAATAATGACAGTCGATAATAGCTATCAAAAATCCTTGTCGTTCGTTGTCTTCTTTGAAATTCAAGGAAGTTAATAATGTTATTCATAAAATGCTGACTGAATAGATGGGATGAAATAATTTTGGTTTTAAGTGAGAATTTAATATTTGCCATTGATCGATCGGTGCAGTCTTTTAAGACAGTAAGGAAGTGATTGTGTCTGATTGTTTCCCTGTTTTATGTTCTGTTAGGTGTAACTCTACTACGTGCTTTACTTGGGGCTACGACTGTCGTGATATCATCTTCGAACATTACTTGCTGGCAATGCAGGTTAAGTACCCATCATACGTAACATTCCCAACCAGTGAACTTTACAATGACCCCTCGTAACTCCTGGCATATCATACTCACTGGGCCGATTTTTGGGATGTTTTTAGAAGCGTTTATTTTGCAGGCAATTTTTGAGGCTTTTTTAGACGCTTTTTTTGAAGAGAAAATATATCTAAAAGCACTTTATCTTCTAAAAACGCCTGAAAATACGAATAAAAACGCTTGAAGAAACGCGTCTAAAAATGTCTGACAATACGCATCTAAAAACACCTTAAGAAACGCCTCTAGAAATGCCTAAAAAAAACGCCTAAAATCGCTACAAAAAACGAATGAAAAAACCCGTCTTAAAACGCCTAACAAAAATATAGCCTGAAAACGCCCAAAAAAACTCAAAAAACGCCTGAAAGAAAAATTCTGAAAGAACGCATCTAACAGCTCCTCTAAAAACGCCTCAAAAATCGCCTGAAAAACGCGTCTAAGAACGCCTCATAAATATAAAAATCGCCCGAAAAATTACGTCTAATACCGCCTAGAAAAACGCCTCATAAACGACTCTAAAAACGCCTGAAAAACGTTTTTAGAGTTAAGAGAGGAAAACGCCTTGATGAAATGCGTCTAAGAAAGCCTCAAAAAAATTCTCTAAAAACGAGCCGAAAATCACCCGCGTCTAATAACGCCTCAAAAACGCCGAAAAAAAAGCTTTTAAAAACGCGTCTAAAACTCCTCGAAAAACGACGTAAAATCGCCAGAAAAATCACCTCAAATAACACGCCAAAAACGGATTTAGGATGCGTTTATTTTCAGGCGATTTTTCAACTATTTTTGGGCTCTTTGAGATGCGTTTTTGTGGGTCTTTTTTGAGGCGTTCTTTGGACCGTTTTTGAAGGTGTTGCCAAAGTGAGCAATAAGCTAAGAATCGATTTGGGGAAATTCAAATTCCAAGTGGTGGAAAAAGTGCTATGTATGAGAAAATACTTAGTTTTCGTGCGATCGACTTCAAATTCGGTTTGTGCGCCGAATTTGAAGAAAATCGGTATGTCAGATTTTGAAAATCTTGGGGCCCGAGTTATAAGCGACGAGAAAACGTTTATTCATTTTGTATGGGAAACAATTTTTTTATATTATAACGGGACCGAAGCTCCGCATAAATGCTAGTAATCCATAAGATTACACAAGCTAATTGGAAAAAAAGACACGACTTACTGTATTCCTCAGATCCGTATATAAGAAAAACATCCAACAAGTATATGATTTGAATTATGATTAGCCACTCACATCCCGTGCAGAGTATTGGGTCATTCTGTTATCTTTGATGTTGTTGTTGATAATATTTGTCCTGTCCATCATTATTAGAAATTCACCCATCGCATCTCAAGAATCTCGACGAGAAAATCCCCAAAGGAAATCGTGACCAGACTACACGACAGCGAGGGTAAAATCGAAACATATTGAACGCGCTTTATCGAACTATTTCAAATTAAATGTTGATTTTTCTAAATGAAATATCCATTATCCTGGCTCGTGGATAAACAGGTGCTGCGAGAGGGTCGGACATTGAATCTAATATAATATGTGTCACCCCTCGAAGTGGTAGTACTTAAGTATGAGGTTCAGAGATCACCATCATCCCCCGCCAGTCATCACCTTGACGCGGGGAGAACATTGACATTAAAATTCCAAAATCATGTCTCTCAATGAAATTTCTATGCGCGAGGGATGTGTTGTTTTTCAAAAATTCGTCTGTCGAACCACGTCGCCGTAGTCGGAGTCGTCGCCTTTGAAAGCTAAGTGGAATTCTTTAGTCTGGTCACGTAATCGTTAAAGCCACCAGATGTCATGTTGCGATTAACACGGTGTAAAGTAACATTTAATATTTTTCGATGTAATCTGTCTGTGCTGATGTATACGAAATTAGTATTCCGGTGAATCCTTGTATTTTCGGTTTATATGTCGGCTAAAGCTGTTTACTGAAATGATTTGAAAATACTCCTGCAAATCTGGAGACAATTTGATTAATCCAGCCTTGATGTTATAGACTTGAAATAAACTATGCAGTTATGGTCATGATTTGAAAACAAATTGTAAAAAAAAAAAATGGCAGACATACCAGAACAGAACACTTAACATCACTCTTCTATACATTAACATCCAAATCCTGCTTTATGGCGCAGAAGAATGGACAGTATCGAAGTCTGAGATATATCCAGGTTCAATTTGAACCGAAAATTCCTCAGCTGATTTTCGTTCCCATTTTGCGCTGACGGGACGGGATGTGGAGATGATGATTATATAGGAAACTTTACGAGCTGTAGAGCGTTATCGAAACATCGACAATCGACATGGTCAAAGAAGTGCGAGTCAGCCATCTAAGCCTGTTAGGACATGTAAATCGAAATTTTATCAACAGGACATGCAGGACCTCAACAAACTGCAGTGCGCAACTTAAGGTAATTAACCAAAAACCGCGTCATGTAGAGAAGTTTATTGTTTGAGGCCTATACTTAGGTCAACAAACAACAAGCCCTACCAAAGTAAGAAAGCAAATAAGTATAATTGACTCAAAAATAAAAACCTCACGCTATCATAAACAACTATGTGCTTTCATATTATATTCCTAAAATAAATAATTATTTAAAAATAACATCCGTACCGTTACATCCACTTAATACTGTAGCTATTTCCGGATAAGCATCTACCTTTTGAGGCTTAATATACCACATGCAACATGTAATTTCGTTTTAATTATCACATAATTGAATAAGTCGACTTCCAAAGTTATCTGGACATGATCTCAAGCACAGGGTGCGACTCTCCATATCACTTAACCTGTAATTAGCATTAACAATTACATCCCTCAACAGGTTAACACGGGAACAAGTTAAATGTGCCGTGTGTCCATTCGAAATAAAAACGAGGGGTTGTGGCCAATTTCCTTATCGCGTGTCATTCAAAGTAGGAAATAAAAAGTCAACGACAATGCCAACAAAAAAAAATATCCTTCAACTGTCAAAGTCAAACGGCGCGTATCTTTTTTCCATCGTAATTGTTAGCATTATCTTTGACAGCTGTAATGGCACCATGATTCTGACTTTTGTAGGCTGTATTCGTCAAATTGTTTTTTAATTGATTCAGATTGATGGTGGATTTTTATGCTTTCCGCCCCCGCCGCAATGAATTTGGTTATGTCCCGTAGCGGTATGGGTCAAAGTTGTTAAATGATTTCGAAAACCAAAACTGATATAATTTTTTTTTCTCCATTATTTTTTGGTTTAAAAATAAATTATTCAGATTTTTTTTAATGAGAGTGTGGGAACCGTAAAGTTGTTCCTTACTGTCAATTATTCATTAGAACTGAACGTTCCCAAATCTACTACTACAATGCGGAGAAGCCGCTCTGATACGTATTGACATGACAGCCCTGGACCCGTGACAACTGACAGCTAAGGCAAATGAATATAATTTTCTATATAGAATCTCGCTAAGTGCCAAAAGCAATTTGGGGATTTTCATTTCGAATTTCGATAGGACTGGTGGTGAAACTGTCACATAACACCTTCCTTCCACCCATCCGCTTGGGGTACGTGCATTTGCAGCTTTCATTATGTGTGCTGCCAACGACTTGAAACCAATAAAATGTTTGGGGTCTGGGATCTGTGTTTTACATCTGACGTAAGTCGTCTTGACGTCGGCTTTTGTCGGAGGTGGCACTATCCAACTATGCATAAATTCATCCTTGGCCAGGTATTTAGAAACCTGTCTGAATGTTTGGCATTCACTGGCGGTGGTGGTGGTGGTGGGAAAAACGTATACCTGCTATGGCCATCTTTCGTTTCAATAACAACAACAACACGATGGCAGTGGCGACGTTGGACGAAAACTAAATTTCATTTTAAAGCGGCATTCATTTTGGTCCTTCTGCGCCGCCCGAACCCGATAAGTATTCTGTATACAGGAGAGCGAGTATACGGTTAAGATTGAGGACGAAGTGCCTGTGCCCGATGGTGAATGCGGTAACTAGGTGTGGTTGTTCGTGGTAGATATGGTAATGCTTTTTACGATTGCACCAAATCTGATTTGTATTTCTGGTCGGTTTCCTCTATTTTTGGTTGGGCAGAGAGGATGTAGTTTGAATTTATGTGTTGCGGTTAGCCGAAACAATTAAGGAGTTGTGCAAAACTTTCTGACAGGTTGCTGAACACCCTTGGCTGGGATTTACCTTGTGTACAGGGCTGGGGGCATTGCCGTTGTTGAAACTCGCAGTTTTCTTCCGACGAATCTTATTTAAATGCCAATATGGTTGAGTTTAAAAAGTGTAAGCTTTTAATCAGATAAGTAGCGCATATTTCCCGCACTCAAACAGAAAATCGTTCTCTCCGGATTTGTGTGTCCTGCATATTTGACATCCCCCACAACAAGACAACACATTCACCCCTAATTGCTGCCCGTTAACTTATCTGCCACCCATCCACTGAAGGACATTAAACGACATGTGGTCTTTGACAATCGAGCACATTTTCGGTCCTTTGCTCCGTCGTCAAATCACGACTCATTTGTCAGTCTGTTCATTTGGATAATTGCGTGGCAATAAACTAAATTAGCAGCAATTTACAGTTGGATAACAAAACAATGTCATGCAAACCCTCACCCAGCCCAATCCATTCATTATAGTCGCCGGAGTCCGGGCATGATAGCATTATGACTAATACCCTGATTCCACTGGAATGCTTTTTGACATCCTTTCACGACACGTCTAATATACAGCGTCTTAGTCGCAAATATCCCATCGAGTCAATCCGCAGTCCCAAATGCCTTCATTTACACCCTTTTGTCCGGATGGCCTGTGCAGAGATATACGTAAGGAAATTATTATGAAAATGACAAAAGGCGCAATGGCAACGACAAGATGAGATGACATAACAAAATGAAAAATTGACGCACAAGAAAAATATCACCATCCCTCACCCACACCACTAAACCAGGGGTTGTTGATGAATAGATGTCGAAACATTTTGAAAGGAAGATGTCGCTTAAAGTAAATTTTCCCATTGTGACCACAGAGCAAATGTAATTTTCAATTTAAATGCAAATATCAATTTGTCAATTTGAATATTTAGACAAAAAAAAGAAACCAACTGAAATCAACAGCACACAATTTGTTACCATAAGTTTTCGTATTCTCGTCCTCCTTGGAGAAAATCCCAGCGCAGCAGGATAAATGATGTTGTTGCTCCAAAGAAACATAGAATGCAATTCCCACGTGACAGGAAAAAAAAGGAACGCAGCTAGCAATATAAAATATTTCCTCCCGTGGTGGTGCTTTTTTTCGCGCTCTATTCCTTATCCTTAATTAAGGATTCACATCATTTTTTATTGGGGTTGAAATTATTCAAAAGAAACCAAATAGCACTGTTAAGGAAAATTCAAATAAAAGAGAAAATTTACGGGAAAACCAAGAAAATCCTTTGACCACAAGACGAGGAAGTCCTACGGAGGGTGACACAGAAAATGTAGGAGGGTGATTACAGACGAGCGAAGAAAAATGACGGTTGATATTTTTTATGATTTCTCTTGTTTGTTTGCATTATGCATTTTTTCACCCTTTCGGTGAATAAATAAGTAGGCGGTGGATAGAAAGGGGTTAAAGGGGTGCGGACGGTGTCCATGTTTCAATTTTACACCTTAAGATCCTGGCAATTTTCATACTTTTTTTTCTAGTTATTAAAAAAGGTAATAAAAATGCAATTTTCTAATTCAGTCCCTTAACTGGATGGAAATGAAAGGTCCTCTTAACAAGGGGCTTACTTTTAACAACATTTTGTTAAACAAAATAAGTTGTTAAGGTGGTTACGCTCATTTTATTGAGTTGTTAAAATTTGATGTGGTACAGAAGCTGATGTTTTTTTTTGTTTAATGACTAAGTGGCACTTTATAGTGGGCAGGCTTAAAGGAAAAATGTATCACTGCCATTTGTATGCATTTTGTGTTTCGGCCTTAATTTAAAAACTGTCGCATGCGGTACACTTTGTTTATATAAAGATTTTTTCAGTGAGAGTGTTTCTCTACAAGTCGATATACCGACTCCTTGGAAAGAGGAGCTGTAAAACGATCTGTATAAGAACGGTAGATTTACTCTGACATGCTCCAACAATAGAGAAATTATTCTCCTCCTTACCGTCTATCATATACAACCAAGGAGACCTTTGGATAAGACTATAGTCCTTCCCTTCCTTTTGTTTTATTATAGGATCTAAGACATTGGTCTTTCAAGTTAACGACGAATCGTGAACATATCTATTGAACGAAAATTGGGATGAGGCTAAATATCGCAAACGATATTATTATAATGACATTATAATGACACTTAAACGCATTATAATTATTGGCCTATTTATTTTGATGAATACGTTTTCTCAATCGGTGCAGAACAGTTTTTTGTGATCAGTATTCGATGTATTGTTCAATAATAATACTGCACAAAGTTAATACCCAATTTAGGTTGTGGCCATGGTGTAGTGGTCAGAATGCTTGCTAGTTGCTAATGTAAAGTATAACTCACCGGAACTCAAGTGTGAGTGCTTTTGAAAAAGCATATTTCATTCGCATTCACTTACTTAAATAAATGGCCCCAAGAGCATATGGATCCTTGTCCTTGAAGTCAAATGAATTTCTTTTCAGAAGTAGTAGAACACAGTTAGCCTTTGACATTTATTTGTTAACATGGAGCTCAAAGTGAGTCTACTATCGAAAACATTACCAAAATATTGATTGTTCTCCAAGGAGAAAAGCGGGAATTAAGGTACATATTTTGTGTTTTATTGAGATGCAGATCGTTCACCCATTAAAAAAAATAATCCAAATTTCTCTAAAATAGAAGGCAATCAGAGACACTGAAGTTAGAAATATGTAGTTGCAAAAAATGTTATATCATCCGTATTCAAAAGACAATAATAAAACATTTTATGCGCCTCATTTACATAAGCACATCCAGGGACCCACTTAAATACATAAAAAAAAATTTCATCAAAATCGGTCCAGCCGTTTAGGAGGAACTAAATAAAATTCCTGGAACCCGATTGCAGCACTACGTACCGGATTCAACAGTGAATTTAAACTACACAATACAAGGACCCACTCAAACACACAAAACAAAATTCGTCAAAGTCGGTCCAGCCTTTTAGGAGGGAAAAAATAATTCACTTTGATTTAGGTTTCTACTTAATAAAAAAATAAATAAATAGGCGGCGCGACAGGCGGTAGACACCCAAGGCCTAGCTTCTCGCAACCGTTCGTTTTGTGTGAGTTTCTATTTTTGGAACGAATGAAAGGGACCTACAATTTTAGTCCGAACGGGTGAATTGAGAAGCTTTTTCAGGACAGTCATACTCTCGGATGTTTGTCAGACGTTCGCGAGAGGTGGCGCAGTAGAAAAAACCTTAAGATGTAATTTGTGTTTTTCCGGGGATCGAACCTGGGATCCCTCGCACAGTAGTCCAGCACACTAACCAGTGCGCTACTGCGCCCACAGTTTCTACTTAATACTCTTATAAAATAAATGAACCACTAGCCAATGTCTGATTGAAAATAGAGATGAGCGGAATGCTGACAAGATTTTAAAACAAAAGGGTAGGAGCTCAAAAAATCTGGATTTCTACTGTCCTTCACATGATTTGAAGAACAGCAAAAATGCCAACAGTATTACCGATCTGTTAAGTACCAGAGAGGTTGGAGCAGTAAAAGCATTCAAATAACCGAAATAACTCAAATTAAAAGAACTACATACTTAAGACTTTGAAAAAAACATTTTCAAAATAACTTCCTGAATAATTTGCATAGAATTGCAGGTCACTTCCATTTGCCCCAAAAAAATAAAAACTCACTGATGGGAATGGTCGCGTGAGAAACTTAAGAAATAGTAAATAATCCAACACCCAACATGCCAATTCTTTCGTCAGAGACACGAAATTACTAGTATGACTGTTTGCAACTGTTCTAACATTTAGGTTAAATTAGGAACCCTCCATTTATGACACTTTTGTCTAAATTCATCTTAAGTGACACAACTTTAAGTCAAACACAAAAATCAATTAAACCCCCCTCCCTAAAAGATTTAATTCTTAACCTATACCTATCTACTTCAACTGTTGCTGCGCGCGCATTATCCATATTTCCCAACTCATAAACTCCAAAGAAACTTTCTTCGAAAAAATAATAATAAAAAAAAAATTAAAAGAAAAACTTTAGCAAATTTTTTAATTTTTATCGAGTTCAGGGTAAAACATTCACCCCATGAACTCAACGCGTCACAACGTCCGCCTCCAAAAACTTAACTAGGTTCACAAATGAAAGTTGTGAAAATTATTCAAACTTTCCCGACTTTGGCGAAACTTTTTAAAACATTTCCGGTTTTAATACATATACATAAGGCACACCTCTACATTGCACAAAACTTTCGCTCTTCCGTTAACTTTGCCGCCTATTCCCAAACTGGGATAAAATAATTTTCTAACACACAGAGACTGGAAAGGATTTTTTTTCCTTTTTGCTGCCACTTTTTGACAAAACTCGAACTCGATACATAATCTCTTCGGGGGGGTTGCAAAAAAGGGGAACAATTAAACTTTATACAGCATTTCGACGACTGTGTCTGTTTAGGAGTCATTAATCTGCTAATAAGCAAACATTGAGTAAGTTTTGCCGGCAAAATTATGAAAAGGGAAACATTCCCGAAACTTTTGATTTATTCTAACTCAACTTTGTGTTGTTGTGATTGTTGGGAATTTGTGGTGCGGATTTGTTGGCAACACTACTTTGGCGAAGTCTGTTGAAAGTCAAGGGTAAAAGTGAATAACCTTGAGCCGGGTGGTCCGTCGTATACATCCCCCCCTCGAATTCAATGGCTAGGGACAATTTTAAAACAAACGTGTTTAATTTCCTTTACCAATAAGTTAGGTTTGGTTGAATCCTGCATTGGAGATATCTTTTGGGGTTTCTTAAATTTGAAAGTCGTAAAGAAACAAAAAAAAGACAAATTTTCGATTTTTAATGTGAAAAGTATGTGCAAAGTTCTACCCAAAAAGTTTTATTCTAAGTTTGGCAATTATATACTTTTTTGTTCTTGTTCTTCCATCTTTGTCTGGTACTTGGCGGCGGTGGCGGGCTAAGTTGATACCATAGGCTGTGATGACGCGGCGGCTGTGTACTGTCTGGCGTTAAGGTATGGCTGCTGCGGTGTAGGAAGAACAACAGGGAAATTAGAACACCAAAAGTTTGTTCGCTAAGCCATAGACTGTGTTGTTCAAAACAGTGTTTGACCCAGTTTTTGACACAGTTTTTAGGATGAAAAGTTTGTCAGTAAAGTCAGCACTGCATGAAAATCGATGGTTGAGTTATCATTTCCTGAAGTATACGGGTATCTATAGTTGGATTGACTTTAATGCGTGATGTCAGGAACTTAGATTATTCTAATTGATTAACTTTAGAGAAGAAAGTTAGTATATATAGTATTATTATGGCAGAAACTACCTATTTACTTAAAAAAAATATTATTTTACTTTTTAACTTATATTGTTGCGACAATGTCTACCTGTTTACAATACATCAAAAATTTAGCAAGCCATTTCGAATTACTATTTTGATCAGCAAAAATGGTAGGACATTATTGCTATTCAGAAGGACGGTAAGAAGTTGGGTTTCAGGCATTTATTTTAAATCTGAGAGTATACTCGCTAGAATCCTCGATCTTTATTTTTATTTTATTTTTTAAATGTTTCTCTCAGGTCTCAGGTAAAGCGACCTTAAGCCATATTTGGTCTACACTTGAACTGTTGTAAATTGTAAGCATTTAGAGTTTTTTTTTTTCTGATTTGAATTTAGTATAATTTGACCACTTGGGTTTATAATAGAAAATCTATTGAACTCCTTAATTATTCATTTGGAAAATTCGATCGGATGACTGCAATCGCACAGAGTTTACAGACAGATTGGTATGGATGCTTTTTTATCAAATTATTATTTGCATGGTCCTGAGGAAAAGTTGGAATTTGACATGAGCCAATTACAGATGTATAAGTCTCCATAAAATCGTACAGAATCTGTTTGTAATAATGTCTGAACTACAACTTACAACGGTCTTGGAAAAAGTTTACAATTAATAAAAACTCATAGGAACAGCTTCCTTAATGCAGGATATCCTGTCGGTGTGTTATAAAGATATCGCCAAGTCTTTTGATGCCAGAAAAGTTTTCAGAGAGGGTAATATCCATTTCGGCACAGAAAACTGTAGCGGTGCAAATACTAAGAAACCCAAGTAGTGTGTGTAGTATGTAGTAGTAGTTGACAAGCAAAAACATGTTTCCCTACGATGAATGCCTGCAACAGATGAGTGCAGTGGCAGTTGAGCATCAGATGAGTGCAGTGGCAGTTGAAGAGTGGCCGCGTTGACGAGAGGACGATGATGAGTGATATTAATCAAGAACTGATGAAAGCATGTTGCTTATGTGGACGCGTTTTAGTTTAAAGTAATTTATAGTTAATAAAGAATGTTATAATTTAAAGCTGATTGACGTTGTTTTAATGAAGATTCGCTCGCCTTTTAAATCCTTACAAAACCAACTTAAAAAAAATCCTTAAAGTAAGATTTTCTTATAAGAATTTTTAGAAAAAAAAAAAGAAACAACTGAAATCGCCATTACGTTTTGAATAACCATATTACAACAGTGCATTTGTGCAAAATGTACGGTTTTTGAGAAAATGTTAATTTTGAAAAACACACCTATCAGTGTGGCTTCAGGCCAGATAAGTCTACCATCGACCAAATATTCATACTGCGGCAGATCTTGGAGAAAACCCACGATGGCATCCCTGCCAAACTCGTCCGTTTGTGCAGGATGACAATGGAGAATGCACGCTGCTCCATCCAGGTCGGTAAAAAACTCACCGGTCGGTAAAAAAATTACCAAATTGCAAAGCTAAAGTTATAGTGATTTAAATAACTTGTATGGGTCGTGCCATTCCCGATTTCCAATCGCACCCTAATCTAATTTGTATTGACAATGCGCATCAATGTTAAGTCTTATAACTTTTGAAATCCAGTGGGAGGTGCCACGCCCCTCATCCAATTTTCACCAAATCTCACAGAAACACCTTCAGGCCAATAACAAAGAATTTCTTAATATTTGAGCTCCATCTATTCGGTTATTTTGAGATATATGACGTCGAAAGATTTTCTTAAAATTTGCCCTCAATCTATTCTTTGGTTTCCGAGATATAAGATTTTTACGCATTTTTTGTATGAGAAGGGCCAAGCTCCTTTGTTCAATATTGAAAAAACTCCTTTGGGCCAGTAACAAAGAATCTCCAAAATTGAGATCTGTCGGTTTGGTGGTTTTCGAGTTTTACGAACATTGGCGGTGTATAGTATATTCCCATACAAAATGGAAATTGAAATTTTTTCGATTTTCCGAAGAATCGGAAAAGAAGAATCATCCAAATCGACATTCTTGAGTTTTTGCGAGACTAACGCACACGCTACATAGAAGAACTCTCTACATGAACTATTATTTTTTCTTTATTTGTTTTTTTTTTTTACTTAAAATTTATTTCATTTAGAAAATAAATTCTCTTTTTTTAATAAACTGTAGGTATAATTTAAACCTGAAAGGAGTTTTTTTTTTCGTTAAATTGGGTGGGACGCATTTTTTGGCTCGGGCGACAAATTTTGGAGACATTTTCAAATTGTCCATCGGTAACGCTGCTTCAATGTCAAAAAATCTGAAACACAGGACCCAGGAGAAAAATATGCAATTGTCAATAAGTTACATACAATTCAAGTTATGTCGCTTGCATTGGGCAAAAAGAAGTATCGGGAATCACGAAAATTACTTACTTTCGAAAGAATTTTGCTTTTCGATTTCAAATTAGAATCCACTCAAGTAGCACTTAAACAAGTGGATTTTATGTATTTTATTTAAGCCATCTGGCAGCAGCTATAAAATAATTTTTGACGTTTCACCAATACGTGAGTGTAGTCGCTCGTAAGCAGTTTTCTTGTTCCATTGGACGTCATAATGAGTGAATCCTCGAGTGAAACCAATGGAAAACGACATTAGTTTTCGCTGTCAGGTAAATTCGAGCACAGACAATTCAAGTCGACTTAGATTGACTAGATTCTTGAATGCGGCCAATGGTTCGGCACATTTTCCGAAGTTACATTTTGACAGATCGTGTTGTTTTTTTATTTGTTGTGTTTATATGTTGGGAAAAAGTAAATAAGGTAGGTATACCTACCTTCACCAATACCTTGAATATGAACAATTTGAAATTAAACAAACGTCGTTGAAGCATTCAAGGAAAAAAAGAAAGCGCAACGAATATAGGACAGTCTTTAGCTTCGATGAATTTTTGGGATTTTATCTAAAGTTTCGTGGAGCGAAAAATTTTACATAACTCACTTTTACTTAGGACTTTGTGTTGGTATTCTGTGCCGATTATTACCTTACTTTAAATTCACTGAGAAAAAAGGCAGACCTGTAAGGCTTTTTAAGTTCCAAGAGAGCATACTTTAGACCACACATATCTTAAAATAAATACTCGTTAATGAAGTTATTACAGAGCTTTTGCTACGCTCTTCACAAAACATCAATAAATGATAAAAATAAATAAAAAATAAACTGCCAACCCTTCCACAACATACCTACTCACATTGTCGTTGCTGTAACAAAAAAAGATAAATAACAAATCGAATTCTTTAATATTTCAAATATATGTCAAGGACACACGGATTTCCAAACATCTCCACACAAGTGCCTAAACGAAATCATAAAAAAAAGACCAAAACAACGCATAAATAACCAACCTCTTGTCTCACTCCATATCGCAATAAGCACACGATTATCCCCCTCTAAAATCTGAACGAGTGGAAAACAAGGACGAGCATACTAAAACGTACAGCAAAATATCAATAAATAATTTTTCGTTGAACGTGTTTTCAAAGCCATAATTTCAATCTAAATCGAATTAATCGATTACTACAACTCTTCTTTTTTTCAGCTTTTATAACCCTTAGGCTGCTGCTAGTACTAGTACAACAGCCAAAGGGTTTCCGAGACAAGGGTCTGCACTTCGACAAGAAATCATAGCGAAACGGAAATCCTTTTTATTGCTTTATAAGGGTAACGAAGACTTCCGCAAGATATATTACCAACAGTAGACACCAAGGAATAACGTGACAACATGCAACCCTTTAACAACAGCAAGAAGGGGTTCTATTCTGTATACAAAAGGAATAAGACCTTTAACCCTGAATTTAGCCACCAAGGAATTTCGTCATTCGAATGCAACGCTTTGCGAAGGGTTGGAAAGCTGTCGAGTTTTACATTGCCCTCCAATGCGCATTCATAGACCTAGATAAGCTACACCTCACCCTCTATACTAATTCCACCCTTGCAGTTTGTTTCATCAAGCCATTATCATCGTATAGTCGTAGTCGTCGCCGTTGTTGTCATCGTCGTCGTAGAATGACTTGAATGTCAGTTGGCGGTAAGATTTAATGCGAAATTGTAGCGAATTTTTTAATGGGTGGTATCGTTGAAATCTCAGTACCGGTCGCAAACTGGTCCCATTAGTGCCACTGATTCGTGCTAATTTTCGATGTCACGACAAGTCAAGCGGAAACTAGGATTGCGAGCAAATTCGAAATCCGAATGCAAGTTGTTAGTTGACTGAGATTTCAAAGAAAACAAGTTGATTTGCTAACGAGGTTGAAGGTAATTTATTTGTCATTAATTTAGGGACAACAATAAATACCGAAAGTTGATGATTTACTTACATTTGTGAGAACATCGGAGCCGGCCCATAAATAATTCAGTTATATATTTTCTGTGCAACACGATGTTAAAAATAGATTGAAGTTGGATTTTCGAAGGAGTTTCTTATGGTAGTGTGCAAATTTCTCATAATCTAGACCTAGAGTATTTAGGTTTTTTTTTTGTACTCACATCACTGTGGCGTACCACCGCATCATGGTACGTCCACGGATATAAGAAACACACATATAAGAATGTGGAAACACCGTGAAACTTTGTTTCTTATATACGTGTTCGGTTCGCATATAAGAACAACTCGGATATATGAAACTTTTTTTTTTTTTTTTTTGATTTTAGAGGTTTCTTATATACAAAGCTAGATAAGCTTCTAGATTCTGTGGTGTGTGTCCTGTTCAGACAGCTCTCATAGAAGCGTTCGTCTATCTGCGCTATACAATGGTAAAATGTATATTGCCAGACATTATCATTTTCAAGAGTTAGGCTTAGGTCCACACGATATTCTGTTGCAAGATCAAGGTTAATTTATGGCGAAAAGCATAAAGGCTCAAAGCATTCATAGCTTTCTATGCCTGCAACAGAATATTTGGCAAAAGATGGAAAGTAAAGAAGAAAATCTTATAACATAGCCAAACTCAACAACCAAGATGTCCAATGAACGGCATGGATATAGGCACTACAGGCGCTCTACGGTCAACACCGTCAGACGCCTTCACAGTCCGTTTTGCATATTTTACCTTTAGACCTTTCTACAAAACATTTTGAAGTCGGATTCCCTCATGTCAAAAAAAAATCAAGACGTCTTCTGCTTTGAAAAAATATGTGTAAAAAAAAGATTTTAGTATGTTCCTTTATTTACATACGATTTAAAAACTAATAAAAATCAATGAATTGGAATATAATACAGTTTTCTGTTAAAGAATTACTCGTAAGATTTGGAAGCAGACCATAAAGCATGGAGGTGGGGACGTATGTAATAGGTACAATAAAACCAAGATTGAGTCGTTAAAATGTAGCGTTTTTTAACCTCATGGGTTCGGTTTTTATGATCCGATTTTGAAGAAACAGTTTTTGTTATTCTATGATTAACTCGAAAATGAGTTAAAAATGTTTTTGAATTATTTTATTTAAATACCAACTACATTTAAATAGATAATTTTGAAAAACACACCTATCAGTGTGGCTTCAGGCCAGATAAGTCTACCATCGACCAAATATTCATACTGCGGCAGATCTTGGAGAAAACCCACGATGGCATCCCTGCCAAACTCGTCCGTTTGTGCAGGATGACAATGGAGAATGCACGCTGCTCCATCCAGGTCGGTAAAAAACTCACCGGTCGGTAAAAAAATTACCAAATTGCAAAGCTAAAGTTATAGTGATTTAAATAACTTGTATGGGTCGTGCCATTCCCGATTTCCAATCGCACCCTAATCTAATTTGTATTGACAATGCGCATCAATGTTAAGTCTTATAACTTTTGAAATCCAGTGGGAGGTGCCACGCCCCTCATCCAATTTTCACCAAATCTCACAGAAACACCTTCAGGCCAATAACAAAGAATTTCTTAATATTTGAGCTCCATCTATTCGGTTATTTTGAGATATATGACGTCGAAAGATTTTCTTAAAATTTGCCCTCAATCTATTCTTTGGTTTCCGAGATATAAGATTTTTACGCATTTTTTGTATGAGAAGGGCCAAGCTCCTTTGTTCAATATTGAAAAAACTCCTTTGGGCCAGTAACAAAGAATCTCCAAAATTGAGATCTGTCGGTTTGGTGGTTTTCGAGTTTTACGAACATTGGCGGTGTATAGTATATTCCCATACAAAATGGAAATTGAAATTTTTTCGATTTTCCGAAGAATCGGAAAAGAAGAATCATCCAAATCGACATTCTTGAGTTTTTGCGAGACTAACGCACACGCTACATAGAAGAACTCTCTACATGAACTATTATTTTTTCTTTATTTGTTTTTTTTTTTTACTTAAAATTTATTTCATTTAGAAAATAAATTCTCTTTTTTTAATAAACTGTAGGTATAATTTAAACCTGAAAGGAGTTTTTTTTTTCGTTAAATTGGGTGGGACGCATTTTTTGGCTCGGGCGACAAATTTTGGAGACATTTTCAAATTGTCCATCGGTAACGCTGCTTCAATGTCAAAAAATCTGAAACACAGGACCCAGGAGAAAAATATGCAATTGTCAATAAGTTACATACAATTCAAGTTATGTCGCTTGCATTGGGCAAAAAGAAGTATCGGGAATCACGAAAATTACTTACTTTCGAAAGAATTTTGCTTTTCGATTTCAAATTAGAATCCACTCAAGTAGCACTTAAACAAGTGGATTTTATGTATTTTATTTAAGCCATCTGGCAGCAGCTATAAAATAATTTTTGACGTTTCACCAATACGTGAGTGTAGTCGCTCGTAAGCAGTTTTCTTGTTCCATTGGACGTCATAATGAGTGAATCCTCGAGTGAAACCAATGGAAAACGACATTAGTTTTCGCTGTCAGGTAAATTCGAGCACAGACAATTCAAGTCGACTTAGATTGACTAGATTCTTGAATGCGGCCAATGGTTCGGCACATTTTCCGAAGTTACATTTTGACAGATCGTGTTGTTTTTTTATTTGTTGTGTTTATATGTTGGGAAAAAGTAAATAAGGTAGGTATACCTACCTTCACCAATACCTTGAATATGAACAATTTGAAATTAAACAAACGTCGTTGAAGCATTCAAGGAAAAAAAGAAAGCGCAACGAATATAGGACAGTCTTTAGCTTCGATGAATTTTTGGGATTTTATCTAAAGTTTCGTGGAGCGAAAAATTTTACATAACTCACTTTTACTTAGGACTTTGTGTTGGTATTCTGTGCCGATTATTACCTTACTTTAAATTCACTGAGAAAAAAGGCAGACCTGTAAGGCTTTTTAAGTTCCAAGAGAGCATACTTTAGACCACACATATCTTAAAATAAATACTCGTTAATGAAGTTATTACAGAGCTTTTGCTACGCTCTTCACAAAACATCAAACGTCAGACGCCTTCACAGTCCGTTTTGCATATTTTACCTTTAGACCTTTCTACAAAACATTTTGAAGTCGGATTCCCTCATGTCAAAAAAAAAATCAAGACGTCTTCTGCTTTGAAAAAATATGTGTAAAAAAAAGATTTTAGTATGTTCCTTTATTTACATACGATTTAAAAACTAATAAAAATCAATGAATTGGAATATAATACAGTTTTCTGTTAAAGAATTACTCGTAAGATTTGGAAGCAGACCATAAAGCATGGAGGTGGGGACGTATGTAATAGGTACAATAAAACCAAGATTGAGTCGTTAAAATGTAGCGTTTTTTAACCTCATGGGTTCGGTTTTTATGATCCGATTTTGAAGAAACAGTTTTTGTTATTCTATGATTAACTCGAAAATGAGTTAAAAATGTTTTTGAATTATTTTATTTAAATACCAACTACATTTAAATAGATATATGTAGATATTTATTAAAATAATTCTAAAATAGATCGTATTTTAGTATGTAGATACTTATTAATATAACCACTTTTACCTCTGAAGATACTAAAATAATATTTTCGCAACTATGACACATAAATACCATATTATAAATTTAACCATAATATAAATTTGGTAGCGACCTCTAAATGTCACTTAAAAAATACTGAAATACTTTCTTATGGTATAAAATCAAATTACGTGGTAAAATGTTTTCTTAGGAAAAAGGACCATCTTAACATGTACAGTACTACCTCGATAATGTGAACCTCGAAAATGTGAATTATCCAAAAATGTGAACGTGAAAACCGGAAAAAGTTAGCATTATATACTCTAAAATGTGAACTGAAAACCAATTCCTGATACTCGAATATGTGAACTTTTATTTTATAATTTACCCCTATTTGGGTTTAACTGTAGGTACGTCCCTTCTAAAAAATCATTAAGTTTAGTTTTTTTAAAGTTAAATTACTATATTTTTGTGTCTTCTCTTTTATTTTTCAAAAATCAAGTCGGTGATCATTCTAAAAAGCATGAAATGCAACGAATTTGTTCATATCCAGAAATGTGAACCCCTCGAAAATGTGAACTGCCCATGTTTTAATTAGTTCACATTATCGAGGTAGTACTGTATTTTGTTTTTCAGTTTTTCGTGTAGAGAAACGCCTAGAACGTCGATAGAAATTAAAAGACTTTGTGTATTTTTTATTTTAATTTTTTTTTTAATTTTTAGATGATTTCAATATTATGGTTCTGGCCGTGTGCCGTCGTAATTAGGCTTGCCACCCGTCCTCCTTTGTAAGGTGATGTGCTCCGTCCTCCACAAAAAGAAAAATGTCCTCCACAAACATAATTAATCTATAACAAAAAAAATCAAATTCCTTTCACTTCTCAAAGAGTACGAATTTATTTTACAAATATGGCAAGAGATACATTAGAGTCGAGTTTTAATATAAATTGCAGCACTTGCAGAAGAGCAGGAGACGCCCTGGGGCATTGTGGCGCTATCCTAAGGGCGTCGCAAGTTTTATTTTTTCACTGCTGTAAGACTGCGAACAAAGGAAACGCATCACGAATCTTTACGAATACCAAGAGCAAGGTCGAAGCTAAATCCAATAGTTACATTGCAGTCGAAGATTAAGCGCGTTTGTGTTTCCCGCTTTCCCGCATTTCCAGTCAGACTTGCTTCGTGGCTGGCACTCATATATTTGCCTGGCACTCAAAATTACAAAGGGTTACGAGTCGTTGCCAGACAACAGACAAGAAATTGGCCTTTCGCAGATTCCAACTTGGCGAATTTTGTATCGGGACTTGGGCTTACGCCCCTACAATATCCAACTAATCCAGGATCTCAACGTTAATGACCATAGACAAAGTCGTTTTTCGCTGACTTGGTTTCGAAGAGTTTGAAAGAGAACCCCAATTTTGACCGAAAAATCATCTTTAGCGAATGCGGGTATTAACACACAAAATTGTCATAAATTATGGGACGACGATAATTCAACGTCGTCGGCCCGTCCTTATTGAAAAACCCTTTAGTGAATCTTCAGATCAGCTTCTATTCACATTATTGTGCTTTTAGAAGGGCGTCGTTCTTCAACCTCTCCAGGGAGTCTCAGTATGAAAAGGATTGGGAACCCCTGTAATAAGAGAAAGATATTGTTGTCGTACAAAATTTCTAACTCGAGATTTTGATCAATTCTGATATTACGATGATAGGGGAACTCAAAAAAGTGGGTCTCGCAATTCTGTTCGTCTGTATGTCTGTCTGTCCCACAGCTGGGAAATCTAAACGCTTAGACGGATTTGTTTCAAACTTCGTATTTAGAGTTTGTGGGCTTCCCACTAGGAGGCGTTATTTTTATGCTAGACCTAATATTAACGTTACTTCCCTTATAGAAATGTTACGAAATAATAAAAAACTTAGATTTTTTGAAAGCGGCTCTAACAATTTGAACCAAAATAGATAGTTGAGTTAAAGTAGGCATGCTTAACATGTCTGCATACCCAGCTTTTCGCTAAAAAGTCCATAGCAACGGCACTTTTGAAAATTGGCTTTTTCTCGAAAATGATACAAAATATTTTAACAAAAACTTATTTTTAAGATACTGCATACCGTCATTCTTAATTTGATAGCAAACTCAGTTCTTCATATCTCGAAAATTCCATTTTGGATTTGGATGAAAATGTAACTGCTAGGTATAATGCTTATATCCTGAACAATACGTCGTACTCAGTTTAGAGCTAAACAGTTTAGTAACAGTGCTTTTCGATTCCAAAGTTGTAAGATTTGTAGCATAATTTTACAAAAAACCGCTATAACTATGTTGATCAAAATACATAATTAAGACAACATAAGCATTTTAAACATGATCACGTACTTAGTTTTTCTCAGAAAACTCGAATATAGCCGTTTTATGAATATTTCTCAAAAATGGCTACCCATTTCCGATATGTATTCACACCCGGCGCCGGCATATCTTCGGTCTATATGTTTTAAAAAAGTTTTATTTTGTAAGTCCTCCAGGAGATTTTCTAAAAGGTGGCCTAGTCGTAATTGTCAATTTGTCTTGAGAGAATAAACCTTACACTTTGTTATGGTCGACGACCATTAGACGTAGGATTATTTTGAAATCCTATACATTAACCTTAGTATACTTACAGTGGTGGAAGCCTAATTAGAAACAATGAAAAAATAGACATGAAGTTGTCATTGTGTCTTTTTTTACACAAGTTTCATACAATATATAGGGGCTGGTTAAGTGCCGTTGTTTTGCAGCAGCCTTGCGTATTTTTTGTACATTAAGTAGATCCGTTAAAATTTCTCGCGAAGTATTTGGTGGACAAAGTTTACTAAGTGTTAAGATCGATATAAGAAATTCTGTTGAAATTTAATTAGAAACATCGCATACAAATTTTGAATACTTTGTTTTTATTACGGTAAAAGTTTGACTCTGCATATTTTTCCTGTTAATACGTCTTAGTAATATTATTTAGTTTATTAAAATGGGAAAATACAAGAGCTGCACACCGGAACTAAGAAAATTGATCATCCGAAAATATTGTACGGCAGGAGCATCTATGGAATCCATCGCCAGGACCTGGAATGCTCCAAAAAGATGGTCTATGGCGCAATAAAAGTTTTCAATGATACAGGTAGTACAGAAAACCCCAAAAGAAAAAAAAGGGCAAGAAAAACAACCGCTAAAGAAGACAGACTCATTTTCCGTTTGAGTAAGACGCATCCTTTTCTTACCAGTAAAGAAATTCTGTCAAATGTATCGGGACTACTAAGTCAGGAAATCACATGCAAAACCGTCAGAAACCGACTATTAGAAGCAGGTCTGCGGGGGTGCATCACACGTAAAAAGCCACACGCTTCAAAACAAAATGTAAAATGTCGGTTGGAATTTTCGAAGGAATATGCACTTAAGTCCCTCTCTTTCTGAAAAAAGTGCTTTGGAGTGATGAATCAAAATTTAATATGTTTGGATTCAATAGAAAAAAATGTGTAAGGCGCCAAAAAATCAGGAACTCAACCCCAAGTACACCATAAAAATGTTCAAGCATGGTGGTGAAAATGTGATGGTTTGGGGAGCCTTTTCCTGGCGCGGTTTTGGTCTTATTGTGCGTGTTGCTGGACGAATGGATCAGCATGTGTATAAGGATATACTAGCAAATGTTATGGAGCCATAGGCTTTTGACCATTTGCAAGTGTCTTAAATTTTCTAACAAGACAATGATCCTAAGCTCACTTCACGGCTTGTGAAGAGTTGGTTTCCGGAAGAAAAAATAGATGTTTTGAGATGGCCAGCGCAAAGTCCCGACCTCAATCCAATTAAGAATTTGTGGGCTGATCTAGAAAGAAGTTTGGAAACGAAAACATCGAAAAACGTCCGCGAATTGTTCAGAAACATTGAACAACCTTGGAGAAATATCCCCGTTAAGAGATGTCAAAAGTTGGTAGCCATTTTACCAAACCGGTTTGCTGCTGTCATTGCAAATAGTGGATTTCCACACAAAATATTGATCAATTTTTATAATTATTAAGAGTTGGACTCAAAAACTTAATTTTTTATATTTATTTTTGAATTTTAATTATAATTACATTTTTTGTTTCTAATTATAATTCCACACAGAAACATACCTTCTGCTCTTTTTTTTTTTGAATTTGTTTCTATTTCTTCTTTATTTCTTTATTTGATTCCCATTTTTATTACTATTAATAAGCTATTATTTATGTTTACTAAGGTCGTATCGAAATTGTTGAGAAATAAACCAGCGGTAATTAAATCCTCAGAAAAAATTATTTGTTTCTAATTAGTTTTCCACCACTGTATATTCTTCCAAGTAAACTAATTATTTCCGCTCTTGCTTATTAATTTCTTGTTTTTTTTTCGACTTCAATTTAATTTATTTAGTACAAGTTAGTAAACTAAAAATACGTCTTCTGAATATAAAAACTATCTGATTTTTTTTTTTTTTTTTTCAAAAATAATAAAAATGTTCATCTCACTTGTACACACAAACTTACAAACTTAAAAATGTAAATAAATAAACGTGTGTCTAAACCTAAAACTTGAAATCTCCTCCATTTAGCATCGGTTTGTAATATTTTAATAACATAACATTAACATAAAAAAACACATTTCAATTCTGTTAAGGTACATAACTCCGAAATCCCCACTTTCCAATGGCAATATCTCTCTTCTTCCAGTCTATGCAAGGAATATGTCCATTCCGAATTTCGATAGCGCATGTCTCATATCTAAATAATCCCATGGTACTTCCCATAAGCGTTTGAAAGAGCACTTGTAATCGGGGCCGCCCCTCTTTTTCTTACGGCACAAACCTACAATAACCAGAGAGATGCAATTCCACCATTTAGGGAGTACATAAGCGATAGGCCACCTCCTATGTTGCTCCTCTAGCATCACAGTCACTCATGTACCTACAATATTGCTGGTTTTTGGTTGTTTTCTGTTTTCTTTCGTCTAATTAATAAACAGAAGTATCCCACCTTGGAGGGTAAAGGAACGGCGCGCACACACAAAAAAAAAAATAAAAAGAAAAAGAAACATCTAATAATAAATCAATAACCATGGTACAGCGACATGAAAATAAAAAAAAATGCATGAAACGTTTTTCGAAATTAAAATGGTTGGTCAAACCAACTATATGTGTACAGCAGTAGTCGTAGCAACAATAGGACATACAACCATAGTACCTGTAATGTACTTGCCATTAAATTAAAACAAAACAAAGCACAGGTGGACCTTCTTCATTACGTGTCAGACTTATCGTGCATCTGCTCTTAGCATCAGAGAGTCACTCGACCAATTCTCAGTCCTATCTATATAGCGTTAGAAACATCCTTAGCATGACATCATCTGGATGCAGTTTCGAGTGTGCTTTTATGTTGGTAGATATATATTATATAACAGATTTTTGTGAAATTAGCTTTATTATTAAAACAAAATAGAAAAAAACCTAATTGATGCTTGGAAACTTTGTGCATGTAGCATGTAGGTACGTTGTACAAAGGTATAGATTTCCACATCTGTGTCCGCCATTTCTTGACAATGCAACATTATTTTTCCATTTGCGTCGTCTGAATATTCTTAATTAATATACATATATCTATGTATAGGTATATCTATTTAAACATAAAATATTAACTAAATACAAAAAATTTTCTGGCGGTAGCTGTTTTTACATTCAATTTGATTTACCTAGTGTATTTTAATCTTTATACATATGTATAATGTACCTATAGGTATCTACTACACAAAATAATAAATGTTGCTCGCTGTTCTTCTCTATTCATGTTGAAATGACGGATGAGCAAGCTGCCGGTTCTTTTTATTACAAGTTATTTTGACAGGCGCTTTTTCGCCGTAAAAGTGACAGAAGAACTGTCGTAATATTCGCGGTTTAGAAAGTTAACTTTTTGATAAAAGTGATGCTGTGTGTCAAAGAGAATTTTGAAAAGAAATTTGGATGCAGAAACCGCGCCTGCTGAGCACTGGCTTGTAAAGCTTGTGAGATTGTTATGGTAATTGGTGTTGGTGACATCTGATCTAAGTTATTCTCGAACCTCGTATTCATCCTGTGCACTAAGCAAATGTATCCGCTATGGCCTCTGGTTTCAGCAGAATGGCGTTACTTGACATAGTAGCCATACACTGTTTTGGTGTTTATTCAGCGCTTGTGGGCACCGTTTAAAATCGATATTATCCCGAAAATTCAGAAACTAAAGCCACAGTCTAAAAGATTTTACTTTTTTTGTTTCTCTGATAATATGGTAGGTACGACGTTTTGTTTCAAGAAAACGTTCTGAGCAAAGCAAGTAAGTCACCTAAAATCAACTTTGTCGACTTTACCGAAATGCTTAACAAATGTTGCTCTTATTTGGACAAACAGGTTTCGAACAAGCCATTGTAACAGCATCTGAATTAGCACCGGGTCTTGTTATGCAGGCATTTTTCAAACCAGTAGCGCAATTAATACGCATTAAACGTAGATCGATTTAAGAGGCTGTTGTTGAACATATAACTGATCCAAAAAAGAGTTTTAAGTCGAATTTTGTAATGCTCTTTTGAACACGCCGTACTTATATCTATAAAAGATTTCAACAGATGCAAGATTTTTCTGACACGTGGAATTTTTTGTTTAACATAAAAAAATATAAAAATAAAGAAGAACTGATGCGACATTGTACTGCACTGCAAGAAAAGATAACGATCAACTTTAAATCTGATATTGATGGAGATTTGTTGCTGCGACGAAATTGTAGGTCTGCAACACATCAACAACATCTCTATTCTCGAAGACAGTCAGGCAACATCTTTCGATACATTAAATTTTATAAAAAAGCACAATCTTCAAGAGTTATATCCTAACACCTAGGCCCTATTTCATAAACATTGACAAGTGACAATTCTACAAATTTGTCGTATTTGTCTGACAAATTTTCATTTCATAAAATATTGACAAGTGACATAATTGACAGTTAAATACCACGACAAATTTATCATGTCATTGTCAGATTGTGACAAATTTGTCCTGACAATTTTAGAGAAAACGATTAGCGCTGTTTCGGATAATTTGTGAACTACATTGCATATGTGAGCGTGAGTTCTGAAACGAAAATGAAACTGCAGTTAAATTATTAAATTTTCAAAATACAATTTAAACTATTTTATAAACCAAATCTCTAATTTGTATTCAATGAGCGGATACATAAATGTTTGGAGGGCATTCTATTTTTAACAGCTGACAAAAATAAGTTGTGGTTCCTCTAAAAAACACTGTTTCCTTTTGGTCACTTTAATTTGCAGATTATAATAACTAAACTCAAAAAATTAAAGTTCTGACTCGCTCACTAACTAATTTAACCCATTTGCTATAAAATAAAATCATAAAAAAATAAAAAACGTTGCATTCAGATAGGCGGAAAAAAAACACCCAAAAAGGATGTTTTTGGGGATGGACTTTATGGTACATAAAAGACAAAAAATTAAAATTCTAAGACGCTCACTAATAGCATCTATTTATTAGCTGTCGAAAACCGTTTACTGCAATCATTTATCTCTTAAGCCCTGCAAGCCCCATCGGGCGAAAAATCATATACCCTCGGATACCCAGCCTTAACAATACCAGTGATCGTTGCAAGTAGCGACCGCAGTTTTTCTAAACTAAAGTTGATAAAAATGTATCTACTGGGCCGATTTTCATGACTCTTAATTTTGTTTTGTTCGTATTACTGTATTTCAGGTTTAGGACATAATCAAAAAAAATTAAACAAATGAGCGTAGCACCTCCCATACAAAAAACACATTCAAAATCGTAGGTAGGTATACCTCGAAAACCACCGAACCGATTTTCAGAAAGTCTTCGTTATTGGAATGCGCCCTAGAAAAATGTTGTGTACCATAAAGCACTTCAATGAAAAAGCGTATGGTTGGCCGACACGTCAACGCATCGACATTGTTATACTTCAGACTTCACAGTTATTTGTATTTAAAATAACTTTTGAATAAAGAATTTGAATAGACCCAACTACATTAAGCAGCATGCTCGGAACTATTATTTTCATTACATTAACGATTTTGTGCGGCACGATTAGTTCAATAATAAATATAGGTATGTATTTTTTTAATGAAATATAAAATGGCGCCAATCCGGGGTGCCTAGATCGTAACGTTACGTTCATCAGAGAAGTCTAGGCACCACAGGATATTCTTGTGGGATATTGATCCCCTTTCAAGCAGTTCCGCAGATTTTGGTACGGGCAGATCCTCTTCCTTCAACATACCTACTTCATGTCGTCTGGAAGTCGCATTGCCAGAATGATGAATGTCTATATCTCCATCTGTATAAATCGAAATTTAATTTTCGCTTGAATATGTATTCCCTTGCCAATTCTAAGTTTTATATTTTTCGCAGGATAAATGCAGTATTTTGGAAGAAAAAGCGGTATGCTGTTTTTGAGTTTAAAAAACAGTATAATACCTCGAAAAACATTATAGATACGAGCGTTATGCATATGTGACCATTTCACCCGCTTTTGGCGGGTTTTACCCTCTTTTTTACCTTAAAACCCTCCACCCGCCACCACAACCATTTTCCCGTTTTTTGATAAAAAAAATTGGAATTTAATTCTCTTAAGAATTTTCTTTAGTCCTTTTTTTCACTACATTTGAAGATTTTTTTAATTAAAAAACATATAACAACCCTGATGGCAGATCTAAGCTGCGTAGATAACATCAGTTGGCATAAGTGCGCGAAAATTGCAAATGTCATGAAACCCGCCAAACCCGCCAATACATGCCCGCTTTTAGCTTCAAAAAACCCGCCGCGTTTTTGCCAAAAAATAAATGGTCACGTTAACTGGTTAAAGCTTTTGTTTTGTCTCATTGTTCTCATTTCAAATCCCAGCCCCCAGCAGAACCTCGATTTTAAATATAATATTATCTACCATAGGCCATTGCCATCATGGGTGCAAAGGCGATTGGTCTGAAGTCTGGACAACAGGACTGGGATCGCAGAGTATAGAAGGCTACGGTGTCTCAAAAGGAGAATCATTTATAGTCTTACAGATGTTCTTTAAAGATAATTAAGTAAATTTATAATTACACTCAGGAAAAAATCGAGCTAAAATCAAGAATATCAGTGCTACTATAAGCCTATTCGTTGACGAAAGTATGGTAAACTCGGAAAATCTTATCCTAAGTAGGTACAGATATCTTATTTTAAGCTCATATTTAATTAGCTTAAAAATTTTACTTAAATATTGTTTCGTTATTCCTTTAAGAATATTCGTTCTTATTTTAAGAATACAAAAGGCTACGTTTTGGACCATTGTGAACTTAAATTAAGCTCAAAAACGCCGTGAATGAAAATGAAGCCACCTTAAAATGAGAAGGAAATTCCTTAAACAAGACCAAAACTCTACTTTTGATATTGTTTTTAGTAAGCTTAAGCTGCTTGTTTCAATACTGTTTTGTTTTAAGAATGTGGTTCTTACATAATTGCCTCTAACAAATTTATTTGGCTTATTTCAAGAACAGAAAACTAACTCAAGACTGAGACCCAGGTCCGTTATAAAATGAATCGAATTTCTGAAGTGCTTGAGGATCGAAATGGCTTTCGACTAGATTTCTCCCTATCTTCATATCCCTTCCTGTACTTTCGAAGAACTTTCTCTTGCAGTATTCCGATCCGCAGGAGAATGAGTGGTATTGAAGTCAATAACATTCGACAATCAACAGCATATGATAGACACCGAAATCTGTGTCCGGATTTTATCTAATCTAGCTAACTTTTTTTTTACAAAATAATTTGGTCTTTCCACACCGCCACCTCTCGCGAACGTCTGACAAACATCCGAGAGTATAACTGTCCTGAAAAAGCTTCTCAATTCAGCCGTTCGGACTCGGCATAAGATTGTAGGTCCTTCCATAGTCCCAAAAAAAACTCACGCAAAACGAATGGTTGTGAAAAGCTAGGCCTAGGGTGCCTAACGGTCCTGTTGCGCCAGCTATTTATTTATTTTTTTAATGTTTATAAGAAACATTAAGATAAGATTTACAGTGAGTGTCAAAAGGGTAGTGGATAGCGATGCTCTTTTAAGCTTTCTTTATTGTCTTGAAACATTTATAAAAAAGAAATATTTTACAGATATTAAAAAAAAAACACAATTTTCTAAACTCCAAAGACAAATGAAAACAGCATTGTTGATGCACACTTTTGAAGCTCATTGTATATATAGGTACTTGGATAAATATTTTTCGAGCTAAGCAGACTTTCGTCAACGGATGGGCTTGATCTGACAATAATTTTCTTGCATTTAGCTCTTTTTTTTTCTGAGTGTATTATATGACAGAACATAGTTGTGTTCCAAATTCCAATTGGCAGGTGCTCTCACTATGTATATAAAAATTCCCTGTAAACCACACAATCAAACAAGATCTCAAAGATAAACCGATTTATCGAAGGGTTCGGTGATAAAGAAACCTTCGAAGATATAAGTCTGAGGCCCTTATTATGTGAGTGTCGATAGTTGATCGTTGATCGACAACTGTCGATCGATAGACAGCTTTGATTGTCGATTGCGATTGATATTTGTCGATTTGACAGTCGCTTGTAGTCGATTACAAATGTCTGGTCGATGCTGTCTCTCGGGAGTGAAAAAAGTTTGTGCGTACGAATAGCTAAAATCAATCGACGCAATCGACAATTGTCGTGACGATCGCTGATCGACAATCAAAATAAGGGCCTGAGTCTTGTTATTGAGGAACAGAGAACGTGGAAGATATGTACTCTACTGCCAAGATATTCAAGAACAAGTTATATATGACCCTTTAAAGCTTTTTTTGCAGCACTATAGTTTGGCATTGACAACTATATGATGAAAGAACACAATGTCATAGTAAATTGCGGTATCCGTATCCTCCATCAAATGGTATACTCTACCCATGTCGCGGCAAGGACCTATGTGTGGAGAAGTAGTGGCTAGTATGCTTTAACCGGAATCCTAATCTTACCCAAATCTGATAAAGTCTTATCTTATCGCCATAATATCTTATACTTTTATTGTCCGAGTTAGGACCGTCGGCAATCTACCCAATATACCTAGTTGTTTCCGCGTATGTATACAAAGTGCAGATATGGTAAATCGGTAAATGAGTATCATCTAGTCTCTAGTCTGTTTATGTTTTCTCTGGTAATCGGTATGTTCCAAGAAATCCACTCTGTCATTTTGGCTAAGCAAATCTATAAAGTAAAGTTTCGAAGGTAGGTAGGTACCTACCGTAGGTTTAATATTAAAATCAACCAGAAGGACCAAGCACCAAGTTGCGTCATTAATATAAATATGCCGACGGCAAACTTCGAACCGAAATGAAACAAATTCACTTCCCTGTGCTTTAAATAGCTATTTTAATTTTCTTTAATAAACCAGAAATTTAACAATTATTCAATAAAAATCATTTGAATTGCAAATAGTAATGAATCACTGGCGTTTGTTCCGTCCGACAGTCAATTTCCATTCATTTGATTACCGAATCGTATCGACACAGATTTTTCTTGTCCTGAAATGAAAATAAAGAAAAATATATCAAAACCAGGATATAAATCAACAACGACCCTAATTTAAAACCAAGGACATGAAAACAAAGTAAAGCAAAAAAAAATATCCAAATCAAGATTTTTTTCTTCCCAATAGAAATTAATGTAGAAAAGAGCTCCCACACCATTCGGGAATATCTAATTAAAAGTCCTGTCCCTCCTCTCGAATAGCCACTGAGTGGCTGTTATGTTTCAATGGATTTTCTTCCCCGATACTTTGAGTTTCACCCTCGCCTGTTCTAAACCGACGACTCTCAGCTGGTTTAAACGAAAATCAATATGGGGTGGGATAAAAAATTGATCCTTCAGTTTTTCTTTCTAATGCATATTAAAGGGACACCTTCTCGAGGAAATTTAAAGAAATAAATACTCATAGTGACTCTGTTACAAAGGAGCTTTCATTTCAATGCGACTACATTGTTGATTAAAAGTCCCAAATGTAACAAGGCAACAGCAACTATATTGCTAATTAGAAGCTGGGACAGTCAAAGACATGCATTATTAACATCATTCCACTGCGCACTGGCTGCCAAGTCGATTATCTCAAAGGACCTATAAATCCAGTGATTACAGCTGAACACAAGACGTTATCTTATCGAGGACATGGCATAAAGAAAGCAGTCTTCACCGTCACCACACCACCCCCTTTGGGCAATCTTATCCCACAATACTGATACACTACACTAGAGAGCTTATGCTACACATATACAAATGTCTGTACATACAGTTTCGTGGTTAACAAGGAAAGCATTTGAGGGTGACTCCGTAGGTGAGTGGTGTGCTATATAGCGAACAGAATTTCCTATTAAAAACGTAAACATCTCGCAATGACGACAACACGCTATTACCATTCCCCAACCACAAACGGACAGAATATCCCACACCAAGTGAAGACAGCACAGCAGCTCAGAAGCGCCCAGTTTGTCAGGATTAAATTTTATTCGCGTAGCAGCGTGTGTGGCTGTGTGGTTTAGTCCTTTATTGGAAACAGAAGATGGTACAACGCGAAATATTCTAAAGAACAGTGTCGGCGACTTAATTATATGACTTTACTTTTATACTCTACACGAGTCCTGGAGATGTCTTCCTTTAGTCGGCAGGAGCCTGGAATTTTATCACGTTTCTTTATTTTACATCTGTGTCGTATTTAAGAGTCCTTTGAGTTAAATAACACTCAATGGAGATGTTGTTTGCTGTGTTCAAGAGTCGGGAGATGAGCTCCTTTAGGTACGGTAGGATATAGGTGGGTAAGATTACAGATTTGCTTCAAGATGGGTCTGTGTAGTAAGGAAGTGAGAGTTTAAAGAAATTGCTTGTAGTAAGTAGGTACTCTTGGGAAATGTTAAGGAGAAGATGTAGACTTTGTTGTTTGCTCCGAAAAGTCATGTCAAAATTGAAACACAAATAAATTTAAAATTATTTATTTTTATGCAAGCTGTGGGCCATCAAAATTGACTTCTTGTCATAGGTATAAGCGGGCGGAAGGAAAAATCGCCCCAATTCAATTGCAAATCGCCCCCAAATCGAATGCTCTAATGAATGCTATAAATCTTATGCTTGCAGGCCGTTGTGTAAGGGAGAGTCGATTGGCTTTGTTAGGTCGTAGAAGGTGTGTCGAACATTTTCAAGATGTCACAAATTTAGAAGATTATACACTTGACAGTCGAGGATAAATCTTTAAGTCATTAGAAACAATTTTGGTGCTTCTTACAAGATTTGGGGAGGATTTAGCTTGTTTATAAGAGCTTCTTTATTAAGTGCTAACGCGATTAACAAAGATGGCAAGAGTTTTATGAAGTAGTCACGAGTTTGTATAGCCAACACTGTGCATATACAGATCTGTAGGTATTTGTAAATATAAATAACAACAAGTCGCAGTGCTGTGCAAGGTGAATTTTCCAGAAAAATCAGCATTGCTATCCTGAGATGAACTGCATCTTTTTACCAAGAATCCTGGTTCCTAGTTGATGAGTTACTGCGCCCTAGAGTATTTGTGGCGATTGTCGATCTAGAAGGGCTCATTTTCTTTTGAGAAAGTTTTTCGCACAGAGATATTATCATTCATATTTAAAAAATATTGTGGACGACTGGGTCTCAAGTAACTTGATCCTTTATGATATAATTGACATTATGACAAGTATCGTTAAGAACCATGTGGTTTGTGGCCATGGTGTAGTTGTTAGAGTGATTGCTTGTGGCACAATTCGACAATTCGAGTCGACCATAAAAGAAAAACGAATAAACAAATTCACTACCACTACAGCAAGAGACGAAAATGGACCAAATAAAGGGTGTCCTATACTCCTATAATTCACGCAAAATGTTATTTTGATAGAAAATACAGATTTTTAATTAGAAAACTTAAATTTTTCTGTATTTTCGAAGAATGGTCCGATAATGGCTCCAACCCAAAATCCGCCCCAAACAGTCACGCGTTGTGGGCACATTTGTTTCTCAACAATTACTCGTGGTTTTTCTGAACCCCAAATGCGACAATTTTGACGATTAATGAAGCCATCAAAATGAAAATGAGCTTCATCACTGAAGATGATTTTGTTCGAAAAACTCTTTCGTATAGCGCTCAATTTTTACTAACCCCAAACTATCAGCTGTCACATTATTATCTTTTTTTTTGCGTTGGCATCACTGTACTATTAAATGGCGAAAAAATTAAAATTTTGCGTGAATTATGGGCCACCCTTTATATGGTGGTCTTATTCAAATGTCTCTCAATTTAAAAATGTAAGGACCCACGGTACACAGCTATTCAAAAACTAAGTTTAATTCAAATGTGCTACAGCTAAGCGGATACAGAGGACTAAAGATAAAAACGAACGGATAAACGAAATTTTAATGTCAATTTGGATTGCCTGGAGATCTGAACATTTCTCAAAAATAATAAACAAATCATATGTGCCTTAAAACCCTAGACCAATATTCTCACAACCATTTATTTGTCTCTTTCTTTCGACAAATGGACCTCCACTAGCAGGCCGATCAGACATCCGTAATTACGTAATTTGTGTTTTCCAGGTTCAAGGAAATTTTCAGTCAGTCAGTAGTCTAGCACACAAACCACTTAACCATTGTGCCTCTGCTTAATGGTACCACTTTAATGAAATTCAGATATCTTGTAGCTGTATCGCTCCACTTTATATCGAAATCTGGCGAAGGGTAAAAAGACCTTTTTACATTTTTTTGGGAAGATCTTTGATTTAATGGAAATTGTTTGAAAACCATTTGGGACATTTTTCATTTTCTATTTTGGTATCAACACAAAAATCTACTTAATTACCTATATATTGTTGTTACAAAGGCGTTACAGGTTTCAAGGAGTAGGTAAATAACTTACTGACAATTGAATTTGTGAGTACCTACCTAGTACCTACACATCCATCAGTTTAAAGACTAAAGTGCACTCGAATTTTTAACTTTTATTCTCAAATTTTATAAAGCTTAAAACCAGCTCAGATTTGGAAATATGTAGCTTCTAATTTTAGCTTTAGGAAAGCCAGCTCAGTTTTTGAAATAGCTTTTAATTTTAGCTTTAGAAATTTTGAGAAAATAAAAGTTAAAAATCAACGCGAATTTATTTCAATTTCTTACATTTTTACAATTTAAGCTTTACAAATACCTACATAGTTACAAACAGTTTTTTACTTTTTCCGAAATATTTGTTGTAATTTGGGGTTTTCATTGAGTTTGGGGTAATATTTCATTCTTTTTTACATTAGCCGTAAGCCCTGGCAGCTAGTGCTATATGTTATATTAATTTTGTAATTGATTACTGAAAATTATAATAATAATAATAATAATAATAATAATAATAATAATAATAATAATAATAATAATAATAATAATAATAATAATAATAATAATAATAATAATAATAATAATAATAATAATAATAATAATAATAATAATAATAATAATAATAATAATAATAATAATAATAATAATAATAATAATAATAATAATAATAATAATAATAATAATAATAATAATAATAATAATAATAATAATAATAATAATAATAATAATAATAATAATAATAATAATAATAATAATAATAATAATAATAATAATAATAATAATAATAATAATAATAATAATAATAATAATAATAATAATAATAATAATAATTTCATTCTTTTGGGGTGATATTTATTAGATAACAAGGCCCTTATAGAATTGATTTTACATTGGGGCATAATTTAACAAAAAATAAATTTTACCCCAAATTATTAACGAAAGAAGGCTCAACAAAAATTTTTAAATCCTCAATCTGGTTAAAAACACGTTCTTTAATTTTTTTTTTTTTGTTTTTTTCATTAGGGCCTTATTTTATGGAGCCGGAGCATGCATTGCTTGGGCCACCTGGCCTTTCTGGCAGTTATTTATTTATGTATGTATTATGTATTTATTAATCTTATTATTATCTAATGGTATTTCTAACTGTAGGCGTTATAATAATGTATTGTATTCCGAACTCTTGACTGGCGTTGGGCAATAACGCCCAAGGAAATAACACCCAAATCGATTTGGTTAGTTGGCTAGATTTAGATTTAGATTTTACGATTAACTCCTACTCCTACTCAACTATAGTCGCATTTCATTCACTCAATACTATCAAATTATTATTTTGTAAACTTTACCAGACCAAATAACACTTGAACTCAAAATAATATATTCCATTTTACAAAACAATTCGATTCATTTTCATCTACTTATTTAATAATTCTATACAACTCCTTTTATCTATCTGGGTCATAACATCTTCTAAGCACCTTCCACCACCCCTAATTTCCGCATTGTTATTATTATTTTATTATTCCATTGTATGGGGGGATAAAAAATGAAAATTAAATCCACTTGTTATGATAAAATCTCATTGCGATAACATCCACTTAGACAATTGCTAAATTTTCCCATAATAACACACCCACTCAGCATTGAAAAACCGCAAAGGCAATAACCCCCCCTCATGAGCTTATTAAAATTCGCACACGTTACCACTTCCTGCAGGAAAGCCATCCACCGACTAACACCACATAATATCCATGGGGACGAGCGAAAAAAAAAAAACACAGAAATATCACACACCACAAAGGACGCATCTTCAAATCCGGCGAAAAAAAATGCTCATTACCATAATAACGTAGAGTAAATGCCATTAAACACCACTTTATGACTTTATATGCGGCAGCAAAGGATCATCCCCCTGTGGTGGTGGTGGTGGGTTAAAGTGCGCCGCGTATGTGACATAAGCATAAAAATTCATAGGCCACCGTACGCACACCCATATATGAACTGTGCAACTTTTTCGTTATTTTTTATTGTCACTTTTGAATAAATTTCATTTCGATGCACTGATTTTCGAATCGCACTCCATTCTATCACCCGGCATTATCACTTGAAAGACTCACGGCCGATTAAACACTGACTGGTTAAAAAGCGGCTTTGAAAAGAGTGGTCCTCAGAATAGACCCTGAATTGTGCGTATATAAATAATAATGCGGTTTTTAATGCGCGCGCATAACAAAGTTTTGCAAAACTTTTCAAAAACTCGTTTTCAAAAAAACAAGGAAAAATACAAAACAGTAGGAAGAAGTGGGAACAAAATACGTATATATATTTTTTTTTTGTTTAAAAACTTTGCAGACTTTCTACCCGAAAAAAAAATAATTTTTTGTTACTAACAAAGTCGAAAGGGACTTTTGCTGGCAAGCCAAACCAAACTGTACCGAACAGTTTCCCAACAAACTAAACCAAAAACTCGAAAGAAAAGTTTTTCATTAACCTTCAAAAAGTTTGCCCGATTTGAATTTCACCCCCGAGCCGCTACTTAAAGAGCAGTAGGTAATGTTCTAGTATATTGTTGCTGAAGTGACGTCGATGGCGGCGGCGGCGGCTCATCCCTCGTTGTGGCGTTGGCTGGAGCAGTATCAAGCCTCTCCTTTAATTTGTTTTTGGGGAAAACCTAAGTCACGAGTTAAAGTTAACTTTTGACAAAGTTACAAACAAATGAAGGCCGCCATTGCCGGTCGCCTGTCATTCGCACAAACTTCAAGTTTTATTAATATTTTCTAATTATGACACTTTGGTTGGGTATGTGTCACTCTAGTTGGTGGTGTTATATATGTATGGTTGGTTTGGATGGTTGGCAAAGTTTTGTTCCGGGTATCGAGTTAGGGAACTGGGTGCGAGAACGAAAGATGTTCCCTGAGTTACTTTTTTTTAACTGACTTTGTCCTCTTTCGAGTTTCAAGGTTGTGACGGATTAATGAATAAAGTTTCGATTCAACGATTAAAGTTCCACTCATGATCTACTAACATTATTGAACTGGATTAAACAGGAAGCAACTTAACTTTTGTTTTAAGTTTAGCGCCAATTTCAAGTTTAAGGGGCAGCGAACTTCAAAGCGAAAGCGGAAAACATTAACGAATGCAAAGCGTAAAACTTTAAGATTCTGCAGAAGTTGATTAAAGTTAAAGAAGACGTTAACACTGCGTGAAATTAATTCGGGAATTCTAATATGACATTTAGGCAAGACGATGCGGCCTTATGCAGTCGCTCAAGCAGTATGTTCAAGCAATGCAACCCTATTTTCCAAAGCCCTGGTGCCAATTTTAGAAGAACAGAATGTACCTCGAATCTGGAGCTGCAAATAAAAATGTGACAACGATAGAATGAAAGTGGATTTAGAAACTACAAGAAAATACATTACTCGTAGGGAACTACGAAGTTAAAAGACACTGACAAAGCCTACCTTTCCAATATTGATGTCCTGATACATTGTTTCGTGGAAACAGGATGCAACAGAATGTCTTCCGGGTGGAATTTTAAAAACCTTAAAACCCCTAGTGCAGGGGTTCGCTAACCGTGCGTCGTGGCACTATCCTAAGGGATAAGAAAACGGCCTTCCTCTGATTCCAACTTGAAGAATTTTGCTTACGCCCGTACAAGTTCCAACTAATGCAGGAGCTCAAAGTGAATGAACATAGACAACGACGTTTCTTCGCTGACTTGACTTCGGAGCGTTGGAAGAGGGCCTCAATTTTGGCCGAAAAATCGTCTTTAGAGACGATGTGCATTTTTAGATGAATTTGGGTATGTTAATAAGATCGGCGTCCGCTAAGTTGAGCTACCTATTTAGAGCAAAGAGGTACTTTAGCCCCAAGCAACTTCTGCTTCACTACAAAGCACAGACCAGGCCTGGAATATTGTTCCCATATATGGAGCTCGGCCCCAAAACATTCACTTAACCTATTTGACAGCATACAGAGACGAGCAGTTTGACTTATTGGAGACCATACACTCACATCGAATCTAGAACCATTGGCGCACAGGAGACAAGTTGCTTGCCCTTGGCTTGCCCTTGGCTTGTTCTATAGGCATTTCCATGGCAGATGTTCCGAGGAACTCAAGACATTATCCCTCGAAATTCAACTTTTGGGGCCCCACAAGACAGAGGCAGCTATTGCTCATGACCATACAGTACATGGTCATGGTCCTGGGGACATATTTCCAGAAGACTACAATTTGCAGCAATTTAAATGCAGAACCAACATACATCTGCCAGCATCTCGGGGCGCTGATGAAGCGTTATAGGTTCGCCTTTCCCGAGAGAAGTATGAAAAAATAAAATTGCCATAAATATGGGACGACGATATTTCAACGTCGACCCGTCCTTAGTGAATCTTCAGTAAGATCAGTTTCTATTCACATATCTGCGCTTTTAGAAGGGCGTCGCAAAAATATTTCATTCTCTCTAGAGAGTCGCAGTATGAAAAAGATTGGGAACGCCTTAGTATTTAAATTTTTTTGAATTGATTACTTTTACAATATGGGGTGATATTTGGTTCTATAGCTATGACTTACAATCAGTAATTTCTATCTATTGCTTTATTTTGAATGCAAAATTCTTCGAGCTATACATATAGTTCAAACCAGAATACAGATTATATGCACGATTAGAATGAGGAATTCTCTAGAATAGAGAAATATTCATAAATAGTAGTCTGAAAATTAAAGCAAACGACAACCTAAAGACAAAAAATCAAAAAAAAAAAAAAAAAAAAAAACTGTTGTCAAATACGCCTGCCGGACGAAAAGCACATAGATTATCCCGAGGGGAGCAACGAAGTTGTATGAGCCAGACCTGCGACATGCGATAAGAGAGTTTAAATCCCTTAATCACATGAAGCGAATGGACGAATGGAAGGGACCTACAATTTTATGCCGATTCCGAACGGCTGAATTGAGAAGCTTTTTCAGGACAATTATACTCTCGGATGTTTGTCAGACGTTCGCGAGAGGTGGCGCAGTAGAAAAAAACACTAAGATGTAATTTGTGTTTTTCCGGCGATCGAACCTGGGATCCCTCGCACAGCAGTCCAGCACACTAACCACTGCGCTACTGCGCTCACATTCCATTCGTCCCAAAAATAGAAACTCACACAAACGAATGGTTGCGAGAAGCTAGGCCTAGGGTGTCTACCGCCTGTTGCGCCACCTATTTATTTATTTTATCACATGAAGCGGGCCACTTAGGTACCACTGTTTAATAAAATAATGACTATAGTCGCCTGTTTGACTACTTCATCAGCCTTGGAGTTTTTGCTGCTGGAAATTCCAGTTTGGACACTTTGGCTTTGGGATTTTTGTCTTATAAAAGCAAATTAAACATTAAACAGTTTATAATCATGATTCGAATTTAATAGAAAATAAAAAAAAACACTTAAAAGTCTCGAAAACCAAATCAAGAAATATAACTTGCTACGAGCTAACAATTTTCTATTCATAAGTTAGAATTTTGCAACAATTTAACAGACAATTTTAACAATTGTTGTTTTGTGGTACAGAAACCGAGAATTCATCAAATTTCCCACTTGTTAGAAATTGTGTTAACAAGTGTTAAGACGATAGTTAACTTATGTTTTGGTGGTACAGAAAGTATTGTTAATTGTTAAAATTTGCCTGTTTAACTAGACTTGTTGTTTTGTGGTACAGGCCCCTGGTCAGAAAAGTGCGAATATTTCGTCTAAGATGGCTGGGACATTTAGAGTGGATGGAAACCAACTCGAGGTACAATGCAGAAAAAAAAAATCCGTCTTACGTATCGCGCACAAGAGTGGAAGAGGATCTCAACTAACTTAGAGTACCTACGCAACTGGCAGTAAGTAAATAAGTTTGTTTTAAAGGAGTTAGTTTCTTAATTGTAAGTGTAACTGGTAATCTAGAGATTACCACAAACTCATCTTCAAATTTATCACGTATTTGAATGAACTTGAGCTGGGATTGGCCAAAATGGTCGATTTTCTAAAGTTTTCAAATATTTTTTTTTTCCGAGGGTGGATGAAAATCTTGCATAGACACTATGAGAACAACGAGTGCTCATAGTAGTGTCAGATTCTTACTGACTAAAAACACCACCCTTCGATATAAATTGTAGATACTGCAACTAAGATATAACTTATCAAGCAATTTTTCTATCACGAAATGAACAATTTTGACAGGTTACATTCCAATGAAAGATCCTGCATGTTCCGAAATTAGAAATGTTTTCTAATATACCACGGTGCTTTTACAATTTCTCCATTTCAGCTTTGCGTCGAGTGTCATTCCCAGGTATTTGGCTTCGTTCGCAAAAGGTATTCTGGCCAAGTTTAGAAAAATTGGCAAGTCATTAGTTTTTTTATATGTGAAGTTCACGTGAACAGATTTAGTTTCATTGAGGGCGATTCGCCATTCCCTCGTCCATTCATTTACTTTATTTAATGCGGTTTGCAGTTTTGCAGTTGTTTCTTCGACTGTTTTACCTACTGCTAGAATAGCGGTGTCATCGGCAAACGTAGCAAGGATAGTGTCATCTTCCTTTGGTATATCACGAGTATATAACAGGTAGAGAAGCGGCCCAAGAACACTTCCTTGCGGTACACCGGACGAAATTTCTTTTAGCTCCGAGTATTCGTTTCCATGTCTTACACAGAAAAGTCTATTGCCGAGATATGATTTCAGAATATCGTATAGCCGTACGGGGAGAACTTGTCGTAATTTTATTTTTAAGCCTTCGTGCCACACCTTATCAAAGGCTTGCGAGACATCAAGGAATAAGCTTGAACATATTTTTCGTTTCTCAAGTGCTTTCTCGATTACGTCAGTAATTCTATGAACCTGGTCAATCGTCGAATTCTTTGATAAATGATCATTTGCAGAACATAATAGAAAAAAAAGTATTGCCCAAATAAACATTAATAAAAACAAGCATTTTTTTGTATTCTATTTCAAAAACATAAGTCACGGAAAATAGGGTCATACAATTTTGGTTCACCTGTATAAGCAAATCCTTTTTATTTATTCATCTATTCTATGCTTACCACAAGTAGAGGAAAATGTCGAAAAGGTCAGACCTTATTATAAAATTACTTCTAACAAGCTGCTAATCCATTTCATTCGAAGCGGAATATATATGTACTTACTAAAAAACACGTCAAGAACACCCGCTAATGAGCAAAATTAGCATTTACCGAACAATGAAAATTCTTCAGCATCGCAAAAAAATTTAAATCCAATTTATTTCAATATCAGCTTTTCAAAACATCCATCGTATGTAATTTCACGCAAATCTGATCCAATTGATTCCCCTGTCCTGATTGTCCTGATTTTTTTTTTGTTCCACTTGCTCTAAGCATACATCAACAACCTATAGCGTTGACAGAATGAAAAAAAAAGAACGCTACCAACCAACCCCCAATATTTATTCAAGGGTATCCCTTATACCCGGAAAATAAACAGGTTATGTCATTGCGGAAATTTTATTTAATTTGTCTCTCCGGCGCGGTTGTTATTGCCATACACCGTGTCATATGGAATGGATGCCACTGGATGGTGGCGCTTATATGGCTTAAGTCCCTGATATCGTGGGTTCGCGACGGGCTCACTGAACTTGAAAGGTGGGTAATTGCAAAACGGATGGTATTCAAATTGGATCAGTAACAATATTATTTTAATTTTATTTTTCTATAACTCCCGCAAACGCTAATAATTGGATAACGAAATAAGCGCGAATATGAGGATGGCAGAGGGGGACCGCAGACATGCGTGAAGTGACTAATAATATGGGATAATAGAAAGAAAACTGAAGGGTGCTTTAAAATCAATAAGGATGGACTGCATCATTATTGAGAGGGCGAAGTTTAGTCAAAGGGCACATACGTTTATGCGGTTTTATTTTAGGTATACCTTACCTACCAACTTCATACCTACCGTCTTTTATATAAAAAAAAATGACACTCTCAACTGTATTTTTGCACTTTTTATTGGTCAAGGATAATGAAAAGAAGGCTCGTTTAGTTTCTTAATGTTAAACGGGCCATAAACTCATTAAAGCCATACAGGGCACCTGGGTATAGACGATATTTTTCCGGCCATCATCCAAAGTGGACTTTCTCCAACCCACTATGATTGCTTTATTTAGATTTGGTTTCAACTGCTACATACCACGAACTTGGATAGATGTCAAGAAAGTATTTATCACCAAACCATCATGCATCAAACCTAGTAAACTACCTAAAACATACCGTCCCATAAGCTTGACATGGTTTTTCCTGAAAGCAATGGAAAGAATAATTGACGTTGATATCAGAGAATGCTTAACTAGAAGCATACCTCTACAGTCTACACCGCTGCTGTCAATATGCGTCACAGAAAGGCAAATCAACTGAAGCTGAAGGTGTCTTGTTTAGTCTAACAACACAATATAAACTAAGCCTACCGCCACAAGAGATCGCACTGTAAGCCGTTTTCGATATAGAGGGTGCTTTTGACAACACGACTTAAAACTCCATATCAAATGCTCTGCACCACAGAAATACAGACCATAACATAATAAATGGATATCAGCAACAGAGTGAGAAATTTAAGCTTAGGTCAAATTTCAATAAATGATACCATCATAGAGTACCTACTCCGAAGGAGTCAAATATCTTGGAGTAATCCTAGATAAAGGTTCTCTGAACTTCCAGAACATAAAATGATCTGCGCGGTCACAGACCGCATATACCGTAAATGGAAGCTGGTTTGCATGAACCACTACGGTAATATTTCAAACACATTACGGGTAAAATCTCAAGTGTATTTCAGGCAGAGCTCTATGCCTTTGAAGAATGCGCAAACATTATCTATACAATTCAGGAATGAAAGGCGTTAACATCCATTTATTCACAGCTGGTCAATCAGCTATAAAACCCCTTAGCTCACCCATTATTGACTCCAAATCAATACTGCTTCAATATACTCTCCAAACACTTAATCCAAAACCAGAATATGGTGGTTTTCGAGCCATGAGGGAATCGAAGGAAAAAAATGCTGATGAACTAGCCAGAAAAGGCTCGGGATCGCAACCTTTCTGTGCAATCCCTAAATCAGCAAGAAAAAGCTTGGTGTATCTCACATTGGGAGAACATACCTTGTCTTAGACAGGACACACCCCGAAAAGCTATTCAGCCTTTCAAAAATGATACCAAAATGTCACCACGGTTTGCGATAGTCGACTCACAGAAGTGCCGACAGCTGAGCGTGGGCATATCATTTGTGAATGCCCAGCCTTTTATATGGTATCAAAAGGAAATCATTTCTCAGAGAAGTACCTAATAATAAGAAGGAATAAGGAAATCCTCTGCTGAATGCATCATCAGCTAGATTAGGAATATAAAGATGCTACTAACCTAAAAATTCTGACACTTCAAGCACAATACAACTTATCGCTATGGTGAGTCAGAAGTTAACAGAAGCATCACACGCGAGCATCCTTTTTAACAAATTAAATTTTTTGACATATTTCTCGTTATGTTCAACGATCATTGATGATTTTTTACCACAAAAGTTAACAAATTACAGAATATATGCAGGAATATATTCCTATATTATTATTTGAAAATACATAATAATATGTAAGTATCCATTAAATAGCCGATGTTGTGACTCCAAAAGGACTGATGCTTGGGACTAATTTGAATAAATACAACAAACTTCGACTATATCTTTCATAGATATCCAAAAAGCAACAAACCTTGCAAGGCAACAACTATACTATCTACTGCGAATATTTCTTGTGCAAATCCACTAGAGCATATGTGAACTCTGCCAGATGAAATTTATGGACTCTATGATGAAATTTTAAACAGTGACTATCCCGTAGTCTTAACTTATCCCCGTCAAGTGAACGTTTCCTTCCGATAAGGCAAAAGTGCCAGATAAGCGCACATGTGTGTGTAGTGGATGAAAATCCAATTTTTGCCTTTTTTTCGATTTGCTTATCCTTCGCTATATAGATATACGTGTAGTCCTCTTTGTGCAGTGTCAAAGGTTGATTTATGTGAAACGAATCCGCTTTACATGCATGCTGGCTAGGAATAATTTATGACCGAGAACTCGATTTAGTATTTTGCAAATTTCCCTTCAGAAACTTTCGATTTGTTCGGACAGGATTTTCTTTTTATCGTTTTAATCGAACAGAGTGTACAAGGAGCTTTATACAAAATTCAATTTTTTGCAAATTGCAAATGCAATGCAAATAATATAGGATCAATTCAATGTATCAATTGCTTCAAGTTTGAATTTGCTACTTCACAAGAACAATGAAACAGTAATTTTGCGCCTTTTTTTTTATTGTAAATGGGAAAAGAAAAATAACAAATCCTTTTCTTATGCCAAAGGTATACAATTACCGCCACCAAGTGACCCTTATAAACCCTTTTGTTGTACGACCTTTATCCGGTGTTTACATTTCCATTCATTCGAACCGGGAAAATATGTCAAAGGCAATTTGAGTACACGAATGGACACAAGGGTCTGTTGCTATTCTCCTTTCGAAGGTTGTGGTATATTATCATGATCACAGGACGAAATTTACATATTATTATCAGTTATCGAGACAAGACAATTTTCTTATTACCAAGGGATGACGACAGAAAAAAAAACATAACAACAATGCAAGGGTTCTACGGAATTTACATAAAGGTTGCCAAATCGGATCAAAAGATGCTTCAGTGGTCTTTAGTTTATCCTTTTTTATGTAACCTCCATTTTGAAGGAAATATGGAAGTTACGAGTTATCCTCGACTTTATTAAATCCCAATATGAAACCGTGAACAACTTATATGATGATTCTTGACTAAATATTTCATTTCAATAATGGCATTCGGTCTTAATTGAGAGACAAGTTGGAATAATGATTATTATTACTGCTACCGCCCATATACCAACATGATGTAAGGAACATTTCGCAAATATACAACTCAATTAAATAACGGACAAGAAGAAGTCATTATGAGAGGCACCCGTGTGGTTTCCCCTCGACATTGATGATTATGATTGATTAATAAAATTTCGATTGCTCATTGAGCACGTTTCTGGCATTTCTTATCGACGAGAGAAATAATATTGCCAAAGAAATAATTCAATCAGTGGACGTTGCCAAATGAGGTTATATTCTTCAGAGTTACACCTTTCGGAATATGTTATTAGAAAACACAAAACTGTGCTCGACATATTATGCTGCAGAATATTTTTCCACAAACATTTTTATTATTAATATAGTAATGAGAATTGATGGCCATCGACGTGACAGACAAAAGTAACGCAAGTGCTTAATTAAGGAAAGCGAAAGTATGGAGTACCTATTCGAAGATTCAGTTTTCTAAAGTGCTTATATAAACGGGCTCAATGAGGAAAGTGTTCATATAAACGTTAATACTCTTAGAAAGTTTTTAGAAAAAGCGAAGGGTGGGTTATGTGCGCGAAGGCACTCTAGGTTCAATGTTGATATTATCTTCTATAAATGGTCTACTCCGCAAAGATTTTGGGACATTTGGAAAATGTTGTGGTTCTAGGGTAACTAGGTCCACGCTATCCACATTATACTAACTCCGGCTGTCAAAACTCTAAATCAATCGTAATTTGATAAAGATATGGGCCACTTTTTATACTGAATATGTACATGTATTGAGGGTGGGGAAAGGGTTTGTGAAATGATGTCAAAAACGAAGAAAAATCAATAATGCTATTTCTTAACAATGATGGAAGCTAAAGTCGTTCAATTTGGAACATTAAGGTGCATTATCCTTATAGATAAGAAGATTTGAGCAGTACAATTTATTGGCACGGACAAAGCCTGCCGGGTACAGCTAAGAGCAAAAAAGTTGCGGGCCCATACGGTCTGCCTGCTGAGGTTTATCGAGTAGCTGGAGATGACTTGGTAGAGAACATGCAAACTCACCAACTCATTGCCAAAATTTGGTAAGATGAATGCATGCCTAATGAATAGAAGCTCAGTATCATTTGCCCGCTCCCCTTCATCTGCGCCAAATACAGAGTTATAAGTCCCCTATTGTGTGAATGTCTTAAGCAATTCGTAGATAATCTAATTGGCCTTAAGCAAGGAATGTCCACAACCGACAAAATTTTCACACTACGACAGATCCTGGAAAAAACTCAGGTAACGATCTTACCGAAACCGAATATCAAAAGAGGACTTAAATAAACAAACTATACATAAAGTGGATGAAAATATCCTCGGGTGCCTCCAGAGAAAGATTCTTCGTAAAATTGTCAGTTCCGTTTGCGTTGACGGGCTTTTGAGAAGAAGATTCAACGACGAACTATACGAGCTGTACAGCATCGGCTCCACGAAATAAGACCCTAGGAAATAAGGCCCCAGAACAAAAATGAAATAAGGCCCCAAAAAATTATACAGGAAACAACAACAACGATTTTTAATAAAATTTGGGGTGTTATTTCCTTTTTTGGGGCCTTATTTCCTAATGAAAATTGGGGTCTTATTTCGCAATGAAATAAGACCCCAAAAGTAGAAATGAAATAAGATCTCAAACGAACAACCCCCCTGCTTGGGTTTACTGTCAGATTTTGGGCCTTATTTCATCGCAGTGAGGCCTTATTAACACCCCAAATTTGGGGCCTTATTTCATTTTTAGTTTTGGGACCTTATTGTTAAAAAAAACTGCGAGTCAGTCGTTTAAGATAGCTAGGACACGCGAGCGGATGGAAGCAAATGCATCGGCCCGTAGAGTCTTCGAGTCTAACCCGGAGCGACAACGCAGTAGAGGAAAACCTCGGATTAAGTGATGCGCGCAAGTATAGAAGGCGACCTCAACTGATTTGGAGTTCGCAAATGGAAGCAGTTAGCTAAGGACTGGGCTAACTGGAGAGGCTTGTTAGTTGATGCCTCGGCTCACCCCGTACTGTAGAGCCGCCTAAGTTATTAATTAAGTAAGTATTTATGAGCGTGCAGTGGTGCAGTGGCTCAGTGGTTAGTGTGCTGAACTACTGTGCGAAAGGTCCCAGGTTCGATCCCCGCAAAAACACATATTACATCTTAAAGTTTTTTCCACTACGCCAACTCTTGCGAACGTCTTACAAGCATCCGAGAGTATAACTGTCCTGAAAAAGGTTCTCAATTAAGTCGTTCGGAATCGACATAAAATTGTAGGTCCATTCCATTCGTCTCATTCCAAACTCACACAAACGAATGGTTGTGAGAAGCTAGGCCTAGAGTTCTTATGACCCTTTGCGTCAACTATTTATTTATTTTTAAGTAGTATTTATGCGTTTTTTTTTTACACTGAGTCAGATTTATTAGACTTCTGAAAAAGGGGATTGCCCACAACTTAACCTTTTTGGTCTACGACTCTACGATTGGGCGTTATGAGTTGTGTTCCAACACACACCCATTCATAGCCTAGTCAAAAGACTTATACTCAATTCCATGCGCTCTAACTTTCTAGTAAACATCAATTGTCATTATTTTTGCCTCGTAGCGTCAGGCACGAGGTATTGATTTTGACCATCCGGGCTCGACTTGTGTAGGTATATAAGCGCGAGTGTTAAAAATAAAATACAGCTGTCCTTCGGAACTACATGGCTCAGTCAGTTATTGAGTCGTTCGCCCTTCAGAAAGACAACTTTCGGTGGATGAAATTACTAAATTGAATCAACTGTGTTGTCAACAGTTAATAAAAAACGTTGTTAGCCAAGGTCCAGTGGGAATATTTTAGGGCTAATCAGGATGCTAAAAAGAGATGTGGTTGATGAACACAGCCTCAGTGAGTCTAAGATGTACGAAGTAGATTACCGGCAACAGAATATGCGACACCTTTTTTTCAAATGGTTTATCAAACTGTCCGACTCTCCATATGTGGAGGGTTGTGCGATGTGGTAACTGTAACTCCCATACCGCACGGCAAACGAAGTACATAATTACAACTGTAGTGTTGGCAATACTTAAGGCTGTCAGAGTTATATAGAGATAGAGTGGAGATTGATTCTGGCAAAGAGAACTAGCCGTCACCCGTCAATTGTAACGATGACACGTGGAAATTCGGAGCGTAATAGAAAAAGAATTGAAGTATTAAAAGCTTATTACCACACAAAGACAATCCTCGGATATGCGGATGATTCAAATGTTGATGACCAAACCGAAATGACAACGAACTTCAAGTCTGCATGTGGAATTTCTGGACCATAAAAATGTGTGGTTCAGCTAGACAACCAGTGGGGACCCCGATTCGAGGATATGAATAAGACATTCGGTATTAAAACTGTCACGAGGATTTGTGATTTAAGGAAGATTTGGCAAAAGGTCTGAGGATTCCCTCATCTGCTCAAAATCCGCATTAAAACCAAATTTCAAAAAAAATCACGATGTTATACTAATGCTCCCATATAGAGGAAAATAACGACGCGACGTAACCAAGGAGCATTCTCTAATCAAGAAAACCTTTATAACAAGTGCCAGCTAAGTACCACGTCAATATTATTGTTGGTGGCTTTAAAGCCGCGCACGGGCTCAGCCTAAAGACTGCGGCGCGCGTGGCTAAACGTCATTATTGCTGTGGCACCACAACACCAACGGATGTCTACTGAAGCAGGCCAATGAATTTGAGACTATCGTACGGACGAATGTAGGTAGGTAGGTGTGTGTGTAAATTTGGCATGTGTTGCAGTTTGTCAGTCACCAACGGATGTCTACTGAAGCAGGCCAATGAATTTGAGACTATCGTACGGACGAATGTAGGTAGGTAGGTAGGTGGGTGTGTAAATTTGGCATGTGTTGCAGTTTGTCAGTCTCCTCGATCTATGGGTGGCCTTTTATAGGAATTCTAAAAAAAAATTGTTGCTTAGACTGCTCCTATCGAAATGTGAACCGGTTCAGTGGCAGTGGAAGACTGAACCTTGCCTGACCAGCTTGTCTCTACGGATCTTGCGACACAATCGACAGTCTCTGCGACCATCTTAACGTGAATGGCCTGCTTTAGACACCATTAGAACTTGTGATGACCGCCTGCAGATTACTTGCTATAACAGCCGGTCCATATATCGCTGTAGTTCTAAGCCTGGAATGTCTAACGTGGGACGAAGATGTGTCTAGGAGTAGTAAAATAGGTTCGAGGCCATTACTATTGAATTGCGATTGTAGGATACATATATTAAGTAAATGAGGCCAACTTGAATCCATACTGAACCGACAACAGCTAGTATCGTCACGTAGACACATAGTTCAGCTGCAGAAAGAGCAAAGTTAAAGAGGGCTATTTCAGGTATTTTGTTGAATTCCCTGGTAAACTAAATTCGAATTCATGAAATTCCCTAGTGAAATAAATTCAAAGGCAAAAGCTCTCTCATCTTGGCAAGGGGTAGACAATATTTGTACATATTTTCCTTCTTTGTATAGAAATTCTTATTATTACCTACACAGGACGTAATCCATATCGTCAGCATCTCATGTATTCCTTGCAAACAAAACTATAGGTAATAAAAATGTCTGCCAGCCATCCTCCAAGCAGACACACAATTGACATATTCATCTCTGCCTCCAGTAACAGAAATGACAAACAAAAACTTTCCTTCGGTTGGGCACATTTCACTTCCCTGTCATCACTATACCACCATCATCATCATCATCATCATCGCAGAGCTGTCGCCCCTTTATTGATTCAATCAATTTGATATCGAAATCGGTATGCAAACAAGACATCGGGGATGCTATCCCTGCGGAAATGAACGCAAAGGCAAAAAGTCGCCCCCTCACGAGCTTCCTCAAATTGTAGGCAATTGCAAACAAAATAAAAATGTGTAACCATTAATCTGTTCGAATTTGTATATATGCAAACTGTCAGCTAATTGGCAGTGTCCTGGTCCTCTATGAAGTGATTACAAAATTTACTTTGTTTTTTTCGAAAATAATATTCACTTTACACTTTACTTAGAGACAATGGCCAAGCTTCAGCCACAAATATCCACGCAAACACCTGATCCATAGGGGTAAACCTCAGTCGAGCCCCCATCACTTGACCAAGAAGGACTCGTGCGTGCATGCAGTGCAAGCAACAAGACCAACAGCAAACGTATTATTACGGGGTGCTCGCATTCATTAGGGACTCTGCTGACCATGGCTATAAATTAACCCTTTTGTTAATTGATACAAATAGGGTATATCAATTTACCCTTTGCAGTTGACCAGGGCGAGTTCCGAGTTGGCTCACCGGACAATGCCGTGTTAAGAGGTTAGGGTGCTGACGCATTTAAGCACCATGCTATAGGAGGTATCGTATACAGCTTGAATCAAAGGCTTGTGCAAACTGGCTAAGGGTCATTGTTAAGTTAATTAGGCCTTTTAGCATTAAAAATTCATTATGCCTGCAGGATGGACTCATCCTAGACAAGTTGGCGCGCTTGCATTTATGTGCATGCGGCAGAGTCTAATGAAATTAAATTAGTGTGTCCCATTTACTTGTGTAATTGCTGCTGTTGATATTGTAATTTGATTTATCGTATATGTTAATTAGATTGAAGGTTCCATTTGGGAACAGGTGAAAAGGAAATGGTTTGTGAACGGTAGGCTGCAATTATGCGTATATGCTTCCGGGTAAGTTGTAGTTGGCTGTGAATAGACGACATTGTTATGCGTTGTCATCTGCCTATATATTGTAGGACAACATAATGTTTCTATTAAACTAGATGTCCTCATATAAAAGCCATCACCTCAAATTACTGAAAAGGAAACCTTTCCTTATGCGGAATATAACATACACACTCATACAACGAAATCTTACCATCAAAACTAACTCACAATAACCCTTTTCGTGTATCTTATCGGTGAATACAAATTTTTATAGTTCAACATAACAGTTTTGAAAATATTTCCTAAACTATAATGACTGCTTTAAGTATTCGCCACAAAATCCAACCCTCCGCCACCCCATCCTTGGGGCATTTCAACTCAGGATAACGAAGGCAATTAGTTGACGTTTGTTCTACGCGTAGAGATAGATATTTCTGCCGCACACCAAACGTTTAATACAGCGCCGCATCCACTAAAGAGGAACATGGCTTTTCAGAATATATATACTTTACCCCTTGTAATGGCTTTTCACCGCTAAGATAACAATTCCCGACTATAAACGCTAATAACGGCCAAACATTAGAGCCAAATAGAGAGGTATGTTCCTGTTCAGTACCGGCAACAACTTTCCACTGTGATGCCATAGTCGACTAATTAACTGCGATTATTTCGGCCATTACGTGGGATTTTGCCGTTCGGTTAACATCTTGAATTGTGAAAACGCTCTTCCCGAATCCCGACTACATCGCAGCAACCCTTTAGTACGCCATATTGCTTTGCAAAAGACCGCAAGCTATTTGGAATATTAGACTAAATGAACCGCAGCCCGAGAAATGGATGTCAGATGTTGGAAAGGAATTAAATACCGACAGTGCAGATTCGGATATTATTTGTTTAAGATGTTTCAATATTTATTTAAAAGAGAACATTTTCAAAGTGAAAACAATCGATAATTTTGTTCAAACGAAAAGTTCACCTTCCAGTCAGTGTATATATAGCGTAGCTTGCGAAAAACACGTATAAGGTCGACCAAAGATTTATTACTTACAAATTTCGGTGGCCGAAAAATCTTAACCACCAATTGTGCACACTCGTAAATCAATTTCAAGGAAACTCTTCTTGTTTCAGGTGGCACTGAGAGTAGAGTTAAGTCCCTTGGCGACCGGATGCTCTTGGATATGACCAAAAGGAGGAAATTATGAGTTATGGTCCCATATGGGGTTGAGCTTGAATAATAAATTCTTCAAGGGCTTTTTAAACATTAGGATTTCCAGTTTTGACGATGAATTTCAAAGTGTAAATATTGAGAGTGTATCATCGAACATTTCAACATATTTTAACAGTTTTAGAGTATAATAACTAACTATCGAACTACTGAGAAGTTTATAAAATTTGGTATTAAAATGAGAGAGAAGCTAAAAAAGTCACCGTAATTTTATTCTTATCGACAATAATTAACATTGTGTATCTCGAAAATTGCTTTATCGATTTCAACAGAAATATCTGAAATAATAACAAAGACAATCATAGATATTAATAGTATATGTAATATAACGTAGGTACCTAATACCTATCCTATACTCAGAATACAGCAAACATATTAACAGCGGTATTATAAATGCACTTATTTACATATCTAAAAAATGGATCCGTTGAAATCAAGATACGCTGACATTTATATCGTTTGCATCATATCCATATGTAATGTAGATACCTATGTGTTTGGTAAACGGCCTTTAACATTTTGAAAATACAGTAGTCCCTCGATTATGTGAACTAATTAAAACAAGACGTTTTCGGATTTTAGATGGATTCACATTAGATACTCGAACTTTTTTTCAGTATACTTACTAAACTGATTGAAACGATTTTCAAATCCGTTAAAAACAACACAAAATGATTTTTTAAAGAACGGTTTCAATATTATTTATTAATCGAGAAGAAAAACGAAAGGAAAATAATTTTATTCATTTCAAAAAAATAAAAGATAAAAACATTTATATCGGCATAAACACCTATTGGTATTCTAAATTTTCGGTAAATATTGTTAAAAATTCGGTTTGTTTAAAATGGTCCAACAGCTTCTTCGAATTTAATTTCATTCCTGTAATTCTTGACTTTGACACATCACACTTTTCAGCTAATGCAAATCCAGGATGTAGTTCGCGTGAAATTTTGCACTTATCTTTAATCGATAAAAATCGATGCAATTTTTGTTACTAATTGATTTTACACACAAAATGAAAAAAGAGACATGAGCCCACAAGCCACAAGGCACAACTAAGTGAAAAAATATAGCCACGAATTGATCATATAACATCCATACCTACACAAATGGCAGTCATTGTCTCTCTATAGCCTGCAGCTGCATTTACAACTTAAAGACAAATAACAGTTATTTAGTCCCTAATAACGCACTCAAAACGAGCAAGAGAAACAAGAAAAATATTAAAACTTTTACAACAAAATTCACAGTTTAGAGGTTGAAAATTTATTTATTTCACATTATAGAGATGACAATATAAAGTTTTTTCGATTCACATTTTAGAGAAATTCATATTATGGGTAATTCACATTGGCATTGCCTTACCAATAATCATTTTTAATCTTCAGCTTAAATATTTTGAGGGTCACAATGGATAATTTTATATGGAAATTTTCGCCATTGTGACTTCCTAAAAGTTAGCCTGGACATGATAGAGATGACAATGTAAAGTTTTTTCGATTCACATTTTAGAGAAAGTCATATTATGGGTAATTCACATTGGACCTTACCAATAATCATTTTTAATCTTCAGCTTAAATATTTTGACGGTCACAATGGTACTAATAATCATTTTTAGTGTCTAGGCTAACTTTTACGAAGTCACAATGGCAAAAATTTCCATATAAAAGTATCTATTGTGACCGTCAAAATATTTAAGTTGAAGGTTAAAAATGATTATTGGTAAGGCCCAATAAATTTCACTTATATATTGTATTTCTGAAACTCCTTCTACATACACGGCGCTAGTTCACTAATGCCCAGTTTCACAGTGCTGACTTAAGGCGAACAGATAAATATTATACATATGTATTTATTTTGAGTTTCATTCTCGATTCACAATTCACACCCCAATATAACCAATTTGACAGCAATTTAAAAAAAATTGTTTTGCAGTATCTACCTAGATATATTTAATGATTTATTTGATTTTCAAAATGGGTTGTAAATGATTAATTTACTTTAGAGAAAAAGGAAATATTTTGTTTAATCTCATAAATCGAAACAAAAAAATTGTAATTCACTTGTCGAATCGCTGACAGCAGAGAAGCTTGTCGCAAGGCGCAGTATCGCAGTGGTTAGTGTGCTGGACTACTGTGCGAGGGGTCCCAGGTTCGATCCCCGGAAAAACACAAATTACATCTTAAGGTTTTTTTCTACTGCGCCACCTCTCGCGAACGTCTGACAAACATCCGAGAGTATAACTGTTCTGATAAAGCTTCTCAATTCAGCCGATCGGACTCGGCATAAAATTGTAGGTCCCTTCCATTCGTCCCAAAAATTAAAACTCACACAAAGCGAATGGTTGTGAGAAGCTAGGCCTAGGGTGTCTATACGCCTATTGGGCCAACTATTTATATTTTTATTTATTTATATTTATAGTGAAGCTTGCCACGACTATCAAAGAAGGATTCGAGTAGGTAATACATAGATGTCCAATATTGAGCATTTAAGTTTTAAAATCAAATACTATGAACCAAAAATCGTCCATTGAGGGGAATTTAAGGAAGAGGCGATACTTAAGGGGTGACTGTAAAACCGGACATAAGACTGACAGCTGCTTATGTGACTGAGTTTATTTTGGAATATAGCTATCACGTGAACAATGTTTTCAGTTGATATTTATATAAATGGTAGCTGATAAAATATAGTCAAGAATTTCTCAAATTTTCATATCAGACGCTATTTCATACGTCAGTAGCTGTCAACATTTGTTCACATTTTTTCAAGCTGACTGAATATTGACAGATCGTGTTGTTTTTTTTTTCAGTTATGTTTTTGTGTTACGGAAAAGGAAACAGTTGCCAGATTATGTAAGACGAAAACGATCGAACGCTATCGTTTCGACAATAGCAGTCTCTCTCTATTGCCACAGATATGATAGAGACACGTTTCGTTTCGTTTTTTACAGAATCCCACCCCAGGTTTGGCTCGAGCAGTGTACTTAGCTTAAGATGTTAAGTTAGTCCAGGTTGATAGAGATACAATCATATTTTCTAAAGCCCATGCTTTTATCATTAAAAGTGCTAAATGATAAACTCTACCTAATATGTCCTCATAGCACGCTCTATGTAATTACACATTTATATTCAAATTATAAACAACCGGTGTCCGGTAGCCTTTTAATGCTACGCACCGTCAACTATGCCACACACAAGTGTCATTATTATTATCATCATCATCATCAGGTCTTTAGCCGTTAAATTATCACATCATCCCACAAACCAAATAAATCTGGCACGGTCCTGTGCAAAAAGGGAAAAAAATTACATCATCCCCAAACCGAGGCCAATGCTAAAAAAAAAAAAGAAGCAAGACCTTAACACGTTCCACATGCTACAATGACTGCTTGCGGTCCCAATCGCAAGTTTACCCTCTTAAATTATTTTTACGCGCGTTCGCTTCAAGCCAAGTGTGAATGCACACAAAGCCTGTACGGGGCGTCAAATAAAACAACACAACAGCCATATCTGAGTAAGTGAGAATGAGGACGAGGAGCATCGCATCACAACACCTCCGTGTTCACTGACTCTTGTTACCCCTAGGAGGGCAAAAACGGTTTTGGCCTGACGTGTGAATGGAGTCATTCTCTCTATTGGCCTCGTTTAATCTGCATAATTTTCACGGCCTTTAGATTCAAGTGTCTGTTAAGTCCTCGATGTCAACTGCCATGACGGTACTCGGGTGTACTTTGTATTTTTTTTTATGATACTTCACTTCACAGATAAAAGAACCAAGAGAAAAATGTCACACGGAATTAAATGCTGGGAGACAGAACTGACAGTCATATATTTGTTGACAATTTTAGAGAACAAAAACACAGAGAATCGTTGTCACTTGAAAAGTGTATGATTTTGTGCGGGATCCTTATGTGGTTTTTGAACATAATTGTAATGATGACATGCAGATTCTTTGGTTAAATTTTGGTATGGAAATTGTGGGTATAGTGAATTACACTTAAAGCCGAATATAATTAGGAAAAGTTAGAAAAATTGCTTATATGCATTTCTGAGAGTACATTGCTCCACATTATATTTAATGCATGTTTTGATTTATATCAATCCTTTCTGATTTCAATAGGTACCCTATAAAGCCAAGTACTAGCCGAGCTAAATTTTAGCTCCCATAAGAAATAGATATTTTCAAAAATTTAGCTGAGCTAAATTTAAGTGAATCCCTTTAGCTGAAAATCAAATTTTCATTCCAGACTTACTTGGTGACCTGTCTGGTCTCTTAAGCTTAAGTACGCAGCGCGAGTGAAGCTAAATTTTAGAATATATTTTTTTTTCTAACCAAACATTAGCTAAAATCCTAGCAAATTTTTGACAAAGAATGCGTTGTGGATAAATGTCACAGAAAACGGCTGCTCATTGAAAATAACTTCCTTAAAAAATTCACCGACGCCAAAAATATGTTTTATTTTCGTTGCGCTTTCCTATTTCCTTGTCTGCTATTCTTTGATCTCAAATTGTTCACTTTCAAGGGATTCCTCATTCAGGTACCTAGTCATAGAAAAAACTCATCCTTATTTACTTTTCCGCAACACAAAAACACAACAGAAAATATATCAACAAGATCTGTCAACAACAAGATATTGTGCTTGAGAAAATGTGCCAAACCGTTAATCGGTGCGCTAAATTTTGACAGATATAGACGTGTAGTACAGTCTGAAATGAAAATTAATTTTTTTAGCTCGACCTGCTCGTCTCTAAAGAGATTTGCTTAAATTTACCTTAGCAAAATTTTGGAGAGAATTAACTTTAATATAAAAGCCATCAGTAAAATAAAATTAATTTCCCCTCGTCATACTCTAATCATAGATGATTTTCCAATCATACTCCCTGAAAAACTAATTACAATGTATCCCCGTCTGGCAAACAATTTCATTATTCAGTTTTATTGATTACAAAATTTAATTGAAAATCCTAACATTCAGCCAAATCACTTGCCCCAAAACTATTTCGATGAATTTCACAAAGGAATGGGATTGCTACCGCACCCCTTTCTATATACGTCGTCCATTCGAATGCAAATTTTCGACAAAATCATCAAACTGATTAAGAAGTAAAATTTTATCTCATGACATCAAAAACAGACGTCGTCGGTCGACAGAAGTGAACCCATAAACTATAAGACATTCTCCTTAATGGTCAGTGCGTCTTAAGTGACCACATCATAAGGAAAGTGCAACTTCTAAGAAAACACAAAATCTTCACATTCGCATCCCTAATCCGTATTTTGGTGATGAAAAGTGTATATGCTGTGCACCCATCTGAGAAATGCTCTCAAAGGATGAAGCCCAAGACAGAACATACATAACATATACATAACCCACTGGACAGTAATCATCAGCATACCGATGATGTCGATGATGACGATGGTGTAAGGCAGTGTCAAGGATACATTGTAGTCCCGCCCCCAGACCACCTATTAAATTGGGAACGTCTTAAGAAAGTTTTCTCAAACCGGGCAGTGGCAGAAGGTCAAGCGTCTGGGGTTGATGTGTGTTAATCCTGTAATAGGAAGGTATACACACGCACACACTTCTGCAGAAGAGGTGGAAAATCCACTTTTAAGGACTCCAAAGTCGATTGGAAAATTTGCATTTTATCCTTTGAAACAAACCAAGACGCTCAGATACCGCTTACTTACTGTAATTGGAGGAAATTACATACCACTTTCAAAGTTTGAAGCAAGGAAATCATTTTCAATTTGCATCTGGGTTGTATCCCATTTTGGTGTGTTTTTCAAATTGTCCATCTTGACACGGCAATCATGCAGACAGAAAGTCCTGTTGAAAATAAGATTTGTGTCATTCGAAGGAAAATTAAAACGAAAATAATGTTTTTCTTATTTTTCCCAAAAGCGGAATCGCCTGTTGTGATATTTAATTTTTTTGTTTCTGTTCATGCACTCGGGGGATGAGCAGAAAGGCGAACGTCATAAGTTTGATGGAGGGTGGCTTGGCTATACTCATTTTCTATTATAAGACGGCTCTACTGCTACTTAGCCTTCTTTTGGATTAGCGCTGTTTTCTGAGTTAATGACAATGGATCCTTTTTTCTGTTACATTTATGTTCATTTCTTTTTATTTTTGGAAACATTCATTGCCATGGGTAGGGTGGGTTTGGTGTATTTTCGTATAGCCATTGTTAAGGGAAAGAAAGTGATTTTATATTTTTTTTCATTCGTTGGGGATTAAAGAATTAAAGGATAATTGTCTTCATTGAGGAGAATTCCATAGGATTGCTAGAACTTTTTTTCTTGTTTCTCTCGTAGGAGTTCTTTTATGAGAATGTTTAAGGTCCTTGGGGATCTGCAATTGTGAAGATAACAATTATTGCTGTTTGACACTTGTCAGTGAAGCGAGACCTGATTATTTCGAAGGAGTGAGAGGTGATAAATTTAAATTAGTTTTACAATTATAGCACAGTGGGTGTTTGCTTTTTCTTAAAAAAAAAAAAAAAAAAATAATTTTATTTTTGAGCATTGAAATCGGCTTGAGGTATTAATTGGTTTCAAGCGATATAGTATAGATATTTCAACGGGTAATCAGTTTATTGAAGGGATAGCAGATCAACAGTAACAGCGGAAAAAAGGCTCTGGTCTACTGTGTACTTAGAAAAAAATGTTAAGCCAAATCCGAACATTTTAAAACTGAAAAGCTTTTTCAGGACGCAGTTATACTTTTGGCGTTGGCGAGAGGTGTCGCAGTGGGAAAAACCTAAGAAGTTAATTGTGTTTTTCCGTGAATCGAAGCTGAGACCCCTCGCTCTGTAGTCCAGCACACTATTTAAATCGCCTCCCCAGGAATTTCAATTCGATACGCATCACACCATCTATATGTCCGTCAAAGTCGGCAAGAAAACCACCGAGCCATTTGATGCTGAAAAATGTTAGAGACAAGGCGACGCGCTTTCATATACTTTCTTTAACATCACTCTTGAAGCAATTGTACGAAACTTACAAGCCAACACCAGAGGCCAATGACATTGGCGCAGAGATCAAGCGAAAAATCACTCTTGCCAAGTAAAGCCCTCTCTCATAGAACCAAGGAGATATTATATAAGACCTTAACCATCCCGGTCCTGCTGTATGGTGCAGAAGCATGGACCCTGTCAAAAGCGGCAACCTCAACCAAAATGGTGTCCGTAACTGTAGGCAGCTAGCTAGGGACCGATCTGGCTGGAGGGGCTTGTTGGTTGAGGCCGTGGTCCACCCCGGTCTGTAAGCGCCACCAAAAGTAAAGTAAAGTAAGTAAATGGCCTCCTCGCTCGTTGATTGAATATTGATAAAACTGCACACCACACTGTGACTCGATCTGAATATAGTTTGAGTAGGTACCCTCTCATGAAGTATCGCTGAATTAGTGTTACTCCATATTTGACTATTCTGGATGCTTGTTTACATTGCCGTTTGGATCAAAATGGGCCACGTCTGAGTCTGACATAAAAGGGAAGTCCAACATGGTGTTATCCTCTCCCACCAATCGAATGATTTTCTCGCAAAATTCAGCAAGTCTTTTGCGTTCAATCTGCTTGTTAATTCAACTTTATATGGAAATAAGCTTAAATCCTTGTGCAAAATTGTCTGCCTATTCCCATTTATACCGATAAGTTCCGGGTCGAGAGTCGAGACTCCAGGATTGGTTTGTATGGCAGCAGCTACAGCAGCAATCGTTTCCTGCAGCTTAACTGATGGATCTCTCTTGTTGTAACTTTTCCACACTCAGCAAAAGAGTTAACCAGCCTCATAATATTCCATCTGATCTTTGGAACAGTACCGACAAAAATGCACCTAAACTAAATAAAACTAAAATTATAGACTATAAGGCATGATAACCATGCACTATCAAAATTCCTTTTTCATCGTCGCTGATGAATTCTCATCTGATATTGGTTTCAGGTTGTGCAATTAGAATTAAATGACACCAGTTAAACAAAAAACGCTTCATTTTATTTTATTTAAACAAAAACACTTAATTCAATCAAAAACTTAAGCGCAAAAAGATTTATTTTAAAACTAAGCAATATGTGAATTAAAGTTCGATAATAGATAATTAAATTTGAATTTTTCATATTCTTGAATGGTTTTTAAGAGGTGCAAAACAAAGAGACTATAGCCCTTAGGTGATTGGATCTGGATTGAATCTGGGCTACCACCGCCCATTATCCATTTTCGTTAAATTTAAATGTCAGTCTGTAAGAATTAACCGATTAATTGCACAGGAAAACAGTTATTACGTTTTCCTTTGGTAGCGCTAACAGTATACTATACATCAACAACTCTGTATAGTATACTGTATAGTATACTTATTGGTAATTTTTATAAACGACTTTAAATCGAAATAAAATATGCAGAACGCCAAGTAAGTTTTAGGATTACACTTTGTTACCTTTTGGACAGGCATTAGTCAGATTGTTGTCCATGAAACATCGACTCCATGAAACTTAAACTTCAAAAATAAGTTGTTAAAGATTCCTCCATTAATATGTTATTCAAAAAAATTGTGATGTCCTTCTGATTCGGACAAAAGATACTGAGAGCATTTGAAAGTCTTCGAAGTCTTATTATATTATTATATTCTCAGAACATACTGAAGTGATTTCCCATTTTCATTTCTAAAGACAGTTAGCATACATTATACGTTAGAAACAATTTCACAGATTGTTTAAAAATCCCTTTGCCCCCTCTGTTTCAAAATCTGTTCTTCATACGTCGTTAAAAAAAGGGAAAACGTTATATTCAAAAAAGAACACTATACATAATATCTACGTACGTATTTAAATGTAAGCATCCCCTGCTGCTCACATGTGGGATGCACTAAATTACAACGTTATCATGATGACACACACTTAAATGTTAGACAATATCTCACGTGGCGCAACTTACAGCTCCCATGGGACATCTATCAAACTCGCATCATTCAAGATAAGTTCTCGAAAACACATTCATTTTCTTAAATTTTATATCTGCCGTATAAAGTCTTTCGTTGGAAGATAAAATATTCTTCTTTTGGGGCGGTTTAAAGTTTACGACACGAAACTCATAAATTTGTCCCATTCTTATCCGTTATTACATGGCCGTACGATAGTTCATATAAACATGTAAGTGCTTCCATTGGACTTCTATTGTGTCACACGAAATAGGTTTATCAATTTTTAAAAAAAAAAAAAAAACATACTCCCCAATTTTCCCACACTTTCTACAGGAAACAAGAAAACCGGAAAACTCAAGGGATGACAAAAATACAACAGGAAGCCGACAACAAATATAATTCCAACTAAATCCAATTCAATCACAGCAAATCTTTGGAACGGAAATGCTCCATAAGTGTATCGGATGACGAACAAAGAGCTCAAAAGCGATTGGCATTTGTTGGCGTTTTATGTTTCGTGAATGCGGATCAAATCATTTGGAAGTCATTCGATGAATAAAATTCCACCCCCTACATTCGAATGGGTATCAATTTTACGGGGCTTTGGATTAGCCGAACAGGTATCGTGGCACAAAGGTTTTTTTTTCTTGGGTTTGCCTAAGGGCAAAATACTCTGTGTGCCAATAGAGAACAATTTCACGATTGGATTCAGATCAATTGAGTTTTATGATTTTTTCGTTAGATATTTGATGGGAACGACACAAAATCGTCATCCATTTGTGGAGCTTTAGAGGGCTTGACTCAAACGATTTGCTACAATCTAGAAGTTAATTTCAGGTGATTTCAGAATAATGCTTATGTTGAATTTGGATTTGGGGGAAAAGTGCTTATCTGATTTTGTGGGGGTTTGTGGATTTATTGTTCGCAATTAAATTGTTGGGAAGGCTTAAATATAGTCATAAAATTACAGTCACCGTTAAAGATTATAGTGTTGCTAACCGCTTTCAATTACGTATACCGAATTGAGATACTTAACCTAAGGCAAAGCTATCCACTAATGCAGTCCTTCTAAGGAGTTCATCATCATGATTGCACTGTTCTCGATTTAGTATCTCAGATAGTGCCGGCTACAATATAAATACTTAAAATATACCATCAAGAACTGCAACTTTGTATCATGGTGTAGCTTTTCGACGAACGGTCGAACGGTGTAAATTTGGCCAATTTACAAGTTTGGGAAGCCAAATTCCCAAAGAAATCTCAACTTAGAGGTCTTTTTCTTCTCTCCGATGGCTTCTTGAAATTCGTGTATTTTAAACCACGCAGTTCTCCTCTACAATTAATAGAACATTTAGAATTTATTTTAAGCTTGTTGTGGAAATACTTTCCCTATTATAATCGTTCTGTAAACCTGCGTAATCGTGTAGAACTGTAGAGCCTTGATATACGCTTTGGCAGGGCATGTATTTGATCATTAAGATTAAGATAGACAGCCACCAGTTCAGTTGGACAATTGCCAGTAAGCTGAAGCCAGCCGATCCTTTATATCGCCGAGTTGGTTCACATGATTTTCTTTCTGAATGGACGCACGATCATGGGCATGGTTGGTTGGTTGAAAGTGGCTGTCAGCTAAAAACGCCAACACACTTAGACCAGTATAGGTCCATTGTGATGCCACGATGAAGGATCTAAGATCTCCCTACTAGTTGAACCATTTTGAGCTCTTTATAAAGCGTAAGAGGCTTCTGATGTCTATGCTTGTCAGATCGCCCAAGTCGTTGTAATAGAAGGCTCCTAAGTGAAGCTTCCTTCTGCGGGAGAGAGCTGGGTAGGAACAAAGAAGGTGAGAGATAGTTTCCTCCTCTTCCTCGTCCATGCAGCTTCTACAAAAGTCGGTTACGAAGAGGCCCAGCCTTGCGGCATGTTTGCCTATCAGGCAGTGTCCAGTAATGACACCTATTGTGGTGCCGATATGCAATCTATTGAGAGAGATCAATTTCTTAGAGCGTTTCAAATCCAGCTTAGGCCAAATTTGTTTTGTCGCTAGACAAGTGGTTAAACTCGTCCACCTAAGATTTGTATTCTCGATAGCATTCAGCTTCACTTTTTGTTTGCGAGTAGCGATTGGTATCCCTATGGTGCCTTTATCCGGCAGAATGGGTTGAGTTGTTCCTATTCTAGCGAGTTCATCGGCCTTACAATTCCCTGGAATGTCTCTATGCCCCGGCACCCAAATTAGGTGAATGTTGAACTGTTCGGCCATCTCCGTAAGAGACGATCGGCAGTCGAGGGCTACTAGAGAAGTTATAGAGATTGAATCCAAGGATTTGATGGCTGCTTGGCTGTCCGAAAATATGTAGATATCCTTAACGGATATGACGTTTTTCTTGAGCCAGGATAAGACTTCTTCTCATGGGCATGACTTCCACAAAAGCAAGGCGTCATTCCAATGAAATAAAATTTGGCAGGTACATGGAATAGTGAACTTTGCAAGATTGCAACGTGAACATGTTCCTTCCCGCGAGACAGGTAGATTTTGAGTGAGTAGAATGGCACAGAAAATGCAACGAAAATCCACTTTCAGAAATAATTCTCGCATGGACATGAAGGTTCTTTTCCGCAACATTGCGCTTTCTTCATTTGATATTTGCGTTTAGGACGTCAAAAACGGGCGCCCGCTTCGGCTTTACAATAGAATTTGTTTGCGTTTTCAATTTCACTATTCCTTTACCTGCCAAATTCTGTGCCATTAATGGATACAGCCTGATAGGAAAACATGCCGCAAGGCTAGGCCTTTTCGCAATCGACTTTTGCAGAAGCTGTAGGAAGAAGAGGAAAATATCCCTCACCTATGTATATGATCCTTTTTCGTGGTATCACAATGAACCTATGCTGGTTTAAGTGTGTCGGCTCTTCCCAGCTGGCAGCCACTTTGAACCAACCAACCAACTCTGAACTATAAAAGTAAAACGCCTAAAATGTTGTTTTTTTTATAACTTTAGGAGTCTACACTTAACGCATTGACCTTTTTAACTGTATTGCTTTGTATATTCACAAATTACAAGCTATTTCCAAAATAAGCAACAGAAGGTCCGCTTTTCTCAACAGACAAGTTACCTATTTGCGATTCGTGATTTTAAAAATCGTCGCTTATTCGCATCGACGAACACAAAATACAGAATTAGAAACCAAAATTGCAACGCTACAAGAAAATACCAATAGAATCCTCGGCGTAATTTTAATTTCAATTGTCGAAATAGACAGAAGGGCAGTACTTGGAGAAATACTTCATCCAATATCTTCATAATATTAGAGCTGTTTCATTTCTCAAAACGATACTGCGTCCTGTAGCCTCATAGAATTCTCTGTGAAGATTTCAAGTACCCATTTCGCCAATGAACTTAAACAAGCAAAAGTATCTAAAATATTCTGGACATCTTTACAGATTTGTTTGCGGAACTATTGCATTATTTGTGCTATCTGCGAAAATCAATTGAAGCGATAATGGTCCGCTTGAAGCCGCTTCAATTTCAGAACTAAAAGTAACATCTTAATTAAATTTCAAACAAAATACACACAACCATTGGCCAAAGTCAACAGTTTACCAATTTGAAAAAGCTTAAAGATAAGAGTGATCATTTGGCAGCTCATCCCCCATTCATGTACCTGATACAACATTGACCGAAAGTATACACAGCACACATGGCCCTTGGTATCCATAGCCATGCCATACCATACCATGCACTGTACCACTGACAAAGGATACACTCATCCAAGAAAAACCAGTTCCATGGTTTGGGATTCGTAAATATTTACTAACTTGGCCCAAGTAAATATGACCCAGGAGTGGAATTTATTTACATTTGCCTTCATTAATGCTCCTTTAATGTCACGTGATAATAATTGAAATGAATTTCGTACATTTTGAACGTCCTGGCTCTCTGTATATATACATTGGTGGACATTGGAAATTTCCAAGAACCTGAAAGAGACCATCATCCCTCTGACAAGAAAAGGGGTTTGTGCCACCACCGCCGCCGCCGGTATAGATTAGCCAGCCAGCAACGACAATGCATTAAAATTTCAGATAAAATTCATGTATTGTTTTTAAGGTAGCATAAATAACACATTAAGTGGCTCTGCCGCGTCCATGATGGAAGGGATCTTTGACCTCGTGTATTAGTTATGAGAATGTATACATAGGAAAAGGGTGCAAGGCTTCATCTACATGCAACACTTTCACGTGGACGAGAATAATTTTAGTTGTTGCCCCCTTAATTATGGCTAATGCGGTAGTCATCATCTAAGGCTAATGCAATCGATATTTTCAGGCTCCCCATTCTTGGGGTAATTACGGTTCTTTGTCGAAATTGATAGGTTAACCCGCTGAGTATGGATCGTGAATGATTAAAAACCTGTAAAGGGTTGATTTAACCCTTTCACCTGTGTGCGATTGATTGAATTATATTCTCAGGCGCGTGTAAAGAAAGGCATCTGCTGACACCCTTTAGCCGACCCATGTGCGGAGGACATTCTTTTAATTGAGCTATCCTTGGGTGGAATAAATCATGGAAACATGAAAATCATTTCCTTCTGACAACGGCGACCTTTCCTTGTTTAATGTTCTGCTGTATTCGATAATGTGGGCACATTCTACAACTGTGATGTGTCCACAAAAGAGAGTGACCACATCACAAGACATCTATTCAACTTAGCCATGCGAAATTCCTTTAGAGATTTCCTTGAAGAAAATAAACTGGAAATCTTCTTCAAAAGTATTCATCTGCAAATGAAAGGATTAGCAAATACAAGCCAGAGGAATGGAAATTTTATCATCATTTGGGATTAGAATCATCTGTGGGCCGATGTTGGTGGTCTTCTTGATGACCTTAAGGGGCGAGAATCGTGCACATTTAATCTATCGGACTGAGATAATGTGTGTACTTTGAATGGCGTGAAGGAAACTTTCTTGACCATAAACATTTTAAAAGACTTACATACGTAGAGTTTTAAGGAATTTGGAATATTTTGTACAGTGAAAGTCCTTACAAGAGTGTGTGCATAAGTTTGTCATTCCATTGACTTTAACGTATGTCTTGCTGAATGGATATTTTCTGAGGAATGCCAGAACTCGAAGCACGTTGTAGTCTGGTTATTTATATGCTTTCTTCGACGAATTTAGGAATTCTTAAATTCGTTCCTTTATGATATTAAAAAGCTCGGGGAAATAGTATTAAAGGATGTGCCATAATTGTCCATCGAATTGAATTTTTGTATTTGACTTAAAGGCATACCGCCCAGCAAAACTTAAAGTGTTGTAGTTGTCATTCAAGTTCTAATGCTGTGTGATTTTAGATTCGATTCTTATAATGCACACTATAGCAGATAGGACTATGAAAATGTATTTGAAGTCTATTCTTTAGGGAATGGTGCCCGGTTTATTTATTTATTGGAAAAGAAATATTTTTGCTTATCATGATGGAAAGTTTTATTTCATGTTTATCTACAGCCAGGTCCATTTTCGATCCCGGCTTGTATTTTTCAGCAGATTCTTAGGTACTAAGGGTAGATATATTGCCACCCAATTTGCAGATACGGGTTATGTGGGCAGTTGTCTCGTTGACCTTAGATGTTATTCTGTTCTTAGCCGGACCTACGCTATGTGCGCAACGTACCGATTTCGAATTCAATGCATTTAACTCCAAAGACCCTAACCTAAAGAAGCCGTCGCAACTGTTCCGTATGGTCGTAAAATACGTAAATGGAGACAATCGAAGAACAGTCCAGAGTCCAGAGACGTAGCCGTTACATCTCAATAGGTTTTTGACAGGGTCTGGCATAGAGCCCTACTATCCTCTTATAAATTAACGCAACAACACTGCGTGACCCCTTGGATCTATACATTCCCCAACTTTACCTTTTCTTCATATCAATGATGTGATTGGGTCGACAAATAATAATTTTTCCAGGTTTACTGATGACAGCACACTTATAATATATTATTTCTCGAACAAAGTACCTGTGAATGCAACGACATCGAATCAAAGATGCGAGGAAATAAGTTATCATTTATCAACGAAGATCTTGAAAAAATCTTGAAGTGGGGACTACAAAACTGAGTTGTATTTAATGTACAGACGACACAACTCACCACTTTTACAAAGAAAATGCATCCACTGTATCTACAACATATTAAAATGGACGACTAACTGATTCATCATACACCTAAAGAATTCCATGCAGTTTCCTGGAGTTACTAATGTCAATTCATGAATAACATGCGGCAGGACCCACTTATTCAATATTGCAAAGACCAGCGTCCTCAAAGTTATGTTACCTATTTAGAGAAAAGAGATATTTTAACCCGAAACAACTTCTCCTTTTCTATAAAGTAGGTACATGTAAGACCAGACCAGGCTTCAAATATTGCTGGCATATATGGAGCTTGGCCATACGACATTCATTTAACCTATACTTGCCAGCATACAGCGACCATCAGTTTGACTACTGATGAACAGGAGACTAGCCTATGATCTATGCCTATTCTATAAAGGTTCAGAGGATTTTAACGAAATGATTCCTAATGTATGTGTCGTACATGAGTGCCTTACAAGACAGAACGAATGCACACCACCTATATACCTATCAGTACATTTAACAGCCGCGTTGACATCACTTTTTCAAAACATGTTTAGCTAAAAGACAAGTTAACTTTAAAAATCGCTTCCTGTGGTCATATTTAGGTCTGCAACTTACAAGAAATTAGGTAGGAAGTAACGTTTACATGTAACTCGAGGAGCCCTGGGAACTAAGTCCCAAATAGAACTGCCCCTGTGCAACACCCTGCTTTGGTTCACTGTTTGATTTGGAGTAGGTGCGAGGTTAGGCATATCTATGCATTTATTTCAAGAAACTTTCATCCTCATTTTGGGACGTAGTTCATTCTAGAGTTGAGTCTTGACTCTTGGTTCTTGAAAAACGTGGGATGTTAGTTCAGTATAAACTAAATTCCAAATTTTGTGGAGTACGTCGGAGTACGCCCATGTGGGAGGCACATTTTGATCACCTCCCTTAATCTCAACAACGAAATGGACGAGTTTGCGTCAGAAATAAGTATGGGTGACAATTGACGAAACCCATGTCCACCAATATGTAGAGGATACAAACAAAATTTGCGATTCTGGTAGGGCACTGAAAATCCCCGAGTATAATGCACGAACTGCCCTTACATAAGCTCAAAAGTCCACTGCATGGTGTGCTGTTTACTCTGAAGGAGTATGGTTGGTGAGCGCTGCAGAGCCATGATCAATGATTTTTATTTTTTTTTTTTCATTCCTCAATTGGATGCATTTAGACTGGAGGCCATGAATCGTTCTAACAAGACGCATACGACATACTAATGCAGGCATTTCCCCAGTTGTCTGATATTGCGTTTCTGCGTTTGCACTGGTCCACGGGCTTATTTCAACAAGCCAAAATCTCTGGTAGCCCCCAAGATGAGCATAAGTCAAGAAGTGGAGAACCTATTGCCCGAACCTCTGAATATTATGATTTTCAAAATATGGCCGAAAACAACTTGAATGCACAAGTAAATGTTTTCAAAAAAATAGGAAATGATTTTCGCCAAAAAGTGTCATCCAAATTCAGTGCCAAAGTACGTATTCATTTTCAAAATTATTATATTCCCGTTTACGTCCCTAATTCCCATTTAATACGTCCAAAAAAACAAGCAATTTTGAGTTCATTAAAACCACGAGATAATGACACCTTCAGACTACGTCTTCCAGCAAAGGGCTGAAGCTGAAGGAGTTATACCTACACCGCCACCCCTATGTTTTTTCATCTAATCTCACATTTCTCTGGCATTGTTTTGCCATTTAAGAATCCTTTATGTTCGCTTTAAAGGGACATAACGCCACATGCCACACTCAACACAAAAACAAGTGAGTATATGCAAATGGCGAAATGACAGTCGTCTTCCAAGACAACGGAAATATCCATCGACTTCCTTAATTTGCGTACCGGATAAAAACCCCGTTCATGGCAAACTCAATTATAAAATCATCGGATTATTTTCACCGTTTTTGCTGCTGAACACAGCGCAGCTTTGTCGAGGCCGCAACCGCCACCGCCCTGCGATAATTGAAAATTTAAATTTGCGATCTGCGCGCTCAAATGCAAATGATGTACCACCTCGAAGGACAGCAAGGACTTGCTCAAGGTGCCTGTATTCTCAATTCTTCCAATGCGATTTTCGTTCAGCAGCAGCAGTATAGCATTTCGAATCGAACGTATATACATTTGCTATGCGTACACATCGATTAAAACAGCAGACAAAGTCTTATGAATAAATTGTTATGGAAATCGAATTAATGAACGTAATACCTGAGCTTATTTGCTTAACCCTTTCGTTCATACGTAATTTTATTAGAATCACTCGAGATGGTATCTCTGTAAGGCAAGGAGGCGGATGGATGTACATACATATACAGAAAGTGTTATGACCCATATGTGTGATGTGTGTGTGTGGGGAGACTTGGCTTTGCCATTATCTTTTGTAGTACCACCGGTACCACTCCTTGGCAAGCAATGTGTAGATTTGGTAGGATTTCACCTTTGTTAGCCGAGCAGGCGGATAATTTAATTCATGTTGGGTAATTTCCTCTAAGAGGACGAACAAGAAGAAGTCTCGCCGAATACAAAATTGAATTAAATTCCATTCGACGAATCTCTAATTCAGTGGAATAGTGTTTGGTTTTACATTTTCGTTCAAGGCCGATGTATGTGGGCTTAAATTAAGCTATTGTGAATGCACCTATTGTTTAGAAGATCTCTTCTCTCGTACTTTGTCTTAGGAACAGAAATAGAATCAAAAGGCTCGATTCAACTTGCCTCAGCAATTATAAGAAAGTGTTTCTATGGTACAAAAATGTGGGTAGAAAATAATGCTCTTATTTTTTTATAAACAGAGACAAATTGTTAATACTTATATACTTTCTCGAAACCTGTTGACATTTTTAACATGTTGACATTTAACATTTCATTACAAATAGGTTGGTAGAAAGTGGCTGCCAGCTGGGAAACGTGGAACTAACTCCCACTAGCCAAATGTACTAGGTCCCACCAAATATTCAGTGGGATTTAGTTCATATATTTGTTAGATAGTTCGTAGTTCATTATGAACAAATTCCCAATGAATTAAGTCCCAATTTGAGAGAAGTGGGAGTTAGTTCATTTAACTTGTTTTGACGCAAAAATAAATCTTACATACATCTAAACCTCGCACTTAATCCGAATCCAACAGTGACCCCAATCAGGGGGTTGCATGGGGGCAGCATGTCCCCCATACTAATAACTGTGTTTGTCAGATCACCCAAGGGTGCCGTGAACGAAGGCCATATGAACTAACGCCATAATGGCGATAGTTCACTTTCAAATGAACCTATTCGCACCTACTCCAAATCCAACAGTGACCCCAAGCAGGGGGGTTGCATCGATCTTACTGGTTTTACGGCGTTTATGGCATTAGTTCACATTCGAATGTGAATGAACACCATATGGCATTAGTTCACATTTAAGTGATGGCTTATGTTCTCATTTCAAAATGAATTAAAGCCATACGTGGATTATGGCGTTAATTCGCACTGGAAAGTGAATTACCGCCATTATGGCGTTAGTTCATATGGCCTTCGTTCACGGCACCCACCCAAGTCGTTGTAATGGAATGCTCCCAAGTGAAGCTTCCTTCTACGAGAAAGAGCTGGATAGGAACAAAGAAGGTGAGGAATAGTTTCCTCCTCTTCCTCATCCATACAGCTTTTGCAAAAGTCGTTTGCGAAGATGCCTATCCGATTGGTATGCCTAGGGTGCCTTTATCCGGCAGGATGAGTTGTTCCTATTCTGGCGAGTTCATCGGCCTAACAATTCCCTGTAATGTCTCTATGCCCCGGCACCCAAATTAGGTGAAGTTGGCCTTTTTGGCCATCTCCGTAAGAGACGATCGGCAGCCGAGGCCTACTATATAGAAGTTATAGAGATCGAATCCAAGGATTTTATGGCGGCTCGGCTGTCCGAAAATATGCAGATATCTTTAACGGATATCACGTTTTTCTTGAGCCAAGATAAAACTTCTGGTGACGAGAAAGTGTCAAAATTTAGAGATGGGGTGGTGTAGTCAGGGTTTTCGGTTGAGATCTCGAAGTTCTTCAGAATAGAGGCGTGGCCAAAGTATTTCCTTGACCCCTGTGTGGTAGCTTTTAGGCTAATGGCTACACTCGCTGCCATTTGCTTGCTAAATATATCAAGGGGTAATAGATGAAACAATATGGGTTTTTCGAAAATGACAACAACAATTCCTTGGTAAGTCAGTGGCTTGGTTTTTATTTCAGTGGCAATTCTTGTGATAGAGTGCCGTGGGAGTATCTACTGGCACCATTGGTAGAAAAAAGAGCTTGCCATAAGGGTGGTTTGATCATGTTAAACGCATATTCCCAACCAGGATCCTACGACGTGCTATGGAATCTGTACCATCAGGCAGGCGTCCCAGGATGAGATGGTTAGATCAAGTTCATAATCTCTCCAATGCCCGTGTGGTGATTCCCCTTGATGATTTAGAGGCGTTGGGGGAGAATCGAGAGCTATGAAGGGTTCACCTAAGCAACATACACCCGCAACCCAGAATGACAGAATGAATGAAACCTCTTAAAAAAAAATTCTTAGAGTCTCTAAAGTAATTAGTGAGTAATTAGTTGCCTACAATCCTCCGATTAAAATACAGAAATAAGGACGCCGATTTTGTACTTGTTAGGAATGGTCTGGTCGTAAGAGAAAAGAGACTTTTCTGACACTCTGTATAGGGACTTAGGAGAAGAAGTTACTTGCAATTTGGCCAACGAATTTTTAAAACATTAACGTAAGAGTAAGAGCCTATCTGACCAAACTATACCGATACCAGAATAATAGATAATCTTATCATCACCGTGCAGATCCAAAGGCTATTTTATATGATAAGATTACTGATGGATGCACCTAATTACTGTCAAAGACACAACCTGTTTTAGAGAGTTTTCAGCTATCCTGCACAATAGTTTTCAGCTATCGAAAAATTATCCTGCACCGAGAATGCTTAAAGGCAAATTTTTGAACGTTTTATTTTACATGGAGTATGCTAGAATTTGCTCCCATTCATTGTGATTCGAAACAGAACCCTGTACCTATGGAATAAATTTAATTCCCATCTATACAAATTCTAATAAAATAAACAAAAATCTCATCTACACGTCCTGCTCCATTTAAAGAAAAACAAAATCCAATTAAAATACAAATTGAATCGATTATAAAGCAATAATCCCAAAAGACACCTTCTCAATTGTTGACGAAACTTCTTCCATCATTGTCCGCCGCAGGAGTTGACTTCTTCGACAATTTAAGGATAAATTTCTCAAATTTCTTTTCGATTACCCCCTGGGGTGGAATTATTTTCTTTCTTGTGTTGTTAAAGGATTTGTAACTACAACACTTGATGTGACATCAACTTCACACACCCAATACCTCAAGGATGTATGATGTGTGTTTTTATCGACAACAGAAAGGCAATAAAATCCCATCGGTGATAAAGTGGATATGGGAACGCATTTGTGCAATAAAACACGAAACGTGAATCCTTTTTCCCCTTTAAGTTGATGGGATACAGCTTTAACTATTTAATATCAATCCGCACCCACACTAAATATAAATGGTTCTGTCATAACAAAAAAAAAAATATCCACTCTTTGTGTACATACAAAAAAAAGCACCCGCTGACTAAAAGTATCCTTGAGGCAGCAGGTAACTGGTAGTACTAGTAATTAAAACATCCTTAAAAGTCCTTACAGGGAAACTTGTTTCTTTCGTATACTTATACTATGGAAGTGTTTGTGTTGTTTTTTTCCCTCTCGTCCTTTGGTTTATAATTAAAAGTGAAAATTTTTAAGAAATTAGGGTTGCCTTGTTAAACAGGGTGTAAGCAAGTGGCGCTAAATTACCGGTGTAAGTAATTCGGTGGATGAAACAAAGATTTCCTTGTAAGAAGTATATATATATAGCCACACCGAAGGACTATTGTGGGTATAAGTAAAATCGGATTTTTTTTATTGTCGCTATAAAATCAATTGAAAGCTAGTAGGATATCTGATATAGAATTTTGTAGAATATTGAAAGAGTCCTTTTTTATTGACCGAAAATAAACAACAAACGGAAATGGGGGTACGGAACAAGAAAACTCTATTTAATTACTCTAATAGGCACCCTCTTGGATATCAAAGGATTTCGCTGTCTTTTGAAAGCAAATACCCCATCGCAGGTAAGGACTTTTGCAGGAATTGACTCTTCTAACTGTGTTATGACGGACAACAAAACTGGTGGGTATTTGATATCCCTCGCCTTTAATAAAGCGACAAGGTGTACATTTCATTAAGACGTTTAAGACATCTTAAGTACACATTAAGGTAATTGTGAAAAGACAGTCGGTCCTATTACTCTTTATAGTGAAGATGTTTCGGCTCATCAAAAGTAGATAGAGATATCTCTTTGGAGAACTAAAAAGGTAGCTCGTACTTGAGGACGAGAAAACAAGAAGTCGTCGGGGAAAATAAATAAAAATTACCCGAAGGTGTTTGGTAATGAGTAAGGACAGTGCTGTGATTAAACCCTTAATTAAGTGATCAAAGAATCTGTCAGTGCAATTAAAAGGACTTTAAATTCTTAGTGTGGAATTTGGCTCAGGGAATGATTTTATTTTGGAAGTAGTTATCGTAGTAGAACTGCTTTTAAGCATTGTTTTAAAGGCTTTGCAAAAAGTGTCTATTGTGAGTTGATTATGAATTACTACCATATAACCTGCGAGAGAGGGCGGGGTGTGTTTTCCGAAGGCATTTCCTCTTTTTCTGACATATTCTCCGAGACCTATTTAGAGCCATCCCTATAATAAAGTGTTTCGACAGAGATTTTAAGGATCGCCCAGTTAAGAAAAGAGATTATTGCAAACGAACACTTAATATTCTAACTCCAGCGCTCAAATGCAGCTGAAGATACCTCTTGGCGAATTTGACCTCAAAATTGAAACAAAGGCCGCCAAAACGTTTACCGTCTGCGTTTTCCTTCTCCTCTCAGTAAACACTTCACCCGCATCTAGCGCAGTGGAGCACTGTCAACAGTGCCCCATCGGAAGTGCCGTCATCAATGTGCTGGGTTTCTCTAGACGACCATACAACCACATGAGGATTGACTATTTGGCGAGCTCTACGCTAAAAGGAACAGAGAAAAACCGACTTTTATGAGAAAGATAAAGAGCACAGGAAGCGGGCGTTTGAATCTTCTGATTGGTGCAACTTTCACAGGAAATATTCAAAAGCTCTACCATTAACACATCTGCGTCGGAACAGAAGCCTACGGTCGGTGATGCTGATGCTGATGATGATACTTGCGAAGACGTACACTTTGGTGTTTCCTTCGATAGCGTCTTTAGGAACAAATTATATAAAGCCATGTCAAGTTTCAGCATAAATGGGAGCTCGATGGACTGTTCAGTTTTTTAATGGAGAAACAATTACTCTGCTCCGTCAATTTGGTGAGAACGCCAAGGATAGCTTTAATATCGAAAGGGTGCAGCATTGCAACATCATTCTTGAAGAAATTGTGCAAGACTCACAAGTCAACATCGAAGGTACAATATTTTTCAAAAGTCAACCACTGATAATGATATTACTATTATTGCCGGAAGAACGAGCCTCGTTTGCTAGTTTTGAAACATCGGTAACTTGTCCAAATTATTAATATGTATATAAATATATAACTTTTAAGAAGCTAACTCTAACGAGACTTAACACTTTGGGAAAAGCGGATGAAAACCTTTTGGGACATTTTGAATGAAAGATTATTCGGTTAATTTTCTGCCCAGACACTTTACATGCTCTACAGAGACGTTGACCAGGTCACAAAGCATAAAACTTATCGGCTAAGATGGCTGGTCACGTTGGGCATATGGACAATCACGCACTATCCCGACAAATCTTCGAGTCTACCCTTTAGGGTCAGTGGAGCACAGGAAGAGCGCTCTTTTAGGTATGTGGCGCGTACAATTTGACACCGAACTTGGTGCACTTAACTGGAGGCAGCTATCTAAGGCCAGGATCTAAGGCAGCTGCTGACCAGTAATCTAATGCATAGGTATTGAAAAACTATAAAAATTAGTTAAACTAGCGGCGATATTTCTATGTGCATTCATTATATATTCCTATCCCACTTAACCACCATTATTCGTTATTTATGAAAGAATACAAAGTTAGGGGTAGTCACATAAGTACTGTTGTCCTTTTTTGTCGTAGAAAACCAGCAAACATTTGCAAAGGACGTTGCCGTTCAATTTCTTTTGTCTTCGCAGCACCTTATTATGTCATAAAACAAAACTAAATGTCATACAACTATACTATAAAATTCTTATTCACACACAAACACACACCTAAATATTTCGAAACAATAAAAAGGACATCAATGTGCTTACACTGTCGTACGTTTTAATTTCCTCTTTTAATGCATGGCTAAGTCCTTTTTTGAAAAGTTGCCAATGGAAGTGTTAACAATATCTACGCGTCTTAATTAGGATCCAAATCTCAATGCAGGATAACACTATCCGAGCGAGGTTTTTGGGGTGAGTGATGTTTTGTATTTTTTTTTTTTTTTTCGAATTCATGCTGCTTCACGAATGGGATTTTTGGGTTTTTAGCTCTCGGCAATGCGTCTTACATTCATGGCAGAGTGTCGCTATATGTAGAGCATCTGATATGTGTAGTGGTTTATGAAAAGAAATAATATCTTCGTCTATACATACCCTGGAGTGTGTGGATGGAGGAACACAATTCATGCTGTAGTCCCTAATTTCCTCTTGGTTTCGGCTGTGGAAGTAGTATACCTTGTGTCGTTTTCTGGGACTGAGACTATAGTCGTAGTATATTCATGAGTATGTGTATACGATCGACCGACTGACACGACAAGGGTGTGGGAATTTAGGACGACAAAAGTTTGGGCCAATTTTATAGTTCATAGTATAAAATTACTTATATGCGAGTATGTGTAACTTTATACCTCGTATATGGGTGTTTGCGACCAGGAAGCACACAGATGATGCTTTTCCCTCGGTGCAATAACATAAGTGTCTATGGCTTCGAGCGAGGAAAATGAAAATGCTAACTCACTCATATCTGGCTGCGGCGATAAGAGAACAATTATGTGCCAAAAAACATGAAATATGTACATTGTACAAGTTCTAGGTATATGATTCCCATTATCATTTCAGGCACTTGAATGTTAAAAAGAGAATGAGAAGAATTGTTTTTTTGTATTTGACTCCTATACAGCTCTTATGGTTTTTGTTTTTGCCATCAGAGCCCTATAATTAGTGGTTCACAACCTTGGCGGGGAATCCTTAAACTATAAAACGTTTGAATTGAAAACTAATAGTCTAGGCTAATTAATTGGAAAAAACATTTCTCGCTTATGTACCTAAATCTCATATCGACTTAAGCACCAACTACTGAAGCAATAACAGCTCGGAGTACCCCCAAAAAGGGGGTTAAACGAAAATAAAAATATCCTAAAATAGGTATGTAACCATTTAGGTATTTTCTATTCTTTATGAAAATGTAAACAATTTGCTACAGTAAACGGGTACTGTAGCCGCTAAAAATGTGCATACTTTTGAAATGAAACCCCACAAAAAGGGATCATTTTAAAAATTTACGAAACACGCATCAGGACGGTTATGTTTTCTGGTGTCTGTTCAACACCAATTTCCTTCCGTTTTTCTTCGTATCGCGGGCAGTGGAATATTACATGCTCCGCGTCTTCAACAGCTCTTGTACAGCATGGGCAAAAAGGATTGTCATCGTGCCCAAACCTGTACAGGTAATCTCTATAAGGCATCCATGACCTGTTAGCATCTGTGTCAAATAGAAATTTAACTCTCCATGCTTTCTGTTGATCCAATCGACGATTTTGGGTATAATGCTGTGCGTCCATCTTGCCTTGTCAGAGTGATCCCATCTCTGCTGCCAATCTTCCAAACTTACCACCCTTTGTGGTAAAGTGTAATATCCTGTTGTCATTGTTGTTCCTGCCATTGTTCTGCTGATAAGGTATTTTTGCTTTGCAACGGTTTCCTATAGGGTAATTCTTCGCCGGATCTCCAGAGTGTCATTTGTGGAGTTCATGTTTACTCCGAGGTAGGTGAACTCCTTAACTACCTCGAAATCGTTGCTATCAATAGTGACGTTTTGTCCTAGGCGGTGGACAGATTGCTTGTAGTTTGTTTGTTTGTTGATAGCATGTATTTAGTCTTGTCCTCATTTACTTCAAGGCCAACGGATTTCGCCTGTTCTTCACGCTGTTCTTTCGCTTCTATTACGGCACGCTGGCTGGGAGCAACCGATGATGCCAATATCGTACGCGTACCTCAGCAGCTGAACGGATCTGTTGTATAGATAGTTCCCGCCGTGTTGACACCTACCCTGCGCACTATCTGCTCCAGTAAAAGATTGAAAAAGTCGCAGATAATGCGTCTCCTTGCCGAAATCCGGTGCATGTTTGAAATAGTTCGGAGGAACTAATTTCCAAACTGCACGTTGCAGACCGTGTTTTCCACGCGACACAGCTGAATCAGTTTTGCCGGGATTCCGAATTCGGCCATGGCCATATGGAGCTCCAGACGATGTATGCTATCATACGCGGCTTTGAAGTCGATGAATAGATGGTGAGTTTCGACTTGAAGTTCGTTGGTGTTTTCCAGGATTTGCCTCCGTATGCAAATTTGGTCTATAGCCGATCTGCAAACTGCAAGCCACACTGGTACGTGCCGATTAGTGTGATGCAGAACTGTTTTAGACGTTTACACAGTACGTTGGATAGGATCTTGTATGCGACATTAAGCAGGGATATGCCTCGATAGTTTTGCAAGACATAGGATCGCCTTTTTTGTAGATAGGGCATATGGAGCTGATAGCACAGTCATCGAGCATGTTTTCTTCCACCCATACTTGGTTGATGATTCCCTGCATGCTCCCTACCAAAACATCACCACCGAATTTAAATAGCTCCGCTGGTAAACCATCAGAGCTAAGCCAACTTCTTCTATACTAGGTGGTGGAACTGGTTCTTCATTGACTGGACGTGGGTTCTCCTCTTGCCCTATCACTCTCTCTACACGATGCATATTAAGCAGCTGCTGATGGAAATGTTGCTTAAACACATCTACTATTCCTCCGCTGTCTCGAAAAGCCTGCGTTCTGGTTTTGAAGCCAGCAGCCAGTTGCTTGGCTTTTGGCTTTTTTTTTTTGCTATTACCTATGTAAAAATGCGTAAAATTGAACATCGCTGTGGTAAGTGGTTAAGAAGCTAAGACCGTTAAGAAAACGATACATATAAGCAGTTTAAATAGTTTGCCCTTAAAAAGGGAGGAGTCGTTTTGAGAAATGGCGAAACCAACATTTTATTATTTTTACCTCTAAATCAAGGTGCAAATTTTAAAGTTCATGAGTTATCGTATTTAATAAAATTCATCAAACATTGACACTTCTCGAACCGATTCTGGTTCCAATGTCAACTCTCGAATGTTTTTGTCAATTTATTTTCCTCAATTGTATTTTTATAATCGAAATCCTAAATTTAGGTACCCACCGATATTATCACAAGTTTCTCTGTTATTTCATCAAAACAGTCAATTATGACCGCCTATAGCTTTTGCTCATGATACTGACCCAATCAAGCCGTATAATCCTCATCTCAAATGTCATTATAAATCTTATTATATAAAAATTTCATCCAGAGTCCTAAGTACTACCTACAAAGGCAACAAAAAAATCTTGGAAAAAAATGAATTGGAAATATCCATGCTATATACAGAGCAGCAGTCATTTCTTATTTCGTTTGGCCGCGCTCGCCATTTTAAAGCGGATTTAAAAATTCGTCCCTCAAGAGACGTACTTAGAGGAATTTTAACTCCTCCGCTAAATGTTGTAGCCAGGACAATTTTTTTTTCTTTTTCTTATAAATACATATTTTGTCCTTAGACATTGTAATTTATCGCACTGGTAGGAGGGAGAAAATGGAAAAATAAGAAGTAGACCTGAGAAAAAGCAAAAAAAAAAATACAAAAAATCGTAATGAGATTTTTACCGTGATAACATTCATAATTGGATTAAGGCGACACGTTGGAAAGTGAATGAACCAGAGAAGAAAACGGAAAAAAAATATTTTTGATTTTCTTCCCCCACGTAGCGATGGCAATACGGTGGGACGGGACCGCCTTGGGAAAACTTATTACACGTTGATCTGGGTATTAGAAAGTATTTAAATTGTAAGTAAACAAGTAAATTTTAACAATGAATTCCAAGGGTTCTGTTGCAAGACTGTCGCGACGAGCTATACTTGTAAACAGATGGTGGGCTTATGAGTGCTTTAATTTGTCAGTTTTATTCCCATTATTGAATTTAGTTTCAAGTTACGAGTGGGGTAATGATTTTTACTCGAACTGGAAACGGTGCTCGTGAGAGTGGTTTTGACGTATGTATTTGAGATGGCATCTTTTAATTCGCAGTTTTTAGGCATTGTTCAATATCGTCAAATATATAGGTAGGTACTTTTCGTGTCCCCTGGAGGACTCGACTTGCTAAAGTTATAAGTGCAAGTATTGAAAACAAATTTCAATACTGTCGGCAATGACTGGCTGATTGAGTCTCAGAAATTTAACATCAGCAAGGATCTAGCCCACTCAGATTGAAGATTGTGCTGTGAAAGACATACAAATAGCCTCAACCCATTGCAAATTTCGACTCCGACTGGGATCATTTACTTTTTGCGGCTAAAATCAGATCAAATTTGATTGCCCATCAAGAAGAAGAAAAATTTGACGTTGGGTACCTTGGTGTATCTGGAGTAGCAACATTCTTCAGAGAGCACCTGGGTTAGAAGTTTAATAAAAAGACTAGCAACTGGCTGAACTCCTTAAGATCGGCAACACAGGCTCTTCGAAACATCCAAAAAAATTTTGTTACCGAAACAGAAGACACATCATATATTAAATGCATTTATGTCGCATTTTCAGAAGCCCCAAATTTACATTTTGCAGACACAGTTTAGTTCAAGAAGTGAACCCATACTTCTAGTATAATTATCCAGCTCTTCTACCCAATATAGAAGAGGTTGGCTTTGCTTCGAAAAAGTTTATGGAGCTTATGATAGTTTATAAGTGCAGCTCTTTAAATATGGAGGTGATGTTTTGGTTCGTGCACCAAATCATCTAGCTAGAATGTATGGCAGGAGCATGCCCGAGCTCCATATGTCCGCCATCTCCAAATAGGCAATCCTAGAACTATCAAGGAATATTTTGCTTAATGTCGGACATAATCTGCTATCCAACGTACCTACTATATGATACGTCTCAAACTCTTCTGCAACATACTTTAATTAACACGGCCATTATATCAAATGTTCACATTTATAGCCAAGAGCTCTATATGGCGATGGCGTAACTGGAAAGTAAGCAGTGAAGTATGCAATATACGATTTGAAAGGAGAGGAACGGAAGTTAAGCCTGTGGAATTGAGGAAATTAATGATCTTGCTAAATTTATTGCTTACATTTCAGAGATGCTGCATTGGTTATACTTATACTTATACATCATGGTGGTCAGACCCATCCTTACTTATGGGGCTCTTGTTTGGTGGTGGGTCACAAATAAGTTATTTATACGGAATATGTTGACCAGGGTACAAAGAACAGCCTGCACTGCCATCATTGGTGCTTTACGCGCTACACCAACAGCTGCCCTTTAGGCGATCATGTATATCTTTTATATCCCCTTCGGCTAACTAACTATCCCCTTCGGCTAACTAACTAACGCACGGTTCTTTAAAACTGGACAGATAGGACATAGCTCCATACTCAGAGAATCCTTCTCCAACATTCCTAATAAAACGGATGAAAGTTTGGGTGAACTTGACTTCGATACACCGTCCGTAGTACTATAGCCAGATAGAAGACTGTTTGAAGTTTCGAATGAAAATGAAATTTCTATTTATACGGTTGGTTCCAAAACTAAGGACGGTACAGGTATATACTAACTCTAGTGATATAGACCTACACGTGTCATAAAGACTTTCCGGACACATGCAGTATGTTCCAGGCAGAAGTTCTGACCGTGCTCTAAGCTGCGGATCTACTTGACATGGGATCAATATCCAACAAGAATATCGCTATCTACATTGATAGTCATAGTCATAGCTAAAGGACTAGAGTCCTTCATCATTAAATCTGAACTAATGCTCCATCAGAGCATTATGCGCACAGAACCATGTCAAAATTTTGTAACATGGGGGGTAACGAAAGGGCTGACGTTCTGGCTAAAAACGAAAGAGCTTCCACAAATTCAAACTATTGAAGACATAAGACCACCAATAGAAGTGGTCAAGACAAAGATATTGTCTAAGTTAGATCGGAAAACATCTGTAGAATTATTAAAACTTTCCGGGGTCTTATAAGGAAGCAGGCTCTAGGAGCTGCAGGTATTGCGAAGACTTACATGTTTCATCTTCTCTGTGAATGTCAAGCTATTGACAGAGGGTACTTCTTCGAAAATTTGGAGGTTATCATATAACGGCTTGCCTAGGGCCCATTTTGTAGTATATATTTTGTCGTCCCAAAATGCGCTGCTATAAGGATCTATACATTTTTTTATTCTATATTCTCTTTATAATGTTGTCTATAGAATAGGTAACCTATAGGTACACCTAAGTATATCTATATTTACTCATGCTGTTTGATCAAATTAAATTTTTATCAGAAACGGTTACGAATTCAGTGAGTAAAAATACGCATAAGCTGTAACCAAAATAAAACGTCAACCCTTCCAAGAAAATCCAATCGATTGAACGTCTCTATCCTTTTTCTCAATTTACTCGCATTTTTAACTTTTGCACAAAATGTACACTTTATTTGTCTCCATTTGCATACATTAGAATGCACCCCAGAACCAATACTTAAAATTCACAGCATACAAGTATAGGGATAAAAGTTTACACCTAACCAGACCATGAATGGCGAAACCTTTTTGCTAATGAAATTTAACCTTTGGCCCTAATGAGGGATCGCATGCACGCATGCAAAACTCAATTTGTTTGAAACTCTTCTTTGAGTCCGTTTTAGCATTCCAAACAAGACATCCGCACCTAGTTCTCGACGGGTTTGTTTAAGGCACATTTGCATAATATTTCCACATTTCGTTTGATTGATTTGGCTTTTGAGGAAGTCCATATGCAAATGATTTCGTCCTGGCGAACTTCTTTTGAATGTTTAATGCGGATAGGTTTTCTTTTTTTTCAATACATCTTTAAATTAAATTGATATCCATTTTTCAAAGTTCGCTTAATGAACTTACAACCCCTCTTTGAAACCATCTGTGTCATTCTGCACACAATCCCTTAACCATATATATACCTAGGTAAGTACTCGTATGCGGTCGATGGCAATCAAGGAGCACTAACTTGTAAGTTTTCCACCTAAGATTCAATTATAAATTTCACAAAGTCACTCGGTGATGCAACTACTATAAGGGGTTGATTGTAACATAACGTGATTTACTGTCCAAAGGTTACGGCCAACAGACAAAGGACCCTCTGAACGATGCTTTGGCATTTCGAAATTTATCAATTTTACTAAAATTTCATCTAAAAGACAGACCTACCTATCTATAAGCGAGAGTTCTTAAAATGTTTGATAGATTTTGGAGAATCCCTTTGGCAATTTACGCTGACATAAGCTTGTACTTTGATTTACTTTTTTTATTTTTATTGTGGCCCTTGAGCTTGTGTGAATTGCCGTCTCACATTATCGGGGCAATAAGCCAAAATCATAACACGAATCTTAAATTAACATATTAAGAGGTTGCCCCTCTACGCACTTAAGTGTCATTTCGACTCTAGTCAGCGGAGGGAGGTGTTTTTTTGTCTATCCACTCTTTATTGTCCAAGGATCAATGCACACCCTCACAAGGATTTGGGCGGTCGGGCAGTGGTGTAAGTGCGAGCTAGAGTGGAGTTCAAGAAGCGTAAAATTATGTAAATTAATTTCACGCCTTTTTAGATGTAATACGGGACTTGGGGCATTGGCCTCCTGGTATTGCTGTGGAGTTTCAATGGCACTCTTATCTACCCGGTGAGGTTATAAGCAGATTTGGGTTTATTTCTTCTGCTTTTTTTATCAAAATATAAAGTGTTTTATGGTCGTTCGCAATGGGGTGTTTACACATTCAATGGGTCTCGAGACGATGGGTAACTTATGTTTAAGGATAAATCAACATTTGGAAATTAGTACCTACCTACATTGATGTTGTTGTGAAGATGGAGTTAAATATTTTTAATTCCCATTTAATTGAATACGCATTTTCATAATACTACTCCTCTACTTGTTTTCACTTCTTCAATTACTAAAATAGTTTTAATGCTAACAGTGTCTGCGAAAAAATAGCAGGCACATGTTTTGAGAGTTTCAGCAGTGCTGTCAAACATTTTAAAAGTTTTGTCATTTTATGAATGAAGGCAGACAGACGCACAGACATCGCTGATGAGTACGTAAGTCTGACCATGACAGCTGAACAACTGAAAGAAGCTATCAGCTTTATATTCACACCATTATGTCGTGTGGTGCTCCCTTTGTGCCGCTGCGGTAGCTTTTTCGAAAATTCTTATTTATGAACCATATAATATTTAAATAAAAAAAAAAAGAAGAAATCTTTGGCAAAACATGGACCCAGGAAGTCCAGGGGGAAAATATTTAACTCGAAACGTTCTTCGCCAAGACTGCGCTGTAACATCCAGTACATATAAGTAATGAAAAGTGGAGGAAACAAGACGCACCCCTGGCGAAGTCCACCCATCCATTGATTTAACGCCGTTTACACGAACACAGTTTGTACAGTTTGTGTAAAGAGATTGAACAGCTCTCAAGAACCATCAATTCCATACTCCTGTAACACACTCCAGAGTTTACATCTTTGGACTTGGTTGTATGTATATGTATATGCCTTTTCCAAGTCTACAAAACATGCGCAAACATGTGTGGCATATCCCCAAGCCTTCTCCAAGTACCATTCTGAGAGTTAATAACTGGTTGTTGTGTTTCTGCCCGAACGAAAATCGCACTGCTCATCTCCTATAATCGTGACTCGACTTAAAAGTGAACCCCTGTAATTGGAGCAATCCCTTTTATCCTTCATTAATCTATTACAATTGGACACTTCAGCATAATTTCGGTGTAGAGTAGAGTATACAAGTATACTACATGCAAACGAAATTTTTCGTTCATGATTTCGTCCTGTCACTTTTTATGGGATTTTTCATTTCGCAGCAGGAGCGTTAGGTTAGGTAATGTTTACGGGTTGGCACAGCAGTGCTTAGGTCCTTGTAGATCCATTTCGATGCCCATTTAAATTGCGGGTTAACCGTTGATGTTGGGATGGTTAGCTTCATGTCCCTTCTTCTCGTGATTACTCGACGCCGTCCAGCAATCCTGATATCCTCAAAAACTTGTAAAGATCAGAAAGTGAGACATCAGAAAGTTCTTGTAGGTCATGGAAGTAATGACTTCCAAGTGTTCTGTGCCTCAAGTGACAAGGACTCGGGTAGTGACAGAGCAAGTGAGGTGTGTCTTCATGGACCTCTTCGTCTCCGCAGCCTCTACATAAATCGTCATCTTTGAGATTTAGTTTCATTGTTTGGTTTCTTTTCTTAGGAAGTTATGACCCGTTAAAGCCCCTACCATTTTAAACAGCGATGACCTGTCAACTGTAAAAGTTAAATGGTCCGGCCACTGTCGTATTTTGGCCAAAGCTTCCGTGATACTTCACAGGTAGTTAGTCCTTTCCACCTGTTGTTGGTTTTCATGCGAATCTTATTCTCCACTCGCTCTCTCTGAGATTACAGAGTGGTGGCTTGATCGACTGTAGTGTTCGATCATGATCCATTGCGGACCCATTTCTCGCTAGTTCGTCGGCCCTCTCATTGCCGGCTTTGTCGCTGTGACCAGGGACCCAGCAAAGGGCAGTGATGTGCTGCGAGCAAAGAACCTTAAGCCCGTTGCGGCAGCGATGAACTAACTTGGATTTTATTTCAGTAGCAGAAACAGCTTTAATAGCCGCCTGCCTGTCAATGAAAATGGTAATATCAATTCTTGATATCATCAATATCGCCTCCGCGATTGCAGGATCTCTGCTTGGAAGACACTGCTGCTATCAGGAAGCCTGATTGAGCAGTGTATAATTAGTTTCACTGAGAATATACCGGCACCGGTTCCACTTCACAGTCCATCTGTGTAGATGGATATCGATTTCCCTTTCGTGCGTGACCAAAATTGCACGGGCTCGAAGTGCTAGTTTGGCTAATCCTTAAGGCACTTTTGGTAGCAGATTCATCCGTGTATAGGTCTAGAACAGTCAGATTGAGAATTACCTCCAGCAGTAGCGTACTCGGCTTAAAGATTAATCGAAAGGCATCGGGATGCGCAATCGGCGGTCCGTTGCTTCCTGCATATTCCGGCATTAAAATTGCTTTATATGTTTCAGTAGGTCTGTTTGAGGAGCTTTGTAGATACTGTCAAAATCTCTATAGGTCATCCCGATGTGATTTACAAAATAATCTACTACATCTTATAGACTCATATAGTAGGTACTATTAAATCATCTTTAAAGACTTAATGTAACACCCGAAATAGCTTGCATCAAACTGAGTTGGTAAACACAATTACCTGCATATCACTTTTTTGAAAAGTAACTCCTTAAATATATATAGGTATAGGGACATCATAACCCATCCTCGCATTATTAACCCACTAAATCACTTGAAAAACACCGACACCGACAAAAATTTTGAAAATAAAATACAAAACCCTTCCTCCGTGGGTAAATCCACGCGGCCACCCTCTTCATAAGACTATCATCTATCAATGTCACATTATGAAGTGATCATATTTGGATTTTTACCACACGAAACCTGTGTTTGTCTGTTTATTCAACCCCATTGAGATGCCGTTAAATAACCCTATACGTACCCAGAACAGCATACTCGTATACAGCAAAACCACTTTGTTCCAATACCTCGGTGCCGTCAGTCAGTCAGCCACCCACCACATCATTGTTGCGTTATTGATACCATGTAATGCCTATATTCAATCAAAAATCGATTAGCCGGCCGCCGCAGTCAGCCGCATGGTCTTTGCTTGGATTGGGTCCTGTAGAACAGCAACGGTCCAGAGAAGGGTTGTTTTGTTATTACAAATATGACAATGAAATATTTCCATCCACCCCTTCGTATTGACACTTGCATGACGTTTTTTGAGGGAGGTAATGTAAGGGTAGCACCTGTGATCCATTGGGACTTGGGTTGAAAATAAATGATTTATGTTTTATAATTTCTTTGCTTTTGCTTGTGTATGTGACTAAAATTTATATAAGAATTATAGGATCAGGAGAAGATATTTAAGGATTTGCAGCAGCATGTGTTTGTCTTAGATTTATAGTAAGTAGGTTATTTTTCCGGTTTAGCTGAAATTTTAAACTAAGGGGAGTAGCTATTTGATTTAAGTCCGTGAAAAATACAGGTCATGCATTTTTCTACTGGATTTAAAGGTGAGTTGCCATTTTTGTCCCAACAATAACTCGAATGATGATTATTAATTGGTGAGTTCTAAATGGCCATACAAATACAAATTGGTACACATTATTGCGGGAACTAATTAATTAGGGATCTTTTGTACACCAAACGCGGATTGCCGCTTTTAAAGGCGAGATTTTTTTAATAGGGTGATGTTGATCAGGTGCTGAGTTCCTACATCTACTCTAGTCCACAAGCCATTGGCCGGATTTTCTTATGGCTTATAGATGAAAGCAAAAGACAAATCCAAAACGACTCTTAAAGGCAGAATGAACTAGACATAAGTAGGTATGGAATAGGTGAGTATCTAAGAAATAAAAAAATGGATCCATTTTTGCTTTAATCCATTATTGCAAAGACTGGGTACTAAGTTCCCAAAAAAATATATACTAAATAAATTTCAAAGTATGTAATTTTTTTTAACAAAATGTCCATAAATGCTGCTCCAACAATATGGTGGTTGGGTACTGTGTATGAATTGGGTAGGCTCTGATTGGCATCAACCTGGCGGTGTCCAACTGTTGCAACTTTTCATACATATCAATTGTGCTTATTTTACCTCCCCGTGGTAACCATCGGGTACTTGTCTACCCAGTGTTAGTAAGTCGTGGGAAATTTACCTTTTCGTGGGAATTTTGATGGTGAAAAACCGTCTCGTGGGAAAAAGGGAAAATCTAGTTCTCTAATGTAATTTTGTGGGAAATTCTACTTACTCAAACTTCTTGTTGTTTTCATTTAAATTCTCAAACTTTTTCAAACTTATAATGATAATTTTATCACATTTCTACTACGTTATCTTATTTTCAGAAATTGAGCACATTTAAATCTATGGTAATGCACCTAATAAATCTACTACCTACAACTAAAATCGATTCGGATCGGTTTCTTTTCGATGTATATGCAATTGCCATATAAAGTTTGCTCTTTCTCTTTCTTACTTTCTTCTGCATCTACATTGTTTTGGTTTTCGTTGTTATACTTGATACTTGTGTCTCTGTGGTTGTTTTTTTTTTTTTTTCTGTTAGCTGCACAAACCAGTAAGAATAGACCGCCGACTTCCCGTGCACCTACCCGATTCCCCCCGGAAAAAATTACCCTCTCTGTGAATACGTGTAAATGTCAAAATTAATGGCGGCAATGATTTTACACGCTATACCATGGGCCTAGGATTTTTCAAGTATGCGTGCGTTAATAGCGCTCCTTTAATTTTGTACAGCACCAATACATGAAAAATCCTGGGCCCGCCGGCAGCTTGTAGGCAAAGTCCGTTATGTGGGAGGAGTCGACGGTCTATTCTTACTGGTTTGTGGTTAGCTGTGTAAACATTGGAGTTTAACTAGTGTACGTTATACTGACTATTCGAAATAAACCTAGTTTTTATAATAAATGTACTTATAAACTATATGTAGGTACATAATATGAATTCAATATATTTTTTTATATTTCATTTTATAATGTAAAGAATAAGTAGTTGGCTGAAATAGGGTGCCTATAGCCACTTTTTTTTAAGCGAAATCATAAATTTAGAATATATTTCTTTACTTTTAGTACTATTTTTTTCGTTCAAACTTTCAAATAAGGACTATTTTACTCGCTAAAATACACTTTTGTGTTATTGTTTTCTTGTACTCATTTTTAAGTTATTTAATTATACGAGTATTGTGATATTGTAATGAATTATGAATTACATTTTTTGTTTATCTATTGATGAATTTTGTTTTGATTTTTTTAATAATGAAGACTGAATATAAAATATTTTTTTAATACTTGTTTGTTTTTTGAAATGATTGTTCCTTTTTAATAAAACTGTTTAAAAAAATATATTATGTTTTAGTTTATTTTACTCAAAAATATCATTGTGGGAAAATTATGGGAATTTCCGACGGGGAGGGAAAAAAGGGAAAAAATATTTTTTCGTGGGAAAAACCAGTTGAAAGACATACCGACACTGTGTCTACCCATCCGAGAGTAACTTGCTGAACTTATAAGCGCGAGTGTTGAACACCAAAAACTCCAAACTTAAAACATTTACCAAGCTCATTAAAATGGTCTACCTCACCAAATTTTACCTCTACAGCATTAGTTTTTCTCAACATACAGGAGTTCAAAAATCACAAAAACTGTAACTAACTCACTTAGATGGTGATCATCAAAATTATGAAGCACTTCCTGCCATCCTAGAATCGTGAAATTTGGTAGATCTACTATTAAAAATTGGTTATTATTTATTTCGATCAATTCCTATAGCCGTAGAATGTTGAAATTCGGTACAGCTGTAGGACGTGCATTGTACGAAGGGAGAAATTTCAAAAATTAAAAATTGTCCATTGGAGGGTGCGTGGAATCTGCCCACTTAAAATATGAATAGAAGTTAATCTATACCTGCTGAATATAATTTTAATGAATAGTTTATAAGAAAGAAAGCCAAAGTGCGATGGTAGTCAGTGTCTGTTTACATTATATTAAAAAACGTGGTTTCTGAAATTGAATAAAAAAAACTTCTCAAAAAGTGGTCAAATCATACTAAAAACATAAATGTAAAAAAAAAAGCCAAGTTCTCTTATATAGAACAACAAAAATTATGTGCATAACTAGTCAGCCACGAAAAGTAATGAGATCTAAATGTACGCCAAGGTCTTAGATAAGAAGGTTAAATGTTAAAAAAAAATCCCAGAGCCACTTTTTCCTTTACTTTAGGGTTTTGATATACATCCGCCGAACACGTGATAACAAACCAAAGTGCATTCGGAACCCCGATTACGTTCATAAGAAATGGCTGTTTAAAAAGGAAACCTGCGCCGTGCTAAGGGTGACTGAGACATCTTAATGAGTTGTAAGGTCTTAGGCCTCAATAAAGACGAAAAGAAATTAAAATTCGACCGAGGAAATTTAAATCCAAGCGTTACTTTTTGATTGGGCTAAGTAAAAGTAGATTCTGAACTACCAAAAGGTTATAGAGTCCTCAGTGTCTTGTGTGCGCCTGGGGACAAACCTTAAAAACATTTAAAAAAAAAACAATTCACATCTATTTCAGATGTAACCCAAGCTCAACTATACTATAACAATACAGATGGTATTTAAAACTGGATGGAGGTAAATACAGTTAGCAGTTACAGTTACCTATGTATAGTTAGCTAAATAAATCCTAAAATCTCATAAGCTTGTCATGGTTTTTCTTTCTTAAAGCATGTCAATGAGCATTGAGCAAGGAAGGAAACAATGAGCTGGTAAGAACAAACTGCAATCACTCTTCCAGAACAACTTTTCTGCTGTATCCATACAAAAGTTAATGGAGAAAGTATACGTCCTTTTTATTATGGGAACATCCACGGTCTCCGAGAAGCTAAAACGGCTATAAAGCCCTTCTACATTCAAGGGGATCCCTGAACCTTAAGAGATATTATGACAAGAAATAGGAAATAGAGCTTCATAAAAACTCCACTCCTCAATAAAGAGAATTGAAAATCTCGTGGTTTCCTAAACTGACTACCTTTTACACAAAAGATATTTCTGGTCGCAACTCGCAAGTTTCAAAGCAAATTCCGGTCAGATCTTAAGAAAACACGACTACGACAAATCTCATCCAAGGACATTAGCAGTCAGGTGCTAATTTTCAGTTGCATATATTAGAGTTGTTGTTGTGCCCTGTTTTTTTACTGAAAAGCTACCGGCGTTCCACGTGTTATCCACCTCCAATTCAAGGCAACTCTCAACTGGATTTCTTACTGACTAGACTATGATATTCAATCTCAGCTTGCCTATTAAAATAAGTTCAATTTTATTTTGTATATCCTTTCAAGTACTTTTCATCTCTTCTACACGTTCCCAAAAATAGTCAGCCTCCACTCAAATTATACCAACAACTCGAAATCCCGATTGCTCAAATAATGGCTTTTTACACTGTTCGTGTAGACGCAGCTGGAAACGAAGTCGATCGTCCGAAAACGTCTCGCGGCTTTCAAACTCGTCGACTCACAGACCGCTGCAGCGCTCGATGTCCTTCAAGTGTAAGTGGTAGTTCCGTAAGGTATATTTCTTTAAAAGATTTAATTTCCACGCGTGTTTAATATCAACTCTCATCAAGCAGATATATCAATTCAGCGGTATTTATTGAAAAATCTCTAGAACCTGATACGTGCACCAGTGAAGAGAGCCTCAGTCAAATAGTCCCTCCGTTGGATCTCGATTCGTCGGGTGATACACTGCCGTCCGAAAATGTGCCCTTCGCCAGCTATACCATACCGAAAGCCTGTGAAGTTAGCAGAATAACCAAATCGGACGCGTTCTCCAACTGGTTATCAGGGAAAAAGTGAGTAAAAGCAATAAAAAAATTCCTGTATTTCATTTTCCATGAAACAGGAAGCTCAAGTCGTATGAGCTTGCGAAGCAAAAGGAGATCGCACAAGAACAGCAACGACTCGTCGAAGAAAAGAAAGAGCTGGCCAAACAGAAATACCAGGAATGGTTGGCCAAAAAGATGCAAGCCAAGGACAAGCCCCCTGAAAGGGAATTGCAAGAATACCAGGTGTATCAGTCGCAGGATGATGACAGTGAAGGTAATCGTCGTGCCTGGGAGCAGAGTAAACAGGAGGAGTTTCGTCGAAAAAAGGAAGAAATTCTCAAAGCCAACGAAGAAAAAAGGCTATTGGAGGAGAAAAGAAAGAAGAAGGCTGCAAAGGCTTGGCAAAATTGGCTAGCGGAGGCTCCTCTCAAACCGAAGCCAGTTCCTTTGAACCAGGGCTTTCTCACTTTGAAGGGAACAATTTCGGATATTTTCGTTAATCCAAATCCATGGCGTGATACTTGCACGGTCAATGAGTGTGATTAGTACAAATATAGCGATAGCCTTTACCTATACTGTTACAAAAAGAAAACTTTTACTCCTTTTAGGAAATGAATTCCACATGAATCGGAATGCAGTCAACCCAACCCGACTGAAATAAGTTTGTTCCGGTGTTGGTACCTGTACAATGTCCAGCGAGGCGAACCGAAAACCTATTACGTTAAATTACACAGTCCTTGGCGTCGGAAAGTGCTGAGCCACAGTGCGAAGTGCAGTTCTTTTATTTTCACTTCTATTTCGGGTTCTTTTCTCTTTTTTTGTCATTACTTAGTATATATTGCGCCACCGTTGGGCAGTAACTCCACGTTGCCGTACGGCCTCTGGGGATAAAGTTACCCTAAATTACACAATATGCCGGTCAGTACACCACCGTCGCAAACCGGTAGAAGCAGATTATCAACTGGTCAACGTAAATCACTGCATTAGTGCGGTTGATGGTGGCCTTCTCGCCTTCGGGTCTGGTGACCGTCCTCTATACGTTAAGGTTAAGCCATCGTCATTAAATCGGGTTTATTCCGCCATTAATGCCTGTTGCTCCCCTCGGATATGGCGGCTGGCGGCGGCGGTAGTGATGGTGGTGTTTGGTGCACTCCACAAACCCCCCGTGTGTGGAGTATGTGAGATGATTATGTTACTTCTTGCCAACAGGTGTAAATGTGAATTAATTAACCACAAATACTATAAACACCGAGTGAATTAATCTGTTTGTGATGGTTGTGGGTAATTGTTGTGTGCGGTTGGATAATGTAGGTATGCGGTGGGGTGGATTTTGGCACTCAAATGTCAATAACAGTCGACACATGTGTATGATTGAAATTGACTTTCGTTGTAGCATAGCTATTAGTGAGGATTTTAATTGAGATTCCTTGGGAATTAAGACTCTTCGCAACATCCCTAACTTTTCAATGTGTAGAGGGTCAGGCCAGGGTCAATTCCTTACTTGTCAGTGGATCAATATTTTGTTTAAATTTCTGTCCTTTCTCAGACTTTACATTCGAGCCAATGATTTAGGGCAGAAGGAACATCTCATGGCAGCAAAATAAGAACAGATACATGTAGGTAGAGAGTTACTGTTCCAATCATCTCCAAGATCTGGTCGGAGGTAGTATGCCTGATGAATGGAAACTCAACATCATTTGCGCTATCGGAAAGAAAGAGAACTGCGTCAACTGTAGAGGCGTCATCAGTCTACTTATAGAATTTCTTGCCGTACTCTGTGGATGCTTTCAACCATTGCTCCTAACAGTGCGATCTTAGTCCACAAATGACAAAATCTTTACACTATACGACAGATACAAGAGACAGTTGAGTCTTAAGGCCGCATATGACAACATTTGTAGAGACTGGACATGATTTTCATGACTTCGCTCCCGTTCCAAAAGTACCTCGTGTGCTTTGCTACGCACTCGATAGGATAGCAAGCAAACTGAATCATCATTAGTCTAAGAAGCTGAAGTAATTCAACTATTATAGGTATAAATTGTTCGGTACATTTTGAAAAGACAGTCTTAAGTCTTAAGCACTTCGGGTACATCTGTACAGCTACAAAAAAGTTATGGCTTCTTAAACTCAAAATTATGGAAATTTCATGTTACATTTTTTTTATTTAAAATGCTTTTATTTTTTTATGAAATTTTTATCCTTGAGAAATTTCCTAAAAATTATGTTAAGCAACTTTTTTACGTACGATCAACAGAAGTTATAGTAAAAGCCACTTTTTGTCAGACAAAAATGGTAAAAAAGACTCGATATTTCTCTTTTTCTTTGATAGCAAGTAACCCAGAACAAAAAATCCATGGTTGTTAGCTCAGATCTAGTCTTTTTTACCATTTTTGTCTGACAAAAAGTGGCTTTTACTATAACTTCTGTTGATCGCACGTAAAAAAGTTGTTAACATAATTTTTAGGAAATTTCTCAAGGATAAAAATTTCATAAAAAAAATTAAAATTTATGAAGTAAACATTTTGAGAAAAAGGCATTTTAAGTAAAAAATTGTAACAAAAATTTTCAAAATTTTGAGTTTAAGGAGCCAGAACTTTTTTGTAGCTGCCCAGATGTAGCCGAAGTGCTTAAGACTTGTATGCGCTACTAAATTGTCTTTTCAAAATGTACAAAACTATTTTTGTAGCTATAATAGTTTAGAAGTTGTAGCGTTTTTAGTCGTAACACCTCCAAATTAGAGGTCACCTACTTTGATGGGCTATAACGGGAAATACGATGAAAATAGACCCCCTCCTGCCATACAATTTTTTGTTCGGCATAACTTCAGGAATCTTCCCTTAAAGGATTGTCCTTCTTAACTGGGACACCCTGTATAGATTCTCGTGGGGAATATCGTGGGTTTTTTTCTAACAACGGCATGGAAGTCAATGCGAAAGGTCTGGCATCACTGCTGTAGTGACCTATGCTTAGATAGAACATGATCACACAAGACAGAGTAACATCTGTTGTCTCTCTATAAAAGAGCTTGATCCGCATATCCGCAGTCAGTCGATTCTGAGATGTGGAGCTGTGCACATCTAGTTGCTGCCGATCACCGGTCATTACATTGGCGAAGATAAAATTAGTGAGTATAGTGTAACAAAACAAAACAAAACAAAACAAAACAAAACAAAACAAAACAAAACAAAACAAAACAAAACAAAACAAAACAAAACAAAACAAAACAAAACAAAACAAAACAAAACAAAACAAAACAAAACAAAACAAAACAAAACAAAACAAAACAAAACAAAACAAAACAAAACAAAACAAAACAAAACAAAACAAAACAAAACAAAACAAAACAAAACAAAACAAAACAAAACAAAACAAAACAAAACAAAACAAAACAAAACAAAACAAAACAAAACAAAACAAAACAAAACAAAACAAAACAAAACAAAACAAAACAAAACAAAACAAAACAAAACAAAACAAAACAAAACAAAACAAAACAAAACAAAACAAAACAAAACAAAACAAAACAAAACAAAACAAAACAAAACAAAACAAAACAAAACAAAACAAAACAAAACAAAACAAAACAAAACAAAACAAAACAAAACAAAACAAAACAAAACAAAACAAAACAAAACAAAACAAAACAAAACAAAACAAAACAAAACAAAACAAAACAAAACAAAACAAAACAAAACAAAACAAAACAAAACAAAACAAAACAAAACAAAACAAAACAAAACAAAACAAAACAAAACAAAACAAAACAAAACAAAACAAAACAAAACAAAACAAAACAAAACAAAACAAAACAAAACAAAACAAAACAAAACAAAACAAAACAAAACAAAACAAAACAAAACAAAACAAAACAAAACAAAACAAAACAAAACAAAACAAAACAAAACAAAACAAAACAAAACAAAACAAAACAAAACAAAACAAAACAAAACAAAACAAAACAAAACAAAACAAAACAAAACAAAACAAAACAAAACAAAACAAAACAAAACAAAACAAAACAAAACAAAACAAAACAAAACAAAACAAAACAAAACAAAACAAAACAAAACAAAACAAAACAAAACAAAACAAAACAAAACAAAACAAAACAAAACAAAACAAAACAAAACAAAACAAAACAAAACAAAACAAAACAAAACAAAACAAAACAAAACAAAACAAAACAAAACAAAACAAAACAAAACAAAACAAAACAAAACAAAACAAAACAAAACAAAACAAAACAAAACAAAACAAAACAAAACAAAACAAAACAAAACAAAAAAAAACATGATCTCGGAAAAATTTTGTATGAAAAGGAGGAAAACGTGGCTAAATAGTCATTTTTAGCAATTTTCAAAAATTTTTTGCAGTCACTATTAGAATTTCTTAGAGACATTTTTTGCATCAATACAATTTTTTGTTTGAGACCGCGAAAAAAGTAAAAAAAAGTAGACTTTCACAAAAATCCTAAATTTTCATGTTCTGTTTGTCAACATAAATAAAATACTCACTTGTTTTTCCGTAAAAATGCTTTTATAGTGCTCACTTTAGCCATAAAAGGAAATATGTTTCAAAATGACAGCTTCGCACCACTCACCGTTTAGGCTGGGCGTTGATCACCATCACCAGTCACCAATCAATCAGAGGACAAACTGTTTTATGAAAAGTGTCCACCAGTGGCGTGGCGTCCATATAACCCGATTACTTCCGAGTTACCTATTAAAAGTTTCAGTTTCAGCTACACAACAATGTTTACTTAAAAACGAGCAACATAAAACCCACGGGATATACTTAATGATATGTACATATATATTCATCTGCCCAAGCTACACACCCCGACCCGACCGACCCCACCAACCCAATTGAACTTTATTTTCAAGCACACACGGAAACACACACCTTTGCCATTCATTATCATTAGTACGTACACTCCCATGCACTTGAATAGGGATTTCTTGTTTCTCTTTTACGGTTTTTCAATTAAACAACGAAATATTTGTGTAAACATATATTTTTTTAATGTTTTGATTTCAATTTTGTATAAAGGGAAAACAACATTAAGCACCAAAATCTTTCCATTATTTTTAAACAAATGATTTTTGAATGTAGTCTTAAAAATACATTTTTCTCTTGTCGCACTTGAATAGGGACAGTAACTGGAAACAAGTATCAAAAACAATCTTTTTTTATCTTGTTAAGCTTAGTTACTAATGGGTGTAACCGCATTTGTTGCAAATAACTTCATAAATACCGTTTGGAAGTGCGGTATACAGGGATTCTAAATTAAATCGGTTTTCGTCCGAAAAAACTTTTTGATGCCTCTAGCTATTCCATGTCATGCAATTCCGAGCAAAAACCATGTGGGTCTCCTTATGAGTATAGTGGTAAGAGGCGTTTTTTTCTAATTTTAATCAGCACTCCGAATTACTCATCTTACCGTGTCATCTAGTTCTAGAGCAATGATTTCCAAATTTGATCCGATCTGCGAGGCGGAACAGTGAGATTTGATGCTTCTCCAACAATCCGTCTATTTTCAGTAGATGTAGTAGCTGTTTTGGTCGTCCCTTCATGTTGTTTCCATAGTAGCAATAACGCTATAGGTGAGACTACACTCCTTCTAACCAATTATTTTGCCTTTCTCTTCTGCAGTTACAACTTTTCATCACAGTATTTGATTGAAAACGATTAAAATATACAAGAAATAAAAATAAAAATACCTTCAGCTTCAATAAATTTAAACGGGATGTAAATTATTCGGAATTTTGCATTTACGCATACGAAGGTATTCCGCGGTTATGTTCATTCGGGTCATTTTGGCGGATAGTAATTTTTTAATATCCCATTCCACAGAACTGTTTATGCCGCTAATGAACCAATATCTAGGTGTTTAAGAGAAATAAAATACTGTTTGCGACATGATAGATTTTAATCTTAATAGATATTTATTCAAAACAAATCTGTTATTAATTTTATATAACTTTAATGCTGGTAATGTTTAATATTTAATATTTATTGTATCAAGTAATCACTGGAGTATTGTAACTTTGTTTGATGAAATAAACTAAACTAAACTAAATTGATCCACAGCAAAGAAATTGCCTCTGTCCCTGTTCAAGTGCTGCAAAAAAAGTTCACTTTTTTTTGCATGGTCAAAGAAAAACTAAAATAAATATAAACTGTAAAATTGTAAGAATAAGTAGATATAGTTTCGCTCTATATTTAGGAATAAGAAAGAGAAACACAACATGAAATGATTAAAAAATCTTGTCCCTATTCATGTGCATGGGAGTGTATAAGAACTGCCCAGACTCTCTCTGAGCATAACCCAAAGCTAAAATAACCCGAAATATGTCGGGTTCGGGTTATAAAATCTCTCCCTGGATAGAACAAATTTGTCTCCTTTCTCTTGCGATTATGTGAGTTTGGTCCTCTCTGTTGGGAAGATTTTGTGAGTATCTTTTAAAAAATTAACAAACTGATGTTAGAAATCAAGTGTTTTGAGTACTGGCTATGATCTGCGTACCTAAATACGTTTGAAGAAATGTTTGAAAGAGTAAGTAGATGATTTTGCTGAACCTCCACAAATATCCCGAATGCTCAATGTAAACACTCATTTCAAGAACCTTTATGTAGAAATAAAGGACAATATTAGGCGTATTTTTTTGGGAAGTGAGTATAACAAAACCAAAAGTGAGTATAACTGTTTTGCATGTAAAACCAAAAGTGAATATAACAAAACCAAAAGTGAGTATACCAGTTTTGCACGTAAAAGTAAAAGTGAGCTAGCTATAGATTCCCAAAAAAAATACGCCTATTATAAGACAAGATAGATATAAATCACGTTTACACGCAATTATTTTTTTGGATTTATTGAACAAATCGAAATATGAAAATTTTGCACTATTGAATCAAGATGAAAAAATATCTTCATTAATTTAATTTCTTCCTGGAGGTTTTGTATACCTACAACATCTTCCCTTCGACGTTTTGATATTTTTCGACTTCCACTTAAAATTATTCACGCCACGCCACTGCTGTCCACAGAGCTGATAAAAATTTCTAATATTTTATTGCTGATCACTTAAGTAGGTTCTCTACAGCCCTTTGTTCGCATATTTATTTTAACTTTCTGATCCTAATTCATTAACTCTTCAGATAATGTAAGTGCCAAAGTGACAGGATTATTGCCACGAAAGCATTTCAAAACATTTCAAAAACTCTGAAAAGAGATAATCTGTTATAAGGACTGTTTGAGTGAAGTGATATTGTTTACATATTGAACTCTTTCAGAAAAAATTGCCTTCAACCTAGAAAGGGGTTAGCCATACCTCCATTTTTTTTTTTTTTTGTTATACAAATAACGAAGAACTGATTAAATCCTCTGTCATCAGAAATCATCTCCTTTGATGGATCTTCCAACATCTATCCAATCCCTGAAAATACACATAGCAGCACATGCATAAGTAATGTTGTGTCGTTGTTCCCGAACTTCCAATTTTCGTATATTGGCCAAGCAAACAAAAAGGGTTATTGAAAAATAAGGGTACACGATTCGAATCGCAGGCAATTTCTTTCTCATAACCACACCACCCGGAGAAAAAGACGACAGCTTAACTGAAAGGGGATTCCATCTCGATAAGATAAAATTAAAGTACTCTCGTATCGTCGTATATTCCTAGTAGATAGATCCTATGGCGGCCCACACTGATGCCGCATCCATTAATGAACGTTTCACAGATTCATCATCTCAACTCTTCCCCGGCTGTTATGGTGTTGTGTATACCCGCACCCACTTCTCTCAGTCTCACAGTCAGGAATTAACATTTTATCATTAAAAGCACCCGCAAAACGTTGTTGGTCCTTCGATTCCCACCCCACCCGAGTCCCATAGATGGATACACGTTCGTTCATTTACTGCTTTGAGTGAAGGAAGAGATTTAAAATGGAAAATATCTGGGGGTGGCAGCTCTTCTAACGAACAATAAGCAGAAGCACCAAAAAACCAAGATTGGATTTTGATGTTCAAAATTGGAAAATGCCTTGGGCTTGACATTATCCTCGGCCTGTGTACATTTGAATTTCCCAAATTCATTCGAGAGTATTAATGGGTCCTGTGTTAAGTACTCCTCATGGTAGCGATGGTGGTGGCACATACAATATAGGCCTTTCGCAATTCCCCGGGACAAGTGAACTGATAAGATTTTGTAAAGAAATACCAGCAGCTGATGCAGTGGAATGGGTTTTAGCCAAAAGGTATCATCTGGCCCTTAATGCACGATAACATTATGTGTTTAATAGTTCATTCGAGTGCTTGAGAATAATCAATTGCCATTTGGGGAGAGATAAAAATTAGCCCCTGCTATGCAAGTTATTCTTTTGAATCTGAAGCATCACGCAAATTTAGCAGATCATTCGCAGGTCTATTAGCAAGAAGCAACTGGGCTCTTTAAAGATGCAAGTCACTGATGGGAGTTTTACACTAGATTAAGTTAATGACTCTGACATTCCAACCTAAGTTCATGTGAACATATTTAAATACAAAGTAGGTGTAGCTATTCGCCCGGCTGAGGGAATGACAATAATGACATTGTGCCAAAAAATAATATTGAATTGAACGAAAATGATACTGCAAACAGCGCAGTGAATGATAAGAAGACATTTCATCTGCTTTTGAATACTTAGCACACCGGTCCACCTGCAGATCAAATTGAAAATTTTCGAAAATTGCGAAATGTTATTCGTTTCGTTATATATAGATACCCAAAAGCGGAAACAGAACTTGGCTTGGGTATATACAAGAAAAACAGGAAATTATTTTTGTGTTTACTTGCTTCTTTAGGAAATTTTTTTAGAACGTAAATCAGAGAAAAGTACCTCTTTTTTGTATCAAAGACGTCATTTGTATAGAAATTGATTTCGGCCAATTACTTAAATATTTGGGCTAGGTTTTCCATTGAAAATTTGGCAGTATCTTCGTTCTGCTTCTGCAATCTGGAGTATCGTATACTCCACTTTCCAATACCTATATCCTAGAACCCACGCTTTGTCATACCTATAGCCCTCTCAAAACCACGTTTTTTCTGGGCCATTGTTTGACTTCATGACACAGGAACCACACTTAACAATTTGTTTATAACCCTGTTAACCATACTTTGTCGTGTGGACCGCTCGAAAATGTAATCGTCATTAGGATCCTTTCGCAACCACATTCGGCGATAGCCCACTTTCTGTCACCAAATACTTTTAAAAATTATTCCAAAACAGGTTCTGTGGCGAACAACAAATTATTTAATCAACCGGAAACATTATCCGTGGACACATCCACAACAATTGACAACTTCTATACCACGTACCCATCTTGTTTCCAGATGTAACTTCGACCTACTTTCGCTGTCTTCTTTCTTAACAACGACGGCGGGCAAACGTCAGTAAATTGTACACGTGTGGAAAAAGACAAAATTGCATAACCTAATTAAATATAATAGCTTTTGTAGATTTAAAGATTTTCTTTTATTTGCATTACAGCTCCAAATGCCCTTAATTAACGATTACATATTCAAATGTAGTCAACATATCGTATGCACTAAAAAGCGATTTAAAAAAATCAATAAAAGTCCCTTTCCGAGTAATCAAAAAAATGGCACAGAAAACTTTCCCAAAGAACACCTAAAAAAAAATAAAGAAATTATACGCATTATCATCACCGACAAAAAATTGCTCAAACTTACCCAATATAAGAATTATATCTACTCAGTCTTATTTATCAATAGCTCTAAAATATGGAACAAAAGTAACAAATGTATACAACACAAAATATTTTTAAATAATGCAAGAGAAAAAGTTACAAAATCGAAGGAAAAATTGTTAAAGAATATTACTGGACTATTGAGTTTTAAAAAGTCTCTAAACGTGGCGTTGTTCCTTCATTAACCAAATGATTCATTTAAATATCATCTTTATATCGCCTTAACAAATGCTCAAAACAGTATTCCCAAATCCTCCTTAAAATTTTTCCAAAAATGGCTAAAAAATCTCTTGAAAAAATCTCTCTTCAGTGTACACGCAACAATCTTTCCAAAAAACTAGAAAAGCGCATACAAAAATTTTTCAAAAATCCGAAAATTATGAGTATTGAAATCTTTCAAAAAATCGAAAAAGTGACTTAAAAAATAACGGAAAATTTAATTGGTTCAAAAATTGAGTTTCTAACAAAACATCACTAAAAATCGAAACGAAAATCACTTTTAAAGGCACCAGAAAAATGGTTCACAGAACGAAACAGAATTATGTATTTAATAAAAACAACAAAAGCATCAGCAATAAATGATTCATCTCTTTTTATATCTCAAAAATGGATTTGTAAATTTAAAATAAAAAAAAAAAAACATTTTTCAAGATTCATAGGGATTGATTATGAACCATTTATGTAAGTTGCAAAGATTTCCAAAGTACAATAAACAAAACATTCGGGGATAGCTTCAAAAATTATCTCAGAAATTGCTTGAAACCCGGCAAAACTGCAAAAATCGATTTGCAAATCGCTCTAAAAATTATGCAAAACTGTTCATATTTGCGTATATACTAAAAATACTTGAAACAAATTAATTAAAAGTCGCCTAAAAATTGTTGCGAAAATCGTCAAGAAAATCGCTTCGGTATCGTTATAAAAATGTTCCAACTCTCGTGATTAGGACAACTATGAGCGATTGGAAAACTTTCTAATATATAGGTTCTCCCACGGTTTGTTTAGTTTCCACAGCGCAAAACACTTCACATTGAAAACGTCTCTAAAACCTGTCAAAAATGGTTCTTAAATTTGGTTAAAAAATCGCTATCTAAAGAATACATAAAAAAATGTATGTAAAAATTAATTCAAATTGTTTCCAAAAATGAATCAAAAAATGCATTCAAAATTCGTTTCGAAAATGAGCTCAAAAACAATAATGTTAAAAATCTTTAAATTTTCAGACATACATATATCTTCGAATATTTTCGAAAAAAAAACAAATATCTATGTCCTATGTTCCAAAAAAAATGTGGTTCAAAATCAGTTCCGAAAATCGTTTGGTAATCTAAGAAAACATAGCCCAATACTGATTAAAATTCCTGTGGAATATTACTTCGAAATTAGTCCAAAGTCTTGTTCAAAACTGACAAAAAATAAATTTGTTGACGACGTTAGGCTCGGTGCCGCGACATAAGGCCATATTCGAGTATGGCCTTATGTCGCTTTGCAAAAGCGTCATAAGGCCATATATTTTTGCGACATGGGGCCATATTTCAAGAAACTATGGGACATGTTTATGTTGTCAATAACAAAAACCTGTCTTTACCGTTAGAAAACTAATAAGAGATGAATATTGGTACGTAGTTAGTTAGAGCCAATAAATTTGCGCACTTTTCATTCTTAAGCGTGGCTTCAAGTGCAACGTGTTGTTCGGTGTGCATAATGGAAAATTTTGGTGATTTGATTTTTAATTTTGAGTTTTGTGAAGGCCTTAGGAAAGGAAGTAATCTCCTATATATTCCTGATATAAAACATCTGTATCGGTTTAAATATATGTAATTCGAAAATGAAAAAGCATTACATATGTTACAACAAAACGTGTAACGAATTTCTTACTATTATTTTCTTCAACAGAAAATATGTTTCTATAAACTTTTTATTGAAGAAAATAATAGTAATGAATTCGCCGCGAATTTCTTACTATTATTTTCTTCAACAGAAAATATGTTTCTATAAACTTTTTATTGAAGAAATTAAAAGTAAGGAATTCGCCGCGAATTTCTTACTATTATTGATGATTGATTTAAGTTGATAGCAACATATTTTCTGTTGAAGAAAATAATAGTAAGAAATTCGCGGCGAATTCCTTACTATTATTTTCTTCAACAGAAAATTTCAAGTTCCTCGATGTCTTGCTGGATGAAGACCAAATGAAATCCAGAGAATTTGAAATGTCCATCGATGGGACATTTGACATTTTTCAGTCCCCGAAAAAAAAATTCAAGGACAAAAATGACAAAATCGAGGAGGCTCTTAAAAAGCTGGACAAACAAATTATTTCAATTATAGACTTTCTGAATCAAATGACGAATGACAATAACAACATTCTAACTCAGGAAGCAACAAATATAGATATTTGCCGGGTCGCTGAGGAAGAAGAGGCAGACTCTGAGGATCCTTTTGAACGGGATTCTTACAATGTTGATGACATACCTATTCTGTGTGTTATTTTCTGTGAGAACACTCGCACCATTCTGCCCCAGCCATGTAACCATTTTAAACTATGTTTAAATTGCTTTACACAGCTGTCGGAAAACTATATTAAGAATAATAACCCTTTTGCCCAATTTGTCGACAAATTGTCAAAAATAGTACATCTATTTTTTGTTAAGACTAAGATTAGTTGACATATGATTTTTTTTTTGTTTAAAACTGACATTGGTACATATTAATTATTAAATATTATATATAAATACAAAATGAATAGTCTTTATTTAATCTTTTGTCGCTTTGATTATGTGCAGGTTGACTAATCAGAACAGATAACTTAAAAGTGACATAAGGCCATATTTCGAAATATGGCCTTATGTCGCATGGCCTTATGTCACGGCACCGTTAGGCTCTTCACCCACGATTTTTATTGGTTTAGTGAAACTGTGAGCTGTTCTCGACTTAGGGCAATGATTGCTGAAATATGCTTTAAATAATCTGGGGTCAGTAATTAAAGATAGTGGGTGCGACCTTAACCAGTAGGGGTCTTTCTATCGCCCTACGGTGACGAATTCTAGATGACAACGAAATCCCTATAGTAGTTAGATTCGTTTTAGTGGTAACGGATCATAAGGCGACGTCAATCGACCACATAGTCGGTTTCAATACAACGCCAAAAAGGAGACTTCAAGGGTGGCATTGAATGCGAGATAGGTTTGTCATAGGAGGCACTATGTCTGAACATAAGATCTGGCATACAGTTGGATATCAACAACACCATCGTAGCTCCAGCTTCAACTCCAGTGAAAACAAATTCGGCATAAAATTCTATGAGGCAGTATAAGTGGTCTGCGACTGGTCCTATCATCGTGGTACCTTTCATCTCGACCGACGCATGGTTTCGCGTTAAAAGACTTACCCGACTGCAGCGAATTATCTTATTATAGCATGCTTCCAATCACACACTTGAAACTACAACTTACGTCCCATCTTTCCTTCCTCCAGCAGCACACAGCAGCGTCTTTAAGATTAATTAGCATCCGTATACAAATTCTGAACGAGTTCTGCACAACAGAACTCACTTACTCTTAAATCCGACTTTGAGTTCCGCATTGAACAAACTTTCTAATTGACTTAAGACTAAACAAAAATTCCCCTTAGCTCAGTTGACCGTTGCGTCTTAAGTGGTTCCAACTGTGTGCAACCATAAATTAGCCCCCAAATAGACTGGTCGCCCACATCCACCCCCGCCCCACCATGGCCCTACGTAAATAGATTTAAATGAGTACTTGTGGCTAGGCATCTGGAATTTCTTCTTGAAAGGCGAAGAAAAACTTCAGTAGCACAGGACACAGCTTCACATAGAATAGAAAAAAAAAACAAAAAACGCAAAACCAAACACCAACAAATCATTTCGCCAGTTTTCCTTTTTAATTCGGTCTTCCTGTTGTTGATGAACCACATCAAAATTAAATTCAGCGAAGCGAACTTAATGCTAATTAAGGTTACCACCAGACGGGAAGCAATATCTAAGACCATACCTATCGGTGTCTGTGGTGATGTCTTCTAAGGATTGGGATTTCTTTGATGTGGTTGACGGATAATTTCCTCCTAAGAACAAAAATGTGCTCAAACTTCATATGCATTCCGCCCCCGCCCCAAACCAAGCATAATGATAGACAAACAGTATTTGCGTTACAAAGTCTGCACTATTACTATACTCGCAAGTCATTGAATCCTAGCTATAAAATCATTTTAAAAACATATTTCCAAATGCAGTCGTAAAAATCGAGTCCTTGTCGGGTTTATATGTAAATGTCCTGTTAATACGGGCTAGATGTAATATTTTATATTTTATTGGCTGTAATCTGTGTAGTGCTGCATTCTGTTTATGGGACACCTCCCTTCAGCCATTGGTAGCGTTTACGGAGTTCCTTGTGTGAAATGGAGAGAGAGCAAGTTCTTAAAGTGTCATTAAGTGTCGTGTGTGTGTTCACTATAGCTGAATGAACTTGCTCGATTTTTTTTATTTTACAAAATTATTGTTGTTGCCGTCAAAAAGGAATTTATTGCTTAAGATTTTCATTTGTTCGTGGGCTTGATTTGGAATGGAAAGCTTTTCCAGGAACGGGCGGTATTTATGCGTCGCGGCTCGAGAAAAAAAAGTGTTTATGGTGTCAGCAGTCTCATTAAGGAAATATGTCGCCAGATTACAATAAAGAGGATCTACCTAGAGCACTGAGCTGAGTTGCTGTATTAAAAAGTTATTTATGGTGACAGCTTTCCTTTTTTGTAGACTTTCAGGGTGAGGGAGCTGACAGGCTTACAAGCTGCATAAGTTGGGCGATTTGTATTTTTTTTTTTTTTTTTTTTTTTTTTTTTTCAAGAAATATTCAAATGGTTTATTCATTGGTATTTGAATAAAGTAGCGGTGTAGGTGAAGCGGAATATAAAAATCTATGTATTCGCAAGCAATTGAATATTGCATGGTATACGGGCTGTAACCGGTGTTGCCTAAGAATAAGTCTACTTATTGAATAAAATCGGATATATCTGTTATTTAGAGAACATCGGTTCAAATAGAGTCAAGAAGACGGAGAATGTATCCAAGAAATAGCAAGAAATAAGTTTCGACCTTCTCTTCGGATTTAGACCTCTACTTGAGATAGTCATAGAGTGAGTACACTATCCATTCTAATTGTTTTTATAAGGATTTCAGATGACAAATCTTGAAATTAATTTCTTTGTGCGGAATTTTCTCGAACCATGTGATGGCCTGAGAATCGATATCCTGCTTTTTAAAAGCTATAGATCTTTTTTGTAAATTATTATAAGGACATCATTTTCTTAACATTATTTTAGATATAGGTACATAGTATGATGAATGGCATATTCAACCGATTTTTTATGAAGTACTTAGCGCCATAGACTACGATTTAAGAGTAAGGTCGGGAGGATTTGACAGGAATTGACATCAGCACTTTTCTGAAAAACTAAAAAACTGACAGCACTTTAAATGATGAGAAAACGAGGTTAGTCACGATTGGTTTGAGTGATAAATAAATAATCACTGTGGTCTAGGATATAAGCGAAGTGGACGTCTTTTTTATTTTTGTGCCCATTTCATCTAACTTTTATGGTAAGCAATCCAACTGTAATATTTTAATTATGTAGCTTTTGACATGTAGCTTTTCGTCCCGGCAGAAGTACAACCGACCAGTTATTCACTCTCAGAATGGTACTTGAGAAGGCTTGGGAGTATGCTACACCTGTTTACGCATGCTTCGTAGATTTGGAGAAAGCATACGACCGAGTCCCTCGAGGTAAACTCTGGAGTGTATTGCAGGATTATGGAATTGACGGTTCTCTCTTGAGAGTCATTCAATCTCTTTACACAAACTGTAAAAGCTGTGTTCGGATAAACGGCGTTAAATCAATACCTTTCACCGTGGGCGTTGGACTTCGCCAGGGGTGCGTCTTGTCTCCTCTCCTTTTCATTACTTATATGAACTGGATGTTACAGCGCAGTCTTGGCGAAGAATGTTTCGAATTGGGAGATCTGAGGATAAGTCATTTGCTCTTCGCTGATGACTTGGTCATCCTTGGGTCCTCTCAAACTGAACTTCAGCGCGCACTCGATCGGTTTGTAGCCGTTTGTGTTGAAGCTGAGATGAAGGTTAACGTGAACAAATCTGAAGTGATGGTCATCTCCAGAACGCCTGTTCAATGCACTCTGCATGTTAGTGGAGTCCCATTGAAACAGGTGGATAAGTTTAAGTATCTCGGGGTCTTATTCACGAGTGATGGAACGAGCAATGCTGAGTTTTCCTGTAAGATTGGTCAGGCTGGGTCAATTTTGAGACAGCTTGGTAATTCTGTTATCAGGAGGACTGAACTTGGTGTCAAAGCTAAGTTGTCAGTCTTTAATTCGGTGTTTGTTCCAACTCTTACCTATGGTGACCTAATGACCGAAAGAATAAGATCGCGAATACAAGCTGCCGAAATGAGATTTCTCCGTTGCATTGCTGGTGTGACTCGTAGAGATCGCATTAGAAATACTAGAATACGTGAGGAACTCAATGTCGAGCAGCTACTTCTCCGGACGGAGCGGTCCATGCTCCGGCGGTTTGGTCATATTAAACGCATGTCCTCCACTAGGATTCCACGACGTGCTATGGAATCCGTACCATCAGGCAGGCGTCTTCTAGGTAGACCTAGGATGAGATGGTTAGATCAAGTCCATAATCTCTCCTCTACCCGTATGGGGATTGCCCTTGATGATTTGGAGTCGATGGCGGAGGATCGAGAGCTATGGAGGGTCCACTTGAACAACCTACACCCGCGACCCACTTAATGGACAAGCGGACCATTTGAAAATGATGATGATGAGCTTTTGACATTGAAAGTGCAATGTAGTGCACCTTCATTCGTTTTAAAATCATTAATAAACAATAGTTCATCCTGAGCACCATTACAAAAGTTTTTTTTTTTTTGTACCTATTAGTCCCAAAAGTAATCAAAAAGGAGGATTTGACATTTTGGCTGAAGGAGGAATTGACAAAGTGTCAAATCCTCCTTTATGAGTCAAAATAAAAACTGTGTGGTAAAACAACTTCTTCGGCACTTAGAATGTAAAAATGCCAAATATTTACAAGAAAAAAATCCCCGATGAAGCTAGTGTTGGAATTATGTGGAATTTGAGAATTGGGGTCCTGGAAATATACCATCTGGTCCCGCGGTTTTGAAGGGCGAAAATATTGATATCGCCCCTTAACCATAGGGGGCTTATTGGGGGAAATTTTCATTGGTAGCAGTTTTTTGTTATTAATGAAGACGTTACTCATTTCAATGAGATTGGTTTATAATATGATTGAATTTAAATTAAACTGAAGGTAATACTAATCGTCAAAATTAGAAACTGCCGAAGACTTTGATGAAATGTAAAATTACAAAACTTGTAACTAAAAAATGATTTTTCGTCCACAGTAAATTCAAAATTGTTTAAGTAAATTTTACTAAATAATTTCAGTTGGTAAAAAAACGCTTTCCTATACAGTGGACTTAAATCTTGTTCACGATGATGTAAGCTCTTATTATGTCCCTGGCCACATCAAGTCGCAAATCGTATGTGTAATTAAATTATGAACGCATCCAGCCCCTTCTAATGTGACTAACAAAATAGCAAAACAACCCATTCGAACACATTAGCCGAGTCAACAAATCAACCCTCTTGCTGGCAAATCAAATTATTGGAAAAACAACAATTTTTCTAGGGTTAGTAAACACTGCTTTGCAACCATCGCATCGCCACCCCGCTACCCCACGGCATATAAGATCCAATGAAGCATAAGCCCTCCAACACCACCACCACTGCCCACTACCAGTTATGCGTATAGGAAAACACACAACACGACACAATATAGAAAACTAAATCAAAGCCAATAACCGAAAGAGCTGCTGCTGAGTGCGTTGTTGTTTCGTTTTTACGATATCAGTGTCATCGTAAATATGAAAAGGATATAAAAATTTATTTCATTTGTGTTAGATAACACTGTATGCCCCTTGTTGAGTGTGGCATTTTTGCACAACCATTATCATTACAAAAGGATAACGCCAAGTGGATAAGGATAAGGACTCGTTCTTAGCCTTTTATTACCCGACGACGACCGACGACGGTGGCGTCAAGGATAATATATTCCCCGCAATAATCATAATATTTATTCATTTTCGGGTTCCTCCTTAAATATATGCATTTGTCGACACTTTGTATTGCAATAACACTAATTCCTTAGAAATGCTAATGGAAAGGCTCTTGGGTCACTTTGAGCAAAGGATCTTGCTCTACATTCCTCGCCGAAATTGTAGCAAATGCCATTTGTACTTCCCCAAAGGAACTGGACCAAATCAACTTAAAAAAAATTAAATTCGAAAGATTGTCATCCTTGCTAAGGGTAAATTTTTTTTTATTTTTGATTTATGTCCTCTCCCCGATAAGATATGAGAGTCCTCTTCAAGTCAAATCAACCATTCATCTGTGAATCATAATAAAAATTATATCTGCACTCGCAGAGATATATTTTTTTGACAAATCATTCAGCCCCTGGATGGGTGACTTACACATGGTTTATCCACCCTCCACCAGATGGACTCCGGATGGACTGGGTGCGGTATCTATGATTTTTTATCGCTTTTACCTAATTCAACAATGCGGAAGACAAACTGACCATAAAAATTAGTTTACTTCCTAATGGGTGGGTAATAGGGCGGAATTTATCATTCTTTGCTTTGAGTGAACGCGGTGGGTTTGATGTATGATGGGTCATTTGTAAGTTTTTCGTTTCTTTTGAGTTATGACAATGGTTTTTGATTTTATCTATACCAGCTTTGATTACAAAAATTCATAACACAAGGAGGGCGGATGTGACAGTTGAAAAGATTTTAACATGAATGGTTAGATTTTTTAAATTTTTTCAATACTCGCCAGATTTATTTATAGACATTAAAAATACAAATCTGAAAATATAGATAGATAGAGCAGTCTGATTTTATATGCTGCCTGTGAAAGGTTAGTAAAGATAGAGTTGCTGTTTCGTTAAACGCAAGACAATTCCTGGGTATCCAGGGAAATGAGATCGCTGATGAACTTGCCAGGCTGTGTTGAGAAGAAGCTCTCTCACGACCTGAACCTGCGTTGGGTCTGCCTGCATCTGCGGTTAGGTCATCCATTGATACTTGGGTTTCTCGTGAACACGAGTGTCGGTGGCGTGACTGTGCTGGGCCAAACGATTGCGTCCGGACATCTGCAAAAAGTCCGCGTCTTTCCTCCTGTCTTTCAGGAGAACCGACTGTAGACTGCTTGTGGGCGTCCTGATCTCCAACTACATATAATAAGCTTTTGTTTTATAAAGAAGTTTCGAAATCTGTATGGAAGTAACAGTTGCAGTTGCGAGAGTAATATCCTTAAAAAATAAAACACAACTTATCTATTAGATGTCTTTTTATTATCAGGTCTTTCATACGACTGACTTTGTTTCCTGAAAATTACTAACATAATACTTAGCTAAGTACACGACATATTATGTACTTCGCTTCGATGATGGTAATGAAATGACGATGCCGGTGGCGTTGCTATGCACGTAACTCGGGCATGCATATACAAGCCAAATTTACAAAATGTCCATATTGTTAATACAAGGTGGCGCAAAAGTTGTTACCTAATGGTCTTTGGCTGTAATTTTTTTATGAATGAAAAACTTTGATTCTGCTTTTGTATTATGTTTATTTGCTGGCTTCAACCTTTTGTCCATTATGTCGAGAAGATGATATCCGCTAAGTGGCCGCCGCCGCCAGAATAGATTACCATTAGGGCCCGATTTATGGCATTTTCCATCACTCTTGCCGGAACTTATGGCGATAGGTCCTCGCATTCTTGACGGATATTCTCTTTGAGAGCTTCAAGAGTCAGAAGTTTATTGTCATAGACTCGTGAGTCGTGATTTCAAAAAACCCACAAAAGTCAAGCGGTTAAATCGAGCGATTATGCCCGCCAGTCGCATGTCGCTAAAACGAGAGATTATAGGCAACCCGGAAATACAACCCTCAGAATGAATGAAAAGTTGTCTCCTTCGTGGTCGAGATTCAGAAAGGCTTGGGCGTATGTTACGCGGTCAACAGCTAACAGCTTATGTACTATCTGCACTTTGAACATCTTACAGTTTTTCAGCAAAATTCTCTATAAATTCCGCCGATTGATGCCTAATTCAGTGGCACGTCGCGTCGTCTGATCTATACTCCTGGTCTGGTCCTCTGCGACATCTTAAGCCACAGCCACAGCAGCGATATTCTCAGCAGAACGGCTGCTCCGGGGCCGTCCAGGTCTGGCAGCATCTCGTGTTGTCCCATACTCCCCTAGGCGAGCGGCTTAACGTTGTCCAGTTTGACCAGTTGGTGTTGGACGACCGAAAAATCTGCGCCGAAATTCACGCTGGGCCAACACCACCGACGAAATATTCCGCAAAAAAGTTTAAACAATATTTCGCGTTCTTTAGGAGTATAGGGAGTCTTGTTGACGTGTATTTTGTGACTATTTACTTCACCAATGTCATTTGCAAACATTACAGCATCTTCTGAAAGAGTGGGATGATTTTGCGCCACCTTGTAAATACTGACACATTGTAAAAGAGGTAAACAGAATATGGTGTGTATTCATTTAAGATTTGAGGGATCTCCTGTACTAAAACTGCACCGATTTGACCATCATCAGGTTATAAAATAGCCGACAAAATTTTATAAGGGACGTTCTTAAAACTTATTTCTTTGTACGAGTAGATTTGGAAGATTGAGGTTGTTAAGTTTGGATGTCGCTATACTCATTTTGTGCTGTTCAACTTTTTTCTTATCTCTGGAAGGATCCATTATGTAGATATTTCTAACATAACATTCTCTCTATAGCCGCACTCCCCAATGGATTTGACCGCCGGGCACGAGCCCGAGTCTATTTGTTGCAGCTAGCAATAATGGTGTTTCGTCCTGCAGTGAAATCGATTAGCCTGAGTACATTTCGTGCAGACTGTGCGTTGAGATTGTAGCGCGAAAAATGGCACCGTTTCAAGATTTGCAAAATGCAATCTTGACGAAGTACTTATTAAACGTTTTCTCCAGTGAATCGTAAACTGGATCCTTATCCTCATACTCCTCAGTGCGGTCGTGATTACAAATCAAGGCATTATTTTTATATGTTGCCCTAAAACTGATTGTGACGACGCCAAGTCGATATCAATCAGATTTTGTCCTATTCGTACAACACCCGATCTAATACCCTATCTTATTGAATTTCCAATACTCGTAAGGATCCAAAAGTGTCACCGAACACTTAATAGCAAAACTCAAGGAACATTTTTTTGCTCACCAAAAATCAAAATAATTTATTCTGCAAATCTTACTTACTTTCCTGTCGTTGTATGTATACCACCAGGAGTGTGATTAAAAGCTAAATCCTAAATTTAATCAGATTTAGGTACGCAGGTCTTTGTCCTTTAACGCTCATCCCTAAACCACTAGAGAGACTTTTCATATCAGGCTCATTTTAAATTTAATAGAAAATAACCCATGGCAAAGGCGCTCAGCCCTCACAAAGAAAAAAGGATGAGAACTCAGCACTGCTGCTTCCTTTTTGCCTTCAGCAAAACCCTTTTCCAACAAAAAAAAAAAACAGTTTTCGCCATAGAATGGGAAAAGCCAGTCGAGTTAAGCAAGTGCTAAGCGCACCATGTCCAGGCTATGGTCACATCTGTGTGACTCCCAGAATATCCATTTGCTACTTGTCACCATATGATTAAGAAAAGGGTTTTTATTTGCTGACAACCTCACATTATGATGTATTAGTGTGCTGCGTGTAAAGGACAAATTTTAAAATCCATCCGAAGGCAAGTCGGTCCTTTTCCCATACACACCGTTTCGATATGTCTGCGTCGTCGTCATCGGCCAAGGACAATGTAATCTATGAAACATTAAAAAGCAATACGGTCGCCTATGGTTTGGATAACACTCTGCCCACACAGACATAGGTTTGGGCAAAGTCTTACGCAAGGACATTTTGTCGTTTCTGAATTTCAGCAACATAATGCAAACCGAACCCCTGTTTCCGGTGCAGGCACACTGATTGGGGAACAGTAACCACCAACAGGGCACTCTGGACACTCAGCACAAAGCCAAAAGAATTTAATTTTGAAGATTTTCTTTGAAAATTACGTTCAATCATTGACTCTAATTAAATGTCACAATATTATGCCTAAATTAAAGGACACACGGGATGGTGGCAAGTCGAAGGAAGTGTCTACAGAATGTCATGCTGCTCACTTACTTATGCGTCGCCTTTTGTTGTCGGAAGTGCACTTTAAGTTGAAGTATAGTTCGATGATGAAGGACTAGCATTTGACTCGGGCAAAGGCAAACAGGAAGCTTGGTTACATTGTGCTCGCACTCTAAGTGCGAACAAGATGTTTGTGTCAATAGTGTACACAGTACCGGCGAGTGTTAGAGCCAGCATAAGGACCCTTGTCAAGTTTCATTTTGTTGTGTCACCTTAGGTCAGGTAAAGATAACATAGTCAATCTTCTGCCCCTTCTCTGCAGATGTGAACGTGTAATTTGAATAAGGCAAGGCACTTCCGAACAAATAAATACTTCCTTCGGTTGATAGCCACTATCGGCAGGTGCTACAAGAAGTAGGTACATGCGTAGTCATTTCCTTTTGGGTTTCTTTATTAAAGCTAAATATGGATGTGGACAAAATTATTTTATGTATATTTATAGGCATTTATGCATAGTACTAAAGTATAGGTATCTGAAAGGTGGTTTACGTAAAAGACTCTATGCGGTAGCTAAATTGCTGAAATTTATTACAGATTCAATTATATCGAATGATTGGCGTGAGTGATTTTGCTTGTTGCATGAGATACCTGTGATCATAGTTCCTAGTTCCATTGGCGTCGCCCCAATTTCCCTCGTGCATTATTCAATGTTCAAAAAGGAAAATCAAATCACTAGAGTCAACTAAGGAAGACCGAACCTCCGTTTCAACGACCAAGCCATCACGGATGCCACAAGGTTTGGTTTGGACAACTGGAAGCAGCGTGTCCGGGACTGTAGAGGATGGAAGGCTGCAGTGCCTCAGGATGAGACTCTTCACGGGTCGGGATGTTGGCATCGAAATAGTATATGTATCTCTATGCACATTCCCGCAGTCAAAATCAAAACTATCAGCTGGTACTTTCATATTTAACATGGCAGTACAACATTTTTTCGGTTAACATGCCTCGAAACTCTATGATGGACGTTCGCTTAACGGTGTTCTTAAGGCCACGATAGACCTTAAAGTGTAATGAAGCAATAATGAATGTCGGACTAACCCCCGAAACAAAGGAACCTTGGCCTACAATCTCGCGAATACAGAACTAGAGCCAACATTAAAAATTAGTTCAGTTCATTGGTTGGGACTGCAGAGAAGCTTGCGATGATAAGAAGTTCAAGCCTGCTTTTCCTAGTTTTTCAGCATTAAGATGAAATATCACGGATATTAACACGGCACAAATCTAGTCTGTTCAGTCTCTTTCTCGAGACAATTTGTTGGTAATTTTAAGGGCGTTAGGTCTTATCGCCCAAGGTCATAACGCACAAATTTAAAAATGTCATAACGCCCAAAAACCACCACATCGCCCAAAATTTAAAGGAATAAAGCGTCGCAAAGCCCAAATAGAATGACATATCGCCCAAAGTAACGCATACACCCCAAATCTGACAGTAAACCCAAGTAGGGGGGTTGCAGGGGGCAGCACGCCCCCCATACGTATTTTGTTTGTTTGATTTTGGGCGTTATGCATTTTTTGGGCGTTAGTAAAAATAATACCATTACGCCCAAAATCAATGTCACATCAACCAAATTATGTAAATTTTACAACAACAAATTGCCTAGCAATGTTTTGGGCGTTATGACATTTTTCAATTTGGGCGTTTTGGTTTTGGGCGATAAGACCTAACGCCAATTTTAAGTGAATTTTTAAAGCGTTTTAGTTCGCGATGTTCTGATTATTTTTGGGACTATTTGTAGGCGTTTGATTGCCCTATCTCTGATGGTGTAAGACTATTTTCGGAAGTATTTTCGAATCAGTTTTTAGAGCAATGTTGGACAATTTGTAAAACGATGCTTAATGCATTTTGTAAAATAATTTTGGGAAACGATTTCTAATACCATTTTGAAATAATTGTTTCTGTGTTGATATGAGATCATTTTTGAACGTTTTTCGAGTACATCTACATACTCCTCTTTGAGAGTAATTTTTGAATTTTATGAGTTTATTGAGTTTAAAATATGTTTAGTGGTTGGCCATAACGAATGTAGCCACACTTAGGCCATCAGAGTAGGCCCTTTGTGATTTTTGAACAGTTTTTGATACCAAAATATACCTAAGCAAATTTTCGAAAAAGTCTTGAAAGTACATAGTTTGTATTATTTTAGAAGCCAAAAGGATTTGGAACCGTTTTCTTTTCGAAGTTTTTCGACGAATTTTGAAATAATTTTCAAGCTGATAATCAGTTCATTATTTGGTTCATATTTCGAGGGGTTATGGAACAATTTCCATGTTGATGTTCGCTAAATGAATTCTGTTGTTTCTTGAAACAATATCAGGTCGTATTAAAGGTTTTTTTAGAAATTGCTAGCGAAATTTACAAATTTTGAACGATTCTGGAGTAAATTTGGGACGATTTTTCTTGATACGATTTTGAAATCAATTTTTGGAGTAAATTTTGAACACAATTTGAATGAATATTTATGGATATTTTTGAAATGATTATTTTTAAATCTCAAAAAATGTTTGACCCATTCATAAGCCAATTTCTGAACGATTTTTGTTGTAGTCTGTTTTAAGCCTCTTTCGATGCAACTTTGAAGCATTTTTTTAATTCAATTTTTAAATTGATTTTTGAGGCTTGCTCTTCAGCATCCAAACGATTTCTGTGGAATCTGCTGAAACATTGAGAATATTAAAAAAAAAAAGCGGTAAACATTTTTTAAAACGTTTTAACAAACAGATGAGACTACGCCACTACGGTGATTGAATTCGATGCGGAAATATGTGTAGGTACCTACGTCGACGAGTGTACAGAGATCTTCTGACTATCGCTACACAGGCTGGCGCTTATGATATCAAAATTAAAAAAAAAACCGTTTTAAAAAACATTTTGTTGAATTGTTGTCTTGAATTGTTTTAGCGCCACTCAATCTTCTGCGGATTTTCTATGCTGGCGATAATTTTTTTAGTATTTGGAATCATAGTCGGGTGTCGGCTCTTTCCGCATCCGCATCTGGTTTTCTAAACGACCGACGCAGTAAACCTAATGTCGTGCAACTATAGTTGTAGATCGAATTGCCGGGAGAGGAATGTTTGTCAAATCCAAAGAAAGTTAAAGAATTTTGTAAGAGCACTCAATTGTATATGCAGTATTCCCCATCCTTAAGGTGCCTGTCCATTTGAGAGTACTTTCACTAGTAAACTCTCGAGAGTTACTCTCGGGTGGCTGTCCATTTGAGAGTAATAATTTCGAGATTTTAATCTCGCGAGTTCTTCGATAACATTTTGAGAGTAGATTCCCTGAGAGTACTCTCATAACCGTGTCCACTTGATATTTATTTTACTAGTTAAAATGTATTCTAACTATGTTCCAACCAGCGTGAAGGGAAGCCATACCAGTACGTGAGTGTGTATTGGTAACGCTATGAGTTGATTTATTTCCTCCGATATCCATTGTTCTGCCATGTCGACTGTCGACAGCTACTCGCAAAATACGAACCGTGTTGGAATTTTGAGAGCTAATCTCCGATAGTGATCAGAACATGTGTCCACTTACGAGTGACTTTCAAAAGGCTCGAATCTCGAGAGTAAAAAGTTAACTCTCCGCGAACTACTCTCAAGACTATGTCCAGTTGCGAGTTTGCTATCGAGAGCTGCTCGCAGCATTTTTACTCTCAAATGGACAGGCACCTTTATAGCTAATCACCGCCTTGGACATAGTTAATGGCAACTGTTTTGATTATTATTAGCAGCCCACAATTATTACCCAACTAATCCTCCTTTATACCCGTTCACTCTCTCTAGGTCTAGTGCTACTTCACTTCTTTTTGTTTTTTTTTTTTTTGTAATGAAATTAATTTTAGTCCTAACAGAAATAATTGAACTTGGCATTTCCGTACTTTCGTGTGCACCCTTGACTACTACTTGCCGGTTTCCAATATTTAGCAAACGAAACTCAGCAAAACATTAGGGCACGCTATCATGGTGGCAGTTCGGCTATAGGGTTTACTTATTATTATTTCGTCTTAATGAAGTTCCAATCATCCCTTTTTGTTCATTATTCCCTTAAATCCTCTGGGCAAAGCACGTACAATCAAACGCACATTTTCTCAATAATGAAGTTAACATGTAATTGTAGTACCCATCGATACACATACATATTCGTCTATATACGTGCAATACATATATTGTCGAACCAACACGGTATGCCTACCTCCAGCTATATGCTGTATGTACATTACTGTGTACACTTCTAGCCAAACATTTTATAGATGATGGTTCCCATTCGCAAAAGTTGCGATTTGGGGTATTTTGATTAATTTGGGATAAATTAAAACCTCATGTCGGTGGCGGTGGTGTGGTGGTACGAGACGAGACGAGACGGGACGGGACGACTTTTAAGGAACTTCGTTGTTAGCCGTAATTGTCGGTGGGTGAGCGTACTGGGGATGATTTGGATCTACCCCAGAGTACCCAACCGACATACAAAAGGATTCTATTGATTTTATTGTTAATGAAAAAGCTACAAAATACAAAATCCCAATCCGAGACGATAAGGACCCACTCGGAGACTTAAATAAAATATCCGACTTTTAGCCATTTAACGGGGACGAAGGTACATACACTCGTGGGAGGGAAACAATAGACCAGGATGTGAACTTGGAGAGATCTTAACATTTGTACGCTCTTAATTGTGATTATATTAGTTCATGCGTCTGGGCGGAAATCACTTGGATAAAGACGTGCCTGCCCGCAGCTACTTTAAGTTTTAATTTTACCAAAATGTTAAATACTTTCTATTGGCCTAGTCCTATAGAAAATTCATTAAAGTAGCTAATCGGCTAATTCTATTGAATTCTATTATAGGAATCATTTTAAAATTAAGGTCCATTTGCATATTCACCAGCGCCCATCCTTCCGTCACTGTCACTGCGCCTTCTAAACCCAAATTGTATTATGGACAAACAAAAACTGTGGTTGGCCATAGACTGTAGTTTTTCTTTACCATGGGTGTGCTGATGAGTTTCAAGGGGGATGATAGGGGATAGCTGACTGGCTTGCTCGCTCATCAATCAGTTTCAGACTAATTGCATAATCTCCTCTTGATTATGCTACTTTAAAATGAGGATATTTTAAGCCCACAGAATTTAAATTTAAGCACATTCATTTATTATCGTTGTCAACGCAACAGTGAATTTTTCAGTAGGCTAATGTTATCCGGCTGTGGGTGGTGACGAAAACGGAATGCGGAAGGGACATGTTGAGTGTTCATTAAAATTTAAATGGGCGGTGGATTCTTGACGTTGACATTTTTTGAAATACATTATTATCGTATGCTTTAAATATTATATTGGTCCTTAAAATGGTAAAGCTGGGTTCGTTATTCGAAAGATATTGAAAAATCAGTTTTGAATATTCAAATCGTGCTTACGAGGAATCTGTATATACCTGCAGTCATATCCTTCAATTACTGTCTGCAATTTCTATAATTTCTATAAATAAAAACTACATGGATATTGGTACTCCGACTGGGTGCTGACATTTTTGTAGGCGGTGTGAATGGATCTGATGATATTTTGATTGTAATCTTAGAAATCTATCTCACTTCTCATTTAGTAAGAACTATCACTCTTTTGAGGCCTTTTTTATAGATGGGTCCGTACTTACTTAAATGGCTCTGTCCTGGCCCTGGGTGGACCTGGGGTCTCAATGAACACGCCTCTCCATATAGTTAGCGCAATATTTGGCTAACCGCCTCTGGTTGCACAGTCCAAGTTGGTTGAGGTTTCCTTCCACTTGTGCGCGCCACTTAAGGCGAGGCCTTCTTCTACTGCGTTGTCCCTTCGGGTTGGAGGCGAAGACTCTTTTCGAGCCGGAGCTTTGGTGACCATTCGCTCTATACTCGACTGATACGTACTCAGGGGCGTAGCGAGGGGTGGGGGGCGTGGGGGGTGTCGCACCCCCCCACGCTTTTCAAGAGTCGGCAAATCAACGATCAATTTTCAAAAATTAGGTCTTAAGTTTGGATTTCCATTAGGTATAGGTTTTTAAACTTGCAAATGTATACAAAAGTCGGCATTTTCAAAGGTTTCAGATGAACTCCTTAAAATCGGTGAATTTGCCGACTGAAATCCTTAAAATTTAGCGAGTTTAGATTCGATTTTAAAAAGGACGGTTGGCATTTCTAATTTGAAGTTAAATTCGAAGGAATGTGTTATTCGCTAGTTCGCGGCTTATTAATGTGGAATGCGAACTTTAACAATTCGCGGCAAACGTGTGTTTGGGCAAAGAGGAGGATAATTAATTATCCTATCAAAATGTATTAAGAAATAAATTTATAAACAGTTTAAATAACGAAATTTCGAATTCCAAACGCGCGAATTGTCAAAGTTTATTCGCAATCGAAACTTGAACGGACTGTCAAAGCTTGCGAATAGTCGTTCGATCGTAGGTAGTTGGTCGCTCTTATGTGAATGGTCTTTTAGGTATTAGCCCAGGGGTGTTACTCTTAAGATTGGTCAAAATTGGACAAAGGGGCGTGGCGCCTCCCATACAAAAAACATCTTCTATGTAGTGAAACTCGTTGACGTTAGATATAACTCGTTAACCACTGGGCCGATTTTCATGATTTCTATACAGTCGGCAAGTTCCTGAAATAAGTTGGCATTTCAATGAAAGTCACCCCCCACGGCTCAAACCCACGCTACGCCCCTGTACGTACTTTTCTGACCAGTTCGATGTCGCTGTAACAGTTCGTAGAGTTCCCTGTTAAATCTCCTCCTCCAAAGTCCGTCAACGCAAACGAGACCGAAATTCACTCCAAGAATTTTGAGTTCGAAATGACCAAGAAGATCTTCAACCGCCTTTGTTAACGTCCATGCTTTTGCACCATAGACCCAGGAGTAGAATGATGAGGGCCTTATATAGAGACTCCTTAGTGTTTCTTGTCAAGATCTTACTATAGTCAGTTGATTTCTTTCGTTTGATTTCTTCTTGATGTCATCGTCAGAGTTTATAGCGGAGCCGAGGTAGATAAACTGATAAAGACCCTAACCACCTCAAAGTTGTAGATGGCTGTCGTAACATTCTATCCGAATCGTCGATGCTGTGCGTGGCTTGCGTCCAAAGGGTGTGTAATCTTCGAAAGATGCCAGTAGTCCGTACTAGCTGGAAGGATCCTGATTCGCACCGTTTCTCAGGTGCTCCTCGTTTACATCATCATCATAGTCTATAGCCTGCATACTAAACCACACCTCTGTATTCTACTCCATTGTAGAGATCACTTTGCGTTACGGGTCCATCTGCCTTTGATATGTTATTCCATCTGGCTTACTACGGCGCTATGTTTCCATTTCTTCTTCTTTTGTCCTTCTGGTAAATTTTAACCTTTCACTGGGCGGGAATGTTGATAAGGATCATACCCGCTATAACGTAGGCTTCTTCGTCCGATGTTGTTAAAGTGTATTTTTTGACGTCCCAAGCAGCTTACTTACGTTTACATACGTATAAGCGGGAAGTTTAAACGCTTTTGGCTAAGTTTGCCCCTAAGTGCAAAATCTTATATAAATTGCCCTTGTTTCTATTCATTGCATCAGTATCTAAAGCACAATCTAAGGGGTGATTTTTTGCTGTTTGGTTTTTCAGCATGATTTTGTTGGCAGTTCGCGCGCGATTCGTGACGCGTGTCAAAGTAGAAAATGATCAGTGAGCATTGCCATTTCAACATGAAATGCCTGAAAAACGTTTGCAAATTATTGAATTTTATTACCAAAAATCGTGCTCAGTAAAAAATGTGTTTAGAGCACATCGTCCATTTTATGGTCGTCGTAATCGTCCTACTGATCAGGGTACATTAATAATAATCAAATTTGCCGTATATGGTCTGCTGAGCAGCCAGAATTGCATTGCAAGAACTGCTAATGCATCCACAAAAATATACCGTTTGGTGTGGTTTATGGGCCGGTGTCCATCAAAGATGATGATGGCAACAACGTTATGGTCAATGGTGCTCGCTATCGTTCGAAATGCCACACAGCACGCGAATCCATGGACATATTATGAGGCGAAATTTGGTGAGCAATTCATTTCTCGTTTTGGACCTGTGAATTGGCTGCCTAGATCGTGCGATTATGAGAAGTCTCTCCTCTATACGGATAAGCGAGCAACTATTGCCGCCTTGGAAGACAACATAACTCGTGTTATTAGTCGATATGTTGGAAAAAGTATGCCAAAATTCGACATTCCAGATGGATCACTTGAGGCGTAGTCACGGTCAACATTTACACGAAATAATATTCAAAAAGTAAATGCAAGAATTGATTTATCGAACCTTAAAAAAAATTCACTTTTTTCAATTTTAAAAATTAAACGCTTAAAAAATCACTCTTTATATGAATTGAAATATTCTTATTATGGCAGCGCCCAATATGCCCAATTTTGTCTTCACGAAATCCGAGCCCAAACCGCTGTACAAAACCTGTCCTTCAGCGTGAACAATCAATCAGAGAATGTAATATCAGAAATAAAGTACTCGATAACATGAATTAGGGTTCCTCTCCCAAAATGTGTTCAGTTAAAAATATTTTAAATGTTGTAAGTTTTAAATTAAGGATGTGGTTTTCGCTTACTAAAAAAAAAGAAGCTTCATAGCATAGCCTATAAAACGAAATTATATTACCTATGTTTGCAAGACCTAAAATAACCTATTGACCTCTAAGGCTAGCCGCACATTGGAATTGGACACAAATTTGTATCGTACGTAATCGTATGAATACTTACGATTTTTTCCGTTAAATAGGGAGTGACTCCCATTCCCGCTTTTGTATTCGTAAACCAAGTTAATACATTTGTATACCTACATCCATTTTTAATGTTTCAACGCACGAACGTATTTAAAAATCCCAACAATTTGGGAATGTATTCGGACGTCGGAACTACACGTAACTATACGTACGATTAGTTCGCACACAGTGTACGTGCTCCCTTAGTACTTTAAAGGTCTGTGTTGTTCGTGCGTGCTTGTACGTATTTGCAAGAGTCAAATTAGTAAGAAAACGCGTCCAATGTGCGGGTAGCCTAACACTCTGTTACAGAAATGTGTTCTATTTTTTTTTTTGTAAACATTTTTCTAGTTATAATGCCCAGTCAATGTATAATCTTCTATCTGGTTTCCCTTTATAAAATATTTGTTATTCCTATAAAGCAAAATGCATCATAAAAAATGCACCTAACCTACAACCGTAAAGCAATAAAAATACCTAAATACTAAAATCCAATCCATTGCTGGCAAAGCATTTAGATTATAGATTAACCCCACTCATACCTTGGCTTAAGGAAAATTACCCCCAAACGACCATATACCCAAAACGATACTAAGCAGAAAACCCCAAAACCATTGCACATCCAGGCAAAAAATAAAAAATATCGAGGAAATTAATCTTATTCTAAGCACGCTATACACCATAACACCGAAAGGTTCGGTACCAGTTGAAATCCTGACACAGACGCGCGGATCCGATTAAATTGGCAGAAAAAGTGCTAGGAACCCTAATTTGTGTTATTCCCCATTTCGCGTAAATACCAAATAGCTGTGAGCCAATTAAGGCTATCGTATTCGTATGCCTCTGTGTGTAGTCCCTGCTCAACCAAATCCACACCAGGAATTCGGTTCGCTGCAAGGCCATGCAACTGGGCTCGGAAGCAGAACGAATTTTCACGAACTCTGTTCCTGTTCGTAATTTGTTTATTTTGCTTTTGCGTTTTCTTTTTTAGATTTTTTTTTTCCTTTTCACATCCGCAAATTGAACGCCACATGATGTGAATTTGGACGGGCGGCACATTAGAAATTTGATTGCACATCGGCACGTCATCGAAACGTTGACGTGTGGATGAGAACAAAAGTGCTGAACCTTTATGGTGCTGCATGCATCAACATTCCTTTGTACTAGAACTAGATCGATAGATGTCTAGCGGTTGGTTTTGTAAACTTTTGGTGAGATGTGTGCCACCATTAACTTGGTGAACTTGTTGAACGTTGTAACTGGGAAAAAACAGGAGACGAGCATTTGGGAACAGTACGCAAAATCCAAACTCAACTCAAATCCTGCAGCACAAGTCACCACACTATAAAGCATTCATCTACTACTACCAATTTGTGTGTGCACAACAGATTGGATACAGCTCCCATTGCGATGTCTGGGTGGCAAAATTGAAACTACTATTTTTCTTTCCACCATTTTCAAAAGGTAATCGTGAGATCCCGGTGACTGGAGAGTGTGGGTTGTAATGAGAAAGAGGTGTATGTGCCAGCGACGATATTCAAAATCATAAAATAGTTTTAGCCCGACACACAACCCTTAGATAAATACTAGGATCAGACAGTGAATCCCCATCCAGCACGGGTAATATATATGAATCTAATCTCAGTTAGTTGGCTGGCATACATAGCCCTCTGATGGCGGTGGAGCGAAAAGCGTTAGTTGCAACCACCCGCCGTCGCCGCAAACCATCATCAGTAGTTAGTGAAATTATTGCTTTTGTATCCCATATGGAAAGGTATTTTCAAAGGACACCAAAGAACTCTTATGGCGAAGCCAAATAGTGGCTTTGCACAGACAAAGGGTTAATAATTTTAACGTTGAGCTAATATCCTTACGGATTTATGTGGACTATAAGATCTTTAATAGGCGAAGATTTGGCTAGTGGAATGAGATCAATATAAGCTAATGTTGTATAATGGCATGGAAATGTTTTGCATGACCAAAGAGTCGGCAAATAGGGTTAAGCTTGTAAAAGGAAAAGCAATCAATGAAGGGACACAATATTCTGCTGACAATGAGCATTTTTGAGCTAAGAACGTGTATGGAAGTGAATCCATAAACATGTAAATTGGATCCTTTGTTTCTTTATAATTAACATTTAATCTTTGTATACGCTGATGATTAAGAGGGAGTAGCTTGTGGTGGGTTTTTGATTTGTCACAGTGAGATAGAAACAAAAATGCATAGTTTATTATAAATTGTTATCATATTTTGGGAATCAGTCGCCTTAAATATTTCCATCGGGACGTTATTCAAAGGCCGTCGCAAGACGGTGCATACAGGTACAGGCCTTGAGCAGTACATCCAAATAATAAAACTTTATTATTAAAATGTGTGTTCGACGACAGTGCAGACGTGCGGTGCTGGTAGTCCTTCAAAGTCTACTCTCCAACGTTTGGTGGCCAAATTCGAGATAATCAGCCAACACCCGTATATGACAAAGGAATCACAGCCTACACCGATGCGACTGATCCAGGAGCTCAAAGTTAATGAGCATAGACGACGCCGTTTGTTCACTGACTGACGGAGCGTTTGGAAGAGGACCCCAATTTTGGCCGAAAAATCATCATTAGCAACGAGCGCATTTATGGATAAATGGCTATGTTAACGAGCAAAATTGCCATATATTGGACCACGCCATTTAAACATTGACCCGTCCTTATTGGACAGTGAATCCTCATTTAGATCAGCTTCTATTCATATATCTGTGCTTTTAGAAAAGCGTCGCAAAAATTCAAACGGGACCGAAAATCACTCGAAGAATTTGCGTTCGAAACGATCAAGAAGATCTTCATCCGCTTTTGCTAAAGTCTATGCATCTGATGCGCCATAGAGTAGGACTGGGATGATGAGGTGAAGGTCTTACGTAGAGTATTCTTGCTGTTTATCGACAAGGCCTTACTAATCAATTGCATATATTTTGTTGACAGCATATATTTTGATGTCCCCTTAATCAGCACTAAACCCATTTTTGCCGCCTTTGTACTGATAATTGCAAACGCACCTGTGACAGGGAACAATACGAAACCAATTAGTTCGTTGATGAATGGCTTAAGGCGTTCACACAGCAGAATAGGACCTTATATAGACTACTTGGCCGACATAGCCCATTTTCAATGCCAACCGACAGATATGGCTAAATGTGATCCTGATTCAGAATATATATACTTTTTGGGGTCACCGGTGACTCCTACTTGACGTTACAAATGTAACAGCAAAGTGAATAATACCTTCCTGTGCTTATTTGACGTTATTGTGATACTAAACGATTTATATTATTAAGCGGATTGATTTTATCCGGGCTTGACTGTATTATATTCATATTACGTAGCCCCTTCTGGCAATTATATTTTAGGTTAGGTTCACCACAATCTGATGACGGGATATGCGGTTTCTTAGTTTCTCCTACACGACTTCCTAGTCACTGTAGCGTATTCCATGTGGAATTAATAGTCATAGAAGAAGAATAATCTGACACAAAACGTAAAATTATGTGTTAACGATATCCTTGCTTTACTTGCTTTCAGAGTACTGTCGCTCATTCCTTAGGAAGTCTGCGATACAGTTCAGCATTCGCCTTTCTTGGTGCCGCAGCATATTCCAGGAATTTGTATAAGACTGGTGAACTGCCCGTTTCGTTTTTTAGGTTCAGCAACGCAGAGCCCAATTTCATGATTGATCCCATATTTTGTTTTCTCGTTTTACCAATGCAGTACCGTAGAGATACCTCAACCGACTGATATCTTCTCGTTTTGATTATAAATCCTTTGAAAGCTCGCCCACAGCCACAGCATATTTTGAATTTATGTGCGCTCTATGTTCTAGATTCAGGAAATTGATGGTTCCACTTTACGTTTCATTAATTTGTTAAATTCCTAATATGCAAATATGTACCCACTTGAAATGTTAAAAAAGATTTTGAAATATTAAATGAATTATTAACCACGTTCCTTGTTTGTCGCAATGTATTCCACAAATGTTTGCCCAAGAATGAGGTCCTAATAATGTCTCCATGTCTCCAGAATGCGACAATTTCGAAAAGTATTTTCCTATCGCAAAGATGGTCTCGGATTTACAATTACCTAGATTCGAGATGCTCGAAATCACCTGTCCAATGGCAAATATTATCAATTCCACCAATGAAATCGTTATACAGGATGTCCAATAAAATTAATTTTTCCAAGGGCTACAACCACCGACTTGGCCCCATTAATCATTGGCTATTTTGCTCACATTCAATAATATTGTCTACGAAATGATAGTAAAACAAAACGTATTTCCAACCATTCCCATAAGAGGCTCGTGCCAACTCTCTCATTCTTATTCAATGCCATTCACCTAATATAGTGAGTTGTCGTGACGTCCTTCGACCTGAACTTATTACCAAATAAATCAGAATTTATTTTCATTGAAGGAATTAAAGTGATCAATAAATTCTTTTAAGTATCATCACGAGTCCTCGTAAAGCGGATGCCTGTTGAATTTAGAACACATACGTTCCGCCTGGGATGAGTTACCCCAAAGCTCCAAAAAAAAGACACAAATTCAATGAAATGAGAAAGGAAAAAAAGTGATTCGGAACCACTCCAAGGAGTAGACTGGCAACATATTTGCTTTCGAATGGTACGTGATGGGAATCCTGGTTACCCTTAAGTTGCAGTCGAAATGCCTGTCTGTCTGTCTGCGTATTGCTTTGAAGTTCTCAACTGCGGATAGCACTAGGTGGGGAGATGAAAAAATCTATTAAAAAAATTATAAGTTAATCCCTTGTGGAATATTTTCAATTGTTTACAAGACAAATTGCTTCCACGTGAGTCAATATTATAGGGTTAGGTATATGTTGAATGATTTTTGGGCCTCATACCCATTTTTGGTTGCGGAACACGTTAAAATTGCTTTATTTAGTCCCTTTTCGCAGGGATAGGTTATGGGCTATATACTCTGGAGTGGATGACAATAGGGATCATTGAACATATTGAATTTATTTGTTGGGTCGGGTTTAATGGCCAACATGATGTTCGCCTTTATTGAGATGTTGTTTGGGTCAATTCGGGGTACGTTATTGTCCTAATTATGACCTCTCAATGTGTCGTTTGGTTTTATTTGATTGTAAGGTCACTCAAGCTTAGATTTCAATCGATGTTGTGGATAGAGTATGTTAAGGAATAATGATTCGACAGTTTATACCTATTTCACTTAATAAAATCGTATCGCAACTCCTTCAAAAAAACACCTTTATCCTTCTTTCTATTGCGAATAATTAATTGTATTCACACTGCAGTAGCTACCAATCGTTTGATATTCTAATGAAGTCACTTGGGGGAACCACCAGCGTAATGGACATAATCTTGGTCTTCTATCCGCAGGTTTTTTTTTTTTGTTGTTTGCTTGGTCGTTCTGGAATCGTCTGCCGTCTGTAAGGAAGGCGTCTGCAATAATTAAAATTCTTTATCACCAGTGTTTTTTAATTTTATGGAGATCTGATTTGGAATATCACGGTCTCTGGATTTTCACAATAAGGAAGTAGGAAATGCGCTGAATAAAACCAGTGGGAGAGACTGAAGGATTTTAAGGCGCTAGAAGATAATTATATTTTAATTAGAATCATCCGGCTGTAAACTGTCCTTTTGCCTTTTTTCCAATGGCAAGAGGAGTGGGTTTCTTATGAATTTTTTTTTTATTTTGTTTTACGAGACTGAGATTTATTAATGGGGGATATTCCGGACACGTAGCAGGGAAACTGCGATACGCATTTTGTTCAATCAATCCTTCTTTTTTTATAATCATTTAAAGTATCGTTACTTTTGAATAGGGGTTGGACAGATAAAGTAGGAAATTGCAAATGATATTGAATCGATATTTTCCAATGTTTTGGCACGAAGGGTACATATAAGTTCAATTTAGAGCCGGTGAGTCATGGTTGTGTCATAGCCCGTAGCTTGTGAACCGCAATCGGTGAAACTACCTAGAAACCTATTGCAAGTACATGCTAAGAACAGTAGCCACTGCACTACTGATTGCATGGCTAAAAGGTAAGCCGTCTGTGCAAATGTCTTCTGCAGAGCATTCGGGGACGAAAAGGGGAATCGAATCTGTATGAAGATGTCTTATGCCACTGTCCAGCCCCAAAAGAACTCCCCATCTCGTGCATGGAAGCATGTGCTTGAATTTCGTTAGCTTGGGCAATATAACAGAAATTTAGAAAATGCATTAACAGATTTGAATTTAATCCATGATAGTAATCTTAAATGACATGGATACAGACTGGCAGTTTCCCTGAGCACCGTGTCGCGGTACTAGCCGCAGAAAAACCAATAAACCACCACTGTGCGTGTGCAGTGTGCATCCATATCTGCAGTTTTGTATACCAACTTACTCCACAAAAAATGATTAACGTGAAGCAAAATAAAGTTTAAATTGAAATATCATTGGTCGAGCACGTTTTTAAATTCAGTGCCGTGATTTAACTCTGACACCTTCAAGTAACTGAAACATTTATTAAATGTTAACCTTAACACATCCTTTTCTATCGGAAGAAACGCATATTAACCGCTCTAATTAGCCAAACAATGAAAATAATTTAAATAATAGTCCAATAAGGTCTTCTTCACCATAGCGTCGTATAGTAAACACAAGAACAATACTCCCAAAAACAAACAGAGGGTCTTCGGCTTCAAGCCCAATGCCCAAGCACAATGGCCAAACCGAACACACATTACGGTTGCTTGGCCTCATTCATGTGCGGTGGAAATGAATTGGATCCTAATTAGGGACGGGCCTCAACATGGTTTCTCACTCTGCGACTGCGACAAAGCGTTCTAACCGAGGCATTAAGTGTTTTGCCCTTTTGTTCTTGCATGTCATTTCTGTGTGTCGGAGATGCTAATTACAGGCAGGGGTACAATGTTAACTTTGCACTGCACATTTACATACGGATGAACATATAGCTTGAAGGGATGCCCATTCGCATACGACGCTGTTGTAGTGCAATTTTACGATTCTGTTTTATGACAAACTATAAAGTGGCAGATGTTCTCTACACGAAGGACGGGGGGTTATGTAGCTGCAAATGGATACCGTGATCTGTTGGCAAACAGTTTTGGCGATGGTGGATTTTCGTCGTATAGGGTCGACAGGTTAGACAAGGGGATGACGTCGTGGGATTATTCCACTGTCTGATTAGTTTTCATACGTTTGTGCCCATAAACGACAGTGCTGAATCAGAAGCTAAAGGCAACAACAGCGATGTTGTCTGTTCACGTGTCTGCACATAAATCCGCTACCATATCCAATGGTATTATATGATAATGCTTTGCCCATCACACCCGGCTCGCAGGGTGGATGGGGTGACTTGGCTGGCTAATCAAAGTAAGTTCATTAGCTTCTGTGTCTTGATGGGATGTTGTTGTTGTTGTTGGCCCCTTGTCAACACTTCCGAAATTCAGTGACCGTGCGGATAGGTTATGAGAGAATATAATTTTGCTAAGATATTCATAAACTATATTCATGGCCCATACAAACATCCGTTCATTAAAATTACTATGGCGGCATTTGTGCATGATTTGTGTCTCGTGAGGACTTGCTGGGTATCGAATGAAAGTTGACAAGTAGGTATGTATATTTACACATGTCGTTTGAAACTTCGTTCAAACTCTATTGTTATGATTCTATTTTATTATTTAAGCAGAGAAATTGTATTAAAAAAAAAAACTGCAAACTGGATTATAAGGTACGGTTCTAGTCCATTTTAGTTATTTCTTATGTTGCTTATTTTGCAAGAAAACGCGAGTGAGTCTTGCCTCTAATGCATCTCAGATGTCATTAACAAGAAGCCCGACACGTACGAAATAAGTGCGCGAGCCATGAGTAATAAATGGCGGCAAGATCCACAAACCACTATCGCCTTTAGACCTCGCCAGCCTGTGCGAAAGAGATATAATGTAATGAAAGCCAAAACAGCTTCGGATAAGATTGATTTTACTGCTCACGTGCTATATGCCAACGAAATAAGGACAATTCCGTTGGGAGGAATCTTAAGACCCTTAATAGGGCTTGCGGTGGGCTCGTACAGTCTAACAACGAAAAAATATATTCAGAAAGTTTGACAGGTAAAGGCTACGATCGCAGGAAACTGCCAGAACTTTTAACGATCTCGGTCCTTGTTTCCCTCAATACCTCGAGAAGTCCTACGCCGCCGCCCGATTCTAGACCAGAAAACCAATGACAGCATTGCTAGGCATATATCAGAAGTGCCGCGTCTGCTGGATTTCAGCAGATGATCCCCAAGAAGATAACCATGGTTCGATTACGAATCCCATCGCGCTCATGTGGCTTAGTAAGAACGTATTTCTCCACGCTGCACAGCTACTAATGACACCTTTGTGCAAAGGAGAAAAGTAGACAAAAGGGAAGAAAAGGGAATACAAGAAGTTCGCGGTTGAATCGATAGACATAATAGATGTCATTCCAGGAATGAGGTTCGAAAGATTCGCCAGAAAGACTTCAGAACCCGAACCCGAACTCAAACATAAAAAGGGAAACAACAGAAGGAGAGTCAAAGTCGGTGCTGAAAATGTTGAAGGACCATGTAGGCTGCTAAACGGCGATGATGACCAAAATCTCACACTCAGGCAGTCAAAAAATCTTTCAACCTAAGTCCCGTCAACCTGACCAAAATGAAGTAAATCCAATAAAGTTGCGGGAGCTCACGGCTTACCCGCTAAGCTTTTTAAAGTCATATTCTGTAAAAATATGGTCGAGTCAAAGTACCTAACTATGCCCGATAAATGAAATTTTATCTGCGCCAACTACGGAGGTATAAGTCTACTTAAAGATTCTATTTGCAATAAAGTTTGGTGAACAACCTTTTAGGTACTGGAAAATCCATTATTGTCGAAATTTTCACACTACACCAGGGGCCTGTAACACAATACTACAAATACTTGTAGTACAAGTGAATTTATACCAGTGTATCACCACATTTCTGTAACACGAAACTACTAGTCGACTGGCACTTCTACAAGTGTAGCAGGCAAATACTGCAAGTGGGAAATTTCGTGATTATCCTGTTTCTGTAACTCAGAACTACAAGTGTAGAAAAAAAATAAATCTCACTTGTAGACTAGTAGATGAAATCTTACATGTAATTTAAGTCTTGTAGAGGTTTTAATTAGGCATAACTATTGAATCTTTTTAACGAATTATTTCAATAAATTTGTTCATCGTGATTGTGTCCATTTTTATTAACCGTAAAAGAGTAGGTATCATACGTCATCATTTTTGTATAAATGTATGATCCCTATTTAGGAAAATGCATGGCTGCTTGTAATAATATGACATTAAGTCATAGAAAAAAGCATAAAAAAATAATTGTTGAAGTTATAATGGGTGATTCATTAAGACCAGTGTTTTCAATTTTAAATAGAATACATAAAATGAATTTTGCTGGTGGAAACTTTATTATGGCCTGAAAGAACACTCTCTGATATTTACGCGAGTTTTGTTGGCTTCCAAATTCTAGATCGTAGCTAGCTTATCGACGAAGACTTTTGACTTCACATAACCCCATAGAATATAGTTTAAAGGTGTGATATCACACGATCTAGATGACCAACATGCCCGAAACACGAAATTAGATAGCTGTCCACCAAAGTTATTTTTCATAAAGCCATTGTTTCAGGCGCTGCGTGCGCCGTAGCTCCGTCTCGCTGGAACCAAGAGGAGACAACTCGATTCAATTCTGCCAAAAAATAAGCACGTCCATTTTTTTCAACAGAGTCTTTATTCATTTTGATTCATTCGTTTGTTTATGTCTTTTGAAATAAACACTCTACAAGTCGAGTCAAATTCTTATTTGTGTTACAGAAATAATCTGCACTTGTGAAACTAATATAGTGTTACAGGCCCCACATCTTAGAAAAGGCACAGGAATTTTAAACCAACCAACACCCACCAGCTCTTCATCGTATTTAAGGTTGCCTTTGATAGCAATGACAGCAGCCCTCAGATCAAGCGAAGGACTACTCTTGCCAATTGCTGTTTCTACGTTTTTAAAATGTAATGAGTAGCAAAGCCCTTTCACGAGCAACTAAGCAAACGTTGTATAAGTCTCTGATCACCCCTGGACCTGGGGTGCTATATGGCGCAGACATAGACTCTGTCAATGTTGGATGCAAACACACCCACTTGCTTCGAGCTAAAAGGGTTAGAAGGCAAAAGGAGGGTTGGAAAGGGGTCTTCAGCCAACATGGCGTGCGCAACTGGATGCAGCTTGCGATGGATCGAGCTGAGTGTAAAGGCATATTGGATCATAAGTCCGTCGCATCCTGGACTTTACTGCAGCGTCATCAAAAGTAAAAAAAGTATCCTTAATTTTGAATTTGTAACTTATTTGTCTACAAAATAAATGAAGAATATATTTAAAATATATTTAACGTTGTCACACTTTCTGTCGAAGATCGCTAAAACTTCTAGATTGCAAATATATTATGTACTCTTAAATATAAATAAAATATTAATGTTCACATCATTGGTGTCCATAACCCGATTAAAGTTTGTACTTGTTTGTAATTATTGTCCTTAAAATCAAATAATTGCATAGCCGCCTTCAGTTACCATAACGTAGACTCCACAGATGAAACTCTACAAGCACTCGTATCTCGTATTATAACTGTAACAAAACAATGGACTCGCAGAACAATTGTGGCCGGGTGTTAATTCCGATGTGCGGTTTCCAAACGAATTGCCATTTTTGCTGTTGCATCATCAAACGCCCTATACGCCCACCAAAAGGCGAAGCTTCGGTTGCCTAGGTACCCCTGGATGTGTATAATTCACTGAATGGCATATTGCTTCCCCATATATATATATATACATATTTTGCATTAAAAGTTAACGCTTGGTTAAATTTATTTAATTAGTGGCTGACTTCTTTCTATTTTTTGGGGATTTGGCAAATCCTCCAGCATTGAGTTCAGACACACAGGACCGCACCCAAATTGCTGGTGGTTGTTCATTTTTTAGCACACCCTGGTTAGAGGGTTCATCTTCTGACAGTCAGTTAGAGATTTTTGAATGCGTTCCGGCAACCGCTGTGGTTTTGTGCTTCACTGGCGATGATGCTTCTCCCTCTGGTGCGTCGTGGTTTGGTTCTGGTTACATGCAACATTAAATATTTCAATGAAGCTGCCTTATAGAGTTTGGTTTATTTTAAAATGTTAAAATCAATAAGCTGAGAGGATTTCTTTTTCTGTCCAAGGTATATTATTTTATGGAGTTTTTAGAAAGTCCTTGTTTTTGAGTCGAAGACCTCTTGGAAAGCCTGCTGTAAAAACAATACAAACTGATTGATGAAGTGAAAACTAATTGACCAGACGATGGTTGTTGGGATTCCTTGAAGCGAACAATTTTGATTGGTTTATTTATTCACCGTGGAAACACAACAAATTAAATTCGCATCAGTGAACACTGTGCGGCTAAACAATGGAAGGATTTTTTTTTTTCTAATAAAAGTGGATCCTTCGTAGATTTATCGACAAGTAGGGGGAATTTAAAACGATTTTTATGGGAACATATTATTTCAGTACCTAAACATTTAATTGCGAGGCATCTACCAGATAGGGCTGAATCATGAATGTACTGGTCCGATCCTAGGAATTTATACATGGTAGGTAAGGTAGCGTGCTGCGACTTAGGTCGTTGTCATTCAAGAGATGCGATGGGTAAATGAGTTCTAGAAGTTATAGTGTGAGACTGACTAGGAGTCCTGAAATTTAAGCATCTATGGCTCAGGCGTATACAGTTCTCAATAGTTGTAGGTACCTATAAAAGACGGCTCAATATTAACAACGAATTTCCTTAAAAAGAGGCAACTTCAAAGAAACTTTAAAAAGTCATATTTTCCAATTTGAACGCCAAAAATAAATCAGAGAAATATAGTTGTGGCTAACACATTGTTTGCGGGGAAGGAACGCGATTTCATTTACTATACTTGCAAACCGTCACTGTGATAGATGTCCTAGCGGTATCATTAAGACATAGAGGCCCTCCTACGCTCCTGACAATGCCCAACTCGCCCATTAGGAGTTCCTGAGGCATTATTGTTGTTGTTAGTAAGATATGATATATTTTCATCCGAATACCATTTATGCATACGAGTAGATAGGCCGAAATTGTTTTGAATTTTAATTGCTATCAATATAAAATGAATGTACCTACTTGCTAAAGAAGAACAATTAAAATCGACTGTTAGTGTAAATGGAACAGAGGGAAAGTAAACTGACCTGACGCTCATGGTACCTTGGCCTACGCCTCTATACAAGCTAAAATAATTGTTAAATTCACTTAGTACATTAGGATCTTCTTATGATATAAGGAAATTCATATTCAAATTTGTAAAACAAAATGGCTGACTCTTTTGTACCTCTCCAAATGACATACACGGATAGGAAATCAAGTGAAAACTCAAATTGACAGTTTTCAACAAAAATTTTGAAGACCAGCTGCAAGAGGAACGATTTAGGGGTTTTCGAAGCCGAAGAATCGCACTTCTACATTCCCTATATAGTCACCATCATTTAGATTTGACCACGAATGGGCACCAGCATTAGCGTTATTTTCTAATGCACACACCAATACTCCATATGTGTGCAAATTCAAACAAATTTAATTGACAGACGAACATTTCGTCAATATGGTCATACTGCTAGCATATGTCCAAAAATGATATGACTAATTTCGAATGCATCGGTGAACCATTTTTATTTCCCTGAAAGTGAATTCAGAAGTAAATATAGATTTCAAAGCTTTACGTTGTAGAGGAATTAAGATTATTAGGCATGAGTAAAACCCGAAGACATTTTTAAGGCCTTCAGCACACGGCTCGTATCGTCATCGTAGCGTCATTGTCATTTCATGAATTTGCTGTGCAGCTATGAGATAACAAGAACAACACAGGTATTAAACCTCACACGACGCAATTTTTAATCGTCAAAATGCATGTAGGTACTTACTTGATCAATATTCATCTGCTGAACTATTCCAGTTCATAGCTCTTTCAGTAATAGTCTTATTTGAATAGTCTTAAATGTTAAATATTGTTTTTGTATAGATATTAGTAGTTTTCTATATCAATTAAATGAATTTTCTAATATCATCTGATATATAAAAAAAAAAACGTATAGGTAGTCGTCACGACGATAAGCGACCGACACTGCTTGACGATAGTCGTCATGTATCATATGCATTGACGAGTCGTGTTCGTGTGCGGTTCCCCTCAACTTGGGCGCCCCGTAATCATCTCGAAAATAGGCTTTCATTTTTCGTGATAGCCATAGCTCAGTGCTGAATATCTATCGGACGCAGTAGGGTTAGACGAATGTGCACTGGTGCGCCCTAGATGTAGATAGGGTCCACGTCAAATAGGCTGCGAATACGTTTCCTATTTTTTTTTTAATTTATGTGAGCTGTCGATAGACAAAAGTGACTTTTGTTTATGAATACACATTTTCGAAATCTAAATTAAAGTTAAATTAACTTATTTAATATGACTTAGCCGGAACAATACGTTTGCCCGAAAAACTTTAGCCCGTATTTACAGAAGCCCGTAAATGCAAGCACAACATTTCGAAGTTCACCTTAAAATAAAAGCCTGCAATACAGAAGACCGAACATTTTCAAAACACCGAATTTCTTACGGACTTTATCATTTTTCAGGGGAAATTTTTGTAAACAATAAAAAAATTAGACTTTGCATATACATACTTAACCTCGCACTTATTCCAAATCCTATAGTGATCACAATTACGGCCTTTTGTTTTACGGGTTTTTTTCGGTTAGGTATTTGATTTACGGGCGTTTGGAAACGGGCTTTTGGATTGCAGGCAAACATACCCAGCCCGATTTAGCGGAGACTCTAATACATGAATAGGTAAATTTAAAGATGTCAGTCAATGACATGTGCAAACATAAAGCCACTATAAGGTTAGGTTCGGGTAGATTCAGGGTTGTGAGGAGAACCTCACAAAACACTAGGCACCTTAGTGGGCTCATCGCGATCACTAGGATAACCTATTAATAGAAGGAAAAACCTAAGCAATTTAACCAAATCATTTTATCTACACAGATCTGTATCTGAAAGTCATTGTCGTTTGGCATGCTTCCTAAAGAAGACAGTGGCCAAACAGGAAATATTTTAAGCAGTGCTTAATATTTTCAAATAGGATTGAGCTACCGCTTTCTTAGACAGAATTGTCAGAGAAAAGTCACTAGATTGTTTTTTAGCGCCAAAATTTTTTTAAACATCGTCAAGGGTCTTAAAAGTGCGGACATGGCTAAATCAATCGGGTCTCCGGTGACTTCTTCTTGGAGTTACAAATGTAACGGCAAAGTTCATATACCTACCTACCTGAGGAGGCGGTGATGACAAGGACAACCATAACGACTTCAGGGTTCAAGGCGTTGATATAGCATTTCTTGTCAGTATTTTAACGTAACATTTTTCATTTATTTGCATATGGGCCCCGTCAATCCGACATTATCACGTTTTCAATATATTAAAATATTTTTCATCACATTTTATGCACTCGAATATTTGTTAAGCGTTCGAGTTTCAATTTCGAACCGCAAGCCATAGCCTATATACGCATAGTGATTCGCATTTAGGTCCGCGATATAATGCGATTATCTTCTTAAAAGTAGCTTTGTCACAAACTAATCCATTTTCCAATAAAATCAACACTCCCCCCAGAACTCCAACACATCAGCTGATTAGTATGCTACCAAGGACATCAACCTCTCTACTATACGATGGTAATTATCATTCGTTTTGCTTGTCTATGCGTGGGTGACGTTCACCAGAGCCTGCTTTTATCCTCTGTCCGTATATACAGATACTTTGCACACCCCCACAACTTGTATATTGAACGCAAAGGATATTCGCAAATATCGAATTTATCCCATTATCCTGGAAGGATGTGGCTGTAATCTATTTCCTTATAATTTCTTGGTAAACACAGCGCCAAAGTGGCCATCATCATTCCCGCATTGATATTCCATCGAAGACGCAGCCCTACCATTTAGGAAAGGGGAAATTTCATCGTCTATATTATCCCATAATACAAGACAAGAAGGATTAGTTCGCTTGATTGGAATCCATGGACTCTGCAAATAGCTACGTTCTCATTATCCGCCCAGAAAATGTTTCGTAAGTTCGCTTTGATTTTCTTCTTTTGGTGTCCAAATTTTCTATAGTTTGAGGTGTGATAAAGGTGGCATCTTTTATCTCCCCGTATATTTGCATATCCCTTGGCGTATGACGACTTATTTCTGTCATGCGAACATTGTATCTGTCCCAAACGCACCCAAAACTAAATGGGGCGTATTTTTTACGATGTCTTAATGCAATTTATATTGAAGGAAAACAACTTGTACCTAATCCTTTAAATTCAAAAGAAAATTGTTCGCCAGAGACTAATAAAATCAACGGCGTGGAACTTTCATGATGGCTCTGCGACTACGATTTCCGAGACTCAGGTTTCCGGGGGTAGAAATCAAAGATCCCGACTGTTTTTGCGAAAGGATTTACTGCGGGCACAGATACGAAGAGAAAGATAGACATTGAAAGTGCTCATTCCTCCGAAATAATGTCGATGATGATGATGACTGTGATGGGGTTAGGTTAGAGGGTATTATGTATTAATCGGTTTGTAGCTAGATAAGAGGGTACAAACGGTGCGTGCCTTGACTGGGTAAGGACAAATTTTTTGTTGCCCTTAAGAGATTTAGGAGGGTGAGACGAATATGTACGCGTACATCGTGATGGTTGCTGGTTTAAGATTTTATGGTCGATAGTAGTTCTTTTTGATTATTCTTTACATTCAAATCAGCAATTTTCTGCTTTGAGTTGTGTTTGCTGTTTACCTTTTGAAGATATTAATGGCGAAAGTGCATACATTTCACATCGACGAGGTAACTTAGCGGTGGTGGAAAGTTGGGTAAATGTAACCCACTAACTGTGACAACTGTGGAAGTAAGTGGACAAACAGAAGAGCAGATTCGAAAAACTGGTTAGATACCCAAAATTAGGTACTTAGTGCATATGCGTCACTTAACGGACACGAAAGGGAAAGTTCCTAGTGGTAAAAAAAGGACCAATATTAGGCAAAATATTTTGAGCTTCTTCCAAGTAAGACGGAAATTAATGACGATTACCTTCAAAGCTCAGTTCCACAAAATCGGCCTCATTCGTGGCAACGCGCGTCAATAAAGGAAAAAAAAAACAAACTAAAAAAACACAACTTCTTTTATAGTACCGTTCTAAAATGTAATCAGCTTAAATGTTTCGTTACCTTAATATTTATAAAGAAACACGTCTGTCACCACATCCTCAAACTGTGAATCAAATTAACCACGTTGCGATCGACGTTGGTCAAGCTAAGATTAGACTGTATGCCAATTGTGCATATGAATGCCAACAGGCAAATGACCAGATTAGCTGTCAAGTGACCAAAATGTCAGGATTATGGAAACTGTATATTAGACTATATGACCAAAATCACTAATATGGTCATATTTGATGTTCATTTAAGGCATTTGTTATTTATTGCCAAATGTTGTAGTAGGGTAATGCTGTAAAGAAAAACAAAGCAAACATTTAAAGTTGGAAATTTTCTGGTAGTAGAATAATAGGTATGTATTATTTTAACTTATTTGTTTTTGGTGTTTCACTGCTGGCTTTCAGTCAATTCAACAAATTTCATGGCATCAAAAAATCGCCAATTGATCTTCACCAACTCATCTGTTCCTTGTCCAGAGCGCTTTTTTTTATGCTGACTAATTTGTTTTAAAAGTAACACGCAGACCTTGCCACTTCGCTCGGCAATCTAACCAATCGTCAGGTTTGTCCAGCTCAGCGGCCACCTCTTTCCATGCTTGATCCTTTGGGACGATTTGCGACATCGTAAAGTCCTGGTCGGAGCTCGACAGCCGAAATTAATTTGCGGATGAGATCGTCTGACCATTCGCCTTTAATTTGCTTTGTCGGTCTCTTTCTCGCCCTGTCAGCTTTTGCTTCCTCCATCATCCTTGCATCGCTGCCCGCTTCGATTGGGCTCCCCAAAGACATGTAGATGGTTCCGAAAAGTACAAAAAGAAAAAAAGCAAAAACACAAAATAACTAAAAAAAGTAAAACAACAAACAAAATATACATCAAGTGAAATAAGCAATCGAACCAATGAAAACACATGACGAACATTAACAATAATACAAAAATAACTAGCACAAAACAAATAGATAGCAAACAATTTCTACACAAACAAATTTTCGCAACAGGACAAAAGTATACATAACCACAATTATTGCGGAAAAGGACAAGACCACTAATTAAACCTAAACAAATTACAAAGAATAGATGCAATTAAATAATTTACACAAATAATAGATTGAATAATCCACAAAAAAAAAAACGAAAATGAAAATAAATCACAATTCCACGAACTCAAACACCGATGACAACAAAATAATTCTTAATCTATCAAAAATGCCAGCAATGCCACAACGAAATTTCAATAAAGTGCATATGGGCATATGGCTTTATGCTATAGCATACGTGCTTATTGTCCGATTACACTATATGCTATTTGGGCATTGTTATCTGTCAAAATCAGCCTGGTCATATGTGGCATTTAGGACATTAGAGCATATGAGATATGCCCATATTTTGACAGGAGAACTGTCAGAAATTGGCATTTTATGACCACTTGGCATACAGTCTAATCTTACCTTCACTCGTCTAGTATTACAAGATATATTCTGACCACTTCCTTTTTGTAGATAAATCTAACAAGACTCGCACAGAGACCTTGTAGAGTTGAACAAGGAATACAACTATTACGACCATGATTTAAGAAAAGAAAATTTGTTTTTGGACCGTCACCACAGCCGTGAGGAAGGAGTTATGGTATAGGGCGCCATATCGTATCTATTATGGAAAGTTCGATTTGGTTTTTGTGAACTGCAGAATGACAGCACCTTACTACAAATCATTTTCCAGCAGGACATTGCGCCAATTCACACAGCTGGAATAATTAGGACTTGGTTACAGTTACAAGACCAAAATATAGATCAACTTTCCTGGCCACCCTACATCAAAAATGTGTGAGGTTGGTTGACACGAAAGGTGTATGAAGGTGGGAAGCAGTATATCTACCAACAAAGAGGACCTTATTGAAGGTATCAAAGTATGGCCTCGGCCAGTATTTCCCTTGATCTTTTAAAATCATTGTATGATTCTTTAAAAGACCTCATTTTTGAAGTAATTCAAAATAAGTGAGGTTGTACAAAGTATCTACTATATATATATATAATTGTGTAAGCTATAGTAAATAAATAAAAATACTTTTCTTAAAAAAAAAAATATTTGGTTTTCATTTTAACTAAAATAAACAAGGTGATTCTATTCTAATGTTACAAAAGCAAATTCACATTTTAGTGACTGTTAACAAAATTGGTTTCGAAAGTACCGTTAACTTTAAGAAATTTCTCAAATTTTGACAAAGTCTCAGAGAGCAGTCACAATATATAATTCCTTATGTAAGCACGGAAGAAGTAACGGAATCACTTAATTCTAAAAAACACAATGCTGGTAAGATTTGTCGGCTACCTCATCATAAGGGTTGACCGGAAAATGTTGTCAAGTGAATAAACTAGGCCAAATAAAAGAGTGACAGATGCTATCAGCCCAGTATGGCAAACAAGAATACATACCTACTGCCAAAAAAATTAGCAAAACTAAATATTTTGAAGATTTCTGAAATCCATAATTGAGTTCCTCCAAGTATTTCAAGCTATAGTTACGCGAATACACAGTTGCAGTCTTTCGAACAAAATAAGTCTGACAACTTCGAAATTTGTATATTCAAATTTATAGGTTTGTTCCTTTGTCAAATTACAGTGGTGGGGATGAATTCTCTCTCAGCAAGAGAAACTTACGAAAAAGTAAGGGAACGATTTTGTAGTAATCTATCAAAAATGACCGATACATTTAGATTTTGCATAGACTGAAGTAGGTATTTGATTGACATTTTCGAATTTTCAAGTGACTGACAGCTTTTCCCAGTATTTCTACAATAAATTTGTTGAGAAAATCTATTCAGATTAGTGAAGGTTGAAGGGTTACCTAATATTTTGCTCTCTCAAAACCGCTCTCTTTTACGAATTTTTCGAGTTAAGAAACGGACATTGGGTAAAAATTCCTAAGAAGTTTAGTAAAAATTCGTAAAATTTAAAGATTTAAATGTTTATAAATTTTTTGTTTGTTTTTTTTTTTCTTTCTTTTTTTTTACCTGACTTAAGTGTAAAATGTAGTTCAAGTTGCTATGCCGCCAATTTGGCTTAAGCTGTGATTGGGGTTTTCCCTACATCTTAGCTTAGCGATGTGCCAAAAACACTATTCCAGCAGAGAGGTAAGGCTAAAATCCCTAATGAAAAGTTAAAAAAAAAATCTCAAATCACCCGTTCCTTGGAAAGCAGTTAATTAATAAAACAAATAAGAGTAGGTATTAAAAACGTTTATATACACTATTCTCATTTAAATTGTATCTCCAATTACCTCTACTAAATTCTGTTATCCATTAGCAATATTCCAAACAAAAATTCGTCTCATTCCTGACGTATCACCATGCTGACATTTCAAACACAGAATTTCCAAAAATAAAACACGCATTGTATTTAAAAAAAAAAAAAAACAATCCACCCGATAAAACGCGGTAAAATGTCTAAAACAAAATCCCCTACGGAAATACATCGCTTGGTTTATATTTTTGACAACCCATCCACCAGGAAATGTGAAATTAAATTGAAACCCAGTTTGTAAGCTTCGTACAGTAGAATGTCTTTGAAAAGTTTACAATTTTTTGGAGAAGAAACAAAAAAAAACTCAAACATGCTGCCTACAAAGATCCGGAGAATGGTCGATGACAACAATGGAGCAGAGTATTTTTTTGAATTTTTGAGTCATCCTGGAAAAAAGGCGCAAAAGCAAACATATTTGGGAAAAGGAAGTCACACGAAGGACGATATGGCAGGACAAACAGTCTCATTTCTTTTCCCCATAAAAACGAGACACTGACAGCACGTTATCTAATAAAACATGTGTGGATGTCCTTTTTTTCTGCATGACGATGACGACAGGCTTTCTTTTGTACTTTGCCATTACACGTACCTATACATACTACTCGTTTGTGCACGTTTGTCAAAGTAACTTTTTTTTCCACAGACGACATTGTTTCACTTTTGGACAGAGCACCAGAATCCAGAAGTGCCTGAGTGGAGACAATAGGATTTTTTGTGCAACAATAACGAACCATGTTGTCTGAAATCTTTTCGAACTTCAATGGAATTACATAGGTGTATCTGTATACGTATCTGGAACTATTCACCACTTAAAGGCCTTAAGCCTTAAGGTATCTGCAATCAAACCACTCGGAAAATTAACACCACACCTTTGGATTGTGTGTGGAACCGTCTGCCATCGAAAGTCGCTTTAAACACCACAGAGTGCGTGGTGTGAATAGTTCTCACGTTCGAATAATTAAACTAAATCGCTGAATAATTAAACACATTATAACGGCTCAAAACGTCAATTAAAATACAGATTACAATCAACAAGTTGATACGCAACGCTTTCGCATAACATCGGCTGTCGAAAGGTTTACCTCTCTGCTCGGCAGTCCCCACTCCTTCCATGTGTAGGCATTGACAAAGTGTAGTTTCCTTTAGAACGCCCGGTTGCGGATACGTATGTGTACCGCGTGGGGGTGAATCGCTGTAAATTACGACATATGCGGTTAATGACGTATTGAACAGAGAGGTGGTAATTACAAGTTGGGTCCTTACGGTTGCTCCATGTATGTGGACGCATTAATTCGCAATGAATTGCATTCGAACATGAAATTGTTTGAGCAGGTACTTCATCCGTTGAAGATAGTGTATCTGAAGTGGGTGGGTTGGTAATAGTTTTGGTGGTTTGGGTAAATCGCTGAAGAAAAATATATTTCAAGGTCCCCGCAAGGAGGATATATAATTGATGAAAATTCATTATTGTGGTAATTACCTTTACACGCCCCCATTGCTGGGAGACAATAATTTAATTTCCTCTTAACGCATTTGCTTTGTTGTGGGACGTTTTATTGAGGGGCGGCTATTGTTTTGCTATGTGCCTTATGTCCTCATTCAATTACCTTTATTGCATTATATTGATAGAAGCTATTCGTCCTCGAAAATAATTGGCACTGAAAGAAATGTAATAATGTGGATCGAGAAAATGGAATGAGTTTGCATTGAATTCTTAAGGCCTACCTAGATGCCGTATTTCAATTTAACCTCAAATGGGAAATTTTTATGTTTTAAGTAGGTTACACCATACCACGTCTATTTATGAATAATTTTTGGTGGAAAATGTGTCCATAATTAGCTTTTACAGACTTTAAGGTCCATTAAGTCCATTCGGTCGTTAGGGCTTTTACATGCTTAAGTGTAGTCTTTTCTCGTATTCGGTAGTAAAATCAACTGATCCGCAATTTTTCCGTTTTTAGAAACATGATCGGGATTTCCGCTGATGGATGTTTGCGTTCCACTTGGTATAGGCTTTTCTGACGTTCATGTTCAGTGCGACTTTCAATTTGATCTGTTAAGCGGTGCAAATCCCTCCCTTTGATGCCACTTCGTCCCGCATTGCTTCCTTCATTTTGTTTCTAAAGAATGCTGTAAGACTTTTCAACTTATTTTTGTGACAGTAAGATTTCTTAGATTGCAGTTTTACGGATTAGACAGAGTGGAATAGTTCGCCAGTCTTTTTAATAACGATTGTACGAACAGTACCTACTACTACAGTAGCCCCAACTTACGTTAAGACGGTCGCACAAATTTGTCTGATTGTTCCGTTGTGCTTGTCCCTGTTGTAGATCTATAAGACCGTCAATTTGTATCCCAAGTTGTAGCATTTTGGCCAGAAAGTGCATGTAACACCGGCCTCTCCGGAGGAAACAGAAAGAGCATGAGAAGCGTGGGATGAAGAAAATAGAGAGGCGCTACTCCAGGAATAATGTTCAAAAGGTAAACAGAACGTGTCACGCGAACAAGACCGAACAGAGGCCCTTACGAATATGGAAATCTTATAGTAGAGCCACTGTCGGTGCTGAGGATATGCAAAAACCATTTCTGTAGCAATCCAAGCTCAAGTCTAACAAAGTTGCTGGACCGGACGGTTTAACTGCCGAGCTTTTTAAGGCAGCGGGTTATGACTTGGTGGGGAGCACACACCTACTTGTCTCCAAGAGTTGGTCAGAGGAAAATATGCCTGATGAATGGAAATGGAACCTCATCATCGTTTGCCCGATCCACAAGAAAAGAGACCCTCTAAACTGCGCCATCTACAGAGTCATCAGTCTCCTTAACATCACTTACAAAATCCTGTCTGCCGTACTGTGCGAACCCCTGAAACCATTTGTCAACGAACTGATTGGATCCTTTCAGTGCGGTTTTAGGCCCGGTAAGTCCACAACCATTGAATAACTACAAATAGAAGTGGACACAGCTCATTTTGAAGCGACATACGGACCTTCATTGCGGAGGAAATTTGTATTAAGTTAGTATATACATATACCACCTTTTTCTAGGTTCGTGCATTAAGTAAAATTAATTTCCCAAAATATTCCTATGTTTATTTCATGACAGACGATGCACCTTTTCTTTTTTTATTCGTCTCATTGACAACATGCAAATGAAAGAGAAACAACAATTATTTTTGTTGTATTTTATTCTCCACCGATTGCATAATTGGTTGTGGAGTGGAAGTGGAATATGAAAAGAATAATGAAATCAATGATCGGGTATGTATTTTTCGCATATAGGTAGTTAGTGGTGGTTGGTATTGTAGGCAAAGGGTATTTTTAGCATGAGGAGACTGATTGGGATTTTATGAGAATAACAATGTGGGAAGAAGGTATATGAAATAAAAGATCGGTTAGATACTTTTCGCATATAGTGGTGGTGTGTGGGGTGTGGTACTTTTAGCATGACAAGTGTGATGATGATTTGAATTGATATTTAAGAAAATAACAATGTGGAAAGGGGAAATATGAAATCACAGATCGGATTCTTTACAATACATATTTTGTATTTCTTCGATATATGTGCAGCACTGGTGTCGTTGTGGTGGCTTTTGGACTTAGGTGTCAAGGTGTGGGTGGCTAACCCAGCCTTAGGTGTCAAGGGCGGGCTATAATGATTTGAAAGTTATGGGGTGGGTTAGCTTGTGAGGTGCATGGTAGGTGTAGAAAAATCTCTGCATATAATAAAATTGTAAATTTTGAAATGTGTGTTCCACTATCACGTAAGAAATACTAACCCGATTGGTATGGATCTTTTTGGAAGATTTAGGCCTTAACAATGAGCACCATTTAGGTTCTATTATCTCATTGTAATCGGATTATTCAATACGGCAAATCAATACTAAGCCAATAATTTTCTGTTGTTGCTCTGGGGTGGTGGGCGTAAATCGCAGAATAATGTTATGTGGCTTATGTGCGAGTAGGATCTATTAATTATGATATTAAGATGATATTCGAGCTCAAAAAGTGAGTCTCGCAATTGTGTCCGTCTGTCTGCGTGTTTGTTGGTAGGTAGGTGCATTCTAGACGACAGGACGGATTTGTTTGTACCTATATGTAGTAGTTTGTTTCAAACTGTGCATAATTAGGTACCTATGCGGTTTGTACGCTGACAGTTCGAGTTCATTTGTTTAGGAATCTTTAGAAACATTGCAGATCAGATTAGATTTTTGCTATACGGAATTAAGTAGTCTGGTGTTTATTTTAAAATAACTTAATTAGTAACGCACAGCCCAAAACGGATAATTAAGTCTGTTTTCTAACCACTGATCAACGATCACACGAAAGTGAGGAAAAATGAAAATAATATATATGTAAGAGAATTTGTTAACGACTTTTACATTGGCGCGCAAAACAATCATACCAGGTATACCTACTAAATAGCTGGTTCGGAATTTCCTACAATTACCCTCTATCTCTTTACAGAGGGTTATTGAGCGAACTAAAGGAATGCGAATTGCTCATAATTATCTCCAGACCAGAAATGACGACATCTGGCGGTTAACCCCAAATAACGCAAGCAAGACCATCACGGGGCTACTATACATATATGAAATCAAACCTAGCACTTTAAGGAACACCGTGCTTTTCTAAATATGTACATAGTGAATATGTATCTATCTAATATGTAGTTATAAATTCCGATATTTTCGGGACTAAAAAACAGGCGGGGTCCACAAATCGCAGGATTTTACCTATTCGCTAGTAGTTTTATCGAAATGATTATTAGTGGTTATTGGAAAGATTAACAATTACTGCACCCGGCAGGCATTGCTCGTGCCTAGGAATTTTATTGCCCAGATTCTGGTCTGTCAGCATATAGCGTTATCAGAATAGCGCTTTTTTTAACCTTTGGGACAATTTCAACAGGAGCATTCTCGGGCCAATACCTAAGATTGCTTGCAAATTTGAACTCAATCGATTTGGTGGTTTGATAGATATAATATTTTTGAGTTAATTACAAAAAGAATTACTTAAATCGATGCATATTTGACAAAAATATAGGCAAAATAGTGAGACTCTAACATACATTTATGCATATCTTAAAATCTTGTGTAATGTCAGCAAGAAAGCCAAACTCATTTTTATTCAATTTATCCTTCCAAACTGATCACCCCTTGCATCGCCCTCCCTCTCTTAAACTCATAAATCCTACACATTGCTATTGATACTTGTTTATAATATTGCATCTCCTTTCCTGTCTTCCAAACCAAACCAGTTCCCTACCCTGTTACGTCATTTCAGAAAGAATTGTATACTGATGGCACCACCTCAAACTGGTTTACAACAAAAAATTACCCATCCAGCATTCCTTAGAGGGATATTTTTGTTGGGATATTATACATTTTCTTGTTTTCGTTTTTATCCAATGTTCAATCCCAGATTATGCCCAGATCCATTTCACAAACCCGCACAAGCGATCACAGCGACGTATGGACCGCGTAGCGGATGATTGCTTCGGTGCCGTTTCTATTTGTAGTTATTCAATGCCACAACTGACCAAATATTCACACTACGTCAGATCCTGTAGAAAACCCAAGAAGTCCAAATCGATAGATACTCACCATCTATTTATCGATTTTAAAGCCGCATATGGCAGTATTTATAGAGACGAGCTATACAGAGCCATGCATAGTTTTGGCATCCTTGTCAAACTTGTCAGATTGTGCAGAATGACGATGGAGAACGCTCGCTCGTAAAGGTCGGAAACAATCTCACCGAAACCTTTGATTTCGACAAGGTGATGCACTGTCATGTGACTTTTTCAATATCAGACGTGAAAAAATTGTGCGAAACTCACAAGCCAACAGCAAGGGCACAATTTCCCAAAAGTTTGTGCAACTAATTGCATACGCAGACATTGACATAATTGACAGAACACAGCGAGCTGTCACTGGTGCGTTTGCAGGTATCAGCTCAGAAGCGGCAAAAATTGGTTCAGTGCTGGATGAGGCCAAAACAAAATACATGCTGTCAACGAGAAGAGACACACAACATCGACGCCACGATAGACAGCTATAACTTTGAGGTAGTTCGGGACTTTGTCTACCTCGCTCCGCTATTAGCTCTGAAAATGACATCACATCAGATATCAAGCGAAGAATTGCACTTGCCAACCGCTGTTACTTCGGCGTAAGAAGGCAATTGATTAGTAATTAGTTGTAGATTGTCGAGAAACACCAAGGAGACCCTATATAAGACCCTCATCATCCCAGTACTGCTATAGCGCAGAAGCACGGACCTTGAAAAAGGCGGATGTACATCTTCTTGGTCGTTTTGGAAGCAAAATTCTTCGGGTGAATTTCGGTCCCGTTTGCGTTGACGGGCTTTGGAGAAGGAGATTCAACAGCGACATCAACCTGGTCAGAAAAGTACGTATCAGTCGACTAAGATGGCCAGGGCATGTATAGAGTGAATGTACATCAACGCCGCCTGAACATTCTTTCATTCCAACCCGGAGGGACAACACATCAGTAGAGGAAGTTTTTTTTAATTGATTATTCGGCGCATATTTTCTCTATATGTAAGGATATTGATGATGAATATACAAGGAAGTCTTACTACTTCGATTAACTTTTTATTCTCCCAATATGAAAAATGTCTATCATACGTCCTCTGTTATAGATAAGTTGTTTGAAAAACAGTAAATTATTGAAACAACAACTTAAAGAGTCCATTGTTCCTTCTAATTGTATTTGCTCACATCCTGACACCCACAAGTTGGACGGCCCCTTTCTGTTTGCCACAAAAAAAAAAAAGAAAAAAAAAAAAGAAAAAGGGATCAAGAAAAACGCAAAAGGTACTCTTCCTGTTGAAATAATATTATCATAAAACATGATTCATCACCTTTTAAGTGGTTGGAATTATTTCCGCTTGAAAAGATGAATAGCAAAAAAGTAAAATCCCCCAAAGCACATACAAAAAAAAGAAAGAAAGCAAAAATATTGAGATATCCCAACAAGGACAAACGCATAAAAAAAAAATCTCAAAATCAGATAAAAAAAAATAAGTCCTTCCTGGCTGACGTCCTCTCAAAAGGATGCTAAATGCTTGAGGGGATTTCTCTTTCAAATTTAGCGGCTTACACAACAATTGACTTAAGGATGTTCTCTCTAATATTTTTGTAAATATTTAAAATCGACGGATCCTTTTCAATTGTTAAAGAAAATAATGGCTCGGTAAGGTACATATAGAAAAAGGCGTCCTCTACTATGATGCAGATGGCCTGTCGTATTTTATTTTTTAATGTTAGACCTACTATTCGAAAAACAACATTTAAAAGGAAAACAAATTTGAATTCTACAAACTACAACACTACCGATTATAGTGGTAATGGATTTCCCGCAAGAGGCATCTGCTTCTCCACTAGCCCAGACTCCAGAGCTCTAACCTCTAACGATCATCCAGTTCGACTCCTCTCGAGGTTACAGCGAATTACATTTTGAATACGAAATTGGGATTTTCCCGTTTTGCATACGAATAAGAAGTTCATTGCGGAATACACGCCACTTGCGTCCATGACACCACCAACTAGATTCGGCAAAAAATTAAAATTATTTTTCCATTTTCGTGCAGCGATTTACGAATAGACCGAGCCACGCGATGGAAATGGAATATGGAAAACCGATATAAAGACATTGGTATAGCTCAGCCTGCAGCCAAAGAAGGACCATCATCCGAATTTTAAGCCCAAGGAGTAGAAAATTATTAGGGCGTCATATGGTTTTAATGTCTTCTTATATTTTTCCTTCATTAGCATAACGAAAACATGGAATTGTCTCCCGGCTGACTTAATAAGGTGGAGCTGCCGCCGCGCCGTCAAGCGAATGATTTTATATTCTTTTTTGTTTTGGGGAAATATGGCGGCGAGTATCCGTATGTGTGCGCGATGGTACATCTAACATCTTGCCTTAGCTTCGTCGTGGGCAGATGTCTTCGTTCGGTTGGATGTGGGCGTGCGGGGGTGATGTGATAAAAGACATCCTTGTGCAAATGAAAACGTAAAGGTGGTTTAATTTCCATTTGCATTCCTAAGTAATATGGAAATGTTGAATTTTTCTGCGGTTAAAAATATGGTTGGCTTCATTTTGTGGTTTGGAGGAAGTAGAAGATGTAAAATTCTTGTTTTTCAAAGAAGTTCTGAAGATGCCCAGAGATTTTTGCATAATCTTGTCGGAATTTCATTAAAGTGGGTTGTCTATACAAGTGGTGCTTTAAATCTCAGTCAGAGTCGGACTGCCTTATACAGGCGATTAAAATATAGTAGACACTACTTAAATGCAATTTGGGGTCTTTGTTAAAAGTCGTCGTATTTATTTCGCGCTTTGCTTAAATACTCACGCTTATATAAACAATAAGTATAGGCACTCTCTTTCCTCAACATTCTGGGTAGACAATATTCGAAGCAATTCAAGCACAGATCTTTGCTGAGGCAAACCAATAATTATCCCAACTTGGGCCTATAGGCGTATATATACCAGATATTGACGGTCAAAATGCCAACACACTGGATTCGTTTCTTAGCTGCAATCCTACTAAATACTCTATTGAAGTGTTATCGGCTCTAGACTCGTCAGGCCACAACACCATATCAGCAAATTCCTCGTGATCCGACTCCGAACACCAAGTTAAAGAAAAAGTTCAGATAGGACAATAAGGGATACACAGCTAGGATAGACTTAACAGCTTCTTTAAAAGTCCTAACTGGTCGTAACGTGCGGATTCCGGCCCTGATATGGTGTCAAATATATGGAATCCCAATAGGATAAAGAGTATCAAACCAAAAGAAAAACGCATGCTATGACTCGAGCTGTAAGCAAGCTATTAGATTAAGGGAGTTGAATTTTCGGTCACACAAAGCCAACCCATCTGAGGGAAACCGAAGTTTAAAAGAGCCAGAAATAACTACAAGGACTTTATTAAGCGTGTCCTATACACCTATACACATAAAACCATTTTTTTGAGAAAAAAATATTACAATATCCCAAAGGGTAGTGAGCACCTTTTGTCATTTAAAAAAAAATGAAATATTTACAACAACACTCCAGCTGTCAGCTCTTTACAAGAAGCTAATTTGCTCGCTGCACATTTCGCAGCCGGCTCGACGCTATCAGATTGCGCTGGCCAAATTACTGTGTAAGCTTTTCCATCTATCCTATCTTCTGGACTCCTCCCGAAAAAATGGAAAACTTCATTTGTCCAATCCGTCCCTAAAAAGGCGATCTTCTCCATCCACCAATTACCGACCCATGGGTGCATGTCATAACGCGCGGTGTCATAGCGCTCCACACAAAATGTGCTGATAGTTCAGGAAATTCAATTCGGCACCGTAGTCAAGAATTGGGCGTTTCGAGAAGCTCTCTACAGCGAATTCTCACGAAATACTTGAGACTTCGTGCGTACAAAGTTCAATTCAAGAACTGAAGATTACTTACCAGGCAACGCGAAGAGAGTTCGTTGAATGGATTTTGGAACAACAACAAGTGGATGCTGATTTTTCGAACAACCATCCAGATCTTGGCGATTTAACCCCACTGGACTTTTTTCTTTGGGGTTTTTATAGTCAAAGGTTTATGCAAACAACCCCAGGACCAGCAACGCCTTGAAAGAGGAAATTGGGAGGTGTCAGGTGTATTAATGAAATTCAGCCACATTTATGCGAAACGGTCATAGAAAATTTCAATAAAAGAGTACGTACTTCCCAGCCAATCCGTGGCGGCCATTTATCATTTATTTATAATCTGTATATTCTAAGAATCAATTTAAGCTTTCTAATTAAAAATCTGTATTTTCTATCAAAATTAGGTACATTTTGCGTGAATTATATGGGACACCCTTTATAAGGCGCTCATTCGCCCCAAACTAGACTATACATTATTCTCATAAGTGGATAGTACTCGCATTGCTAGAAATGCTCATCAGTTTATGATTCAGTATATTTTCAGACGTACTATGAAATATACAGATTCTTTCAAAAGCTGTCAACACGAATGTGAAAAAGCTTGCCCAACTCTGTCTTTCCTCCTCAGTATAACATTACAGACATTTAAAGTCAATGTGCATCCGTATCTCTTGTGTTATCAGCTATAACCATTTCCTTAATGCGCGCCCGCCTGTACTACACCCTATATTAAAAGAGTCTATACGCGTGTTTTTTACAAGAAAAATCCTTGAAGATCATATTGAATTGGATCCATTCTTAGGCCTGAAACACACATGCGATTTCAATCGCGGGACTGTTTAGTCGCAAAAAATGAAGCACACCAATTTCAATGCGCATCCAAAATTATGTGCGCACATTCACATGGAAATGTGTGTTAATCTAAATCCTATCAAACTTTGGGACGATATGTAGGTACAACTAGATACAACTTGTTTCATTTCATTGCACTTTCTTATTTCCAGTAACGTAAGATCACAACAGAATACTGCTGAAAAACAAAAAGTGTCGGACCTCAACTATACAACTATACAACTTCCTATGGAATATAACGTCAGTCAGACCATAATGCAAAAAGTCTGGGCCAGAAGTCAGTTTTATCGCTAGGAGTGATTTTGGGACAGTAGCTCCCGTAAATTTGATAAACAAAACTTGAATAGTTTCGCCACACATTGAAGCGTATGATTTTTCATAAATAAATTACATCAATTTATTTTATTGTAAGCCCGAAATATCATATTTCAGTCGCATTTTGAATATTGGTCTCAAACTCTCAACGCTGAGATCAGCTAAATGCGTGGAAAATACAGCAGTACCATCAGGGTAGGGGAAGGTCATGTACCTTGGTCCGGATTTCAGTTTTTGCAAATATTTTATATGTCGTTTTATCATTAGTTTTTGTTTTTTTGTTAGTTATTACCTGGGCCCAGATTATGTAAGACGAAAACGATCGAACGCTATCGTTTCGACAGTAGCAGTCTCTGTCTATTGTTACAGATATGATAGAGACAGGTTTAGTGAAAACGAAAGCGTTTTTCGTTTCGTTTTTTACATAATCTTATATATGAAGTCTTATATATGAATGGATTACCATTCCTTAGAAAACTTAACTTATATATGCCAACCTCAAACGGTCCAATGTACAAGACATGATTGTACCTTGGTCCATGGAGTATTGTACCTTAGACCGAAAATATTATTGAAGCTCTTCCTTTAGTTTAAAGGCGAAAACTTTATTTTTTTTCAATAAAAAGTAAAAATGGTACCATTCTTAATTTATTTCGAAAAAACAGAAAAAAAGCAAACCAAAAATCTTAAGTTTTTTTGATAACATTTTTTTTACTTCAAATGTTTTAAATAAAAAACAAAAGATTCTTTACCTTAAAAAAACTTAACAAAGGACTACAATATTATTTAAAAACTTATTTTAAAGAAACAACATAAAAGAAAAAACAAATTTATCACTTCAATATTATTTCAAAACATCTTGGTCATGACTTGGACCGGACCAAGGTACACGCGCTACGATAGGTCCAAGGTACACGAACACCACTTTAGCCAAAAAAAAAATAATTTTGACGTAGTATTGAAAACCCATCCGTACGAAAATGTGTTCCTACAAAAAGATAATTAATATACTTTTACCGAAATCGTGCAGCTGTACGTTCAAAAATAACCTGAGAAGAGAAATGAACAGCAGAGCAACATTTCTCAGAAGAACCGATTTTTGGCACTAGGACCAAAGTACAATCGGACCAAGGTACACGACCTTCCCCTATACAGCAATTTCGCATTCTGTAAATTCGGGATATCTGCTGGGTACAAGTTGTATAATATTGGCCCAAGGACTGAGCCCTGGGGAACGCCTGGCGGCAATATGCAATAAGTTGGACAAAAGCGGTTTTATTTGAGCATAATGAGGGGCGTTCTCAATGAATATGTCGCGCGGTATGCCGGTATAGTAATGAGCCAGTCAGACTATAAGTACAAGACATCTCAAATTATGCATACAAACAAAATCGAGGCCGTCTTCCTAAGCCCATAAGTTTTAAATATGTTCAATGCATTAGCACATTTTTAATTTGTTTCCTTTGGGCACAAAAATTCATAGAATAATACACTTTCACGAATAAATTTTAAATAATCTCCGTCAATCGGTAAAATGCTCCTTACGCATCCTGTGCAGCAATTTTCAGTCCATATGTTAAATCTCGCATTATTTTTACTCAATTGTGCACAGGTGGGTATACAATTGTTAAGGATGTTGTCCTTTGAAAATGTGCCCCAAAGGCATTCATTTGCATTTGCACACATATGCGTTCGTTCGAGAGAGAAAAAAAAGGAGAAAGTTATGTTTTCTTTACGTTTTCATCAGATATTTTTGGTTGTTTTAGAATTTGCATTTTTCCATCTTTACACACATCTATATCTACCCCTACCAACAACGTATTGGAATATTTTGTGCATTACATATTAGGGGTAAGCTCTGTCTGAAAACTAAAACGCAAGTGGGTGGCAAATTCTGTGTTTGGCAGATGCCGTTGCATGGTAAAAGAAAATCCGATTTCCCCGAGAAAATAAAATGCCATTTCGGAAATAGGAAATCGATGGTACCCTAGGGACAGATTTATCCTGGAATCTGTCAATGGCACTGTGAACTCTGCATCCAGCTATGCGATGAGGTTCAATTGCTTTTGAAGACACATTTGCCCTATGATATGTCACGCCCGTGCTTTGTTGTAAATTAGAAACTTGATATTTGGAAACCTTCCCCCATTAACGAAGTGCACAAAAAATTGCTGCAACTTTTTTAAAGGAGTTGCTTAATATAATAATGATAAATAAATACGTTTGTCAATTTTATTATGATGAACAGTCTCTGGCCCAATTAGGGGTAATCCAAACAAAATTCACTCGCTAAAAATACTGAAACTTTGATGTTCCTTAATAAGCTCGACATGCCTTCATTTGTAGCAAATATATTATTTTGTTATTGCAAGCACCATAAATTTCAATTACCCCATGTTAACAGCATTATTAAGTATGTATTCCATAAGTGAATATTCCTTTTTAGAAAATGGCAAAAAGCTCTTAAAAAACCGTCATTCCTTAACGCACCATCTATAAGGAACGCATGGCGTACACTTGTTTCTTGTCGTTCCATTTGAAATTCATTGTTTCTACGACGACGGAAGAATTACATGATAGGAAAAACCGAAGGCACAAGTCAATCCCATAAATTAGGGTGCGATTTTCGACATCCTTCCCACCCACAACCAACGGATTCCTTTCAACTTACATCGTGTGCGCCACATTTAATATGCATCATCGCAAATAACCGCAAAACAGCGAACGCGTTTCTTCTTTAATAATGCATGCAAAAATCGTTCTTCCCCAGGAGGAGTATATAGGAAAAAAAAAAATTATGACAAATGTACACTTCGACGAGTAAGAGTAAGTATGAGACCGGGGGAAGCCGTCGCGCATCGGCTTCTTAAGATAAACTACTCCACTGCCAAGACGGCGAACAGATTTCCATAATGTTGTGAAAAATATTATAGCAGAAAACACTTTGTGTTTTGGGATATTTTTTTTTTTGCCAACAAGGATCTAGTTCCATAAATAACATGCGAAATGTGAATGCTCCAGCGGGAATTTATGTTGTCTATAAGGACAGCGAAAGCCAGCCTGCCTTACTTTTCGGCGCGAAGGAATGGCAATAAAGTGAAACATTAAATGGGATGTCATTTCGGCTGGGGTTAAGTGATTTCGAGCAGGTGCGAGCAGTGTGGGGCGGGGGTTGGTATTGTACACGATAAAAAAGGATTTAGGGGAAGCTGATGGAGTAATTCGTGTGGGGTGTAGTAAATTTCTTTTTGATGTTATCTAATAAGAGAAGAACATCATCTAATGTCCGAAGATTGTGAAAGTATCCGTTTTAAATGACAACCCTTTTTGGTATAGAGCTCTTTATGTGATTTATTTGAAGCGAGCCGGTTAAGGAATTTAATAAGACGATGATTACACTGGGAATAGTACATTGGGGACTCGTTGTGTTTGTTCAAGTGGAACTATGACCACTTGTGAGAAATAATTTCATTATGTCCGAAAAGTAAACACATTCCAGATGAGCAGTCGCAGCAGTAATGCGAGATGCTAAGCTCCTCCATGTTACTTGAACCGTGAAAGTCATGAATTATTCTGTCTGTGGGTCTTGTCTCGCATGATTTTTCTATTCGAGCCGCCAGTTCGTGATTCTTTTAAGAAGCTCCCTCAGATCAATGTTGTAGTTCGCCTTAACCGAAGGCCTTGGATGCAGACCGTCTTATTTATACTTTGCTACAAATCTGGACCTTATCCATCAATCAATCCATTCTGTGATAATGGATTGTTAGTTGTCTCCGACGTTTAATAGTCTGCAGAAGTGTTCTTTGAAAATCCAGAGGACTGACGCGGAATCTACTAACGTATTACCATACTCATCACTAATGCAGTTTTCTACTCGGACCTTGTATTTTTGGGAGGGTCGTTCAACTAGTAGAACTTTTAAATTACAGTAACACATATCAATTGTAGATTTGATCACTCGCTTCACCTTTTCGCCCGTATAGCTCGTGGGATAGAATCTCAGCATCCCGGTCCACAAGAAAGGAGACCCCTTCAACTGCGCCAACTACAGATGTATCAGTCTCCACATCGCATACAAGATCCTATCTGCCATATTGTGTGAACACATTAAACCCTTCGTAAATACCCTGATTGGCCCCTATCAGTGCGGTTTTAGGCCTGGAAAGTTCATTATCGATTAAATTTTCACACTTAGGCAGATCCTGGAAAAAAACCCAAGAAGTCCAAATCGATACCCACCAATCTTTTCATCGATTTCAAAGCCGAGTATGACAGCATCTATAGAGAAGAGCTATACAGAGCCATGTCCTCTTTCGTTTGATTGTGTAGGACGATGATGGAGAAAGCTCACTACTACATCAAGGTCGGTAACGACCTTACCGAAACCTTTGATGTCAAAAGAGGATTTAGACAAGGCTATTTTTTAGCATCATACATCTTTTCCAAAACTCACAGGCCAACACCCAAGGCACGATCTTTCAAAATTCTGTCCAATTAGTTGCTTACGCCGATGATACCGACCTGGTCAAAAAACTGCGAGTAAGTCGTTTAAGATGGCTAGGACATGTAGAGCGGATGGGAACAAATGCTCCGGCCCGTAGAGTCTTCGAGTCTGACCCGGGGGAACAACGCAGTGGAGAAAGACCTCGCCTTAAATGGCGCGCGTAATTCGAAGGAGACCTCAACCGACTAGGAGTGCGCAACTGGAGGCAGTTAGCTAAGGACCGGGCTAACTGGAGAGATTGTTAGTTGAGGCCTCGGTTCACCCCGAACTGTAGAGCCGCCTAAGTAAGTAAGTAAGCTCGTGGGAAATTCTCTCAGCAGCCCTTCTTTTCATCTGTAGCATAGTGATTAATAGGTAATCATCAGTCCTCACCGAACCAATGGGTTTCTTATTATCAGTCACTGAATAAGCTAAAATGTAGAAGAACTTATATCGTGTTAAATTGGTATGGGCACACATAAATAGCTCTCTCGCAAACTTAGTTTTCTCTACAAAGTTTATTGCTCGGCCGACCTTCTGAAGTCTCCACCTACCGACTTAACTCCGCGTACATTTCAAATTTCTGTGCTTACTATTTTGTATATATCACAAGTAGGTACTCTGAATCCACCGAACGAATTTGAGTGCAGCCTTTAGCAAAAGATTTAAAAATCATTAAGACACTTTGTCAAAGCTTCTAAACTTGAACCTTTAGAAAATATAAATTTTAAAAAATGGATTAACATTAAGTTTGTCTATATAGTCGAGCGCTTCCTGTTCCCCACTGGGCCTCCTTGAGGCAAATACTCTAACCATACCTACCTAATCAAGTAATGAAATGTACCTCATCTAGTACCCTACTACCATTTGATTTATGAAAAGAAGTCAAAATTCTGAGAACTCAATATCAAGATACAGTAGAATTTCTTCCATACACACATGCTGACAAATATGTAATACTACCCCAAGAAAACACTCGAGTACGGGTTAACATTTCACCGAAGCACTTTAAATTTAATTTATTTTCAGAAAGGATCAACGTACGAAAACCTGTATCTCCTCTCTCTCTGGCATTTTATCAGCTACAGATAAATATATACTCGGTGTATCTAAGCGCACGGTGTTTCATATATGTACGTTCATCAAGTATATACATGCTCAGACTCACATCTTTCGGAGCATTCTTAATTTACCCCTATGCAAATCAATGCCAGGGGACCAGACCCTTTTGCGTTAATGAGTTTTATTATCTTGTGTAAGATAGGGAAATATAAAAACAATATAAAACGCATTTCCATGAATGACAGAAAACAAAAGAAATTATAAAAGAACAACGTTCCGTATATTTAATATAACATAAAAAAAAAGATCTCGTTCTACATCTTTTATACAACAACAAAAAAAAAAAAAACATAATTCTGTGTCTCCATTTAGGTATAAACGTCGTGATTGGGGATGGTCGAATTTCTGCGCCTTTAATGCCTGTAAATAAAGGATAAAAACAAACACACGTGAATCACCATAGCAATTATTACACCGATCCACAATAATAAGTTATGTAATTCTCATGCATATCAATGATATCATAAAACCAGCTGAGCTTTCATTTTCCACCATAATATTAAATACACATAAGCATTCATCTGGATTTCACCCTACCAGACAACAGTACCCACAGCTGGGATTGGAGTGAGAAAGTAACCCTAACTCATCATCCATCAAAATGTACAGCAATAATTTTTAAGAGAACATGGGAGAACACCATCCCTATATTCCAATCAGGTTTGGAGTGAGAAAGTAACCCTAACTCAACATCCATCAAAAATATACAGCAATAATGTTTAAGAGAACATGGGAGAACACCATCCCTATGTTCCAATCAGGTTTGGAGTGAGAAAGTAACCCTAACTCAACATCCATCAAAAATATACAGCAATAATGTTTAAGAGAACATGGGAGAACACCATCCCTATGTTCCAATCAGGTTTGGAGTGAGAAAGTAACCCTAACTCAACATCCATCAAAAATATACAGCAATGATGTTTAAGAGAACATGGGAGAACACCATCCCTATGTTCCAATTAGATTTGGAGTGAGAAAGTAACCCTAACTCAACATCCATCAAAAATCTACAGCAATGATGTTTAAGAGAACATGGGAGAACACCATCCCTATGTTCCAATCAGATTTGGAGTGAGAAAGTAACCCTAACTCAACATCCATCAAAAATATACAGCAATGATGTTTAAGAGAACATGGGAGAATACCATCCCTATGTTCCAATCAGGTTTGGAGTGAGAAAGTAACCCTAACTCAACATCCATCAAAAATATACATAAGCAACCCTCCTCACAAGCGCATCCACAATAAAAACAGATGCGCAAGAGAGGACCGCACAAGCACACTGCATGATAAGACAAAACCCAGAAACGCAATAAAAAAATATAATATGCAGGGGAGGCAAGTCAACATACCCACACTGCAACAAATAACGCATCTGAGTGCGAAACCAGGTGTGGCAGACAAATCACCCTTAATGCAATTATTTCGCACCTACTCAGCTGGTTATACTCCTATGTAATAAATGAATGTTAATAAAACTGAACGAACTAAACGATCTACGTTCATTGAATCTGCTCAGTAGTACATATTATGTAAACTATATATATTTATATATATATATATAAAAAAAAACTAACGAAAGAATTGCCAGGCAATTCAGTGAGAAACTCACCCCGTCTCCAACTCCTGCCGCCGCAAAATTCACTGGCCGTTCCTATTTTCTTTATTTTCTTTGGGCCGTTCCTCAATGTAAGTCTTTTCTTTTTCTTTTTCTCTTTGTTTTATTTACTTTTAATCCTTTTCTACCTTACTCAACGCACAATAATTTTAAGCCAACCGCACCGCACAAGTAATTACCAAAAACTGACCATGAGCCGTGCGTTTCACATCAAGCTCAATTACTACCCCCTCTTTTCTTTTATATTCATCTGGAGTAGTGGATATCATTACTCTTAACTTCCTACATTGAAGGACTGTCTCTTTAGACACAGTGAGCGGACACAGGAGCGAAACAAAGCCAAAACTACAACGACTAACATATTTTCCACTACTTATAAATTACCTGCTTTCATTCGGCCATCCTGAAATCTTCTCGTCTCGAGAATGAATCATCACGTTCGTCGTCAATCCGAATTTCATCGTCTTTCTCTTCACCGTCTTTCTCGTCACAATCGTCAATGCCTCCATCCATAATCCAGGGCTTCATTTTATCTACCGCAATTACCCGCTCGTACTTTCTTTTGGTACGATTAGAGCCCTTCATATCCACCACCACATAGCGATCGTTTAGTAACACTCGTTTAATAACAAATGGACCACTGAATGGTGGGAGTAACTTTCTGCTTGTGTTGGCAGCAACCTCCCTTTTCTCCACAAGAACCAGATCACCAACCATATAATGCCTCGGCATCTTTCTTTTTTTGTCAAAATACTCCTTCTGTTTCTTTTGCCCTTTCAATATTTGTTCACAAGCCAATTGACGCTCTTTAACTACATCATCTACAGCTCGGGAAAGTAGAGAGATCTCATCCACCAACAAAGTCTCGTCTCCGCCGGCCCTTGGTGCATAACCAAAAAGTAAAAGGCTGGGCGTCGTACCGGTGGTTTTATTGGTAACATTATTAACAGCGAATTGTACATCCTTAACATGCTCGTCCCATTTCTTCTCCTCTAGTGTTGTCGACAATAGTGCACTTAAAACAGTCCTATTAAGGCGCTCCACTTGCCCATTTGCCCTGGGCGTGGCAACCGCATTCAATATGTGACGCATATTATTCCGTGTGCAGAAATCCTTAAAAAGTTTGGCTGTAAAGGCACTTCCCTGATCAGAAACCAGAATTTTAGGAATGCCATGCACTTTGAAAACATCTGTTAGGAACTCAGTAACTTCTTTCGTTTTTGTCGTTTTCACCGCCTTGAGGAAAGCGAATTTTGTAAAGCCATCAATGGCAGCCACGAGATATTGATTACCTTTCCGACTTCTTGGAAAAGGCCCGAGATGATCGATATGAATGAGACTCATCGGTTCAGAGCCTTTCGGAATGGGATGAAGAAATCCTTCCTTTTTCCCTGAGATCTTTTTATTATAAAGGCACCTAATGCAGCATGAGATATATTTTTCGACATACTGCCGCATACGCGGGAACCAATAGTGTTCGGTCAACCGATTTAATGTTTTTTCTACTGAGAAGTGTCCCAAATCATCGTGAGACGCTTTAACAACTTGGTGTCTCATACCTTGCGGCACAAGCCACTGAAGACCTTTACCCGTACACCTGTAAATTCTTCCGTCACGAAGCGCGTAGTCTCTATGAATGTCTTTATCATATGCGGACTTCGGAGAACGCTTCAGGACATCATAGATTTCCCTTACTTTTGCATCAGTCAACTGTCTTGATAATACCCAATCGGCCTCCGTTATCCGCATAACATCTTCTTTTGAGGGATTCCTACTCAAGGCATCCACATGCTTCATGCGATCACCAGGCCGGTACATAACATCGAAAGTAAACTCCTGTAATTGTAACCACCAGCGCGCTATTCTTGGCAATAATTCTTTCTTGGCTTTAGTTGCCTTTATTGCATTGCAGTCAGTTACCACCGTGAACTTCAATCCAATTAAATACGTTCTGAATTTCTTCAGGCTCTCCACCACCGCCAGTGTTTCCAGCTCATAGGAATGAAATTTTCTCTCAAAATCTGTGGTTTGCCTACTAAAATATGCAACCGGATGCAATCGCCCATCTTCTTGGTATTGGAACAAAATGCCTGCTATTCCAAGAGCACTGGCATCCGTGTGCACTTCGGTTTTACTTATCGGATTAAAGAGCGCTAAGATTGGGCCTTCGGCTAATGCTGTTTTCAATCGGATGAATGCATTCATTTCATCGGAAGTCCATTTCCATCCTGTATTTTTTCTCAATAACATTGTTAGGGGTCTTGTAATCATTGCAAAATCCTTTACGAAATGGCGGAAATAACCGGTTAATCCGAGGAATTGTCTAACATTACGCACATTTCTTGGTGTTTCAAATTCTCGAACAGCTTTAGTTTTCCCAGAACCTGGTTTTATTTTTCCTTGGGATATTTCAAAACCTAGAAATGTTACTGTAGACATTAGGAATTTACATTTTTCCAAATTTAAAGTAAGTCCCTCACATCGAAAAATAGTTAGTACCCGCTCTAATCCACTTAGTGCCTCATCCACAGTTTTAGCATGCAACAATACGTCATCAATATAAATAGAAGCAATGTCACCTACGGATTTCAGTATTTTATTCATCAACCGCTGGAAAACTCTCGGTGCGTTAGTCAAACCAAAAGGCATTCGATTGAACTCATACTGTCCCGAATGAGTCACGAACGACGTAAATCGTTTAGCATTTTCCGACACAGGAATTTGATAATACCCCGATTTTAAATCCAGCGTAGTAAAAAACATTCCACCATGAAGCTTGTCAATCTGATCATCAATTCGAGGCAGGGGATGATTATCCTGTATGGTTACCAAATTCAATTTCCTAAAATCTATGCACATCCGCTGTTCTCCAGTTGGCTTTCTAACCAAAACAATGGGCGACGAGTAGTTGGAATCAGAGTGACGAATTATATTATTCTTTAACAGATCATCAATTATTTCTTGAACAAGATCCTGTTCCGCTTTTGCCATCCTATAGGGACGATAACTGAATGGCTTATCATCCGTCAATCGGATATCCATTTCCGCCGACTTTGCACAGCCCAACTCTTTTGTATTACATGCAATACAATCACGGAACTCCTCCAGCAATTGCATCAATTTTTTTTTTTCTTCTTTTCCGATTGGCCCAATATGTACCGAATCCTGCCAATTGGAGTTGCAAGGTTCGTGGCTATATATGTGTATACTGCGAATCGTTTCTTCTACTTCCGTACACTCTCCAATTGGCCATGCTCGAACGACTACTTTATTTTTTTTGACATAATAATCATGATCAGATAAGTTTATTATAGGAACATTTGCCATCTTATTGTTGTCCACTGATAACAATGTACGAGGGACACATGCTTCCAACCCCTCGGCACATCTGATACTAGCATCGACAAATATATCCCCCGTAATTTCATCTGGAACCGTTGCTGTAATAAATGTCATATGCCTAGGTGGAATAATGTGGTCTTTTCCCGCTTTCAGTTCAACTTTTCTAATAGTCTCATCCAATACTTCGGGTAATTCAGCAAAATTATTAATCAATTCAGCGTTTGCTTGCATAAACTGTAAAAAAGTACTCGTTTTGATGGCTACAATTCCAGGTTGTTCTGTAAATGTCTGTCCGATTAACACTGGCTCACTTTGTTCATTATCTTCGACAACTACTGCTTGTACTTCTGCTGATACATCATCGACTTTCAGTGTCAAATTTGTTGAACCAATGCTAAAGGTTTTTCCATTTCCATATCCATTAAGTTGTCGCTTATCTAGATAATTAATTTTTAGATCTAACGCCTGGGCTTCGCTTTTTGTTATTATAGTACACGTACTTCCAAAATCAATAAATGCAATCGATGGTTTATTATTAATTGATATTTTCTTAAAATATTTTTGATTATTCGTAGTCCCAGGCATAAGATCAAGTCATGCCACAGTCTTAGTTTGCGGTTCCTTTTTAGCGCGGCTACAATCGGTTTCGTCATGGCCTCGGTTACCACATATCTTGCATCTTCTTAGGGCATTGTTGTTTAAGCATTTATCCGCATAATGCCCCACCTTTCCGCATTTAAAACAGGTCAGCACTCTAGGTTTGAATTTTTGATCACGCTTGTCATTACTTGAAGAAGCCCGGTTCTTATGATGCACATTTATTTTAGGTCTATGATAATTGAATAAAGACGACGTAGAATCGCACACGCAAAGATATCCATGTAAGGATTCTGGAGTTTTGTGTTGTGCCGATTCAGCTCCAATTCGAATCATATTATTATCGATACCCCCAATCAAACATGACACTGCATTGGTGCCCATTATGTCGCATGCATTCAATAAGGTCATTTTTTCACAAAAATACGTACTAAAATTTTCGTCGGTTTTTTTCTTGCGACGCATCATTTCTTCCAGAAGCTGATAATACCTTTTCTGGGACGGAAAAGCAGTCAGAATTTTTTCTTTCCATTCGGTCCAACTATATTTTACAGATTTTAAACCTCTATACCACGTTTCTGCATTTCCTCTTAATTTTGCCATTGCGAAATATACCGTTTGGTCTTCGGTCCACTGATAAACATTTTGAAGTTCATCAATCTTCGTACACCACTCCCTGGCAGTTTGATTGCGATCATCCGGATCAAAGCGTGGTATATTATCACCGCGAAAATTAAAATCGTTCTGTCGGTTTGCTAAAGCATTAGTAATTGCATCAGTAAAACGATCCAAAGTATCATTAGTTAAGCGTGTATTATACGACTCTCTCTTCTTTGAGCAGGACGCCTTCAAATTGCTATCTTCGCTGGTGCTTGACGGAGAACGGTGACGATGCCGGCTATGTTGCCGATTACTGGAACTTTTACGCTTAGGCATGTTGTTTTTATCTCGTTTCTATCTATTATGAATTCGAAGTAAACAAATAGGTATGTAGATAAAAAAAATATACCTAATATATGGCATAATATGAGAAAGGTTTCAATTCGACCATCCGCCAACCTGCGTGTAATCATCCCACTTCTGATATGTAAGATAGGGAAATATAAAAACAATATAAAACGCATTTCCATGAATGACAGAAAACAAAAGAAATTATAAAAGAACAACGTTCCGTATATTTAATATAACATAAAAAAAAAGATCTCGTTCTACATCTTTTATACAACAACAAAAAAAAAAAAAACATAATTCTGTGTCTCCATTTAGGTATAAACGTCGTGATTGGGGATGGTCGAATTTCTGCGCCTTTAATGCCTGTAAATAAAGGATAAAAACAAACACACGTGAATCACCATAGCAATTATTACACCGATCCACAATAATAAGTTATGTAATTCTCATGCATATCAATGATATCATAAAACCAGCTGAGCTTTCATTTTCCACCATAATATTAAATACACATAAGCATTCATCTGGATTTCACCCTACCAGACAACAGTACCCACAGCTGGGATTGGAGTGAGAAAGTAACCCTAACTCATCATCCATCAAAATGTACAGCAATAATTTTTAAGAGAACATGGGAGAACACCATCCCTATATTCCAATCAGGTTTGGAGTGAGAAAGTAACCCTAACTCAACATCCATCAAAAATATACAGCAATAATGTTTAAGAGAACATGGGAGAACACCATCCCTATGTTCCAATCAGGTTTGGAGTGAGAAAGTAACCCTAACTCAACATCCATCAAAAATATACAGCAATAATGTTTAAGAGAACATGGGAGAACACCATCCCTATGTTCCAATCAGGTTTGGAGTGAGAAAGTAACCCTAACTCAACATCCATCAAAAATATACAGCAATGATGTTTAAGAGAACATGGGAGAACACCATCCCTATGTTCCAATTAGATTTGGAGTGAGAAAGTAACCCTAACTCAACATCCATCAAAAATCTACAGCAATGATGTTTAAGAGAACATGGGAGAACACCATCCCTATGTTCCAATCAGATTTGGAGTGAGAAAGTAACCCTAACTCAACATCCATCAAAAATATACAGCAATGATGTTTAAGAGAACATGGGAGAATACCATCCCTATGTTCCAATCAGGTTTGGAGTGAGAAAGTAACCCTAACTCAACATCCATCAAAAATATACATAAGCAACCCTCCTCACAAGCGCATCCACAATAAAAACAGATGCGCAAGAGAGGACCGCACAAGCACACTGCATGATAAGACAAAACCCAGAAACGCAATAAAAAAATATAATATGCAGGGGAGGCAAGTCAACATACCCACACTGCAACAAATAACGCATCTGAGTGCGAAACCAGGTGTGGCAGACAAATCACCCTTAATGCAATTATTTCGCACCTACTCAGCTGGTTATACTCCTATGTAATAAATGAATGTTAATAAAACTGAACGAACTAAACGATCTACGTTCATTGAATCTGCTCAGTAGTACATATTATGTAAACTATATATATTTATATATATATATATAAAAAAAAACTAACGAAAGAATTGCCAGGCAATTCAGTGAGAAACTCACCCCGTCTCCAACTCCTGCCGCCGCAAAATTCACTGGCCGTTCCTATTTTCTTTATTTTCTTTGGGCCGTTCCTCAATGTAAGTCTTTTCTTTTTCTTTTTCTCTTTGTTTTATTTACTTTTAATCCTTTTCTACCTTACTCAACGCACAATAATTTTAAGCCAACCGCACCGCACAAGTAATTACCAAAAACTGACCATGAGCCGTGCGTTTCACATCAAGCTCAATTACTACCCCCTCTTTTCTTTTATATTCATCTGGAGTAGTGGATATCATTACTCTTAACTTCCTACATTGAAGGACTGTCTCTTTAGACACAGTGAGCGGACACAGGAGCGAAACAAAGCCAAAACTACAACGACTAACATATTTTCCACTACTTATAAATTACCTGCTTTCACTTGTAGAAAGGATTTTTATATTAAAAATTAAAATAAGGTTTTCTACTTCTTTCCACACCCCGGACGCTCGACGGCAACGCCAACAACTGAAAGCTGTTGACGGCTGGGTAAATGAATGAATGGTTTTTGGATTTATATTCCATGGGTCGATACTTAACCCTTTCCTATCATCCCATTCCGCTTCCGAATTATCCTTTTCATACACAGAGATAACATTTTCAACATTTCGGCAATAGACTAATATTCCAAAAATGTTGAGTTTGTCAAAATTGCAATTTTCAAAATGTTACCTTCTGCATTCATTGTGCTTAATTAGTTTGCACACATACATTTATTTCAATATTTTAATCAAAGGATTAACTTATTTTCATAATTTCCTTGGTCATTATGGTCATATGGAAGTGAACATGAAAAATTCCTTATTTCATAATGTAAAAAAGAAATCTTCTTTATATCGGCTTTTGTTGAGGATAAAACAATGTCGTCCACATATGAGGCAACTAAGAGGATGTTTGGCTTTTGCTTTGCATGGTTTTGTTCTACAAAACATCCCTTTTGCAACAAAGGATCTCTGGCTTTTTTTTTTTGTTCTCTTAACAATATTTTATTTAAAACTGAAACATGTATGTCGACTGCTCGCCATAGTCGGCATCCGTTAGAACTGTTACCATTTAGGATATCTTTTGTTGCATTGTTTCCGATGCGATGTATCTAGCTGTACTTTTTTTCTGAATAGAATTTTTCTATATAGGTACTAGACATGTAAAGGGACAATACGTTGAAACCTGATTGAGAGGAAAATATATTTCATTGAAGTTGAATGGGTCGAATTATGCGGTGGAATTTTGTTTTTAAAGTTGCTTCTGTCCAGAGATAGCTCGATGAGGACATGTATTTTAATAGATGTAATGGTCAGTTTAAGTATGGAGTTTGATAACTTTGTTGGTGGAAAGAAAATGGTACTGTACGGAGTAGTGGATTAGAAGGGTCAGTGCCAAATGCCAATAGCGGAATATTATCACGGCGGGGAAATAAGTCGCATAAACATATGCAGTCACATAACTTAGGCGGCTCTACAGATTGAGGTGAATTAAAAGGTCTCAAGTAACAAAGCCTTTCCCTTCCGCCTGCAGAGTTGCGGACTTCACCTTGGTTAAGGTATTTTTCGACTTATACCTACGCACCACCTTAGGAGATATTATATTCCACTGCTGCTTTAACCCTCATTGTTATAATCGAAGACTGTGCGGACCGGAGAATTGAAATCCATTCGCATTACACATCCTAGCCATCTGAAACACTTAGCGCGCAGTTTTTGACTACGCCAGCCCGTATGGTTCATCGTTGAATTGTCTCCTTTAAAACCCGCCAACGCAAACCATTCATGAATCCATTTTTGCGGCGTTAGGTTTTATCGCCCAAGGTCATAACGCCCAAATTTAAAAATGTTATAACGCCCAAAAACCACCACATCGCCGAAATAGAATGACATATCGCCCAAAGTAACGCATACACCCCAAATCTGACAGTAAACCCAAGCAGGGGGATTGCAGGGGGCACCATGCCCCCCCCCCATAAGTATTTTGTTTGTTTGTTTTTGGGCGTTATGCATTTTTTGGGCGATAGTAAAAATAATGCCATTACGTCTAAAATCAATGTTACATCACCCAAATTTACGTAAATTTTACAATAACAAATTGCCTAGCAATGTTTTGGACGTTATGACATTTTTCAATTTAGGCGTTGTGGTTTTGGGCGATAAGACCTAACACCCATTTTTGCTACTTCGTCACTGGCAGACCTTCCTGCCGTCATAGTTTGCGACGTTTAATCTAACTCTTGGCCATGGTCATTAGATTATTAATGACCGAAAAAATAGGATCGCCGGATACAAGCTGCCAAAAATAGAATCCTTCGTTGCTTTGCTGATGTGCCTCGCAAAGATTGTATAGGGAACACCAGAGTCTAGAACACGTGAGATAATTAATATTGAGCAGCTGCTATAGAGAGAGGTCTATGCTTCGGTGGTTTAATAGTTTGATCGCGTTAAAAGCATGTCCCCAACTGGGGTTCCAAGACGTGGCAGACCCAGGATGAGATGGTTTGATCAATCGATAGACTTTCCTCTGTCCGTATGGGGATTGGTCTTTATGATATGGAGGGTGCTGGAAGATCGAGAGTTATGAAGGTCCACTTAAGTAACCTATACCTGCTGCCTCTTTGAAGGATAAGCAGGACATTGAAAATTAATGAATAAATAAGGGCCAGTTTCAAAGGTTCTGGATAAAGTTTCGGATAGTTAGCCGACACATAACGCTATCCAGTACCCACCAGATAGAAGCTGCTGATATATATATGTATATATTTTTTTTTTTTTTTGTTTCATCGTCAAAGTCTCTGATGAACTAATTTGCGGAAAAATTTATCAGCCACTAAGTTTCGATACACATGTCATTTGTTTTGTCTTTGTTTGTTTCGTGTTTTCTAATAATTTTTGTTGTCTTAGGTAAGCCAAAAGGATAAAGACCTTAGTTTTAGACCAAAGTTAATATGTAACATTTTCCTTTCGCTGTCACGTTTTCGGCCGTTTTGGTAAGCCGGAATCGAATTCTGAAATCTTCATCGTCGAGTGTTTCAAAATAATTTGGCCTTGAGCGAAATACTCCGTTCCTACGGGGCCGTGTAATATGATCATATAATGTTCTTCAAAATTCTTCTTCTAAAAATTCAAATAAATCCATGTTAGGAGACCTGTGAGCCTGTGACTGCTGTCTACGCTCGTCAACGAAATAATGCTCTGAAACTATATTTTTTCCAGTCACTTCAAATATATATATTTTTTATCTTCCAGACAAAGCATTTAACAGCCACTTGAACTGGCTAATACTCTATCCGAGACTTTATCTGTCCGATTTCACTATCCGAAACCTTTGAAACCAAAAGTTGAAGTCTAGGTCACAGATAAGTTCCGGATAGTCTAGATACTATAGTAATGAATTATCACACATAGTGACCTTATACGTGACATAGGTATTAAAACTAAAACTAACTGCCAAAATCCCATTCTGTGTTCAACCCTTTAAAATGTTTTCTTCTTTAATATTCTTAAGTCCTGCAATTTCCTACGAATCCGTTTTAGTCACACCTGCACTTTATTTAAGAGTACATATTCCTATATTTTATGGACGGTTTATAGTATCCCATCTGAGCTTTTATTTATACCTACCAAATAAAATACAAAACAAAAACCCAACCAAACTTGTAGGTAATGAACAAGATATTTTCGTGTGATACAGTCACACACTTCATTAAAATAATGTTTAGTAAATCACTTTAAACATATTTATTCGTCCTCGTACATGCTTTAATTGGGGACTTGCTTACCAGCCTTCTTTGTATAATAACTCGATACTTCATTCCCTTCATGGAGTTCCGGTCCAAAATAACAAGCTACCAAAATAAGTCGTTGGGAAGGCTCATTATTATAAGGAAAAGTATCTTGGCTTAGCGGTAAGGGAGTGCTGGGCAATGTGGATTTGCTGGTGAGATAGGATATATCCCTTCATGCGGCTCTTAGACAGAGGGACACACCTATATGATCGTCTCATTTTACATCGTACTACAATTCAATGTCAACTTCTCTAGAGAATACCCGTCGAACTTCTGAGTGAAATCCATCGAACCGCATCAACTCCTCGTCTGAGAATTTCCCATTTCACAGTGCATCCTTCTTTTTACCTACGACACGTTAAGCCTTTTGCTTCAGTCTGCTTCTAACCTCTCGGGCTCTCGCATAGACAATTTCCAAAATAGAAAAAAAAAATTGCATAAACACAAGTTTGGGGTTTCGAAAATAAATTTTTCCGCTTAGATGGAGAAATTTTCACGGCACCTTGTTATCCACTCTATAGTAGAACAAGGGATGGTGTAGAAATTAATGTTATTACTTTTGTACCCGTGTGCGCCTTCAGACACCGCACTTAGTCCTTGGTACATAAATAAGAAGATTACGTTGTGGAAACTTGTAAATACTGCCACTGACTACGTAGGCAATTTCCGTGCGCAAACAGACCTGATATAATATGCTGCTTCTCTGTATATCGCAACAGAAATTTACAACTGTATATGTGTGATGTTCGGTTTGCCAAAAGACTCGTTAATTTCCTCTCTGCATTCGCAAAAGAAAGGATCCAAAAATCCATCCTTTGCATTTTCCGCAAGACGATTTTCACTGCCACACCACAACTCCTACAGGCTGTCATTCTTGCTCTATGCTGTGCGGCTTATAAAATTCTAAAAAGGATTGGCCCACATTAGATGTCTTATGGTGGCGCGCATTTTGGTTCTAGAGTGTGGGGGTTGTACGGTATTTGGGTGTCGAATTTGTTTAAAAGACGTCCTGGTAGAGTCGTATAGGGCCACAAATTTTGAGTCAATTTGAGAAGGCACCGCCGCGCAGAAGGAGTAGGCGTAGAATGCTTTGAAAGGATTTTCTCTTGATGGAAAATTCATTTTTCACTCGTGGTGGTAAATTATACTGTATTTTCGACGCGCGATGTTTGCATAAAATATTTGCATGTCTGCAGTATTTTTGCTGTTCATTATAAGAAATACTGAAATAGTACTTTGCTATGAGCGGTATTTATTTACTTTTTTATTGTGGGGAAGTAAATACGAGTATGTGCACTCGGTACGGGAAAGTATTATAGTGATTGGTTTGAGCAAAGAGTATGCCCAACTTTAAGGTAAGGGGCTGTGTAATATGATCGAAATATTCTTCAAATCCATGTTAAGACCTGTGACTGCCGTCTACGCTCGTCAATGAAACAATGCTCTGAAATTATATTTTTTATTTTCAGTTACTTCAAATAAATATTTTGTTTATCTTCCGGATAAAGGACTTAACACCCACTTAAACCGGCTGATACTCTATACGAGGTTGTCAGATATCACTATCGGAAACCAACCGATTCAACCAAAAGATGAAGTTTAGCTGCGTCGATGGACCTATGGTTTTACCTGCTACCGGTAGACCTCTATTGCAAGTAAGTGGCAGCAAATGCAGCCATCCGTATGAAAGCAATCAGTCTGTGGACTAGTCGACAAACTGGTCACTCGTATATCTTCTCTATATATACCTATATAAAACAAAGTGGAAAAAACTGTATGTTTCCCTCTGTACCCCGTAAATTTCAACCAATTTAGTTGATTTTTTTTTATAATGTCGGTAATTACGGTGGTCGGTCAATAGGCTAATCAAATTCAAAATCGGACAAAGGGGCGTGGCACCGCCCATACAAAAAAAAAACATTCAAAATCATATATATCGAAAACCACCAAATGGATTGAGCTCAAACTTACAGGCAATCTTAGGTATTGGCAGTTAAGTGCTCCTGTGAAGATTGGTCAAAATCGGACAAAGGGGCGTGGCACCTCCCATACAAAAAAAACATTCAAAATCGTATATTTCGAAAACCACCGAATCGATTGAGCTCAAACTTACAGATAATCTTAGGTATTGGCAGTAAAGTGCTCCTGTTAAGATTGGTCAAAATCGGACAAAGGGGCGTGGCACCGCTCATACAAAAAAAAACATTCAAAATCGTATATCGTAAATCGAAAAACAACGAATAGATTGAGCTCAAACTTACAGATAATATTAGGTATTGGCAGTTAAGTGCTCCTGTGAAGATTGGTCAAAATCTGACAAAGGGGCGTGGCACCTCCCATACAAAAAAAAAACATTCAAAATCGTATATTTCGAGAACCACCGAATCGATTGAGCTTAAACTTACAGATAATCTTAGGTATTGGCCCTGAAGTGCTCCTGTGAAGATTGGTCAAAATCGGACAAAGGGGCGTGGCACATCCCATACAAAAAAACATTCAAAATCGTATATCTCGAAAACCACCGAATCGATTGAGCTCAAACTTACAGATGTAAGAACACTTCACTTCTACTCCAATGAGTAGATGGTTTGAATGCAAAATGTATTTGGTGCCGCACGCATACAGACGCAGAGTCGTGTCTGGTCGGGGATGAAATTCTGAAAACTCGATCAGTCGTGTTCTGTGTTTGCTTGTGAGTGGTGCTAGTGCAGTATTTGTTTTAAAATAAAAATAAAATAAAATAGAAAGTAAAAGGGTGAATAAGGTGAGTTGTTTACACTCACTAAGTATAGTTCATTAGTAGAAAGTAGTCTGTAGCATTTGTGCATTTTATTTAGTGTTTATTTAGTGCCGTTGATCATGTATCAACATTGTTTTTCTTTAATGCGTTTGAAGGCTGATAAAGTCTTCGGCATGGTTTTCGTGAACGTCTATGTGTGTATTGCGTTTCACATGGATCTGTGTGTTCAACGAGACAGTTTGTGTGTTGCGACTTCTTTGGTTCCACCGTTTATGCCGGTTCCCCTTGGGACGAGAGGTTCTTTGGTGTGTGTGGCGGGGCGGGTGTGTGTAAACAAAGTGCGCTGGTTCCACTGGTCTCTTTACGAATACAAATGCGATCATTATTGGATTGCAACTTTTTCTTATGGTGCTATACTTCGTGCAAAGGACGTGTGTTGGTGAATTTACCGGTTCCCTTAGAACGTGAGGTTCTTTGGTGTGTGTGGCAATTGCCTGGTTCCTCCTGCGCACACTTGAACTCTTAACATGAGTTTGTATCGGCAGGCATACCGGTTCCCTGAACACCAGGTGTTCGGCGTGTGTGGGATTGCTTTGCAATCTTATCTCAGGCAGGATATATCAATGTAGTGTAAATAGTTCTTGTAGATATCTGAGTAGAGTAGTGGTAGATACTTGAATAGAGTATGCGATGCTTATTGGTTTGCGACTTTATAATGTTGCTATAGGTACTTCGTGCAAAGGACGTGTGTTGGTAGATTTGCCGGTTCCCCTTAGAACAAGAGGTTCTTTGGTGTGTGTGGCAAATGCCTGGTTCCTCCTGCGCACAAGTGAGTTAATTTTACAACTGTTATCGGCAGGCATACCGGTTCCCTGAACACCAATTGTGTTTGGCGTGTGTGGTATTGCTGTTCATGGTTGGTGCAAAGGACGTGTGTTGGTAAATTTGCCAGTTCCCCTTAGAACGAGAGGTTCTTTGGTGTGTGTGGTAATTGCCTGGTTCCTCCTGCGCACACGTGAACTCATAACATGAGTGTGTATCGGCAGGCATGCCTACCGGTTTCCTGAACACCAAATGTGTTCGGCGTGTGTGGTATTGCCTTGCATCAGATATCTGTACTGTACGTACTGTAGTTTACATATTTCGTGTAGATGCTGAGTACAGTAGTGGTATATACTTAAGTAGATACCGATGTTTATTTGAATTGTACTTACAGGGAATTTTTATTATTCTCATTACAGAATCGGAGATGCCTGATGTTAATGTTAAAAAAAAAAAAAAAAAATTATAATAATATTAATGTTTTTCCTGTTCTCTCTTACACAGATAATCTTAGGTATTGGTCGCAGATTGCTCCTGTAAGGATTGGTGAAAGCTGGACAAAGGGGCGTAGCACCTCCCATACAAAAAAAACATTCAAAATCGTATACCTCCTATACAAAAAACATCTTCTATGGGGTGAAACTCGGTGACGTTATATCTCTATAACCGCTGGGCCGATTTTCATGAGTCATGAAAAAACTATATGTTTCCCTCTGTCGCCCGTAATTTTCAACCAATAGAGTTGATTTTTTTTTAAATGTCGGTAATTACAGTGATCAATTGATGGGCCAAAAAAAATAAAAAAATAAAATTGTAAAAAGTAATAAAAGGCCTGTCGAAGCCGGCGGGGGTTCAGCTAGTTCTAGATAAAATGGAATGCATCCCAAAAGATACTGATTACACCCTCCCCCAGTTTCAATTCAGTAAGAATTTTGAAACCTGCATACCCTCCAGGACTGACTGGGAGAGTTATATAGTGTCTCACAGGAGATCCGTCTGCTTCTACACAGATGGGTCCAAAACGGAAACATGAGGTGCGGGGGTGGGGGTGTATTCTCCCAAGATTTAAATTGTATGATCTCATTCCGTCTTCCCAATTACTGTATACGTGTTCCAGGCGGAAACAATGGCGATTAAGAAGGCCCTGTCGTGGCTACGGTATAATATTGTGAATTTTACCGATAGTCAAACCGCGATTAAATCCCTGGACTCGGTCATCTTTAAGTCCAAAACCGCCGTCAATTGCCGCTTATCTCTTAACGAGATGGCGGAATAATTCAAAATTCACCTTATATGTGTGCCGGGCCACAGGGACATTCCAGGGAATTGTAAAGCCGACGAACTCGCTAGGCATGGCACAACTTTGTCGATTCTACCGGAAAAGCAGAATCTCTTGCCTCTCGTTACGTGTAAACTTTTAATTAAACAAAATGCGATAAGCGCCACTAATCGAAGGTGGTCAAACTGCACCACGTGCTCCACTACGAAACAGATCTGGCCCATGCTGGATCTCAAGCGCTCCAACAATCTTGTAAAACTAAAAAGATCAAATATAAACACACTAGTAGGTGTCATCACGGGACACTGCATTATTGGGAGACATGCTCCCAGGCTGGTCCTCCCTTCCAATGATTTCTGTAGAAGCTGCATGGACGAGGAGGAGGAAGAGACAATTCTTCACCTCCTATGCACGTGCCCTCTTGCCCAGCCCTCTCAGCTCGTAGAAAATTATATATCGGAGAATACTTCTTCGACAATCTCGGGGAACTCGCTAAAGCATAAGCAAAAGTTGCATCCAACGCTTCTTTCTCAGCTCCTGTTGGTGCAATGGGTAGTTGTTAGATCATTAGATCCTGTGGTATCACAATGGACCTCCTCTGGCCTACGTCAGGCTGCATTTATTGCGGCCTGCGACTCTAACCTAATCTAACCTACTATGGTTCGATCAATTTTGATGCTCAGCATTCTGATCTGAAATCAAGTCCTAGAAGTGGGAAAGACTTTTAAAAGTCGAAATTGTGAACTTCTCTATCGGCTTGGAACCTCATTTTCTAAAATCACATTTGTTTATACAATTTGTACATTTATTTTCAAGCCTGTCAATCAAAAAAGTTTGAGAAAAACTGTTCTAAAGTCTGCCTTATAGTGTATAGAGGTTTTTTTATTGATTAACGACTCAATAAGAGCATTAAGATTGTCGCAAGGTACATAGATAAATAGTTAAGCTTTGTCATTTATTTTCCATCTACTGTAGAATTTTATAACTGTCATTATTGTAACTTTAAGACCAACTGCCTTTTGTCTGTCTTCAAAAAAGTAGGGTCACAAAGTTGTTCGGTTTGTGGGAACATGAGAGGACGATTGCGCAAACAATAGGACAATTACCTGGATCCGAGTGGAAAGCACCCAGGCGGAAGTATACTTTTAAATAAATACTCAACCCCTTCAACCCTTAAGGAAAAAAAACACTGCCAATGAAAATAACCCCAATCTCATAATCAAAGACTTTTTTTTCGAAAAAACGTCTGTTGAATAGAAATTACCCTTAACGAAATACCTTATGTTGTTCGCGAACTTGATTTATTGTCTGTAAAATTCTGTTTTGTTTTGAATATTTTTAATTTCCCCCTCCACAGTAGCGGGCATGTTCCAGACCACCCATAGCCAAACCACTACTATTATAACAATGATTCGTAGCTTTTCACTTGTTTTTCTTTTTTTTCCTTTGTCTTCAACATTTATTCTTTGTCTTTCGGGTCGATTCCTTTGGTTTCATTTAATTAAATCTCCTCGGTTTTTTTTATTCCTCCACGCTGACATACAATCCCGATTCCCCCAAAATCGAGGTCTCGATTTCGCGGCTTGTTGTTGTTTATTTAGGGTCAGGCTGGGATTTTATATCCGCGAATTATATTTTTGAATTTTTTAAATTCCAATTTTGGTCGATTTTAAAAGGTTTCTTTTACCTACCCTTTAATACAATTTTTCTTTAAAGCATTTTTGGATTTTTCTAAGCAAAAATTTAAACTTTGATACGAAAGTGTTTCCATCGGGTATGCAAATCTAGAATATGCGGGATGGAAAAATGATCCCTTAATTGCCACTTAATTTACAAATGGAAAATGCAAAATGAAATAATAACAAAAGGGAAATATTATTGTGCCTTCTTTCTTCGGTGGAATATGCTCTTTTCATTGGCATTTTTGAGGGCACTTGTTAACGGCTTGTTAAACGCCACTTTGTTAGATACCCTCCTTTGTACAATCATTTTATTATTATTATTTTTTTTATATAAAAAATATGCAGCTATAAGAACTCAGCCTTTTGCATCATTTTAAGGGTTGTATTTGCTGAATGCAACAGTAGATGGATATAAGGGAAAATAATTTGTTACTAAAATGGGTATTGTGACTATATTTTTTCCGTAGATAAGGGTTGACAATTTACAATTGGTTGTGAACTTGTGAGGAGCTAGGTTGAAGTGTCTTATGGGCATGCTGTGACAACTATTTATTTTTTATTTATATCTTTTAATACATATCACAAATTCATAAAATGAAGTGAGGCTACCAATATCCAAGCTCAAGTCCAACAAAGCTGCTGAACCGGCCAATTTAACTGTTGAGCTTTTTAAGGCAACTTGAGCTGACTTTGTTGAGGGCATACACGAACTTGTCTCCAAGATTTGATCAGAGGAAGGTATGTGTTTAGAATAAAATAATTTTAAACTAATTGTCTAAATTGAAATAAAGTAAAACACTGGTTGAACGTTAAAAATGACTGTATTTAATCACTGATAAAAAAAAACTGACTGAAAAGAATAATTCCAATGTTCTGTCTTATATATGAATACAAATGTTTATAAATAAAAATGTACACATTGATGTGTTCCAGTGAGGGATGATTATGTGATCGTGGGAGATGTCTTATGGCAGTTGTTAAGATTAGGATGTTTATGATCGTCTTATGGCAGTTCGTAAGATTAGGATGTTTATGATCGTGGGAGATGCAAATAGGTTGCAACCATATTGTTGATCGTAAATATCTTTATCTGGAACTTGGTTTATTGCTGTTGTTATTGTTGTATAGATATTTCTATCGAGGGTTAAATTCGTCTTAAACAGAATTCCCCCCAAAAGAAGAATTATTTAGATTAGTTGCACGCTATTTGATGGAGGTCCTTTCCAATGTACGAACCATCGGTCGTTCTCCAAGGGACTTGATGTTGGTATGCACTGGTTGTTATCTGAGGAAATTGGGTTCAATTTGCGTCTCAGGCATAATCGAAAGAAATATAGGAGAGAACCAATAGTTATACTCCCAAATATTCCTAGTATGATATACCAATAATCGGATATGTTGAGTGGACTTTCATTTATCTGCTTGTCCAAGTCGGCAGCGATCTCTTTTAAAATACTCATGGACCTTTTTGGAATAACATTGGTAGTTCTTGGCTCCCAATGTATTGGAACGATGGGATTGTCAGTTACCAGTTGCTCTAGATCTCGTTTGCTTCTTGTGTTAGAGGTAGACCAGATATTTTGATGACTGTTTATTAGACTGCATCTTGGATAGGTAATCAATGCTGCTGAGTAATCGATATTTTGTGTTTGTCCGCTGCACATGATGTGTGTTCTCTGATGACATCCTGGTAATACAAATGCTCTGTAATTATCAATTGGGAAAATACTTTCCAAGGTTTCACAAGATTCTGATATGTGTTCGCAGGAGTGCGCTGTATATGTATTTAATATTGCACTTTCTGTGCAGTTGTCTAATGGTAGATAATTCAGTTTTACAGAAATAAGTTTTGATGTTAAATCGAGGTTAGTTACATCAATATATGAAGTGTTCATGAGATCGGTGAGGACTCGTTGAAAGTATCGTTTATTGCTGAGTCTGAGAATACTTCCATCTTTATTTGGAGAGCTCATAATAGCCCAATGTCGAAGTCTCCTTGAGTTCACGATAGGAATTTGGAATGATATTACTACCATCCCGTCGTCGTTTACACTTTTTATTGGTTGACCGAAATTGAATATCTTTTCTCCAATGTTAGGGATATCTATCATCGGAGTAGTTTCCTTTAAGGTTTGCACGACTGTCAATAATTCCTCATATGGTTTCACGAAAATGATGTTCTTGTGTCGTAATCGAATATTTTCGAACTGTACTTGGATTTGTTGTGCGTAGTCAATTACTGTTTCCATTAGTGCTTGTTCTCGACGTTGGATTTCTAGTTTATCTAAAACTTCTTGCATAACATCGATTGTAATCACATCGTCCTGTTGGGTCAGGAAGCTGAGAGTTTTTTGTAGGGATGTTTGAGTCCGATCCAATTCTTGGCGTAGCTGAGAAAGCCTTATCTCATTATTGATTAAAGCCGCTGATAAGAGGATTGTTGTTCCATGTCGTAATGTGGCCATGATAATGGGTTTTATGACTGCTCCGAGTAATATATATCTCTTTTTACGAGATGTATATCCTAATTGGATGTCTTCGATGACCAATTTCGCCGTGGAGTTCAGGTTTCTCAATAATACCATACAATGTTGATGTATTGATTCCATTTTTGATTTATATCCTTCACAGTCTTCTTTAAAATTTGATAGTGAGATATTGAAGAATGATAAATCTTGGGTTAGGTTGACTCTAGTATTCACGGTGAATGGGATATCATAGAGTTTGTAATACACATCTCCTAGTGGTTCTACATGAATACCTGGAGAGAGTGGAATTATTGTAGGGGATGATGAATTGACTGATGGTGTCCACATGAAGCAAAGTAGTAGACATAGATGAATTAGTGATATGCCTTTTCTTTTGCTCCTTCGGATTGTGCGGTCTTCATTAGGTTCGTTACTGATATATCGTTGTTCGGGCTCATCATCCGGTAATAAAGGAATGAGTTGATTTACTGCATGTACTTTTGTTTCTTTTCTATCTTTGGTTGTAGTTACTACGTCAACTTTCCTTACTACACCCGCTTGGTCTGGATATACTTTTGTGACGATTCCTTTCTTCCAATCGCCAGGTGTGATGCTCGGTTCCTTAATGATGACAATGTTATTAGTAGCTAAATTTTGTCGGGGTACTAGCCATTTAGTTTTCGTTTGAAGTTCCCTGAGATATTCGGTCTGGAATCTCTGCCAAAATTCCTTCATTATTTGATGCATCATCATCCATTTTTTCGTGAGAGGTGTTTTTTGTGAACCATCTATGGAGGAAGGCTTGTAACCTCGTTGATTTATAAAATGAAATGGTGTTAATGCTGGTTGTTCTTCAGGCGTGAGAGGATTTGCACAAATTGGTCTACTATTCAGTAGGGCTTCGATTCTGCATAAAAGTGTTGAGAATTCTTCGTATGTGAGGTTCTTTACATCGGCCATTCGTTTCGTGAAATATTTTAAGGATCTCACGCAGGCTTCCCATAGACCTCCAAAAGTGGGGCTATGGCGAGGGATGAAATGCCATGTGACTTCTTGGATGGCTGTTCGCTGTTCACTATCTTTAATTATCTTCTCCCATGTGTCTCTGAACATTCGATTTGAGCCTACGAAATTTGTGCCGTTATCTGACCATACTTCAGAGCTTACTCCTCGTCTGCTGCAGAATCTACTGAAGGCGGCTAAGAAATGTTCCGATGATAAGCTTGTTACTAGTTCCAGATGAGTAGCTTTAGTAGAGAAACAAACGAAATTCACGACCCATACTTTGATAGTCCTATCAAATTTAAGAGGACTGGCTTTGATGGTAAATGGACCGCATAGATCAACACCAACCTTCTCAAATGTTGCTGATGATGATACTCGTTCTTTTGGCAATTGACTCATTTCAGGTTGTATGGTGCGAGCGTTCCATCTGATGCATGTTGTACATTTTCTGATGCAAGTTCTGATAGCCATTTTGATTCCTGGGATCCAATATTCTTCCACAACTAGACGAAGCATAAGTGTATTGCTAGCATGACCATTATGAAGATGGATGAAGTTTATGAATAATGTTAATCCATGACTTTTGGGAAAAACTATTGGGTGTCGTTGAGATTCTAGAAGCTCTGATGCGTTTGATAATCGTCCTCCAACTCTAAGTATTTGATTTTTGTCCAAGAATGGTGAAAGTTTATACATCCAATTTTGTTTTGGTACTAGTTTTCCTTTTCTGAGGTAACTTATGGCATCTCCAAGATATAGATTTTGATAATATTTTATGATGCGTTCTTTTGCTCTGATAATTTCTGTGGCTGTTAGGGATCCATTCATGATATGTCTCCACCGTAAACAGAATGCTGCTACTCTTAACACCTTTTTCCAGTCGGAAAATCGTTCAAAGATGTCTTCTTCTGAAGAGGTTTGTGTTATTAGGACTTCAGTGTCAGGAGTATATGGTGTTGTAGGGAGCTCATCGTCTTGAAGCCAATGTGGACCATTAAACCAGATATCACACTTTGATAATTGCTCAGCTGTTAATCCTCTAGATGCAGGATCTGCAGGGTTGTCTTCAGATTTAACATAATGCAAGTCCAAAGGATTGATGATGTCTCGAATTCTGGTAACTCTTCTTTCCACGAATTTTGTTGCGTTGCACTTCTTGCTTCGTACCCATGCTAGGGACACCATACTATCAGTATACATAGTAAACTTTAATATTCTATTAGAAAAGGATTCTTTGATGGACTTCAAAAGAGTTGATAACGTCACTATAGCCTCTAATTCCAATTTAGGAATAGTGCTTTGTTTGCTTTCTAGAACTGCGACGGTTTTGATCTTTGCCACATTTCCTTTTGCTGCTATAAGTGTTATCTTGTAACCATCGGATGTCCTTACTCTGCTATAAACTACAGCTGCTTGTGCCAGGTTAGATGCGTCCGAAAATCCAATCAACTCTACGTAGTTGTTAATATCGCAAGGAATGAAACGAGGGATTCTAATTGAATTGAGACTAATGATTCCGTTAATGCATTTTAGGAATTGGTTTTGAATGTCTTGAGTAAGTGTCTCGTCCCAATCCACTTTCTGTTTCCATACTTTTTGTAGGAAAATTCTCAGCATCATTATGAATGGTAAAATGAATCCTAAAGGATCGTAAAATGTAGCGGATATAGAGGATATACCTCTTTTCGTGAACTTGATGGATTTTGGTTGTTTCAAATTTAGGCGGAAGTTATCTTCATTGCAGTCATAAGTTACTCCCAATATTTTGAATTCCGGGCTGTCAGATTCTGAATATGATGTGATTTTCTGTTTGTCCGGTAGGTTCCTCAAGACTTCAGGATTGTTAGTCATCCATTTAGTGAGTGGCAGTTTGGCTGCATCCAATGCTCCTTTTATCTCTTTGATTTGATACTGGGCTTCTTCTATGGTGTCGGCTCCATATAGTAAATCATCCATGTAAAATGCCTTTTGTATGATTAGTGCGATGTCTGCTGTAGCGTTGTCTAAGGCGCACTGCTTCATGGTTCTTATGGCTAGGAATGGTGCCGCATCTGTACCATAGGTTATTGTGTTCAGCTTATATTCTTGTGGAATTGAATTCTTTGTAGGTCTCCAGATGATTCTCAGCTTATTTCTATCTTCTGGTAGTATGAAGATTTGTCTAAACATCATAGAAATGTCTGCCGTGTAAATGTATTTGTAACGCCTTGCAGTGGTTAGGATGTCCTTGATGCATGTTTGAAGTTTTGGACCTTCATGCATTGTGTCATTTAAAGATATGCCATTGCTTGTCTTTGCACTGGCATTAAATACATTTCTTAATTTGGTGGTTAGAGAACTTTCTTTTAGGATAGAATGATATGGTATGTAGAATACTTTATTGCCATCATCTCTTTCTTCTTCTGGTTTTAGTCTTGACATGTGTCCTAATAGTTCATATTCTTTCATGAAGTGGTTACTCATCTCGTAATGTTTGGGATCTTTCTGCCATCTGACCTCCTGGTGCATGAACATTCTCAAAGCTTTTCTGTAGGAGTGTCCTAGTTCCTGAGCATCTTCCTTCCATGGTGTTGGGACAACATATCTTCCATCAGGTAGTCTATAGTGACGTGATTTGTATAGTTCTTCACAGTAGTCGTCACCTTCCTTTGAGTCTTCTTCCGGTAGTTCGTAGAATTCCATGATGCGTTTTGCTAGTATTTCATCTTTGGAAAGATTTTGCAGAGTTTCATTTGTAGTGATGAATGTTGACGTAATTTGATTTGGTCTTGTTGACTTTCCCGAGATGATCCACCCTGCTCGTGTTGGTTGTAGGAGCAATCCATCCTTTGTGATTTTGTTTGGCACGTCATGTATAAATAGCTCTGATGTCACATCTCCCCCGAGAAGAAGTCCAATTATTCCAGGATTATTTGGAGCTGGATCTGCTAATGTTAGGTTTTGAAGATCAGGATCCAACTGATAGTGTTTTATTGGTAAGGAATCCGTGATTTTTGGAACTACTAGTGCGTTGACCTCAATTTTTGTTGAATCTTTTAGTTGGATTTTTATGTGAACCTCGTTCCTTGCCTTTCCAGAAATACCATTTATTCCTGATATTGTTACATTTGCTTTTTGTTTTTGAAGTTTTAACATTTGAACGATGGATTCGCATATGTATGTTCTTTCGGCACACAAGTCAATTAAACATCTGATTGGATATTTTACCTTATTTTTGTCTAGAAGTTCCACAATGGCTGTTGGTAATATTGTGGTTGACATAGTTTCCTTTTGTTGAGTTACATGTGCTCTTGATGTCTCAGGTTTTGGAACTTCTTTTAATGGATGCATTAGGGTAATGTGTTTCCCTTTGATTTTGCAAATTTCACAATATGTTGATGATCTGGACTTACATGGTGAGAATCGGAATGTATGTTTTACACAATAGAAACAAATTCGATGGTTTTTCAAGAGTTCTGATCTGTTATCGCTGCTCAAAAATATGTCGCAATCTATTGTTTTATGATCATTTTTTCGGCAAATTAAGCAGTATATTGATTCTTCCTGTCTTTTTTCAGAAGTTACCAGAGCTCTTGATTTTGATGGTGTTTTTTCATTTGTTATGTTTTGGTATAGTGGCACGTGTTCCCAGATTAACAGCTCCTTCTCGAAAAAGTCATCTAGGTTCTGGGCAGACGGTGTGTGTTTTGTTCTTCCTAAGAAGTCTTCAAATCTGGACCTTGTACGATCATCTAATTGTGTTAACGCGACTTCCATTAAGATATTTTCTGCGGTGATTCGAAGTTGTTGTATGTTGGCATGAATTCCTCGAAAAGTATTGCAGAATGACTTTGCAGCTTTTATGTCTTGATAGCTAACACGTTTATCTTTATCTTGTAATGTTTTTAGTTCCATCGATAGTAATTTCCTGGGGTTGTTGAATCGGTTGTCCAGTATTTTCCAGGCGAGCTCGTAACTGTCATCTGTGAGCTCTATGTTTTCTATTGCTTCTTTTGCTTCTCCTGTGAGGTTGGATTGCAAAAATAGGAACAGTTTTTTCTTGGAAGTTTGACGCTTATTTAGAATTGCGTCTGTGAATTGTTCTCGGAATGAGTTATACGTTCTTAAATTACCATCATACTGTGGCAATTTATAGTCTTTTGCCTCTATATTTGTTCCTCCTAGTTGGTTTTCTGTCAGTAATCGGAGAATTTTTGCTAGTTCACCCATTTGGTCTTCCTGCTTTACTTCTTCACTAGGTTTAGGATGCGGAATTTTTTGGATTTCCTCTGATAATGGATTTCGTGTAGGATCAATGGTCCATGCATTTTGTTTTTCTTCTTGATGAGACCTCGGAAGTGGAATTTGTAGTTTGGGATGATCTTGGATAACGACTTGCTTTGGAGTTACTGATAGAGTTTTCAATGGACTGGTAATTGGGGTTTTCGGAATCTTCGGGATTGCTCCTGTTACCCAGGTTTTCATTCTATCCACAAATTCGTTGTTTACTTCTTCTGCCTGCAGGAACTTCTCTTCGTATCCTTCCGGTGGTTGAGACGACATTAGTACTGCATGGTTTGTCTCAATTTTAAACCATAAGTCACTTCTTTCTTTTTCATGATCAAGGAGTCTTTCTGCTGTTCGTCTTGACGAGGATTCTTTCTTGAAGTTCTCAAGCATTCTTTGCAATCTTATGATTGCATCTTGTTGATCGTCCATTAAACGAATGCTCATTTTGATGATTTTTTTTATTAAAAGATTTAATCGGTGTTTTAACTTACTGGTCTTTGCGCTTAGTACCAGGTGAATTTAAATTGCACTTTTTGATATAGTAACCGTAGCAATAATTTTGCCTTTGTATAATTCACGGATGTTTTACACTTTCTTCTTATCGCAATGCAGTAGATTTGTTGGTTGATAATTCTTTTATGTAGCAAAGAATATTAGCATTTGTTGAAGTACTGGTTTTCTCAATGCCGTGTGGTATTTGCACTTCTTGAAATATTTATCTCAATGCAGGGAGTATCTGATGGCACTCAAGGATCTTTAGATTCTTAATTATGTGTCACCACGTAGTCTGTGCTCAATTCGTCAAAAGGCTCAGCTGCGATTTTTGTTGTGTGTTGTGTTTGTTTTTGATTTTCTTTTATGATTTTGTGTAGTAATTTGTAAGATTACTAGTTTGAAGATCTTCTTACTCGGTTTTTGGTGTTGGTTCTGGATATCCACTAGTAAGCCCCGGCCGGTAGCAAACTAGTTTCAGGAAACGGTAAAGTGTTTTTCTCGAAGGACCACTTGTTTAGAATAAAATAATTTTAAACTAATTGTCTAAATTGAAATAAAGTAAAACACTGGTTGAACGTTAAAAATGACTGTATTTAATCACTGATAAAAAAAAACTGACTGAAAAGAATAATTCCAATGTTCTGTCTTATATATGAATACAAATGTTTATAAATAAAAATGTACACATTGATGTGTTCCAGTGAGGGATGATTATGTGATCGTGGGAGATGTCTTATGGCAGTTGTTAAGATTAGGATGTTTATGATCGTCTTATGGCAGTTCGTAAGATTAGGATGTTTATGATCGTGGGAGATGCAAATAGGTTGCAACCATATTGTTGATCGTAAATATCTTTATCTGGAACTTGGTTTATTGCTGTTGTTATTGTTGTATAGATATTTCTATCGAGGGTTAAATTCGTCTTAAACAGTATGCCTGATGAATGGAACCTCAGCATTGTTTGTCTCCTCAGCATTTTATATGAGATCCTATCTGCTATACTGTGTGAACGCCTGAAACCATTCCTCTACGAACTGATTGGTCCCTATCAGTGTTGTTTATGGCCCCGTAAGTCCACAACCGACCAAATATTTACACTACAGCAAATCCTGGAGAAAACGCAATAAGTCCAAATCGATACTCACCTTCTATTTATTGATTTCAATGCAGCGTATGACAGAATTAATAGAGACGAGCTATACAGAGCAATGTCTAGTTTTGGCATCCCTGCCAAACTTGTCAGATTGTGCAGAATGACGATGGAGAACCCTCGTTGCTCCACAACGTTGCTATGTACTTGCATACGCTGACGACATTGACAACTTTGAGGTGGTTAGGGACTTTGTCTACCTCGGCTCCGCTATAAACTCTGATAATGACACCACAACTTAGAGTCCACAAATGGAGGCGGTTAGCCAAAGATAGAACTAACTGGAGAGGCGTGTTGGTTGAGACCCAGGTCCACCTCGAACTGTAAGTAAGTAAGTAATAATGGCAAAAATAGTAATCGGTAGGTAATGACTTCTTACTTCTGCTGCATACATAATTGTGTGCCATTAATAGTGCTAATGATTGTAGACTGATGTTCACCTCCGGAAACAAGTGTGAATCAGCTACCCAGTCTGATAGGTATTCCTCTGATTCTCTTTGTCAGAAGTATGACGTTTCGTTACAAAAAACATAATCAAATCTGTCTTGGTATCATGATTTCTTCGGGGACCCATAATATGCAGCTTATCTCTTATTAACAGCACTCAAAAACTCCAACATCTCATAGGCCCTCATCCTCACCAAATCTACCCCAACCTAACCAGTCTTTGTGCGACTAATTTCCCTTCGTACGTGCCACTTAATGCTTATTGTTATCTCATTCAAAACTACTCGTACTTCTTGACTTATTATTTCTATAAATTACACTTACCAGCCAAGTGCACAGCTTGAGCCTTTTAAGATCCTTTTCACATACCAACACTATACCACCCACATCGATGATGGTCGTAGTTTCGCTCTGCAATTGGAATTATTTGAGAAATGTATGTATATTGAAGTTCCTTTCTACTCGATGTTCTATTGTGAAAATGCCAAAAAGCCGGTGTAGTGTCATTATCCCGAATTACATTCGCAGTCGTTTAAATACGTTTGTACGCGTGTATATAATATGGCAAATATGGAGTTATATGTGTATTGTTCTCCCCTTTTCAGGGAAAATATGGTATTTATATGAGAGCGCCATAAATTACACCGTTTGTGCGATTTTCCAAATTCTAAACGGCATAAAGTATTCAGATAGCGTTCTGACAGGAGTCCTTGTGATTAGCATTCCATAATGGGTTTAGATTGTGGCTTCTATTATTTTGTATAGATGTTGTCTTCTATGTGCTGGCGCGAATCGAGGTGTGAGAACAATCACTTTGTTGTTGTTCCATATGAAAGGGGTACGTTTTAGACATACATAATTGCTAAAAGGCCAATTTAAAGTATTTAGAATAGCAGAGACATGCGGTTAGAGGCAATCATTTCGAAATTTAAAATGTATGCCTTTTATTGCTATTATTATAATCGAGGTAGTTGACAAATTGGAATTGGTATTACTATGTTTAGCAGGGTAGAACCTCCGCCTCAGAATTAATCCGCCGCTGTTTCCATGTATAGGTACCTGGCTATAGTTGAGCATGGTGTGCTTTTTGCTTACCTATTCTTCAATATACATCAGGCACGAAGGCAGGTATGGATTTTAGGGGAGGATTTTATGACCTTCGGACATAATGTGAAAAATGCGACCTTGGCTGAACTGGTTTTTATAGGCGAGTTGCTTTGCTGCCGGCACTCTCCATTAAACCGATGCTTTCGTTTGCGACGAGCATCTCTGATGGCCTCTTGGCATCGATACCACTGTCATTTGATGAAGGCGGTATAGGGCTTCTAGATAGCTTGGCGGATACTCGATTGGCAACATTTCTGGCGGTTTGTTGCTGCAATTGCAGCCGTTTACCATTAAATTTATTCATTTTTATATAGTCTGAGGTATACGCATTCTTACCTGGGCTACAACAAGATAATGGTCCGAGTCAATGTTGGCAATTCGGAAAGTTCGGACATAGAACACTGTAGCAATTCCTTACGTGTCGATCGCAACATGATCGATTTGTCCGACAGGTTTTGATCGCAGCCATGTTTCTTTATGAATGTTAGGAAACAGTGTGCTAGCTGTAGTAACATTACGTCCAGCAGCAATGTCAATTGGCCTATAAGTCCGTTTCTAGATTTGGTGTCATGTAGGCATCCCAATTGTACTACCAAAGATAGCCTCCTTGCCCAAATCTGGCGTTGAAATAACCGAGGATGATTTTAACGTCGTGTGATACTTTGGATATTGCTCCTATGCTTTGTCGAAGAGCTCGTATAGAAACAATTTTTCATTGCAACATATTTTCCTCTGTGGGGCCGTGAGCGCATATTAGCCTGATATTGACGAGTGCGTGCCAATATACCTCAAGACTTCTTCCCAAAGTATGCCGCGTATCCCCCTTCTACAGAAAAATACAAGTAGCATCTGCACCAATTTTGGGGTAATGGCTCAGTAATTAGTATGTTGATGGAATACTGAGCTTCCCAGGTTCAATTTCCTAAAAATGCAAAATTAAACTACTTGAGAACGTTTTACCAACATCCGAGAGCATTAGGTTAGGTTAGGTGGCAAATATCCGTTACACCTACAGAGTAATTCACTTAGACCAAGTTTGGTCCCCGAATACGAGTCTTCTATTTCCGCTACTCTTGGAACCATTTTGAATACTGGATGAATTTCCATATTTTGCTAATATCATTGAATACACTCCTAGAGTTTGCTTTCTAATCGAGAAAACCGCGCCAGGCAGTTACATATACTAAACGGAAAGGTGTTTCCTCCTCCTCCATGAAGCTGCGACAAAAATGATTAGCGGTGACTCCAAGCATCGCAGAATGACTCCGACAAGAGTTCCGATGTGTGATCTACTGTCATTTAACAGGATCTTTGTCCATGGGCATGTCTGTTTTGCATGATTACAACTGTCGAGATCCTGCCATCTCTCGTTAGCTTGTTGCAGTGCTAATGTTGAAATGTTATATCTTGTTTATATATATATATTTTTAAATACTTCTCCCGGAAAAGGCAAACCTATATAACGCTTCTGCACTTAAATTGCTGCAAATTGTAGTCTTCTGGAAATGTATCCCCAGAAAGTGAGTTCCAAAGTTTGCTTGTCTATTTACGTGGCGTTCTTTGCTAGTGCGTCTGCTTTACCAGTAACAGTCTCTAAAAGCAGGAACCCAGCACATCAGCAATAACATGCACCTATCCGAGATATTATTTAAAGATTTACAACAGTGCATGACCAATTTGGATCGTAATATTGGCGATGCGATGCTTTAATGGCTGCTTGACTGTCGATGTAGTTAACGATGTCTGAATTCAACATCGATATCAGTTTCAGCATTTCAGCGGCTTCGCGAGAAGATCTGTCTGAAAGACGATCTACAGTTATTTGGTAGACTTTAAAACCTGGTTTAGGAAGAATTTAACTAAGAAAGTCTCGGCTCCTTCTCCGTCATCCGTCTTAGACCAATCTGTGTATAGCACGTTTTCATGCTTCGTTGGCAAGATAAGAGTACCAACGCCGATACCCAAATCGTAGAACAACGGGTATTCGCTGATGCGTATCAGTGCCTTGTTAATGCCGGGTCAGCTCCTACAAATAAAAGGGATCGACGCGACATTCAGACGCAGCGGCCGGCGGCAGAAGTTGTGTGGGATTTTGCGTGCTGTGAGAGTTCACTCTTCACTCAGGTCCGCCGACTATAGCTGTGATGGAACTTCCCAGAACCAGGATTCCTAGAACTCTACAGATTAATAGATTAACACCCTTTCCACGAGTCTTCTATTTCCGCTACTCTTGGAACCATTTTGAATTCTGGAGGAATTTCCATATTTTGCTGATATCCCTGAATACTCTCCTAGAGTATTCATTCGGCACCGGTAAAGGATTTATTACCGTGAGATGCGCTAAGAAAAGTGGAGCGCTACTAAATTACTTTTTCAAAATGTAAAAAACAAATTGTGTACCTATAATAGTTGGGAAGTTATAGCGTTTTAAGTGGTAACACCTCCAAATTAGAGGTCATTTACTTTGAAGGGCTTTAACGGGAAATATGGTGAGAATTGACCCCCCTCTGCCATTCAATTTTTAGTTCGACGGAACTTCAGGAATCTTCCCTTAAAGGATTATACCGCTTAACTGGGACACCCTGTATATCCAAGGGTAGAATATGAGGCATTGTCTTCAGTGCTCCGATTGGAGTTGTCCGAAGGGCACTAGTCACACAAACACATACCGCTCTTTGGATTATGTTAAGTAGAGAGAGGTAGCTTACTTTGTCTTAGTGCTGGGGCTGGCCACTAGGTGAAGACTCCTTACATGAGTATTGGTCTGACTACAGAGAGCATTGCTGCTCTGAAAAAGTTTCTCTATTCAGCTATTCGTATCCGAATAAAAATATAGGTCCATTCTGTCCGTCCCGAACAAAATTTCACACTAACGATTTATTGTGGGGAAACTGGACCTATGACCAAGGACTTACGCCCTTCATAGTCCAGATAGTACGAGTGTATTATATCAAAAATGGTGAATTTGCTTGAGGTCTTCTGTGATGCATCATGCAGCATTAGGGAAAGTTTTTGGTTTTAGTAAACTTTTCAAAACTTTAAAGGAACTGAACTCGAAATAAGGTTCGATGAATTACAAACCGTGGCGCACCAACTATAATCCCCATATAGACAAACATTTAACAACCCCCACCCTTCAAGCTCCAACAGCATTCAATCCATCATTTCGGATAAATCCATAATTGCTACCTTAGGGCCAATTAAAATCACTTAGACATAACCACCTTAATTCACCAACAAAGGGTACCGAAAAACCCTCCATAACCCGTAATCATTCTACAAGAAACTTAACCGAAAGCAGCAGCCCTCATTTGATTAATTACCGCCCAAATTCATTTTGTGTCAACGTGGCTCCATAATTCTTAACCAAGAAAGACATACTCTCCTATAAGGCTATAAGAAGACACATTATCAGCCTCCAGCCCGTTTAGCTAATTGTAATAATAATTGCCCGAGACAAAGCCAAAGTACAATGCTTTCATGTTTATCATCAGCGCATGGTACACAAGACAGGAACCACTGTCGTCACACGATGGGACCTTGTCACAATGGAACCCAGCACTTATTTGTCTAATAAAACTCTGTTATAAAAATAATTTGTGTTGACAAGAATGTATGGCGGCTTTGGAGCGCTCAACATCGCCACCTACATAGGTGATGAGTGCAATGACTTCCGCAAAGGGGTGGCTCTCATCCGTGGCACTATATCATACCTGGGTTACATTCTGTGCGACAGACAATCATTAGAAGTAGCAACGGCGGCGGCGGCGGCGGCATAAGGGTGGGACCCACCATCGTTTCCACTAATTTAATCGAAGAGAACTGTTATTAACCAGTCGACAAGTAGATGAGACATCTTAGGATAGGAAATCCTTGCCGTTTCATAGGTACTCGCTGTTTGTTTGCCTTGAAAGCAAGGCAAACATAATTTATTGCTGGTAGCTACTCATGCTCATACATTGTGAAATTTTAATGTGTCTAAGCACGCAATGTAATTTAACTTTAATTAGGTAATTAAGAGTACGAGGATGGAGGAGGTCTGACTATGTTTACCTGGCGAATGCATCCTCTGCGGGAGTTTAGTGCAAAAATATAAGTAAACAGCAAAAAGTATCTCTCATGAAAATATTGCGCAAAAGTGTATCTGTATATATGGTATAGTGGGTTGACTCCTCTGTTGGAGCTTATTCTGTGAGTTGTGCATGAAGGAGATATGGAAAATTCGCAAAAGTGGATTTACTCAAGGATGAAATGTATGCAAGTACTGAGTTATTAATTTTATGCATCGGCAAGTTCGCGACAGTAGGGAAGCTCTCCGGGCTGCAGGAGCTCTTGTGCGATTTTTTTTTTTTTTGTTTTCTCCGTTAACTGGAATTCAGTAAAAGTATGAGGATTCTAGTAAGTGGAGCTACTGTGAAGTAAATTATTGCGGGCGGTAGAGATAACAACCAAAGACAAATTGTTGTCCTTGTTTTGTACGACTTGAGTATTGCATGTAAAAGTTACAAAAGGTCAGAGGCAATACTGTTAGGAAAGGAGTTTGTAATAAATACCTACTTTCTGAACTTTGTGATCGAAAAAACAATTTCTTACGTCTTTACCTACCTACATACAATGAAATATCGCCCCCAAAAAATGAATCGTATCAAAAAACGTTGTATGGGTGTCGTTAGGAAGGAGATTGTGAACATATCTTTTATTAAGGCATTTTGTTTTAGACACCTAATCCGAGCAAAGGCAGGACAATAACAAAAAAATTATCCTACGGTACATACCACTTAAGCCTAGCACACTAAGATGCTTAGCAAAGTGTCCCGCAAGAACGCCAATAAGTTGTCTAAGTCTTTTCTGCTGAGAGACAACAGGAATGCCGCAGACTTCTTTACTGACTTTCGGGAGCATGCGTTAACAGTCTGCCCACATCCTGGATAGCCTTGCCATACCCAATTGTGTTCGTTAGAAACCCAATCGTTAATGGCGGCCCTGACCGAGGACGCAGAAAGACAGGTGCTGGTCCCTAGAAATTATCCTCCGATCCTTGCTGAGCAATCTCATCGAAAATCTCATTTCCCGGCAATACCAGTGTGACCTGGAACCCAGACAAGAGTCAAAGAATTTAGCCTTGTGACTAAGTTTAAATAGTTCTTGCTTAGCCGAACTATTTTGAAAAGGGTAACAGGGTTGAACAACGCCTTAAGCGAAGCTTGACGGTCGCTACAGACCTAAATACGCCGACCCCGAGCCATCTATTCAATAATCAACAATATAATCAGCAGCCATTCGGATAGCATAGATCTCCTCTTGAAAAAAAGAGGCAGGCTTGCCTAACGATTACTAAAGTCGAATGTTGTCGATTTCCACAAAGACTAGTTTTGGAGTCATCCAAAAGTAGGCTCAGACTCTGGCTGAAGCCAGTCACAAGGAAAGTTGACTATAAATTTACACAAAAGCCGCGGCTCTGGTGTCATGCATCAGAGGGCATATGGAACTATATAGAACTATGGGGTCATATGATAAGTTTTGCTCGAAACTCCAGTGTGTTGATACTAAAAACCACCCCCTGAGACCATAGATTGCTTTAATATTAGAATCCAACATGAAGGTATCGAGGGAAGGTAAATCAAGCAGCTTTACGTGTAGCCAAGTCATACCGTTCTTTGGAGTTTTGTGCAGAAGGCGCAGTCATTGGCACATATTTTCGCGAAAGCCTTCTCCTACAATTTTCTGACGCATAGGCTAGGAGAGGAATTATCATAGCCGTTTAGATCTAAAGGACCATCTTAGGAGATATGCCCCATGTCTTGCAGAAAGCACTCTTCTGTCTTCGACATGACATGCTTTGCCGAAAGAAGTTTCTTATCCACGATCACTCCCTGGAGATCTGGATAGTGACGCTTTTAGCACTGGCTGAGTCAGACCGATTAAAATCCTCAATTTCGTGAAGAAAGCAACCTCAGCAAAAGCAAAACTCTATCTTAGTGCACCAGCAGTGTAATATATTAGCTTAGAAAATCGCATGTCATGCGCGTAAGTCTCCAGGACAGAGTGTAAAATGACAATACTACATCGTTTATAGTCAAATTAAAGATCAAAGGTCCTAAATGACTTCCCTGCGAAACTGCTGAGGACGCTATGATTGGATTAGAAATGGAAAATCTAAAAAGGACACTATACTTGCGATCTTCTATTATCCATTGGTAAAGGGGTCGCTTTTAGTTTGAGAAGTATGACAGTCCTTGACTCCTATGCGAGGGGTCCCAAGACTCACAATTTCGATCCCCGGAAATACAAACAAATTACATCTTAAGGTTTTTTTTCCACTGCGCCAATTGTCGCGAACTGTCCTGAAAAAGCTTTTCAATTCAGCCGATCGGACTCGGCATAAAATTGTGAGTCCCTTCCATTGGTCCCAAAAATAAAAACTTACACAAACGAATGGTTGTGAGAAGCTATGCCTAGGGACCATTCGCGTCATTATTCAGGTTAGCCTACACATAGTTCGATTTGATGCCGTGAGAACTTGAGAACAATAATTTGTCCCTAAATTGGCTGCCTATGCAGTACAGCGTTTACTAATTTTCTGTATCAATGTAGGGCACCACTGATTCTTCCTATAGAAAGCTTATCCAGGGAATTTTAAATTTAAACACAATCCTGTGCCACAAAACGTTTTAATGCAGCGGTACTCTCCAGAAGAATTCCGATGATGCCAACTAAGAGCAGTGTCATTTAATTAGATGGCTTTCCTCAACTTTCTTCTTCATCTTTTCCTTTACGTCCTTTCATAAGAAAGACCGAATATGCAAATTAGGAATATGACTACTACTCTCCCTTTCACTGTTGTATAAACGAAAAAAAAAAACACCCAGAGTTCTGAACAAATACCAAGTCTCAACATCAAAACAATTCATAACTTTTCAACTTAACGATCTTCTTTTATTAGTAAAATGCCAATCAAAAATAATTTCTTTATTTCTCCATTGGGTACCAAGGATATAGGAGAGTGATTACCTTTTTCTGCGTGAACCAAAAAAAAAACAGCCCCACCTTTGCTCAATGCAAATATTTGAAATTGTAAACATTTCAAAACCAGGCTCAACCTTAGTCCTACCTTAGTCTCACACTCATTTTCATGTGGTCCTTCCTGTGGAATCTTAAAAATCGAGGCAAACTCTCCACCAACAACAACTCCAGCAGCAGGTTGGAAAAATGAGCAATTTTCAGGACTCTGTTGAATTTTTCCCATTTTTTTTTTCTCTTCCTTCAAAGTATAGATGAATGGGAAAAAAAACTCCAGCACATTGGTTGGATTTCGAGGGTGAATACGAAGAGAATGCAACAGAGGACCAACGGAAAAAAAACTCAGTACGTAACCAGCTATCTGAAGAAAAACGGCTCGATAAAAAAATATCCACTTTGCTTAAAAACTCTCGAAATTCATAACGATCCTGAGGAACTTATGAGTCAGGGTAGCACATGAAGCATCTGAGCTCACGCTCTACAGGGGTCGGGCGGTCTGTCGGTTTGTTGGTACATTGGTTGGTTTCGCGGCTGGTCCTCGCAGGATGTCTAATAAAAAATTTATAAATGAGCAATTCGAGACTTCGGCCACAGATTAAAGGTTTCCCCCGCGGACTACGCTACACGATGTACGACGACGAAGATGACGACGACAGCGACAACGTTAGCTAAACTCCTGATTGAAGTTAGATGTGGGTAGGTAATAAAAATATAAAGGACTTTCACCACAAAGAAGAGAAGGAAAAAAACAGCATACCACGGGATGAAGTAAAAGAATAGCGGAACAAAATTAAAGGGCTTTAGGGACTCACCGAGTCACAGCATGCTAAAACAATAAAAACAAATCATTGTTTAAGTTATGGTTACAATTTTATTGTTTTTAGGGTGAATGGGCGGGCAAATGAAGCTGGTCGCAATGGGAAAGAAGGTGAAAATGCAATTTTCATAATTTTCATAATTTTCTCAAATTTTTCTACGCGATAAAGGTGGATGGGTGGATGCTCTTGGGTTTGTGGCTGGAAGAGAAGCGGTCTTTATTGATGTCGGCCGATTATTAGTGGGGTTGCCGGCTGGAAGTGAGTATTGCAGTGGTTCTTTACAGAAAAGGGGGATAAACGTGACACATGGGAAATTTCAACCAAGTATTCATTTTTATGGAGATTTTTTTAGTGCTCTAGTGGGGACTATTTGCTGGAACGAAACAAATCAAGAGATACCTCCTGAACTATGCAGCATTAGTCCTAATATTTTTTAACTTCGAACTAAATTATTACTGTCGTTGGAGTTAAATAGAATTCATTTACAAATCAGTGGCAATTTTTTCTTATATGTAGTCAGAATCGATTAGCTTGATCCTCTAAACTTTGAAGTAATTGACGAGCTATATCACTTAGCCTTCATCAATCCATATGGTACCTGCGATTTCGTAATTAGCTTGAACCACCATAACCACAGTAAAGAATTAGTAATCCAAAGTTGTACACCAGATGGCTTAATAAAACGAACGTGACCATTGAATCCAATGAAGCCCAATTCGAAGTCCTTTTGTAATAAAATCATTTGAGTTGAATATCCAACCTGTGTAGGTGGTGTTTTCGCTGAACCACTTGGAAGAGGGTTGAAAGGATAGTGAAACGAATTTGATAAACCTTCGGGGATTTCCTTCTTTTCCTCCATCGCTTTTTTTTTTGTTTTAAAATGTTTGCCCACATTACTATGTGACTAGAATACTCAATGAGTTTAGCGGGTTTTCTTCTTGGATACCTTACCTACCTGTTCCTGGCTTCGGTCATTGAGATGTGTGCTCATGGAAAAACAACACGGAATACTAATGCCATCAGTTAAAGAAAATCCGACAGTAAACAGTGAACATCTTGGAAAAGGATTGATTTGATGAAGACAGTCGGCTCACTTTAACGAGGTGTTGATGCCAGTAACGAATTTAAATTTTATTCACTGTAGCATTTTTATTTAGTGTGAATATTTTGAGTAAATCCGTTGGATCTAAATTCAGTATTTGAAGGAATTAGCTAACTTTTACGATTACCTATATTCAAATAAATATTTATCAACATTGCAGAAGAGCCGAAAGAATAAACGAAGTTTGGTAACGAATAAAAATGCTATACCAAAATATTTCTAGACTCACAATATTAATGTGAGAACCGTCAAAAATATTATGCACCGCTAGGCACAAACCACATATACTTATAGGTTGTTTCTGCCCCTAGGTGAAGAGGGTGTTAAATGCGGTTCTCTTGAATCATTAAAATGCCTATTAATGCTGCGAAAAACCTGGCGATTGGCAAATTGGGGTCATTGGGCCTCATTTCAAAAAGGAGTTAAACGGTATTGTTCGAATTATACCATTAAGTTACTAGTAAGTCTTTGCTACTGTGCGACTTTCATCTGGGCGGAAGCACAGCGGACCACTTGGGAGTGAGTTTCACATAATTAACTCTAAACCTACAGCTACAGTACACTGAACTGAACTACTGCAAGAGTATGGATATGGATTTATAAAATTGACGGTTCTCCCCTGGGAGGCATTAAAGATTAAACTCGCCATTGACGTGTGTTTCTCCATTTGGATTACATGATGTTGACAAACGTTAACTTACAAATTTTGTTTTAAACATGTATGTAATTTGAGCTATCATTCCAAATATTTTACAATTAATTCTGTGACATATTCTGTACAGTCACCGGACCATATAGCAGTATCTTCAAGCGGGGATCCTGGGAGGTATAACAGCAGCCCATGAGTATACGGTAGAGGCAATACCATATACAACCGTACGGTTTCACCTTTTTTATGTTCAGTCAGGTTATAAAAGCTATATTTGCCACAGAAATAAAATCGAAGCTTTAAAAACGCTTTCGCGAAGATCTGAGTTTTTTTTTGAACATATCACGTGGTAGATATTGCTCTGCTGGGTTCCTGGAGGTGAGGGCATTTCAGACAATAAGACAGTGGATACATTTTTTAAGACAAAAAACAAGCCGATCCTTCTGTAAATAAGCCGCCTTGAACGATCAATCAAGGCCAACGTCAGATGGAAACATGCTTTATTACAAGAGACCTATATGGACGCCCTTTAATGAAGATAGATAGATAGATAAAGGATAGAAAATTCCTTTCGACCCCAGTCGGATGGAACTATAATGGAGCACAATACTCTCCGGTACCACATTAGAAAAATGCGCCAAAGTTGCCAACACACCAAGATACCTTGGGACGTATACTTCTACAAGGACCTAGACCAGCTTTCCAGCACAATAACAGACAAGTTGATGAACTTTTACTTCATCAAATACCCAGGATGGCTTGCATGTAGTTGCACGCAGTAACTAATTGATCACAGAATTTAAAGGTAGGGCCATAACTGCTAAGGGACAACCTGTTTCCCCGGCGGGCATCATATTCGGTCAGAATTGACCTGAGTGTTACACGGAGTACCTACCGTTCCTCAACAACAGCACATTAATCTAGTCTAACTTATTCATTATTCACATAAGAAGTTGAGCTTATTGCCATATGGAATAAGTACCTACCTAATACAAACAGCTAAGCTAAGAAGTGATTTCAAAAATAATCGTACAGCGAAATAACATAATGGATAGAGGTGTTGAAGAAAGCTATAAGAAAATAACGATTGTCAATTTGATTATATTTAACACATTTTGGGGTAAAAATAGACCGGAATCAAGAGTATTCGCAGCAATATGATCTGATTCATGAAATTGACCCCTATTCTGGATTTTATTAGTTTCTATCAAATGAGTTGATGATTTTGACCTTGATTCCTCGTTTTGGGATTTTATTGAGACTTATTGCAATGTTTTTAATCCCTTGCAAAAAACTATAAAACAATTTCAAGAGGAACAATTGCACTACAGCAATTTTTACGCCCAATGGCTAAAAATGAAAATTTCTACAGAAAAAATAGTTAATGATTCAAATCAGCAGTTAGCAAAAACTATTGGGAACCAAATTTTAAATTCTATAGAAAAGCGAACAAAAACATTGTTAAATAATAAATTCGTAATTTCGTGCTTGTTTTTGGATCCCCGTTTCCAACATACACTGTCATCACAACAAAAAATCGACGCAATAAGTCATTTAAAATCCATTGGGGACAGAATATATATATAGTCTTAACCCTACTGGTAATTTGTGCACAACGCCGACGAGTTCCAGCTTAAATCAATTATTGCAAAACAATTTTTTTGATGAGGAAGATGCAATGTTGGATGCGTACTTAGCGCAAGGTGTTATAACGGAAGTCGACAGTACAATCGACGTGTATTCAAAAATCGAAAATCCTCAACTTCCTTTTCAAAGAATTGACACAGACGTTTTATATTTTTGGAAAGGAAAACAGTACACCGACCAAGAGTTGTACGCAATAAGCAATGTTTGTTATGCATGCCGTACCTCCAACTCAGGTAAATGCAAATGCCTTAATTGAAGTTTACTTATTCATTGATTTATTTTGTAACAGGTGTCGATTGAACGAGCATTCTCTACGCTAAGACTGGTGCTTACTGACTACCGCAATCGTTTAAGCCAGGATGTTCTTGAGAACATATTGCTGGTAAAATTAAATCCCAGCTTTTTGGACACAGCCATTGATACATTGCCACTTTTGGAAAATAACGAAGAATAATAAATATTAATTAAATAGTTTATTTTACTATTATTATGTTTTTAGTTTGTTTTCATAAATTTTGATTTCTTTCTATAATTTTTATAAATAATTGAAAAAAACATGTTAAAAAAAGATTTGAAAAAAACAATAAAAAGTACAAGAAGTACACTAATACGCAACTAAATTGTCAAAAAATTTTAGAATTTTATAAAGTCATAGATGCTCACCACGAATAGGTCGCTTGCTGGTGCTTCGAATTACGCTGTTGATCGACAGCAAAAGCGACAACTGCGAACTGCTACTGCCGACTACTTTCGATTTCGACAGCTGATCGCTTGCTGCAGCTTCGACACGCTCATTATCGAAATTCGAAAGCAATAGCACAGCAAAAAGTAAAAAACGAAAAACGGCGGCTGCTGCTGCTGTTTGATTTTTGTCGCTGTTTGCTTTGTGATGCAGCTTCGACTGCGACTTCTGTTATTTTCAGAAGCAGAAGAAGAAGCAAAATCACATGAAATGAAACTTACTGCAGTTTTTTAAACACTGATTTTAAGAATTTAAGAAGTGCGCGCCTTGTCTTACATTTCAATGCATTTTTTGTTTATATTATTTACATGTACATGTATCTATTAATTACCTATTTAGAAAACTGTAGAATATTTATACATATATATTTTTTTTTTTTTTTTTTTTTTTAACTAAAACTTACTTTTTGTCTTGCTTCAATCGATAGATACCGCAATTTTTGTAGGTATATCTCCTCACAGCCTATAACAGATTTTCTCGGAATGAAAATCACCATCATCGTTTCAATAGCTAAATGGTTTGAAAGGCTAAACCCTATAAATTATGTCCAGAACGTGGTAGTCAAATACCATAACCATCGCATATCATCTACAAAGCGAAAATTCCCCACGAATGCATTGCACCCTTCTGCAATTCAAAATTTCTTTTCACATCCTTTTTATGGGCAAAGGCAAATCGCGAAAAAACTCCTCGCCCAACACTTTGTTATTTAGCTATTTCTTCTCGCTTCTCAAACCAAGATGGCTATGGTAAGGAATAGCATCAGCAGTCCATTGTACCATCATTACTCATTATTACAGGCGCGTTAGAATTCATGTCCCGACCGCACGAAGAGATTAACTTTTAAAAAATTTATGGTTTTCAACGCATTAGGTATGTTTTATGTTTTTATAATAAAACCGAGGGATGAATTTATGTTGTTTTAGACATCTTAAAATATTTTTTAATGTCCTGCTGTGTGAGAGAGAATGCTCGTATATAGAGTAGGTCTACAAGGAAGGCCATTGAACAATAAGAAGGTGGTGCTTTTAAGTACCGCCCGGTGCGGAAGTGGTGTGCGATTTTAGAAAGGCCAGTGGATGCAAAGGAGAGGTTTTAAAATTTGATGGTTAAGCTTAATGTTTTGACTTAAGTGTGTGCAGTGCATTAGTTAATTAGCATAGAGTGTAAGTTTAATGGCTACTTTAAGAGTAGCTATATACTATAGTATGGTCGTCATCTAGGGCACTTAATTAGAGCTAGCGGTTAGTTGATAGGATTTTATGTAAGACGTGGTCGGAGAATATGGAGAAAGCATTTTTATTTGGTAGTAAGAGAACATGTGGAAACATACGAACATATATATACCTATCGTACATAATTTGTATGGAATTCCGACGCCAACTCCAATTTTCAATTTTGGTACATTTGACTCATTGGATGGCTATTCATTTGATTTCAGTAACACAAATTACTTCTTTGCATTCTATAATAGCTATTCCAATTAATTTGGATAACAGTAAAGTCGTATTCATTCTTAAAAGAAATGTGCAACACTGTGTAACTAACATTCAGATAAGGACCTAGAATTTCATATTCTTCATTAATTTGCGGGCTTATTAAATTAAAATTGAAAATTGTCTAATAGTGGAAATTCATATAGCTCCTACATAACTACTATTTTTATATAAACTTGCTAGACCATCAGGACTAAGAAGAAACAAAAACCTCAGCAATTAAGAAGTTGTAATTAGTTGTAGATTGCTAAGACGCCATAAATTTTATTAAATTGCGTAGTGTTTTCCACCCTCATATCCTGGCATGTAAGGGATCATACAATATTTGGTTCGGAAGAAATAGAAACCTACGGTATTTAACATTTTGAACTAGACACCATACGTATATGTCTATCTGTATGTTGTATGTATATTTGGGCAACACGGGCGCAACCTTAGACAACAAATCACATAGGGTTAGCTTAGAGTAGGTATGTTAGATACTTTATATAACCCAATTGGATGTGGGCGTGAGTCCTTCCGAAAAGTTGTTTCTACAATCTACGTTACATTCAATAAAGGTGGATCACAACTATGGAGGAGAATTTATTTTTGCATCAGTGAGAAACTATACATGGTGACGACGGTGCACATCCATGGAGTAGCCATGACACGAAATCTATCTTTTCATCCTTCTGTGCAAGATACTCAAGTAATTCGAGAATACAGTTCATAGTCAGGCGAGCATATTGAAAGTACACCAACATACCTAACTACTTACATAATATCTATCGCCTGGTATAGTAATTGGTTATTTCACTAAGCTTGTCAGTGAATAATTGTGTTGTGCACCTTGAGTTGGTACCATTTTCTTTGCATCATCTCGGTTTGTACCTATATTGGCTTTAAAATTAATCATTGGCTCTCCAATATTGCATTCATTTTTAACTTTTAATTGCTGATATTTGTTAGCGTTGACAATTTAAAAACGACGTGCAAATGCGACTAAAGTTGCAACAAGTTGCCAAAGACCAAATGAGATGAACTCATTCTGATCCGCACCGCATGTATGGGTTGTTTGCAGAGCAAAGTATGGTCCAATTGGTCTGATTCGTTATTGCTCAACTATTGCAATTTGCTCTAAATTTTAACGATCTTTAGATTTTGCAATTTCAGCTGAATGTCGAAAACTGCAATGAAATTGTAAAATAATTAGTACCAGGCAAAACAGATCCATATAGCACCCTAGGGATAGCTTCTCAGAACCGTTTGCTTTTAGTTAGTATTATTTTCACCTCAAATGGAAGGGACAAGCAATGTCAAGCAATCAACTTCACACCTACGGCTTATGATATTAAATGATAATTCGAAGTTCAGGCAGCTTTTTACTTTCGCAGAATTTCAAATTTATACTGTATCCCCCACCGACGCACCGGCACCGGCTTTCAAGACCAATAATATTTTTTTAGATTACTATCAGCAAATTGGGAAGTAGATACAACATATTTTCGCAATCGCCCTTTTTCAGCTTCGAAAAAATAATAGTAACGTCCTCGCATTCTTGAGGGATATTCTCTTTGAGGGCTTCAAGAGACTGAGGCTTATTGACATAGATAGACTCTCGACTTAAAAAAAAAAAAAAAAACCCACAAAAAGAAGTCAGGAATGATTACATCAGGTGAATTTGACGGCCAGTGCAAATTGTTAAAATGAGAGATTAGGCCAAAATGGAGCCCTCAGAATTTTGGTTGTGGCTATATATGCGCCGTGGCCGTAGCTCTATACTATTGGAACCACAAGTTATCCAGTCCCAATTATTCATGCAATTGAGGAAGGAGAAAGTCGTTGAGCATAGCTCTGTAGCTGTAGTGCTCGCCATCCACAGTATATATAGTCGCTTGTCCGGCGGCGCGCGTTTTAAAAACAAAATAATGCCCGATGACGCCTCAAGCATAAACAGCACACCATGCGTTAACTTTGAGCGGGTATAAGGGCAGAACCAATAATTTTGCTTTATTCAGAGTAATTTTCGATGAAAAGTTGTCTGTCCCTCGTGGTCGAGATTCAGGACACGCCCTTGGAGGTCAACAGCTAACAGCTGATGCACTGTCTACAATTTGTAAGGGAAGATCTTACAGTCTTTCAACAACATTCTCTGAAATACCGCCCACTGATTTCCAATTGCGTATGGAACGTCTGGTCGATACTTCGGATTCCTCTGCGACATCTTCAGCTACAGCTGCGATATTCTTAGCTCCGGGGCCGGCCAAATCTGTCAGCATCTCGTTTTGCCCCATAATCTTCTTGGCCAGCGTCTAAACGTCGTAGTGTTTGCCCAGTTGGTGTCGGACTACCGCGAAATCTTAGCCGACATTCACGCTGCGCCGAAACCACCGACGAATTATTTCGCAAAAAAAATCGAAACAATTATTCCGCGTATTTTAGGACTATAGCGATTTATATCTTGTTGATGGCGTGTATTTTGTATCTGTTTGCTTCACAAATGTCAAAGTATAGAATTCACATTCGCAAAAATTATAGCATCTTCTGATGATGTCCTTTGCGCCACTTTCAAGACCACACACCACACTATTGAGTCTATCAGAAAAATTCGTCTCCTGCAACTGCAGCCTGTCTTACCACCATTTTTTTTCTTAGTACATTTTTTCCGAAAAATTGCCTACTAAAAATTTATTTTTTTTTTTGCCGGTATGAATGTGAATGTGTAAATGATAATGTAAAAACAACTTTTAAAATAAAATCCACTATTTTCGAAAATACAAGCAAAAGTCCAAAGAAAGATTGTCGGCGACAAGAAGCTTCATCCTTATCTATACTCCAAACACACATTAGGGAGAGGGGGGGGGGGGCAAACTTATCGCGCGAATATTCATTTTATTCGATTTTTATTGCAGAACACAACAATAGTTCGATATCAATTTATTGTCTTCCAGTTCTCTTTCAGTTGGTTTCGCTTCTCAAGGACCAACATTGATGACATGGATGATTTATTTATTTTCTGCATGTGCGCCATAGCTAAACATCGACTTGAAGTGAATATAAATGTTTATTATCCTCGGAAATGTTATTAAGTGATTTTGAATTGTTGGCACACACACGGACTTAAAATGCGCTCACATTTTTCATCCAGCAGCAGTTGTCGGCTTGTCCATAAATTATAACACGATTGACCGACGGACCACGCCGCCGCCGGCCACCGGCCGCCTTTACTGTCATATGAGGGCTAATAAATTTCCTCGAAGCAAACAACCACCTCCCAGATAACTGATAGTCTCTAGATGTAGAGAACCACCGAGATCGACCAGAGTTTCTCATTTAATCTAGTTGAGTGGCGATTTGTCACCGGCTAAAAGTTAGCCCACTGTTTAGTAGAAAGAAGAGTAGAGGTGCGGAGTATAGTTGGTGGTGGTGCTGAAACTTTCGTCATAACTAATCTATCCGCTGGCTTAATAAATGCTTCGTTTTTTTTTTAGAAATAACTATAAAATTACCAAGGAAACCACTACGTTTCGGTCCTGGCGAAAAGTATGGTCCACTTAAATGAGGGTGGTGGGGGGTAGGGGAGAGATTTTGAGGGTGAATTATGTTTGTTATGAAAAACTTTCATTTCTATTCAAATTAATTAATGGTGGCGGAGTTTTTGATGAATTGAAAAATATCCTCTTCGAGCGTGTATTTTGCAAATGTTCGAAAGTAAATATTGAGTGTTGTTCTTGTGTGTGCTTCTGTGTTAGCTAAGCAAACTTGTTTCAAGCGAACAAGTTTATTAAATCAGCTGGTAGGTTAGATAGGTAATATTTAAATTAATTTCGAGACTTGTTTTTACAATTTTCTTGATAGGTACGGTGAGTGAATTTCCGTAATTTGAGGTTATTATTTTTGTGCTCTCAATACGAACAAGCTTTAGAGCTTAAAACAACCGAAACCAAAGATGTTTTTTTTTTTTTGCTGGAAGGAAGAATCATCGAAAGACATTGCAGAGCTTTTACGCGAGGAATGCTTCTGGCAATAGTGAGGGTCTTTAAATTAATAAATAAATAGGCGGCGCAATAGGCGGCGCAACAACAACCCAAGGCCTAGCTTCTCGCAACCATTCGTTTTGTGTGAGTTTCTATTTTTGGAACGAATGGAAGGGACCTACAATTTCATGCCGAGTCCGAAAGGCTGAATTGAGAAGCTTTTTCAGGACAGTCATACTCTCGGATGTTTGTCAGGCGTTCGCACAGTAGAAAAAACCTTAAGATGTAATTTGTGTTTTTCCGGGGATCGAACCTGGGATCCCTCGCACAGTAGTCCAGCACACTAACCACTGCGCTACTGCGCCTGAGGGCCTTTAACCCGATCTAAAAAAAAACTCCCGAGCGGCCAACATAGACTCGGATCACTACCTTGTTGTAGCCAAGGTACGTATGCGGATATCCCAGACACCACAACAACGAGGAAATACTGTGAGAAGATTCAACGTTGAACGGCTACAAACGCAACAAACCGCCAGAACTTTTGCCGATCGCGTCTCCCTCAACCTCTCGAGAAGTCCTTTGCAGCCTTCATCAAGTGCTGAAGACCAGTGGCATCGATGCCAAGAAGCCGTCAGAAAAGCCGCAACTGATGTGTTCGGTTTCACCCGACCACCACCACGAAACCCTTGGTTTGATGAAGAGTGCCGGCAAGTACATGCAGCGAAGCAACTGGCCTACAAAGCGGCGCTGCAGAGAAGGACGAGAGCAGCTCGTGAGCTCTACGAGCAAAAAAAGAGGGAAGAACACTGGCTTCTCTGGAGGAAAAAGAAAGAGCATGAGAAGCGCGCGATCGAGGAAATAGAGAGGTGTTACTCCAGGAACAATGTTCGGAAGTTTTACCAAAAGGTAAAAAGAACGTGTCACGGGAACAAGACCCGAACAGAGACCTGTAGAGACGAACAAGGAAACCTTGTAGTGGAGTCACAGTCGGTGCTGAGGCCATGGAAAAACCATTTCTGCAGACTGTTAAACGGCGAAGACGACACAAATTCCGCTGTCAGGCAGAATGAACCATTCAACCTGGGCGATGAAAGCCAAGACTTCCGTCCACCTGACCAAAATGAGGTACGGATAGCAATATCCAAGCTGAAGTCCAACAAAGCTGCAGGACCGGACGGTTTATCGGCCGAGCTTTTTAAGGCAGCGGAAGATGACTTGGTAGAGAGCATACAGCAACTCGTTTCTAAAATTTGGTCAGAGGAAAGTATGCCTAATGAATGGAGCCTCAGCATTGTTTGCCCGATCCATAAGAAAGGAGACCCTCTAAACTGCGCCAACTATAGAGGCATCAGTCTCCTTACCATCGCTTACAAGATCCTTTCTGCCGTACTTATATAGTCTAGTATAGGAGGGCTTATATAGTCTCCCAGCTCAAGGAGGTCCAAGATCTAAATAACATCCGGAAATCTTATCAGATAGCATTCAGAGACGAGCAGTTCGACTTATTGGAGACCCTACTCTCACATCGAATCTACAACCGTTGGCGCACAGAAGACAAGTCGCTGACCTTTGCTTGCTCTATATGTACTTCCATAGTAAATGTTCCGAGGAACTAAAAGACATTATCCCTCGAAATGCAACTTTTGGGCGCCCCACAAGACAGACTGCTAATACTCATGCATGACCATACAGTACACTTGACAACCGCGTGGACATCAAAACTCCTTCTGTTACAGGACAAGCAATTTAATATATTTCCAGAAGACTACAGTTTGCAACAAGTTAAATGCAGAACTAACATACTTCTGCAAGTATCCCGGGGTGCTGTTGAATCGTTATAAGTTCGCTTTCCCGGGCGAAGTATTTAAAAAAAAAATCAACTGGCTACTCAGTACTTACCTTAAGACCGAAATTCATCAAACTCTTCGAAACAGCGAAGTAAACCTAGCCACGTCTTCAATTTCATTTTGTAGCAGATAGTGGATATATAGTGCTGGTGTCAATATTAAAGGCACTTTTACAGATCCGTTCAGCCGATGATGGGCTATGCTTTCGATAACGACATTTTTGGCCGCTCCAAAGCGAGCCACAATTAAGGCTTTTTTTTTTGTTGTTGAAATGAAAAATGTTTCGTTACTGCTATTTCGTTATCAAACTTTCTACAGATTGTTGGTTTTTTAGACCTATTTCAAGACCCTAAAGAAATCTCAAAAGAGCACCGGTGTTCAATCACTTTTGACGCTCACGCCTAATATTTCATTTCGGTCTTAAGTCAGTGTTTGTAACTTTGTTGAGACAAACTATTTGAAATTACAGTGAACAGATAGAAGTCTTCGTAAAAATGTGACTACCTTTTTAAAGGCTAAATAATAGCCATACTAAAATTGGTATTTTTTATAAGTTTTGGAATCTGGAATTCTAAAGTTTTTGTTATTCTGTAACCTACTCGAAAATGAGTTGAAAATGTTTTTTTAAATGTCTATTAATTTTAAATATTTATTTTAATGCTAAAGAATATTAGTATACCTACCTACGCACTTATTAAAATATTTTTTTTTATAAAAATATATTTTGTTTCTAAGTGATATAAAGACATCTTTTCTAATTCTGTGATCAGGTTACGTTCGGTTAGTGTATTGGCAAGACAGGAGAAACCGGTACGTGCCACACTTAGATCAATGTATATCCGTTGTGATGCCCTATGACAAACCTACGGATTGGTAAATCAACCCGATGTATTTACAGATTTAAATAGATCATTAATGGACCTCTCGAAAAGTTCTTCTAAATCCTCGAAAAAGTAACTACCAAGGATTCTATTTCTTATATGGCAGATCGCTGAGTAGTGCCAAAGAAAGTTTGGGGTGTCCTCATGTAACTCCTCATCACCGCGTCCTCTGCACAGGTCATCTGTACCTAACCTAACCTAACTAACTAACTAACCTAAATTTTCTTGGTATGATATTTCAGCAATTGTGTCCAGTGATAATACCCACAATCGAGGACAATGATTTCTTGTTCTAGTGTAAGATTCTCTCAGGGAGCTTGTTCCATCTTTCATTTGTCGCCATTAGTATTTTGTCTGTCTGATTATCATCATCATTACTGTGGATGTCGGCCTGGTTTAGTTGGTTTAGTTCAAAGGAGGACCCTTTCTTGCCAGTTTTTTCACTTCCAGACACACCTCTGTGCCCGGAAACCCAGCATAGTCTTACGTTGTGCTGCGCGCCAAGAACCTCTGTAGCTCGCGAGGTACAAGCTTCGATTTTAACTCAGCGGAAGAGATTGCTAATATTCCCGCTTGACTGTCAATTGAAAAGGTAATTATCTGCATGAGGTATTGCCATCATTGCAACCTGTTTAGCAGCTATTGTCACTAAGCTTGGAATACACTGCTATATAGTGGCAGAGTCTGATTGAACTGGATAGTCCAAAACGTTCGGAGTAGAAACCCACACGCCAAAGCCGACCCCCATCTTTGATTCATCCGAATAGATAGGTATGGTTGATCCGATGGATATCGGTTGATCTCCGTAGCATTCTTCCCTGCTCTGAAAACTCGTGGTAAATGGTCTTATGAAATCCAGCCGGAGAGTAGTGTAGTACATGCATACATTATTTCCCGTATATCTGTTCAGAATTTGTGCATGACCCGTCAGGCTGTGTTTCCAGCTTTTGGTCTGGCTTAACCGAATGACGCGTTTTGCAGAAGATTCCTGTAAAATTTTGTGGTCAACATGGTATCTTTCACTATAGAATAAAACTTTTGGAACTATGAATTATGACATATTTATTTAAACACCTCATTTATGTAGATACTAATTTATGACTTCCAAATTTTTTTTAATTTAAAATTATTGTGTTTTTTTTAATTGAAGTTACCTATTGTTGGGTTGTAATGGGCTTTATGGACACATATTTGTATAATGATGTCCATAAAATATGTAGACATGGACGAAACGTAGTGAACAAAATAAACTGTTTCATTTTGACCTAAAGTCACTACAACCCAACAATTTATAAACAAAAAGGTAATATCATGAACATGTTACTTATTTCTTGAATTTAATAAAATTTTCAAAAATTCAAATTTAATAAAACTTGAGCTACACAATACATAGAACGCTGCTTCAGTTAGTGGTTAAAGGATATTTTCTGTGAAGCAAATTAAGAAACACTTTCGCGCATTCGAAGTGACGATTGTCAAAATGGCAGCCATAGCTTAAGAACATTTCGTGTTTTGCCCACATGACTTGCATTATTAACAAACAGTTTATAACCATCACACTATTTATATCTATTCACATTACAATTCCATTACCCCATTCAACCTTGCAGGCAAAAATATCAAATCATTTCATGACTTTCGCATTATTGTATAGAGCGCCCACAATCACATCATCCTCATCCCCTCATACACAACAAATGGCGTGCTAATTTAGTTAATTGCAGCAATTATCTAAATGAGTCAGAGAGAAAAATCAGAGCAATATTTATAAGCATTTCATTTGTAAGCTTCTCATTTATCCTTCTACCCTGCCGAACAGAAAGTAAATTTCTTTTGCACGAAAGAAAAGAAATATTATAGCAATTCCCAGCCCCCTTTGTTCTTTGGAGATTGCCCAAAGGAAACCAGTGTGACATGTCGTCCTAATGAAGCGAACAAAAAAAAAACAATTTTCATCGTTTGTATGAATTAATTAAAAGTGCCAAGAGTATGGTGGCACATTGCCAAAGTAGAGGGAAGCCTTTTGGAGTTGGAGACGGGTGACACAAACAAGCCTGCCAGATGATTGCTGGAACAGTAGGTAATTGTCGTGGAGTCACATATTTTTTTTTTGTTTGGTAATAAAATATTTCGATGGCCTAGAGTCAGATTTTTTATTCTTACACCGCGTTTGCAATGAGTGCAAGATTAAAAAAAAAAATAATGTTTCCATAGAATGAAAATGTAAAATTTTACGAACAAATTTCGAAATTCCATTTGAACAATTTCCACTGAACCAAGAATGTTTCACAATGGCAAATTTTATTAAAGCTTTGTGGATTCACAATCTTTGAGTAGAATAACAGTTGGCTCTGATTACATGGAAAACCACTTCTGCAGACTGTTAAACGGCGAAGACGATAAAATGTCAGGCAGAATTAAACATTTTCCCTGGACGATGAATGGAATAGAATTCTGTCCCGGTGACCAAAATGATATGAGGATAGAAATACCCAAACTGAAGTCCAAACAAAGCTGCTGGACCGGATGGTCTGTCAGCTGAGCTTTTTAAGGCAGCAGGAGATCACTTGGTAGAGAGCATAGAAATACTCAAACTGAAGTCCAAACAAAGCTGCTGGACCGGATGGTCTGTCAGCTGAGCTTTTTAAGGCAGCGGGAGATCACTTGGTAGAGAGCATACACGAACTCGTCTCCAAGATTTGGTCAGAGGAAAGTATGCCTGATGAATGGAACCTTACCATCGTTTCCCCGATCTACAAGAAAGGAGACCCTCTAAACTGCGCCAACTATAGAGGCATCAGTCTCCTCAGCAATGCCTATATAAGATCCTATCGTCTGTGCTGTGTGAACGCCTGAAACCATTCGTCTACGAACTGATTGGTCCCTACCAGTGTAGTTTTAGGCCCGATAAATCCACAACCGAACAAATATTCCCACTAAGGTAGATCCTAGAGAAAACCCAGTCCAAATCGATACTCACGACTCACCATCTATTTATCAATTTTAAAGCCGCATATGATAGAATTATTAGAGACGAGCTATACAAGCCATGTCCAGTTTTGGCATCCCTTCCAAACTTGTCAGATTGTGCAGAATGACGATGGAGAACGCTCACTGCTTCATAAAGGTCAGAAATAATCTCACCGAGACCTGTGACTGTCAAAAAAGGATTTAGACAAGGTGATGTGACTTTATCAACATCATATTTGAGAAGATCGAGTGAAACTGGCAAGCCAACACCAGGGGCACAATTTTCCAAAAATCTGTGCAACTACTTGCATAACACCAACGATATGGACATCTGGCAGAGGTGTAACTGGTAACACAGTAGCGGCAAAAGCGGTTTTAGTGATGGATGAGGGCAAAACAAAATATGTACATGCTGTCATAAAGCTCTGGACTCGTCTGTCATAAAATCGAAGCTGGTCCTGGAAACGTACATTGCCATCTACGAACTTGCAAAGAAAAACCTATAGTCATACTACACTGGATTCCAGCCTGTAGTATCGGCACTGTGCGATGCCAATACTTGACTATATAAAATGTAAAACAATGAAAATAAAGTCGCACTATATAAAATAAAAATGCGGATTAATAAAAGTCAATTGATAGTAAACTATAGAGCAATTGCTTGATTAATATTGGGTCTCTACACAGCCCACAGTGGCTTTGCTATAAACGAAATAGCAGACTCACCAAAGTCGGCCCGACAATGCCACTTGTTGGACCTGCTGAATTCTTCTGCGGTGTCAGTATGAGATGTTTCAGGAAGCATATCAAGAGCTTAGTTCTAATCGAATCTAATGTAGTCTGGCTTAAAACATATGGGCAGAATTGCACCAACAAATTCTTCCCAAAACTCTCCCCCAGGAAATTCTATTTTCTTACTAACCTGTATAAAAATGACCTAAGAATCCTAACAGGTATAATTACTGGCCATGCCCTTATGAAAAAACATCTTCACCGAATTTGAGTTTCACCAGACTTGTCTTCCTGACTGTCTCCGGAGTAAAAAGATGGCTCTAGGACCTTACCAGGGAAGGCATAATAGGCCCCTTTAGAGAGGCCGCAGTGCCAGAGCCTATTGAAGGCTCTCCCGACTTATTAACTAATCTAATCTAATCTACATGCTGTCAGCAACAAGGGACACACAACATCGATAAATAGCACAGAACGTCACGATAGACAGCTACAAGTTTGAGGTGGTTAGAGACTTCGTCTACCACGGCTCCACTATATAAATAGGAGAAATCAGACGAAGAGCTACACTTGCTTACCGCTACTTCTTTGACCTAAGAAGGCAACTGACTAAGGTCTTGTCAAGAAACACTAAGGAGACTCTATATAAGACATTTATCACCTCAGTCCTGCTCTATGGCGCAGACTCATGGACGTTAACAAAGGCGGATGGAAAACTTCTTAGTCGTTTCGAACAAAAATTATTCGAGTGATTTTCGGACCCGTTTGCGTTGATGGGCGAACCTTACGAGCTGTACAACAACATCGCCCTAATCAGAAAAGTACGTATCAGTCGACTAAGATAGCTAGGGCATGTAGAGCGAATGGACACCAACGCTCCCGCCCGAAGAGTCTTCGAGTAAATGGTATTAGGTGCCAGTGTATGCGTGACAATTTGCCCTCCATCTCCATTTACTTTAACATGACACACATACTTAACTTTTTGAAACTGGCTCTATGGATCTCTCATTTTTGGCCGAAGCTGGTGGTCTATTCTGTCTGGTTTGTGACCCCGGACTGTGGCAAGCAAGGATTTACAATAAGTCTTAATTTTTTATAAGATTAGTGACAAAAATGTTCTAAACATTCGTTCTCTTCTATATTTTGCACGATGTACCGGCGTACTATAACTAGATAAATACAAATTTACAAATTGTGGATGTTTCTAATTTATTTTTAAATTTTCGTATCAGTCTTTTTAGTGAATTTGAAGCTGAAATTCAGAATTTCGAAAAATGTACTGAAAAATGTACCTATACGACTAAACTTATGAACATTTATTCTGAAATCGATATAGAAATAAATTACACTCTCACTACACAAATCTTAAAATTTAGCATAATTTGAAGAACCAAAATAATCGAATACCTACACATATGGAGATATTCATCCGAGAGAAGTATTTAAAAGAAAAAAAAATCATAAACGGAGGCGTTTTGCAAAACGTTCCTAGAGTAAGTAAGGATTTTTAATTTCTTGTGATTGTTTTGGTTGTTTTTTGGACGGATTATTGATTGGTTTTTTGTGGCGTTTTTTGGGCAAAATATCTCTCTAATTGGAGAGAATATTACAGTATGATATCGTGACAACCATATCGCGTAACCATACCATTTTTGTTACATGAAACTGGAACCGTTTAGCGGCAAATGTTTAAAAGAAAAACCTCCCCTTAATGCAAATAGCCCGCGATTAGCATATTGTACCACTTAAATCGTTAACAATTCATGACTTCGTATAGAACGTTTCGAAACATATTGCAAATGTCCGCCCTTCTTCTCCCACACATCGTCGCGCGGCACGCCGGCCGTGGGAATAACCACAAATAAAATCGACCCCAAACACTCAGCCGTAAAACCAAATGTCATACTGACAAATGGATTCCGTACACAGAGCAATCGGAATGCAAAACATTTATTTACATTATGTCGGACACCTCCTTCATGAATGTTCGAAACCTGATGCCGTTTAAAATCAATCAAAGTGCTATTTGGCTCTTACCCCATTTCGTTTTTGCCTATTTCTAAGCCATTAATAATTCACTGCCCCTGACCAGTGTCCGAAAAGGGGGTAAAACACGTATACCAAACATTTGCGTATCATGACTCCATTTGGGAACAGCATGTGGTACCGATTCGATGGGACTTTTGGTTTTGGTTCCATACCGATGCTTTGCTGTCGACATACGTGTCCTTATGTCGCACTGGAGTAGGTATATTGGCAACCTTTTGCCATGATCTACATGCCAATTTGTCAACCACTTACCAGTTGTGGTCATTTGTCACATAGATTACGGCGGATACAAATTGATGGTCATCAATTTTCCAACGACAAGGGGTCATTAAAAAATACACAACGAAGTATAAATGGAGCAGTTCATGATTGGAATTCATAAATTGACATTGGCATATCGGAGTCATTCATTGAATTAATTATGGTTCTTGAGATTGAGATGGTGTAGGTATTGATACGCGTAATAATAAATTGCTCGCACTGACTTGAACTGATTGTCAGCGCTTTGTTAGCGTCTGAAGAACGCCATATATAGATGAAATGTTGAGCTATCAAAAATATCTTGAATTGGGGTTTAGGTACTACCCATAGAAAAGTAACAAAAACCTCCGACGTTTTGTCAGCCTTCCAACCTTTCCCGCATATCTGACTGACAATCAACAAAAGGAAAACTGTTGTAGAAAAGCTGATTAAGTTAGCCGTACAATTAAGATGTAGGTACCTACAATTCTACAGAATAAATCTTTTGCGAAATAAATCAACAGCGAAAAAAAATAAAATTGCAAATGAACTTGTCAAATGCCAAATGTCAAAGATACGTGAAGGTAACACTTAAGTGTTCAATATTGGGCACTTAAGTTGTACAGTCAAATGTGGCACTATGAAACAGAGACCGACCCTTGAGCGAAACTGGCCATAAATCTAAGGAATTCTGAATAGGTGTATTTTCTGATAAAACATTTCACTATTTTGAGCATAAAAATTACTACGAATCTGTTAAGATTGGAAGAACCAAAACAATATTCCTGTCGGAGAAAAGGAGAGACGTAACTTCTTACTTACTTACTTAGATGGCGCTACAGTCCGGGGTGGACCTGGGCCTCAACGAATGCGCCTCTCCAGTTAGCACGATCTTTGGCTAACAGCCTCCATCTGCGCACTCCGGCTACATGAAATTTGGCCCCAATGAAAAATGGCCCCAAACTGCAAATGAAATTATGAAAATTGGGGCTATTTTTCATAATGAAATAATACCCCAATTTCAAATATGAAAGAAGGCCCCAAAAAAAATGAAATAAGGCCCCAAATCTGACAGTAAACCCAAGCAGGGGGCAGCATGCCCCCCATACGTTTTCGTTTTTCGTTTGGGGTCTTATTTCATTTCTTCTTTTGGAGCCTTATTTCATACTGAAATTTTACCCCAAATTGAAAAATGAAAAAAGGCCCCAAAATGAATTTTACGCAATTTTCTGTTGTTGTTGCCTTTCATGTAAATTTTTGGGGTGATTTTTCATTTTCAGTTTGGGGCCATTTTTCATTGGGGTCAAATTTCATGTAGCCTGAGCACTCCAAGTTGGTTGAGGTCCCCTTCCACTTGTGCGCGCCACCTAAGGCGAGGTCTTCCTCTACTGCGTTGTCCCTCCGGGTTGGAATCGAAGACTCTCCGGAGCCCGCTGTACAGCTCATATAGAGTTCTCTGTTAAATCTTCTCCTCCAAAGCCCGTCAACGCAAACGGGACCGAAAATTCGAAGAATTTTGCATTTGAAGCGACCAAGGAGATCTTCATCCGCCTTTGATAATGTCCATGATTCTGCGCCAGAAAGCAGGACTGGGATAATGAGGGTGTATGCTCTCTACCAAGTTACCCGCTGCCGTCAAAAGCTCGGCCTATAAACCGTCCGGTCCTGGAGCTTTGTTGGACTTAATCTTGGATATTGCTATCCTTACCTCATTTTGGTCAGGTTGACGGAAGTCTTGGCTTTCATCGCCCATGTTGAATGGTTCATTCATTGTGCGTTTAATAGGTTCTTTTATTCTTGCCACTCGTCAGGAAAAAAATTACAGTAGGTATTTTTAATAACGCCTGGCCACTGACAATGTGAATGGTATACAAGACCATTTAGACACGTCTTTTAAGAATACCTTCGGTGGTATCAAGTTCATTAACATTTCCTAGATAAAATTGCTAATAAAAATACATACCCACCCATAATCAATCTTTGAAGTGTTACTCTTAACTTATTATCTTGTCAGTAAAGAAATCGCCTTTTGAGCATAATATGCTATGACAGATAATAATCCTATTATAAACTATTAGATATTATTTATTAGAGAACCAGCTTATTGAAAATGCAAGTTTATTCGAAACGCGCTGTATGCAAGTGGCAGGGTGTTTCTTTTTACTGAATTGATTAGCACTCAATCTACTTAATTATAAATAATTATGTTCAATCTGCACATATTGACATTCCTGTTTATCTTTATATTATTATATGTATTACATACGATTATTTATAGATATGAATTACTGAAATGAAGAATGCTCATTGACGTAATGACGCCTCACTATGAATTAGTTTCCTTTTATTGACTATGGGAATCAGGTCGCCATTAAATTCAACAAATTATCTTAGCCTTACTTAATGCATATGTATGTGCAAGTTCAGCTTACACTTAACCAACTGCTGTATTTAGTAGTCATATACCGTAATCGAACTGAAATAATGATCTTTAATTATTATTTCAAAGAAACTGCAACTGCAACTGCCAGCAATGTAATTAGTATAATTTATATTATTAACATACAATTTAAATAGGTAGGTGGTATAATTGGTGATCTCAGTAGCAATAGTACGGGGCACAGGTAATGCAATAAGTACACAAATAATGTACAAGTACTACAAATGAGTAATAATAATATAAGTAGCTACCTACATATATAGTAACAATTTTGTTATTGAATAAAACAACAACCAAAATTACATGAATGTCGCCTTGTTGGAGTGGGGAATGTCGTTCTTAATTTAATTTACAATCAGGCCCATTCCGCACTATTCCAGTGAGCTTTAGAATATTCAAAATTTGAAATATCACTTCAAACTATTCGAACGGCATTCAGTAAAATTTGCTTGAATTTCCCGCACTTTTCTTGGAATTCAGAAACCATTTTTTCCAATTCCCTATTATCAAAGGGCAAGGTCCACCTCACCAAATTTCATCTCTATAGAATCAGTCATTCTCAACCTCAACATACAGGACTTCAAAAATCGCAAAAACCATAACTGACTCACTCACTTACCCCCAGTTTCACAGTGGAAGTTTAAACTAAAGTTTAGCTGAACGTGAACCTGAACTTGGGTTTAAATTTGAAGTTCAACTCGCCTCGTTTCACAATTAAATCTGAACTTCAGTTCAGTTGAAATTTAATGAATAGAATAGAATTTGGCAGTATTATACAGTACCTACTTAGCTTTTATACGACTTTTCCATAATTGTTCCTTGTGTTTTCTTTCAAAGAACACGCAAAACAACGTCAAATATTTGTGTTTTTGACAATCGGCAGGTTTGAAATTGAAAAATTGCACTGTGTCAAGTGATCTGAGGTTTAAACGGCAGAATACTGTCATTTAACTTAAACTACAGAATGAACTCTGTGAATTGAGTAAAATTGTGTGATTTGAGACATGATCAAAATCTCGAGTTCGAAATTTTGTATACGAAAACAATATCTTTCTCTTACTACGTACTATACGAGAAAGTTAAAAAAGTCGGTAACTAGTCAGCCACGAAAAGTAATGACATCTAAATGTACGCCAAGTTCAAAAATTGGTAGAGGTTCACTGATCAAGTTTTCAAATTCTAATATATTGTACAATATTATAATGATTTAAGTATGTAAAAAGACAGCCAAGTTCTATTATACAAGGTGGCGCAAAAATAACCTTCCGATGTTTTTTGGCTGTAATTTAAAAAAAAAATGAAAAACTTTGATTCTTCTTGTGGATTATTTTTATTTGGTCTTTTAATTTTTTTTACATCAAGTCGAGAATATGATGTCATGTAAATGGACGCCGCCACAGTTGATTGTCATTTGAGCCCTTTTTATGGCATTTTCCATCAATTTGGCCAAAACTTCCGGCGATAGGTCCTCACATTCTTGACGGATATTGTCTTTAAGAGCTGCAAGAGTCTGAGGCTTGTTGACATAAACCCGCGACTTCAAAAAGCCCCACAAAAAGAAGTCTGGAGCGGTCAAATCAGGCGATCTTGCTGGCAGTGCAAATCGCCAAAACGGGAGATTAGGCGCCCGGGAAATGCATCCTTCAGCATATCGGTTGTGGCACGTGCAGTGTGTGCCGTTGCACCGTCCTGTTGGAACCACATGTTTTCCAATCCCAATTCATCAAGTTGCGGCAAAAAGAACTCGTTGATCATTGCTCTGTAGCGCTCACCATTCACAGGTCGATGTCGACGGCGCTTCCATGACATCTTCGGCTACAGCAGCAATATTCTCTGCAGAACGGCTACTCCGGGGTCTGCCACGCCTGGCAGTATCTCGTGTTGTGCCAGTCTCTTCGAGGCGAGCGGCTAAACGTCGCAGTGTTTCACCAGTAGGCGTTGGACGGCTAGGAAATCTGCGACGAAATTCACGTTGTGCCAAAGTCACCGACCGATTATTGCTCAAATAAATAGTCACCAATATTCCGCGTTCTGGAGCAGTGTAGCGTAACATTGTTTATTAACGTGTATTTCACATGTGTTTACTACACAAATGTCAAAACAGAACTGACATTAGGGGCCAATCGCAAAATTTATAGCATTTTCTGATAGGAGGATTACTTTTGCGCCACCTTGTATATAAAAAAAACAAGAAAGTTAAATAAACGTGTAACTAGCTAATCAGCCACGAAAAGTAATGAGATCTAAATGTACGTCAAGTATTTCGTTTAAGAAGGTTAAAAAAAATGTTTAGGTTTACTTGGCAAGTTTTTCGTTTATAACTTCATTATAATATTGTACATATATTAAAATTTGAAAACTTGATCAGTGAACCTCTACCAATTTTTGAACCTTGTGCGTATGTGCTGTCAAACACGAGTGGCTTATTACACAATTGTCGTCAGTTGTTCATTTTGTTTTGTAATAGTACCTACAACGAAGGTTAGCGTCAACACTTCTGCCTGTTGCCATTGCCATATCTTTTACAAATATAATCTTATCCCATTTTTACTGAAAAACCAATAAATCTTGAATGTACAAAATATTTTCTGACTTTGGTTTCACGTGTCAATTGCACACACGCTTCTATACTCCCCCATGTACACATTCGACCAACAAAAAGCATCCAAAAAACGATCCTAATCAAAACAAGGTGCGTAATTTTCCTTTGATATCCTCGCTCCTCAACTCTGTGGCACCCCTCATATTTCTTTTCGCTGCAAAGGAAGTGTGAAAACGTAAAATCGTATTTAATCCGCAAAGGAACACATTCGCTTGAACAAAAAGCCAACAAATCACCGTTGTCATTTGGAGTTGAAAGGTAGTTTAATCCAATCCATCGCACCCCACCCACCATCAAGCCTGGAAATACATTCTCCTCCAGAGCAGGGATTTTTCTGCTAAATTCAGAACTGTTGCAGCACTCTTGTCTGTCTCTGGAGTAAACACTAACTGAAAGCTTCCGCTGTCCGATTGTGAGGAGCCGACGGGAATCAAGGAAATATAGATAAAATGTGCGCATGGTCTTCAAGGGTAAACACCCTCTCGCGTGACCCTCAGTGTATAAGAACAACAGAACCAGTATACCCAGATCCAGATGTTTACCAAAAATTCTTGACTCCAGCGAGTTTTCATTGACGCCCACACTTTTTTTTTACTCTTCTTATACCTACATACATATATGGGGGAGGGATATGAATGATGGCAGACTTTTGAACGGACAACTTTAGTAGTTGGTCGTTGGATTAGTTTTTTTTATAGCATCCCTATGTGTCTTTTAATGTACCTACAGAGATCTCTATCCTTTTTTTTTGTGATAATTTTGGCACTCGTTGTAGTAGGTCAACAAACTTGACTCCTGATGGTGGGGAACAAAAACGAAATAAAATAAGAAAACTTTCCAGACAAAAGTAGAAAATTTCTGGGGAACATTATTTAAGGTTCCTCCTATTACAAAAAAAAAAACAGAAAAACGAAATGAAAGCCAGCTTTATATTAAAAATCAATTCGCTGGAAGTCGTTAGCAGGTCCTTTGAAATTGCACATGCAATACGACCTGTAAAGAGAACATCCTGAATTATTTTCCCGTGTTTACCGTGTGTGGATATATTACGAGTATATTAAATTAGGAAACTCTGATTAATACATGCAGTTGACAGACGATATACATACGAGGATTTTTTATTTCAACTTATATCCTTAAACATTTGGAATAACTCATTAAATTGATGATGTCGGAAGGATCTGAAGACGACAGGTAATTTTCGTGTGTGAATCTCTGTGGTTTTTTATTCCTAGAATTCTCAAATTGAATTCGAATTTTGTTCGCCCTTTGTCTGTTGGTAATTGTATTTTTTAAGCATGGCAAATATTATGGAGTAAGATGTCCTCATGAGTTTTCTATGAATTTATGCGGATTAAAAAGTAAAAGCTAAACAGAGTTTTTTGACTCATGAATGCGTCCTTCGATTTCCACCCCAATCGCTATAATAATGGTAGGTACTTTAAAAACTGTTCATATCTCAAAAACCCCATTTTCGATTTAGATGAAAATGTAACTGCTAGGTAATGTTTATATCCCAAAACAATACGTTGTACTCAGTTTTCAGCTAAACAGTTTAAGAACAGTGCTTTTCAAATCCAAAGTTGTAACATTTGTCTGCAAAATTTTACAAAAAACCGCTCTAACGATTTTGATCGAAATACATATTTAAGACAACATAAGTATTCTTAACATGATCACGTACCTACTTAGTTTTTCTCAGAAAATTCAAATATAGCCGTTTTATGAATATTTCTAAAAATTGACTACCCAAATCCCGATCTGTATTCACACACGGTATATTTTTGAAAAGCCTAAAATTTCAGTGGAAATACAAATCCAATAGCAACCATAAACAACTTTTTCTTAGTAACTAACACCCACTTTTCCGCCCCCATTTTAGTCATAGTGATTCGTGACACGTGTCAAAGTAAAAAATGGATAAACTTACGCCCGAGCAACCAACGTTTGCAAATTATTGAATTTTATTACCAAAAATCGTGCTAAAAAAAAAAATGTGTTTAGAGCTCTTCGCCCATTTTATGCATAATATGTAATTCAAAATTGCCGTATATTGTCTTCTGTGCAACCAGAAGCTATGGGCTTGGGCAAAATCCTCATACTTCAGTCCTTCTCGTGGGCGCCCGCCTGAAAATGGCTAATCAACTTGTCTGGTTAGTGTCAGCCAAGGGTCTCACTTACATATCAGCCGTACGCTGTAATTCGTTGCAACGTACGACTGATGTGAAAGCGTGAACCATTAGATGAGGTGGGAGACAACCCTAAGGTCGTCTGCTGATGCGACTCATAGCGATTTGAGCTCTACTTAGATTCTCATTGGGTGCTTTCGTAAGGCATAACATGGGAGTTTGTGTGGAGCTTAAGTCCTTGTGTGCCGTATCAGCAAACGGCCCTAAATCAAGGCCGAACCAAGGTGTCATACGACCCGTGCCGAGGGTTAACCTGGCTGGGGGCCATAGCTCAGTCGCTAACGGAGTATCCGGATACCTGGCGACCTCCGGATCAGCTAGCCTTATCTGCGTATTGCGGATCTCTGCGCAGACGGACATTCTTTTCTCCGCTACTCGTGGGACTTATCTATGAATTCAAATAAAACAAAATTAACAAAACAACAAAAAACAAGTGAGACCGGTTCTCCTTTAAAACCGGGCGGTAGCACGGCGATTCAGCTGTTTACCGGGACAGCTCCAAAGGCGCTGGGAAGTAGGAGGATTGTGGATTCACATGGTCCAACTACCTCCAGTAACCGTGAGGAGCCTAAGGGTAATACTACCCTCCCACTTTCCACCAGGGACTCTTCGGGAACAAGGCAAATGCGTGCTCCCTCAAAGAAAAGCTACAAAGAACGTCGTACAGCTTGCCGTCTTCTGGAGTACTTTGGTAATATACCGGAGTGCAAAAGAACCGACAAGATGAACGCCCGTTTAGCATGGGCCAAAAAGATTGTCAGCGAAGAAGCTGGGACTAGTAGCGACTCCACGTCAAAGCGACAGCGATCGTTGGAGGAGTCCGTTTCGGAACCGAAAAGAGCCAAGGTACATAACACCAGTACCTCTTCCAGGCTATCCAACCCCACATCGAAGTCCTATAGCGAAGTCCTTAAAGACAAATTAGTGCTGGCGGTCATCGACAAAAGCGACGTGGACGGATCAGTCACCTCAGACAGGTGGAAGATGATCCCACCAAAACTCTCTTCGGTCTTTCTGGAGATAATGAAGGAGAACCCAGGTCCTCCTCCCCGATGTTGCGATGGCGGCTGGCATCAAGGCCATGTCAAGCTGATCGCCTGCGAAGAACAGAGGTCTTACGACCTATATAAGCTTGCAATAAGCAAATTAGGGGAGGTATGGCCAGGCGCTAAGCTCGAGGTTGTTGCGAGGGAAGATATCCCAAGCCGACCAAGAACTCGCGTTTGGATCCCAGCCGAACCCTCCGATACCACCGAGATCCTAGAGATTATTAAAACTTGCAATCCTGAGCTGCCGACGCACAACTGGAAAGTCGCAAAGCTGGACGAGCCTAGGGGTCTTTATAGATGCGCAATTATCGTCATCAATAAAGAATCTCTAGCTCCTTTGGCGAAGACTGGAGGTGTTGTGTACTACGGCTTCGATACCATTACCATCAAGGTATACAAGAAGGACGAAGAGTCTAACTTGGGAAAACTTCCATCCCATCCATTCGACCCTAATCCCAATCTCACAACCGACAAAACGGAGCCATCTATCTCCTTTCCATCTTTGGAGAGCGATGACTCTCAAACATCATTCAGCGGACAGCATCCGTCTTTAGTCGAAGACGACGTAGTGTCGGACATGGAGACGGATGAAAAGTTCAACAAAATGCGTCCAATACTTTTGAGTGAAGACGAACTACTCAAATCGTCCTCAGACTCGGAAGACCTGAACTCCACTGTGAGGGAGATTTCTCTACCTGATTGTAGCGCCAATGCTGCAGATAGTTCAGATTAATCTCCACCACTCCATTACGGCATCTGCCGACCTTCTTCTCCGTCTATCAAAAGACAGGGAAGATATAGTCTTGGTCCAAGAACCATGGGTTGTCAAAGACTTGGTATGCGGACTCAAGACTCCAAACTACTTTAACCTGTACAAGCCGGCAGCGGGTAAGCCCAGGTCGTGCATACTGGTGAAAAGGAACCTAAAAGTAACTTTACTCCCTCATTACAGCGATCGAGATATAACGGCGGCGAAGTTGGAAACACCAGGTGGATCCTACTATGTGGTTTCGGCGTATCTCGCCCATGAAAACATGGACTCTCTTTTTGGGGAAAACCTGGAAAGATTGGTCGCTGATGCGGGGAGGCAGAAAACCGGCCTCGTTATAGGCTGCGACGCTAACGCTCACCATACTGTATGGGGTAGCTCCGACATCAACAAAAGAGGTGAGTTACTGTTTGACTACATTTTAAGTACAAACCTTATTTTGTGCAATATAGGCAACGAACCAACATTCGTGACCAGAAGCAGGCAAGAAGTGCTGGATATCACCCTTGCTTCCGATAATATCGTGCAGCGTATACGGAACTGGAAGGTATCTGACGAACCCTCTTCGGCGGATCACAGGTATCTCCAATTTTCTTTATATGTAGACTCCATAAGCCCTCCAGTCTTTAGGAATTACCGCAAAACTGATTGGCTCAAATATAGGACAACTCTGATTAATACAGTTTCCTCCGATAACGTTAATCCTCCCTGTAACCCCCAAGATCTTGATAGCATGGTTGAGACCCTCACCTTCGCTCTCAATAAAGCAATGACTTCTTCCTGTCCGCTGGTTCAACCCAGAGGTAAGAAGAAGCCGCATTGGTGGAATACAGGTCTAGGCCCTCTTAGAACTAATTGTAGAAAACTATTCAATAATGCCAAAAGTACGAGAAACGCGCTAGACTGGGACTTGTACAAGGCATCACTAAATATATATAAAAAAAGAACTGAGAAAAGCCAAACGCAACTCCTGGAGATTCTTCTGTGACAAAATAGAAGAAGCCTCTGAGGCCTCAAGGCTTAGGAAAATTCTCTCCACGAATCCAATAACACCCAGTTCCCTCAAAAAAGACGATGGGTCCTGGACGACCTCCAGCGAAGATTCGCTCAATCTACTGCTTGATACACATTTCCCAGGCAGCTCCCATGTGGTTAGCAACTCGAACTTCAGCAGTCCATCGCAACCAATAACCACCCCTTCAAATATAATTACACAAAGAAAACTAAACTGGGCAATCCATAGCTTCAAACCATATAAATCCGCGGGACCTGACGGCATAATACCTGCCGAATTGCAGAAATCATCGGACATAATCTTGCCGATGCTTCAGACAATCTTCAAAAGTTGTCTCGACTTAGTTTATATCCCAAAGATATGGAGAGAAGTTAAAGTTGTCTTCATACCCAAAGCAGGTAAATGCTCCCACACAAATTCTAAAGATTTCAGACCTATTAGTCTATCATCATTCCTTCTTAAAACACTAGAACGACTGATTGATATCCACTTACGCAACAGTATCGATAAAAAACTACTGTCTGCGGCCCAGCACGCATACTGCAAAGGTAAATCAGTGGAGACGGCATTACACACTTTAGTACGTAATATCGAATACTCCCTGTTCCATAAGGAGTACACGATGGTTGCCTTCCTTGACATAGAAGGCGCTTTTAACAATGTCAATACATCAGCGATAGCAGATGCGCTTTCAGCTCTGAATGTCGACAGCTCACTTGGCGAACTGATCAATCTACTGCTTAATGGCCGGATTATCAACTCAAAGCTGGGTGAGGTGTCCGCAAGAAGATCTGTTAGTAGAGGCACTCCGCAAGGTGGTGTTCTATCCCCTCTTCTTTGGAATTTGGTGGTCAATGAACTATTGATGATCCTGGAAGGTGAAGGATGCACGGCGATCGCTTATGCAGACGATGTTGCTATAGCCGTCTCAGGAAAGCACTTAAATACTCTAAAAGAACTCCTACAAAATGCTTTAAATAAGCTTGCCAGTTGGGCGAGTCGTTGTGGTTTAGGTGTGAACCCCCACAAAACTGATCTGGTGCTTTTCACCAGGAAATATAAAATTCCGACAGTCGACCCTCCCTCACTCAATGGTATCAACCTAACTTTCTCTGACAAAGCTAAATATTTGGGGCTTATCCTGGATAGGAAGCTTAGTTGGAAACTTAAGAAAGAGTCAAGAAGGCTACAGTAGCACTCTTCTCTTGTAAAAAAGCTATTGGGAATAAATGGGGTTTACAACCTCGAGTAACTCACTGGCTCTATATCTCAGTTATAAGACCGATACTCACCTATGGGATAATTGTCTGGTGGACAGCCTTGGAGAAGGCCACTAACCGCGACCATATAAGCAAGGTCCAGCGCACAGCCTGCATGTGCATAAGCGGTGCACTACGCACAACACCCTCTGCGGCACTAGACATATTGTTTCATATATTACCCCTTGACATATTTAGCAAGCAAATGGCAGCGAGTGCAGCCATTCGCCTTAAAGCTATCTCACAGTGGTCAAGCAAAGACTTTGGCCACGCCTCTATTCTGAAAAAATTCGAGATCTCAACCGAAAACACTGACTACACCACCCCATCTCTAAACTTTGACAAGAATTTTCTCGTCACAATCCCATCCAGAGCAACCTGGAATGGAGATGCCTTCCCGGAAGATGAATCAGTTCACTTCTATACTGACGGCTCAAAAACCAATGATGGAGTTGGTGGGGGTGTTTTCTCGGAACGTCTTAATCTTAAGCTCTCCTTCCGTCTACCAAATTACTGTAGCGTGTTCCAGGCGGAAATTATGGCGATTAAAGAAGTCTTATCCTGGCTCAAGAAAAACGTCATATCCGTTAAGGATATCTACATATTTTCGGACAGCCAAGCAGCCATCAAATCCTTGGATTCGATCTCTATAACTTCTCTAGTAGCCCTCGACTGCCGATCGTCTCTTACGGAGATGGCCGAACAGTTCAACATTCACCTAATTTGGGTGCCGGGGCATAGAGACATTCCAGGGAATTGTAAGGCCGATGAACTCGCTAGAATAGGAACAACTCAACCCATTCTGCCGGATAAAGGCACCCTAGGGATACCAATCGCTACTCGCAAACAAAAATTGAAGCTGAATGCTATCGAGAGTACAAATCTTAGGTGGACGAGGTTAACCACTTGTCTAGCGACAAAACAAATTTGGCCTAAGCTGGATCTGAAACGCTCTAAGAAATTGATCTCTCTCAACAGATTGCATATCGGCACCACAATAGGTGTCATTACTGGACACTGCTTGATTGGCAAACATGCCGCAAGGCTGGGCCTCTTCGCAAACGACTTTTGTAGAAGCTGCATGGACGAGGAAGAGGAGGAAACTATCCCTCACCTTCTTTGTTCCTGCCCAGCTCTCTCCCGCAGAAGGAAGCTTCACTTAGGAGCCTTCTATTACAACGACTTGGGCGATCTGACAAGCATAGACATCAGAAGCCTCTTACGCTTTATAAAGAGCTCAAAATGGTTCAACTAGTAGGGAGATCTCAGATCCTGCATCGTGGCATCACAATGGACCTATACTGGTCTAAGTGTGTTGGCGTTTTCAGCTGACAGCCACTTTCAACCAACCAACCAACCAACCAGAAGCTATGCTAGAACTGCGCATCCACAAAAATGTACCGTTTGGTATGGTTTATGGGCCGGTGGCATCATTTATTTCTTCAAAGACGATGATGGCAACAACGTTACGGTCAATGGTGTTCGCTATCGTTATAGATGATTTCTTTTGTTTGTCCAAAATGGAAGAGCTAGGTTTTGCCGACATGTAGTTTCAACAGGACGGCGCGAAATGCCACACAGCACGCGAATCCATAATATGGACAATTGGACATATTGCGAGGCGAATTTAGTGAGCAATTCATCTCACGCTTTGGACCTGTGAATTGACCGCCTTGATCGTGTGATTTGACACCGCTGGACTATTTTTTGTGGGGATTTGTGAAGTCTCTCGTCTATACAGATAAGCCAGCAACTATTGCCGCCTTGGAAGACAACATAACTCATGTTGTCGTGCCAACATTGGACATTCCGGATGGACCACTTGATGCGGAGTCGCGGTCAACATTTACAAGAAATAATATTCAAAAAGTAAATGGCAAGAATTGATTTATCAACCCTATAACAATTTCACTGAAATTTGCAAATGTTCGTTGTTGTTTTTTTTTTTTTTTTTCAATTTTAAAAACCAAACGCTTAAAAAATCAGCATTTACAAACAAATTGCGACTGCAGGTCACATGCGGATATGCATTATGCAACAAACATATTATAGTTGTCCATGTCAAAACATGTGTGTCGAAGGTCAAATCCGACAATGATACTCGGTGAAGTATTGTCTAACTATTAAAAACATTTTTTGAATTGACCTACATAGATTTGTGAGTATAATGGTAAGTTGAATACAGTAAGGTCGAAATAGAAATGTTTTTACCCCCATTTTTCCAACCCTTATAGGACGAATTTTGGAAAACGATGAGTGAGGTATATAATAATTTTTACTTATCTATATCACTATATAAAATTTCAATTTCATACGGTTTACGGTTTCTGAGACCCCCCATACTCCCCAACTCCTATTTCCTCCTCACCACTTCCTATACTCACCCTACGGCCTAGTTCGGCCATACATCCATAAATTAGAAAAAAATCATTTGGATGGACAAACAGACGGATGTTGCATTTTTTATAGTAAAGGGTCCGCCATCTAACGTTTTTTTTTTTCAACTAGTGCTTATTTCGCGAATGGTAACACTTAGCTCATGTCTGATTTGACAGATAATTAGTTTTATCCTTCCGCTGAACGAATATGGTTGCGTGTATACGCTTGAACAACGCTGGGAAATATAGCGACATTACTTTGAAAATCATGGTAATGTTGCAGAATGTGTGCGAAAATTGCGTACGGATTTTGGAAGAAGAGAAGCACCGTCAGCTCCGTATGTTCGTTATCTTTTGAAAAATGTGAAAGAAACTGGCATCCTCATCGATAAACCAAAGCGTGAAAAGCCAAAAACAGTGCGTATACCCAAAACGAGTCACTGTCTGGTGCGGATTTTGGTCCAGAGGCATAATTGGGCCATTTTTCTTCGAAAATGAGCAAGGAGTGGCCGTTACAGTCAATGGCGATCGTTATCGGGCCATGTTGAACGAATTTTTGTTCACAAACATTGAAGAGGCCGATATTGGCAACATTTGGTTTCAACAGGACGGCGGCGCTACGTGCCACACAGCCGAAGCTACACTCGATGTTTTGCGCCCTGTTTTTGAAGATCGCATTATCAGCCGCAGAGCTGATGTCGTTTGGCCACCGCGGAGCTGCGATTTGACACCGTTGGACTATTATTTGTGGGGTGCCGTAAAAGATAAGTGTTACGCCGACATGCCAGAGACAATTGACGCTTTAAAGGACAATATTCGTGAAGCCATTGGTGAAATACAGCTGCACACAATCGATAATGTGCTTAAAAATTGGACCGATCGTGTAGGCTACTGCATGGCCAGCCGAGGCAGCCATTTGAATGAAATTATTTTCCATTATTAACCGGAAGGATTGTACTTTCAAATAAAAAAAGAAATTTGAGAAAATATTCAGTAGTTTTTTTTTATAGCATTTTCAAAAAAAAAAGTTATTTGGCGGACCCTTTAGGTACATGTATGGATTTCTATAATTTGTATTTTGTTTTTAGACTCTCGGTCCAATAATTTCTATAAGATACCTACTGATAATCGGCCGCTGAACCACTATCTATCTTGAGATTACTTAAAAAATCCAATCCACTACAATAACTTTTTTTTTAATTTTGACTTTCTTCTCTTTTGTAAAATCATAATATTCAAAAATTCAAATAAAAAATGGAAAAAATCTTTTGGAAATGTTTTCAAAATATTCGAAAAATTTTGAAAACAATGGAAAATGTTTTCAAAAAAAAATGTTTTCCCATCCATGTTTGTTTGGTGTGGACAATCATTTTACGTATTTATTGCGATTCGGGTAAGTTGAAAATCGGCCCAAAGAAAGTAAATGACAAATTACCGATTTTTTTCTGCGTTTCTTAATTTTTTGGTTTTGAGCGATTGCGTTTTCGACGATTTTTCATTTCGTCTTCAATCATGATGGCTTATACAATATGTGTTTTTCCTTAACCAGGACAAAACGAACACATTGAACCTCGTCGGTGGATATAGACTCCAAACCAATACCGCTAGGTACCTACTTTAAGAAAGCGTACCTTGGTCAGAAACAACATAATCGAGTGTAGGTACACATTTTCAGTCTATGTAGATAGATAGGTATGTACTTTGATATATGGTCATTCTTCTATATAATGAGTAGTATATAAAAATGGTGTCAAAAATGTATAGTAATTCATCAATTGAGAACGCCAGGGCCGATTTGGCACAATTTTTTTTTCCGTTGTTCGTAATTGCCAGGAGAATGTTTTTACGAAAGAAAATTTTGGGAAAACCCTCCGGAATAGTCGGGAAATTGGAAAAATCGAAAATTGATTTTTTTATGGAATTTTGTGTGCAATTGTTCCGGAATGGCTTTTCGAATGGAAAAATGGATAATTCCGCAAAAAAGGGAAAAATTTGATTTTTTCGACGAAATTTTGCATTTTTTTTATTCTGGTAACAATTCGGTCAAGATTGCGTTGGCTGTTGCATCCTTTGGCATTGCTGCCACATTGTTGAAAGGCGGTGGAACTGCACATTCCGCTTTGAAGCTGCCGGTGAATCTTCTCACGGTTGACAAGCCAACGTCCACAATGACCAAGAATTCGGTGACAGCGAAATTGATGCGAGAATGCAAAATCATCATTTGGGATAAATACACGATGGCGCATAAACGAGCTTTGGAGCCAGTTGACCGAACAATGAAGGATTTACGAGGTGATTCGAGACGATTTGGTGGCGCTATGATATTGCTTTCCGGAGATTTTGGTCAAACGCTTCCCGTCATCCCGAAATCAACTGCTGCCGATGAACTTAATGCATGTCTGAAATCGTCGTCTTTGTGGAGGCAAGTCAAGAAGTTGAAATTGACCACGAACATGAGAGTCGCATTGCAGAACGTCTCATCTGCTGCTTAATTCTCGAGGCAACTGCTGGCGCCTGCCAATGGCCGAATTCCCGTTGATGTTCCGACTGGATTGATGTCGTTCCCGGCACATTTTTGCGAAATCACATCGTCGAAAGAGGAACTCGTCTCCAAAGTGTTCCCCGACATTGCACAAAATTATAAAAATCTATTGGATTAGTGAACGGTCAATACTAGCACCGAAGAATAAGGACGTCGATATAGCTTGAATTTCATTATTCAAAGTCAATTCGCTGGAGAACTGCATTCGTACAAATCTATTGACAGCGTGACCGACGAGGATGAAGCGACCAGCTATCCGACGGAATTTTTGAACTCGCTTGATGTGTCAGGAACTCCACCGCATAATTTACAGCTGGGGATTCGATCATAGTCATGTTGCGGAATCTGAATCATCCGAAATTGTGCGACGATACGCGGTTGTCCGTCAAGAAACTGAAACTGATGAACAATATGTGATTCAAGCGACGATCATCAAGGGTAAATTCAAAGGAGAGGAAGTCCTAATCCCACAATTTTCGATTATTCCAACTGATCTGCCATTCCAATTCAAGCGGATTCAGTTTGGCTATTGCGATGACAATCAATAAATCGCAAGGCCAATCGTTGGAAGTCTGTGGGATTATTCTCGAATTTCCCTGTTTTTCGCCCGTTGGCAAACCGTCTTCGTTGTTTGTTTTTGTGCCGGAAAACAAATCGAAAAAACTTATCACATCGCTCTCTACTGATTTCGATTCCATTCAAATAAATCACATTGAAATTGAACTAGCCATCTGTATTTTATTATCACTCTGGAGTTTATCTGAAGGCGTTAAATTGGGGCGAGACGAAGTGAAGCTAGTGAATTTATATAATCAGACAATGCACTGCACTTTAACTAGTAAAGCTAAACAAACCGCTTAATCTATGATATTGTATTGATGCTACATTGTACTTGTATAAAAACAACTGATTTGCTACCTATGCACGGTGCGTACTTGTTTTGATGCTTACATTGTGGCATACAAGTGTCACAAATTCATGACTTAAATCACGACCAATTGATTTATAAAGACTTGCAATTATATCATAGCCTTTGGTGAATCAAATCTTCATGAAGGGATGGAATATGTATAAGCCAGTATCTCTACCTGTACTTGACGTTTAACCGGTTTGGTTATTAAATTTTTATCTCGCTGATTATACGTATATTTCAGCGTTCATGTAATTGCTGCGTTGTATTGCGTAATTTAATCTTGGCATTAGTCGGAGTCTCTTTGGAATATACCGTGCCAAGATTAAACACATCATTAGGTATCTATACATCAGGTGGCAAACTGAATGGAACGAGATACATTTTTTTATATAATTGCGTTAAATATGAACCTTGTGTGTTTCCTATCTATGCAAATGTCGGAGATTTCGAAACTTGTAAAAATATAGCATTAATTTACACAGATTTCCATACACCTTTGGATCTAATATGCACGCGAATTCGTTGGCCGTAAGATTGCAGTCAGATACTACTTCAAAATGCGGTTTGAGTGCACTTCAATATTGTCAATGTGATGATAAATGAGTGTGTTTTCATTTCCAATCGGAGATCGGGGTACTATATTTATGTTCCTCCCACTGATCTTGCATAGTTAATTGCACAATTTCGAATAAATTTAGGGAGACTCAAGGCGTGTGTTGATACTGACTGGTTTAAGTCCAAGAGAACTATTTTTTTGATGAATTAATTTCATGGGGCTTAACTCTAACGATGTTGTAACACGTGTGATTTGTTAATAGTTAACTTGACGTTGGTTTGTATAAGAATGTCAGTCGCGAGAAGCTGTAAAGTAAGTTGATACTTTAATTGCTACGAGTCAAAAAATTAATAGGAACACATGCATCAATGTGGTCTAGCAGTTCGTTGCTATAATACGTTGGTATTTGAAGGTTTTTTGAACTGGTAGAAAATCGATTGAAGCCGCAAGAAGAATGTTAAGGTCCAAATACGAATGTGATGTAGTTGCCACTATCATCTATAGGCGTAGATGCTTTACGGTCACAAATGCAAGGTTTCATATATATATATATTTTTATATATATACTATACTAGCGGACCCGGCGAACTTCGTCTCGCCCCAATATAACTCCTTCAGATAAACTCTAGACAGTGATAATATAACACATATAGTTCAAATTTCAATGTGATTTATTTGAATGGAATCGAAATCAGTAGAGAGCGATGTGATAAGTTTTTTCGATTTGTTTTCCGGCGCAAAAACAAACAACGAAGACGGTTTGCCAGCGGGCGAAAAACAGGGAAATTCGAGAATAATCCCACAGACTTCCAACGATTGGCCTTGCGGTTTATGGATTGTCATCGCAAAATCCAATCGAACGGGGAACTGAATCCGCTTGAATTGGAATGGAAGATCAGTTGGAATAATCGGAATTCGTGCGATAAGGACTTCCTCTCCTTTGAATTTGTCCTTTATGATCGTCGCTTGAATCACATTGTTCATCAGTTTCTTGATGGGCAACCGCGTAACGTTGCACAATTTCGGATGATTCAGCTGTGAATTATGCGGTTGAGTTCCTGGCACATCAAGCGAGTTCAAAAATTCCGTCCGATAGTTGGTCGCTCCATCCTCATCGGTCACGCTGTCAACGGATTTGTACGAATGCAGTTCTCTAGCGATTTGACTTTGAATAAGGAAATTCAAGCTATCGACGTCGAAACATCAACGGGAATTCGGCCATTGCCAGGCGCCAGCAGTTGCCTCGAGCATTAAGCAGCAGATGAGACGTTCTGCAATGCGACTCTCATGTTCGTGGTCAATTTCAACTTCTTGACTTGCCTCCAAAAAGACGACGATTTCAAGCATGCATTAAGTTCACCGGCAGCAGTTCAATTCGGGATGACGGGAAGCGTTTGACGAAAATCTGGAGAGCAATATCATAGCCCCACCAAATCGTCTCAAATCACCTCATAAATCCTTCATCGTTCGGTCAACTGCCTTCAAAGCTCGTTTATGCGTCATCGTGCATTCATCCCAAATGATGATTCATTCTCGCATCAATTTCGCTGTCGCCGAATTCTTGGTCATTATGCACGTTGGCTTATCAACCGTGAGAAGATTCATCGGCAGCTTCAAAGCGGAATGTGCAATTCGACCGCCTTCCAACAATGTGGAAGCAATGCCAGATGATGCAACAGTCAACGCATTTTCAGATATTGACCGAATTGTTGCCAGAATCAAAGAAAATGTCAAAATTTCGTCGAAAAAAATTCAAATTTTCGGGTTTTTCCGGAATTTTCCGAGTTTTCCGCTAAGAATTTTATATTTTTCTATTCGAAAAGCCATTCCGGAACAATTGCACACAAAATTCCATACAAAAAATCAATTTTCGATTTTTCCAATTTCCCGACTTTTCCTGAGGGTTTTCCCAAAATTTTCTTTCGGAAAAACCTTCTCCTGGAAAAATTACAAACAACTGAAAAAAAATTGATACAAATCGGCCCAGCCGTTCTCAATTTTCGATTTTTCCAATTTCCCGACTTTTCCGGAGAGTTTTCCCAAAATTGTCTTTTAGAAGAACCTTCTCCTGGCAATTACGAACAACTGAAAAGAAATTTGAGCCAAATCGGTCCAGCCGTTCTCAATTGATGAATTACTATACATTTTTGCCACCATTTTTATATATATAGATTTAAATATGAGGAAGCTAAGTATGCCCATTCAACCTGGACGATAAAGACCAACAATTCCGTCCACCCGACCTGGACGTAGTGAAGATAGCCATATCTAAGTTTATGTCTAACAAAACCGCTTGAGCAGATGGCCTAACCGCAAAGCGACAGGGGATGACTTAGGTAGGAACATGCACCTACTCATCTGTAAAATATGGTTGGAGGAAAGTATGCCCGATGAATGGAACCTCAGCATTGTTTGCCGGATCCTCAAGAAAGGAGACCCTCTGAACTGCGCCAACTATACAGAGGTATCAGTCTTCTTAACATTGCGTACAAGATCTTATCTGCCGTATTGTGTGAACGCCTGAAGACTTTCGTCAATAACCTGACTGGTCCCTATCAGTGTGGCTTCAGGAAAGGAAAGTCCACCATCGATCAAATTTTCACACTGCGGCAGATCTTGGAGTAAACCGCCCAGGAAGTTCAAATCGATACCCACCACTTTTCATCGATTTTAAGGCAGCATTTTTAGAGACGAGCTATACAGAGTAATTTCTAGGTTTGGCATCCCTGGCAAGCTCGTCCGTTTGTACAGGATGACAATGCAAAATGCCATCAAGGTCGGTAAAGAGACGATTCGATGTCAAAAAACAATTTAGACAAGGCGATGCGCTGTCATGTGAATTCTTCAACATCGTACTTGAAAAAAGAATAGTTGAAAACTCAAACGCAGGCACCAGAGGCACGATCTTTCAAAAGCCCGTCCATTTACTCGCCTACACCGATGACATCGGCATAATCGGCAGAACGCAGAGTAATGTCACTGGGGCATTCGTGAGTATTGAGACGTAGGCGGCGAAGATGGGTTTAGCTAGCGGTCAATAAGGACAAAAAAAAAATTATCGACACCCAACATCGACGTTTCGGACAGAATGTTATAGATAATATAACTTTCAGGTGGTTAGGGACTTTGCCTACATAGGCTCCGCTATGAACTCAAACGATGAAACAAGAGGAACTCGAGAGGAACTTTCTTCGAGTAATTTTCGGTTCCGTCTGCATAGACGGTGAATGGAGGAGGAGATATAACGGGTAACTTTACGGGCGACATCGATCTACCCAGAAGAGTGAAGGTCCAACGACTGAGGTGGCTGGGTCATGTAGATCGAATGGACGCGAATGCTCCGGCCCGAAAGATCTTCGAGTCCACACACGAGCGACGGCGCAGTAGAGGAAGACCGCGGCTCACGGAATTGGAACGGGACCTTAACCCCGTGCGAAACTGAAGACAGCTGGCTAAAGATCGCGCTGGCTGGGGACGCTTGCTGGTTTCGGCCCAGGTTAACTCTTAAAAAAAAGTTAACGACCCAATTTTTAAGCAAGTTTATTATAGTTAGTAGGTATTTAAATATTACATTTTTTATTTTGTGGCTCATCAGAGTATGTATGTGAAAGAACTAAAGTCTATCATAGCTTTCTTGTTTTTGGTTCTGCTTCAAAAAAGGATAAACGACACTAAAACGTTTTAATTCATTAAACCGATATGGGTAGGTACATATGTAATGTATAATGCCGAAAAAGGTAGTAAAGAAAGAATGATGTGTACAGAAAAAGAGGCACACTCACTCTTAAACAGATATACATATTAGGGTCAGCCTATACTCTTGACTAATTGTCATTCAAAATGCATAAGTTTTGTCCATATTGCCTAGACTATTAATTAACCTTAATTAAAGGACATTATGTATACAGGGTGTCCCAGTTAAGAAGGACAATCCTTTAAGGGAAGATTCCTGAAGTTATGCCGAACAAAAAATTGTATGGCATGGGGGGGTCTATTTTCATCGTATTTCCCGTTATAGCCCATCAAAGTAGGTGACCTGTAATTTGGAGGCCTTACCACTTAAAACGCTATAACTTCTAAACTATTATAGGTACAAGTTTTGGGCGTTTTGAGAAGACAATTAAGTAGCGCATAAAAGTCTAAAGCACTTCGGTTACATCTGGGCAGCTACAAAAAAGTTATGGCTCCTTAAACTCAAAATTTTGAAAATTAGTTATTACATTTTTGTACTTAAAATGCCTTTTTCTCAAAATTTTGACTTAATAAATTTTAATTTTTTTTCTGAAATTTTTATTTTTGAGAAAATAGCGTTTTAAGTGGTAAGGCCTCCAAATTACAGGTCACCTACTTTGATGGGCTATAACGGGAAATACGATGAAAATAGACCCCCCCCTGCCATACAATTTTTTGTTCGGCATAACTTCAGGAATCTTCCCTTAAAGGATTGTCCTTCTTAACTGGGACACCCTCTATAAAAAAAACAGGCATTTAAAATAACCAACCATATCTTGTGGACCTTAGTCAATACGGTCAAGACAATATTTTACGATCGGACAACCAGTTTTCATAAAGTCATATATATCAGGCAACTATCTAATTACCGTATCCATTAAATGTTTTCGTTATTTATTGGTTTGCCTAAGACTTTTCGACAAGAAACCTGAAACAATCATCAAGATATCAATCATAGAAATATACAGCTGCTATAAGATTTGCAGACATAAAAATCAAAACAAAATTCAAACACCTGCAATCAGATTTTTATGCGTGTACATGTACAACACTCATTCTCGATCCATTAGAAGTCGATCATCCGAAAAGCTGTTAATGACATATACTGTGATCGCACACAGGGTCTAATGATATGCATGGATTGATTTTAGATTGACTAGACACCCCGCTTCATGGCCAGCGGCTTTTTCCGACTTTTTATCTTAGATCTCTATAAATTGAAATATTGTTGTGACTATACAATTTGCAGTCGGCAACTGGGACTATATCGACTTTGACTGATATTTGACGCTGTCTGAGTTGTCCCGTTGATATTACAAGTGCAAATGTGTGTTAATTATTGTTTACGATTAAATTACATCACATCGCGTTATTCAATTAGAGGTTGGAAGCCCAACGCATAAAAATAAATTGTTTTATCTTAAAACAAAAACTAATTCATATATAATTGGGGCCGTATAGCAATAATTTTTTTTAATCATCAACTTAAAAATGTTGACAGTCAAAATATATATTTTTAAATTGTGATTTCGTAAAAGTTAGCCTGTGACATTGATCTTTATTATTTAAAACTAAGCACCCGAATTGATTCAATTTTCCTTTAACATATCTACGAGGTTAAATTTACAATCAACGCATAAAATAATCATTTACACAGTTTTTAAGTGACTTTGGGGCTTTGGGCAAGAGTATGATAATTTAGACGCAAATAATTTAAAAAGAAATACATAATTAAAATAAAAAAAATTAAAAAAATAAAAAAAATATTAAACCAGTAAGACAATTATCTTCGACTGTGCCGAAGCTCAAATACCCGGTACTATATTATTGTAAAAAATATTTTAGTATTAAAAAAGTATATATTTGTATGGGAGGTATGGGTAGTTTTTATTCGACCAAGATCATTTTTTGTCAAAAAATTTTGAATATTATTAAAACAATATGTGCAAAGTTTAAACTTTACTTTAGCTATTTAAATTTAATTTTTAGCATAAAAAGCTATATAAATCTGATATTTTTGTATGGGAGGTAGTAGTAGTTTTCATCCGATTTTGCTCATCTTCGAACTTAGCCTCAGTTTGGTGGATAAAAGCTTACGTGCCAAATTTCAAATCGATAGCTCTTAAATTACGGCCGTAATCGTGCAGACAGACAGACGGACATCGCTAGATCGACTAAGAAAGTGATGCTGATCAATAATATATATAGTTTGTCATACCTACAACTCCTCCTTATGTGCGTTACAAATGGAATGTCATAGTGAATATACCCTCACCACAGTGTGGTACCGGGTATAAAAATATGGCTACACTTACCATAAAGGACTATAGCATTTGAAAGGGATTCATTCATATTATGTAATTTTAATTAAAGTTATTTCTGTTTAGTTGTTGAAAAAAAAAACTTACCAACTTGAATTTTAAGGAAATATTTTCTAAAGGATGTTCCGTACCGTTCATTCTGGAATTAAAACAGTCGTCTTTGTTCAGCAGGAATCAGGAAATACATTTTATAAAATTATATCTGCCGCTATAACGTTATAAGTTCACTTTTCTTGTCCCCGTACATTTTACTTCTACAATTTAACAATTTGGTAAGTCTTGGATTAAATCAATGCCTCGCTATAGATCATATTATAACTCTTATTTATACAGGGTTGCAAAAGCTAAAGCTGTTCTCTAAATTTACACCTGTTATCAACAAGATGGCTCAGTGGTCAGTGTTGGACTACTGTGCGAGGTCCTAAGAAAGCTTCTTAATTCAGCCGTCCAAATGGCCATAAAATTGTTGGTCCCTTACATTCTTCCCAAAAATAAAAAAACACAAAAACGAATAGTTGTGGGAAGTTAGACCTAGGATGCATATACGGACCTGCTGTGCCACCGCCAACTATTTATTATACCCTCCACACAAGGTATATCTATACGATTTGTCATTACATTTTTTTTTAAATACATATACTTCTCCCGGGAAAGGCGAACTTATAACGCTTCAACAGCGCCCCGAAATGCTTGCAGATTTGTGTTAGTTCTGCACTTAAATTGCTGCAAATTCTATTCTTCTTGAAATATATCCCGAGAAAGAGAGTTCCAAATTTTGCTTGTCCTGTAACAGAAGGAGTTTTGGAAAATTGATGTCCTCGTGGTTGTCAAGTGTACTGTATGGTCACGAATGAGGATTTGCTGCCTGTCTTGTGGGGCGCCCAAAAGTTGCATTTCGAGGATAATAACACCAAGAAGGAGTCACCGGAGACCCTACAAAGTATATTCATACTCATGTATTCTGAATCAGGATCAAATTCTTAATTAAATCAATTCATGTTCATCTATTTGCCTGTCCGTCTGTGCGTTTGTCTGTCTGGGTCCAAATGAAACGCCCAAGCGGATACATTTTTATGAGAGGACTTCAGGTTGGTATTGAAAATGGCCTAAATCAGTCGAGTAGTTCTGGTACCTCCCATACAAAATCTATATAAAACCCATTGTGTTGTGTAGGTACGTAGTAACTCAGATGCCTAACATTTTGCATGACTTATGTTTGCTGTAGCGATTATTTTTTTTATTATGTCTTGATATATGTCGACTAAGTGGCCGTCGCCAGAATTGATGACCATTTGAGCCCGATTTATGCCAGACTTTTAAGGCTTCTAGAGTCTAAGGCTTGTTGACATAGACTTGTGATTTCAAAAAAAAAAAGTCTTTAAATCAGTCGATCAATGCAAATCGCTAATCGACACACAAGGCCGCCCGGAAATAGAGCATTTCGGTTGTGGCTCTTGCAGTATGCGCCGTTGCTCCATTTTATTATGAAACCACATGTTATCCAGTCCCAATCTTACAGTCTGTCACCAAAATTTTCTGTAAAGACCACCGATTGATGCAAAATTGTGTATGGCACGTGGGTCGTGTGGTCGATATTCCGAGGTCCTCTGTGACCTCTTCAGCCGTCATAGCCCATAGTTGCGATATTCTCAGCATCAGAACGGCAGCTCCGAGGCACGCCACGCACGTCTTCTAGGCGAGCGGCTAAATGTCGTTGTTTACCCAGTTGATGTCGGACGACCGGGAAATCTGAGTCATAACTAGAATTTCTCGGACTATAGCCATTATCGTCTGTTATTTGGCCGTCCATCGTGCTTGGCGGATTTATGTGAAGAAATTGAAACAAATTTTATTCACTACTTAACTTTTCGTTCTTCTGTCAGACTCGATAAGAGAGTAAAAATGTACTCAGCTGTTCTCGAAAAAATATTCCAAGTGATAAGGTTTCATTAAATACAAACGATTGGTCTATTTATAGGTTATATTTTGAGTCCGCGAAGTGAAATTAGACCCATTTTTAAAACAAATCAAAGGTATGCGCTAATGAACTTCACTATCAACTTTATTTTAAACCTTCCACTTAAAAATATTCTAGGTCAGAATAGATAATTACATATATTTAGAAACTACACAACCTTAATCAAAGATGCCCCACATTTCAATTAAGCATCAATATAGTATCAAATAAACAACAACATTTAGTTAACCTACAAAAGAAGCTCCGTAATTCGCGCACTTGATTAAGTCCACAGCTGTTTTAAAGTTAATTCGTTCTTAACTTTAATAGCCAATAAATAAATTGCAGTGTGTCACAATCAGAGACCTCTCTCGTATAAGTCTTCCTATAAATTATTTCCATCAGATACCGCACTTGACTCTACCATAAAGCTAACTCCTCAAGGTGATAACAAGATAACTTAAATTCTTTTCAGCCAACATTCCCTAACTTTACGAGTAGTCGCAGTTGTTCTCTGAAAGCTCCACTCAGCGGTCACTTCAAATCTCGGCTTGTGTAAACAGCTTCCAGTAAATTCAGCGAGTCACCCGCGCCCCCGCGATTGAGATTGCCCTATCACCAAGCTGCAGATAAATCTCAGCGGAATATGTTACACCGATTGCAGTCAAGTGTTCGTATATTAAGCTTCAGCGAAAGTAAATTTCAAATAGAATCAACATTAGGCTTTGGTCCAGACTCAGGTAACCGCAAGCAGATACACTACACATACAATGAAACAAAAAAAAGGTGAAACTTGTATCTCGCCTAGAGTGGAGGTAGTCACTAGTCAGTTAGAGGTCTCCTCTAAAGAACTTCAAATAATCTCAGTCTTCCAGCGAGCACGGCAGTTGACGTTCGCACACCGTCCAATATGAGTAGGAGTTCTACAAAAGCGCCGCGAATTTTTGTGACCCTTCTAGCCGTAGTCTTTTTGGGTCTTTATATCGATAAAGTGCACTCGCGAACATCGGATATTCTTAAAGTTCAGCTATCTCACGGTGGCATTTTGGTCGGACGCCATCTGACCTCACATAATGGACGACACGTGCGGGCTTTTATGGGTGTACCCTATGCGGAAGCCCCAGTTGGTGAATTGAGATTCAAAGTGAGTTATATTTTTCGAATTGGATGTTTTTTTGTGTTTTAGTGGAAACTTCTTCTAAAAGATGAATGTAGGTATCTATCGGCAAGATTAATGTGGTTGATAGTTCTTTCTAATAGTGGTTCGAAAGTAATAGTTTTTGTTTGCTTAGTTCCGGGTGTTCATTAATTTGCTTTTATTTTTTGTGAAATATTTTCTTAGCTATGCAAATTGCACCAAGCGATTAATTCAAGATTTGGTACCTATTAATTCAACAACGAAAATGTTATTGTTCATTTTGTGAAAGGTGAAAGGTTGCAGTGAAAAAGATAGCTTGGGGATAACAATAAGTTCATTAAAAATACAATGCGATATGTTGTGGTAACAACAAAAAATTTGTGAATTGTGATGGTGTGTCATCCTATTTTCGAAAATAGTCAAGTTTCTTATGAAAGCGATCCGATGTGGTCAGAAAAAATCCCCTGTAATTATGCATTTTATCTTCTCTGCACATATGTATATAGTTTTAAGATTTTTATTAATGCAGATCGGTAGTTTATACAATAAGAGCATTGGATACAGACAAAATATTTATCTGAAGCAAGGAAATGTATCTATATTTAAATTATAGCTAATTATGATGCTAGTGGAATTACCCTGATAAACAAGTTTGAAATGCTAATTTTAAACACTCGAACAATACGATTAATAAGTCAGTTTATTAAGAATTTTGAGCTATATAGATTTTTATTTACATAACAGTGCATATAGAATATAGTTGATCTGAATGTTTATACCCAACGCTGGAAACAGCTACACGTGTTTAGGTGTTAAACAGTGCTTGTTTTCACAAATCACAAACTTTAAGTAAGTAGGTAGGTACATTTTGATTGATCAATTCGATTTATTGCGCAGAATTATTCAAATAGAATTATCTAATTTGTATATTATCTTTGTAAAGTTTTTATATCTAACTAGCTGTACCCCCCCGGCTTTGCCCGTGCCCATCAGGAACTGTATTGCTTAGGCTACGTCCATAGTGAACCAGCTTCTCGCTTACCAGCTTTTACCGGAATGCATTTTTAATTCTTGTTGACGCCGGTAACCAGCTTTCTAGGGTGAGAAAGAGAGAAGCTGGTTTCACTATGGACGTAGCCTTAGGTCTTAGATAATAATGTTCTTTCGTAAAATGCGAGAAATGAGAATAAATCGATCGAATCGAAATTCTGCCTATACCTGAAATACAGCAATACCTACAAAAAAAATATAAAAAAAAATGTTGAAAATCGGCCCAGCGGTTATCGAGATTTTTGTACCTTATAGGAGGTATGAGATTTCGAATGTTTTTTTGTATGGGCAGTGCCACGCCCCTTTGCCCCATTTTGACAGGAATACTCATGAGCCAATACCTAATATTGTCTGTAAATTTGAACTCACTCGATTGGGCGGTATTCGAGATTTACGATTGTGAATATTTTTTGTATGGGCGATGCCACGCCCCTTTGTCCGATTTTGACCAATCTTCAGAGGAGCCCTCGACGCCAATACCTAAGAATATCTGTAAGTTTGAGCTCAATTGATTTGGTGGTTTTCGAGATAATACGACTTTGAATGTTTTTTTTGTATGGGCGGTGCCACGCCCCTTTGTCCAATTTTGTTTTCGAGATATACATACCACGATTTTTGTATGGACGGTGCCACGCCAATTTTTTTTACATACAAACCTGCTACAAAAGAATACCTACCTTTCCAGAAAAAAAAGAATCATCAAATTCGGTCCAGCCGTTCTCGAGTTTTATAGTCTCCTTTAGCATCTATCTAAGAGCTTTTATTTAACTCTGTTTGACATTGATGATTGTTTGATTGCTGATGTAGTTTAGTTTATGAACCTGTGAAGTGATGAATAAGTTTCCATTTCGGTTTTAACAGTATTCCTTTTATCACTTCACGAGCACGCTCTGCGGAGCACTTCAATCGAGTGAAAGTCATTCATGGATTCTACTTACCGCGAAGCCCGTTTCCAATTTCACGTCATGTCGAAAGGTGATCAAGTGTATGCGTTTTTTTTTTGTTTCCGAATATCCCATATAGTTAGACAGACGTATACCCAGTTCTACAGTGTGCACTTAAGTATGGCTTGAGTTTGAGTGGAGACGACCAGATAAGTGTCACTCATGTATATTTTGTAAAATGCTACAAAAAACTTGGCTGCGCTGCACTTAAAAAAAATGTCTTCTATAGCATAATTTGATAATTTATTATTTGAATTTGAATATGGATTGTGATCGCCAAAGGACGAAAAACTTTAGTGAAAACGACGTAAAACTACACCACTAAAAAATTCGTCACTTCATCTTTCACTGTATCTTTATTTTATGAGCTTTTTTCAGGCATAAAAACATTTGCATTAAAAAAATAACTACATAATTGTTATTGACATTGCTTAGTGTAATAAGTCCTAAAACACGTTCGTGTGAAGAGCACGAGAGATGAAAATTTTCTATTCTTGCAAGGACGCTAAAGAAACGTTGTTGCACTAGATGCAGGTAGGTAGGTGTAAAACACACGCAGAGCAACACAAAAATTTGGGAAAATCGTATCCAAGTTCTGCGAAAAAAATTGCATTCAGAAAACTCAATGGCGAGAGATCTGCTTCAAAGTTGTCTTCGTAGATCAGATGGATTAACTCTTCTTTCAAGTCTTCTCAGATAGGTGTGATTTGTAACGATACTTTTTGCTGCATTTCGAATATCAGTTGAAAATTGGCACAAAAAGGAAAAAGTTGCATTCAGATCCTTCATGGGATCGAACCAACGAGAAATGCCAGCAATAATCGAATCAAAGATCACGAAAAACGTGTTTATTCTAAAAAAAATTTTTTTCGTCTAATTCCGTTGGTTCGTTGTCGTGATTTTATTCGAAGACGAGATATCTCCTAATGCAGTCACAAATGTTTTACAATCGTATAAAATGTCGTCGCATTGGTTACGAATCAGCTGCAAATCGGAGATCAAACTTTTAAGATTGGTACTTCTTTCTTTGCTATAGCATTCAAAATCTTGCACCAAATCGAAGACATCAGGATTCAGGATACACTCATATTTCTTCATGTAGGTACTTTAGAACGCCATTTACACTTCTGCGAGCTTCAGCATTCACGGTGAAATCGCTTAAGCCTTATTCTAGTGACTTTCGCAATTCTTTGAGATGGTAAAAGGTTTCACAGCCTCAAATCTATACCCGACCATCTTGTGTATGAGAGTTTTTGAAGGGATGCCGGTACATTTTCTTTCAAAATTTCCCAACGTTGTGCAGTGCTTCTACACAATAAACACTTTTGAACAACTCCGAAAAAAAAACTGTTTGCGTCTGTTCAACATTCTGCCGAATCGGCGCCACATAATTTGAGACTGTGAGCTGCACAGGGTGATTAAACGACATTCGAATGTTGAAAATAAATTTCATATTTAATATATCTAATATAAAAAATTAGGTACAAAATACATTTTTGTTTCGAATTTCCGAGCCCTCATAAAAGCCTGGCCCGGGAATCCCTCTCTAATCCATTTGATTTCACCAGAGCCACCGATCGATGTAGTGCTTATCGGAAGGAAAACTTTACAATTCAGGCCGGTTTTTATATTTACGTCATACTTAGTTATTTGTCTTAGTCAATGGTAGGTACAGGGGTAGAAGCTAACCGCAAACTCTGGTTGGGAAAACAACGTCACTTTAACAGTTCTGCAGCATGATTAGTATACACATATGTATTTATACCCTCTGAAGTATTTTCTTAACCGCAAGTTTATATAGTGAACAATGATAGACGTGATCATGATTTTCTGACGATTTTGTCATTGGAAACCCAACTCTTCGTGCAGTAGTGTATAATCATAATCATACATTTTTGGGTTTTTTTTTATATTATTTCTGAATCACTCATAATCATTATTCTCCTTACAGCCTCCGGTTCCGAAATCGCCATGGTCGGGGGAAAAACTGGTCGTTCAGGACTCGCCGATATGCATTCAAAGAGATCCCTTTAGACGCGATGACTTGATCGAAGGCAGTGAAGATTGCTTGTACCTGAATGTATATGTTCCAGAGGTAAGTCTGAGCCTTAATATTAAAAGAATGATGGTTAAAAAAATATTCTATCTTTTACAGGAACCCCGAGAAACTGGCCCACTGCCAGTTATGGTCTTCTTCCATGGAGGCGGCTGGGAGTGTGGGTCTGGCATTAGTGCATTTTACGGGCCAGATTTCTTAATGGATCACGATGTGGTTTATGTCAGTGGTAACTTCCGATTGGGTCCACTTGGATTCCTAAGCACGGAAACCGCAGATTGTCCCGGTAATAACGGTCTCAAGGATCAGCTAGAGATAATGAAATGGGTGCAGAAGAATATCGCCGCCTTCGGTGGTGATTCGAATAGTGTGACTATTTTCGGTGAAAGTGCTGGCGGTGCAAGTGTCACGTACCACATGATGTCCGAGAAGTCAAAGGGCTTGTTCCACAAGGGCATCTCACAGTCAGGAACTTATTTTAATCCATGGGCACAGCCAGCACATAAAGGTGTTGCTGCATCAAGGGCTAAACGTTTGGCTAAGATGCTTAAATGCGATCAAGGCAATTGGTCATCCACACTGGATTGTCTTCGGAAGAAATCAGCTGTTGACATTACAGCAACGGTCTATGAGTTCTTCGTAAGTATATTGTTATCATATACTAGATCTACGCAATTGTATTACCTAATTCTCGAATATATCTAGGAATGGGACTACGATCCAATGATTCCCTTCCCACCAGTGGTGGAACCTAACACTCCAGAAGCCTTCATAACCGCTCTACCGAGAAGTGAGAAACTCCCGCATGGTTTCAAACTCCCTTGGATGGCTGGAGCCACGTCTGAAGAGGGAGCTTTAAAGACAGCAGCTCTACTTAATATCCCTGGTTTGTTGGATGAATTCAAGGAGAAATTCTATGACGTCCTTCCGATCATCCTCAACTATGATCATCATTCGAAGGAAGTACAAAGACGCATCACCGATCGCATAGATGAGTTCTACTTCAATTACAACCATGATTGGAGCAAGAAAAACCATCAGAACCTCACTAATGTAAGGCAGCCATGTCCCTTGACGTATCTGTAACTAAAACATTTTCGTATCCTCATTTAGCTTGTAACTGATGGATGGTTCTCTGGCGGGCTCGATGAATACCTCCGACTGCGCTTGGATGCGTTAGTCCAAAAGAAGACACCTGTTGGACCAACCTTTGTATATCTTTTCGATCATAAGGGTGCTGCTAGTTTTACCGAAATTTTCGAAGGCGGAAAGGAGGATTATTATGGTGAGAGACTGAGTTTGTCTATATTTCGACGGCGATCATGAGTAAAACTTATTTTCTAGGTGTTTGCCATGCGGAAGAGCTGCAATATCTGTTCCCAATTGGAAAGGCGTTATTTGTTACAGCAGCCCCGACCAAGGAAGATCTTCAAGTGCGTGAATATCTTCAAACATTGTGGGTGAATTTTGCACGTTATAGTGATCCAACGCCACCTTCATCTGATCTACCAAAGTGGAAGTCAACTGAAAAGTATCCAGTAAATTACATTCGAATTGGCAGTCAAGATCATGACAATTGGAAGTTAGTTCATTTCGAAGAGAATATGCTGCAGGATCGTGTCGATTTTTGGAACAAACTTGCACCACACATTCCCACTCATCAATTCAAAGATGAGCTGTAGTTGAAGTTGAGAGTGGGGCTAAAAATTAGTTATTAGAACTATTGAGTCGAATTTGTTTATTTTTTTTCTTTTTTTTTTTTAGAAAATGTATACTATGTATTATTAAATAAATATACAGTTGGCGCAACAGGTCCATATAGGATCATAGGCCAAGCTTCTTACAATTTGCTTTTGTTAGTTTTTATTTTTAGGGTGAATAGAAGCAGTTTACAATTTTATGCCGATTTCGAACAGCTGGAAAGAAAAGTTTTTACTGCCCACAGAAGATCGCGAGAGGTGAAGCTGGCCTAACTATAAAACAGTTTAAGAACAACAAGGCCACCAGCGGAGCTCTTTAAATACGGTGGCAATGTTTTGGTAGGGAACATGTACCGAATCATCAACCAAGTATGGGTGGAAGAAAACATGCCCGATGACTGGACTATCAGTTCCATATGGCCCTTCTATACAAAAAAGGCGATCCTATGTCTTGCAAGAACTATCGAGGCATATCCCTGCTTAATGTCGCATACCTACAAGATCCTATCCAACGTACTTACTGTGTGAACGTCTAAAACAGTTCTGCAACACACTAATCGACACGTACAAGTGTGGCTTCCGGCCCGGCAGATCGACTAGGTATAGACCAAATTTCCACACTGAGGCAAATCCTGGAAAAGACCAACGAATTTCAAGTCGAAACTCACCACCTATTTATCGACTTCAAAGCCGCGTATAGCACACATTGTCAGGAGCTCTATATGGCGATTGCCGAATTCGGAATCCCGGAAAAACTGATTCAGCTGTGTTGCGTGACGCTAGAAAACACGCGCTGCAACGTGCAGTTTGGAAGTAACACCTTCGAACTATTTCAAACATGCACCGGATTTCGGCAAGGAGACGCGCTATCATGCGACTTCTTCAATCTCGTACTGGAGCAGATAGTGCGCACGGCAGGTGTCAACACCGAAGGCACTATCTTCAACAGGTATTGCGGACGATATTGACATCACCGGTCGCTCCCAGCGTGCGGTTATAGAAGCGTTCACGGCGATTGAAGAACAGGCGAAATCCGTTGGCCTTCAAGGACAATGAGGACAAGACTAAATACATGCTATCAACAAACAAACAAGCATCTGTCCACCGCCTAGGACAAAACGTCACTATTGATAGCAACAATTTCGAGGTAGTAAAGGAGTTCACCTACTTCGGAGTAAACATGAACTCCACGAATGACACCCTAGTGAAGATCCGGCGAAGAATTACCCTAGAAAATCGTTGCTATTATATAAAAAAAAAAAACAAATAAAAAATTAATTACTACTTATTAAGAAAATAAATTAATTTATTTATAATTTATAACAACCTAATATTTTGTTGTTTTATTCCCTTTTTTAATACCTACTGACAAAACTTCCTTACGAAGTTTCCTTCCTTCCTGTCAAATCTTCTTTCATTGTTGGAGGAGTTGGCATTTTGAAACGCATTAGAAAAAGTCTATAATTTTGGGGAAAATGTAGCACAAATTAATGATGGTACTTTTTTTTACTAAAAACGGGTTTACTTATAATAAAAATATTTATAAAAAAACGTGTCAAATCATCTTGCCTTTACCCAATTATAATAGGTACCTAGTTTTTAATAGGTATCCAAATCCGATAATTCATTCATAATATGAAAATACAATATTATTTTATTTTGAATAGAAAAAATAAATAATGCATTAAATTATACCGAGAATAATGTTATTTAGCGCAATAATTGTCACAAATCCTACCTAAAAAAAATTTCTATATTCAATTCATTATTGTGAATGTTCGCATCATACTACCTTCCCTGTGCACAAACCAACTTTATCATTTCTTATACCCACACAAAGAGTTCGCCCCTAGTCGGTCGAAACTTGGCAAACGAAACTGACAATTTGCCAAACCTGGTATTTTGACATTTGCAATTTTTTCATTAATGGCGTAAAATATTGACATAACACCAATAGCCATACGAACAAATTGTTAAATTGAGGTATTTTAAATGAATTTCAAACAATTAAATACGATAAATCGATTGCTCAATAGTGTACGCATATACCACGTATTAAATAAAGTTCGTAAATCACAGAGAATACCCGATAAAAGTGCCCAACAATAACACCTTGTGTGTTTTTATTTTAATTTTCTCCCACTTCCGTTGTTGCTTTTCCTTTTGTCAAAGTAATTCGTGTATCGAGTGAAAGAATTTACAATTGGGATAATAAAAATATAAACATTAACTTTTAAAAAGAAAAGCCGGTTAACATTTTAATTAGAGAACAAATTTTACTTCAAAGAAAATATACAAATCGAAAGACGACTACACCATAGCTAGATTATGTTTGAATCATCGCCGCCCCAAACTCAAGGACATTTCATTGAACTCCACATTTAAATTGGAGTAGAGTGTGTGTTCATTTTTTTTTTTCTGTTGGAAATTGTGTATAATTGAAGACATTTTTGGTAAAACATTTGTGCTGCGATAAAAGACAGAATATTCTTTCCAACAGTAGTGTGTGTGTGTGTGGTCTGTGTTACATAGGAATTGTTGCATTTAATTACAATTTCGTTTTGCAGTTCATAAAATACGTTTTTAAGCGGGGTTAAGGTGTAAGTTCAGCAGCTTTGCGGATCACATTAAGCAAGGTAAGATGAGTATACAAAAAGGCTAAAGGTTATACGTTAATTGTTCTATCAACTAGCTGTGAATTAGATTCAATGCTATCAATTAAAAACAAGAATAGCAAAGCTGACATGTACATATCGTATATGTATTTGCTATTATCTGCTATGATAGTCTGTTTGCTTCGATAATTTACGCCGTTTCCATTATACGTATCCCTCCTTTCCTTAGTTATCATTCATTAGATATTAATAATATCAAAACTCTTTCTTCTTTCCACACAACATTTGCTTGAGTTAGATAAAAAAAAAAGAAAAAGATAATGACCGCTTCCGGACACTGATATCTACTTAGTTGATAAATACCTATTCGATGCCACACAGTGCAGACACCCAGTAGTAGTTTCTTAATGTGCGAGTCGATTTGAAAGTATCTTTTTATAGTGTAGAGTAGATTGTTATTCTGTTATACATTATACGTCTCAACATGTTTAATATGAAAGAGCCATCATAAATGCAATGATACGCCTTTTAGTACTACTTGAGACAGATCAGTTCTTCTTTTCATAAATCCTCAGGATTTTCGTAAAGCACTCCAAATACCGAATTTTTGTACTGACTTTACTTACATGACAAGTCTCTGCCTGAGACTATATCATTCCATCCACTGAAATCCTGGGCATATTGTTTTCATTTGTTAGTTTAGAAAGTGTCGTCTTTTTAAATGTGTTGCCGATCAATTGCTTTTTTTCGCCGCCGAATAGCAACGTCTAGTGGTTCGTAGTTGCTGATCCACTCTCCCGCGGAGCTGCGTGTTTAAAATTCGATTAGGTCAGAAAATCCTTAGTTTATAGACGCCGATTCACAAACGCTTGCAGCAATTTCGTGATAGTGGCAGTAGACTTTTTGATTGCTGCACAGATTTGATTGAGATTAAGTTCGTATTTCTAAGCCTAGCCAAGACATAATTGGTATTAATATGATCGACAGAGGGGCATCCAGGGCGAAAACCTGCCTATTCGTTATCGAGTGTATTTTTCAGATACATATTCCTATATTCGTTGTACAGCAACTTGACATTAAGCAAGCTTGGCAATCTTCCACTTATTTTAGTGAAACCCTCTGTGAATGCAAGTGGATGTAAAAGTTGTGCTGATATTGATGTCGCTCCTGTCAGAATTTACTCAATAATATTATTGCTACCATCTTGTTATTTAAGTGATTGATTGCGGCAGTAATAATGTTTATTGAAAGTTGCAGTAACATATTCGGGCACATATAAACTTGGACAGTTTAGTCTTAATGTGATTTGAGGATTTATCACGGGCGAATGATGATTTATCTGTGATCATATTTCTCTATCCTATCCTCTGTATCCAAGGCGCTTATACGTACCTACTTACGCTTGTCACGTTCAACGCTCCAATACGAACGAAAATATTTAACAAGACAATCCATTCTCTCCGCCCTCGGGCGTCATGGCGCTATCCTAAGGGCGTCGCAAGTTTTATTTTTGCACACCTGTAAGACTCCGAACAAAGGAAAAGCATTACGTTTCTCTTTACGAATCAGCGTTGTTATATGATCTTAATTATCTTATTTTTTAAGATATTGAGGTAGTCTCCAGATGAGAAGATATTCACTCAATTTTAATGCATTTTTTAAGATTTGTAGAATTTTAATAAGATTTGTTAAGATATCAGCTTTAAAATAAAAATTTAATTAAAACCAGTAAGACAATTATCTTCGACTATGCCGAAGCTCAAATACCCGGTACTATATTATTGTAAAATAAAAAAAATATTTTAGTATTAAAAAATTATATATTTGTATGGGAGGTATGGGTACTTTTTATTCGACCAAGCTCATTTTTTGTCAAAATTTTGCAAATATTATTAAAACAATGTGTGCAAAGTTTAAACTTGCTATCTTTACTGTAGCTATTTAAATTTAATTTTTAACATAAAAAGCTATATAAATCTGATATTTTTGTATGGGAGGTAGTAGTAGTTTTCATCCGATCTTGCTCATCTTCGAACTTAGCCTCAGTTTGGTGGATAAAAGCTTACATACCAAATTTCAAGTCGATAGCTCTTAAATTACGGCCGTAATCGTGCGGACAGACGGACAGACGGACAGACAGACGGACATCGCTAGATCGACTAAGAAAGTGATGCTGACCAATAATATATATAGTTTGTCATACCTACAACGCCTCCTTATGGGCGTTACAAATGGAATGACAAAGTGAATATACAGTGTGGTACCGGGTATAAAAACTCACTTCGAATATATTCTTCATATTCTATTCTCCATATTTTTGGAATTGAAGATACCAATTTTCTCAGATTGCTCATTACGCGTCCAATTCAATTTAGCATTGTCTTAGCGCTCAAAACATTAATGGCATTGATTGTAATTTTAGTTTTCAAATTACACCGATAATCAGTTGAAATCGGCTATTCTGAACGTTTTAAATAATTGTATTTATTTTTAATTCTGCAGAGTCCCTTTTATGGTGTAGTGTGAAGTTGAATATTTGTGGAGTACATTTCACAATTCGGTTTCAATATGATTTAAGCAGTTGCAATAAAGCTGCGCAAACGACTAAGGCTTGACCATTTTACTCAGTACAGTAGAACTTGCAAAGTAAATAGTTAGCGAGCTTTGCACAGCCTCGTGTTATAGAGCAGTGAGAAATAATTGAAAGCAATTTGGAATCTCAGATTGGCTTCTGAAAGTGGTTTCTTTCAAATGTCGCGATAAACAAAATATACATGTGCGAAAGTACTTTTCTTAAGATTTTTTAAATTCACTCTTTAATGGGATTACAGCTCTCCTGAACTCAAAATATTAATACTTCGACTTATCGGTCTAATTGACTTAATGCCTGCTTTACATAATAACTATATTCCCATCAGATTTTTTTTTCAGATATCGAAATCGGGGAAAGATGTTGATAAAAATCGGTCTGCATTCAAAATAGGATTACCTATCCATGTCTCAAAACCGGTTTTATGATTTTTATGAAATTTTGCATATAAATATTAAATATACGGTTCCAACTGAGTTTTCAAAACTGGTAGATTCAAAAACAGAGCACATCTAAAATACCTTCAAAAACGCTGCACAGGCACACCTAGTTTTTGACTAGGAAATATGATACATTATTCAAAATTTCTTTAGGTAGGTATAGGTATAACTGTCATTTAAGATTAAATAAGATATGAAATCGAAAGTTGTAAGATCTAGAAAAAATCTTTATAACAACACTGTTACGAATACCCAGAGCAAGGTCGAAGCGAAATCCAATAGTTAGATTGCAGTCGAAGCTTAAGCGCGTTTGTGTTTCCCGCATTTCCAGTCAGACTTGCTTTGTGGCTGACACTCGTAAATTTGCCTGCCACTCAAAATTAAATAAGAGCTTTTTAAATTGGTATGGGTCGTTGCCAGCTAGATTCGTCGGGAGCATCGTCACGGTCCATTAGAGTGTACAGGAAAACCCGTTGCAGTCAATTCCTCACCATGCACAAGAAATTGGCCTTTCGCAGATTCCAACTTGGTGAATTTTGTATCGGGACTTGGACTAACGCCCGTACAAGATCCAAGTAATCCAGGTGATCAAAGTTAATAAACATAGACAAAGCCGTTTGTTCGCTGACTTGGCTTCGTAGCGTTTGGAAGCCCAATTTTGGCCGAAAAATCATGTTTAGCGACGAGGCGCATTTTTAGATGAATGCGGGTATGCTAACAAGCAAAATTACCATAAATATGGGCCAACGATATTTCAACGTCGACCCATCCTTATTGAAAAACAATCTTCAGTAAGATCAGCTTCTATTCGCATATCTGTGCTTTTAGAAGGGCGTCACAAAAATATTTCAACCTCTGTAGGGAGTCGCAGTATGAAAAATGATGGGAACCCCTGTGCTAGTCTATGTTTTAAGTGTGCTTCGTAGGCAAACACATTTCTTGTTGTTGAGTTTTCTATCATTTTAAATGTAAGAAATGAACTAATACACCTGTGTTCCCACTGTTGCCAAATTCGTTTTTTCAATACATTTGCCTCGAGCTGCAAAAATCTTTCTCCAAACTTTCAAATTTGAAATTTTTATGGAATAAATATCGTATAAACTAGACATTTTGCTTTCATTATTGTGACATCAGCTGTACAGCACTAACTTCACTTCTTATTCTCAGGTGTAAGCAAAATCGTGAAACATTGTGGGTGTGGTAATAACTGGATACAACTGTTATGGCTACATATTTATTTACTTGTGAGCAATATTAATATGACTGCATTATTGTAGCTGTGTTTATGTCATCCCCACTTCGTTCCTCAAATTGCCCTAGCAGTAGCATTGTAAAGGGGTGCGTTGCGTATCACCACGGGTGACAACAACCACCGTTCACACACAGCGGTAACAAGTTTATTTGGTCGGAAATGTTTTTTTTTTTTATAAATGAGTGGTTTCAATTCAAATTCGTAAATGTGCTTATTTTATCGCAGGTTTATTCTAGTCGAAAGTTCATAGCCTCACTGACCAGCTCATTTCAATCATTTTTGTGCTCCGCCAGTTGCATGAAGAGTCTCCACAGTGAATTCCTGACCCTGAGTAGGAGTACATATTCAGTCTGACGTTATCTTTCCAATTCCGCCGAGGCAGGCCTGCTTAAGGTTATTTTATAGCTCGGTATGTTAACAAAAATTCCGTTGTCGGCTCTTTCGTTTCCCATTCTTGTATAATGATTGAGCGATTTTTGTTTACTTAACATAATTATCTATATTTGATTGTACTTCTTTCGAGCTTTACTTTTACGGAATGGTGTCGATTTAAAAATAAATTGTTCGTTCATGGAGTCTTGTTCAAGATGTTTATCAGAGTTGTAGGTGACTTGATATAGTCAATGAAAATGTTATACAACTCAATGTCTCTGATCTGCAATATGTAGACAAAAGATCAAAAATGACATTTAGCGCGATGACAAATATTGCAGTTGCTTACAACTTTTCGGTGGTAACTAAATACTAGCACTTCAATTACCTTCTCAATAAGTCCCCATCGCTTGAATTTAAAAGAAATTCTATTAATATACCAAACTTAAGTAGTAAATTTTTATCAAGACATGAGGCCAAGTTAGATTACTATCTATCTGTCTTGTCTTCGACAGGCGTGGTGTTCTGTAAACAATTCTAAACAATCAAGCGCTTTTAAGTACCTTATCTAGACACGGCTTGTCTTTTATTTCGACCATCAATCAGTGCAATTCATTTATTCGCTTACCGATTTGATAAGGCAGTAATATTGCAAACTTTAAATGTTCATTGCAAATGCTTTATCTCGACGTACTAAAGGTCAATGTGAACTCATTTTTTCTATATATGTATTCAGGGAATTCTGAACTCATTTTTTCTATATATGTATTCAGGGAATTCGATTTTACGCATTTAACCCCGGAATTTTGAATTTAATGCAAAATTCCATTTATCAACTTTCAGTAATGTATAGCAATGGATGAGAAGCGAATTGCTGATTATTTCGTTGTGGCTGGTATGCCAGAGAATCCACAATTGCTTCAGGAGAGTATATTCAATGACTCGGGTCATTTGAGAGCATGCAACAGTATTGATCCGATAACAGATATTGGAGTATTCTTTCCACTCCTCGGCGAGGAAGTACCCGAAGGATATGAAATTCTCGATAAAACACCAACTGGCCTGCCCGCCAATCTTAACTATGGTTCTGTGCGAACAACAGAGTGTTATATATACTTTCGCCGCGGTAAGGATAGCCCACCATTGGTTGATATTGGTAAGAATAGCAAGAAACTTTGTTCTCGATATATCTACATATTGAATGTATTCTCCCACAGGTGTTCTATATGAAGGTCATGAACGCATTATGCCCGATGCTGAGATGGTTGCCGAAACACCCGGCGGGAGGGTAGCGAATGTAAATAATTCGTCGGCCAAAACATTCTTAACATTCCGTCGTGCAAAACCCGATATGCCATGCAATGAACTTGTTGTCACCGATTTGTGTGTCATAGTGTGGTCAAAGGGAGAACGGCCACCACATGCGTTCTGTTTGATACATAAAACCCTCAACAAAGCTTACATGAGCAGTGATGTATATCTTTGCTATAAGAAATCAATGAACCGTCCAAAGTTAATCAGTTATCAACCGGAAATCCTATTGCGCTACCCAACGGTCGACCATAATGATTTCCCCCTTAACTTGTGTCCGAGTGTGCCTCTATTTTGTTTACCCATGGGAGCTTCTCTTGAAGCTTGGCCGCATGTAGATGAATCGGTAAGTTGGTCGTTCGTGAAACCTATAAATAAAATTCGATTAATTTGGGAACATAATTTCAGACAAAACGGGATGCTATAAATCCAGTATTTAGTACATTTGTATTGACAGTCAACGATGGAACGTACAAGGTCTATGGATCAGCTTTAACTTTTTATGAGGATTTTGAGTGAGTAAATTCTGCATATTTGCGTTATAGTTAATTTTTTTAAAAATCGTGTCTTAGTGCGAAGAACCTTACGGAAAAGCAAAGAGAACTGTTGGGGTATGACGATGAAGAATTTATGAATCGTCATTCACTGCACATCATCAAAGCAATATGTCTACTTTCGCATCATCCTTTTGGTGATACATTCGATAAGTGGTTGAAGTATTTACATGTGAGCTTTGGCTGAAATGTGTATCCATACAGAGGAGACTAATTCTTTTTGAATTTTAGAGTATGGCATCGATAAGAGAACCGCTACCAATTCCAATAGAAAGGTATATAACTCAACTAATCGATGAAGTTCCATTCCCATCACCGAGTATTCATCTGCAAGTAAGTTTTGTACAGCCTTTTTTTCATATGACTTTTAGTTGTAAAATGTGGAAATCTTTTTTTTAGCTCTCAGGAGAAAGCAACGAACGTATTCTACTTACTCAGCCCGAAGACTCTCCATTGCCGCGAAGTGGAGCGGGTTTTCAATTGTTTTTGTCAAATCTTGGAACGGAAAATTGTCTACACGTCTTATTGCTGGCATTAACGGAACAAAAAATTCTGATTCACTCATTGAGGCAAGTACTTTGATAAAGTGAAGGTATCGGTTAAATATAATTCAGCTGTTGGCAAACTTTTTTAAGCTTATGGTGCAGCTTTTCATTAAAGATCTTATATAAAAGCTATACTGAGATTAAGACGACTCTCCGTCAGTTGCTGAACCCATAAGCCAATGCGAGAGCTTGTTGTAAATGATTTGCATCGGTGCCAAACCAATACTATTGACATTTGGAATAATTTCAAAACCTCTTAGAGGATCGAGCAATGAAGAGTTGCTGATCCGGCGAAATGATCCGAAACTGGAGATAATGAGACCTTGCAAAAAGGATATTCTTTCCTGTCGATTGACCTTTTTCTACCCTTTTCTAAGTGATCTACCATATGCAGCAGAAGTTTCTGGTCAGCCTAAACTTAGTGCTTCACTCGCTCTCCAACCAATTGTCCCTCACTTCTAAATGAAACCGATCCATCTTCAATTAGGGGTGTTTTCACATCGATTGCTGTACTAAAAGGTACTAATGTATTTACAGGCCTGCAACATTGACTGCTGTCGCTGAAGCTGTAGTATCATTGTTGTTCCCATTTAAATGGCAATGCCCATACATTCCATTGTGTCCACTGGGTCTAGCAGAAGTTCTGCACGCACCACTTCCGTACTTGATTGGTGTCGATTCCAGATTCTTTGATCTTTATGAACCTCCCACAGATGTAACATGCATCGACTTGGACACAAACACAATCAGTGTAAGTTAAAACTGAATACAAATTGAAAAATTAAATAAGTAAAATATATATTCTTCCTCCACATACAGTTGTGTGATTCGCAGAAGCATTTAACACCAAAACTTCTGCCCAAACGAGCAGCGCGAATCTTAAAGCAAACACTCAACTATTTGGAGAATCTGAAAATGACTTGTGCCCCCGAGTCGACCAACAGTCTAGACAGAGACTTTAAACGCAAAAAACGTGAAGTAAGCCATCGAAATTTAAAATTTACTCCAATTCTAGAGACTTGGTAACATTTTAGCAAAATCTCGAGCAACGAATTCAAGAGGCCTTTTTACTCTTTATGACATCAATCCTACGCGGGTACAGGGATTACTTAGTACCAATTTCCAAGGCACCCTCAGTTGGAGCGACTGATCCCAATGCTTTATTCCAACTCAATGCATTTTTGCGTTCTAGAGATAAGGTAAAGTATATGCGCGCCCATTCAATGGTAACTAGGGCTAACTATTTCTTCTTTCAGTCCCATCACAAGTTTTTCCAGCTTCTGATGAAAACCCAAATGTTCATTCGATTTATTGAAGAGCGATCTTTCGTATCGGACGGCGATCATGGTCTGACGTTTTTCGATGAATGTGCAGAGAAGGTGAGTTCCTATGATGAAACTCCGTCCGATGTGCGACTGGTCGATTGGGAGACGGGCCACAGCAGCGAGAGGACCAAATATATTTTCCCACCAGACAGCATCGCAACGGGAAATGGTTGGTATTAATTTTGCAAGATGCAAGATCTATTCTCTCATATCTCGCTTTGCAGAAACCACATCCGGCTACATCTACGAATCATTCACATTGAACGCAGCCCTATTAAGACCCGCGAAAAAAACTCTCATAAAGAATTTCCTGCAACAGCAGCACCTGAGCACAGCCCCGGGATCACCAATAGCTCGTCGCACGAAGCACGAAATCAAATTAGCTCAAAAGCTAGCACGCCGCTGTCAGATGAACCCCGAAGCATGGTCAAAATACCTGCTCGCCACTTGCTACTCGCTCTACTTTTTGGTTTTGCCCAGCATGATCCTGGATGCGCATGGTAAGGAACATGCAGTATTGCGTGCTGCCTATGATCTGCTAGTGCGTGCAAGCAAACTCAAAATAAGTTGTGATGAGTTTTGCTACAGGATTATGATGCAGCTTTGCGGCATCCACAATTTGCCGGTGTTGGCTGTCCGCCTGCATTACCTGATGAAACGATCCGGCGTTCAGCCTAATGCACTGACATATGGCTTCTACAACCGTTGTGTTCTCGAGTCAGAATGGCCATCTGACAGTACGACTCTCAGTCAGTTGAGATGGAATCGCATAAAAAATGTCGTCCTAGGAGCCGCTCACTTTCGACGTGCCGGTAAAAAGCGTGCCACTAACAAACCGCTCTCTGGATCGTGTGAAAACAATCTAAGCACCCTCGAGATGGTCGACGGCACATCCCGAACGAGCTTAGAATCGACAAACTCCTCACATGTCGACCATCCGATGGCTGCGAGTAGTACGATTGTTGATTTTACCGCATTCGATAAGTTACGCGGCAAATTGGGAAGCATCGTAAGACAATCGGGACCACAGGAATCTTCAGATGTTATTAGCAGCGCCGGTTTGTTAATATCAGGCGATGCAAAAAGTGACAGCCCACAGCCGGCTACGAAACTGCCGCCGTCCAGTCCTAATTGTGACCTCACCACTCGAAAGCTAACCAAAACGGATAGTTTCGGTGGCGACACCAAAATTCTGGACAAATTACAAAGGCAACAGTCCATGTCAGGCAAGGAGGTTAACTCTCTGCAACAGCGCTTTAACATCATGAACATGGAAGACGAAGAATCCACAGAGTGTCTAAACGAAATTGCCAGCTCTCAAGAGGAACTGGACTACGAGGGCGCCGATCAATCGCAATGCATCAACAGTCCTACAAAGTAAGTCGTAGAATTCGTCACAGTAGCTCAAGCAGTCAGTTTGATGTTATTTTCTCTTTAGAATATCACCTCGCACACCGGTAACACAAAATGATCCATTGGGAGCGCTAAACGAGGAGGCAGACGAAGTCCTCAATATGCCGAACAGCAACACTTCGGGATTGGACAACAAACCACCTGTGAGTAACAACACCATGTACACAGATCAACCGATCCTCTTCAAAGGCCAACGCAGTGCAACCTTCGATGAGTCCACTCACCTCAACAAAAGCATGCATCGGTCAGAGACTATGCCCGGTTCTAGTGTCACCACGAGTTTGGCAAACTTTGGATCGTCGCTAAAATTCAATTTCGGGTAATCAAGTAATTTTCACTAACCACCCTCGCACGATACTTTCTTCAGTTTTATTTTTATTTTAATTTTTTTTTTTTTTTTTTTCGTTTTTTTTTTTTTACGTTTAAATTATTTGCATGGTCGTATTACTTTATTTTGATTTATTTATTCCCATCAATATCGTTCTCGACGTAGACGCTATTCACCTGCACGATTGTCTTTTAAGAAAGACTTGAAATTGCCCTCCAATCTAATAGAAAATATTTCGAATATAAGGTAAGTGCAGTAGTTGGCCCCGAATAGCCACAATTTTTCAACTTCTCTCGACTTGGTATTATTTTCTCTTGTTAATTATTCTTAATTGCTGGAGCTTATTATAATTCTTGTTTCTTGTACTGATTTTGTTTCTGGTGAAGGTTTGTATTTTCTGGTGAATCGAATTTAAATAAGGAGTTGTACCACTTCTAGAATAAATTGAGCGGTGTTGGGTAGAAATGTAAGTTATATGTCATAAAACGTTCAGTTCCTTTCTTGAGCTCTATATGGCGCAAGCATAATTCAGTGACTTTCAATAAAGTCAACAATTTATTTCGATGGGACACAAGTAGTGTCAAGAGTAGCGACATATTTCCTATAAATAAATACACAAATTCCATTCTATGCTTTCTTTGCTGAGCTTACCAATTTAAGTTGTTAAAGCAAAATAGAAACTCACACAAAACGAATGGTTGCGAGAAGCTAGGCCTTGGGTGTCTACCGCCTGTTGCGCCGCCTATTTTTTTTTTTTTTTTTTTAAAGCAAAATTATTATTTTTTAATTACTTGCAATGTGTTCAAAGAGTTTTGTTATAAAAATGTATTTTTTCTTAATTTTAAAAAACGCTAAAGTAATGAAAATGCTTTAAGTTCGGTCCTTTTTATATATCAACCAAAACTCTTTTTTTGCTACCGTCGCGATCGGTTAAATACGGCGACCCCTGTGAATTGGACTATAAAGTCGCTATAAAGTATAGTATAGCGACTCATCGACCTCACCAACCATGAGTTCAGAGACGATAGTGGACACACTCTTTCAAACCGATCATATTATGCGACAAGACATCTCTTCTGCACACAAGGGATCCCGATGTTCACGGAACAGGAGCTGTAAACGCCTTCAACACAGCCAGATAAATAGACATGCTGATATCACTTGAGGAAAGTTACAGGATACCGCAGTATGTACCTACTCCGATAATTCAAGACTACCTCAGTGAACGAATACCAATCAACCAAAGAAGGACCATGTCCATGTGTTAAGCAAATCACAGCAGGAGCAGCGCAGGGAAGCAAGAAGGAAGTTAAACCAGGTTATGAGATGACTGGCTGGAAACCCATGGTCTTAGTCTTGCATCGGAAAAGACCGAGACAAGAGAAAACAGCCGAAGGCTGCTCATGACAATTACGAACGCCATCGAAATATGCGCAGATCCACCTAAACAAAGAAGTACAGAAAACAGATGTCAGCAGTAACACGCGGAGCACTGCGCATCGCAAGTTCTTACCGCACTGTATCGGAACCAGCCGCTCTCGTTGTCGCAGAAGTAATACCCATTGACCTCTTAACCGCAGGGAGAAAGCTGTATGCCAACTAAGGTGCAGCACTGAAACAAGAAGTAGATGGACCGAAAGACTAATAAGAGACGTTGCTGAATGGACAGAGCTAAAACACGGAGAGATAAATTATAACACCACTCAGTTTTCAACCGGACAGGGATATTTTTAATGCAAACATACACAGGAGGCCTAAAGTAGACCATGCGACGTGCCAGCACTGCGACTCACTGGTAGACGATTCTTTTCATACTTTCTTCACGTGCAACAAGTGAACTGCGGAAAGACAACACTTGGAATCGCAGATAGGTTATATCTCCCCTAAAGATAGAGAAGATGATCGAGTATCATCCTTCATCGAAACTCACCAAGAAGAGAAAAGAAAACCAGAGCGCACCCTAATAGAGGAACAGGAAATATGAGGTACAAGTAAAAACCGGTCTTGCAAGCATGTTGTTGGGGCAAAGTTGGGCAAAGTTGTTTTAGAATGTCGGTGGCAATTAAAACCCTGAAATTTACACATATAATTCACAAACATCGGATGGAACGGGTTTTGGCATAATCACGCTGTAAGTCCGACCATGATGATGTCTATATGATTCACGGACAAAAGCATTATCTTTCAATCTGAGGAGATATCGAAGTCTTCACTCAGGCATCTGGAATCCACAAAGTAGAATACTTCTTTGAGTATTTAGAGGAAATAGGCTGGAAATACAAGGGGCTTATTAGAGTCTGCATGGAAATTAACTAAATACAACTACCCCATCAGAGCTAGAGCGGTAGCTTTTCTTAGAATTGAAATCATTCATGACAGGCAGGACATCATCGGATGTGTAGTCATTAATTGCAAGTGGTTAAAAACTGGATTTGGTCTTATTCAGTTCCGGTTTTTTGTAATGATCATTATTTGCTTTCTTTTTCTTTGGCATATAACTATCAGTATTTGGTCGTCTAATGGTTCCCAGAAAGAAGGAAGTCGCATACCGTCATGTTGCTGTCTGAATCCCATTAAATCAATTATTTTTGACAATTTGAAAGTAAATCGTACGGGCATAAGCTCGTAGACTTTGCTGCTAAGTCCAGCACACGGTTTCCTGCCCTCAGTAATTATAACGGATCATTGTTGTTTTCAGATCAGCAAACCGTTAACCAAATTGATCATATGTTGCTATTGACTTAAGGCACTACACAAGTATTATAGCAACCCGAAGATTCTGGAACATTATCGTATGCACTTGTATATCATTTTTTTATATTAATCATGTTTGTTTGCTTTTTAACATTACGCTCACTGAACTTAGTCTGGAAACGGTGCGCTAACATCCGATTTTACAGCTGCCGATAGTCACTCTTTTTATCTTATCAGTCGAAATGCATCGGCATACAAAAAGTTACGTGACCGCATTCCGACTGGATTCGGTGTCTGCAATGCTTTAGTCTCTTTTTGTTTGTAAAACGTGTTACTGATACATTTATTGCTTATGTACATACTTTTGTTATATACTAATTCATTTGCACGAATAATTTATTTTTAACATTCTAATTTGTTCTTATTAAAAACTACTCGATGTTTGTTAAATGACCTAATGTGTAACAAACCAGCAAAACGCCCTAAATGTTTCTTTCATCTTTTATCTCCTTTATACACAGTCCAAGTCTGACAGGTAAAAAGTCCAACGAAATCATACAGGGTAGCTTAAGCAGCATCAAATATGCAGCCACTTCTGTGGCCCGAAAATTCGATGAGATTAAAGAAGCTATATCAGCAAATTCGACACCAGTGAAAAGTTCTGGTATCGCTGCCGATGGCACAATTGACGATGACATACATTATGATGATCCCACATCAAAGATGCGACGTGTATCGGGTGATTTGGATCCGTGGGGTCGTCTGAGTGAGTCTAGGAAGTCTAGCTACAATAACTTGGTGCCACTGGGCGAGAATACATCGACAACTAGTCTAAATGCTTTCCCCAGTCTACCCGATAATCTATACAGTGCGGTCGCTGATGTAAGTAAATAAAAAGTTTAAATACTTATAGTGCCAATATCCCAATATTTTTTCCATGAAAGGTTGTTGATAGCCCCGAGTGTGATATTCTAATTCAATTGACCTCATGCTCGCAATGCCACAATTGTTCTGTGTTGCTGTACGATGAGGAGATTATGTCCGGATGGACAGCTGAGGATTCGAATTTAAATACCGCTTGTCATGCGTGTAATAAACTGACTGTGCCATTCCTCAGTGTGCAACTTATTGTCAATGATTCCCTTAAGGATGTGAAACAATCGGATAGCCTTAGTATACCGTATTTGAATCCACTGGTACTTCGTAAAGAACTGGAAAACATTCTAACACAAGAAGGAGATTCCTCTCTGTTGAAGCTGAACTTTGTCGAAGAGCATCCGATTATTTATTGGAATCTGATTTGGATAATGGAGCGGATTGAAAGTCATACACATTTGCCTGAATTGTGTCTTCCGAAACAGGTGAGTTTTTTTATGTTTATGATACTCGTAGGAAATCGTTCGTCTATTGCCGATATTACCGATACTTTGGTACAAGCGAATGTAACCTATCATCGCAAGTACCTGCAGAAACTTTCGGTTCGATCTCGAGTTTAAACTTTCAGCTCTACATACATACTATGTTGTCAGGAACAGATACAAGGAAAGGCTTCATTCGATGTCGTGTTAAATTTACTGGAGAAATGCGCATTTGAAGAGTTTGAAAAATAGCGATTTACTGAAATACGTTCATTGCGAAAAAGTTATTCTTGGACCTGAGCTGGTATAAGTTGCGTTTTTATGAAACCTCCCCAGCCAGTTGTTGCCAGTAGTTGACAGTTGGGGCACATTTCACATGCTAATTAAATAGTGTTTACTCATGTAGACTTTATAAACACCGAGACGTAGTATTCTGAATCAGAGGAAGAACTCTCCCACTCGAGCTCATTTTTTCCGCTGACTACAAAATTGGTATATTTAACTTGGGTCGCTTATTCCGGACCTCACGTTGGGCGCCATTCGTGTCAAAGTTTTTAAGAACGAATGAAAACAGAGACTCGTTACTGCTTAATGGTATTAATCTATACTACAGATGGATGGATGATGGAAACCAATGTTTGTGCAACCAACGTCGGTTAATGCTGAACCTTCGTTTTCTTAATTTTTTTTATGTGTGTGTAGGAATCCATTTTTGCGTTTATATTCAGTTGCAGCGAATATCAGATTACGCTGCGGAATATTTGTATTTATTATTATACAATACTGCTCATGTGAAAAAAAAAAATTAAATACCATAAACTTATTTATTTCTCAGGCCGATGCAGACATTGATCCATTAAGTAAGCTGAAAACAGTCAAGGTACAATGCATGTGGGATAATCTACGTTTGCATGCGGAAGCGGGTCCACCAATGTACATTCTGTGGAAACAAAGTCAACCGGCAAGCCCATTACTAAAGGCTCTACTCACCGATCAGACATATTTAAACAAAAAGTACTTGCCTTCAATGAAATATTAAAATAAAAAACTGACAGTTTTCTTTTCAGTGCAATTCAGCAAATTATCACAGCAATCCGCTGTAACGATTTACTTACACCCGTCAAACGCTTAGCTAATGAACGACACAAGCTGAAGAATAGCGGTGTTGATCGTACACATTCGATATACAGGGATATTTTATTTCTGGCGCTCACCGCCATCGGTCGTTCGAACGTTGACTTGGCCACATTCCATCGCGAATATGCAGCAATCTTTGACAAACTAACCGAGAAGGAATGTAACATGTACTATCGCAATCAGGATTTACCACCATCCACGGCAACAATCTACTGTAGGGCATACTTCAAGCCTCTTCTTCTTCCTTGACGCGAGATCGCATTTAGCCGATCCGAGTTCAATGACATACGTAGATAGCCTCGCTACACTTGAACTGTAAGAGGCATTTGAACTGAGCAACACAAATTTATGTATATGTGCACGAGTAAAATATGTATTATTTAAACAAACTTATTTTACTCCCTATACTTGTTGCAGTTTATTGTTATCTTTTTTTATATATATTTAATTCAGTAAAAAATATGTACTTAATTTCGAGTTGATTTGTGTTTAATCTCATTTTAATTATGACTGGTTTTCGACAATACTTACTTAAACAAAAGAAAAAAATCATCAGTTCACATAATCTGCCTTACTATTGAGATATTTACTTAAATATATAAATTATATATAGGACATGCATATATTTTAAAATAATACAATTTACCGACTGGGCTTTAAATTAAATTTTATTACAATAGGCAACGTTACGGGCCTTTCTCATATAAATGCTGATTATATTGTATTACCGTCGATTTACATTTCTTATTGTTTACAAAAAAAACCCATCCATGGGAGTGGTAATTTCTGTCGCCAGCTGTCAAAGAATGTTAATTTCTTTTCTATTTATTAAGAAGCACACAAATTAGCCTAACAAAGAAAAATAAAATAAAAACAAGAAACAGAAAGTACACCATACTAAACTGCATAATATTATCGATTTTCTCGTTTAAATTCAACTTCATTTATAATATTTGTATTTGTTTTTAAAAGAAAATACTAACAAAATAATAATACATAGATAAATAAATAAATAAATTTGTATTTTACAGTGAAAATTATTATTGTGATACAAAGGGAAACAAATAAAAGAAACGAAAGGAGGCAAAGCTCGAAAGAATAGAAACAAGGACACACAATATTTAATATTATTTTTGTATAAAGAAAATCGAAAGAGTTCAGAAAAGGACATGGTCCAAACATTTGTTAGCTGAAATTTTACAAAAAAAAAAGAGAAAGTGTTATTTAATTCATTGTTGTCTTTTGTTTTGGATTTTTTTTTTTTGTAACAATCTTTAAAACAAGATGACAGCAACATTTTAAAATGAAAATGTAATATGTACAGGATAATGATAAACTCTTTAAATTATAATAAATCACCGAATGCAAAAAGATTTAAAATGAAAATGATTCGGGTTTTATTTTATGTGGACCCAAACGGTTCCTCGGTGAGGACGACAAACATGAAAATAGTGGCGCCCAACGCTAGGCTCAAAATGAATTACAAAACAGAGAAATGACCTAGTAAATAGCTTCGTTAGGCCTAAAGTTATGCTTTGCACAGATGCTAAATGATGTAGATATCTGCAACATTTTTTTCCAAATGCAAATAAGGTTTGTATTAGTTTTCAATTAAAGCCTTATATACAGTTCGTAACATTTGGATAGCCTCACCCATTGTCTTTTTTAAAATTAAGGGTTTCCGTTACTTCTTTCATGCTTACATAAGGAATTATATACTGAGTGACAAGGTAAGAGACTGCTCTCTGAGACTTTGTCAAAATTTGAGAAATTTCTTAAAGCTAACGGAACTTTCGAAACCAATTTTGTCTGCAGTCACTAAAGTTTACATTTTTTTTGTAACATTAGAATAGCCTCAACACAGTTTAAGCGAATATTTGGAAGTGTGAGTGTTGAAAAGCTATCGGGAAGTGATAAAACGGTTTTTTTGTACAGGGTGTCCCAGTTAAGAAGGACAATCCTTTAAGGGAAGATTCCTGAAGTTATGCCGAACAAAAAATTGTATGGCAGGGGGGGTCTATATTCATCGTATTTCCCGTTATAGCGCATCAAAGTAGGCAGGGTCGGCCTTTACGATCTTGGCGCCCCGGGCGAGTCATGCACTTGGCGCCCTTTTATATTTCATTAAAATTTAAAACAAGTAAAAGTTTTATCATTTGATACCCTCCACTACATACAAGCCATCTTAATTTTCTAGTTTTTTGTCAGCAAATTCTCTGATAAGACTGTCTCGGTTTTCTGCAATTAGATTTTCAATGGACAGTGGGGCCAAACAAACTAGTTAATCTTGTTTGGGACATTGTAGACCGTAAGTACGTTTTTATCAACTTTGGTTTAGAACAACTGCGTTCGCCACTTGCAACGGTCACTGGTATTGTTAATAGTGTACAAAGCAATATCCAGGTATTGGGATATAACTCTTAAAGATTTTTTGATAAAATTTAGTCACTCTATTTCTGAGATTCGAGTCGAATCGAAAGTGATTCGATTTCAGCCAATTGACATTCCAACTTTCGAGTTCGAAAGAGATTCGTATTTTGTTCATTTCTCCCAAATTCTCAGTTTCGATTTTATCGAAACAAATGTCAAATTTTATTCGAGCGAAAATTTGTGGTCGCAAGCTCTTAAAAAAATATAAGTTCTATTGCTTTTGCATAAATCGAAAGATATGTTGCCTACTTTTATCACAAAATGTACATAAAACATATAGAAATAAATAGGAAGCAACATTATTGTTCGTCTTATGAACAAAAAAAAATTAAATGTAAATACATAATCGCTGTTCGCAATCAAAATGGACACAACACGTATTTAAATGCTGCTTTATTAAGCCGGAAACTTCCAACTATAGCGAAATACCAAATGCAAACCTATATTTCTTAGGGCACATTAAGTGGATTAAATTTGTCTCGTAGTACTTTTCGGTTCAATTTGATCGTTCCTTTCTCCAAGAATACATAAATGCGATCTTAACTCAAATTAAAACCAACAAGTTTTGAATTCGAGGAATACTCGATTCTATCGAATCTCAGATCAGAAAAAGCGTGAATGTATCCTGAATGTTGCCTGATTGTCTTCGAGATAGTGTTGCAGACCTAAAATTTCATCGCACAAAAAATCTCTATAAATATCAGATTTAAAGTTGATCGTTAACTTTTCTAGCAGCTCAGAACAATGTCGCATGAGTTCTTCTTTATTTTGATTTTATTTTTATGTGAAACAAGAAATTCCACGCGTCGGAAAAATCGTTCATCTGTTGAAATCTTTCCTTCATAGATATAACATATAAGTTAAGTATAGAGTGACCAAAAGAGCATTAAAAAAAATCTAAATTTTTTTTGATCAGTTATTGGTTCACGGTATACGTTTAATCGCTTAATCTTAATCGCGCTACTGACTGGTTTGAAAAATGTTCACTTAAGAAAATTAATTACTCATACTCACTCCTGCAAGATAAGTTCATAAAATGTAATATGCTGAGTTTAGTTTTTATATCGCTAGAGATAGGTATTCAAATTCAGTATAAAGTAAAGCTGGAGCGCGTACACTTCAGCGCCCTCCAGGTGCCGGCGCCCCCGGGCGACCGCCCCTGTTGCCCACCTCTAAAGCTGGCACTGAAAGTAGGTGACCTCTAATATGGAGGTGTTACCACTTAAAACTTCTAAACTATTACAGGTACAAAATTTGTTTTGGGCATTTTGAGAAGACAATTAAGTAGCGCATAAAAATCTAAAGCACTTCGGTTACATCTGGGCAGCTATAAAAAAGTTATGGCTCTTTAAACTAAAAATTTTGAAAATTAGTTGTTACATTTTTTTACTTAAAATGTCTTTTTCTCAAAATTTTGACTTTATAAATATTAATTTTTTTTATGAAATTTTTATCTCTGAGAAATTTACTAAAAATTATGTTAAGCAACTTTTTTCCGTACGATTACCAGAAGTTGTAGTAAAAGCCATTTTTTGTCAGACAAAAAAGGTCAAAAAAGACTCGATATTTTTCAAAAATAAGGGTTTTCTTTCATAGCACCCCAGAATAAAGAAATCTATGGGTGTTAGGACTAGTATACCGGTCGATAAAAGTATGGTTGAGGAATGGAGTTACCCCTTTGCTACTGTTAAAAAGTGCTCCATCTTGTGGAAAGAACATCGCCTTTCTCTGAACAAAAGGGAAATCTTCAAGGAGCTTCTGCAATCGTCCTCTAAGAAATAGTGGGAATTAACTGTTTGTGGAAGAACGGAAAAATTCCACCTTTCTTTGCGCATCTCCTGGTAGTAAATCCTGTGCCGGTGTGAAATGGAAGGGGTGTAATCTATTACTCTGTAGATTTCTGTGAATCCTGGTTCTGGTAGGTTCCAACTGCACAGCTAGTCGGTGGACCTGACTCAAGTTTGAACTTCCAACGCACGCAAAATCCCACCCTCAACTTCTGCCGCCCCCACTGCGTCTGAACGTCGCGTCGTTCCCTTTTATTTGGAGAAGCTGACCCGACATCAACAAGGCGTTGATACGTCTCAGAGAATACCCACCTACATGGTGTTCTACGATTTGGGTATCGGCGTTGGTACTATCCTATCTTGCCAACGAATCGTTTCCATTGCAGAACCCGTATACAAACACTATTTCCGCGTGTTCACGTTTCGAATACATTTTATGGAGATCAACTTATCAATGTTAACCTTTTTTTCTATTCGACAATAAATTAACCGTTAACCATTGCTCTACAGGTACGTTAGTTTATTATTCGCACTTAATTTTATTTGAACATTTTTGACAAAAAACGGCTGTTACTACAACTTCTTGTGATCGTACGTAAAAAAGTTGCTTAACATAATTTTTAGTAAATTGCTCAAGGATTAAAATTTCATAAAAAAAATTAAAATTTATTAAGTCAAAATTTTGAGAAAAGGCATTTTAAGTCAAAAAATGTAACAACTAATTTTCAAAATTTTGAGTTTAAAGAGCCATGACTTTTTTATAGCTGCCCAGATGTAACCGAAGTGCTTTAGATTTGTATGCGCTACTTAATTGTCTTCTCAAAATGCCCAAAACAATGTTTTTACCTATAATAGTTTAGAAGTTATAGCGTTTTAAGTGGTAACACCTCCAAATTAGAGGTCACCTACTTTGATGCGCTATAACGGGAAATACGATGAAAATAGACCCCCCCCCACTGCCATACAATTTTTTGTTCGGCATAACTTCAGGAATCTCCCCTTAAAGGATTGACCTTCTTAACTGGGACACCCTGTATAATTCCTTATGCAAGCATGAAAGAAGTAACGGAAACCCTTAATTTTTATTTATTTATTATTTATTAAACTATTAACTAATAATAAATTAAAAGTTAATACAAAAACTTACAGCGCTAGCTACCAGGGCTTTCTGCTATATGTACATACTTATATTCAGTGATGCCATTCTGACCGGATTCCGGTCACATCTGACCGAAATCTCTTGACTCTGACCGGAGAAAATTTTGAAATCCGGCCTAACCGTTTTTTGACCGGATGTTTTTTGAAAAATGTTTTTAACCTTTTTTGACTGGAAAAATAAAGTTGCCCTACTGACTATAAATAGAGATAGATTTCTATAATTTGAATAAAACTTTGCAATAGATAGGTACACTACGAACATGCTTACGTAAGTTCAAACAGAAACCAATTTAATGCGAATAGTCTACAACATCACGCATGGAATTCTGCTCCGGGAGCAGGGATAATAAATTATCTTATAGGCTAATTTTTTGACGTTTTCTTTTGCTAGAATGTTGAAGAGGAAATTAAACAATGAATTTCATTTTCAATTAATTAAAGTGTGAAATTCGATAAATCTCAGATTGGAGTTTGGTGAACTACTCTTTTCAAGTGTCAGAAAATTATCCGAGAATAATTATTTAGCCCAATTGACACACGGCCTTAGTACATGGCCTGGCCATACACGTCTTCTCATGACTTTCATTTCCATTAACGATTTGGCTACACACAAAAACCAGGCGTCATTGCAATGAAATAAAATTTGGCAGGTAAAAGAATAGTGAAATTTAAAACACAAACAAATTCTATAGTTAAGCGGAAGCGGACGCCCGTTTTTGACGTCCTCATACTAAATATAAATAAATAAATAGGCGGCGCAACAGGCGGTAGACACCAAAGGCCTAGCTTCTCGCAACCATTCGTTTTGTGTGAGTTTCTATTTTTGGAACGAATGGAAGGGACCTACAATTTTTATGCCGAGTCCGAACGGCTGAATTGAGAAGCTTTTTCAGGACAGTCATACTCTCGGATGTTTGTCAGACGTTCGCGAGAGGTGGCGCAGTAGAAAAAACCTTAAGATGTAATTTGTGTTTTTCCGGGGATCGAACCTGGGATCCCTCGCACAGTAGTCCATCACACTAACCACTGCGCTACTGCGCCCACAACGTCCTCATACTATCAAGTGGATTTTCTGTGCATTTTTTATGCTATCTACCTTTCTCCTTTACTCACTCAAAATCTACCTGTGTCGCTGGACACGACGTTCATTCGAAGACGTGTATGGCCATGCACTAAAAGTGTATTTCAGAACTTAAAACATGTCATATAAAATGAAAAATTAGTTTCAGTAAATTTTAAACAAACGAAATAAAAAACATGCTCACAAACTCAAGATTCACATATTATAAAAACGTTTTCTAAACATCGATAATGCAGGTGAACATAAAAATTCGTAAATTGTATAGTTAGGTATAGGTATTTTCTATTTTTGACCGGGTTTCAAGTCAAAAATTCTCATTTTAACTATTGACCGGATATTTTTACCAGATTTAGAAAATAAAAACCCGGTCATTCGGTTAGATTTGACCGGATTTACTTTTTTTTAGTGGCAACACTGCTTATATTATCTAAATCTTAACGTATTACAATTTGTTAATTAAATCTAATGAGGATAGTAGAGAATAAAATATTTTTATGTTGGGTAGGGAGGGGGTGGAAAGAAGTTGGGAATTGGGAGATAGACTACGAATTTCGGCTTGAAATGTGGTTAGATGCTTACCCCCGTATTAATAAATACCGCATAGTGGCGAATTAGCTCTAAAACATCTTTTAAGTCGTAAATATTATTAATAAACATATCATAGCTTTCACTGACATGTTTTAAGGAGCGGATAACTTAATTCAACGAATTCGGCGTATAGAGAGTGGTTAACTTGCACACACAGTTAATGTACTATACACATATTTCAAATACACGTATACCAACAAAAAGTTCGATTGGACGCGAGAAATTTAAAAGCTGGAAGAGAATTTCAGAGAGAATCTAAAATTCGCAAACGAAAATGCTCTGAGCATGATAGTGTCAGCTGATGGAATATGACAGATTTACAACCATGTTTAGTACAGTTTGGACGCAGTGCTGCCGTGCGTTTAGTGATAACGAGTGGATAGCTAATATGGATATAAGATGTATTTATGAATAATAAAAGTTATCAAACGAATAAGTCCACTATCCGTATGGTAGCTAAAAGATGTTTTAAAGAGCGGATAGGGCTTTTTTATTAATTCCGCTGTTAATGGTTAGTGTTTCGTTGGCATTACATAGGTGACATAGTGGGCGGTTGTCCTTAGTGAACTGGTATCCGTGTGTTAGAAGCGTATGGCCTAATCGAAGTCGGACGTATGGCTTGATCATGCTTTTAGATGCATTCTGTGGGTAAGTTGCTGGGGTACGGACTTGGATCCATCAGTATATATGAGTCTCCAGTTGTTTGCTTTGTATGTTTCGGCTAACTCACAGAACCTTTGCTTTTAGACGTCAATCGCCGTTGAACTTTTGTTGAGAGCGTTAAGTGCCAAGATAATGTTGTCGTCTTTTAATTCCCAGGGGGGGCAGTGTTTGAGGAGATACAGCGCTTTGTTAACGGAATTTCCATATTTTGTGCCGATATTATTGCCTTTTGGATAGTTGAAGGAAGCTTGGGTGTCTTGGCGTTCGCATAGAAGTTAGCAACGATCTTGTGGATAGTCATATTTCGCGTTGCGATGATATTCAATGTCGCCATTGAGGTTATCATATCTACTCTTTGATGGATCGGGGGAAGGCCGGATCCCGCAAGCAGGTTTCTTATGGGGGTGGATCTGAGAGCTTTTAGGCTGGTCCGTATCGCGGTAGATTGGTTGTATTAGGTTCAGCGATGATCTAGAACACTTTCCATAGATGCTTAGGCCGTAGTCTATTTTGGATAGGATAGTTGCTCGGGTGATATCAATTAAACTATTTACGTGACAAAAACTATTTTTAGAACTCAAGTATTTAATAATGTTAAGCCTGGTAGATAATTTCTTTTTTAGATTAACACAATGGTCCTTAATGGTCCTTAAAGCTAAATCTTTTATCAAAAAAAATACGCTGAATACTTAGATTATCTACATTATGTATGCTAGTGCCAAGAAGGTTAATGGCAATATACTTTGTACAACTTGTTTTCCTACATATGTGTAGGATTTTACATTTATCGATGGACACTTTTGCACCCGAGGACTTGGCCCAGGTATTAATGTCATCTAGAAGAGTAGAGAAAATTCTACGACAATGTTGATGTCTTTACATTTGGTAAAGGTTATTAAATCATCAGCATAAAGGGAATGCTTGATAGTTTTGTGTTTTAAGAGAATATCACTAATATCGTTGAATGCTAAGATAAAGAGAACAACAGATAGAGGTGACCCTTGAGGCGTGCCGTTGTGCAATGGGTGGATGGAGGAGTAGCAACCGTTTTATATCACCCGGAATTTTCTAGCTATTAAAAATGCTTTTATGAAGTAGAACATTTTGGGGCCGATGTTACATTCCACTAGTCTCTTCAAAATAATATGAGCCCCAATGCTGTCAAAAGCCTTTTCGAAATCAATTGCCAGGATGGAAACGTGATTTTTAGTTGACAAGGCGGAGGATACATAGTGGTCAATGTGTAGTAAAGCATCTAAAGAAGACCTGCCCTGCCGGAAGGCCGCCTGACTGCTGTCAATTAGGTTATTGTGTTCCAAGAACCAGCTAAGGCGTTTTGCTACAATTTTCTCTAAAATTTTGCTTGCACATGGAAGGAGGCAGATAGGGCGGTATCCGCCTACGTCTAAGAGGTTCTTATTGGGCTTGGGTATTGGGATGACTGATGCCGTTTTCCAACTTTGTGGGATAATGCCTTGGTTGTATATTTTGTTGTACTTATGGTCCTTCTAATCCAGCTTCATGTCTTATTTTATTCAAAGAGTGGGTAGAATTGGAAGCTAATCTAATGGTTTTCCGCTTGTCTTGATTAGAAAGAACTGAAGAGGTACGGCCTTTATAGTATTTTCTATATAATAACGGTATAATAAAGGATTTTTTTAAATAATTAATAATTACTTTCGGGCTTCGATTAATTTTATGAGCTACAGTGCGGTTAGAACGGCCTTGCTAATGATAGGCCTCTATTTTGGCAAATTCTGCTACTGTCAATGATTTTTTTCTAACCATTTTAACAGTTGATACAAAGAAAAAATACAAAAACCGTTTTATCACTTCCCGATAGCTTTTCAACACTCACACTTCTAAATTTTCGCTTAAACTGTGTTGAGGCTATTCTAATGTTACAAACAAAATTTAAACTTTAGTGACTGCAGACAAAATTGGTTTCGAAAGTTCCGTTAGGTAGCTTTAAGAAATTTCTCAAATGTTGACAAAGTCTCAGGGAGCAGTCTCTTACCTTGTCACTCAGTATATAATTCCTTATGTAAGCATGAAAGAAGTAACGGAAACCCTTAATTTTAAAAAATACAATGGGTGAGGCTATCCAAATGTTACGGACTGTATCAGGCAAAATTGGCTCAGTTTAACTAATTTCAAAAAGCAAACTTTATTTGCTTCGAAAAGCAACTGATTTTCACAAGAGTCTTTTCAAACTTAGAGGTAGGTGCAGAGCAGCTAAAGCTTGAAAAAAAAAAAACAGCTCATGAACAGAAAACCGTCATCCAATAAAAGCAGAGAAAGGTCTTGGCCATTGACGTAATATGGACTGTTATATAGTAGCCATCTCCGTGTTGGTACCAACAGAACCAAGCTCTCGTGGTTCGACACAAAATAAATTGGAAACTTTCACTTTTTGAAAGTGACATCTATTGTTAACAATGACGCAACAATTTGAATTTCAACCGTTTTACTTGTAAAATTCACTCACGCCCAATAGGTGTCTCTAGTATTCTATAGAGAAATACAAGCTAATTGTCATTTTGTTTCACACATTTTTCGCTCCAAACTTCGAGCGTTAGTTTATGTTGGCGTCAAAATTTGTATGAACTGATACTTCACTAGTGTCACAGTCCATATATTATATATATAATCAGTCTTATCGAGGTATCCGTTCGGAACGGAATTCCATTCGAGGTATCCGTTCGGATCCACTTTCGGAAAAATTCTCCGAGGACATCTAGTGCAGTTCGACGCATTGCGATATACCGCGTTATGCAATTAACTTTTGACGCAAATTTCTTCCGAAGTTCTCCGACAACCAACTGCTGCGAAATATTTTACAATTATGGGAACATTGACATACTATACATGGACTGCTAGCAGCTAAATTTTCGTTGAAGCAAACATAAGCACTAGCCCTTTTGGTTCACGGCGGAGAGAAACGAAAACACTCAAATGTCATCGAGCAATTCGCGCGATTTGTTTTGTGTCGAGGTTTCTGTACTGAGTGTGCCATACTGCCATCTGTTATAGAACGTTCGAAATAATTTGAATAAGTCGTTATTTTTGCGCAGTTGCAATGGATGGCACTATGTAAAAAAATAGAAAAGGCGCGCAGAGGTTGAAACCTCTTTCCTACTTTCGCCGCACTGAACCAAAAGGGCTAGTGCTTATGTTTGCTTCATTTTTCCTCGCAGGTTTGTATGAAACTGACATTTCACTAGCAGTCCATGCATAGTATGTCAATGTATGCGAATGTCAAATGTACGCGTTTATATACCGCATTTATTCGAAACGGATATCTCGAACGCAATTTGAGTTCCGAATAGACTTTCGTTTTGGATTTTCTTCCGAACAAATACCTCGATAGGGCTGAATATGTGTATGCTGTCTGGACTTTGGGCTGTATGAAATTAGTCCCCCTAATTCGATTTCCATTGGGCTTTTACGGTTTTGCTCTCAGATCTCTTTTTTTTCCTGCCCAGTAAATTGTCGGACGACATTTTTTGGTAGAATGAAAATCCATGAATGACAGAGAAGATGGTTTAGATAACTAAAAGTAGTGTCTCGAGCAGGGAGAGTCTCTAAACCATATTAGTAAGTTCAACAATAGGTGTATAAAAAAAGGGCCATCGTTGGGCGCCATTTATGATTGGGATGCACATATTTGCAGAGTACGTCCGAAAAGGAACAATCGAAAGCCATAATATAGTTTATTGTTTTTAAATTTACGAATTAAAGTCAAGGCAATTAAATTATATTTTCTTTTCGCACAAACTTTACATCTCTAATTATCCTTTGTTTCTTCTCCCCGCCGAGTAATACGTCTTGATCGCGTATATCTCGCAATTCTTGACCGGTAAGCTTTTGAAACCACTTCTGCCTCTGAAGCAGCTCGTGTATTGTCTTGCCGCATATGTAAAGTTTAATTGGCTGATGACAATCTAAATCCGCTTTTGATATGGCCATCGATCCAGATGACGGATCCTCAAGAGTATCTTCCGTTATTAATAAAGCATCAATAGCCAAAATTGCATGCAGCATATATAGCAATCCACAACTGAGTGATGTAATGCTCTGCTTTTTGCTGATGGCAAAAAACGGATGCACAGACTCCTCATAGTCCGATAGGTACATCAGATGAAAATCTCTCTCCGCATGGTACATTGAAAATATCGACGAAATAATAAAGAACACTGCTGCAACCCCACTCACTATTGCCTCGATAAAAATCGATGGTTTCGAGCCCAAACTGATGCCAATGTTTCCGAATATAGCAATCATTGTAAATCCAAAGAATGTTCCACAAAAGTACATTTCATGTGGCAGCGGCTGCCGATCGTCCAGAAAGCCTTGTATGTGGAAAATCATACAGGCCGCACCCAATGAAGCTTCGATGAGCTTGAAAAAAAACCAAACTTCTTCCATTTTTTAATTTTGACTGAACTGAATCGCCCCTCCAGCGCCTACTACAACCGTAAGATGAAAAAGCGCTTACATTTTCTTTTCAGTGTATATTTTCAATACATGAGTGTATCTTGCCAAAGACTTAACAAATATTTAAACGAAAAAAAAAATAAAGAACACTAAAATGCTGACTGAGAATCGAAAGGGCAAAATATGGAGTAAAAAATAAAAGAATTAATTTCATTTGCGGAAAACACATTTAGCATGTAGCAACGTTTGCAGCTTGACTAATTAGGTGATGTATTTCTCTTTGGTGTTGACGGCGGTAGATCCATAGTCTTGCATACCCAACCAGCGATGTCGACTTCTTCCACTTCAGCCTTTTGTATCCAAGCGTGATTCTACAAGGAAACTATATTTAGATTTCGTTTGGTAGCCAAGGGCTGTCAGCTAAACTTACCAAAAGTGTTTTTAGGTCAGCCCTTTCATCAGGATTTTTCTTAAGGCATATATCGACAAAGTTCTTAAAATCATCGGTGAAGACATTGTGCTCCAATTTGGGCGGAGGTTCGTTGACGATGTAGTCTAGTAATTCGAAAATGGCCATGTTTTTGGGTTCAACTGTTGTTTGGCTACCCTCTTCGGTATTTTCATCAAATATGGCTTCGAGTGTCTTTGCGTCTGGCGGTGGAATGGGGTACATACCAATTGCCATTTCTACAAGTGACAGCCCAAGTGACCAGATGTCTGATTGAACAGAGTAGTGAGTGCCTTGTAGCCTTTCGGGCTGTAAAATAAATCAACATTTGTAAATACATATTGTACATATGGAATGGGACGCAGTTATTAATTTTGTTTCCATCAAATTAATGGTGACCGCCGCCATAAGCTAAATTCGAAGGTCTGGTAGACAGATTCGTACTGCTAAGAAGGGGGCAGTCAGTGCATCATGACCATTGAATGACCGATCACAACAGAGCAATGTGAAACAATCAATAAATCTGATACAGCTTCAATTCAATTGAAAGGACAAACCAACAATAGATGGATTAATGTGATTTGTGCTACTTACCGACATATAACTTCGTGTACCAACAAACGAATTCGCCATCGAATCAATCAGCTGACCAGAAACTCCGAAATCACAGATTTTAATTTCACCACTGCTATTTACTAGGATATTACTGGGTTTAACATCTCTGTGCATTATGGCATGTTTATCGCGCAAATAGCTTAATCCCTTTAACACAGCAAGTGTTATCTTTCCCAGAATAGACTCGGGGATACGACCAGCGCGCTTTAATATGAGATCAAGCGACCCACCATCCATATACTCCATGCAAATACTTATTTCACCATCGCTGTAAAAAGCACCATAGAAGCCAACTATATGTGGAAAGTTGCACTCGTGCAGCACTTTCAGTTCTCTGATGATTTGCTTTTTAATAGCTGGTTTCACTTCGAGATGAATCAGCTTGCGAGCCATTATCAGTTGCGTAGGAATATGTCTGACTTTCATGACAACTCCTCCATTACCAGATCCTAGTTCACCTAATTTCTCCAAGTCCTCATCGCTGAGCTCACCGATTTTTTCCTTCTGGCTGAGGAACACCTTGATGCGCTTTCGTGCTGTATCATCCATTTCCAATTCTTCGAGAGTTTCGGTCAGGGCCTCAATACTTGTCTTTGGTTTCCCCAGCAAACTATGTTTTCTTTAATTAGTTCAAGTGAATTCACGAAGGAAAAAACCAAAAACAAAAGAACACACAAAACGCCGAAAGCAAACCCAAAAAAATAAATCCAAAAAAAAAATTAAATTTCGAATGACAAAAAGCAAGCATATTTACTCTGTCCCTGATGGAGTCTTGAATGGTGGTGTTGGAACCACCTGCTGCGCTGTAGAGTCCACTGATCCTGGTGGCAGGGTAAGATTTAGCTTGTTTTTCGACATCCTTTAATGTGTATCCCTGTGTCCTATATGTGTAACGTCTATAAATGAACACTACTTAACACCGAATAGGTGGTGAAAATCACAGAATGTTAAGTTTATTATTTGTAATTTATTGAACGCATTTATATTAATTGAACAGTTGATGGTTTTTAGTGTTTTTTTATGAATTTGTTTTATGATTACAACAATTGCAGGCAAATCTTTTAGAAGCTGCCCTGCCCGTAAGAAGTTTTTTGTTTCCTCTTTTCGGCTGTCAAGAGAAGAAATTATGCGTCAACTTTTTTCGAAGTTGTCAAAAACTGAAGACCTGTTTGCTTGCAAATTATTTGGGAATCACGAGAACAGACAGGTTTGTTCATTAAGGTACGAGATCGGGGTAGCAGTGGGTGGTAAACACAGCAAGAATCACCATAACATACATTTTTGTTTCCTAAATGCAATGCGCGGTACTAATAATCATTTTTACTGTCCAGGCTTTACTTTAACGAAGTCACAATGGCAAAAATTTCCACATAAAATTGTCTATTGTGACCGTCAAAATGGTTAAGTTGAAGGCTAAAAATGACTATTAATTGGTAAGGCCTAATATACCTACTTTGCGGTTTCTTGTTTCTGTGCATATAGTGCCATGAGAAAAAGCAAATGTGTACTAATTCATTAAGTGCTGAGTGAATAGAAAAGAGACGGGATTTTCGGTTTAATCTACCCCTCTTTTCTCAACCAACCTAATAATCTACCCGTCTTTCCCTACATGACTTTAATGGGAAGGCATGTGCGGCTCAACACTAATGGGTCAATTGCATGATCGTCAGGTATGCAATTATAAGCATTAGTTCAGAGAGGCACCCATTTTTCTACAATCTATACGAATACACGGAAAGCCATTTGAATGAGATCGCCAATTATCACCAAAGTGAAACCCTCTGATATGTCGGTTCTGCACCTATTTTCGGTTATTTACAGCTATACCGAGATGATACCGATGTTTGTGTCATCTCCTCTTTTGAAAGTAGAAGTAGATGTAGAACCCTACAGAACTGAATTTACCGACGCAAATAAGTGCCTATGTTCGAAACGTAATTTTGTACGCACTTCTGATTGCTAGTGCCGAGACCACAAACCAGTAAGAATAGACCGTCGACTCCTCCCACATAACGGACTTTGCCAACAAGCTGCCGGCGGGCCCTAGGATTATTCATGTATTGGTGCCGTACAAAATCAAAGGAGCGCCATTAACGCACGCATACTTGAAAAATCCTAGGCCCATGGTATAGCATGTAAAATCATTACCTCCATTAATTTTGACATTTACACGTATTCACAGACAGGGTAATTTTTTCCGAGGGGAATCGGGTAGGTGCACGGGAAGTCGGCGGTCTATTCTTACTGGTTTGGGGCCGAGACTCGGTATGTCGCATAATTACTCGTACCTACTTTGTCGCATTTTAGCACACATCGAGTAATTTTTTTTATTTATTTATTACTTAAAAATTTAGTACACATTGTATATAAAATATGTTATGAAAAGTTTCTTAAATCTTATCAAATTTTATTTGTTTGTTTGTTTTTTAAAAGGAAATCATTGCAATATTATGTGGTACGAATTCTGTAGCGAGCAAACCGAGAAAAATCAGGGAACGACCTAAGGTATTGGACGAAGATCCCGCCTTATTATAGATGTAGTCAAAGCAGAGTGGTGTAAGAATGAGATCGCAAATTATCACCTAGTTATAGCTATCACAGTAAAATGCTAAAAAATTATTTTGCTTTTACGGAGCACTTAAACTTATACGTTGAACTCAATTTTGGTTTTTAAATGTTGCTTTTGAATTATAAAGTAAGTTCGTCAAAAAAAATTAAGCAATTTGATCTCTACATTTTCTAGAAAACGAATTTATTAATTTGTCCGTACGTAAAACTTCTCCTGTTCAACTTCTCAGTTAATTCCACAACACTGAATCCACTGAATTCCTATAATATGTTATGGTTAAATGATTCAGTTTTGTTCTGTTTCGTGTTTTTACGGATGCTAATATCTATAAGCGACCCCCTAGTCCTGGCGAGCCTTCCCATGAAGGACTTGGCTATGCACAAAAACAAATCATCAGTGCAATGAAATATAATTTGACAGGTAAAGCCGAAGCGGACGCCCGTTTTCAAATAAGGATTTGTATCGAAAGTGGAATGGTGCGGAAAAGAACTCATTCCCATGCGAGAATTATTTCTCAAAGTGGATTTTCGGTGCATTTCTTGTACCATCAAACATTTTTCTTTCTAATTACTTAAAATCGACTTGTCTCGCTGGACACATCGTTCAATGGTGTATGGCCATAGATTTTGTGCATAATCGCATATGCCTTTACCATGAAAGTCGTTTCAAGAGAAACAGGTAGATTTTTATGTTAGGCTTCAATTATAGCTATCAGTAAAATGCATCCGTAAAAATACGAAACAGAACAAAACTGACACATTTAACTATAGCATAGCATAGGAAATCAGTGGAATACTTCGTGAAACTGAATGTGAAGTTGAACAGAAAAAGTTTTTCGTACGGAAAAATTAATAAATTCGTTTTCAAGAATAGTTGTAGATTAATTGCTTATTTTTTTTTTAGATGAACTGACTTTATAATTCAAAGAAACTTTTTAAGGCCAAGATTGAGTTCAACGATTAAGTAAGTGTTCCAAAAAAGCAAAAAAAAATATATTTTTTCGGTTGCATTTTACTGATAGCTATAATTGAAGCCTTAGTTGAGGAAAGAATGGATAAATCGACCTATCCCTGTAGACATGACTTTCATGGGAAGGCCTGTTTGTCAATGTACTTGAAGTGCAATGGACGAACATCCCATAATTATAGTTATATAGTACAACGGAAGCAAACAAATTTTCTGCGGACAACATTTCTGAAATTATTTCACAAACATAATATCCTGATCTAAAACATGGTAATGCCTAACCCCATTTTGTCTCAAATAAATTATACTCTAATATGAAAAAAGATTCATAATGCACAAAAATAATTAACAAAATTCATTGCAAACTACGTTTGTTTTTTAATATTATTTTGAAATTATAATTTATTTCTTAGCCGTAAGCCCTGGCAGCTAGTGCTATATGTTATATTAATTTTGTAATTGATTACTGATTAATAAATTATAATAATAATAATAATAATAATTTATTTCTAAAATAACCCAAGTGTAATCGATCAATAACTTTTATTCGTTACTTTTAAATCGCACCTAACTTCATTACGCATATAGATCAGTTGGCGCTTTTTCACTCGAATTGACATTCAGTAAAGCGGGTTCTCATTTTTTTTGGTAAATAAAGTGTATGTTAACATAAATTTTGTGGGGAATTTTTATGAAAATACCTAATCCCAACAGTGCCCAAAAGGGAAACATGCGTAGCGCCCAGAAAAAGACACCGGCTAGCGAAAAGAAAAATGGAAAAGAGCAAACCAGCGGCAAAAAGCTCGTACAAGCTCGATTACCATTCAAAATAATTGCAGGCGCTCCACCACCACCATCAACATCGCCCGATGTAAGTGCTCCTTCTGCTAAACAAGAAACTCTGCCAAAAAAGCGGAAACTGTCCTACACAGAAGAATGTGAGAACCCTAAAAAGATTGGTAAGTCTGATAGTAAGGAAAATTTAACAATAGACAAATTAGAAACGACTACTGCTGCTGCTGCTTCTGATGCCACTGAAGATGTCATTGTCCTGGATGATGAAGACTCGCAAGATGTTTCAAAAGTTCTGTCTCCTGTAACGCCTGTTGTCACATCAAAAGCTAAGAAATCTAAAAAAAGTACACCACGTAGCGCTGGAAGTTCTACAACACCTAAGGTACTAATAAAACTCCCATTGAGTGGGAAGAAAAAAAAGAGAAAATCAACGATTTTAGCTCAATCGCCAAAACCTGAAGCAACCGATTCAAGCGATATAGAAGAAATAGTGTCTGAAGAGCTACAGAATCCCACTAAAAAAGTTAAGCTTTCCGAAAACTCAGAAGATACATGCACGGGTGCGAGTCCAAACGAAGAACTGCTCCAAAATGAGGAACAGAAGGAAGAAGAAATAGATTTGAACAAAAATAAAAAGAAGGGTAGTCCAACAAGAAAAACAAAAATAGAGTCGACTCCAAAAGAAGTTGTTTTGTCGGATGATGATAGTACTCCCAAAGAAGACTCTAAAGCTAAGAGTTCCGAGAAAAAGCAGCAAATGACTGTTACAGACAACAAGACTTCCGAAGATAAATCTGCTGAAACTGAGGTGCAACCCAAGTCGAGTTCCACCAAAGCTAAAAGCCCAAATAAACTATTGTCCAAAGCAGACTCCAAGAAAACAAGGAAACAACCGATTGCCACAATCGACAAGACTTTAAAAGTTGAAGTTGAGAAAGTCGAATCTGTTGATCAGCTCAAGTCCAATCCGATTAAAAGAAGGTCCCCAAATAAATCACTGCCTAAAGCAAACACAGAGGAAACTAAAAAGCAGATAGATGCTAAAAATGACGAGCCTGAGAAAGCGGAAATGGTCGAACAATCCAAGTGCAGTCCTAAGAAAGGACACAACGCAAGTAATCCACTGCCTACAACAGATTCTACCGCCAATGAATCCAAATGCGATCCAGAAGAAAACTTAACCCCAGTAAGATCACGGCGATCTACGCGACAGTCTGAGGTTGATCAAAAGAAAGGAGACGACAGACTTAGCTCTGATGAGAAACTCTTATCCGAAACAGAATTTGTATCTGAAAAGCGAAGTCCAGCTGATACATCCATCAACGAGACAAGCAAAAAGTTACTGACGCCCAAGCAAGTCAAACTGATGGAACAACGTAAAAAAGCTCGCGAAGAAAAGGATATGAAACTACAACAGCTGAAGGAGGAGAGGGATCGTAAACTACAGGAACAACGCGAAGAACGCGAGCGTAGATTGCAAGAAGAAAAAAATCAGAAACAAAAAGAACGCGAAGAACGTGAGTTGCAGCGAAAGAAGGAACGCGAAGAGAAGGACGAACAGAAGCGCCGTGAAAGGGAAGAAAAAGAAGAACAACGCCGCAAAGAAAAGGAGGACAAGGAGCGTAAGCGTTTGGCTGAGATAGAGGCAAAAAACGAAGAGAAACGCAAAAAAGATGAAGCAAAAGACGAAGAACGTCGCAAGAAGGAAGAAGAACGCCGCCGCAAAGAACTCGAAAAAGAGGAGGAAGAAAATCGAAAAAAGAAAGCGGCTCAAGCCTTCACAAAGTTTTTTGTTCCAAAAGTAGTGAAGCCCTTACCTGAAGATGATCCGGAGTCTCGAGACGATGCAGATAGTGTGGATTCGCTGGCATTCAGACCATTCCAAGTGAAGGGGGACATGAAACTTGCACCCTTAGTACGTCGTGAATTTAAGCAGCGTTCACGAGAGAAGCTGGATTCTTTTCTCAGAGACACGCAAAAGGACAAGTCTGCTCTTTACATTGATGAACTTCAGAACGGGCAGCATATCCCGCTGAGAGGCTCGAAAACTGTTTTGAAGGAAAACGAAGATGATGTAATTCTAATTGGTAAGTTGCAGTTATACTGGGTTTTTTGGCACTTGCTGATGGTTTTTCCTTTTTTAGAAAATGAACTTGAAACCGCAGCCCAAGCGATCGATGAACCGAGACTGAAGCCGCTTCAACGGTATAAGGCAAAGTTTTACTCCTTCCGTGAAAACCGTCGCCCCCCATTTTATGGTACGTGGAGGAAGAGCAGTGCCGTGATCACCCCAAGAAGACCATTCGCTACGGATAAGGTAAGTGGAACATTAGTTTGATCTTGATGTACAGATTGTGATCAATGCAACAGTTCTCGCCTTTGGTTAAATTAGTTAAAAGTGAGTGCTTGCACAGGACTTCCAATTCCACCTATAGGTTAAGAAAATGTAAAGTATTTGTGTTTTCAACTGACGTTTCAAACATACATATGGATTGAGAGAGACGACGTGTGAAAATTCAGTCCTGCAGGCAATTGAACTCTATTGCTTTGTGGACAAAATGTATCACCACCAATCTACAAAACGCGCCTTGTGTGTACTTTTTGGCATTGCCAGGGCAGGTTCAGAGAAGGTGGGTGATGTTTACCTCTTCATCCGCACTAGAAACGCCAAGTCTTTGTGTTTTCTGCCTGGGAGAACCTCTCTTACCACTGCTACAGACAATTAATCAATTGTAAAGCAGAGCTCTCTGCTTTCACCACTTTAAATTTTGATAAATTTCTTTATTGGAATTTTATGTATTACTCTGCAAAATTAATTACAATGCGCTTGTCCTCTTCGAGGATGGTATTCACGCCTTGATGTTTAGTAGTTCGGCTATCTGGGTAGACTTGAGTTTGGCTACGTCATTTAGTTAACCATTACTGCCGATAGTTCTGAATAGAAACTCAATGGAACATCCATTTCCACATCACACAATTCTCCTCCAAAGGTCTTATTCACCTCCACAATGAAGTCTGTGCTTTATTTTCAGTTAAAACTCTTTGACTTTGACACTCTGGAACTTATTAAGTAGCTTTTGTGTTATTCGGCAAAATAGTCCGAAATCAATTTTGAAAAAGTCGGCGTACTTGCTTATGTTCCAATGCAAACAGTTGTAATACTATGTGCGAATTTTTAGTCAATAAAACTCTGATATCTTTCGAACCGAAATCCTAATATTGTGTTGATGCGTTTGTACAATACTTTAGATACATTTACTTCGGTGACTCGGTTTCCTTCATCATTTGTAGGTGTCGGAATTGGAGATAGCTTAGCCGATAGAGACGAACTCACAGGATTATTATTAGGTTACATTATTATTCCTGATAAAATCAACAAAATTGTACCTCTAACGCTATTATTTACTTACCTTTTCCAATCTGTTGTAGAAATTCTTCGACTACGAAGTGGATTCCGATGACGAATGGGAAGAAGAGGAACCCGGTGAATCGCTCAATGGCAGTGAAGATGAAAAGGACGAATCCGAGGATGAAGATTACGAAGTTGACAATGAATGGTTTGTGCCACACGGTCATTTAAGTGACGAAGAAATGCAAAACGAGGATGAACTTGGTCCGGACACATCACGCGAAGCCCAGAAAGCTAAATTGAAAGCACTCCAACAAGAGTTCGCCAAGGAAATGAAAAAGAAAACCGAGAAGATAAAACCGCGACTCATCGGTGCAATTTGGGAAGACGAAAACGGCAATCGACCAAACCTTTGTCCATCAGTCATTTGGGATAGTCTGTGTACACGTGCAATGATGTTCTGCGAACCAATACTCGTAGATGAACCAGAGCCCACCGAACCTGAACCCAGTACGCCACCTCCAGAGAAACAAAAGAGAATCGAATTAAATGACGAACTCATGTGTGATTTAGTGCGTCTCATTCATGGCAATAGACACTCGAGAGTTTTTCTTATGAAAGAATACCTAGAGCATGTGTCTAACACGTGTGAAACCATCAAAAACGGCGAGTGCTTGGCACCGACCAAAGCTCTGATTCGTGAAAAAATTGATGAAATCTCCGAGTGGTCCGTAGTGGACGCAAGCAATTCAAAGAAGAAGAAAAAAAAGAAGCTGTGTTGGGTCGTATCGGCTGATGTTTTGGACAAGTACTCGTTGAGCAAATTAGGCCTGCGGAATGAGTGGACTTATAAGCTTCAACCGAAGTACGACGTCGATAAGAATGACACAGTTGCGGGCAATGAAGCTGAAGAGGACACTGGTCTGGCGGAAAATGCAGAAACGCTAAAATCATCAGAAACTGTGAAGAAGAAACCCACAAAATCAGGGATAACTAAATTCGCAAAGATCCTAACAAAAGAAGAAAAACAAAGTCAACTAAATGCGAGTTTAAAGACGAACGCGACAAATTCTTCCAAAATTGCAAAGACAAAAGAGTCGCCACAAACTAAAGTGAAACAAACACTTACATCAGCCACAGAGGAGAAGCCTCCTTCAACGGTGGCTCATAAAACACGAGTGGTCAAAAAGAGAGTAGCGCTGTTGATGTCAGTTGCTCCTGGACAGGAGTTTTCCCCAACGTCTAAGAATGCATTAATCAGTAAATTCCTTCAGAAAAATAAAACGACAGCCACGCTGCCTTCGTCATCATCGGCTGCAGTGGAGGACAAGCCGGTTAGCTCAGTGGTCACGCCTATGGACGTGGATGAAGTAATTGCACTTGATTAAAGGACGTAATGTTATTTATACTGATTTATTGTAAAGCCCATATATAATGTTTTTCGTTTGAAGTTTATTCGCCGTTAGTTATTAATTTATATTGTAATGTATCTATATATAAATAGGTGTAGTTTTATTGATCAAACGTATATGATAAACATAAATTTTTTGGTTTTTTTTAACAATAAACATGAAAATCTTTTCTATATAAAAAAGATCAGGCTAAAAAAAAATTCAATTCAAATTATTGTTTTATTTATAAATTAAATTATGCGTGGACATGTATCTGAAGGTGATTCTGATTAAAATATAACCCGATAAATTCGTGTCATATGAACCTGCCTTCACACTTCAGCAAATTTTAGATCCGATATCCAATCCATTGCAATACCAGTATGCACTCCCGAATATCACTATAAACGAACTGGATACTCCTATAGGTATGGTCGAGTTAGAAATTGCTCTGCGAAATATAAAGAATAATAAGGCTCCTGGACTAGATGAGATTCCAGTTGAGTTTTATAAATATGGCACTGAACGTTTTTGGAACTGCCTTTTAATATTTTTTAATAAAGTCTTTATAAATGAAGATGTTCCAAATATTTTTCTGAAATCCTTAACCCTCTCAATTTTCAAAAACCTGGGTGGAAAGTAATAATCGGCTCAGTGTTTTTCAAGGGGGTTTCCGAGCTCAACTTTCGACGATTGACCAAATCTTTGCTCTAGTCACAATAGCCAATATATTCTTAGGAAGTAAAAGGAAGTTGTATGCCTTTTTGTTAATTTGAAGGCGGCTTTCGACGCCGTCAACAAAAATTCACTTATTTATAAGTTAAGTCCCATAGGTGTATTAAAATTTATAAGAAAGTTATATAAAATACCTCAGCATCTGTTTGGACTGGAAATGAGTTGTCTAACTTGTTTGTGATCGATACTCAAAGCTGCGTTCTCCGTCCTATTCTCTTTCGCGCTTTTTATTGAATACTTGCCGGGTGGTGTTGCTATGGGAGACGCCGTCATCAATGTCTTGCTATATGATGATGAATTGATGATTAATAAACTAAAGCAGTACTGCGATAGCTGGAAACTAAAAACCAACACTGGAAAGTCAAAAATAATGATTTTCCACCATTCAAAACGCACCAGAAGATTACAGAATTCGAATTGGCAACTGGTTGGTGAACCTATTGAGGTCTTTGATAAATTTAAATATCTAGGTCTCCTACTAACTCACAATCTCGATTTGCGTCCACATGTGGAGAGTGGAGGATAAAATAGTTAAGGCAAAAACATTTTGTTAACGCTTACCTTTGTTATGCAAATCAAATCTTCGGGTTTTAAAAAAACAATCGAACAGTTTGAAAGCCTACAACGCTCCTTTTTTAAACGTATTTTTAAACTTCATACAACATTTCCTAACTATGCCATTCAAGTAGAATCTGAAAGCAAACGCTGACTATAGAGAATGGTGTGGAACTAAACCCAACCCTTGAAATGCAATATACATTTCATGATTGTATAGCGCAGATAGACGAACGCTTCTATGAGAACTGCCTAAAAAAGCCTACGAATCTAGAACCATATAAACCATATATAGAACGCTAAACCATTCATTGGACACAAATAACTAGCTATTTCTGCAATGAGTTCACAACTAACGAAATAAGCATAATCTTCGAAATCAAACTGAAACTTTAGGCCTAAATTTCATACCGCAAATACTTGGATCTTCAAATAGCATGCAGCCTCTGCAATCTAATTGTGTCGAAATGCGTGATTTTCCATTTCCTCGCAGAATGTCCAATACTTCTCGAAATTAGGAGACTGTATTTCCCCAAGAGTAGCCCAATCAATCGGTTAAAAACAAAATGCATATATGTACATATAGGTAACAAATAATAAGTGCAAATTAGGTTGAGTTGCTTCTTTATACATATACCTACACTACTAAACGCTGTATTGTTTATTTGTTCAGTTTGTAAGCAATCATTCAAATTTGAGCTCGTGCGATTTGTGCTTGGATTTAAGATTAATCAAGCTCTCAAACAGAAATTAGGTACTCGGGAATATGAAGTGGTTTCTATTTGTTTGAGGTTAATGTTCGAAAGATTAGCTCAACTCGTTTAAAACACTGGTTCCAAGCGGTTGAATTTGTGCAATGCTTTTGTTTTATTTTTGATATCTGAATCTGAAAAGCAAACAAAAAAAGCCTTTTTAAATCGGGCTTTACCACAATTCAGTCACCAAATTAAATAAATTTACGTCTACAGTTTTGGAAGCTTATTGAGCATAATAGCCATCTACATGCGATGGTAGCTAACCACAATATGCTTTCTGAATACACCCATCGAAAAAAAGGGAAATTGTTTATACTACCCACCCCAAAATATCGTATGATTTTTGTGACAGTTTCGAATCTATATTGCTATATATTTCGCACCCTTGTCAGCATTTGGATTTATTTTTTTCTACATGCATTTGCACATAAATAATTGCTTCATAGGCATATTTTAAAATTAATAACAAGTGTTGTGATATATTTTCCTATTAAACGCGCAAATCACTCCAAATCCGAGCTTACAATTCTAGTAACATTTTAAACAATTAGAGGAGTAATAACTACAATCCTACCTATTATGGAGTTTGAACAAAGGAATACCAAAAATGGTTAATTAAAACATTAGAACTTGCTCTTGAGTGTATGATTCAATTAAAAATATATGTGTTTTTTTTTTTTAGCCGAAGCACAAAAGAAAACCATGTCGGCTGACGACCGTACGGCAACAAAGAAATCTTTGATGGTATTAGCAGCGATATTTGTTGTTAGTTTGGCGGCAATGTGCTATGTTTACATGATGTTCCCCGAACTAGATGAGTAAGTTGGATACGCACACACGTGTGTAACTTTTGGAACTTTATGTAATCTTCTAATAACAGGTCAGAGAAGCAGCACATCAAACTACCTCGTGATATACAGGATGCAAAGATGTTAGCTAAAGTGTTGGATCGATACAAGGACATGTACTATTTTGAAGTCATGTTTGGTATTGTATCAGCCTATGTGTTGTATCCTTTTCAAATAAGGTACCTATTAATAAGCGTAATTAGAACAATTAGACCTTGTTGCCATTGCAAGCTGTCTGTAGTGTGTAAGTAAGGTAAATGCCTATTTATTAGGCACTTTATTTTATTGACTCATCGCTTCCAAAATCTCAACTACTGTGCGAGTGTGATGGCCATAATGCATGTTATATTATTGTGCACGTCAAATACCACGTACGTACAAAGGTCATGTTTTTGTGGGACTGAGGTCTGGTGGAAATGTTTTTGTCTACATATTTTAATTACCTACTACAAATAATGAATGAGGTTAAATTCTTATCTTTAACGATATCTACTAAACATATTTTTTAATGGATGTGGTTTTTGCTTCCGTTAGGGTTAATTAGTTTTTATAATTTACACCTTTAGTTTTTGAATATTTAATGGTCTGCCTGATGGGAAGACCTAATATTCCCATAAAGCGATTGTTTTACCGAGAGCGAATTAAATCAAGTATGCGTTCAGACAGATACGGTAGCGGTGTGTCTAAAGCTGGACCTTAAAACTCACATTACACATATACATAGGTATATATGTATATTATATATGTTTTTATGATACCGCTCTAATTTGCTCATGGAATAGTAAGTTTCCGAATTACAAAAGAAAACTATGTAGTAAATGAGATGTACTTAGAAAGGAAACTAATACGAAAAGTAATACACGTCCTTCTTTAAATAATAATAGACAAGAACATATTATCTAAGCGATTCCTATGCTCGGGCCAATCCAGACAGATACATCTATTTCTATTACATAGAAAGAGGTCACTAAAACTACCTACCATATTAAATTACACAACGATATTTATTACACATATTTTCCTTAACTCAAACTTTTTCAACAGCCTACAAACATTCGCCATCCCCGGTTCCTTATTCCTATCAATCCTGCTGGGTTTCCTATACAAATTTCCCATTGCTCTCTTCCTCATTTGTTTCTGTTCATCTCTGGGCGCCACATTATGCTACACCATATCGAATTTAGTCGGACGACGGTTAATCTGTCATTTCTGGCCGAAGAAGACTGCTGAATGGACAAATCAAGTGGACAACCATCGTGATAGTCTCTTCAATTACATGTTATTCCTTCGAATGACGCCAATCTTGCCAAACTGGTTCATCAATCTAGCTTCGCCAGTAATTGGTGTACCCCTATATACATTTGCATTCGGTACATTCTTTGGTGTGGCACCACCTTCTGTCATTGCCATACAAGCTGGCAAAACACTACAAAAGATGACAAGTTCTAGTGAGGCTTTTTCCTGGACTTCCGTTGGTATACTAACTGTGTGCGCTGTTTTGGCGTTACTACCTGGACTGCTGAAAAACAAACTCAAAAAGAAACTAGAATAAACTATAATACTGAGAATGTGTGTTTACGTTTGAGTTTAAATGGTATAAATTGAAAATGTATTTGTTATTATATTATTTGTGTTAATGTGTTAATTATATTTTTTAGTAGAATTTTGCCCTGAAAAATTGAAATTTCAGTATTTTTCGTTTACAATTATGTATTTATTTAATTTTACTTTTGTTTTTTTTTTTTTTTTGCTTTAAATTTTTTGTGAAGATTCTCAATTAGCCAATTTATTGTACAACTTTTTGTGTTAATACAATCATTAAATTACGTAATGTATTGTTTGTGTTACAATGTAATTCAATGAAACACAATATTAAAATCGTATTGTACGTTTGTATAATATTTGCACATAATTAATAGGTGTTGTTTTATGTAAAGCAAGTAACGATCAGCATACAATATATATTTTAAATGTACTGATGATATACAAAGCGAAAAACATTGTTTCTCTTATAGCAATAAAGAATAATGCTGTGACAACAACGAATTTATTTTTACTTAATTTTGTATGACATTTTACTTGGTATAATCCTGTAATTGGAGGTACTTAAAGTTCTTGCAAACAAAAATTGTATGTAGGGTGGTCTAATTTCACTTCATTTTAAGTTACATATAGCACTTCGAAGCGGGCCACCTCCGATTTGATGGTATGTATAACCACTTTAAATGGTATAAATGGGGTCTGAACGTTAGGCATCTCCACTTAATGGAATATATCGTGTGTTTGTTTAGAAAAAAATTCCGCAAGTGTAGAGATCTTTTAAAGAGGAAGGATCCATGCAATAGGAATAGCTCCACAGTCCACACCCAGCAAAGGATCGTTTGATTTGTATAGCTACCTACTAATTTTTCCCAACCAACAAGACATGATACATACCAGGTTCATGGAAATGTACATTGTACATCTTCATGCAATGTTATGCTTAAAAGTATGTATTACAAAAAAGTTTAAACACCAAATAATCTTCGTTTTATAATTTATTTTAAAGCTGAAAATATCCGCCACGTCTAGTCTATTTGAATTCTTTATAATTAACTGCCCCTTCATATAGTGGTTATTGTACCGACTATGTGTATCCCTCTTTCAAGTTGTGTTCCAGTTCTGCTGCTTAAAAAAAACTAACACATTTTATTGTATTTAAATTTCGTCAATCTGTAAGAAGAACAACTCAGCCCTATCGCGAATAATATTTCCCCCGGAATGTTTCCCATTCAGCAATTTGATTTACATTGCTGACAAGGGAAAAAATCCCACTGGAATTTATTCACGATACCCCTAAATTTTGATCTGAAGTTCAGCTCTGCTATATTTGCGTTTCAGTGCGCCGAAAATGCAAACGAATTTTTCTGATAACTATCTGTTTTTCTGATAGCTACGAACAGCACATTATTCCCCATTTTCATAAATAAATGTTTGACATACACAACCTTGTTAGAAAAGTTGTCTGTTAATACAGAGCGAAGATGGCGGTGGTTGTCTTTGAGTTTTTAGTTAGTTTGGTTGTGTGAAAGTTGAGTTGAATTGAAGCATATTGAAGTCAGTTGAGTTGTGTTCGACAATAGGGGCATTAGGCATAAGAAAATAAATTTGATTCAAAATCCACTCACGAGTCCACTACTGTTAAAAATCAACTTTGAGGGGTTCTGTAGAGTAAGTGCAGATACTAGTATAAAAATCATCTTTCGTTTTTATACACACGACAGATAAAATTAAATATTCATTTTATTTCCGTTGTCGTTTGTCGTATACAACTCATGGGTCGCCTGGTTATAAAAACGATACTTCAGATGTCTTTCTTTTTCTTTTACCGATTTTATTACTTCTGTCCATGTGTCCATTACTATTTTAAATCGTTTGTCTCCAGTTACTAAAACTGTCTTAAAAACGGAAATATTTATGATCTGTCGGAATATATGATAGGTATGCATTGTCAAATAAACAAAAAGAAATCTCTAATCGTTTGGTTATATTATAATATGTATATATATTTTGGTAAATTGTAAAAATAGTATATTAAAAAAAGCAACAACAATTATACTTATTGTTAATATAATAAATTAGTTTTCGAAGGCACGTTGAAATGGTTAACATCTGTGATTACGTTAGAAAAATACAAATAATTTGCTGAAATTCGTCGAAATACTTTTAAGCAACATTCCTAAACTTGGTAAACAAACTGTAGAGCACTCGAAGCGTAGACTTGAGATCCATGTTGACAACATCTATCAAAAGAAACAAAGTTAATACACATCTTCAACATTTTTTTTTTTTTTATATACCTTCAGGTCTAGCTTTTGGTTTGGGAAGACCAACATCCTGCATCAGGTCGAAGGAAAATCCCACATTATGTACCATTTGATCTACATCACGTGGCGTCAAATGAAACTCGTACAATGGCACGAAAAATCCCCCAAGCAAGCCCATCAACAGACACAAATAGACTCCGTCTCGAAAATCGGTGCTTAAATCGTTGACTTCGAAATTTAATTTCGACAAATGTTTGTTCACGAATGTGATCAGTGATTTCTTGACTACTGCCAGTTTTTCTGGAGCACAATCGAAGAGTGTATCGAAGGCGTCTTTTTCACAACGCATGCCAACATCATCGTACTCGGAAGTTATTTGTTCTTGGAATTTCCTTTGAAATTAATACACATTGAATAGAGCGACATACATTTTAATGAGATAGAGGACTTACTGTGCATTAAGAACTCCACCATTCTTCTGGGCAATAACGACAGTGACGAAAATATTCTCTGGTAAACGAATTGGTGCACGGAAATGACGTACCAGCGCTACTAACAAATGCAGTATTGCTACGATATTCTTTGAGTGAACGCTCTCGACGGACCATTTTGGGATTTTCTGATGAAAGCCCAGTGTCTGAAATTGTGTAAGAGGTAGTTGGAAAATAATAATTGATTTGCTGCGTCAACTCGGAAAGTGTGGGTGTTAAAATAAATTTTGAGTTAAAACTACAAATAGAGAATCTTCATAATTTACATGATTTACTGCTCTTAAAACGATGCCGAGTTTTTGACGTTGACCCTCCTCCGATTGAGTTACTTCGAGAACATCTAGTTTTCTGCCAGTTAATTTTTCCCATAACTTGTGAAGGACCTGCATTAGAATAGAAAATCACATTTATTTTTGCTATGTTGATTGACTAGGTCAGGCAATAAGTTCAACTTTGGATCACTTGAGTGTTCGATTTTTAAGACCATTAATTGTCTGAACATACAAAAATGAAAACATACCTGTCCGTCGTACATATCCTCATCTAATTGTTGAACAATTATTCTTTGTTCGGCAAGTTCATCATTAATCCAATCGATCAGGATTTGCTGCAGTTTATTTAATTCAGGATCCTTTGCTGATTGAGGGTCGATGACCGCCCTTTGCTCATGGTCACCTGCAAATATTCACAGAAATTAAAAAGATTCAACTTTTATTTATGTGTGCATTAACTTACGTAGAGCATAATCCTCCGGTGGAATATCAAATTGGTTTGGATTGCCTGGAGAGTCGATAGCATGTTTTCCTTCTTCCTGAACTTCTTGAACTGAAATAATACAATTTGGTTTTTACTTGTTACTATATTTTCTCCAAGGGCTCTTTTTTGAGAGCTTATTTTCTACTTGTAAATGACACCCACAACTCAACATACGATGAAGAATGTAGATGGCTTTTGCAATGCTTTTTCCATGGAACTTTCCATGAACAAATCTTTTTAAAGAATTCCAATAGGTTTTCCCTAGAATCTGGGCATGGTGTCATTTTATTTAGCGTTTGAGTTGGGGTATGACATGACTCATATTTCACCTTGAAATATATATCATCTGCACGGTGCTAACTAATCCATATGGCTTTTGGTTGGATTAATATGTACTTTACTAACATTATATGTTCTTTTAAACCAATGTAGTTGAACCACAAATTGTTTCTTTACAAGTAGAGCAAATGGCGTACATGCTAACGCCCACATTCAAAGGCTTTAAAACCTAGTTAAATTTGCATTATATAATTCCTATTGCTGGACATTACCTTCCTTGATGCGCTTTTTCCTGCCAAGTGTGCCAATTTTATCCCAGAAACTTTCCTCTTTTTCACCACTTTTAATAGAATTTGGAGTTCTAGGAGATTTTGGCCTAGGAATTGTCGACATTTTTTTTATTTTTATCCGCACGTCACTGAGTAAATTGCTTTTTGTTTATATTTCGTGCTGATGTCATAAACTAAACAGAAACACTTATCGCCTCGATTCCACAACCAAAGAAAAACCCTACCTACTGAAAGAAAAGTAGCAGTAGTGAGGAAGGAGAGGAGCTATACAAGTGTTCAAGAATCGATATATATGTGTGATAGAGAAAAATACATGTCTCTGCCAAATTAAAGAGTGAGAGCTTAATTTTGTTTAGATAGAGGGAAATATAGATCTGCTAATTTCAACGAATCTACCATAAGTTAAGTTGAATACAAATTCAACAGATGTGTAGCAGGAGAAAAAAATAAGCACATTTCAACTAATGATAAATAAAAATAGAGCGGAAGCTGACAGTTTCTATCATCTGGTCGACGGCGTATTATAGTTATTTTACGAAACAAACAAAAATTGCAAAAAAAATGTTTCGGTATACTATTTTATAAATTCAGAATGACGCGACAACGAAATTGAATCACTTCGAATGGAAATAATTGACCCGGCCCTATCATGGTATCCGTTCCGAAAGAAAAATGGTACGAATCGGAGAATTTTGCTTCATGGTAATCGTTCCGATGAGCTGTTCGGAACATTTCTCCGACAAAACGCACATCGTTCGCGGAAATATATGGTATTGAATAAAATTCATTGATCTACGTTCCGTCATAGTATCCGTTTTCCGAACGTAGATCAATGAATTTTGTTGCCATGATAATAGGGCCAAATCTTAAGGGCTGAACACAACGCTGTAAGTAGGTAAATATTGCGGTTCAGCTTCAGCATGAACCCAACCCGAAGTAGAACTATGAAGTGCCGTTTTCTTACCCAGCTCTTGCTAGTGCCGGATGGTACCGGAGATTTGTAGAGGAAATGGAAGAGTTTGCCTCTTATTTGCATTCCCGCAACTGCGATGCGACAGTGGAGTTACCTAGTTTGGTCATATTGTCTCTAATTAGCCATTGCCACGTGATTTTGACAATATCCGGTCGGGCTCTATTCAGTAGGTATTTTGTTCTATCCTTTTCATAGTTAGACCATATTTTCCTTAATATGACGCAGCTAGTTAACCCTTTCCATTGGAAGTTGGCCTTCTGCAGAGTGTATGAGCGGATGTGGACTCCTGGCTGACCTCTGCCTGCCCAGATAATTTTCTTTTATGTCACTATACCCTGAAAACCAGGGAAGTGTGACTTTGAAACGTTCGCCCATGCGGGCAAGCTCTTTCTGGCACTCCTGCACCAGATGGTGGCTTGATTATCTACGATAATAGCTATGTTTTGTATGTGCTTTGTGTCACTCTCTCCCGATGGCCAAGGACACTACATGAACCTACTCCTTCTGGAACTTTTGACGATATTAATTTGCCATTCGCACGACGCAATCGACAAGACAATTGACGTGACGACCGCTGATCGACAATCACAATAAGGGCCAGAGTAACAATACCATGCAGTCCGAGTTTTTCTCACCGGACCTCTAATTTTAACACGTACGTATACAACTAAAGAAAAAAAAATGTAGTTTGCCCGAGTCAAGTTTGTAGCCGCTGACGCATGCATCTTGCTTGCAGAAAACGATTCTTAACTAGTACTCATAGGCAATAAAAAGGAATTTCTTAAGTATGTAATTTGTTCATACGTAGGTATCGAAAATACTTTACAGGTGAACAAGTGTAGCATATTTTTAATTTATTTGAATTTTTAATCTGATGTATATTAAAAATATATTATTATGTATATATATTTTACATATTCTTTATAATTAAAAATGTGTTACGCCGCTTTGGTGGTAAAAATGGCAATCAATGCTACATACTTCTGCTGGAGAAATTTTTACATTTAATTTGTACACACACACACCTTATCCTCGTGACCATATATTTGTACACAGTTTTGCAGGCAAAAGTTAACTACTGAACGTATTTTATTTCATCGTAAAAAAAAACTACTCTGCCTGCAGACAACAACCGATAAGGAGTATACAATACCACTTTGCGTATCACTACTGTGCGCCCAGCAATGTTAGACATTGTGTTAAATGCTCGATGTAAATAAAAAAATAAATATTAATTCATAGAATACGAGTTTTGTGTTGATTATAAAATAAATACTAAGGTTAGACTTTTTTTGTTTAAATGTTCGATCATTAAAATCGTATGAAGGTATAAGAAAAATCACGAAATGCTGCAGCTGTTCCTTGTACTGTGACTCTGCGTGGGGGTCTTACATCGATTCTTACTCTTTGAATGGGTCAGTGTGTTGAAACACTGATTCGTTGTCAACGCATACGATTTGAGGGTCGACTTGACGGATGGTGGCAGAGGTAATGCCTCTATTGCGTATACACTAGTTCGACGGACAATGGTCCGGCAGCAAAGCTCCTGAAGTGAAAGTACTGCCAAAAAAATTAACATCAAATCATACAGATGGAAATACAAGTACTTCTTACCTTTATTGCTACGCCATATCCTTTCCATTCCGTTTCTGTGCAGTGCCATTCGGGCTAATTCACAGAAGGATTCTCTTATGTTAAAATCACAAAGTGGAGATATTTCGAAACATGACATATTGTTTCGTGAGGCATACAATTCGGCTTGTTTAGCTGCCACTTGTCGTTTAAAGGCTAAATGTAAACGGTTGCCAACGAGGACTTTTGGTATTCCGGGTGCGTGCTAAGATGCATTTTAAAAAGCATAATTAGAATACAGTTAATCCAATTGCTTCCTACTTACCTCTTCAACTTCTTTTAACCATCTGTCGATACCATCGAAGCTCCATTTATTTGTTATATCATAAACTAAGATAATTCCTTGTGCACCTCTCGAATATGATCGGATAATTGTACAAAAACGTCCCTGACCAGAGGTATCCCAGAGCTGTAATTTTACTCGTTTTCCCTCGAGCAGGATTGTCGTTGTTTTATATGCTGCAAATGTAACCGCACAAAATTAAACGCACTCCTTAAGTACAGTTGTGTGTGAATTTACCATTTCCACTGCAGAATGGACTCTCTGAAGATGCGTCTTCTAGTCCTGATAGGATTTCGTGTTTTCCTACGTCGCTATCTCCAACAAGTAAAACTTTCAACAAGTAATCGTAGTCCTTGGCCATTATGATTAACTAATGTTAAAAAAAGAAAATTGAATTAGCAAGGATGTGTTAGGGGTTGCTGTTTACTTCATGAGAATACTTTTATACTGCAGTCTTATAATCGTCTACTCATTAAAAAAGTTAAAATTCGACCATAGCACGTATTTTTACCCTCTCCATGGAAAGCTAATTATTACTAGTTTAGTGTTGTCGTTACCTCAAGCATAGCCATAGCGAGAGCACTATAAGAATGCATAGGTACCAGAGTTGTAAAAGAATGCAATCATTTTGGATTGCATTCATTGAAGTCACAAGAAAAACTTCTTAATATTGACTTAAATCATATGACTTCTATGACATACTTCAACTTAAAAATATTAAATCACCATTCACTTTTAAGTCAGTGATTGAGAATTCATTTGAGTGAAGTCAAAGATTGCATTCAGTTGAATGCAATCTTCTGTGATTGCTGTGAAGTCATTGAAGTCTTTTTGAAGTCATTGAAGTCATTTTGAAGTCACGAAATGATTGAAGTCATTTTGAAGTCATTGCAGTCATTATGAAATCTTTTCGATTCAATTGAATTGATTTGAAATAAAAACCATGTAATAAAGCTTTAAATAAGTTTTTTTCAAAAATGTAAGTATCACATAAAACAAAATAATTAAAAAACGCCATTTATGGTACGTAAGAAAAATAATACCTAACTAAAAACTTTTACGATGTAAAAATAGAGGAATTCTGAGTGCGATATAAATATAGTGCGGTTAACTTGTTTATTTTTTTTTTATTAATTTTAATCAATTTTCTGTTATTTTAATAATGTGTGATGCACTACCGTTGGATATAATCTCAAAAATGCTATTCTTCAAAGAGCCAAATTCATTATTGTAAGGTAATTCCCTCAAGAAGTTTTAATCGCCGCAAACAGCTCTTGATTGTGTTGATACTGATTGTTGCCTTAAAAAATTCCACGGGGCAACATTTTCAATATTATTAAAATCAGGCGAATGTGGCGGACAGTGCAATATTTTAATATTTTGACTGGAATCCATTCTTTAACAAGGCGTGAGTTGTGTATTAGGCACGTTATCCTTCTGGAAAATCCATGGAATAGGTCCACAAAGGTCCTTTATTGCGGAAAAAGCTGATTCCAAAAAAGTTTAGTCATTTTATTGGAAACGATTTCCAATTTAAAAGCGCCGAAGAATGAAATCGCACCCCATAACATAACTCCCCCTAATTTCGAATGATAACGGATCAAAACATATTTTCTTTCCGGAGATCCTGAAAGTAATAGCTGTAGTAATAGCTGCAGGATCATCCAAGTTAAAGTCCTTTTTGTTCGAAAAGTTGACTTTGCTCCAATTTCTGGAGACCACCTTAATGTTCATATCCCTTGCCTAGGCTGACCAGATGCCCTCTTTTAAGAGGACATGTCCTCTTTTTATCCAAAAAAAATAATGTCTGTTATCTTTTTGAAAAAATGTGCAATTTGTCCTCTTTTTGGGATTACCCAGTTTACGGAATTTTTCGACACCACAAAACTATAATTCAGAAATTGTCCGCATCTTCCTGGTATGAACACGACCTAAAATTTATAGTAAAAGGTGGAAATGAAAATGATGCATTAAACGTGGAAAACATGTATTAGAGGTTTATTCAAGGTGTTTAAAATATCTTCAGAGGTGGGGCGAATGAGTTTGATTGTTTTACATGGATGGATTTTTATTATTTTTTTTTAATACTTCTCTTGGGAAAGGCGAACCTATAAAGCTTCATCAGCGCCCCGAGATGCTTGCAGATGTATGTTAGTCCTGCACTTGCTGAAAATTGTAGTCTTTTGGAAATATATCCCCAGGAAGCGAGTTCCAAAATTTGCTTGTCCTCTGTAACAGAAGGAGTTTTGGAAAGTAGATGTCCTCGCGGTTGTCAAGTGTACTGTATGGTCATGAGCATTAGCAGCCTGTCTTGTGGGGCGCCCAAAAGTAGCATTTCGAGGGATAATGTTTTTGAGTTCCTCGGAACATCTACCATGGAAGTACCTATAGAACAAGCATAGGTCGGCGACTTGTCTTCTGTGCACCAACGGTTGTAGATTCGATGTGAGTGTAAGTCGAACTGCTCGTCTCTGTATATGCTGTCAAGTAGGTTAAGTGAATGTTTGGGGCGAGCAAATTAAACGAAAATAAATTGTTTAACCAATTTTGTAACCTAAAAATATTTGTAAAGAAAGAACAAAACTATAATAACTTTTTAAATGCACCTATTCACGGAAAATGGGTAGATAACTTAAAAAATATTTACAATATTGAATTACACAGTGAACTTTTCATACCTATATTGCCCAGTTTGTTTTTTTTTCAATTCCTGTACATAATGCTAATGTTGAGCGAATATTTTCTTTGATAACGAGCCAATGGACTGAAGAATGGAATAGACTTAAACTCGAGATTGTAAAAGCATTTTTTTAGTGAATAAATTTTAGAAATAATGTCTTAGTCAGAATTTAGGACTATATTCTGAAAAAACCCGATATTTCAATTTTTCATTTGAAATTTTTGAAGTTGTCCTCTTTTTGGTGGGCATGGATCTTGTCACCCTACCCATGCCATGCCAAATTCAAGGCGTGGGCTGCTTGCATGCTTGATTAGGCGGTGGTTTTTTGTAATTTTGTAAAGCTTGGGTGTAAAGCATAGACAATAACACAACTCGAGTGGATTTGTTATAAAAAAACACAGAAAATTCCATAATTTTGTTTGTAAATTGAGCGCCATAAGACACTATAGTCTTTGATTTGTGCGCTTGTTTTGTGGTGTTAAAACTTTTACGATCCATTCTTTGTAGTTGTTGCCATAAGATACCCTTTTTTTACTTTAACTTATTTAAAGCTTTAATACATGGTTTTTATTTCAAAGCAATTCAATTGAATCCAACAGATTAGACTTCAATGACTTCAAAATGACTGCAATCATTTCGTGACTTCAAAATGACTTCAATGACTTCAAAATGACTTCAATGACTTCAAAAAGACTTCAATGACTTCACAGCAATCACAGAAGATTGCATTCAACTGAATGCAATCTTTGACTTCACTCAAATGAATTCTCAATCACTGACTTCAAAATGAATGGTGATTTAATATTTTGAAGTTAAAATCTTTAAGTGAATTCATGAGTTCAGCATTTTTGAAGATAAATCAAATGAATTAAATTCTTAAATGATTTAATTCCTTTACAACTCTGATAGGTACATACAAACCTCGCTGATTCAAGCATACCAATATAACAGACAAGTTAAGACCACACGCAGTATTTCCATAGAATATTATATGACAACGAGCTAAGGGAAAGCTAACAAACTGCAAGAACCTCTTCTTGGTTGTATTTGTTGCTCAAATTCGAACAGAGGTTTATTCAAATAATAAACAAAACAATTTCCAGAACTGTTTGTTAACAGCCCAATATTTCAATATTTCGTGGAAGAACAATTTGATACTAAGTTTTATCCTCTATCGGTACAAACGAGCATGTAAGATGACACATTTTCATAAAGTAGGGTCTGACATACATTCTTCGGAAGTCCATATCGGCATCATATAGCCAGCTGTTGAATGAATATTAAAATCAACTTCATGCATCTAATTATTCCAGCAACTTATTTTATTGCACTCGATCGATTATTTAAAATATAGGTACAGCTTATTAGGTCAGTTATGATTGCTTGTCACAAATGAAAGACTATTGAAATACCAAAATGTATTCAGTTTCACTTCATGCGATTAGTTATTTTACATCTTTACATTTAACCGATAGAACATAATATAATAAAGCACTAACACTTCTACCAGCTACATAGTTGTTAACAATGCACCTGTAAAATGAATGTTTTTAATGCACAATGAAAACGATTTTTTTTTTTTTTTTTTTTGCAAATTCGAGGTACTTACCTTGGGTTTGAGGAAAATACAGGTATTTCACTTTTTCTTCTGCGGTTTATGATTTCTAGTAAAGGAAATTATTTGCACTAAAATTTAAAGAATTTTAAAGCAACTAATCGTGGTAAATAATGTAGAAATGCAGAATATTCCCATTTTAAGTAGTTTAGGGCGTAATAGTTTTCCTGTCCAAGTAATGGAGACTTGATCAGACTAACAAAACAATAAACCACAAGTTTAGTAATTTTTATTGAGTTCTTTATGCCGGCAGTGTAAGTATTTGGTACAATGCGAAATATATAATATACGAATATATTTTTCCAATTTTATAAAAAAGTTTATTTGATGTATTTTTCCGCAATCCAAAATAAATCCTCACTTTTATGTCAAATGAATGCCGGGTGAAGTTAGAGACAGTTGAAATAAGTAGCAGCGTTCAGAAATGCAAAATTCGTTTACCATCAAAAGATTGAAAATTGCTAAATAGATTGTAGGTCGATTTTAGTAAAATCGATAGGTACCAACCTTGAAGCGCTTGTGTTTAATTCCATGTACATTTTTTTAACAGGAATTCTGTGCTCTTTTAGAAGAACATATTTATAAATCAAAAAGAAATGATTCCAAATATAAGTATGTACACACATTAAAATAAGTCGCCGCGGGTGTTATTCAGTAGAATGAGTAGCAACAAACTTGTATTATTTTATTTTACGGCTGTCTATACGGACGTTAATTTTGACAGATTTTGCACTGAGTGACGTTTACCGATGTTCGGGACACGACTTCGTAATTTCTATTTTCATTAAAAACTCTTTATAAAGATAAAAGTTGGATACTAAACGTATACAGCATAATTTACACTGGTTTAGTTTAATGCTACGTTTCCACCGGACGCTAACCCCAAAATTAAGTGCAAGAGGTTTAAAAATAATCCTGAAGTATTTCCACCAACAAAAAAGAGATTAATTTGATGTTGTCACTATCTGTCAAATCGAAGTGTGACAAAAAATGATAAAAAATTAAACAATTTCTACTTTCGAAATTAAAAGCATTAACAAAATATGAGTGGCAGTTACCGAATAGTTTTGTCCTCAAAACTAATATGTATGAACGTTTTAACGGTTGCATTGGCAAGAAGTCGCTATTAGGTTGCATTTTACTGATAGCTATAATTGAAGCCTTAGGTACCGAAAAAAAAACCGATTTTTTTCTTTTGCTCACCAATGCCAAATGCAGCTCTGTTTGTTTTTAATTTTAGACATCTCGACCTGTGGAGATTGTGTTCAGAGACCGAACAGATCTCCTTTTAATCTCCTTTTTATGAGATTAGTTTTTATACGATAAATCTCGAGATTTATACGAGGAACGAAAATGAATCCTAATCTCAGAGTTAACCTCAGGTGGAAACGTAGCATAAAGAGTCTGCCGATTTGGCTCTCATTTTCTTCAGTTGTTCGTAATTGCCAGGAAAAGGTTTTTATGAAAGAAAATTTTGGTAAAACCCTCCGGAAAAGTCGGGGAATTGGAAAAATCGAAAATTGATTTTTTGACGAAATTTTGCATTTTATCGCATGATTTGAAAATTTTGGAAGATGTAAAGGTGGAAAATTCTTTGAGAAGCTTGGAAAATTTCGGATAATTGTGAAATTCATTGTGATAAAAGACGTTTTGCATGCATGAGCTGATTTTGATGATTCTTTTTTTGTTTTGTTTGTATTGCTGTATGTATTTCAGGAAGAAATAAAATTCCAGCAAATCGATTTATTCTCATTTCTCGAATATTACGAAAGAACATTGTTATCTAAGACCTAAGCAATACAATTCCTGTACACGGGCAAAGCCGGGTGGGTACAGCTAGTATTATATACAAATAATTGAAAACTCATAATTTAATTTCAAATTATTATTAGTCTTCCACTGAACACAGCTAATAGGAGTAAGAAAGAACGAACTGAAATGAAATATGTACCACACCACAATTCCACTACCAGTGTTGTCGTCCGACTATTTGAAAATGTAGCGTGGCGGATGGTAAAACGAAAATAAATCTACTGTTTACTTGAAAATGCGGAAACATGTGCCCAATTTTATGCTCTTAGATATTAATAGAATTTTTGAAATATATCTAAATCACTCTTGTACACTTTAAAAACATTTTTATAAGAATATATTGTAGTGAAAACGCTACAATTGTAACAGTGGGCAACGCTGTCCACTACCCACTAGAAACGAAATTGAAACACGAAACGATCTGCTGCAAAAGAGACGGCTGATGGAAAATGGCTGCTTGTCAATTCTGCAGCTCTTTTGTGTGACGAGTTTTCATTCGATTTTTTCTGTTGTTGAAAAATAGTTCTTTTGAAGTACTTATTTTTGTTGTTTTCTTTAAAAACTAAATAAAACTTTACAATAATAGTGCGGCTCCGCAATAAGCGCAGTATTCCGTTGTTCAATTTCGGATACTGAAATCTTCCATTATTGCGTATCGTGTCCGTTCATCAAACACATTTTACATCTAATTACCAATCCACCTGCAAAAATCTAAATAAAAAGAAAATCAGCAAAACCAAATAAGTGCCCCGACGTTTTATCACAACAGCTGCAGCAAAATTGTTGAAAGAAATTTCACATTTTTAATAAAAATTAAAAAATATTTGTCCACTTTAAAAAAAACACTCTGAAAAAGAACTTGAATGATATACTCGTCTCCCTCGTTGCTATCGAATTTATTTGGACGGACTTCTCTTCTGTGATTCGTTTGCAATATATATGTAGAAAAAAGAAAAAAAAAATTGCTTTTCGAAAAAAGTGGCACACACGGAAAACAAAAAGAAAACGGGAGTACCTATTCTTCAGCAACCAATTTTGAAGATAATTTTCGTCAAAATTCGCTTCAAAGGGAACTAAATTAAAAATGGAGAAGCTACGACAAATGAAGGACAGCAGGAGCTCCGAAATCATAATTGGAGGAAAATACAGAGTAATCCGAAAAATTGGTGAGCAATATTTTTTTCTTGTTAATGTTTAATCCCCCCAAACTCCCCAATAAACGATGTCGTCGACTTGCAAGAGAGACTTTGTGTTGGTGTACATGCTGGAAGAAACGCATTTTGGAAAGGTTTTTTTTTTTGTTCTCCATTTCAATCATGTATACGATGGGTTATGGTGAAATTCTAAATTATAATTCCATCTGAAAGTGATTTTATTTCATGTGTATGATTTTGTATTCTTTACGCAAGGGCAAAACTCGTTTCGCAGGGCAGACAAACAGCAAGTGTTTCTGCGGCCATTTTTAGCTGCACCTAACGGGTTGCTGCTGGCTGAGATTTTCCTCGTTTTGTCTACAAACTGTTGCAGTATGTAAGTTCCTGTCTTCTAATACCAAAGAGATTTCGTATTGGAATCAAAGTGTTGCTACTAATTGAATTAAATTTAAAACGTACCTAGCAATAAATGTGGTTATTGTTTGTTGATTGGGAAACACTAAACAGCTGCATTTAGAGGTTGTGACATGGTGGTCGATATTCAGCTAAAATGTTTGTAAAAACGCGATGAATCATTGGGCCAAAATTTCTTCGAAAACGAATACTTATTATAGAGAAAAGTAAAGTGTTTAAGGTCCGTTCTGTATGCAGCAGTTTTGGTTAATTTGCATTTTATTGATAGTAGTGTTGTTCCATTTTCAACAAAAGGTACATAATTTCCTATTTCGTTTGGTTAGTGATTATATATTTGCTTTGAGTATTTATGCAGTTATTATGAATGATAAATTGTACATATTTTAGGTAGCACACGTCGGATTCGTTGCCCTCTTTGGTAGGCAGCTTACAGGCTGCAATACACCCAGTAATCGGAAGGTTTTGAGATATGCGAGTCAAAGCGTTAAAATCGATTTAGCTTGTGGGTGGACCTGGTATCCCCCGACATAGTCGATTTCTGTTTAGGCCTTGGAAAACTACCGAAAGACAAACATGTTCAATGAAGGTCAAGTGTTTTTGTTATGAAGAAATATTGACAAAGCAACACTTCAGCACGTTTTTTTTCTATGAAATTTGTTAGTGTCATACATATTTCACAAATTGTGTAGTACGGTTACTTCCATATTTGTAATGGCTCTAATAACTAGTTTTCAAGTTTGTGGTAAACGATATACGTATACAAGTACCTTTATCAGTCTTTTGGATTTTTCTTGTTGTCTTAGATTCTTATTGTTCGATCTTGGATGTTCTTGGAACCAAATGAAAGGTTAAATAAAATGTAACTTGAAATTTATTTTAAATGTTAGCAAATACTTAAATCCAAGCGTTAGGTCAATCGTTCGGGTAACGAGTCTACACTATACCTATTGACCGAAGTAGGATAAAGTAGATTAACCGCATGAATTTAACGTTAAAAGGACGGACACATGGAATGTATGTTGTGAATGATCCACTTTTACTTTTCGTCCTTGGCAAAGCATAAAATACCTTATGCCTACAGGCACGTTAAGCTTTTTCAAATTAATCATTCCAGCTAATATTTTCTAAAGTTTTGAAGCTATATGAAGGGCTAAACGGCTTACCCCACATGCGGACCAGTAGGGATGCAGTAAAGTGGGAGGCTTATGATCCCCTTATGATCATAACCTAATCGAAAAAGAAGAAGAAGAAGATGAAGGGCTAAACGATGATGTTTTCTTTTTCATCTATACATTTTCTAATCATTAAAACATTCAACCTATCTATTTTTTTGTATCTTGTTTATTTTCTGTATCCACAAAATTTTGGGGAATATGTTTTATTGTGCAATGCATAAAATCACCCGTTTCGATACAACATAACATATAGGTCGAAAACAAAGTCAAAAATTGTCATTCTTTCCCAATATTTTTACCCATTCTGCTATTGGAGCAGTGCAAATTATTAGATATTATTCTATCACCAGTTATCAGACAAAACTGACTTCGGCAAACATACGAGTAAGTATTTCAATATACCCTACCTACTCGTTGGTTCTGATTTTTATCGCAAAATTATTCTGGCTTCCGCATTTGGCCAGGTCAGCAAGTCGACGCCATGCAGATAATCTCATTTTACACCCACAATAATTCATTCTTTGGTGCGAGATTCATTGGCCCATTCTTTTCTGGCAATCGGGAAGCAAATAACGTATGACGATATTCGTAAGGAAATCGTCGTTTTTGAGGATTTAGCAACGAAAGACTTATTCAATAGATACTTGCTTGCCTATCCAGTTAGCGCGGTCAACTGCCTCCAGTTGGGCACTCCATTGATTGGCTAAACTTATTGCGCGTCATCTAAAACGTTATACCATATTTATACCAGGCCAGTGTTGCTGAAGAAGAATATTGTAAACGAAAATTGAACCTACAAAGACAGAGTCCTTTACTACTTAACCTCAAGATTAAGGCCTCTATCACAGAATCCGTCGTACTCGGAATTTTCGGAACCTCGAACAAAACCCCCGTTGTTTGTCGTATACGACTCAACGATATTGCTTCTTTTTCTGTGTGTTCATTGTAATTTCAAATCGTTTGTCTCAAAAAAGTTACAAACACTGACTTAAACCCGAAATGAAATATTAGGCGTTTACGACAAACGCCAACGGGAATACGAGTGAATATTTTAAACGCGCTAATCACTTCGCTGTATTCTACCAATGATGTCTAATGACATTCGCTTATGCACAGTCTTTTTAAAAATGTTGTCTCAAGTATGAAGCTGTCACATGACAGCACATCACCCTATCTAAGTCCTTTTTGACATCAAATATCTAGGTGAAATTGTTTAAGACATCTCGGTGATAAAAGGTATGATCATGTACTAGGTGTCCATTACGTATATTCAGGGAAGAAGAAGAAGTTTCGCTCTGACATGAAAAACGGGCCTGATCAATAATAATGACTGCTCGCAAAATCTATGCTGCAGAATTGCGAATAAATCATTCAAATTACATGAAATTTGGGAGCCCTATCAGGTTTCCGTTACGCAGTTGTCACCATCCGCGTAACCGATACTCAAAGTACAATACGCAAAATTATTACATTTTTTTATTATGTGCGCACATTTCGTATGAGTTATCATTAGTTTGCTAGTACTTTAACTCGCGGCAGACCTCGCCTCGTGATTCGCGCTACTGTCATGGGTGTCTGTCCCTTGGATTAGCAAATTATGCATATAACCCTACAATGTATGTATTCTGAAACCGCAAGATCCATAACGTTTTCAGAGAACTTTGGAATATTTCAAGCGTTTCGATGCCCTTTTATAGCGAATAGGTTTGCCTTCCCACTTGGAAAAAAAGGTTATCCCCATTCTGCTGTATATGCGTGTTCATGTAAACAAAACAATTCATTCTATGTTATCAAAACAATCAATAAAAGTGCTATCTAATTGTATTGATTTGTTTCAAAGAGATAAATAAATGTGCCTATTGAATTTTTGTTTTTTGTAAATCTAGCTATTTACTGCTACGAGTATTACAAGCTATACATTTCAAAGTAGGAGAATATGCGCCTGATGGGTAACCTCACTTCTAATGGTATCTGATTCATCGGGTGACAAGTAGATCAACTAAAGTTTTTTTTTGTCATGATTCGTAGTGAACTACGTGTTTTGCGGAATATATACTTGTGCAACGACGACCTGCTCTGTTGGGTTAATTGCTCTCATTTACGCGTACGTTGTTCCTCTTTCTACTAGTTTCTCTTTTACCATCTAAACGCAATGACTGTCGTAAACCCATGACAGTGAGTTGTCATTTTAATAAATATTTTTTTCGTATACCATATTTGAATTCATTTATATTTCTTCTCTGTTTGCAGGTAGCGGTTCATTTGGTGACATCTACCTTGGTATGAGCATACAATGTGGCGAAGAGGTAGCAATTAAAATTGAAAGTGCCAGCGCCCGGCATCCACAATTACTTTACGAATATAAATTGTATCGGGTGTTGAGCGGCGGTGTTGGTATACCACGAATTCGTTACTATGGTCACGAAAAGAGCTTCAACACGCTTGTTATGGATTTATTGGGACCATCTCTGGAAGATCTCTTTAATTTTTGCACGCGTCATTTTACAATTAAAACTGTTCTCATGTTGGTCGACCAGATGATCGGTCGCCTGGAATTTATACATTTGAAATGTTTCATACATCGTGATATTAAGCCCGACAACTTCCTAATGGGCATTGGACGACACTGCAACAAATTGTTCTTAATTGATTTCGGTTTAGCTAAAAAGTATCGCGATCCTCGCACGCGTGTACATATTCCCTATCGCGAGGATAAAAATCTAACAGGCACTGCACGCTATGCATCCATAAATGCTCATCTGGGTATTGAGCAGTCTAGACGTGACGACATGGAATCACTAGGCTATGTTATGATGTATTTCAATCGTGGTGTGCTTCCATGGCAGGGCATGAAGGCCACAAATAAAAAGCAGAAATACGAAAAAATCTCCGAAAAGAAGATGTCAACTCCGATAGAGGTCTTATGTAAGGGTTTCCCTGCTGAATTTTCAATGTACTTGAATTATTGTCGTAGTTTGAGGTTCGAAGAACAACCAGATTATATGTATTTGCGGCAGTTGTTTAGGTAAGTATTGCCCATTGTGTATGTGTCAGTATATTTATTGTTTGTATGATACGTGTCTACCTACCATTTGAATTTTTGAAGGAATATCTTGGAATCAGTTTAATCAACTTTTATCTAAATTAGATCGTCTTTAATATATAATTTTACGACGACAAAAAGGACGTTATTTAAGACGGACGCCCTGTTTACCCTTTCAATTAGCTGGCACCAAGTTTGCTATGGTTGCTTTGGAACTGTGCGCGCTTCATTTCAGATTGTTAATCTAAAAGACTCATGTGATGGGATGTTGCATTGTCATAAGCACCAAGTTGGTGTAGTGTTCTTGTAGACAGTATATATTTCGTTGGGTATAGAAATTGGATTTCGTGAAGAAATGACTTGATACCTAAGTATCAACTTTTGGTCTAATACTCGTACTAGCGCTAGTACTCTGTCAAGAAATCGGCCGTAAATAAAGCTTTCGAGCACAAATTTCGATCGAATAGAAGTTGGCATTTAACAACTCATTGCAATCGAATCTGTGAATGAACAATCAGTTGCTTGAAATCGAATGACTTTCGATTCAATTCGAATCTCAGAATTAGGGTGAATTTCATGTCTATCGAAACAAAATCGGGTAAATGCATGGAAGTTTGACCTTTCGTTCATCAGTAACCACACACGCGGATCAGCGCAACATAAATTGTGTAAACTTCAAAACGCATGTAACAACTCGGGCTAGGCAACATTTCGTTTGGTACCTACTCGTCTATAACTACATACATCCATTTCAGCAGGTGAGCACACGATTTTCGCCTGTTCGATCTACTTTCGAATACGATTGACTATTAATTTAAATGAATTGCAGTGTAATTTTAATCAGATATTTATGGACAAAAAACAATGTATTGAATGACGTATGCTACAAAATATATATATGCCATTTGTGTAACATTTTTGTATGCGTATTTAATAATAATACTTTCATTTATTTTTCTAGAATCTTGTTCCGCACCCTTAATCACCAATACGATTATATTTATGATTGGACAATGCTTAAGCAGAAGACCCACCAGGGTCCAGCGAATGCAGCTATACCCCAAGGAACGGCCGAGCCTCGCAACGAACGGGATAAAGAGAAAGAGAAACAAAGCGGAAAAACTATGCTTTCCGATTAAATTAGATTAAATAATAACAAACAACTTTATTTCTTTAAACGTTATACAACTGATAATATGAAAACAAAGAAGAAAATAATCAGCAAATAAATTCGCGCAGATTAAACGAAAACCACAACCTACGACATGATGACATTTCTGCAAAACTAATTTGCACCACAGAGGTTTTTATTTACGTCGTCACTCCCCATCTTTCCCCCTCTCTCTCTCTCTCTCTATCTCTCTTTAAACTGTAACCCAATTGAATCAAAATACACACATTCTTTTGAGAACAAAACAAGGATTTATTATATGTTGAACATTGTAAATTAATTTATTTTCACGAAATCCTTAGACTTTATTTAAAGATTTTGGCTGAACATGAAAATGGAGTAAACAAATAAAAACTAACATCTGAACTTACACAGTCCCTTGTAATTGTATTTTCTTTAATTCAATTCAAAGTGTTCTTCTGTGGAGCAAACGGCTTTGGGTTTGAAACAAAAAATAGCTTGGTATTTTAATTTCGTACATAATATGTGTTTTTTTTTTTGTAATTGTACGTTTCCGCTCATACATTTATGCATAACTTTATTTTTAGTTTCACAAACGAAATTTTTTTTGTTTCATTAAAAACTTATATTCTACATAATACTAAACAGCTTTTTTGTTTATTATACTTTAGTTAACATAATATAATACTTTTCATAATAGGTCCTTAATAAAAAAAAAAGAAGATATATATTGAAGCAGAAACAATAAATAATTTTGTATGTAAGAAACCATAATCATTTCGTAGAGTAATATATAAATTAAATAAAACGTCTACAATATAAACAAAATGGAACAATTTCTAAATGCATAACATTACTTATTTACCTGTAATTACTTATTGGTTAAATAAATAAGTGAATAAAGCATTAAAAAAATAAATAAAAATAAAACGAAAAACCATAAACCACAATGTTTTTTTTTTATTAAACTTTGATATGCTTTTTAATGGAACTGTTCCCGAGTGTTACATCACACCAGCATACTGAGTAGATAAGTTATCTCCACACCCCAAATCGATCCTCTATTGCTCAATTTTTGTTTGCTACGCTTTAAGTTTCTGTGAAGATCGGAAGATCCCTTAGCAAAAAATCCTCTTTTACTACGCCCTTAGGTTCCTTACAAATTGACCTCTTCTATTGTATTGTGTGATTCCGATCATATCTTTGATATGTTAGCAAGATCCTAGAGTCACTCATACTAAGGAAGATAAATCACCTATGTGCGGAGAGGAAAATATTACCGACTTTTTAGTTTGGATGCCCAAGCACTCCATCATTCACCCGCAGTTGAAGCTACAAAACGACATCAACATGGGACTCAACAAGAAGGAAACAACTGTTGCATGCTTGCTGGACATATAGAAGGCCATTGACAGCAGTGGCGTCTGGCGTCTGGATCATAGAACTCGGCTTTCCCAACAGTTAGGTACGAAATATCTAACAAATATAAATATTTTATGTACAGGTACATAACGCAAACGGATCAACGAAAGAGTACCCCAGGGGTGAAGACGTGAACCACTCAACGTAAGAAGAAGCAAGACGCTAATGTATGCTGATGATTCAATAACATATACTACATAAATCACCAGAGATAACTGCTCGGAGGGTTGATACGCATATCAAGGACCTTTGGCACTACTATCTGAAGTGGGGACTTAAGATAAACTACAGTAAGACGGAACTAGTCTGCTTCCCGACGCCTGTTCAAGTTGATCCCACATAATGATGTTGCCATGAGGAATGAAAATGTTGCTCTCAATCTGCTACATCCATTAATTAAGCCAAATTTACTAGTATACAAGCAGCTCATCAGACCAGTAATAAGCTACGGATGTCCCATATGAAGAAGATCGAGCTTTTCGAAAGGAACTCCGATACTCTGAATCTGCAGAGAGCTGAAGTATTCGGCCCTAGCGAGGTATCCCTCGGAACGGAAAATTCTCCGATTTCATACGAATCGGAGGATTTTTGCTTCCAGGTATTATTCCGAACAGCTTTTTGGAACTTTGTTCCGACAAATATGTAACGCACATTTGCGTTTTTCGTTTCAGTGCGATCAAGTGCGTTTTTACTGGCATTTGTGACAGCTTCATACGAATTTTCTTCCGATATGCTCCGACAGGAAGCTTTAATTTTTCGTTGATGCAAACTAGCTCCTTTGGTGCAGGGTGGAACTAAACGCTTATTTTGTATGCCATCTGTTATAGAAAGTTCGAAATAATTTCAATAAATCGTTATTTTGCGAAGTTGCAATGTTTTACAATCGATGGCACTGTGTTCTATGTACAAAATAGCAATGGCGCCCAGAAGATTCCTACTTTCGCCGCACTGCACCAAAAGGGCTAGTGTTTATGTTTGTTTTCTTCACAGGTTTGTATGAAACTGGCATTTCACTAGCAGTCCATGTATTGTAATGTCAATGGGACCAATGTTTGAAAAGAAAATCTAGATTTGCTAAAGTGCTCTCGATTTCAAAATACAATTTTTTTTGTATCAATCGAACACGAAAAGTTATCTGGGGTAAGAAAAACTGCTTTTTTTTGGCAATCGAAAACGGCATTAGGGTTAACATTGCGTCAAACAAGTCTAAAATCAGCTGATGAAATTGACAGCGGTGAACTGACAAACTTCACATTTGTGTTTACCAATTTCTATAGTAAAAAAGGAAATCAAATCCATCCATAAAAATGTTCGCATTGAAAAAAGCTAAATCTTTGAACATTTTTCTTTCCCTTAATACTTTGATTCATCGACATACAAGAAATCTAGACTATTTGCATAAGCTTGATGCGATACCTTCAACAAGTAGTGATGCAACACTTTCAGATGAGTTGGATGCGTTGGAAAAAAATGCAATTCTAAGAAAACATCGAAACAACATACCAGAAATTCGTTCAATATTGGAAAAATTAAGAACGCAGCATTTAAATGGAGATGAAAGCAACAATTTACAACAATCTCTGCGAAACGAATTGTTAAAACTACCGAATAAAACTCACCCAAGAGTGCTAGACTATGGTGACGATCCTAAAGAATTGTCTAGGTACAACAAGGAGCCACAATTTGGCTTCAAGCCAAAGGAATTTTCTGAACTGGCATCAAAGGCCAACCTTTTTCGTATGGATCATCTAGGAAATTTCACTGGGCACAAAAGCTATTACCTAATGGGTGCTGCAGCCACAATGGAACACGCGCTCGCACAGTACTTTTTGACAAAACTTAAATCGGTTGATTTCCGATTGATTTCTGTTCCTGATATTTTGCCAAAGGATGTGATCGAAGGTTGCGGCATGCAGACTACTGGCGAGAGAACGCAAGTATTTAGCTAAACTATTATTGAAGATGGCAATATGAAATGAAAGAGCTGAAGAGCTGTCACTCTTCGTTTCTTGTTGCAGCTACTTTAAGTATGTACTATTATCTCATTTACTAATTCTTCTTAAATTGATTAGGTTTACAAACTAAATACTGGAAAATGTTTATCTGGAACATCCGAAATGGCATTAGCTGGGTACTTTTCAAATAAAACATTCGACGATGCTGAACTGCCAATTAAGGTGACATCGGTTAGTAGATGTTATCGTGCTGAAACTTCTGGCTTGCACGAAGAAAAGGGCATTTATAGGTAGTCGCTAATTGATAAATCTTGTTAAACAAATATACAACTGAACAATTTTAACTTGTTCCAGGGTGCATCAATTTACCAAAGTTGAAATGTTCTCGGTGTGTACAGAAGATAAGTCCGAGGAAATGCTGGAATCGTTTAAAAATATCGAAATCAATTTATTCGAACAACTTGGGATATACTTTAAGCTCTTGGACATGCCACCGTCAGAGCTAGGTGCGCCAGCATATCAAAAATACGACATAGAATCCTGGATGCCCGGTCGACAGATGTGGGGAGAGATCTCCAGTTGCAGCAACTGTACTGATTATCAAGCGAAGCGTCTGAATATCCGCTATCGTACATCTAACAATGATATAAAATATGCTCATACGGTAAATGGAACTGCGGGTGCAATACCACGTCTATTAATTACTTTGTTAGAAAGCAATCAACTGGAAAATGGAGGATTTCGTGTGCCGAATGTGTTGAGAAAATACATGAACAATATGGAAGAGTTTCACAAAGAGAAACGACTACCAGAGCTAAAGTTAGTAAAGCACATAGCATTGCCGAATATAACTGACATTTAATCAACCACGAATGTTGTTTTGTTTCTTTTTATTACATTTATTTACATTTAGCACATTTACTGCTAGGTTCCACATTTCACTTTCACTCGAAATGAAATCGGAAATGAATTTTTGTGTTCTACATTTCACAGTATTCGATATTGATTTCAAAATTTTTGGAATTGAGACAAAGTGAAATTGTGATTTCGAAGAAATTTCGGAGTTTCCGAATCCGAAGGTGGAAGAGAGTATTCTTCATCTCATATGCATGTGTCCAGCCCTCTCATCTCGTAGAAAACTACAGCTTTACAATCTTGACGAATTCGCTAATATAAGCATAAGCTGCCTGCAACGCTTTATTCTTAGCTCCTGTTGGTTCAAAGGGTAGTTGTGAGATTACTGTCGGTCCTGTGGTATCACAATGGGCCCTATCTGGCCTAAGTAAGGCTATGCACTTGTTGCGCCACCCTAACCTAACCTAACCAAGCAGGCTTCCTGTGAAAAAAAAAAAAAAAAAAATATTTAAAAATAAAATATAGTTTTGCCCAGAGGTAAGGTAGACTGAGATACCCATCTCCGAATCCTCTTGCCGCTGGGCCCCTCAATTTTTGCCAGGAATCCGCCATTTTGTTTTCCTATCTGTGTAGGTACATCAGTTCCTATCCGTGTAAAAAGATTAGGTGCGAATGTGTTGGTGGAGAGGATTTTTGACGTTTGTCAATACGAATTTCTATGCAACAATACTAGCGCACCTAAACTTTTTGGGAGCGTAAAATTTAGCTTGTAGGCAAATTACTGTAAATAGGTCGAAGATGGGAATCTCAGTCTCTCTTACCTCTGGTTTTGCCATTGTTTTATTATATACTAGCGGACCCGGCGAACTTCGTCTCGCCCCAATTTAACTCCTTCAGATAAACTCTAGACAGTGATAATATAACACAGATAGTTCAAATTTCAATGTGATTTATTTGAATGGAATCGAAATCAGTAGAGAGCGTGAGCGATGTGATAAACAATGTTTTTGGATTTGTTTTCCGGCGCAAAAACAAACAACGAAGACGGTTTGCCAACACACGAACAGGCAACGTACAGCTGACCGTGCGAAAACAGGGAAATCGATATTAATCCCACAGACTTCCAACGATTGGCCTTGCGATTTATGGATTGTCATCGCAAAAGCCAATCGAACGGGGAACTGAATCCGCTTGAATTGGAATGGAAGATCAGTTGGAATAATCGGAATTCGTGCGATAAGGACTTCCTCTCCTTTGAATTTGTCCTTGATGATCGTCGCTTGAATCACATTGTTCATCAGTTTCTTGATGGACAACAACAAATTCGGATGATTCAACTGTGAATTATGCGGTTGAGCAGGGCCGGCCTTAACGATCTAGGCGCCCCGGGCGAGTCATGCATTTGGCGCCCTTTAATATTTCAATAAAATTAAAAAAAAAAAATGATTTTCAATTGTGTTTACCAATATAAGGCGTATTTTTTTGGAAATCTATAGCTAGCTCACTTTTACTTTTACATGCAAAACTGGTATACTCACTTTTGGTTTTGTTATACTCACTTTTGGTTTTACATGCAAAACGGTTATACTCACTTTTGTTTTTGTTATACTCACTTCCCAAAAAAATACGCCTATAATTGTATTTATCATTGAATTAATAGAAAGGTGTAATTAGTCACGAAACATATTGTAATGGAAAAAAAAAAATAATTAAAAAACAATTAAGATCTTATTTTTCTAACTTTTTTGTCAGAAAATTCTCTGATACTATCATGCCCAGTTGCAAAGTGTCCACTTAAGTATCGATTCGCCCTCAAATTACTCAAACTGGGCATCAAAGTCTAGGTTTTCTGCAATTTGATTTTCAATGGACAGTGAGTCCAAACAAACCAGTTAATCTTGTTTGGGACATTGTAAACCGCAAGTACGTTTTTATAAACTTTAGTTTAGAAAAACTGCGTTCGCAACTTGCAACGGTCACTGGTATTGTTAACAGAATACGAAGCGATATCCGCAGGTGTTGGAATACAACTCTTGAAGATTGTGCTTTTTGATAAAATTTAATGGGTCGATAGGTGTTGCCTGATTGTCTTCGAGATGCACAATAAATCTCCATCAATATCAGATTTAAAGTTGATCGTTAACTTTTCTTGCAGCGCAGAGTCGCATGAGTTCTTCCCTATTTTAATTTTTTAAATTCCACATGTCAGAAAAATCTTGTATCTGTTGAAATCTTTTCTTCGTAGATATAAGTACGGAGTCCAAAAGAGCATTAAAAAATCGACTTCAATTTTTCTTTTATCAGTTATTGGTTCATCAACAGCTTCTTATCACCCGGTCTACGTTTAAGTCGTTTTAACCCTAGATTCATAAACATGGGTCTCACAGGCCCTCTCAGTTGATTAATCAATCATAGCATGTAGTGTGAAAGAGATACAAACACGTACCTTTCAGTACCTTCCTAATAAGATAGCTTATACACTACTCACACAGAGTCGATATGAATTCGGTTTTCGCGAAAACACTCAAAAACTTACATATTCCAGTTTTCAAAACGAGTTGTTAGAAGTCGTTTTTCATGAAAACGCCACGAAAACAACTTCCAATCGTTGGGTTGTTGAAGCAGACACACCTTTTGCAACATTCAGCGAGTTCAGCAAAACTGCTGACAGGATAGCTCTCACAACAGTTTCTACTAGTTTTTTGCTTACAAAATTGGAATCTCTTGTTATCTTTGCACCATTAAGAGCAAATTTGCTCCTCTCGTTCGCCCTACATTGAAAAGGAATGGGTACGACCATGGGTACGACAAGACAAAGGAACACAATGACAGGTCGTGGTAGATAAATGCTGAGTTCTCAACTCATAATCACTCCAACAATAAGTTCATAAAATTTAACTTAGTTTTGTTTAGTTTCTTTTTTTTTTCTTTAAATCGATAGAGATAGGTATTTAAATTCAGTGAAATTAAGGTGGCGCGCATACTCTTCGGCGCCCTCCAGTTGCCGGCGCACCCGGGCGACCGCCCCGGTCGCCCACCCCTAAAGCCGCCACTGCGGTTGAGTTCCTGGCACATCAAGCGAGTTAAAAAATTCCTTCCGATAGTTGGTCGCTCCATCCTCATCGGTCACGCTGTCAACGGATTTGTACGAATGCAGTTCTCTAGCGATTTGACTTTGAATAAGGAAATTCAAGCTATCGACGTCGAAACATCAACGGGAATTTGGCCATTGCCAAGCGCGAGCAGTTGTCTCGAGAATTCAGCAGCAGATGGGTCATTCTGCAATGCGACTCTCATGTTCGTGGTCAATTTCAACTTCCTGACATGCCGCCACAAAGACGACGATTTCAAGCATGCATTAAGTTCATCGGCAGCAGTTCAATTCGGGATGACGGGAAGCGTTTTACGAAAATCTATGGAGAGCAATATCATAGCCCCACCAAATCGTCTCAAATCAAATCATAAATCCTTCATCGTTCGGTCAACTGCCTTCAAAGCTCGTTTATGCGTCATCGTGCATTCATCCCAAATGATGATTCATTCTCGCATCAATTTCGCTGTCGCCGAATTCTTGGTCATTGTGCACGTTGGCTTATCAACCGTGAGAAGATTCATCGGCAGCTTCAAAGCGGAATGTGCAATTCGACCGCCTTCCAACAATGTGGAAGCAATGCCAGATGATGCAACAGCCAACGCATTTTGAGATCTTGACCGAATTGTTGCCAGAATCAAAGAAAATGTCAAAATTTCGTCGAAAAAAATTCAAATTTTCGGGGTTTTCCGGAATTTTCCGAGTTTTCCGCTAAGAATTTTCTATTTTTCTATTCGAAAAGCCATTCCGGAACAATTGCACACAAAAAAACCTTCTCCTGGAAAAATTACAAACAACTGAAAAAAAATTTGATACAAATCGGCCCAGCCGTTCTCAATTTTCGATTTTTCCAATTTCCCGACTTTTCCGGAGAGTTTTCCCAAAATTGTCTTTTGTAAAATCCTTCTCCTGGCAATTACGAACAACTGAAAAAAAAGTTGAGCCAAATCGGCCCAGTTGTTCTCAAATTTCGATTTTTCCGTTTTCCCGACTTTTCCGGGGGGGTTTCCCAAAATTTTCGTTTAGAAGAACCTTCTCCTGGCAATTACGAACAACTGAAAAGAAATTTGAGCCAAATCGGTCCAGCCGTTCTCAATTGATGAATTACTATATACATTTTTGCCACCATTTTTATATATATAGATTTAATAAAGTCAATTACCCATATCTAAAAATTCAGCTTTGCTAAAATGACGTGAAAAAGTCGCATTTTTTGACACCCACGACCCCCATACGCAGACGTTGATTTTTGGGATCATTAGCTTAGGCTGCAGTTATAGCCATCAGTAAAATCCATCCGTAAAAACACGAAACAGAACACATTTAGCCATAGCATATCATAGGAATTCAGTGGAATACCTCGTGAAACTGGTTGAACAGTTTAACAGAAAAAGTTTTTCGTACGGAAAAATAAAGAAATTCCTTTTTTAGAAAATTTAAAGATCAATTGCTTAATTTTTTTTGACGAATTAGTTTTATAATTCAAAAGCAACATTTTAAGACCAAGATTGAGTTCAACGATTGAGTTTAAGTGCTCCAAAAAAGTGAAACAATTTTTTTACGGATGCATTTTCCTGATAGCTATAATAGCAGCCTTAAAGGAGTGCACGGTATGTAGCACGCCACATACATATATATATGTGGCTCTGACGTAATTTTGACGTCAGCGAATAGTCCCAATGGGTACATGCCGTATACAAGCTTTCTTTGTGCACTCTCTTTTGACGTCAGACATACCGTATACATACTAGCACCTAAGTCTGACAAAAAAAAAAATAAATTAGCTTCGCTAAAATGCCGTTGCATAAGCGTTCATCAGTTCTCCGACTATAATATGCATTTTCGAATGAAGAGATATACTTTTTAAATTTCTTCCTGAAGTTATAGGTACCTACTTCACTAACGGACCACACAAATAGTCCCGACTAGTTCTACGTGAAGCTGTGGGAACTGTCGAATACTTTAAGTCACGATTAACGATTTCAATGTAGTCGCACATGTGGCTTAAGCCGGATGACAACCTTCTCCCTTGCAATCCTTACTTGGTCCTTCCTTAAGGCTTTCATTTTCCTTGCCACCCGTGCTGTTAATCAGGAATATCGATCCTATGTTAACTGTTAAGTACCTAATGTCTCAATTGCGCAGACATTCTCGGGTATAGTTTAACTGATGACAACAGATGCATTTCTATAAAAATTACAAGTGTTGTATTACATATCAGCTTTAATTTTTTTTATTTGGGATTTCGGTCCTTTCAATTATTATTACTCATAAATCATAATCCATTAAGTTAAGAGTCCATACAAGTGATGATCTCCTAATTTAATAATTGTATCGACTAAAATTCATTATTTTAATTTAACGTAGAAAACAATAATAATAATTAACAAATCATTTATTTAACTGTTCATCCGTTTCAATCAATTTTATTTCCATATGAGGAGATACCATGCGAATTAGGAAGGAGATACATTTAATCAATTTAAAAAAAAAAACAAAATTACTTTTATGTCAAACTCATAGATTAGTATAATTATATATCTTCAAAGCTTTTATGCGCCCCTATTTGGAATTAAGTAATGGGTGCGTGGGTTACAATCATTATGTGAGCTCTGAGTTGCTGCTCAAGACCTTGGCGGCTTGATAACTTTACTAGCTGGTGGGGGTATCTTACAGAAGCCAGCCGCATCAAATACCGGAAGTAATTCACGAACACGCCCTGGAATGCTGCCATCTAACATTCTATTTGCGAAAAATAAAGCAAACAAGAAAATGTCATAATCAAAATAAACGTTATTACGCTGGCATTGGTAACCTTCGCTTGTATTCGATTTTTGCGCCTTTCATGGGAATATTAGCTTCGGTCGGGAAGAAGGTGGCGTCATAGAAATTCAACCCATTTTGTAGCAATATATTATACTCATCCATTGAGGCTAGAGTGACACGGATGACTGCCGGCGCAGTTTCCCTCTTAATAGTATGTCGTTCAATTTTATCAGCGCTCACCACCTCTGCTTTGGGTGTAGCATTACCTGGAGAATAAGAAGAAATGGATAAAAGACCAACTCTGCAAGTGATTCAAGGTTAAGTACACTTGCCATCGGCATCTTTATCAGTTGGAGGTGATGACGAATGATGAACATGTATCCTCACAACTTCGACTACAGACTCGAAGCGATAGAGAGCATGTCTGATGTCTTCGACCGGCAAATCTTCGGGAACATCCAAAACGTATAAGGTAAACGTTTTTCGTGGTCGGCAAGGAATGGCTATCTAAAGAAAAACAAACATTTAGAAATAAAGCGAGTGTATGATTTTATTTAAATATAGTACATGAGGGTTATTTTTGAATGCATCTATTTAATTTTGTTAAATTTACACAAGAAGAAGTGCGCTGATATAACGAGGGGCTATTAAAAAATAGAGACTTAGCAAAAGAATCTGGAATTTCAGGAAATCTATAGGCAAGCAACGATTATATATGTTATAGGTCGACGTGCATTATATCGCAATGGCGAGTCATAAGGTTAAAAATTGGCTTTATTAAGACATTCCTCTGTTATTACTTTTCAGTTCGAGGATCTCCTTGCCCAGGTTTTAAATGGGTTTTCTACACAATTTTTGATGCCTGATGAAGTTAAATTCAGTTTAGACTAAAATTCGTAAGATTATCTTAAGAGTTGTATGAAAACAGAGCCCTTATGTTAACGCTAAAAACATACGAATTTCAAAAACGATAACTTGACGCATAAGACGTTTAATTTATTTCTACTCGTATATCATAAACTAAAACTTTTTAATTTTTTAATTTAGAAGCTAAATCTCAGCTTCTATTCCATTCTCGAATGGAAAGTCGCATAACGAAAAACAAGAAAAACTAGGTATGGCTTGTTTAATGATTATTAAGATCAGATTAATCTATGGACACTTAAATATATACGCTCAAAAATAGTCTGACAGACACCGCACGGCGCCACCCCTCGCGAACGTCTGACAAAGAACCGAGAGTATAAATGTCATGGAAAAGATTCTCAATTCAACTTTTCGGACTCGGCATAACATTGTAGGTCCCTGCTTCCATTCGTCCCAAAAAAAAAAAGAACTCACACAAACGAATGGTTCTGAGAAGCTAGGCCTGGGTGCTTATAAGTACATATACTTTATTTTGTTAGCAATTTCATATTAACCATCACCCGTCTCAAAAGTGTAAGTATATTTTGCACATCATGACATTTTCACACACATGTGCGTATTGATTTTGTGTTGTGAACTGTAATTTATTTATACCAATTGAAGTTTTTTAGCTTTAAATTTCTGTATTTAGTATGGCACACGTCTAGAAATTATCTTTCGCTAAATATACTTACACTCTTGGAGTAAGAACTCTAGTGGAAAAATAAAAAATAAAACTTTTATTTAGATATGTTTTAAATAAAATTTGATCAAGGATAGTGCCGAATGAAGGAAGTACAAAATTTGAGGTTAGTTCTAGAAAATGTATTAACTTATTTTGTGTGTTTCGTAGTTAAACGTTCTTAAAATAATGAATTAGTTCTATTCAATGAAGTAGGTACTTTACCTATACTATTTGCTTTCTCGTTTGTGTGAAATTATCCTTTACAAAAATTTGACAAGATAACCCAAAAGTACCTACACATTAAACATTAACTAAATTAAATAAATTAAAAGTCAATTGCACTTAATAATTATCCTTGAATAATATAATACATTTTTTTAATGTTGAAGAGGAAACGGAGTTTGGTGAACTTTTCTTTTCAATACTTTTATAAGTCTCAGAAAATTAGTTGTGGATAACTATTTAGCGCAGTTGACACACGGCTTGAATTTGGAAAAAAAAACCAACAGAATCGGAAATTTAGTCCTTCAATAAAATTCGGAATAAAGCAAATTAAAGGTTTAAATGTATTTATGTATAGATACTAAGAAAACCGAGAAGCCAAAATTTGACTGGCATACTAAGGAAAAGTTAAATATGTATGTTTGTGTTTTAAGGTATTAAGGTTAGACTGCTTGTCCAAAACTCCCTTGTGCTGCCCTTTGTGTGTACCTTTTCTCGGTCGGAGTCGCATACAATATCCTCGCACCGCACGAATGAATAGTCTAAGTCTACCATTTACATATAGCCCGGTACATAAGGTGTGGAGGTGAATTTGTTTGTTAAAGGGACGTGAAACTAAGCACAAAGGTTAGTTTGTGACTCGAAAACGGGTATAGACTATACATTCACACAATAGCTATGCATTTTCGTTGCTTAATGCTTACAGGCACAGGCTTGTTATGCCGCTCTCTCTCTTATTTATTTTTTTGCCAGCATTTATGGAAAAAATTAAAAATAAAGGACAGCATATTTTTAGATTTCCTAAAAGTGGAATTTGTGACTTTTAAGGCTCTACAATATAAATTGTAGAATTGCATAGATAAATACTTTACATTTTGATTTGAATATCAAATACTGAACATATAGGATGCTCATGTCCGTTTGGTAATACTTATAAGCCATTAAGATTTAAGGTGCGCTTTACATTATTTAATTCCAATTTTAGTTTCCACTAAAGGGACTCCCAAACTCGGCAAACATATGACATTTTGACCAAAACAGCCGAAAAAAAGGACAACTGTCCTTAACACCATTATTAAAATCAAATTGGTCGAGATTTCTACGCTAAATTAACCATTTCGACAAAAGGCATCGGATATACAATTATACATAATGTATGTCTATGCAGCTATACTTATGATGTGAACACGGAATTAGAAAAGACCGCAGTGGATCAGGGGTTAGTGTGCTGGACTACTGTGCGAGTGGTCTTAAGTTGTATCCCAGAAAAACACAACTACGTCTGACAAACATCCGAGAGTATGCCATGAAAAGCTTCTCAATTCAGCCGTTCGGCATCAAAATTGTAGGCCCATTCCATTCCTCCCAAAAAATGGAAACTCCTACAAACGAATGGTTGTGAGAAGCTAGGCTTAAGGACTTAGGGTGCCTAGGCCATATAACCTGTTGAGTCATATGTTAATTTATTTAAGTAGAAAAGGACCTCAACCAACTGCTAATAACACGGCTATTTGGAGAAATTGAATTAATATATCAAAAAACACACTTTCTCAGTTATTTTCACTGTCCTTTAAAAATATGTATTAGTTTTTAAACCTTTATACGATGTAATTTACACTTTTCACACCTATCCATTTCACAAACAATTAAGTACATAGTTTTTATTGTATTTAACTTATCCGCGACTTGAACGATATCAAAAGCTCCTAACCTTCTATGGTGCTAGGTATAAGGTAATCCAAAATCATTGGTGCATTCAACCAATTAATATTCCAACACTGGTGCAGATTATATGCGTTATATGTAGGTAGGTATAATATTTTTCTTTTTTAATAAGTTAATAATGAGAATAACTTAGCACATTACTTTTCGATAGAATCTTGCTCCGGTGACTTTATGGAATCCCTTCTTGTATATCGACTGATAGTCTTCCGGATGTGAAAACTTAAAAAGAATACCAGTTGCGGTCTTAGTCAAACTAAAACAACCCTTGAAACTCATATTTTCACATATTTTAGCAGCACGGTCCATAGACAATTCATAGGATGGTGTCAATAAAAACGCTCCTAAACGTGTCCAATTTGGAAGATAACACACAATTTTATTTTGAATATCACTAAGTGTTGCACGATATCGCCGCTAGTTACCTTTAGCCAGAAAGTTATCATTCACAGAGACTTCTGAGTCGGTATCATCATCCCGTTTATCTGTCCACTTTGGTTCAGAGGACAATTTATGGGCTGCCATCTTACTAATCAGGCTCGATTGTGGCCGAATACGTGAAAAGTCATTCTTTTCCAATTCGATATCCGAGGTATTCCCCAAGTATGACATTGTGAGGATTAAGCACTTTGTTTTATTTGTCCAAACAATTTATAAGAAACCCGAACCACAATTAAAAAAAATAGTCCACTATAGGTGAAGAACCTTAAACTCGATCTAAGACTTTTTTTCAAACACCACTCAGTTTTATAGGGGACAGAAAAAAATGCTTCATCGCAAAAAAAAACAACAACAAGTAAACCGCCCGCTACAAGTACCTATATACGTTAAATTTGCTCAAGATACGTTTATACTTGGTCGCTAACTTAATAACTCTTGAGAGGAGACGTCGATGTGTATATTTGTCTTTTAATTTCATTTAACAAAAGTCGTTACAAATAAACCGTAAAGGAACAGATGAACGAGAATTGTTTTCGCTTGATTTGTTTTGTGACATCTCGCGACATAAATAGAATTAGATACAAGATGATGCTAGCTAATAAAAAAATACGCAATTTGATTCCAAAGCGAATTAATAAAATACTCTTCTATACAACTGAATCAAGTAAATTGGGTTCATCGCTTATTACAGTGCCATTTTGAAAAGTAAAACCAATCGACTGGTTCCCGTTTCTTATAAGGTAGTTTCTTCGTGTGTATTTGTTTCTACAGTTAAAGAATCACAAAATAATAAGAACAAAAATTTAAGGTCGAATAAATAGACTACATCCGTTCTCCTCCCACGACTTGGTATCGGTTTGAAGTGGTTACTTTTCGCATACTCCAATTAAATAGTTCATTATGAGAGTACATCGGCTATAAGTAAATTTGCGAACTTGTTTGTACATATTTGAATATCGATATTGTAGTTACTTATGGGTTAGTGGAACAGAAATCGGTGCATTGAATAAAATATATTTTCGATTATCTACTTAAAAGAAGTACGGTTAGAGCATGGGTCACTGAACACACCTACTAAAATAATGCAATGAATGTAAGATTAATTGAATTGGACGCAAGGTGGCTCTAGGAAATAATGCCCCTAAGTGGGCATATATTTCATTATGAAATACAACCCCTATATCAAAATGAAATAAAGACCCAAAAGTGGGGCAGGTTAGGAAAATCCCATAGCAATCGGAGAAATAAAGGGTGTCCCATATTTCACCCAAAATTTGAATTTTGCGCTATTTAATAATACAGTGATGCCAACGCTATAAAAGATAACAAGGTGACAGCTGACAGTTCGGGGTTAGTAAACTATAAGAAAGAACAACGCATTTTCATTGTTGAGCAATATTTTAAAAATAGTGAAGGTTTGTCAATCATCTTCATCTTAATGGCTTCATTAATCGTCAAAATTGTCGCATTTGGGGTTCAGAAAACACACGAATAATTGTTGCGAAACAAATGCATCCACAACGCGTGACTGTTTGGTGCGAATTTTGTGCTGGCGAGGCATTATCGGACCATTTTTCTTTGAAAATGCGCATGGTCAGGCAGTAACAATTAATGGTGTTTATTATCGTGACATGATAACCCAGTTTTTAGTGCCTAAATTACAAGATATGGATGTGAGCAACATGTGGTTTCAACAAGACGGTGCAACATGCCACACAGCTAGAGAAACAATTCAATTACTGCATGAGTCATTTCCTAATCGTGTATTCGGCCGTTCTTGCGATCAGAATTGGCCATCGAGATCTTTCGATTTAACGCCATTGGACTTTTTTCTTTGGGTTTTTTTTTTTTTTGAAGTCAAAGGGAAATTGGGAGGTGTGTTAATGAAATTCAGCCACATTTATGCGAAACGGTCATAGAAAATTTCAATAAAAGAGTACATATGTATTTGCCAGCAAAGCCGTGGCGGCCGTTTATCCGATGTGCTATTCCATACATAGCCCCAATCTGTATACTCTATGAATCAATATTTAGCTTTCTAATTAAAAATCTGTATTTTCTATCAAAATTCATTTTGCGTTAATTAAGGGACACCATTTACATCACCAATTGCGTTGTCTTTAAAAACAGAGCTTCGGTGGATTTGGTTTCCCATCTCAAGCCTGGGGTGGGATCAAAGATCATATTCGCTGGAACGTTTTTCTCTATTCGCACGATGTGGCCGAGCCAACGTAACCGCCTTGATTTTTTGTTTATCGCGCTTTAGGCGCCTTAAAGTTTAAGTGACAGGATAAGAGGTCTGAAAAGCATGCATTTCGTTCTTCGCGTCAGAAGTTTTGAACCCATCTGTTTTTTTTTAACTATAGCAACGGTTTCTTAACTCGTCGGTTCTCTACTAGTTTGCCATCCCTGTTATATTTAAGTGTACTTGTAATTATAATGAGTAAGAGGTATGCCTTCTGTTTCTGTTGTAAAATTTGACAACTTGCCGACACCGTCATGGAAACTGATATTATGACGTCGATTACTTCTTAAATTGCGACATATCTCCGCCAAACTTGCGTGAGGTATCTCATCGTAGTTAGTGTTCTGGACTACTGACCGAGGGGTTCACAGATACTATCCCCGGAAAAGATCTGATTACATCCCAATGATTGTGGGAAGCTAGCCCAAAGGCATATTGGAACCTGTTGCGCCAACTATTTTATTTTATTTATATGCGCCGAGTAAGAGCAAATTCAAAACACTTTGGGAGAATCGGTTAATACAAGATAACATCATGAACATGCTTTTTTCCAACATGTTGGCGTTTTCTACTATAAATTCTGAATAACTTTGCTTGCATAATATGCATTATTGTCAAAAACCAACGAGCCTTACTAATAATCATTATTCTTCTTCATTTTAAATATTTAATAGGTTACAATAGATAATTTTACACGAAATTTATTTTTATTCTGAGTTCGTACCATTTAAACTGGACCTTACATAATGATTATTTGTACCATGCATTGAGTTTTCGAAATTGTATTTTAAAATTTGCGAGGGAAATTCGGTAAATCAACGAATGACAGTAGTTTATGAAATGAAACATCAAACTATTTATTCATAATTTACCGGCTTCCTACTTAAACATTTGAAAAGGAAACGGAAACGATTGTGTGTACTAAACGTTACCATTCACAATCACGAAATTTCATTTTTGACAAATCGAACACGACTGCTGTCAAAATATTGCGTTCAGCTGGTAAAGGACTGACTACCCCTTCGTTTTCACAGACAGGTCAATCAGTCAATTGACTGATTTCTCTAGATTGGCTAACGTTTTAAATTGAGCTTTTTACTAGAAGTTGGTGGAATATGTCGCGAAATTAAGACTCCATGTATGAGCTCATACCTGCGTAGTGCACGACAATAATTTGTTTACTTAAATATTCTAATTGCTTTGCCGGGTAAACTAACCATAACCTTCCGTCTGTCTTTGTTTACAATCCTAATCTTGGTGAAATATAAAAAAAATCCCCCAGCCATCGCCTGACTAATGCAGAATCGCAGTGATATTTATAGAGAATCTAAATATTTCATTTTAGTATTAATTTCAATTTTAATTCTGTGAAAATATGGAAAAAGAAAGGTAAGTTGATTGGCCTTTGTTCAATTCTATATTAACTTGTATATTCTAGATTTTCTTTGCTCCTGTTAGATCCCAATGAGATCTATTTCGAAGACTTTTCCGTGGATCTACTTCCGCAACAAGACAATAATACAATCAATGGCTCAAGTCCGATTCAAGGTCGCCTTAAAATGTGTTCCAAATCACTGGTTTTCGAGCCCAAAAAGAAGCAAATACCATTAATTAAGGTGTACTATAACAAATGTTCGGATATATGCGATGATGCCAAGGACAATCAGCGAAATTTATTACATATTAGGTAAGCTTTACTCCAAACAAGGTGGTTGTAATTTAATTCATGTTTTACGCAGGTGCAGCCAGTATGTGGAACTATTGGAGAACAATGTGATTGCTCCGTACAAATTCATAACAAAAAACCGATCTTTTATGTTCAGTTTTCACTATGTTCAAGTCGGTGATAATGTGGTGCCCCTGTGTCAACAACTCAGACGCGCATCCAGCCTAGGTTCCACCGAACAAAATAATATGGTAAGAAACAAAAAGCCATATCTATCAATCAGAACTTGTGTGGACATTTCCTTGAAGATTGCTGCCATTGTATTTTCGCGACACAAGAGAATCAAGTTCGATCCACTTTGGCTGAATAGCATCTATGAGAGGGTTTTGGTTGAGTATAATGTCAATGAAGTGAGTCCACTTGTGTTGAATCCTGGACGAATTTTACTTACGAATTCATGCATTTACCTGCAGCATTACAACAATATACGATCAGTAGGATACATTTTTATTTAGTCATTGAGTCTATGTACTGAATTGTCATATTTGCAGGAACCTGTGATAAACATCAAACTTGGCCTTATTACAAGCTTCACAAAACGACGATACTTATTGAGGCACATAGTAAGAATCGTAGGTGCTTCTATCGACCTTGCAATACATTTTTTCTATTTCAGGGATTAGAGATTAACTGGGAGACCAATCAACACTTGTATGTTTCGTTTAATAATGTAGCAGACCGTAATAATTTTATTTTATTGGTTGAGGAGCAATCTGATTTTAAGCCGCCAAACATAGAACCACAAAGCATGACATTGAAGTGGCAAAATCGCCTGATATCGAACTACGACTATTTGCTATATTTGAACGGGTAAACAGGATATTATATTTAATTGCAATTAATAGCTAACCAAAAGATTTTCTCCACAGACTGGCGGATAGATCTTTTAAGGACTTGACACAGTATCCAGTTTTCCCATGGGTAATCGGTGATTATACCTCGGAAATATTGGACCTCAACGACCCAGGAGTCTATCGCGATTTGAAGAAGCCAGTTGGAGCTCTAAACGCTGAGCGATTGCAACGACTCCGCGAGAGATACGAGGAAATGGACGAACCGAAGTATGTATTGAGTTATTGAATACAAATCTTTTTAGTTGGGCTAATATCAGACGCGGCTAATTAATTACGGGTATTATAGTTTTTGCAATGAAAGATCCTAAAGATTCTATGACATTTCTGTCGTTAAATGGTCGTTGCATTTGTTTCTGTTATTATTCTATAAAATTTGTTAAAGAAAACTTCTTCCGCCGTCTAATATAACTATGTGTCTTGACGCCACCTCAATTTTCAAAGTTTGGCTATATCTTTGATGAATAAAAGCCTAGAGTTCACCTGTTTGCTCCTACTAACTGAAGTTTCTATTGCTTTTCGCTATTCCTCAGGTGGTAGTCGCAAACTTTGTCTTATTGGAACGAGAGAAGGTACAAGTCGTGTACTTTTGGTGGCGCAACAGGCGGTAGACACCCTAGGTCTAGCTTCTCGCAACCATTCGTTTGTGTGAGTTTCTATTTTTGGGACGAATGGAAGGGACCTACAATTTTATGCCGAGTCCGAACGGCTGAATTGAGAAGCTATTTCAGGACAGTCATACTCTCGGATGTTTGTCAGACGTTCGCGAGAGGTGGCGCAGTAGAAAAAACCTTAAGATGTAATTTGTGTTTTTCCGGGGATTGAACCTGGGATCCCTCGCACAGTAGTCCAGCACACTAACCACTACCCTACTGCGCCCACAGTGTCCAGTATTGGTTCCTCTTAAACGAGTCCAGTCGTCTGGCCGATAGCGTTATTTTGAATGCTGCTTAGTGAAGTCAAGTTCCACCGCTAGGTGATTCTCAATCTGTATACTAAATTCATTACCAATTCATATCCTGAATTTGAAACACTTTTTGGCCAAATACTGTGCTTCCTCTTCTAATCTTTGAAGCGATCTTCTCGTAAATTTGACTAATTTAAACGTTTTGAAGAGGTTGAAATTGAAAATATTGTTAAAGATATAAAGAATCTGTAAAGATGTAAAGTTCTGTTTGTGTCTGCTGCGAAATTCCTGCATTTTCAATCTAACTTCAAGTTGAAGGTACTGTACAATTCCAGGTACCTCTATGGATCCCATTACTCAACACCAGGTTTCTTCTTATTTTATTTAGTAAGTTCATAACTGCAATTCGACATGCTAAAATTAAAATATTTACCGCGATCCTTTAGATTCGCAAATATCCTCATTTAATGTTGTGTTTGCAAAATGGGAAATTTGATCACCCTGACAGAATGTTCAATAGTGTACAGGATGCTTATAAAAACTGTCTCACCAACATGGCTGATTTTAAGGTATGCAATTAAAGTTTCAAGTGCTATAAGGTCTTTTTTACTAAACGTTTTATTTCTTGATAGGAACTAATACCTGAATTTTATGATACAGCACAAGGTGGAGACTTCCTATTGAACACGTATAAAATCAATTTTGGTCAACGGAGTAATGGTACGGGCGTAAATCATGTGCAGTTGCCGCCGTGGGCGAAAAACTCTCCATCACTATTTGTTTCGAAACTAAGGTATTGCTGGTAATAATGACAAATCCTGAAAATGTTTGTAATGTTTGCTGTTCTTTTTTTTTAAGGGAAGCGTTAGAATCGGAATATGTTTCAGCAAACTTACATCACTGGATCGATCTCATTTTTGGGTACAGCCAAACAGGTCCGGAAGCTGTTTTAGCTGATAATGGTGAGTTGAATGAAAAAGCTGTAGTGTAGAAAGTTGAATGGTGTTCTAATGGAAGTAGAACGATTTTTCCAATATAGTGCTATCCGACAAAATTCTAATCAGGTGAACTTAGATGCTCTGCGTCATATTGCCACCGATTTCTATATTTCTATGACGCTGCGACAATAATTAAGACAGCTTTGCTTATTATAACCAACGTTTTTGATCATTTTAGTATTCTTCCACTTGTGTTACGAGGGCTCTGTAGACTTGGATTCAATAAACGATCCTGTAGCTCGTCACGCACTTGAAATACAAATATCCGAGTTTGGACAAATTCCCACTCAATTATTTAGTAAGCCTCATGTATCTCGAAACTCTATAATACAAAGCAAGACTGAAGAGAATCTCTCCGAAAAAGGTACGTTATTTGGAAGTAGTATTGCCTTGTGTTGTTAGTTTTACAGTTCATTTTAGAAAGCAATCCCCATCTAGAATTAAAAGAATTTTATTCTGCCCATAAGGACTCGATAACGTCGATTTTAATAGATGGCGACACAATTTTGTCAACTGCCAAGGATGGCCTATTGAAATGCTACTCGCTCAAGGATAAACGGCAAACAAGGTGAGCTAAATCATTCGTCTCTCTATTCTCATTAAACATTTCATTCCTTTCCAGGAGTATATCATTTGGAAAACTACCAATCAGCTCATGCGTTAAGATGACTGAGTCGAATCTGTTTATTGTGGGCTCTTGGGACAATAACATGTGAGTAGAAGAATGAGATTCATTTACAATTTGTATTTACCATTCCTTGTATAGAAATTTATATAAGTGCAATTATGGAAAAGTGTCAGATGTGATTCCGGCTCATGATGATTCCGTTTCGTGCTTAAGTCTAGATGAAGAGCTTGGAATTTTAGTTTCAGGCAGTTGGGATTGCAGTGTCAAGTAGGGATGACGAAGGCTCCCAATAAAAATATTAATTTATTTTTATTTTCAGAGTTTGGAAAGGCTTCAAGAATCTCGACGATAAAATGTATCGTCTTTCAGGTTCAATGATAGCGGACACTCAATTCGATGCGAATATCACGTGTATTGCTATTAGGAAAACTATTGATTTCTTTCAGGTGTTTATAGCGACAAAGAGTGGAGACATATTCGCCTGGGATTTGCCTTTAAATATCATAGATTTTGTATACATTAGCCAATCGGATCTACGTGTATTTCAGAACCATCCAAGTGAAGTGTCCAGTATTTCAATGAATAAGAGTCAAACCAAACTTGGCTCCTGTAGCAAAGATGGATTAGTTCAAGTAACTGATATGAAAACTGGTATGAATCTGTTTAAGAAGAAATTGAATTCAAGGCCAATGTCGTTGTGTTGGAATGAGAATGATTACCTGATGAATGTGAACGACGATGGATTTATATACATTTGGGATTTGGTGCAAGTCAAGTTATATATTCATGTGAAAATTTTTGAAGGTTGGCACACGTTTTTGAGCTTGAAGAGAGTCTAATTTTTTGTTTGTTTTTGTTTAGGTCCTTCATCTGTTATAGCGATGTCGAATAATGATGACGGACTCATAGTAACCGCTGGGAAAGATGGACGTGATTATAAAATAAAATGTTGGGTGATATCTACTCTATAGGATTCAAGTGTGATTATAATATTTAAGTTAAGACAAAAGTATACAATAATAACATACATGCTATTTACGTACAATGTTGAATTTTTAATGAAACTGAAAAAAAGGGCGAGTTTTGAGTTGTTATATCAATGCAATAAACAAAAACCCTTTGAAAATGCTGAATGAAGTCTAACATGACATAAGCATGACATACGGCGCGCGGATTAATTAATTAATTTAGTCGATTTTTCAGGATGATGGCGGATGAGATCTTTATGGTATATCTCACATTCCCGAAGTGGGGTACTAAACAGGAATATCTACTCTGCTGTCATAATCGTAGGGTCAAGTAAGTGCCTGACCCTCTAGTTTGGGGTTGTATGTGGAGTTAACTATCCAAACGCGGAAAAGTAATAAACGAACAAACCACTTAAAAAAATCTGATGATGTGCTTGTTGTTTCAAATACATAATAATTATGTAGATACAATTCCAACCGATGTTTTTGTTAGCAAAATGTTGTTGTTGTCTCATCAATGACGATTTTGCAAACCGAAAAAATAATCACCCCTATCGTGGAATCCGTCGGAAGTGAGTTTCACTTCGCCCATTCGATTCCCTTTCACTTTCTACTGATATCGTGGAATCCGCCGGAAACGTCTCCTTATCGACACGTTTTTGGGAAAGGTAGTTTCACTGTCAAACGGCTGTCTTTCATTTGTCAATACAAATCTGTAGCTGCATTCGTCAGAGGCATATGAAAAGTTTGTTTTAAAATTGATCTAAATAAAAAATAAAGTGTTTAATATAGTAATGGATACGATAGCTCTATTTTTGGAAGCATTCGAGTAAGAACTAAATGAGCGGCGTTCTCAGAGAAGAAAGCAGGTTAAGAGGAGTAGTGAATGATTTCATGGAATTTCCAGATGAAATCTCTTTTTAGACTGATTATTTTGTGATTTTAATAAAGTTCAATACTGCACAGATTTCCTACAAATATTCGGCTAGATAAAGCAGGTTTTTTATAATGTACATTTTCTTTAAAAAAAAAAATTCTCACGACGTGCAGCAAGCAAGAAAACCTATGAAATCCGCAATGATTTGAATGCGGGTAAGAAATGTACACCCCTATCGTGGAATCCGTCGGAATTGAGTTTCACTTCACCTATTCGATTCCCTTTCACTTTCTACTGCTATCGTGGAATCCGCCGGAAACGTTTCCTTATCGACACGTTTTTGGGAAAGGTAGTTTCACTGTCAAACGGCTGTCTTTCATTTGTTAACACAAATCAGTGTAGCTGCATTCACCGGAGGCATATAAAAAGTGTGTTTTAAAAGTGATTTCAATAAAAAAAAAGTTAATAAAGTGTTTGATATAATAATTGATACGATAGCTCCATTTTTGGAAGCATAAGAGGAAGAACGAAATGAGCGGTGTTCTCAGAGAAGAGTACGAGACAGGTTAAGAGGAGCAGTGAATGGTTTCATGGAGCTGCAGGATGAAATGTGTTTTTAGAATGTTTTTTTTTTGTTTTAATAAAGTTCAATATTGTACAGATTTATTACAAATGTTCGGTTTAATAACGCAGCTTTTTTACATGTACATTTTCTTAAAAAAAAATCCTCACGATCTGCAGCAAGTAAGAAAACCTATGAAATCCGCAATGATTTTGTTGCGGGTAAGAAATGTCATTTTGTTCGGGAAAAATTCGATTTGAACGTTTTCAACGATACAGTGAAACTCATTCACATTACCCACACGGGGAACTGTTCACTTTGCGGATTCGACGATACCAAAATGTTTTTTTCCGTGAATAATTCCCCCCGGCGGATTCCACGATAGGTGTGGTAATTTTGTTCGGGAAAAATTCGATTTGAACGTTTTCAAAGATACAGTGAAACTCATTCACATTACCCACAAGGGGAACTGTTCACTCTGTTCACTTAATATAATTCTCTACACATTTTTGCACGATCTGCATAAAAAACTGTCAAATATTGTTTTTGCCAAATCATTGGAAGCTGCTATGAATTGCCATTAATTCTTACACGCGTGTCAAGCCATCATTAATAACTGTGCATAATATTATAGATACAGTCAGAAAACAACCCAACATATACCAAAAAATAATAAATCAATCAAAAAGACTGAGTCACCGACGATAAACTCCGTAAAACTACATTTCTTGTTCTACCTTATTTACCGTATGAAGAGTCTGCGACAACGCAGTGTACTCTTATATTATTCAGATATGGTAAAATTAAGTAGCCTAATACATACTTCTTAGAACCGAACTTAATACTTTCTATGTATTTGTATTCTTTGCTGAATATTAGAACATTATATACACTATATGAGATGACTAAGTAGCAACAGACTTAAGCTGCTTGCCAAAACAGCCAGAATAAGGAGTTGAATTTAAATCTGGCCAAAATCAAATAAAATAGCAACCACGTGTTGACTTTAGTAACACGTTTTATTAATTGATTAAGTTTCTTTTGTGTAAACGCTCAAAAGCCGTTTCGCAGCTTACCTATAAATATTTATTTTCGACAAAGTGTGCAATAACCGCATTTGGAAAGTAATAACCTAACCACACAAAAAAGAAATATAAACGTAAAAACGCTGAAGGCGTGTGTCAATTTAATTGGGTTATCAATTATCATTTACCTATTTTTGTTTTGGTTTTTTTTTGCGATCAAATTTATGGCAAATCGTATAGGGTATATTATTGTTGTTATGTAACAAAAATATTTTTATTTTAGTTTAGTTTACTTTATGTGCAGGCTTCGAATGCTGGCTTTAGTCCGAACATGTTAGAAGTTAGCGACACTGGGCCTTACAAATAACCATTTTTAAAATTAAACTTAAATATGTTGACGTATTTCGTAGCAGATGATTTTATATGGAAACCAGACTCATCATAACTCCGTTTTACCCGCAACAGTTGGCCACCAGTGAAGGCAAAATCAACTCTTGGCAGCCCCAACGCCATCTATCGTAAAATGCTAATAAATCTATTTTCCGGAAATCGGCCTATCGGTTATCAAGTTATACTTTGCCTGTTTCATTGCACATCTATCTTAGTGAAGTAAAGTAAAGTAAAATCTTCTGCACGCAATTACAACAACTACCTACCTATATAGAGTCTTGAAAGTGTCAAGCAGTGTGTAGTTGTTGTAATTGCGTGTTAAGATTCTACTTTAATTTACTTCACTGTTCACTGAGATAGATGTGCAATAAATCAGGCCTAATGTCATCGAGTTTCAAACCGAAGGAATTACTTATATAAAGAAGATATTCCCCATTGTGACTTTGTGTTTGGCTGGACACTAAAAATGATAGTAAAATAGTATTTAGTTTAATAACAGCACGATCTCGATTTGAAGTCTCAAAATTGTACAATCTCGGCCGACCGGGTGGGAACATCAAATGTTGACACCATTGACATACTATACATGGACTGCTAGTGAAATGTCAGTTTCATAGAAACCTGCGAGGAAGAATGAAGCAAACTAGCCCTTTTGGTTCAGTGCGGTGAAAGTATGAAACCTCTGCGCGCCATTGCTATTTTTTGCATAGAGCACAGTGCCATCCATTGTAGAAACATTGCAACTGCGCAAAATAACGATATATTCAAATTATTTCGAACGTTCTGTAACAGATGGCACTCTCAGCACTCAAACAAAATCGCACGAATTGCTCGATGACATTTGAGTGTCTTCGTTTCTCTCCGTCGTGAACCAAAAGAGCTAGTGCTTATTTTTACTTCAACGAAATATTGGCGGCTTGCAGTCCATGTATTATGTCAATGATTGGACCTATTTAATAGGGTATTGAATGATTAGTTTTATATAGTTAGTTAAATTTACCATGTGCTTTTCTTATTGCCTGCGAATCAACATCACCATTTTTGAATATTTAATTAAACAGATGGATTAATTAAATTATAACCAGATCTTCTATTGTTTATGTGAAATTTGAAAAAAAAAAAAAAAAAAAAATACAAATAAAAGAATGCATTATTAGGCGGCTTTTAAATGAACACACATATCTTATTATCTTACTTCGTTACCAAGTAGATTTTACTTTTATATGTCACTCAAACTCAATACTGTGTTTGCTCACGTAATTAGAATATGCTTTTAAAGACTTCGGTTCAAACTAATGGATATACCTACAATAATTTTACTACAGCTTAAACTCACAATTGAAACAATGACGTTTATGTGTATTTATTAGTAGAGAATAAACAAAGTAGACCTGCTCCTATATTGGATGATTAAAATAAAAAAAATAACTGACTCAGAAGATCCGTAATAGGCACCCTAGCTGTAGATTCCACAATCATTCGTTTGTGTGAATTTTCATACTTGGGACGAGTGGACCTAGAGTTTTATGCCGAGTTTGAATGGCTGAATTGAGAAGCTTTCTCAGGACAGCTATGCTCTCGGATTTTTTTTGGACGTTCGCGAGAGGTCGCATAGTTGAAACAGCGTAAGATGTAATTTGTGTGTTTTCCGGGAATCGAAGCTGGAGCCCGTTGAGTTGCTCACAAGTCCGGCACACTCACCAAGTCACCACTGCGTCCACTTGAACGATTGTTCTACAAAATTACGATTAAATTCGAAAGGTGACAATTCAATTAAAAACCATTTGTTAACATTGACCTTTAACATTTTGCAGGTTATAGGGAATAATTTTATTGTGAGTTCGTAACGTGGACGATAAAAATGGTTATTAATCAGTTATTGTCTGCAATAATCAAATATGTAGTGTGATTACTAATGAGTAGCTTCGTTTGCGGAAGGCACACGTCCTGCTTCGCACACGACGCTTTATGCTGGATTTACATTACCACGCCACGCAAATTAGCATGCCTTCGTGGTCTCACTCTTACATATCATTAGCCCTGACTGTAGGAAACGGATCTCTCTCTCTCTCTGAAGTCATGCAAAATTGCGTGGTGTGGTAATGTAAATCCTCCATTACGCATAACGAACTTGTAGTTGAATTTAACTATGATATTCTCATCAGAACAAGAGATTTCTAAGTGAAATTATTATCATGTACCTCTCTAGCTATTATGTACGTATACAAAATGATTTTAAATACATACATATGAGTGTATGTATCAGCAAACGGCCCTAAATGTTTACTAAACTGTTGAGAACTGATTTAATGTACCTCTCTAGCTATATGTATGTATACAAAATGATTTATACTGGAACTTAAGTCAGTATGAGTGTATGTATCAGCAAACGGCCCTAAATGTTTACTAAACTGTTGAGAACTGATTTAATTTGGTGAACAAAGTTGATGACTTTCCAATCAAGTGATAATCCAATCTCAATGTTATGCGGAACCTTTTAAAAATATTAATCTTTAAACATGGCCATAAACGTCTTTGAGAGTACCCAATTGTCTTGCCCCATGGGAAAGACATTATGCTTATTAAACTTCAACATATTAATACTTGTCGTCCCTTCACCCAACATAATTAATATTAATATGCGTTGACGCATTGAAATTAATACAATTGGTCACATAAGATCAAGAATGTAAAACAAAATCATGCTCCAACCATATAAAGTCTGCTTTTGTTTTCCTACAGGTTTTTTTAGCTCCCTCTTGTGATTTTTTTCTTCTCATTTGACACTGACATTGTCGCGAAGTAGTTTATGGTTATTATTAATAAGGCTCTTTGTCTTGAAAAACAGAACATCTCGCTCTAGCAGTTGATCTAAAATATCATTTCCCTTGAATAAGAAAAACTACCGTGCGATCTCCGCTACATTGCAGCTACAAAGCAGCACCATCTGATATAAAATCAGAAAAGTGTAAGTTAGCCACAACATTGAGAACCAGCACAAACCGGACTTAATCGAAATATTGCAGACGTAGAAACACTCATCCAAGGCCTACACCCTGGAAACTCGTCACATAATTAACAACAAACACAATAATGGACATTAGGCAGGACGTGGATATTCTGTGTACTGATTACTTAATTCGAAATTGTAAACTATTTTAACCGTTCCCTCGAGTCAGTAGAAGGTTAAACTTATCACACCATCGAAATGGTAAATTGCAATATCTTAGATTTCTTCTGTTTCTATTCGTTTGATGTTTCTAATCTCTAATTATTCATAACTACATTTGATCAAAACAATCCAAGTAATAACACTGCATCTATGAATGTAATCAAGTACATATACCACTAACTTATAAGACTCCTGCCAATGATCCAATTAAATGACAGCACAATTTCGTTAAGACAAATGACCACACAAAAAGAAAATTTTACATATCCCTAACTTTTTAACAATTTACAGTCTAAAAAGCATCTATGTAGTATGAAATGAAATAATTTATCAGAAGACATCTAAAAAAAAGTACGTATACGCCGTAGTGAACACGGGACATTTCAGCGGGAAGAAGTCTTTATGGTGTACGCTTCGCATTAAGACTAAATCGGTTCAAAAATTTGAAAAGAAAATTTTCTCACTCGTTTTCTCTCTCCTTTCGAGTGAATTTAGCTATGTACACATCATACATACATAACTATATTCGAAAATACAACATTCAAACACCAGTATGTAAAATTGTCTAGTCCTATAAGAAATTAATTCTTTTTAACACCTCTACAGAGTGTTCATTGCTTATGCTGTCGATGAATACGAGAAATAATATCATGAATAAACACAAATACTATCGCATTCACATTTTTTCATTCATAAATATTCGCAATACACTAAGGCCTCGCGTGTCCGAAAGTGGTTTGAAAATCTTTTACGAAAGTTAATGCTCCAACAAGACTCTTTCAAAATGTCTTCATATTTAAATAATGAAAAGAAGACATTTAATAAAAAAAATATGGCAGGGTGTGTTAAAAAATGTGAATTATTCAAAAAATAAGCACCATAAGATGCACAAAACATTCTTTTATGCACACGCGTAATATGAAATTTACATACACGTAATTTAAATTTAAACATAACTTACTTGGTTGAAAGACCAAACGCGCATTTTGTGAGAGTCCTAAAAAACATGCTAATTCAACAAACTATAATCTAATCACGTCATCCACTGTTTTGACTTTACCCGAAGTGTTCACTCCTCATCATTTTCTCTAATTTTTAATTCAAGTTTCAACCATAAAATATATTCAAATACCTGCCTCGAGAAAGTAAGTTTTAAATAAACATTATTATTGAACCAACAACAAGTCAATGTTAAAGCACACAAAACCCAAGAACCGGACGAATGGAATGAATCCGCAATCAAAACATCGAAACCCTTTGATAGTGATTTATTAGTAAATTCACTGTTTTTCTTGCGGAGCCCACTTACCACTAACAAAATAGATTCGCCATATTGTCTGCAAGAGAGTATTTATTTGTTTCCAATGAAAACAGTCATCGGAAATATCAAAACCATAATCAAAAAGACCGTATCCACCACTACTATCATGACCGCCAGAACAAAAGGGATATGTGATAGAAGAGCTAACATATTGGTAAATGATTTAAGTGGTTCTAGATCGGTGAGAGAACTAACACATCATTCGCAGATAGATGGTAGATTAGTATCTTGTACATAATATAATTTGTATATAAGTTTAGTCAGTTTCAGTTACCATCTGGTTTCTATCTCTTCTTTTTTATCTGCATTTTCTTATACTAATCAATATTGTTTTATGGAAATCAAGGTGGGGGCATTGATCAGATAATATAATATTAAGAATATTATATAAAGAAAAGGCGAAAGATGTTGGACATGCTATTTGTAATTTAGAACTTGAACGGTATACATTCGTTATTTGGATTTGGTGAAAAAGTTTTCTCTTAATTTAATTTTTTGCAATTTTTTTCTTAAATTTAATACAAAAGTGTTACAATATGCATAAAATTGTAAGTTGTGTGTGCAACGTATTGACACGTTAAGTAATATTATGTGGAAACTGTTATAAAGTGCTAATTGAACGTGAATAGTGTTAAATAAATATTTGTTATAAAGTGTACTTGGGTTTTGTTAGGGATAAGGATAAGGAATATCGATGAAAATTTAAATAATGCCACAAGATTTTTAAATTTTTTTATTAATAAATGTGAAATATAGGAAAATATTTCGGTTGTAATATCAAACAATTATTTTTAACGTCCAAAGGATTTGAGACGAAAACTCTGAAAGAGAAAAATAATTTATGAAAAATATAGAAACATACTTTTTTGAAAAAAATATAGAGTAATAAAGGCAAATTATTTTGACGATTTGAAGTTCGTGAATAACAATGACAGCGTTCCATTGACGGAATAATTAATAAAAAAAACTGACATTTCATCATTCGCGTTGGAGCTCTAGTTCTTTTGTACTTTCTGGTTTGAGACAAAGAGAGGATAAAATTATCAGTCAATACAATTTAATTAAAATATAGACTTGGAAAAAAAGAAACAACAGTGGAGAACTGGAGATGGATGTTGTCGATAAAATTTGGAATGAAATTAATTTAAAGATTAAATTATATTTTTTTCATGGAGCGGTCCTTCAACCATCTGGGATATTATGTGCAGGCGTCAAGCGGTCAATGGAACGCGGGCAATATGAATGATAAAAATTTGTGCTGCATTTTTACAAATGAACAGTAAAACTAATCGAATAGGAAATATTTGTGAAAAACTGTAGCGGCATCCATTTTTCAGCCACGATTCCTTAAATTAAAAATCATTTTAATCTTTCGATTTTTTAAAAGGAAATTTGTAGCGCATATCTAGGAAACTCAAATCAGTTCGCTTTACGTAAATAAGTACATTTGGAACACTAGCTTAGCAATGTCTTATGTGACAGCTAGCTGACGTCAGATGTCATATGGAGGAGGGACTGACTGTGTGAGCAGTCAGTTGATACTCGATTGTATCGAACCAGATGACTGTAAGAAACACTTTGCAGAACACGTTGCTATGTTCCAATTTTACCATACATACAGTTTTTGAAAAGAAATTTTCTATTGCGCTAAATATTATTCTGACACTTATGAAAGTGTTGAAGCAGAAATTTATCTAATTTCACTCTATTTACTTACTTACTTAGATGGCGCTACAGTCCGGGTGGACCTGGGCCTCAACCACGATCTTTGGCTAACCGCCTCCAGTTGCGCACTCTAAGTTGGTTGAGGTCCCCTTCCACATGTACGCGCCACCTAAGGCGAGGTTTTCCTCTACTGCGTTGTCCCTCCGGGTTGGAATCGAAGACTCTTCGGGCCGGTGCGTTGAAGTCCATTCGCTCTACATGTCCTAGCCATCTTAGACCACTGATATGTACTTTTCTAACCAGGTCGATGTCGCTGTAATCAATTGCCTTCATAGGACAAAGTAACAGCGGTTGGCAAGTGTAATTCTTCGCTTGATTTCTGATGTGAGATCATTTTCAGAGTTAATAGCAGAGCTGAGGTAGACAAAGTCCCGAACTATCTCAAAGTTATAGCTGTCTATCGTGACGTTCTGACCGATTCGTCAGTGTTGTGTGTCCCTTTTTGTTGACAGCATACATTTTGTTTTGCCCTCATTCACCACTAAACCCATTTTTGCCGCCGCTGCTGTACTGATAATTGCTTCACTCTATTAATTAATTTAAATTCAGTATTTTATTTCCTCTTCAACATTCTAGCAAAACTTAAGAAAACGAAAACGTCAAAAAATGAGCCCATAGGATAATTTATTATCTTGCTCCCGGAGCAGGGTCATTTTTTGATAGCTGAAAATTCTGTTTCCACCACGATAATATTAGAAAATTATCCGAGGATACAAATTTAGCGCAATTATTCAGTGTCAATTAATGCACGCGTCCTCTATGACAATTGATTAAAGTTTTCAATTAGCAATAAGTATGTTTAGTGAGACTGCGAACTCCACACAGTACAGGTTTTTGCGTTCTGTGAGTAAAATTGCTGTCTGAAACTGGTCTACTTTACAAAATGGGCAAACTCCTTTACCACTCCCCTACAATCGTATGTCTGCATTAATCCAATTATCCACATCCCTTTGATAATACAAAAAAAAGACAACCTGTAGGTATGTGAGAATATCTTCATAAGAATACAACTATTCCGAAACCAATTAGCTGTTTCAAGGTTGATCGTATTCATTGCTGTTCCAGTTTTGCAAAAACTAGCCGGTAGCTGAACTTGTTGAACTCCTTCCTTTGTTGATTCAAAATATCAAACATCATGCCAAAATTCACATGACATATACACGCTTGTGGAGTTACCACGAGGATCAAAAGTTGTAGATTTTTAATTTGCACATTTTAATTATGTACCCGTATATGCAAATTGGAGATCTATTCTTTTGATCTTTAAATGCTTGGGGACATGGAAGTATTGCGAATCTTCTTTTTTTTTTTAGATTTTGCCAACCTGTTTGTAGAAACGGTTGTCTGTATGCAGGCATCAGTGCGATTCATTTTTGACATAAACGCTTCATTGAAAACAGACACTTTAGGAGATATATTTTTGGCATGAGTGTGATGGGTGCATAATGGGTAATAGGTTATTCGAATACTAGTGATCTTTGATCGTAATAATGAAGATCAATTTTGTTTTTCTATGTGACATAAAAATTCTGACACCTAAAATAAACATCTGAATGGAAAACTATATTTTGTTTGTTCAGAGCTGGTTAAATCTGCGGTTAAATTACCATAGATTTAGTTTAACCCATGATTATCTGTGGTAACTAAAGAGCGTTTGTTCACTTATTTTTTACTTTGATCACCAAACCATAGATTTGCGACAAATCGTTCCAGTTTTCTAGTTTATATGCCAATTCAGTTGTTAGAATTAATCTAGGGTTACAATTGTGACAGCCGCAGCAATGACTGAATAAACAGATTCTAATGTTATCATGCTGGAATAACCGTTGATTAGAGTTAACCAAAGATAAACAAACCTGCCCTAAAAGTATTTAACGGAATGTAAGTGGATTTTCTTTCATTTTTGACACAAGCTTAAGCCTACATAATCCTATTTTGGTCTAACAACTGGCTAGTTTTTAAATTGAACTATGCGATGGTTAACCAACAAATCCATCAGAAAATTTGTTGACGGAGTACTTTGTAGACATTTTGATTGCGTCAAATTGTGTCCAATAACTTAGTTCACATTTCGATTTGTATGTCTTTGAAGAATGTACAGTACATAGTTAAAGTGACGTTAATTAACGATTAAGACGAATAGATTTTTGAATGTGCCCAATTATTCCGGCACATACTGATTACATAATTTGTCAAATGCAAAAAGTTGCCAGATAGTTTGATGAAAATTTGAATACAAGAGTCGATATATAATTTTTTTTTCTCCTGGGATCTGAGTTTCGGATTGGCGCCCTACACGTCAGGGCAATCGAAATGTCAAACAGCACTCTCCCATCCTCTCCGATGACTCAATAGAAATGTGAAAAATGAGTTCTCCGGACACATGTTGGCTGACATAAACGCCAACTAAGATAACTGTTCACGTGTTCAGTTCGGACAAATGAAAACTCAGCAACTTGAAGTTAGAGAGCTGTCAGACATTGTCTAAATTTCATTGATGACTTTTGACAGTCAAAAACAATGGCCATTAGCTCGAATTTGCAATGAATTTTTACGCACACGCCGGTCGTTTAAAACAATTTCCGATTATTCCATCCAATAAAGTTATCACTAAGCCGACATAAAGACACCATTCACATTACAAATGTTTTAAGTTTAATTGGATGTGTTCAAATATGTAATACATAATCAAAATCTTTATTTTTTTTACAGATAATATTCATAAGTCTGATAGCAATGACATGTGCCGGCATCCTTGATACACAAAAGAAAAATGACGAATTGTTTAAATATTCTCCAAATGATATCTACACATTACCTGAGGATGTAGACGATGACAAACCGCCAACTCATTTCAATGGAGAAATTATGAAAGCCAAGACTGAACTTTTTGAAAATATCAATAATGGCAAAAAATTCAAACTACAGTAAGTTACCTATAACATTTGACATATAAATTTATTATTCACTGAATTGAAATATAATTTTTTATAGGCAATAACTATTTAACCTAATTATCATAGAATTGCTATTTTATTATAAGTTTAAACAATATTTATTATGTATTAGATATAGGTGTGTTCTATGAATTTTGCAATCGGCTTTCGGTAATTAATTAGCATATTTTAGTTCGAAACGAGCAGATAACGTATTTGCAAAATTACACTAAAACCAAAAATTAGTAATATATTATATATAAAAAAAACCTGTTTTATTTTGACGCCGAATCAAAGTGAAATGCGATAACTTGTGGTTGAATTTTTAATAGAATCGGCGTGTGTTGTAGTAGACATGCTGTCTCACAGGTGCTGCTGGTTTCACTTCAATTCTGAGACTACCTATCTTATAGTAAAAACAGGATCCAAATCCAATATCATGAATTGATTTTAGATTTATGTGATTACGATTTTATAGCGGCATGTTACTTAGAAAATGCCATTTATTATATAAATGTCAGTGGAGAGAAGAAAAAAAAAACACCACTCCCACGAAAAGTAGTAGGTATAATATAACAATTTTAGAAAGAAATTTATAAGATATTTAGCATTTTATCAAATAGATATTAGTTTGGCGATATTCAAATTAATTCCGGGTTATTAGTATTCAAATAAAAGCGGCACTGCAAAACTAAAAAAGGACTCATTACTTTGACAACGAGGAAGAATATTCAAAGATCATAAAACGAAACATGTTCTGGAATTTAGAAAAAGAAAGAGTACATTGCAGTTGCCGAAACCGGTATTTTATGGATTTATTATCTGATTATAGTTTATTTTTGAAGTTTATAGTTTTTATTTTATTAGTCGTTAGCGCTGGAAATGAAATCATTAAAGATACGAACTTGATCCGTTTAGAAATTAGCTTAATTAAGTTGACTTAATTTAAGATAGCTCCTAGTTTCAAGGTCCAACGCATAAGTGATGACATATTACGTCACCAAATGACGATAGGTTGGCGCCACTGCCCACGCGACTGATTGCTTGTATTGTGTGCGATCTATAATTATGTCTACATACTTGAACTTTATTGATAAGATCAACTAAATAGGACTAACTTGATGTAGAGAACTAGTTCCTTAAATCGGAATGAAAATTAAAACACTAAATAGCGAGTATTTGGTATCACCTAGTAAGTTGTTGCCGCAATTTGAATTAAATCAGCTTTTGGTTAAGTATTTGATTAAGTATAGGGAAATCCAGGCGTGGAATCGGCTAAGGTGATTTTTAATTATCACTAATGTGACAAATGTGATCACTGATCACCAAAAGTTATTTAAAATTTGGCATCACTTGAGACTGACATGTGTCATTATTTGTGTTGTGTATTGTTTTCGACTTGGGTAAAAGCTATTTAAGAAAATGTAAACGAATATAATAGTGGACGCAGTAGCGCAGTGGTTAGTGTGCTGGACTACTGTGCGAGGGATCCCAGGTTCCATCGACGGAAAAACACAAATTACATCTTAACGTTTTTTCTACTGCGGCACCTCTGACAAACATCCGAGAGTATAACTGTCATGAAAAAGCTTCTCAATTCAGCCGTTCGGACTCGGCATGAAATTGTAGGTCCCTTCCAGTCGTTCCAAAAATAGAAACTCACACAAACGAATGGTTGCGAGAAGCTAGGCCTGGGTATCTACCGCCTATATCACCACCTATTTATTTTAAATAAATATAATATGTAATAACCATTTTAGGAATGTAAATGTCTAACATTGTTGTGTATTCCAACTATTTTGAGCAGCCGCATTTTCGAAGAAGAAAGGTCCGATGATGCCTCTAGCCCAAAATCCGCACCGAACAGTCACGCGTTGTGGATGAATTTGTTTCTCAACAATTACTCGTGGGTTTTCTAAACCATAAATGCGACAATTTTGACGATTAACGAAGCCATCAAGATGAAAATGGGGTTCATCACTGAAGATGATTTTGTTGGAAAAACCAGCATCCACTTGTTGTTGATCCAAAAACGATTCAACGAACTCCGTCTTGCATGGTCAGTAGTCTTCAGTTCTTGAGTCAATGGAACTTTGTAAGTATTTCGTGAGAATTCGCTCTAGAGAGCTTTTCGAAATGCCCAATTCTTGACTACGGTGCCGAATTGATGTTCCTGCTTCGATGTTTTCTGTTGAACGACTTGTGACAGGACAGACAGAAATTCTCCCTGAATTTTTTAAATATTCTCTTCACAGTTGATGGATTTAAATCACTATGACGGCCATATTTTGTTCAAAAATTGCGGACTGTAGCTGACAAACCTTAATTATTTTTAAAATATTGCTCAAGAATGAAAATGCGTTTCTCTTACGTATAGCGCTACTAACCCCGAACTGTCAGCTGTCACATTGCTATCTTTTTTTTCCTCCAATGCATACAAGTCATGCAAAATGCTTGGCGTGTGAGTTAGTATGTACAGTGTACAAGCATGGGTCTAATATTTGCTTTATATGGGAGAACTACTTGACTGACATAGCCCATTTTTAATACCAACCTGACGAAATAATACTTACATTACTTTTGGGGACGCTTACTGTCCGGGGTGGACCACGGCCTCAACTAACAAGCCCCTCTAGCCAGCTCGGTCCCTAGCTAGCTGCCTCCAGTTACGCACACCAAGTTGGTTGAGGTCGCCCTCTAATTGTGCGCGCCAACTTTCTTTCTATGTTAGGTCTTTCTCTGCGACGTTGTCCCTCAGGGGTGGACTCAAAGACTCGTCGGGCTGGTGCGTTGCTGTCCATACGCTCCACGTGCCCCAGCCATCTCAGCCATTGTTGACCAGGTCAACGTCGCTGTACAGCCCATAAAGCTCTTCGTTAAATCTTCTCCTCTACACTCCTTCGATACAAACTGAACCGAATATCGTTCGAAGAATCTTTTTCTCAAAACATCCCAGGAGGTTTTCATCCGTTTTCAATAGAGTCCATGCTACTGCACCATACAGCAGGACCGGGATGATTAGGGTCTTCTCCTCGGTTCTATGAGAGATGGCTTTACTTCTTAGATGCCTTCTTAGGGTAAGAAACAGTGATTATTCGTTTGATTTCTGCGCTGATGTCATTTTGCGACGTGATCGTGGAGCCCAATCGAAAATATCTGTAGTTCCATATGAAAAATGGAGTATGTTATATTTATCTATACAACAAGTACACCTAGAACTATGCAGCATTTGTTACATCTCCGCGGAGAATATAAAGTCTATCTATCCACTGTATTATGTACTACTATACTATACACATTTAATAATTCAATAGTATTCTCTAATTTAGTCTAAATGACTCGCCGTTTGTACATAGAAAGAATCACACAATTTAGCGGGTTGTTCCATCGTTCTTTACAATCAAGTTATCTTTTAACTGATTTTCTCTGTCTATGTCGTTTTAAATGTACAACCAGAATTTAACTTCATTTCGTTCTGCCATCTGTCAGTGAATACGGATCTCAAAACTAATCAAAAAGTGTGAATTTGCAATAACGATTCTGCTTTAGGGCACTATTTGGATTTTTTTTATATTCTTCTTAATTATATCGTAAATCTTCTCATATCAATTATAGTTATGATTTAACTTTACACGCCTGTCAATTATGTAAATCGATTTGAGCTCTCCTAGTAACCGGCATCCGGCATTTTTAAAACGATGCGATGTACAAATCTCATAGAAAAAAATCCATTAATTAGCGTAAAATTATAACACCGTCGTCACCGGCTAATTTGTTTTGCAAATGATGGACCTCTTAGTTCCGGAAAGTATATTCGGTCATGATTAAATCCAAGACGATTAGGGATTTCGATGGCCCTTTTCGAATTGGGTTGCTAGTATAGTAGGTATATATGGACATTTTGTTCTTTCATTGTTGTTCTATCCCAAGACCTGATTCGATATTATGAAACTAGTATCTGCTCAACGGATATCTTATTAATAACATAAACAAGTAAGCGTGTGCCGCCTGAAGATAATTAATTATTTAGATGCTATTTTAAGTGTGGGCTTGCATGAAATATTTATGACTATTAATGCTTTGTGTATAAAATAAACCCGGAAAATATTCAAATGTGTTCTCCAAAAAATATTTATAAAAAATTGATCTCGGATTTGCAAAGAAAAATGTGTTTATAATAAAAATAATAATTTTGTTTTTAAATTATCACCTAATTGGGTAGTAATGGGTTTTGCGATTATTATTATTTGATGAATGACATTTTTGATACTGGCTTCTTGCTTAAATTAATTCAACAGGAAATGTAGAAAAATACTTATAAAGTTGTGAAATATGCATGCCCCACCCACGACGGCAATATTTTAATATTTTTTTTTGATTGATATTTTACTGTGAATCTATTTGTAAGGTTCATTGAACAAGGCTTGTTGTAGACAACGTGATCCCTAAGAGCCGAACAAATTATTCTGAGATAAATCTTAATTAAAGCCATCATTCATGAATTGAAGACTTCTCGACATTTGTGGGAAAAAATGTGTACCTACTCAAGGTGATTATTGTAATGAATCTGACAGCTGACAAATTGCCTTAATAAATGATGAACCTTTTCAATTGTTATTTTATGAATAAAATCAATTCCGCATTAGTCAGTAAATGAATTTCAAACTATACCGATCCAGTCAGTGAATTAATTCCAAGATGTTTCGCTTTTATTTGTTTTTCGTGAATTTGTCAAATTATAAAAAAATCCGAATGTGAATGCAGGGAACTTGCATATAAAATGACCATTTTTAGTGTTCGGTTCACAGTTTCTTGCTTTATCGCTTTCCAGACGCGGGTTCACGCTGGTTAAAAATAAAGTAGGCGATGGATGGGCGCGTCCATAGTGAACCCGCTTCCTTACCTTACCAATAATCATTTTTAATCTTCAACTTAAATATTCCGACGGTCACAATGGATAATTTTATATGGAAATTTTCGCCATTGTGACTTCGTAAAAGTTAACCTGACACTAAAAATTATTATTACTACCGCGGAATATGTATTACCTATAATCTTCTAATTTTAAAATATGCAGAATATAGTCAAAAGTTTGCCCTGTCATGAGGAAATATTCAAAATGAGTTTTGTGCTTTCGAAGTAATCTCTTTTCCACGAGATTTGTTAATTTCATTCTTTTTTGACAGTAGTGCTTAATTTTGAAGGTTATAATTTATCAGTCGCGAAAAAACCGCAAAGTAGTTCCTCACGCAATAAAGAGATTGCATTGTGCGCTTTTCTGGACATAGAGGGTGCGTTTGATTTTGACAATATGAATGACAGCACACAATAAATTGGATCAGAGCGATGTTGGAAAGTCGTAAAATAACCGCGTCCTCAGGGCAAACTTCAGTATCTGTAACATCCATTAAAGGCTGTACTCTCACTTCTCTTGTGGTCGTTGGTCATTGATGACCTGCTATACAAGTTAAGCAATTTAGGCTACGATATTATTGATTACGCCGATAACTTGGTCATCATCATTACGGGAACCGAGGCAAACAAAGCTACTTCACGTATGCAATGAGGCCCTTAAGACAGTCCTTGAATGGTGCAACGATGAAAATCTGTCAAAAAATCCTAGTAACAGTAAGGCTGTCATAGTTCCTTTAACAAAAAGAAGAAATCTAAGTTTAGGTCAATTTTCAATAAATGATACGATCAGTCAAATTCCTTGGAGTAATCCTAGATAAAAGACTAAACTGGAACTCCACACTAAATAATAAAAGCAACAAAAGCTTCATGGGCTTGCTGACGTATGTATGGCACAACCTGGGGGATTTCCCCAAAAATCACCCACTGGATCTACACAGTAATGATAACGATAAGGCCTATTATAACAAATGTTTCACTAGTATGGTGGACCAAAGTCAACCAAAAAACCGCCATCTAAAAGCTTAAAAAGGTACAACGTCCTATCCTGTCCTACGGCTGCTATAGAAGACATAGTACTAACACCTCTCCACATACATATCAACAAAGTGGCAATTCGCAATCTGCGCGGTCATAGACCGCATCCCAAAAGGTAGAGAAGCATATAGGCTGGCAAGCAACAGCCAAAGCGGCCTAAAGTGGTATACGGATGTTTCCAAAATGGGGTGGGAGCTGGTATTCATGGGCCAAACCGAAATGTCTCAATACCTATGGGAAAAACCCCTACTATTTTTCAGGCAGAGCTCCATGCCATCAGGTATTCACACGTATTAAAGGCGCTAACATCCATAAATTCATATTCACGGACAGTCAATCAGCTATAAACGCCCTTAGCTCATATATTATTGACTCCAAATTGGTGCTACACTGCTTCAACACCCTCCAAACACTACCAGAAACAAAACCAGTTTATGGTGGGTTCCTGGCCATGAGGGAATTGTAGGAAATGAAAATGCTGATGAACTAGTCAGAAGCTCGGAATCTCTTTTTATAGGACCAGAACCGTTCTGTTCAATCCCCAAATCTGATATAAACTCGGTCATAAAAAACTGGGAACGCAATAAATACATTTCACATTGGGAGAACATCCCGGTCTTAGACAAGCCAAAAAAGCGATACAACCTTCTAAAAAAGACAATATCCTTAATCTACGGAGGTGATATACAAAATTTAGTAGGCTACCTAACAGGTCACCGCGGTTTGCGATATCACCTAAAGAAAATGCAATTAGTCGACCCACCGGAGTGCCGACTATGTCTTGAGGAAGACGAAACAGCTGAGCATATCATATGTGAATGCCTGGCGCTCAGCGGTATCAGAAGGAAGCCATTTTTCAGGGAATACAAACGAATGGTGGTGAGGAGCTAAGCCTAAATTAGCTATACGGAACTGCTGCGCCATCTATTTTTTTTGTTTATAAATTTTCACGTTAAATATTTTGCATGGACAAAATAATTACTTGGCCACTGACTAAGTCAAAAGTTACCATTGTGTACCAACGGTGGGTAAAATCAAAACACACAAAATGTTTAAAAACTGACAGCCTCTTATCAATATTAGATGTTGTCGAATAAGTAAATATTCAAATAAATTATAACCGCCTTTGGTGCATCTTTGGGCCACGGCAATATTTAAAATCCTGTTGTCAAGGCTTAGTCTAATTCATCAGATTAGTAACTAATCATTAGTTTAGCTTGAAAATCATAAAACCAGCCTTACTGACTAAGGTGCATGAGCTCATCAGTGAATACATAAAATCTAACATTCGGCTAATTAACTCTAATATATATTAAAATAAATTAAATAGCGGCATACAAAAATCTATTGATCAAATAAACATTTTAGTACCTTCTAATGGCCTTACAATAACTAACTAATTAATCTAACTAATATTATGACTTTGATTGATAACTCAAAAGCCCATCGGAAGTATCCAATAAATCAGGCAAAACCGCTTTAAAAACAAGTAATACGAGTACCACTAAACTCTACTAATAGTTATTTTTTATACAATATTTTTGTGTAAGCAGAATTTACTTTTATTTCACCCACTCGCTGTTCTAGATGAATATAGTGTTTTTTTTTTTAATGGTTAGCGATAGCCGATAGCGATCATTGTTTATATTTTTTAGCCGGTACTTCTATTTATGCAATTATCGATGACAATACATACATAATTTATGAATATATATTTAAATCAAAGCCGCCATCTGGTTGTTTAAGTTGCGCATAATAGTCATGAAATAGAGTATCAAGGCGATCAGATGATACAGTTTTCAATGAACCAAGGCTGCTAAAAGAAACTATATTATGAGAAATTTTAGAAAGAATATAATTTTGAGAAAAAAAAAAAACCTGGTCACGGTTTTAATTTGTATGTTAATTTTATTCAGTATTCAACCGAGTGCCGCTCCTTTATATTTTACTAAACTAGATATTCTAGTTCTTCTTTTTTATTTAACATAAACAAAACACGAACCAAACTTGTGTATCTCCTACACATTATTAAGATGTTGCCAAAGTTTTAATAATACATTATTTTAATGGTTGTCAACAGCATATATCTACAATACATACATATTATTGTTAATTAGATAATTGATTCTCGGAATGATCGACAAAGTGTATAAGTGGGGGTTGCCAGAATCGGGGTGTTAAATTGTTATTATTAAGGCACGATGCACCTTATACTATTAACAAATTCTAGTTTTAAATTTTTGCTATATTTACTTTTTTATTTCTAATTTAATAAAAGTTAATTCAGTGAAAACTAAAATAATTATAAAACACAACATTAAGAATAAAAATTTAATTTAATTTTAAAAATTTCAGAATCAAAACTCAAAATGGAATCGAAGTGCAACAAGTGGGTAAACTAAAGGACAGTAAAACTTTCGTCGTAAGCGGTCAATATTCATTTACTGGCGCTGATGGCAAACGTTACAAGACTAGGTAAAAATACTGTTTTTAATCGAAATGCCAACAAAATACTTATAGAAGCACTTTTACATTTATTTCAGGTACACTGCTGATGAATTCGGTTATCATCCCAAGACCGAGCTGGATCTTGATATCCCTGATGCCTTCCAAGCAGCACCCGTGAAACAGAATCCCTTCAAATTCTTAAACCAAAATTTAAGGAATCCCGACTTCTTTTCGAAGCCACAGACAGCAAGCATTATAAATACAAATCTGCAAGTTCCAGCTCCAACACCACTAATTGAACCAGCTGGACCATTAAGAGGTAGTGGTCAGAGTGGAGATGACTATAGTTTCCAAGGTCAAGATGATCCCAATTACAATAACCAGAATGGTCAGAATGAAGACAATTACAGCTTACAAAATGAAAATCAAAATTTAAATCAAGATCAAGACCAAGAGAATGTAGATCAGAGGCTGAACGGTTACGTATATGCTCCTCCAACGTAAGGCAATTTTAAAACTGACTTTTTTTATTTTTGGTCTAATGAAATTTATGTTTCTTTTTTTTTTAGGAGACATTATTTGCCTCCTGCACTCGATGAGACGCAATACAATGTACCTTCTTTTATTTAATATACTGTACCTTTAGTTCGTAGTCTAGTTGTATACGTTTAGTTAGTACTTTTAGTAAAACTTGTCATCATTAAGCATAAGTGATAAAAACTGTACATCACCTAAGGTTAAACCTAATTACATTTTTTTTATATCCGATAAATTACGATATTTTATTATTCGAGGAGTTAAAATAATGTGCAATATTTTAATATACCTACATAAATAGTCGTACTACATCTTCACTTAAGAGGGAAGAAATTTGGGACTCTGCTGATTTGCTGGCCATTTTGCTCGAAAATTAGGTTTTTATGCCTTATGTCTTATGTCAGTCACACTCAATCGATTACGGCAATCCGAATTATCCTATCTCCTAAAAATCGAGATAAGGGACGCCATATTGTCTTACATAGAAGTTGTATGCCTATCTGTCATGGGCATGTGTGTCAATTGGGATAAATAATTATCCTCGGATAAGTTTCTGACACTTTATGAAAGTGTTCCAATCTTAAAACAGAGATTTATTATTATCATTAATTGAAATTCAGTGTTTTATTTCCTCTTTAACATTCTAGCAAAACTTAAGCAAAAGAAAACGTCAAAAAATTAGCTTATAGGAAATAGGACGGCATATAGGATAATTTTTTGACAACTGAAAATTCGTTTTCCACGACGGTATTGTCAGCAAATTATCCGAGGATAATTATTTACCCCAATTGACACACGGCCTTAGTATTGAGTAGGACAACTTGCATATATCCATCTTTTAAGAATTGCAAGTTTGTGCTTGTTTGTTGTAAGATAAAGGTAAAAAGACTACTATACTAAACTAGCTGTAGCTGCCCGGCTTTGTCCGTGCTTAGGAATTGTCTATGATGCATAATGACAATGCATATCAATGTTTTAAAAAATTCGAAAAATGCGAATAAATCCATTTCCAGGAATTTTCTTTCTGCCTAAACCTGAGATACAGCAATGCGAACAAAACAAAAAAAGAATCATGAAAATCACCCCGAAGGAATTACATAATAAAATAATATAAAAGATTACTGTGCGTAAGCTCGGTGTTATATTCAGGTCAATACTGATCCATTTTGGTGTAATTCCCATCAAGGTAAAGAGGTAAAATTGTATTTTAAAAAACTCTGTATATTCAATGTTCTATAAATATATTTTTTAACTGTCGACTTCAATGTATTGTAGTTGTAGATCCCAATCCACATCCATTCTACTTATAAAATGCAACGTCCGTCTGTTCGTTTCTCCATAACTCGAGAACCATTCGTAATTTCATGATTTTTCTGTTTAAAGATCTGTGGCCAACTTGGGCCGTAGTAGGGTGGGTGAGAATTGCTCAGAAGTAAAGGGGGTCGTCTCAAGAACCGTTAGCCGTATGAATTTGAAAGCTTATATGTTAATAGATAAGTTGTGGACGCAGTGGTTAGTGTGCTGGACTACTGTGCAAGGGATCCCAGGTTCGATCCCCGGAAAAACACAAATTACATCTTAAGGTTTTTTTTACTGCGCCACCTCTCGCGAACGTCTGACAAACATCCGAGAGTATAATATTGTCATGAAAAAGCTCCTCAATTCAGCCGTTCGGACTCGGCATAAAATTGTAGGTCCCTTTCATTCGTCGTAAAAATAGAAACTCACGCAAACGAATGGTTGCGAGAAGCTGGGCCGCCTTTTGCGCCACCTATTTATTTATTTAACCGTATGGGAATTGCCCTTGATGATTTAGAGTCGATGGCGGAGAATCGAGAGCTATGGATGGTCCACTTTTGAGGGGTTAGTTATAATCGCACTTGGCCTTGGTAGTGCGTAAGAATTATGTTGCCTATTCCCATCAATGTTTACAATTTTTTGTATGATATTGAAACGCCCCTTTGACCAATCTCCAACCTCAAACATTTTGTAAAATGTTTATAACAGGCAATTTGTTTATTTAACAAATTTCTGGTCAAAAACTTACATAAATGTCAGGATATAGTTTTTTAAATAACTTTGTTGTATGCGATGTGCCATCGTTTTGATCGGAGCTGGACATAATTCATCACAGCGAGTATATTTTGGCGCGTATTTAGACGCGTATTTTGAAGCGTATTTCGACGCGTATTTATACTCGCCATTTCACTTACCATTTTCATCACGAAATTAAAAGATTGCACTTTCGTAAGACCGAAATTAAACAAATTAAAACAAAAGTTATGCACGTTAAAAATATATTCATTGGTATTTATTGCTATGAATCAAGTTATTTTTAGTATTCCCTGTTATCAAACCATTGCCACTCTCGGTCATAACTTTGGTCCACTACATAAGTTTGACACCTTCTATTATACCTGAAATGTTTAAAATTAAATTTATACATATAATGAAATACAAATTTTAAATATAAAAACTCACCACCTAATACATGTAATTATTGGAAAGTCCTTGCGGAAGCATTGGGGTCTCAAAATGTTAAAATACGTTATTCCAACCTTATCCGACACAATGGTGTTTGCCCTCTTCAAACAATAATAGAATTTCTCATCGCAGATGCAATGGGATCGCGTAAAATAGCCCGTATTTCGCAGACCAAATTTACTAGATCCAGATGATATAGTAAGTCGACACTTATCATGCGTACGACAACAGCTATCTGTTGTAGAAAAAAATCCAAGAACCTGATCATTCCAAGCTAAGTTTCCGACACCACACCATATAGTACCTGGTTAAGAGTAGGTAGTAAGCAATGTATCCTTATCTTACACGCACTTACGAACCTGGTAGTACTGAATAAAATTGAGCGCCGGTTTTCGATTGGAAAATTTCAGGTGATGTTATATCTAGTCCTTCTGTAGTGACTTTATCAGAAAAATGTTTTTTGTTGTGCGCTATAAGAATTGCTGTAAGATCTGTAAAACAAAATTAACAAAATATACAATTTAAATTTAAATGTTTTGTTTTTTTAGTTACTTGTCTCTATTGGGGAGGGCATAGTCAAATCACTATATGAATCATCATAAATGGATGCACCAATAACCTGTAAATAAATTTGATAGGTAATTTTCGAGTAAAAATATTTTGTCAATAATAAAATAAGGGACATTGTCAAACTGACTACAGACACCTACCCCCCACTCTTGTTTCTGAAGTGAGATTCACTACCAGAATTCCTAACAGGAGCGAATGTGAGAACAAAACAGGAGTCGAAAATACACGCATCCTTGGCCCTAGAATCTGTAAGAACTCCGCTAAGCACGCTTTCAAGAAAGATTGACATTGAATCCTGGAGTAGAACAAACCTACGCTGCGTCAATCTCAATACCTGAAGGCACACAAAAGAATTATGGCTAGAGGTGAGCAAAATGAGACCCAAATTCATGACCGGACTGAGCCGCAAAGATATTCGCATATTACTCACGGCTGGGTATACTGCATGATGATTTCTGCAGAAGCTGTAGGGACGTTAGAAAAAATAGAATCTGTTCGCCACTTACTTTGCGAATGCCGAGCTCTTAAAAACAGCAGACAGAGATAAGAACGCCATATGATTTAAGCAAATTGTACGGCACTTGTTGCTTTCAACGCCACCTGTTTGTTCATTGTGAATTGAATTTAGCCAGCTGCCAGCCAGCCGCTCTCCAACTGGGGAGGAAATCAAGAGTTGTTGCCAGCAGTTGCCAGCAGGTTGTTGTTTTAATTAGCATGTGAAATGTGCCTCAACTGGCAACTACTGGCAACCACTGGCTGCCGGATTTTCATAAAAACGCAACTGATATACGATAAAGTAATTCGTCTACAAAGTATAGATTCTTGGATTCTGTCAATGTAGGAGTAGGACCAAAAAAACTAATTACAATTTACAGCACGATCGCGATAGACCAATACAATCCCATACTAAGGCTGTGGTGTGTCAACTGCGCTTAATAATTATCCTCGGACAATTTACTGACACTACCGTGGTGGAAAACGAATTTATAATCCTAAATTCCTATTCCTAAATTCCGAATCCTATAGGCTATCCTATAGGCTAATTTTTGACGTTTTCTTTTGCTTCGGATTTACTAGTTCAAAATGAAATAAAAAACTGAATTTCAATTGATTAAAAGCGTATAAAAATAGAGAAAGTAGAGTTTTATGTTATTAGCCTAGGATAATTATTTAGCCCAATTGACACACGACACAAATTTACAACATCTAATATATAAAACAGTTTGTCGTAATTGCTGCCCAAACGGTAAGAGCTAGGACAATTTGAAACAAATTTCGAACTCCAAAAGGGGTGCGGGGGGCAACAGGGGCTAACAGTTTAAATGTGAAAATCTTTATTTTTTATCGAATTGATTTCAAACAAGATTTGTGTAGAAATAAAGAAAATTATTTTCTCTGATTTTTTGCTTGGGGTCCCGAGTTATTAGCGACACGGAAAATGTTGGATTCAGTTTTAATGGGGAACGGTATAAGTAGCAATTTATATCTTCTAATACCCTTTTTTCTTATTCAATTTTACTTTGCTTAGCCCGTACTCTTAACAATTAAGTTTAATGTCTTTTTAACAATTTCAGAAGAAACTGAACTCCTGAAAAACGTCTATAGAAAAAAAGAAAAGATAACCGTCAGAAATGATATTTATTTATTTATCCTCGTTCCAAGGATAATTGATGACGTCAATTTTTTTTCAATTATTCACCATGATGCAGTATTAAATAATTTTGTTGTATTTCTACGCTATATTTTCAAACAATTCTTACACGAATTTAGACTCACCTCATTATTTGTAATCTCCCTATCAAAAACGATCTGACTCATTGCCCTCGACTGCAGCGTAGTGTCTGCTAGTGAAACTATTAGCCCATAAATGAAGCGTAGGAAAATGTTCACTCCATTAGTCGGCATTTTGTAGATTATGTTCCTTGAGTATACAAATTATACGTAAATCACTACAGAACATGCATCACTATAAGCATTCAACATTTAATAGACCAACAATTCCCGTTTTGTGTTTTTTTTTTTTTTGGTCCAGCACTTAGAAAGACCAAACAGCTTTCTAATGCATCAGATCTTAATTTTAATTATATGGTTATCCGAAGTGGAAGACTTTTACCGAAATTTTGAAGCACCGATTCCACCGCTATATGAGCACATTCGCTTTCAGACAAAGACCAAAATCAACTAAATGGCCACGGCCAGTCCAGATCCACTGATCATTGGGTTAGATCTTCTTAATGACTTTTATTTTTTACAAGTCAAGTAATTTTTGGAAAAAGTTTGTACCATTGTTATATATCTACCTATGGAACTTGACGAAAAAGAAATTCTCTTCTTTTTATGATTTTGTTAATGGCCAGAGGAATTTCACGGCTGTGAAGATGGTCAATAATGAATTAATGAGCATGACTGCAACAAGTGTACCCTGCCTCTTAGGTTGTGGCGTAGATAATGCTGGTTTTTGTCTTAATATTGTTTAAAGATTCTATTGTGTAGTTTTTATTTATACTTATGAGTAACAGCGCACACAATTGGGATTTCATAATTCGAATTGTAAGAAAGTATCCGTTACTTTATTTTTTATTGGTGGTGCACTCGCATTGTATGTGTGCTTACTTTCATTTGTTGGTTTTGATCTCTTTTCTGAATTTGAGTGAACCCATTAAGAATTAAGTAGGTACTCGTATGTGTACCAAAGTTTTATTTGTACTCAACAAATGAGATCGAGTATCTGGCTCATAATTAATGTATTCCAGAGGTAGGTAAGTAATTAATTATCCGTAATTATTTGAATGGTAACAATCCAATTATATTAACAAATATGAGAATGCGCAGTAGTGCAGTCCATCAGAATCAGAATAAGTTCATATATCCAAATATGGTATGTAGCGTATTCAGCTTGTCGTACTCTTAGGAGCGACTTTTCTTTCTTGCTGGAACACTATTCGCATTCTACCGATTCCTCGAAGAAAATTTACTACAATCCAATAGCGTTACATTTTCCGCTACCTCTGGTAATAAAAAGGCACGATAAAGGTCGAAGTAGGTCAGGTTTGGTAAGTGGGTGGGCAAAACAGGAGAAACCTATACAAGTGTACACACCATACACTTAAGATCAATGTGATAAACATTTAGTTCTAGGTGGTATCCCTTTCTTTCCAGCTCATCAGCTTCTTCATTTCTAGGTACACCTTTGTATCCGGGAGCACAGAACAGTTTTACCTTGTGCTGTGCGCCATGAACCCGTAGCTCTTCGCGACAGCGACTTACCGGGCTTCTATTTTATCTGTACGGCAGAGATACCTTTTATTGCCGCTTGGTTGTCAGTGATAAAGGTAATATCCACATGAGGTATTTGCCATTATCGCAACATCATGTTTAGAAGCTTTTGTCACTTCCAGGCCAGGAGGCTAACTATGCACTTCGCCGCGAAGCGCATTTTGTATCGACTTCGCATTTTGGTACTATTCAGTTCGCCGACGAAAACTATCGCACTTCGATTTATTACATCCGCGCAACTACAGTCGTCGGCATATAAGTATTTATGTCGATTTCCATTGGGCTTTTACCGTTTTGCTCTCAGATCTCAGATTTTTCCTGCCCAATGGAACATGAAACGAGATTAATTTTTTTGCATTTGTGTTGGTGTGTGATTTGACAGTCAGCTGTTTTTAAATTGCAATTTGTGTTTATAAAATTGAATTGTTATTTGTTAGTTTTTTACTTGCACTTGTACAATAACTGCTTACTTGTTTTGTTTTGAATTATAACTTCACCCTTCCCCATGAAATCAACCCCATTGGCATGGCTACGACGGTCCATTCGTCTACATTTTATCCATTTTCAATTTTCAAATTTATTCCACAATAGGTAGGGGAGACTGGGGCACATTTGATCACTTTTTGCTTTGAGGTCTCAAAAAACCTATTTGTTTAAATTATTAGACTGCAAAGTATTCTCACTTTAAGAAATGCAAATAAACTTTGTTTTGGACAAATAACTACGTAAATTTAGTAAGGGCGTATAGTTTATTTTTATTTAAAAACCCCATGTGGGCAGTTTTGAACTAGGCTGGGACAGTTTTGAACGACAGTATTTGTAATTGCTTTTAGAAGCTAATAAGTTACTAAAAGGTTTGTATTTATTTTTAATAAAATAAATTAACTTTATTATTTTAATAAAGAAAACAAAAACGACTTAGCAAAAGCAAACTGAAATTTTGAAATTACTGAAATAGTTTACAAATGACTGAAGAAACTTTATAAAAATGAGTTATTTTATTAACAGAACAGACATTTTGAAAAAATTAAGACAAGAATTATCACCGCATCTGTCCTCGATGTTCCCGGAGCGTTAATTGGTGGTGGTAGCTTAGCTTTTAGTTCAATGCTCCTTACAGTTCAAATGTGTCCCGACTGTTGTGTTCAAACCTGCCCCAATAAGTCAAGCGACATAAAAATGTGCGCAAATATTTATATTTTCACATTTGTCAAAAAACGTATCTTTATACGTTTTCAAATGAATTTGTGCCTTAAAAATATACATTTTACACAAAAAGAAAAGCTCACTATAAAATTTGTAGGTTCAAATGTGTTACACAATCAAATGTGCCCCAGTCTCCCCTAACAATAACTACCTAACCTCAAAGTTTGACAAATGTCACTTGTCTTGGTATTGGTGAAAGTATGTGCGAATCTCTCCCTCGAATCGAGATTCGCAAAAGTGATCTGAATCTTAAAAAAAGTGCTTTTTTTTCCCCAATGGAACATGATTTTGACAGACAGCTGATTTCTAGAGAAGAAAAACTGCTCTGAATCTTAAAAAAAGTGTTTTTTTTCCCCAATGGAAATCAACATTAGACAAAAGTAAAGTTAATTCTACTCATAATTTGAACTTACTTCATGTAAATTTTGGCATCAATGGAAAGGTCATTTAAATTCCGTTTGAATGATACAAAACTTTCCTTAACCCATTAAGTACCCATTGAAAATTTAGAACTTTTGTAAAAGTCGACTTTTTTGACTTTTTTCCTCGGTCTCAAAAAAAAAAATGTTTTGATGCAAAAAGTTTCTTCAAACAATTCTAATAGTGACTGCAAACAAATTTTTTCAAAAATCTCTTCGCTAATATTTTTTATGATTTTTTGAATGGGATGATCTCAGAAAAATTTTGTATGAAAAGGAGGAAAAAGTGGCTAAAATAGATTTTTGAACATTTTTTTTGCAGTAAATACGATGTACCGGACATTCGCATGCATGCGAATGTCTAGCTATAAAGTAGAAATTCGCATGCATGCGAATGTCTAGCTATAAAGAAGAAATTCGCATGCATGCGAATGTATGCTTTTGGAACGTAAATTCGCATGAGAAACTATGCGAATCTACACACTATTTCGGAAACTCGCAACGAAACTTTTGAAAATAAAATACATGCGAAATTCCTATATATTTGCGGAGACTCGCATGTATGCGAATGTACACTTTTAGGTAGCAGATTCGCAAGTGAAAAATTTCCATATGAACTATACTGATGTCATACTATACTGATGGCAGCTAAGACTGATGACAGAAAATGAAGCGTAAGGTAAATTCGCACCGTAGCTTATTTACCCCACTAGGAGTGTAAAAGCTCCGAGTATTTCCCAGCTCACATGCTTAGAAAAACTTGATTTTCCCTTTTACTGCAGTTACATTTTAAAAATCACCTCTGAAAAGAATTCGCGCGCTCGGATTCTTTTCAGAGGTGATTTTTGAGCACATGCGAATTTCCGGTTCCTTTGTAAGGTTCAGGAAACTCGCATGCATGCGAATTTCCTTAATTATATCGGAAACTCGCATGCATGCGAATCTACAATATTATATCGGAAATTCGCATGTACATGCGAATTTCTAGTAAATCGTAAATACGAACGCCATTTTATCGACGTGAAATGCGATATATGTATAATTTGATGGCGAATTAAGTTGTTAGCGGTGCATTTGCATGGTAAAAAATTAGACGGCAGCGAGAAATGCTGTGATTTTCTTTGAAAGTCGACATTCCAAGCGATCGCCGCGAAGCGAACTGAATGGATCGCAAATATGCGATTTGCGGCGAAGTGCATATAGTTAGCCCCCAGTATTTCAGCTTGGGAAACGCTGCCGCAGTTAGAAAGTCTAATTGAACGGAATAGTCGCCAGGACTTTTGGAGGCAGTAAAAGCCCGCGCCAACGCGGACTTGCATCTTTGATCTGTCTTTGTAGATGGGAATAGTTGGCAAATCGCGATCCCTAATGGGAGAACCATCTTTTAATAGAAGGAAAAACCAAAGCACTTTCCCTAAAGCATTTTATTTCCATACAGAATTTAAATATCTTCGCTTGGTCGATAAGCCCTATCTCTTCTATGTTGTTAAAGAAGTAATTTCCCAAAACTTTGTACCGAGTACGTGATATGCCATAACATTCGACCAGTATGTGTGTGATGTCTTCCTGGACCCCTATATCATTGCAGAATCTACACAGATCTGTGTCTGAAAGTCCTAGACTTTTGGCATGCTAAGAAGACCGTGACCAGACAGGATATCTCAGGTTTGCCCTGCTAAGTTTAAGAATTTCCCTAGTCAGTCTGTGGTCCGTTTCTGGCCACAGGGCATTGGCCACGCGGTGGCCAGTAATGTTGGCCCTTCTTCGGGCTGCTTGTTTTAGTATATTACTTTTGATTGTTTCCTTGAAGGTACTCAATGGTGAGTTGACATCAACTTCTTGAAAATTTGTACAACACGAAGAGTTTTGAAAGCGCTTTTGGATGTGGGTTGTATCTGCGTTACCCCAAGCTAGTATATCATTCCGTGGCTGTGACTCCACTAGGGCATACGAAATTTGCTTAAAAATAGGTTCAGTGGCATGTTATTGCATATGAGAGAGTGCATATACCTATAAAGCCTTGGGGTCTAGCACGTAACTTGATACAATCGAGTTCAGTCGATACAATCGAGCTCTGGCAGCACCTAATTTGTCTCAATCGATTATTCTCGATTGATTATCCTCGATTGAGACAAATTAGGTGCTGCCGGAGCTCGATTGTATCGACTGAACTCGATTGTATCAAGTTACGTGCTAGACCCCCTTCTTTAGGTCCACGCGTAGTTTATCGATGTAGCTTTCTACTAATTCAATAATCTCGTTTGCAGTAACACTACTGCAGGTATCATTACTTAATTGTATTCTGCTTTGTGTGGATTAGAATTGTGGACTTCGTTCGAATGTGCATCATTTTGGTTTTTGAGGCATTGATAACCAAGCCGTTATCGTGGCACCATTTTACTGCGGCATTGAATTCCTCCTGCATTATCCTCGTCGCTACCACAATCGTTGTCGTCAGCAAAGGCAAATGGAATGCTCTGTTTAAAGATGCGAAGTAGCTCGTTGGTGTAAAAGATAAATAAAATCGGACTTAGTTTTGATCTCTGAAGAACTCCATATTGCACTCATCGCGCTCTTAATCTTGACGCAAAAAAGTCTGTTGTGCAAATCGTCCCTATCTCTAAGCCAATCAGCCATTACTCCTCGTTCCTCGATTGAGAATAGGTTATGTTGCAAAAATAACCGCAGTTGGATGATTTCCAACTCTTGTAGTCTATTGGACAGTTAACATTTTTAAATCAACGTGGGTTCTTAGCTTTTCCAATAACTAATGGCTTCAACTTGTGCAAAACAGTTGCAATTGTATAAGCGAAAACCAAGCAGACAAGACAACCAATAACAAATAATACAAGGAACAACTCGGAACAGACCAAATACGATACGAACACCGTCTTATAGCTTTTAGTAGCTAACTAAAAACTGTACAAGACGAGATGTTTTGCCAAGAAAAATAAATTTCAAGTTGCATTTTGCTCGAATTTCAAAACAGCAATTGTAGTTCACGTTTTAGAGATGTCAATGTTACAAAAAATCTGTTCACTTTATCCAGAGTTCACGTTAACCGGTGTTCACGCTAACGAGAGTCTTCTGTATAGTGAATAGTGTACATACATGGATTGTTTGTCCGGCTTTTGTTATATTGTGGCCACAGCGTACGCGATATTTGACAGGTTGTTGCTGTCTTTCATCAGCCATATCGTTGCCTGCTTTGTGCCTGTCCCAAGGAACCCAGTAGAGATCCCTATTATACTGCGATATTATAAAGTCTGTCTGTGCTCTCTGTCAGTTGAGTATTGAAGGCGCGATTGTTGTATACTTCCAATTTCCGAAATTATTATTTTGAGACCTGACATCCACTTTCTGCTAAAGATGCGGTTATGAATATGCTTATAATGGGTATGTTCCTTTTTTCACTTTATCATTTGGTTTCCAAACTATTTCCAGGTATTTCGCACTCTCTGCCACCTTTAGAGGCGTTCCCCCAATAGCAGGTGACTTGAATTGTGCTATAATCTACTAGGTTCCACATTTCACTTTCACTCGAAATGAAATCGGAAATGAATTTTTGTGTTCTAAATTTCACTGTATTCGATTTCTATTTCAAAATCTTCCGAATTGAGACGAAGTGAAATTGTGATTTCGAATAAATTTCGGAGTTTCCGATTCGCTCTAAATGCAGAACATTGAAAACGAATTCACTCGATTTACAATTTCGATTTCACTCGATTTCTGGAACCTAGCTGAATTATTTATTTTGTTTGCGAACAGTAGGTACAAGTACCTACGATCTTCTGCGGATCGATTCTAAGACCGCTTCGACTAGCAGTTCGTAAGCCGGTCGCTAAATAATATGTGTATGTTTTGGAATTTCATTTGTATGGACAATCACAAAAGGTGCCCCCATTTAGATTTTATAAAATCCCTTTAAGGTTAGCTTCTTCCAGAAACTTACCCCTGCCATTGCATATTCCTGTCGTAAAATAAAAGACGAATACGTAAGCCAATTTAGTGTTATGTACATGCAATACTATAAATTTTGTATTTTTTTCGCACTTTTATTTTGTTTTTCTCTATATAGCAATTCTCTTAAGATTTAAAAAAAAAACAAGGAATAAACAATTATAAATAAACAAAAATAGTAATAATAATAAATTGTGTGATCATCTTTTTGTTTTATTGTTATTACAGAATTTAAATAGAAACTACAACTGCTACACACATTTGTTTGTTTGTTTTCGTTTAAATAGTTATAAATAAATATATATGTATATTTATATTTACATATATGCTATATGTATGCATCTATATGCACATATATTTATATATATTATAAAAAGTATAGTCATCTGAATCTAATTTGTTTCATTTTCGTCTAAACACAATAGATGAGGAAAAATTGGTTCTTAATGTTTTCACTTTAGAAATAATAATAATATTAATAGTAAATATACATAATATTATAGTGTTGTGTTTATTCAGTTGAATTACTTTAATAACGCCTCTGTTTAAATTCTTCCTAAAATAATTACTTTTGTTGTTGTGGTTTGAAGGTGTTTTGATTTTTCTTTTTTCTTAGTTGCCGTGGTTTTAAATAGTTTTTGTTATAGTGTTTCGTTTCTATTGATAATAATAATAATTCTGTCTGCTTTTTTTTTTTTCTCCTAACTAGATGTTCTTGTTTTATAGATATTTGTTTTTGTTTTTCATTTATTTGTTCCAAAAGTAAAAATAAATTATTTATATATATTATATTATATGTATAGAGATATAATATATAAACAATTAATATATATTTAAAGGATAAATATATAAAATATACAAAATAAAGAAGCAAATTAAGCGAAAATAAATGTCATCTTTTTACAATGTCTGTCTACGTGTTACACAATTAACTGTTTTTGTTTTGTTTTCTCATTTTGTATTTATTTAAATAAATTTGATTGAAATAATTTTATTTTCGCCTATTGGATAACACAGCAGCCCTTTTTTTTGTTCTTTTTGTCGTCAATGACTACGTGACTAGCTGAAGTCGGACCTGGAACCACCTTATTTGACACCTGGGTCTGAGTGGTGCTTCCATTTGCGTCTGACACACCATTTGCTGGTGCTGTTGTTGTTGCTGCTGCAGTTGTAGTCGTCGTCGCTGGCCGTTTTTGGGGTGAATTTGTACCATTTTGTGCTGACTGCGATTGCGCAACCTATAAATAAATTAGATAACTGTTGTAATAGTTGTTTTTGCTTTATTAATATTATAATGATTGTCACCTGTATTTTTGTCGCTCCATCTACTACAGCCGTTCCATTTTCAATTGAATGACTTTCTTTTTGTGCACTTCCATTTGAAATTGCGTGGTTAATATCACCGGTTGGTGTAATTGGTTTTCCACCTATAAAAATGGAAAATGTATATTTATGTATTAAGTTGAGTGCATTAACCGTTAAGAATATAAGGGAAAAAACAGTTTGATTTTATTGTTTTAAAAGATGACATGATGAAAACTGAAAAAAAAAAATGTACGATTTATAATTAGCAACACTGAGCAGGGAGTGCAATATAAGGTATTTGTGAATACAGCTTAAAAAAGTACCTAACCACAATAATGTGTGAGTTTGTAGTTTATAGATTCATATAAAAACAACTATAGAAACAATGGAAGATGTTTAGTTCATTAGGCGTTCGCCTATTTCCAATTAGAAACACTAATCTATAGCAGTTCAAATTTTCAAAACAAACACTCCTAAATAACAAAAAACATAAAAAAACAAACAAGCTACAGATAACTTTAAACATGCCTATTAATATCGAAGCCAACGCAATTTTTTAATGTTCTACTTTAGGCGGCTCTCAGATTGAGGCAACAAGCAACAAGCAATAATAACTGCCAATAAGCAATCAGCAACATTTTTCGTTCGAACGATATTTAATTTAGTAGCTTTGATGTGAGACCACTAATTTAATTCAAAGTAAAATAATTGTGAGCGATAATTTTGCGTGTTTCCTATTGCCAGTTGCTTTTTGATTGTTGCCTCAATGTGAGAGCCGACTTAAGTTTAAAATACTAGTTTAGTCTAACAGCTGACTCCTTCAGTTTTTCTGAGCCTAAATTGTCTGTCAGTCGATTCATTGTATTTATAATTCAATTTAGCGTTTCTTTCGTCAGCGTCTCTATCAAGGATTGCCGACAAAAAACGAATATCGAAGAATAAAAACAAGAGTTGGCAACGCAACGTAAATCTGACAGATTAACTAAAAGTTAAAAAGAACGTGTCGAGCCAACAAAACCCGAACGGAGACATAGATGAGCAAGGAAACCTTGTAGTAGATTCACAGTGAGAGTTGAGGCTTTTGAAATTAATCTAAATCAGGTCTAACAAGGCTACTGGAAGGGACTACCTGTCAGCCGAGCTATTTAAGAAAGTATTACTGATGAATTGAACCTCCGCATCGTTTGTCCGGTCCACCAAGTAAGGAGACCCTCTAAACTGCATCAACTATAGTCAGAGGTATCAACCTCCTTAAGCATCGATTACAAGATCCTGTCTGCGTGAGCGCCTAAAACCATTGGTCAACCAACCGGTTGGCCACCAACAGTATGGTTTTATTCACGTCAGATCGTGGAACTAAAGAAGTACAGATAGATGCCTACCAAATCTATCGATTTTAGGGCTGCATTTGAGAGCATTTATAGATACGACTTATTTAGAGCCGTGGGTAGTTCTGGTATGCATGCAAACTCATTAGGAGAACACTCGCGAAGACAGTTAAAATGGGTTTATCGGTGCAAAACCAAGTATATATATGCTGTCATCAAGAAGCGGAACCTATTGACGAATTAGACAGAACGTCACAATCAACAGCTTTGGGTTAGTATGGGACTTTATCTACCTCGGCTCTGCTCTAAACTCTGATAATAACATCTAAGCAGGATTAAAAGAAGAATTAATCTTGCCAAACGCTGTTTGTTTGGACGGCGAAGGCAATTGAGTCATAGAGGCTTGTCCCGACAAACTGAGGAGCTCCAGCCCGAAGAGTCTTTGACTTCAACCCAGAGAAACAACGAAGTAGAAAAAGACCTAGCCCTAGGTCTTGCGCGCACTGAGGAAGGCGACCTCAACCAACTTGAAGTGCGCAATCGGAGGCAGCTTGCAGTAACTATCTAAATCTGCCTACTTTTTGACACAGGCAAAAGAGCCTGGATCCGAAACCAAATCGCGTGACGGAATTTTTCGTTTCCCATGTAAAACTGAGTTAATTCAGTGGACCCGATTGGGCTACTGCTTGGTGTGACACATGTGAATGTCAACTGAGTAATAAGTCAAGGAATTCCTGACTAGGTTTTTCGGTTGTTATGTTATTCCTCCGTATTCAAAATTTACAAATTTCCCACATGATCAGTCCGGCCCAATCAAAATTCACACAAATCGCGTCAGCTATTAGCTGTCAGATTTACTAAACTAGTGTTTTAAAGGTAACCATTGCCTCGTTCTCGTAGATATCCAATTATGTATATTCTTTTGGTACGAATTATAATATACACTTCCCATCCCCATACAGCTGTGTCTATGCTTTGCTAGCGCGATAATGTCAAATTAGGTTAATAATTTATTTTTAAAGAGCCACGAACCTCAAAAACGGATGCAGACTATTTCAAGCAATATTCATGTCATTCGTGTCAATTTCCAAAATGAGATATTTAATTGGGCTCACGAGATTGTTCAGCATGTCTACTTAGTTTATTTTTGACATTTTCTCATAATTTTCAAGATAAAGACCGCATTTGGTTTTTAGTTTTTTTTATGCTGCGGGGGCGTTGTGATAGGTATTCTTTTGGAATGTCTTTTGTGTATGGTTCGCTTTCGTTGTATTTAATAGTTTATCTTCAGGAGAGTCTCTAATTTACTATGCAGTAGGATGTTTTTTTTTGTTATTTAAATTCACTCCATTATTTAAAAAAAGAAACGTATACTGCTACGATATAGAGTAAAAAAATATCGGGATTTTTCGGTTGAATTAAACCCAAACAGGGCTTCATCTTACCAATTAAATTAACAGGGTTTACACTCTGGAGCTGTTTGTAATATCTAAACTAAGCAATTAAATTTTCCAAAATAAAACGTCTCGTTCGAAATGAAAAAAAAAAAACAAAAAAAAAAAAATTATCAAAACTACATGAGAAACTCTAAGTTATGTGCAAGTAAGAACATTATTTTTATTGAGTAAATTCGGATTATAATGTGTATATGTGTATGAATAATAATTGATTAACTTATTGATTATAGGAAACATTTATTTTATCATAATTATAGGAGTATAGATTTAGATGGTATATACAATGTTTCTTCTTAAATATTTTTTTCTTGGATGACTAACATGTATATAAATGTATAGTTAGCGATCTAAAGTGCAGAAACATGAATTCATTTTTTAAACATACCTTTTATCATGTTTACAATTTCATCAGCCTCTCTTGATAAATCACCTCCAGGTCTGAATGGATTGTCCCAACCAGAGTCGGTACTGTAAAAAAGAAGAAGAAAATGTTTTGATTAAATTTATTAATAAAAAACCATTTAATAATACATATTTTTTTAAAATGTTTCGTTTCTAAAGCGCTCCATAGATGTCACATATACATTTCGTCTAGAGCCGTTAGATATTACTAAGCAAACGAATACATTCAATGAAAAAAAGGTTCATTTCCTGACAGGGGAAACAGAAATGTCTTCCCAAGTGGATTATACGGAAAATTGACTGTAAGAATTCGAACTATTCAACAACAATCACTTAAAAGGAGTGGTGAATGATGTATTAGTGGTGTACTTCCAAATAGCTATCATTCCTACCAAAAGTGAAGCGCGCGATCGAGGAAATAGAGAGATGTTACTCCAGGTAGGAGGTTAGGAAATGTTACCAAAGGGTAAAATGAACCTGACAAAGTTACAGAGCCCGAACCGAAACGCAGTCTATGCGGAGGATATGGAAGAAATACTTGTGCAAACTGTTCAACGGCGAGAAAGGAGACCCTCTTTACTAGTGCTCTTGATTTTACCCGGGTAATACCCATCTGAACAACTACCCGGGTATCCGGGTACCTGGTAAATGCGGGTATTACCCAAGTTCGCGGGTACCCGGTAGTTTCGGGTAATGGGTACCCGGTAATTCCGGGTAATGGATATCCTAAATTCAGAAGTACCTGGAATTGAATATCGAGGTGTTATGAATGTTTTTCGAGCTACATCTATGTATACATAATAAAATTGTAGATTTTTTGTTTGTTTGTATCACGTAAGAACTACTAACCCGATTGGTATGGATCTTTTTGGAAAAGGTAGGCCTTATCAATGGGCACCATATAGGGTTTATTTGGTTAAAATTGGACAAAAAAAAAACATTCAAAATCTTATATCTCGAAAACCGCCGAATTGATTGTGTTGAAACTTACAGACAATCTTAGGTATTGGCCCAGGAGTATTGCTGTGAAGATTGGTCAAAATTGGACAAAAGGGCTCGGCACCGCCAATACAACAAAAACATTAAATATCCATTAGTTCGACCACCACCTAATCGATTGAGTTACAATTGTTGGACAATCTTAGGTTTTGGCCTGGGAGTGTTCACTTTTCTTCGACAGTCATGGCCATGGGAGCCAAAGTTTTTAAAATTTGTAACATTGATATGCATTGTCTTGATAGACAAGAATACTATCTAATAAGAATACTAATTTTGACTTTATAAATTTTTATTTTTTTATGCAATTTTCATCCTTGAGAAATTTACTAAAAATTATGGCAACTTTTTTACGTACGATCAACAGAAGTTATAGAAAAAAGCCATATTTTGTCAGACACAAATGGTCAAAAATGAGTTTTGTTAAAATCGTATACATAAGTATATGTGGGTATCTACTACTGTTTTCGAGAAAGAGCCAATTTTCAAAAGTACCGTTGTTGGACATTTTAGCGAGAAACATAGCATGCAGTCATTTTGAGCATGCTTACATTAACTCAACTATCAATTTTCGTTCAAATCGTTAAAACCATTTTCCAAAAAATCGAAATTCTAAAATTAATTTGTTTCGTAAAATCCCACTTCGGTGGGACATAATTCCACATTTTGATAATGGACTTATGTCCCACCGAAGTGGGATATAAGTCCATAGAAAAGGTGTATGGAATTATGTCTCATCTAACAGGAAATTCGGCTTTGTCACTTTCCGCACTGCATATCGGAGTTAGCATTTTATGAAGTTTAAACAAAAATGTATTATTTGTTTTTTGCTGAATTGGGAATATATACAATTATACATTTTGAAAACCCTCTTTCATTTTTCTAATTCATTCAAGATGATGCATATCACCCAAGACATCGCTAATAAACCGTTATTACGGTCGGTTTCCTTTCATCCTTTAAATGCACTTCTTGCTCAGTTTTAAATATCTGTAAAGCAAGCAGACTATTTCAAATGGTACCTAGGTCCTGGCACACTGCACAAGTGAGCGATCTAGTTGGACATGTAAATAAACCAAAGGCGTAGCCAAGAAACGATGCGAAGGGGATGATCGATTTTCAATGAACCTAAATGCGTAGCCGAAAAAAATTTTGAGCAAGGGAGGATCGATCCCTTCGAAGTTTGAAACAAATCCGATCATGCATTTATTCTGTAGGCCTATGGGACAGACAGACATACGGACGGACAGATTTGCGAGACCAACTTTTTTGAGTTCCCCCATCATCGTAATATCAGAATTGATTAAAATCGCGAGTACGAAAAGAATACATATCTTTCTCTTAATACGTAAGTATACAAGAAATTTCAAAAGTTATAGAATTTACTAGCATATCCCGTGCACACTTCGTGGTGCAAAATTATGGGCAGTGCCACGCCCGGCCCCTTTGTCCAATTTAGATCAAACCATCATTACAACCATCTCGAGCCAATATCAAAGATTCTCTGAAAATTTGAGCTAAATCGGTGCAAAACTTTTCGAGTTTTTGAAGCATACACAAACCAACATAACATTTTTATATAATTAGCTATGCAATGCATATTTGTTTTAAATTTAAGTACATATGCACGCAAATTTGAACCTACATACGCAATTGCGGGACACACTTTTTTAGACTTCCGACAATGTTATTTGTAAACGTGCTTGGAGATAAAAAAAAACTATGCGGGTACCCGAAAAAACGTGGGTACCCGAAAAGGAGCGGGTACCCGGAATAATCGGGTACCCGAAATTTTGGTACCCGGGAAATACCCGCAAATCTCGGGTACCCGGGTACCTGGGTAGAACCCGGGTATGCGGGTATCAAGAGCTCTACTCTTTACTGCGCCAACTACAGAGATCTTATCCGCCGTGTTATGTGCACGCCCGAAACCTTTCGTCATGATACAGATCGGTCCCTATCACGCTTCAGGCAAGGAACGTCCACCATCGCATCGACCAAATATTCACACTGCGGCAGATTTTGGAGAAAACTCAGGAAATTCGAAAAATTTCAAATTTATAGGGATAAGCTATACACGCAATGTTTAGTTTTGGATCCCTGCCAAACTCGTCCGTTTGTACGGGATGACGATGGAGAATGCACGCTCCATCAAGGTCGGTAAAGAACTAATCCAGACCTTCGATTTCTAAAAAGGACTTAGACAAGGCAGTGCGCTGTCATGTGACTTCTTCAATATCGTTTCATGAAATAATGGTGCAAAACTCAAACACCAAAACCAGAGAACGTCCATTTACTCGCCTACGCCGCCGATGACATCGACATATAATAGAAAGAACATAGCGTGATGTTACTGGGGCGCTCGTGAGAATTGAGACGGAAGCGGCGAAGATGGATTTGGCAGTTAATGAGGGCTATATTCTATATAAACTATATGCTATCAACAATAAATGACACCCAACATCGACGTCTTGGACAGAATGTCACTATAGACAGATATAACATTGAGGTGGTTAAGGACTTTGTCTACCTAGGCTCCGCTATATTAAGTCAGACAATGACACCAGCGCTGAAATTAAACAAAGAATAACTCTTGCAAATCGCTGTATCTTTGGGCTAAGAATAAGGCAACTGAGTAGCAAAACCCTCTATCGAACAACTAAAGTGAGCCTTTATAAACCCTAATCGTCCCAGTCATTCCACGCATCAGGCATGGACTCTATTAAAAGCGGATGAGGGTAATCTTTGTTGCCTTGTGAGGAAAATTCTTCGAGTAATTTTAGGAGGAGGAGGAGATACAATGACTAACTGTACAGCGACATTGACCTAGCCAGAAGAGTGAAGGTCCAACGACTGAGGTGGCTGGGGACGCGAATCTTTCGGCCCGGAAGATCTTCGAATCCAAACCCGAGGGACGGCGTAGTAGAGTAAGACCGCGACTCAGGTTGTGTGGCAAGTGAAAGGGGACCTTAACCAACTTAGAGTGCGAAACTTAAGACAGCTGGCTAAATATCGTGTTGGCTGGAGACACTTGTTGGTTGAGGCCAGGTCCAGACCGAACTGTAGCGCCACCTTAAGTAATTAAGTAAATTAAAAAAAAAAGTGAACATTTAAAAAATTAGATGGATCTGTATGGTCGCTTATTCAATTCAAATAAAGCCATGTTAAGACACTTGTGACTACAATCTATTTTTTTTTTTAATTTGAGCACTTAACAGATCATTAGCATCGTGCATTGAAGCTGCAAATCACCCAATGAGCGCACTTCATTTCGTCTATAAATTATGTTTCATTTTAGAGATTTGTGTTTTGAATTGATAAGATTTTTTCAAGCGGCAACAAATTTGACAGCAGACAGCTGGGGTGGAATCGGTTAAGGTGATTTGTGATAAGTGATAGTCACGATCAAACAAATTTGTCTGCGTAATTGATTACTACTATCACTTATCACAAATCACCTTAGCGCTTAGCCGATTCCACCCCTGGATTTCTGCTGATTGTAATTTGCCATTTCATCGTGATTATACGATGAGTAGACTTACGGTACACAATTTGCATGTTTTATTTATCATTTTGATTGATCATTGATAATATTTTCCACCAAGCATCTTGCTGCAGCAATTCAATTTATTTTTATCAGTGCGGCATAGTCTTTCAACAGATCGTAGGAGTGTTGCATAATTTTCAAGAATTCCAAGCACGTTGCAAAAAGGTAGGGAAAACACATAGCCATCTCGGTACTTACCAGACAGTTAGCTTAATGTCCCAACACTGAGTCAGGCATGGGCAAGTGTAGGTACCTCTGCTAAGGCGAACTATTAAAATGCGTACGAGTATTATAAATCAGATGAAGTACGTATGGGCTTATTCCATTATGTGAATTTATTGTGGTTAGAATGAGAAATTGCATAAAATAAGGTAACTTTTATTGACGTGATTCACTGAAGTGCATATCATCAGAACAGAAGGGAGTGGTATGGCATTTAGTCCACAGTGGGTTTTTTTTAGCTCGTTACAAGTAAAAAAAATTGGTATTTATCAGGTCAACAGACCACAGCGAACAGCTCTGTACTATAAACGGTCTAGTCGGTGAGTGCAATAAGAACAGGATAATGGTACAAAGGAGATTTTGGGTAAACATATCTATACATTTGAAACATGAGTTTCAGTAGGTATACTGAGTTCTTTGAAAGTGGGAGTTCAATCAGGCAGGCCATCAGACATCAGACAAAGTATAGACGAATTTCAATGTCAATCTGACGGACAGACAGGTTCAAAAAAATGTTACCAAATCATAACATTTGACTAAGCATCACCGTTGTATTATATAAATAAAATTATATAGAAAGCCAAAATCTATAGAAATTTGTTTGAATTATTAAGTCTGTTTTTTCCACATCTATCTCAGCGGATTTTTAACACGTTATTACAACAACTATATAGAGTCTCGAAAGTGTCAAATAGTTCGTAGTTGTTGTAATTGCGTGCTAAAAATCTTACTTTACTTTACTTCACTGAGATAGATGTGGAAAAAAACAGACCATTGTTAAGAAAGCAACAGCAATAACAATAAAGAGGGAGACTGTGTCGTATACGTAACATTTTCAACAACCGTGCATTGGCCGCGTTCCATTGACCGCTAGGTGAGGCCATTTTTGGTACATATTTGTATTAAATACAGTACACTCGCAATTATATAAACTAAATAATGTTAGGTCAGTATAAATGACTGAAAAGTTAAGATGTTTGAACAACCAACTTCCAAATATATTTACAAGAACTGATTTGGAAATGAACTTATTAAAATAAATAAGCGAAGCAACTAAGTTGTTACTTTTTGGAAAAATTGTCTAGACTGAGAATAGAAGTAACTGCTTTTGCCTTTTTCTTCGACTAATTTTCACCGCGACTTGATGGAACTTATGTGAAAATTCGAGAGCATATAAACATAGTTCTTTACAAATTAAACAATTCGCAGAAGACGCACGCGTTGTGTACTGTTATTTTGAATTTTTTTTTTAAACTCGATTAGTACTATTGGTAAGAACCATCCATGTTCATGTGTTGGCCATGGTGCAGTGGTTAGCGTTGTTGCTTGTGATCCCAGCAGCGATACAGCCACCGTCCACACACATTAATATGTATCAACAAACGCTATACCAAAATTTGGGTTCAAGTTCGATTTAGAGTCTGCCTTTTCAGTCAGGACTATATTAAAAAAACACTAGCGTTAGACTTAAAGGACATACATCACTTTATTTCAGAGATATCGGTCAGACAACAACTATCTCACAGGATATAAAATTATATGGTTAGGGGAAATAGAAAGCGCGTAAAATCGTACCACGCAATACGCAAGTGTATTTGAATCGATTGTGGAACTTGTTAACAAAGACGATTTAAGATTTTAAAAAGCAAAATCCTAACGGCAGGTAAACAATCCAACCACCCGCTTTGGATAGCTATATTAAAGCCACATAAATATTCAGATTCGGATAGCCCAAAAGGTCTTCGAAAGAAAACGATGAAGAGAATATGCGAACTTTTTTGCCACAAATTTGGAGGCAATTTTAAAATATTGTAGCTCCTCTCGATGGCAGATCTCTTCTTAAGGCTAATGGAAGGCAAACTCTAGGCCGGCCGTCTGCAATTACTCGCGATGACCGATGGCACAGCTGTCAGCTTTAATGCAGCTCCACAATGGGTCAGTTTATCAATTGGTAACGCTCGTCGCTATTCGTCGTCGGAGCACATTCAGGACGCCAGCTGCTCCATACCGCAGATAGTTAGTTTCTAACCCACAACTCCTTCCAGATCATTCTAGGACGATGATGCATTCTTGGTTGATAAATCGATTCACTTTTTAATAGATGGATCAAAAACTGTGGACGGGGTAGATGGTGGTGTTTTCTCCGTTATATTAGCATCTACTTCTGGCTGGCGTTAGGCAATAACGCCTAAATCAGTCTGGAAGTAACACCCAAAAAGATCTCGTACAATTTGTTGTTGCAAAATTGTTCCACATTTTCGGTGTAATTTCCTAACAGGGTTCGTTTTTTATGACAAGCAATAAAGCACAAAATAAAAAGTTCAAATGCACAAACAGTGGAAAACGTATGGGCGTCATGCTGCCCCCTGCAACCCCATTCTTGGGTCTCTATCGGAATCGGAGTAGGTGCGAGTTTGTGTGTATGCAATATTTCTTTACAAACATGATGATTCGCACGTACTCCATAGAAAACTTGCATATACCCAATTCCCCACATACTCCAAATGTAATAGTGACCCCAAGCAGGGGGTTGCAGTATTAAACTGCAAATGCTTTTTGGGCTTTATTTCCATCTTGTTGTTTATTTTTTTCCGTTATGCATTTTTTGGGCGTTATTTTTAAATCGATTTTGGCGGTATTTCTTAACGCCTCTACTTCTGTCTTTCCAAAAATCTGTAGTGTAATTCCAGGCGAAAATAATGACATTTTATCCGTTAAATACCCTCCAAACTGTCGCTCGCTCGCCTCTTAGGGATAAGGTGAAGAAGTTCAGTATTCTTATTCATAAAATACGATTTTCAGTCCAAAATCTAAATTAATATGAATTTAAAATAATATTTTATGTGTATATCGTTTTATTCTAATGATTAGAATATTCGCCACGCATGCATTTTCAGACATTTACGGAAAAATCGGGCCGCCATACATCAGAAGAATATAAAAATGTTTTCCTCTTTCCTTCTTATGACACTTTAATCCCACTCAATTACTAAACATGTCACTTATCATGTCAGAATGATTTAATTCCAAATGATGTCAGCACCCAAATGATCTTGTCACAAATGACATGATTCGTGTCACTGTAGAAACATTGCATTAACTACAGTCGATGTCAATTTATTTCTTTTTTTTTTTGACCATATGCGCCGTCGGCAATGTAGAATGAAGATGCTTAGAGATCAACGACCCTGATTCTCAGTGAAACTTCATTTTGCTGACTGAATGATTTTTACTTTATTTATAATATATATGCTGTGAGGAAGTAAGTTAACTGAGTAGTGAGTACCACAAGTAGACACCAACATTGTTTCTTTTGGTATGGTAATGACTAATGACCTTATTCAATTGAAATTCCATCGAGACGCCCGGTATAAAAACAATTGTCACCCATCCACTCAATTTTGATGGATAACCACATTCAATTACAATCTCTGGCACAAAAAAAAAAAACATACTGACATAAAACAAGAAACACTCAGCCATGAAAGAATGAAAAACACTCTTTCCAATGAAATCCACCCACATTCTCAAGCAATCACTTTGCTTTTTCAAAGGACAGCGCTTTTCAGATTTTCTTAAGCGGAAACAGCAATCGGATGAATCAAATCTCGTAGGCATCCGTGAAATTTATTCGCAAAAGACTTAATAATGCGAAATATCGAGCACTCACCCATGAAAGTATGCATACTTAGACTTAATTAATTTACCAACACCATCCTTTCAGACTATAAAAAATATCCTGATGAAGGTTAAGCAAATATTAACATTGCAACGGTCTGATGGTTCGAAATACCATTTAAAAAAAACTTTACCTTGAACAACACCTTGACACTTTCTGATGTCACGCATGGTGAGTAATATTTTTGCTTTCGTATGAGCGGAGACTGAGTGCATATAAGCTCCCCGCCATCAAGGAAACCGCAACGGAAGGAGAATAATGAAAACAACAAAAAATCACTTGATTGCCGCTGCAGGAATCGTGAATACGTATTTAATATGCAAATTGAATAATACATGTGCAGTAGGAAAATCGATAATATTTGTTGAAATTTACCTGTCATACTGATCCCGAGGAACTTGTACAACATAATACAAAGTGCCTCCATGGCTTTGTGATGTTTTGACAGCTTCTGTTACCATTTTTTTTTTTATTTAATGTAAAGTTTTTCGTATATAAATTTGTTTACGTGGTTTCTTTCGTTTGTTTAGAAATTAAATTTTCATATCACACCTTCTACAAAATCACAGAACAATCAGTCGACCTTTATTATGGAAAACAAAACATAGAAGGCCATATAAGACAACACTGAACTTCAACCCGATGACACTATCGAATTTTTGCGCGTTTGATTCTGGAACAGTGAATTTTTTTCGTTAATAGTTTTTAATTGGACTATTAGTTAAATTAAATGAACATCACATCAGTCTGGCGGAAATTCATCAAATTTAACACGTCTAGATATAGTTCAGTTTATTGCTCATAAAAAAAAAATAATGATGACACTGTACTAAAACCGACTCAAAGGGGACATCCCGATTACATTACAATTTTAATGAACTGACCGCTAAACATCGATAAACACTGTTTAAAGATTCAATTCATATAGACTTGGGAGTCTCCCTTCAAGTAGCTGAATCAAAAATTCTATTCGCCCACAGTGAGTGTATATCTATCTATTTAGTGTTTCCGTATTCTCGCAACGTAGTTCAAGGTTAGACCAATAAGATACATTAAAATAAACACAGCACAAGTCGAAAATCACTTCAAAAATCGATCAATAGAATACGCACGAGTACACGAGTACGAGTATTGGTCAGGGTTTTCGAAACGAAACCAAACACCTATATATCCACCACTTTCATGATGATTTCAATTCCATTTGGGATGGGATTTGGATTTCCTAAAAATATAAATGATGCACTTGAGAAAGAGTGTGGGCTATCCCATCCCAATCCCAAGGCGTAGTATCGCGACGATATAATATTTTCGCTTTTTGTTCTCACACACAAAACACTGAGTACTGACCGACTGATGAGTTGAACTTTTCCACTTCGATATCGTTTAGAGGCCTACTAAATACACAAGCTTAACCCCAATTAATTGCAAACAAATTTATATGACCTTAATCATAATTTATTCCAAAAGAGATACGAACAGATATGATATATATTAAAATGTATCTCGATGAGTCATAGTTGGGCGAGGGTGAGGACTGAGGACGAGAGAAAAACTTGATTTATAATAATGTTCCGTTCCGGGGGGGTTTTTTTTATGTTTTTACAATTGCCGTCCAATTTGAAATCGGGAACTGGGGACACAAAGCGCTTCCTGAAGTGGGTCATTAGGTCAGCACGACACTTGCACTCCCGATTTTGGGGAAGCTTCCACTACAATTACCGCTATAAAGTGCATATGCAATGCATACATTCAAAAACAAAAAAGTAATAATAATAATGAAGCTTTAATGGAACGTCAGCAAAAAGCAACTTTTTTCTTAAATTTAGTTTATGTTTATATTTAATTTTTTTTTTAATTTAAAAATATACTTTGAAAAAATCACAAAAAGAAAAACGAATTTCCTCCGAAAATGTATTATCTGAATGTTTTCATTTTCGTTCGAACTATTTTAAGGCGCGCACTCGACTGAAAGCTTTTTTTTCATCCGAGTATCTCGAATAGAATATACAAAACTCGCTCTGCGGCAAAATTTCGCCATGGATATGGATGTGTGGTGTGTTAGGTACTACGCCTGTGCGCTGAAACCAATGGAATTTCTATGAAGTCATCCCTCGGTTACAAGAGTGAAGCACTGGCAGCAGCAGCATCATCTAAAAAAAAAAAAAAAACTAGAGAGATACTAGAGTGTGTTACAACAACAGGCAGTTGGAGCTTGGTGCTCTTTGCAACTATGATGTGATGAGTATTTCGTTTCAGGTTGCGTTGCGCGTATCTGTGACTAGCAGCGTTGCCAAACACTTTTGACGAAAAAATGCCTAACTTGAAAGAAAAAGATGCCTTTTTCAATAAAATAATGCTTTAAATAATTTGTTAAGTAAAGTGGAATAATAAATTAAAAATTAAACAGAAATATAAAAAAATAAACAAACAAAATCTTAAATTATAAATTCACAGAAAAAATTCTTAATAGGAACAAAATTCATGACATTTTAGTTTCATAAGTAGGTACAAAGTATTGGATATAAAACAAACATAGTTTTAGTCTTCAGATCGCCTTGGTCCTTGAAATCATACATTGATTTTTGAAACAAGGATATGTCTGTTTGTTTGAGTTGCAGATCATAGCAGTTTTTATCTTTAAAAAGCGATTTTGTGTGCAGGATTCCACTTAAAGTACTTTTATCCCCAGTTTCACACTGGAAATCCGGTTTCGCAATCTAATCTGAACTTCAGTTCAATTGAACTCAGTTTAATTAAATTTAATGAATAGAATTTGGCTGTATTGTACACTTGTACAGTACTTAGCTTTAATAAGACGAAGAGAGTACGATAACTACGGCGCCAAAAATTGATAACGGTATTTTGTAGAGGGGTTAAATACAAGCACTTTTTACTATGGGAGGGGGGGGTCTATCTTACTCCGTTTAGGCGGGAGGGGTAATTTAAAGAAAATGATACTTTAAATGAAAAAAAATACATTAAAAAACAATGGCAACACTTATAATAAAAGACTATATCATTTTAGAAAGCCCAGAATCTGTTCTTTCATATTATTTTTAAATCAAGTTATTCCCTTAAATAGTTTTTAAAAAAAACAATTTCAAACTTGAAATTTTAGGACAAAAATTGAGGTGAGTAAAATAATTTTGGCGATGAAAACTAATGACGGATTTATGTAGAGGAGTTAAATACAAACATTTTTTACAATGGGAGGGGGGTCTATCTCGCTCCGGTTAGGCGGGAGGGGTAATTAAAAAAAAAAGTATAAATAAAATTAAAATAAAATATTAAAAAAAACAATGGCAACACTTACCACAAAGAACTATAGTATTTTTCAAAGCCAGGAATCCGTTCTAAATTGTCTAAAACGCAAATCAGCAAAATTTTGTCTATCAATGTGAAATTTCTGGCCAGAGACTGTATCTGAAGAATGTTGTTGATATTGGGTAAACTAATATAATTAAAAGAAATTTTTCATATACTCAGCCTTGCACCCATCCCAAAATCCAACAGTGACCCCAAGCAGGGGGGTTGCATACGCATTTCAAGGCGCAAGGGTAGCAATTTGTACTCTAAGCGGAGCGACATATAAAAGTAATTTTCAATTTTCTCAAAAATTAGAAGACATAAATCAATCTGGTTTTGAGTGTTCGACTAAGAATTGATTTAGGCAGTAAAAACTACAAACAAATTAAGTATCTATTTGCTCAATATTGAAAAAATCAGCATAAAACTTTTTTTTTTTAATTTTTTTCCTTAAATTTCAAGTTTGAAAGTATTTTTTTCAAAAACTATTAACAGCTATAACTTGATTTAAAAATAATATCAAAGAACATATTCCTGGCTTCCAAAAATCCTAAAGTCCTTTATTGTAAGTGTTGCCATTGTTTCTCAATTAATTTTTTTTTATTTTAATTATTATTTTCTTTAATTTGCCCCTCCCGCCTAAACGAAGCCAGATAGACCCCCCCTCCCATAGTAAAAAATACTTGTATTTAACCCCTCTACAAAATACCGTTAACAATTTTTGGCGCCGTAGTTATCGTACTCGTGCCAATAAGACTTTTCCAAAATCGTTCCTTGTCTTTTCTTTCAAAGAACACGCAAAACAAAGTAAAACGTTTGTGTTTTTGACAATCGGCTGATCTGAGGTTTAAACGGCAGAATACTGTAGAAACTGAAGTTTAACTAAACCTGACCGAGAGTTTAAACTTTTGGTTTAACTCGTTCAGTTTCACAGTTCAAAATAATCTGCCAGTTAACTAAACGCAGTTGTGGAAGCGCAGAACAATTTTCCTTAAGGGGATATTTTTCTACCAGCGCACTTTTGATCAAATAAATGGTTATTGCTTTTCTCAACTTTATCTATTTTACCATTTGTAAATAAAAGAAAATGTATGCAATATTATTACATTATGTATTTCGGTATTAACGAAGTGAATTGATTTATTTTTGACACATGTTTGAACTGTCATCTACTTTCACCATTTAATTATTACAGTATGTAATTAATTTTTGTTTTTTTCAATAATAATAATATGTACCTAGCTAGTTGTTAAAATCTAGTGGGCATTCGGACGGATGCGATCACAGGTACTGCTTCTTGTCACTCGCTGGGTTTTTACCACATCCGATCACACGGCGCCACTAATGATAATGAAAATTGAAAGGATTTTATGAGCCTCTAATTAGGGTCATTGTCTGGTAATAGGTACGCGCAAAGTTTTTTGCTGGTGTTTCTGCGAAAATCTGCGCTATCTTGTTCCTGTTATACAAAAATGTAATCTAGATCTGTATACAAAAATGGTATGAACTCCGAGAAGTGTGTTCAAAATCGGACAAACAAATTGCATTGTATAAAGCATAGAGTAGGTATAGTGTCTTGTTTCAGCCAAAACAAAAGGTGAAAGATTTGAGTATGTAGGTATAGAATATAGATATATTTTGTTCGCCAAAAATCTAAAGAACTAGTAGCATTACAAAAAAAATAATCGTCATTTCCACACACTAAATTAATTAATTTTTATCGAAAAAAACCTCAATAGGTACTATTTACGTTTGTCTACATTATGTTTGAGCTAAAATCTACCTGATGTTCACATGAAAAAAGGGTTTTTCCTTAAAAAGTATATTGGTTGGAAATCTATTGAAATTTTATGATGACATTTTTTAACAGTGGGTTTACCGCAGTAATGCTGAAACTAATCATAACTCTAGTTTTCACTGATATAAATTCAAGAAGTGTAGCACCCAGACAATTTATCTCTTTTATTCTCTCTCTCATCACTCCGTATGAAATAGCAGCTGTCAAACGAAAGTTTAAACGGCAGAATGCAGGCGTTTAACTTAGGCTGCTGTTATTCAGCAGCCTAAGTTTTCTGATGGCTATAACTGAAGCCTTAAACCGAGAGTTGAACTCCACTTTGGGTTTAAACGAACACAGTGAAACCGAAAATTTGTTGAACGAAGGTTTAAACCAAAACGAGAGTTTAAACTCTGACTGTGCAACTGGGCATTAAACTACAGAATGAACTCTGTTCAAGGTTTAAACGAAACTGTGAAACCGAATTATTTGTTGAACTAAAGTTTAAACTTAAAGCGTAGTTTAAACTTCCACTGTGAAACTGGGGCTAAGAATGTTTAAAAAAATAAAAAGTCATTATGTTGAATCAAAACAAATTAAAAAAATATTTGAAATAAAAGAAAAGATGCCTTTTTGACAAAAAACAAGCCTTAAAGCCTTAGCTAATGAAATAATGCCTAAAAGGCATGAAAAAGCCTTAGTTGGCATCGCTGGTGACTAGGTATTTCGCTGGTGCTCTTTAATTAGACTTACAAAATAAGAGATAATAGAGGATCAAGTTGTTTCGCGGTGATTTTCTTTTGTTTTTTTTTTTTGTGATTTTAAAATAGCAATGATTTTCGAACGACTTAGTGCATTTGCCAGATGCATTCCATATCCAGAGGAAGAAATTCCAAACGCGACAAGTAGACGCATTGATTGCAGTTTGCATAGAGTGCTATAGACGGCACGGTATACACTCTACATGCGTACATGCGATGTGTATGCCTGAGGCTGTTTGATGTAATATTGATGAGATAATGACTATGTAAACAAACACTTTAACCAGTTGTGAGGCGTAATATGTAGATTTGTAGACGTTGCGCGGGTAAGTGCGTCTCCAGTATGTCTCAAGGAATCATTTATAATTGAACGTTTTTTGATTGATGGTCTTATTGCATCCGTTGGATGTAGATGTATAAATTCTCTATTTAACCGATAGCGTTCCTTAATTACTTTATCATTGACTGGTTTATTGAGTTAAGTGAATATAGATTTATCGCTCCTTAAGGCGAAACGATGCTGAAGGGAATTTGGAGACAAGATAGACAGACAATATGAAGATCTTGGGAGTTTTTTGTTTTCATATTTTTTTTTTTACTTAGACACACGCTAAAAAGGTTATTACCGCTCTTATATGAGGATAGGTCAGTAACAAGGAGGAAAACAGAGTTTGGTAAAGCATTTCACATTCGTCTTGTACCCAGCTTATGGGCATACGGGTTAAACCAAATTCGACAGATCGTCACAATAGAAAGCTACAACTTTGGGGTATTTAGGAATTTTGTCTACGTCTGTTATTTTAGAAAATTACATCAGAAATCAAACGAAGTTTAGCAGTTGGCAATCACTGTTACTTTGGCCTTATAGAAAGCAACTACGTAGTACGTAGTAAGGGCTTCTCAAGAAATACTTTGTATGACAAAACATCTGAGAGAAAAATTTACCTGAGAAGCTATTCAATACAGCCGCAATATATTGGTTGTGTGAGAGTTAAGTCAGAAGATGCCGTTTAACGGGCGGGTTGTATAGTGGTTTCATGCGAGTTGTGACCCGAGCGACGTAGGTTCGGAAGGTAAAATTAACACCCCACATTTTGCCGGTTTTTAGTTAACAATTTTGTGTTAATACTTAAAGCTTTAGTTTAAATCTTCCTTCTGGCCTAATCACAACAATTAAATGAAATTTAATTAAAAAGAAAATCAAGTCTCTACCATGCTTGGTTTGGGACCAGTGGGTAATAGAAAACCGACCTTAGGGGGTGTTCTATTCAAGTGGCGCGGAGTGTATATCAGGGTTTTCCATTATTACATAAACAAAAAACGGTTTGTGCTTGGTATTAGATTCAATAAATAGGATTCTGTAAATAAAAAAACGAAAGAAAAAACACTTTCGCTTTCGTTTTTTTTTTTCTTCCTTTTTGGAAATAGTTGAAATTGCATACATTTACGGTCATTTTCACAATTCGAGAAACTTTTGTTTTTGACTGCAGCACCTAAAAGTAAGTTTTTCGCGCCTTTTGCTTTTCTGATTTTATATTTTTATATCATTTAAATTTTAAATGCTTTTCTTTCATTTCGTTGGTTAAAATTAGCATTGTTAAGATTTAATTGTGCAGTTTTCCCACACAAAGTAGCCACACAGGTTTTATGCACTGCAAACCATACTATTGCTCCAGAAATGTTTCTTTCTTTTGATACCTTAAAAATAGCCGCAAATGGGATTAAACTGTTATAATAATCAATGGAAATTAAAAAGTCAATGAATAAGCCGACGTTGTTTTCCTTCCACGTGAAACGATAATGAATTTCGTTTTTGGAGTTACATGAAGCAAAAAAAAAAAAAAACAAAAGTACCGCGAAGAAGTCACCGGAGACTGCATACATTCTGAATCGATTTAGCCATGTCCGTCTGTCTGTTGAAAACACGATAGCAGCCAAACGAATCGAACTAGGAGAATACAATTTTGTGAGAGGACTTTTTTCGCATGGCAAACATTTTGGATGACTTTTATGCAGTGGAGGGTATTAAACCATCGGCCAGGCCAATGATAACACTTTTACTTGTGTTAATGTAGTATAGCTCATTTGTGGCTTTTACCACACCATAGTCCAACAGACGGCACTGACTGGAGATTTTAAATTTTCAAAAGACAGGATGGACAAAAAATACATAAGAGCACCCATCCATTTCCTGTGATTTTTTTTTTAAATAGGAAACACACACACACATTATGGTTATACACTTATACATATATGTCACGTGCGTAAAATTGTATAACAAATGCGAATATGATGTATCTTAAACACATGTCCTTGCAGACGTGTGTGTGAAGTGAATGTATCATTTGAAAAAAATGTAAAAATTATTATAAGGAAATTCTGAAATACAATTTCCTGTTCAATCTTGAACATGTCAAGGAAATCTGCATCCCCTGTATCCTTAAGGCGGACATAACTACAAGTATCTACCCATAAGTAGACACAAGTCATACCCTATCCCTTCATTTGAAGTAGGTAAATTAAAAAAAAAATGTTATTCAATCATCGACTACGGCTGATAATTAATAAAACGTATGCAGATGCCACACACAAATTTTATGTATTTCATGCGTTCTATACTCGTAGAGGAATTTCTGACTTCATTCCAACCGTCAATTGTCATTAGGGAGAATTCAACAAGCTTGTGCTTAATTTGTGCAAATAACTGTGTGCTTAATTAATAGCAATTGTACAGCTTAAACTAGTGGTGAAAATTAGGAATTTTTCTCTTCTGCTAGTTTGTAAGATGCTTGCAAATGATTTGCGTTTTATAGTTGTTCAACACCAACACCATACATCCTTCACACTCTTACAAAGACAATCCGGCGACTGGTTTAAGTAGATTTTTACAAGGTTTAAATCAGTTCCCATCATTTTTACTAAATATACTTTCGAATGCGGTTCATTACAGTGGAGCTATTTGTTTCATTTAAGTTAGATATTTGGATTAGACAGTCTTTGAAATGATTATAAGGATACCTTTGTAAAATATATAAAAAAAATGTTTTGAGGATGTTTGCATGTCTGGGTGGTGGAAAATTTCATTTTTACCAAAAGGTTTTTGAAATCCAGAAGTAACTTTTCCAAAATATTTTTGGGAACAAAATGTTTGTTTTCAAGGATATTTTAGCAAGGAAAGGTGTGTGATAGGATTTTACTTCACTTAAGTACCATTGTTTCAATGGCATGAACTAAAGAACGGTTGTTTATTAACAGTAACGGCCGTATTATTCACTCGGTTTAAAATGTGGTTTAATTAAGACCGTGGTTTAAATCTTTTTAAACCATACAAGTTTTGTTATTCCGTATTATTCACTCAAGTTAAACCTTATAAACGTCATTTTTAAACCTATTCGCAGAAAAACCACCTCGATTTTAAACCGCACTCCGACGACCGGTTTAAGTAGATTTTCACAAGGTTTAAATCAGTTTTCATAACATTCACTCAATTTGCAAATATATTTTCGAATGTGGTAGAGCGATTTTTTTCATTTAAGTTAGATATTTGGATGTATTTTCTGACAAGGTCGTCTTTGAAGGAAGTTTTGCCCAAGCGTCCTGGAAAATTTCATTTTTACCAAAATGTCCTTGGACGAACTTTTCCAAAGTATCTTTGTTAGCCACGGAAGATTTTTGTTTTCCAGAATATTTTTTTCAATAGGCATAGATGTGCGACGCGTTTTTACTCAATTTAAGCACCATTGTTCCAATGCCAGAAACAGTGCAAGACCGGTTAAACAAAGGGTGGCATTATCTACACTCTACAGCATTACATTTTTGATATTTTTTTTTTTTTATTTTTCCCCAAAATTTAAATATGTACCTACAATTACAAAAAATTAAAACGCTTCAGAACCTTTTTAAATTCTTCACAAATCACACAGCACATTTGAATAATAACATCAACATACCTTTGTCTGAACTGTCAAACGCGATATTTCGTAGGTTTAAAATAGGGTTTAGTACTTCAAATAAACCTAAAGCTTAAACCACATAAAAAGAGTGAATATGGCATAGGCATTAGGTTTATTTTCGTGGTTTAAAAGCGTTTTAACCTCGTATTTAAACCGAGTGAATAATACGGCCGTAAATGATGCTGTTGCCAGCGTAACATTTCTGTCATTTTAAATTTTTATAAATTTGTTCTATACTCAATATTTGACATACCTACCTACAATTACAATATATGTAATTGAAATGCGTCAGAAATTTTTTAAATTCTTCACAAATCACAAAGCTCATTTGAATAATAACAACATACCTTCCTCCGAAATGTCAAACGCGATATTTCGTAGGTTAAAAAATACTTTCAAATAAACCAACATAAACGAGAAGCTCAAACCACGCAAACCGAGTTAATATTATGTAGGCAGGTTTAAATTTTGTGGGTTTAAAAACGAGTGGTTGAGTCAGCTTTATTTTCGTGATTTAAAAGCGTTCTAACTTCGTATTTAAACCGAGTGAATAATACGGCCGTAAATATTCCCTCAAATTAAATGGCAGGTTAATTTATTTTCTATTTGCAGTCTATATACAGTTTTGACGTTTGCATTTGCTATAATGTGCTACAGACCGGAGAAATAGTCGATTAAAAATGTCCATATGATTTTCAGTATAGTTCATTGATTGCTTTTCAAAGCAAGACTAGCTACAAATAAAATTAGTTTTATGTAAATCTTTAAACTACAAATTATTTGAAGCCAAGTAACTGACGAGCCAAATTTTAGACTGGAATGCAGACTTCGAAACAGCGAAAAACCTATAGTCGGAATTCGGAAAGTACATAAGTAAATATTTCAGCAGCTCCTAAATGGGCATCATATAGAGAGGGTAATAAGGCAAGAAATGATAGTCTAAGCGCCTGAAGTAATTCTGAGAAGTAACCGAAAGATATTTGCATTACTGTGTGTGTAGCCTTAGTAGAGGGTATATCGAAAATATATGGCAGCAAAACGTTTAATATTTGACATAACCACTCTTTTTTTTATATGTGTAGAGAAGCTGAACACAGAAATGTAAGTCCAAGATGTTTTACACGCTGCGAAGTCCGTGCCAGACGCGATCAAAGTAGATACGTAAATTATTAACAAATTGGTTTAATCGGGTACTTTGATCGCATCTGGCAAGGACTGCGATGCAAAAACGTTTTGGACTCATGTTATCATGTTCAAAAGGGCATGTTCTATGTTTATGGAAAATGACATCCGGTTATGTCAATTATTAAAAAATGGGTTTAATCCGCTACTTTGGTCGCGTCTGGCAAGGACTTGGCTGCGCGCAAAACGTCTTGGACTCATAATTTCATGTTTAAGCTGATCTACTCTGTTGCTTAGGGCTATAATAAAGTGGTTACCTATAGTACTTATTATTACTATGTACTTATTGTGGAAAATGATGCATACTCAACGCGCTGTCACACGTTTTGGCTGCCACGTTCAGACTTTTATTTTCGATATACACTCTACTAAGGCTACACAGTAATGCAAATATCTTTCGGTTACTTCTCAGACCGAAAAATTACTTTGGGCTCTTGGTCTAGGAATTCATGTCCAATCCATAAAGAACCGCTTTTATACAAATGGTATATAGAATACCTATATGTATGAGTAGGTATGCCTATATAAAAATTATTTATTTAATGTCTATAAACCGGTGTTTCCTGGCAGTTAAAGAACAAAGGAACTCCTTAATCAACAGCAGAGATCTAAGGAAGAATTACCCTAGGAAACGGTTGCTATACTTCTGTTTGGCAAAACTGCCGATTTGAAGGAAGAAATTTTAGATATTTTGAGTTCTTTCTCATACGTATTTTTTGCGAGTTTTTTCCTACCTTGATATTAAATAACATAAATGCCAACTATAAATATCAAAAGGAATAAAAGTCGTAATCAACAACGGTTACTCATTCTTTCCCACGAAGAGTATTGAAAATATTAGATGCAAAAAAAAAAAAAAAAAAACAGAAACATTCCAGAAGGGGAACTGACAAATTGTATTCCAATTTTTTTCTATATAGTTAGCAAAACAAATGGAGAAAAAATCCCGCCGAAATCGAAAAACATGTGGGCGTTATGTGGAACATGGTTTAAAAAGCATACGGTATCTTTGGCAGAAAATATTAAAAATAAATCGTTTTCCGAAATTGTGGAACGTTTAAAAAATATGTATGTTTATTTTCATTATCGAATAAGAAAAATGCCCACGAAACAATTATCTGGAGCAGATACGTTATTTTTATTTACTTATCCGCCTAAATCTATTTATTTTTAAAATACCACCTGTAGTTTATTTTTTTTTTTAAGCGGGGTATAACTAATTGGAATGTCTTGTGTTTATTTTATTTATAATAATATGTACATTATAGACATTTGAAAGAGCTGCTATATTGAGCGCTTCAAATGGAATATGATTTTTGCAATTCAAGGAATTTCTTTTTCCTTATTAGTATATTGCAAACGCACAGTAGCAGCGAAAGGGATTGATATAAATATAAAGGATAGAAAAGAGGTCATGATGCACATTCATGATCGTGCGGGCAATAATATAATATAATTATTAATAAAATAAAACAGCAAGAAATAAAGTGGAAATGTATCCAATCCGCAATAGGTATTCTATCGGACAAATACTGCATTTGTATATTTTCACAGATTGTTCGTATTTTATACCTCAAGCTGAAAAGCATTATCTAACAAAATGATGGCAGGTACACATCGAGCTGAGCAACGTGTTTCAGTTTTGCTTCACAGTCACATTGACAGTTTTTTTCGTGTTGTAATTAAAGTAAAGTTTATATTCACCATTCACGTGACATAATGGTCACGTTTTCGAGACATGCTAGTGTACCTACCTTCTACAGCAGATTGATGATTTACGTTTAATGGATTTGTAAAGAATTCTATACATGGGTGGTGTAGAATTCTTTACAATTCAAGTCGACATCTGTGCAATATCATTTTGCAAAGCTGTATAGTATATACTCCCATTGAATTTTTTTGGCAGGTTCGCTTGAATACTTATCTGCTTCATTAATATTTAAATTGAGTATAAGTTCTTGGAAATAAAGCAAACGTGTTTGAAGAGCGGTGTTGTAGCGATCAAAAAATATGCGTTGTGCCATTTGGAACAATTTAACACTATAATTTTAGAAACCATCTCTGTAAGTATATGTCAACATGATAGATAGGCGGAATCGGGTTATCTGTGCAATGAGCAATATGTGACGGACTTTGTTTTAGTTTCGTATATAAAATATATACTTAACTTCGTTAACTCTTTTATGGATGTGACGATTCGGCTCCTGATCTTTTGAATAATTCGCATTACGTAATCAAGATGGCCGATAAAATAATGTGCCTCACATTTTTTTCGTGATAGGCAGTGCTATACATATCGCTCCTGTTATGTGTGGGCCATTATTCAGGACCTCAACGAGTCAACAAAACTTTGGAAAGGCCTAATCTGAAAACATCAGGGATTTCTTTAGATTTTGACTTAAGCGCATTAGCATTACATTTTTATTGGTATTAAAATAAGTACCAAAATGTTGAATTTTAGAACAGAATACGGTGAACATTGGAAAGCATTGAACAACTGCATTTTCTCTTAGGCTTCTAAGCACATTTATGTCAGACATTTTTAAACAAGAAATAAAACGTTGATCAACTCAAATGATGCAAGAAAAAAACAGCAACTGAATGAGGGATGATAGCAATACGTACACGCACGTGTGCTTCCAAATATATACTACGCATTGTCAATATTATGGGATCCCCAGAAGGCCAGAAGTCTTAAAAATTAAATCCTTTGCATTTTTATGTAGAAATGTTGAAAAAAATTGTGTTCACGTTTTAGAGCTTTTAGATTTGTTCACGTTTTAGAGTAGTCAAAAAATACAATGTTCACGTTTTGGGGTAGTTCTCGATAAGGTTCACGTTTTAGATTGTTCAGGTAGCTTAAAAAAAATTGTGAAAATTACAGCTGAAATTTTAATTTTTTGTCTTTAGAGTTTGGAAAGATTTTTCTTAAAATAAATTTGAAGTATTTCGAAGACGTCACAAATTCCGCTGTCGGGCAGAATGAACCATTCAACCTGGGCGATGAATGCCAAGACTTCCGTCCACCTGACCAAAACCAGCTAAGGATAGCAATATCCAAGCTGAAGTCCAACAAAGCTGCAGGACCGAAAGGTTTATCAGCCGAGCTGTTTAAGGCGGCGGGAGACGACTTGGTAGAGAGCATACCTGCATACACCAACTCGTTTCTAAAATTTGTTCAGAGGAAAGTATGCCTGATAAATGGAGCCTCATAGCATTGTTTGCCCGATCCGTAAGAAAGAAGACCCTCTTAACTGCGCCAACTATAGAGGCATCAGTCTCCTTAACATCGCTTACAAGATCCCGTCCGTCGTACTGTGTGAACGCCTGAAACCATTTGTCAAAGAACTGATTGGATCCTATCAGTGCGGGTTTAGTGCCCGGTAAGTCCATAACTGACACTACGTCAGATCCTGGAGAAAACCCAAGAAGTCCAACGCTCGCTGCTCCGTAAAGGTCGGAAACAATCTCACCGAGACTATTGATGTCAAAAAAGGATTAGACAAGGTGATGCGCTGTCATGTGACTTTTTCACCATCATTCTTGAGAAAATTGTGAGAAACTCGCAAGCCAACACATGGGGCACAATTTTCCAAAAGCCTGTGCAACTACTTGCATACATCGATATCATTGGCAGAACACAACGAGCTGTCACTGGTCGGTGCGTTTGCAAGTATCAGTACAGAGGCGGCAAAAATGGGTTTTGTGGTGAGTGAGGGCAAAACAAAATATATGCTGTCAACAAGAAGGGACACACAACATCGACGAATCGGACAGAACGTCACGATAGGCAGAAATCAAGCGAAGAACTACACTTGCAAACCGCTATTACTTTGGCCTAAGAAGGCCGAAAAACTCTATATAAGACCCTCATCATCCCAGCCCTGCTTTCTGGCGCAGAATCCTGGACGTTATCAAAGGCGGATGAAGATCTCCTTGGTCGCTTCGAACGCAAAATTCTTCGAGTGATTTTCGGTTCCGTTTGTGTTGACGGGCTTTGGAGGAGGAGATTTTACACCGAACTCTACGAGCTGTACAGCGACATCGACCTGGTCAGAAAAGTACGTATCAGTCGACTAAGATGGTCCTAGCCATGTAGAGCGAGTGGACACCAACGCTCCGTCTTCGATTCAAACTCGGAGGGACAACGAAGTGGAGGAAGACCTCGCCTTAGGTGGCGCGCACAAGTGGAAGGGGACCTCAACCAACTTGGAGTGCGCAACTGGAGGTGGTTAGTCAAAGATCGTGCTAACTGGAGAGGCGTGTTGGTTGAGGCCCAGGTCCACCCCGGACTGTAGCGCCATCTAAGTAAGTAAGTAAGTAAGTAAGTAAAATTTGGAACATTGATATGCCTTTTCCTGACAGACAAGCATATATCTAACCAATACAATTCCTAAACATAAGCAAGGCCGGGTGAGTACAGCTAGTTTTTAATAAAATACACAAACAAAAAGAAGAAAATGTTGGTTGTTGAGGAAAACAACGATCTAAGATATCAAATTTAATGTTTAAGAGAAAATGTGACATAGAAACTCAAGTGGGTTACAAATGAGACATAATGTAGGCAAACGTGTTTAAAAAGTGCCGACAAATGTTGTCAAACTAAAGGTGGCTTAACACTATTATCTTTTAATAAAATATCGTAGGTATTACCAAAACTTCATCACTGGCTTTCCAGATATGGAAAAAAATTCCGTATTCACATCTCACATGATAAAACTGTTAGTAAACAGTCTGAGTCAAGCGTATGTACCTACATTTTTGTCGAGCAGCAATTGGAAACTTTCGGTTTTAAATTTGTTCGCCTTTGACATTTTATTTTGACACATACAAACAGAGATAATAAATAAACAGGCGCAACAGGCGGTAGACACCCTTAGGCCTAGCTTCTCGCAACCATTCGTTTGTGTGAGTTTCTATTTTATCCGAACGGCTGAATTGAGAAGCTTTTTCAGGACAGTCATACTCTCCGATGTTGACGTTCGAGAGGTGCCGCAGTAGAAAAAACCTTAAGATGCAATTTGTGTTTTTCCGGGGAACGAACCTGGGATCCCTCGCAAACAAATGTATGTATTTTAATGTAGAGATTATTATTGTTTTTATATAGATATTTTTTTTTTACATTTTACACAGTCATTATCAATATTTAAGACCTCCTTATGTAGGTAGGTATATGTACTTCAGGCATAGAGGTTACTGTATAAATTTTACATTATTATAAAATAAAGACAAACAAACAAAACGCTATGGTTTGGCAATTCTCCACATGTCAAGAAGTTATTTATTGTGCAGCGATAAACGCAAAGAAATATGACGTACAAAACTGTGACTTTATCAAAAATGTTGGCAACCGCGTTATCACTATTATCGTAGAGCCACTTATACAAAATTACAGATCCGAATTTACCTACTATGTATTTCATTTTTGAATGATCGCTTCAATAGTTGTGTCATTTGAAAAATTAGCTGATGACAGCCAATTCTTGAATTAATTGACACAACAAGCTAGCCACTTGATGCTTCTATCTGTCATAATCGTGCATATTCTCCTTTATACCTTCCACTTTCTAAACTCGTGAAAATTCAAATCCTTTTTTTTTTTTTGTAATAGTTTGAAGTTGTCTCTGTTTACATCAGATGCGTGTGCTATTTCTGAATAGAATATATAGCGACACAATTAAAAACATCAATCACAAAAAAATACAGGGAAGTGTGTTGGAAATAAATTCGGATGCCTGCAAGCGCCTCGTTTATTTTGGGATATTGAAAAATGCTTATTGTATGAGAGAGGTATTCTTTTAATAAATCCTCTAAAATTCCAGACACTAAAAAAAAAAAAACAAATTAAAGAATAAATAACACATCATTAAGCTTCGCGATTCACCTAAATTTTGTCACGAAACATCTGTGCACACTACACACAAACGGGAGCAACATCCTCTAGACTTAACTTGGGGAAGGCGAGGGCGAGGTCAAACCCGAACATCTCCCTGTTCATTATTACACTCTATTGCAATTCCAGCAGTGCATAAACACATGAGGTATCCACTTTTAAAGGGATTTTGTTGTTTTTTTTTTTTTTTTTGAAATTTAGTTTCAAAAGATAAACCCTAACGGGAATGTAAACAAAACTGATTGCTTCCTTGTGCTTTCCTTAGATTTACTACATACTATGTAAACTCTCATTTGCATGGACAGGGACACACTATATAATGTATATACATCAAAATTCAGTCTATGACCTCATTCCACACCACATATGTACGTGTTTATTTTCATTTCCGATACTTTTTTTTTCTATCTTCTTCTTGATCTATTTTAGAACTCGGGTTACATCACACAGTCTTTGCGAATGCAGAAGAGCATACTTTAGTATGCGCGCCTCAAGTTGAATGAACTGTGCCGCAAAACAAAGCATGCAGTACATTACACCATGAAAAGAGTTAGTAGGACACATGCACTGACGGAACACGAACAGGAAAATAAAAAAAAAAATAACTTTGTAAACTCAGCTACCACCGCCGACGTCGCCGCCAAGTGGATGAATGTATTCTCGAATGAACAACCCAATGTAATAGCAACAAAAAAAAAAATTAGATCCCTCAATGGCGATACTGTGCTCAAAATGGTCTAATAATTCGAGTATCTGTTAATTCAAGAGTGTACTGTGTGCATTACGATTATGTTGAACACAAAATGACGATGCAATTTCCTCGTGATGGTGGGTGGTATGGGAGGAGGAAAGATGCGGTCGCATGGGAGACAATAGATACTGTATACATCAGAAGTGTACTTATTCTGATGTAGTATACAAAGCTTTCTCCCCTACGCTACGGTACCGCTCTTTCAATTATGTGCAACCTCGATAATTTTTTTCTGTCGATTCTACGAAAAAAAAAAGAAAAGAAAAACGGATACCCGGTGATGGAAGCTATTCTTGTGTTACACGAAGATGCATGACAGATGCATATCAACGAATCATGTACATACGTTCGACGACAATACAAAATTATATCCTTTAGAACGACATTTTTCGTCGGTGGTCTTCTGTGTGCTGCATGAAATTGGGACAACGTCTCTGATCCTATCCGTCATCATACATTAGCTTTCGAGTGAAGTTGACGAACGGAAATACAAAAGGAGAAGGAAATGACAAGTACAAAAGGTTGCCACAATCTTGGCTGTCCTTCTACGAGACGGTCTTTCTTACAAGAGTAATTGATTAAGAAAGTAGAGTAGAAAAAAAAACCCCAAAGAATAGGTTGAAACGAGGACATGAGGAGGGTTTTGTACAGGAAATTCGACTCGACTACTTGAGCAATAGTCGAATAGGTGTTTTGCTCCATTTTGTCAGATGGTGCTTGCTTGGAGTCACGTTGAAATACAATTGGATGCAAGGTTGCAGAAAGGACTTGTGTTGTTACATGTACGAGGACTATGTACCTTGGTATACCTGCATAGGATGAAACAAAAGCAATCTTCAGTTAATTGTGTGTGAAGGTGAGAGGAAGGCTGAATTGAGAAACTTTCTAGGGATAGTTATACTCGTTGTTTGCCAGATGTTCGATAGAGCTGGGGACGATTTGTGTTTTTGTTCCAGATGTTGAACGTGGAACTCCTTGCTCAGTTGTTTAACACAATAACCATTTAGGCACCTCTCTGATACGAGTATGTGAAGATATCTACGGAGCATTTTGAGCTGGCAATGACAATCAAAATGACGGTGCAAGAAATGTTTACACCCCACAAAAGCGCTCATTCGCCCCAATTTTGACTAAAACTCTCATAACTACTCTGGGGTGTCGGAAAATATATACTGCAGCTGCCTTGGAGACTCAAATCTTATAAGGACTAATTTGTATTATTGTGGGGGTTAAACCTTCAACCAATGGACAGTTAGTTCTGAATAGCACGCAGCAACTTTTTACCCAAATTCACAATTTATTTCAAAATTTTACGGTCTAGGGATGAGCATCAGAATTCGGTTATGGGTTGACTAGGTAACAACGCGTCTGTAGATAAATGATGGAGGTAGCAATCAATTCGCTGAACAATGAATGCCAAGACTTCCATCCATCCGACCAATATGAATTGAGAATATCAAAACCTAAATATAAGGAGGGCGCAGTGGCTAGACTACGAATAAGTGGAGGGGTCTCAGTTCCAACCTCCGGGAAAACTTAAGGTTTTTTCCGATGCATCATCTCTCGGGAACATGTGGTGTAACGAAATATCCGAAAGTATAACTGTCCTTCACAATTCGTCGGAAAAATAAAAACTAACACAATCCAATGCTTGTATATGATAATTTTTCTTAACTAAAGACAAAATGTTACTCACTCACATGATATTGAAACCTAATAGTTTTCCGGACTTTGGTCTTCCTTTTTGTAATCTCTTATGCCCAGTTTTACAGTGTGCACTTAAGTATAGTTTGAGTTTGAGTGGAGACGACCAGATAAGTGTCACTCATGTATATTTAGAGTTTCACAGTCATTTCAAAATAATCACTCAAATGGTACACAAAACTTGGCAGCACTTTAAAAAAAATGTCTTCTACAGCATAATTTAATATTTTATTTGAATTTCGAAATGGATTGTGATTGCCAAAGGACGCCTAACTTTAGTGAAAACGACGTACAACTACACTACTAAACAATTCGTCATTATTCACTAATCTAAATCATAATCTGAATCCATATTTACAAAATTGTTATCATATATTTTAAGAATTAAATCAACAATCAGAAAATAGATACCTATATTTAATTTTCTCCAAAATTCAATACAAACGTCAACTCGTTGACAGCTGAGTAGCTTGCCATCTGTCAGAGTTACGACAAGGTAAAACTTAAGTGTCTAATGTTGGGCACTTAAGTTTTATACTTAAATATGGCAGTAAACAGAAATCGACCCTTGAGTGTAATTTGAGGGAGAATAGGTACTTAAGTGGTCACTGTGTAACTGGGCATTAGAAAAACACTGGAAGACATATACAACAGTGACAATGTTTTTCTGAGGATGGCTGAAACTTACCTGACATAATCTCAGTTTATTCTCAGAGTATATGAATAGGTAAAAATATAAACTATGCATAACTTTCACGCCGCGAACGAAGTTCATCATTTCACTCTTACAAAGTCGGCGGTACATCTAGCTTATTTGTAATAATAGCATAACAAATCGTTTAAATGTCAAAGAAACATTAGTTGTTACTAATCGATTCTCAAATCTTGTTCCTCACTGAAACTAATAGTCTTTCGGTTAATCGGTCTTTATTTGGTATACATTGACGAGAAACTATGTATTTGTTTTATCTTTCACACAAATGCGGTCATATACGAAAGCCAGGTGAATAACCCCGCAAATTTACTCGAAATTGGAACAACATAAGAATTTATAACTAGCTATGCATATGCGATCCAAATGCGAATTATGGCATTTCAACTGTCACAAAAGATCGAAATTTCCATTATGAGATCACGATTTAACGGTTACGAATAAAATTATCTGCAGCCCACGTCTGTTTATTTAAGAAAAGAGCAACGTGATGTTATCGATGACATTAAAATATGTGATTATATCTCGAGAAAATTTATTAATATCATTTTTGCCCTTCACCTTGCTTAAACTAATTGTAAATCGCGATAGCAATTTTTAAATAGAAAATTCTGAAGTGAAGTTTAAGCCGTCATCTTATGAAAAAAAAACTCGTGTCTTCTCTCTCTTTAACACAAGTTTTATCTGGCAAACGGATAGTGAACTTGTCCGATTGATAACGTTTTATATTACATTTTTTTCTCCATGCTAGCTACCCGCGCTTAGTGTATGGCAGCACCCAGCACTTCACCAAACTGTTCTAAAAATGGCCGCGTTCCATTAACCGTTAGATCTCTAGCGCCAGAGGCAAAGTGACAATTAATTTTGATTATTTTGTGTTCTTTTTTGACAATTTTAAGATTGGACGTATAAAATTATTTAAAAAGTTAACAAACAAAATGTATTTTGAATTTTTTGTTACACTTCCAATTCGGATTATTTTTTTATTATATTAATTTTAGACTTTTGATAGATTTGTTTTGGCAGATCGTTATTTTTTCAATCTATCAGTTCATTTTGCGCCAGATTGCAAAATTTCCCTGAAAAGGATATATCACAATTATGTGCTCTAACGCAAATGCTGAAATGTCAGTTTTTTCTATCTAGAAAGGTCGCCAAGGTATATTCTTTATAGTGTATTGAGTTTTCGATTGTTCGCCCTACTTCGTGAAGAGCCGTCTCTGACGAACTTCCTTTGAGATAAGCGTGCTTTGACTTGGATAGTGATATTTCTATATTACTACGCAGATGGTTGCCTAGGATTCGGGTTTTCAATACAAAGGACTAAAGGAGGACAGGCTAATTGGTCTGAAATCTTAGGCGCTTTCGTGACCACATCTGCCCACTCTCACTCGACACCATGAAAGGGGCACGTGGTTATTGAGTATACAGCTCCTGAAAATCGGTGTAAGCCATGGAATTGCTATGCCTTGACAATTCTGTAGCATTATGGGCAAAATGTCATCCAGGCCAGGCCAGGCGATTTGTATGGGGCGAAACTGTTTATGGCCCAGGAAATTGTTTCCTCAGTGATAATGGGGGTTATGTTTTCCCAGGCACTATTTGGCGAACGTTGCGAGTTGTTACACTCTGAACTGTCGTCCTTGCACCCTGCAAAATGGGTATTAAGTAAGAGCTCTAGTGATTCTGCAGTTGATTCAGTCCACGATCCATCCGGCTTCCTCAGACGAGATGGGCTGGAGTGTTCTTTGGATAGTATTTTACTGAGTCTTGTAGAGTCTTTTATTGTTTCAATGGATTGGCAATAATCTATCCATGACTGTTTTTTTTAGCCATTCTGATAGATTGTTTGAATATTTTAAGACATTCTCGGTAGGGCTGCCAGTATTTACACCTGTGGCAGATATTAAAAGTATCTAGTAAACTTTCTGAGATTAGAGAATTCGTTATTCCACCATTCCATTTACAAGCTGTACTGAAAGCTTTTTTGAAAGCCTACACTTTTGTGTCGACTTCTGTGGTCGAGGTGATCATTGAGGTTGGTATTTTTTGAAGTTTGTTTTTTATAACTTGGGCAAACTTTGGCTAATGGATTTTTTTCGGGTTTTTGAAAGGTTTTGGTTTCTCGATTTCGAGATCCACATAGAAGAGTATCCAGCTGTGATCTGAAAAGGATTTGAGGTTGGATACTCGCCAATTTTCTACTTTCGTATTATTGATGGTTTTACCGAGTGTGACATCTATAACCTCCTTCCACCCGTTAAAACTATCCGTACTCGGAAAGGTAAAAGTTGGAGTGTTACCTCTATTGTGTATTGATAATTTGTTTTCGATAAGGTAATCAAAAAGAAACACCACGTGGCCATAATGTTCCTGGGATTATGTTGAAAGCTAAGACTAAAAAGTTGCACGCCATTTTCAATGAGACAAATTCATTCAACCCGACCGATGGATGGACTACAAAATGGCTTGTCTATTTTTGGGGTTCGGCTCTTAGAATTCACTGCAGAAAAACTTTGCCCTAAAGGACATGATGTGTAGTGAAGAATACGGTTGTCGATGTAGTCAAGGCCATTTCTACCATCAACATCTGCGTGAAATTTGCAGACCCGTTGTGGCCGTTGTTTCCACATTTTTAGATCATTAGTACCGCGCTTTGTTGCTTGCACTTGCACCTTAAAATAATATTGACAGTTTATGTGAACTGTGTTAGTGCAACAAAAGTAGGTAAGTAAGTTTAGGTTGGCAAGTTACGAGCGCAGCCACACTTAGACCAAAGTAGGCCCATTGTGACATCACAGGATTCGGTAAGTCTGTCACAAAAAAAAAAACCAACGCAATTTATATATATGTGTACATACTACATGTGTTCAACCTAATGACATTTCGTTGTTCATTTCTGTGAAAAAATGAATGCTCACACCATCAGATTGTTCAATCTACCGACGATCACTATCTCGAAAGTACACTGCATTTGCCCACACATAACACATGTTCAAACGCATAAAATACAAAGTATCAGACTATAAACTGCGGTAATACGGTTTGTGATTATAATTCCAACTCCTAACGATAGCAGACTAATTACCGCTCAATCTGGAACAAAAAAAAAAATAAGAAAAAATATAGCTGATGCAACCAAAACAAGGTCAACGTGATGTCAAGTGATGACACAATAGAGAAAAGCCATCAGAAAAAGAGAATAAGAAAATGATGTTTGCCCAAGTTCTACGCCTTCTAACGGAGATAAAAAATTGAGACCAATATTAATCAATGGATGACACTGCTAAATTCGCATCATATCATGTGCGAGTAGTAATTTAGCAAAATCTTTTATAAGCATCTTAGGATAGAAACATAATTCCCATCAATATTTATGTATAGGTGTATATTTGTTTGATCACTTACCTCTGTTGTCTGTCATAGGATGTGGGTGTTGCCGTTACAGCTGTCATGATGTCGTGTTCAAAATCACTTGGCTCGGTACTAAAAGTATCTGATATCAGCAGGAAACTGTTATCCTTATAGTGCGAATAGCTATCGGGCGGACTAACTTGTTGTGGTTGGCTACTTTGGTAAATTGACACTCGTACTTTGGAACGTTCTAACCTAAAAGAAAACAAATGATACAAAATTAGTTGAGATTAAAATTAAGTAGGTAGGTATAGGAAAAAATCATTTCGATTGACATAATGCTCCCGTGAATTGTTTTTATATAAAATGAAGCGTTAAACGGTGTTTTGTTTACTGTCAAAATAACAGAAAATTAATATTGTTAAAAAAAAGCAATGCTGATGCTATTTACATTCTCTTCTACGACTTTATTTATTTTATTTTTTTCCTTTGGAATGAAGTAACAAATTGTACAAATGAAATGACATAATTTTTTTTTTATTCTTGATAACTGCAATCTGTAACAAAGCCTTGAACGTTCGTTATTGCAATGATAACAAGTGATAAACAACTTTTTCTATTTTGCGGACTTCTAGGGCGTGATCTATATTGCAAATGTTTATAGAGCTCACTATCAAAATGTGGAAATTCTTTCGTGTGATTACTGCTATTGTCTTAGCAAGGCTATACGATACGCACGCAATGCCTTTGATCTGTCACAATGCAAGTTTGATCCTCCGATAATTTGCTGACACTATCGTGGCAGAAAACCAATTTTTGGCTGTTAAAAAATTATCCTGCTCCGGCAGCAAGATAATCACCCCTATTCCCGTTGGCGTTTGTTGTATACGACTCATGTTTCGTGTCGTTGTAAAACAATGTTCAATTTTTTTTTAACTTTTGTTAACAATTTTATTTATTTCCTTTTTCTTTATTACTATCATTTCAATTCATTTGTCTCAAAAAAGTTAAAAACACCGACTAAAAATCGAAGTGAAAAACGAGTCGTTTACGACAAACGGCAACGGGAATAGGGGTGAATAATAAATTATTTTTTGGCGTATTCTTTTGCTTGAGTTTTGCTAGAATGTTGAAGGGCAAATAAAACAATGAATTTCAATAAATTAAATAATAGCGTAAAATTCGATAAATCTCTGATTTAAGATTGGAGATTGGTGAGCTTCTCTTTTCAACACTTTCATAAGTGTCAGAAAATTATCGGAGGATAATTATTTAAACCAATGGACAAGTGGAACATTTTTAATCGAAAAAAAGTCCTTGAAACGGACGTGGTTAAAAAAGAAAGAATAACGAAGATAAAACTATTTTTAAATAATAAATTCTGCCTGAAAAACACTACAGTTATTAGGTAGTCTAAATGACTGGCTTTGGAAAAATGGAGCACAGAAAATCTCTGCTTCTCTTGTCTCAGACCCGTCTAAATATATTTTTTTTGCGTTGTATGTACTAGTATAACATACTTAATATTATAATCCATAAAGTTGAAGTCGGCTTTCAAAGTCCTCTGTGAAAGGTACTATTAACGCCGTTTACCCGAACAGAGCTTGGACAGTCATGTAAAGAGATCGAACGGCGATCAGGAGACGACGACTGCCAGATCTCTAATTTATCACTTCTTACTTTTCGCACTTCTTACTTGGACGCAGTAGCGCTGTGGTTAGTGTGCTGGACTACTCTGCGAGGGATCCCAGGTTCGATCCCCGGAAAACACAGTTTTTTTTCCACTGCGCCACATCTTGTGATCGTCTGACCAACATCCGAGAGTATAACTGTCCTGAAAAAGCTTCTCAATTCAGCCGTTCGGACTCCGCATAAAATTGGTTACATGAAATTTGGCCCCAATGAAGAATGGCCCCAAACTAAGAATGAAAAATCACCCCAAAATCGGGGCTGTTTTCCATAATGAAATAATACCCCAATTTCAAATATGAAATAAGGCCCCACTGCGATGAAATAAGGCCCCAAATCTGACAGTAAACCCAAGCAGTGGGGTTGCAGGGGGGCAGCATGCCCCCCATACGTTTTCGTTTGGGGTCTTATTTCATTTCTTCTTTTGGAGTCTTATTTCATAATGAAATTTTACCCCAAACTGAAAAATGAAAAAAGGTCCCAAAATATGAATTTTACCCAATTTTCTGTTGTTGTTGCCTTTCATGTAAATTTTTGGGGTGATTTTTCATTTTCAGTTTGGGGCCATTTTTCATTGGGGCCAAATTTCATGTAGCCCATAAAATTGTAGGTCCCTTCCATTCGTCCAAAAAATAGAAAACTCACACAAACGAATGGTTGCGAGAAGCTAGGTCTGAGGTGTCTGTCCGTCAGTTGCGCCACCTATTTGTTCTCTTTTTTTTACTTTTCGCAGAACTTCTTATAAGCTAAGTCCCTAAAGTGGATTTATACCTTAAGGGCCTTCTCCTTCTATCTGATGTCTTCTTGAACGCAGGACATTTCAAACAATGCATTTCTTTTCTCACTATGCTTCTGTAAAACGCATGTCCCTAACTTGATTTCCAAGACATGCTATGGAGTCCGTGGCATCAGGGCTCCTCTAAGTATAGGTCTAGGATGAGATAGTTGGATCAAGTCGGATTCCTTTACCCTTTTAGGGATTGCCCTTTATGATGATTTAGGGCCCGTCAGTGGAAAAATATCAAGAGTTATTTAGGGTCCACTTAAGCATCCTACACCCGATAGACGGAACATTTATTTGACAAGTCACTGGTGGATTGGAATGTAACTGAATGGAGCGTGGGTATTTCGTTTAAAATAAAAAAAACATAGCCGAAAGCCCTGGTAGCTAGCGCTGTACGTTTTTTTTAGTATTAACTTTTAATTTATTATTAGTTAATTTTTTAATAAATAAATAATAACTAAATAAAAAACAGAACAGAATATTCTATGTCAAAAACTAGCAGGCAAATAAATATCAGTTCCATAAATTAAACATAACTAAATTCATGCAACCGCAACTAAAAATTAAAGCGCCTCTGTCCTTGCTGATTGGTTTATAGTCAACTTTCGTCCTTTCCAACATATGAGAGAGTAACAAAATCTTTCAGAGTTCTCTTTCCTCCCCTTTTTAACTAGGAGCCAAAAGTAAAATCATCAAGATGCCAAAATTGGTGAACAAATACAAGTATACAAGCTGATTTTACCAATAAACAATGTTCTTAATCAACAAAAATTATTATTTCTATTTTTGCTGTTTGTTTATTTAAGAATTTTTCGGATTTCTTGTTCCCCGGCATTGGGAATCGACATTTCTATTGTTTATTTATCGCTTGGATATTGGCCAAAAATCTATTCAGATGATTACGCAACGTGAAATCGAAGATAAAAGAAGTATGGGCACGTCTTTGACTCACTGAGCAGTGAGCACTGGCTGAAACTGACTGTTTAAAGACGCCTTAATAACTTGTATGTTTTAGTATAAATGTATTTTGTATTATGACAAGAGGAAGAACAGCATTAACTAGCTGAACCTACTGTTCAGACGGGAGCATTTCCCACCACCCAAGAATCAGATTTTCCTCAAGCACCCCAGACGACCGACCTCGCATGGAAGAGAAGGAACAATGGGGATAGACAGACAATCTCTGGGAACGGTTTATTCATATCAAATGGCGTGCGAATAAAGTGGAAGATCAAGAAAATAGCAAAGCTGAGCTGCTTGTGGCATTTGTAGGTCAATGACACGAATTCACCTGGTCTGCTACACCGAGTCCATGTGATCGAGTCGAGAGGAACAACGAAAAGGAAATCTAAATTGTTCTAACAACAAAGAACACACACGCATAATTTACTCGTATACCTGGTACAGAATTTGTACATCATTTGCGCTTGATTTATATTGTTTTAGCCAATTGAGCAGAGGAAGCCCGATCTGGCATGACGGAAATGAAAAGATGTAGAAAAGTGTAGCTCTTTGTGGAGCCCGAGAAGGTAGGTATACTTGGACTTCTGAGAACTTCTCGTTATTAACTTTCATTATTATGAATGTGAAGCAAAGATTTAGACGTTTTAGTGAACAGAAGCCCCGGTGCTGGGCCATTAAGTGTGAAAAGGCTTAAAGAAGAGATGTTTATCTTTATTGCTTTCAATTGATTAGATACAAGCTCTTCTTGTGATGTTTCTCTGGAAAGATATTCGTGAGAAAAAAGAGTTAATGAATTTGCCACGGAGCATGAAGCATTTAATGGACATAATGGTTATGAAGAAAATAATTGGCTTCAGTTATTTTGTTTGTGCGATGATGAAATATTTTAGGTTAGGGATATGAGCAGGGCATCGGTAGAAAAACATTCTTTGACAATTTTCCCACAAAGAAACGGGAGAAAGTTTGAGATCTATACGAAATCTGTATAGGAATTAAATTTCCTGGTGTAGGTACCTAACCTGGCTACCTGCAGTACTTTGGTCCATTTGTGCATGCCACCTAAGGCATGCCTACTGTAATGTCCCTATGGTTCAGAATAGGTGGTAAACGACTGATTCGAATTTTTTTTTTTCTTAGGTCATAGTCGCTCGTAGAGTTCCCTTCTGCAAACGCAAACTGGACCGAAAATAACTCGAAGAATTTTGGGTTTAAAATGGCCAAGGATATTTACAGCAAGCGAAAGGTTAAAAATCAGTAAACATATTGAAAATGCTTAAAAGTAACACATTTTTGAGCTTGTAAAGGGTGTCCCATAATTCAATTTGAATCTTGCGCCATTTAATAGAACAGTGATGCCAACGGAAAAAAAAGATAACAATATGACAGCTGATAGAGTTCGGGGTTAGTAAAAATGGGGCGCTATATGAAGGTTTGTCAGCTACAGTCCGCAATTTTCGAACAAAATCATCTTCAGTAATGGAGCTCATTTTCATCTTGATTGCCTCGTTAATCGTCAAAATTGTCACATTTGGGGTTCAGAAAACCCACGAGTAATTGTTGAGAAACAAATGCATACCTACAACGCGTGACTGTTTGGTGCCGATTTTGGACTGTAGGCATTATCGGACCATTCTTTTTCGAAAATGCGGCTGATCAGACAGTTGCAATTAATGGTGTTCGTTATAGTGACATGATACCCAGTTTTTAGTGCCTAAATTAAAAGATATGGATGTGACGAACATGCGGTTTCAACAAGACGGAGTCACATGCCATACAGCCAGAGAAACAATTCAATTACTGCATGAGTCATGTATTGTGTAATTGGCCGTTTTTGCTATCAGAATTATCCATTAAGATCTTGCGATTTAGCGCCCTTTAGTACCTACAGTGCCTTTAACTTGAGATGCAATGAATTAAAAAGTTCTGTTCGATTCTGTGGTGCATTTTAGTTTCTATATTAGTGCATGAGAATGCGGTGGGCGCAGTGGCTCAGTCGTTGATGTGGTGGACTACTGTGTGAGGGGTTCCAGGTTCGATCCCGCATTATTTTTTAAGGTTTTTTCCACTGCGCCACCTCTCGGGAACGTCTGACAAGCATCCGAGAGTGTAACTGTCCTGAAAAAGCTTCTCAATTCAGCCGTTCGTACTCTGCATAGAATTGTAGGTCCCTTCCATTCGTCCCAAAATATAAAACCTCAACTCAAACGAATGGTTGTGAGAAGCTATAGGGCTATGGTGCCTACGGAACTGTTCCGCTACCTATTTATTTATTTTTTTGCGTTCAAGTTTGTACACTGTATTTCAGGTATTTAAATAATGAATCTAATTGTAGCAAATAATAGGCTCTTATAAAATTGTTACTTAACATTTCGCATTACAGTCGCTGTCATCAGGTTGAAGTCAATAGTTCACCTAACCTATAAATATTTTCAGAGCTCCTTTGTACACTTAACGGAAGTAAACTCAATAAAAAAATTGTTAAACTCATGAACATCCTTCGTAAAAATGTAAATAAACGATTTAAAACCGAGGTCGACAGTCCCATATTCTATTTTTGTATAGTCACAAGTAAACATCTTTAATCCACTTAAAGTAAACAATGTCGCCGCCATTTATTTTAAAATATTTACAGACATTGTAAGACTATTTGTACAAAATGTAATAAATTTCTCAACAATTGTTCGGCGTCATTTATAAACGAAACAAGTTGTAGTAATCTTTTCATGCAGATGCAGTATATTATTCTGGTAAATTGAAAAGTGTGCAATAGTCGAACGCATAAGGCATACCGCATACCATACCCCATCCTATATGCAAAACAACAATGCAAAACGCCAACACAATCCATTTCCATTCCATTACTTATTAACGCATTCAACCGTTTCAATTAGATATACAAATAAGTTCGCATTTTGTACTTTGCTTTCACAGAATTTCTTTTGCGAACATTTTGCGTTGGCTGCTTAATTTAATATTGTATCTGAGAGACTTGACTTGGCAGCTATGGCTAGGAAGTCTGCAAAGAAAATTGTATCATTTGTCTGCCAAAATGGTATAGCAGTGCGTGGGAATGGAAAATGTAGAACATTTCCGTAATGGATGGTCAATCGTATTGACATAAAGGAGAACAATATTGTCTTTACTAACTTATTGGGCTTCAGAGGGAAAGCATAAATAGTCGCGTTCGTATACTGCGTAATTTGTCATCGTTCAAAGTTGCTTTCGATTGGTTTATCTACCGCAAGGGAAACGTTTTCATATTTAAGTGAACAGGAAAGATGTAACTTAATTAAGCACTATTTTGTAAAAATAAAAATACAGTACCTAGCGCAGTTTAAATGTGTACTTGGTTCAAAATTGTGATTTCAAGAAATAAAATTAAAAGCCTGGGGTCAGATCACGTAAAATTAAAACGATTGAACGATATCGTTTTCACGCATGCTGTCCCTATCATATCTGTGGCAATAAACAGAGACTGCTATGGTCGAAACGATGTCATTCGATCGTTTTCATTTTACGTGATCTGGCCCCTGTAAAAAATATGCAAAATTAACTTGTAAAGATTTTGCTGACCGCTTTTGGTTATGAGCGCTGGAAACTACATACAAATTTGGCAGATGGCAATTAAGACAACAATTGTTTACACACTTCTCGAAGAAATGGTCAACGTACTATCTACACTAGTTACAGAAGAGATCGTCACCGGATAGCTTGTTCTTGGAAAGTGTTCATTGGCTCTGGTAGTACCTAGTATGTCATTATGCACCCGTCGGATTGGCCTTTGCATCAACAACTAATTCCTATAACACAGCAGGTCTATCTGGGGTTAATCGTTGTTTGTACTCCGAGATGGGCGGCATGTTTCGAAATTTGCCCTCCAGTTTGCAATAATTTGTGAAACACTTACATTCTCATCTAGTTATACTTCTCCATATTATACAAGCTAACCGAAATCCGTTGGCCTTGAAGTAAATGAGGATAAGACTAAGTACATGCTATCAACAAACAAAGAAGCATCTGTCCACCGCCCAGGACAAAACTCCAAGACTGACACCCCAATCGAGATCCGACAAAGAATTACCCTATACCGTTGCTACTACAAAACAATTGGGTTCAAAACTCCTAACTCAAAGGACGAAATGGTGGTCTACAAAACTCTTATCGTGCCAGTTCTACTTTATGGCACCGAGTGGTGGACGATAACCAAGAAGGGAGAGCTGATACTATGCTCCTTCGAAAGAAAAATATTTCGGATTTTTGGTCCTGTGTGCGAGGAGGGCGAATGGAGAAGAAGATACAACCGCAAACTCTATGAGCTGTACCAATATGTGGATGTAGTCCAAAAAGCCGAAATACGTCGACTACATTGGCTCGGCCACAGAGCGAATGGACTCTAGCTAAGAGGGTTTTCGAATTCCAGCCCCCAGGTTCGAGAAGACAAGGAACACCGAACCTCCGTTTCAAACAACTATATGGAAGCAGCGTGTCTGGGATCGAGGATGGAAGGCTGCAGTGTCTCAGGCAGAGACTCTTCACGGGTCGGGAGCCTGATAAGTAAGTCAGTAAGTAGAAGCTAAGCCATCAGCAAATGCACAGATTCACTCTGTCATTGAACTAACACACTAACAAGTTAACAAAGCACTAAATGGGATAAAGTTAGTTGTCGTCACTCAACAAAATCGGACTTTTCAGCGAGACGTCATCAAAATGGCTGATTACACTTTGTGCGCATCGATCGTTCAATTCCAAATTCCTCAATTTCTGGCCAACAAAAATCGGCTATCATGCCTCTGACTGAAGCACCTCTCCGTTGATCGTAACGTTGTTGTACGTTTTATTTTCGAAGAATAATGCCGCCGATTATTAACCGCATAATCTACTACTGCGTGCGTGGCTTCAAACACGTCAGATTTGAAAAATCGATATTTTAAGAAAATCGGCGTCATTCTATTGCAAAGTCGAAGCAGAGAATCGATAACGAAACTGATGCGCATTCTTTTTCAGTTCCACTTCCTGAGGGATTTGAACCTTGCAAGCCGAGGTCTTTATGCAGATTCTCCTGAGAAAAGTGCTGAAATCTGTTGAGAGTTTCTTTTCTCGTGTTAAGGCGCACATTTTCAGCAATGCTCAGGATAACCATATGCAAACATCATTTAAGCAGTCGACGTACTATTTCTTCCAAAATTCGCGCTGCTTCGGCAACACAGCATCCACTTTGAATATACATATTTTTCGGGTAGGTCGAGGTTCAAAATTTAAGACAAAACTTTTTCCCCTCACTTTGGAAATAAGTTAGCGATATGTACATATTTTGAAACGTGGTTCAAGAGCGATTTCAAACCGCCAAGATGTGATAGTGCTTTACTGATAGCAGCGCAAAAGACCTGCCAGTCTCAAAATAACATGTAATTTAGCGAATAATCAGCAGATTTGTTACAATAATAAAAATTATCGGACTGATAAACCCATACGCGTGCGTACCTACATGCCCACTTAAAATAGCCGAACTTGCCGTCATCGACAATTTAATTGCCAAATTAAATTTTCTACCAAAATAAACATCCGCCTTGACCACCCAAATGGCGGCAATTCATTCAATAATTCAATGTAGCTAATTGAAACAACAATCTCAGCGAAAAAAAAGGAATAGATACAAACTTAACCGCAATAATGTAGCTATTCTTGGCTCTGACTCATCGCGTGATAAAATTGATTTTCCGTCACGCTCGCCGAACTATCCAAAACTAAAAGCACAATAATTCCAGTTTACCTTCCAGTTAGTATGTGACGGTATGCGATAGTTACATTACGGAGCTGACGTTTCTATTCGTTCCCCCGTTAGAGCGCGAGGTATTAGCATTTGATTTATAGCTTAATGCTAACACTTACCACATAATTGTAGTGGCACCAACTAAAAGATTTCAACAATCACTAGTCTGATTACCAATTGCAATGTCTACACAGTTACAGCCATTCCAATAAATTCAAACGCAAGTATTAAATTTTAAAAAAATATGCAAATGAAATCATGTAATTGCCGCTACTCTATAGAGCGGCACAACGCATTTTTGTATTCTGATTTTAATAGTACTACCCTATTGAAGTTTTATGTAATAATAGAAATTATTTGACACTCCATTCATATAGCTGGCACGAACTAAAATGTAAATCGCATGTCACGTCGTCGGTCGTTTCGTTACTACGTATACTACGTACCTATTACGCAAGCAGTTTGACCCACAATCAGTTGACCGAGAACGAGAGAAAACCGCATTCAGATATTGAATCATTTAAAATTCAATTAGTCTTTATCAAAATCGAGTTAAAACACACATATATGCACGAGTGAAATAAGACAGAATGACATCATCTGAGATCTGAATCTGACTGCAGGCTGGATGGCGGCGCGAATGAGCGCACGCCAAACGCATCAACATCGACATCGACAACACGAATCAATATGATGTACGAGTAATCGAATCTATCGAATTAAAGAAAATTGAATTACCCCACATAGTTGACACCAACCTGATGATGACATCAAAAGACAATAGCTTGATGGCAATATACGAGTATTTTGTTTGTCAAAAAAGAAACGAGTTATTCAAAGTTCTGATTGTGTAGCCATTGTTAATGTCAGGGCAGGCACTGAGGTGCCTTTTTCAAGGCTAACAACAATCCAGTTTAAACTTAACCCTGATACTATACTGGGTACCGAGATTATAATTCACAGTAACTTTGTTTAGGTTTTAGAAGTCCATTTAGAATAAATTTGTTTAATTTTTTTTTAACTTGATTTCTTGTTTTTGACCTAGAAGCACTACACGTAGTCACAATTAAGTGCCACGATAGCTATAACTAGATGACGCCATCATCGTCACAAGTCGCTAAGTCAATTAAATTAAAGTGGTTACTGGGTTCGGGTTAGTTTTATTTTGTTCGTTCCGATGAGAGATGTTTCTGAATATGCAAGGTCATTCTTCGGCTCATTCATTTGTTTACCAAGCATACTGCGTTCTCAGCCAACGCAGATTTTAGTCGAAAAATACAAAAAAAGTTACCCATCAGATGTAAAATAATAATTTCGTGTAGTTGGTAAGTTTTTTTTTTTTCAGCGCATGAGTTGGTTTATTACCTTTTGAAATGAAACGCATTTTTTTATTTTGCTATCCGTGAGATAAATTTTATTAATTTTTTGTTGCGGATGAGAGTGGCAAATTTTATAATATCACTTTATCTATTTTCGAGTCACTGAGAAACTTAACTCGGACAGAAACGTGTGACAATGGCAACTAACCGCCCACTCGTCATAGAATGGCGGATGTTATGTAGATTCGCACATCAGTGGATGAACGACAGAACAATGATTTAGGACCGAGAGATACACTTTATAATGACACACATGAGTCGTGACATGGTTTGGTTTGGATATATTATTTTAATAAACCGTGCAACACGAAATTTAGACCATTAGCGTACTTAACTGGGGCCCCAAGCAAAATTTCCAAAATCGGAGAAATTAATGTTCTTTCTTACTACTCATATGGAGTTTGAAATCGATCGGATGAAAATTTGCAGTTCATTCATTCATTCATTTTCAGTGGGTCGCGGGTGTATCTTGCTCAAGTGGACCCTCCATAGCTCTCGATTCTCCGCCATCGACTGTAAATCATCAAGTGCAATCTCCATACGGATAGAGAAGAGATTATTAACTTGAACTAACCATATCATCCTGGGTCTAGCTACGCCTGCCTGATGGTATGGATTCCATAGCACGTCGTGGGATCCTGGTTGGGAACATGCGTTTTAACATGACCAAACCACTGAAGCATGGACCGCTCCGCCCGGAGAAGTAGCTGCTCGACATTGAGTTCCTCACGTATTTTGGTGTTTCTAATGCCATGACTACGGGTCACACCAGCAAAATACAACGGAGGAATCTCATATCGGCAACTTGTATCCGCGATCTTATTCCTTCGGTCATTATCCAAACCTTATGACCATAGAGGTAAGAGTTGGAACAAACACCGAATTAAAGACTGACAACTTAGCTTTGACACCAAGTTCAGTCCTCCTAATATCAGAAAGGCCGAGCTGTCTCAAAATCGACCCAGCCTGACCAATCCTACAGGAAAACTCAGCATTGCTCCTTCTATCACTCGTGAATAAAACCCAGAGATACTTAAAATTCTCTACCTGTTTCAATGGGTCTCCACTAACCGCAGTGCATTGAACAGGCGTTCTGGAGACGACCATCGCAGACAAATTTGTTCACGTTAACCGTCATCTCAGCTTCAACACAAACGGCTACAAACCGATCGAATGCGCGTTGAAGTTCAGTCTGAGAGGACCCAAGGATGACCAAGTCATCAGCGAATGACTTATCATTAAAGTTTTCCATACAAAATTTGACTCCCTTTCCCTCATTTGGAGTTCGAATTTCCCCAAATCGCTTATTTCACTTTGACCTTAAAAGGAAATTTGTTTCAAAATTTCAGCTTCCTAGCTTTTACCACTTGATCACCAACCAACTTCTAACAGAAAGTCCTTCTTTGTTACACCAACTTTGAACTATAAGTAGATAGTGCATGTTACAGTATTTCTGAAACCGTGCTTTTGAATTTACCACAGACAACGATTGCTACGTCGTCGGCATATCCTATGGCATCGATCCCTTTATTGGGCATGGATTGGAGTAGGTCGTCAATCCAAGGGACCATAAGAGTGGCGAGAGGACGCACCTTGAGGGCACCCTCCGGTCGTTAACGCCATCCTTGAACCTTAACTGAAACAATATCTATTTCTCAAAATTGTTTGTATTATATTTATAGAATTTGGCAGCAATTTTCTTTCTACAGAATGAGGGCAACAACCAGACACAAACTCATTGATGAAAAGATTGCTATATATGTATATAAATAACGAATACAGGGTCTTTAGAACATGTCTACTGAAAACAAATTCAAATGTCGCTTAAAATAAATACATATGTAGGTACATGTAAACTTTTTTTTTCGCATAATAGACAAAAAACAAACTTCTCTTTGAATTAAATCTAAAAGAACCTTTTCGCGGTTTAAAATAGGCACATTTCGAGATGCAAAAAGGTCATTGCCCACTGAAAGATTTCAAGACCTCTAAAGTCTGTGACAAACTCATTGCCCCGCAGCTGTTATAAAAATAAAAAAAATACGGTCATCGGCTTTTCATTGATTTAAAAAAAACCAAACCAATCGTCTCTATTTCTTTTATAAAAAAAAACACGAAAAAGAAATAACAAAACATTTCAAGCTCTCAGCCCTTTGACATTTCATTCAAGACTTCCAAAAAAAAAAAAAAAAAACAAACTCCATGGTCATTCTTTGCACTCAATATATATCTACCTCAAGCGATATCTCGTGGTTCGTGAACGTACACAAAGAGGAAGTTCAAATCAGGAATTCCATTCAATAGAGATTTTGGCAAAGTTCCAAATAGACTAGACACAACATAAATTGTACAATTGGTCAACTGGTTTTGAATTTTTTTACTTTCTTGCGTCTTAAAGGGCAAATTAATTTATGCAACAATTTTTGGGGATTATCATCTATATTCTTTTTAAGCATGCCAAAATGACTTTTATTCATTTGGAGTTAAGATATTTTATTCTTATCGATATTTATCATTTTTTGATAAAATGGCTTGCGTATCAAGAGATTAATACATTTCGATGCGATAACATAGCAAAATCAAATATTTTTCGTATTTAATAAAAAAAATATTATACAATTCGTTAAGAATTTGCTTTAAGCAAGATGCATTTCATTTGGGGGATTTTTTTATTATAAATCGAATGAGAAGAATATAAAGCCAAAAAGTCAATAGTTTCTAAATTTATGTCAGCTCAATTTAAAGCTGCTAACTAGTCTGTAAGGGATGTAGGATAAATGTACACGTACCCACTATAGGTATATCGTATCTGTATCTGTTAAGCGCAGAATTGTTGGTGTAGTAATAACCAGTCACCGATGCAGTGGTAGGTATATGGGTATGGTTCGGGAACGGAGGTAGCGAAAGGTTTTGGCAAGACAATTATCAAAAATACGAGGTCATCGCAACTCATCCGCTGCCAAGTCATATGGCCATGCCATACTTATCCTTACAACTCATCTATGAGCCAATTTATCCATGAACACTTCATCCAAGTTCAATTGTTGCATATGAATAATTCAAAGCCTTTGCAGCGGGGGAAGCTAAAATGATGGTGGACGAAATGAACGATATATGAGTTGGTCTGAAGATCAGTTGTCTCAAAGATAAGTCCTTTAGGTATGAGATGGCCAAAAATAGTTGTATGAAGGTGATCTATACAACCAAACCCGACCAAAAAGTGAATGCATGGCCCTTATAGCAAAAATTTGCCGAGTCATAAGCAGAACCAGTCTCAAAAGATTCAGGCATACGAGGGAGCGACTACTGCCGAAGCGATATATGGACTTTGATGAGGTAGAGCTACCCGTCAAGACTACCGCAGATTGAAGATTTTTAGTATAGATAGATCTTTAATAAACAAAAAAGATTTAGCAACGTATGGCTTAAAAGACTTGTATGAGTTGCATCCAAGTTACTAAAACAAGTGAGCCGTAAGCTTTTAGCTAAGTAGTCACCTAAGCTGTTTTAGCTAAGGTGACTAGTATACTGAGAGCGTTATTGCTAAATATGCGAGAGTGTTTGAAGATAATTTCCCAAAAAAAGTGAGGCCGAGTCCGAATGGCTTAATTGAGCTTTCTTTGGACTCTCGAATGTTAGTCAGACATTCGAGATAGGGGCGCATTGGAAACAACCCTAAAGGGTAATGTGTGTTTTCGCGACTTGAACCTGCCTCAGATCCCTTGCTTATTTGTCGAGCTTCAAGCACACTATCCATATAGATTGTTAGATTGAAACTAGGTTACATCGACTTTAATGTGGTAGATGCCATGTAGACAGATCCCATGAAGTTAACTAACTAGACTACCACTTTTTTGCACTTAACTTGTGGTAAAGTTAAGTACAAAACCAATATATATCTGGAAACAGATGGCAGGGCGTTATTGAGGAACATTTTTAAAACATATCTCAGGCGTAAAAATTAGCAACTGATTAGCAAAGCAAATTGTAATTAAGTCAAAAAGTGTCCCACTTTTCCTATAGTAACTCATACTTAACTTGATACATTCTTTATAACCAACCCCAACGTGACTGACCGATTGATGACCATATTATATGCACACACAGTAAACCAGTTGGAATTGAAGGCAGATTCACTCCTTACCAAGAAATTGGATATACAATACAAGTTAAGTATCGATTAAAACATTCATGTAACAGAACTAACCGCATTAAGATTATATCATTAGATGGATACATGAACACATAAGTATCTGTCGTATCAAATGCCAAATGGTTCAATAGAAAGAAAAATTTTCTAAAAATATCTTCGTTTTGTTATTCAATACTGAGTGCAGTAGATTTAATGACCCAAACTCGGGGAAGTTAAGCGCATTTGAACTATAAGTATGGTTACGAAAATTGCATTGTGATTGTGGAATGCAAACTAAGTACTAAAAGAGTACATACTACATGCATTAGTTGCGCTAATAAATGACATTCTTTCAAACCACGATTATCATAATTTGATAAGTAGTTAAGACGAAAGCGAGTAGGTAGTCTGTGTACTGTGTAGGTACTTTCGGTCCACCAAATCTCAGTAGTTTAACAAATATGTAGGTCCAAACGAATATAAAATCTCTCATCTTTTAATGGATAATTTATACTTTCAAAAAATAAAACTGCCATACAAATATAACAATTACATAATTGCAGCAAAAGTTTTATACAGCTGGATTATCTATCTTTTGTTTACCTTCTCGAATACGTAGTAAGAAAAAGATACTGATTTTTTAAGTGATGTCTATTTTTATATATTATCAATATTGAATCATAATTTTTGATACAACAAACAGTTTTTTAATTTATTGTTATCATCTCACAACGTCTGAGGTCATGCACCGAATCAAAATTATTTTGTTTAGTCACTGATAAAAAATTGTATTCATTAAATGACACACACCTACCACGAGCGTCTTATTCCAGTTGGAGGGCAGACCAATTGGTTTCAAACATGCTGTCGGACAACGTGGAACTTAGGTAAACTGATAGCCCCAACGATAAAGTAAATGTAAAATAAATAATGAATCAGTTTATTCTTTGATAAAAAATTAATAGTAGATATTGGGCAAAAAATGTGTATGTGATGTGCTGATTTTAGACATTTTCGAAATAGATATAGAGGTAGGAGTAACTTTTGCTCCAGCATTTTCTTTGGAGTCCGATGAGAACATTTATACATAATTCGACCATATTTGAACTCTATTCTTCGTATCATAGAAAGTTGGAATAAACTTAATTTGCCCTTTATCCTACACCCAGACAAAATAATGAATGGCCTTCTTAATAAGTTCTCCATGTTTTCGAGGACACTAAGTGCAGGAGTTTAACCACTTGTGTTTGCTGAAACGTAATCCTATAAAGTTGAGACCGAACCTGAATTCGATTTTCCAAACAATTTGGCGTTCGGGGCAGCGTAACGAAATGTCAATGTTTATATTGCGTCAAGTTGGGGTATGTGGTATGTCGTATGTGGCTCGACGCTCGCGGTAAAAGCTTTAAACAACAGTCGGTAGGTGTATCATTTTCGGGCATTATGCTGTACGTTTAGGACCCAACTTTTGTCTTTAATACTTTTTTTTAAGTAACATTGAACCGTAACATCGGTAGATAAACGTCAATCGGTACAAAATCAAAGCCCGAATAGACACTTCGTTTCGCAAATTACCTACGAATCAGTAGGTATTACATAGACTCCCAGGTGATCGAAATCTTTTTACGGAAACGAGAAGTTAATCATAGGGTCTACTGGAGAATGGCCTAAAAATCGGTCCAAACTAAATCGAAATCTGGGCACTCATTCCGTAAATCAATAATCGCATGACAATAGCCTTGCATCACGTAACATTGAAAGTCGCTATCGTCTCCACGACATCGTTTCGACGATCCAACATTTGCTTCTTGTAGCTCAATAATCAACAGAGCACTATCGTCAAGATCAAGACGATATCGTTTGCACGATAACTAAATAGGTATCGTCTTGCATTCATTTGTATATTTTGCAGACAATTTTAAGCTTTTTACAGGAATTTTAAACCGAGCAATTGATCTCAGATTTTTTTACGATTTAAATTACATAATAACTCATCCGTCATTACAAATCATCAATTAGAAACAAAATAAATGAGCAAGATTTTGTGTGTGTCTGTAATTTAAATATTCCGTAAGCACAAAGTAGTCCACTGTAATTTGTCAAATATCATTTATGACAATTACGATGACGTCTAGTGCTTATTTCAACTACAGTTTGTGAGCTTCTGAAAGGTAGGTACCGAAAGTTTTCAAACTTTGTGCAAAATAAACGATGGACACGGTCGGTGGTAGAGTTACGTGAAGCAAATAAAAGACGATCTCTTGCTCGTACACTACTATCGCTTGGACGCCTGTCGTCTTAAATTTTACGGAAAGAGTACCCTGGGGCCCTACTCTGTATTTCGACTCGAAAGTTAAATCATTCGGAATCGAAACATTGGCGCTCAGTAATTCGAAAGTCGGAATTAATTTTTCCGAATATGAGTGGCCATTTTTTTTTTGTTCTCGCAAATCGGAATTTCGGCACTTGGCAACTCGATTCTTTATGTCAAACTCGTTCGATTTTCGGATTTTTTGTTCATTGGCTATTTTCTTGGCGGAAAAGTTGTTTTTCATAAAATGTAAGTAATTTCTTCAGTTTATCAGTGATAACAAAAAACTAATAAAGTTTTATGTTTATTTTATCATTTTCAGGGAGTCTTACAAGAACGTATGCCCCTATTATGTAAGACAACTCAACTTAGTTGAGTTGAGTTGTCTCCAATTCAACTCAACTTTTACACAATATATTCTCGCACTACAAATTTCGTCAATGCAACTTGACATTGACTGCTGTGCTACACCAATGTGTCGGCCTTGGCCAATTTGGTGCTGGTATCCGCCTTGACCAAGGAAATTTAGCGTTGCTGCTAATTTGATGATAATCGGTATTGAAGTGGATCGTATTTTGAACAAAGCTATGGATAATAAATAATTTATTTCTTTATTATGAATTATTAAATTCTTTACTTTGGGAGTAACTATACCTCTTATCGCTAAGCTCCATTATATTGTATTTATCCCTTATAATTCTCCTTTTGATTCGTTGTTCGTTATTGAACTCTTCATCCAACCACAGTGCTACTGAGTCCATTATGAATTTATGTTTTTTGTGGAAATTTGTTAAATCGATGGCCAATAATATGTAATTTAAGTTGTTTTTACATATGTTTTTTGACAATTCTCATATAAGTATTGCGAGTCTCGAACAAAAATCCGAAAGTTGCAAATATGGATTTGGTAGCATTTTTATACGTTTCGAAAGTGGTACAAAGTGCCAATTCAAATTCGATTCGAAAAACACTTTCGAATGATTTTAACTTTCGAGTCGAAATACAGAGTAGAGCCCCTGTTATAAAAATATAACCACCACCAAAAACGTATATAACTTTACCCTACGCAAATTCAATACAGCTGTATATACACCAATCTGATCAGACTACTTGGCAACTCTATTTATTGAACCCTCTTTTGGATTCAACATGCACACACAAAATGCCCCCAATGCAAATTAAAAAAGACGTAAATAGGAAGAAACTGCTTCACATCTGTGTGGCTTTTCTCCTACGTTCCCTAAATACGTAATTTCTTCCTCGATTGTCAATCTGTTTCCAGAAATTACAACATTAAACAGGGGGGAATAAAATCGAAAGTAGGCGGTGGTGGAGGTAATTAATCAGTTGACCTTGTTCAGAAACCGAAAATGATCAATAACTTATTGTTTTCTCTTTCACAACACATATATACATATATATATGTAACTTACTTCACATATCTCACACTTTCACACTTCAAGTTGAATATACTTACTGGATTTAGATACGGATTCCAATCCAATTTGCGTTAATTTGCACCTATTTTTCGAATTCGAATATTAAACTTCACATTGAATATGACCAAGCACTTATTTCTAAATTGCACTTTACCTACTTATCTTTTTCTAAAAGATACAAAAACACTCGTTTTCCCCGTGATATATCTTACTTCGTATTTAGAAAATTCAATTGCAACAAGGTGCTAGATCGAACACTATTGAAACACACACAAAAAAAAAACAACATGGACAATTGATTTCGAAATGTCAAAGGACACGCGCGAACTATCTCGAACAGTAGTTCAGTACAACAATAATTCAAGAGCGTAGAAAATAACACTGTTTTTACTTTTCAAAAACAATTCATTTACACGGTCTATCTAGAGGGGTTTCTTTTTCGTTTTCGTTATTTATTTTTATTTTTTTTTTACTGGCTATGACATCACCCTGGAATATAGGAAACAGGAATCGAAATGTCTGTGTTAGTTTGCTTTGGAATCACACACCACTCTATAGAACGAGCATACAGCGAAAATTGCCAAAAGTATAAATTGACGACGAACGGAACGACAATTGAAATGGCGAACAGAGCAGAGATATGTATATTCGACGAAGACGAGCTGAAGTCATGCGCGTTGGAAAACAAGACGACGACGATGATGACAACACACGGTGTGGCGTACGGTACAGATAGCTCTCTGTGGCGAGAACGAATGCACTGCCACTGCTAGACATAGATAGATAGTTTAGCTAGTAAGTAAAGTATATCGCAGCCGCTTGTGTATATGTATCTATTGCTGGAAGGTGTTTGTGCGCGAGAAGCCTGCGGGCAGACGGTTTTTCTAACTGGAGAATGAGTTTGTGTTGCACGTTTTCAAACACATATGCGCATTTCCTCTGAACGTGTAGTGGTTAATCCAAAACAAAAATAAAAATTGTTTACATCTCTTCTCTTTACAAAAGTAAATCCAAAAGATACGAACAGAAATTAAGAGGTCGCACGAACTCCAACTCTAATTAAAGAGAGCTAATAAATTTGTTGTTGCTTTTTGCTGATGCTGCCATCCCTCTTAGAAGCCAAGCGAAAATAAAAACAAAACGATAGATCTGTCGCCTCATATTTAAGAGAGTGCGATGTCATTACAAACAATTTGCAAAACTTTATTATGTTGTATTTGTATATAATATACACCGTGCAGTGCAGTACATCCATACCATAAGCGTTGCCACTTTGCTGCAATTGCAGTAGATCTACTGAATTTTTTTCAAAATTTAAATCTACTGCCACCAAATTAAATCTACTTTTTTAAAACTACATTTTTTGTAAAAGCTTAAATGATGAAGCCAAATCCAAAATAGTAAAATACAAACAGAAATACAAGCCAATTTGGAAAATTGAGTTTTCCTGGCTTAAATTCGTCGAAGGAAACTGTTTCTGCAAAATATACTTCAAGTCTTTGGACAACAACAGATAAAATTTAGAAAGACACACATTTGGCCTGTTTTCTTGGCAATCTAACTATAGGTATATCTGAATGAAGTAAGGTAATGGTGGATTTACATTACCACGCCACGCAATTTTGCATGACTTCAGAGAGAGAGATCCGTTTTTCCACAGTCAAGGCTAATGGTGTGTAAGAGTGAGACCACAAGCCTAACAGTTGAATTTAGGCCGCCATAATTTTTTTATGGAGATTTTTGGTCTCACTCTTACAGATCATTAGCCTTGACTGTGGAAAAACGGATCTTTTTCTCTGAAGTCATGCAAAATTGCGTGACGTGGTAATGTAAATCCAGCATAAAGTAGAATTTTTAACACGCAATTCCAACAACTACACATTGTGTCACTTTCGAGACTCTATTATATATTTGTTGTAATTGCGTACTGAAGATTCTACTTTTTTTTACTTCACTGAGATATATTGCCAATAAAACAGGCCTATTGTCGAAGATATACATATGTATAAATAAAATTTAAAAAACTCAAGACAACTTCGATATCAGATTTTTTCCAGATGAACATTATTCCATGTTAATTAATATTAATGCATTTTTCTGTTTTGTTTAAATACTCGTTTTTATTAATTTTGTATTGTCTAGGTAATTTTTTGTAATTTACCGTGGATTTGTTTGAAAAAAAAAATCTACTCCAAAAAAAAATTCAATCTACCTACTGCATTTTCTTAGAGAATCCACTACGAAAAAATAGTCCTACAGTGGCAACGCTGAACATCCACCCTTTCACTGCGCGCAGCACATTTTGCGCTAGAATTTGTGTACCTTAAACATAGGGTAGATTATGAAATTGTGGATTACGTCTACAAAAAATAAACAATAAAATTAATTTCAATTGGAATGCAGATGAATCCAAACCGAAAAAAATGAACCACAAATTTACAGTCATTTAGAATTTTAAGTGGATTAATTAAACAAAATAATGGTAAGCAAAAAAATGTTTTGTGTTAGATAGGTATTCGCTTTTGTTTTTTTTTTCTTTTTAGCGCAGATATGGATGCCTGTCGCTTCTTGGAGATATAACGTCTAACTTGGAGGAACAGCTATAGTGCAGTGATCATGATACAACTAAACAAGTTATCGCAATGCGATTGTCGTTCATTCTTGCTATTTCGGTGTTCATCCGTCAACAAATTATGATGTAACAGTTGCGTAGAAATGAAAGTATATACATACATAGGTTGATGAAACTTTTTTTATAAGTTAACTGCACTTTTAGGGAATATAAAAAAAATAATTTTACAAAAATTGGACACTCCGTTCTTGTAATTTTGGTACTATTTTGTATGGTATTTTTTGGACTTTGGGGGCGTGCCACGCCCAAACGATGAGAGACCGGCAAATTTTTTTTCAGATTTGTGTTTAGGGCACTGAAATCAATCGGACTGTGCAAAAAAAACCGTTATTTTCGAATGGGCAGTAAAGTAAAATCTTGCCAACATATCTCTGCGCGGAGATATGACGTTTTTAAAACACAGAAAAGTGCATGTATTTTTATTGACTAAAAATATTATACCTACTGCTATATACCCCAGAGTAAATATAATTAAACTTTAGCTCCAGGCGCCTGCCAGACAGTTGTTGACATACCCTTAGCGGAGCGAGGAAGTCGCGTGAGCGGCTAAACCCTTCGAAAAAAAGGGTTAAAATCCTGTTAGCGAGCGAAGCGAGCCACCCACCCCATACTTTAAATACACCAAACTTTCTTACATTCGCCTACGTGACATTGCAGAATTGAAATATTGCATTTAGCAAAACTATTTGTGGATGCTGAATAGTTCAAGTAATAGGGATTGTGCAATGTGAACCGTTTACAATTTTCAAACAAAACACTAATCTGGCCATACAAAATCGATCTTCTCTTTTGAATCCTAATATGTGCTTTTTAATATGCAGTTACAGCCTTTAGCTGCCATTACCTTCTCCCAGACTGGCATATTTAAAAACTTGGGCATCAGAGGAACATATTTACGTAAAATTCATCCGGTTTCCTCTCGCGTTCTCAAAATTTACTGCGGACTCTTTGACTATACCAATTACCAATTTTGAAATTCTGCAAACAACTTCTGTAGTGGCTATAGTAGAGACCAGGAGGCAATCATATTCTTTGTAATCGTCCAGTAGGCTTGAGCAGAATAAGAAAGCACTTGAGTGGGACTTATATTTATTTATTTAAAAATTAAAAGACGCCTACGCCATGCCAAAGCTTAAACTTCTTCTCCGGATTAATTTTATTATTATCTTTTTTTATGATATCGCAATAGACCTCTGTGGCCCATTGATAGTCACTCGAGAGCAATCTAAAGGGCATTGTTCGAATTCTCAAATGTTTCTAACATTTCATTATAAGGTCACATTTAGTGTTGTCATAACTGTTTAAGCCGTTGCTAAGATTTATGAATTCGTCAACTGATTTATGATTTCTGGAGAATAAATAACTACCTACTTCAAATCGATTATCACAATTTTGTGAATTATCTATTAAAACGCATTTCGCATTATTGGAATCTCATGTTTTGCAAATAAATTAAAACTGACAGTTCAATTTCGCGAACCTCCACGACCAAAACAAATGTTTCATTTGTATTTTATGTCAATTGAAATGATTGATGCAATATGTTTAGGATAGGGTATCATTGCATCCGATCTAGGGGAATTACAGAGTTTCTATATTTGTTTATAATGAATTCGAATAATCACCCCTATCGTGGAATCCGCCGGGGGGAATTATTCACGGAAAAGAATATTTTGGTATGGTCAAAATCGCAAAGTGAACAGTTTCCCGTGTGGGTAATGTGAATGAGTTTCAATGTATCGTTAAAAACGTTCAAATCGAATTTTTCCCGAACGGGGAGCTGTTCACTTTGCGATTTTGACGATACCAAAATATTCTTTTTCGTGAATAATTCCCCCCGGCGGATTCCACGATAGGGGTGAATAAATACATGCCGCGCAAAGTAGGTACATATTGAGTTTGAATCTATATTTTAGAAGCGGAATATTCAATTACGATCCATAACCTTGGAAAACCATAACAACAATTAGCATAAATATGATGATGGTTTTCCATTAGAAACATTCGTTAATATTGCCCAGGGGACTAAACATAGACATGTAGCCCCAAACTATCAAGTGAAAAATTGATTTTCATCACTTCTCAAATGAAACAAAGTAATTTAGGCAGTCAATTAAGGGTACCCATATCTTGTCAATATTTTCCCCTCAAAACGTAATGAAAATTTCGGGCGGCTAAAAGTATGACGATTAATGGACTCAGTAAAACATAAATTGACTTTTCTAATACCACAAATTTCGGATACATGTACAGCACATACCTGTACCTGTCTATCTAATTCGAGCAGGCTCTTGAGGGCTTTATAGTTAAGAGTTAAAGAAGTACAAAGGAACGGATATGTTTGAATTTCCTTTTCAAAACCTTAACAACTTTTAATGTTTTGACAATGTCTGATCGACCAATTTGCCACATTTAAATATCTGTCAACCATGTGAAAACACAATGAAATTATCAGACTTTTGGAAAATCTTACAACCGATTGAACGGACAATTTTGCATTGTAAGATCTGAAAATTGTAAAAGAATTCAAATCTAACATTAAATTGGCCAGTGCAGGGCAACTGCAAAGAAAGGGAGTGATGGACTCATCCTCCTCTCTATCTCTTTATCTTCTGCTGAAGGCATTGTGTGACAGACCGAGCCGTTGCGCGTCTCTATCTAACATGCAGTGCCCGGAGATGACATTAACGACTTTCGAAATGCTGGGCCTTTTACATAAGTCGAAGAAGCTCCTTGGATCTTATTGTGTCCAGAGCTGGCCAGGTGAGCCTAGAAGTATCACAGTATCCTAGACAGAAGGAGAGGCTCAGATTCAGTGCTTCTGAAAGGACTCCGTCGCCAACTCCCTCCAGTGTCTTGGAACCGTCTGTGAATATTCACAGTGATTTGTCGTGAAGGACATTTTATGAATCCCATTGCTTTCTGTCCGGTATTTCGTAGGTGAAGCCTTTTTCGAAGTTGATTTTCGTAGGCAGGTTATGCGTAATAATGGGCAAGGGGATCGTCTGTAGAAGGATGGTGGAGTGTCCAGTCGGTTGCCCTCTCCAGTGTTTCCCTTTCCTTAATCTGATTTGCCATACGATAGTAGCGTATTCTGACGATGTCCAGTGGAAGTAAGTTAAGCATGGATTGGAGATGTCCTCAATGCTGAATCTTCTGCAAGACCTTTAAATTGGAACTTTTGTTCAAGGCCGGCCACCACACGAAGATGCCGTATAGAATAATCGGTCTTATAACCGCAGTATAAATCCAATGCATTATATTCGGTTGAAGGCCCCATCTACAGCCGAAAGCCCTTTTACAGGAGTATAGCGATAGCGAGCCACTAGAGATTTCCTAGTCACCCTTTTTAAAAATGTTTAACATAAACCTTGCTTTGGAACAATTTAATTTGAAGTCCAAATTTAATTGACTGCAATAATTGGGGGACGATGTATTTAGATATGTATACACAATTTGTAGCCATGCAAACTATTCAACTGTCAGTAGATACCTATCACGATGACGATTTGCAAAATTTAGATAATTCCTGAAAAACTATTACCTTTACATCACTTTCTAGTTTTGTAAGCAAATGATACAGAAATAGACAGCAATCTAAAGACACGTTTGGGCAGTATGTATACCTACGTAACCTACACACTCCAACATTAATACAAACTCTGTTTCTAATTGCTTCCATAAAATGTCAATCGTACATCAAATCAAAAATGATATCACCTATCAATCTGTAAATATGTAGTTACAACTATTATTATCAATATGTACTTACTCTTCTTGCAATTCGATACCACTGTCATCTAGGGATGAGTTTATTCTACTGCAAGTTGTGTTGACGTTACTATTACACGTTGACTGCATACCGTTGAAACCATTTTCCACAGAAAATCCAAATTCACGTTCAGCATGCTCTGGTAGGGGAGTGGGAGTTTCAAATACTAAGGTTTCAACCATTGAACCTTTCGATGAACCAAACGATACTCTAGAATGAGAAAAAAAAAAATGCTCATTAAAATATTTTTCCTGTGATTTGAAGTAGTATAATTTAATAGACAAGAGTGTCAAGTTTTCGTTTCAAAGGTAACCATTCGTGGGTTTATAAACAGTAGTTATTTCTTTGCTACTTGCTTCGAATTTATATACCTACAATTACGATTATAACTGATGGTCTGATAGTTTTGAGAAACAAAAAGTTTTCTAGTGAAGACAAAAACTATATCAGCTTCCGAAACGAATGAATAAAACTTAAAAATATGATTAAGGGCCAGTTTCAAAGGTTCCGGATAAAGTTTCGGACAGTTAGCCGACACATAACGTTATCCACCAGATAAAAGCTCCTGATATTTTTGTTTTCTGTTTCATCGTCAAAGTCTTTGATAAACTATCTTGCCGACAAATTTATCAGCCATAAGTCTGTTTCGATACACATGTCATTTGTTTTGTCTTTGTTTGTTTCCTCTTTTCTAAGTTTTGTTGTTTTAGGTAAGCCAAAAGAAAAAATACCTTCGAAGAAAAAAGGAAAATGCAAAAAAGAATTCTAACAGAGGAGCTGGAGCAGATATTCGGATACTCCGTTTGCGGCTGAGCTATTCTTTAAACTGTGCCCCCAACCAGGCTGACAATCGGCACTGGTCGTATGACAATTGACACCTTCGTCGAGCCCAGGGAAAAGGGGTATAGGATAAGAAATAGAGAGAAAGATGATTTTGGATAGTAGTATGAGAAAAGGAGTTTTTGGGTCATTCACCGTTGAAACCAAAAGTTGAAGTTCAGCTGACAGATAAGTTCCGGATAGTCTATCCGAGACTTTATCAGCTAGTCTTGAAACTGACCCTAAAAAAATTAAACCAATCATTTTGAGAATAGATAAAAAAATTGAGTTTAAGAATCCTAGATCTCTTTCCAATAACTTAAAAAGTACGATTTTTTAAAATAAGTTCAACAATAATTTCCCAACCAAGGGTGTCCGTGTCCGACCCCAACAAGTGAGAAACGTTTTGAAGTATATCATCAATTTGCCACACAACATACAGATACCTAACTACACGTATAGTCGTGTACTATTATCCATTTAGGATCAGTAACAATGAGTTCACCTACCATCCCATATTTAAAGACGTAATTACTCCATATGTATAAAGGTACCCCCAGATTTGTTGCTACTCGTATTGATGAAGATTTATTGATATGTTTCCTCAATTTAATGAGAAAAACGGAAGCCTCGTTAAGCTGCATAATTCAAACCGTATATGTCGGAGTTGAAGAGTCTTAGTAGGCAGAAGTGTAGAGAAGTCTATTGTAAAATACTCCAAAAGGTATCTGAGTCAAGTCGCCAAGCTATGAACTAGAAACATAATAGTATTGTGAAACCTTTCTATGATGAGTTCTACTTAGCTTGATGGGAGTTGTCTGTATATGCCAGTATATAGATATACACATTTTGAGCTGACACTCTGATGAGAGAGTGCAGTATATTTGATGTAGCCGATGGCGGCTACTTTTAATTGCAGTACCGAGGTCGTGTTTTTTTTTTTCGTTTTCTTAATTAAGCGCATGAGTTCACTATTACTTTGTACCTACTCACTATCTGCATGTCTATAGCCTCGCATGACTGTACAGTGTACAGCCCATAATGTCTATTAGACGTTGCATTGTGCACGGCATTTAATTGATAAATAAAAGCTGCCGCCTTTTGCTGTTCACTTATCAGGTTCTATATAAACTTTCTAATGGTAAATTAAAACTTATTGTCAAAAATTTGGATGGCCAATCATTTAACTTATTGCATGTCGTATAGTTGGGTTTCGGTGCGTTTTAAACTCAAAATAAATTCGTTATAACAGAAGACGAGAGTCATATTAACTAAGATGCTGAATGATACTTTAAACTGATTTTACGATCACTATTTATTTTTAGGATGAAGTCTGTGATAATACACGTCTTTTCATTTGCAGGTCCTGCAAGGTGGAAGGAAGGAATGTGGTTCCAAAAAAACCTTTGGTACCAGTGCCAATTTGCGATGATAATTCTAAATTTGCCCATGTCAGTATATTTTGGATCCTTCCCTCATAGAAACAAGGAGATCTTATTTAAGATCCTCCCGCTTCTGATGTATGGTGCAGAAGCATAGACCTTGTCAAAAACGGATGAAAACGGTTTTAGAGAAAGATTCTTCAGCTACCTTACCTCTGGCTTCAACTTGGTGAGCGTAACTGGAGGCAACTAGATACAGGAACCGTGAAGGCGAGGAAACTTTGATTTTTCTAGCTTCCACCCAATACTTCCGATTTTAGTGAATTTCATAAGAGCTATCTAAACCCACGAGAGTGGCGTTAGGCAATAACGCCCAAATCAATTTGGAAATAACGCAAAAAAAACCCATACAATTTGTTGTTGCAAATTTTTCGTCATTTTGGGTGTTATTTCCTTTCCAGGGTTCTTTTTGACAAGCAGTAAAGCCCAAAATAGTAAGTGGAAATGCATAAACAGTGGAATAAGTATGGGGGCATGCTGCCCCCCTGCAACCCCCTGCTTGATGGTTTCTTTTGGAGTAGGAGGAAGTTTGTACTGCAAAAAAACCTTCAATATATCCAATTTCGCACACACTCCAAATCTGACAGTAACCCCAAGCAGGGGGGCTGCAGGGGGGTAACATGCGCCCCCCCCCATACATATTAAACTGCAAATTATTTTTGGGCTTTATTTCCATCTTGTTGTTTATTTTTGGGCGCTATGCATTTTTTTTGGGCATTATTTCCAAATCGATTTGCGCGCTATTTCCTTGGGAGTTATTGAGGTGGGCGCAGTCGCTCAGTAGTTAGTGTATTAGACCAGAGGTAAGGTAGTCTCTCTTACCTCTGTATTAGACTACTGAGCGAGGCGTCTCAGTTTCGATCATAACGACTAGTTTTTGGTGCGGATGCGTATGAATGAGGGTGGGTTAAGTCAAACCAGAGGCAAGCCCTTTAAGTATAGTCACCGATAAATGAGGGGCCTGTAAAGTATATATGGATGACGTTGGCCACGAGATGAACGATTCAGTAATTACCATCGTACATTATATCTGCAAATGATTCAACTAACTGCGTCCAATTATTAATTAACAAACAACGCAATTCCACTAAAAAAAAAAAAAATATATTTAGATGTTCGTGTTTAACTTTTGGTGTGATCAACTCAATAGATTTTTGAATAGTCTCGACGTCGTACATCTAGTTGATCAGCTCATTTGAATTCGAAATTGGTTGCACAGTCCGATAGACAGACCACTCGTATAAGAATTTTATAATGGGGCATACAATATTCTGCGGTTGCATATGAAGAAAATACGCCTGAATAAGAAGGACTTTTCAGAAGCTGCTTTGGCGAGGAAGTTTTTTAGGATGATATCCACTTTCTACATCACTACCCAGTACTGCCATGGGAAGCGACTTTTTCCTTCCTGTATCTTGACAAGTTGTCTATAGCAAATCTTACTTACTTATTTAGGTGGCACTACAGTCCGGGGTAGAACTGGGCCACAACACAACCAACAGGCCTCTCCAGTTAGTCCGATCTTTGGCTAACCGCTTCCAGTTGCGCACTCCAAGTTGGTTTAGGATACTTCCACTTGTGGTCTTCTTCCACTGTGCTGTCCCCCCCGGATTGAAATCGGAATCTACATGTCCTATAGCCATCTTAGTCGACTGATAGGTACTTTTCTGACCAAGTCGATTTCGCTGTATAGCTCGTAGAGTTCGCTTTTAAATCTCCTCCTCCAAGCCCCGCCAACGCAAACTGGACCGAAAATAACTCGAAGAATTTTGCATTCGAAACGACCAACAAATCAGCCTTTGTTAAGTCCATGCTTTTGGGCTATAGAGCAGGACTGAGATGATGAGGGTCTTATATAGATCCTCCTCAGTTGCCTTCGTAGGTCAAAGAAACAGTGGTTGGCAAGTGTAACTCTTCATTTGATTTCAAGTGTAGTGTCAGTGCGCCAGAGTTTATAGCTTAGCCAAGGTAGACAAACTAAGTCCCGAACCACCTCAATGTTGTAGCTGTCTATCGTGACGTTCTGTCCGATTTTCGGTAATTCGACAGATGAAATTCGTTAAAAAGGTTTATTGTAGGTACTAACATAAAATAATTGGATCGCAGCGTAACTACAACAAATTTCGGATGTCTATAATATTTTCTTGAGGGTTATTTTTTAGATCATGCATTTGGAATTAGTGCTTGGTTGGCGGCCTCCAGTACTTTGCTTTGGAGAGTTCGTAGTAAATGAATGCATTCGAGACATATTCAATAATAATTCCATAGTCCTCCAATTCCTCTCCATGGTCCTCTTTTTGAACTTAAGTTGTTTAACCTCTCAGTATACTCGTATGTCGATGATTGCCAATTTATTACAACAATGCAGTGGGCAACATCGACTAAGATCCTTGCGGAACCTAACTATGCTATATAGCGCATATGGTGTCTTAAATATAAATGTGCTTCAACTAATAATAGCTTTGAATCTGTCATTGTTAGCATAGTCATTGGTCCAATTCTTATCTTCAGCAACAACTGTACAATCGGTCATAAGTATTGTATCTACACATGTTTCAACAAAAAGCAATAAATCATATATATCTACGTATGCTATTAAGCCAAGTCACCATCTTCGATCATCATTTAAAAATACATATTTCCAATTTAAATGCGAGAATCTATTTAAATGCGAATGAAAATAATTCTTCAGTGATAGAACAAATCGGCAAACTAATAAATCATTAATAGGCTTATTCATAATTTAGACTGTCATTCTACTTGTAGGTACCTATACGTATACGTATACCTGTTCGTATAGCTATAAAAATGTATTCATTCGTCTTTTTGGACATCGACTATAATTTTGTGTGTTTATTAAAATATATAAGTATATTATCTGTATATGTTTTTATGCGAAAAGAAACGATTGACTAATGGCTTGAATATATTCAAAAGCAAATCATAGTTCATTGAACTAGCTAACAGTATGACGTTGAATATAAAATTAAAAGTCAGACACGTGTATTCAACACATATCAGCCCTATAGAAGTAATTTAAGTACAGTCTGAAAAAAATCAACATTCATTAGACAAAACCAGATTACAGTTAGAATTCATAACATTATATTATTCAGTAACTCAATTATACGGCAAATAAAATTACAGTCCTAATGAAGCTCTTTGATATTTTATGAAGATGATTCGATTGTTATTTGCAGACAGTCTGGATATAATAAAAATGTCATTACGAGCGAAATTTAATTTAAAAATCGCGACAAGGCAGTATTTCATAAGACAATCGTTGCCAGTACGAACCATTAAAAGATACAGAGAAACAAGATCGTTAAACGTTTTTGTTTTAAAAGCGGAATAACAGAGACAGCGAAACAATAATACTCATCATATTTACGTCAAAAACAAATCAAATCAAAATCAATTTAATGATGTCACCGTAGGTACATAAGCGATAGTGCTGAAGCACATTGACAGCTGCTTGCAATCTTCATTATGTACGTATATAGCTTTAGTGTGACACATTTTTATAATTTGATTGATAAGAAAATGCCAGTTCTTAGTTCTAAAAGAGCATACGGAATCACACATATTTGGGTTAAGGTAGGTAATCACCCTAAGTAGTTAGAATCGATTCGAAAATAGCTCTTCTACGATACTAAGCGTAATTTTCATTTTTTTTTTTTAGTTTAACTGATTTTGTCCTGATTTTCTGCCAAGAAGTATAATATTTTGAATAATTTGTGAAGTAGTTAAATTGAGTTACCAAACATATCTACCATTCACCATGAAGGTTAAGCTATCAGACTACGAGAAGGGAGGCACTGAAGAGGACAACCAACCGGAGATACCAGCATCATTTTACACTTCTACATACTATTCCCTTGCCCAAATCACTACCGACTACCTGCCTACGAAAATCAACTTCGAAAAAGGCTTTCCACACGAAATACCGGACCGGATTGTCAATATTCCAAGCCGAAATCACAGCTATTCGTCAAGCTGCAGCATGTCGATTAATCCGGTATCACAAAGCGACATCGTCATATACATTCCATTGATAGCCAATGTGCAATCAATTCTCTAGTATTCACCGAAAGAAGATCTAAAACGGTGGAATCTCGTATCTCTCAACGAGGTAGCTGAACGGTATAACTTCACCCTGGGTTCCTGGTCACTGTGACATCTCAGAGGACTGTGCATAACAGGCGAGCCAACTAGACTAGGCTAGTAAAGGGTGTTTTTTTTAGAGGTTTGGTTTTTAAACTGGCAACATTGTTTCCACAGATTGTCAATTTGACAGTTGAAAGTTGATTGGTGGTTAGTATGTTTTGCCATTTTACGAGTACAAATTGTGCCAAATTTATTTATTTATTTATTATTTATTATATTTATGAGGCCCATTGCCGGCCAGAATGTTAGCGTCAATGGAGAGCGCTATAGAAACAAGATTTCCGACTTCTTCGTTCCTCTTTGGTTTCAACAAGATGGCGCAATATCCTATGATTTGTCACATAAGCATAGGATCCATATTCGGTGTGTGAATATCACAAACCTTTATGTAACACATTAATCGGCACCTGGCCTCCAGCCTCTTCATCGACCTTAAAATGGAATATGATAGTACCTACACAACATTCGTGGCCAGGGACTCTAAATAAAGATGGCCGAATCGGATCATATTCCAATGTAAAGTACCTAAGAGTGTTTATTCTAGAGGTTTGTTTTTCGAATTGGCAACACTTTTTCCAGCGATAACCAATTTGATAGCTGACATCTGATTTGTGCTTATTTTGGTTAGCCATTTCCCATGAGTAGACAGTACACTCACGATACACGGCACCAGCCGTCGAGAATTCGACTTCCAGGTTATCCTTATCGCACCTAGTCCTGGCAACTATATGTGCCTGAAACATGGCATAAAATTATCTTTGCATGTGTTGTATGTATGTGTTTCATTTTAAAGTTCTGAATCTCTAAAAAAAAAACACCCTTAATATACTAGTACTCAAAAAAGTCGACATACTACAGACAAGAGAATCCAACCCCATTGGTCAAGACGACAATAGAAACCTAAAACCCGTTTAAAGGCCAAACAGTCGCGGATGCCAGGGCACTTGGCCTGGAGAACTTACAGCAAGGTCGCAGGGATGGAAGTATTCCTGCCGCGTTCTGGGATTAGTCTTGGAAAGAGTTTGTTATAGAACTTTTTGTGAGATTGTGATTTGTTGTGAACGTTAGAGGTATTATTTGTATGACATCACTGATCATTGACAGTCGTGGCCAAATTCAGTGTCAGTAATATAAACATCATTATCCACATAATTAATATTATTTGGACAAAGTACCAACCCATCATCAGTTAAAGTATTAGCCATATATTTCGTGCATAGTTTACAGCTCTGCCAGTTAATTTGTGGGAATTTGCTTTCGCCAATCTGATTATACTTGACATGGATTTTTAGCTGTTTTGTCATTCAGTTCAGGTCGTTGCTTAATCTCGAGATGTTCGTGCGTTGAAAATATTTGTATATTTCACCTCTCTTTTCAATCTTGCATGTTAACCAGACTTTAGTGAAAGAAGTACATCAGGAAACAGGGGAAAGTTTACTGAAAATTTACCAACAAACAGATTGTTGCCAAGTTAATGGCAGGTAGTACGTAGGTAGTTTCTGTAATGATGCGGTACTATGCTTAGTTTTATAGTTTCCTCGGTTCAATTAAGTTCCCTTTGTCTTGTATGCATTTGTATCACAAGAGTGTTTATATTGCACTTCAACACAAAAAAAAAACAAATTGTTCATTACATTTTTTAATTGCTTGAGTATACAAGACTTTCTACATAATTTCCATTTCTTGGGAGCATTTGTTGCACCCATTTTGGTATATAGGAGTAGTTGGTATTAAGTTCATATGCTGCTCATTTTTATGCATCATTTTTTTATTTTGTCGTAAATTCACTAAAGGAGTTAGAACTGAAATTACGTGAGTTATGTTTATCGACAGACCTACTTACTGCATCAGCTCAAACGGAGTGAATGAACCGACGAGCTTTCAAAAAATAGTAACATAATGGAGTTCATAAATATTATAATAGCAGTCGCGATAATAGTTCTCGATATCATTTAATAAAGACTATGTGTGTATAAAGGTTCCGCATCATTACGGAACAATGCCGCAGGCCTTCGCTATATCTTTACTGTTAATTTACTTATAGAGAAGGCTTTCAACAGCTTGCATTGAGGTTCTTCTAATTATGACTATAAGGTGCATATAGGATGATTTTGAAAACCCGTTTTTATCCATAATCTTTTAAACTCCGGATTTCAACATGAGTGTGCGAAAAGGTTGCTATCTCACGTTTTATAATTTGTTAGTCAATGGAACTATGTACTTTGCTAAAGGGTGATTCATCATTTAGACTTGTTTTTTTCAATACGTGTTTTTGACAGATCACGCGTAATTCTTATTTAGTATTGTTTGAAAAATCAACATGGAAAGACTCACGCCTCAACAACGTCTCCAGATTGTTTACAGATTACAAACAATGGCTTCATTGAAAAATAACTTTGGTGGACAGCTAATTTCGCATTTCCAACCTGTCAACAAGCCTTCTAGAATTTTTAACTTTCTCGTATACGTAGTAAGAGAAAGATATTGTTTTCGTACAAAATTTCGAACTGATTCTGATATTTTTAGATTTTTTTCATTGGGGTTCGGTGATTTTTTTTTATTTTTTTGGTGAAGCCAAAAGTCTTTGCCGTTAAGCCAGCTCGTATCCAGGATTTGGAAGCAAACATTAATCGCGTAGTTGGGCAAATACCTGTCGTAACACTGGAAGTAGTGATCAAAAATTGGACCTTCAGAATGGACAATGTACGGCGTAGTCACGGGCAAAATTTACGCGAAATTGTATTCAAAAAGCTTTTCCAGTAAGACTTGCATCTTGGCTGGCACTCAAAATTAAAGAAAGGGGTTTCAATTGGCACGAGTCGTTGCCAGCCAGATTGGTCGGCAGGATTACCGGAGAGTGTACAGGAGAACCCGAGGCAGCCAATTCCTCGGCGTGCACAAGAAATCGGCCTTTCGAAGATTCCAACTTGACGAATTTTGCATCGGGACTCGGGCTTACGCCCCTACAATATCCAACTAATCCAAGAGTTCAACGTTAGTGACCATAGACAAAGCCGTTCGTTCGCTGACTTGGTTTCGGAAAGTTTGGAAGAGGACCCCAATTTTGACCGAAAAATCATCTTTAGCGACGACGCGGATTTTTATATGAATGCGGGTATGTTAACATACAGAATTCACATATCTGTGCTTTTAGAAGGTCGTCGCAAACATTTTTCAACCTCTCTAGGGAGTCGCAGTGTGAAAAAGTTTGGGAACCCCTGGGAACGATTACATATAAGCAGCCTTTCAATAATGACCAGCAGACCAAACCTCCGGATGTTGTTTTAAGCACGAGACTATTTTCGGGATTTCCTTTCGAGGAATTCTAAGTACTCTTCATCCTATACGTGGAGTGTATCTCCTAAAAAGTTCCTTTGGATCTATACGGCTATGATAAGGTCTTTTTTAGAATATGCGTCGGTTGCGTGGTGGAGAGGGCTTTCGCGAAAGTATGTGACTGCCTTCTGCATAAAACTCCAAAGAACGGTCTGTCTTAACAGCTACATGGGTGCTTTCCCAATACGCCGGGGCCAGGCTCTAGATGCTCTAGATGCTCTGCTTGATTTGATGCCCATTAATACCTTTATCATGGGTTCTACTATCAAAGCAATCTACCATCTCAGACGGTGTGGTTTTTGGTATCATCCACACTGGAGTTTCGATGACCGGTATATATATTCCGCCTAATGCAATGACACCGGAACCTCGGCTGTTGTGCAAATTTAGATTTCCTTGCGTTCAGGACTGGTTTCAGCCGGAGTCTGAACCTGGTTTAAACTTGGTTTGGTATAGTCGAATTTTCACGCATGGCTCTAAGACTAATCAAGGGTCCGATGCTGGTGTCTTCGTGGAAATCGACAACATTCGACTTTACTTCGTTAGGCAAACATGCCAATGTTTTTTTCAAAGCGGAGATTTAAGTTATCGTAATGGCTGCCGAATATATTATTAGGAGTAGGTGGCGGGGTTGTAGAATCTGCGTCTGTAGTGATCTACTCTGTATTCCGTTTTAAAATAGATCAGGAATGCAAAAACTCTTTGAACTCGGTCGCAAGTATGAACTCTTTGACTCTTGTCTGGGTCCCAGGTCACACTGGAATTGGGGGAAATGAGATATCCGATGAGGTTACTAAGCCAGGTTCAAGGGATAATTTATCGGGACCAGAAACTGCGATGGGTCTTCCTGCGTCCTCGGTCAGAGCCTCCATCAGAGTGCACAAGGTCTAGAAGACCTCAAAAAATAGTTTTTCATTCGATGTCAAGTTCTTTGACTGAATAAAACAGAACTTCACAGCGAACTCAACTAACAAATTGGATGCACATTTGGTGAAAAATTACCTAACAGTTTACCCATTTGAGCTCCTGAGTTCTCAAAGCTAATAAAAAATTTGGAAACCAAAAACACAGTTCCTATGAGAAATCCAATTTAGAAGTATTGAAAACAAAGTCACTGTATCTCTCGTTGGAGTTTTAGTGGCCAACCTTCATGGAAGCGTAAAGGAGGAGAGCTGAAATTTAGGCCTGTACAAGGCGCAAAATAAACCTGAATAAGGGAATGCTAAGCGAAAATTTTCATAGGCAATCCTTTACACTTTGGCTAGCTACACCATGTGTGTCATGTTCGAAAATCTTCTTCCGAGCAAATAGGGTTCGCTGCTTCATCTCCATGGACAGAGTCGAACCCTTAATTTATCCGCAACACGTAAATGGTCAGAGTTCATGGTTAAAACTAAGTTGTCGGGTAGCAGCACATAGGTAGTTGTTTCGGTTCCCATTAGAACCAAAATTACCAACTTGATTAGCCGTAGAGATACCTACATTTATATATTAGTCTTGCAGTAGATAAGTGAATTGAATAACTACAGCGGTTGCATATGAAGTTTTCCTCTTTTAGACTCTTCTCACCTGAACTTTTGCCATGAACTGCACGTGTTTTGGACCTCTAAACAATATCGTTGAAATCTTTTCACTCTCACTTATATTTTTGTTGATTTCATCAACAATCAACCTGGCTGTCTGCCATAGTCAAAATGTCTGCTGAGTGTCACGCCTTTCATGGGCCAACAGCCAAATCTGTGATTAAACTGACAGCTGCCTGACAAAATTGTGATAAAACTTGTTGATGGCTGTCAGGATTGCAGTCAGATAAGCTGCAAATTGAATGTAGTCTCACTGGCACCTATTTTTTCACTTTGAAGTGCCTTTATCTCGTTCATTTGGCTCCCTCCACTTTTAATGTGCAAAGTTTTCCTTTGGAAAAGTTCTATACAACCGCCCGCCAGTTTATCTGCGCATCAAAAAGAAGCTCATTAGCTTTGTCTGATATAAAGTGCAATCCATTAAAAATGCCTATTTATAGTCCTCGCAAAATGAATCTCCTTAATGGGTACAAATAAAACACGCCGACGTGTACTTTCACAGACAGTTCTTCTATATTATACAAACCTAGTACCATCATAACCCAAAGACTGCATGGGTGCACATTTTGGTCAAAAATAATACCACATAAATCAAATTAAGAAAATCGCCAAATAAATATTGTTCAAAGGAAACCATTTGCAATTGCAAACGGAAAACCACACAAAGGCACATCATAAATGCAGTTTTTCTATTTTCAAAACGTTCCGTATCCACCATGCCTCGTCAATTCAAATGTAGGGTATCTACGTGCAGATGCAGTTGCAGAGACACTCCCGCGCAATAGAATTCAGGGAAAAAAATACCAAACCGGGGGAGAATTTATTGGAACAATAACAACCACAACAGAGCCATCGCGAGACGAGCTCATCCCATCGGTATTTAATTAAATAATTAAACTTTCCGCCATGACATTCGTCGTGTGGTGCATAGCTATAGCTAGCGATGCATTGTGAATATCCGGGCTACAGATACATTTGTGTGTCACAGTCAATTGTTTTGTTCTTTTTGATTGGACATAATTTAGCAGAAAATTTTCTATACGCGTCTTCAATTTAAAGCGTGGGTCATTGACCTAGGTGCATGAATTTGTCGCTGCTCCTATAGATACGGGAGTATTTTTGGAGCACCAAGTATACGAATAGCCCAGTGCCCAGTTCGTTGTATTCGGTCGCCCGACCCCGACTCTTTAATTTTGATTAAAAAAAAAATGTTATACGTATACATATGCGACTTCCACGTTGCAGAAGATGTCTATTTTGGACTCTTGTAGACAACAACATTTTTGACGTCACTCGATATTTTGTACACACATCTGTCTAATGGACGCAGATTAGAATAGCCAACTCGAGAAAGATTGTTTCCTGTGCAAAATTTCTGTGTATAGATATTGAGGGGCAGTTTCTATTTTTAACCTTCCAGCCGAATAGCCATATGCATATAATGTTCGCCATAGCAAATTCAATGTTTTGTTAAATATAATTTAATTTGTACCTATACACCGATGGACGGGTATATCTTTGCAGAGGTGAACTGCATTGGCGCAAAGCCAATTGAAAAATGCAATCATTTCTGGCGAAAAGCGAATTAAAGACGCAAATCGCTTTTGCGATCGGGGGTTGTATACCTAGGTACTGAATTTTGCTCTATGGAATTCAAATTCAGCTATTTTGGTTGCGTTTAGCACATATTTCATTTGGTTTCGTTTATTTAAGAAATTCTAAGGTATTTCGCAGAAATGTGGTAATGAATGTAATGAGAACAATTTTTTTTTGTTTGACTTTTTCAACGGAATTTATACTGCTGTATAATGGATTGCATTTTCCGCTGAATTTTTCACACCACAATGTATTCACAAAGATTAAAATGTTAATGCGAAGTCGTTTCGTAAATTTTATTTTCAACTGTAATTATGTAGGGGTGTTCGACTCGGGAGATCGTCGGACATTTAACGCTAAAATTTAAATAATACCTACCTATATCATCGGCCATTGTTTTTATGTCGCAGCGTTGTTATGGACGAGTTTATTACATTTTTGTGTATTTTATGTTTGCGGTTTTGGTTAAACACATTTTCACACAGCTTGAAATTGTTAGCTGATCGTTTATTGTTCAAATATACATTTTTTTTTATATTTTTGTTTTTACAGCTTGTCTCTTATTTAATTATAACATAAATATGTATATTTAGCTCGGTCTCGGCTAAATGCCGCCACTCCATAGTTGTACACCACAAGTTGGTTGAGGTCCCCTTCAACTTGCGCACCATCGAAGGCGAGGTCTTCCTGTACTGCACTCTCCCTTTGGGTTGGAGTCGAAGATTCTTCGGGCCAGAGCGCTAGCTTCCATTCGTTCTACATGTCCTAAGTCGTGTTAGACGACTGATGCGGAATTTTTTGACTAGGCCGATCTCGCTGTACAGCTCGCATAGTTCGTCGCAGAATGTTATCTACAGCAAGAATGATCACGCCTTAGATTCAGCTATGATCTTCGAAAGGACAAGGGAGACTAACCTCCGTCATGCTCCAGCAAGTTGTCATCGTGTCAGGGTTTGGGGATAATATTATAAGGCTGTATATGGGAGAATTTTTACGCCTCGGAAGTCCTATTTTAATAAGCAAGCATCATCGCAATGCCAGAACTGATCAATAGGTATATCAAGTTCAAAATTGGGATTCTGCTTCTTTTTTTTTTTGTTCGCCTTGATTCAGGGGTTTAGCAAGAAAGAAAAAAAACTGAAAACCTCAAATGAAAAGCAGAAAATCCAAAAATACCGAATATACAACCAATGATAGTAAAACTCGAATACCAACAAACCGATTGAGCTCAAATTTTAAGAAAATCTTGTTTATTGGCTCAAAGGTGTTTTTCGGAAGTTTGGTCAAAATTAGACAAAGCTGCGTGGCAACTTCCATACAAAAAAAAAACCTTAAAAATTGTATATATGATGAAAACGATTGGGCTCAACATTTTCGTACCCCCGCAGTTTCAAAGTGGAACTTTAAACTAAAGTTCAGATGAACCTGAACTTGAGTTTAAATTGTAAGTTCAACTCGTCCAGTTTCACAATGTAATCTGAACTTCAGTTCAACTGAACGCAGTTTAACTAAATTTAATGAATAGAATTTGGCAGTATTGCACAGTCCTTATATACGACTTTTCCAAAATCGTTCCTTTCCAAAATTGTTCTTTTTCAAAATCTTTCTTTCAAAGAACAAGTAAAACAACGACAAATATTTGTTTTTTGACAATCGGCAGCTTTCAAATTGAAATAATGTCACTGTGTCAAGTGATTTGAAGTTTAAACGGCAAAATAGGCACTTTATAGGCATATTTGAAAAAAATAGTTTCCAAACTTAAAAAAGGAATGAAATCATCATTAGTGTCATTACTTACTTTTGAAGCTCACTGTATGTAAGTTCGGAAAGATTGTTGGGCAAATTTTTAACTTGCTGAAACTTTTTGGAATATCGAGAATGTTCGTTTATCGGGCTATTGGTCGCTTCATTGTCGGAAGTGGAGGACAGGCCAAGAAGTGGTGGCCCGCGCGTCGCACGTAAGAGTGTAAGAGTGTAAGAGTGCGGTAGTAAAATCTGTGCGTGAACGTATTCGGAGAAATCCCATTCGGAAGCAGAAGATCATGTCCAGGGAGTTGAACATATCCGCCAGATCGATGACTAGGCTAGTTCGGGATGATCTTTATATGAAAGCCTATCGTCGATCAACTAGCTCATCTTTTAACTCCACAATTAAAAAAAATTAGGTCGGAGAGATGCAAGAGACTTTTGCTGTGGCACGCGAACAATGGGCAGGAAAATATTCTTTTTACGGATGAAAAAATTTTTACCGTGGAAGAAGTTTATAACAAGCAAAATTATGATAAAGTTTCAGCGTGGCCATCATCCCGCTTCCGTAATGGTTTTGTGGGGGGTCTCTCAACAAGGTGTCACATCTCTCCATTTCTGTGAAAAAGGTGTGAAAACAGGTGCAAAAGAGTGTTGTAAGGACGCTAACAAATTCTCTACTTAATGGAGAAAGATGGGTCTTTCAACAAGACTCTGCTCCGGCGCATAAAGCCAAAACCACACAGGAGTGGCTCAGGGTCAATATTCCTGCTTTTATAGCCGCAGAGGATTGACTGTCGTTTTAATCCGCATTGAATTAAAGTTTGTGGTCCCCACAGAAATTTGGAGAGCCTAAAAAATTCAATGACCGTGGCAGCGTCAATGATGTCCATGGACACTGTGCGTGCCGTTATAGGTCAATGGCCAACACGTTTGAGAGCTTGTGTTAAGGCAAATGGTGGTCATTTCGAGTGATGTATTTTTTTTTTATTAATCAATATTATTGTCTAATAAACGAAAAAAAGTCTGTTAAGAAAAACATACAACAGGTATACAAAGGATGGTTCCCGTAACTGAACACAATGGTCCCAACTGACCATACATACATACATACCTACCTAAGAAAAACTTAAAAGTGCTGTTGCTGTGTATAACTTTTAAGTGCAAGTGAAAGAAAATCGTGAATTATTGTGAGCAAAACGTGACGTAGTTAAAAGCGTTTTCTTTTCCGACTAATTCTAAGAAGGCTGTCTCAAATATAGGTTCTGTCAAGTACTGATTCCCTGATTGTTAAGCAAAGAGTTTTTGCCTGTTTTAAAGTTGTCTTAAATGTTTTGGTCGTCTTTTTAGGAATAAAGACAAAATTTCAACTTACAAAAAAATCCATTTATTTCTTCTAGCGAGTACAAATTTCCCGTTTATTATTTTGAAGCCGAAAATGCCCACTGAAAAAAAAAATCTCATAATCTGATACCACTAACCTATACAACCACGAAGACTCTACTCTCTACTATTTATTAATTTAGTCCCAAGTCATTATTTCAACAGCCATAAGTTGTTGTTTTTATTAAACTCTCTCTTTGTAACTTGGAAAATAAACGAAAATGAGAGGGTCGGTCTAAAAAAAGACCTTATTAATTTGGTGGTTTGGCTAGTTGTTTATTTTGAACAATATAACAGCTGCAGGCATTTTTTTAATGTGTTGTCTTGTCACAAAATTGAATAACTTAATTTAATTTAATAAATTGTTTAAAATTAAAGTAACTAGAGGTTACCCTTTATTTTTCAACGATAAAATATTCAAACCATCAACTGTTATTTTAGTAGCATAACACGCCTAAAAACTCATTAGCCATAAGTAGCTATCTGACCATTAATCTTTTCAATCAAATTGCAATATTTTTTTTAAGTCCATTCAAGGCTATATAATTTGGCTAACAACGTTCGACATGAAATGTCCTAGATTTCCCTTCTTTATGTATACACATAATAGTCAGAGTCACTCCTTCAACGATGTCTTGTTGTGAAGCACAATTTATGTGTGTATATAAATATCGATTAATTTCGGACATTTCCATTTCGATATCAGCTTTAATATATATGTAGGCCCGTTGCTGCTCCAGATAACTGCGAGTATATATGAGTAGATGAGAACCAAAACTAGCCATATCCCAAATTTTCGTTTTGTGCAAATAGAAAAAAACTTACCAAGGCTAAATGAGAGTACTTAGAAAACATTTTTTTGTATCTATATAAAGGTTTTTAAGTCTTTATGTTATAGTTGAAAGGAAAAATGTATTTATATCTCCGTTTAGAAGTTATTTAACAATTAAATTTGGATATGAACAGTTTTGCTGCAAATGTGTGGATATGATCAGTTTTGAAACCAATAAAAACACAAAATGTAGGATATAAAGAGTTTTGCTGCAAACAGTAAAAGTTTTCAAATCAATAAAAACACAATAATACGTTTTATTATTTATTACTGAAAAATATTGTTTTTGTTTGATATTGGTTAGGTAGTTTATAAATTAGATTTTATAATAGAATAACATTAATTATTGTTAAATAAGTCACAACTTTTTTAAATTGTCAAAATGTCTTGTTCTTCTGGCGGAATATTCACATTGAAAATTCTGCTTTTTATGAGTACAATCTGGTACTGTGGGAAGTTTCTTTGGCAAATACCTAAAGAAATATGCTTGAAATTTAACCCGAAAATCGACATAATGAATACCATACCTTTTCTTCTTCAACTGTTCCCTCTTCCAAGAGCATTTATTTAACGTTTTCTTTTTTCCTTTAGCTTCAGACAAATTTGGAAAAGAATTAGAGTTATCCATTTTGATTTTGTTCTTACTTGATGAACCGCTATGAAAGAGTGTGATATAGTGGGAGCATACGTATACGTCAAATAGTTGGTGCATTGGAAGAATTTTGAAATCAAACCCACTGCGATGGATATAAACAGTTTTGAAGCAAACGTCATAGTGGATATGGAGAGTTTTGAAAACAATGACGGTTTTTGGCATCGAATTTAAAGGGGATTTGGCTAGTTATGCTAAACAATTTCTTTTTCAAACTATGCAGTACAGCCAACGTAACAAATCTGCATTAAAATCTCAATTTTGGACTAGGGTGGATATGGCGAGTTTTGGTTCTCATCTACTCATATATAACCAAGGATGGAACTTTTTAATTAATGATTCTGCGATTCGCATGCTCATTTCAATGGCTTAAAAAATCGATTTTTTTATTGTTGATGTTGATTTAACCCACCCATCAAGCTGAGCAGATTTAAAAATTAAAAATTCTTCCACACAATACTTCAGATTGCCGGAAGTAAAACAGTAACTACAAAGTAAGTCAATGTTTATATTAGAAATCCCTTTCCAAACAAAGAACTTAATTACTTTTAGAAGTGCAAGCCTTAATATCACGTTACCAAAATGCGCACCAAGGGCAAACTTCCGCTTAACCTATATTCCATTAAAAAAAAAGGCAAGTCATAATAGAAGAAATTAAGGGCAAGCCCCTTTTTCAACAGCAAAGAAAAACCAAATCAAAGGGAAATACCTACTACTATAACAGATATGAAAGTAATTTAGACAGGGAGCCGCCTTCCCTTATACCAAAAATAGAAGCAAAACTCCCCCGAAAAAAAAACACAACATTAGACGTGTCTAAGCGAATAAACCGTTTTTTTTTTGTGATAGATACACGTATTGTCTACGTGTGCGCATGTTTATGTATACCTTTCACATTTTGTCTTACCTCAACTCTGGGACCTTATTGGAATAGAAATAGAAATGGAGAAAAGCAAATTAAATTCTATGAACAGCTTTTACTTGTATCGGCTCTTTACTTTGGGTCGCTAACTTTTCAATTAAGATAGGTACTTGATTGGGTTTGCAGATAGGTCAAATTTTTGGTGAGTCCATATTGGAAGCATGTATCCTCATACAGCTTCGGTGCTGTGTTGTTGATAAAGAACGCGTTTGTTTTTAAAAATAACCACAGTCTGTATGTGGGTTGGGTACTGTAACTTATGGCGACGATTTGAAATGCCATGGAATTTTGGGACTCCCTCGCATCTGTTCTGCATCATTTGTTTGTAGAGCGCCCCTTCTTCGGTACTGAACTAGAACTATTTCATTGCGATGCATAATGTCTGATTTGACTGCCCTTGATTAATGCATACATATTCCGTAAGGCAGTTAGGTAATGCCCGTGCTTTCTAATGAAAGACAAATGAGTTGTTTTCGAAATACTATGGGCTTTAATATATCTGCATCATTTTTATTTCCCATTTATTTCATGATCTGACTGTTGTAAAAGACCCGCTTCATAAAGACTGCTCACTGGCACCTGAAAAATGAAAATTAAATGCCTCCCACGACTTTTTAACGTTGAAGTGTGTGCAAACAAATAGTCCCAGCTTTCATTACCATAAAACTAATCCGATACAACTTATATTCAGACGTCAAACAGCTGAACCAAAAAGTGGTAATCTCTCTCAGCTTAGTATTTGGGCCGATGTCTGAATCCTTTTTATACTCGTGATGATTTTGTACTGATGTAGAATTCATTTCATACAAGTAACACACTTTCATAGAAAACCGCATAATAAGCGAAATGATAGGGAATTAGTGAGATCAGAATGGAAATGGCTGCTGACGGCGAAGAGATGATTTTGCAACGTTATAGGATTTTAAATATTGACGCAGAAAACAGAGATATTTTGAAATAAATATGGGAGAACAAACTGAAGACTTAACACACAAAATATATGTTAAAGTCTTAAAAATTCAACAAAGCTTTCGAAAACAATGCCAAATCCCCATGAAGACTCTCTCGATTAATAGTAAGCAATCTCCATATCTACAAAAATTCAAGTGCCGAACTAACTAAAGGATGATTTTTTTGCTGTTGCTGTTTTTTTTTGACAGTTCACGCGTGAGTCGTGACAAGTGTCAAAGTAAAAAATGCTCAGCTAGCATTGCCATTTCACCACGGATAGACTAACGCCCGAACAACGTTAGCAAATTATTGAATTGTATTACCAAAAATCATGCTCTGGAAAAATGTGTTTAGAGCACTTCGTTCATATTATGGTCGTCGTAATCGTCCTACACGCGAATCCATATCTCTCGGGCTGTGTGTTAGGTATAAATGGTGGAAGGCTAAGAGTAACAACGTACATATCTCGCTTAAATTGGGGATAGGCTCCTGACCAATTTGTGTTGGGAAATTGTGTCGAGTTTTCCATTAAGGTTAACTTGGTTTACAAACAGTTCGGTTGGAATTATAAATATTTCTAGTACATACCTATCTGCAAGCATCTCGGGACACACGCTTATAACACCCAAATAATAATATGTATATATAATAATTACAAACATGGGTGAGTATTCCATTTTTAGAAAGCAGAATACCACCCCAAAGCAGGATTGCAATCGAGAAAATAATCACCCCTATTGTCGTCGTCGTCTGTCGCAAAGGACTGGCGACGTTTGTCGTGTCGAGTCGTTTGGAATTTGGTATTGCGTAACTGAAACGACTCGACTCTCTGAACTCTCACATCCCACATACATTCCACAAACTATGACACATGGGATTTGACATTTCTGTTGACGAATTTATATTTGGTCTGGTGTTTTGTTTGTGACTTGGTTAATTATTTAATAAAACAAATCAAAAATGAATAGTGTGATATGTTTTTTGAAAGCAGTGATGTAGAAGAAAAAAAAAAGTGCTGGTAAAGTTAAGGAAGGAAATTCGAACCAAATCGAATCCATTGGATTTGCCCGACATTAAGTGGGTGATAGAAATAATTTAAATTGCATACATTGTGTTAATAACAATTATTTTCAGATTTTAAATGTATTTTAAACTATCGAAGTCGAAGGTGGTCCAAGACAATTCAGAGATAAGGCTATGTCGTCCCATTGCCGATTAACATCACGTTTAGTTAGGCCTTCGTGAATGATTTTGCCAAAGGAATATTTTTCTGCATTTCGTTCACTAAATGTAGAAATTGCCTTTTATTTATTATCTCCATTCTGCAAAATAACTATAATTGTCTTTTTGTTAATTAAAAATTAAGTACACATACTTTTTTTAACACATTATCACACAGTCGTCCGCAAAATAGTCGACGACAGAAATGTATCATTTCCACGACAAACGTCGTCACAAAATGCCTCACGCAATACCGACGATCGTCGTCGAAAAATACAATCCACATTTTTTGACATTTCAGACGCCATTTGTCGATCGTCGCCGCGACAAAAGTCGTTTATTTTCAGTCCCAAATACCAAACAGTCGTGTCGCTTTTTTTTAGAGTCGTAAACGACGACGACAATAGGGGTGAATATGTTTGCATTTGGCCAAATAAAATCTGATTCCAATTTATTATCTTACCCTCTGGTGTCTGAACGGAGCTCAAAATACTCGTAGAATTCTTGCCTAACATAAAGCCTAACATGAAGCTTTTTTCTATTGACATACTTACAGATTAATGAATATAACTAGCCATGCCCTCGGCTCCGACCGTCGGTTTCTTTTCTTTTAAATAAAATTAAAGTTTATTTGAGTTATCATTGTAGGTTTGTTTATATTTGTTGCTCTTTTCATCTGGAGGATGTATCCAGTGCAATGTTGAAAGAATTTTTAAAATCGGCCAAGTAGTTAGTAGAGTTAGTCCTTACCCAGCCCTTTACCCCATCCCGGTCACTAACTTAGTCCTTAAGTAACCTGTACTGATCCGAATGGTTTCACCATGACTACTGTAAAAGATTTTTTAAAATTGGCTTAGTAGATCGAGATACCCTTTACCTCCCCTCATTTATTTTTACTCCTCTTCCACTAAACTAAAACCTAAATGGCCATCAAATCTATAAATAAGAAAAATAAACATTGGTATGACATTAATTATATTTTTAGCGTTTTGCTATTTAGATTGTATAAATAAATTATTGTTTTTTTAACTTTTATAGGACTTATTTTGAAAAACGATGACTTATCTATCAACATACAAACCTTCAAGTTCTTACGGCTAACGGTTCGTGACACCCCCTTTCTCCCCGCGACCCTTTACTCCTGAGCAATTTTCACCCACCCTACGGCCTAAGTTGGCCACACATCTATAAATCAGAAAAAATATTATGAAAATCGGACGAATGGTTCTCTAGGTATGAAGAAACGAACAGACGGACGTTGCATTTTATTATAGTAGGTATAGTAAATAGTAATAGGTAGTAAGGTAGTATGTAGTAGTATGGATATGGATGGAAAGCTGAATGTAGTATAAGGAAAAAAAACAACAGTTTGCACACCTAAAATGACAAATTTTGAACAACGTCGAAGTAGGCATTTAATAATTTGTACCTACATCAACACACAAAGTTTCAAGTCAACAAAGTTTAGCCTTAAAGGGGTAGGGGATCCAAAATTTGGCTTCCCAAATTTCAACTTACCTACATGTTAAGTTAAGGCCTGGAAAAATGTTATTTATTTATTTTATTGAAATAATTTACAAAGGGAATTTATAAATTAATTTACAAAAAGGCATCTGGGCAAACAGGCCATATGATGCCGTCTTTTAGTGCAATCTGCGAAACTTCGGTGTCATTAACCTATTTGTTGTTAATATTTCGAGGTTCGCATAGTGGTTGCACTGAGCTTTTTGTTCAAGAGTGCATATCAGTTGAAGGGAACTTCAACCAACTTCAATCGAAGCGAAGGTGTCATTTTTTTTTGGAAACGTATCCAACATCAATATTTTGAGAAACAGCATTTTTAAAATAATTAGTGTAGTTATAATCATTTCTTTATGAAAACAAGTCTTTAAAGATATGTCTAGCGTCAAAAATATTTTTATTTATGTGCTTTTCAAAGTTTACCATCTATTTACGGAACATGCCTTAAATATGCATTCGAAATCTAAACACTTTATGAAGTTTATTCCCGTTGGCTCCAAAATATGTATTAGGTAGGTATCTCAATAAGCATAGATTACAGGTCATTCGTACAAATTTATAAAAATTGTTTACAATTAAAAAGACGACACTCACGCCATTTTTGTTTCCTAACTACAAATAGAACACCTAAGCGATGTGGGTATGTGCATAACAAAGGTTTTTGATTTTTGTTTTTATCTTGCAGCTATTTAAATAGAGCAGCAACGATATCGGCGAAAAAGTACAGTCTACAGTTTAAACAATACAGCACTTGAACTATGCAACCTAACCACTTCCTCTCAAAGTATGCCACATCCTTCCCCTGTCGTACCTACTCACCCCAACCTAATTAAATTCCACCCCTTACTAACAATACGGTAGAAATGTCAAGATAAGAGGAGAGCCACAATGAGCACACTCACAGAGCCCTATACATAAGAAGTTACCGTGATTCTGTCTCGCACTATTTAAAAATCAATATTTCAATCACGTGGAAGTTTAATTTTAAATAATGACGTTACAAAGAAAGGCACACAATATTGTTAATATTTTTAATGCTTTTCTAACTTCTAGACTAGAGCGTCTGAGTCTGAGTAATCGTTGTTGCTTGTCGTAAAGTGCGAGAATAAATATTTTTGTTGACGTGTGTCGACTTTTTGCGGTGTCAAATGTCATCTTCCATTCATCGTTCCAAAGATAAGAAAGAGATCTGGGAACTCGAACGATGTGTAGACTATACATTTTTAGTTATTTTAACTCATTAATGCAACTTGTTGTTATGACAGTTATAAAACGTTTTGCAATCTAGAATATTGTTACGTAGAGCAAACACAAAAGGGAGTCCACTGCGGTAATAATTACAATTGAATTTATTTGCATAATAACAAATGCAAATTCTAAACAAATAAGTTTTATGCATGTCCGAGAATAATGAAAATAGTTTGATAGAAACCATCCTAGGGTTTCTAAAAGGTCATAATTTGTTTCGAGCTATTCTAAGAAAATAAGTGTACCCAACTTCTGTCGTCGTACAATAGATTTACATCTTTAGAGCTTTATTTAGCTGGAATTACAGACTATTGTGTAATTGTAACTTGATTTGTTTATACAAAGATTTACTGTGATTACAAATTGATATTTTTTAGCAATCCCTTTTGACGTTAGATATAAAACAATTCTATCAATTAAATTCAATTATAAATAGCATCTAACTTCATTGTGCAATATTGTTCTCATAAATAATATAAAAAAACAGGGTATATGGATGGCAGCCATACCTATATACCTATACAACGCTTGGTACCATGAAGACAGTATTTCTGACAGTTCTTTGTAATGCCAAATAAGCATTCGTATGTAAGTACATTGTACAGTACATGTATATGCATGTTTCTGACAGATATTCACTGCAGACTAAAGTTATTATAGATTTCTATGGTATTTTTGGTTTAAAGGATCGGGAAACAGCTTAGCCAAATTTATAACTGCAGCTGTTGACATCAATGACAGCATCATTGTGTGATATTTGTCAATTAGCACATAATTTAAAATCTTTTTCCAAACTGGAAGGTACAGATAGATACAAATAGATGACCCATACTGTATTTTTAGCACACATAGTGTTCGAATAATCGATTTTGTGATTGTCAGGCTCTTTGTGACTTTTGCAATATTGTTCTCCATAAATACCACGTTTCAAAAGGAGAATATGATATCAGTCTATCTATGGCATATTGAAGTAGGATAAGTATACACATACAGCATGACAAACTTGATGCAACAGTTCTGACAATATCCTCAACTTCGATTTTTCCAGATGTAGGGTGATATTTTAAGCGTTTCGTTTCTAAAATTGAAAAAAAGCAACGAAAATTTGCAAAATTGAGTGAAATTTTTATTAGGGTCGATAAATCAATTCCTGCCATTTACTCTTTGAATATTATTTCGTGTGAATGTTGACCGCGACTACGCCTCAAGTGGTCCATCCGGAATATCCATTTTGGCATACTTTTTCCAACATTATCGACAAATAACACGAGTTATGTTGTCTTCCAAGGCGGCAATAGTTGCTGGCTTATCCGTATAGACGAGAGACTACACATATCCCCACAAAAAAAAAAGATCCAGCGGCGTCAAATCCCACGATCTAGGCGGCCAATTCTCAGGTCCAAAACGTGAGATTACCACCAAATTCGCCTCGCATATGTCCATGGATTCGCGTGCTGTGTGGCATGTCGCGCCGGCCGTCCTGTTGAAACTACCTCCTCCATTTTTGGCGAAAACAGTTCAAAATCATCGAACGATGCGAACACCATTGATCGTAACGTAACGTTGATGCCATCATCAAGAAATACGGCCCAATGATGCCATAGGTCCATAAACCACACGAAACTTTACATTTTTACTCTACCCATACGAGTCGGTGGTTTAATGTCCAATAAAGCGTAATTTGGTCACAATGGCTTGAATAGCCTGGTCAGTAGGACGATTATAACGACTATAAAATGGACGAAGTGCTCTAAACACATTTTTTAAGTTTATCTATGGACAAATGGCAATGCTAATTGAGCATTTTTTTACTTTGACACGTAATCACGCGTGAACTGTCAAAAAAAAAATAGGCTGAAAACCCAAATAGCAAAAAAATCACCCTTTACATTCCCAAATACAGTAATGATAAACATAAATTACCTTACGAGGAAGAAGGACATACATAGTTCCTATAATTCCGTTGGAACCCCTGTGAAAAATTAAACTGGCTGTAAAATTAGCTCTCCGTAAGGTTGTTAACTCAAACCTAAGTCTAAGTCAAACCCATTTTGTTTCAATAGAAAGACGGGTGAACTGTTTTTTTCCTTCAGGATCTGAGTACCTATTACCTACGCTCTTATGAATGTTCGGGGTCAATGGTAATTATTTATTTCTCTTGTCAACCATCCGTATGTGCCAATTTTAGCACACCCTACGCGTAAAGAAAACTAAAAGCATCCCCTCTCTATATGGCATTTATATGTCAAGCGCTCCTTCAACACGTTTAAATGTATATCGCTTTATTACCTCCAATTTTGCATCTGTGAGCTGTGACCTCCTTATCTGTTAGACTTCCATTTAAATTGCATTTTTCTCTCATTCTACGATTAGTCTTATTTTCACCTCTGCAACTGTTAAAGAGACAGAACCGGAGGAAAACTAAATAACAATTATAACCAGCTGCTGGTCATATCTTTCAAACATCACAATCACCAATGTAGTAACTAAGTTATAGCACATAATTTCGTCTGGCAGTAAAAGTATCGGATTGCTTTTTGTTTTTATTATTTGTATGATATTTTATAGCATTTTGACATTAGCAGCTCCATCAGACGCTCGCGCTCCTTCACCTTACGTCCTATTCTCACACCAGTGCTATACAAATCGAATTTTTGTTATTATGTGTGTACGCACACAAAAATAGGAATGTTAATTTTCCTCAACTTTCGGTATGTCTTACAAAACAAATGGAGCAGATCAACCCATTACAATATGGGCGATCAACACTACACTCATGAGTTGAGGTTGGAAGACAGACAAACAGTGCTGTCGTATAAAAATGTTCGATGGCATTAGGTTGTTAAATGTTGTTTGTGTTTTTTAAGATTCGGTATTTTAATTAACGTGGACTTTTGAGTGCAAATTTAACATCAAAAAATGTATGTATGTAATAGAGACATTAGCACAGGCCCGGGTATCGTAGAATAGCGCCAATGCAAATGGACAAACTAAACCCATAAATAAGCTGATTGAATATTTACAGAGACGTAAATATTCAAGGTTCTTCTTCTTACATATAACCGTATTTATCAGATGTGGAGGTCCCATTTTTTGTAAATCTTTAAATTACCTATACTTCGAGTTCTAAATCTCTTCCATATAGCTTTGATTTTTGATGTTGTTGTTGATTTCCCAATTTCACTTAATTCCATTACTTCCTTGATTCTTACTTCATATTTCGGTGTCATTTTTAATTTTTAGTGTTCAGTAATTGTTAATTTATCAAAATGTTTGTTTGAATTACGAGATTCATGAAATCTTCATATTTACCATATTCATCATACTTATATTAAATTGAACTTTACATCCTCATTATTCTTGTAGATTGTTTCAACTACCGGAGAGAAGTCTCCAATTGTCAACAATAACAAACAGAAAAAAAATCAAAAATTAAATTTTTATTTTATTTATTTGACATAAAAAACCAGACCGCTCAGCTTCAACTCGCTAAACTCGCAAATTTAAGATCAAAAAATAATAAGAAATACGAAAAAACGTTAATCGAATAGAGACAAGGAGTTAGGGTAAGTTAGGTATCTGTCTTGCCATATTTAAGCCATACGTAGACCAAAATTATAGAATAGAAGAGTAAACTCTTGTGGATTCAAGATTGACTGCTGGAAAAACCGCGAGAAACATTTTGTTTAATTTATACACTTTGTCGTGAAAAATCACCCTAATTCTGAGATTCGAATCGAAAGTCATTCGATTTCAGCTTTTTGTTCTTTTCTCCCCATATTCTCAATTTCGATTGCATAAAAATTTGTGATCGAAAATTTAATTTACGCGCAGTTTCACACTGAAGGTTTAAACTACACTTTTAGTTTAAACTTCAGTTCAACAATTAATTCTGTTCCACAGTTTCGTGTAAACCTTGAACAGAGTTCATTCTATAGTTTAAAGTTAAACGACAGTATTCTGCCGTTTAAACCTCAGATCAGTTGACACAGTGACATATCAATTTCATAGCTGCCGATTGTCAAATACACAAATATTTGACGTTGTTTTGCGTGTTTTTTGAATGAAAATACTTTTGGAAAAGTCGTATAAAAGCAAAGTAGCTACTATGTACAATCCTTCCAAATTCTACTCATTAAATTTAGTTAAACTGAGATCAATTGAAATGAAATTCAGATTATATTGTGAAATCGGATGAGTTGAACAAAAATTTAGAGTCAAGTTCAGGTTCAGGTTGAACTTTAGTTTAAACTTCCACTGTGAAACTGGCGGCTAAAAATATAAGTTTAATTATTTTTGACGTTTGATCATGACGTTATGAGATTTTGATCTTGAAAAGTAAATTCCAGATTTGTCTTCCTTTGTTGCGAGTTTTTACAGGAATAAAAGGCGGAGGAGTAAAAGGGTTATAGTGGATATCTCTGCAACTAGTCGAGATAGTTCCAGAGATAGCTATATTATGTATCTATTGGCCCCGAAGTGTTTCATCAGCTCCTATGCAAAAAAAAACCTGCAAACGACCGACAGTTTTAAAAATGCTCTATCGATTGATTTATATTAAAGACTTTGGTCATTCGAGATTTTACGTTCTAGTTTTCACGATTTTTTCTAAATTTTCTTAGATGTACCGTGGTAAACCCAAAAAATGTATTTATTTTGTGTGGACTTTAAAAATATTTTAACTAAGAACTCAATGTCTTGAAACATTCAGTTACATTTACCAAAATAGAGACCCCAACCCATTCATCGTCAGAATCAATTTTAAGTTTTAGCCCTTTGTTATGCTGTCAAAATTTAACAACTAAGAGCCTACTCTCAACAAATATAATTTCGTCACTGTGTTAGCTTCAATTAATTTTAGTATGCCTTGCCTACGTATCTTCATTTAATTGCGATGCACTCCAGTTTATTCAATTTGTTTTTATTCTGTCTACTACACATCTGAGCAACCACATGTGCTAAATGTCATAAAAACCAACAAGTATAACATTTTATCCGGGTTTCGTTTCATTCACGATTTCATAGAATTCATGAAGAAACTGTTTAATTGCACTAGAGCTAGGTCTTCTCAAATATAAGATTACGAAAGCCATTACAATGGATCTTGGATTCGTGGAAATTTCTTTAAATAAAATGTAAGTATACCTCAAGGCGTACTTATAATCAAATATGTATGTAAGCAATTTGCTTATTTGATTCCCGTCGCGTCGACCCGACCGAGCTGCGTAAATGTTTGTTGTTCATTTCCGCTTTAATGATTCATCTATGTCGTTTGGCAAAAAGTAACGAACTCTTCTCGTCGCACCTTCTATGACGTAACTTTTAGATTTGCTAACCACGCAGTATTTAGTTTTTTATCGTAATTTTGGCATAGATTTAAGATTGCATGCAGCTATATCCCGAACGCATTTTGTATGCTTGCGAATAGCGATTTAGCAGAGGTGTTGTTCGACTTACAGTCGTTAGATATATTATGGTAATCATATACCAATGCGTAAGACCATTGCCATTGCATTTTGTTGGGCACGTCAGTCACCACCTCGTAAAACTGTCAGATCAGTGCCAATGCCAGATAATTCAAGTGGGTAAACGGTAAGCCCATGCCCGACATGAACGCAATGTTAATGCAGCCATAAGTCTCAGAGTCATTAGCAAGTGCAAAATTTCGTGGACAAATTTGAAAGTTGGCGCAAAAATAGAAAAAGCACAAAATGTTTAAGCTTATGCGTTTCAGGACGTTTTGAAACAGTAGGTACAAAGACACTAATGAGCTTTTTGTAAGCGATTTGGTTACTAAACAGATATTATATACGACCCTTAGATATCATTCACGTACAGTACTACTACATAGTGCAGGAACATGGACCCAGACCAAAGCGAACTTACTTAATTATATTGAGCAAAGAACTTGAAATGATGTTCTTCAGAACGTAAAAGGTGGTGAAGAACTAAAACCTACAGGAGGTACAACTGCTTTCGACATAATGTGATGAATCAATAAAACCTACAGTGAAAGTCAAAAATGAGTGAACACCGATCCTCTTATAAGTTTTCTTCAATGTCTTAAAACTTTTCTAAAAAATCTACAATCTGTAAAATAAATAAATAACAATAACAAAACATTTTTCTTTTCAGGAACATAAAATAATTAAGAGATATTTAAAAAACAATAGTTTCTAAATTCAAATGGAAACAGCATTGGTGTTGACTAACTTTTGACGCTCACTGTATTTAGTGTAAAATCGATTTTCCTTGCCTATACTGATGGATCTAAAATTGAAAACGGAATAAGTAACAATGGAATAAACAAAGATACTGTTATACCTAAGTAGATTCCAAGAACTTCGATAAAACCGAGTCTAAGATAAGTTTGAAAAAGGAGGAGGCGAATATTTACTTCAAGCCAGAACCATGGAATAGTAGGGTTTTTTCGGATGTGTTGTTGATCTTTGAGGTCTTTCGCCAGCTGATTCAAATTCTTTATAATCGTCAAAGACATTGAGAAAATTCCTCAATTTAAAAAAAAAACAAAAAACACCTACTACAGAGGACAAACAAAGGCTTCAAAAAGGTTTTGACAAGGTTTTAGAAAGTCAGTTTTTGGATTGTTATGAGTCCTGTGCTGTGATCCATCGAAGACGAGTTTTCAAGAAGACTTGAGTGATGATATGTCTGTTTTATATGTCCATACAAAAGAAGCAAATAATGTGGACAAGCATATGAATCGCCGAGTGAGGCGGACTCGACAGTGTATATAGTTACAATTCTTGATAAGGCAAGTGTTTGAATATAATCTAAGCAAGGCGAACTTGTTCAGGGAGCGTCAAAAGTAAGTATACACCAATGCTCTTTTAAGCTTTCTTTAGGTTTTGAAACAGGTAAACAATCTTTAAGAAGTTTAAACAAAATTGCTTCCAAACTACAGAGACAAACAGCATTAGTGTTCATTTACCTCTGACGATCACTGTATAATCGATTGAATAAAATTAGTTCTACATAGTTTTTTGTCGAAATTTTTCAATTCTGTACCAAAAGATCAGATCATACCGCACAGATCAGAACATATTTGCTCATGGCATATTTGGCATATTTGAACTCGGCTACTACTCTACGATATTTGTATTCACATTTTCTTCCTTAACTCCAGAATACGCCTACGTGTCGTCGTTACCCACTAATGTAAGCACCAGACTATGCCTTTGGAAAAGACAAAACTAAACATCTGGTTTAAAATAGATGTGCCACGGTAGAACGTTAGAAGCTGTTGCGTGACTAAATAAAAAAGTTAACACTCGAATTTTAACAGACAAACAATATTTAATATGTTTGTCGCATACAAACATATTTACTAATTAGAGGGTATTTTACTAAACGCCTGATATACCTCAAGCGTTCCACCACCAGTTCCATTCCAACAATTAAGCGATGTTTACATTAGTGTGCATACATTTATATACAATGCAGCCAATTGCTATCTTCTTTGTGCATATCTTTAGTAGGAAAATATTCAATCGCTGCGTTTGTTTGCCTATCCTATATACAGTTAAAAGAAGCTTGAAAAGGCGTTTTGAAAACAAACGGCCCTTGCCTATCAGTCATAGTCACGGTTATTTGATTTTCATAAACAATTCTTATTTCTATTCTGTATGGCTGGTTGTATATTCATCTAGAACTGTTCAACTATTCACAACCGAAAATCACTGACGATTTATGAGCTTATAGGGTATTCGGGTTAAAGCCCCTTTCCAAAGTAGGTATATCAATTTTTAAGCGTGTCGAGTGTATATGCTAAATTTCTGGGAACCCAGAATTACACAAAAATTTAATTAGTCTTGCGTTGCAACTGTCATTCAATCACACAAATCACAAAATCAGGTTAAAACTTCAACTAGCTAATAAGATAAAATGTTCAATTCGAAATTTGCTGCAAACATTAAAACTGTCTTGCCACGAATTTTCTGCTCTATAACTTGAGCCATAAGAACTTATAAAACCCTGCCCACAATGACATTTAATCAAAAAATTTAGTTGCTACTAATCTGCTAATTTGTTTGGATGTTTTTTAACAACTTGCGGGTTAGGGATGGCGGATTCGTTGTTTAGCATGTTAACCTCAAAATACAATTACAGCAGACATTTTTAAGTGTCTGGGACAAAAACAAACAAGAAAAAAAAACATACAAGTAGTTGGCGCATCAGGTCCTGAGTAAGGCACCTTTAGAACTAGCTTCTCACAACTATTCGTTTGTGTGAATTTTTATTTTGGAACGAATGCAAGGAACCTACAATTTTATGTCGAACAACTGAATTGAGAACCGTTTCCTGAAAAGTTATACTCCACGATATTTGTCCAACATTCACGAGATGCAGGCGTTGCATTCTGTTTTATGAAAAAGCGGGATTCCAAGTCCTAGCACACTCAGATTCGAATGCCGGAGAGACTCTGATATTATTCCTTTCTCTTTATTGACCGTGGCAGATGGCAGTACCTGTCTAGCTGTTGCTGTCATCCCCGTGGCTTGAACAGAGAGAACACCGAAGACAGAAAATGCTATAATCTATAATCAATTGATTTCAAAAATGAAATAGAAGTTCGACATATCGAAAATTATAACCTCAATAATTATAGAGTAAGCTGGCTTATACTGTCCTATTCGAGAGCTTGTTAAAAAAAACGTGTCGTTAGATACGTAAGATAAGTCAACGTCAGTATGACAAGCAGCCATCTTAAACTCAGCTACAAACGAGTGTTCAAATCACAGCTTTTTTCCATTTCCAACGAGATCCAGAGTTTAGCTATGGGGATGGGGAATGTTACCTACTTATAGGGAAACAATGATATCTCTTTGAGCTTATAGATGTACTAAAAATACCAAATATGTTTCAAGTCAAGAATTAATAATTCAAGAAATGAATAAAGTTTGTGGAGTTTTTTATAATACTTATAGATGTACTAGCTGTACCCGCCCGGCTTTGCCCGTGCACCGAAATGTATTGCTTATAGATCTTAGATAATAATGTTCTTTCGTAAAATGCGAAAAATGAGAATAAATCGATTTTCTGGAATTTTCGAATAAAGAAAACAAAAAAAGAATCATGAAAATCGGCCCGTTATCGAGTTATACTAACGTCATCGAGTTTCACCCCATAGAAGATGTTTTTTGTATGGGCGGTGACACTCCTGGGCCAATACCTAAAATTATCTGTAAGTTTCAACTCAATCGATTCGGCGGTTTTCGAGATATAAGATTTTGAATGTTTTTTTTTTGTATGGGCGGTGCCACGCCCTTTTGTCCAATTTTGACCAAACTTCACAGAAACCGTATATGGACCAATACCATAGATGTGTGAAAGTTTGGTTAAAAACGGTAAATGCGTTAAGGCGTGAATCGACGACAAACATTTTAGGGCTCAATTTTTATAGAAGATACATATATGCCCAAATTTAACATGAATAGTTGCAATTCTACTGCTGTTTTTGTGATTCGTTGTAACTATTCGTAGTTGCTATCGGTGAAGCATATAAAATTAGGAATAAATGTCTCGAATGTCATAGGTTAAGTTAAACAGGCTCCATCTCGATCCCACCGAAGTCGTATGTAATTATGGTTTCAACTGACACAGAGTTGTGAACTATCTTAAAATTGTCAGAAAAGAGCACAAAATAATCAAAATCAAATGTCACTTTGTTGCTGGCGTTAGAGATCTAGCGGCAGCGTTCTCTATCAGGGTTATTATGTGCTAGTGCTAGACGTTTAGCGGTCAATGAACGATGCCAACGTACCTAAGCTTATATAATATTTATGGACCAAAAATTACTGCGTATAGATCCGTAGAATTATTTTATTTTATTTTTGCTTTTGACTATATTTATACAAGTGCATACGCATATTCTTAGATACTAACGAATGGAAAATGGCTATTAAAATCTACTTTTTTTCTTTAGTAGATATAATAGTATACAATATACATACAACATACACCATTTAGAACGTTCGCAAATTCTTTTAAATATTGTACACCAACGTTATCCAACTAAATTTGCGTAATTTCTTCAGGGGAAGGTATAAATTGCCTCGCCAACATTCTCCAATCAGCGAGAAAAGTTTGCTGATAAAGCATTTTGGAACTCAACGACCTCTGATTTTATTCAGTCATTGCCATGGATCTTTGCTTTTCTTTTTGTCATTAATGTAGATATTTTTGTTTCGCTTCTTTTTAAGTCAATGTGAGTAATAATAGTTCGTGATATAATTTTAAATGAAGAAGCATTCATTCCAAAGATTTTATCGCTTTCCAATGGCGTTTAATTTATTCATCAATTAGCCTAATATCTAATAAGAAGTTTGCCAAATATATTTATTGTACAAGTAGGTAGGCATATTGTGTTTTTTTACAACGAGTAATAAACTGGAACTTGATTAAATGTTTAGGCAGCCATAAGAATAACACTACTTTCTTAAATAGGTATTGTTTATAGGCACAGTGAAGAATTTGTTGGGGTTTGTTAAAAAGGGTTTCAAGAAATAGAAAAGCACAACACTTTGCTGAATATTGAGGCACACGGTAATTTGAATCAGTCTTGTTGCCGATCAATAGATATCAAATATATATATATATCATATACATTACTTGCTATCTTAAGATAATCTGCCCTCAAACTTATCTTGGGTTTTCTTTCGCCAAAGGCTATCGTCCATTTATATCTAAGATTTCCATATCCCAACTGTGTTTATGACGTCTGAAAATCTCATATTTTCCCAACTGTAATACAAAATGATAGATATTCACACAATTTCTTGACATTATACAACTTATAAAGCCTCTACTAAGAAGAAAAACAGAAGAAAATATTTGAAAAACTAAATCTGAGCAGAATATCGTTTGAATGGGAATATTTCTAATGTTCGATATTATGGTTGGCTGAAGAGCATAGCTTTAGGTGCTAACATTTTCGGGCCCACAAAGGTAGCATCATCGATTCGAGCAGGGCAGTAAATGTGCATCAGAAGAGAGGACCTCAATCCCAACTTCTCGCAACAAAGGCCTGGCTGGTAGTATCTACAAAATGCACGTTATTCAAAATGATCCTGACCATTGTAATATGATAAAGGACATCAAAAAAAAGTCTTAACGAATGTGCATCCGCGCAGGACTTACTGCTTTCAATGACAAAAGAAATAAGAGTCGACATTGCCTTACTTTTGTAAGTCCTACAAATCTTTGTGTGGTTGACCAGCTGGATAGACAACTCAAGGAAAGAATGATTCTGTGGAGAATACGCTCTGCAAAAAGTGGATAAATTGCATCCCCTTCTAAAGAAGTGTACCTCCCACACTTTTAGGGGCACCTTTTACACGAGTATTGTAAAAAAGGTTTAAAAAAATCTAAATTGCTATTATTCGAAATGTCAAATCTTTTAAATCTATTAAATATAAACGTATTTGACATATTTACATGTACAGTAATAAAATCGACAAGTCATGTTAATTGATACGGTAACTGCTACCTGAACGGATCTTAATGTGTGCATAATTGTCACAATGAACGACTGAGGTTAAAACAATGATACCTCTCACTTGTCACTTCATTTCGACTGTGAGAGTATTAATTTGTCACTGTCACGTTATTTTTCGGTAGAAAGGCCTATTTGAACTCGATATTCCAATATTTGTATAAACCAAATACATATATGTTCAGACGAAGAAGTAGGAAAATTCGGTCAGATACCGAATACTGACCCTTGGGCAAAGTTCCTGCTTGCGGGACCTGCAGTTTTATTTGGAAATTAACACAAGTTGGTACAATGCTCGGAAAGCAAACATTTCGCCCCTGGTTTGGCGTTTTACTGCCGTTTTCACATCTGTCTTTCCACCCTAGGCAATACCGAATACGAAATGAAGTGAATTTTAGGGTGCGGTGGATATGGGGAGTGTGCACTATGATTTATGAAAGGGCAGATATAGTTCCCAATAGCTGAACTTCCACCACTTTGCGCGTTAGGTTAGGCATTCTTTTCAAAGCTTTAGTTTTCCTCGAATACAAGGAACGCCATCTTTTACCGTGTCTTTCTACTTTGGGGGAAGGAGATGTCAATTACATTCAGAAGCGCAATTTCTAAGAAAACACAGATTGAACTGAATTTGTATTGGGGTGTGGTATAGAAATGGAAAGATATAGATACAGATAAAACATATAGTACTAGGTAAGATTTAGATAGAAGATTGTAATTCCCCGTGTAAATCAGGTTTAAATGAATTTTACACTCGACCATTTAATATACGGCTTTTTTTAGCCCGACAAAAAATTAAGCCTACTACATCCACCAAATCCACTCAAAAGCATGCATTAAACAGGTATGGTTTTTTGTACACATTTTGCAAATAAAATGGCTTAAATTTGACATCTTGTTTTAGGTATGAAAAATACTAAATAAACTCCTTACAGAAACTGGCCCAAATTTTAAAAAGGAACCTTTTTACTTTTCTTATTCGTAAATTGTTTGCTATCCAAAAACCGCACTTTTTAGTAAATTAGCCTCTCGCAGAAACCATTTTGGTCCACTCTTCTAATTTTCATATAGGTACCTACCGTAGAATCTCGGAGAAGTTAACTGGAAAAATTGATAATCGCTCGGGTAAGGTTTTAGCATTTTCTATCCCAATAGAATATTTATCGTTTAAATTTCTATGTATTTTTCGATTGTTAAAACCGCTTAGAAAAGTTAGGGCCAGTTGATCACTTAAGTATGGATTATCCTTAGGTATCCCTCAAATTCCAGTCAAGGGCCGATCTAAGTTTCATAGTGCCATATTTTAAAACTTATATGTACCTACCTAGTATTGGACACTTAAATTTACTGACTCTTATGTTTGACAGGTTGCAAGCTGCTCAACTGTCAACGATTTGACAAGTAATTTTGTTTTTTTTTTTTTTTGTTTTACGAGTTAAACTAAACAATAAATTTGTTTTTCTCTAAAGTTAGAAGTCGTTTAGTATTATTCTCAACCCATTTTGCAAATCAAATAGATTATTAAATATTGCAAAACAAGCCTTATAAAAATAATTGCTGCCATGTTTTATGTAGGTACCATTTTTTGGGTGAGTAGCTATTGTTAATCGAAGTGTAACTTAGCTCTTCGTCTCTACTCAAAACTTATGTTGCACTTAAGTCTACTGTGAAACCGGGCATTAATAAATAATTCGAAAAAGTCCACCCCCAAGTGAATATGGTCATATCGGTTAACTTTTCGAGATTCTACTGTATTACGAATTGTACAGCTTTGTTTGACGTTTCAATGTTGTATAGAGTATATAGGTAATATTACCCGAACGTAATTTTTACGGTAATTTTATTTAATTGTATTGAAAATTTTACTAAAATTCTGTCAATTTATAGTAAAAAATTTGAGAGAAAAATGTCCCTTTTAAATGTGTTTTATCCGAAGAGTTGTAATTAACCATAACAAAGAAAAACATAATTCAGAGTTGGATTTCATATGTGTAACGGCCAATATGTGCAGCTTTGAAAGCGTTCTAAATCTTACAAAATGTCAACTTCCGTGATGAAGTCGTAAGTTTGTCGTTTAAGTTGTTGTAGAGACCTAATATTAAACAACCGATTGCTTTACGGTTCACTATCAAGTGACTTTATTTTCAGTAATTTTACATTTTATATAGTGTGACTTTATTTTCAGTGTTTCACATTATAAGTCAAGTGTTGGCATAGCACAGTGCCGATACTACAGTTGTATGTGATTTTGCCAAACAAAAATCTAACATTTCAACGAGCAAATTTGACTTTTTCCCCAATTAATTATTTTAGTATCGATTTAATTAAGACAAACAACAAAAACTGTTTACACAACTCACCTCTTTAATGTGACACTCTTCGTTCCACCCACTTTACTCAGTTTGACTTTCTTGAGTTGTTTGCGCCTATCACCTTCGCTAGTCGTTCCACCCGTTTCTGTATCCTCATCACAGGTGTCTGGAACCTCTTCCTCCTCAATACAACTGTGGTAGGTGTCACCCCCCTTCAGACTGCTACTAATGGTATTGTTATTGCCGTTACTTCTCAACGCTGTCCTATTGCTAGTGTGGTTACTGCCATGCAAACAAATGGCACTATCTGTTGACGTGGTGATTATGGAACAACCAGACACTAAATTTTTTCCATTTGCACAAATCTTCTCACTGGCATCGAGTAGTTTTGTGTTCTCATCACAATTGTCAATGCTGTGACAGCCGTCATCATCATTGTCATCACTGTTGTTCATTGCGTTGTTTTCAATTATCGCAGATAGCAGGGCATTACCGCTCTGATTTATTTTATTGCTTAAATTTAAATTTAAGTTCAGGTTTCGTGCCGCCCCCCCTGGCTGCTGGTGAGCGCTACCAGGGGGCGCTGATGCTGCTAATGCGGTGGAAGATCCTTTGGAAGCAGGTGTCTGTTGCTGTTGCAGGCTTCGTATTGCACCATCACCACCACCATGTATGGATGGAGGCGACGATGCCATTGTGGTTGTCGTTATCGTCGCTGATGGCTTCCCTTCTACAGGTAGCATATAAGAGAGCATAGTGAACGAAACGCTACAAATTATTGGATTCGACTAGTAACTAATAGATTTAATACTTCTTTTCTTCTTGCACTAAATTCAAAACAAAGGAAACGATATAAGGATTTTAGGTTTAGATTCTATCTATGTATCTTCTGTCATCACTTTCGCACGGACCTACGCACGTATAGGCAACATTTTACTCGAAAGATACATCAGGGCTCAAAAGATAAAACAACTTTAGGTTGACTTTAAGTTATGACTAAGGAGAGAACTAGCTGGGGGTATAGCCCAGTTGGAATTTTTCAACAAATTTACACAAAAGATACTCTTCACGATTGATTTTGTATACACATATTGATTTTTCTACTTTATTTTCGTATCTTTTTAATCGAATTAAGCACTCTTTTTCGAAACAATCGCATTCAGATTCAACGGGGTGCATCCAACCGGAACCATCTATTAGTTATCACTATTCAGCATTAAACAAATAACTCTATTTACAAAAACGGGTGCACCATGCACAGTAGCTACTTGTGCAAATATGCGACGTAGGTGGTAGGTGTATCTCAGACAAGGTGTCAGATTGTAGACCACTTTCGCAAGTAAGCTAAACTGTGTTCAAATGCAATGACATTTGGAACAACAACGAACTTTATGCAAATTTTTAATTCAAAAAACAAAATTAATTTGCACTAACAAAACCGAATTCGCGTCACGATCTAAAACGTATGCAGTAAATAAAATACAATAATTTCTTCTTCGGTTTTTTTTTTTTTTTTGTATTTCGAACTTGGTGTACGGAGTGGTGTAGTGTACGGTGTACCGAACTGTGCGCCGTGAATCGCCCTCGATATAGTTTTGTATGCGGCGAATAGATTTTGACGCCGCGCACCACACCGGAATTTACTTATTTCGTTTTGCTTCCTCTGCTTCTCTGTGGTGTGGAAGAGAGATTAATGATGGGCACTGTAGTATCTGATACTGTGATGAGAGATGGTCTCTTTTACTCGCAAGTGGCACGGGCGCACCGCATCACGACGACGGGCCACGGCGCTCTTTAGCCCCTGCAATTAATGAAAATGTGTGTATTTTCTAAACGACACAAGTCCACCAACACACCCTCACCCTCATCGCTACGCTCAAATCACGTTTTGCGTTGTTTTTTTAACTGCCTGTGGTTTTTGAACGTTCGCTCTTTAGTCGGCCGTCACCTCACCATCACCACGTACTACAAAAACAAAATAAGTTTAGCGGCAATTGAGTTAAAGTGACTACGTATCTCGCTGTTTGCATAACGAAAACGAAATACAATCTCGCAGATACCTATTACGTATCTGGAATCTGGTGGACAGCCATTCAATTGCTGTTTGTTGGCAAAGCAAAACCAGTGGCGGCGAAGAGCGATGGGTAGACGTAGAATAATGATTTTTCTGTTTGAGTGTGAGTTTTTGTATCTTCATGGCATGAGAGAACACGGGAGCGAATACGTACTAAATTAACAGAAAAAGTGAGAAAAATCGCATGCGCTCTGTATAAGTACACTTTACTGTACTCAATATTGTGTCTGTACAATCTACATATACTGTACAGTATATCTATCATCTATGAACGACGAATATGAACATCCTATTGCGTTTCAAAAACAACAATAAAGAGGGGATTTCTATCTCTTTATGCTGTCTTCGTGGAAAGAGGTTTTCGTTGCATACTTGCTTTGCATTGTTTGCATTTGATTCTCTTCTGAAGTAAGATTCATCAAATTGAAGGGAATTCACGTTATGATGAGATTAAGATGACAAGTAAGAACAGTGGTGAGCAAAAATTTTAAGATAGAAATACATTTTATATACTTATTTATTTCATTGTTAGTCCGTGTGTCAATTACGCTAAATATCTTGGGCTAATTTTCTGACACTCACGAAAGTGTTGAAAAGAGAAGTTCACCAAACTCCAATCTTAAAATAGAAATTTAACGAATTTCATTATTTTATTAATTATTATTTATTAATTAATTGAAATTCAGGTGTTTTATTTCGGCATCAAAGCTTTTATCAAAGCAAAGAAAAAGTTTGGGGATCAAGATTAACAAATACAAGAGGAAGAAGTGGTGAACTCTTTGAATCTACGAAAGAAGGCAATGGTAATTGTAATTATAGTAGGTAATTACCATTCAACGGAAAATCCAACATACTGGCCCACAGATATAAACAAAATCCCAGACGTTGTCGACTTCTTTATAACTAAGAATATTTCCTCAAATACTACCCGGGTGCAGAAAAGGCCAGACCTTGACTCAGATCAGTCACCTGTGTTGCTTACACTTGGTAATAAAATAATAATGAAGGAAGGCAAGCCACGCCTAGTGAACAAGCCAACTGACTGGACTTCAGATATTTGCTAGAGGAACCGATTGAACTATCCACAACAATTGATACAATAGAGCAACTAGACAATTAAGTACATACATTCACTCTAGATAACATACAAATGGCTACTTGAGCTGCAAAGCCTGAATCAAGTTTTTTTTTTGATTTCTTTACTTTTTTGATTGAAAATATTACCTATTTTCTTGGTCTTAACTAACTCTTATAGATCAAGAGATTTTACCCGCCTTAATCTCCTGATTACATTGTCAGTACTTAAAAGTTCTGTTATTTCTAAGTTAACATGGTTAAGAAGTCTACTTCTGTGCAACTTTTTTAACTTCTTCCTCAACCATTTCAATGTTTAGATCTCTATGCAGATCAGCGTTGCGCACGTACTAAGGTGCATTAACTATCTTCCTTAGTACTTTATTTTGGAAAACTTGAATTGTTTGCAAATTTGTTTGGTATGTGCATGCCTACAACTGGAGCCCATAGGTTCATTCTGGTTTTATAACTTACTTGTATAGCAATCATTTATTGTAATTGCACAGAGATGAATATCTCCCAATAAGCCAATACATTTTACTGTATCGCATGTTCAACTCATCTCTTTTTTTTTTTCTTTACATGCGCTTTCCAACGCAGTTTAGCATCTAGAGCCATGCTTAGATATTTGGCTCGTTTCCCAACTTTCAGACAAATCGCTAGTGAACAGAAGATATAAAACTGGACCTAGCACGCTGCCTTGTGGTACACCAGCTTTAATTTCTCTTAAAGTTGAGTACTCTGTCTCTTGTTTAATTCTGAAGAATCGATCTTATATATATGACTCCAGAATTGTCGAATATTGCTTTAGCAGTTGCCTTTGTAGTTTGTGGATCAGACATTTGTGCCAGACTTTATCGAAAGCTTGTGCTATATCAAGAAATATTGTAGAGCACACTTTTTTCTCTTCAAATGCTTTTTCGATTTTATCTGTGATTCTATGCACCTGATTGATTGTAGAGTGTTTATTTCTAAATTCTGATTTGGGACATTCGATTTTTCGTCAATTATTTTTTGCAGGCGTTTTACCAGCATTTTGTCGAATAACGTTAGGTGGTTTGCCTGGTTTTGGTATCATTATTACCTCCACGACTTTCCACATGCTTGGAACATACCTCAACTTAAATGCAGCATTTATAATCTGCGCTAGTTTTTTTCAGACATTTTCGTGGAAATTGTTTCAAAATTTCTCCTGTAATCAAATCATACCCTGGGGCCTTTTTTATATTTATGCTTTCTTTAATTTCTTTGGCAAGTTCTTTAGCTGTTACCGACCGAATAGGTCTATCTTCTTCGCACCAATGATTCGAGTCCTTGATGACCTTTATTTTCATAAGGCTTAAATACGTCTTCAAGAAACTCTGCGAAAGTGTTTGCCTTTTCTTTGTTGAATCTGAACCAAGTAGTAAAATAAAATAATAACGCATATCCCAAAAAAATCTAAGAAATTAAAAACTTGTCTGTGGAAAGATGCCTTACAAATCTGACGAATGATCTAGCACAGAATACTCAGTGTGGAAGGCTACAAACATAATTAAAAGACCAACAGCATACATTCCACCAGTTAAAAACACCAGTGGAAACTGGGCGAAAACACACAAACAAAAAACGGATCTAATTGCGGAAATTATTGAAGACATTGATTATTTACATCAAACGGAGGAAATGTGCGAAGACGAGAGATTGATTCCAGCAGTAATCTCTAAGGAAATCGCCATTAAAATAAAAGACAAGATTAACCCGAAAAAACCTCTGGTATTTCATTTAATTACGGGTGAAATTTAAAAAAAAAAAAACTGCCTGAAAAAGGTATCAAAAAATAGCACACAGATAATAAAAAATTTAGACTTGGGTATGTTCAACGCATGTGGAAAGTCGCGGAAGTTATTATGGTAGCAAAAACGGGCAAATTGCCCAGTGAAGTTACCGTATGCCGGTAGAATGGAGCTTCAGCATCGTTTGCCCGATCCACAAGAAAGGAGACCCTCTAAACTCCTCCAATTATAGAGGCATTAGTCTCCTCAACATCGCATATAAGATCCTATCTACCATAGTGTGTGAACGCCTGAAACCGATACCTTTGCATAAGCTGAAACTGATTGACCCCTTCCTACCAGTGTGGTTTTAGGCCCGGTAAGTCCACAACCGACCAAATATTCACACTACGGCAGATCCTAGAGAAATCGCAAGAAGTCCAAATCGATACTCAGCATCTATTTATTGATTTTAAGGCTGCATATGATATAATTTATAGAGACGAGCTATACAGAGCCATGTATAGTTTTGGCATCCTTGCCAAACTTGTCAGATTGTGAAGAATGACGATTGATCCATAAAGGTCGCAAACAATCTCACCGAGACCTTTGATGTCAAAAAAGGATTTAGACAAGGTGATGCGCTGTCATGTGACTTTGTCAACATATCATTCTTGAGAAAATTGTGCGAAACTCGCAAGCCAACACCAGGGGAAGGGCACAATTTTCCAGAAGTTTGTGCAACTACTTGCATACGCTGACATGAAATTTTGCCCCAATGAAAAATGGCAACAAGAAGGCACACACAACATGGACGCATAGGACAGAACGTCATGATCACCATAGCTGTAACTTTAAAGTATTTCGGGACTTTGTCTACCTCGGCTCCTCTATTATCTCTGAAAAAGTAAAGACATCACATGAGAAATCAAGCGAAGAATTACACTTGCCAACTTTGAAGATAATTATGTAGCCCAATTGACACACACGCGGGTCTTAGTAACCAATTAAGTTTTTTTAAGGTCCCGTTTCACAATTAAAAGTAAAATCACAGTTAAGCTAGTTTCAATTTAATCATACTTTGAATGGATAAAATGCTTCTTAGTAGCAATATTTGTCATTAGTGACACGTCGCTAGACGTTTGGCCATACTACGTTTTATTAATTTTAAAAAAAATATGTTGTCTTTAAAGTTCGTAGAAATAGTGGAAAAATATCCCTAATTGCTAGAAATTTCTGTCAATAATGTTGATTCAATATGAGAATAAAATATAAAAAATAAAAAACCATCAGATCTGTCAAAATTTAGATTAAAAAAATGTGCCGAAGCTTAGTACGCTGCTCGAGCTAAATTTTAGCTCCCATACAAACTTCTCTCCAAAATTTAGCTGAGCTAAATTTAAGCGAATCCATTTAGCCGAGCGGTACACTGCTTCAGCTAAAAAATCAAATTTTCCATTTCAGACTGTACCGCATGTATCTATCAAAATTTAGCGCGCCCATTAATGGTTCGGGGCATTTTCTCAAGCTAAATTTTGACAGTTCGTGTTGTTTTTTTCCTGTTGTGTTTTTGTGTTGCGGAAAAATAAATAAGGATGACTTTTTGCAACGACGAGGAATACCTTGGAAGTGACAAATGAATCATTTAAGATCAAAAAATAACAGACGACGAAAAAAGAAAGGGCAACGAAAATAAAATATTTTTCGTGTCGATGAATTTTTGAGGGAAATTATTTTCAACGAACATATGTTTTCTATGACACTTATATCCACAGCGCACTCCATGTCAAAATTTAGCTAGGGTTTTAGCTAATGTTTGGTGAGCAAAGTTGGAGAGCCGCTAAAATTTAGTTTAACTCGAGCAGCGTACTAAGCTGAACCATTAATGGGCGCGCTAAATTGTGACAGATACATACAGTACAGTCTGAAATGAAAATTTGATTTTTTAGCTGAAGCAGCGTACCGCTCGGCTAAATGGATTTCCTTAAACTTAGCTGAGCTAAATTTTGGAGAGAATTTTGTATGGGAGCTAAATTTTAGCTCGAGCAGCGTACTAAGCTTAAAGGTTAAAAATGATTATTGTTAAGGACCAATTACTAGTTGCTTTGTTGCTTATTGCTTGTTGCCTCAATGTGAGAGCCGCCTAATACCACTTACATTGAATGTCATATAAAATATGTCACTTTCACCAGGGTCACAAACCAGGGTCTCTGGTTTCGACAACAGCAGTCTCTGTCTTTTGTCACAGATATGATAGAGACAGGTTTCTCGAAAACGATATCGTTCAATTGTTTGTATTTTATTTTATTTTATGATCTGGCCAGAGAATATGATTATCGTCATTTGCACGGTTTGTTGGAAATCGCCAATTGGGCCCTTGAGCACTTGCAAGATGATCCTGACTTCGATGGCCGCATTATTGGACCTTATTGGACAAAAAAAGATAGAAATGAGCCACTAAGCTTATCATGGACAGTCAAAACACCTTAATTTGATTACAATCGCACATTGGCTTAAGCTAAATTACTCCCACGTTGTCTTATTTTCACTGACACACCATTTAAATATGAATGACACTCATGTTTCGGCTGAGGCCACGTTTATATGCGTATGACAGTTACATAAGGCCCTATAAGGCCATGACATTCAAAAATGAATGATATGAAATGTTCCATTGAGATATTTAAAAAAATACCAAAGTGCTAACATTTTGTGTATTTTTTTAGTTATTTTGCAAAAAAAAAAGTTTTTGTTTTTATCTGCCATATTTTTCCAGATTTGCTCAAACCAAGTACACCGTTATGACCGACAGAGGGCAGGCTCTTCAATCTCTATTAAGTTTGTTCATAGTATCGTACTTTATTGAATGACACGGCCTTATCTTCTATCAATAACATAATGAAAAATAACATGACACGACCGCTGTGGAAGAATTGTGTGTTATTCATATTTAAATGATGTGGTACGAAAATACGTAATTTTTTTCAGTAAAACGGCTAAAAAAAACACCCAACAATTCCGTTTTCACCTTCTGATAGCTCTAGAGATGCGTTTATGTTTTGATTGACGTAAGTTGATTGCTTAGTAGGTAATTAACAGATCTATTCCAGACTTTATTGACTGTCAAATGATGAAATCCAATTAGATTGTTTTCCTTTACTAATAATAACTGAAAAGTCAGTTCAGTTCTCGTTCTCTTACGGGGAGAGGAAACTTCTAAAAAGTTAGGAAAAAACACGAGTCAAATTAATGGTGGAGTCTATTTTAATAAGGAAATCAAGCGCTAGCCCTTTGCTAGACTTTGCACTCGTATACCTACAGCATTTTGTATAAAAACCACCGTCGTCGACGATAATTTCGTCTGATTATCGCATAATTTCGGCACAATTACTTCCGAAGATCTTCAAAGAATTAACCAACTGAGTGTAGCGCATTATGTACCTTCATTATAGTCTACCTGAAATTGAACAAACAAAAAAAAAACAACACATCAAAAGTAAATCGACATACAAGACACTAACAGGGAAAGTTAGATTGTTTCCGTCAAGCTTATTAAAATGTATAATGGATGGCTGGTCAAAAACCTCGGAAACGCCAGATATCATTAGCCACATCTAGTTAATGACTTGTAATTTCCATGGTACAATGTAATTGGCATGCTTAAGAGATTGGCATCATTAAAATACTTCCAGAATTAGAATGTGCTTCTCTGTTCTTGGATATATGTAATTTAAAAATAATCGTTTACCTCAAATATGTCATCCTTCTCTGGCTGGATACACGAGATATAAAAATAAGAGGAATCCAATGCCTCATGAAAGTATCGAATTCCAGTCACAGTCTAATAGCTTATAGTACCTTTCTATTTCGATTAGTGAACTGCGAGGCAATAATACGAATACCCTTTCTAGAAATGTGGATTCGGCTAACTGCATGATTGGTTTGCATTTTCTCTCTTGTACGTGCATATAGCTGTCAATCGAGAAATCAAATCACAGGCGGATTTCAGTGCGATCGTTGATCTTGACGCCGCCGATGATAGATAGAACTGATACTGTTGCAAAGTATTGGATTGCATCCGCTACAGGTATTCCACTATGTATACTTATATCAGCGGGTAAACTACGGATTACATTCACTACCGGTGCGATGGGAGGTTTTCTTTTTAGAAGTTAGCTTGCTGTTGGCTTTTTAAACTGATCACTTCACTGATGAGTGCAAACTGCAAATGTGGCATAGATGGAGTTCTTGACTATTGACTTAGTGCAATGGATTATTATTTGTCTATTGGATGTCGTGTTGAAGTTTTTCCTTATACCTATTTGATTCGAGCTGGATTGCAACAAAGTCGATGTCATTACATGTGACATAGGAGTCGCATTCCTTGTTATGCCGGAAGTGTAACAGTCGTCGTCGACTTGGATTGATTGAAGCATAAAACTTAGGCGTAGATCAAAGTAACATCAGGAACGAGACCTGAGAGGAAGTCTTTCAAGTGATACGAATTGAAAATGACGGTGTTTGATATATGTACAGAATTGCCATGTAGGTATCTGTCCAATAGAAATGAAATGGTTTTTAGTTTTTTAACAGGTTTCAGCTCGATACAATAGATACTGATGCAATAGATGCGGTGTGTTAGCGGAATGCCCAAAACATATTCGCAACGTTTGCCACCAGATATGCGAATCGGATTCCAGTAGATTCAAGAATCCCATAGGTATATAATGCCATTCCAAATCACTTGACTCCGCAGTCAGACATAAGAAAACCGTAGCTCTATTTACAATTGGATTCAGTGCACTGCCTTACTTAAACATGTTTGTATCCTTACAGTAAACAGATCTTCCGTATAGCGTACCATAGAGAAGCATAATTTTACTCTTTAAGCCGTTTGTATATTTTGTCAAGAACCATATCCTAAGGTGTCTTTGCTGAATTCTGAATATAACAGATCTTTAGTAACAAAAAAAAAACATTTCAGGATTAACAACCACAAATAGGAATCATGGAATGAACGTTAGTGGATTATAGTACGTTAGTGTCTCTTCGAATTTCTGGGCACCAACGATTTAAGCATAAGACCGTTATTCGAGATAAAAGTGAAGTTCTTTTCTTGCCGCCCGCACTTCGCTCAGACGACCGAGTTTGGCAGCATTGTACATTCGCTAAAATGTATCGTAGGTTGCTTTAAATTGGATAACAACTATCAATGAATCTGGAACTACTTAGTTTTTCCTTAGACTTGCCGGAGTGTAAAGATTTGGTCAATAATGGTTGACTTTTCTGTCCTAAAACTCCACAGATATGGCTCGATCAAAGTTAGCAAAGTTCTTATGTGCAACACAATATAGCCGACAATATCTTGTACGCGACAATTGAGACTCTTATTGGTTATTGCATTCCAAAGAGAAGATCTCCCATCTCATTTTCTCATAAATAAAAATGGAAATTACTATTCATTCACTCTCTAACTCATCAACGCCCAGCCCATAAGCCCTTTGCCCTAGAAAGCTGAAATAAATTTTGAACAGAGGTTCCCTTTATAACATATACAAGGAATAGGGATGGATATTTCGAAATTCAACACATAAAGGGGTAAAATGGCGGGTCAAAGTTTGTATGGGAACATTTTTATTTTTCTAATGTCTAAAGCAAATTTTCGACATTTTGCAAAAATATTTAATGACCGGATTTTTATTTTCTAAATCAAGTCAAAAAATCCGGTCAAAAGTTAAAATCAGAATTTTTGACCAGAAACCCGTTCAAAAATAGATTATAGTAACATAAAAGGGCACGGTAGTGCCCCAGCCAAGTTCTCTAGTAAAGGCACTTACCCCTTTTACAGGAACAAACTCAGGCTGTTTTCGACCCCCCTCCAACTCCGGAACCAATTGAGCCAGAAACTTCAAACTTAAAACATTTACCTAGCTCATTAAAAAGTTTCACTTCACCTCACCAAATTTCATTTCTATAGCATTAGTGGTTCTCAACATACAGGACTTCAAAAATCGCAAAAACCGTAACTCACTCACTCACTTAAATGAATATCATCAAAATTATGAAGCACTTCCGGCCATCCTAGAATCCTAAAATTTGGCAGAATGCTAGATCCTGTGGGGCATATCTACACTGGAAAAAGTCAAAAACTTGAGATTTTCCATTCAGGGAGCGTGTTATACGCCCACTTTTGAAAATTGGTTATTATTTCTTTGGGCCACTTTTCATTGCCGTAGAATGTTGAAATTCAGTACAGCGGAAGGACTTCTCCCCTCAGGAGGCGTGGTATCCGCCCACTTTTGAAAATCGGTTTTTATTTATTTGGGCCAATTCCGATTGCCGTAGAATGTTCAAATTTGGTATAGCGGTAGGACCTGCATTGTACGAAAGGAGAAATTTCGAAAATTAAAAATTGTCAATTTAAAGGGCGTGCCCACTTAAAATATGAATAGAAGTTAATCTGCCTGCTAAATATAATTTTAATGATAGTTTATAAGAAAGAAAGCCAAAGTGATGATAGCCAGTGTCAATTGACATATTAAAAAGCGAAGACGTTTCAACGTTTGTGAAATCTGATAAAAAAAAATTCGCAAAAAGTAGTGAAATCACACCAAAACCATAAATGTAAAAAAGAGCCAACTTCTCTTATATATAGAACAACAAAAATTAGGGGCGTAACTACTCAGCCACGAAAAGTAAGGAGATCTAAAAGAACTTGGCGTACCTAAGTTCTTAGCTTAAGAAGGTTAAATGTTAAAAAAAACTGGTAGGTTTACTTTGCAAGTTTTTCGTTTATAACTTCATTTATAAATATATTAGAATTTGAAAACTTTTCGCTCCGTTGTGCTTTCGATACAAATCTTCATTTGATATTTGGTCAGATATGACCGGAATCCGGTCAGAATGGCATCACTGCTTCCACTTCCCGTACTACAATCTCTCCCTTATGTTCGCTCCTTTTTTAGGGAATCGTCTTAAGCCGGAACCCGGAACCACACTTCTATTGCGTGGGCTGTTGCGGAATGCTGTGTTGCTATTACTACTAATGATAAGTATTTCATATGTGTAGAAACATATTTGTCTCGTGTATTGTATCGCATTGTAGTGTGTTGTGTCCAAAACCCTTCTGAATTCGCCATTACTACTGTATGGAAACACACCACAACGTTACAAGTCTGGGGTGGGATTCTGTAAAAAAAACGAAACGAAAACCGCTTTCGTTTTCACTAAACCTGTCTCTATCATATCTGTGGCAATAGACAGAGACTGATATTGTCGAAACGATAGCGTTCGATCGTTTTCGTCTTACATAATCTGACCCCTGGTTCTGGGTTTAACTACTTAAATTTGTGAGAATCAAGAAAATCTTCCTTCTCCGTGATTCTCATGAATTCGCGAACCTTTTTGTGAAATAAATATTTTTTATATATTTCTTTAGAATATTTTTCTCTTAAAATACACAAAATTCTTGAAAGTACGGAAAGACAAAATTCGAAAATGATTGGTGTTCAGAATCACGATTTTTCTCTAATTCAATAAAATTAATTCTAATTCAATAGAAAATAATATAAATAAATGCATTCAATTGAATTTAAAAATTTAATGCAATCTTTTGATGCCAAAATAATGGCGATTGCATTCTTTTTCGGAAATCTCAAATGAATATCTACTTTTTAAAGTCTGCATAGAGTATTGCAAACCACTCGAACTAAAGTTGGGATAAAATACCTAGGTATATCTAGTAATTTAAGTTCCAGATGATTTGCTGGTCGGCTTTCCCTGATATTTTATGTAATATTTTAAATTTATTTGTAAGAAAACTGTTATATACGTATTTTTCTTGAAATTGAGAGATTCCTCCCTCGATGTTTGAGACTTGACATAATCATTTTTTTCTATGTGCTAGATTGCTAGAAGTAAACGAACGAACATTATCACTAGGCTATGTTAGGCGTGTTTTATTGAACATCACCACATTAGGGGTATTCATGCAACGTCGTAAACCTGTCGTGAATGTAGTAAACTTGGTAAGTTTACGACGTGGTAAATGAATTCTAAAAATGTTTATGGAAAATCATTTACCACAAGATGGTAAACTTACTACGCGAATTTGGGTGACAAATCGAGATGTTAAACTTACGGCTACGTGATTGTGATATTTCACACTTGAAATAAAGGCGCGAAATCAAGAAAAAATTACTTTACATGCATTTATAATACTTTTGATGCATTAATAAATATAAATTGAACATTTTACTATTCCAAGTAGTGTAGGATAATTAATAAATGCATCAAATTGTATTAAGAAAACAAGTTTAAAAAGAGTTTAAATAACGAAATTTACAATTTCAACAAAAGAGAATATTCGTTCGCTTCAAAAATATGGGAATTTGAAATTTCGTTATTATTTAAACCCTTTTAAAACTTGTTTGCTTAATACAATATTATCCTACACTTTGAATAGTAAAATGTGCAATTTTCTCTTTGTAATTGCATCAAAAGTGGTTTGTTCGCATTTTATCAATTTGTTCGTTCCCTCTGTGAACTAAGCAGCTGATTGGTTTACCATCATTTACGAAAGCAGCTATTTGTGGCGTTCATAAAAAGTATGTCGTAAACTTACCATTTTACGCATATGGTAAACTTACGACGTTGCAGGAATACCCTTATTGTCTTATCTACTTTACTTCCCTATGCTGAGCTATGTAGATGTTCAATAAAACACGGCTATTGTGACAAACGTATCCGTCACCTTTTCACATGACCGCGACATGACAATTTGTCAAAGAGTCTAATCATTACACCAGTCAGAATGATAGCCAGTGTCATTTTGCAATTTGGACGATTGTAATATTGTTTATTTTAGCACTGCCATACAATTTGTGACTTTTTAGAATAATAATGATTTATGATATTTTTCTCTTTAAAAACATATTTCATTGAATATCAAAATAATAGATCTATCAAACAAAATGTTCTACCAATGTGTGCAGAACTTAAAAATATACCATAAGCTATTACATTCACCGCAGGAATTCTTCTATTACGATATTCGTACACCGCTACACGAGTCTCGAATAGTATTTACATATATCCATCTTTTTTCCACCAATGGACTTTCAGGGTGTTTTCATTTTTTAACTGCCTATCCCATTTTTCTTCTATTCTTTTTTTGTCTTTATTTGTAACTGACATTTCTTACTGGATTTGACATACGTTGTCTTCTCGTTGTCCATCCACATACATTTTTTTGTTGGAGGTAGTTGGTTATTTTCTGTGGCTGATTTAAAAAAAATTAATTATTTACCCATCTTATAAATAAAATATAAAGGTAAGTTACAATTTCATCATTTAGAATATATAACGCTATTTAAAACGCATTGTGCTTCTCAAAATGTCTCCCATATAAAAAAAAAAAAAGTTCCAAATGTTTTTACAGTGATTCATGTTTTTATCGTATGTGACCTGAAAAGTTAATTAAACAAAATGAAATCATTTCCAGCGAATTATATTTGAATTTTTATGTTTAAAAAACATCGAAAAAGGTAATTTAATAAGGGAATTCCATTGTGCAAGCAACATCTGTTGCAAATTGTCAATATCTATCTACAATTTAATTATGTGCATATACTTGCATCATAAGTCAACGTTTTATGTAATTTTTCGCCTTATATGGACACAAAAACTCTCAATCCTGACTTGATTTACAAATATGGCTTTTTTCAGCAAGTACACACTAAAAGGCAATCACAAATCGCTTCAGTTTTGGAGAAACTCTGACTGCGGGGCGAACAAAATGATTAACCTCTGAGTCATCACTTTTGTTTCGTCGGTGCTTCGGTAGTAAAAGAAATACCCTCACATAAAAGTAATTCATAAGCAATTTTATTTCGAAGAAGCTGATCTGATAATATTTTTTGGAAGCTTGCTTTGTGACAATTTGGGTGTGTTTTGCGACGCGCGCCGATGATGACTGTTTTGTACGGATTTGGCAATTGTAAATTGTGTTTTAAATGCGTTTCCATATGATAAGATAATGGAAGCTACTATGGTTCGCACAGTGAAAGTAGACTTTATTTTATCATCTCTTGTCTATGTTTTTTTTTAAACATATGAATCACTGAACTGGTTTGATAATATCAAATTCCTCTAATCGCAACTTGAAGCCCTCCAAGGCTGTTTATTTTCTATTTTCCTGTATGAAGTCCCTCGATTATTATCTCGACGTAAATGGCAACTGTCTTTGTACATTTATGTCTTTAAAATCGGAAAATATACGCCTGGTCTAGGTATGCATTATTCCCAAGGACTGTGCGGCTATTTCAGAATCTTTGTTCCCCCATGCCTGACATTATCTCTTGGGATAGCCTGCGTCCATCGATTCTTATATAAATCCAAGGAAATGTTATACATATATAGTTTCGCTATAACCGAGTACACAGTTGTACTGAACACTATCTTTGGGTACATTCTTCTTATTAACAGAACCATCTGTATTGAATTAATCGAAGAAATGTTAATTGTACCAATTGACAATTCGAGGGCATGAAATTCATTCATTAACGAACCAAATAACCCTTTCTCATTGAGTCGATATTCAGTGGCAGAAAGGGACCCACAATATGGTTGAAGGATTTGTTCAAATCCTTTTATAAAGGATTGTACGGCAACTAAGAGTAACTGCTGGGTGACTACACTTTAGCATCTCTTGGATTCATCCCACTAGCGTGGGGTCAACTCGCGTATTGTCAGGACTCAGGGCGACTGAAAAGTGCATAATTATTTAGGTCATAGGCATCACGCGCTCTCGCAGTCTTTTTAACTAATGCTGCTCGATTGTATTTTTAATAGGACACTTAAGTGCATGGGTGTATGACTAAAGTGACCAACTGTACAGTTTTTCGCTGTATACTACAGTTTTTCAGTCAGTCGATACAGCGCGAAATTGTCAGAAAAACATATACAGCGAAAACATGAGAATACAGCATTTATACAGTTTTTCTACATAAGACAAGGCGCGCACCGAAGTGGTGTGTTAATGGCGTGGTGTCCAAGTGGCAGGTGTAGAGGCTGGTGAAGACGTGGATTTCGGCATTACGACTGCGTGTTTTTGTTTACCCGAAAATAAAAAACATGCGAAACGACCAAGAATTTAACATGACGACGTGTTTTAAGAACTGACGAATCGGTAGGAGCTTACGATGTTTGCCTCTTCAGTGTGCGTTAAATCACTTTCATACCACTTCGCCCCATTTCATCGGCACAGCACTCCTAATCCACCTGCCACTTGGTCACACCGCCACCTCGACCCCACTGCCATACCACTTCGGTGTCTTATAAATGTTAGAAATGTTTTTTGAATAGTTAAAAAAAACATATAATTCGCTGTTAAAATGGTACAGTTTTTATACAGTCTCGGTTTTACAGCGCAGACCTGTCAAAGAGTTGGCCACGTTATGAATGACTGATGTCGTACAAGATTAGTAAAATATTGACATAGAGCACTTAGTTACATATATGTATATTTTATTCGGTTGGTGATTGTGTCATCGTGTCATAAACAGAACATCACATCTCGTTAAGATTTTTGTGAAACCTTCATCCCATTGTATGCAAGAGTTGATCCTCCTTTTAAATATTTTTGAATACTGTCTTAATTCCTGGAGGAATTAACTCTTAATTCTCTTTCGCTAGCAAAATGTCTTCCCGTAAAACTGCCGGCCGTCGTGCTACCACAAAAAAACGCGCACAGCGTGCCACCTCCAATGTATTTGCCATGTTTGATCAGGCGCAGATTGCCGAATTCAAAGAGGCATTCAACATGATCGACCAGAACCGTGATGGTTTTGTGGAGAAAGAGGATTTGCATGATATGCTTGCATCGCTGGGTAAGAATCCTACCGACGAGTATCTGGAGGCCATGATGAACGAAGCTCCGGGACCAATTAACTTTACCATGTTCCTGACGCTGTTTGGCGAACGCCTGCAAGGAACCGACCCCGAAGATGTCATCAAAAATGCCTTCGGATGTTTTGATGAGGAGAACAATGGAGTCATGCCAGAAGATCGTCTGCGGGAGCTGCTTACCACCATGGGCGACAGATTCACTGATGAAGATGTGAGTACATTTTTGTTTCCACAACCAAACAACCACTAAATTTTGTTTTCTCCCAACCCTAGGTCGATGAAATGTACCGCGAAGCTCCGATTAAGAACGGTCTGTTCGACTACATCGAATTCACAAGAATCCTCAAGCACGGTGCCAAAGACAAGGATGAGCAATAACTCCATAGCACTGTTTAAAATTCCTTTTTTTAGCCAGCTACTTCTTGCTGTGTCGTTAGACGAATATTGGTTATTAAAACAAGAAATGCATTTTATTTACTTAATTTCAGAATCATTTATTTATATTTAAATTGACGGTATATACTTTTGTTTTGATTAATGTCGGAAACAAAGTATCTTCAAGGAGTGTTAATCATGTGACCATAATGAAAGAAAGAAAATATATAATTATACGTTATTCGGTGCTGGGCCCTCGGACAGAGTAACGACAGAGTTGAGTTATTAACACCCACATTTTCAAGTATTATTGTATGCGGATTGTAATGATCCCCTTCTAAACTAAACAACTAACCCTTATTTATGTATGTCCTCTCTCCTTATGTTTTGTCAAATATTTCCATTTTTACATGAAATAAATTTCATATATACCTTTTATACGAATTCAAATGTAATGGTGTAATTTATTAGCTAAATGTATTTGCTCTGATTTGAGTAGGACTCAAAAAACTTCGGGCCGATGTGAACTTGTTAACATTATGGATTGACTGAACATGAAATCGTGCAATATTATAAAGACTTTATGTAACTGTGTTCCGTTAAATTATTTATTCAGTTCGTCGCTGTCCAGTGGAATCTTGTAAAAATCGTCGTTTATCGTGCCTTTGCATAAAAATGGTAACAATCAGCATATTGAAAAGTATAAGAGACATTGCAAAACTCTTCGAGAAATGTATTTGTAACTACGTGCAGTTTCACTGTTTCAACATATTTGCTGATGAGCAATATGGGTTTTGTCCTAAAAAAATCAACTACAACTGATTTGATAGAATTTACTTCCCATTGCAATTAAAGTGTGGTGAATTGTTTACAAACTGATGTTTTTTATACGAATTTTAGCAAAGCATTCGAGAAACTTAATCACATTATCCTGTTAAGAAAACTCGAACTTGATGGATCCCCTCAATGGATCTTTTAAGATGAATTTGTTCATATCTGAGTGATCGTATGCAAAATATGAAACTGAATTATTCTTTGTATAAAAATTGTGTCGTGTATTCTGGTGTTCATGAAGCTAGCCACTTTGGTCCACTCCTATTCCTGTTATTTATCAATGATTTATGTCTTTTTGTTACATTATTCAATGATTTTTCTATTTGCGGATAAATGTAAGCTGATTTATTCCTATAGTAAGTAACCCACGGGGTTACTATACATTTTTACAACATGACATCGACTCTATGCAGGGACGGTGTGAAATAAGTTACATACACTGCTGGTCAAAAAAATAGGTGTGAGAACAAATTTTTTATAAAACTCAATCTGTTCAAATTTTTTCAATCTGTACACGGTCTTCAGTGTATAGCGAGGATGGTATTCTTTTCCTTTTGGTCGCCTTACGTTACGCCCACAATCCGAGGAGAACAAATTTATTTTGGTTTCGTCACTCCACAGAATATTCCGCCATTTTTCCACTCCTTCAGGTCCGTTGCAACTTGTAAGGCAAATTCTTTTCGGGACCTTACGTTCCTATCTCTTAGGAGTGGAACTTTTCTTTCGACTCTTCCTGGGAGATTGAAGTTCTGTAGTCTCCTGCGGATTGTGCGTGCACTGATTCCATCCCCAATTTGTGCGCCTATAGTCTATGACGAAACAAACGGATTTGACTTCGCTAAAAGTAAAATGCGGCGGTCAGTAGTAGCTGTGATTTTTTTCGGCCTTCCTCTATTTTCTATCTCTAATGGTGGCTTAAGAGCATTGGTTACGAAGTGACCTTCCTAGGGCATCTGCTATGAATTTATAGGTTTTACCCTCACCCCTTAACCGCTGAACTAGTTGCCTTTCTTCCGCAGAGGAGTGGACTTTTCGATCCATCTTAAAATATGATTTAACAAAAAACTTAAGCAAGAATTGTGATAAAAAACAAAATCACCTTTAAAGTTAATAACTTTTTAATAACACCTTTGAAAAAAATCGCAAAATTTAAGCAATTTAAAGAAGACCACCTATTTTTATGTCCAACTCTTAAAACGTATACATGGTATTGCAACGAAAATTAATAAAATACTTAAAAGTACACTTAGTAAATGCAATAAGTTTGACGTCATACTAACGGAACTAAGCATTTCATAATAAACATGTATTTTGTTGCAAGTCTTGTTGGCAAAACAACTGTTATTTAGCAGCAAGAACAAATCAACCAGCAACAAGGTTCCTCACACCTATTTTTTTGACCAACATGCAGTGTATATGCAGCTTAATCTTAAGCCCCATTTAGTTGATCAGTTATTAGTTCAGTTGTCAGTTCAGTTAAAAATGGCAGTGCATTTAGACATCAGTCCGGTATTCAGTTGAGCTTTCAATTTACTCGTGAGTAGCGGAAGCTTAGAAGGTATATCTTGACAACTGAACTGAAAACTTATGGGAATTTCATCAGTTTCAGTTTCTGTTAAACGCTTCAATTTTTACACTTAGACATCAGTTTAACTGAAAGCTTAACTGATAGCTCAACTGAAATGATCGTCTAAATATGACTAGGGGGAAGACGTCTTTCGGGCTCCCAAGGTAAAGCGAAAATAATTAACTCTTTTTAAATGCTTTCAATTCTTCAGATTGACGAGAGAACAGTAAAGGATTTTGGTGACTATACATATTTAAATTCAGTCCCAATCGGCTTCTTGCCAAGCGGAGGTTAAAGTTGAGCTTTCTGTCGAGGATCACTCCAACATCATTAAAGTAATCCACACTTTCAATAACTTCATCATTAATAAAATAAATTGGAACGTGGAATTTTGGTGTCTCGTGAAGGACATACATTTAAATTTCTTAAGCCCCATTTAGACGATCATTTTAGTTTCTGTTTCAGTTGAGTTATCAGATCGTCATGACAATTGTCGATTGCGGCTATTGATTTTAGCTATTCGTACGCACAACATTTGTCCACTTCCAATTGACAATCACAATACTAAAATTTACGATCGACGATCGACAGTTGTCGCTCAATTATCGACACTCACAATAGGGGCCTTATTTGTGTTGGCTTCAGGAAATCTCTTCCAACATTAGCTCAGTTATGGAATCTGCGTTACCAGAACTATAAAAACAACATACATAAAAAAAAGACATACATATAACACATAAGGTACCAAGATGGGAGCCACCAAAATTAAGGGCCATTCGTTTTAGTCTCTCACCCAAAGCTATAGATACTTGCGTATCGTGTTACAGCCCAAACTAAACTGGAAACGGAATACGGAGGAAAGAATGAAGAGAGGATTAAATGCTTTTTACACCAGCACAAATGACTTCGAGAAGAAGTAGGGCTTACGACCGAACATAGTGCATTGGATGTACCCCGCGATTATAAGACCAATTCTGTCCTATGTCTCGATTGTTTGGTGGGAGTCTGTTAACACTAAATCCTAAATCGAGCTATTCACTCGCGCATACCTGACCTGACATCTTTGACCAGAGCTGACTTATGCTACTAACGGACTACAAGAAACCGAGGTATGACTTTGACAAGAAATTTAAAGTTTCTATATCTACTGGACAGACAGGACTGGCTCTCCCCGGTGCGGTAGCCTTTTATGACAGCACTCGGTACACCGATCAAGCCTCCACTCTGTAATCTCAGAGAATAAGTGGAGAATAAGATTCGTCTGAAAACTAACAACAGGTGGAAAGAACTATAACGACCTTTAAAGTATCACTGAAGCTTTGCCCAGAATATGACAGAAGCCGAAGGATCAAACTTCTACAGTTCGACTGGTCACCGCTGTCTAAGATGGTAGAGGCTCTAAGGGGTCATTCATAGCTTCCTAAAAAACCATATGAAACTATATATGATGACGATATTATGTAGACTAGAGCCTGCGGAGACGAAGAGGTTTGTGTTCATGTCACTTAAGAACTGATGAATCCATAATGGCATATTTACAAGCCTCCGACAATGCAATAAGCTCTGCCTCTGTATTGAATAAGGAAACGCAAGATTGATTCTTTCAATTCCAGCTTATAGTGCTGCCATATAGAATAAAAAAGCCGCATTACTCGATTTTCGGACCATTGTGATTTTCAGTTTTCTCTGCATAACCGGGCTAGTTGTTTCCGTCCACTTATAGCTCAATCGTAACCAATAATATTGGTAGTTCCTTTAAAATAATTCAGACCATATTTAATTCTTTAATTGCTATACCTACTGTCTTCTTGATTTGATCCGGTGATTTTTTTGAAAATAGAACACCTCGCAGCAAAATTGGGCCTTGAATTACCACTTTATACTATATATACCTAGTGGATCATATAAGACGCAATAAATTGTTATATTTAATAATTTTTTTGAAGAAAGACTTCCCAAGTCGTGGTCAAGAGGATATTACGTAGGGTGTCCATATTCCTCAAACGAAAAAAGAGGACATAATTTACAATCAACAAACACCACCCCTCCTGCCGTACGGTTTTCGTTAGATAAAAAATATTGTTAGAGCTGGAAACACTTATAAAACTGTATTAATAGTAGGGTAAAATGAGAACCACCTAGTAGGTAGTGCAATGCCGGAGCAAATCCTTAAATTCCAATTGCATCGCAATACAACATTTTTTTAAACCTTCAGTTCTTACTGTATAGTATAGATCATGGGGTTCCCAATCTTTTTCTTACTGCGACTTCCTAGAGAGGTTGAAATTTTTTTTTTAATTTGCGACGCCCTTCTAAAAGCACAGATATATGTGAAGCTGATCTTACTGAAGATTCACTAAAGGGTTTTTCAATAAGGACGGTTCGACGTTGAAATATCGTCGTCTCATATTTATGGCAATTTTGCTTGTTCACATACCCATATTCATCTAAAAATGCGCCTCGTCGCTAAAGATGATTTTTTGGCCAAAATTTAGGTCCTCTTCCAAACGCTCCGAAGCCAAGTCAGCGAACAAAAGGCTTTGCCTATGTTCATTAAGTTTAAGCTCCTGGATTAGTTGGATCTTGTACGGGCGTAAGCTCAAGTCCCGATGCAAAATTCGCCAAGTTGCAATCTGCGAAAGGTTGATTTCTTATGCACGTGGATGAATTGACTGCTTCGGGTTCTCCTGTATATTCTCATGGACCACGGCAATGCTCGGAACGAATCTGGCTGGAAAAGACCCATGCTAATTGAAAAACCCTTGTTTATTTTTGTGTGCCAGGCAAATATACGAGTGCCAGCCATGAAGCAAGTCTTACTGGAAATGCGGGAAACACAAAAGCGCTTAATCTTTGCCTATTGGATTGACCCAGGGCGTCGCGACGCACGTTAGGGAACCCCTGTTGTAGGTATATAGTATAGAAAAAAATAATACATATTTTTATTACAATAATTTCGATATCAATTGAAAATGATTCAAATCCGTTTTTGGCTGTGTTTGATATGCTATGGACAGGACAATCAATTCCAATTAAGTCTTTTCCGATAGGTACTGGTCTTAAGTTTATAAAAAACGTTGGTCAAGCCTGCTCTTTTTACACTTTTTACATTATTTATATTGAAATTGAAGGTATTAAAAAAGAGAACAAAAAGAGGATACAATAAATAAAGAGGACAAAAAAAGATCCAAGCGAAAAAAGAAAGTGTAAAATAGATCGCGGACGAAAAAGAGGACATGTCCTCTTAAAAAGAGATGTTCTGGGAACCGTAATATTACGAAACGTGTAAATTTTCTTGTTTACAAAATTTTCTATTGCTTTCGCCAATGTAAAAATCTAATTTGTATCCTTAAAAATGCTAAGTTCAAGTTATTGATAATGATGATGATGATGACCAAGATTGTTCATTATATAATTTTTGTCTAATAGGTATCAACATATGTAATAAGGTTGGCATACTGTCTACCAAACTATATGATAAACGTAGATTAACGCATATACATATGTATACAATCCCTTCCTCAATGGCGTAATTTGTGTAGAGATATGGGTCCGGTCCGCTTTAAACAAATCATCCACCCACCAAACTTTTCCTCAACATCATCCTTAGGTAATCAATCCTATACCTAAGTCCATTTGCTGCCGATTATAGCCACATTTGCTTGTGGATGTATGTGCCTACCTTACCTACCAATTTCTTTTGATACGGGGGCGATGTCTTCTTTCTTTGCTACAACCCAGTCGTTATACTGCTTCGACTTGATTGCCTAATTGTAAGTTTAACCCTTTTTCAAGACAGCAGTCGCCCCTTATCTTAATCGACGTGGTGATATCTATATCCTTGATGGATCTTCCTGATCTATCTACAAAGTTTTATTTGATTTTTTTGTCGGAATTATAGTTTTATTCATTAACATCGGCCGAACTGTCATATTCGCTGGAGTATGTAATCAAAACAGTGAAACGAATTGTCACAAAGATATATTTTCTGAATTGATTCGTCTATGATTCCATATTTTTAATTTTTAATATTTGAGCGTTTCTTTTAAAACCCAATTTTAATGTGTCCCTATTTTTAAATCATTTTGAATATCTGTTGAAATTTTATTTTTAATTGCATCAACATTAACAAATCTGACATCTCGCGCTTCTCTTTATGCATCAATAAATGAGCCTTTAAGACATTGGAAACGTGGCTAAAGACTGACATTTTTGTAAATAGCGTACACAGAACAGATAAGATGCAGAGAGCAAATTGAATCTGCATCTGCAAAACAGCTCTAATGTCACAGCCCAAATGCTTGTCCGACAGTTAAAACAATTTGACAACGATATAGGTACTCCTCAGATCTGAGTGATTTCTTTACTATACCATGTCCTGCCAGGTATCTCACAATGGACTACTTGGCTTTAGATTGAAAAATACATATGGTTCGCGTAGAACCACATTTACCTCGACATTCACCTTACCTAACCTGTGATCATTCCTATTAATATTGTTGCTTCAATTGGACTATAGGAAGCCAATTTTGCACTGGAACTCTATTTCCATTACAAAGAGTGATTTATATCTAATCAACCCAACCCACAAGTATATAAATATCTACCTGACTATATAATTTAAGTTGAAAGGGAAGATTGATGTAAGTATCTGGACCCCAATTCTCAAATTCCGCATAACGCAACTCGTATACGAGCAAATCCGCCTGAAATTTTCGCATACGAAAAAAATTGGTATTCTCAAAGTTTTTTCCACCTCTGCGAAAATTTTATTCACCTCTCGCATGAGGTAGAATTTTACGTCGAAATGTACCTACTTTTTGTGCAAAGAATGACACACAAAAAAAAATTCAATTCAAATTGGGTAAGAAATATTGTGGATGTGGGTTTTGATATGCGATTAACAAAAACGAAAAAAAAAACATTTTCCGATTGTGTGTGATTGGTTCTAATTTCAGTAAATAATTAATTGTGTTTTTACAATGGCTACATTGGGCGAAATGAGATTAGCATTTGTTCAGTTGGCAATGGAGCAGTTGGAGCAACTTCAAATAGACCGAGATATCCGAGAACCCAAAGACTATTTTGAACTTTTCGACACAAAATTTATGAAATTATTTCGATTAAACAAGCGCTTGGCACAGGAATTCATCGATTTCTTGGCTACTCATATATGATTGACCAATTTAGATCAAACGCTTTATGTAACTGCTGAAGAACCTTCTTCTTCTTTTGTTTTCCTTCCATTTTAATTATTTCTGCTTCTTCACAATAAATTATTTCACACAGAAATTTAAAAATCAAATTGTCAAACTCACAATTCCGTATGCGAGAAGCAAATCCGCCTAGAAAAAGCAGACGAGTAACATTCGAAGAGAAATTCTCGTATGCGAAATTTGAGAATTGCAAATTATAAACGTATGCGAGAATTTTTGAGAATTGACCCCCTGATGATGTATTCTGGACATATCACAAGGAAGCTAATTAAATGAAGCAAGAAAGTGGGTAGGTACTCGTACAGTCCTAGCGAGCGGCACTAATGAAATAAGAAACTACATAATATCGAGTCCCTATATATGTCGCATAGGTCCCCCACCACAACTTATGTAAAATGTATTGCAATTTTTCGATGCTTTTCCCGAACTATACCATACTTCTCAGGAACGTTTCACAAAAACACCCGAGAGTATTATGTCGTTTTCGATTGGTAATCCAGAAGCGTCCGGAAGAACTCTCCGCGATTCTGAATTCAAATCCAGAAGCAAATTTCTCTTCTTTTCAGTAGAAGAACTTTCAGTTGAGTGCCAATCGAACGCTTTCGGAAGCAATCCGAACGCTTCTGGATTACCAATCGAAAACGACATTAGATACTACCGTGAAGCTTCTCATTGGGCCTAACCAACAATTATTTTTAACCTTCAACTTAAATATTTTGACGGTCACAATAGATAACTCTATATGGACATTTTGGACATTGTGGCTTCGTAAAAGTTAGTCTGGACACTAAAAATATTTGTTAGTACATACCGCGCAATATTAATAAATGTGTACCTAATAATAATATTGGATCTTGGACAGTTTTCAATAGTTGGCAATAATAATGTATAAATGTATAAATTTCTGAGGGGCTTTAATTGAACACCCCTAGGAAAAGACATTGCGTAAATCGACTGTAAATCTGGAATCAAACAAACAATTCATACGACTGTCTGCCAAAGATTGACATTTGTGATTTGCGTAACTTTCCGCGGTTGATTTCCGAGCCTAACTAAATCCTCGCTGAAAATTATGAGGTAAGTATGCGTAAACTCCATACAAAATCTGACAGTTCATTGTTGCAGCTACCTGGACGGAAAAAATAAAATGAAAATCAGCATCACAAACATAGCAGGTACGGAAGTCCTGCGTCTTCAAAGGTTTGTCCAATTTCGGAATGAGATAGGTACTTCTGTCTGTGCACTAAAATACTTGCGTTGGTTGAACGGCGACCCAGGAAAAATAAACAAAAATAGGATAGGGAAATTCAAATATCGGCCAACGAATTTCCAGGAGGTGTGGGAACGGCCAGCGCTGAGTAACATCGACAGTACCCCTCAGTTTGGTGAAGGTCCGTTCGAATATGGTGAAGGTAAAGTAAGTACCTAGATGTTTGTTTGTTTTTAGGCATGTTTTATGCGTGGCGTAGTGGGTTAGGTCGAGCGGTGGGGAGCAAGAAGAACCACACCATTTCGGCGAGCTGAGCCGGGCTGAGCGAGCATGCCAAGCTCTTCGCACTCGACATTCCTTTCCCTGTCTATTTCCGATCCTATCCATTCTTCCTACCCATATCCGGTTCCTCGTCATTTTTCGCTTCCACATTCCCTCAATTTCCCAAATCTAACCTCATTAAATCATTTAAGAGGTGGTAAATTTCTGCAGTTTACGCAGTAAGTTTATGAGGCTTTTACGCGTTTAAAGTGAATACCTTATTCTGAAATGAAGTTAAATACTCTTGGATCTTGCGTTTTAAATAGAAAGTTGAGCTGGAAGCTTAACATACAAAAAGAGTGACAATTTCTGTTCGGAAATTTTGTCGAATATCAGTGTATGACTCATTGTTTGAGAAAAAAAACAGAAATATTTAGAAAAATCCCCTGTGGCAATTTCTCTTGTAAAAAATACATAGGAAACAAATGGGGTCTACATTCTACAAGTTCGCATCACTCACTGGCTTTACGTCTCGGTCATAAGACATATAGCTATATAGCTACCTACGTACAATGTGGTATAGTCTAATCCTAATAGACTGCCTTGGAAAAAGCAAACACTTTCAACAAAAACTACTTTAAGATCTTCATTCCTACTAGATCGTTCTGGGAGGAGGGAGCATTTTTGGAAAATGAATCGATCCACTTTTTCACAGATGGATTAAAAACTGTGGATGGAGTTGTTTTTCAGGCAGAAATAATGGCAATAAAGGAAGCCCTATCTTGGCTGAAAGAAAACGTGATATTTGCCAAAGATATCCGTATCTTCTCGGCTAGTGAAGCTGCAATCAGGTGCCTGGGATCAGTCTCTGCTTGGGTAGAACAAATTAAGACAAGAGGGTAGTACGACTGATGCGTAGTACAAAACTACTAATGTAGTGCAAACGACAGCATTGGGTACAGCCAGACTTCGCAACTATAATTGTCATAATATAAGTCTAAGAAAATTGTGATTTAAGTGTTTTGTTGTACGAACGGTGCCACGCTTTGTTGCGCCCGCAACGCAACTATACAGGTTCCAAAAGTCCTAACAAATTAGCGTTTTAAGTGATTTTGGCAGATGCCTTGCCTCCTTGTCCATTGTCGAATCCCCTCGTACATATATTATACTTATGTCGTTCTCGGTTGGTCGTCCAGAACCGTCCGGAAGAACTCTCCGCGATTCTGAATTCAAATCCAGAAGCAAAATTCTCTTCTTTTCAGGAACAAGAACTGTCATTTGAGTGCCAATCAAACGCTTTCAGATGCGTTCGGATTGCTTCCGGACGGTTCTGGACGACCAATCGAAAACGCCATTAGATTTACCAAATTGTAGAACGGAAGGTTTGATCGACGTGGCCAGCCCTAGTGCGCACTGAGAAGTGTCAGTGAGTTTTCGTGGCTGCCAAAAAAACCCCAGAAATTTAGTTTCACGTCGAACACGAAAAATGCAACTGAATACCTAGGGTCACCTAGGGTCAGCTCAGTGCTCAACTAGGGCGCCCCACCCCTCCCCCCCCCCCCCCAGTTGCTCACCTCGAACACAGGTTTTCATTGTCAGTGCGAACTCAGTGCTATATCGAACGCCATAGGGCTACCTCAGTGCGCACTAGTGCGCCCTAGCACTTGGGGTCCACGTCAAACAAACCTGGTGCTGGTGTTGTCATTTTGCAAAAAAAAATAAAATAGGTGGCGCAACAGGCAGGTACACCCTAGGCCTACCTTCTCGACCAATCGTTTGTGTGAGTTTCTATTTTTGGGACGAAATTGTAGGTCCCAATTTTATGACGAATCCGAACGGCTGAATTGAGACGCTTTTTCAGGATAGTCATACTCTCGGATGTTTGTCAGACGTTCGCGAGAGGTGGCGCTGTAGAAAAAACCTAAAGATGTAATTTGTGTTTTTCCGGTGATCGAACCTGGGATCCCTCGCACAGAAGTCCAGCGCACTAACCACTGCGCTACTGCGTATAACTTCTGTAATGCACCTTACAAATAATGATTTTTAACATTCACCTTAAATATTTTGTAGGTCACAACTCACAGTAGTTAATAATTGTAGGTATGTATATGGAAAATTTTCAAATTGTGAAAATGATTTATTAGTAGGCACCTAGACCCAACCTAGACCTACCAACCTAGACCTACCAACCGCGCATAGCGTTTAAGTGTATGTTAAGGCTCCACGCCCCCTGGTTCGCACAATGTTTTCGACTTCTTCTGCAGACCTCCGGATATATACGACCGTTCATCGATATGGAAACATATATTAAGGACAAACAGATAAAATGTTTAGTAAAGCTAATAAAGAAGATAAAAATAATAAAGAAGATTAAATCTAAATGTCCTGATTGTTAATAGTGTTCGTACCAACAGATAAATCATTACCACGCCCAGTTTCAATCAACTTTATCTCATCAATATAACATTTGACAGCGTTTGCTGTGTGCTTAAGCAGAGAAAACCTATTTCCAAGGACGAAAATGCGCTATGTAGGAATGTTTGTATATATAACACAGCTTTTGCTTCATATACCCAACATTCCCCCATTTCGTCTAAAAGGAAATATAGCTGTCTGAGCCAAAGTTGATAGATTCATCCTGAAATGGTGTAGGTATATACCCTCCGGTGGTGACCGGACGTTCACACCCAAATACAAACAGCATCTTTCATAGTTATGTATGTATGTATAGTAACTATGTACGTAAGTATGTTTTACGGTTGTTCTCTAGTACCAACAGTATAAAAACTTTCCACTCTCCCTCTATACTCCATCCTTTCTTTCATCATCACTAACGATTTGGGTTGGCATGACGAGCGATATTATGAGGGTAGCTATGTTATAATCCCTTGAGCCATAACTAAATTATACCAAAAAGGAAATGAGGAATGCGAAAGGTAGGAAAAGTATAAGTATTATAACAAACGGATCTTTCGATGGACTTTGTTGTCGACTCTATTTTTCCAACCCTCGTCTTGGAGACAAAAATACAGATTATATGTGAAACTTAGAATGCGGGTGTCGGTAGGTAGGTATAACATCCAAAACAACGGGATTAACGCACATTTTTTTAAGAAACATCTACTAGATCACTTGCCATCATAAACTCTGATAAACCACCATGACTAGGTACATACCCTGGTCATCGTAAATTGATAGCTCGACGTTCCGACTGGTAGGTACATAAAACTTTTGCCAAAAGCATCAACCTTGTGTATTGCCCATCTGCCCCCATTCCATTGCTGCCGCAGTACACTCGAATAACCCAGAAAGTACCTACCTATGTATGTATCCGGCAGGCCAGGCCAAAATTGACTCCCAACTCCAGAAATGGTAGACGGTCGTGTATATTCAATTCCAGTATCTATACACACTTTCTATTTATGTAGCAGTGTAGCATGTAGCTGCTGTAGCACATAAAGGAGGCAGCACCGACAGCCAACAGCCAAGCCAACAGCTCTTCAAAACAAGGAATAAAAAGACCATAATATCGATTCGGTTCTCGAGAGCTGGTTTTGTGATTCAAGAGGTCGTTTTTGTTCCTCATACATTTCTGTTCGTTTTGTGTGAATGGCATTGTGTGCATTTAACGAACATATACCTATCTATAAACTTGCTACAATGATAGATAATACGAGCTCCAACTACGAGCCGCAGCCATAAGTGATTCGGCATAACAATAAATGGTTCGGCGTATCATTTGTATTCCTTTTTTTTTTTAGTACATACACTCCATCGTTGAGTGTATAACAATTTTGGAGCAACTACGCAAACCATAGGTGGTTGCCGCCCCTCTTTGTACGTATCTAAAAATTTAAGACCACATCGGTCACCGCGTATACGATCTATTATCGCTCAAAATAAACAATCTGTTGTCGGTTGTCGCCAAAGCGGCGCGGATTAAATTATGCTGTCGAAAAAGTCTCCACAATAAATTAGTATTAGGGGATTTATTTCGAAGGCGAAATGCGCGTGACTGAACTCTGTCCGCACAGCACTATTCATATTCAGCCATTGATTATCATCAGGCTAAGGCAACATACAGTTTTCGCCTTGAAGCTTACAGCTGCTGTTGCTGTGTGCCGGCTACACACACATAGCTGAATACGAACACAAACCAACGTTTTTGGAGAGTTTTTTTTTTGCATTTGCCGCAGTCACAGAGAACGATACATTCGCAATCGCTGTTTTCTTCATTCTGAACCACGTTTCGAACATTGTTCGATGCGGAAGCGGATTTATTTTCGGAAAGTGAAGTGATTAGCGTAGCGTATAGAAAGAAGTGACTCGCATTCGGTTTAATTAAGGGTGGGTAGTGAGTACTGGATACTTAATTCACATGCAATTAAATTGTGTGGATTTGAATTTGGAGAGATTTATTCGTAATGGGGTTTTGCATTGTCCGTGGGTGTAAATCGCGATCAGATAGTAATAACCGTGGAAGGAAATTTCATGTCGTGCCGAAGGATATAGATTTGAGAGAGAAGTGGATTGTAGCAATTGGTCGTTCGGATTTGCCGAAAAGTGGAAGTGTGTGTAGCAAGCATTTTTTGCCACAGGATTATCAATTGTCACGCTCAGGTAGAATTTTAAAATTGCACGTTGGTATCGTTTGTTGTTTATGTTGTGTTTGTGGTTGTAGATAACCATACCTAATGTTTGTGTTTTGCATAATGACATTTGCAGCACGTGCTTTAGTATATTTTTTGTGTGGCTATTTTTACCTACCTACATAAATTCTTTTATCTAATTTTATTTTTTGTGAAATGAGTGAACGAAAATAGATAATTTTGTTTACATTATCTGTCTGTGTCTAATGTCAAAGGTCCTTCAATTTTGTTTCGCTATAAAAAGAACATTGCAGTTAATATTTATTAAATTATTTTAACATGTTGAACATAAAACAATAAACAAACTAATAATAATAAACAAACATCAATCAGCGAGCCCCAGATTCATCCCATCCCCAACCTTGTAATATTTCCTCCCCCTAGCTAGTGCACTGTGATAAGTTGTCGTTCCCTCGATTAAAACAACGGTCATTGTTGGCGGGTAAATTAAGTGAGTGCTCCATGTGTTTGGTTCTTCTTCTGAGCGGATGAATGGAATAGCTTGTATTTGGTTTCATAGGGTAACATACGTGTTGCACTGTTGCCTCTACTGCTAGAGCACGAAGCCAGCTTATAGAGTCAGGTTCATATTTATTTTCGGGGGCTCAACCGGAGATCCCACATGTGCAAAACAAAACACTGAGCCAATATCTCCTTAAAAGTGGGCGTGAAAAAAATGCTTTGTTTAGTAAAGCTAAGTACGCAGCTCAAGCGAAAATACATTTTAGCTGCTCTCCAATTTTTTTTTCTCCAAACATTAGTTGCGTTTTTATGAAACCTCCCCAGCCAGTGGTTGCCAGTAGTTGCCAGTAGTTGACAGTTGGGGCACATTTCACATGCTAATTAAAACAACAACCTGCTGGCAACTGCTGGCAACAACTCTTGATTTCCTCCCCAGTTGGAGAGCGGCTGGCTGGCAGCTGGCTAAATTCAATTCACAATGAACAAACAGATGGCGCCGAAAGTAACAAGTGGCTTAGAATTCCCGAACAATTTGCTTAAATCATATGGCGTTCTTTCTCATGCACACAACATTCCAGAGAAAAAAGTTAGAATTTATCAAATATTTCAACCAAATGCATAATTTTATACGAAATGCTGGTATGCTTTTAGGCTTATTGCCTTAATTCATTCGGCTGGCTTCATATTGCTGGCTATTGTGCTGGCAATTGTCCAAATGAACGGCTGGCTGGCGAGGTTTCAAAAAAACATGCCTATAGTTGCGTTTTTATGAAACCTCCCCAGCCAGTGGTTGCCAGTAGTTGCCAGTTGAGACACATTTCACATGCTAATTAAAACAACAACCTGCTGGCAACTGCTGGCAACAACTCTTGATTTCCTCCCCAGTTGGAGAGCGGCTGGCTGGCAGCTGGCTAAATCCAATCCACAATGAACAAACAGGTGGCGCTGAAAGCAACAAGTGGCTTAGAATTTCCGTACAATTTGCTTAAATCATTGGCGTTCTTATCTCATGCACACAACATTCAAGAGAAAAATGTTAGAATTTATCAAATATTTCAACCAAATGCATAATTTTATACGAAATGCTGGTATGCTTTTAGGCTTATTGCCTTAATTCATTCGGCTGGCTTCATATTGCTGGCTATTGTGCTGGCAATTGTCCAAATGAACGGCTGGCTGGCGAGGTTTCAAAAAAACATGCCTTATAAGTGTCACAGAAAACATCTGTTCGTTGAAAATAACTTCCTTCAAAAATTCATCGACACGAAAAAGTGTTGCGCTTGTTCTTTGATCTCAAATTTTTCACTTTGAAGGATTCATCATCAAAGGTTTAATTAAAAAAAACGCATCCTTATTTACTTCTCCGCAACACAAAAGCACAACAGAAAAAAACAGATCTTTTAGTTGAAGCAGCGTACCGCTCGGCTAAATGAATTCGCTTAAATTTAGCTCAGCTAAATATTGGAGATCATTTTGTATGGGAGCTAAAACTTAGCTCGAGCGGCGTACTAAGCTTAAATAATGAACTAATCGTAATATTCGACCATTTTTGGATTCTATTTTGTCCGGCAATAGTCTAGCTCTGGAGAAATTGCCGATCAAAATGTAAGTAAAGTAGGTATGTACCTAAGTAAAATGGCATCAGTGCGGTGTAAATAGGCTATTACGTCCTTACAGTTATTTAAATGAAGTATAAATTGACTTAAAAAACATGAATGTTCAGATGACTTATAGCCGGTTTTACATTGCAAGTTTAAACTCCGTTTAACCAGATATCAAGTTTAAACCGACGTTTAATACAAAAAAGTGTATTACAGTGCTAGTTTAAACTTAATCGAGAGTTTAAACCGAGTTGTGGGCGCAGTAGCGCAGTGGTTAGTGTGCTGGACTACTGTGCGAGGGATCCCAGGTTCGATCCCCGGAAAAACACAAATTACATCTTAAGGTTTTTTCTACTGCGCCACCTCTCGCGAACGTCTGACAAACATCCGAGAGTATGACTGTCCTGAAAAAGCTTCTCAATTCAGCCGTTCGGACTCGGAATATAATTGTAGGTCCCTTCCATTCGTCCCTAAAATAGAAACTCCCACAAAACGAATGGTTGCGAGAAGCAAGGCCTTGGTTGTCTACCGCCTGTTGCGCCGCCTATTTATTTATTTATTTAAACCGAGTTTAACTTACCCGGACATGGATGGGGTTTAAACTGAGTTTAAACTGAGTTTATTTTCCGGAATTTCATAGTACGATCTCTCCCCCGGTTTATGACAAAACGACATTGCATAATTGTTATTTTTATGCAACCAATTAGTTCGCAAGCGCAAACCCTTATCTTTGATTGTACTCCACTGTTTCTAGAAAATGCGTGTATACCGTCTAAAAACGAAGACAATCGAGATTGAGCACGATTGATGTTGGCTCTTCCTCAATCTGTACCTAAGAGGTAGTGCGACATCAATATAGATTGTTGAGTTGTATACGACAAACACCAACGGGAATAGGGGTAATTATCTCTAAACCTTGTCGACGCGTTACGGAAGAAAATTGTTTTCTCAAAAATGACTTATCTTAAATAGCATCAGTATAAACCTGCCAAGTAGTTGGGTGTTGTATGAATAGGGCTGGGCACTGATCGGCATCAACTTGGCCATGCCCAGTTGTCGTAACTGTCTCATACACACAAATTGTGCTTATTTTACCTCCCCGTGGTAACCACCGGGTACTAGTCTCGCCCACACGGGCTTGGCTTGCTAAACTTATAAGCGCGAGTATTGAACACGAGGAAAATAGCAACACTATAATGATCTGTCGGAATTGACTGCCTGCTCGAGTCTCAGAAGCAGTGTTGCCACAAAAAAAAAGTCAATCCGGTCAAATCTGACCGGATGACCGGATTTTTATTTTCTAAATCCGGTCAAAAATTCCGGTCAAAAGTTAAAATGAGAATTTTTGACCTGAAATCCGGTCAAAAAGAGAAAATACCTATACCTACCTATACAATTTACGACTTTTTATGTTATGTTATGTTTAGAAAACGTTTTTATAATATGTGAATCTTGAGTTTGTGAACTTGTTTTCTATTTCGTTTGTTTAAAATTTACTGAAACTAATTTTTCATTTTATATGACATGTTTTAAGTTCTGAAATACACTTTTAGTCCATGGCCATACACGCCTCCCAATGAACGAGGTGTCCAGCGACACAGGTAGATTTTGAGTGAGTAAAGGAGAAAGGTATATAGCATAGAAAGAAAATCTACTTTCAGAAATAATTCTGGCACGTTCTTTTTCGCACCATTGTGCTTTCGATACAAATCTTTATTTGATATTTGATAGCGTGAGGACGTCAAAAACGGGCGTCCGCTTCGGCTTAACCATAGAAATTGTTTGTGTTTTCAATTTCACTATTCTTTTACCAGCCAAATTTTATTTCATTGCAATGACGCCTGGTTTTTGTGTGTAGCCAAATTGTTAATGGAAATGAAAGTCATGGGAGGACGTGTATGACCAGGCAGGCCATGTACTAAGGCCGTGTGTCAATTGGGCTAAGTAATTATTCTCGAATAATTTTCTGACACTTGAAAAGAGTAGTTCACCAATCTGAGATTTATCGAATTTCACACTTTAATTAATTGAAATTCAATATTTAATTTCCTCTTCAAAATTCTAGCAAAAGAAAACGTCAAAAAATTAGCCTATAAGATAATTTATTATCCTGCTCCCTGAGCAGAATTTGTTTGAACTTGGGAGCATGTTCGTAATGTATGGCAAAGTTATATTCAAATTATAGAAATCTATCTTTATTTATAGTCAGTAGGGAAATTTTATTTTTCCGGTCAAAAAAGGGTTTTCCGGTTAAAAACATTTTTCGTTCCGGTCAAAAAACGGTTAGGCCGGATTTCAAAATTTTCTCCGGTCAGAGTAAACAGATTCCGGTCAGATATGACCGGAATCCGGTCAGAATGGCATCACTGCTCAGAAGTCTAACATGACCACCTCAGAATGAGGACGTACGGCAGGCGGTTGAGTTTAGATGAATAAATCAATAAATATCTCATTAGGCTACTTCGACTTATTTGGAGCAAAGTTCATTAGGGCTTTTTTCAGCAATAGTCAGTGTTTTTAAATAGAGATGATGGCGGATGGACCCTTTATGGGCAAACGGCGCCGATCATATCACCGAAGCAGGTTACTGACTCCGGAAAAATCTAGCCCCTTTTGTCCAAGGGCTAGAGGTTCAGCAAAGGACCTGGCCCTCCCTACCACGGAAAACCCAGACAGAAGCAAATATAAGCCTCGGATATGGATGATCCAAATACTGACGACCCCAGCAAACGAAATAAGGACAACGAACTTCGGATTTACACGTGGAATGTCCGGACCATAAACAGACCGCGTGCAGCCGAACAATTAGTGGAGACCCTGGATAGGTACAAAGCGGACATAACGGCCATCCAGAAAGTGCGATGGGATGGAGAAGGCACAAGAAGGATGAAAAACTGTGACAGAGTGTCGCAGGGGAGCAAAGTCAGCGGTTGTTTGGATGCGGGTTTGTAATTAGAGGAAGACTTAGGCAAGAAGTCTTGGGCTTTCGCAACGTAAGCTATCGCCTGGTCACAATCCGCATCAGGGCCAAATTCAAAATCATAACACTGATTTGTGCTCACGCCCCCACAGAGAAGCAAGATGACACATGGAAGCATTCTACGATCTTCTTGAGAAGACGTATGATAAGTGCCCTAAGTACGACGTCAAGATTGTTCTTGGCGACTTTAACGCCAGGATCGGAAAGGAGGGTATCTTTGGCTCTACAATCGGAAAGCACAGCCTGCATGACAACACCTCCGGAAACGGACTCAGGCTAATCGAATTTGCGGCAGGGCGAAATGTCATCATTGCTAGCACTCGTTTCCCGCACCTCAACATACACAAGGGGACTTGGCGGTCTCCAGATCAACAAACCGTTAACCAAATTTATCACGTTACGATCGACGCCAGACATGCGTCCTGTATCTTGGATGTCCGAACGTTTCGACAGGCTAACATAGACTCGGACTACTACTTGGTAATGGTCAAAGTGCGTATATGCGGATATCACCAACGCCACAACACCGAGCGGATACTGTGCGGAGATTTGACATTGCGAAGTTTCTATCGGAAGAGACCTCCAAAAACTATGCCGAACGAGAACGAAGGAAAATAGCATATCAACTTAACTTATAGGCTTTTATATAACTTCAACAACTTTGAGCATTTTATCTTTCTTGTTCGCTACCGGCCTCTTCATTTTGACCATCGTAAGTAGTTTAGTTAGTATGTAGTTCTATTTGTAAGTTCATAAGTCTAACCACTTGTGTTTTTGACGTTTCAGTATATAGTTTTCTGTTATGAAGATGGGGTTAATTAAAAGTAGATTTATTTATTACAACATTGTGGTTGCACTTCGATCGCTGCACCAGAAACATATTGGCCACATTCGCATCGTTTCAGAGCTTAGTGCGAATCTGATGTACGAGTAGACTTGAAATCTAGATTAAATTAGCATTCACATGTGCAAAATAGCAAGTGGAAAACTTTTCACCTTGGTGAGAGTGTATCTGTGTGCATATTTACACCTTATGTGCACCTTACTTCATGCAGACAACCGCTAATCACTCAGCCGTTATATTTTTATTTAGTATGTACTAAATAAATTATGCTTATACGTTCAGGAAAATAGTTTTATTTTAATACCAAGTCAATTAATATTCTTAGTTAAAGTGGAATTCCTCTTTTTAAATGCTAATTTGGTTTACAAATGTTGATATTTTACAAGCAAACAAACCTTATGAAAACGGAAAGCGAAAACAAAACGACGAATGTTTGCTTGTTTACTTTTATAATTTGCTTGGCCTTGCGAATGCCAACACAAACAGACCTAAAGTAAAAGTCGTACCCTTAAAAAACTGCATTTTCCGCATGTACATATGGGTATTTAATTTAGGTATTACGAATGCACTAAATTATCTAGACACTGACAGACATAAACATTAAACCTAAAATATAAATAATTGCTACAATAACCAAAACATTTCATTTTATTTGAAGGACTTTCGGAGAGTTTATTGAGATCAGCGGTTCCTTCTCAAAACCTGGTACCAAAACATGAAGACGAAAGCGATGATGATTTAGATTTTGAGAACTGTGATGATGCTGACGCAAGCTTAAATCAGTATGTGAGTATATCTAATATTTAGTTTTTGGTTTATAATAAAACATACAGTGCGGTTCACTCGTTTAGACGAAGTACAAGAGTTACGTTTTATTTTTTGGTTTTTTTCGTACAAAGAGAAAAAGAGAAAAAAAAAATTATTTGGCAGAAAGGTACATTCATGCACTATAAAACAAACATAATTTCAAACTTGATGATGTACCCATAACGGTAGTTTTCCTTATTTTTTCCTATACCTACCATGCAAAAACGTATGAATTTTTTTGGTTCACTGAATAGACGCACCGGTTAAATTAATTAGTTAAGAACAAGTGCTCGGACAAAGAGCAGTGATAAGTTAATTCGAAAGTAAGATAACTATTATTTTACATTAATTTTATTAAAATAGGTAGAAAAAAAATGTTGAAACTGCAGAAAAAGCAAAAGTTAAAGCTTACCTACCGGAAAGCTTTTCAAATCGTGAAATGGCTCATAAAAATGCTCGAAATGCAGGTGAACACTTGATAAGAAACTTTGTAAAGAATAGTGGGTATCTTGAGGAAACAACTACAAAAAAAGGATCATAAAAGTTTTAACACCACAAAGCAAGCGGAAAATTCAAAGACTTGTGTCTTATGGCACTCAATTTACAAACAAAATTATGGAATTTGCTGTGTTTTTTTTGTAGCCAATCCACTCGAGTTGTGTTGTTATCTATGCTTTAGACCTAAAGTTAACAAAACAACATAAAAAAAAATCACAGGCTTATCAAGCATGCAAGCCACCCACGCCTTGAATTTGCAAGTTCTCACATGGCATGGGATATGAACATTTAAGTGGTCTCCAGAAATTAGAGCAAAGTCGACTTATCGAACAAAAAGCTGTTACTTGCATTATCTCCGGAAAGAAAATATGTTTTGAACCGTTATCATTCGAAATTAGAGATAGTTATGGTATGGGGTGCAATTTCATTCTTCGGCACTTTTAAATTGGAAATCGTTTTCAATAACCTTACTACTATTTCCTGTAAAACTTTTTTTGGAAGCAGCTATACCCGCAATAATGGACCTTTGTGGACCTATTCCATGGATATTCCAGAAGGATAACGTGCCTATACACAATTAACGCCTTGATAGTTCAAGAATAAAAAAAAATGTATGATCTGCATCTCTGAATCTATTTGCAGTTAGCTGTGTCAGGACAAATTCCTATTAGTGGGTTGCTTTTTCTAGAGCTCCACAAGCTGATTAATTTCCCTAATGAACATTTCTGATTCTAGCTCAAAATTTCAGGTTAGATTAAAAACAGGAAAAGGTGCGGCCTTAAACCGTTAAACCATGGGCCAATAATTTAAAATTCAATTCAAAGGCACATGAATTCCAAATCGACAAGCTACTTACTTTAGGTAGACATTGTTAATGGCGCCACACTCCAGGGCAGACCATCTAGCTACAGCTACATCCAGTTGCCATGTTGGTTGAGGTCCATTTCCAACGTCAACCTTCGAGCGCCAATTAAGGTAAGAACATTCTTTACCGCGTTGTTTCCCTGGAGTAGAGTTGATGATTCTCCGGGCCGGAGGATTGATGCGTCTACATGCTCTATATGTTCTAGACATTTTATCCATGTCGTCAAGACTCCTTTGATAAAAGCTGTGCTAAAGATTACGATATATGAACTGAGTGTGTTTTAATCCGCTCTTGACATGGTTCATGCCTCTGCCTTCTAAGCCCCTAGAAACAGCGCGTTTGAAAAGAGTAATTCTTCTCCTGATATCTTTTTTGATGTCATTGCTGAAGTCCACACACAAAGTATGGACAAAATATATTTCATATTTCACTGCTTCAAAACTATACCTACTGTCCATTTTTTACGTTCTGTCCAAGGTGGCTGGCGCCGGTCGATGTTGAAAGTCCTTTCTTGTGGACAGTATTGTGGACAGATTTTGCTTTGCTTTCATTCTAGGCCCCAGCTTTGCCACAATTGCACCACTGACAGTTCTACTGTTTTTGTTAATGTCATGAACCCTATGGTCCAATCGGTATTCGAATAATTGCAAAGACCTTTGATAGATTGTACCTCCAGAGTCGGCTTTACATGTTAATAATAATAATGCACACATTGGCAAATACATTTATTAGTCTGTTAATTAAACCAGCTTTCAGTCTTAGCTTAAATCGGACCTTATTTTATTTTATATCCGGTTTCACCATAACTTGAAACAGGTTTAAGCGATTTTGTTTTAAGATCAATTATTGCCATTAACGCGCAGATGACACAGACTGTTGACACATTCTCCATAGCCAAAAAAGACTTGTTAAACTGGATGAGCGGCCAAACTGGTTTCAACATTTTAGAAACTCTTATTTAATGTGTGCTATATTCATCTACCTATACATTTTAATTGTTTTTTAATTACGTTTTGTTTTTTAGATTTTATTATTTGTAGATAGGTAACTAGGTAAGGTAATATCTGGAAACAATTATAGATAATTGTAATTTCCACTTCACAAAACTTTGGCAAAGTTTCCATGTTTTTTTGGTACATCATCAATAACGGTAAAACTTTCATTTTTCCAGACGCCATTATTATTTTACCAGAGCGCATGTACCAATTTTTATTATAATTTATTTTTCATGTTTATTTATAATAAAAATAAATGGATACATACCTGCTAAATAAATATGGATGCCTAAATTTGGACACGCAATATCGCGGCGCAATCAATAATTCATGCAATCAAAAATAAACCATAAAAAGTCTCCACTCAACCTTAAAGAATTGAGAAATCGTGTACACTAGAAACCAAGACACAGCACATAGCAGAAGTGGAGACTCATCAAAGTCTGCCATACTGCCAAGCTCTATATACAGCGCCAACAAGCGTATGGTAGCCACAGCCACCACCAATTTTCAAACAGGGCAACATGCCAATAACCTCGTTATTTTCGCTGAAAACTTGTGCGCCATGAAACGGGCGGACACTCAGCGCTTGACGTTGCGATTGCGATGGAAAACTAGTGTGATACGTCTGTCCCCACAGCTCCCTACTACAGAAAGCATGCCATTCATCTAGATACAAATATAGCTATATACAGTACTGAAAGCAAAACAAATAAAAAGTATCTCCGTTCGTTACATACTCGTATACTTGTATAACTTGGCTTGCTGAACTCGTGCTGACTTTCGTTTTGAGTGGCTGACGTTGTTTTTTTTTCGTTCATTTTAATTTTTATTTTTTTTTTTATTTTGTGTGCTTAATATTATAACGACGCAGTTTTGCCTATAGGCATTTCGGCCGAGCGACTTCGGTATTTATGGCATGTCAATTAATTTGACTTGGAATAAGTAGATATGTACCTACCTACGTCCTACAGTGTTGAACTAAATTTGGAAACATGTTCAAAATTGTTTGAAATATTTTTTTTTTTTTTTTTTTTTGAAAAATAAAAGGACGTTTTAGAAAATTATTTTTAAAATTTTTTAATTTTTATTTTTATTTTTTAGTTTTTTACAGCAACCGCATTACCATACTCCCGCTTTAGAGGGGACAGTCCGCATTTTATCACTCCAAAATGATTTCGTTCTCAAACATCTTTCTCACATCTTTTCAAAACAGTATATTTTCCACTTTGCCGCTTTTCTTCTGAGATTTACGAAACTACTAGCTGACCCGGCAAACGTTGTTCTGCCTAAAATAGTTACATATTTTAAATATTTTAAGATCTAGTTTGATATTTTTTTTTAATAAAATATGAAGGCGGATAGCCGATAGCTTCAATGGTTCTGAGAACGCCGGCTGCTGTTACCATTGTCTCTTCTTGGCATCGTAACAAATATCGAACTGTAAGTGATCATCACTTTGTGAAAATCGCACATAAATATTTTACTATCAATAATTTACCTTTGAAATAGCCAGTGAAGAAAGTTAACGAACGAAAAAGATACAATTGAAATTTGGAAATCAATTGGAGAAACAAAACAAATTGATTACTTTTACGTTTTTTTTTTCCTAAACCTTCGGGTGGCAATTACGAACAAACCCGTAGAAGAAAGTATCAAATTTGGTCGCGCCCCCTTTGACCAATATTGGTCAATGACCACTCCTGGGCCAATACCTTTGACTGTCTGCAAATTCGAACTGAATTGATTCGGTGGTTTTCGAGATATAATATTTTGATTTTTTTGTTTATGGGCGGTGCCACGCCCTTTGTCCGATTTTGACCAATCTCCAAAGGAGCACTTCTGGGCCAATACCTAAGATTATTTGTAAATTTGAGCTTAATCGATTTGGCAGTTTTCGAGATATACGATTTTGAGTGTTTTTTTTTTTGTATGGGAGGTGCCACGCCCCTATGTCCAATTTTGGCCAATCTCCTTCAGTGCACTCCTGGCCTAATACCTAAGATTATCTGTAAATATGGGCTCAATAGAGTCGGTGGTTTTCAAGTTATACGTATCCGAACACATTTTAAAACTCATTTTTATATATATAGATTGGGAACATTCATGTACAAATTTTCGCGGTATTATAGGTACTGTTTTTTAGACTCAAAAACGACATAGGTAGGTACCGCGCTTTTTCAAAATACTTCCAGGACAGTGTCGGGACTTGAGGATAGGCAAAAGGTGGTATATTGGGAAACCAAAAAGTGATAGAAAGTGGTAGATTTTTAAAACATACCATAAATGCTGCTATCAGGCTATCATTACCCAAAATAGGATGGATAATTTTTTGTAAACATTCAGAACAAATTTTCTTGAGCTCTATAAACGTCACCTCACAAAGCATCACCGATTTTTTTTTCAAAGTTCAGTACTAGTAGATACCAATTTTCCAGGGCACAAAAATCTAAAATTATTCAACCACTCGGTTTCTATTGTGTGGATGATGGAAAATAAGTCTTATAGTGCGTAGGTATTTGTTATTATGTATATGCTTTATTGTTCCATTTTTTTCCCATCTGAAAAAGTGGTAGATTTGGATTTGGGGGTGGTAGAATTTTGGGCTGAGCAAAAAGTGGTAGAAATACCACTTAAGTGGTAGAAGTCCCATCACTGTTCCAGGCACATGCAATATGTTCAAGGAAGAGGATCTGGCCGTAAGTACCTACTGAGTCGGGAAGCCAGAAGTAACAACTATTCTTGCTTGTTTGGGATTGACCCTGACAATTTCTGTTGGGAAATAATGTCGAATTTCAGTCTATGAATTATTGTTTCAGAGAATGATAGAAGAAGAGAGAATGAGAGAATGATAGCTATTTCGAACTACACCACTATAATAAATCATCAGACTCCTTTTAAGTGATTGATTAAGAATATCGCTGTCTAAACGATTAGGTCGCTGTATGGTGCCTAGACTTCTCAGATACTCATAAATCTATACAATCTAACCGTGCCCTTTGTCTACTCGCACAATAATAACACAAAGTTTAAGATTGATGCCTAAAGCTTATCTATATTGTTCGGATTCGGCATAAAATTGTAGGTCAACATTTTCGACCACCTATTAAAATGAAACAAGAACTTGCAGTTATCATTAGTGGGTGCATAGCTTAGTGGCTAGTGTGCTTAACTAGCTAGCGAGGGTTTCAGTTTCAAATTTAGTCACGTAGTATAGATAGATACTCGTTTACGGATGTGGCAAATCGGTTTTTCCATCACTGTGCAACTTGGCGTGAACGTCTGATAAAAATTTGAGAACATGTAGATACCTACCTATAGGTACACTACTTGATTATTTACATCACATTTCTGTAACACAATGTTACAAGTCCGCATGTAAAATTCAACAGACCATTGTAATTTCGTGTTTTATGCCCAAGACTGAGATTGGTAAAATGCAAGATAAAGTCAAAAGTAGTTGGGCCTTACAGCATACCTACATCACATTTGTGTATAGGTGGTAGTACACGGCATGTAGAAAGCCACATACATATGTAGCACTGACGTATAATATTTACGTCAGCATTATGGCCCCAATGTCTACATGCCGTGTACTAGATCTCTTTGTGACACTCAAATATGGTACACATACGTATATGTGTACGATATGTGGCACTCTCTGTTCACGTCAGAGCTCCATACGTATGTGGCTTTCTACATGCCGTGTACTACCAGCTTAACACAATGTTACAAGTCCGCATGTAGGCAAATTCAACAGGCAATATTGTAATTTCATTTTTTATGACTGAGGATGGCAAAATGCAAGATAAAGTCAAAAGCTGTTGGGCCTGACAGCATACCGGGCGACATTTTGTAAGCAGTTAGAGCCTGGAGATTACTTCGTACAGAATATGCACCAAAGCATCTCCAAGGCTTGTTCAGATGAATTGTAACCAGTCTCCTTAGCATCATTTCCGTGCCAAGATCTTATTTGCCATATTGTGTAAGCATAAACAGTAAACACCCTTCGCAAAGAGCATGATTTGCTCCATATCGCAGTGTGGTTAAGGCACTCCACCAAGTCCAAATCGATAGTTAGGTACCTTATTTTTATCGATTTCGATAATCACGAATGGCAGCAGCATTTACCTGTAGATAGAGGCAAGTTATAGGAGCCTATAGCCCTGCCACACTCATTCACTTGTATCTACATATATGATATTGATGAAAAAAGCCAAAAAGGAATTAGACAAAAAAGGACTTATGTTTTCTTTAACATTATATTTCAATAGCCAAAATGATCTTGCCAAAGTCTCTTCAGTTATAAGTAGGTAACTTTGCATGCGTCAAGAATATCGATATGCCTAAATTTGTCTGGCATATTTGACTTCTTCTATATAATTTAAAAATGGTGGCAAAAATGTATAGTAATTTATCAATTGAGAACGGCTGGACCGATATGGCACAATTTTTTTTTTTTCAGTTGTTCGTACCTAATCGTGTGCGCAGTAGCGCAGTGGTTAGTGTGCTGGACACAAATTACATCTTAAGGTTTTTTCTACTGCGCCACCTCTCGCGAACGTCTGACAAACATCCGAGAGTATAACTGTCCTGAAAAAGCTTCTCAATTCAGCCGTTCGGACTCGGCATAAAATTGTAGGTCCCTTCCGTTCGTCCCAAAAATTGAAACTCACACAAACGAATGGTTGCGATGCGAGAAGCTAGGCCTAGGGTGTCTACCGCCTGTTGCGCCACCTATTTATTTTTTTTTTTTTCGTACCTAATCGCCAGGGGAAAGTTCTTCTGAAAGAACAATTCGTTTGGGTGAGTTTCTATTTTTGGGACGAATGGAAGGGACCTACAATTTTATGCCGACTCCTAACGGCTGAATTGAGAAGCTTTTTCAGGACATTTATAATCTCGGATGTTTGTCAGACGTTCTCGAGCGGTGGGGCAGTGGAAAAAAAACCTTAAGATGCAATTTGTGTTTATCCGGTGATCAATCCTGGGATCCCTCACAATGTAGTCCAGCACACAAACCAACTGAGCGCTGCGCCCACAGTTTAATATACAAAGCGACGGAAAAGTTGTCACTCGTTGTCTTTTTGGCTGTCATTTTTTTTATGAATGAAAAACTTTGGTTCTGCTTTAAGATTTACATATTTATTTAATGTCTTAAATTTGTTTGTATTAGATAAGTTGATTTTCTGACAATTCGAGCCCGATTTATAGCATTTTCCTTCACTCCTGCCAGAATTTTCGGCGATAGGTCCACACATTCTTGACGGATATTCTCTTTGAGGGTTTGAAAAGTCTGAGGATTGTTGACATAGATTTGTGGTTTCAAAAAAACCCATAAAAAGAAGTATGGAAATGTTAAATCAGGCGATCTTGCTGGCCAGCCAAAACGAGAGATTAGGCGATCCGGAAATGCAGCCTTCAGAATTTTGGTTTTGTTGTGGCTCGTGCACAGTATGTGCCGTTAATTGAGGAAGGAGGAATTCTGCAGCGATCGCCGTCCACAGCAGTCATTTGACCACCGGCGTTTTCATCTTCAGCCAAAGCTGTGATATTCTCAGCAAACGGCTGCTCCGGGGCGGGCAAGATCTCGTGTTGTCCTATAGCTATAGGTACCCTTCTCGGCGATCGACTTAAAGTTGCAGTCAGGACTGACTTTAAAGATATTGAAAAAGTCGCAAAAAAAGGGGATTTGCGATTTTGCATTCAAAAAGGGGCAATATGTACTAACCTGTCCACAAATGGCACAAACAAAAAAAAAAAAGAGTTAAATTCACTAAAGTTAAAATGGCTTACGCATCTCATATTCACATCTCGTTCTTATCTTCTTATTGTTGCAGTGAGCACGAAAGTTATGGCTAAATGGTTAATGACTAAACTTATGACAATAGCTGATAGGAAAAGGACGCATTCAGATTCCAATTAATTGTGGACTATAGTTTCGTGAGGTATTTATTATGTAACATTTCGTGTTTCATACAAAAACGTGTTTTTTTTATGGGGGAAAGTACCTATCAAAGAAATACAGAGGGCAAATCTGGACAATTTTGGAAAAGTGGTCTCATTGGGGATAGAAAGTAAAAAAGGGGAAAATGCAACTTTAGTCGCATAAAGTCAGCACTGGTTGTAGATTGTAGTATTTACCCAATTGATGTCAGACCGGTCGTCGTATCAATTTGAAACTTTTGTAATGGGTCCCAACCTCTATGACCGATGACTATGCTTTTCGCTTCATCTAAATCAAGCGTACGTACTCCAAAGATATTCAAGCGGAATTCTGTAAGAATGTGGTTATATCTACTGCTAGAAAGTGGTACACATCCTCACAATCTTTCCGGTTGCATATGTTGCACAGTATGTTGCAGAGTAAGAGTTCCCCTTAGTCTAAAGATGGTGCTCATCATATCGGTGTATTTGCCAGCAAAGAAATATGTTTTGTCCCGTAGATAGTAGCTCACTCCGCTATAGTATGATCTATGTTGAGATGCCAACGCTTCACCAACAATTCATATAATTTTTGAATTGTTTTCTCCAATAGGGCGTTAGACATATTTTTCAGATATACTAATTGCTTCTGATATATACTTCCTTTGGTAGGTTTCCTGCACGATATATAAATAAAGGGTCCGCCAAATAACTTTTTTTTTTTTGAAAATGCTATAAAAAAAAACTACCGAATATTTTCTCAAATTTCTTTTTTTATTTGAAAGTACAATCCTTCCGGTTAATAATGGAAAATAATTTCATTCAAATGGCTGCCTCGGCTGGCCATGCAGTAGCCTACACGATCGGTCCAATTTTTAAGCACATTATCGATTGTGTGCAGCTGTATTTCACCAATGGCTTCACGAATATTGTCCTTTAAAGCGTCAATTGTCTCTGGCATGTCGGCGTAACACTTATCTTTTACGGACCCCACAAATAATAGTCTAATGGTGTCAAATCGCAGCTCCGCGGTGGCCAAACGACATCAGCTCTGCGGCTGATAATGCGATCTTCAAAAACAGGGCGCAAAACATCGAGTGTAGCTTCGGCTGTGTGGCACGTAGCGCCGTCCTGTTGAAACCAAATGTTGCCAATATCCTCCTCTTCAATTTTTGTGAACAAAAATTCGTTCAACATGGCCCGATAACGATCGCCATTGACTGTAACGGCCACTCCTTGCTCATTTTCGAAGAAAAATGGCTCAGTTCTGCCTCTGGACCAAAATCCGCACCAAACTCGGGTGTACGCACTGTTTTTGGCTTTTCACGCTTTGGTTTATCGATGAGGATGCCAGTTTCTTTCACTTTTTTCACAAGATAACGAACATACGGAGCTGACAGTGCTTCTCTTCTTCCAAAATCCGTACGCAATTTTCGCACACATTCTGCAACATTACCATGATTTTCAAAGTAATGTCGCAATATTTCCCAGCGTTGTTCAAGCATATACACAACCATATTCGTTCAGCGGAAGGATAAAACTAATTATCTATCAAATCAGACATGAGCTAAGTGTTACCATTCGCGAAATAACCACTAGTTGAAAAAAAAAAAAAAACGTTAGATGGCGGACCCTTTATAAAAGATTCAACTATGTACCTAACTGACTGTGAAGGAATCTCTGTGTCCAAATCCTGAGGAGTGAGGACTGCGCGAGCGAAGCCGCTAGTCTACCTATATGTAGATATGTTGTATGTACAGTAGTACATTGTACAATGTACATACCAAACTTATTCCTACTTGAGTTTAAGGCCTTTGTCGAGATCGCAGCGAGCCATAATGACATTTACAATTGTCATGATTGTCTGAAAGAAGAATTGGTTTCTATGAAATTCAATTGTTCCGCTCATCAGCCGTACCTATAGGTATGGGTATAAGTTGCTCGAAAGCAGATATCTAACTTTTGAGGGTGTGGGTTGTGCACAAGCTGTCAAATTCTGCAACAATAACAAGAATCATGCGAATGTCGTAATTGTGTACCTACATAACTACCTATCTACATATATTTGGTTGATTCATGCACTGTATCTACATTTACGTAAAGGTACCTACCTATAATTAAGCCATAAATATTTAAACCGCTTTTATAAGATTGGATACCCAGCATAAACTCCTAAAATTTCATTAAATTAGGTAGGTACCTACTATGCAAGTCCCCCTTTGATTCATGTGAATTGTCTAGCATCTAGCCCACCCAATGTCAATCAGCATCACTGCTGAACGAGGCTTAAATGCCTATAAGACTCTCCGTCAACTGGTATGTATGTAGGTCTATGCAGAGGCACATAATGCATGTGACAGTGTGACTGACATGGCCTCATTCAATGAAAATGCTGTGCTTGTCAGTTGTCATTCTGTCAGATACATTCATCTGACGTGGCAGTTCATTAGATTATATTATTCAAAATGTAAACGGGAATTTTTATATAAGTAGCTACATATCTAACTTGGATTAAAAAAAAGTTTCCCAGTAAAATCTCTTATCTGTATTTTATCATTCCTACATTCCTTTGATCACGCCCATAATTTTTATAATCAGAAAACTTTATATCTACGTACCTACCTATCTACCGTATACATACAGCGTTCCTTTTTGCCCATCAAACGAAATTTTTTATCTCTTAAAGATCCTTTTAAGTGCCCATTTAGATTCGTCTCTATATACTCGTGCATCATCATAATCTTATGTTGCATGTAGATGTAGATACATACATAAATATGTAGGTACCTACATATATACCACGGGCAAAGCGGAATACCAAAAACTCTTGTTTTGTCGACTTCCTCTCGCATTCTTTGTATACTTTCCACAACTTTGTAGAGTTTATTTTTGCTTGTTTCGTTTTCTCTACCCAATGTAAACAGGTTTTATAAATTTTATTACGTTTCCCTTGGTTTTATGGCTTTGTGCATTCGCATTTTGCTTGTTCCAGATACAGAATTACAGATACGGATACTGGTTAGTTACCCGTAGCGTAGCCATGCTTATCGATAAATTATAGTTATGTATTTCAAACTGAGTTACCTACCTTTAGATTGCCTGCATCTTGGCTCATAAATCCAAGACTATCCAGATACGATTGCTAGCCAAATTGTATCTATGGAGGAGGTACCTAGTACCTACCTGCCTACGCAATCTAAATTTAATGAAGAAAATCCTTCAGATCAGATACCCAGACCAACCACTCTACTGGTGCTGGCAGAAACCCGGCAGATTAATTATACGAAATCAGCATCATCGGTTCGGTCATAAGCATTTTAGTTTGGCAATGTGAGATACTTTTGTCGAGTTATTCGACAACAAGTCATTAAAAATGTGGGGGGGTTAGCTTAAATAGAATTTGCCGTGCCAGCCGCAGCCATACCGAAACCGAACCGATGCCACTTGTGCTATTTTTGTATACTTTGTAGAGTTTTTGCCTTTGCCTTGCCTCTGTAGAGTTGTGCACCTCTTCTCATGCTTCTCATCCATATGCGGGTTGATTTTCTGCTGTGGTGTTGCCGCATGTCTCCACTATAGTGCTGTGTGTACACTACACCAAACCAATTGTATCTACTCTACACTAGGGTATATTCAGAGTGGTTTTGTATAACTCGCACCGCACAACTGGCTGACGTTGCTATCGGTTGTGTTCATCTGGCAACCGGAGCTGAATTCGAGTTTATGTTCAACTTTGCCCGAAGATTGTTGTTGTGAAAGAGACACCGAGATAAACGCGAGGGTATAGAAGCTAAAATTCACATAGATACATACATATATTTTCGTTTTAGTCTATTGTGCAAATGAGAACAAAAAAAAATAATAACGAAAAAATTGTTTATATCATGCAAATAATCTTGCCGCTAAAGTTCCTCTGTAAAATGTGCGTTTAATTGATTACTTTTACTACCGTGTGAAGAAGTGTGGTGCTTAAAAGAGTGCGGATTATATTAAAAGTTGGTGATTTACTTTGTTTTGTCATCATCGCCAACAGTGACACTGCTTGTTCTGTGAAATTTTTCTCAATCCTCATGAAGCAATGAAAGTATGTATCGCTAATTTAGAAAAGAATTCTTTTCTCTTTTTTTTTTGGTTATCTTCCTAAACAGTGAAAAATAAATTTGAATTACCGCTCTTTATGGTTTTCAATCAATCTGGCAAACTGACAGCTTTAGAAGTAGGTACGATGATAATTACTCATGTGTATTTGAGAGTATTGGTGACAGTTGTCTCCAATTTTGTGTGTGTATCCCTTTCTGTTCTTTATTTGTGTTCAAAGAATGGACCTCGATTGTTTTTAGATTTTAAATGAATATGGATTTAGAGCAAACATACCTAACCAGCTGAATTTAGCCGATGATTTCCATCGGGTGTTTACATACAATTAATGAACGAACGCTGTCAGTGTTTATGTACTGACAAGACAACTACGTATCTGTTAAATGAATAAAGCAACAATTATTATCATTATCACCCTTTAAATTAAGTCGTTAACATTAGTCAGTCACCCATCTTTAAACAGGGTTTGTTTAGGAAATACAACCAAGTTCCCATGTAGGAATGTGATCAGAGTAAAAGTTATTAGCTGTGCATGTATTGCAGTGTAATTTGTAGTTAGAGTTTCAAGAAATGTCAATAACTCTCACGCTAAAACAACGGCACCTGTTAATTTCTTAATACAAAATGGTCGACTGACACTGAATTGTAAACTGAGGGACGAGTTGGAGGATTCCGATCCGACTTGGAGTTCTCTTCTCATCAGTACGTATAGTTTGCCTATGATAGTGACAGTCACACTGGAAAGGTCCTCCTATCAGAACATACTGGTAATCCACTTTTCAATGGTCCTCTCAATATTTTTTTTTAAGGAGATTTGAATTATTTTCTTTAGTTTTTGTCCTAACGGCGGGTAGCCGGTGAAATCAAAAGCCCCGTAATCGTTGAATTGAACATAATATCATTATTTTGTGTAAATCGGCGGTAACAAGCCGAAAATATATTTAACTAGCGGACCCGGCTAACTTCGTCTCGCCCCAATTTATCGCCTTCAGATAAACTCCAGAGTGATAATAAAACACAGATAGTTCAAATTTCAATGTGATTTATTTGAATGGAATCTAAATCCGTAGAGAGCGATGTGATAAACAATGTTTTTCGATTTGTTTTCCGGCGCAAGAACAAACAACGAAGACGGTTTGCCAACACGCGAACAGGCAACGTACAGCTGACCGTGAGAAAAACAGGGAAATTCGAGAATAATCCCACAGACGTCCAACGACTGGCCTTGCGATTTATTGATTGTCATCGCAAAACCCAATCGAACGGGGAACAGAATCCGCTTGAATTGGAATGGAAGATCAGTTGGAATAATTGGAATTCGTGGGATAAGGACTTCCTCTCCTTTGAATTTGCCCTTGATGATCGTCGCTTGAATCAAATTGTTGATCAGTTTCTTGATGGGCAACCGCGTACCGTTGCACAATTTCGGATGATTCAGATTCCGCAACATGATTATGATCGATCCCACCTTCATCGGTATATTATGCGATGGAGTTCTTGGCACATCAAGCGAGTTTGAATGCCCGCAACCCAATTGGATAACCTCACTTTTTACACGCAAACTTATTTTCTGAAAAAATGATCGAATTGATAATTATTGCATTGAATTTCAATTGATCGTAATGCTTGTACCGTTTACGGATGTGATACGCAGTATACGACTATCCGGAGTCAGTGTAATAATACGCATAACTCGAATCAATTGCAGCAAGACAAATAGCACATTTGCTCAATAGAAAATGACAATGCGAAAAGGACACCTTGCGCCATCTATTATTTATGTTGTTAACTACTCCACCCAAAATGCCCACAAAACGTCTTTTATCACAATGAATTTTCCAATTTCCCGATTTTTCTGGAGGGTTTTCCCAAAATGTTCGTTCAGAAGAACCTTCTCCTGGCAAGTACGAACAACTGAAAAAAAAATTTGAGCCAAATCTGTCCAGCCGTTCTCAATTGATGAATTACTATACATTTTTGCCACCATTTTTATATACAGCGCTGTGTTCATGAAAATAGTAGTGCATCTCTCTAAAATAGTCAAAAGTAAATAAATTTTGACCGAAAGTAATGGAATTTTGAAATTTGTATTCTCTTCTTTGCATTCTAAACAATAAGTTTGCATCCTTAAATTTTTCAACGGAAAAAGTACCGTTTCATTTGGTTCAAGTTTTGTGTAGAGCAGCACTACTATTTTCGTGAACGCAACTGTACATACATAGATTAAAAGCAATAACTATCTAATGCTTTCCCTTCATCGCGGGAATTGACTATGCTTAAACCATTTTTTAGAAAACAAAAACAAAATGTTCGGTAGTACCTACCTACCACTGCACATATATGTATGTCAAACCCCATTCAGCCGAAGTCTGTCATATCCAGTCCTGGATTTGTCAATAGGCCGTATAGGCCGCGGCCTAGGGGCCGCAGATTTCAAAAGACGCTCACTCGATTTCAGAGAATAAAAGTCAAACAAGTTCACTGGTTTTCTCAATGTTTTTTATACTAATAGGTTAAATCCCTATAGAAACTCATTCCTATCGAAAATTATCAATCCTAGGTACCTACTGTTATATTGTACATATTTTATCTATATTACTGCTTGAGTGATGGATGATGTGAAGTATCCTCCGGCTCTAGAGATTATTTCAGAGTGAACACCTTTTTGGTCATCCTTGATAGACTGAGGGCTGAAATACAGAGAAGGGATAATGCTTACTTAAGCTTTAAAGAAAAATTTTCATTTTTAACAAAAATTACGGAACTTCCACCGCACCGAGTTACAGAAAAAGCCCAGTCTCTCTTGAAATATTATACCAATGATTTAGAGGACGATTTGGTTCAAGAATGTGTGCATTTTCACAGTTACATTTCCTCTAATAAAACTGCAGAGTGTGCAGTGAAGCCTGGATCAAACTCACTACTCAGTCTCTCAAAGTTTTTAAGGAATCAATCTCTGTCTAATCTCAAATGTTTACCCTAACTTGGATATAGCTCTCCGCATCGCACTTTCCACTCCGGCAACAAATTGGGGAAAGGAGTTTTTTCCTGTCTAAAACGCGTGAAAAATTATCAAAGGTCTTCATTGTCTCAAGAAAAAATTAATTCTTTAGCTCTTCTCTACATATAAGCAGAGATAATGAACACCATAAACTATGATTGTATTATAGATGATTTTGCCCTGCCCGGCCGATGATAACACTTTTACTTGTTAATTATATAAATATAAAAAATATTTGTACGATTTACATATACATATCTATGTATATCTAAAATTTAATGGAGGGAAGGTATACTGAGATAATAATAGAGGGTGCTCCATTATTCACGAAAAATTTTAATTTTGCGCCATTTAATAGTACCTACAGTTATGCCAACGCAAGAAAGATAACAATGTGACAGCTGACAGTTCGGGGTTAGTAAAGATGGAGCGCAATACGAAAGAACAACGCATTTTCATTATTGAGCAATATTTTAAAAATAATGAAGGTTTGTCAGCTGCAGTCCGCCATTTTCGAACAAAATCTTCTTCAGTGATGAAGCTCATTAAAAAGATGCTTAACATAATTTTTAGTAAATTTCTCAAGGATAAAAATTTCATAAAAAAATTAAAATTTATAAAGTCACAATTTTGAGAAAAAAGGCATTTTAAGTAAAAAATTGTAACAACAATTTTCAAAATTTTGAGTTTAAGAAGCCATAACTTTTTTGTAGCTGCCCAGATGTAGCCGAAGTGCTTAAGACTTGTATGCGCTACTAAATTTTCTTTTCAAAATGTACAAAACTATTTTTGTAGCCATAATAGTTTAGAAGTTATAGCGTTTTAAGTGGTAACACCTCCAAATTAGAGGTCACCTACTTTGATGGGATATAACGGGAAATACGATGAAAATAGACCCCCCTCCCATACAATTTTTTTTTTCGGCATAACTTCAGGAATCTTCCCTTAAAGAATTGTCCTTCTTCACTGGGACACCCTGTATAGTGTATATGCCTTTTACCAAGAAGTTATGCACTTTTTTTTTTATCCACACCAACAGTAGTCAGGGCGTTAGGCAGCCCTAAAAGCACACGGATCACCAGCACACGGAGTAAACATAAACTACTGTCGTAAGTCTCTAAAGGATATATCGAATAAATTCCAAAACAAATTTGGTTCCTGCCTGACTATAAAGACATCTCAGGCAATTGTAGAACAGCCCAGCTATAGCCAATAACAAGTAAAAGTGTTATCATCAGCCTGTCCGATGCTTTGATACCCTCCACTGCATAAAAGTCATGCAAAATGTTTGCCATGCCTTATTGGTTTGGTATAGGAGGTACCAGAACTACTTGACCGACATAGACAATTTTCAATACAAACCTGATGACGGTAAAAAAAAGTCCTCTCACAAAATTTCATTCGCCTAGATCGATTCGTGTGGACGCTATCCTGATTTCAACAGACAGACAGACGGACATGACTAAATCGATTCAGAATATGATCGTGATTCAGAATATTATATACTTTATAGGGTCTCCGGTGAATCCTTCTTGGCGTTACAATTGTAATGACAAAGTGAATATACCTTCCTGTGGAGGGTATAAAAACACTAAAGTTGAGCTGTGGAATGTAAGCCAAATAAACCAATACAAAAGCCAATAGAAGATGGTGTGTTGTTATACTTGAAATATCTGTTTATAAGTGTCTTGTAGATAATACTAAATAAGTAAATAAACGTGAAAGAGTAGAAGCAGAGAAAACGTCCTTTTAATTGATAAGTTCTTGCCCTGAACCGGCACTTTCCTAGACAAGATATTGAAACAAAAAAACCCTAGGATTTTCCCGATTTTGTAAATACGTAGGTGTAGTGGGGGCAAAACCGCACATGGGCGCAAAACCGTTTTCGTACTATTTTGTATGAAAAAAAAATTCAATTGGTAATACTTTAAATGGTAACACGTGGCTTATGATATGGCAGTTCATATCTGCCAAGATAAGATAGCTCGGTGAAGACGTCAAAAAATTATGCTCATTTTTGTGCTTTTCTGTCAAAACGTTATCGTTCGTGTGAAAATTAAGTTGAGTTTTTTTAAATATAAAACTTCAAATAATTAATAAATTATTTTTAGCTGTCGGAAGGCGTATATATAAATTTCATAAAAGTGAGTGAAAGCCGGCTCAAATATAATATTTTTCAGAGAAATTTCTACAATTTCATGTAAGGTCCGTGGGGGGCAAAACCGCATAGGGGCAAAACCACCCAGTGCTCGGTATCGAAAAGAGCAAAACAAGTCGTTAAAGTCGGCAAAAGAACTAAGCTGTGGCGTATCAACATAAATATTGCTGAAAGCGAGCATGAGGACATCGCTGATGAAGATTGCAACGGCATCTTCACCCAAAACACTTTTTTCAAAATCGAACCTAACTGTCGGCTGGATTAAATGTACCAAGTGTCCAGGGTGGGCTCATAAAGCTTGTACAGGAGTCGATGAAGATGTCACGTATGTTTGTGACTTCTGCAATTGAATTGCATTTTCCCCTAAAATTCAATAGGGCGGTTTTGCCCCCATGTGGGGGCAGAACCGTTTTTTTGTTGATGTGTTTTAAAAATTATTAAACTTTTTTTAAGTTATATATTTATTTATAATAATGCTCAAAATACCTAAATGAAATATGAGTCTTCCAGAATAAAGATTTTATTTTCGTTAAAAAAGGTTTTTTAGTGGTTTATAAAGTGAACACACACTAAATATGCGGTTTTGCCCCCACTTCCCCTATTCTCAGATTTGTTATTCTTTTGTTATACATAAATACGTTTTACGGCATGTCTGAAGAAAAAGTAAACGTTATCGAAATTTTAATTTTCTTATTCTTTAAGCAGCTTTAAATTTTTAAAATAAATGGTCTAAAAATCAATATTTGCGAAAGTTCAGTAGACCAGAACAAACGTGCCCCACACCCCTTTCAGCTGCATTTCAAGTTTGGCAGCACTCATATTAGAGAAATTCGTAAAATGTCACTCACAAATAAAAAAAACAGCAAAAGAAAAAAATTCTGAAAAGTCACAGAGAAAAACATATCCACAAACACTATACTTATATACGAAAATCAAAATAATTTATAAACATTGAAAATGCAGAGGAAAATAAAATAGACATATTTTTGGAAAAATGCTTTGATTTTTTTTTTTTTTAAATGCATTTTGTGATGTCAGATTTCATTTATGACAGAATCGATAGCACTTTTCGATAACATATATAAAGCAATGATAGTTTGATTGCACAGTTTTTATAACAGTTTTAATCTATAAAGAATTGATTTTGTATAAAATGATTTTGCTAAGCCTATATAGAATAGCCAAAAAACACACCTGTTCAGGACCGACGCGCCCGGCTAAACCAGAAATGGAACACTGTATAATTTGTTTACTATATTATTCTGTATCATCAACTCAATCAGGGAATGTTTTGAAAATATACATATATTATACAGTCCACCAGCTGTCGAAACATGGTCCTTCGAGCCGGATATTGAACCAGTAGAAGAGCCGGTAGGAGTCCTGTCCGGTAGCAGTGATAGGAATATGACCAAGGTGCGGTGGTCATGGAGTGTGAGTATAAGTGTACGCAAACTGCGCATCACTTGCAATGATATTTGCTGCAGTTTTGTTTTTATTAATTTTTACTGGCTTTGGCGTAGCAGTGCTATGCGAAACACGGCGCAATTTCCCGCTGTATTTCTGTGCGATCCTGTGCTGCACTTGAAATGCAATTGGAACAGAGTTCTTTGTTTTTGCATGGCATCGCGCTACGCATAGTGCAATATATAATTGATTTTCTGTGCTATCCTGCGCGCACTTGAAATGCAATTGGAGCTGAAGCTATGCACATAGAGCAATTTACAACTGCGCTAATACGATACTGCGCTACTGGCTGCCAGTGGACTTTGAAGCAGAGACTTCAAGGGGGGAGTGTGTTCAGAACCGACGCGCCCGGCTAAACCAGAAACGGAACACTGTATAATTTGTTTACTATATTATTCTGTATCATCAACTCAATCAGGGAATGTTTTGTTTGTCAGTTCTAATTTGGAAATTGGGCGAGAAATTTATAAGAGGATTTATTGTGAAAATATACATATATTATACAGTCCACCAGCTGTCGAAACAACACCTATAGTTTAAAAAAATTAAGGGACCTTTTATAAGTAGGTAGGTAAAAAAAAAAGAATTAACCTATCTATTTTTAAGGTTTATCCTGGAAGTGACTTGGAGTAAGCCATGTTTGTGTAGCTTACACTTAATATAATACATAACTACAAACATGGCTTACACTAAGCCTCTTTCAGGATAGTATACCTTAAAAATAGATTGGGTAATTTTTTTTTTTTGTTTGCCTTTGCCTTTTAGCGCAGTACATACTTATAAAAGCGTTTTATTATTTTTTTTTAATTATTATTTTATTTTTTATTTTTTAGTGCAGCTTAATATCTACTTACAAAAGGCTTGTTTTTTTACTATTATTTTATTGTATTGCCATCAAAACTGAAGAAGCATGCAAAATTTAAAAGTCCTAAACGCCGTAGTACACGGCATGTAAAAAGCCGCATACCTATGTAGCTCTGACGTCACCAGATAGTGTACATATGTAGCGCAGTGGCTACATACGGGAAAATTGTACTAGTACATCGCATGTAGTTTTTGTCTCAAAATTCATATTTACATACGTAGCCGGTGTGGTCACAATCATAATGATGTGGTTACATATGGAATGGTTACATATATAATATATGGCTAGTACACGGTGTGTAGCACAGCGCGTGGATAACGAATGTAACAATTTCAAATCTATATAATGTGGCTTTCTAGAACACGATATGCAATGTTAACCAAATTTATTACGGACATCCGGTTGACCGTTGGTTATTCGTTTATGATGACGCTAGTCGCAGTTTTATGCCTCTGTGTGCATATAATGTGCACTAATGTTGCTGTTGTTAGTTTGCAGTCTTGCACTAGAAATGGAGGTAGGTATACTCTAATTATTATTTTATTAGTTTGTGTGCATTTAAGTTATCGTGTCGCGTTCGCTGGCAAATAACAAAATCTACAAATTGACTACGAATTCCAAATTAACAAAGGAACAACTTTATTTTCCAACATTTTCCTTTTATACCTAGGTACATTAATTTTTACAATATCTACCTATTTCCACCACTCGACAAACACCCCTATTCCCGTTGCCGTTTGTCGTAAACGACTTGTATTTCATTTCGTTTTTCAATCGGTGTTTTTAACTTGTTTGAAACAAATGAATTGAAATGATGGTGAACTCATACATATGTAGAAAAGGAAATAAAATTGGTAAACAAAAGTTTAAAAAAATCTGAACATAGTTTTACAACGACAGGAAACATGAGTCGTATATGACAAACGCCAATGGGAATAGGGTGAATCGTGAATATGTAGCGTATTGTATGTGCTAGGGTAGTACACGGAATGTCGAAAAGCCGCATATGCTAAAATCTTCCCTTAAATGGGCAGTGGAAGTCAAAATCCAAAAATTCCTTCTAAATATTGCCATTGAAAAATGGCGCCTTAGGTAGGTATTCAAATTATAATTTATATGGAAAGAAATATCCATTAAAATATAATATCCCGGAAGTTAACCACCCGTAAATGGGTGTTCCCATAATATCTTAAAATCTCACACAGATAAGGCAAAAGGGAACATCTAGGCTATTCTACATCAAAAGCACTATTCATTATTTTTGTAAACTTTTATAAGTAGGTATGTAGGTATGCACATAAAAAAACTTGCATAATTCTTCTTAAATTAAAATTTTTTTAAATTTTATATTTCCAAAGAAATCGCTAAAATTAGCATTACTTACTTACGTTAAAAAATTTTTGTTTGCTTGTGTTAGCCACAATAATACTGTATTGCACGAAAATACTTCGATTTGACACCCTTTAAATGTTACCTACCTCCATACATAATAAGTTATATTTATAATTATATACATACATGTATTATACATTATGAGCAATTCGCTAGATTAAACGACAATATGACATGACAATACATATTTGGCACGTAAACATGTTTACCAAATCCATATTCAGCCACAGTCTGCACATAAGTATAGCAAGCGCAGGACTAAAAGTCAAATGTAGTAAATATGTTTACCATATCTAGGCACATGCACATAACTGAACTATACGGCAAATGTAGTAAACATGTTTTTTTTAAATAAAATAAATGCTAGAAGGTGAAGCTCCAAACAGCAAGTGCAGCTGTGGTAAACATGTTTACCAAATTCACGCACTGCCTGCAATTGAACGAGTATAATGGCCAAGCCACAATGGCGCTTTGCGGCGTGCGTGCGTTGACAGATAGAGTAGAACCAATGCTTTCATATGGTACAAGCCAGAATGCGGCTTCAGGCTTCGGGTCGCGTTGTGATCGTAAATATCGTAAAGTTTAACGCGGCGCCCAAGTAGAGCAACTTTCTACTTTCAGTGGCGTTGGACGGTTTTGACGTTTCCTTTCGGTTTGGTTTGTTCGATTTGATAATATTTAAAGTGTTAGAGCATATGCCGTTCATTGTTGGAGTTGCATGGATTCACTTAGGTATATACGTACCTATACTCGTTTTTAGTATCCTATGAGGTTTTTTCAATACAAATTAATTATTTTACTGTGTGGAAATGACGAATATTATTTTTGTTGTAATGCTACTAGTGATTTCTTTAGATTGTTGATAAAAAAAATATGTGCTCAAATGTTATGTACACGCTTTTGATATTTCAATTTTGTCTGAAACTACTCTATTCTTCATACAATTTATTAACGAGATAAACATTTTTGTACAGTAAGTACAACAAGTATATCAGCATAGAAAGAGGAAAGAGACAAACAACAAGTTGTTTACAATAATTAATTAACTTCTCTTGTTGGGCTATTGTGACCTATGTGTGTCTGTTACCTTTTCACGACTAAAACTCTAAACCAACCCTAATGTTATTTGGCAAAAGGATAGTCTGGCCTGGGATCTGAGGAAGGACATATGCGACTTTTTATACTAAATATTTACGAGGAAACAGAGTGGATAAAGGTGTGTGACAATAAGAAAAGGGGATATAGAATTTAGAGAAATTGATGTGCATTGGCAGAATAAGGGGCTTCGCGAAATGTGGGCGTAATTGGAAAACGGGGCGTGGTTTATCCCATACAACGAAGTTACATGCATAGTTTAAAAGAATATGGGCCTTACCAATCATTTTTAACCTTCAACTTAAATATTTTGATTGATCATTGTCAAATGAGATAATTTTTTTATGTAAATGTTCACCATTGTGACTTCGAAGAAGTTAGACACTAAAAATGATTATTATATTAGTAACGCGCTATATTTTGACATTTACGCTATTTCACAAGTCAGTCATTGAGTCCCAACAGCATTGACAAGGTGAACACTCAAATCGGTCATTTGTAGTGACATTCAAGTCGTGTTTTTGTACTGAATTTTTACTATTTCAACACATTTACGAGTGTGTGCCGATCCAGTTTTTACTTATCAAAAGTCATCGGAGTGATAGTTGACATTTCAACAATTGCGCAAAAATTAAAAAAAAAAAAACATCTTGTTGGATGACACAATTATGTACATTCGCTCCATGCGTTATATGGATTTAGATACTACCCAAAAATGTTAACTACATAGGTAAGGTTAATTTAATTTTTTAATTTAATTATTTAATTTGTAATTGTTTCCCGTTTTCCGCAATTAGGTATTTTTTCTTTTAAGCAATGATTAATAATATCAGATCAAAGGCCATTATTTTGTCATATTATTTAGAAAGCCTTTGTTGACTATTATTTTTTAATTGGTTAAATAAAGTGTAAATAATCAACGATGTCCAAAAAATAATTAAGGCCCGACCAACGTGAGTAATTTCGCAGCGTTAATTGACATATAATGTCACGTGGCTTACATATGGTTTCATTTACGCGTAAAAATGGAAACAAAATTTATCAATTCACAATGGCCAAATCAAATTACATAGCATTTATGTAGGTAATGATACCAAATCTACTGAATTTTCCAGTACTATACTGAATTCGAGGTCCAGATATTTGTTAAATTTCTAAATTTCTTGGTTTTATACTGGAAGCATAAAACAATGATTGCTTATTTGTAGACATAATTTATCTCAACCTCTGCTCTAGTTAAGTAGATATTGTATATACCTAACCTACACATACAGTATAATTTACTTATCGGTTTTTCCAACTCGGTCGTACATACCTACCTATTTCAAAGATATTTAAAGGGAATTATGTAAGAATATGGGTTAGAAAAGGGTACATATCCCCTCACCCCACGTTCTTTCCGGTTGCATATATGTATTACACAGTATAGGCATTTTTGGGCGGTATGTGGGGTATAATAATTGTAAGAGCTGCGTAAAAATAGTCTTCATCACATTTGTGGATTTGTCAGTTAGAAAATATATGTTCTGTCCCTTAAATAGAGCTTCAGTTTTAGTCTGCTATACTATGATCTGTAGATACTGATATGCCAGCGCTTCACTTACAAATTGATGACCTGTTTTCTCTAATAGGGTGTAAAACCTTCTCTTAACAGATACTGAATACTCATTGGGAATAACAGATAGATTGTATCAGATGCTATATACTTTTTCCTATTCTTATATGCAAATTGTGGTTTCTGTTTAAATCATAGACTATTTTGACACTGACAGCTGTTTCCCGCTCGAATTCTTGTATCAACCTCCGCGGAACGAAAAGAGTCTCTTTACGCTTGAAAAACGCTGGGTAATATTGAAAACTTATTTCTAAAGTGAGTGCTGTGTAGCCCAAACAGTGGGTTTTTTGAATAGAAGTTATGCCGAAATGAAGCTCCCACCGCCCCTGCTGTATGCAAGTTTGTGCAAAAAGTTCGTGAGACTGGTATGCTAGTGGAGAACACTCATGGTCCCCGTCATCGTCCATTGCCAATGCATCCAAAGAGAGTGGTGACAGTTTGGTGCGGATTGTGGAGTGGTGGCATCATTGGACCATTTTTCTTCGAAAATGAGGCTGGGAAAAACGTGTCGGTCAACGCTGAGCGTTACAGAGCCATGTTAACCGACTCTTTTTTTTACTGAAATTGAAAACATGAATTTGGGCGACCTCTGGTTCATGCAAGATGGCGCGCCGTGCCACACAGCCCATGCCACAATATATCTTTTGCACACCAAATTTCCAAATCGTGTTATCAGCCGTCTTGGCGATGTCAATTGGCCGCCTCGGAGCTGCGATTTGACCACTTTCGATTTTTTTTTTGTGTGGAACCGTGAAGAACCGATGTTATGTCAACAATCCGGAAACGATTCAAGCACTTAAGGCCAATATTTTAATTGTCATGACTCGTACAACAAGGGAGTGGCTTTAGAGTGTAGAGTCGACTTGCAAGGGTAACACATTATACAAGTTTTATGCGGTAATTTATGTATTGGCAGCTACTGTAAAATTAAAACTTTGTAAAGCTAAAGTGGATATCAAATCTCATGAAGATCAATAGAAATGGAGAAAACCCAACACATTTCGAAGATGTATCCGCAAATGACCCTTTATTCCATGTGTAAAAATTCTTCTTATTATATAAAACGAGGACCATGAAACTGTAAACACTTGCGTGCATGATGGAGAGCACTTCAGTGATAGACAAGAAAATATCAAAATGTGAGGAGTTAAGAGTTCTGGAGTAGGAACCGAACACCCTATCCTTCTTAATAAAATATAGGTAACGATCATTGCCCTTTCTTGTTAGCAGTTTCTTGATGATTGCGATACCAGAATTATTGTTACGAGGTTGTAGAAAATACCAACAAAAATATTGTATATCACTCATGGTTGTTTAAATTTTCTGGAATTCGTATTAAGAAACTATATCTCCTTGTTTCTTTTTAAACTACATGTTATTCAAACACAGGCAACTTTTTTGTGCGCAAATAAAATTAAACATACCTACACATGATTTGAATATATCTCCGCGGTACGAAATAATTCGCTTTGGGCTTGAAGAAGAATTCTAAATATCATTATATTTATTTCCAAAGCGGATGCTGTGTTGCCGTGAATTTTGAAAATTTCATTATAGAAATAGTTCTTCAATCGATCCTACCCTACGCAAGTTTGCGAAGAAAGTTTGAAAAGCATGGCATGGTAGGTATATGCTAATTGCTAATTGACGATATAAGTTATTCTCATGTCTGCCATGTGCACTTGGCAAAAAAATGTATCCTCATTGTGTGACGTGTTTGGTGAGCGGGCCTAATTAATTCTGTAATCAGCCGTTTTGTTTCTGCTTATTAGCCTTTGCAAATCTGCGATTTGACACAGTAGTATTTTTTTTTTAACACCATTGAAGATCGGGCGCAGTAGCGCAGTGGCTAGTGTGCTGGACTACTGTGCGAGGATCCCCGGAAAAACACAAATTACATCTTAAGGTTTTTTCTATACTGCGCCACCTCTCGCGAACGTCTGACAAACATCCGAGAGTATGACTGTCCTGAAAAAGCTTCTCAATTCAGCCGTTCGGAATTGTAGGTCCCTTCCCAAAAATAGAAACTCACACAAACGAATGGTTGCGAGAAGCTAGGCCTAGGGTGTCACCCGCATGTTGCGCCACCTATTTATTTATTGAAGATCTGTGTGATGCCAACAATGATGTCCCCTACATACCAACCTTTCAATGATTTTGTCAAAGAACAACATCAAAAACTGTATCTATGGCCACAGTTGTGTGGAGGACCCTCAACATTTTTATTATACATTCACATAAACCACAAATTCGAATCAATTCGTCACATTTGGTGTCTTGTCTATGTCTATCCATTAAAAGAGTCGCGGGTGTAGGATGCTTTAGTGAATTTGCCACAGCTATCGATCTTCCACCACTGACTCTTAGCTATAACCTATAAGCAATCCCCATACTGGAATCGGGCGTAGAGAAGAAGTTTCAGACGTGATGGTTAGCCATCTCAGCCTAGGCGTACATAATTGAGAACAACTGCCAGATGGTGCACAGCATATTCCATAGAACGTCTTCGAATCCAAGTTTGTGTTTAACATGACCAAACTACCCATCGAATACTTCGTTCGGAGACATTTATTGACATTGAGTAGATACATTACGATCACGAATACTCATCAGTTGTAAAATCAGCTTGTCCAGGAATGCGTTGCTATACCTTTATCCACTAGCAAATGCCATTTTGAAGCCCTTAACCAGACAAAGGCAATACTATTTTATAGTTACGCTCACGAAATTTATGTATATGTATTTAGGACGACAAATCCAAATATCGCTTCAATTAAATACTTCCCATGCTGTTCACTTTAAATATTTAACATGCTGAGTTAAAATAACCCAAACAATTTCCGATACCTAAAACGGCGACCACAGTAAATCGTATCATTTGAGAATCCACAACGTTTGGAAACACGAAAACAGCTAGTGACTACAGTTATCTATCAGACTTCCAAAACTGTTCTTATTTCCTACAGATCCATATATAAGATGCCATAATGGACCAAAAGGTATTACATAGCTCGTTAAACTTTAATATCATCATAAAATGGCAAGGATATATTTTACAAAGACCATAATAATTTAGCTGGAAACACAATTCCTAAAAAAAAAAACTATTTCTAAGTTATTGACATGAGAAGCTATAAGAAGGAACGAAAACGTAAAAGCGGAGTGCACTGTTTTTCATTTTTATTTTTTTCATCGAAGCTGTAGGTACTGAAACAGACCCTTGCCACTGACATAACTTCGAAATGTTTCTTTTTACGATATATACGTTCCCCCGTATAATTTTATAGTTTTTGGAGAATTTTTGTCAGCATCTTACCATTTTTACGATCAAGTTAATGATTGTACGAGATAATACTCAAAAGCAGCACTTTGGTCAAAATGTATGCAAACTTGATATATTTGGGGAAGAAAACTGCTTCAAACTTTCGGACTGATTGCTCCGGACTGACTAATTGTTTGTCTATTACATATGGGGAATGAATATTTATGAATAAATATTTCTATTTCGTATGTCTAAATTATAGACCTCTTTATCGACTTTAAGCTCGCCTATGATAGCCTATGTAGGAATGAATACAAAGCCATGTCAATCTCTGCCAAGCTCGTCCGTCTGTCCAAGATGACGATGGAAAAATCTCACTGCTTCGTCAAAGTGGGAAAGAACACCACGGAACCCTTTGACGATAAAAAAGGTTTAAGACAAAGCGACGCGCTATCGTCTTACTTCTTATCATTCTTGAAGCAATTGTACGGAACTCACAAGAAAACATCAGAGGTAGGTTAGGTATACATTTTTCCAGAAGTCCGTTCAACTGCTGGCATATCTACGCTGATGATATCGGGAGAACTCAGCTAGTTGTCAGTGGCACGTTCGCAAGTATTTAAGCGCAGGCAAAACGTCACAGTCGACGGATTTAACTTCGAAGTAGTTCAAGGCTTTGTCTACCTATAGGCTCTACAATTACCTCACAAAACGACATCAGCGTAGAACGCACGCTTTGAGATAAAGTTTCTTCGAGCGATTTACGGTCCAGTTTGTATCGACGGAGTGGAAAGCAGGAGAATCAACGATGTACTTTACGGGATATATTTAGCGACGTTGACCTAGTCAAAAATCTCAAAATAAACCGACTGCATATGTCTGGGTCTCGTAGAGCGTATGGGCAACAGCGCATCAGCCCTTGAGTCTTTGAGTCCACCACTGAGGGACAACGAATCAGAGGAAGACTTCTCTGCGTAACTAGAGGCAAATTTTCTTAAAAACGCATTCGACTTACATACAAAATAATGATTTATCAAATTAATTGACAGATCAAAGCGTTTTCTGCTTTCGTTGTTCATACTCTGCTATGACTCTCCGTTTAAGAAGATTTGAAAGACAAATGATACCTTCATGAGATCGATGAAAGTAGGTTCACAGATCAAAAATGCTCTAATGCATGTTCTTTCAATAAGTCATATGGATATGACATATGAGTTCTGCGTGATTATCTTCATATTATGTAAAGTGGCCTTCAAACTTCTTTCACTCATGGCCATAGCCTCATAAGTTTTGGATGAACCTAGACTACGTTTAGACAACACGAAAATTAAAATTCGTATCATCTATGTCCAATTTTATATTCGAAGGCAATGAATCGCTGAACAAATTATAATTTTATCAATTTATTCAGGCAATATACGACCAAAAACAGACTGGCATATTCACATTCACGAAATATTGATTTCTTCCATTCTATATAATTTTTTGTAGAGGGTTGAATCCGAAACTGAAGTTTTATAACAAAGTTTCGTGACAGTTGAACAAAATGCAAAAAAAAAGGTAAAAATCTTTTGCTTTTAACTCGAAAACATTTTCGTATAAGATAGGTAGATAGATATTTTGTGGGGTGGAGGTAGTATGGTGATGGTGAATCTCAAATCACAGTGGCCGCAAGTGGGATGTCATCCATTTACAGCACGTACCTATAATATCCCAGTTCGTTAAGAGTTCGGCCGGCTCCATGAATTATAGCGCGTGAATTTAGACCAATTTCAGACTACATGAATTAGGACCACATACCTGTTGTTTTAGCATACCTAATGAAACTAGACCGCGAGGCCTAAGTGCAATTTTCTAATTATATGAATTTTTTCATTTGTAGTCCACAGAATGGGCTACGGGTCTTGGGAATGGGCTTTTCTGGCTATTTCGTCGGGTTTTATATTGCTTTCGTATCTATCTACTGTGTTCTGATACCTAAATAAGATGAACTCTGTGAAGGAGTTCAAGGCAGTTATTTTACAGAACAATATAGGTTTTTTTGAAACATACTACGCTAACATTTGACTGAAAAAATTGCCGGTTTTGCAAGTTATTGGAAAAAGAAAGTACATATTTTATAATGTTGATAAAGTAAATGTTGCTGTTTTAATTAAATCGCAAGCTGTCAGACTCGCAATTTAAAATCGGAAATTGATTTTTTAAAGAATATACTGAATATCTAGGTATAGCATGTGGGAAAGTGGTAGTATATGGTAACATTTTATTGACTCAAAAAAAATTGGGTGTGAGAATGAGAAATGTCAAAAAATATTGATTTATATATTTGATTGATGAGTAAAAAAATCAGATATATAATATCAAGGACACAGCGGCCAATTGTGTCCGTAACACATGGGCATGGTATGATATTATATTATTCCGAGCCATGTTCATGCCAATGAAAGGCGGTACGAATTTTTTGTTGCTTCTATTAGTTTGACACCTCTCCGTATTGTTCTGTATTCTCTTGCTGTGTGTCTATCTTCCTCATCACTTGATTTATCATTCGAAAAAATTAAAACAAACATTTTAGAAAGTTGTTTTTTAACTTTGAACTCTGATTAAAAAAATGACACGAAGTAAATTTTTGTTTGTATCTAATATCGTTACAATAGTTAAACTTGAAATGCCAATAAACACTTTTGACATATCGCGTCATCCAGCTGTCCAGATATAGTAAACTAGTGTCTTAAACTTCCCCTTTTTGGTTTTTGTGTAATTAACTAATAATATTTATTTTTTTTATTTTCAGTACTCAGAAATGGAATTTGAAAATGAGAATACTTTTGATGAATTTACAAATACCATTGACAGATTGGATTTAGAGAAAGACAAAGGTAACATTAAACATTTAAAATTATTTCTTTCTTAAAATTATTTCTTGTGAAAAGCTAGGCCTGAGTTGGCTCTGTTGCGCCATCTACTTATTTATATCATCTAACAATAAAATCATGTACACGTACACCAAAGCAGCAAAAGAAGACGCTGATTTCAGGGAACGATACCTCATGGGAAAACTATACCAACCAAGTAGTATCACAACCGGACTGTAAACTATCAAGCACTTAATTGAAGTAATTGTGATTACCTTACCTGACAACCTGTTCTCCAGTGAAGATCATTTGAAGAGGGTACACAGTACACAAAATTTTAAGTGCATTTTCAAAGAAGATAAATACGAGTAATATCGGGATTCCGAGATATACAGTCTAAATATTTTTCCTGCGGCTCTGGACATTAGCTATCTGAAAAAGCTAAATGAATGACAACAATCTTTAAATTTGTCAAACTCTCAATTGCGACTTTTTTCGTATTAAACTAGCTGACCTTTCAAAATTAAAGGTGAAAGTTAAACAGCTTGAATTGGTCTCGAATTCTCGATATTATATCAGTTCGCACGTACCACCACGAAATATTTCAGTGTTTTTTTTTTTAATGAGATCCTACAACGATCTCAAGCTTAAACACCCCATCCAAATGGTCGCAGACAAGTTGCGATTTTACGATGAACATTAAAATATCCTGGCCATGGTATGGTAGTGTCATCACTGTGAGGCATGACTGTCAGCTTTTGTCACTGCTGGGACCTCCGCTCGGAAAAGACTGCTGTGATTAGGGAGTCTGGTCACGCTGGGAAAGTTGAGCGCTTCCGAGAAAATGTCCGCGTCTATGCCTATTGTCTATATCCATCTTCGAACCATCTGTATAGATGGATAAGCATTTAGTTTTTAATAGATTTACTATTTCCCATTTCTCTTTACTTCGAGAGATGGAGGAGAAAGGCCTATTAAAATTGAGGTGGCAGAAATTCCTTAGAATTTGGGCATGACGGTTTGGACTTGTCCCACTGACAACTGACTGAATCTGACAGCACTTTTTGCCGCAGATTCTTGCATATTTATGTACAAATATATTGGCAGCAACGACAGTTTTCAGCCTGGCTGTGGGAGTTGTTTTCATGACCACCGTTGTGCCGATATAATATCAGCCTTTGTATTTATGCCATTAAGTTGAGTATGGTTGCTTTACTGGCGTCTTGTCACCAGACATCCAGGGAATGATTTTGAGTTGATTATAGGTACCAGTTTATTTATTAAATCAAATTAAAATTTGTACAAACTATTCGACGCCGTTTTTTCGTCTTGTATTTCAAGGTTTAGTTATTTTTTCTTTATTCTGACATTTATTCGCTATGAAAATTAATAACTCGCAAGGACAATTGCTGGATGTTTGTGGCATCAATCTTTAATTCGCATGTTTTTCACATGGTCAATTGTATGTGGCGTGCTCACGTGTCGACATTCGGCAAACCTCCCGCTTTGTACGTGTACCCGAATTACCGAATTACATGAAGCAGCATGTGCATTGTGCATGTGCATACTCGGAATTGTTATTTTCATTACATTAACGAATTTGGACGGAAAGAAGTTCGCCGGGTCAGTATTTACCGGATTTTAAATGGGATCAATCTCTATCCAACTGCGTGAAACAGGGTACAAAGTTCGATGCAGATGCTGGTCCCATATAAGATGGGATTTCACGTGTCATTTAATTGACAAAGTTTGACAGTTCTTTTCATTGAGCCACAGCACTGGCAATTAATTTCCACTTACATTTTGTCAAATTATTGGCTAAAAATCGTTTGTCAGTTCACTGACAATTAAATTTAGCCAAATGTCTTTGTCAGTTCGCTAAAAGCTATTTCAACTATAGCGCTCTCAATTTTGAATTGTTGTGGCGTCAAATCAAATGAACAAGTTTTAAAAATGATATGAATAGCTTTGGCTTCTTGTGTTTTATTGGTCGAATCTGAGTTGGAGGGAGAGAGACAGAGGCAGAAGACGAAGAAAGCCAAACATTTTCAGGCGCAAAATGCGTATGAAATAAAAACAACTGATTTCGAATTTATTTTGCAAAGGGGAAACCATTATTCATAACAAAAAAATCACATTCATTCGAAAAGGGGTGGCACTTGCCAAAAGATTGGCCTACCTTGTTAATCAAAACGTGTCTTTTTCTTTGACAAACAATTGAACATGATGCCAATTAATTTTCACTATCAAATAATTGGCAACTCAGCTACTTCCACTTGTCCAGTTAATTCTTTGTCAGTTATTGACAAGCGCTGTTAGTCAATTCAATGCCAAGCAGTATTTCGTTATTTTCACTTGACAATTTTGTAATTGGCATAAGAATACGTCAATTGTCAATTTCAAAACGACAAGTGGAAACCTAGCATTACTTCTAAATTAAAATTAAATAAATATATAGGTATGCGTTTGCCAAGTAGTCCCCGGTTTGTCTTTATTTATTAGTGAATTCTGAGCCCCTTTTAAAAAATTAAATTCGGAAGAGAATTGCGATTTTGTTGTGGGGTTTTTTTAAGTTCCGCGTTTATTTCAAGAGCTTAAGGAGCCCACAAGACCTGAAGGCCAACATTCGGACAGAAATAGTTAAGGTCATGACAAACGCTTATTCAATAAGCAATGGGGGGCTTCACCCTCATGAATTGATTTTCAGAATTGTGTAAAGCAGAACTTTCGATATGTACCTACATATAAAATTAAAAATACTGGGTCACAAAATGGGTTACTTTACATACTTTCCAATACTTTATAGTAACAAATATAGATTTAAAACCTACACTATTGTTACTAGTGTTCTTTTGTAATCGTTAGTGAATTGTTATTCAATATTGTGTTTTTTATTTATTTCAGACTTACCGGCACTCACCTGTGTTGATCTGTTTCCGGATCCGCCACACATGATTGCTCCACCAGATCAAACTCAGCAGGATGACAGCTTGGCCGACGAAGACGATTTTGTTGGATTTAAACTGTCTGAAACCAAAATCGAAGAGAACGCTAAGCCTGAAAGCTTAAACGATGATTCAAGTTCACTCTCCCATTCATTCAAGATTGACACCAAATTAGTGAGATCAAAAACTTACATTGTTCCTCAAACAGACGCTGCAAATAATCATGTAAATCAATGCCCTTCAAGTAACCAATTGAAAATTGCTTCAATCACTACTGTTTCCATTGGCGGTAGTCCACCAGTCTCGCCAGCTTCGTATTTCTCATCCGCCGAAAGCGTAGCTTCCTCAGCATCCTCATCGAAAAAGTCCAAGAAGCGGTATTGTCGCGAATGTGATATCTATTTTCGAAAAACACGAGAGTTGCATCAACATCTCAAGACACACATACGAATGCCTGACATTCGAGTGGAGCGACTTAGCGACGACAATGAAAAAGTCAAGGAATACCTAAGTTCGCTTAGTGCCAAAACAAGCCCAACGCATGGCAGTCTAAAGCTGAAGTTGAAACTTCTTGGTTCGCAAAATTTCGAAGTAGTTTCCAGTGAAAGTGAGGAAAAACCAGTCGAGGAGCCGGAACAGGCTCGTATACGAGTTTTGAAGGCAGCAGACATAAGATGTAAGCCAGAACTTGACGAGAACGTGCCCCTCGATCCGTATTCCCAAGACATGTGTCCGAAGCTTCCAAATGCAATTATACCCCCTGAGAACAGATATTTCGAGTGTCCAACGTTCGACGGGCTTGATAATTTCTCCGATGAGATGCTGAACACAGGGGAAGCCACAGAGGATCTGTTAAAGAAATTACTGGAAAACAACAAGGAACCACCGTCGTTTCAAAGAGAACCAGACTGGTCGGCGAATGCAAACGAGTTCATATCCATAGACAGTCTGGCACCACGGTGTAACGTATGTCATATGAATTTCTCCCACCCGAAGTACTTGTATGAGCACAAGCAAATTACCGGTCATGATTTTCCGAGCAGAATGGGACCCATTCCTACGTCACAACCCAACTATGGACATCCGCCGCAGAACAGTTTCATGCAAGCGCCTCAAAACATGCCTCCGCTGTATCAAATGGCACAAATGCGAGGAAACTTTCCTCCTTACGGACCGAGAATGAATTCAAGGCCGATCCTGCATCAATATCACCAGCAACAGCAACAACCATCTCCTCCGCCAGGATTTCATCCGTCACAGTGTATGATAACACGCACTCCACCGCCGCTATACAGGGTCAATGGAAATCCAGCAAACTTCCCGCCACAGAACCGATTCCTCGAGAAGCGGAATATGGAAATGTTCGGACCTGGTCATTTCATAGGGCAACCCCAACAAATGAATGATATGATGCGCCAGCCTATATTTCTAAAGTCACGCTTGCAAAAGGCAATTCGAGGGCGATCACAGGGGCCTGCGAATGAAATGCCCACATCGCCTGGTGTTCTTACTCAGCAAACTGCCATACGGCCAAGATTCCTTGGACCAAATCACCAAATGCCTGGTCAGATGCAGTTTCAAAGAACTCCCGCACAAAGCCCACCCAAACTGGGTGAGCCACCGCTCAAAAAAATCAAAACCGAACCGGGACAGAACCAGTTCTCTGCGCCTTCACCGAATGGCATTAGTTCTCCTGGAATTAGAAACTCTCCTGGAATTCGAAACTCACCTGGAATTCGAAATTCGCCTGGAATTCCCATCATCCAAAGCGTGCACAGCGGAGTCAACGCAAACTTCCCCCACATGGGTAACAAGCCTAAAGGGCCTTCTCCTGGTGTTGGCGATCAAGCTAACCCAACGCCAAAGGGTGTGGTTAAAAATCCAAAAGACGTCGCCAACATGCTCGCTAACAGAGGTATCACAGTAACCCACAAGGGAAAAACTTCTTTTGTATCGCTGGCAAACAAAGGCGGTAACGCAGCAAACGCCTCCGCTCAAGAGGCTGTGCAGAAACTTCAAGCGAACAACTCAGTAAGCATTATTTCTAAGAAGAAACCTTCCGAGATCCACATTACAAAGCTGCCCCCTCCGAACTCCCTAGAAGGTGGTAACCGTATAACAACGAAATTTCTGTCTTGTCCCGTAATCACATGTAAAGAAAAGTTCCTCACCACCGAAGGTGTAAATAGACACGCTTTCCGATGGCATGGCATACCGATGCCCAATCCAGATCGACTGCAGAAACGCATAATCCGATGTAGGCTTTGCCATCACATCTGCTCGTCTCAGGACACTTTGCAAGAACATATTCGTCGGGAGCATGAACCGAGTATTAATGAGATCGGAATACCCATAGTAGACTTGCGAAACGATGAAGTTAAAAGGAAACTCGCCGGCTTGGGTATCTTCAACTATGTACCACTCACGGCAGCAGGAGCGAGCACAAGTTCGTTGGCGTTTCCCGTGGTGTCTGTTCAAGGAGCTGCGAATCCTAGTATTTGTAATCTTTTAGGATTGGGAGCAAGTTCAGTACTTTCGCTTGGGCCTGTCAAATCAATAACAATAAGAAAGCAAAGTAATACTAATGAAAATAAATAAACAAAATACTCGTAATTAGTTTTAGCAATAATTACTGTAAGTTTTTCTATTTATAAAAATAAAATGTTAGAGACAAGTTAAGTAATGTCGATTTTCTTTGGGCTTTTACCGTTTTGCTCTCAATCTCAGATTTTTCCTGCCCCAATCGAACATGAAATGAGATCAATTTTTTTTGCATTTGTGTTGGTGTGTGATTTGACAGTCAGCTGTTTTTAAATTCCAATTTGTGTTTATCAAATTGGATTGTTATTTGCTAGTTTTTTACTTGTACTTGTACAAAACTACTTATTTGTTTTGTTTTGAATTAGAACTTCGTCCTTCCCCATGAAAACAACCCCATTGGCATTTTCTACGACGGTCCATTAATATCCATTTTCAATTTTCAAATTTATTCCACAATAGGTAGGAGAGACTGGGGCACATTGAACCCTTTTTGCTTTGAGGTTTCATAAAATCCTATTTGTTTAATTTATTAGACTGTAAAGTATTCTCACTTTAAGAAATGCAAATAAACTTAAATTTGGACATATAACTACGTAAATTTAGTAAGGGCGTATAATTTATTTAAAAACGAAATAGGTCCTTATGTTCAAAGGTACCCCCCATGTGGGCAGTTTTGAACTAGGCTGGGCACTTTTGAACGGCAGTAGGTAGGTACCTTATTTGTAATTGCTTTTAGAAGCTAATAAGTTACTAGGTACAAGGTTTGTATTTTTTTAATAAAATAAATTAACTTTATTATTTTAATCAAGAAAATAAAAACGACTTAGCAAAAGCAAACTGAAATTTTGAAATTATTGAAATATTTTACAAATGACTGAAGAAACTTTATAAAAACAAAAATGAGTTATTTTATTAACCGAACAGAAATTTTGAAAAAATGAAGACAAAAATTATCAATGGAGCGTTAATTGGTGGTGGTAGCTAGCTTTTAGTTCAATGCCACTTACAGACCCCTTGTTCAAATGTGCCGCGACTGTTTTGTTCAAACCTGCCCCAATAAGTCAAGCGACAGAAAAATGTGTGCAAATATTTATATTTTTCATATTTGTCAAAAAACGTACCTTTATACGTTTTCAAATGAAGTTGCGCCTTAAAAATATCACGTTCAAGTGTGCCCCAGTCTCCCCTAACAATAACTACCTAACCTCAAAGTTTGACAAATGTCACTTGTTTTGGTATTGGTGAAAGTACGTGCGAATCTCTCTTTCGAATCGAGATTCGCAAAAGTAATCTGAATCTTAAAAAAAGTGCTTTTTTTTGCCCAAAGAAAATTGATTTTGACAGACAGCTGATTTCTAGAGAAGAAAAACTGCTCTGAATCTTAAAAAAAGTGTTTTTTTTTGCCCAAAGAAAATCGACATAAGAGTTTTGCGTGTTTTGTCAGAATGGCTGTGGTAAGCAGATCGATCTGCGATCCCAATGCTATGAAGTATTTCGTTTTGCTTTGGTTTCAAAACCTACTGCAAAAGGTCTCTCAAGATACATTGCATACATGACGTTGACGTTCATTCGGTACATGCAAACTGTACAAATCATTTTTCACTATTCAAACATTCAAGTTCTTGGTAACCCCAATTTTAAGACACTGGGTTGAAGGTTTTCTTTCAGATGTTTAGATAGATAAGATCACCAAGCCGTGTACCTAGGTACGCTTTTTCTCAGTTTTATTTTTTCGGTCACCATCGAAAGTTTCGAAATTACCTACTTTTGTTACTAAATAAAACAATTTTCCAAAATAAATGTCTGGCATTTTTAAATTGTTTTGCAAAATCCTCCTCCTCCAGCTGGAAACTGTCGACCGGTTTAATGTGGTTTTTCATTGGTACAAAAAATCAATCTGTTTTTTTTTATCTAGATTACTTTTCATTGCGTAAAAAAAATTAATCTTTTTTTTGGATCCGGATCACTTTTTGCAGATCTCGATATTTTTCGAGATTTACGCATATTCTCACTAATACCGATAGATATACCCTGCACAGCTTTTTACGTCATTCAGAATTTGTTTTCAAAACAAAATTACGAAAAGCCTCTTGAAAAGCAATTATTCAGAGCAAAAACGTAAATAATGGACATGGCCTTAATTTTGGTTCAGTTACTATCATCTTCGTCTTCTTCTTCCTCGTCATCTTTTTTTGAAATTGGAGTTAACTTAAATCAGTTTTTATTCATACGAAGCTCATGTCGAACAACAAAACTGCTTCTGGCAGAAGAGTATTTCTTACGCCAATGGAACGGTTTTAGAAGTGATTTTCTTGATTCCGGACGCTTCTTTTTGTCCATTGGAAAACAACATTAATAATTGCTTCATTGCTGACATTTATTCTGAATATAGGACCATGCACATGAGAGCGACCAATGGTCGCCGACCTTCTAGCTAGGAACGAACGAATATTCGCAAGTTTTGACAGTCCACTTGAACACTTTTCTAGGTCGCGGCCAGTGCTGCCAGATGTTTTCACCAGAAATCGTAATTACTAGCTTTCAAAATCGTGGAAATACGATTTTGTTGGAAATAAAAAAAAAAAAAACAAAACAAAAACACAGAAGAACGTTATTATACTTCATTTGGATAACATAAACATTTTTCGAAACATTGCATTTTTAATCTATAGGTAATGGTGGACATAAGTATTTTGACAAAACTAAAGTTAATTCTGCTCATTATTTGAAACTTACTTCATGTAAATTTAGGCACCAATGGAAAGGTCATTTAAATTCCGTTTGAATGATACAAACTTTCCTTAACCAATTATGTACCCATTGGAAATTTAGAATTTTTGTGAAAGTCTACTTTTTTGACTTTTTTCCTCGGTCTCAAAAAAAAAATTTGTTGATGCTAAAAGTTTCTTCAAACAATTCTATGTAATAGGTGACTGCAAACAAAAAATTTTCAAAAATCTCTTCGCAAATATTTTTTATGATTTTTTGAAAATTGCTAAAAATGACTATTTTAGCCACTTTTTCCTCCCTTTCATACAAAATTTTTCTGAGATCATCCTATTCAAAAACTCATACAAAATATTAGCGAAGAGATTTTTGAAAATTTTTTTTTTGCAGTCACTATTATGCCCAAAACACATGTGCAGAAATTCTGAATGCTTCACTGCATGCAGTACTGCAGATGAAACACATGTGCAGAATTCAATTTGCAGCGGTTGCTGTCATTGAGGGGAAAAATATGTGAGTGAAACAAAGACGACAAATAATTCCCGTCTCTCTTTTCCTTGTATGCATCAGTAGCTGAATTTAAAAATTCGATGCTGCCAAGTCTAATTAATTTAATTCACTGCGTTGCTATGCAGTGGATTTAGAAATAGAGACATGTTGCAGTGCTGCGGTGGCTGCAGAATTTACATTTGTTTCACCACATAAGAACATGTGTATTCTAATCCTGCTGCGCAGTGAATTCTGCACGTGTGTTTTGGGCATTAGAATTGTTTGAAGAAACTTTTTGCATCAAAACATTTTTGTTCAGACCAAGAAAAAAAAATAAAAAAGACTTTCACAAAAATTCTAAAGATTCAAAGAATCCTTCACATTTCTTTAAGATATTTGGAAAATTGCAAATGAATTTTTGTATTCGATAAATTTGAAAAATCTTGGAATTTTATGCTTTTTTAGCTCAAAAATCGTGGAATAAGTTTTAAGCCCTAAAATCGTAAAAATACGATAAATCGTGGAATCTGGCACCGCTGGTCGCGGCAGTTCGCGAATTTTAGCCATCAGTTTCTACCCGCAATGTCTAGTTTGAGATTAATGTCGTTTTCGGTTGGTCGTCCAGAACCGTCCGGAAGAACTCTCCGCGATTCTGAATTCAAATCCAGAAGCAAGTTTCTCTTCTTTTCTGTAGAAGAACTGTTAGTTGAGTACCAATCGAACGCTTTCAGAAGCGTTCGGATTGCTTCCGGACGGTTCTGGACGACCAACCGAAAACGACATAATGTTCGAACGAATGTTGTTTTATTCGCTAGTTTTTGGAACGCGAATTAAATGATGTGGCTTGCGAATAAACTTTGACAATTCGCGCCAAGGGTGTTTTCGTTCGCGGCAAAAGGTTTGGAATTCGAAATTTTTTTATTTAAACTGTTTATAAACTTCTTTTCTTATGGAATAATAAAATGTGCAGTTTTCTGTTTAGACCAAATTGTATTGAATTTCTTTATGCCCAAAACACACGTGCAGAATTCACTGCGCAGCAGGATTAGAATACACATGTTCTGATGTGGTGAAACAAATGTAAATTCTGCAGCCACCGCAGCACTGCAGCATGTCTCTATTTCTAAATCCACTGCATAGCAACGCAGTGAATTAAATTAAATAGACTTGGCAGCATCGAATTTTTAAATTCAGCTACTGATGCATACGAGCAAAAGAGAGACGGGAATTATTTGTCGTCTGTGTTTCACTCACGTATTTTTTCCCGCATTGACCCCTTTTACACGCAGAATTTTTTCACTCATGACTCTTCTTAATTCTCTTTTGGGCACTTATGGTGCATTTATACGTTCAGTGTTTTCACTTTAGTGCCTTGATTTTCAAATTGTCTTTGTTTCCTTTTTTTCTCATTCGTCGCTCGCGTCGCAGACCGCATACAGTTCGAAAATAGAGCAAATGCAGACGTCTATCGCGACTGAGTACGGTTTGAGAATAAAGCAACGCTGAAAATAACGAAAGAGAGCGAAAGAGAATACAAGAATCGGATGGGAATTCGCGGCCCACCAGTGTTCGGCCATGATGGAATAAGTATAAGGTGGTCTCGTCGGCAAAAAGTAGTCCCTTAACGACACGTTTTTCTCTTTATTCAGCGTAGTAAGTGTAACGTTAACGAAGCGTTAAGGGACCAAAAAACGAACGAGTCGGCAGCCGACGAGACCACCTTATACTTATTCCATCATGTGTTCGGCTATCCCCTGCACTTTTCATCCCCTTTACCAACACATTCTCGACACTAAAGTGAAAAAACTCTGCGTGTAAAAGGGGTCATTGACAGCAACCGCTGCAAATTGATTTCTGCACATGTGTTTCTGTACTGCATGCAGTGAAGCATTCAGAATTTCTGCACATGTGTTTTGGGGAGAACATGTCTCTATTTCTAGATCCACTGCATAGGAACGCAGTGAATTAAATTAAATAGACTTGGCAGCATTAAATTTTTAAATTCAGCTACTGATGCATACTAGGAAAAAAGAGACGGGAATTATTTGTCGTCTGTGTTGCACTCTCGTATTTTTCCCTGCATTGACAGCAACCGCTGCAAATTTAATTCTGGGGTCTCATCGCGTAACTTTTCGGACGATCATCGTCTCGACGATTGAACAAAACGACGTCGTTTTAAGTTAGCTTCATGTAACAACACAGTCGTTCAATCGAATCGTCCATCGTTTTCGTTTTGAACAGTTTGAGCAGGGCTGTAAACAAACTGTGACAACTGGAAACCAATAAAAAGGGTATATAATTTGTGTGTTGTTGTCTTTTATGTGGAAATGTGTGTATAGGTAAAAAGGTAAACATTTTTCGTTGCAGGAAAACTTTTATTGATTAGGGGTTGTAAAATAAGAGAAAATTGGTGAATGCATTTTTCAAAAACCATTTAATGAATGCAATTCTATGATTGTGTACTCCAAAGAGAACATAACAAGGGTGTGATGTGAACTTTCTAGTGCACCAATTTTGATTAACTAAAATGAAGGAAATGGATATTTTTTCTATATTTTTACATTTCACCACACTAATGCAAAATGGAGTGTACTATTTGTCGAAATTATGAAAAATTTGATTGAAGTAATTGCGTAACGACTACAATTATTGGCACCCCCAATTTTTGACCCAACTAAATCGTTTCGACGACGCTACTTGACAGTTAAATTGTTTACGTGAAGCAACAAGAAACGATGATCGTTCAATCGTTTCGACGATCATCGTTTTTTGGTTGTTACACGCAGCATCGTCGAAACGACGTCGTTCGATCGTTTTAGCCTTACGCGATGAGACCCCTGCACATCTGTCTCATCTGCAGTACTGCTTGCATTGAAGCATTCAGAATTTCTGCACATGTGTTTTGGGCACAACGCAGTGAATGAAATTAAACGGAATTGGCAGCATCGAATTTTTTAGTTCAGTTGCTGACGACTTTCTCGATAGGTAAAATGAAAAACAAAATATTAATATGAACTGAAAAAAAAATTGTTTTCTTAACTTTAATAGGTAGATATTAGGCGTATTTTTTTGGGAAGTGAGTATAACAAAACCAAAAGTGGGTATAACAATTTTGCATGTAAAACCAAAAGTGAGTATACCAGTTTTGCATGTAAAAGTAAAAGTGAGCTAGCAATAGATTCCCAAAAAAAATACGCCTATAGATACATTCAATAAAAATAAATGCAGGTACTTTCTTCAAAATATATAAGTAAGAGATAACTAGAGTGCATTTTATAGTAGCAAAATTGCAAGGATTCGATTTTGCTGATTTTTCTCTGATTTACTTCATGCTGTTTTCAAACTAATTATAAATCATGATGTTTAGCATCACGACATTAATTAGGATTAGGAGTCGAAAACAGCTGAAAATAGTTATTCTGAATTAACTTTATTATCAAATTTCTAATATAGTAGGTTAGTGCAATAGATTTAAGCTCTTTATATAAAGTATTTTACTTTTATTTGTCCAAATAACAAATTTTAGCGGTGCGGATTATCTACATGAGAAAGCATTATTAGACGTATTTTTTTGAGAATGTATAGCTAGCTCACTTTTACTTTTACATGCAAAACTGTTATACTCACTTTTCGTTTTGTTATACTCACTTTTGGTTTTACATGCAAAGCTGGTATACTCACTTTTGGATTAGGTGCAATAGATTTAACCGTTTTGCATGTAAAACCAAAAGTGAGTATAACAAAACAAAAAGTGAGTATACCAGTTTTGCATGTAAAAGTAAAAGTGAGCTAGCTATAGATTCCCAAAAAAATACGCCTAATGTCGACTGGTTATCTAATGGCTGTAAACAGCGAAAACTTGGCATCACTGAATTTCTGCGCCTTGCTGACAAGCCCATCTAACTGCTTAGTACTATATCTTCAGCATCTCCGCGAATGCTAGCGTCAGCTGATAAAACTGACATGACTGACATTTTAGTCTGTGTGTTTCTGTTTTTCTCGCAAACAGTAAAAAAATGGCTACTCCGTTGGAAAATTTAGAAACTCAACTTGAAAGATTTATTGAAAATGTTCGTCAAATACGCATAATTGTTAGCGATTTTCAGCCACAAGGACAAAATGTACTAAACCAGAAAATGTAAGTGAAAATGAAACACATAGTTCATTTCCCTACTCAAGCAATAAAATACTCTCGACTACAACTACGACTTTCATTTCAGTCAATACATGGTCACTGGTCTGCAGGAAATCGACAAACTGAAGAATCAAGTCCAAGACATAATGGTCCCTTTTGAGGTATTCGATTATATCGATCAAGATAGGAATCCCCAGCTGTACACCAAGGATTGTGTTGAAAAAGCATTGGCCAAGAATGAGGAGGTCAAGGGAAAAATCGACGCATACCGCAAATTTAAGTCAAACATTTTGGTGGAGCTATTTAAGACATTCCCTAATGAGTTGAATATGTACAGAGCTATACGACCGGACACTTAAATAGAAATATGTATAAGAGTAAATGAAATTTGTTGTAAGAAACACTCGGTAATGAAAACCAAAGTGTGTAGCTTATGTTTGATGAAGAAGGATGAATAGTTTGCTAAAATTTATGACCTACTCAATATATCGCAGTATCTAACTAAATACATAAAATTGTTGTGTGGTTTCTCTGTGGTAGAGTAAAGAATCTTATTTTTTTTCTATAAAGATATAGCGGTTATGTAGCGCTGGTAACTGAACATTAAGTACTGCGTCAATTGTCAAACTATTTGGCGGATTTGATGCTACTAAGCACCAAGGCGAAAATAGCGATCTTCAAGTATCCACGATTCGTCAACCCAATCCCTCACCCCTTTACACCAAACTAGTTTTGAATGATATGGATCCAAAAAATAAATGGATGCTTCTTTTGGTATAATGTGGATGTGGCTGTGGGCGTGGGGTTCTTGGCCCTGAAAAGCGTGTATGGCTGACTGTACATTGAGTGGTTGGTCCTATTCTTAACTACGGCTCACTGATTTGGCGATGGGAATACGAACAACAACAGTAAATCCAAGCATAACCGAAACTTCACTCAACTTCCTTCTGGTCTACCATCGTTATATGTATTAAAAATGTCATTTCGTGTAGCGCGAAAAGATTTGAGTGCGAGACCATTACCTAAAGTAAAGCTAAGGGGTCCTACAAAAACAACTCTCTTCGTTAAACTTGGGATGGGATACGCCCACATATAAAAACAGTAGGGACTGTTTCTTTGACCCCCCGAGTTGTCTTGGGTTGAGACATCAGTGGAAATCGCTAGGCTAATAAACGTCGACGGATGTGAAACAATTTTTACTGAGTAAAGTATTCAAATACATCAACGAATTTCCTTGAATATGTGCCCTTCGAGGCTTAGCTTTTGAATTCATGGCGCCTGGGCTTCATCTTCAATTCATGGTACAAGATACATGTTTACAATACAAGGAAATACAAGGTAGGTATGTTTGACAGCTGATTCCAATTGATTTTGATTTCACTGAGAGCCCTAGGTTCCGGAAGGTACCTTAAAATTGTTCGCGTTCCATTAAGTTACTTACATTAAGCTCAAAATAGTTAGAGCTCTAGTGTAAATGCTAAGATTTACATTTTTTTATTTAGAATTTGATGTGACTATAAAAGTCCCAAGTTGAAGTGAATACAGCAGCTAAATTATGAGCGTTATTGGAAACTTTTCTAGTTCATGACACTGTTAGTAAATTGTCTACAACTATCTACCAGAAAGGTATCAAAATGAACAATACTATTCGTAGGCGTGTTTTATTGAACATCTATCCCAGCAAAGTAAAAACACGCTCAGCAGTCGATGAGCATCAAAACATAAACTCCGGCATATGTATTGAAATATAGACACGGACATTTTAATTTCCGAAAATTTGTTAGCGAATTTGTCAACATATTTGTTGACAATTTAATTCGAAATTCGTTATTTGAATGAATTGGCCAAATAACTAAACTTGAAAAGGAGAATGTAAAAGGAAATGAAAAACAAAAGTTTCGGTAACAATTTTCTAATTTTTTAGTGAACAAACTTTGAGTTTAAAATTAAATATATGAAACTAAATGGATGCAACTGTGATACATATTGGAGGACGAAAAAATAAATATTTATGAAAACACATGAAGGTTTTTCCTTAAATTCCCCAATAAAACTTTTTTCCCTAAAATAGGTTTTGCAATAATTCTGGAGCAGCGCACATGATATTGTGCAAACAAACAGAATTGTTGCAACTTTCCTTTTGAATTCAAAGATGTCACTAGCAACGCACCAAAAAAAACAGCATCAAACTGACAGATTTCATCAGCTGGCTCTGACATTCAGTCCCTCGTTTTAACCTAATCGCACGTGCAATTTTGCATTTCGCTGCACTTTGCATTTAAAAAAAAGTATTTTTCTCATTTAATGCGGTATTAAATAAAATATAAAATGTCACACACATTCGATAGTAACGTAATAAAATATGCTTTGTACGGCGTCTCCGCGATTGTTCTGTCGGAAATTGGCTATTGTTACTACAACCGGTGGGCGAAGCGCTGCTCTCAACTCCGTGCAGTAGGGACCGATAGCGAAATCGCCGATGTCATCTGGATAAATGAATTAACCCAAGAATGCTCCTTTAAAAGTCCAAAGAAATCAGAAAAATTCAAACATGACGATGAGAATTGTCGGAATAAATTCTGCTTAACTCGTAATATCGGGAAACTCGTCACTCTAATTGACAACGCGAAATATTCCATTGATCTTTCGATGTACATATTCACGTCGTTCGAATTGTACCATGCATTAGTTCGGGCGTACAAAAGGGGTCTAGAAATCCGTATAATAAGTGACCAAGAAATGGTCTATTCGTCGGGATCGCAAATTACAAGTCTAACCAAGTTCGGTGAGTACACAATTTGCATGACAACATGCTTTATTCTGTGAAAATTAAAAACGTTCCTTCTATTGTTTCGTTGGATTGCAACTTGCAAATAATGCACGTGCATCGTGCAAAATTTTTAATCATCCAATACGTTAGTTTTTTTTCTTTGATTTTACACATGATTTTAATTTTATTGGAATAACAGATGGGGATCACTCAACCATGCGGTTTGAAAAGATCCATTTCTATCAAACCAGTATAATTGCAAGAGTAATTTCATCCGCTTGCGTCATCGTACTTGCGTAATGCATTCGCATTGATCTGCTTGGAGATTATAAAATATTGATCGAGAACTTTTAAATTGTTTCGGCTTTGTTGCTGGTATACAGTTTGGAATGGCTTTTGTTTGTATAAACTTATTTATCAGTGTTTGTCGTGCTTTCTAATTTATTGTTGCAATTTGCACGTAATTAAGCAACCGACATGAAATGGTTTTATTTTTTGCAAGCTTTTTTTCTATAGTTACTGCACATACATGCACAATTTGCTTATAAAAATAGTCATATGGTATTATTAATCACCCAATACGTTGGAGTAATATTGTTTTAAGCATTTTCGTCCATACGAAAAGTACTATTTTATTGTATCAAAGTGTTGGTTCTTTCTGTACTTGCCAACGATTTATTTCGTTTGGTTGTTGTCTACGATAGCGAGAAGTGTATGACAGTTTTGGTTTGGTTGCAAATCTTACTAGAAATATGTAGAAACTATTGTGAGTTGGCCTTTGGGGTTGGAAATGGATTCGAGGTTGTTTCTCATTTCCTTTTTCCTCTTTGACCTGGCACTTGGTCCAAACATCTCAATTGGTTTTTGACTGCATTATGCATTATGCCTTGAGCTTTGTGCTTTAGTTCTTGAACATTTTAGATTTTTCGATGCCTGTCGATATAGAATCACACATCACATCCGCATTAGTTTTCTCGCCCTAAGAACTTTTCTATTGGAAGACACTGTGTCTTATAGTTGTACAGAGTACAGACACCTTCAGCTCTGGATCATCGGAAAAGATACTAGCACCTGATTTATCAGTGCAGATTGCAATCTCAATTGGCCTTGTCGTTGTATGTCTTCGCCCCTTTTCGGATAGATCAAATCATAGAATGTCGAGGTCGACTTGGAGTCCGTCATTCGCCAGTATCGGATTGATATTTTAATTTAATTTCGATAGCGGCAATACCTCCTTTTATTTAGCTTAATATAAGACAGTAGCTCTGTCTTTAGTGAGCTGTTGCTAGCAAGTTGTCTAATCTGTAAATCAAGAAAAGGCAGTGCTGCGTTCACTAACGTGTTGTAAGCTCTAAATTGCTGGCACAAGACTGCCGCGTATCCATATCCAAATAAGCAATGATCGTAATAGATTCACCCTCTTCTTCCCTAGCCTATTCCATCGCACTTCTCGGGTGGCAGTTATGTCTTCCTTATAAATATTAGAGTCTCTGTCAATTATCCGGCTACATACCGTATATTTAATTCTACACATTCCATTTTCGAGGCTTATTATTGTTCGTTGGTGATGTTACCCGATGCGGAACTCCAACATGCAAAAGCAAGTTCCATTATATACCCTTAGTTCGATGGGTCGAGTTCTCTACGCCAGTAACCAAGTGCTGTTGACTCATTGAGGGTTCATCCGCCTTTCATGGGCCTTTCGCGACCCTTATGTAACCATAGGTTCTGTGAATTTGTTCTTGTTAAACCGCCTACCCGTAATAAACTTTTTCTGAATGATTTCTCTGCAGCTGTCGGCATAACAACAGAGTTTCTATCATTGGAGGACTGTGCACTTGCATTTTGCTCGACTATGCCTTTCTGTAACAAACACTTGCTGTACAAATTTGGCAGAAAATTTATTATGTTCTTTGTAAATATCCCTCGCTCTTGTTCTTGATAGTAACGTCTGTTAGCCGGCGCTAATCTCTGTTATACGAGAGGAAGAGTGCGGGAGTGCCTCATAATTGGTTGCAAGCCTAAAAATTTAAGGTAATCCTTCTCGATCAGCAATAATACTACCTGCTTCATAGAGCACTTGTTAACAAACTTACAAAATATAATAATGACAATCATATCAACTAATTTCTGATTTAATTTTTTTTGATTTGAAACAAAATAACTTATTTATTGTGTATTTAATTTTTAGATATACCCGTTCGGTATCCCAGGGCGGTAAACATGCTAATGCATCATAAATTTTGTATATTAGATGGTCCGACTCGGTCGCGCGCGGTGTCGGAAGCGCGAAAAAAATCCCACAAACAACTCCAAGGAATACTTTTTACCGGATCACTCAATTGGACACATCAGGTATGTACTAGCCAAAATTAAAACCACCCTTATATACCAATATTAATGTATATTCTGTTATTTCAGGGATTTAATTCGAATTTTGAAAATATGATTATAACATCAAACGTCAAGTTAGTTACAAAATTTGAAGAAGAATTTCTACGGATGTGGGTATCGCTCAACGACTTTGATCACTCAAAACAAAATGCACAGGAAAAGTGAGTCTGAATAAATACATTTAAAGTTGCTCAGTGCCTAATTGATTTGAACGACATACATACACAAAGATACTGCATACAGATAGGTGATTCATTAGTTACTAAAACGTTAGTGTGAACTGGAGGGTATTTTCATTCTTATTTCACAGCAGTTCTATTTCATTACGTTCTTGTTAATTTGTATAACGATTACGGAAATTATTTGAATTACTATTATTATTCACAAATTGTAACAAGTGGTCAGACTTATTAGCCTCTTCCATAGTGGCTTAATATGAATTGTAATTTTTTCGAAAACATCTTTTCGATGGTTTAATAAAATGTGAATGATTTTTGTTTCTAAAGTCCGTTTTCTTTTGCGTTTCGTTCGATCGTCGCTTATTCTACAAAAAGGACCGGATATTAGTAATACATACAAATAATTAGGGAAATTGTTAAGCACTTTCTTCAAACAGGATAATATAGGTACCATTAATACGATTAAGTACCTATAGCGGGGAAACAACGTCATATGATGGCAAAAGTCTTTAGACCAATAATTCTCTCGGCATTCATCGTAAAGACCCTTGAAAGAATTCTGGATGCTTATGTGAGAAGCAAATGTGACAATAACCTGCAAATCTGTGGAAACAGCTTTATGGGAACTCGTAGGAAATATAGAAACTACAAAGGATATGCCTGGCGGCATTTCTAGATGTAGAATATCTATGCTTTTAATTACGTAAGTGCTAATTCTATTAAAAACGCTATAAAAAGAGGTGACACTGAGCAGGTATTAATGAACTGGTTATGCCAAATGCTCAACACTAGCAAAATCAATTCTTCTCTAGCACAGAGTTCTATACAGAGATCGGTAACAAGAGGAACCCTTCAAGGAGAAGTCATATTCCTCCTGTTATCGATAAAATCCTTAAAAGGCTAGAATCGATGGGTGTCACAGCTTATGCAGATGACGTAGTAATATTAGTTCAAGGAAAATTCTTAGACACACGAAGTGTAATTATGGAAGTCTCTTAACAAATGGGCAAAGGGAAATGGACTTCACGTCTACCCATCCAAAACGGAACTTGTTCTCTTCACTAGGAAGTACAAGATACCAAAATTTAGGCTGTCAAAGCTAGACAGTATCTACTACTTTCAGAGCAAATAAAATACCTTGGGATAATTTTAGATAGAAATTAAATTGGAATCTAAATACACAGTAGATAATCTGATAACAATGGATGAAATCAGCCATTGATGACAATCTATACCGTTGGATCAAAGAGCACGGACTGACTGAACAGGTTCTGGCATTTATTCCAATACAACCATCCATCGTGTATCCAAGGCCCTGTGGGCAGAAACAGATAGGAAATAGGAACACTCTACTGTCTTCTTAGAAAGCATGCCAAAAGGCTAGCACTTTCAGACACCAATTCTGTAATGACATAGGCGTCGACACTACACACACACATGACATGCGAATTACATAGTATAACACGTAACGTACGTACCCGGTAAAACGTTTTTGGAAACTACTTCTTTACCAACATACAAAATTTAAATTCCGGAAATAAAATGCTTAGGTTTTACCATCTATTAAATCGTGGTTTCCCAAGGATCGCGATGGGCCCACTAAGGTATCTAGTGTCTCCTTAGAACCACCACAATAATATACATTGCTTAATATAATTGTCTTCTTGTTATACTCTTATTTGATTTTCTGTAATCTCACTGATTCTAATTAGATTCTGTCTGCTTATAAAGGGTGTCCCATAATTCACGCAAAATGTAATTTTGATAGAAAATACAGATTTTTAATTAGAAAGCTTACATTTTTCATTGATTCAGAGAGTATACAGATTGGGGTTATGTATGGAATAGCACATTGGATAAATGGCCGCCATGGCTTTGCTGGCAGGTACGTACTCTTTTATTGAAATTTCCTATGAACGATTCGTATAAATGTGGCTGAATTTCATTAATACACCTCCCAATTTCCTCTTTCAAGGCGTTGATGCTCGTGGGCTTATTAGCATAGACCTCTAACTTCAACAAACAACAAAGAAAAAAGTCCAATGGTTATCATGTCACGATAACGAACACCATTAATTGTTACTGCCTGACCAGCCGCGTTTTCGAAGAAGAATGGTCCGATAATGCCTCCAGGCCAAAATCCACACCATACAGTCACGCGTTGTGGATGCATTTGTTTCTCAGCTATTACTCGTGGGTTTTCTGAATTCCAAAAGCGACAATTTTGACGATTAACGAAGCCATTAAGATGAAAATGAACTTCATCACTCAAGATGATTTTGTTCGAACAAACCTACATCATTTTTAAAATATTGCTCAACAATGAAAATACTTTGCTCTTTCGTATACCGTTCAAGTTTTACTAACCCCTAACTGTCAGTTGTCACATTATTATCTTTTTTTCCGTTGGCATCAAGGATCAGGTACTATTAAATGGAGCAAAATTCAAATTTTGCGTTAATTGTCGGACATCCTTTATATGAATTCTGAGCGTCTTTAAAGGTCTATATTGTCTATATCATCTAGTTAATCAGAGAACTGGTTACCAAAGATTTTTAATCTTATGAGGACTCGGCAGTTGCATAGTAGGTGACGGATGGATCCCGTTTCTTCAACGTTTCGTTTAATTATATTTTGCATTATTTTGAAGCCCTTGGTTTCACTGCAGCCATTGTGATTCTGTATATTTAGTTTAATCTCAGAGCTGCACAGACTATGGCTACAGCTGAACCGATATCCAGGTTTAAACCGTCCGGTATGGACAGCTATTTCTTCCTCCTCTGTACCTGTTTTATTGACTCGTCGTCTGATATTTACGTCTCGAAGGTATGACCTATATTTCCCACTGGCAAAGTCCTTGAAACAATTTTAATACTTTAACATTTTGTTTAAGGTCGCTGAAAACCAAACCAAATGTCTTGATCTTTTCATTTTTGAAATGTGCCGTGTGTATCGACTCATTAAATACACTTAATACGAACTTCCCTATCTAGCTTTATATGAATCACAGTTGGTAACATTTGGCCACCGAGGCCGGTGATCTTCGTCTATAATATCCAATAAACCAGACGACTAGCATTTCCATCGCTTCAAGTTCCTCTGAAGAAGATTTCGTTCACCGGTCATTTCGTCTGGAAATTCCAGGTCGAAGGATATGAATAATGTCGTGGTGATTAAGTATCGTGTTTTTAGGATTCGCACTTTGTAAAGGGAACACGGTAGGTTGAATAAAAATTCCAATAGATCACTGGCTCTTTTTATTTTCAAATTAAATATAACGAGAACGACATTCGCGATAAATTGTTTGTTAGATGAACGCATTCGCCGAGTCGTTTACTGGGTAGCTGCATGTTTCTGTTTCTGCTAGTCCTGCTATTTAATCGAATAGTAGGAGCTAATGGACTTTACTCTTGTCTCATTGGGTAAATCCATCAATCTCCATTTTACAAACTACTATGTTTCCTTGTCAGTATGTTTGACGAATGATCAACGCCTTTGTTATAACTTTTTATACCACCTTATGAAAACTTTCTTATTTATTAAAACAAGTTCTCACATAACTCATAGCAAATCTATCTAATAATTTGCAACTCCTCTGACTATCCATTCAAACTAATACTAATTCGATTTTGGTTTCAAAGAACGTTTAAAATGCGTTGATAAGTTGAGTAACTAAATACAAATTATGCAAATGTGATTTTGTATTTTTGAATTTAATTAAAGTTCGCATCCGTGATGAATATTTTGGTTTTCTTTTTTAACATTTTTTTACTGACAATTATCGATAGGTTATAAAATATATTATGTTATATATATGGTTTCCAAATTCCAGCTAATAACTATTCCTCATTGGACTGAGTTATGAGAAGTTCTAGTGAAACATCTCTCGTCTATTGTTTATGCATAGAATCAAATTGTTAGTGCGATGACATCCACTTTAGAGTGATTTACACAAATTTGTTCGAGAAAGGTCATTGTCGGCATTTTGAAAGGTGACTTTCTTTCTCATTCTATATAAATGTACTACCTATATCTATATATCTATTCAGTGATATTCTCAAGGGTATTTCGAAATTGTTTGTTAAATTGCACGAAAAAAAAACAGCAATTTAGGACAAATGACACTCACTGTCAACAGGTAGTGGGTATTTCTTGGATATTACCTGTTTCGATGGTACATTGACAATCATTATTATATTAACAGAATGGAAACTGTGGTGGTTTCAAAATTTTTGAAAATTAACACCATAAATCAATCTGTTTATTCACATACACATGTGTCGTTGATACTGATGACAGACAAACAGGAAGTGCATTATTAGGTTTTCCGAAGGGATTCGTTTTCGATATTTAGTTTATTTTCATTTCAATAAAGTTTGTTTTATCAAGAGTACCAATCGGTTCCTACTCTCCCTTGTCCCTTCTCCAGTTTCTTCTTTTTATTTATCTTTTTTCCATCATTTCCAATATTTCTACCCAACAGTCGATAGATAGATCGCTATTTGCAGTAGATCCTTGTTTGCGGTATTTGCACATCTGATTTTTGTCCGTAAGATTTAAGTTGATGAGATCGCATACAATTTAGCGTCTAGTTCATCAAGACATACTTATTGATATTTGACAATTTTTTACATTTTTTTTTTTTTTTTTTTTTTTTTTTTTTTAGATAAACTGTCTATATTTAACCCAATGTTCTTTGACTGTAATTATTTTTTATGAATGAAAAGCTCAGTTCTTCTTTTGGATTATGTTTATTTGATGTCTTAAATGATATTGGCTAAGTGACCGTCGCCAGAATTGATGACGATTCGGGCCCGATTTATGACATTTTCCATCACTCTCGCCAACACACCATGCCAGTAACTTTGAGTGGGTGAAATAGCTCATCGTGGGTTATACGCGGATTTTCGGTACCCCAGAAGCGATAATTTTGCTTATTCACATCTTACAGTCTTTCACCAAAATTCTCTGTAAAGTTCGCCAATAGATGTCGATACTCTGGGATCCTATATTCTCAGCAGAAAGGCTGTTCCGGGGCTTGCCAGATCTGGCAGCATCTCGTGTTGTCCCATATTCTAGGAAAGCCGCTAAACGCCGTGGTGTTTGCCCAGTTGGTCTCGGACGACCAGAAATCTCTGCACCGAGATTTTTCCGCAAAATAAAAATCGAAACAATTTTTCCGCGTTCTTTAGGAATACGAATACCTATATCCATGTCTTGTTGACGTGTATTTTGTTTATGTTTATACTTCACAAATGTTAAAGAATGATACACAATTTTGTAAAAATTATAGCATCCTTTCCTTTCCTCTTTCCTCGATCGCAGGCTTCTCCTGTTCTTTCCCTTCACTTTTGCAGCAAAATTCGTTTCCAGTTATGGTATGGTGTAGCTGTCGGCTATATGCTTTTCGATTGTAGATATTACCGAGCCTCCGGTACTTTTTTTTGACTTTTTTTGTCGTGGGTTTCTTAAAAATTGTAGGATCATATTTTTCCTTTATAAGAGCTTTGGCGCATATTAAGCGATTGTAACCTTGATGCGGGTTGTCATAAGGCGTTCACCAACGTGTGAAAGTTTAAAAATCCTTGCCTTACTCTGCTGTTTAAAACTTCCTTTTGTCGGTCATCAGTCTATAGGCGTATTTTTTTGGGAATCTATAGCTAGCTCACTTTTACTTTTACATGCAAAACTGGTATACTCACTTTTGGTTTTGGTATACTCACTTTTGGTTTTACATGCAACACTGTTATACTCACTTTTGGTTTTGTTATACTCACTTCCCAAAAAAATACGCCTTATATCACTTTACTTCCTGCATGGCGGTTATATTTTCATTTTACCAGTCTACGGTGCCCACTTATTGTTCGGCAGTACACAGCCAGCCGACCCAGAAGGTCGTTGTTGTCCTCCTTTCGTTTTGTAGGGTCGATAGGAAATCCGTACTTATTTAGTTGGTTCTCATCAATCATTTTCTATGTGAGTGGTCTTATGACTATGTCCAGCTCCAGAACTTATTGACCCAGGTCCTTCTGGGACAGTTTTGAAGGGGAGGATATTAGAGCTGGCTTTGACCCACTAAGGGTTTGTACACAATAATCTCTATATCTTTAATGACTTCATATCCAAATACTCTGTCACCGTTGATTCAATAGGCGTATTTTTTTGGGAAGTGAGTATATAACAAAACCAAAAGTGAGTATAGGCGTATTTTTTTGGGAAGTGAGTATAACAAAACCAAAAGTGAGTATAGCCGTTTTGCATGTAAAACTAAAAGCGAGTATAACAAAACCAAAAGTGAGTATACCAGTTTTGCATGTAAAAGTAAAAGTGAGCTAGCTATAGATTCCCAAAAAAATACGCCTTATAACAATTCTGTATGTAAAACCAAAAGTGAGTATAACATAACCAAAAGTGAGTATAACAGTTTTGCATGTAAAAGTAAAAGTGAGCTAGCTATAGATTCTCAAAAAAATACGCCTAATGATGTAAATTCATCCGCCGTTCATTCACTTTCGTCCCAAATACAAAACTCACACAAAATAATGGTTGTGGGATACTATAGGCGCAGGGTCCTTACGGAAATGTTCCGCCCACAATTTGGTGTTTTTTTTTTATCATAACACCTACTACCTACTAATGTGAAATAAATATAATTTACTATAACGAATACCCATACGTTCCTATAGTGCTGTTACATTTAACGATTCCTAGCTAGTTTTATCTAATTAAAATGCAATACATAAAATTAAAAAAAAAAATAATCAAACAATCAAATTCCCCATCATATTATTTTGAATTCTTGCTAATGGCGCGTTTTCCTTTCTCAAGCGGCAAGCAAAAATGTCCATAATACATAATCAAATAATGGAAGTGAGAATATCATGTTAACTCGCATATGACAACCCTCATCTTAGCAGAGAAATGCAGTTCATCCCCAGTTTTTACATTTCAATTAACCATCTAATGTTATCTTAATAAACGCATTGTATGTATGAAGCAATTAAAACAGTTTATTCGTCCCGACTCTTTTATACGGGCGGTATTATGTATTCAATAAAATTTATACCTACATATTTTAGAAAGTACATGTCTGTCTAATATATTTTTTTAAAACTTTTTTATATCTTGCTATTAAAATTGAGGATGTAAAAGAGTATCATTAGTGCGATTATGATCCATAATGTCATTACAACCAGTAGCGTTATGTTGCGTTAGCCAAATGTTTGTATCCAGATGGTTAGGCTTATGATGGCACTTAACTGCCGGTATTAAATGGAGACCGCTCTAGTAGGTATGTGGCGGTAGTACTAGATATCAAAATTAGTGGCGGTGCATTAACAGAACACCCCACAATAGGGTAGCGCGGTTGCATAAAATCGGCTTACAATAAGTCAATTCCTGCATCTCAAACCTCTCTACACACACGCGCTTAATTTTTTAGTGCTTAGTTTTAGTTTTCATTACAACAGCCAAATAAAAATCAACATTTTCTTAAATGCTCTTACAATGCAAGAGAGCACATGGATTTATTATGTAACTTGCCTACTATTTGTCTACTTTACGCTGTGAATTTGTTCTTGCTGGTGGTTTTCTTGATGTTCGATCCTTTTGTACCCCATGCCGAAATTTTAAACCAAAAGGATAAAGGCGAAAAACGGAGTACCTACTTAAGTTTCAAGAGCTGGTATGGGATCATTTATAGCTATCAGTAAATTGCTCCAAAAAAACAAAACCATTTTTTTCGGTTGCATTTTACTGATAACGCAACAAATCCATTTTTTATATCGTTTTATGCATTTTTTAAAATGCTTTTTGTTAAAGATTTGGAGCCAATATAATATATTTTGTAAAGGACCATTCACATAAGAGCCAACGAACGAATTAATGAAATGCGAACAAACCACTTTTAATGTATTTATGAACAGAAAATTGCACATTTTACTATTCCAAGAGTAAGTCAATTAATCACCTCATCAAAATGTATATACACAAATTAAGTTTAAAAACAGTTTAAACAACGAAATTTCGGATTCCAAACTGTTTGCAGCGAACGAAAACACTCTTTGCCCGAATTGTCAATGTTTATTCGCAATCCATATCCATAACATTAAAACGCGTTCTACAAACTAGCGAATAAAACATTCGTTCGAACTTAACCTCAAACTACACATAGAAGAAACTGATGGCTGAAGTTCGCGAACTGCCGCGACCTAGAACAGTGTTCATTTGTGAACGGACTGTCAAAACTTGCGAATATTCGTTCGTTCGTAGGTAGTTGATCGCTCTCATGTTAATTGTCCTTTATACGGCATTTCGCTTTACGGCCTGATTTTGTGGAACGTATCTTGGCCATTAACAGGAGTATGAATTCACCGAAATGGACCCGAAACGATTACAAGAAAACAAAGTTCATAGAACTATAAATTATGGATTTCGCATTATTTCCACAAGCAAATTATTTCTGACTTCACAGATTTTTATTTTGATTGGTTTTGCCACAAATGTTAAAAGTCTGTTAATATGTACTACCGCTACTACTAGGTATATATGTTCTACGGTGGCGGGAACAATATTTGCAACACACATATGTTTTGTAAGAATTTAAACTTTGACACTGCCGACCTCATTGTACCTAAACTTAGGCAATAAGCCGCCAAGTGACAAACAACAGAAACAGAATCCAGTATATTTGCGAAATTTCTGCTATGTTTCTGTTTCTTATGCCCAGTTGCACAGTCAGAGTTTAAACTGAAGTTTAACTAAACCTGACCGAGAGTTTAAACTTTTGGTTTAACTCGTTCAGTTTCACAGTTCAAAATAATCGTCCAGTTAACTAAACGCAGTTGTGGAAGCGCAGAACAATTTCCCTTAAGGGGATATTTTTCTACCAGCGCACTTTTGATCAAATAAATGGTTATTGCTTTTCTCTACTTTATCTATTTCACCATTAGTAAATAAAAGAAAATGTGTGCAATATTATTACCAACATTATGTAAGTATTTTGGTATATACGAAGTGAATTGATTTATTTTTGACACATATTTGAACTGTCATCTGCTTTCACCAATTAATTACATATTGCAGTAATTAACTTTTTTTTTTTCAATAATAATAATACATATGTAGTTGTTGAAATGTAGTGGGCATTCGGACAGATGCGATCTCAGGTACTGCTTCTTGTCACTCGCTGGGTTTTTACCACATCCGATCACCCGTCACCAATAATGATAATGAATTTTGAAAGGATTTTATGAGCCTCTAATTAGGGTCATTGTATGGTAATAGGTACGCGCAAAGTTTTTTGCTGGTGTTTCTGCGAAAATCTGGGCTTCTTGTTCCGGTTATACTTTTTTAAACAAAAATATAATCTAGATCTGTATACAAATATGGTATGAACTCCGAAACCTTTTAACTGAACAAGCTCAAATTTACAGGCATTGTCCCGAGAAGTGTGTTCAAAATCGGACAAAAAAATTGCATTGTATAATATATGTATAAAACATAGAGTAGGTAGTGTCTTGTGTTTCAGCCAAAACAAAATGTGAAAGATTTAAGTATGTACAGATATATTTTGTTCGGCAAGAATCTAAAGAAATTACTAGTAGCATTACAAAAAAATAATCGTCATTTTCACACACTAAAATAATTAATTTGTATTGAAAAAAACCCAATAAAATTTACGCGTGTCTACATTATGTTTGGGCTAAAATCTACCTTGATCTTGAAAAAAGGGGGTTTCTTTGAAAAGTATATTGGTTGGAAATCTATTGAAATTTTCTGATGACATTTTTTAACAGTGGGTTTACCGCAGTAATGCTGAAACTAATCATAACTCTAGTTTTCACTCATATAAATTCCAGAAGTGTAGCACCCAAACAATTTCTCTTTTTTATTCTCTCTCTCATCTCTCTGTATGAAATAGCAGCTGTCAAAATAAACCTCAAAATGCGAAACAAAAGTTTAAACGGCAGAATGCAGGCGTTTAACTTAAACCGAGAGTTGAACTCCACTTTGGGTTTAAACGAACACTGTGAAACCGAAAATTTGTTGAACGAAGGTTTAAACCAAAACGAGAGTTTAAACTCTGACTGTGCAACTGGGCATAATGTGTGTTTTATCTTATAATAGTGTTTAATAGTTGCTGTTTCTGTTGACCAATGGACCTGGACCAAAACTTTTTTTTTGACAGTAGGTACTAAATGAATAATTCTGAACATTCAAAAGTCTAGTCATCATTCAGACATTTGTCTGAACTAAATAGTCTAGGTAGAAACGCGACTGATACTGAAAAGATTGCAATGGAATTATTATTTTGACAATTTTCTTTTTTTATGTTTAAAACTCAAACGAATTTCATGATAGATAAGTTGCAAAAGTTATTTGAAATACAAATTCGTATTGAAAGTGATAGTCATCCAATTTGACACAAAGAAATGTCCACTTATAGACAAGGAATTCCTGACTAGATTTTTTTGTATACCTACCACCGCACATGTCAACTGAAAAACTGCTCACGTTGACAATTTGGCCAGTAAAAACTCTGACCAGACGTATGCCGTTTTCCATTGGGCAAACATGCAATTATTATTTTTTATCCGGAGTGCTTTTCTGCTCTAGTACAATTTTTATTTACCACTGGACTCAATTTTAACTCATCCATGATTTAAAGTTTGTGTGTTACTGCGTGAGTATAATGGACCCGCAACCGGATTTAGAGTCGCACTCGGAATTATGCGGAACTGCCAAAAGCTTTACATGTACGTGCGATAACTCTTTTGTGTGCGACACCTACCCTACTCAGGCAGCGTTTTTCTGTTTAGGCGTACAAATTTCAGTAAGTAGCAACCAGAATTGACGGCTACCGAGAAGATACTGTCAACTTGGGTAATATCAGAGCTTTTGGAATAGAACAAAATTCATTTATCTAAATTATAAATTAAATGCGCCTAAATTTTGCAAAATTTAGTAAATTACATTTTTATTATACATAATCTTATTATTGCTGCACAGTTAATTTTACTTATAAGTCTTTACGGTGTCAGTAGCCAGTTAGCCAGTAAAATATCTACGGTTGATAGTTGATCCAATTACGAAGTTCCCATTCCCATATTACTAGAAGCTTTGCATTAAAAAAAAGTCACAGCACTTCTGCAATAAAAAAATCTCCAACTTCGAACATCCCTTCCATTTTATATAATAGCGATTGTCTTTTTGCTTAAGAAATTAAACCTTGTCAGTTGTCACTTTTATAAGGTGTATTCAGCCATTTTATTTTAAAATGAAGTGGCACGTTTGCCCCTTGAAAAAAAAATGTCCATGTGGATCTTCGCCTTTGCGATTTTTTCCTAGTTTGTGCCTACTTATCAGAGGGTTTTCCAAGAATTCATCTTCTATTGTAATTGAAGATCTGTTTGCCTCTAATACGCAGTCCGCGGTTTGAATCGCAAATTGATTGTCACTTTTGAACTATAGCTCGCTTTACCCTTCTTGGCGGCTACCTGTAGCGCTTTGTAAATTTTTCTTTCAAGTTCATTCAATTCTGTTTTTAGAGAATGTTTTTTTTTTGTTTTTGCAAATTCAACTTAGCAGAAATCTTAATGAATTTTGAAGAACGCGGGTTAGGGTTTCTCCATAAGTGATAAAGGTTGCTCTCAGATTTATTCTCTTAAGAGATTTTTTTTTTCTTTGAAATTTCATGGAATTCCTTTTCATAATGAAATAGACAGGCGAAACGATGGAATGATATTTTTTGTATACCTACCATGTGAATAAAACATGTCAAGGACGTTGAGTTTTAGGATAATTAGGTATCCAGTTACAATAATTTTCAGTGAATGAAAATATGTGAAATATGTGAACCAAATTGAAGGACGTTTTTGGCTTATTTTGTTTTCAAATTTGGTTGGATATTGTTTTATTTCACGACAGAAATGTCTGATGAACATCCGAAAGTATTATAACAATTGTCCTGCCACAACTCGTACCTATTTCATCTGATACGACGGCATTAAATTGTAGGTTTCATTCGTCCAAAAAAATAAAACTTGTATGTATCTATCTAAAAAAAAATATTTGCAAAATAGTTGTAGCGTTAATTTTAAATTTTGTGTGACTAATGTTTTCTAAGCGTTGCGAATCTTGAACAGTATGTAAAACTTGAGCTTGGTAGCCAGAAAAGCCAACTAGACGTGGTTTCGCTATCGAAGCTTCTCTTGTGCACTTAATTACTTAGTTAGGTGGCGCCTGGATCATACGCCGCCGTGGGAGTGAGTACTTTGGCTATCTCACTCCAAGTTCCTTGAGGAGCCATTTCACATGAGTGTGCTCCTTCGACAGTTCAGTGAGCCCTTCCAATAATGTTAATCTCATTAGCGCGTTCAAATAATTTCAGATAATTTAATGCGACCTGGTGTTGGCACAATTTTCTCAAGAATGATGATGATGAAGCAGTCACATAACAGCGCATTGGCCGGTCTATATTCTTTTTTTGCATTGTAGATCTCGGTGAGATTTTTTTCGACCTTATAACGGGACAGTGAGCCTTAAAATTTATAAAAGATGACGAATATCTATTCTGCTTTTTAGGTTTTCTCCAATATCTATTTTATTAAAATATGACCAATCTTACTGCAACACTCCTAAGCCAATACCTAAAATTGTCTGTAAGTTTCAACTCAATCGATTCAGCGGTTTTCAAGATATAAGATTGGGCGGTGCTACGCCCCTTTGTCCAATTTTAACCAAATAAAGCATATATGTTGCCCATTTCCAAAAAGACCATACCAATCGGGTTAGTAGTTCTTACGTTATTGTGGAACAAAGAAAATATCTACAATTTTATTATAGATATGTATATAGATTTTGGGGGCTGTACCTACTCTTTTCAGGTCTTATACCGCACATGCCAACCAGTTCGCTGATAAATAGTTTCAGGCGGTACGACAGACATGATCTTTTATGGGAACAAGATTATTGTTGGCGAATCGGGCAAATTTACTGACGTTTAATTCATAAGGCATACTTTCTTCTGACTAGATATGGGATCATGACGTAATCTCGAATGACAAAAATCTCGAAGGCTAAAAATCTCGAAAATTTGTTTTTTTTAATCTCGAAAGCGAAAATCTAGAAAGACTATAGGTATCTCGAAAAAATCTCGAAAATAAAAAGTAAATTCCAGATTTTTTTTGTTTGCACCCATCCCATAGTCAAACAGTAAACCCAAGCAGGGGGGCAGCATGCCCCCCATACGCATCTCACTTCTTAACACCATTTTTAATATTAATTCGAGATTTTTGTTATTCGAGATTATGCTTTCTAGATTTTTTTTTTGAGATTTTTACATTCGAAATTTTTGCTTTCGAGATAGATATCGTGGTAAACCCACTAGATATCTTGAAAACGAGTTGATATGGTGGCTCTCTAGATTTTTTTTTCGAAACTAGACCAAACAAACGACACACCTCTAACATCTGTCAATTTTGTCAAATTACATAAGGCTCTAAAATTGAAATCGACTAGATTTTTTGATATTCCTCTCCAGCCGACTAACCCTTTCTTATTGGAACCCCAATAATTGCTTTACGCTTCGTGTATCGATAAAATGAATCGCATTCTTTAAATCATTTCTATTTATGTTGCAAGTAAATCAATCGCAATGAGTATACCTACCACAAACTGGGATTTTTTGTTTCCCAATCGAATCCAATAATCATTTGTGTGGGTTACACAAATCATATTCTTTATTCGTTTAAACGAAATAGTTGTCACTTCTTAATCACCTCATTGATTTAGTTTTCCCACTTAATTTGGTGGAGTGATTTTTTTCATTTAAAATGAGTTGCCTGGAGCAAGCATCCCATAGATGCATCTACGAGTAAACTGACCCCCTACTGTTGAGATTCCGTTTCTCCCTCTCAAATGTATTTTTCTGTGCGTGTGACTTGTTCTCTATTTTTTTTCCTGTCACTGAATAGACAAGAAAAGGAAGAATGATTTTTTATTTAAGGCATAACTAATATTGTAAGAGATATCTAATATCCCTGAAATATGATCGTTTATCTGTCAGGTTTCACACATGAACATGACACATATCTTTTGAGATTTTCGAAGAAACTGTGAACTAAAAACAATCTAGGCGTTTGTCGGTGTTTTAAGCACTTCAGGTGTAGTGAATTTGTTGGAAAATGATTTTTATATTACCTGGATTCCATGTCGCAGTTTCTAGTGCGCATTAAAGTTTTTCTTTGATACGCAATTTCCCTCTTTATTTCTTAATATACATATCAAAAATAGAATTGACTATTCCGACTGTAAAATTGTTGTTTCGGTAAAAATACATTTCACTTCCACAGAGTAATATAGGCACCATAAAAAAAAGTAGGTACCTACCTGATCCTTTGCTCATTTTAAGATTATGTAAACCTACTTCCTGTGATGAACTGAACCCGCTATTGTGTATTGCAACACCGACAAATTATTATATGGGATCTGATAAGATATCAATTTCACCGATTCTAGATCAAGGAGATCGTTTTGACGTTTTCGGTTACCGATAACACTACTGTTGCAAAGTGTTGACACCATACCTACCTGAGATTGTCGGTGAATTCCTTTAAAAAATAGATCCTTCAGCTGAAATTGTATCTCTGAGATGCGGCATTAATTACTTTTGAAAGAGGATACATAAATCTTCGTGCCATGAATCCGAAATTTTGTGCAAACTGAAAGTTGCTAAAATTATACCTACCTACATAATTAAAATGGGTATATGCAAGGTTGAACCGGCGTTAACCAATTAGCCAAATTGCGTGCGAAATTATCTAAGCATTCCTACAGTTATGTTAGATAGGTATAGCAATTGTTACGGCCTTTATAAATGATCATAAAAAAAGTGCGAAACTACATTAACGCATGTTTGATTGCTGGCTAAGAAACCTCGGCTACTGTGTAAAACATTTAAACATTTAAAACCCTAAAATAACATCGTAAACTTAACTAAGTAGGTAGACCGACTGCGTGTATTGTATGAAATTTACAAGACCTTTTATTTGCAGACTCGTTTCAAAACTGCCGTCTTAAAATTAATAGCTACACGTACGGTGAAAACTAGTTTGTTTCTAAGATTTTGTAAAAAAAAAAAGAGGAAACACCATAATTAAAACCAATGAATGTACTCACAATTCATTCAGATATTTTTTTTTTTAATTTCACCCGCGAGTTACATGTCGAATATCATGCACCGAAATTCGACCTGCAAGCAATTGGGCAGCCAGGCTATTGTTATCCGCTAAGTTGCTGTTATCATAACCCAACATACAAATACATACATGGACTATCTACCAAATTAAATACTTGTTAAATATTATATATAATATATTACTTGTTAAATATTATTTTAAAAAACTAAGGAATTAGAAAAATAAAAATTCATTCGTGACTAGAACTTCACTGAAATCAAATAACTAATTTTACTGAAATCATATAATTCGCGCGCCATTTACGGAGGCCACAGCGACTTTGATCTGAGTCTAAATTGTCTTGTGCAATCGACATACCAGTAGATATGGCATGCGATGTCTTAATTAAGCTATCTCATCCTGGAGAGCCTGATGTCACTAATTCCAAGTTGAGGACATGCATTTAATGCTGTTTAGCTGTTTTTAAAACCTTCGTGTACTAGCTCCCAGTAGAGTTTTGCATTGCTCTGTAATGATCAATATTGCAGGGTATTAGAGCAGTGGAGAACTGATTTTAAATCAACTCGAAAACCTCTTGCCCATGTCCTCCAACTTGTTTTTTTTTCGAATACGATTTATTGACTCAATACGAATTTTCAAATTTCAAGCCTTATATTTTCAAAGCTAGGACACTTGTGAGTAAAGAACTGCCATTTTCTCCGAAGTCTCTGATTTTCTGACTAAAAGAAAATATTTTGCAAAATAGTTTTATTTTAGAGCAAATGTGACAAGAAAACTAGAAGTGTGAACTGTAAAGAATGTATGAACCATCTGCCAGCTTTTTTCCATTTCGACATAACACGTGCTGTGTGCGGATACCCCGTGTGGTGTTACTTGGTCTCAGTGATTACTACTGCGCGAGGGGTCTCAAGTTCAATCCCCAAAAAACACAAATTACAATCCAAAGTTTTTGTTTTTACTTTGCCACGTCTGACAAACATCCGAGAGTATCCTGGCATAAAATTGTACGTCTCTTCCATTCGTCCCAAAAAAAAAACCTAGGATGCCTATACGGACCTATTGCGCCAACTATTTATTTTTTTTATAGCTGCAACGAAAATGACATACACCCAAACATACCAAGATTATGGCATTTTAACACAAATCCTTAGACCTTTCGTCTGATTTCCACTGGTTCTGAAACATTTATTTGGGATATTTTTATTTAGCATTTGTCATTACTTTACATCGCTTTGATGATATAGCTATTGAATAAAACAAAAAAGATACATATTTACATTGTCACATTGTAGGGGACATGTCATGTACATGTTATTTAAGGCCGGATTGTTAGATATACATACTTATAGAATTTGTAATTTCTTTATTCATTTTGACGTTTGTGAATGTGCCAAGTGCCACTAATGAATAATTTCTATGAAATAAAGTGATGAGATATAAGTTATTGCCCCTATCAGGTGTTATCAAATACCTACACAAATACATTTAGTTTCACTGGTTCACAAAACAAAAAATAAATAAATAAACGAATGAAAACAAGATAAATACCATGTGCGACAATGAGACGCCATTCGTATTTACATTACTATAGTGTTTAGCAATTTTCTTTCGCATTCAAATATTCACTCGCTCTTAATGCAAATGTATACAAATACCAACTGAACTGATAGTGAAACATTAAAACATAATGAGCGTTACTAATTTTGTATAAACGATTTAGAAACCCTGAAAATGATAAGACATGCCATTGTGATTGTAAACATTTACAAGTAATAAACTTTTTTAAATAAACAAAATGTAACCAACAAATCTTAACATGTTGTCAACGTTACTTATCTGATTTTATATTCACTAAAAGCCAAGGAATTGAAATGTAATTAATATAAGCACGCGTTCAAGAATCTAGTTTTGTAAATTTGACAGCTTTTTCACTTTTTATTGGGCTGGACTGGTCACGTGAAAAGTTGTTTTCAGTTGACGTTTATGACAGGGTACACTCAGAGAAAAATCGCAAGCTAAAATCTAGTACGATCAGGCTTGCTTTTAGATTTTTTTATTCTTACGTGCTAAATCTTAATATAACACCCATAATTTATGATGTATCAACATAATTCTAAAAACTAATTTTAATTCTTCATTTAGGAACAAAAATCTTGATTTGAGAGTGCATATTCTGCATATTAGTGTATTTAAATCTAAATGTAATATGTATTATGTTCCTAAATTAAGCTCGCCAAAATCTTGAGTTAGTTTTTTGTTTTTGAAATAAGCCGAAACAATCTTAAAAAATTACATTGAAACACAAATAAAGGACAAAACAATCTTATTTCAAGGTTATTCATGATTGGAACAAGCGCAACAATACTTATAGTTATAGTGCATGCATGCATTTTGATTTCTATTCGCCCCTATAAAATTCACACTCACTTACTGAGTGAATTCTCATAAGGCAACATTAAAAATTTAATATTACATATTATACCTATCTACTGATCTACTGATGTGAATGAATGATGTGATGATATATTATAAGATGGTAGGTATCTAAATCTAAGATCTAAGGTTTAGATCTTGAATACCCAAAATAAATTTATTTGGAGCAACATTCTTAAAATAATCGCGAAACAGGGTTGAAGTAAGATTTTAAGCTTACTAAACATCTAAAAAGAATATTTGTTGGTCTTGTTTTAAGAATCGAGTTTAATTTAAGTTGACAATGGTCGAAAACGTAGCCTTTGTATTCTTAAAATAAGAACGAACATTCTTAAAATAATCCCGAAACAGGATTGAAGTAAGATTTTTAAGCTTACTAAAAATCTGAAAAGAAGATTTTTTGGTCTTGAAAAAACGAGCTCAAAATAAGATTTTTGTATTTGGAACACGATTTTCCGACATTACCATACTTTCGTCAACGAACAGGCCTGAAATGACACTGATATTCTTGATTTAACTCGTTTTTTTCTGAGTGTACAGTGAGCGTCAAAAGTGAGTGAACACGCACGATGTTTTCATTTGTCTATCTCTATGGAGTTAAGAATTTTTTTTAAATATCTATAAAAGTATTTTATCCTGTCAAACTAAAATACGTTTTGCTGCTTATTAGGAACTTTTCTAAGACCCTAAAAAAAAAATATGAAAGAGCATTGGTGTTCACTCACTTTTGTCGCTCACTGTACTATCATTTTGACCCGTGTTTTTACGTATAGAACCTAATTGTTTAAGCTTTTGCAATTACTGAATAGAATAAAGTGCATGTGTTTTAAGGGGTGTTGTGTACACGAGTTGTATACTTAATCGCATGCATGCCGTTGGAATTTGTTATCAATGAAATTATCAGCTGGATGAACGTGTTTAGACATTTGTAGAACATTGACGTATGATACTAATTATTGATAGCGGGATGGTGGCGTAGTAAAAGTTGAACATTCGACAAGAAGGTAGCGATTCAATTCGATTCATAAGCGTAGGTATACCAATAGGGGTAGTCGTAGTATTCTATTCATTTCCCAGCAAAGTGAAGGAGTTGCTTGTATTAATTAAATTAGGAAGTGAAGCTATCAAACTTAATGTAATTTGACCTCAAAGGTCACACAAACTTGAACAACATTTGAATGGCACGAAATTTAACCACACCCATTGAAACTTACGCACTGAAGGCCTACTTCAGTAGAACATTGCGTCCACGACCTAGGCAATACGCAGTATGTACTGTACATGCCTACTGTAAATCAACAAAAATAAATGGCGTGAGCCATTAAACTCGTCCACTTAAGGTTCTGAAAAAGAACAAAATAAACACAACACAGGCGCAATAACATCCCCCACAAACAGTTTTATAGGTTTCTGTTTACATTTTTATTTTTATTTCTTTTTTTCTGATTTGTTTATCTTTTTATTTCCGTGGACAGTGTTGTGATGTCAGAACGGGACAGTTTGCGATAATAATAATTTTTTTTTTCGTTTTTTACTAAACGTAAATAAAACAAACTACTAAAATCTTAGTGAAATATTAGGTGTGGACAAACGACATGATCATTATTGCTGCTCGCTACCAATGGCAATTATTTGAAAACTTAGAAATGAATCTTTGTGTATATGCACTACCTATATCTAAAATTAAAATGAATATTAATGATCGCATTTTGTTATACAGACCGACGGATGAATGTGTTTTACGATAGTCTAGTTCTAGTAGGACTGTAAAGGGTGGGCCAAATACAAGTTTCTTTTTAAAATTGCAATAAAATGAACAAAATTAAATTGTTTCCATGTATTATGGCTTTATTAGTAAGAGCAAACATTCCCATTAGTTATGGAACACAACGTCGTTCAAGTGGCTGCCTCGGCTGTCTTCGGAGTAGCGCATTTTGTCACTCCAATTTTCCAAGACTTTGTTGATGGTTTCGGGCTGTAACTCACGGATTGCTTGGATGATATTGGCCTTAAGTACATACTTGAATCGTTTCCGGATTGTTGGCATAACATCGGTCCTTCACTGTTCCCCACAAAAAACATCGAAAGGAGTCAAATCGCAGCTCCGAGGCCAATTGACATCCCCAAAACGGCTGATAACTCGATTTGGGAATTTGGGGCGCAAAAGATCGATTGTGGCATGGGCTGTGTGGCATGGCGCGCCATCCTGCATGAACCAGAGGTTGTCCAAATCCATGTCCTCAATCGGTTAACATGGCTCTGTAATATCCACCGTTGACCGAAACGTTGTTCCCAGTCTCATTTTCGAAGAAAAATGGTCCAATGATGCCAACACTCCACAATTCGCACCCAACTGTCACACTCTGTGGATGCATTGGCAACGGACGATGACGGGGACCATGAGTGTTCTCCACTAGCATACTAGTCTCACGAAATTTTTGCACAAACTTGCATATGTACAGCAGGCGCTGTGGGAGCTTCATTTCGGCCAAAACTTCTTTTCAAAAAACGCACTGTTTGGGCTACACCAGCAACTCACTTTGGAAATAAGTTTAGAGTAAAGCTTAAAGCGACTCATTTCGTTCCGCGTAGGTATGATACTGACTTTCTGTCAAGTTTTCGAGCGGCTGTCAGTGTCAAAATAACCTATGATTTAAAAAGAAAACACTAGATGGCCCACCCTGTGGGTCCAAATTATTTAAGTAAACAATAGCTGTATATAATGTTACGTAGCGCCATCTTGTTAAACCCAAATTAAGTCAATTACAAGACAAGAGCAGTTTTGTGGACGAAATGGAGTCTGTAGGGTCTCTTGTGAATTGTTCGCACTCCAATTTAACTTATTGATAAATGCGGGTGATTAGCTTAAACGAGCGATTATGTTATCCATTAAAATCGCGAGTTCGTCTATAAGTTGATTTTCAAAGTAAATTGTAGGGAATTCGGTAGCACTGCTCAAGCGGAGTCTATTCGTGACAATTTGCTGAATTAAAGGTTAAGTTCGGTATACTGTATAGATACACATAAGGCTGTATCTACCACACAAAGATCTTCGAGGTGATGCCCTTTCAATGGGGACTATCCGCATTATTTACGGCCTTCTATCCCTACTCCTTATATTTATCCTACGCTGTTCAGCCATCTTTAGAAACCATCTCAGAAACCTGTAAAGAATAGATAATGAGCCTTTGAAAAGTTTTTGAATGTCTTGGATTGGAAGTATCTACAGTAGCTTGGACTCGGACAGTGACAGAGAAACTGAGGTGTGTCCTCATGGATCTCCTCTTTTTGTTTGAACAAATTCAAGCCACTTCATTGTTGTGGCTTTGGACTTTGCGAAGAAAGTCTATATTATAAAACATGACCTGGTGCTGGTGTCAGATGCAATTAATATGATAGGTGCTCTAAAAATACAATAGTTGCGTATAGCACTCCTCGAATCCGGTTGTACAAACAGCCGAATCTCTAACAATGACCTTCATATGAGTCAAGTGTATATAATGTGCATCAAGCCGGCTAATATTTAAGTGAAATATTTCTGGCTTCAATTACCGGTTGACGACCCGAACGATAAGAATGAACAAAAAATGCGCGTTTAAATTTGTCATCTCATTTTAGTTCACCACTTGCAATCTTGTGTTATCACTTATCACCGACAAATGGCATACGCATACTACATAAATATGCCGTCCTCGTATTGTATAACAAAGCAAAGTAGGCTACATCGCTAAAACCAAATAATATTGAAGGTCCAATACTGAAAGCACAAACCTTGCTTATTACTTACTCGATCTACTTAAGAGTTTTAATGGCGTTGTCGGTTCTCTTTGACAATTTAGAACTTGACATCAATCAAATAGACCAGCGAGGAAATATACGTATCTATGTAAATAATTCGCTTAAAGTATTGCTCTATTAAGTACAGTTATTATATTAATTCAAGTATTGGTTGTTCCCATACATCTTGAGCACGTTTGTTCCAAGTGCAAAAATTCGAATGCTGGGTTCAAGTCTAGTCGACTTGCACGTCTCGTGGATGATTTCTATGCAAGCCCTTAAACCACCTCAATTGCCTCAAAATACACATATGAAATCTTTATAATTCGGACCATAGATGGTCAACCGCATCTGTCACCTCAAATCAAAATAACTACAAGCCATACAATATAAGACACGTTTTGTCACACGTCAAAAAATACCCATAATCGGTGATCTTTTCTAAAAATGGTACTCTGGAGCGGTGGGTATCGTGCAAAAGTAATCTTAATGGTCAACCTTATATTGTCCGCATCATGACATCACGAAGAGACCAAATGGTACAGTCAACATGTCTCTTCCGCAATTTATTTTTTGTGTGGAGACTATAAATGTTAAACATCTTAATAACTTCAAATCTGACGAATGAATATATATCTGACGAATTCAGATGCAAATATTTGGTACCACCGTTGATATACGAGTATATGTATCAAAGTAATAAATTTATGATCCTACGCATTTAAGCGAATTTTTATTTCTTTGTCGGTAGGTATATGGCGGGTGGTCAAGGAGTCATTTACATGATTTTTTAACAGAGTCATATACGCTCTGTAAAATAAGAAACGATGCGTAAACATTTTGGTAGAAAAAATGTTTGATTTGATAAGGACATGAATGAATGACCTTGTTGAGCTTACCGACAAAATATGAATATGAAATCATGTTGATTGGTTATAGGTAGACAATAAGATCTTGCTATTTCGCGCTTATAATTTTAGCAAGGAAATCTTGTAGTAGAGTCAAAGTCGGTGATGGGGACATGGAAAACCCATTTCTCCCGACTGCTAAAAACCCTGTCAGGCATCTACCTGACGAAAATGAAGTGAGGGTAGCAATAACCAAGCTCAAGTCCAATAAAGCTGCTGGACCAGACGGTTTAACTGCCGAGCTTTTTAAGGCAGCATACGCATTAATTCGCCACCAAGATTTGGTCAGAAGAAAGTATGCCTGATGAATGGAACCTCAGCATTGTTTGCCCGATCCTCAAGAAAGGAGGCCCTCTAAACTGCGTCAACTATAGATGCATCAGTCTCCTCAGCATCAAATATAAGATCCTTTCTGCTGTACTGTGCAAATCGATACTCACCAATTATTTATCGTTTTAAAGTCCGCATATGACAGCTTTAGACGAGCTATATAGAGTGCCATGTCTAGTTTTGGCATCCCTGCCAAACTTGTCAGATTGTACAAAAGGATGGAGAACGCTCGTTGCTCCATAAAGGTCGGACACAATTTCTTTTATGTCAAAAAAGGATTTACAGCTAGGTTCCAAATTTCACTTTCACTCGAAATGAAATCGAAATCGATCGGAAATGAATTCCGATCTACATTTCACTTTATTCGATTTCGGTTTAGAAATTTTCGGAATTGAGAAAAAGTGAAATTGTTGTGTTCCACAAATCGATTTTGACGATTTCCAAGTGATTTCAAATCGATCTTGGTCATTCGATGTGAAATAGTGGAAACGAAAAGACGCGATCAAAAATGTAAGTAAAAAATGCAATTTAAAACAAACTTGATAGGCTTATTTCACAAAAAATATATTTAAAACAGGGGTAAACATAAAAATACTGCGCAGGAGGGAATATTTATTCATTTTATGGAGCGGCAAAAACGCAAAACTGCGGGTAGCTGCAAAGTGGCAGGAATTGAATATTGTTGAAGGTGTGGTTCAACAATTTGCAACAACATTAGAAATACACATTTAGACGGTAGTATTAAATGAACCTCTATTAAACGACTAATAATTGACAAAATTCAACTTTCGTTTTTAGCTTTTATAACTTGCGCAGAATCTGCAATTTCCAAGGGATTTGATATATCTCTCAGCCGTCGACTTTTTATTTTTTTATTTCTCCTGTGCAGGAACTAGCACGCAGCACTCATTATAAGATCCGTTTTTAATAAAATTATAATAAAAATAATCTTTTAAGCCACACGAACAACACAATACACGATGTCCCAAATGACGGATGTTAGCTGTTTGCAATTTCACGAAAAGTGATTTCGAAAAAATTTCGAATTCACTCGATTTGCAATTTCGATTTCGATTTCATTTCACTCGATTTCTGGAACCTAGCTGTTAGACAAAAGGTCATGTACATAATTTGTCATGTAACTTTTTCATCATATTTGAGAAAATTGTGCGAAGCCGGCCAATCCCACACCAGATGCAGATTTTTCCAAAAGTCTGTGCAACTACTTGTCACTTGTGACGCTGACGACATTGACTTCATTGGTCAGAAAAAAGCGAGATTGGTTTAGTATGGTTTAATACGCCTATCTTCATTGTAGCGGCACGGCAAATTCATGATGTGACGACGACGATACGATGACGATACGAGCCGTGTGCGGAAGGCCTAAGTCGACTAAGATGGCTAGGACATGTAGAGCGAATATACACCAACGCTCCGGCCCGAAGAGTAGGTATTCGATTCCAAACCGGAGGGACAATACAGTAGAGGAAGCCCTCGCCTTAGGAGGCACGCACAATTATGGAAGGGGACCTCAACCAACTTGAAGTGGGCAACTGGTGGCGGTTAACCAAAGATCGGGCTAACTGGAGAAGCGTGTTGGTTGAGGCTCAATCCGAACTGTAGCGTCACCTTAGTAAGTAAGTAGGTAAGTAAATAAGTTTATCAAAGTCAAAGTTTATCAAGTCCGATTTTAAGAGACCCAGACCAGTATCCGGTGGATACTTGAAATAACCAAAGTCGATATTTAACGTTTACATCACTGGACATCGTCAGGTTGACATTAATTTGTGTTTGGCCCTATTTTAATAACACCCATGATCATTGATATGCGTACTCCTTTGAAATGACAAGATACATATATGATTATTTTGCTTTCTCCGGATTAGATGAGAATGCTAGTCCTCGACGTGATACTTTTAATTTTTTGTAATCTCTTTATGTACATATGTTGGTTTAAGGTGGCCCTCAAAAATAAACACTTAGACCAAAAATGGTCCATTGTGCTGACATATGTAATTAAATAGATTTGTGGTAGAGGGTGCAATACCGAGAACCCCTATATGAGGGATAACATCATATAGGGGTACCGTGGGCTGGTACACACAAAAAGGTGAGAATCACTGTCCCAAAACTACAAAAAATAAGTCTTATGCTGAAAGGTTTACTTCGTGTTTATTCAGTGATGACATAAGTTCCGCCTTTAAGTCCTTAATTCGGTATGTTTGTAAATAAACTTACAAACGGTAGGTATCGTCGAATTAACCCAATTCTGTTATATCTTCTTCTTTTTACATAAAATCCAAATATAATGGGAAATGTACGTATACACACTTTGATAAGCAACAAGTAAGGCAATTCTAGGACAGGATACAAGAGGTGAAATGAGTGAAATTGTTTTCTTTCGTGTATCGCCTCGCTACCATCAGTAGAACTCCTTTTGTGCACAGCAGTTGCAAAATAAAAGATACAAAGATATTAAATACACACGCCAGGCAAACAGCACAAATGGCATGGCACCCGTATTTAAAAACAAAACAGCATGCGTTTGAGGATCGGCATTCGGCAGATGTTCACTTTAATATTTTACCAGGTCATTATTATCAATATATGGATGGAAAGATACATAATATTCTGTATCTGCTTGCCGCTCTGGGTGGTTTTTCTATGCAAAAACATATTTTTTTCTGTTCAACTTGCACAAAAGCCGCTTACACCAGAGGTAACATGAAAATTGCAAACAAATGGAGGGTACGTAAAGGGATTTTTTGAATATTTTACCTGAAAAGATTTTTTTTTCCAAAACAATTGCAAACTAATGATGCATGATAATTCGTAGGATTTGTTTTTTCCTGATAAATAGGTGTGAAATACGATCATTCATAGATATGTTTGTGTGTGTGTTGATACATATTTTTTTTGCATTAGATTGCAGGGTAGGATAGCATGTAATTTACAATTATTGAATGTATCGGCCGAAATGTTGTTTCAAATATTTTAGGAGGTGTGGTAATGACAAAAGTGAAATGAAACATACCTTTGATATGTATAGGTACACTTAAAATGAGTTAGAGAGGAAGGCAAGTGTTATTTGAAATACATGTGCTTCCAACTTACAGTAAACCTACCTAATCATTAAGGGCAAATTAATGGTTCGGTATCGATAGCCTTGGTTATATTTTTTAAGTATCCGCCATGGACCAGAATCTAAGAGATATTATAATGACTTTGTTGCTTTGCACAACTTGTCACAGTATACCTAGTTGCTATGTAACTTTGAACTGTGTTTTATGTTTGGCGGTTTTGTCATCTGTATCAATATGTACAAATTGAGGTTGACTGTAGAAACAGACCTTCTATTGAATGAATCAGTCTGTGTATCTGTCACCAAATGGGCGACGAAGCTATTAGTACCTACGGATAAAGCTGACTTCTATTTACCAATCTTATGGCAACATAAGACACCAGACACCATGACCATGAGGACAGTTGGCCCATGCTCATAATAGCTAGTGATTTTTATTTTTATTTTTACTCACTGAAACTGCGTCCCTCTCCATCCGCCTTTTACATTTATTTTTACTTCAAATAAGTTGTCTTACTATAATATTATTATTTTTATACAAGTAATAAACGTTTCCAACGTAACTTTCCGCCGAGAGTTCCTACTAGTTCCGAAAAAAAAGCGATTGATAATTGTTATCGGACTAAGTCAGAAGGTTTAGTTCTTCTGAGACGGTAAGTATTAAGGGGATCGGGTTAATTAAGTGTCCCCAAAATCGATTTCATGCGAAATTTGTAATCGAAAGTTTGTAAATTACCTACGAATGTATATTCCTTTCACTGGTAAATACCTACAACCCCACAAAGTCGATACGCCAAGTCCCACTGGCCTTGATTCTGTGTGCTTGTACGTGTTTTTGGTTGGTTTAAAATGGTCTTCGAAGAGATGCATTTAGACTAGTGTAGGTCCATTGTGCTGCCACTGATTATAGCAGGTGGGTCACACTGTAGGCAGATTCTGCACCTAGGCAGATTCGTTTAGATCGTGAAAAATCTATTTTCAGCTAGGTTCCAGAAATCGAGTGAAATGAAATCGAAATCGTTTTCAGTGTCCTGCATTCCGACCGATTCGGTAACTCCGAAATTTTTTCGAAATCACTTTTCGTGAAATTGCAAACAGCTAACATCCGTCATTTGGGACATCGTGTATTTTTATTTTGGAAAATTGTTTTTTAATGAAATTGTGTTGTTCGTGTGGCTTAAAAGATAATTTTTATTATAATTTTATTAAAAACGGATCTTATAATGAGTGCTGTGCTAGTTGCTGCACAGGAGAAATAAAAAAATAAAAAGTCGAAGGCTGAGAGCTATATCAAATCTCTTGGAAATTGCAGATGCTGCGCAAGTTATAAAAGCTAAAAACGAAAGTTGAATTTTGTCAATTATTAGTCGTTTAATAGAGGTTCATTTAATACTACCGTCTAAATGTGTATTTCTAATGTTGTTGCAAATTGTTGAACCACACCTTCAACAATATTCAATTCCTGCCACTTTGCAGCTACCCGCAGTTTTGCGTTTTTGCCGCTCCATAAAATGAATAAATATTCCCTCCTGCGCAGTATTTTTATGTTTTAAATATATTTTTTCTGAAATAAGCCTATCAAGTTTGTTTTAAATTGCATTTTTTACTTACATTTTTGATCGTGTCTTTTCGTTTCCACTATTTCACATCGAATGACCAAGATCGATTTGAAATCACTTGGAAATCGTCAAAATCGATTTGTGGATCACAACAATTTCACTTTTTCTCAATTCCGAAAATTTCTAAACCGAAATCGAATACAGTGAAATGTAGAACACAAAAATTCATTTCCGATCGATTTCGATTTAATTTCGAGTGAAAGTGAAATGTGGAACCTAGCTGTTTGTAGCTCTCTGGATACTATGGGAAGTGCAAGATAATGTGCATAAAAAGTGTAAAATTCTCTCCTTCTCATTCTTGCCCTTTCTTAGACTTTTGATTAGATATCCAACATTTTTTGAGTGAAACGTCAAAGTATGTACATATTTTTAAAACGCTTTCAAACTGTGTCAAGCGGTCTAAATATGTACTAAGTACCATTTTGCCAAAGAACTCTATTAGTTGACGTATTTATGAGCTAATTCGAATAGGTATACAAATTTGATATATTTTTAAAAACCATAAATATTGTAACATTGTGGAAACCGACTGGCAGATCTGTGCAGCGTTTTTAAGGCAGTTATCTACGCGGTTTAAAAAGCAGCTCAAACTGTCTAAGCGAGGGAACTACCAGTGATGGAAATTGCCTTCTGCATGGACAGCCAAGCAGCACTTAAAGCGATTAAATCCAAATCCGTAAGTCAGTGCTTCTCGGTCACCAAAATATCCACCAACTCGGCATTGAGTGCATTAAACCATCACACAGTACTAATGTGCTGTGGTTGATGTGGAATGGGACGAGGCAGCAGATAAACTGGCCAGATCCGGCTCTGAAATGTGCATACCTACTACTAGCTGCCAGACAAGTACTATCAGCCTTCAACGTAGTTAAGAGCGTGATTGACAATGTCACATTAAACTTGGCTAAATAAATCTAGCAATGATACCTCTATCCGATTTTAAGTACCTAAATTCATCAGTAGTTCCGAATGTTTTTTTTAGTTGCATGTCCTATCATGTTACATACTATAAAGTGGTAATCACAATGGGCCTCTATGGCTTCTGGGTGAAAATTGCATATATATTGCAAACTGCCCCTCTAACCTAATCTAACCTGACATAGTGCAATCGAATTCGAACCTGTGTTAAAAATCTAACCCGACTCAAAAAATCGAATCGCACATTAAGCCTTTATTTGTTGTCTTATATACAACAACAATCATGTGCGTCAGATTTAAAATTTTCAAATTCAAATTCAAAGAGCTAGAAAGCTGATACATATTTTGAAACAAATTTTCTTTTATTGCCAGCGTGAGCACCTTTCGGGGAAATTCGAACACCAGAAGAGGTAAAGGGGAATCAAAGAAGAATCTAATTTTTTATCCGATCGACTTCAGACTCAGTTTCTGTGTTCTATATAAGAAATAGAGAAAAATAATTTTTCTGTTTCCCTTTATCCATACAGCTTCTGCAAAAGTCGTTTGCGAAAAGTCCTAGCCTTAAGGACTATTCACATGAGGGCGACCAACTACTTACGAACGAAGGAATATTCGCAAGTTCGCGAATTTCAGCCATCAGTTTCCATTTCCAGAAGCAATTTCTAATTTGAAGTACCTAAAGTTCGAATGATTATTCGCTAGTTTGTGGAACCCGACAATGCGCGGCAAAAAGTTTGTAATTAGCAGTTTCTTTATTTAATCTGATTTAATCAAATTCTTTCCCTGGTAGCTAGTGCTATATTTTTTTGTTGAATATTATGATATAATTATACGTATTTCAATAAAGTTTTAATAATCAAATTCTTAGATCGTTCCACAGACAGACACAGACAGTTAAGTTTTAATTTGATTTTGTTGCTTGAAAACGGTTCTAAGTACATTTTTTGAATATATTCTTCTGGAGGATAATCCTTCCCAACTCGATTTTTACATGCCCAATATCTTTGCATTTGATTTTAGTACTATATTCCTTGCTCATTTCTGCAGGCTTCTTTTCGATATTCGTATCCTTAGTTAAATCATCTTTTAAACATGCCTCTGTAGGAGCACTCTTCAATATACAGTGGCCGGCACAAGTATTTTGACAAAACTAAAGTTAATACTGCTCATAATTTGAAACTTACTTCATGTAAATTTTGGCACCAATGGAAAGGTCATTTAAATTCCGTTTGAATGATACAAAACTTTCCTTAAGCCATGACAGTGATGGCTAACGTGTCTCTACTCAACGTATCAATTCATATATGATATATGTATACCTAGTATAGAATATAGATGATCATTTTTCCTATACCGCCACCTAAGTAAGGAGAGGTCTTCTTTTTTTAGCTTACCGTGCCCCGTTCTTAAACTTTTTTAAAATATTCTGTGTCCTTAAAAAATTCCCAGTCTTTGTAAATTACATACCACCGCTGTTACAAAACCAGTTTATTTTAAATTCCTTCTTTTTTGGCTATTCAATATGTAAAATCGTAAACAGGACTTACAATTTACATTTACAATCCTTCACAAAGCCGTTGATGCCTTTTGAATACTGTGTTTCTGTTTACTTCACACGGCGATATTCGAAAGCAAAAATCATTTTCACCTCAGTGCCTCTATTTTCACAAATGCTCTTTAAACATAATATTTTTCTAAAAGGAATAGAAACTGCAGAACATATGCTTTTTCCCTGATCTGTCCCTACGCAGTTGAAGTAGATTTATTTTCTTTTTAAAGATTAGCATTGGTTTTCTAATTACATACCCGCATATTCAACTATATTTACCTCAGAATTTTCCTTTGAAATGTAGCCTAAGAATTATTTCCAGCAGTTGCTGTTGCACATGAATGATTGATTACCACATGCGGCGATAATATGTATACCGGCTAAATGCATTTACCAACCGCATTCAACACCTTTAGGACGAACTATGAATAGGTAAAACAGATAAGGCACTGGAAGTTCGTCTGCCAATAAGATATGCAGTTGCTAGTCATTAGGTATAGGTATCTATAAAGGCTTTAGCAGTTGATTGATATGCTTTTCCTTCAGGAAATTTCGAAAAAGTGTCTCATACATTTAAAGTATCTAGATAAAAGCGTTTTTTTCCCCAATTAGATAGTGTACTCATGGGTATATTCGTACGGCTTACTTTTTATCGCAAAAAAAAAAACATTAATAAATAAAATGCTAGTCATAGGTAATTAGGACCGAATTTTGTCGAAAATTCCTCTATTCGAAAAAAGGTACCTACCTTACCTAACGTTTTTTGCGCGTCGATAATAGGTCCATAAATACGCCCTCCCTCTTGAAATCAATTAATACAGTTCAGGGACTGTCTGCCATCAATTGTTACAAAGAAAACATTTAATCAGCCTTCTCGGTTGTTAAGGGAGGAACAAGACCAAAACGGTCCATGGGAATAGACAATAAAGAACCGAAAACGAAAGTATCAGGGGCACAATCGATTTTGAATTCATTTATCCGGGTATCGAGGGGAAGGTATTAAAGAATCGACCTTAATTAAAAATGTAGGCAACATGATTGGGGTGAACAGTTCTAGTTCTCAGTCTATATACCGGTACGAAAGTTTGTCGCTATTGTTCACACTTGCAATAGCAGTGTGCCACGGAAGTTGTCAATGTCATAACTACTGTCGATAAATCGTGGGGGAAATGCATTTTTTCGATTGTCCTTCATAGCTGATCGGGTATGGGTAAATTATTGTTCAATCAGAAGGTTATTACTAGCCAAAGTTAGTTATGAGAGAATTGTTGAAGGCCGAAGGTATTTTTTGTGAGTGACATGATGTTGAAAAGGGTCAAACTATATGTAGTTGTACGGAAATTCTGTACCATTTCGAAGTTATATCAGTCCGTAGTCGTGTCCAATTCGCCGGTATTTGGTTTCCTTTCTAGTTGACAGCATATATTTTATTTTGTAGACTAGTTACAGATGGATGGATGGATGCTGTGTTCTTCCGTTTTTACTGATTTTGATGGAAACAGGAAACAGTTCACGGACACGAGTTTGCATAGTAATATTTTTGGCAAAAACGCCAAAAAATAAAAAAGAAAATTCACCAGAATGCCAGGAAATTACGTCATATTTTTGGAAAAAAAGCCAAAAAGTTAAATGGAAATTACGCAAAAAAAAAAAAAAATTAAATGATGCCCGAAATCTGACAGTAAACCCAAGCAGGGGGGTTGCAGGTGGGCAGCATGCCCATACGGTTTCGTTTTTCGTTTGAGGTCTTATTTCACGTTTTTTGGTGTTTTTTCCAAATCGGTAGAGCGGTTTTTTGCAAACAAATATTACAATTTTGGGTTCGAAGAGTTACACATTTATCCAAATCGAAAAATGCGCTTTAGAAATATAAGCAGTTTTTTTAAGTACCTACCATTATTAAAGATTGGGGTGGTAATCGAAGGACGCAGTCATTTTAGAGAAAAACTGAGTTTGCTATAAAGTTAAGAATGACGATTATACATACCTTTTTTTGTTAAAATCGTATGTATATACCTACCGTTTTCGAGAAAGAGCCAATTTTCAAAAGTACCATTGTTTTAGCGAAAAACTGGATGTGCAGTCTTGTTAAGCATGTCTGCATTAACTCAACTATCAATTTTGGTTCAAATCGTTAGAGACGTTTTTGAAAAAAATCTAAATTGTTTAACATTTTGTAAAATTTGTAAATGGGAAGTACGAGTACCTACCGTTAATGCTAGGGCTGGAATAAAAAAAAAATGTGCACGACTGGGTCGCACGAAACTTTCGAATCTCGCTGAATATCAGAGCCATTTTAGCAAATTTCACTTTTGACATCATACTCAAGATTTACTGAGGTTTAGTAACTTAACCCTTGTTAATTAAAACATATCTATTACATACAACATATTACAAACAGATATATAATTTTAAGGTTATGAAAAATATGCAATATTATAATGCTGAAAAATAAATAGTAAATCTTGACGTAAGTAAGACTGAAATTGATATATGATTTTTTATCGCTAAGTTTGGTTGCAATCTTTCGTAGTTAAAATGGGGGCGTAAAAGTGGGTGTTATTTACTCAGAAGAGTTATTTATGGTTCCTATTGGATTTGTATTGCCACTGAAGTTTTGGCCTTTACAAAAATATACGGTGTGTGAATACAGATCGGGATTTGGGTAGTCATTTTTGAGAAATATTCATAAAACGGCTATATTCGAGTTTTCTGAGAAAAACTAAGTACGTGATCATGTTTAGAATGCTTATGTTGTCTTAAATATGTATTTTGATCAAAATCGTTAGAGCGGTTTTTTGTAAAATTATGCTGACAAATGTTACAAATTTGGATTCGAAAAGCACTGTTATTAAACTGTTTAGCGCAAAACTGAGTACGACGTATTATTCAGGATATAAACATTACCTAGCAGTTACATTTTCATTCAAATTGAAAATGGCGTTTTCGAGATATGAGCAGTTTTTAAAGTACTATTTTTGGCGATTGGGGTGGAAATCGAAGGACGCATTCATGGTTCAAAAAACACTGTTTTGCAACTGTTTAGCTCAAAACTGAGCAAATGATATTACTATGGATTTAAGCATTACCTGAAAGTAACATTTTTATCATAATCGAAAATGGCGTTTTTGAGATATGAACAGTTTTTTAAAGTACTATTATTAGGGATTTGGGTGGATATGAAAGGACGCAGTCTTTTTAGGGAAAAACTGAGTTTGCTATCAAGTTAAGAATGACAATAGTACCTTAAAAATAAATAACGATTTTTTTTAAATCGTTTTTTACCGTTTTCGAGAAAAAGGCAATTTTCAAAACTGCCGTTGCTGGACTTTTTAGCGAAAAACTGGGTATGCAGTCATGTTAAGCATGCTTACATTAACTCAATTTTGGTTCAAATCGTTAGAGCCGTTTTCGAAAAAATCTAAATTTAGACATATTTCGTAATATTTCGTAAAATTTTTATATGGGAGGTGCCGTTAATATTAGGGCTAGCATAAAAAAAAAAAAACGTCCCTAGCGGGAAACCCACAAACTCTAAATACGAAGTTTGAAGCAAATCCGTCCAAGCGTTTAGATTCCCCAGGGGTGGGACAGACAGACATACGGACGGACAGAATTGCGAGACCCACTTTTTTGAGTTCCCCTATCATCGTAATATCAGAATTGATCAAAATCTCGAGTTCGAAATTTTGTACTAAAACAATATCTTTCTCTTACTACGTATACGAGAAAGTTAAAAAAAAAGTCAAGAAAGCACTGTTGTGAATGGAAGATATAATGCAGAACATTCATAAAGGAAGTGATCCGTGTTATCATCGCATTCTTTCCAGGCAACTAGGCTCTGTGCATTTGTACTTTGTGAAAGTAAATGTCTTTTCCCCGCTAAGTGAATGCAATAATCCCTAGGACAACTCTCTTTTGAACGGCTCCGTTTTGTGTGTCATATTCGGAAATCCAGGATGTCCTTGCCAGGGTTCGTTTTTATGACAAGCAGTAAAGCCCAAAATAATACTAAGTGGAAATGCATAAATAGTGGAAAAAGTATGGGAGCATGGTGCCAGCCTCTTGCAAACCCTCTGCTTGGTGTTTCTGTTGCGGTTTTGGAGTAGGTGGTGCGCACTATAGAACCGATGGTTCAGCTTTATCTATCTTCTCACTAAAACGCTTTCTGCTTTCCTATAAAATTATAGCTTCACATTTAATCCAAAATTTGATGCCGAAAGAACCCACCTAAACTTTCGAGTTGACAACCGATTTCAAAAAAAATTTTAATCTACTACCTGCTGCTTCCAAACTGTAACAAAAGTTGGGTTGGAGTTAGGAGTATCTATCTTCTGATGAAATGAAATCCACAATAAAGTCCACCGCGCATTTATAGCATTTGCTGCTGAACCAAAACGTGTCTCGAGGATAAGACGTGACACAATCGATGATGAGTTCTGCAAATGCATCTGCTATATGTAACCGTTGATGTAACATTTCTTCGCTTCGGATTCTGTACGCAATGATATCAGCGTTTAATTGAACGTTTCCAGTCCAATCTCTTAACCCAGCTTCCGATTATAAAGGTCTCCACGAAACTTCGATGTAGATCCATTAGTCTGAATATTACTTTATGTTATTTTAGCATAGGGGCGGAAGGCCTTGATTCCAATAATGCCCACCTGTCAAACATGCATAATTGTCTAAAATTACCATCGTTAATAGTCCATACGATATGTTTGAATCAATTAGGCCATACCTATATAGACTTTTAGTACAATTTTACGTATAGTTATTTGTTATTGAAAAGAACATGATTAATTGATAGAAATTACATGCCCGAAATTCAACAACTGCTAAACGACTAACTCCTACTCTTTATTGTTTTCTTTTAGCCAACATGGACACAACATTTAACAACTTTACCAGAGGTACGTACCGCGTGTAACAAATGTTTGAAAATACCTTGTTTGCATTATACGCTGCTAGACTACATAATGACCTGTATAATAATCGATTCGGATAAAAGTTACAAATTGATTGTTTCTTGTTATCTGTCGGGCGGTTCACCCTAAATTTAATGTTAGGCAGGGAAAGAAAAAACAATACTGCGCCTTTAATTGCTCATTTTCCTGAAAATTAGTCTCGGATTATGGATGACGTGTTTACCGGATCGAATCAGAAGGCAGACACCAGATGCCGGCCGGAGGGCTGTACATTCAACCACAACGTGCAGGCTAAATTTCCTTCACACTTTATTGGGAACATTTGGAACTTCTGTCAAACTTATGTTCGTTTGAGGGAATCTGGAAATTTTGTGACATTGGTCACGGACGGATATTATATTTGGTCTAACGAACTTTGCATACCTAAGGGTTGACACTTGATAATGAGGTACGACTTATTGCTCAAATCGTTACGGCCTCAAATGGCTTATTATTTTGTGATGTTTACATTGTATAAAATTGACTCATGAAGACGAATTTAGGACATATTTCGGCTCTGCAAAAAAAAAAAAAATTAAATAACGCCCCAAAAAATTATACAGGAAACAACAACAACGCTTTTTAATAAAAATTGGGGTGTTATTTCCTTTTTGGGGCCTTATTTCCTAATGAAAATTGCAAGAAGAAATGAAATAAGAACTTGGAGTTGAACCTTCTGCTTCAAGGTAGGGTTTGGAAGAGTCAGCTCTTCAGTCTTAGAGTCAACAGTCAGGTGCTTTGCTTTCTTATGAAACCTACACGTGACTTCGTAGGTCCTCTTCTTTCTACGGTAGAAGTTCCTCTTACTTCTGTCTCGATAATCTTGCCTCGCTGCCACTGTTTTTCGCTTCAGTATCAACCTTTCTATCCTCTGTTATCTTTTTGCGGTAAAAGCATTCATTCTCATCTTAGCCTCGGAGATCGTGTCTGTATTATAAGTAGTTATTTTCAACATTGTCGGGAATGGGTCAAAAGGTCCGCAATGAAAGATGTGCAATTTACACCGCATGGAAGGCCTACTGTCCACGACAGCGTCAGGTTGCATGCAAGCTGCAAAGACGACAAGCGTATTTTGCATTTAAGCACTGTCCACGAAACGCCATACAAGCTACAAATATAAAGCTAGTACACGGTATGTAGCAAGCCCCATACGTATGTAGCACTGACGTAATTTTTACGTCAGCGTACGGTTCCAATGGCAACATGCTGTGTACAAGCTCTCTTTGTGCACTCTCTGTTGACGTCAGAGCTATACATACGTATGTGGCTTGCTACATGCCGTGTACTAGCAACTTAAGTCATTTCATTTCATTTCATTGTGCTGAAACCCCATTTAAAAAAAAAAAATGTAACGTCCATGCGTCTTGTAATACGCTTGAGTAATGACCAGCTGCATTTCAGGCTGCATGTCGATTGCTTGCGACTACGCAAATGCTCCGTGGACAGTTTGTTCACACGCAAGCAACAAGAAAGCGTACACCAAGTTGCGAATGACGAAAGCGTGCGTATGCAGCTCAGCTACGTAGACAGTAGGCCTTAGGTATCAGTTTTTCTTCTATCATTAGCTGTACGTTCTCCTACTGAGAGACTCATATCAGATATTCGCCAGTCATTTCCAACAGAGCTTCCTGTTGAACACTCGCGCTTATCAATATAACAAGTGGAGTCCAGATGCATCATACACCTGTATCCGGTGATTGCCACGACAAAACAAGTACCTGTTGAGTGTTCGCAGGTTACAGTGCCTTCCCTATTCCTATAACACCCATCCATTAACCATGAGCATCATTCAACTGTTATACAAATCATCAAGTTACATACTTTTGCTCTTACTTATGGAAAAAATTTCAATATTCAAAAACGAGGATTTTACTTGAGCCGATTTTGTAGTAATAAACTCAACACACAGAACTTCAAAAGGCACCTAAATTAACTGCTGTCCCTCTTAATGGTCATAGCATAGTTATAAATGAGTGTCACAGCTGGAGATGTCCACTGTAGGTACCTCTAAGTGGGTAATTACAACCAATTATGATCATGACACCTGTAAGTGGTAACTTTACCCCTGTAGGCAAACAATTATGAATGACCAGCTCACCTAAGGCATATGAAAACCACTGGGTGGTCACCGAATATCTAGATCAATGGCTTGCAACCTGTGGCGGTATACCGCTCTGTATATACATTCTAGACCAACAGATAATAATGATTAACTTGAATTCTCGTGTCTCGACCCCTATTCAGATGCAAAGTCCTTTGTTGTGTTTGTCATAATGGCTCTTGGTCACTGTTTACCTACTGTACGCAGCCTACCGGCCGGTCGGCGCCTAGCCTGTGATGTGACTGTCGCATGCAATCACGTTTTCAAAACAAAGCAACAGGTGTTGTCATTTATAATGTCATCTTAAATTAAGCTACTGCGGTCTTTAATTAAATTTTTGAAATGAATCCGAAGAAAATTTCAAGTTTCGGACTTTTCCCAGTGTATGCACCACAGAATCTAGCATTCGGCCAAATTTGACGATTCTAGGATGGGCGGAGGTGCTTCATAATTTTGATGATCATCATCTAAGTGAGTGAATGAGTCAGTCAGTTACGGTTTTTGCGATTTTTGAAGTCCTGTATGTTGAGAACATCTAATGCTATAGAGATGAGATTTGGTGAGGTTGACCTTTTTAATGAGCATGGACTGCATGGTAAATGTTTCAAGTTTGAAGTTGTTGGCTTAATTGGTTACGAAGTGAGAGTGGGGTCGAAAACAGCCTGAGTTTGTTCCTGTAAAAAGGTTAAGTGCCTTTACTAGAGAACTTGGCTGGGCCACTACCGCTTTGATATTCTACCTGAGAAATAATATTTCGTGTGTTCCTGGATTTCGATTGATCAGAAACGGCATGTCTTCAGCTAATGGCGTAACAATGAAGTTCCTGATCAAGTTCTTGTTCTGCTTCCCTGCTTCCCGTGGTAAACATCAACAGGGAAACAATTATACGGCCCTGGATTCGCCATGATACTCGATCGCCTCCCTCCATAAGTGGGTTACATAGCTCAACAGGTCCATACTGCCTATCGTTTTCTCCGAAAACTTCGAAGGAATGATTTTTGCAGGAAGGGAAGGAGATTAGTTTACATCACCTGTGCTGACCTCTTCAGTATTTGTAAGGCGCTTTAAGTCGTAGGTTAGTCTAACTTGCAATGGCTGCGAGCTAACGCCGGCACACTTAGACTAATGTCCGTTGTGCTACCATCTGTATCATAATATATTTCTTCACATCTCGGCCATAATCTTTTCCAAAATCTAAGCGGTACGGCGAACGTTAACAGCTTCATGAAGAAAAGCAATTACATAATTTTGGGATCCAGGGGCTACGTAAGCGACTTGTCGGGGACCACTCCTAAACCAACCAACCATCAGTATATGAATAAATTTTTCACAATTCCTACAACATTGTCCACATTTTTATTTCGATTTAAATTTTAATCCTACAGTCAAAGATATCTATTTTTTCTCAGATATACAGTTTAAAAACTGCGCAACAAGAATAATTTGTGACAAAAAATAAAATTAGGTATTCTTTCTATCTATAAGTCCTTGCAAACCTACGACATTATTTACAAAACTCCATTTTGTTATTCGAATGGAAAAGATCATCTCAGGGGATTGTCAAAGTCAAAGCGTATTTCAAAAAATGCCTCAAGAACTATTATGTATTTTAATCTAACGTATACGCTACCGATTTGACGCATTCATCTTGGCCATCTATTTATGTTAGGGGCATTTGAAATTTAATTAATTTTTGTTTCAAATTATCGTGAGTTTTACGATTTATGTGACGAGAAAATGCCTATTATTACATGGATGATCCGTACAAACAAATACCATGTACAAAACGCAAATACAATGCAAAGTTGACAGTTAAACATAGAAATCGTGAAATTTAAAATCATTTTCGCCCTATAATGTGTGGACTTTATGTCAAAAGTAATGTTAGCTATAAATCTGTAAAGCTTACTCTGCTATTTGTATGTGTATAGCTGAACGTTAAATTTAAACTTTATGAGTGGACATTCAAAAAATCTGTCACAGTGTGTCACACAGTGCGGACGAAAATTGCCCATGAGTTAGTTTAGTTAAAGTGGCTCTTGATATGAGATGTAACTTAGACGTAGGCTTATTGTGAAACCGATGCGAATGCAAACATTGCTTACTGCCAATGATTCAGTGAAACATAGAAACAATTAAGAGATACGCACGGTGTGGACCTTTTTTTTTTTTTGTCGGAGGTTGCTACTATTCGATGGAGCACTCAGACACAACTACTGGCCCATTGCACTGCCAAACAGATACCTTACTATATTGTACTTAGTTTTCCCGTCTTTCGAAGGAAGAAAGATGAGACGGAGCTTCAGTGATGAAGAACTTAAATGTTCGGTACTCACCACGTCAGCCCCAAAGATCCGCCACCTGATGCGAGCAAAGGCAGGATAACTACAGAGTGTTCCGCTGTATCGTCGTCCTCTCCACAAGCAGGCCAGATGGTGGTGTCGCTCAAGCCCAATGCATTTAAGTGTTTGGCGAAAGCTTTGTGGCCCGAAAGGACCCACAAGCAGTCTGCAGTCGATTCTGAGAGACAGACAGAAGGAAAGACACGGACTTTTTGCAGATGTCCGGACGCACACGTTTGGTCTGTCTACACCCAGCAACGTCACGCCACCGACACTCGTGATCACGAGAAACCCAAGTATCAATGGATGTCCTAACCACAGATCCAACGCAGGTTCAGATCCTGAGAGAGCTTCTTGTGAACCCAGCCTGGCAAGCTCATCAGCGATCTCATTTCCCTGGATACCAGTGTGACCTGGGACCCAAACAAGTGTCACTGTGTTTAGCCTTCCCACCAAGTCCAGAGAAAGCTTGAGTTCGAGCACTAACTTGGACGAGGTAAGAGGTTGTGCAGCTTGGCTATCACTGCAAACGCATACGCTTCTAGCCCTCCACCTGTTTGTCACTATATAGCGCATAGCCGTAAGGATAGCGAAAATCTCCGCTTGGAAGACAGACGCATGGTTACCAAAGGGGTAGTATAGTCTATAATGTTCTCGCTTTCCACTAAGACTCCAGAACCAGACCCCTGTCTAGTTTTGGAGCCATCTATGAATACACAATGGCATTCTTTCCCTAGCTCAGAGACTGGCCGGAAAGTTGACGTCGTAGCGTGGTCTGTATTGTTCGAATGCCTACTTTTTCAGTTTCGGCATTGAATTTTACAAGAATAATATTGACGTCGCACTTTGGGCACCTTTTCATAAAGATAGTAAAATATACAAAAAAAAAAAAAATTGTATGTCAAAGAACGAATAGAGTTTGATTAATTAATTTGATAGTATAAAATACTTGATTGTGTGATTTTTTTTTCCTAAGTGCATTATGTCATTAAATTCGGCCCTGATGAGGATTGTGACCAAACAGTTATTACGAAAGAACAAAACGTTTGCATAAGTATTCTTCAAATCACAAATCCGCAGACTCTGCTTTTGTTAAATGTCACAGTTTCTCATCCCATCTCACTTCCTTAATACCTAGTAGGGGAGCCCACGATGTTGAATGGGGGGGTCGTGGGGGCCTATTGGATTTCGAAGGTTAGATGGTAGAAAGGAAAAAGATTATCTCATGAAAACATTTTCAGCGGTGGAGAGAACGTCTACGCACTTTCAAAAATGTAAAAAAAAAAATCAGTCACATGGAAATACTCGAGTGCGTCATATTTTTAATTGTATATACATATATGCTCCACGTGTCTCTGATGATGGGAATCTGCCGGTTTGCAGGTTCGGTCGTACTAAAGGGCTAAAAATGGGAACAAAATTTACTTGAGCGCGTCAGAAGCTCCCATTCAAAAGACTCACAATTCGTATGTGACGCAAGCTCGTAGCTGTTCGTCGAAAATGCAAAAAAAAAAAATCGCTATTTTTAAATATTCGAGCACGTCAGATTTTCACACAGACTAGACGCTTCAACTTGATGTCCTGTTCGTGCTGATTTATAATCTGACGATTATTTGGAGGGATTCTCTTAATTTGATCGTTTGAAAATAATAATAAGGGCCAATTTTAAGACTAACTGATAAAGTCTCGGAACTTATCTGTCAGCTAAACTTCAACTATTGGTTTCAAAGGTTTCGGATAGTGATATCTGACGGATATCGAACTTAGTGGCTAATAAATGTTTCCGCAAGTTAGTTTATCAGAGACTTTGATGAAATCTGGTGAATAGCGGTATGTGTCGGCTAACTATCCGAAAATTTATCCGGAACCTTTGAAACTGGCCATAATAATAATAAATAATACTTAACATTTTTTTAACGTAATCTGAACATTCCCAAACGATGGATGTTCAAAGGTACCCCCCGGACTAGTAGGCTTTGCAAAATAAATTAGTTTATAAAATCAAAAACAAAAAAAAAAATAAGAAAAATTAAACAAAAACAAAATCATCAATTCAAATCAATTTAATAAATACTAAATAGTTAATAATATTTGCCAGCCCCTTTAGTATACTGAAGATAGTCATAAAATTGGACGAATTAGAGAAGAGCCAAGTTGGCAGAACAGTGCAAAGTTCGAACTGTTGGTGAACGATCAAGATGTAACCATTATAAAATTACAGATTCAAGAAGAGTGCATTTTTATCAAATATCTGTATGAAGCTACTGAAAAGGTAATTTAGTTAGACATGTTTATTTTAAGTTTAGAAACTCATCCGATGTGTAACATCGTCACATCGGTTCGCGAACGCCTCGGCTTCAAGAGTATTTCGCCAACACACTGGGAATCAGATCCACGACAATTGGGTTACACCTGGGTGCCACCAGGTATAATAACATCGTCAAAGGTCCAGCGTTACTTTGATAAGATCCCTCAGGAGAAAGTTCCAAAACTGAGTTCAAACGGTAATATGACGTAAGAACCTTGAATATTTACGTCTCTGTAATTATTCAATCAGCTTATTTACGGGTTTAGTTTGTCCATTTGTATTGGCGCTATTCTACGATACCCGGAGGCCCAGAGCTTAGCTTCAATGAGGGCCGAGGCCTGTGCTAATGTCTCTAATACATACATACATACATACGTAATCTGAACATTCCCAAACAAATAGAAAACGAGAAAGTTAAAAATCTACATTCATATTTTTTTTAAACTAGGTGTAGCTGCCCCACTTTGCCCGTGCTCAGGAATTGTTTAGGATTACAATTCACATTGTTTTCAATTTAAAACTTTAGCTCCCAAGAGTGTCGAGGAATAACGTTTGCAGTTTTCAAATTATTGTAAATGCCACGCCCCTTTGCCAGATCCCACCAATAGTTTATTAAATGCTTTCTAAAGGCATTAAAAACATCTATTTACAATATTTCAAGGCTAAAGCTGTCAAAGATATATCTAGTGTAACTTAAGACTTGAAAACTATTTATATCCAGGCGCACTTTTCACTTCATAACAGATATAGATATTGTGTAAGTTTCAGCTTAATCGACCGATTCTACTTTTCGAAGTATCAGGAAAAAGCGTTTGCAATCTTACTTCACAATAACAAAGTTTCAACTAGTAATAACTAGACTCACTCATTACTGGGGACGTTCAAGTATCTAGTTTAGTAAGTCTGACAGCTGACTGACTTGATGTTTCTGAGTTCTTATTGGCTGGGATTCGTCACGTGAGCAGCTTTCTCTGTTGACGTTTATGGAGGGGTAGCCGACGAATCTAGTCACGAATTTCGTGACTGAGTACTAAGTTGACATTTCTAAAGGGTCCGCCAAATAACTTTTTTTTTTTGAAAATGCTATAAAAAAAAACTACTGAATATTTTTTTCAAATTTCTTTCTTTTATTTGAAAGTACAATCCTTCCGGTTAATAATGGAAAATAATTTCATTCAAATGGCTGCCTCGGCTGGCCATGCAGTAGCCTACACGATCGGTCCAATTTTTAAGCACATTATCGATTGTGTGCAGCTGTATTTCACCAATGGCTTCACGAATATTGTCCTTTAAAGCGTCAATTGTCTCTGGCATGTCGGCGTAACACTTATCTTTTACGGCACCCCACAAATAATAGTCCAACGGTGTCAAATCGCAGCTCCGCGGTAGCCAAACGACATCAGCTCTGCGGCTGATAATGCGATCTTCAAAAACAGGGCGCAAAACATCGAGTGTAGCTTCGGCTGTGTGGCACGTAGCGCCGTCCTATTGAAACCAAATGTTGCCAATATCCTCCTCTTCAATTTTTGTGAACAAAAATTCGTTCAACATGGCCCGATAACGATCGCCATTGACTGTAACGGCCACTCCTTGCTCATTTTCGAAGAAAAATGGCCCAATTATGCATCTGGACCAAAATCCGCACCAAACAGTGACTCGTTTTGGGTATATCGGCTTTTCAATGTATGCGTGTGGGTTTTCTGTGCCCCAAGTGCGACAATTTTGCTTGTTTACATACCCGCTGACGGTGCTTCTCTTCTTCCAAAATCCGTACGCAATTCTGCAACATTACCATGATTTTCAAAGTAATGTCGCAATATTTTCCAGCGTTGTTCAAGCGTATACACAACCATATTCGTTCAGCGGAAGGATAAAACTAATTATCTGTCAAATCAGACATGAGCTAAGTGTTACCATTCGCGAAATAAGCACTAGTTGAAAAAAAAAAACGTTAGATGGCGGACCCTTTATATGTCATCGGCGGAGAATTTGACATTTCAAATTTGCCTTGAGAGAGCACAAAGCTAGTGGATATACCTACCCAAACCAACAAAACCAAAAAAATGACGTTCACGACCAATTAAGTTAGTTTTTGCGTTCAGGTTACACTTAGTCCAGACAAATCTAGTCGACTTAAGTCAACTAGATACTTGAATGTGCCCAGTTTCAATAGACAGTGAGTGCCAAAAGTAAGTAAACACCAAGGTTCTTTTAAATTTTCTTTAGGGTCTTAAAAACCAACAATCTGTAAAAAAAAGTTTGTAAACTTTAACAAAATTGTAAAACGTATTTAATTTCGACAGGACAAAATTCGTCATAGATATTTAAAACATTGGTGTTCACTCACTTTTAACGCTCACTGTACGCATAATGGAAGTTCGATGCATTTTGGAATGAAAACTACCCTATAGTCTGTCATATTTGACAAGAAGTAGGTATAGAACTTGTTCGCATAATCAAATGCGTCACTATATGGAAAATAGTTGTACCCATACTTATTTAAGTTGCATTCGTCAATGTCAACATTAAGTTTATCTTCTACACTTTACACGCTGAAGCCGCCATTCTTGATGGACTGATAACTTATGTTATCATATAAACATATCATCCGTGTACTGCTCAAGACAATCTGAAGATACAACACAACTTTTCTGACGTTTCTTGTTTGCTCTCTACTTCTAGGGTGTTAAACTCACACTGAATCACACGAACACTTGCGTTAGATAAGGACTGTTCGAGACAATACTGAAATATGACATCGCAGTACCGTTAAATTTTGATCACATGCTCTTATACTCATTATAAATAAATAAATAAATTATAAATTATTTGATCTTAAGGCGTGTGTTAACTGGGATAAATAGAATTATCTTCGGATAATTTTCTATCGTGGTGGAAAACTAATTTTTAGCTGTCAACAAGTTATCCTGCTTCGGGAGCAAGATAAAAAAAATATCCTATAGGCTAATTTTTGACATTGTCTTTTGCTTGAGTTTTGCTAGAATATTCAAAAGGAAATAAAACACTGAGTTTCAATAAATTAATACCGTGGCATTCGATTAATCTCTGTTTTAAGATTTGGGTTAAGTGAACTTCTCTTTTCAACATTTCATAAGTGTCAGAAAATTAGCCGACGATAATTATATAGCGCCGCCTAAAAATGTAGAAATAGTAGCTTAAAAATAAATTGAGCATAATCCGTTTTTTTTTCAGCATTAAAAATGTGCAGGCCTAGTTTCTCTTACCGGATTTTTTCAACTTTAGGCAACTTACCAACATTGGAAAGTTCTGTCATCAGTCGATATTCTGCAAATCGAAGCGATTTGGTGTAATCAATTTTATCTGCGTGCCAATAAATTCACCAACGAAATACCACTAACAAATTATATTATCAGCGCAAATATTTGTTTATAATTTTTGCAAAAAAATAACTTCGTAGTAAATTCATTTCAAGGCCGACTTTTTTTTAATTTTAATGTATATAAGTGTAGGTACTTATCACATCAAAGAAGCTCTTATCAAAGGATTTTCTCATTTCGTATATTTACGGAAGCACTTGAGGCCTTGCAACAATCTAACTAAAATGTTATAAGGTTCTTATCATTCAAGTTAATATAATGAATTTATAGTTATATTGCAAACAAAACTAAAAAAATAAAAAAAGATTATATTAGGCACCGTGATGTTGTCGCATAGTTAAAGGTATGTTGCTAAAAAAAATAGACGTGTGGTATCTTTTGCCTCCAACTGAGGTACTAAATTTACAGCAAATATGTAGTTATGTATATATGATGTAGCAACGTCTAGACAGTAGACATTAAATTTCATTTACGCAACAATTTTGCTAAAATACAAAAGTGTGTAGATATTTTATTGATCGCTATTCGCTACATACTTACTTAGTGAATAATGTAGTTTCGAAAATTTGATAAGACTGCTCCCTTTGTGTGTTAGGGCCTTTTGTCTACTACGACGTCTGAGCGCAATCATATGTTAGGTTTCTGGAAATATGTATATTTCAGCTCTCTCCAACTCTTTGACAGCTGCTCAGCGCAATATTTTTCCCATTCCATTTTGGTTTTAGGTTAGCTTAGATTCGACCAGTTTTATTCCACTTCTCTAGTAGAAGGATTGTATTGCTCGCGAGCTTCTGACATGCATTCGACAGTATCCATCGTGCATTGAAAAAAGCTTCTTGATTCAACCGTTTGGATATGTCATAGGTGTACTAATATCATTGAAGTCAAAATGAAATTCACGTGGCAGTAAGAAATTTGCTTTATTGAAGGTGAAGCTAATCGGAATGATTCGTGTAGCATTGTTGCACTACTTTCTGTTAAACTATTTGCTGGATTAGTTGCGCTCGGGTCGACTCTTTTCGGTATCTTCGGAATTCTTGGAATAGGAACGTCTTCGCCTTTGAACTTGCCTTTGATTATGGACGGTGACTTGGATGACGTTGTTCATGAGTTTCTTCACTGTCAACCTGGTTCCATTTCACAGTTTCGGTTGGTTCAGATTGCCAATTTTATAACGTTCTTATTTATCGACGTTCTTATTTTTCGCAGCTAATATCGCGCGTTCACTCAACTTAAGATTGTCTGAAAATGAGTGCTCAATCGGTTCAGTGGTTTTCGAGATAGATATAAGTTTTTGAATGTTTTTTTTTTTTTTGTATCGGAGGTGCCAGGCCCCTTTCTCAATTTTTGACCAATCACAGGAACAATCCCTGGCAAATACCTAAAACTGTCTGAAAAATTGAGCTGAATTGGTTCGGTTGTTTTTGAGATATACGATTTTAAATGTCTTTTTTTTTTTTTTTGTATCGGAGATGTCACGCCTCTTTGTCCAATTTTAACCAGGGGCAGTACCTAAGATTGTTTATAAATATGAGCTTAATCGGTTCAGTGGTTTTCGAGATTTAAGTTTTTAAGTGCATTTTTTGGATGAGATATACCACCCCCCCTTTATCCGCTTTCAAATTTGTTATCCATATAAACCTTATTCGGACTATTATGAAGATTTGAAAAAAAAAAAGAGCCAAATCGGTCCATATCAAGTGAGGCGATGGCTAACGAACATCATTTCATTTTTATTTATATAGAACTAGAACCTTTGCAAACAGTCAATGAGTCAAACATTATTCAGTTGAGATCTTTTCCGATCAATGAAAAAATGTTATGATGGTCAAATATATTTTTTCGATTGACTGATTGAAAATATCTTTCTTATAGAAACTTGTTGACGCTATTCGTAAAGGCCTTGCTGCTACGGCGTTAAGTCGCACAGCTTTATTTTTGTGGTGCTTGCATTGTCTAGTCTACTCTTCTCATATATTTTTTTCCACGGTAGTACAAACTACTTTTAAACAAAAAAAAACAAATATTTAAACGTGTTTCTAAAATCACGTTTTTTTTTCATTCAATTTTAGGAAACTCATTCCCATTTAGTAAAAACGAGGAATGAGAAATGTAATAATTTTTACTTATCTATTAACATACAAACTTTCAAGTTTATACGGCTAACGGTTCTTATGACCCCCCCCCCTATTCCCCGTGACCCATTTACTCCTGAGAAATTCTCACCCACCCTACGGCCTAAGTTGGCAACACATCTATAAATCAGAAAAGAAAAATCATGAAAATCGGACGAATGGTTCTCGAGGTATGTAGAAACGAACAGACAGACGTTGCATTTTGTATAGTAGTATGGATGGATAGAGCCACGAGTTTGGTTGGTCCTAGGTTACAAGTCTGCACAAGACTTATATGGCGGCACAGGGTACAGACCGGACTTCGGAGAGACCATTTTGAGACAAATACTATAAGACGCCCTGACCCATTTGTGTTGGTTTCTTCAAGTTTTTGTAAAATAATTAATGGATTGAATATTAGCGAGTAAGAAAATGTAGGATGGATACAAAATAGGAAATTTAAGGTCTCAGTGTCGGAATTTTCAAAATTCAAATCGAAAGACTGGCAAAACTATTGATAAAGGCTTAAAAATTCGTAAAATTCAATATACGTACTAAAAATTATTTTTTGTTATTTGGGCATTGAAATTTTAATGAAATGGGAAAATTCCCACGATATAATAACACTGCCTTTGCCTTATCATGATACATGACTACTTGGATAGTTAACCTTGTGACCGTTTATCGATAGTATAAATCGCTGTCATACACTTTAATGTGTAAATACGCGCTGATTTGATTGTTATTAGTTTTTGCCGAAGTATGGCATTAAATATTTTGTTTTGGGCGTTTTGATTCGTTGTTCTAATTGATGATTTACTTTATTAGTCCGAGCACTACCTAAATTGACAAACTTGATTTGATTATTGCAGTTTTTCCGAACACCGATTAGGTTTTTTTTATGTTTCAATTAGAACAAAACAGTAAAAATGGCAACACTGAGTGAGAGCTATCCTGTCAGCAGTTTTGCTGAATTCGCTGATTTATTGCAAAAAGTGTGTCTGCTGTAACAACCCAATGATTGGGAGTAGCTTTCGAAAAGGAATAGGTACCTTAGACATCGACTACCTGTAAAATATCAACATCAATCGGTATCATTTCAGAGGTTATTGTACAACAGAATGCTTTCGGAGCAAAATGTTCGCTTACAACTTAGCCACTTAAGTAATAACCTCCTCTCCTAGTATACAAAATAACTCACTTATATGGAAGAACTATAGACGCACATCGAGAAGCTTTTCCAATTTTTTTAATAACATTGAGAACCACCACATAATTATCAATGGGCACATCTAGTCCAACTATTTGCTGTCAGTATTTCTTTTTTTTTATCAGAAATCACTCAGCATTTCGATTAGATGAAATGGATTGCTATATAGTAGTTCCAATCGGGCGGTTATTTCAAATGTCATTTTGACGAGGAGATTAGATAAGATTCTGAGTAAGATTGCGTTTGGGGAGTCTTCAGCATATACCTACTGTTAATATTGTAGCTGTCACTATGGCCACAATTAGGCCTAATTTGATATTCTGAAGAAGGTAATAGTTTTGGTTATGCAACTTGTAGTTGGATTTCAACGACAGTGAATAGTTTTTTTTTTTTAATTTTGCTCGTCTCATTAGCTGTTATAGGTGGGGATAGTCGTCATCTTTCCCAGACAATTATCATGGAACGTGATAAGAACAGATAACTTTGGAATCGTTTTTATGATTGGAATGACATTAATATTTTATAAAGTTTGCGTTATTTGTTAATTTTACATAAATGTAGGGCGCGTTCGAATAGGTGAACTGCGATACAAAAAAAAAACAAAAACTGAAGTTTTGGCATTTACAAATAATATCTATATCGTGTGTGAATACAAATCGGGAAATGGATAGTCAATTTTGAGAAATATTCACAAAACGGCTATATTTGAGTTTTCTGAGAAAAACTAAGTACGTGATCATGTTTAGAATGCGTATGTTGTCTTAAATATGTATTTCGATCAAAATCGTTAGAGCAGTTTTTTGTAAAATTATGCTGACAAATGTTACAATTTTGGATTCGAAAAGCACTGTTATTAAACTGTTTAGCTGAAAACTGAGTATAACGTATTGTTCAGGATATAAACATTACCTAGCAATTACATTTTGATCCAAATCGAAAATGGCGCTTTCGAGATATGAGCATTTTTTAAAGTACCATTATTAGCGTTTTTCGAAGCTCAAAGATGGAGTCTTTTACGAGGTCGCATTTTTTTAAAGACACAATTTAAGTTGATTTTAAGTTGAAAAATATCGATCGTAAAAAATGCGAGAAATGAGAATAAAGCGATTTGCTGAAATTTTTTTCTTTTTGCCTAAACCTGAAATTCAGCAATACGAACAAAACAAAAAATGAATCATGAAAATCGGCCCAGCGGTTATCGAGATAAAACATAATAACGTCATTGAATTTCACCCCATAGAAGTTGTTTTCTGTATAGAAGGTATAAGATTGTGAATGTTTTTTTTTTGTATGAGAGGTGCCACGCCCCCTCGTCCAATTTCGACCAATCTTAACAGGAGCCCTCCATAGCCAATACCTATGATTATCTGTTTGTTTGAGCTCAATCGATTTGGTGGTTTTCGAGATATACGATTTTGAATGTTTTTTCTGTATGGGCGGTGCCACGCCCCTTTTTTCCAATATCGACCAAACTTCCCAGAATAGACTTCGTGCCAAAAACAAAGATTTTCTCAAAATTTGAGCTTAATCGGTTTTGTGCTTTTCGAGATAAACCATGTTTTTTGTATTGGAGGTGCCACGCCCCTTTGTCCAATTTTTTTTTACATACAAACCTGATACAAAAGAATACCTTTCCACAAAAAAAAAAGAATCATCAAATCGGGTGTAGCCAAACTCGAGATATAAACGGACAAACATATTTTAAACTCATTTTTATATTTACGTACAGATTAGTCAGCACAGTATTGTATTTGTACAATATGCAGTACTTAGTTTTTATACTTTGACAAATCGCTCTTTGTCTTTTCTTTAAAAGAACACGCAAAATAACGTCCAATATTTGTGTTTTTCACAATCGGCAGCTTTGAAATTGAAATGTTACTGTGTCCAGAGGCAGACTACTGTCGTTTAACTTAAACTACAGAATGAACTCTGTTCAAGGTTTAAACAATTCTGTTCAACTTTTGAACTAAAGCTTAAACTTAAAGTGTAGTTTAAACTTTCACTATGAAACTGGGGGGTTATTCATTTTTAAAAATCCATTTATGTATTAAAAGGGTCGCAGGTGTAGGTTGCTTATCTTCCTGGGTCTACAAAGCACTTCTTGGACTCCGAGTTGGGGACATGCGGTGGTCATGACCAAACCACAGAAGCATGGATAGGTCCGTCCGGGGAAGTAGCAGCATTGGGTACCTCAGGTATGATGATTCTTATACAAGCATTATCCAAATTTCGTGACCATCGTAGATAAGGGTGTCGAAGCCAGAAAGACCAATCCTTCTCTTATGAATAAGACCTCGCGATACTCAAACTTCTCCACCTGTTTCAATGGGACTCCACATAGAGTGCAATAAAAAGGCATTCTGTAGACCACCGTCACTTCAGACATATTCACGTTTACCGCCATTCCAGCTTCAATACAAACCTCTACAAACCTGTCGAGTGTGTGCTAAAGTTCAGTCTGAGAGAGTCCAATGATGACCAAGTCATCAGCAAAGAGCAATGAGCAAATGTACTTATGCTTAGGTTTCCCAATTCGAAACGTTGTTCGTCAAGGCCTGCGCTCTAACATTTAGTCAATATAAGCTATGAAAAGGAGAGGAGACAAAACGTACCTCTGACGAAATCCAACGCCCACGGTGAAGGGTTTGAGTATACGCAAACGGCCGTTAATAGTTGTAGAGTTTGTGCAAAGAAGTTGAAGGCTCTCAGAAGGAACTTTAAATTTCAGTCTCGAGGGACTCGGCCATTTGTAAACTTTAGTAGCATACACCCGGGCCTTTTCAAGTACCAGCGATTGGCAATTATATTTACTCACTTAAATCCTGCCTCTCCTCTAGTGTACCCCAAGGCTTCTACTTTGCCTACGCGCCATATCGTGTGCGGTCCATTTCTTCCTCAGTTCCCATGCCTCTTTCAACTGCCCTCCGCAATCTATTTGCAATTATGCGCGCACACAATTAAAGTGCGTACTTGTTAGCTACGCACCTCAGCGTCAATCACTCTATTACGGCATAAATTCCGACGATTTCCAAGCTGTTACTATGAGCTTTTTAAGTGAGGTGTTACAAATTTATGTATCTCACCAACAATTTCACTTATTGATCTTCAAATTTGGTCGTCTTAACTTGACCAATATTTGCAAACCATTTTCAATGTTTATACCTGCTGCTACACTCACATAATGTACGTTGTGTTGGTGATGAATTTCGGGTCCACACATAACAGCAGATATAGGGTCTTCTTGATGGCACGACCTTGTAGCGCCACCAATATCAGCGGCTTTACTTTAATCTTTATTGCTTACTCGTGCGCCCAAATAAAGGTTACCCCTTTGGACAAATTTAGCACACAATTCCCGCTCACTTTTGCTCCCCAAATTATATATTTTCCACAGACAAATTATTTTCTAAATTTATTACTAGTTGGAAAAAGTCTTCCGCAAAAAAAAAAACAAATGAAACGAAGTGAAAATTTTTAGTTTTGTCATTTTTGAGTTCAGTGACATTAATGTGACAAGTTATTTCTTCGTATTCCGGACGAAAAGAAAATTGCAATTTTGGCTCCTTTCCAATTATATCCAACACACGATAATGTAGGTAACCCACGTTTGTTGCAAGAACCTTAAGTATATAAAGCCAAAAAAACAACAAAAAACTGTAACAAGATACAATAAAATAAAACGAGGTAATCATTGAGTTTTCTTGTTTGCTTTACTTAAAATTCCATTCTCTTCTCTCTGTGGTGAGTAGAAGGACTTTCAAGTGAAATATTTGGGTCATTTGAAAATAAACGTACAAATACGCTGGTGAAATGCTGAAAAGTCATACCGGCAGTAAAAGCACTTAATAATTACGCTGACAATTGATCTTACGACATGTCTTTTACAGAAGAAGATCAGTTGACTTGTCACTAATTTATTGACAAACTAATGACAAAAAAAAATAAAATATCGACCCAGCCTATATACATTACGAGAATGGCGTGAGTTTAGTTTTTATGGTTTTTTCTTGTCTTGTTAACCAGAAAAAAAAAAAAAAATAAACCGAAACGATTTTATGTTCCTGTTATTAGAATAGTTTTGCATAATATTTGACTATAGATTTGGACATCCCTATAAGATAACTCAGTTAGCCTTGGTGCTATAATTATGTAGGACCAGTTTTCTACGGTAAACATTCGTCCAGTTGATGTTTATTCCAAACTAGATGAACTCTTTAAATACCTTGAAGATGCAGTTATAAAGGTCTTGCCCTATCCGTCTTTGAAAAGTTGTGAGATTTTATTTTATTATAGCACATATACTTCGTCTTGCCCTCGCTATTAAAATACGATTATAAGCGGTCATTGATGCCGATATTGCACAATGTTCCACCACACACATTCCAGCGTAACGCGATACAGTTGAATCAGTTATGTCGGGATCCCAAATTTGGTGATTATGTGGTAAGAAATCAGCTGCCTTGCTTTTCTTAAGTTATTTTTATGTATACTCATATCTAAGCTACCCTCTTCGATACTGGTAGGCTAAACTACACGGTTCTTCATTAACTACATCTGGGTTACCTTACTAAATCCTTCACTGATTTCGGCTACCTCTACGATGATGGTACGTGGTCATTGGTCATTGACGTCTGTGGTAGGTGAATGCACGCCTTTCGACAAATTCAACTACACACATATATAACACCGAGGCTCTGAAAGCCCTTGACTCATCTCTCATAAAATTGAAGATTCTCCTTGAAACATACATGGTCATCTCCGAATTTGCAAAAAAGAACCTAATCATTCGTTACTGGATTCCAGCCCACAAGGGCTTTGCTGGAAACGAAACAGCTGGCTTACTCGCTAAAGTCGGCGCGATAATGACGACCATAGTGTCTGTAAAAAAACATTTCAAGAATCACATCAAAAGCTTGGCTGAAATCGAATGCAACGAAGTCTGGCTTAAAACACCTGGGCAGAAATGCACCAGACAATTCTTCCCAAAATTCTCCTTCAGAAAATCCCATTACTTCATTAATTTGGACAAAAATAAGCTGAAGATCATGACTGGTGTAATTAGCGACCATGGCCCCATGAAAAAGCATCTTCACAGAATTGGAATCGTACCGGACCCTACATGTAGACTATATCTAGAAAGCGACGAATATTTCCTTCACATACTCATGGAATGTCCGGCTCGTTATTTTAGCATATCTTGCTGACATACCCCCAGAGAAGATCATTGTCTTTCTGACTGCCTCCGGAGTGAAAAGGTGGCTCTAGGACCTCAACATGGAAGACACTATATTCTCCTTTTAAAGAGGCCATGATGGCTCTCCTGACTTATAATCTATCTATCTATCTAACAGCGAGGCAAATATTTTTTGACAACTAAGCGACCATCAAAGCTTGCCTCAAGGCTATTGCCTTATTCAATACAACCTGAAAATAAGTTAGAATGCCGATTTTGCCTGATTTTCGTTCCATCAGGGCATAGCAAAGTTTGTGGAAACAAACATACTGACGAGCTGGCCAGTCAAGGCTCAGCCCTCTACTTCAACCTTAGCTCTAACCCACCTTCCAAGCACAACGCGAAAAGATGTCGTCAGCGTAACAGTGATTGCTGCAGGCTATTGGCTCATAGGGACCATGAAGTCTTGACTGGGCATACATATACAAAAGAGTGTACTCTGCAAAGACCCAACCGAAAAAGAAACTGTCATGCGCCGCCGCCTGTACTGCAGTAGCTATGGACGAAAAGGAATATCTAGAAAAAACCAGTAAGACAATTATCTTCGACTATGCCGAAGCTCAAATACCCGGTACTATATTATTGTAAAATAAAAAAAATATTTTAGTATTAAAAAATTATATATTTGTATGGGAGGTGTGGGTACTTTTTATTCGACCAAGCTCATTTTTTGTCAAAAATTTTTAAATATTATTAAAACAATATGTGCAAAGTTTAAACTTGCTATCTTTACTGTAGCTATTTAAATTTAATTTTTAACATAAAAAGCTATATAAATCTGATATTTTAGTATGGGAGGTAGTAGTAGTTTTCATCCGATCTTGCTCATCTTCGAACTTAGCCTCAGTTTGGTGGATAAAAGCTTACATACCAAATTTCAAGTCGATAGCTCTTAAATTACGGCCGTAATCGTGCGGACAGACAGACAGACGGACAGACAGACGGACAGACAGACAGACATCGTTAGATCGACTAAAAAAGTGATGCTGATCAATAATATATATAGTTTGTCATACCTACAACGCCTCCTTATGGGCGTTACAAATGGAATGACAAAGTGAATATACCCTCACCACAGTGTGGTACCGGGTATAAAAAATGTCTTCCGACTCCCTTGAAGAAGTCTGAAAGAATTATAGAACTAATTACCTTCTTGAATTTCACAGGTTGGATCTAGTCTCTGGTTTGGTTAGATTAGGTAAGGTGGCTGTTCCAAAGGGCGGCACATATTATTTGGTCGATTAAGATACCACAAGGGTGGGGGATGAAGTGGCAAAAAAAAACTATATGCCGTGCATTACGGTGGGAACTCTATTCCTACTTGCGAGTTTGATTGTCTTACCTCGTTAAGGGGTTTTGATGATGACTGAGGCAGTCAAATCGTAAATAAGTTTGCGAGTAAGACAATACTACAAGTACTTGTAATAGAAGTGAATTTATACAAGTCGACTTGTAGTCAACTAATAGTCGACTGGCACTTCTACAAGTGTGATAGACCAAGTGGGAAATTTTGTGTACATATATCCGCTTTCTGAGACTCTAAAGCTACAAATTAGTGTAGAAAAAATTAATTCTCACTTGTTGACTCGTAGATAGATGAAATCTTACATATCGTTTACGACTTGTAGAAGTTTTCATCTTCTCATATAAAAATGGATTAAGGTTGGACATTTGGAAATTCAACCCTTTAAAGAGGTTAAAAGGGGGGGGGGTCAAAGTTTGTACATTTTTATTTTTCATCCGATCGACTTCAACTTCGGTTTGTGTACCCTATTTAAGAAACAGAGAAAATCTATTTCTCCGAATTTGGAAATCTTGCTTGGGTTATTAGCGATGACCCCTTTTAAGGGGGCATTTTTCATAACTCACGAGCCGTTCGTCGTTGTATCAATTTGAAACTTGAAACATGGCGGGCATTCAGAATGTACATTAGGGTGTGTCATATTTTTCAACTTTAGAATTTTAATGTCTAATAGTTTTCAAAAGTTGCATTGCTTAGTTAAATGAAAAACTACATTTATAGTATTTATTTTGGTTAGTACTTTTGGCTCCCTCAATGACCTTGAAATTCCGAAAAAATTGTAAGGCAATATGCTATTGGTGCGCTATATTTTTTTTTAAATCTATATCCAAAACTAAAGTTAAGCCCTGCTCAAATAATGTAAATGCATTAATTTTATACTGTTTGTCAAATACCGACACACATTGAAAGATAAATATATTTTACAAATACTCGTTCTGTACACCGGTAAACGCATTTCGAGTAATACAATCTTCTTTAAAATATAAAAGAAACAGCCGCCCATGTGTGCACTCATAACTCGAGAACGGATCGTTCGATTTTCACAATTTTGAGCTTGATGGATTTGAATTGGCCCAAAGAAGAAGATAGGGAAAAAAATTGGGCAAAGAGGCGTGGCACATTCCATAAAAAAAACATACAAAATCTTATATCTCGAAAACAACTGAACCAATTTAGCTCAAATTTGCAGGTCATCTGAAGTATTCATACGGAAGTTTTTTGTCTGTGAAGTTTTGTCAAAATTGGAAAAAGGGGCGTGGCACCTCCCATACAAAAAAAAAAACATTGCAAACGCTTTTTCCCGATATTTCGAAAAGTAATCGGTCGATTACAATGAAACTGACACAATAGGTCTGTTTTATTGGCAATCTATCTCAGTGAAGTAAAGTAAAGTAGAATCTTTAACACGCAATTACAACAACTACACGCTGTTTGTCACTTTCGAGACTCTATACAGTTGTTGTAATTGCGTGCTGAAGATTCTACTTTACTTTACTTCACTGAGATAGATTGCCAATAAAACAGACCTATAATCGGTTAGGAAAAGAAAAGTACACGTGGATCAAACGTTTTCGAGTTTTCCGATAGATGGCGCTGAAAACCCAAATCTTAAAATTACACTATATCTTGACATTTGCGGCAGCTTTAGCTTTGAAATTTGGTAAATGGAGGTTTATTGCCTTTAGAAAGTACCTATTGACAATACTATGGGCGGGATCAGGAAAAGGGGCGTGGCACTTTCAATAAGAAACTGCAAACGTTATTGCTCGACACTCGTGGGAGCTAAAATTTGAAATTTAAATTATTGATGTAGTTTGTCGTCATAGGCAATTCCTGAGTACGGGCAAAGCCGGGTAGATACAGCTAGTAATAATAAATAATAAATGCATTAAGCTATATCTATGTTTTTCGTTTTATTTCCTAAAAGCAATTTATGTTTAACGATTTCAATTTTTTTTTACAAAAATTGACATTAAACATTATCTGAACAATAAACCAACAAAGTACTAAAAAACATTTTTTCCAAAACTTCAGCTGGTTTGAGGGAGCCAAAAGATCATAAAAATCGCAACTTTTTTTATATATTCTGAAGCCTAAGATCCCAATTCAACTTTTGGCAGGTATTAGATTAAACAATTAACAACTTTTTTTTTCGCCATACTAAAGTGACACACCCTAATGTACATACATGCATATAAGCAAGAAATATATTTTGTCCCGTAGATAGTGGCTCAAAAAAGAGTAAACTAACTGATTCTGAAGGAATCTCTGTGTACCAAATTCTGAGGGCTGCGCGAGCAAAGCCGCGGGCAAAATCTAGTTAAGTAGAAATATTCAACCCTCTCAATGAATCCTTCATCGTTCGTTTTAAGAAACATTTTGTATTATTCCGGATTTTTACCAACACGGCACGTTTTTGTATCACCTGTATCTCTTTATTCATTTTGACGTAGAGTGCTGTTATTCTCTTTTCAAATAAATACTTGTAAAAGGAGTCTACAAGTTTCCTACAAATTTTGTCTGTATTACAGTGGCTTAGTTTACCAATTATAAGTTACAACCACAAATTTGTCATTGTATATTGCAACTAGAAATTTGTAATGTAAAGTTTTGTTTCAGCAAATATGTACAAATAATAATGTTTTAAAAATTTGTGCTCAAAGCTATAAAAATTGTAAAAAAAAACAACTTATTTATCACAAATGCTACAAATTACTGTTTCACCAGAAATTCCGTCGACTTGTAATTTACAGATTTTTTCCACAAGTTTTGTGGCGTTCATCAAAGCAAGTGCATTGTTTAATTTGAGTAGCAATTAGATTCAGCACAAAAATTTCAAAACCCCAAATGAAAAGCCGCAAAATAAAAATGTCCATTTTGTATGGGACACCACCAAAACTCGAAAATTACCGAACCGATTGAGCTTAAATTTAGGGAAAATCTTTGTTATTGGCCCAAGGGAGTGAAATTTGGTCAAAATTGGCCAAAGAGGTGTGGCGACTCTCAAACAAAAAGAAATACATTTCAAAAGCTATTCTTTGACAATCATGGGAACCAAAGTTTGTAAAATTTTAAATATTGATATGCATTGTCCTGATAGACAAAAATATATATAGGCATTAGGCAATACAATTCCTTGGCAAAGCCGCCCGGGTACAGCTTACTTACTTACTTAAGGTGGCGCTACAGTCCGGGGTGGACCTGGGCCTCAACCAACAAGCGTCTCCAGCCAGCACGATCTTTGGCCAGCTGTCTCCAGTTTCGCACGCTAAGTTGGTTGAGGTCCCCTTCCACTTGCGTGCGCCACCTGAGTCGCGGTCTTCCTCTACTGCGCCGTCCCTCGGGTGTGGATTCGAAGATCTTCCGGGCCGGAGCATTCACGTCCATTCGCTCTACATGACCCAGCCACCGCAGTCGTTGGACCTTCACTCTTCTGGCTAGGTCGATGTCGCTGTACAGCCCGTACAGTTCGTCGTTGTATCTCCTCCTCCATTCACCGTCTATGCAGTCGGGACCGAAAATTACTCGAAGAACTTTCCTCTCAAAGCAACCAAGAGTAAGCTCATCCGCTTTTGATAGAGTCCATGCCTCTGCACCATAAAGTAGGACTGGGATGATTAAGGTCTTATAAAGGGTCACTTTAGTTGTTCGAGAGAGGGCTTTGCTACTCAATTGCTTTCTTAGCCCAAAGAAGCAGCGATTGGCAAGAGTTATTCTTCGCTTAATCTCAGCGCTGATGTCATTGTCTGAGTTCTTAGCGGAGCCTAGGTAGACAAAGTCCTTTACCACCTCAAAGTTATATCTGTCTATAGTGACATGAGTGGGGAAGCGAGGAGTAACAACGATTCTCGCTTGTTTGGGATTGACCCTGACAATTTCTGTTGGGAAATTATGTCGAATTCTGTCCAAGACGTCGGTGTTGGGTGTCCTTTCTTGATGAGAGCATATACTTTGTCTTGCCCTCATTGACCGCCAAACCCATCTTCGCCGCCTCCGTCTCAATGCTCACGAACGCGCCAGTGACATCACGCAGCGTTCTGCCGATTATGTCGATGTCGTCGGCGTAGGCGAGTAGGTGGACGGACTTTTGAAAGATAGTGCTAGCTTTTTTGACATCGAAGGGGTCGGTGAGTTCTTTACCGACCTTGATGGAGCAGCGTGCATTCTCCATTGTCATCCTGCACAGACGAACGAGTTTGGCAGGGATGCCAAAACTAGACATTGCTCAGTATAGCTCGTCTCTATAAATGCTGTCATAGGCGGCCTTAAAATCGATGAAAAGGTGGTGGGTATCGATTTGGACTTCATGGGTTTTCTCCAAAATCTGCCGCAGTGTGAATATTTGGTCGATGGTAGACTTTCCTGGCCTGAAGCCACACTGATAGGGACCAATCAGGTTGTTGGCGAAAGGCTTCAGGCGTTCACACAGCACAGCAGATAAGATCTTGTAGGCGATGTTAAGAAGACTAATACCTCTGTAGTTGGCGCAGTTCAGAGGGTCTCCTTTCTTGAGGATCGGGCAGACAATGCTGAGGTTCCATTCATCGGGCAGACTTTCTTCCGACCATATTTTACAGATGAGTTGGTGCATGCTCCTAACCAAGTCATCGCCTGCCGCTTTGAATAGCTCGGCGGTTAGGCCATCTGCTCCAGCGGCTTTGTTGGACTTAAGCTTAGATACAGCTATCTTCACTTCGTCCAGGTCGGGTGGGCGGAATTGTTGGTCTTCATCGTCCAGGTTGAATGGCTCATTCTGCCTGACAACGGGATTTAGTTCGTCATCGCCGTTAAACAGTCTGCAGAAGTAGTTCTTCCATATCCTCAGCATCGACTGCGATTCTACTATGATGTTCCCTTGTTCGTCCTTGCAGGCTTCGGTTCGGGCTCTGTAGCCTTGGCAGGTTCTTTTTACCCTTTGGTAAAACTTCCGAACCTCATTCCTGCTGTAGCATCTCTCTATTTCCTCGATCGCGCGCTTCTCGTGCTCTTTCTTTTTTCTCCTGAGAAGCCGGTGTTCGTCTCTTCTTTTCTGCGCGTAGAGCTCATGAGCAGCTCTGGTCCTTCTTTGCAGCGCCGCTTTGTATGCCTCTTGTTTCGCTGCATGTGCTTGCCGGTACTCGTCGTCGAACCAGGGGTTTCGTTGTGGTGGTCGTGTGAAACCAAGCACATCAGAGGCGGCGTCTCTGATGGCTTTTTGGCAATGTTGCCACTGGTCTTCAATGCTTGATGCTGGCTGCATAGAAACTCTTGAGAGATTTAGAGAGACTCGATCGGAGAAGGATCTGGTGATCTCTTGCGATTTTAGCCGTCCGACGTCAACTTCACAGTATTTACTTGTCTTGGCGGTGTTCGGGATATCCGAAGGCGTACCTTGGCTACGACAAGGTAGTGGTCCGAGTCAATGTTCGCCCCTCGGAACGTTCGGACATCCATAATACTGGAGGAGTGCCTTGCGTCGATCGCAATGTGGTCAATCTGGTTGACGGTTGATTGATCGGGAGATCTCCATGTGCCTTTGTGAATATCGAGATGCGGGAACCGCGTACTTGCTATGACACCATTTCGCCCCGCCGCGAAGTCGATCAGCCTAAATCCGTTATCGGAGGTGGTGTCGTGTAGGCTGTACCTTCCGACAGTACTACCAAAGATGCCCTCTCTTCCTATCTTTGCATTAAAATCACCTAGGACGATTTTAATGTCATAGTTAGGGCATTGCTCGTACGTCTTGTCCAAGAGCCCGTAGAATCTTTCTTTGGTGTCGTCGTCTTTCTCCTCCGTGGGGGCATGGGCGCATATTAGGCTAATGTTGGCCCGGGTACAGCTAGTAAAAGAACAGAAAAGAGATTTTTTTCGGAAGGTTTTCTGATACGTTTACCAACGATCAAAAGTTCAACGAATAGAAAAAAAATTGCGTGCATACAAATACCGGAAGTAGTTTTGTTGAATCCAATTAAAGGGCAGTAAGAAATTTCTATTTTGGAGTACGCAGCCTCATGGAGCGAATAGACAATAATGCTGCAGGGTCTTCGAATCCCAGCACCCCAGGAGAAGACAAGGAAGACCGAACCTCCGTTTCAAAGACCAAGCCATCGCGGATGCCAGAGCGCTTTGGTCTGAACAACTGGAAGAAGCGTGCCCGGGATCATAGAGGATGGAAGGCTGCAGTGTCTCAGGCAGTGACTCTTCACGAGCCGGGAGCCCGAAGAAAGAAAGAAGTCTCAAGAGTAACCTATGAATTTTCTTCACTCCAAATGCGTCAATTATGCTTACTGCCCGCGGTACTATAATAACCATTTTTATTGTCTACATCTAGGGTAACTTTTACAAAGTCAGAATTGCGTCAATTTCTATATAAAATTATCAATTGTGACCGTTAAAATAAATTAGATTGAAGTTTAAGAATGATTATTGGTAAGGCCCATAGCCAATTAACATCATCGCGGAGCAATTCAATTGGATTCAAGAGCAATCTCATTTTGCAAACGGTTTTCTTGGCTATGGTGAATGGCAAACTAATATCATTAGCTAGAAATTGACTGTCGCTGGAAAAAATCTTCCCAAAAACAAACCTCTAAAAAGCACATACTGTCCACTGAAATTATTTTTTTAACAGCTAAGTCGAAGACGCATTATCGATTGATCAGCGACATGTAACTATACGCCACCGTGCAATAAAATCACAAGGGAAACTATACACAAAAAGAAGTAACGCTGTAGATAATGCAAAGTGTGAATTGACATGCGTCATTTGTAAATTTACTTGATCATTGTATACGCGTACACCTTTTTGTAGAAACAAGCGACCAATATGTAATCGTAAGTAGGCCTATTTTCAAACGTCCGTAGGTCGTGCCTTGTTGTCAAGCCCATTGAATTAAACGACATAAAGTAGGTGTCAGCATTGATTGAATAGACAATGTGTTCATTGGCAAAATCCATCAAACTTATCAGCTTACAATTTTTGCTTGAGCAAATAACAATTGAGCAATTTGCTTTGAATTAAGTTGTCACCAATACGTCCGTCCGATGGGACAGGAAATGTGCACAGAGATACATTAACATTATAGTATGGCTTGACTTAACGGAGCCTTACTATCAGCATTTCAATAGCCAGAATTGACATGTGTTGTACAAATGCTGTCCGTTTGTTTACACAACAAACCGCAACACATTTTACATCATTCAACATTTACATAGTAACATAATACTTTAAGGAACGAATCCGGCGGCATTTATCGAAATGGGATCCTAAATAATTGAAAAACTGATAGCAGTAAATCAAATTTTCAGTTTTTCGTCTTATCTTAGTATGAGTGTGTTGTGTTTTTTTTTTTTTTATTGATAAGTCAATATTGATTCTTTTCTTTTTGAAGAAACTTTGTGTCACTTCACGTTTCCTTCCATATACTATACATTTATACATAATATTTTTTTTTATTTGTTTATTTTATTTAAATTTTTTTATTTTATGTATGCGCTACAAAAGATAAGGCCAAAAGAGTGCACTAAACTGTATCTCACGACGAAGCGACCGACAATGTTTGTATGTGTACATAGAGCCACAATAAAATAATCTGTTGCTCCATTTTAAGAGTTTCTCTCTATAATCTTCGGCAAAGTGCTCATACGAGCCCAACGATTTCCTAACTCTGTTCAGGTAGCGAAAGGGAAAATCAAGCGAAGCATTCATGAGGCGATATCATCAAGTCGACAAATATTGGGTCGCTGAATTAAATGAGAAAGAGATTAAATGGAAGGCACTCACCTTCTTCGGTATAAGAATTTGTATTTGAGAGTATAAGATGACAACGCGGGCGTGTTTGACTGATGGAGCAATGATTTTGATAAGAAAGCCAAACTAACGTCAGAACCAGAAGACCGTGCGTAGTGACAAATTTGGTATTCAAAAATAACACTTGGTTTCATACGTTTGTGATAATGGAGGTTACTATCACATTTTGTTGGAAGTGTATTTGCGGCTTTGGGTGATAGTCGCATTCATTTTGGAAAATCGTTGTCGTGGCGCGATTTTGTTAACTTTTAGGAATGGGGTCAAAAGGGTTACAGCCAAAGATCCAGAATACCTTTACCATTTTCAGTGAGTTTGGTTAAACCATGAAAACATCCTCTGTGAAAACATGTTTGAGTTCATCGATGTTTTACTAAGCATCTAGATTCTGGAAATTGAAAAGAGGATTATGTCGATGCGATCTTAATTATATTGAAGAGGCTTCCAGCTGGAAATATTTTGTGCAGACGTTTACACGATTCGATACGATTTTAGCCTCAAATGGAAACTACGCAACTTCTATAGGCGATTCTTTATTATATGAACCCCAAAGTTTCTTCACGGGTCGGCAGCACGGTAAATTGCCCTGCAGGGGCACAATTTTCCAAAAGTCTGTGCAACTACATATTAGCCCAGAAGCGATAAAAATGGGTTTAGTGGTGAATAAGGGCAAAACAAAATACATGCTGTCAACAAGAAGGGACCCACAACATCGACGAATCAGACCGAATGTCAGGATAGACAGCTACAACTTTGAGGTGGTTAGGGACTTTGTCTAATGCGGTTCTGCATTCAACTTTGATAATGACACTATAGCAGAAATCAAACGAAGAGTTACACTTGCCAATCACTTTCTCTTTGGCAGCTGACTAGTCAGGAAACACTAACGAGGCTCTATATAAAAACCCCATTTTCCCAGTCCTGCTCAATGGCGCAGAAGCATGGACGATAGCAAAGATGGTTGAAGCTCCTTCTTGGTCATTCTTCGAGTGACTTTCGGTCCCTTTGGAGAACAGCGAAATCTACGAAATCGACCTGGCCAGAAAAGTACGTACATATATAAGTGATGGACAAAACGTTCCGTCCCGAAGATTCTTAAGTTTCAACACGGAGGGACAATGCATTAGAGGAAGACCTCGTCTTAAGTAACACGTACAAGTGGAAGGAAACTCAACCAACTTGGAGTGCGAAACTGGACTGGAGGCGGGAAGCCAAAGATTAACTGGAGAGGCGTGTTTGTTGAGGCCCAGGTCCACCCCGAACTGTAACGCCACCTAAGTAAGTAAATTTAAATTCTACGAACTAGAAGGCAACAAAGAACTGCTCAAAAGAATCCGAAGTGTTCTCCTAAGATGGCTAGGACATGCTCACTTTTAACAAAGAACTGCTCAAAAGAATCCGAAGTGTTCTCCTAAGATGGCTAGGACATGCTCACTTTTATTCGAAAAGTCTTTGATTTCAACCAGGACGCATAAAGGAGGAGAGGGGAAGACCTCACCTTAATTGGCGCATCCAAGTAGACGGAAATCTCCATTAACTCAGTGTGCATAAGCATAACTGGAGACATTTAGACAAAGACCGTGATAATTTCTGAGGCTTGTTGGGTTAGGCCTAGGTCCACAGTTGTCAAAATTGTTACTACAGGGTGGCCAACAATCATTAGATGGGTTTTAAATCAAAAACTTATCTGGCAGATACTTCAACTTTTGGTTTCAAAGTGATTTCGGATAGTGATATCTGACAGTCTCGCCTCAAGTGGCTGTTAAAGCCTTTATCTGGAAGATAAGAAAGACATTTATTTGAAGTGACTGGAAAAAATATACTAGTTTCAGGGTATTTTTTTGTTTGAGCGTAGATTACAGTCAAAAGTATCCTAACATGGATTAATTTGAATTTTAAGAAAACGAATTTGATGTAGGTATATTACGAGCATATTATATTACACGGCCCAATAGGAAAAGAGTATTTTGCCCAAGACCAATTTATTTTGAAACACTCGACGATGAATTTCTCAATTTTCAGAAGATATATTTTTTTTTAACTTTATCCATGTTAAATTACGTAATAAGAAAAAGTGAACTGAAATAGAAAAAAAAAAAATATCGCCAACACTTATCTGTCGGATAGCCTTATGATTTGGAAAAATATCCAAAACTTTATCCGGAACCTTTGCAACTGGCTCTTTAAATAGTTTTTTGACCGCCTGGTTAGGTTTACTGGATATGAAAAGTTGACTGTTTATACAAGTTATAAACTTAATATTTTCAACCCATCCGAAGTTCAGCGCAAACGTATACTTTCGGTCAGAGAAAGAGACCGCATGTGGTAAAGAAAAACTAGGTATTTAAAATTGCTAAGTTGGCTTGATAAATTTTACCCCTAGAATTTTTAGGTTCATGGTATAGGGCAGGCTTATCTAAAAAAAATTGTACGGCCATTTATCAGTTGTAAAACTTAAAAAAACAAAAAATGGTGGTCACCTAAGGCATATTTCTCTGCATTTAAAATGCTGTTTCCTTAAATAACACATGAACAAAAGAGATTTTTACAGCAAAATAATTTTTCAATGACACGTTTATTCATTACAACGCACGGTCGCGGGGGTGAAGGGATTTCGAGTGAACATTTCATAATTCTCGAACTTCCGCCGAATAGGAAAAATATATCGGGATTGATCAAACCGTCCCATCGCGCACCACGGATTCCATGGCATGCTATGCGTTTACGCTGACCAAAAATATCATTATAATAAATTCAATATGGTTATGTATGATAGTAAAGTGCGTGTTCTACGAAAATACAATCGAAAAAGCTGATCAGAGAAAATCATTAATCTATTTGCTTTTATGACCACCAGAATCCGCCGTCACCTCGTGGTGTTTAGTGAGTCGTTGATGATTTTGTTCCAAAAATCACAATACCGCATATACGCACCATTAGACCCAATTGTACCGGAGGCATTATGTGAAACCACTTCGAGAAAAGTAAATACCATATAACAGTCCACTAAGGACTGAAGTGTTCTCATTAAAGGGGAACATTAAATTTGGTGTGAATAGAAAATTTCCTGGGGCCAGATCACCTAAAATAAAAACGATCGAACGATACCGTTTCGACAATAGCAGTCTGTGTCTACTGCCGTAGATATTATAGAGGCAGGTTTACGCAGTCACCTGGTTTTTTGGCGATAAAAAATCAAAAATGTTCATGATTTTTTTTAAAGTGTTTGTTTTTACAGCTGATTTTATGAAGTCTGTACGCAAGCGTCCGAACGAATCAACCTAGGCGAATGAAATTTTGTGAGAGGACTTATTTTTACCGTCGTCAGGTTTGGTTTAAAAATGGGCTATGTCGGTCAAGTAGTTCTGGTACCTCCCATACAAAACCACTATTAAACCCTTGGGTCTCTCTGTCTGCTAAAAACACGATAGCGTCCAAACGAATCAACAAGGAAATTTTGTGAGAAGACTTCTTCTTCTTCTATGTCGGTAAAGATAAATGTTACCTCCCATATAAAACATATGTATCTATCTATCTATATATATAAAAATGAAGATTCCGACTGACAGATGATCAACGCCCAGCCTAAACCCTTTCCTGTAGAAAGCTGAAATTTTGCACAGAGCTTCCCTTTATGATATATACAACCACTAAGGAAGGATTTTTCGAAATTCAACCCTTAAAGGGGTAAAAGGGGGGTCAAAGTTTGTATGGGAAAATTTATATTTTTCATCCGATAGACTTCAAACTTGGTTTGTGTACTCTCTATACAAAATAAAGAAAACTAATTTCTCCGATTTTGGAAATTCAACCCTTAAAGGGGTTAAAAGGGGGTCAAAATTTGTATGGGAAAATTTTTATTTTTCATCCGATAGACTTCAAACTTGGTTTGTGTACTCTCTATACAAAATAAAGAAAACTAATTTCTCCGATTTTGGAAATTCAACCCTTAAAGGGGTAAAAGGGGGGTCAAAGTTTGTATGGGAAAATTTTTATTTAATTATATTCAGAAGATAGTTACACTTCTATTCATATTTTAAGTGGGCAGATTCCACGCACCTGGACAATTTTTAATTTTTGATATTTCTCCTTTCGTACAATGCAGGTCCTACCGAATTTCAACATTCTACGGCAACTGGAAGAGGCCCAAATAAATAATAACCGATTTTCAAAAGTGGGCGGATACCACGCCTTCTGAATGGAGAATATAAAATATTATATTGATTTCTTTCTATAAACTGTAAGTCCTACCGCTCGGCTCTACCAAATTTCAACATTCTACGGCAATGGGAAGTGGCCCAAATAAATAATAACCAATTTTCAAAAGTGGACATATACCACACCCCTTGAACGGAAAATCTCAAGTTTTGTACTTTTCCCAGTGTATGCACCACAGGATCTAACATTCTGCCAAATTTCACGATTCTAGGATGGCCGGAAGTGCTTTATAATTTTGATGATTATCATCTAAGTGAGTATGTCAGTTAGTTACGGTTTTTCCGATTTTTGAAGTCCTATATATGTTGAAAACTACTAATGCTATAGAGATGGAATTTGGTAAGGTGGACCTTTCTAATGGACTTAGTAAATGTTTCAAGTTAAAACCATCTCTCAATTTCTTCGATCGCTTGCCTCTCCTAAACCCTTTCCTGTAGAAAGCTGAAATTTTGCACAGAGCTTCCCTTTATGATGTATACAACCACTAAGGAAGGATTTTTCGAAATTCAACCCCTAAAGGGGTAAAAGGGGGGTCAAAGTTTGTATGGGAAAATTTATATATTTCATCCGATAGACTTCAAACTTGGTTTGTGTACTCTCTATACAAAATAAAGAAAACTAATTTCTCCGATTTTGGAAATTCAAATCTATATATATAAAAATTGAGCCTTAAAATGTTTGTCGCCGATTCACGCTTTAACGCATTTACCGTTCTTAACCAAACTTTCGCACATCTTTGGTATTGGTCCATACATGAATCCTGTGAAGTTTGGTCAAAAATGGACAAAGGGGCGTGGCACCCCCCATACAAAAAAAAACATTCAAAATCGTATATATCGAAAACCACCAAATCGATTGAGCTCAAACTTACAGATAATCTTAGTTATTGGCCCTGAAGTTGTCCTGTGAAGTTTGGGCAAAATTGGACAAAGGGGCGACCAACAAGCCTGCCTAAACCAAAATTAAAACACTATATACATAATTTGTTTACTATATCATCAACGAAAAGGCTCTGCGATAGTTAAAGTAAAAACATAGCATACGATAAAAAGAAGAAGAAATAAAATAAAAAAACCGAGTGTATTTAAAAGGAATGTGTTTTTTATTCTTATATTAATGTGATTTGCCTAGCGAAGCAGGCACAGGGTCCGCTAGTATATAAATATAAAAGAGGCAACTAACTGACTGTGAAGAAATCTCTGTGATCAAATACTGAGGACTGCACGAGCGAAGCCGCGGGGAAAAGCTAGTATTATATATAGTGGTGGAAAAAATAATAGAAACAAGCTGGTTCTTCGTCGCTTATCGCAAAAATAAAATGTTTTCGGGAAAAAAGATAAATTAAACCCATACTAATAGTTTTAATACAATGTAATGAAGAAATGTAACATTAAAATGTTTAATAAAAAAAGAAGAGAAATAGTGAATAAATGTCGATTCTGGTTTTCCTTAATTTTGGCCTGGAAAAAATAATAGAAACAAATTAGTTTTTCTGTTTTTTTTCTGTTAGGAATTAATTTACAGTAAAGGTGTTTCATATCCTTTTAATATTTGTTCGTTGCGCCCTTATTTTTTATAACTGCTCCACATCTTCGTCGCATGGAATGAACCAACTTGCCACAGGTCTTGGGAGTTATAGAGTGCCATGCATTTTGATTAATTGACCACAGTTTTTCCTTATTTTGGCTCTGCAGCCATCGATCGTGCGCATAAGGGTGTCCCATAGATGTTCTATCGGGTTAAGATCAGGAGATTGTGATGGCCACTCCATAACGTTGATTTTGTTTTTTATGAAACCATTCTTTGGCCAACTTTGAGGAGTGCTTGGGGTCATTATCCTGCATAAACTCCCATTTAATAGGCATGTCCTCTTCAGCAAATGGCAGGATAACATTGTTTAAGATTTCCACGTAGTCTACGGCACACATTTTATCCTTTATCATGAAAAGTGGACCAACCCCAGATACTGAAAAACACCCCCAAATCATTAAATTTCCTCTGCAATGTTTAACTGTCTTCTTTGTATATTTGGCATCGAATTCGGAATTCTTTGGTCGTCTGACGTACATTTTCCCATCGGAACCAAACAAATTGTCCATAATTGACCTTGGTTTCATCCGATCATAAGACGTTATTCCAATTAGCACGGTGGAGGTGTTTGTTGGCGAGACTTAGTCTCTCTTTAGTATTTTTATTGCTCAAGTATGGAACTTTTCTAGGACTTCTCCCAGGAAGACCTGCTTCCTTTAATCTATTTCTTATTGTACGACTTGTAACGGGTGCGTTTAAATCATTTTAAAAAAAAAAATGGTTTCTTCTTGCATAGTCGTATTAACAGTTTGTCAAATCATGGAGTCTTTTTTCGTTTTCTGCATCTGGTTTCTACTTTGGGACTTGAATAATAGCTAAGAATACTTTTTAGACCTTTTTTTTAGACCTTAGCTATTTCATCCATTGTTTTGCCATCTTTTTTATCACCTCACGCTCAGAACTGGTGCAAAGGACTCCTAGACCCATTTTGACAAAATGTTAATTTCATAGTTTTATGATTTTCTTCTAAAAAACACTAAATTACAGGATAAACTAATTTACAACTATTTCAATTAAAACAATACCGAGCTTTACTTCAAAATCACTGATGCCGACTGTGGTAATCGTTTGTTTCTATTATTTTTTCCAGGCAAAATAACATTTTTGCTCAGACTTTTTACTGTTAGACGAAAACCAAAAGCTGATAAGAGCGAATTGCTGCAGCATTTCAAAGTACTTTTACCTAGCATTTGAGTATAGAATTGATTTCGGAGAAAGACCAAATTGTATGCAGTTAATGATGGTTCAGCATTATGTAAATACTTGTTTCTATTATTTTTTCCATCACTGTATGTTTTGCGTGCACAGTACATATTAGCTCGCATGGCAAACATTTTGCATCACTTTTATGTAGTGGAGGGTATTAAAGCATTGGCCAGGCCGATGATAACACTTTTACTTGTTTTTTAATTTTTAATGCTGAAAATTTTGAATTTTTTTTTACAACTTTTGTTTACGATACTTAATCGACTTCTCATTTTTTGTCTACGCAGAAAAACGAACAAATTAAAAAAAAGAAATATCCAAAAAGGGGTTGCAGACAGACAACACGCCCCCCATACATATTTGAGAAGATTTTAATATGTTTACCTAAAGCGTGCTGTAAAAACTAAAATTTAAAATAAAATCGTGAAGACCGGTCAAATTTTGGACTTTTAATTGCCACAAAACCAAGTGACCGTGAAAGTATTAAATTACCAATTTCCATTATATAGGCTCTTCCACTTAAGTTGACGTTTTGACATATCAAGTGGCAAATTGTAAAATTTTTTTTTGTCAAGAATTTATTAATAAAAGTAGCAGAGCCTGTATCAATTCAAGTTTTATAATGTGGAACACAAACCACATAGAATAGACTGTCGACTCCTCCCACATAACGGACTTTGCCTAACAAGCTGCCTGCGGGCCGAGGATTTTGCATGTATTGGTGCTGTACAAAATCAAAGGAGCGCCATTAACGCACGCATACTTGAATAATCCTAGACCCATGGTATATCATGGAATTATCATTGCCGCCATTGATTTTGACATTTCACACGTATTCACAGGGAAGGGAATTAATTCCGGGGAGAATCGGGTACATGCACGGAAATTGTCTAGTTCTATGTGTGTTTGTGAAGCAAGCAAATTGCTGAAGAAACCCGTTGTGGTGCCACCAGAAGATGAAAATATTCCTAAAGTACATTTTTTGTTTAATTCAACGAAACTTCTGTTTATTCACACCAAACCGATTGTTCCCACCAAAATGTTAAGGCGACACTTTCACTTAATTTTTATTCACGCCCCCTCCCATTAACTTTGTGTAATTTTATATGCCTATTGATTGATTCGAAATTTCTATGATATTTTCTTAAGTATCGGGTATATTTATCTACAAGATTAATCATTCACACCTATACACATTCACGCAGATCAATGACAGTCAAAAAGCAACCGCGCAATAAAAACAACTACGAGCATTAAATGTCTTCTATTTATCTACAAGGCCGATACCTTCGGGCAGATTTCAAAGTAATATCAAGTATAATAATCTTGGATTAAGCTTTTCCCTTTTTCATGTTCAATAATTTGGCGTCTAAAAAGCAATACAAAAAAAAAATTTTTGACTGCGATAAAGAAAAACATGTCGCCTATGAATATATTTTAGTGTCTATCGCGATAGACCAACAGATACAGCAGCATTCCACAGCAAAAGTCGTTTTTAATAGATTGAGAATATCGACATATATATACTTTATTAAGTGGAAACAAATGTCACAAAATTACCAGATTTTGTTATATAACTCCAAGGAAACTATTTGTAAGAAGTGTTTCGTAAAACCTCGCCTTACGCACTGACTAGATATAGGATTATTTTATAACCCTTATTACTCATGTATTTGGTGATAACGTCTAGTGGACTGCACAAGAAAAAATTTAAACAAAGTTCAAAGAGCAGCTTGTATTTCCATAAGCTGAGCTCTCTGAGCTGCCACTTACCTCTGGACATCTTTGGCAATGTTCCCCTATTCAAGATCGATCCTTTCACCTTCCTGTTAGAGAATATGTACAGACTACTAGGGATTCCTTAGACTTTATTTCTAACTTTCTGATGTCGCTACCCTCCACAAAGGGGTGGGCAAATAAGAGAATCAGAACTCTATACTCTACACTACACTGATGGTTCCACAACCGTGAGAGTATTTTCTCCGAAATTATATATTATAGCGTTTATGGCGATGGCGATTAAAGAAGCCCTGTTTAGATCGAAACTACATTTACAATTCTGTGTAAATCCATAAAAATGTTTGCATCCTAAATATACAGTACATACATAATTGTCATTCTTTAAGTACTTACACTGTAACAGCTTCTGACTCTGCTAGCTAAGAAAACTATATAAGTTATCTCTTTTTTGCAAGTTTCCGGCCTCATCAATTTTCAGCTCAATCTCTCCCATTCCGCCAAAGATCGTCGAGTCGTATTAAAATGAAATAAACTTTAAAACCTAGCACCGACCTATGGATCTACAGTCCACAAATGTTTAAATTACGGTTAAGTCGCGGTATTACGATTCTTACTCTTCTTCTTTCAAATCCCTGGAATCTAAATCAACTCAAAAGTCATTCATATCGGACTACCGGTCGACCATCACAGAAATGACAGAAAGTCAAAGAAATCGTAAGGCAGGCGAATTGGCAGTTTGGCATTCTACCCTCACCATTTCGACAGAGAAGCTAGAATGAATGCTGGATCATATCAGGAAAACAAACCGTATTCCTTATGTAGGTACCTCTAAAAAAAAAAAAGTTGCCTAATTTTAAATCCAAAAAGATCGAAGGTTTTACTTGGTGTCATGGTATATGACTCGACACTCTTTTATAGGCTAACATTCTAAAAACCCTCCTATAAAAGCTGCAGAAATATAAAAGGAGGAAACCATTCCTTAAAGAATGCTACACCTATCGGATACTTTCCACGACAATCTTCGCAAATTGGCCAACATATATGCGTATGCCCAATCATATGCCCAAAAATTGAATACGTAACCTTATTAACAGCAGGTTTGGGTATTGAGTAGCGTTACCAAAAAATAGATTCATGATGTGGTATCACAAGCGCCCAACATTATGGCCTAAGATTGTCTGCGATTCGTAGACAGCCACCTGACTATGTACTTGTGCACGAGTAGGTACCTATACCGACCTAGCAACACTGCTGTTAGCCATTTCAACTTGACCAAATACCTTTTTGTGTTTCATTCATACCTTCATAGAGTCACGTTTGTGTCGAAAAAAAAAAACGATTTAGACAGATTCATAACTACAAGTGTTCAATTAGCATATATTAAATAAAATTATTTTTGTACGCATTATTTTTTTTTTATTTAGCAGGTGAAAATTAAACATACAATGGGAATGGGTTACCTCTCTTACCTCCTTAGCGACAGAAGTATATCTCGCTACGCAATGGTTAATCGGATGATTTGGTTGGCTTGTGTATACACACGCACTTTTTTATGGAGTACGTAAATTCACAATAGACGAAAAGAGGTTACTCGTAGGCTGTGGTGCGTTGTGCGTATTACTATTTTTTTTTTTCTTTTGTGTTTAATATTTTACTTGTGTGTGGCTTCAATGTCACACGCATGAATTATTAATTAGTCAGTACAATGTTATCATTTCACTTCGATTTCGGTAGACGGTTGTGGTGATTTGGTAATCGCTTAGCACACCCAAAATGGTTCAAAAGATTTTCTAATTTTATTCAAAAAAAAAAAACCAAGAATTGTCAATGCCAACAAGGAAACAAACTGAAAAGTTTTTATTTTATTTTGAGTTTCTTTTTCGCAGCTCACAATCCTGATAAATATAACGAAATACTTCCGTATGTGAGTAGTATCTCGCTTTTGATCTTGGGTTTCTTAGATTAAAGTTGGCAATTTCTAAAATTTATTTTATTAATTTAAATTATTTAATAAATTTGCAAACTATTTGATTCCGATCGCGAAATATTTTGAGATATGATTTTTTTTTGCTTTTAATCAGAAAACACGCTTTTGAAAGAATTGATTCAATCATGTGCCGATTGCAGAATAGTAAAAAAAAAATTAAGCTGTTAATATCCTAACTAATTTAATGATGTGATAATTATCATTACATTAACATGTTACTATTTGATTTTTTTTCTTTTAATTAATGTCACAAGATTTATACGAGATTTATGTTGATGGGATTTACGTTAACGACTAGAATTGGAGTTGACAGTGATTCTGAGTCAATTCTGAGTCAATTCATGGCTTGTGTTATGTAACCATCCGGAAACCATATAGCACTGCGAAAACGAGTATTGGAATTGGAATTTCAATAAATTTACTATGTTTGAGATGCTCGGAGTTTAGACCAGAGCCTTGTAACACAAAACTACAAGTCTACGCAGTCACTTGTAGAGCAATGTTAGTTTGACAAGTGTAGATTATTTCTGTGGCCTCCTATTCTACCAAATTGCAAATTTGTATTGACAAGCATTTTTCAACAAAATTTGTGAATTTTTGATTTATGTCGTTTCACGAAACTCTGCGTCTAATATTTTTAAGTTGGTTTAACAAATACATTTATACATTTTTGGAAAACATTTTACACCCCTCGACGCCATAAAGCAGAACTGGCAGGATAAGGGTTTTGTAGAGCATACATTTCGTCCTTCTAGTTGAGAGTTTGGAACCCAATTGTTTTGCTAAACCGAAGTAGCAACGTTTTCCTAGGGTAATTCTTCGCCGGATCTCCACTATAGGGTATCATTCGTGGAGTTCATGTTTACTCCGAGGTAGGTGAACTCCTAACTACCTCGAAATTGTTGCTATCTATAGTGGCGTTTTGGCGTTTTGTCAATCACTGTGAACGCTCCTATCACTGCACCCTGGGAACGACCGATGATAATCAACATCGTCCGTTGAAAATAGTGCCTTCGGTGTTGATACCTGCACTGCGCAGTGTGAAAATTTGGTCTATAGTCGATCTGCCGGGCCGGACGCCACACGTGGTACGTGCCGATTAGTGTGTTGCAGAACGGTTTAAGAAGTTCACACAGTATACGTTGAATAGGATCTTGTAAGCAGGAATATGCCTCGATAGTTGTTGCAAGACATAGGATTGCGTTTTTTTTTGTAGATGGGGCATATGGAGCTGATAGTCCAAGTCATCGGGCATGTTTTCTTCCACCTATACTTTCTTCGGTGCATGTTCCCTACCAAAACATCACCTCCGCCCTTGTTGTTCTTAAGCTTTTTTATACCTAAGCCAACTTCTTCTATACTGTGGAACTGCTTCTTCATTTATGGACGTGGGTTCTCTTCTTGCCCTATCGCTCTCTCTACATGATGCCCATGAAGCTGCTCGAAGAGCCTGCGTTCCGGTTTTGAAACCAGCAGCCACAGCTAGTTACTTGGCTTTTTTATATAACTTCGGACCGAAGTGTGAGCAATCCACTATCCCATCTTAGACGACTGGCTTTCCCACTTATTAGGTCAATGTCGCTGTACAGCTCGTAGAGTTCGATGTTAAATCTGCTTCTTGTCACAATTTGCCCAAGTATGATTATAAAGTAATTACATTACAGCTCGTTTTACATTGGCATATGTTACTGAATTGAATACCTCGAGAGGTAGGCCGTCTAAACCCGCAGCCTTGCCAGACTTTTTTTTTTAGATATAACTATGCTCACTTCATTTTGGTCTGGTACTGACTTTTATCGTCCAGTTTGATTTGTTTGTTTCACCTGACAGCTTTAAAAGAGGTGTCATTTTAAATACCGACTTTTCGGATTCGGCATATACGAGTTCCTTGCAATTGCAGTCCTAAAAAAAACTCACAGAAGTTGCAAGAAGCTGGCCTAGTGTTCTATCTGTGAACGTGCTGCGCCAAATATTCGTACATTCGAGCCAGAAATTTTGAACCCATCTGTTATGCCAAAACTGAATAGCAGCGGTTGTCTTGGTTGTTCTTCCTCCACTACGGTATTCGTCGCGGAGTTTATGTTTATAGATCAACTAGTCAAATACCTTGAAGTTGCAGTTATCGATATTTGACAGTGATGTCTTGCCTTTTCTTTAGTTTCATTCTCATCCATTTCAAGGTCTAAAAGGTTCTTTTTACCTTTTGCTAAAACCTCCGAGTATAGTATGCCTGTAACGTACTTCGGGAATGTGTGAGCTGCCTGTAAAGGGTTCTGCCGTCAGTATTTAGTTCTGAGAAGTCCTCACTGACCTTAGATTTAAATACATACATCGAAGTGGCCGCGTAAGGTATGGGCCAGGCCATCGTGACGTGACTGTTAATGTTTATGCGACAGTTATAATATGTAACTGTCGTCACGTCAGATCAACACGAATCCAGATTTAACCCTATTTCTTCATAACACCCAAATATCTCGGCTTAGGGCTGATGGATAAATCACAATTATGTTTACTACTTTAAGCAATCACCGTCGTCATATTACTGTTGACGTTGACATTATTTGTATGCCTTCCATTCGAGTACACCAGCACGACTGTGGGAAGTTAAACTTGCTGCGCCGCTAGACTTGGTTTACTATCCGACGATCACCATCTAGATCACGCATTGGTAATTGCAGAGTCATGTAATTCCATTTGCAATTGCATCACGCAAGTTAAAAAAATAAATTGCTATATTAAAAACTCGCACCTATACCTACTTGTTCAAGTTCGGAATATGTAACGCAATTTCTGCCTGCTGCTTCCAGTACGGATTCACATTTAAAGTTAAACCAGTTGCTGCTCTTCCAACAATTAGTTGAACTATTATCACAATTCACACCTATATTACCTTTGTGCGGTTGGCGTACACTGGTACAGTTCGTTTACGATGAAGGGAACTTCACTCCAAAGGTTATCTTAGGTTACACTAAATCTAACATAATGAGTGATAATTTTTACTCTAACTATTCAAATAACTTGTATATTATTCATGAGGGGTATAACAAAATAATATAACAAAAATAGAAAATGTGTAGCATCTCTGAGCTATATGAACAAAAAGATACACTAATGATCTTTTTTTTCGGTTTTGTTATAGATCCTTTTAAACGGTGGATTATCTATTTGAACAAAAAAATGGTGTTATTCCTGGGAGAGTTTTTTTTTTAATTTATTTTTATCTATACTAGAACACTGTAACGCTTCAGCTGGAATCTACTTAGACCGAGGACAAGAAACAACAGAGCACGCACACCAAAAGACATTAATAAAGGAGGAAAGTCATTAAAAATTCCCCGTCGTCGGTAGATCCTTAGAAAATTCTTAGAAACTATTGATAGGGATGATGGGATGGCAAGTGCATGGTTGAAAGATTAAGTAGACGTCGGACAATTGACTTTATTTTTATGTGCAACCGGCTGATAGTTTTTTTTAGCACTTAACTTTCTCTCTAATTGTGTGTGTGTGTGTTTTTTTTTCCTGACGGGTACTACGGTTATTATGTTAGATAATCATTTTTTTTTTGTTTCTGCTTTTAATTCCTTCATGTGCTTATCTTTATTTTATCAGATAATTTTTGGCTATAAAAAGATTTTTCCATGTGCAATGATATCGATCGAATTACAAGTTTTTTTGTTGCTGTTGTCCTTGGGTGGTTTTAAAATTTTTAAAATTTAATAATGAGATTTTTAAATTTAAGATGACGCTTTGCGATTGCTGTTTTTCAGAAAAAAGCGACAATTCATAGACATTAACGTCACCATAGTGATTTATTTTCCTTTGATAAAGGAGTCGAGCGAGATAGCCCAGAATTTGGATTTGTTTGAATATCTGCTTAGAAGAAGTTACTACAAATCCCTTCGATAAAACCTTCTCTTCTCTTTCGTGCGAGTATAGTATTATGTATCTGACAGTTATGTCAAGTGTAGTTTGCAACGCGGGTCACATCACAAAATCGGTTTCAGGAACGCAACCTTTTTGAAACAATAGAAAAATCAATGTCTAAGCATTTATAGCATACTAGTTTTGCCGAAGGCTTCGCTCGCGCAGCTCTCAGGATTTCGTACACAGAGATTCCTTCACAGTCACTTAGTTTCCTCTTTTATATTTATATATCGCGCAGGAAACCTACCGAAGAAAGTAGGTTCCTATAAGGGCTCCGCGAAATAAGGCCCCAGGAAGTAAAAATGAAATAAGGCTCCAAATTTGGGGTGTTATTTGATAATGAAATAATACCCCAATTTCAAATATGAAATAAGGTCCCACTGCGATGAAATAAGGCCCAAAATCTGACAGTAAACAAACACCCAAAAATTTTATTAAAAATCGTTGTTGTTGTTTCCTGTATAATTTTTTGGGGCCTTATTTAATTTTTTTTCTGTTTAAAACTCTATCGGAGAAAACAGGTCAAAAATTAAATGATCCATTTGTAAGTGAAGCGCTGGTCTGTCTCAAATTGGTTTTAAGTTTTTTTTTTCTATTGATTTACCTATAGATCTAAATCTATTACGGCAAGTTGTATGAGGTAAGGTAATGAAAAGGCCCCCATAAAGGGGGTAACTCGGACCCCAAGCAAACTTTAAAAAATTGGAGAAATTAATTTTCTTAGTTTCTTATACAAAGCACAAAAACTGAGTTTGAGGTCGATCGGGTGAAACATTTTCCAATAGACTCTTTGACCCCCTATTGTAACCCTTTAAGGGTTGAATTTCGAAATATCCATCCTCATTTCTTTTATACATCATAAACGGAATATCTGTACAAAATTTCAGCTTTCTATGGCAAAGTGTTTGGGCTGGACGTTCGTGAGTTAGTGAATCGTAGTTTCAATTTTTATATGTGAAAAGATGTACAAAACTGCGATTAATGTATAGGTATTGCTTTAGAGAAGAAGAACTTTAAAAAAAACAAATTTGAAATTATGCTATTTCAATCTACATCAATATTTCGACTTCGAGCTCTTTTAAACGAGGAAGTATGTGGTAGTCAATTTTCCGTAGATGTTCAGTTTGGAAATACCTACAATTTTGCCAGGAAGTAAACCACGTACCTATTTCCGACAATAGGCCTATGACATGGATGCGTTGATGTCGAAATCCGATGGCCAGGCCATATATGTGGGTTTTTCCCAAAATGCAGATGCTATTTCTAGGTCAAAAGGTGTTTGCTCACCCTTTTGCATCCTGAAAACCAAAACTACAGTCTACACCATGTACATTTTTATTGTGTGAATAAAGAAAGTGAGTGAATTGGCAATTTAACGACGACCCCACTAGGCCACCAATTGTAGAATAAAGATACCTACAAGTAGAATTAAACAATCGCTCAATACATTTTTTGTTGCTTTATACAGTTTTTTGTCAGTCTCTTCAGCCGTCTTTCTCTATCAAGTCATTTAAAGCTGCTGTTTAGCTGAGCTTCTGAGCCTTCCAATCGAATCAAATTCGATCCTACCTTTGCAGTGAAAGCGTATCAAGGACTTTGCAAAAATGTAACAAAACTTAATAAATTAAAAGTCATAGGTTAGGTTAGGTTGAATAGGGTGTGAGTTCATCACATTAGACTAGGCACCATATTGGGCCCATCGCCATCCCTGGGGAACCTTAACGGTTAAAAAAACCTGAACCTGAAAATTTGTTCAATTTTGTTAGCGAGGACAACCTCCTCCAAATTGTCGAAGAAGTACCTACCAAGGTATTTCCTCCTGTACCGAGCAAAAACTTGTCATTCACAGAGGAGATGAGTTATATCTTCTGCGACATGTAAGTCTTCGCAATACCTGCATGTGTCCGTATCTGTTTGACCTAATCTCATAGCGTGCTTCCTTAGAAGACAGTGCCCGGAGAGTATCCCTATTGTTATTCGTAGCTTTCATCTGCTGAGCTTTAGTAATTCTACAGTTTTTTCCGATCCACCTTAGGCCACAGTGCCTTTGAGACCCTGCGCCCTACTATGTCATACCATCTCTGATCTGTCCTATTTTTAATATTCTCGAGAATAATTCTCTTGGCCACGGCTATTGGTGGTCTTATGCCCGCAATAGTTTCATTAGGTGGAAGCTCTGCTCCGGTTTTGGCCAGAACATCCTCCCTTTCGTTACCCTCAATAATTAAAAGTCATAATTCAGTAACAAATCGGAGGATGGTGTAGCATGCATGCCCTTCTTTGATTTTGCACAGTCTACCTCTACAGACTGTGGAGCGAAACATTTGGTGCCATAAAAATGGGCCTTTTCAGAATTATTGCACATTTTACAAGAAGCTATTATTAGGGTGTTGTGCAGGCCTTCGATGTTGAATTTCCCCCATCTTTTGACAGGACATTGTTGGATATTCGCAACCGTACTTTCGCTGTCACTAGATAATGGAATATGAATTGTCTTTCTTAAAACTACTGTAAATAATACACATTTTTATATTTTACAACTCATCCTAAGCTTTTTTTTTACAGATTTCCTGAAAACCTGCCTCTGTTAAAAAATTGGTGAGTTCAGTCTACAGTTAGTAGTTGTAATAGTGTTAATAGTGCCTAGCATATATACGGGCCTGTTGCGCCAACTATTTTTTATTTATTTTTTTATTTTCTTACTTTCAAGATTATTGAGCAAATTAAATGCGACCAACAGAATTGCCCAAAATAAAGTGCTTTGTTTTAAAAATTTATTCGATTGTTCTGAGAAAAGAAGTAATAGATATTCTTATAATTTGTTGAAAATTGGTTGATGTCGCCTTTTTTGACACTTTTAGGGCCCCTCCCTCCCCATACGCACCATCAGAAAAGTGCCAGACGTTGATTTTTGTAATCATTAGCTTACGTTTAACAAAAATCTTATAAATTAGCTGTGCTACAATGACTTGCATAACCGTTCACCAGCTCTTAGTCTGTAAGGAAAGTAAATCAATGAAAAACAACCCTACACAACTCTGACGAAACTTCCCCATTTTGTTACAGTAACTGGCAAACATTACAATCACACTTTTTCATGCAATGGATAATCTGAAAATGTTGGGAACTCCAAGGACAAAAAGACAAAACCAGTCCGAATTCAATGAGGTTTATTTTAAGACAAAAGAATATGTATATAATGTTTAAGTATAAAGGTTAAGTATAAGACTTAAGTATAATAGATAGATTATTCACCATAGGGTGTTATATTTGTAATGAGGAATTGCCAGTATTACATTTTCAACACAACCCCTCAATTCTAATTTACAATAAACCAAGCTTTTCTACAAATTGTACATGCTTAATTTTCTTTAGGTTTTTGGTCAAAATATCAGCGACCATTTCATCCGTAGGAAGATATACTAATGCGAGTTCTTTTCTTACATAAACATCTCGAACAAAATGCACCTTAATGTCTATGTGTTTGCTCCTAGCGTGAAAAACCGGATTTCTAACCAACTGTTGAGCACTCAAGTTATCTCCATATAAGATTGTTGGTTTTGTGGCTAAACGGCTAAATCCCATTTCAGTGATGAGGTTACGCAGAAATACGATTTCCTTCGATGCTGAGCAGAGCGCCATGTACTCCGCTTCCGTACTACTAAGAGCTACTGTCGGTTGCTTCTTAGATTCCCAAGACACCGGACTGCCAGCCAGGAAGAAAACATGACCCGTAAATGATTTTCTGTCATCCGTGTTACCACCCCAATCAGCATCAGTGAAGCCATACAGATCCAGCCCAGTTTTTCTGTAAGTAAGCTGATAATGAATTGTATTAGAAAGATATCTTAACAAATGTTTCGCTGCAGCAAGATGTTCACTATGTGGGTTCATATTATATTGAGATAATCTAATAACCGAATGTGAAATATCAGGGCGTGACGTGATACTTATAAAGTTTAATGATCCAATTAAAGATTGGTATAGTGTTTTGTCAACCTTGGAACAGTTTTTGCAGCCATCGCATTTTTTCAACAGCGTGCCTGGATCTAATGGTGTGCTTACTCTCCTGGAATCAGCCATGTTAAAGTTTTTTAAAAGATCCTTTATTAGTTGCTGTTGACCAATTTTAATTGCCCCCCTTGAACCATCTCTTTCAATTTCTATGCCAAGAAAATGATTCATTGGTCCCTTATCCACTATGTCAAACTGCCTTCCTATTTGTTTTTTAATTGCTTCCATAAGACTCTCCTCTTTACATGCGAGTAAAATATCATCAACGTAGACAACGATTAAAATAATTTTTCCATCCTTATGCATAATATATTACAGCTATCGTTAACACAAGGAACAAAGCCGATGTCTTTCAATATACGATATAGTTTCAAATGCCACTGTCTTCCTGACTGTTTGAGCCCGTATAAGGCCTTCTGAAGTTTACAAACTTTGTTTCGATTCGCCTTGTCTACAAAAGCAGTTGGTTGATGCATGAAAATGTCTTCATCCAAATCTCCATTGAGATACGCTGCAGTAACATCAAGTTGGTGCAGAAGTAATTCAAATTCAACTGCCAACGCAATAACTAAGCGTATGTTCGAATACCTTGCCACCGGAGAAAATGTCTCATTAAAATCAACGCCATACTTCTGTCTGCAACCCTTGGCAACAAGCCTAGCCTTATATCGATCAATTTTCCCTTCCTTATTGCGTTTAATGTTGAAGACCCACATTGACTCAATTGCACGTCTATTTTTGGGTAAATCAACAAGTGTCCAAGTGTGATTTTTCGTAAGAGAATCGAACTCATTCTTCATAGCTTCGAGCCATTTACTACCATCCCTACCATTAAGGGCTTCCTCTACCGTAGAAGGGCATTCATTTCTTACATTTTCTTTTAAAAAATTCATCGAATTAGGCGCTATGTTAGTAACTCCTCTATCTCTATTGCTCTCTATACGCACTCTCCCACTTCTTAATATTCTAGGACTTACTTCAATAGATTCTTCTTCTTCCTCTTCCTCTTCTTCTTCATTACCATCCTCGTCAGTGTTAGCATCCTTCATTTCAGCAACTGGTTCAACAGCATCCGCAGCAGCAACTTCCAAATCTTCAGGTCCCATCGCATCTTCGAAAACACTCTCAGCATCTGTCTCTGTTTTAATTTCTGGTACCTCGACTTCATTGTTATAAGGTTCTGCAAGAAGGTAATCATCATTTTTACTTATTGATTCAAAACCCTGCGTTTCGATAAATTTTACATCACGGCTAATGTATACTTTACCAGTTTTGCGATCGTATAGGCGATACGCTTTGGATCCACTTGCATAGCCAATCATTACGCATTCGGTGCCTTTTGAACTAAATTTCGAGTATCGAGTATGGTCGCTTGTTCAACATAAATGCCTTACAACCAAATACTTTTAAATGCGAAGCAGATGGCTTAAAACCAGACCAAGCCTGAAATGGTGTAATACCTTGTAGTGTACTGCATGGTGAACGGTTTCTTAAATATACAGCAGTATTCACTGCCTCCGCCCAAACTCTTTCCGGCAGTCCTGATCCAATTAACATGCAACGAGCCATCTCTACGATCGTCCGGTTTGCGCGTTCCGCAACCCCATTTTGCTGCGGTGTATATGGTGCGGTTAGCTGGTGTCTGATTCCATTTGACTCTAAAAATTCCGTAAATGCCCTGTTTACAAACTCCGTGCCATTATCGCTCCTGAGCGTCTTGATTCGTTTCGAAGAATACGTCTCGACCATGGCTTTAAACTTCTTAAACATATCTAGCGCTTCACTCTTTGCCTTTAAAAAGTAAACAAAAAATTTCCTTGAAAAATCATCAACAAATAGAAGAAAATATTTTGCTCCTCCAATGGACGTATTCCTCATGGGGCCGCATATATCAGTGTGTATTAAATCTAAAATACCTTTGCTTCTATTCTGTTCACACACATATGGTAGCGAGCATAATTTTGCTTTCATGCAAACTTCACACTGAATATTAAAATTATCGATTTTGCCTTTACATTTTAGACCACTCACCAATTCGTTTTTAATCATGTTGCTTAAACACTTCCCATTTAGATGCCCATACCTCTCGTGCCATAAAAAGAAGTCGCTGTCGCTGCCACGTGATTGCTTTAAACATGCATTAACCTCATCTCTCATAATTTCACAAATGTACATACTCTGCACCTTCTTTGCAGATAATAAAATATTTCCATTACCGTTCACAATTTTTGCATCATTTTGGTCAAAAATAATTTGATTACATTTTTCTGCAGCTTTTGAAATTGAAACAAAGTTCATCTTAATCGTCGGCACAAATAGAACATCTTTCAGAATGACAGTACCATGAGTTGTTTTCAAAACAACCTCACCAATGCCATCCGATAAGACATGCGCATCGTTAGCTAGTTCGATCTGTTCAATGTGCGGGCGAAAACTAGTATACATACTTTTATCACAACAGAGATGACTTGTCGATCCACTGTCGAAAATCCACGATCGGCTTGTGAACCCTCCGGCACATGCTGCATTTATCATTATGCAAATGAAGATGTTGTTGTTTTATTTATTTGCCTATCTCTGCAATTAGCTGCCAAATGTCCACGACGATTACAATTAAAGCAGGTTCCTCTAAAATTGTGTTGATCGGCTCTCCCACGTTGTTGTTGTTGCTGCTGCTGCTGATTTGGCTGCGGGGTTTGTCTTTGCTTTCGGTTTCGTACGTACAATGCCTGCTCCGGTGCGGAATTGTTTGATTCAACCCCCTCTCTTCTGTGTCCTTCTTCAAGAAGCTTTATCTTTAGGTTAGCACACGTTGGTAAAGTGTCTCGCGCTTCTATTGCAAGAACGAAATTTTCGTAGCTAGTGGGGAGGCTAGAAAGTAAAATTATTGATAGAAGTTCATCTTGGAGCTCAATACTTATCTCTTTTAATTTTTCAACGAGAGATGAAAAATTATTAAGATGCGGCAACACGTGGTTATCCTCTTGCATTTTCAACTGTAGAAGTTGCTTAAAGAGGGTTACTTTCCTCGCTGGTCCCTGTGGTTGATGAATGTTTTGTAGAATTATCCAAGCTTCATTTGATGTTGTACAATTTTTAATATAATTTAATTGGGATGGTTTAACGCATAGCAAGATGGTGGCCAATGCCTTCTCATCTTTGTTGCTCCAAGCAGAAGTGCTCCCTTGTTCTGGTTTTTGTTCATCTCCACATACGTACGACCATAATTCACTATGAATTAGCACACTTTTAATTTGTAATTTCCACGTTTCGTAATTTTTTTCGTCTAGCCTCTCAATTTGGTACAAAGAGGACGCCATTACTTTCTTGTGTTACTTCGACTATGTACTATAATTTCTTTTTCCTGGGCCCATAACCTTTGTTGGGAACTCCAAGGACAAAAAGACAAAACCAGTCCGAATTCAATGAGGTTTATTTTAAGACAAAAGAATATGTATATAATGTTTAAGTATAAAGGTTAAGTATAAGACTTAAGTATAATAGATAGATTATTCACCATAGGGTGTTATATTTGTAATGAGGAATTGCCAGTATTACATTCAACAGAAAATATTCATAAAAACTAAATAATATATTTTACATTTAAATGAACCATTTAATTCGAAACTTTAGAGTTCTTTACAATCAAATTCGCTTTAAGCCTTTTTAAAAAATTATCAATTTTTCGGTTGAAAAATGTCACTGCCATTTACATTTTTGAAGAAAAGAGAGAAAGAGCATTTTCAATAAAAAATATGTATACAAAATTAAATAGATATGCAATTATTATTATTATTATTTGTTAACTAAAAAAACAAATTCTTTAATGAAGGCTGCTCACAAGATGAGTACAGATTAATACGTCATGATTGTCTTGTCATCATACCTATAGTAAAATGTATATTATTGAAGGTAGCGTAGCCATAAAAAACGTGCGATTCCCCATCGAACCTTGATAAACTTATTAATGGTAGATAATACCTTCTGATTCGCAGTCGCCTCTTTCATAAATGCTACATACATAAATTTAAATGCAAATTATATCATTATATTCAAAAAGCGCACTGAACCAAGGATCAACTTATATTTAAAACAGTGACACAACTGACATGTGTCAGGTCGACGATCGTTAATTTCTGTTTCTTATAACTTAAGATCGATTTTTAAGATTGCGTTCATCAGAAAATTTACTCAAGTTTCTGAGATAAATGCTGGGTGTTGCTAACGGCCGGCCAACGCTTTTGGAAAATCTGAAGAGCACAAGCCATCAAAATCATGTCTTTATAACCAACTTATGCGCTGAGGGCGTAATTGAAAGTCCTGCAATGTTATAAAACAATTGGGATTAAGAGGAATTGCAGCAGGAAAACTGATTTCTCTTAAGGATTGCTGGAGATTAATATAACAACAATTTGTTTACAAACATTTCCATTGTAGTTCTAGCTTTTTCGAATGACACCACTTATTCATCATTTGATTTTTTTAAGTGAATGTTTAAAGATTGTAATTCTGATTTTCATGTTGGATGACTTGACTTCGACATCAATTGACCAACTGTCGATACATTTGATCAATTTAAGCGATGAGCACGATGAGATATACTATACCAATTTTTGAACAGAACTGAGTGAATGACTACCGCTATGCATTTTTGTTTGTTAACATAGTTTTTGGTGGTCAGTAGAGTCTCTTCTCCTTTCTTTTTATTTATAATAAGACGATTTTAGATCTTGGGCTTACCTATTCTAATACCAAGCCCTTTTTTGGTAGTAAGAGACACTTCAGATATTTAAAATTTTTACTTTATATGGTTTGACTGTTTGTGAATTGAACATGGTCACATGCGGAACACGGTACAACATCGAGCCACCCTCGACGACTTTTTCCTCGGCCCCATCTCTCAGAGACGTGCGGTTAACATACATATTTTGAACTTTTTCAGACTTTGTAATACAAAACAGCAGAGCATTTTTTTTAGAACATTCATCTACCAGCCGTGTCAACTGACAATTTGTCATCTGATATCGTTGTCAGAGCATTGTCAAGTCAGCTGTCTGACAATTAAATTGTAAAAAAATTGTAATAAGATCTTAGGTTAGGTTAGGTTTACGAGTTGGTGAAGCTGAGTAGCCTCTTCTTCACCCCACTCAGGTCCTTGTGGACCCATTGTAATAGTCTTCTATGGGGTTAGCCGTGTTGTATTGGCTTTATTTCATCCTTCCCGTGGTTACTCAACTTTGTCCAGCCATCTCGTTGTCCTCAGAAACCTGTAAAGATTAGATATTGAGACATTAGAGTTTTCTTGGATTTCCTGGAAGTAGTAACTTCCAAGTGTTCTGTTCCTCAAGCGACAGATACTTGGGCAGTGACAAAGAAAGTGAAGTCTGTCCTCGTGTGCTTCTTCATCACCGCAGCCTCTACAGATGTCGTCATTCTTGAGATTTAGTTTCATTGTATGGCTTCTTAGAAGGTTGTGACCGGTGAGGACGCCAACCAACTTGGACAGCGATATTCTGTCATATCGCAAACGTTTGCTTTTGTTGTACTTTGGCCACATCTTCCGTGATATGTCACAGGTGGTTAGTGTTTTCCACCTGATATTGGCTTTCGTTCGGATCTTGTATTAAACTCGCTCTCTGAGACTACAGATTGGTGGTTTGATCGACTGAAGTGCCTATAGTCTAGGTCCATTGCAGAAGCTTTTCTTGCCAGTTCGTCAGTCCTCCCGTTGCCGGTTATGTCCCTGTGTCCAGGAACCCAGCAGAGATTCGTACTATGCTGCGAGCCAAGATTAATGTTGAACATTATCTAAACCGTTTAAAATGGAGCCTTACAATTTAAATCCATTAGATTTTTATTAATTGTCCTTAAACAAAAATATTAATGACTTCCAAATATTTAACTCAATTTTTTTTTATGTCATTTCCCGGACTCGAACACTTTTTTAGCTAAACATCCCCTTACGTTCTCGATAATACTAAGATCAGGCGTGTGTACTAGTGGCCACTCCAAACCATCAACTTTTTGGCTCTGAATCCACGATTTCACAGTTCGGTATCGCGCTGGATTTGGATATGACATTCCAGATTTCCAAATAGGTATGTATCTATATTTTTAAAATGTGGAAATTCAGTTTTTTTTTTAAAACGCTCTTGCGCTCTTGTAGTTAAATAAAATAAATAGGTGGCGCAGCAGGCGGTAGACACCCTAGGCCTAGCTTCTCGCAACCATTCGTTTGTGTGCGTTTCTATTTTTGGGACGAATGGAAGGGACCTACAATTTTATGCCGATTCCGAGCGGCTGAATTGAGAAGCTTTTTCAGGACAGTTATACTCTCGGATGTTTGTCAGACGTTCGCGAGAGGTGGCGCAGTAGAAAAAAACACTAAGATGTAATTTGTGTTTTTCCGGGGATCTTGTAGTTATCCGCATTAATTTTTGATATTAAAAACTGCAACTGGCAGGATATACCCACACCATCATACCCCCCACCTGGCTATGCAGGCGGTCCAATTGATGCTCCTCTTTACGAATATCATTTTAAACTTATTTTTCGATGAAATTGTGGAAATTTGTTCCTATTTTTAAATTACTTTAATTTTTCATCTGCAAAATTCACCAGCCTAAAATTGAGCCACCCGCTATTTTTCGGAATTCCGTTTACATTTTGCAAAATCTTCCCAACAACGATATCAGTGTGGCGCCATAATACATCACCACCGTTCACTTTTCTTTCTCAAATACAAATACATAATGTACATATCTAGTTTCTAGGGTCCTTTGTTTGAATAATACAAATACGTAATGTACAGATTCAAGCTGCGTAAATAATAAAACTGACGCGGTCTGCTAAACTAAACGTAGATACTGAAAAGCAAATAAAATTGTGAATAGGTTATATCTGACTTTAGGACAACAATGAAATATATTAATTCAATTAGTATAGCCAGATGATATTCAAATGGTATTCACAACTATGGATTATCTTCTAACACGCAAAATATTATCTCTAAACCAAATTAGCACATTTTCGCTCAAGGACGCACGCCTGATAGAGCACACAAATATCTCTTCCGCCTCGTTATTAATAGAAAGCCCCGTGCGATCTAAACATTTCACAAGAGCTTACACTTCTGTATTCCTTTCTTTTTTTTTCTATTTTTTTTATAGGTATATACGAAACGATCTTTTTCGAGACCACCTTGCGTGTTAGAGTTCTTTTTGTTTTCTAAAAATAAATATTTTCTAAATTTCTAAAAAATCGTTATTTAGTTTTAATAGTTGAATATAGTATAGATACGTAAATGAATACGTTTTGTATCTTGGCGAGAGAAAAGTGTTATATTTTTTTTTTTTTTAAAGCCGCGTGAAATTTGTAAATATTTTTTTTTATAGAAAAAAATGTGTAGATAATGGTGAATCATACATTTATCTTAACGAATTAAATTCAGAATAATTTTGTTCTTCACTGAAAAAGACCTTTTCTTTTTTTTGATACAAAATTACTGCGTAAATAAGGAAATTCTTGGCGGGACACATAATTTTTGTTTTTATTTCAAGAAGATAAATTCAATGGAAAGAAATATATTTTAGATAAATCGATAAGACATAATCTCGGTTTAATTCCATTTGAGATTAACAAATGGTTTTTGTTATTGCCGTGAATTTAAAAAGCAAAATAAGTAGATACTGCACGTTGGAATGTTGTAGGAGTATATTAAAATTAAGAAAAAAACAAAATTTTGTTCAATATCTAATTTTTATTTTTCATTTGCTGTTCTTGTTGAATTAGGCCTTTCGCATACGAAGCTGGTCACTAGTAATCAAACGATTTGGTTACTGCAGTCAGTAACTGATTAGTAGCTCTAAGTCCACACACAACTCTATACGCATAAGGAACTTGTAGCTGAATTTAAATATGACATTCTCTTTAAAACAACCGATTTCTAAGTGGAATTATTTTTATACATTCAGTTGACCCGCTAGTCTGTGCCAGTTTATTTCTTAAATCGTTTCATTCCATTCCATCTATGTTTGGAAGTAGTATTTGTCTCACTTGAATGGAATTTCCGCAGTCTCTTTCCTTCTTCTGTTGTTTGTTAGGGAGAAGTTTTGGCGTAGGTCCTTGCGGAAATCTTTTTACTTCTTACGGTGTTAACTTTTCGAACTCCGATAAAAAGTACGTCAAAAAGTTCAAAAATCACGAAAATCGGATAAATGGTTCTTGAGTTATGGAAGAACAAAGCAACAGTCGGACGTTGCATTTAATACAGTAATATGGATTATGCTTGCTTCTCCTTTTGGTTGTAATCACCCTTATTCCCGTTGGCGTTTGTCGTATACGACTCTTTGTCGTGTCGTTTTAAAAACGATATTCAGATTTTTTTTCGAACTTTTGTCAACGATTTTGCTTCTTTTTCTATGTGTTCACTGTAATTACCAATCATTTGTTTAAAAAAAGTTACAAACACTGACTTAGAACCGAAATGAAATATTAGGCGTTTAAAACGCCAACGGGAATAGGGGTGAATAATGCCATAATGCCATCAACTATAGCATGTTGGAAGAATTTTTCAAATCGGCGGGTTGGTTTCAGAACCTTTAGCCCATAGTGATACCATCACAAGGCTGAAACCATTTAAAACTGTAGATCTAGAGATAGCCCTTAACCCTGTAACCCTACACACCCCCTCCTCTCCTAAAGTAACGCATTGATCTAAAGGATGTCGACTAAACGTTAAACGAATTAAAATCAGCCGATACCATCTAAGATACTATTACCACCCTTTACTCCTACCCCCTCCAGAACCGCCTTTCATATTCTAAAGTTTGCGTAAAGCTTTACTATCCGCATCCCATTTACATTTTTGTCTAAAAATAAATATAGCAAAACTTTTAGGAAATTGAATCTTCGGAAAAAAAATGTAACCTTAACAATTTTCTGTCTGCGATTGATGTTTATCGAGTTAAATTTAAAATAAAAAATCCAAATTTGGTCCAATCCCCAACATTTAGTAAAATACCGTTCATATACCTGATTTTAAGGCTAAGGCCGGCCGCACTTTGGATTCGAATACGTAAACGTAAGAATACTAGTCGTAAGTCCTTCTTTTATGTTGTTCGTCTTGAATCAGGACTGGTTTAGCAAAATAAAAAATTCGGAAAACTTCTAACGAAAAGTTCGAAATCGAAAAAATTTTAATTTTGTATGCTAATACACCACAAATTGCAAAACTCGAAAACCACAACCGATTGAGCTAAAATTTTAGGAAAATCTTTGTTATTAGCTCGAGAGTGTTCCTCTGAAGATTGGTCAAAATTGAGCAAATGGGCGTGGCACCTCGCATAAAAGAAAATACATTTCAAATGCTATTTCTCGGCACTCATGGGTTAAAGTTGTAGTAAAATTTTAAACATTAATGTGAGACGGTGTGGGATTGGAAAACGGGAAATGGCACGACCCATACAATAAAGTTATTTAAAACACAATAGCTTTAGCTTTGAAAAATGGATCTCAATTTGTATATGTATAGGTAAATAAAAGACATTGAATTCATTTGAATTATACGAATCGCCAAACGGAACTTAAACTGTACACAGTTCGGCCAGTGTTACCGATCTCAATGAACTGAAGTTGGAAGGTTGTTTGGGATTCATAATAGCTTATGAAGAGTTACAAACAAATTAATTTTAGCTTAGTTTTAACAACAGTCCCTACTAACTGGTGCTTGGCAAATACAGGCACGAGCATACAATTTCCCAGACATTTTGTCTGTTTGCCTCTACCCATAGTCAAATAAAACCATAAAACTGAAAGTGATTGGTGCGAATATGCTAAGCGATCAACTGATTTAATTGTATAGGTACGACAAACGACCATAACTCGATGGAATTTGGCTTTTTTTTTTCTTTAAAACATCTAAAAAAATTAAGAAATAGTCTGTGTCGACTCGGCGGCGTGTCGGCGCTATACTTTAATCTGAAGATTCTTCAGATTAAAATGTTAACATTCAACTTATTTTACATAATTAATACATTGATTTACAATTTTTTTTTATTTTAATCTTAAGTAGGGTAGAGTCCCCCTCACCAGCAGGTGTATAACAGAGGCCTATAAATTACATAGGAATTTGCTGAATGTATTTTTAAGCTATCACAGAAACCAATAACTTAATCCTATAATTTTTACAATTAAAATGAAAAATACGATGGCCGCCCGATGATAATGTGTGTGTCTGAAATCTGAATTCGTTTATGAATACAGTTGGGCTGCGCAGTACAGCGCGTGTCAATAATTCGGGTCGTACGCAATAAAATATTCAAATTTGTATCGATACAAATGAGAGCGGAAACTCGTCAAAATGGGATAGATGAATAGATACAATAGAAATAGATATAGAGGTAGGATACGCTAAAAGCAATTGTTTACAACTCCGATAGACGTATGCTCCTTTTTAATTTATTAAATTTAACGGAATTTAGCAAGAGTAAACAAAATAGTCCAGCCCTCAGAATATTCCAGTAGATGTATGTTATGTGGAATGTAACGTGGAATCTATAAATAGACACATTAAATCGCAAAATAGACATAACACTATTCGGTTGTGTAAGTAACCTTCAAATACGATAATCATTACGCAACAAATACATGTCAATGACTTAGGCGATTACATACCTCTTATCGCGACAATATATTAAATTGAATGACAGAACTATGTAATAAGTACTTGAACAGAAATAGACTTTTGCTTAGAAATATTCGGCATATTCTTATATTCCAAATCTTATACCAAATTACTACTAGCTCTGAGTTTCTTTATTTACAACTTGATTACCCGGTGAACTTTGTACCACCTAAAATTGATTTTTTTTTTGTAACTCTTCATAAGCGATTATGTATCTCAATCAACCTTCCAACTCCAGTTCATTGAAATCGGTAATATTGGCCGCACTGTGTAGATATAGTTTAAGTTTCGTTTGGTCATTTAATTAAACTCGTTTCGTAATTCAACAAAAATTCACGCCCCTTTGTTTAATATTTTAACTAATCCTCACTGGAAAATCCTGAGCCAATATCTACCATAGAAAGCCTAAAAATTTAAGCTCAATCGTTTCGGTGGTTTTCGAGATATGTATACATATTATTAATTTTTAATGTTTTTTTTGTATGGGAGGTGCCACGCCCCTTTGTCCAATTTTGACCAAACCCTACAGAAACTCCTTTGGGCCAATAACAAAGATTTTCCCAATATTTGAGCTTAATCCGTTGTGGTTTTCGATTTTTCCGATCATTTGTGGTTTTCTTCGCACCAAAAAACATTTTTAGGTTCTGTAGGGAACTTAAATATTTGGGCGATTTGTTTTAAAATTTTTGATCGCGAAGGGATGGCGATGGGCCGCATATGAGGCCTAGTTTACTGTGATGATTTCAAACCTTATACATACAACCTAACCTAACCTAACCAAATCTGACACCAACTTTTCGCTCTATATCTGTGACAGAATCACTGTATATCTATCTCTCTTTGGTACGAAATAATGAAAATGTATTTCCAAAGAGGTATTCTAGATCCACGTGATATCACAAGAAGGAACCGTATAAACTAAAACAATTGTCGGGACATGCACCAAAATATAGGACTAATACCACTTTTTTGCAGACGCAAGTTATGCAAGCCTTTAGAGACTAATTTGGAGCAAGTCACTGAATTGTTCTATTGCGCACAGGGGCGTAGCAAAGGTTCGAGCCGTGCCTCGGGGGGTGACTTTCATTAAAATGCCGACTACCGACTTATTTTAGGAACTTGCCGACTGTATAGAAATCATTAAAATCGGCCCAACGTCATCGAATTTCACCCCATAGAAGATGTTTTTTGTATGGGAAGTGTTACGTCCCTTGTCCAATTTTAACCAATCCAGGAACACTCCTGGGCCAATACCTAAGACCACCTGTAAATTTGAGCTCAATTGTGCTCTTCGAGATATAAGATTTTAAATTTAAAATTTTGGCACGAGTACGATAACTTAGGCGCCAAAAATTGATAACGGTTTTTTGTAGACGAGTTAAATATAATAATTTTTACTATGGGAGTTGCTTCTGGCTTCGTTTAGGTGGGAGGGGTAATTTAAAAAAAAAATTAAACATAAAATGAAAATAAAATATTAAAAAACAATGGGAACACCTTCAATAAAGGACTTTAGGATTTTTGAAAGCCAAGAGTATGTTCATATTATTTTTAAATCAAGTTATTTTTATTAACAGTTTTTAATAAAAATGCTTCCAACTTGAAAAAAATTAAAAAAAAAAAATATTGTAAGCTGATTTTTTCAATAATGAGAATATAGATACTTACAGCCGTATTAATAATAGCTGCGGAACTTCGTGTTATCCCTAACTAATGTCTAACCGGTTAAACTAACTGGTTAAACTCAAATTCCTATTTATTAACTTTTTTAGAAGATAACTAAGCGTTCGTAACTTTTACATAACTAACTCACGGTGGTAGGTGTGTTAGCGATTTGTTAGCTTTGCAAAACTTGTTTCCCGCACAAAATGACAAATGGTGTTTCGCGTTTAATTTCGTTTGATTGATATAAATGTGGTAAAAGGGTGATAAATAATTGAATAAATTTGCAAAAATTGTGCAGCAAAATGGCTCACCCTTTTTGGATAATTTGAATATGCTAGACGAAAAAAAAACGAAAAAATCCTATGAGAATATTTATATATAAAACATTCAAAAATAAATATAGATTTTCAAAAGGAAATATAAAAAAATGAATTGCATTAGTAAGAGTAAGAAAATTCTAATTGCATTAGAAGAAGAAGATGGCAGCAGAAAAGAAGGACGCATTCCTGTCAGTTTTCAATACAATTTGGAGAAGCGTTGCTATCACAAACCTACGATAATAGGAAACACGTCAATTAGTTAATGCATGGGTTATATTTCTTTATAAATAAGAAATTTTAGTGAGTGAGTTAAATTTTTAACTACCAATTACGTAACAAGTGAGTTAGAGAATGGTTTGAGATCTATTATTAATACGGCTGTTAATTTGTTTGTAGTTTTTACTGCCTAAATCAATTCTTAATCGAACACCTAAAACCAGATTGATTTATGTCTTCTAATTTTTGATAAAAGGAAAATTACTTTTATATGTCACAACTCTTAGTATAAATTATTACCCTTGCACCTTGAAAAGGGTATGAGGGGGCATGCTGACCCCCCATGCAACCCCCCTGCTTGGGCTCACTGTTGGATTTTGGGATGGGTGCAAGGCTGAGTATATGCAAACTTTCTTTAAATTATATTAGTTTACCCAATGTCAACAAGATTCTTCAGTAAAAGCCTCTGGTTTTAGGCCAGTTCACATTATAGACAAAATTTTGCTGCTTTCCACTATAGATAATTTAGAACAGATTCCTAGCTATGAAAAATGCTTTAGTACTTTGTTTTTAGTGTTGCCATTGATTTTTAATATTTTATTTTCATTAAAATTTTTTTTTCTAAATTACCGCTCCCTCCTAAAAGGAGCGAGATAGAACAAAAATAGTGAAAGTGTAAAAGTGTGAAATTTTCTTACACTATAACAACAAAATATACTAGCTAAGCTACTCTTTTACACTTTTACTATACCCCAGACCTATAGTATCAACAAAATACAACAGTGTAAAATGTATTAGTTCGCAAATGTCAGTTCGATTTCAAATGTTTTTTTGTTATTTTCTAGTGTTGCTATAGAATAGAGATTAGAATGTCTAGTATTGCTATAGAGATTAGAAAAAGTGTGCTCACGATGTGATAAAAAAAATACAATTTCACAATTTTACTAGACCTAGATACACCGAATCGTGAATACCCCTATTGCTTTTTTTTTTTTTTTCAAAAACTATTAACAGAAATAACTTGATTTAAAAATAATATGAAAGAACAGATTCCGGGCTTTCAAAAATGTATACATTTACGAGCTGCATAAATTTATCAGATTAAGTGAATAAAGCCGCGTTCCACTCACTAGCGAATAAAACATTTATTCAAATTTAACCTCAAACTGGTAATGCTGATCGTCCTTTTTAAAATCGAATCGAAACTTGCTAAATTTGAAGGTATTCAGTCGAAAAATTCACAGATGCCGACCGTTTTTTTTTTTTTTAATCGAATCGAAACTCACTAAATTTTAAGGTTTTCGGTCGGCAAATTCTCCGATGCCGTCCTTTTTAAAATCGAATCGAAACTAGCTAAAATTTCAGGGTTTCAGTCGGAAAATTCACCGATGCCGTCCTTTTTAAAATCGAATCGAAACTCCCTAAATTTTAAGGATTTCAGTCGGAAAATGTAGCTTCCTTGATTTGCCGACTCTTGAAAAGCGTGGGGGGTTTCGCACCTTTCAAGCAAGTGTTAAAAAACGTAACACTATTTGCCACAGCTTTATATTCATAATACCCTTAACACATAAATATTTTTTCACCATGTTTACTATTTGTCTCTAGGTACTATCTCATATCACATAGATTCTATTTCCCCACTCATGATTCGTTGCCCTAGCCAGTCTTAATTTGCATAGTGACCAGAGTGTAACTATGTAGATACTAACGCCTCAAAGTGGTTAGAGTTCGATTTGATTAGACTCCGTTTTGCTAGATCGCATATACGAGTACTGGCAGCTATGTCCCATTAATAACTTTGTAATCTATTACACAGTTTCTGGGATGCAAACAATTTCTCAACTTCATGAAAGAGCTATAAAAACGAGACATCATAAAAACAACGCTATCATTATCCTCACTTCCGAGCATTGTTTTATTGGCTATATTAAAAATTACAGGCAATAAAAAAATCTGTCTTTGAAATTATTCAAAAATATGTTATAGGTATACCGTATACCTACTATACGACCGAGAGACTAATGGTATTCCTACACTGAAAACCCCCCACTGTGTTAGTGGTTGAAGAACCTTGATTTTTCCAGACGCGCGTAATACGCAATTTATTGTCGCAATACTTCTATCACTTTCTCGGTTTTGTTTCCTTTTGTTTTGTGTGTGGGACTAGAACACCCTAAATAAATAAAGGCCACCCCCTAAACTAGGAGATCATTTAACCGACAAAAACACAGACGGTAGAATACAGTTCCTCGTTCCTTCTCATTTTGAAAACAAGGGATTTCTCTATACGTATATTCATTGTCACAAAAGGTAACCGGTTAAGGACCGTTAAAGCTTTACTGCTTACAATGAATAGAATAATGTTGCCAGAAGAGAGTTCATGGATATCCGTTCTGCGACGCAGATTCCCTAAAAGCTCAATATAGCCCACACAGCAGTCAGCCATCACACTTTAGTGGTGGGATTCAACGACCTGACCTTGAATTAAAGAGCATTTCCCAACGTTGTGTTGTGATGAGAATGAGAACACATCTTGCAAAAAATGCTGACGATGGCACAGCATTAGGAGAGCGTGCTTGCGCGTCGTCGTTGTCTGAAAATAAAGGTCAGTATCCTATAAATAAATTAGGGTTGTGCGGCGGCCGGTGCGCGGTGTATCGCACACAGTTATTGTGTGAATCGGACAGAGTCGATTTAGCTGCTTTATTCTGTCTATGGTTGATTAAAACGTACCAAATAGTATTTATTAGCTCACATCTGGTACAAAATATAGCTACTAGATATACATATAATGTTCAAACTGCGGCTCAATCAGAACTGCAGGTATATATTGTTTATAGTTAGACAAAGACAAATGATGGGGGTTCTCTTTTAGGTGAAAGGACAGAATATATTCGTATATATAAATAGCACATAAAAGAATGGACAAATTCTTATATATATTCATCAAAATTGGTTTCTACTTTCTAATTGTCTATTTAAATGATATTGGGATTGTTTTTTTTTTTTTTGCGGTTCGTTGAATATTTTTATACTTTTTTTATGATTTAGGAAAGTCATTGACCATAATCTTTGTTTTCAACTGAACTTGTATGGTAATAAGACCGGTGTCAAAAAGAGGCAGACATACTGTGTTCTGGTTCCATCTTCCTATATCCAATCCTTGTTGGGAGTGCTTTGTTGATTACAGAACAGGATTCCAAGGTTCATTTATTACTGTGACGTTGCATTAATCTAGATTTATTGAGATTTTGTGTCAGTACAGTTTTTGTTTATTTATATGTTTGTCATTCATTCATTTTCAAATGGGTCGCTTAACTACAAGTTGCTACAAGTGTGCCTCCCATAACTCTCGATTCTTCGCCATCGACTCTAACTCATCAAACACAAGCCTCATAATAGGTAGAGGAGAGATTATGGATATGATCAAACCAACCACCTAATCCTCGTTCTACCTAGAGCACATCTGTCTGATGGTACGTATTCCATAGCACGTCTTGGAATTCTGGTTGGGAACACGCATTTAATATGACCAACCACCGAAGCGTAGACCGCTCTGTCCTGAGAAGTAGCTGCTTGACATTTAGTTGCTCACGTATTCTGGGTGTTGCTTATATACGATCTCTGCGGGCCACACCAGCAATACAACGGAGGAATCACATTTCGGAAGCTTGTATCCGCGATCTTATTTTTTCAGTCATTACCTGTAAATCTCATGTCCATAGGTAAGAGTTGGAACAAACGCCGAATTAAAGACTGGCAACTTTGCTTTGACACCAAGTTCAGTCCTCCTAAAAACAGAATGACCAAGCTGTCTAAAAATTTATCGAAACTTTCATATTACCAGTGAATATACTGAACATTTTTAGTGAATACGTTACTAACTACATGCTTATTAATAGCCATCTCTCCGATAGAAAGTATTTTCGGCTGATGTACCATATGGTTTCAAAGCCATAATTTAAGTGGTTAATAGAGTATGGTCATTTTTTTTTAAATTGACTACTGACTTGACCCCTGTTAATACTGTATGTTCTAATTTTCGCAAAGATTTTTAGATGTTTACTGCGCAGTATTTATACAAAAATACATTAAATGTTTACTGCGCAGTATTTATACAAAAATACAAAAAAAATACATTAAAAATCTCGTAATCTTATATCTCGAAAACCACCGAATCGATAGAGTTAAAATTTACAGACAGTCTTATGTATTGGCTCAGGAGTGTTCCGGTGAATATTGATGAAAAATTGAACAAAGGGGTGTGGCACCTCACATACAAAAAAAAAAAACATTTAAAATCGTATATCTCGAAAGCCACTGAACCGATTGAGCTCAGATATAAAAAAAACATTGCAAACGCTATTCTTCGACAGTCATGGGAGCCAAAGTTTTGGAAATTTGTAACATTAAATTGCATTGTCCTGATAGACAAGAATATTATCTAGGCAATACGATTCCTGAAAAACAGAAAATGTTGTGTACCACAGAGAATTACACTAAAAATCACTTGTAACGAAACGTCCCCGTTCGTCATACTTTTATGGCCCCCACTGTAGACACTTTGTATGGCAACTACAGCGCACAGCCAACCGCAGACACACCTGCCATGGCACAAACAACATAGACAGTCCAACCAACCATCATTTGTTGTTGTGACAAGAAATTTTCATTCGTCACTTATAAGTCACACTGACTAAGTGGACGAAATTCCATGAGTATCCCAATGAAATTGCCTTTGCCATTCTGGGAAACTTGCCTACGTGTTGATCGTACCAATTTAATTTACCAGATAAGGCTACCGTATAGAAGTTGACCTCGGTCAGTGTTCTAAATTTTTGGCTAAGTTTTCTGGCTCTACGGAGCCACGCTTTGCCGTTGGGCCGCATACTGTGTACTCAACATTAGCCTCCACTTAGGAGTCTAATCATTGTTAAGTTAATCATGAGACAAGTTGGTTACTGAAATAAAGAGAAACCTCTTAACCAAAGTTTGTTGTTTCTTTGGGTAAATCCTGGATCCGGCGAGCAAAACCTCGACCTCAGAAAAAGCACATCACACACTGATTTAAATGAATTTGTAATAGATTTTGTTATTTTTCTATTTTGGATTACGACAGTACGAAGTGTGGCTAGTACTTTATACATATCTAAACTGAAACCGTGTTACCATACCGCTCAAAATCTTTCGCATGAATATAACTTTTGATAAGTTTAGTTCAAATATTCAAATATTTGTCCATCAGAGAAAAGTGAAATAAATTCGTCGTTCGCTCCAACCCAGATAATAATAGCGATTGCAGAGATAGTAACGCCAAATTTTCTATATTTGGAATGCGTTATACCTACGCACACCAAAAGCGGTACGAATTCTACATTCCTACCTTAAATCAACATTTTTGACCAAAACCATCCGCTTAAAAGTGATAACGTCTACTATAATATAATAAACATGTCGGGAGTATAATTTTAAATTTTCTTTTATCTAAAAAATGTTGACTTGCCTTATGCTGCTCCATATGACCATATCTCATAAAGATAATAATTAATGTATGCAATTAGTTCACCCTTAGATTAGTTACAGTTATAAACTATTACCCCGTACGTTATTCTTATCAAAGGAATTAACTTTAAAAAAAACGCGTTTCTATGCGAGTTCATTTTCTTTTTAATTTATTTTTCGTATGTAGGTATGAGTATATTTAATTAATTAATATCGTGATATGTAATTTTCACATTTGCCAAAAATGCCTGCGTATATTCTTAGACCTCCGCACTCAGATGACGTCGGATTGGGCATTGTATAATTTAGTTAACAGGCTGGCTATCATCACATGCGTACTCATAATAGGCACTGACCTAGAAACGTTCTGCAATTAAATAAAATTAAAAGAATTTATATAGGTTTTCCTTTCTTGTTTCTTTTTTGAAACATAAATTCTTTTTTACGATGACGTTTATTTGTGTAAACTGACAATGAGTGTATCGAGAGAGAATGTTTGACGATTCTAATGTTGTGAATGGTCAGAGATAAGTAAATATGTATATTAAAGATGATAAATAGCCCACCAGGCTATCTAAAGAGACATGTTTCAAAAAATTACGATTACATATATGCAGATGTGTGTCTAAAAGACTCGTTTGATCCGTGTGCAAAAGATGATGAGCCGTCACCGTCATGTACCAAAATTATATTTATCGAATAGTTTTACAGCAACTAACCACCAAAATCGATTGACAATTATAAACTTATTTTATGCGGGATAAGGATACGTAACCGCAGATACTTCACACCAGCAATGTGTCTGCATTTCCAACCCAAACGCTAGGGGACTGAAAAATGTGCCCATGTTCACAGTGATTAGGAAGGGCTGTTTTAGGACAAAGGCAGTACAATAATGTTCTTTTGTCCAATTTCAAGATTTTCACGTTAACGCCACTCAAAATTACATTTTGGAAAAAAAAAGAAGTCATTTCCTTACATCCGTGAGGAGGGTAGTTTTCAGGTAGGCATTATATCCTGGTGATTTATTTCAAACAGTGTATAAATGTAATTCGAAAACGAGCCCATCATAAAGACGTTCTGGGCGCTTACGGCTTTTAAATTTTAATGTTTACATAACAATCTTTGTGGGGCAATACCGTCAGGCATCACTGAGTGCACAGTGTTTTATTATTGCGATCAATGTCGTTGATCGGTTAAGGTACATGAATTTTAATTACATGAACTGAACATATTTTTTTTTTCGTTTCCCTCAAAATAGTCAATTTGTGACTGACGAAGCGGTAACATGCACGATGTTGTCGCTTATAGGTGACACAGCTAAGGAAGGGTTTGTTTGTTTTTTGTTCTACGAGATTGATGACAAAGACAATTTAAGTGTCGAAGATACTTCAAAAGTTGTTATAAAGCGGTTAGTGATATTGCTTCAGAGAACTATAGATGTAATCAGAAATCGTTGTCGTTGCGTATTTTCATTGCGGAAGGACGGCTGTAATTTTGGACTGCATTCTGGATCAATGTCATATGTATATATTTTGTTTTCATATGGTAATTGATATAATTTGTCGCGTCGTTCTTGACTGATGATGTGAATGTCTGACTAAGGGGTCAAATTTATTATTATTTTCCTTACGAGTAAATGTGGGTGCAGTGGGGGCGTGAAATAAAAGTTATATATCTAATAATAAAAATTAAATAAATTATGTTTTTTCTTAGAGCTGGGCAAAAGTTATTCCTGATACAAATTTTAAAATGTTTTTTTTTTTTTTTTTGTATTTAGTTATGTTTTAATATTTATTTTTTAAGGAAAAATCTAAAAATTTCACATGAGTCTGTAACCTCATTTGCGAAAATATTGGAATTTTCCTTCTGGAATTTTTATGGTAATAAAACAAAATCCGTAAAATTAGGACCAACCAAAATATTCCTCAAAATTAAAGAGTTTTTTTTACAGAATATTATGTACCTACACAATATAAACGAGAGGGGTTTTTTTAATTAAATTAAATAACAAAATTACGGAGTATAATATAATAGAGAATATGAACATTTATTTTTTATATTCCCATGCATGAGTTCTGATAACGAATTTTCCAGAAGAATGTTGCGAAACAATTTTTCAAGCTTAAATAAAATCAAAAAAAAAATGTGCACGACTGGGTCGCACGAAACTTTCTCGTTTATTGCGAATCTCGCAGAATCTCTGAGTCATTTCAGCAAATTTTACGTTTAAAATCATACCCACTGAAGATGTACTCAGTTTCAGTAATTTAACCCTAGTTAATTAAACGGAATACATATTGCATAAACATACGTATTAACTACATATAACATTTTATTACTTACTTTGAAATTTTACCACGAACTGACATTTCCTTCAAAGCAAGTAGGCGATCAATTTCGAATTATATTGCCACTGAAGTTTTGGGCTTTGCAAAATTATGCCGGGTAAGAATACAGATCAGGATTTGGGTAGTAATTTTTGAGAAATATTTATAAAACGGCAATATTCAAGTTTTCTGAGAAAAAATAAGACCAAAAACTCTAAATACGAAGTTTGAAACAAATCCGTCCAAGCGTTTAGATTTCGGGGCTATGGGACAGACAGACAGACATATACGGCGACGGACATAATTGCGAGACCCCTATCATCGTAATATCAGAATTGATTAAAATCTCGAGTTTGTAGGAAAACAATAATATCTTTCTCTTACTACGGATAAGTACTATAGAAAGTTAAAAAATTGAGGCAAACATTGAGTTTAGATTGGAGTTATGGGAACGCCTCGTGGAACTCAACAACCTGAGTGTGCCACGGGATGCCTCTCCTCGTTAACTATCCTATTCGAATTCGCACCAAAAATCATAATGAAAAAATGTTCTTAACAACAAACAAAAAAGTTAGCGACAATTCTAAAGTCTAGAATGCTGTTCCGATCAGTGCGCTCAAGTTTTCATACGAGCTCCGGAAAGTGATTCAAAAAAAAAAAAGTATAGAATCAGTGGCAGAAGATCGATAATTATTTAGGATCGACTATAGAGCATCCTACAAACGCGACCCTTGTAATGGATGTATAGCGCATGGTTAGTGCTTCTTATTATCGTATTTCGAACTACAAGTTAGTTCAGGACCCCTTCCAGGTCAATGTTTCTATGCAGCCCGTGATATTAATCATAAGCCTTTGCAAACATATAAATTTTGATGTTAATTATATTAAATGTAAATATTGAATCCGTAGAAAGTGTGCAGTACTACTGAACGAGGGTTTACCGGTTGAACTCCTGGATAATACCAATTACCCCTCAAGTTTGTCTGCCACTGTCTCTAATTGAGCTTGTAGATTATAAATTATTTTGAATGTACAGCTGTTTTAGACGTAGTGCTTCGTGAGTCTAATACGAATCTTCGTTCGAAGTTCGATCTCAGAGAGACTTGCGTGTTAGGGCCACATATACATATGTAATGGTCGGCTACTATAGGTAAACTTAGCAAAGATTTATGTATACAAATTGAACCTAATTTAAGTACAGTAGAATCTCAGAAAGATGAACACATATTTCGTTGATCTTTTCGGTCATCAACATTTTTTTGAAAAAGAACATGTATAAGCAGTTAAAATAAAGGAAAATAAGAAAAAGTGAAGAAAAAATTATATTAAAGAAAGTTCTTTTAATCTTGCTTACTGTCTCTAATTTCTTAAACCTAAAAGCGTGGAATCATCGGCCTCACATTGCTCTGCAAATTTCCAGCAGATGTTGATGGCTGAAATGACCTCTGCTGGTTTGACTATATCGACAACCGTCGAAGTTTTATAGACTCGTAAAGGGTTTTTTTTAAACCTTCTTTATTTCTTATTCCCACAATGTTACAATACGACTGACGACGCGACATTCCAGTTTTAAATTTAAGAACTTTCCCCCTGTACACAAATTCACTTCATACCAGTGCTGCCAGTGTTTTGTCATAAGAATTCCCACGCAAGTGCCTAAAAAATCCCTATTTTCCCTCGCCTGGCTCAAAAAAGTACCTCAGATTTTCCCACATATATTTTACAAAGGAAAACAAAAAAAAAAAATACGAAACAAACAAAACTGCCTCAAGAACTATGGGGAAAAACCTTAGTGTATTCCACTATGCCTATTTCAACACCCTTCAAAGGCTTAGGGCCAGCTTCAAAGGTTCCGGAAAAAGTTTCGGATAATATTATGTGACACAGAACGCTATCCGACAGGTAAAGGAGTATCAGTGTGGCAATAAAATCCCTGTGATACCATTTTCTAAGATTCTTGTCTGTCAATTATTTATTTACAACTTGTTTGTCATAGTGTTTATGTATTATGAATATTTATTAGGATTCATGAACAAATTGTTCCAACTACTTTTCGCATAGAGACTGATGTAAAAATTAGTTTTCTAAAAATTCTAATAAATCCATGTTGTGGCTGCAATTTATACGCTCGTCAACGAAAAAATTATCTGAAACTCTATTTTTTCCAACCACTTATAATAAATATTTGCATAAAGGCTTTAACAGGCACTTGAACCGGCTGATGGGCTATCCTAGACTTTATCTGTTAGATATCACTATCCGATCTGGCAGATAAGTTCCTGATAGGCTAATCGAGACTTTATCAGCTAGTCTTGAAACTGACCTTAGCCTCGAGAACAGAACCAAATTTATGGTGGGTTCCTGGCCATGAATTCCTCGAAGGAAACGAAAAGCAGACGATTTGGCCAGAATATGCTCCAAAACCCCTTTCGCGGGACCGGAATCTTTCTGATATACCCCCAGATTGGCTAAAAACTTAGCCATAAAATGTTGGGAACATACAAAATGTATCTCATAATGGAAGAATATCCCAGGTTTAACAATGTCCATATAGCAGGCATGATATCAGAAACCTTGTATAGGATTCCTTATAGGACATCATGGGTTACAATACTACCTAAGCTAAATAAATCTTGCCAGCGGAGAGCAGGCTATGTACGAGAGAAGACGAAACAACATTATATGCGACTTTGGAAGGAAGATCTTCTCCAGGGACCAATTGGACCCGAAAGAGATAAAAAAATCATCTGCAGCAGTATCATTAACTTTACAAAAAAAGTGAAGAACCTCCTAGCCTAAACCCTCTTTCTATCGGCTAGGATAAAAGGCTGGGATAGGGTAGACAGTCTTCATTATAGTTATTGCAAAAAAAGGGGTGGGATTCTGTAAAATACGAAACGAAAACCACTTACGTTTTCACTAAACAGTGAACATTGATCTATCATATCTGTGGTAATAATAATAAAAATAATAGACAGAGACGTTTTCATTTTATATTATTTGGCCCCAGGACTTCTTTCTTTTTGTGTCAATACAAGCGCTTGTTCATGGACGCAGTCAGGTGTATAAAATAAATTGTCTTCCTGAAGTTGAACACGAAAATTAAAGTAAAGTTTCAAAGAACAAAAATTCCCTTTTGTTTGTTCTGGAAAACGGAAAGTTTCCCTTTTTCCCTTTTAGCTCATTTCGAGTACAAATATTCCCTCAAAAAGGGAAATTTCCCACAATCTGGCAGCACTGCTTCATACTGACTAACGTTACATGAATATGGAACTAAAGATATAACGCGTTCATCTTTTCGAGGACCTACATTTTAATCTTTTCATCTTTTGGAACTGGCTTAACCTAATTATTTTAAATATTATGTCGTTCATCTTTTCGAGATTCTGCTGTATATAACTTGAATTTTGATGGCCAAATCTTGTCGCTTCTTTGCCTTCAAGTGCCTTAAGTACCTACATGCAAAGGGGCATCATAAATGAAATACGATCAGGAGTTGGAAAATTCAACTTTTGCTTAGTATTAAAATGAGTATGCAATTGAAATGCTGAATATTAATTTACCCGTACTCAACACATTTTATTTTTAAATCCACAGCCACGACAGGATGTCTGGATGTCTATATAGTGATAGTCTATGTAAGCTATTGAAGATTGTCCTCTTGTGTTGTTGTGTTATATTGTTTCGATGTCATGCTAATCGTTTTTTTTTCTATTACCTAATCTCAATTTGTCAGTTGAGGTAATAGTACTTTTCCCCCTCAATTGTTCCGCACTATAGTAGGTTTGCCTTTGTTTAACTCAGCTTGAGGCATATCCTCATCATTATTGAAATCCAATATAACAGTATAAAATAAATATGTATGTGGTTGCTTGATTACCTACTGTTTTCAGACACTGCTTTTTGTATTGCCGTTGACCTTACTTTTACCTTTCCATAGGAAGAACTGAATGAATCTTTATAGCGATCTTCTATCGCGAGCCTACACCGAATCCAACCAAATACTATACGTGATCCGCATATGAATAAATAAATGTGGGAAAGGGTTGTCATTTTCGATGTCAGTTTCCTTTCTTGCGTGGAACTACCTGTCTAACATGCGTCGACCCTCAATGGCGCTGCCTTTTATTTTCGTTGAAGGTATGATTTTTTTTTTGTCCACAACTTCAGCGCCAAAGGAGTATAGAAATCGGATAATATTTTTGGATGAGTCGTTTTTTTTTTTAAATAGATAGGTAGTCGACCTAAATACTATATTCACAATTCTGGGAAAAACGAGAATATGGGAAATTGATTTATGTTTAGAAATCGGGATTCAAAGGCGATTTAGCACATGTGGAGCTAGGTCCGACTCTCCCTCTATCTGGATGAATAATGTGGTTCCATATACGACACGGCCTCATTCGCTTAACAGATGTTAAAAAAATATTTCTAATTAAAAATATACATTTCAGAATTTAAATGACATTCAGTAAAATGTCACCGACTCTATGTATCTTAGCTACAGTACCTACGATTGAAATCTGATTTGGTATGAATTGTTCACTTCACTTATCCGTACGAATCAAATATTGGGTATAGTTCAGTATAATACAGCAGGTAAATATAGAAAACTGTGAAATTTACATTATAGTCTAAAAAGGAAATGGAGAATGCAACATCTCTAATGAAACCATCACGATTTTTCCACTTGAAAAACAGATGCAACAGCTTGTATTAACATTCATAACTTCCTAGAACATCTTTTCACACAGGGAAAGTTTAAATTATTAACATCTGCTTTCTAGCTGTGTACGCACGAAAATAGTACCAACCTCAGCTGAGAAAATTGGATGCTCTGTAGATTTGAACTAATGCGTACTAGATTTCTTCAATGCTTGTACATTGACCAAAAATGAAGCACGAAATTAGGTATCTCGCTCCGGAGAGAAACTAAAGAAAATTCAGAAAATCTCAAATTTTTAGTTAACCTTTTTTAATACTAATATTTGGTGGTAACCTTTCTCTGTCTCGGCACACCGCCGAGACATGGAGTCAATGAAATTTTCAATAATATGCGTATGAACGTTACTAAAGGCATTTTGAGTCTTTATCCAGCATTTCGTACGAGCAATTCGGTGATTAACAATGATGAAATTGTGTTGGCTACTTCATGACTGTTGACTGTATTTTGGTTTTCATTAAGCCAATCCCTTAGGTTAGGTTTTTGGGCTGGCGAGGAATACTCCGTGCCCAAGGGCGTAGCGAGGGTTTGAGCCGTGGGGGGGTGACTTTCATTGAAATGCCGACTTATTTCAGGAACTTGCCGACTGTATAGAAATCATGAAATTCGGTCCAGTGGTTATCGAGTTATATCTAACGTCAACGAGTTTCACTCCATAGAATATGTTTTTTGTATGGGAGGCGCCACGCCCCTTTGTCCAATTTTGACCAATCTTAACAGTAACACCCCTGGGCTAATACCTAAAATACCATTCACATAAGAGCGACCAACTACCTACGATCGAACGACTATTCGCAAGCTTTGACAGTCCGTTCACATGAACAGTTTTATAGGTCGCGGCAGTTCGCGAATTTCAGCCATCAGTTTCTTCTACCCACAATGTCTAGTTTGAGGTTAAGTTCGAACGAATGTTTAATTCGCTAGTTTGTGGAATGGGTATTAAATCATGTGGATTGCGAATAAACTTTGACAATTCGCGCGGGTGTTTTCGTTCGCGGCAAAAAGTTTGGAATTCGAAATTTCGTTATTTAAACTGTTTATAAACTTATTTTCTTAATACATTTTGATAGGATAATTAATTATCCTCCTCTTTGCCCAAACACACGTTTGCCGCGAATTGTTAAAGTTCGCATTCCACATTATAATAAGCCGCGAATAACACATTTGTTCGAATTTAACCTTAAATTAGAAATGCCAACCGTCCTTTTTACAATCGAATCTAAATTCGCAATATTTTAAGGATTTCAGTCGGCAAATTCACCGCTGCTGACCGCCCTTTTTAAAATCGAATCTAAACTCGTTAAATTTTAAGGATTTCAGTCGGCAATCTCACCGATGCGATGCCGACCGTCCTTTTTAAAATCGAATGGAAACTCGCTAAATTTTAAGGATTACAGTCGGCAAATTCACCGATTCACCGATTTTAAGGAGTCCATCTGAAACCTTTGAAAATGCCGACTTTTGTATATATTTACAAGTTTAAAAACCTATATCTACCTAATGTAAGAACAAATTTTTGAAAATTTATCGTCGATTTGCCGACTCTTGAAAAGCGTGGGGGGGTGCGTGGGGGGGGTATCATCTCCCGTATGATACTTTCGGCTCTTGTTTCATTGAAGGACGGCCATCTACCGTTCGCCTCTTTTGTAACTTTTATCCTTGCTTCAAGCTTGAGTGTAGAAGGTGGGATGTTCACAGATGTTGTTCGTCTGCTTTCGCTCATTGCCTGGAATGCCATCATGCCCTGGAACCCAGCAATACCTTGTGCTGTGTACTAAGAGCCTTGAGTTCTTCACGACAGCATTTCACAAGCTTCGATTTTATTTCTGTCAATCCCTGAACCCTGACAAGTTTTCTTGTATTTTTAGGGTCATTTCCATGTTGGAAAACCTATCGCACGTAACGGTATTATGTTCCCCTCATCAACAGCATGAGGGGAAGTTTGAAGTTTGAAGTACCTTCCGGTACATAAAGATCCATTATACGTACACGGTATACGCTATACCGTTTTTCTATAAAACTAGTCAAGACTCCTCGACATCAGAAAACATCCCAGTATTAGGTATCTCCTCCGTGCTTAATTGTGTTCTTTACAAAAAAAAAAAAAGATTAAAATTTGCCGGAAACTTCGCCTTCAATGTCTCCAGCTTTCCTTCAAACAAACTTACCATGATAACAGACAGTGAAAGCTCACGTTCATCTTAAAAAAAAAATAACCCTGATTATGCCGGTGACCAATTATCCACAGCAATCATAACTTCTTTAAAATGGCTATTGCTCCAAAATAAAAAATAAAATAAAATATTTTTCCACCTAGCCAGACATGATGGTGTGAGGACTCAGTGGCTAGTCTGCTGGTCAACTGAGCGGGAGCAGGAGGTATCAGGATCGAATGCCAAATTATATCTTACGGTTTTTTCACTATGTCATCTCTCAGTCTCACGAACGTCTGACAAACATCCGAGAGTATAATTGACCCGGAAGAGCTTCTCAATTCCGCCGTTCAGACTCGTCATGTCATAAAACTGTAGGTAGGTCCTTATCCATTCAGTCAAAAACATTAAATCCCACACAAACGAATGGCTGTGAGAAGCTAGGCCAAAAGTGCTTGCCTACGGAACTGTTGCGTCAGCTACATATTTACCTACCTACTTATTTACAGAAATTCATCCAAAAAATTAGCCCCGTTGCGAAAGAGGATTTTTTTTATCCATATGAGTACCTATATATGTACATATTTGGATCGGTTTCGAAGGCCAAGGTTATGCAAATGCATGGAATTCTTACAGAAAGCTTGAGTTCTTGAACAATTTCAATTGAACCAGACCCAAGACTTTTCGCAAAAATTCGCCAAGTTCTTGAGAACTATACCTATGTAAGGTATATACGCGAAGTTTAGTCGTTTTGGTTCTCTCCCACACCCCCAGGTAGTTAAAGTGGTTATCTACCTAAGTAATACATATTTTGGTTGACCTCGCGTTTTGTCGCTACTTGGACTGCTCGATCAGCCACTCAAACACTTTCCTGGAAGGACGCTTATTACGACCGAGGTACTTTCCGCAAATAGAACTCGAATTTCATAGTAGGTACATTTTCAAAATTTCGCTTCGTTGTTGAATAGTGAACGTTCCACGGTAAAATCGTTTTTATGACAGAACGCAATGGCAAGAGAATGACAGCAGAACACTGGTCGCAGTAGGTTGTCAAAATTCTATCATGACTAGATTTATCATTTACCATAATCTAATCACAAACATTAGCTGATCCCATTCCCACCTCTGGGTAGATTGTTGGTAGTTGGCCAGTAGGTAACTAGGTAGGTACTACTTCCAACATTTTTGCAAACATACCTACCTACCAAAAAAAAACAAAAATGTCCTACCTATCGGTATACAGGTACATTAATATTTATATTCTATGTAATACCTGTAGATAAGATTGTCAAATTCAAAAATGAAATATTCCGAGTGTTGCCCTTTTAGGTAGGTACTGGGCTGGGCTGGGGGCACCCAGCGCGCTTAAAACTACGGTCTCCCCAAATCCAAAACAAAAACAAATCCCCTCCACTCAGGTCTCAGAGTCAGATGTCTTTTTTCTTTTCAAGTGTGTACCTACTTTCTTTAACCGCTAAATTCACACGCTCACCGACAAAACAATAATGCTGCCAATACACACTTTTCATTTCTGTGTCTATTTTCTAGCAGAGGAAATTGATTCCATAAATACCCAACTATAATTTGCGCGCGACCAACTTCCTATATACAATTTACACCTATTGTGTATCATGCGATTTGCTTAAGTAGCAAAATGAAACACTGGCCTGGCACCCACTACACTGTACTGTGTCTATAATGAAGGAATTCCCGTGCCCGTCCCATCCCATCCCAACCCAACACCTTACCGTATATTTAGTTTTTTTTTTGTATTGCGTATCGACACGTGTTCGGTATATAAATACAAAACACGCAAACGCAATAAATAGCCGCGGCGTATATACAATGTATTGTGTGTGTGTGTGACACGTTTTGAGAAATGCCATTACGTTTTTGAGCATTTTCTATTCCCACATCTCATAGTAAAAATTGTATGAATATGAATACTACCAGAGATAGTAAAATGGATCTGTGTGAGTGCGGCGGCGGGTATGAATACTGCCAGTGTTAATAGACTTTTCAAATATGTTTTTCCCTTTTTTAAACAAATTCATTTATATCTCTTCTAATTTGAAGAAGGTCTCTATTTCTATTAGGTTAGGTTAGTAGGGTATATCCAGCTGTGCCACGCTTAGGTCCTTAGGTGGACCCATTGTGATGCCCTTTTAAATGGGTGTTCACCGGTGATGTTGGGATGGTTAGCCTCAGTCCCTTCTTCTAGCGATTACTCGACGCCGTCCAGCCATCTCGATATCCTCAAAAACCTGGGGCCAGATTATGTAAGACGAAAACGATCGAACGTTTTCGTTTCGACAATAGCAGTCTCTGTCTATTGCCACAGGTATGATAGAGACAGGTTTAGTAAAAACGAAAGCGGTTTTCGTTTCGTTTTTTACAGAATCCCACCCCTGTAAAGAGCAGAAAGTGAGACATCTGAAAGTTCTTGTAGGTCATGGAAGTATAATGACTTCCAAGTGTTCTGTTCTTCAAGTGACAGAGGAAGTGAGGTGTGTCATCATGAACATCTTCGTCTCCGCAACCTCTACATATATCGTCATCTTTGTGATTTAGTTTCGTTGTATGTTTTTATACCCTCCACAGGAAGGTATATTCACTTTGTCATTACATTTGTAACGCCAAGAAGGATTCACCGGAGACCCTATAAAGTATATGTATTCTGAATCGGGATCACATTCTGAATCGATTTAGCCATGTCCGTCTGTCTGTCTGTCTGTTGAAAACACGATAGCGTCCAAACGAATTGACCTAGGTGAATGAAATTTTGTGGGAGGACTTCTTTTTACCGTCGTCAGATTGGTATTGAAAATGGGCTATGTCGGTCAAGTAGTTCTGGTACCTCCCATACAAAAGCACTCTTAGTCCCATGTGTCTCTCTATCTATTTAAATCACGATAGAGTCCAAACGAATCGACTAAGGCGACTGAAATTTTGTGAGAGATCTTATTTTTACGGTTGTCAGGTTTGTAATAAAAATGGTCCATGTCGGTAAAGTAGTTCTGTTACTTTCCATACAAAGCCAATATTCGACCCATTTATCTCTCTGTCTGTTGGAAACACCATAACGTCCAAACGAACCGACTTAGATGAATACAATTTTGTGAGAGGACTTCTTTTTACCGTTGTCAGGTTGGTATTAAAAATTGTCTATGTCGGTCAAGTAGTTCTGGTAGCTCCCATACGAAAACAATATTAGACACAGGCGTGTACCTGGACAGTGTACAGTACATACAGTGGAGGGTATCAAAGCATCGGCCAGACCGATGATAACACTTTTACTTGTTTTTTTTTTGTATGGTTTCTTAGGAAGTTATGACCCGTTAGAGCCCCTACCAATTTAGACAGCGATGACCTGTCGAAATGTATAAGTTTGATGGTCCGGCCAGGACGTATTTTGGCCAAAGCTTCCGTGATACTTTACAGGTAGTTAGTCCCTTCCACCTGTTGTTGGTTTTCATGCGAATCTTATTCTCCACTCGCTCTCTAAAACTACAGAGTGGTGGCTTGATCGTCTGTAGTGCTCGATCATTATTCATTGCCCACCCATTTCTCGTAAGTTCGTCGGCCCTCTCTTTGTCACTGTGTCCAGGTCCAGGGACCCAGCAGAGGACCGTGAAGTGCTGCGAGCAAAGAACCTTAACCTCTTCGCGGCAGCGATGAACTAACCTGGGGTCAGATAACGTAAAATGAAAACGATCGAACGCCATCGTTTCGACAATAGCAGTCTCTATTTATTGCCACAGATATGATAGAAATAGCATGCGTGAAAACGATATCGTTCAATCGTTTTTATTTTACGCGATCTGACCCCTGGATTTTATTTCAACAGCAGAAACTGCTTTAATAGCCGCCTGGTTGTCAATGAAAATGGTAATATCATTTCTTGGTATTGCCAACAATGACACCTAACGGGCCGCTTCCGCGATTGCCAGAACCTCGGCTTGAAAGACACTGATGCTATCAGGAAGCCTGATTGAGCATTGTATATTTAATTCCTCCGAGAATATACCGGCACCGGTTCCACAGTCCATCTTCGATCCATCTGTGTAGATGGATATCGATTCCTTTTCGTGGGTTCATTTGCGTTCCATTCATCTCTACTCGGAAACGGGCAGGAGAATGGTCTATCAAAGTTTATATGTTCAGAGGTGACAATGTTCCCAGCGTATTTCCCTAGAATCTGTGCGTGACCAAAGTTGCACGGGTTCCAAGTACCAGTTTGGCTAATCCCTAAGCCACTTTTGGTATCAGATTCCTCAATGTATAGGTCTAGATGGTGCAGGGAAATAAGTCCTCGGGAACTAAGTCCACTGAGGGACCAAGTTCCCACCTAGTGGGAAATAAAACCACTTTCTTGAAGTGGACTTAGTTCCCATGTAAATTCTGAGTAGGTATTCGTACTGAGCTTCCTAATAGGTCGCAAGAATTTGCCTTTGCCAAGCAGGACTACATCGTCTGCATATGCAATTACAGTGACACCCATGTTATTGAATTTCATTAGTATCTCATTCATGACAAGTACCCAGAGTGAGGAGGAGATGACCCCTCTATAAATAAAATTTGCATAATATGTAGGTACATACAGATTACTGTACCAAATTTAAGTCGTTTAAGGTATTAGAATTCGGAAATGATTTATTTTATTTATTTTTTTAAAGCTGTTGTTAGTGATTTTCCCTCCATATGGGATCACTGGATAGGTATTGCGATTGAGTGGATTTATATCACACGTGAATGATAAGATTTGGTGACAGTGGGCGGCGGGTGAGGTTAAGGTTGCCGTTGCCGCAACCGCAATGCCGGACCGCCGACCGGGCTACTCTCTTCTCTTCCATTATTTTATCGCTACTATTCTACCCAAACCCAAGTCCTTATAAAGGACAAAGAAGTTCCTATTCCTACTCAAGTATGTACTCATGTCTCATGTCGTCCTTTCTACCAACAATCATTGAAAACGAAGAGGAAGAATTCCATCGAAACAAACCAACCAAACCGGTAGGTAGATTTGTATTGTTTGTATGCGAAATAAATTCGTAGATATCCGATGAGCGAACGCCAAGCAAAAGCAACAACCAACAACACAAACACAACATAAGAAAAGGTGCTTTTTTTTGTCAATGTGTGCTTTGTCAGAGAGCCAGAGTGAATTTATTTAGAAACAGAAAACCGAAAAGAGATAGTGATAGCAATTTGTAGAAAGTAGTACCATGGCGGTGGAAAATCCCAACCATGGATAAAATCGAAATCAATTGGAAAACATTCCAAGTGGATTTAATTATTGTTTCTTTTGACAGTGGAGCTGTTTCAACTCTTACAACCTGTCCTTAATGACATTACTTGAAAAGCCGGTTTACGCCTAGTATCAGGTGAGAGAGAGATGCGAACACATTACCGTATGTGCCTTTGCCTTTAGCTTGATTGCATTAGTGGTTGTATGTGCACAAGAGATATGCGAATGCGAACACAAGAAGAAAACACTCAAACTCAAGCAAAAAATTGCCGGCCGGCTACTACCATACCGGTTGCCGGCATTGGCACATAGCGGAACGGAATTGATGTTAATATGATACGAGAACGAGTGATTAGCAGTTAGACTCAGAGCGGAGTAGAAATTGAGTGTGTTGCTTCTTGTTTCTGTTTCTGCTTCTGTCATTCGTTTTAGGAGCGATTTCTCGTTGTTGGAGTGATTTTGAATATTATGTTTATGAGTTATGTTATGATGATCCGTTTCAGGTTGAGGTACATGTGCCGTGTGGGATTGTGGGTTGTGTGGGAGTGTTTTGATGACAACGGACATTTTTTTCCGTTTAATTATTTGAATAATTTGATAACAAAACCGAAAGTCACTCTCATGATCATGACAGTTAGGAATGTGCCAATGTATACAAAATTACAAAATTGGCTGTCTAATAGTACAGCAGGAACAAAACGTCAAACAGAAACATTTGCATTTCTATGGTAAGAGAATGCATCCGCCGGTTGAAGTTTTAGAAGTTTTAGTAGCTTTAGTAGAGCAAATTCTTAAATTTGCTGAAAATAAAAATCTCGCTTTTGTAGACATAAACAAAATGATTCTTATGTAGTTAGAGTGAGTACCGAAGTCCCCAGATATAGGTATCTACCTACATGACACTAATTAAGTAGGTATCTACCTAATTTGGTTTATTAATTTTAGTCACTCATTTTGCTACCCCAAACACTTTTAGCCAAAGAAATAAGAATTATTCAAAACATTATCTTGACATTTTTGACAACTTTAGCCTTTGAATTTCAAAATTTGGACACAAATTGGCCTTGGGAAGCTTTTTATAAAATGTGGACTGGATTGCACAAATAGGTGTGGCAACGTCTCTACAAAAGACAAACATTGCATATACGTACCTAATTTATTCCTGCCACTCATGGGAGCGAAAGTTGTAAAATTTGGAAGACGCTAAGCGAAATGTGGGCCGACCTCCCATCAATGGCCCGGTTATCCATTAAGTGTGTCCCGGGTGTGGGTTGCTCAAGTGGACCGTCCATAACTTCCGATTCTCCGCCATCGACTCTAAATCATACAAGAAAATTATAGACTTGATCTAAACATCTCATCCTGGGTCTACCTAGAGGACGCCTGCGTGATGGTACGGATTCTATAACATGATCAAACCACCGAAGCATAGACCGCTCCATCCGGAGAAGAAGCTGCTTGACATTGAGTTCCTCACGTATTCTGGTGTTCCTTATATACGACTTCTAATGTTCACACCAGCCAGCGATACAACGGAGGGATCTCATTTCGGCAGCTTTTATCCGCGATTTTATTCTTTCGTTCATTATCCAAATCTCAAGACCATAGGTAAGAGTTGGAACCGTCATCGAATTAAAGACTGTCAACTTAGCTTTGACACCAAGTTCATCACTCTTTAAGAATATTCATATTATACATATGTACTAATCCGCATACTATACGTATACATATATGGATTGTTCTTTTATACCTTCTAGGGCCTGTTATATATATGCCTATACTTTGACTAGGACTCATTATTCTTATCAATACCACGCGACTTGTAAATGATTACTTTTAAGTGTGTGCTTTGTTTTTGTTTGTAATTAGCTGTCATTTGAGTTGGCTTGTTATTTCATAAAATGACAGTAGCGTGAAATTGTGAAATATTGTGAAATTGGAAAGACATATTGTGAAACTCTGACGGCTATAGATGTGATATTACCATAATCTCTGTTATGACTCAAATATATGTAATACTAATTATTTTATTATTCTATCTGAATAAGTTATCGTTTAAGAATTTTCGGTAATTAAAGTTTCAGACAAAAATCACTCCAAAAAATGTAGTGCTTGTTAAGGGACATTTTTGAGTGCTTTAATAGTACTTTCAAGGTTTCCCCCACCTTGAAAGTACCAAAAATCTATATATATGTATATATATATATGAAACAGCATGAAAATGATAACAGTTGGAGTGCGTTCAGATGAGTGATTTTTGACAGGTCATAGGAAAAGTCATATGTCTTTTATAATCACGTAAAGAGGGCTTAAGTTATGTATACCTGCAAACCTAGTTTCCAAACCCATATCTTAAACAACAAAGCTATACGATTTGAATATCTAAACTATTTATAAAAAGCTCCCGGGCAAGTGTTTCCCGCCGAAGCAAACGCGTTCATCGGGGTTTTTCTAAAGGGTGTTTGTGAGTCATAGTACTACTCTCGCCCCAAAAAAAAATCCTTTCTACGTTTTAATGTCGTTGGCTGGCACTTGTATATTTGCTTAGCACACAAAATTAAATAAGGGTTCTTCAATTGAGACGGGTCGTTGCCAGCCAGATTGGTCGGGAGTATTGCCGCGGTCCATGAGTGTTCATAGAAAAACCCGAGGCAGTCATTCGGCCTTTCGCAGATTTCAACTTGGTGAGTTTTGCAGGACAAAATCCAGCTTATCCAAGAGCTCAAAGTTAATGACCATAGAGAAAACTGTTTGTTCGCTGACTTGGCTTTGGAGCGTTTGGAAGAGGACCCCAATTTTTGCCGAAAAATCAATGCCGATATGTTATGGCAAAATTGCCACAAATATGGGACGACGATATTTCAGCGTCGACACGTCCTTGTTGAAAAACCTTATTATTTATTATTAGTAAATCTTCAGTAAGATCGGCTTCTATTCACGCATATCTGTGCTTGTAGAAGGGCGTCGCAAAAATATTTCAACCTCTCTAAGGAGTCGCAGTCGAACCTCCGCTAGAGCAATGTCCTTCCGTTTTCGAATTTTTGCGGGCGTCAAATTTATTAGAAGTACTTTTCATATTTAATTATTTTTTGCTCTATTACATTTACGACGCTCCCTAGATTTTCAATCCCACCCACAATTTTGGGGAGCGCTTGATATTTATTATGCTTACAAGCTTACATGTTCCAAATTTCGGCTACTTGTGCATGAGGTGTCACGAAGCGCAATGGCTTAGTGGTTTGTGTGCTGGCCTTATGTGCGAGTGTTCTCAGGATCCATCCCCGAAAAAAAAAATTTTTTTCTCCAGCGCGCCACCTCTCGCGTACGTCTGATAAACATCCAAAAGTATTAATGTCATGGAAACGCTTCTCAATTTAGCCAGCCGTTCGGACTTGGCCAATGTTGCCATATTCAGAGTTTTAACTGTAAATTACAGTTTTGTAGACAAGTTTTTAAAATTACCTTTTTTTAAATTACAATAAAAGTTTAATTTTTTTAGATTTTTAAATCGTCTTACTATCCTATTTAATGCTACGTTTCCACCGGACGCTAATCCCAAGATTAAGTGCAAGAGGTTTAAAATTAATCCTGAAGTGTTTCCACCAACAAAAAAGAGATTAATTTGACGTTTCACCAGATGTTGTCATTAGCTGTCAAATCGAAGTGTGACAAATGATAAAAAATTAAACAATTTCTACCTTCGAAACTAAAAGTATAAACAAAATATGAGTGGCAGTAATCTAAACATTTTATTACCGCATCATTTTGTCCTCAAAACTATTATTTATGAACGTTTTAAGGGTTGGATTAGCAAGAAGTCGCTATTTGGTTAGGTACCGAAAAAAAAGAAGCTTTTTTGCTTTTGCTCACCAATGACATAAATGTCAAATGCAGCTCTGTTTGTTTTTAATTTTGGACATCTCGACCTGTGGAGAGCGTGTTCAGAGACCGAACTTTACGTGTAAACCTGGTCAGTTTAGGAGATTAATTTCTAATCTCCTTTTTATGAGATTAATTTTTGTATGATAAATCTCGAGATTTATACGAGGTTAACTAACATTAATCCTAATCTCAGAGTTAATCTCCGGTGAAAACGTAGCATAAGCTTGTTATTATATTAAAAATTAAATTTTTGTGTTATTTTCGTTTAATAAAATTAAAAACAACCGTAATTTCACAAAAATCTTTTTGTTTTTTGGTCTTTTGGTTTTTGAAGGTTACAGCTTTTTGTTTGAAAATACAGTTTTTTTTTTGGGAATTTACAGTTTTTTGAGAAAAAAAAAAAGATCTGGCATCATTGGACTTGGCATAAAATTATAGGTCCCTTCCATTCGTCCCAAAAATTAAAAACTCACAAACAAAATGGTGAGAAGCTAGGCTAGGGTGTCTACACGCCTGTTGCGACAACTATTTATTTTATTTTCTATTTTCTAAATAGGTACTTCTGGTAACCCTAATTTAGCCAATATTTACCAATCCATAAAATTGAAAATATGTATTCCAAAACCCTGTGTTCCAATACCTACCTAGGTAGGTATAGGTACACATCCTAGAGGTAAACTGCTGAACTTTTATGTTTGTACAATCTTGTTTACCTACTGCTGTATGACAGATACTCCTCTAAACTGACCTAACCCAACGAGTGACTAGTTCTTAAGTTAAAAATCTAACCAACCTCCATAAAATACCGTCAGATATTTATACCTACTAGTTGCTTTTCCATAATTGAGCAATAACACAAAACGTCACTTTATAATCTTTCTATTTATTATTAATTGATCCAACACCAAACAAACCATCATTAATGCCAAGGATTGCATCGAAATGCATTAACTGTCATTATGTTTCTGCAAAAAATGAAAATAGGTAATAGCTGCGCTGTCAAGCATTTAATCCGCTCTTTAACAACTAATCTCTAATCTAATACATAAATGTTTTTTTTTTCTCTGCTCTTCTATGTCCATCCATGGGAAGAAAGCAAAAGTAAATAAAAAAAAACTATACACAGAAACTGCTCAATGAAAATACGGGATTTACAACGAACGCAATATATCAGTATCACTATCATCGCGTCGTATGACCGGCGCGCAGTGTAACTAACTAAAACCACCAACAACAATCAACAACCACTACCAAAACCATTAGGAGTATACGATTGAATGTTGTGCGGGTACGGTACGGGTAGGGATTTAGGGAACCCAAAAAAAAAAATTAAAATCTCACTCGAAAAGGAACATTGAGTGTGAGTCACGCGACACACGAGTGTGTAGGAATTTATTTACTATAGTTAAGTGATAAATGTGTTGGTGTGTGTTCTGAGTGTAGACCGAGCTATCATTGTAAATTTGTGCGCCTACCCGACACGGCGGTTATGGATGGAAATTACGAATAGTTTGTCTTTAGCGCGCTGGTTGTAAAGGCGTCTTTCCTGAAAAGCGCTTCTCCTCCTGATCCGTTGAATGTCTCTTCTTCTATTGGAGATTAGTGTGTGGAAAATATTAAACAAGAAGAAATACATCTTAAGATAAAAAAAGGGAGCTTTTTTGCCCTACCCGCTAAATATATAAATATACAACACAAGTTCGAATTTTGTTTTTGACGACGTGAAAACTGATTCGAAAGAAATCATTTTAGATAATTATAGTTGCCACTCTTATAACTGTAAACTGACCCGCAATTCATCTCAAATATTATCAGAAAAGAAAAAAAAAATAGCAATCCAGTGTAAACCCGTGGTGTCATGCATACACCAATCTCTCAACATCATCATTGTCGTCGTCAGGTTTTCGAGCGGAAATTTTGCGCTAAAAAAAGTTCGTGTTTCAAAACTACTTCTAGTTCTAGCAGCAGAAGAGTAGTAGAAAATCTCATTCCCTTGAAGAGAATATTCTGTAGTTCGCGAAATTTATTGCAAAAAAAGGTGAAGTGTTGGTGAAACAGCAAAATAAATATAAAAAAATTTGACATTCGAAAGCAAGTGACAGCTTAAATTTTGTGGATTAACTAAATAAATCGTATAGGTAAGTTAAATTGGTTAAATACATCGAAATTGGTTTTAAATCAACCGGCTTTATGTGCATCCATTTTTTTTTGTCAGCCATGTTCAACAATTTGTTTTTTTTTTTCGCTTATTAAATTTTTGAATCATTTTGGTCTCGTAAAAGTGTAAGCGATATGAAGCGCTGACCAAGCTAAATGCACTTTTCGGTGTTGTATGTCTGTATGGGAGAACATGAGCTATATTTGCGGTATTTACGGCTTACGCCCGTTGTGTAAAATTCTGTGTAGGTGTCTAATATACCGGGCGGACATTGCAGAGCTTTGTGAAATTGTACCAGCAAAAATTGCACAAGATTGGGTGAGGCCTCATACAGACGGATTTTATCCATATGCTGGTGGGTGGAAGCGCGAAATATTATGCCGATGAATACGCTAGTTAAAAGGATTTTTCTCGAATAAATTTAAAAATCAAAGTTTAGTAGGTATCTAGTTTTTTGTGGAAAAAAAATTGTGTTGTGGCGCAATTCGTTATCAAAAGAAAATTGGGTGTGGAAAGAGGAGGTGCATGACATTTCCAATGTAAACTAATATAATATAGTGCGCCGCAACATTCTATACATTGTGGGTATGAGTGGAGTGTTCGCACTCAAACGCCTGGCCCGTCCACGTCGTAGTTGAATCAGAATGTTTTACTATTTCGCATTTTAATGAAAGAAAATTTCACAACTTTCACGTTTCTGCGCAGCGCCACCGCAGCAGAGGCAGAAGTTCTATACTCGTAGCGTATATTTATATAGCTTAGGTACGTTGTACAATGTACGTACGTAGCTATCTACGTGGTTTATTATATTTGCCGGCTTTAAAGAACGATGGAAAGAGCGAGATACACAGAATACAGCCAACTGAATACAAAATACAACTGTGTGGGAAAAGTGTCTAAAAGAAAAAAAGTACCAGAAGAGAATGTTGTTTGTTGCATTTTATTGTGTTAGGCTCTGCAGCAGTGTACCTATTCTGTTGAAGTGTAGTTACTCAGCGCAATTCCTATGAATCGATACTAAGTGAATGAGCCGGAGGGAGTAGTATCTAAGAGCTTGAGAATTACTAATGGGATGTTTTGCCGCTTACGCCATCTATTAGTCCAATCCATGGGCGTCGCTGGTATTATTGTGGGCCTTGTCGCGATGTCAATTGAATTTGTTCGATTATTCATTGACCACTATTCACTATCACTAGTGGCAACATTTTTTTTTTTCATGAACTAAATGTCATTTCTCATCAAAGACCATATTATGTACATATTTAATTTTGGTTGCTTTTGAATTGAGCTTTATCCAGAAATTGGCTATTATTAGACTGAGACTGGATAAAGGCGACTTCCTTGCAGTTTCACGTTCAAATTGATTGATATTTTTGCTTGATGCCTTGTGTTCTTTATTCTTCTTTTTGTAATGGAATTGGCGTGGGAATCACCATTCTGTGAGGATGAGACAAAGTGACTGGCGAAGAATAAATTGGCTGCTTCATATATTTTTGCTGTAATCCCGAAGACAGAGTTATAACATTGATCTATTTGTTCGAACACAAAAATGTTGATCTGTCAAGTTGAGTTATACTGTTAAGCTGTGGCTGTGTGATATTGTATGAGGATGAGAAAAAGTGACGGGCAAAGAATTAATTCGCTGCTTCATATATTTTTGCTGTAATCCTCAAGACGGAGTTGGAAAGTTTATCTATTTATTTATTTTTCGAACACAAAACGCCGATCTGACAAGTTGAGTTATAATGTTATAGAAGTCTTAAGCTGTGTGTAGAATGTCAAGTTTTAGCATTTATTAGGCGGTTATTAAAAAAAAACTTACGGCTTACTGATTTATGTGTTCATTTATTGTCGTAGGTAGATATAAATTTGTGTTGGTACCTTTTGACAGGCAACTTTTTTCCATTCATTTGAGGATTTGCAGTTATTAACGAAGGGCTTTATAGAAAACCATTTTTAATTGACTTTAAATTTAAGGGGATCAAGTTGGAATATTTTTTTAAAGTTCAGAAATTTATGAAAATTTAATGTTGGGATGTTTGTTTTTTTTTTCGTATTTTCCTCTTAACGTATTTTTGTCAGAAGATCCGATTTTATACCCAATAATGTTTCAGTAAAAATATATCACATCTCTGTATTAAATATATGTATGTGCGATAACAAAAGAAATGTACATTTTTATACCAATAAAATATATCTTAATGTTGGTACTACCATATAATTTGTTCTTTTATGAATTTGTAAGGCGCTGTCAATATTTCCAATAAAGTACATAGGTACTTATATTCTAAACTTTGTCAATGTCAGATGATTAGATGTTAGAAAAGTGTTATTCAGTGATTTAGATTTAGATCGCATTGCATTTTTAAAAAAACCCGACTAGATATTGATTTATTTTCCAAGTGGTTTCGTTGCTTTGGTAGTAATGTTTAACCACTTTCGGGACACGGTTAAGTAATCTACGGACCGTAATGATATTTTAAATTTTTTAAGGAAATAAGTTGGACCTTATCGTAGAGGTTGGTGTCCGAAAATGAAAATGATTATGAACTCGAAATTGACGTAGGTCGTAGGTATAACTTTTGACATTTCGTTACGTCTCCGTGTTTGAAATGACGGGCGAACGAATAACAGTAGCTAATTTTTTGTGTAAATACTAAATATCTTAGTTTGATATGTTTAATTCGTAAAAATACAAGCCAGTCGCACACTCCTACCAATATCTAGGTACTAGGTCTAGGTCTATGCCTGTACGCTTTATATTCTCAAACTCATACTTTCGTAAAAAGAAAGAAAGTGTGCTAAGTGTCAAAATACCTACCTCTTAAAGAATTACTGGTTATCTTAATTTTCACGATCTCAACTAACATTATCTATAACAGCAAATTGTTCAAACTGTCAAGTACAAGTTGTGTCAAATATATAAATTAAAATTTTGCTTTTTTTTCTAACTTACTTAAGATTTACCTAGCCACCAACAACGTCAAATGCTAATTACAATTTAGGTATACCTACTTACCTACCATTCAATACGTCTCCAAACAAAAATAGTAATTTTCTGCTCACATTTATCATTATTCATCATTGTTTACGATAACATGTTTGTAATAAAAAACTTGTAATCATTCTATAAAATATTGGCGCCCCAACCTTAAAGTCCAACTCAGTAAACATTTCGCGCGAATAAAATTCTGAATGCACTTTTTCAGAAATAATTGTGAGCGTAACACATTTAATAAATATTTACATAAATACAAACTAGATAGCAATTAAAAAAAAAAAAAAACAAAATGTTTACAAATACCGTTCCACTCTATCAATGTGAGTTATCTGAGAGAGTCTAGCAAATTAGCGCACTCAAAGTAAGAATGACATGTGCGCCACAGTCTTAGAGCCGGTGACTTACCCCACATACACTGCATTGAAAACAAGTGCAAACACTAATGGCAAGAAATAATAATAAAAAAAAATTGTCAAGGAAATAATAACAAACCCTCTGCTGTGTGCATTCCTCTATAATCTATAAAAACAAATTTACGAGTACTCATACTCGTAGTAGTTTTGACGTATCATTGAATGTGGCGTCTTTTTGACGCCGTCATGCGCATTTTATTGCTTAATCGTAGCGCGGCAAATAGTTGGTGCAAACACAAGAACTTGAGAATACTATATTATGTACAAACCTATATTGTCATCGCATCGAGGTGTTAGTAATCACGAGTATTTCGATCTATTCTTAGAATTGCGCGCCCGAATCACGATTCACCATTTCGGTCATCGTTTATATTTACGTATTCATTTCAGGGAAGTGTTTCTGCTATCTGTTCGTGTTATTTTGACATAAATACATGCTGATGCATTTCAAAACAAATGCGTTTCACATGGCAGCATTTTATTTCGAGCAACATGTAAATTTAGAACCACAGATATGCACGTAGCAAGAAGTCCATCAATTTTCGAATGTTCCTTAACATTTTGGTTTTGGCGTTTTCATAACTGTCATAAATGTTTTCAGACATTAGATTTTAGAGCCGTGATGACTGCTGAAAGGTTGTAAATGTAGTAGGTATACCTACCTACTCGTATCTTGAATGATTTTTGTTAGGTACATTGTTTTTTTTTTTTTATCAATTCTTTTAAACAATTCTGTATGTGCTAAAGTTGTTTGTTTGTGATTTTCAAAATATGTAGTATATTTTATTTGCTGAATAAAACCATCGTGAATTGGCAAATCTATGGCCCATTTTTGTGTCAATAAAAACAATACAAAACTACACTACCCCAAACAATATTTGTTTTTCGTAGGGCGAGTGCCCGAGTGGGTCTTAGATTCGATCCCAGAGTAGGTATTGGATTTTTCCACTGTGCCACCTCTTGCCAGCGTCGGACACGGCCTAAAATTGTAGGTCCTTTCGATTTCTCCTTTGCGGTTTTTTATTTTTTATTCTTTTGTGTTTTTTTTTCTCCACTAACATTTCTGTTACGAAAAACATTTAATTTTAAAAACTTACGAGTGCTGCCAAATTACATTTAAAAGCAAACCGCCTTTTTGCAAATAGTAATAATTTTGATTTCTTTTTTCCTTTCAGATTTTATTTGGAGCCTACAAATTGATAGTCTCCGATTTTTTTTTTGAAAAATACTTAGAAGAAAGTAAAGAACTAAAAAAAAAAAACATACAAAATGACTCAGTTTATGTCAAACAGCTTTTCGTGGGGCGACTCAGATGCATTTGACCAGAATTATGGTATTATCAGTGCAGATCCTGAAGAACTATTCGAAGGTCTATCCACAATACGTAGTATTTGTGACGATATAAGACTACTTGAATCAAGAGAATCGGACTTGCCAGGAAGTGAAACTTCCGATCTTGAGGACATAACATCCCCACCAGAGATTCGAAACTACAACTGCATGTGGTCTGGAAAGTGCTCGCCTTTCAGTGCATCAAACACAATGCTGCCGATGGACAGTATAGTCTCAGCAGTACCAATGGCCGCGATCATTGGCAATAGTCAAAAATTGCCTGCCACTATTATTAAAGCTGAGCCCCTTGAGGAAACAGAAATCCAACAGCAACAACGTGCGACACCTCGTCCAAACCAACAAAAACAACAAGAGCTCACAAATCAACAGAGCATGCAAAAAATTCCACCAGGAACGTCTCTACTTCTAAATTCGCGAAAGACAACAACAACAACAACAACACAACAGACGCAACAACAGCAGCAGATAAACAAGAAATCCAAATGCAACAGTATAGTAATCCCAATGATACCGCCATCCGAGTTCTTACGTAATCGTGCTTTAATTGCATCACCCGCATCGCCTACGTTCGGCAGGCCCGACACGCCACACAGTTTAGACGACGATGCAACAGAATTCAAGCATTCATACGATCTGACAGCTTGTGTCATGGGATCGAATAATATATCGTTGCTAGAAGGAAATGATCCCGAAAAAATTATGGCAATTAATCGGCTACGCGAACAGTTGGAGGATACAAACAAGAAGATAGTGACAAGTCATACGACCGGTTCGTTGGCCGATGTCCTGAGTATTATCGATAAGGACAGCATATCATCGTCAAATTGCCACATCAAACAAGAAGAAGAAGATGATAGTTACTTTGATCGGCAATACAGTTACACGGGATCACAGCAGCAAAACAGTAACGGCGATTGGGATTCATCAGATGATGGGTCGTCGTTAGATGGTGATGCCATATCATCTGTGTCCAAGGGAAGCGGTTGTTCATCCTCGTCGTTCCTATCAACCCCGATTAGCGGCAACGGTAACATATATCCAATTAAGCACAGTGACCACAGCTATACTAGAAGTAAAGATGGCATCGATGACATCCGTCCAAATCTGGACACTCCGTCTGATTCGGGTAAGTTATTACCACATAGTTTTACTATCATTGAAAGGGAAGAGAAGAGGCGCAGTGTGTTTATCCAATTAGCAACGTCAATGCCCTTTGTGGCTGCCATCATCCACTACCAACACCACCTTGAAACAAATAAAATCCGATATCGATGTATGTGTTCCCGCCTAAAGAGCGACCGAAGTGGGCCTTGAACCTATCCCATTTTTGCGCATATTGTGTAGTACTAGTACAGCCAGACTAGCACTCCAACTACAGCGCAAAAGACGAAAAAAAAAAAATCAATAGTAACACGTGTGTATGGCATTGGTGGTATGCCGTATGCCTACACCCGAGAACAAGTGCTTTGCGCTAAAAAAGGAAGACAACTTCTGCAGAAGAATTATCACCTCCTTGTCTGTGCTCGTGTGTGCTGTTGCTGTACTACATAAAACATTTTTCTTGTCTTGCGCACAACTTTGCGCTCTGTTAGAGATTTTCTCACAACCACCACCACCACCACACCAATCCAACCACCCTATTACATAGTATATGCCTAAGAAAACAAGGAGATATTCGTTGCAAGGACAAGGATGTCTGGTACAAAAGCCAACTGCTTGCGGTGGTTGGTTGGTATGGTACGTATGTACGTCTTTACCCGCCGCAATTACATTATTCCCTATGCTAGGTTCAAGGTACCATTCTCTGTGCTTATAAGGTTTCTTTTCCTTTAAAGAATAATCACGGTGGTCAGTCAAGTAGACTTATCTCGGCCCCCTTTTGCTAGAAGAGAAGATGACACGCATAGTTGAAACACGATAGCACAGCGACGATTTATGCTTCCATTTTCACTGAGGCGTTTACGGCGACAACGACGACGGCGCGACAACCATAGTTGGAAATAGTTTCACTTGCCGTTGTAGAGGAAGCGATATGGGAACTTTTGTCTGATGTCACGTCTCTGTCTGATGTCACAGGCTAATGCATCATCAGAGCTCAGAGTTGCTCGTTAAATCATTTTATTGGCGGCAATTCAGAATACTCGTGGGATGTAGTAGTTTACGAGAGTTGACCGTATCTGCATTTGAGTATGTCTAGTTTACATCCGTATAATCGAAAACGGCTTATCCGTTGAGAAATTCAGTTGGATATGAGTTATCCGGAATTCCCTAACAACTAGATATCGCATGAAAAGACTCTGACTACTAACCTAGGAATTATCCGGATGACTTTTCGCGTGGATAATCTCTGTTCAGCTATGTTTTATTTACGTTTAATTGTTTATCCGGGCCCTGGATAAATCGTCGAACTATACAAAAAAGTATTAGTAACTTGCCCGAATAAAATAAGATCTCTATAAAAAGGGGCGTAAATACTTATCCAGATCTGTGCACATTCATTTAATTGGTCTCAACTGTGTAATAGGGCAACTACACATAACACTTCCTTCGCGTTTTAATTATGTCCAATTCTGTTAATTAGTAAACATTCTGGAAAGAATTCTATGAGTTTCACACATTATACACAAAATTACTAAACGACAATGTTCTGGCCGAAGGCCAAATGTCTAAAAGTTTGTATCCACGTGGTAATGGCTAAACTACTCGTTTGTATATGAGGGCGTCTTCTCATCATATCAAAAAAAGCTTTTTACTACCCCTTACCCTTCTCAGTCAAACGTGTTTAGCGGGAGAGTTACGATTTTCACAAGAAGTAACAAAAATACGAGAAATCATAAAAAAGTTTGTTGTTATCCGCCTCGCAGACCTTGATACTTTGCTCGCTCTACACGATAGACGTCGACGACAATGACAGCGTATAGCAGCAACGACGACGACGATGCCTGGTTTCAATGAATTTTATTTGCACACGTGTAGCAATAAATGTTTATTCTCAAGGTCGCCACAGCGGTAGTCGACGTTGTCGACGAATACACACAGTATAATGGGAGAGTAAAAGCTTTTCCTTCACTGATTGTGCTGTGCGTTTCCCTGTCGTCTGAGGGTATTTTTGTTATACATAATGTTTGTTTGGTTTTTTTTTCCTTGTTTTGCTCTCGGCTGATAAGCATACAGATCCATGTAAATGGCCACCACGCCCAAGCTAAGGATTGGGGTGGGTGCAAGGAGATACACTGGCGCTCTTTTTTTGGTTGTGTCGGCAAGTCACCTCTCAACCTCTAAATCGCATGTTGGCGAGAGTATGAATTATTATGTCTGGGATGCTTGAGAATCTGTGTGTGAGTTGAAATTAGGCACCGCGCCTTTTTTTTCTTTTTTGTTAGGTATCTAATGCGTAGATACCAATCTAGTTGGAATTATACTCAAATGTAATGTTATCAAATGTGTGGAACGTTGTGGATCATGCTAGATTGGGGATGGTGCATTGCCGCCAACGCCCTTTCCACTTTGGATGAGTTAATGTCCTTTTGCAGTTAACATGGCAATGTAGATTGTTGGCTTCTGGCCAACGATCAGAAGATAGCCTTTCACATTCACATATAGAGCTGGAGATGAATTGATTGCTTTGTTATTGGCATCTCCAAGATGTCGTGCATTTCAATGAGATGATTCATGAATGGTCGCTCGATGCCATTCTTCATACAGTCGCCGCCATTAATAATGGCTACGTTAAAATTAATTGCTGGAATAGATTATGTGCGGCTTGTTAAGGGAACTTGTTAAGTCTTGCGGGTGATAAATCTGATGAGTTCAACGAGTCTATATCTCTACACCAGATATGGGAATTAGTCATGAAGATCGCAAAGAGAACAGCAGACTGGCAAAACAAGACTACCTCGGGTCAGTGGCAGTGTTTTTTACGGGAGCAGATTGGGCGTGTAGCAAAAGTAGGCTACTGCTCGATCGATGATTACGTCTTATAATAAGTCGGCATCGCTTAGGTATGTACATGACAATCAATAATCATCTGAGATGAAACGGCAACTGATCTTCGTGCGATCCCCGCCAATTTTGATCTGCCCTCGATCTTTCGTACAAAAAACGCGGCCAAATCAATACCCGGCGATATGATCAATGATCGCTCACCGATTTTCTAACTTCCGATCACGTTCGTAGCATCTTTGAGATCATTCTCTGACACAAGAATATATCTAACTCAGTCCAAAGAACAACGGGCACATCTTGCGGTTAAATCGAAAAGGATGTAGGTATCCGCGTACGATCAATACACATTGTGGCTCCTTCTCCCCCATGAGCGCGACAAGACAATTCAAACTCATCAAATAATTAATGCAATTAAAATCCAAAAAATGAGTAATGAAACCGTCTTCCTTTTTCTTCTATATGGTTCTTCCTCCTATTGAATGTTTTATACACATACCGGTTTCCTTCTTGGCCTTTTGCGGCCCTGCTCATTTATATTCCATCATGCGATTTCCGTCGGATGAAGCAATGTCTGTCTGTCTGGGCTGGCTGGTGCTGCATGTGCACATGGTTGAGTGCAATTCTTTGGCTGTCTTTAGTCTTCCTTGCGTTTAAAGTGGTTTCATCGCGCCGCGTCGACACGCCAACAGGCGTCCAACTTGTTCTGTACTATACACACAAACAAAAAAAAAAAAAAAACGATCGCTACGACCTATCAACTGAAAATCGTGTGAAAAAAATGTACTCGCACCGAAATTCGCCACGAAATCGGAGAGAATAAGAAAAAAAAAAAAGTGTACAAACTGAGAGAATAACAACAAAAAATAAAAAAATAAAAACAAGCGACGTGCACTTTTTATTTATTGCCAAGCTCACCATATTTTTATGCCGGGTAAACAACATACACGCTGGCGGTTAATTTTGTTTTGTTTTGTTTTTATTGACATATCGCTGCTGCATGTGCGCGCAATAAATGCATGTATATCATCAGATTTCGTGCGGCACTCCATTTACTTGAATATGCGCGCGCATATTCGCGATACGGGGAGTCGAAGACGCTCATCAAAACACCACATGCGACGCGCAACACCATGACCCCCAAACGGGGGCGAACGGGGAACAATGCCTGATAGTGGTGGTGGTGGTGGTTTATTCGCGCTCGTTAACCCTGTTATTGGTTGCGTTGCGTTGCGGCTTTGCCAGCTCATATCTCTAGCTGTACGCGGAATGTGCCAGGCATTTCCAAGCCCATGACACATAGTACCTAGCCGCTCGACCGTGTACCCAGGCCGAGACATGAGGATCGTGTGAAAAAATGCATTTCACTGATAAACGTCCAGATGGGTGGTGATTAAGTGGTTACATTTTTTTTTTTAATATGAAGATGCTCCTGATGATTTCGTATCGTTATTTTCTTGATAAATACAAGTTCGAGTATCAGTCGGCACTTAAATTTTATTGCATTCTTGACTTTTATCCGCTAACACACATTACTGTACCAACATGAACCGGTTTCAATTTCAAGACTGCCGGTCGGCAACAGCGTTTCGATCTCGATTTTACATTTCACATTCCTTCACTTCAGCCTAACCATTGCCATCGTCGCGTCGTTGTCGTCGCAAAGTCTCTTTGAAGATCGAGGCTAAAAACTGGTTTAAGGCACTTCTATGAATTGGAATTGAATATAAAATAAGAGAAACGTCCCCTCCCAAAAGTTCAGAATTCAGATTCAGACAGACGCTATTCCGAAAAGGGTATGAAATTCCATCTTCTCAATCTGCTTGAGAGAACCTAGTCAATGAATGTTTATATATTACGTCATTTCGAAAAATTCAGACCAGTCTCGCGCGTCGACGCTGCATATTTAACGATCAAATTATTTTGAACACGTTGCGTTGTCTGTTGTGCCGCTGCTTGGCGGCTGTGCTGGCTAACTAGCAAGATCTCCCGATCCCGGCGCACAACCGGTCAAGAGAAATCCATTTGTATGTGTCGTCGAAATCAAGTTTGCACAACTCTATCCGACATTACGTTCTGGGACAAGAGATAGAGAATCGGGACGAGCGTATAATAGTCAAACATAAAAATGGTTTGTGGTTAGTCTTAGTCGCGCTGCTCGCTGGTAGTATGAATGTTTGGTTTGGGTGGTTACTGACTTGGCTTATTGTGTGCCACGAAGTTGGGTTTTATGAATGAAACCCAAGGACAGTACATACATAGTTGTTTGACACACAATTTGAACATGTGGCCTAGGCAAATTGTTTCGTTCTCTCTTTCACTGACTCTTGTGGATATAATCATAAGGCACGCCAGTTCGATTAAAGATTTCAATTGCTAGCCTGCGGCCGGCAACCGGCTTGCACATTTTGCCGTTTGCTAAATTCCAGTAAGATTTGTTTAGATTTCTAATAGAGCTTAGCCTGAGAGACAAATTAGCTTTAATTTAGATTAGATGAATGTATGTATATGGTAGATGTTTGTATTTCACAATTTTTAGTTTTTTTTTTTGTTGTGTTTAATTTCTGAGTAGGATAAGTTATTTTTCCCATGCTAATGTTAATTTGCTTCTCGGTAATCACGTGCAGCACTTGGATTTTAGTAAGAACTCGTCTGATTGCATACCAAGTTGAAATGTTGTCTTTGGATAAATCGATATCCACTCAAAACAGTAGGGCTTTGTAAAATATCTCTAAGTCCGGATAAATTAATACAATCGAGTTCGCATTCAAAAGAATCGTATCCTGAACATACGAGTAGTCTACTTTCATATTTTTTACTCGTCTTATGACGGATGGATGTATTCGGATAATAGCTTATCTGCTTGCAGTTTCATCTGTTGTAGTTCGGATAAAGATATATTTATTTTTGTTTGATATTTAAAACTTATCCTACGATTGTGATGTCTTCGGATAACAGAATATTGTCCTTCCTACCTACCACTCCTTTTTCTATCCTTTTATCCTATTATTTGCCTGCAACTACATCTTAAACATTTTATTAAAATCTCTCGATCGATACCCATCAGGTTGTCATTATATATGCGATCAAGATTCACGTCCTACTATCTGAAGTTTGTCAAATAACAACATAGGTATGTATCTATTTTTAGACATCCTAGAAGTTAAAAAATACACACTTGCAATCTGGGTAAAGAAGAAAGTTTCACATCTTGCAATTCTAAAAAACTTCACAAAAATCCTTTTGTATTCATTCTTCCGTACAAAATTATTGTGCGTACTGTGTTACTGCATTTTATTAGGTCTATTATCGTCCGGATAATTATGTACTCACTTCATGCAGCTACGGATAATTCCCATCATGTTTCGATTATTGCAAGTCTATACACAAAAGAGATTTTTGTTTGGACCAGAATTCCAATCTAAGTGCTCCAGGCCGGAAAACACCTAATTTGTTTACAAATACTTTTTGCAAGGTCTGCATCAAGCATTCCTCGACTTTTATCGTTCCAATAAAAGGCTCCGTAAGTCAAAGAAAAAATATTTATGCTTACTTACTTACTTATCGGTCTCTACCAGAGACACTGCAGCCTTCCATCCTCTACGATCTCGGGCACGCTGGCTGCTTCCAGTTGTCCAGATACAACGCACTGGCTTGGTCTTTGAAACGGAGGTTCAGTCTTATCGAATCTGGTGGCTGGGATTCGAAAACTCTTAGCTGAAGCATTATTATCCATTTGCTCGATGTGGCCGAGCCAATATAGTCAAATAAAAAAAAAGAATATGAAAATGTATTTCAAGGTAAGCTTCCTTAATATTTTCCGTTACGAAAAAAAACCTTATCGCAATATGTTTCTCGTCTCTCCTACTGACTGTGCCTACCCAAAATCCACTTCCGTCAATCTTTTCCCCGTCACTTGTCAATTAATAAACAATAAAAGGAAAAGCCCAACCTACGCTCATTCATTATTTAAAGTCCATTCTTAAACTGGCGCCCAATAATACGTAACAAGCGCCAAGTGCTCATGTTTAGTTTGGTTCGCCATAACAAAATAATTGAGCATTCTAAACAAAGGTGTGTCATATTTATATTTTCTTCATCTCGTTTCTGCCATTCAATCCAAGTGCCTAGAGCTTACTTGCTGTCAATTAAAAAAAAAAAAAAAACAAACATTTAACTACGTTCTCTGTTGTTGTTTATCGTGTCTGGGAAACAGACTTCAGACGAAACAAAGCGAGTACCACTTTCGCTTTTCCCTCTATATACACACTATACACACTGCGAAGCGGTTGACATTTTATTATTTACGGCGAATTAATCTGCAATATCCGCAATAACACAGGGTAGTACGATGGTCGTTAAAACTTGTCGTAAAAGCTTCACGATAGAACGCGCATCGTAGTAGACCATATTAAGCACGCAAGCATAAGAGTAAAAACTATAGAAGCCAATAATAAAAATAAAAAACTTTTTTTATGCATCCATTTAATCAGAATCTATACGAAGATGTCCACTGATATGCGTTTAACTCGAGAACTGGTCTATAATTAGGAAACTTGGGAAACATTAATGGAAAAAATTTCGCTCATTACTATTCACGAAATTATTAATATTTTTTTTGTTATAAAGTTTTGCAAATCGATTATAATCAAATGTTGATTGTGCATATCATCCACCACTGTAACTGTGTGTGTGTATTTTTAATATGTTTAATGCATAACACAGTTGCGTATAGAATGCCTTAATCTTGTAGGTTGTAGCATCCGAAGCGAGGAGATTTCGAAAAGAAATTTAGTAATCGGCTATATCTCTCTGGAGCTTTATTTATTCATCGCCATGGTGTCGTGTCGTATGTATAGAAAATAAACACAAAAGCTCAACGGATTTGTGTTGGGATTGTTGTTGTCATGTGTAAAATAACTTAATCGTCCAAATCATTCGTTTTTACGTTATAGCCGGCACACGCAAATAGAAACTAAAATTTTTTTTTTCAACGGATTGCCAGCTTTAGATAATGTCATCAGAAAGTAGGTTAATTTGTATCGGTTGACAACAGAAACTAAAAAAAAAAATGCTATCGCTTCTGAATGATAAGAACGAGCAGATCATATAGTTTTTCTTTTATATATCGGACACCATACGTTGGGAACACTTTCTTTTCGGGCCGCTCTCTTAGGTGAAGCGCTAAAAATGTTTCATCACCCACATTCATGCGAGAGGCTATTTATATGGCTGTGGGCCCCCTTCCCCCCTGTGGCCAACAAAAACACTGTATTACCGGGTGATTTACAATTTACTAAATTTAGGAAGAAACCGAAGCGGGCTACAACTTTTGTTCACACAGAAAATTTCCGTTCACCTTATTCATTTCTTCGACGACGCATTTGCTACAAGCTCGTGGTAGCGTCTACATTGCTGCGTAAATGTATATGATATCAACTTTGATTAAAATTAGATCTGTTGGGGTGGGGTTTGCAGGGGGGCACTAGCCGAAATCGCGCATTTTCGGCAATGCGCCTTTGCGCACCACATGGCTTATGCCGCCTCTGTTGCCAGTATGTCGGCGTATTATTTTTTTTTTGCGCTTCGCATGCCTCTATGCTGGCTCTGCCACGGGGCGTTGTGTAGCTCGAGTTCTCATTTATAGAGTATAGTTCACTACGAGTATATTGCTTTGGTTTCTTGGATGGTTTTTGCTGTTGCTATGCGGAAATCGATTTAAGAAATCGTTGTCGTCGTCAATGGTAGGCCGGTAAGCTGTTCGGCTGACTGTGGCTGCTGTGGTGTGGAAGAGAAGGCCTGTTTGCTCATTTTTTTTTATGATTTTTACGTAACTGCGAAATATGGCTTTTTTTTGCCTTTTCTATTCCCATGTTATATTTATCGGCGACATATAAGCACAAGTTTGTCACAGTGTGTAGTAGTAGTATTGTCGTCGTTGGAAAGCAGAGTTTATGGCTTTTTTATTCGCATAGTAAATGAGTGACTTCCTTCTTTTGTATAGTTTGTATGATAGATATGGTTTGGCATCTTGAAAGCGCTTGTCACATTGTGTACCCCATCAGTGCATAAAACGGGGGATGATTACATTATACACGTGACTCACTGTGGGATGAAATTTTGGGTGGGTGGTAGTAGCTTTTAGTCTGGCGGCAAGAGTCTGAGTCAGATTTCTTTCCCTTTTAAAGTGGAAATTCCAGTTATAACTGGCGCCTGACGATAGTTCAAGTAGTTAATTTGTCTGTTTTTTTTTTCTGTTGACTGTGGCAGTGGCAGAGCAATCGACTATGAGAATGAGATTATGCGAGCACTGCAGTAATCTATTCTAATCGAGCTATGTCGTCCGATACGCCCTTGTTGACTTTGATGGGGGGCTTTCGACATAACGTTTGAATATGTATAGTATGGTATCTGTAATCAGCGAGAATGGTCCTTGAAATGTAACTCAGTATGTTGGAGAATTTGATGAAATTTTGTGCGTTTTTTTATTTAATGTAATAAGGGTAGAAACAAATTAGACAGGGACGTCAATGACGAGTACGTTGAGCAATTTTTATTCATTAAACAGACATTGATGAAGGCGAACGAACATTTCTAATAATAATTTTTTACGAACGATAATTTTCGTAAAAAAAAAAGTAGCTATTGTGACCTACAATAAATTAATGATGAAGATGGCTTTACTGGCCTTGTTTCTAGCTGTCAATTCTTGTGTTTGTATCAGAAATTTTCTTTTAATACATAATTGAGAATCCAATTACGACTTCCATGATTATATACGCAAATATTGTGAGAATTGCAAGAGAATAATTTTTGCAACTGTCTGCAACCCATTTGTTTGTTTATGATGCCCTAACTACACATCCGCCGGATGTCAGCTTCTTTGTAACCTATTTTAATTAGTTGTTCGTTTGCAAATCAAAGAGGATTATCATCATGTCTGTATAAACCATTTATTTCTTGTAAAGCATCCTATTTCCGGTAAGAGACTGCGGAATCCGTTGAGCGCGCATACAAATTCGCGACAAGTGCATACTTGGTACAAAAATGATCTGGACTATTATGTATGTATTTGTTTATTTTTACAAGATATGTATCTGGGAAATAAGCAACTGAAATTGTAAAGCGTTTATTCCCATATTTTAGGAAGAGACGCTTTACAGAGTCGCCGCTTGTAATCCTTATTGTAAATAGCCATTTTAGGGTTCAATAATTACGGGGTTTTTATAATTTAATTCGTATTCGGATAACACTCAACTATCTTGGATAACAAAAACACCCCTGATGCCCACCACAACATTTATCAAATCTTATCTCATCACGTCAAATGTGTATATATTTTTTAAACATTTATTTTTCGTTTTACTTCCAGATGAGGAAATCGATGTAGTATCAATTGGTGATAAGAAACTCCCAACCAATCCATCGGACAAAGATCGTCGCGCCCTACAGACAAAAGTCGCGCATAAATTTTCAAACGCACGTATTGTAAAAACACCCAATGGCATTCGTACAATACCGCCACGTCGTCGTGTCTCCTATGATTTGCCCTACACACCGGCCAGCATAAGTCCCGTCAAATCGGGCTCATCACTGACCAATTCTCGTTATCCATCACCAACGAGTACATCGTACAGCAGTAGCAGTCAATATTCATCGTCTTCATCGTCGTCATCGTCATCGAAATACCACCATCATAGTTCGTCGTCAAGAAAACGTATCGCCACAAATTGTAGTATACGAACAAGTAATGGTGGCAATGTCATCATAAATGGTTCCAATTCAGATGAGTTTATGCCACCAAGCAAGCGTCATCGTGGCAAGAAACAAAAGACACTCGCTAACGTGGCCATTAAACGTCATTATAGTGTCGACGAGGTCGATACCACCGAGAAGCGTAATCTACACAACGATATGGAACGTCAACGACGAATCGGTTTAAAGAATCTATTCGAGGCACTGAAAAAGCAAATACCCAGCATAAAGGACAAGGAACGCGCACCAAAGGTAAATATCCTAAGAGAGGCAGCTAAATTGTGCGAGAATTTAACGCGCGAAGAACAACACTTGAGCGATCAGAAAGATAAGCTCAGGGAACAATTGAGAAAACGTCAGGAGATTTTAAGTCAGCTTAGAATGAGACAGAACGCCACTAGAGGCTGTTGATAAACGTGATTTCGTAACTTTATATAAATATATATACATACGCATATATATTATATATTATTATTATTTTTATTTTTTAAATTTTTATGATGAAGGAACGAAAAAAAAGGTAAACAAATCTGTGACCAAAGGGAAGAAGATTAGGAATAATGAGAGGAATATGATATTGTTTGTCATTTGGGGATATTGTTTTCATCAAAAATGCTTCGTTATATAAACAAATATATATTGATTCTATATATATATATATATGTACATCTTGTGTACATAATAATTAACACGTATATAAATAATAACTATACTTGGTCGGGCGATAACTCTCCCTTAGGCCGATAACTGTCGATTTTCATTAAGATTTTTTTTTTCGTTTTAATACTTATTGATATATATATACCACATACATACACATTTATATATATATTTATATATATAAATTAAGGAGATATTTTAGAATAGGCAACAAAATATATTTTAAAAAATATATATATTTTGTGTTTTCAATAATATTTGCTCTAGAATAGGTTTCAATATAAATAAACAAAGCTATATTGTATATAACTACTTAAAATTATATATATAAAAAAAAAACAATAATGTATATGACACCTTATAACAAATGAATTACTTTACTATATAACATAATCTTAACTATGAATTTCTTGAAAAAAAAAAATTGTCAAACGATTGATTAAAACACACTTAACATATATAAAAATAAAACTGAATTCCCTGGACTGTCAAACGTATACAAATTGAATTTCTAATCTTTCATTCACAAGAAATAAAATAAATAACTACACGTTTCAGCCGGATCTCTCACTCTTAGTATGTTGTCCTCCCCCACTCACAGAGCGAAAAGAGCCAACGTATACCATACCCTACCCATACCAATGATTTGCAACGAAGAGAAAGGTCAATGATTCATTTACAATAAATACCCTTCCTCGCCTTGTTCTCTTTCTTATAATATTATTATGCCTCGCGTGCAACACTGCACATACAAAAATAAAAATAAAAAAGAGTTTACCTCCATATCGAATCGCGAGCCGGCCGGCAAAAATAAAAATGACAAACGCCACACTAAAAAAAAAAAAAAAAACAAGCAAAACAAACTGCAAACATCAAGTAAATGTGTGGGTATATTATACACTTGCAGTGCATGCTGTCTGTTTTTTTTTCTCTCGTTTCCTTTAGTCGCTTGTACTTGTGGCAGTCTTTTTCAGCATGTATCTCTTTCGGAGAGATTAGTTTTTTTTTTTTTTTTGTTTTGTGGTGTAAAAACTGTTTAGCATATAAATCAATCAATCCTTTGATACCCTTATAATAATAATAATAAACGAAAGCAAATGATATATGGATATTAATAAAAAGAATAGTACAAATAGAATTAACAAACTGCAACTTTTTAATTACAATGCAAACTATTGTTTTTTTGAGCACTAATAAATAAAAACAAACCACATAATTAAATCTGTAAAATATATAACAAAAACTATAAATTCACCTTTTTTTATTAAACATAATTGTTTATTGCATACTTCATTGAAAAATTTGAATTACATACATAATACAAAAAAAAAAAAAAAAAAACACTAAACAAAAATTACTTCTGAATTCAATTGACTTTATTTTTTTCAATTTTTGACATCGTTTGTGTGTAGTAATAGATGATTGTTAACTTACAATTTATTGTAGAAATAAAATGGCTATTTGTATTATACTTAATAAAACACTTTTTTTATTTTTTTTTGATTAATATTAATTATTGCTTTCACTATATACATGCATATATGATAAAGTAAACTTTAGTTACATCGATAACAAATATGTTATAATGAAAATTCTATATATAAAACAAATATGAATAAACGAAAGCAAATTATAGTTCCTTTTGTATAGAAAATGTTAAAAAAAGATACGTCATCTTGTTAAGAATTTACGATAAGACGCAAAAGCAAATTGTTTCTTATTTTCACCGAACGATTCAAATGTTCAATTTTTTTTACATGTAGTAGTAGTAGGTACCATTGCAAAGTTTTTTTTTCCAATTTTAAATTGTTAAATAAAAAAAATTGATTGAACATTTTCGGAATGTATTATAAACAGAAATATTGAATTGTAGTCATTATTAAGGAAGGAGAGATGCGAAGTGGATGAGTAGAAATGCGGTGGGTCTTAATTATCCGGAGTAGATATTTATACTTGTTCATTTAAGCCTTTGGAAATTGTATTCGCAATAATACACAATGTACAACAGCACTTTGTCCTTGTCTCGTTTGTAGCCGTATAATGAATGAGACCAAACGTTGTTAGTATTTCTAAGATCTTGGGAATTTTGATATAATCGCTATAAGATCAGTTGAAATACAAAGTTGTAATTACATCGGTTATACGTATACACCGAACCCGGATAATGGGCTGTTGGCTGGCATTTTAATTACAATCGGATTGATTGTTAAGACAATCCAAGACCTTACCGTATGGTTGGAAGTTGTATATTTTTCCACACACACACACACTTGATTACACGCGATTGCGCTTATTACAAATTAAATAAAAAAAATATTACTATTTTTATGTATATTAAATAACTATGCAACTTAAAATTCAGGGGTAAAGTGTTAAAAATACAATGAATAAAAATAAATATTATAAAATGCTTTGAAATACATATTATAAAATATAATGAATAATATTTAACCAAAAAAATTGTTAAAGATAAATAAAATTACTAACAAAAAAAAAATCATAATAGCGTTTTTTGATGAAAACAAAAAGAGGAAATTGTTAAAACATGATATGTTTAAAATATACATACAGTACAGAGGTGTGACATAAAATATATAATGTAGATGTACAATAAAATATAATTATTTACAATGCATAACTTTATAATTATTTTTCTTCTTCTTTAATCACCCTTAAATTTTGATTTAAGTATTTTTTTTCAATGTTTTAATTATTACGTTTTTTTTTTGCTATACTTACTTAAAGTTTATTAAATACGTTGTTAAGTTATGAAATTTAAACTAAAAAAAAAATCCAATAAAACAACTGTTGATAGTAAATTTTAAGTTTATTTTTGTTTATCTAACACAATTATTTCTTAGAGTTTATATAACCTATGTAAAAAAATAATAAAAAATAAAAAAAAGTTATAGCAATACACAATTTATATATGAATGGTAATGTACATTTAATTTCTTTATTTTTATTTCGTTTTGTTTTTTAATAATGAAAACATTTTGTCCAAATATCCTGAAGACACATTTATTCACAATATCAGTGAGTTTGGTTATAAACAGTGATTTATATTTATAATTATTCTTTGCAACAAAATGTAAAAAGAAAAAAAAAATTAAATGAAATTATCCTTTAATTAATAGAAAATGCTGCTAAATAATAAAATGCTTTTTCAAAAGCACACAAGACACATGGAAATGAATGTAATTTTTATTATACACCCATAAACAAAAAATTCAAATAAAATCAATGCAATCCTATAGACTTCAAATTATTTTTGTTTTCTTTATTTTTTTTTTTATACAAATATATACAAACAAATATTTTGATTTAAAATAGAAATCGAAAATATTTTTTACTGATAGGAAAAAAAAAATCAATTTGAACTAAACAAGAAATATGTACAAAGTAATACAAAATGCAAAAAATAAAAAAGATCTTCCACTCAAAAATTAATAACAGAAAAAAAAAATAACAAAATACAAAAAAAAAAAAAATGCAGATATGTGCCTTTTGAAAACGCGTTTTTTATTTCTTATTTATAAAAATAAAACGTTACTAGGGAACTTCCTTTCTTTTTAGTTATTTTTATAAATAACCCTAAAGCACTATTGTGTTTTCTTCCCCCGCATACTTATTGTACACAAAAGGAAAAAAATTAAAAAAAAAAAAAGAAAAAACAAAAAAAAAAACAGAAAAACATTAGCAATAAAATTGTGTTGTTTCTTGATTACCATTTATTTTATTTTTTTACTTTATTTTGTTAAATAATTTTTTTATACCTCGCAGGTGTTGATGTTAATCATAAAAGAAAAAAAGAAAAATCGAAACGGTCTTATGATCCGTAACAAAATTATTTTTATTTCTCGTTAATTGAACTTACATTATAAACACATTTGTTATTACTGAGATGTTTTTTTTTATAACTTTATATACATTACTTATAATTATATTTTTTGGTTTTTATATTATTGAATTCCGAAGTGATGTCGAAACAAAAAAACAGAAAAAAATAAAAAATAAAAAATGAAAAGAAATTTCAGAAACTGGAAACTGTGCGTTTGTTATTTTTTGTAGCTGATTCTTAGTTGTTGCGTCGTTGGTTTTCCACTTTTTGGAATCAAGATTGTGTTTGGGGAAAATGGATTCCACTATACTCGTATAAGAGATAAGATTAGGCTGCCTGTCAATTTTGGCTTTTTTTGTGTTTGGGAGTACCTACTGTCTTCAAAGAGATCAAGATCATTATAAGAAGTTTAGCTACAGTTTGTATTGGTGAATGTAGACAGTATAAATAAAATCGCTTCGTTGGTTTAGCCACAAATTCTCGGGCAAGCAGAAAATGCGAGAGCGGCTTTTAGACAGTTGAAGTTTTGACCGCAATCGATATCAGTGGTACCATAAATATGCTTGGTTATGGTGCCAACGTATCAAACGGCCAGTGGTCAAAAGAAACAACGCACTCCTGGACCAGGTATCGGTGATTTTACAATAATTGAGTATTCGTAGTAGTTGCTGAGGTAACTATTTCTTCGCCAAGGACGTTCTATCTAAGGCGAATTAGAGGCGAACATTCCGTGAGAATGTGAAGAGAGGTTTCGTCGCTCTCCAGAAATAGTTTACATGTGGGGTCCGGACTCCGAAGAGACTCCAATTCGGTGTACCCATAGTAACAATAAAAAAAATGATTTAGTGCAAATAAAAAATAATAATTTATTACTCATCTTCGTCGGGTACGAGTAGCTATTTGATATGTGATTATGAACATTTTTACTCACTTTGGATTTGGATTGATGGATGGTAAATAGTTCTGTCAAATTTATTTAAAAATAACTTATAGGTTTTGTCATTTTGGGTTGTCAACATTCCACCTTATCAAACTTGTTGGTGGATTCGGTATTCTTGTCCAGCGGCAGCACGATATTGATGACCTAGACATTTTTATTTTTATCTGGGCTTTGCTTTATCATTATGATTTGACTGTTGGTTTTTTTGTGTTTCGACATAATTTTTTATTCTTACTATTGTTATTGTTTTTTTTTTTTTGTAAATATGTAGATATGTAACTATATTGCGTCACGTGAAATATTTGCTGATGTTCTTTCAAAGAATCTTTTAGTCGTAGCTTTAAGGTACAAATAGTTTGAAACGAATTGGAATCATAAGTATAAGATTTGTATGACTGTTGCCTTTTTGACACTTCATTATAGTAACGTTTGTGATAGGTACCATTTAAAGAATCGCATCATTAGATTTATATGACAGTTATATAATCACCCCTATCGTGGAATCCGTCGGAATTGAGTTTCACTTCACCTATTCGATTCCCTTTCACTTTCTACTGCTATCGTGGAATCCGCCGGAAACGTTTCCTTATCGACACGTTTTTGGGAAAGGTAGTTTCACTGTCAAACGGCTGTCTTTCATTTGTTAACACAAATCTGTGTAGCTGCATTCACCGGAGGCATATAAAAAGTGTGTTTTAAAAGTGATTTCAATAAAAAATAAAGTGTTTGATATAATAATTGATACGATAGCTCCATTTTTGGAAGCATAAGAGGAAGAACGAAATGAGCGGTGTTCTCAGAGAAGAGTACGAGACAGGTTAAGAGGAGCAGTGAATGATTTCATGGAGCTACCGGATGAAATGTGTTTTTAGAATGTTTTTTTTTTTTTGTTTTAATAAAGTTCAATACTGCACAGATTTATTACAAATGTTCGGCTTAATAACGCAGCTTTTTTACATGTACATTTTCTTAAAAAAAATCCTCACGATCTGCAGCAAGTAAGAAAACCTATGAAATCCGCAATGATTTTGTTGCGGGTAAGAAATGTCATTTTGTTCGGGAAAAATTCGATTTGAACGTTTTCAACGATACAGTGAAACTCATTCACATTACCCACACGGGGAACTGTTCACTTTGCGGATTCGACGATACCAAAATGTTTTTTTCCGTGAATAATTCCCCCCGGCGGATTCCACGATAGGGGTAAATTTCAAAAATATTTTACGATTTTCTTGCGGTTTTTTAAAAAGTTGTTCAGGGTATATTTTTTGGACAGCTTTTATTCAAAACATTGCAACTGTTTTCGGGACATTTTGTAAAGGGCTTTTTTATTAATTTTAAGTGTCATTTTTCATTATGTTTTTTGAGTCGTTTTAGGGGCGAGTTTAAATTATGTTCAGTAAGCTTAAATTAAAGTTGTTTTGCCTTCAAATGGCCCAAAAATCATAGCACATACATTTTATTTTTTGAGGTAGATAATGAAAATTAAATTTTTTTTAAAAAAATCCCCATGGTTCTTTCTTATATCTACATAATGTACGTAGTAAGAGAACTAGGGTTTCTTTTTAAGTCATAGGTTATTTTGACACTGTCAGCTGTTTCCCGCTCGAAATCTTCACAGAAATTCAGTATCATAATTCCGCGGAACGAAATGAGTTGGTTTACGCTTGAACAACGTTGGGAAATATTGAAAACTTATTTCCAAAGTGAGTGCTGGGTAGCCCAAACAGTGCGTTTTTTTTTGAAAAGAAGTTTTGGCCGAAATGAAGCACCCAAGTACGCAAGTTTGTGCAAAGAGTTCGTGAGACTGGTATGCTAGTGGACAACACTTATGGTCCTCGTCGTCGTCGTCGTCGTCGTCTACAGAGTGACAGTTTTGTGCGGATTGTGGAGTGGCGGCATCATTGAACCATTTTTCTTCGAAAATGAGGCTAGAAACAACGTTTCGGCCAACGGTGGGCGTTACAGAGTCATGTTAACCAATGTTTTTTTTACTAAAATTGAAGACATGGATTTCGACGAGCTCTGGTTCATGCAGGATGGCGCGCAATGCCACACAGACCACGCCATAATCGATCTTTTGCGCACCAAATTCCCAAATCGCGTCTTGGCGATGTTAATTGGCCGCCTCGGACTTTTTTTTTCATGTTTAAAAAGAAACTTGTATTTGGCCCACCCTTATATCTATTGTTTTTGAACAAAATTTCGAACACGAGATTTTAATCCAATCTGACATTACTACATAATATCATAGGGGAACTCAACGAAGCGGGTCTCGCAAAATTGTCCACCCGTTCGGTACATCTGTCCGTGGGCCTGTAGATACTGCTGGAAAGATTTGTTTCAAACTTCGTATTTGGAGTTTGTGAGTTTACAGTTCTTCTCTAAAATGAATGCGTGCTTCGATTCTTACCCCAATCGCCAATAATGGTAGGTAATTTAAAAAAAAACTGCTTTATTTATATGTATGTACCTATACATATCTCGAAAACCCCATTTTCGAATTGGATTCCTTCGCTCACTCAATGGGAATGGGACACAGTCTAAATCTAAAGATATTCAGTTGTAGTAATTTGAAATTCATCACCTTGTTACCGTAAGTAGGTATCTACCGTGTAGTATTTTCGTTGCCGTTTCAAAAATAGGAACATTTTGAAAATCAATATACGATATTTTCAAACATTGTTCGCATACACCTACAACCGATTGCATGTGTTTAACTTTAAATCTTAATCGAAGAATTATTGCTGACATCAAAACGCATATCTTTTAAAAATTTTCCGTAGACATGACATGCATATGTTCAGAATCTCCATGCTTTCTAGTGGAACCAAAATGTGAACTGAAGCCAAGAACAAAAAGTAAAAAAATTGGCTATTTCTGTTTCAAAACTATGTCCCAGTGTAGCGATATTTACGCGCGCGTGGGGGGTAATTTATTTCCTGATACATTAACATTAAGATCTTTAACTCTGATGCAAGCATTTTTTTTATTAGAATTTACATCTACGTGTATAATAAAGCCCTTTTAGCATGTCCGTGGGGTAAAGCTATTAAAACATTAAATTTGAAGCAAACTGCTCGCCAGACACCTATCCTGCCACTAAACATAAAAATCAATTATTAATACGCATACATTTTTCATTTTAATTCAAGAAACTTTTAACTGTCAGCCAGACTACCATATCGAAATTAATAGTGTTCGTATGTCGTATACGTATTTGAACAATATGTCGTTCATCGAAGGAGCATCAGCTGATGCCCCCAAGAGCCATTGCTAAGGTCGATTGGTATAGGCACTTAAAATATTCTATTTTAGAAAAAGAAAAAAAAAAAAACTAATTCCAACACCTAAGAAAATGAGAAGGAAATGCTACATAAATGATTGTAAAATTTTCCAAGAAATACAGAAACCACCTCCAAACACTAATGGGCAATAAAATGAAATGTTTATGAATGTTGCTGAGAATCTGAAACGAGGGAGCATAGCTTTCATTCTGTCTATCTGGGAGATCATCATGCCCGCGTTCAATCTATTTTTATTTCAACAAGGACAAACTTTTTCGAAAGATTGATTGATTAATATATGCCAATTTATTAATATGGAGATAGATCTAATTTTGTATTGTGATTGTGATGTACGATGTATTACCATTCGTGGAATTATAACTAGCCCAACGGAATAGTAGACAGGTAGTAGGTATAGGTGCATAATAATATGTAGGTCCTAGACTAATATTTTGGATACAAAATGTATAAAATTAAATAGGATCTTCAAAAAAAATACATAAATTTATTTATTTAACCATCAAAGGTATGATTTTGTGACTCAACCTGCCAGTTTCATGCAACTATCTGACGATGCTAATGAGAGTGATCACAGTTGGAATTGGAACCCAGAAGAGAACGGGTTAAAGCAATTTAATAATTGTGGATGAGTAGAGACAATATCTTCGTCGGTCGTCCAAATGTAGCGAGCTGTGCTAAGAGCTAAAACTTCCTTTTATCCAATGAGCTATTCCAAAAACTATAAGCAAATTGGCGAGAGTATAGGGGGCGTTAGGTCTTATCTCCCACATTCATAACGGCCATAACGCCAAAACATTGCTAGGCAATTTGTTGCTGTAAAATATTCACACAAATTTTAACGATGTGACATTGATTTCGGGCGTAATGACAACAGTGACTCCAAGGAGGAAGTTGCAGGGGGCATCATTCCCCCCATATGTTTTAAACAGGGCTATACATTCTTGAAGAAAGGAGATACTTTGGTCTGCGCTAACTATAGGGGTATATGTCTCGTCAACTTTGCATACAAGATCCTGTCTGCAATAATTTGTGAACGTCTTAAACCGATGGTCAACAACCTGATAGGCTCTTATCAGTGCGGTTTTAGGCCTGGAAAGTAAACCGCATTGACCAAATTTTCAAACTACGGCAGATCTTGCAAAAGGCCCAGGAATTTCAAATCGACAACTGCCACCCTATTCGATTTTAAGGTTGCATTTGATAGCGTGTATAGTAGGTATAGAGATGAATTATACAGAGCAATGTCCAACTCGTCCGTTTGTGCAGGATGACGCCGGAGAACTCTCGCTGCTCCGTTAAAAACACCACTGAACCGTTTGATGTCAGAAAAGGTCTTACACAAGGTGACGCGCTGTCATGTTATTTCTTTAATATTATTCTTGAAAGAATTGTACGGAACTCACAAGCCAACCCCGGAGGTACAATCTTTCAAAAGTCTGTGCAATTACTCGCATACGCCGATGACATTGACATAATCGGTAGAATCCGGCAAGCTGTCAGTGGTGCATTTGTGCATTTGGGACTAGCGGTGAATGAAAGTATATATGCTGTCCACAAAAAAGGGCATTCAACATCGGCGGCGCCTTGGACAGAAAGTAACAATGGACAGCTATAATTTTGAGGTAGTGAAAGACTTTGTCTACCTAGGCTCCAGCGGTTAGCTCCAGCAATGTCATCAGCGCTGAGATGAAACCAAGAATTACTCTTGCTAATCGCTGTTTCTACGGGCTTAGAGGCAATTGAGTAGCAAAGCCCTCTCCCGAGGAACTAAGTATAGACATTATATAAGACCCTTATCATCCCTGTGCTGATATATGGCGCAGAGGCATGGACTCTATCAAGGGCGGATGAAAACACACTCAGTTGCTTTGAGCGACAAGTTCTCCGTGAAATCTTTGGTCCAGTTTGTATCTCAAGAGTCTGATGGAGGAGAAGGTATAATGAAGAACTGTACGGGCTGTACATCGATATAGACCTATTCAAAAGGATTCGAATTAATCGACTAAGATGGCTGGGACATATGAGCGTATGGACATCAATGCTCCGGCCCGAAGAATCTTCAACTCTGCTCCAGAAGGACAACGATGTAGAGGGCCTTACCTAAGGTGGAGCACACAGTTGGAAGGGGACCTCAACCAACATGGCGTGCACAACTGGAGGCAGCTAGCGTTGGAACGAGCTGGCTGGAGAGGCATGTTGGTTGAGGCCCATGTCCGCCCCGGCCTTTTTTTTTTTTCTTAAATACTTCTCCCGGGAAAGGCGAACCTATAACGCTTCATCAGCGCCCCGAGATGGTTGCAGATATGTATATGTTAGTTCTGCACTTAAATTGCTGCAAATTGTAATGACACCTTATTTAAAATTTTTGAAGAAAGCAAATACACTGTAATACTGCATCATTTAAAATTGATAAAAAAAGTCAACAAATAATTCAACATTTCTTATTCACCATCTGTCAGATTCTATTACCGTTACCGTTTACGCACACATTTTTTTCTACTAGATGGAGTTAACAAACTTCTCCATTTGTCATGACATCATGAGCGTTTAGGTATCTCACTTAAAGCGAATGACGCTGAATTCGAATATGCGTTGCTGCCAATTTTGTCAAAACTTAATTCAGCATTGCAGATACTTAACAACTACTTACTTTGTATGCAAAACAAAGAGTTAAGTGAAACTTACCTATATTGAGGTTGAAGTTTAAAAACGCCACTTCACCAAACGGCTCTTTATAATAAAACACATACAAACTGTTTATTTCTTGGACATTTCTGTAAGTAGCTCGATTTCATGTCAGAGTTCAAAAACTTTGACAAATAAACCTCTTTGAGACTGCCGCTATATAACGTATACGAAAGCTAATGCTGTCACAATACGACAGAACCTTAAGTTAACTTTCTCCATCCACTCGTCGCAATTTTCTATCTCCTCCTCACGCTTTTCCATGAAATAAGACCTTACCAAACTGTCATCTTAATTCCATGTGTCCGGCTGGCAGTTACCATGCCATTAAAACCATCATCGGTCATGTGTCACAAGTTATAGTTCAATTTAAAATAAACCACTAAACGCGCACTACATGCGCTGTTAGCTTAATGAATTAATTAACCAGACCAGAGAGAGCCCAGCATTGTTTTATTCTTTTCCTACATCCGTATTTCTCAATTTGCTAAAATCCCTTTTAAGCCGCATACGCGACGCATACAATCGTACATTTTTGTATCTTTATGGGATATCTTTAGTTATCGCGTATTTACTATGTCAGGGTGCTGGTGCCGGCTAATCTACTCCAGGCTATCTCATTATTATTCTCTTTTAGTAAATCTTTTGATGGATTCCGAAAAAAAAGTAGTGTACTCATCATGCACGATGCACCTGCGCATAGTGTAGTAAGTTGTGTCGTCAGGGTTCAGGTACTTGTTGATATGGTTTTTATTACAACTGAAATGTAAGAATCCTACTTCCCAGAACGATTAGAATTTATTTTAAACCTTTAGGTAGGCAGGTGTCACCTTCCATTAAAAGTATATTTTGAGCAGGTAAGCAAAGAAGATGCGCTCTGCAAATACAATCAGCATTCAAATTGTATTGTGCATTGTGCACTAGGAGCAGGTGTCTGATGTGCATGACATCCCTGCACAAAAAGGATTTGTTTTGCTTTTGAAATGGTTCGAAAAAAAATCCATGTTTGTGCAAATAATTATGCGCCGATGAACTCCGGACTCGAATACCTACGTTTCCAACAATAATTTATTTTTGCTGACAATCTGCTTACATGCCATTTGCGTGAAAACAGCTTAATGTTGCAAAAATAAATCATAACATGTTTACAAATTTAATTGGATGTTGCTGTTGGTGTTCAATAACACCTGTCAATACACGAAAAGGAAACTCTAGGCGCATTTTTACGAATATTTGCGTAGGTAACCAGGTTGAAGTCGAATGTCTCTAAAAAAGGAAAAAAACATACATTAAAACGACGGAATTTAAGAATTTTTAATAATTTGCAATTTTGTTTTTGTTCGAAATGCATTCCCAGAAATATAGTGCATTTGCCTCTGCGTTTGCAACGCGCTGAGTGTTTTTCTTTTCAATTTGAAATTCTATTCCCCAAGGCGATCCATTTTCAATCGAGGTTTACTTTCAATTTGTATGACGTAAAAAGGCGACACCGATTTTTAAAGAATTTTATGGATGTAGGGAATATTCCTCTTCACGGAATAACACGATTCATTTTAGAGAATTAGGCTATTAACTCTGAACCAAAGACAACAAGCTCGTTCATTAGCTTTATATCAGTTTTCAAGGCGCCTTTAAGAATTAAGTAGGTAAGTAGAAGAGCAGGCGAGGGTGATTTTTTAAGAGCATATTTAAAAAACATACGTACAATATTATGGCTGCTCCTGCTATATTTGCGTAGCACGTTTATTATAAACCCACGACTCAAGGCCGAAAAGACTGGAGCTAGAGGTGTATACAAAATAACAAACCGATACTCTGATCATCCTCCTTAAAAACAAAATCTTCGACAGGTGTTTCACTGCGCAAAAGGTTCCCTGAGCCTAGATGTTCATTCCATAAACTTCCTAAACTCAGACAAAAAACCCATTAACCAAGCTAATCGGAAAAATATTTTATATACGAATATAAGGGGTATGGTTTGTTTCGTCATTTTTATCTCGTTTTTTAGTTGTTTCGTTTTAGTCGTTTCGCATTTTGTTGCTTCAGCATTTTTATTAATATGTTTTTCAATTATCTGGTTTATATTTGTTTCGAAAAAAAATAATTCAGTTTTTTACTTAGTTCGTTTTAAGCTCATTTCGCCTTTTATTGTTTAGTTTTTCGATTATTTCGGTTTTTGTTTATTTCGATTTCAATTATTTCGCCATCATTTGTTTCGTTTTTTTTTTGGATGTAAAGAGCCTAAGGGCATTCAAATTCGCGCGTAAACAGTAAGATGCGTATGCAACCCCCCTGCTTGTGGTCACTGTAGGATTTGGAGTAGGTGCAAGGTTGGGTATATGCAAAGTTTATATTATGTTGTTTGCTAATTTTACCGCCAAAAACTACGAAAACGAATTTCGAAAAGAAATCCACACGCCAAAACAATAGATTCTAATAAAAATAAAATGCGAAATAAACCATTTGTGAGATAACATTGACCTAAATAACTCATTGCACTTTTAACGAAAATGCAAAACGAGTAAAAAGCGAAAGAAAGAAATGCGAAATTATTGTAGGGCGAAGTGATTGAAAAACAAAGTAAAACAAAAACAAACTACGATATTACGAAGTAAACAGAAATAATTGTAAGAAAAGCGAAACAACAAAATGCGAAGTAAAAAAAACAAAACAATAGGCACCCGAATATAAGCCCCCATGCTTTTATGTTTATTTTTATTTGCAACTCTTAAAACTAAAGCTATCTCAATTTTGCTCTGGCTCAACTAGAACTATACCATCGCCTAAGCCTAAGAAAAAAGTTCTTATTCGCCATGAAAACCACACAAAGCCATAGATATTGATGTTCATTATTAAAGGTCAGTTAAAAAGATCTACCCCTCTGCATCCCACAATTCCAGAAAAGGTTCTCCATACAATCTTGTGAAAAAGAAAGCAAAAACTCCCAACGCCTCCCTACCAAGGAATAGGTTTACAAATTGCAAAATAGCCGGACACAAATCGCCTTCAAGTGCTATCAGAAGAACAGGTATAGGTATCAAAGATTGGACCAACAAAGTTGATTAATTTCATCCCGGGAGGAGTGCCGGAGATCATACTTGAAAGAATTATCCCTATACTCGAAAAAAAAATCTCGAATTTAAAAAATCTCAAAAATAAATCTAGAAAGCATAATCTCGAATAACAAAAATCTCAAAAAAAAAAATCTCGATACGTGTGGGGGGGAGGACATGCTCCCCCAACCCCCCTGTTTGGCTTTACTGTTTGGATATGGGGTGGGTGCAAACAAAATCTCGAATTTACTTTTTATTTTCGAGATAGAGTCTTTCGAGATTTTTGTAATTTCTAGATTTTGACCCATTCGAGATTTATCAAATTCATTTTCGAGATTTTGACCGTTCTAGATTTTAGACGTTCTAGTTAACGTCATGATCCCATTATCCCAAACTTACATGCCAAAACACAAGGCACGATCTTTCAAATGTATGTTCAATTACTTATATATATATACGCTTATGATATTGACATAATGATCCCCAGTATTGCGGTGAAGAAGATTCTACATAAAATGTTTGGTTCCGTTTGCGTTGGCGGACTTTGTATACAGCCACATCAATTTGGTCATAAATATTGGGCATCGGTCGTCTAAGATGCCTAGGACATGTAGTCCTGGAGTCTAACAACGCAGTAGAGGAAGTCATAGCATTAAGTGGAGCGCACAAATGGAAGGATATCTCAACCGACATGAGACATGAGCATTTATCTATAAAGACCAGTTGAAACCCCAGTTCACCCCGAACTTAAGATCCGGCTAAGTAGCTATAGCTAGTCAGGGAACTTTACTATATAATATATTAATTTTAGAACCTTGCGGCAATAAAGGGTTATGTCCAACAGTGGAAAATCCTTAAAGTCCCTTTTACAAGAATAAGATTGGTGAACCTTGAGAATACATAAGTACATCAAAGTCACCAACTGAATGGATTGTAAATAAATAAATAAATAGGCGGCGCAACAGGCGGTAGACACCCAAGGCCTAGCTTCTCGCAACCATTCGTTTTGTGTGAGTTTCTATTTTTTGAACGAATGGAAGGGACCTACAATTTTATGCCGAGTCCGAACGGCTGAATTGAGAAGCTTTTTCAGGACAGTCATACTCTCGGATGTTTGTCAGACGTTCGCGAGAGGTGGTGCAGTAGAAAAAACCTTAAGATGTAATTTGTGTTTTTCCGGGGATCGAACCTGGGATCCGCCCTTAGCCCCTTACTGGCCGAGCAACGGCAACCAAGCTCCAGAAGCTGCAGATAATTGTTTGTCTTTTACTACAAAAGCTCGACAATTGCAAATTTTAACCAAGGCTCTAATCATGTAATTTTTTAAAGCGATAGACTTTAAAAGCCGTTCGATTTGAAAAACCATTCCATTCGAAAAACCATTCCATTCCTCCCAACAAATAAAAACTTACACAAACGAATGGTTGTGAGAAGGCCTTGGATAATTTTACGGACCTGTGCCTGTTGTCAAAAAACCTTAAGATGTAATTTGTGTGTTTTCCGGGGATCGAACCTGGAATCCCTCGCACAGTAGTCCAGCACACTAACCATACTTCGCTACTGCGCCCACCTTTGGATCTAATACTAAAGTCTAAATTCCAATGTGAATGTGCTCACTATGTCTAATTGAGGTCTGCGCCAAGCCAGGTCAAACTTTGTTAAAGGCGCAAAATATATAGGTTAGGTTAGGTTAGGTTAGGTGGCAATTATCCGTTAATACGGAATAATTCACTTAGACCAAGTAAGGTCCATTGTGATACCACAAGCAGAGTCGGTTATTTCCGCTACTCTTGGAACCATTTCGAATTTTGGAGAAATTTCCGTATTTTACTGATATCCGTTTCGGCAATATCAGCAAGCTCCTCAAAGAAGTACTCTCCTAGAGTTTGCTTTCTAATCGAGGATAGCGCCGGGCAGTTACCTAGTAGGTGGAACGGAGTTTCCTCTTCCTCCTCATCCATGCAACTGCGACAGAAGTCATTAGCGGTAACTCCAAGCCTTACGGCATGTCTTCCTAGTACACAGTGGCCTGTTAGTACTCCGACAAGAGTTCCGATATGTTTTCTACTGACGTTTAACAGGACCTTTGTCCTGCGCCGATTTATTCGTGGCCAGGTCTGTTTTGCGTGGTTGCAGGTGTCAATATCGAGCCATCTCTCATTAGCCTGTTGCAGTGCTAGTGTGGAGATGTTGTATCTTACCGTTTCAATTGGCACATGGGGCTCTCCTTTACCAGTAGAGAGTTCCATTTTCGTGCCGTTCCTTGCTAGTTCGTCTGCTTTACAGTTACCTGGTATATCTCTATGACCAGGGACCCAGCACAGCGTTAACGTGCACATATCCGAGGTCTCATTTAAAGATTTGCGGCAGTGCCTGACCAATTTGGATCTTAATATTGGTGATTCGAGTGCTTTAATAGCTGCTTGACTGTCGGTGTAGATGACGATGTCTGAATATATATATCTTTTTACTTTTTATATGTCAAGCATACTGTCCCTCAATTCAATAGACGTGTGACAGTCAAGTGCTGCTAGTGCTACGATGCATTGCAATCTCTAAGTCAGTCCTAATAATTTTAAGCTTGGGTAGGTACCGACCTAATCCCCGATGTAATGAATAGACGACAAATATGAGGATGAACAAAGGTTGGCTGAAAATCCGCGTTATTTCGACCGAAACCTTATTTGCAAAATGAATTGGATTTTGAAGTGATTAAAGTGTCGGAACGAAAACTTCGTCTATAGCAAAACAAAAAACCAAATGGATCGCAGTTACATATATTTGAATTACGGTGTTTGAGGATTTAATCTAACTCCCTATTCTGTAAGTTCCAGTTTGTGATTATTGTTTTTGTAACCATTGGACTAATAGGTAACCGCAAGCGCTAAAGCGACATCGCATTTAATCGCGTATCCATTCGACCATTCGATGGTAAAATTTAGTGGCCTAAATCCGAAATTAACTCTATGAAGTGTAATCGAGCGTTAGATACATAATTCACTGCTATAGCTAGCACATCGATGTGATATCCGTAATGTACTTTGGTTGCACCCAAACAATGCTCGGTTTGGTCTCCATTCGTTGCAGAAGTACCTTGCTACCTATTTCATGGTTTGTTCATCCAAAGATTAAAATCAGGCGCAGTCCTTCGTGGAACCGTCTCACAAAAAGTTAACGACTAGGTATACCTTCCACATTTTAAAATAGGTACAACGCATAGTTACCTACTTATTAAATAGAAAAATTGATTAATGTGGTAGCTTCACTTTAAAATGGCCAATTACGTGCCTAGCCACTGTCACATGTTGATACTTCCGGCCGGCCGGCGCAATTAATGTTCCGGGAAATTAGCTACCGAAGGAAATATGTGCAACGTCCAACACAAAGAAGCTACTTATTTGGTGTGATCTACTTTCGGCACACGCATAATGATAAATGCATTAAAACCCGCCAATCGAATTAAGTGAGGTAATGGCTGAAGAAGGAAATGCATTTCCTTCTGTATTTTTTTTTTTTTTTTTTTTTTTGTAAATTAAAAAACAAAACTTCGCATCATTTAACCTGACCTATTCACACAGCTACAACAGGTGTGAGGTGTTTTGAAATATGTCGATGTTGAAATAAAAAGATCTTCTCTGCCGATTGTGTGTGGGTTACGGTCAAGAGTGTTTGTCTCTATTAAAAAAAAAAAACTACAAAATGTGATTAATTGCTAATAACTAGTCTCAGTCTCAGGTGCAGGTGAATCGTAAAATTAAGCAAAAGGTCAGATGAGCAAAAAGCAGAGTCGCCTCAAAGGTCGGACTGTGGAATTTAAATTCATTTTCCATTGAGGCTAGGTACATGGAAATGTGTATTCCCCACATCATCTCAAGCTGCTTGGTTCTTTATAGACCAGGAAGTAGGACGTCTGAATGTTATTTTCAATTGTATTTATATTGAAACCCAGATATTTCTGTAAAATATAAAACGCAACATTTTTAGATCGCATAAAAACAAAAAAAAAAAAACGATGTGACGTGAGGCGAATATTTCAAGTGGAAGTGGATATACGGATTTAAGTTATAGCATCAATTGGATCTCGAAGTTTATATTCTATAAACTTAAAGATAATAAAAAATGTAATTTGCATCATTTAAAAACGCTCATAAAAACTTTGAATGTAAATATTATTATATCGGGCTAATTACTTTGAAATTTCAAATATTTTACTTTTGTTTGTAGTTATTTACGGAAAAATGCATTCCCCGAGGTATTTCCAGAAACAACGACAAAAGCACAATCAAATTAAAAAGATTTGAGAATATTTTTGTTTACTCATATAAGTCGCACGCATCTCCAATAAATTAAGGCTATGCGGTAACGGTAACATTGATTGAGAGAGAAGGGAGCTGAAAGCATTTAGTAAATTGAATCCGATAGCTGATGAGAATACAAATTGAGTAACTTTCAGTGAATGTGCGTGTATTCTGTACCAAATTCTTGTAGCTAAAACCACCCTTTAGTTGTTTATTGGAACAAGTGATTCGAAACAAAAAAATAGCTCAGAAATATCTATAAAGAAAAGTGTTATTAATTGTTTACAAAGGAAAGAGTCTTTTGGTCCACCCATTTATATCTGTAATATTATTGCAACTTCTTCAAGATGCAGTCGGTACTCTTTAGGTGGTATTTTAAGCAGCTTCAAATGCAGAGACGCAGTGGAAACACTGCCTATGTGCCATAAGAAGTGCAGCCATCGCTGTGCTGGGTGTTACTAGGCTACCACGATGAAACTCCACGTTCGATGATTATAGTGCCATTTGCCACCTACAGCCAATAATGGAGCCTGCCAAGTGCCAATCAATGCTACTGACCAAAACCTGAGCTATTGAGACAGCCGTTGATGAAGTACATAAGAGCAAAAGATCTACTTCTCCTCAAAAAGGTCAAATCTATTGATGGCTTTTATTCAGAGGCAATATTCAAATATCAACCAAATATGATCAACCTGGATGATAATAGTCAACATTTCCGACCAATATGAAGAAAGGATAGAGACATCCAAACTTGGGCCTATAACAAGGCTACAAGGATGGCCTATACCGACGGAACTTTTCCAAGAATCGATGGATATCCCTAAGACATCGGTTCTGAGTATACCGAAGCAGCTCTTAGGGATACCACGAAATAGTACGGACAGACAGGAACTGTTGGGGTAACCGTTGATTCCATCTAGGAAATTCGTTTGCTGCAATGCTGCCGCCTGGAATAATAGGAGGTGCTTAAGTGAATGGCACTCCTCCTCAATCTCTCGTGTCCGTTGTCACCGCATCTAACTCTTAAATGGGTTGGATACACGATCACAATACCAGTTGAGTTACTAAATGCACCATCGCCAACGTAAAGATAAGAGTATAGGTGTTGATAGTGACAAGGCTAGGTTGATAAAGCTTGTGTTCTCATATAATTGAATCACTATGAATTTTGACGGCCAATAGGTCAATAAGACAAGCAAAACCATAAAAAATTTGAACTTACAAAAATCCAGTTTAAAGTAAACCTAAGGTCATGGCAATATCGAAAGATCACAGTATCCCCGGACATATTTGGAGGATTGACGTGCCGTCATCCCAAACAAGAATCTCTGGAACCGAGAGCATTTTCAAGATGCGAAAGAATATACTTTCTGGCTGTCTTCCTCGACGTTGAGGAGGCTTACAATAATGACAAATTAGAGTCAATAATGAAAAGCTGTGAAAGATTTGACAGTAAATATAGGTCTGTCATAAATTGTCTCGGAAAGCTCGATTAGTTGCAAGATCATCAACTCAACTATCGGGTCTAGTTTTGTATGGAAAATTATAATTAGAGATACACCAAAGAATATCCTCCTCCTCCTATCCTTAGAAACTTCAGAGAGAAGAGAATAAATATTTTAGCTCAAACGGATTACTTATAGTAATATTGATTACACGTCCTATAGTTATCTAGGAAGGACTATCGTCGAATTTAGACAAAAAGAAAACAAAGGGCATTCTACCGGTACTAAATTGACCTTCAATCCACCTCATAACTGGAATAATCACAAAACACCGCGTCATTCGAGTTATAGGCCCTTAATCGAGGATAGATTCCAATGATTTGTTCAGAAGCTACAGAGATGAGGAAGATATGAAAGACTCTGAAACACTCTGAAAGACTGACGCATATACGAATCCTATAATTAAGGTCCTTCAGAGGACCAACGCACAGTTAACCACTTTATTCCCAAACAGAAACAGGCCACTAACTTAGGTTTTGGAATTCGCACAATCGTTCGTTTAGGTCTCCGAGTGGACGTGATGAGTTTTTATACATCACACCTAACCTACCTTTAATGTTTAATCATTTCTTCTGACAAATGTTAATGGCAACTGAAGATTATAAATTGAAGAATAAAATTTACCGTATAGGTATACAAAATGGCTGAATTCTCTTTGATCTCCTCATTAATTAGAAAGCGTGAACAAAATCTCCGGATTGTAAACATACCTGATCAATCCGAAAAGAATAAGTACCTATCGTTTTCACCAGGCCGATTTGCTCTTTGAATATTGTAGAATGTAGTTATTGCAATTAACCAGCTGGATGCAAAAGGTTCATTTTGCATGTCAACATACTGATTTTGGTATACGAACGTTTTTTTTGTAAGAAAGTTTATTGGTTAAATTGGATATACTTGAAAAAGCTTCTCAAAGAATAGGTATGCGTATGCGGCATATGTCAGAGAGAAAAATCACTTTGCCACCCGTCGATAAATTGGGAATGTACAAACGTACGAGCTGAACACGCAAATCAGATTTATTCGTAAAAGTAACACCACAATAGAATACAAATCGAGGTTGTAACTATACAATGAACTCTATTTGGGACAGGTTAACAACTGTGCTTTCTGATTTTATTTATATCAAGTGTAGGTAGGTAACCTATCTTCAGAGAGTGAATCCAATCATTAGAAAAGTGGCTTCCAAAAATCGTTAAGAAGTTATTCCAAAATCATGACTAAAGTAGCCATTTAGTTAAGTTGGATGAACTGCAAGATAGCCGTGATGCCATCAACAGTTCGAAGTTTTAAAAATGGTTTACTTGGTCTCAATTCGTTGTTAACTTTAATTAATTCAACTTTATTGGCAGAAACACCTTAAGAATATAAAAGATCGATCAGTTTAGGACAGCGCCATCGAGATTTGATTTCATTTTATAGTCAATTTAGGAGCTTATGCCGCTTACCTTCGGTATAGATAGTTAAAATAACATTTAATTTGTTTCCAAAAAATAACTATTGGTTGAATGCCAAATCCTTATCGAATTGTCTACAAATTTCTTTTTCGCAATGTTGGTAGGTGGTTGGTAAATATATCGAAAATAGTCTTTTCAAAAACGAAGCTTATGCCCCAATTCTATATTTAAAAAAGCAATAAGGTTCCTCCATATGGAAACGGAACCTTAAAAAAGGGTTTGCATAACAAAAAGCAAGCTTTAATATAATTTTTACAATTTATTGAGAAAAAAATATGTAAAAATATTAAATTCACTTAGGTACCTACATAACTTAACAAAAACAAAAAAGACAAGATGCGCCCCGAAGTGGTGTGGCAGTGGCGTGGTGATTAAGTGGCAGGTGGCATAGGAGTTTTGTGACGATGGCGATGGAATGGCCGCAAAGTGGTGTAGTTTAAACTAGGCATATTATTGCATTACAACTTCCTATTTTACCCGGAAACTACTAATATGCGAAATCACCACATTTTGAACTGTTGAATACGTTATTTGGTTCCAAATCTTACGAGGAATTCTTTAAAAAAAAACTATATAAGGTGTGATTTTTTGGCTATTTTATATAGGCTTGCTTAGAAAAATAATTTAATACATTCGTTAGCCTGTATAAGTATATAATTATTTTTCTAAGCCTATATAGAATAGCAAAAAAAAAAACACCTATAAAAAAGACAGACCTATATATTCCAATTCATTAATTTGTATTAGTTTTTAAATCGTATGTACTTAAACGAGCATACAAAAATTATTTTTTCACACATTTTTTCAAAGCAGAAGACCACTTGATTTTTTTTTGACAAGTAATCAATCACCTTATCTGGATACACATAAATCCGAATGAACAGATATCACAGCAAGTGAGCTTAATCTTGCGTTCTCCATAATGCTTCGGGACACTGTTTTAATCCTTTTCATCGTTGAAAAGGTTCTTTCAACACTAGCTATGGTCACTGGAAGCGTGGCTTAAACTGTAAGCAAGAAGTTTGTATCTCTAAAGTAAGTCTTGTCACATATATTAAGCAATTTCAAAACTTCGGTAGAAGGATTACTCTCGACAAATTTTTTCGTACCGGAGAATGTAGGTTGTATACTCAGCTTTCACAGCTGACAATGAAATTGAATTATCAAATTAACATGTTAACTTTTCCATTTCGTTCACTCCCTCAGTTGCAGCAAAACTTGGGAGAAGAGCTTGAAAGGATGGTATAGAACGTCTTCGTTGACCATGAATCTGTCCGTAAGGTTTTGTATTAACGATCTATGCAAGGAATCAGTAATATACATTCTAAAATAGGCTTCAGCCCCTCAAGAAAAAAACAAATTTGTAAGTTGGTGAAATAGGCCACAGATCCTGCACATTCTTTGAGAGGAGTTCGCTGAGAATCCTTGGTGAAACATGTTTTGTGTAAAATGGCCCTGGGCAAAAAACAAATCCCCTCGGAGATAGTCTTTGAACCAGAGATTCGTCTTGAGGTATGATTCAAAGTCACTTGTTGATTGAAAAATGTATGTATTAGTATCTATTAGTCTCGGTGAAAATCAAGCAAACAGTGCGTCTAGATCAGATGTGGTGGTCGTCTACAGATGAGCCCACCCACCACATCAGGGCGAAACGCATTACAACTGGAGTCCAGCCCAACTAAAATTTAAAAATTTGTAGACGTTTGTCGTGTCGAGTCGTTTGGAATTTGGTATTGCGTAACTGAAACGACTCGACTCTCTGAACTCTCACATCCCACATACATTCCACAAACTATGACACATGGGATTTGACATTTCAGTCGACGAATTTATATTTGGTCTGGTGTTTTGTTTGTGACTTGGTTAATTATTTAATAAAACAAATCAAAAATGAATAGTGTGACATGTTTTTTGAAAGCAGCGACGAAGAAGAAAACCAGAAAAAAGTGCTGGTAAAGTTAAGGAAGGAAATTCGAACCAAATCCAATCCATTGGATTTGCCCGACATTAAGTGGGTGGTAGAAATAATTTAAATTGCATACATTGTGTTAATAACAATTATTTTCAGATTTTAAAATTATTTTAGACTATCGGAAGTCGAAGGTGACCCAAGACAATTCAGAGATAAGGTTATGTCGTCCCATTGCCGATTAACATCACTTTGTTAGGCCCTTCGTGAATGATTTTGCCAAAGGAATATTTTTCTGCATTTCGTTCACTAAATGTAGAAATTGTCGTTTATTTGTTGTCTCCATTCTGCAAAATAACTATATTTGTCTTTTAGTTAATTAAAAATTAAGTACCTACACATACTTTTTTAACACATTTATCACACAGTCGTCCGCAAAATAGTCGATGACAGAAATGTATCATTTCGCCGACAAACGCCGTCACAAAACGCCTCACGCAATACCAACGATCGTCGTCGAAAAATACAATCCAAATTTTTTGACATTTCCGACGCCATTTGTCGATCGTCGCCGCGACAAAAGTCGTTTATTTTCAGTCGCCAATACCAAACAGTCGTGTCGCTTTTTTTTTAGAGTCGTAAACGACGACGACAATAGGGGTGATTATTACTTTTACATTGTTGTCAAAGTTGCTATTGATGTTGCTGTGACAATCTGTTTCAGGCCTGACTACAGCTGTCCACGTAGCTGCGCTTCATACACACGCTTTCGTCATTTGGAGCTTGTTGTACGATTGCTTGCATCAGCTTCTTTGCATCTACTTGAAAAAACGAGCTCAAAATAAGATTTTTGTACTTGGAATACGATTTTCCCGAGTTTATCATACTTTCGTCAACGAATAGGCTTGAAATGACACTGATATTCTTGATTTTAGCTAGTTTTTTTTCTGAGTGTATGGATGTAACTCGTACTTGCCTGCAGCGAAACCAATAACCAGTATTGGTTTTACCTACCAGTTGAAGAATAGTGTTCAAGAAATTTTAAATGATTCAATAGTATCTATCTTAAATACTTAATCAAAAGATACGAGCTCTCAAAGGGCAATTCAGTTCCAGTCTCAGAGTACCATGTCCAATGCGTGATTTTGTTGAAAATTTAAGACTTTTACGATTTATTTATTTATTTTATTTTATTTTATTATTATTTTATTTATTTTCATATTTATTTTCAAAGCACACGTGCTTCAAAATACACTACTGTACTCGACCAAGGGCAGACAATTTATTCGTTTATGAACATTTTACATGTAACTTATGTGTTCGCAATGATTAAAAGATTTATATTGGAAAATGTAGCATTATGCCACCCTCGTCGGTTTCCATAGTACATAATTTGGTGAGACGTTTGTTTAGTGTCGGTGATTATTATCATGAGGTGTGGTTATTTTTAAACTAATTTGAAAATCATTTTGAAAGACAGCAACAGCACCAGCAGCAAATTTGTATTTGTATCGAGTATTAAAGTGCGTAATATGGATTTTGAAGGAATTTCTTTAAGAATTAAATTTTCTCTGCCAGATATTTAGTATTTCGCATCTGTAACAACAATAGAAAGCTTTGGGTAAGTGCAAAAAAAAAAAAAAGCCCTGAGTGGATGGCGCCATAACTATAAGCACCGTCCGCAGTTGATATTTTGATGGATTTTAAAATTTTGTGGATTTAAAAAAAATAAATAGACAGTTGGCGAAACACAAAACTAACTTATAACAGAGTAGGTACTTTCACAATTGTCATGTCAATGCACCTAAATAAATAAATAAATAGTTGACGCAACATTTCCGTAAGTCACCCTAGGCCTAAGCTTCTCACAACCATTCGTTTGTGTGAGTTTTTATTTTTGGGATGAATGGAAGGGATCTATTATTTTCTGCAGAGTCCGAACGTCTGATGAATTGAGACGCTTTTATATATTTTATACTCTCGGATGTTTGTCAGACGTCACGAGAGGTGAGTAGAGTAGGTATGCTTAGTTTAGACTTCCTATTAATAAAGGGATAACATATTTTAATTAAGAGGTTGATTTTATGAATAGTATCTATTAGATACATATATTATTCAAAACTACATTTTTTATCTAAAGTAATGCCAATATACTTACAGTTATCGGACGACTGAATATCTGTAGAGTTAAGCGCATGTACTGGGGAAAAAGACTTTAAGGGTATTCACTTAATCTGAGAAATTTATGCAGCTCGTAAATGTATAAATTTCTGCGGTGATTTAAGTGAACACCCCTCTCGGAAATGTCATTGCGTAAATCGCATAAATCGACTGTAAATCTGGAATCACACGAACAATTTATACGACTGTCTGTCAAAGTTTGACATTTGTGATTTGCGTAACGTTCCGCGATTGATTTCCGAGACTAAATCGTCGGAAAATTATGACGTCTGCGTAAACTATTCTCCATATAAAATCTGACAGTTGATTTACGAGGTGGTAAATTTCTGCAATTTACCCAGTTTATGGGGCTTTTACACGTTTAAGTGAATACCATTTTTGCTTTCTATACGTCGAGTGAACCATACACTTTGGCACTTCTCAGCATAGACTTTTATTTTCCACCTACTAAATTAGCTCTGAATACAGTGAGCTCTGCAAACTGGTAAGTGCGTCTTGTGGAAGAACACTCGACACATAAAGAGCGGTGACGTCTGTACACATGCCTACTTCGGTGTTGTGAGCAAGACGTGGTAAATCAGACATATAAATATTGAATAGGATAGGACCGGACCGAGTACAGAGCCTTATGGAACACCAAAAGGGATTTGGTATTCGGAAGACAATTCCAGTGTACACAACAAATGTTCTGTTTTGAACAGGGAAGGTATATGGAATTAGTTTGTAGATAAGCCCTTCATGCCATACCCATACTGTGTCGAACGAGATTTCGATATCTTCTAGCTACCTATTACTAAACCAGTCGAAAGTTGGTTTTCACATGCCTTTTTATTCTTAGAAATTTGGTGGTGAGTAGAGTGGCCTGCTCTGAAGTTAATAGCCTGAAAGTGGTTTAAGAGTCGAGGCTGTTTAACTTTATCGAATATCTTACTTAAAGTGCTTAGTATAAGCTTGTTGCTTGAGGATCTGATTCATTTCGAAGTTTAAAAGCAATTTAGTATAAGAAAGTAAGAAAAACTGCACAATAACTTCACCGCAGATATCCTCAGGTTCATAAAGCAAATTTAAACTCTCTTAGTGGGCCACAATTGTGGTTAGTGCGAGGAATCCCAGGTTCGATCGCCGGAAAAACACAAATTACATCTTAAGGTTTTTTTCTACTGCGCCACTTCTCGCGAACGTCTGACAAAAATCCGAGAGTATGACTGTCCTGAAAAAGCATAAAATTGTAGGTCCCTTCCATTCGTCCAAAAAAATAGAAACTCACACAAACGCATGGTTGCGAGAAGCTAGGCCTAGGGTGCCTACCTCCTATTTATTTATTTATTTTAGGTATCTACCTACTTGGGTTGATGGATTCTATTGCATTGCATATGGTTATAGCTACGGAAACGAAATGTCTGTCCACTGCGAATGGTAAAGTTCACCTGCGAGCTCGGGTGAATTTTCCAGTTGTCGCATCACAACTTTAGGCTTTAGCTATTATAACTATACCCAACTGTTGGCAGCTCGTGAATCCTTCTCAAGTTTTTCCACTGTATAAGACTTCCTTTTTTGGTGAGTTTGACAATCATTTTTACAATGCTCTTCAGGAAAATTCCACATGTCCCAAGAGCTCAATCTACAGTGGCCGGCATAAGTATTTTGACAAAACTAAAGTTAATTCTGCTCATAATTTGAACTTACTTCATATAAATTTTGGCATCAAATGGAAAAATTCCGTTGGAATGATACACAACTTTCCTTAACCCATTAAGTACCCATTGAAAATTTAGAACTTTTGTAAAAGTCTACTGTTTTTACTTTTATCCTCGGTCCAAAAAAAAAAAATGTTTTGATGCAAAAAGTTTCTTCAAACAATTCTAATAGTGACTGCAAACAAATTTTCAAAAATCTCTTCGCTAATATTTTTTATGATTTTCAGACTTAATAATAGTTTCAGCATTAAATGTGGGAATTGTGGGAAAATCACAATTGCAATATTTTTCAAACAAATTTGACAAATATGTATTAGGCGTTTTCGTAAATTTTAAGTGGATACCTACTAAAATTATTTATTAGAACTGTGTATTTAGTTGTAGGTTTATTGACATTGGGACTTACCAATAATCATTTTTAGACTTCAACTTAAATATTTTGACGATCACAATGGATAATTTTATATGGAAATGTTCGCCATTGTGACTTCGTAAAAGTTAGCCTGGACACTAAAAATGATTATTATATTAGTACCGCGGATTGTGTCTGAAGGCTTTTTCCACTGCGCCACTTTTCGGGAATGTCTGACAATCAACCGAGAGTATATAAAGGTCTGCTCAAACCAACGCGAAAATGCGAAGGCGGTAGCCGGGAGCCACGAGAAATGGTAGGATACATACAGTTGCGTTCACGAAAATAGTAGTGCTGCTCTACACAAAACTTGAACCAAATGAAACGGTACTTTTTCCGTTGAAAAATATAAGGATGCAAACTTTTTGTTTAGAATGCAAAGAAGAGAATACAAATTTCAAAATTCCGTTACTTTCGGTCAAAATGTATTTACTTTTGGCTATTTTAGAGAGATGCACTACTATTTTCATGAACACAGCGTATATCGCCATTTGTTTTCCGCTCCCGCTTTTGCGTTTTGCTTTGATTTGTGCAGACTTTACTCGCCACAAAATTGTAGGTCCCTATACACTATGCCATTCGTCTCAAAAATAAAAACTCAAACAAATCCTGAGAAGCTAGGCCTAGACCCTAGGGTGCTTTACGGACCTGTTGCGCCTGCTATTTATTTAGGTGTACTGACATGACAATTTTGACTCCTTGATAAGTTTTGTGTTTCAGTTAACAGTTAACGAAGTTGACTTGACAATAAATTGTTAACCTTTACCCGGGGATGGGGGATTAACTGCTAAGCCTGGAGCCGAATCGCATTTTCAGTGCGGGCAAGCAAATACGTGACGGAATTTGTTTCTTATGTAAAATTGACGCTGACAATTTAAATCCGCTCATCCTATCGACGCGACGAATGTTTGATTACCAATTTTAGCCGTCACCCACTCACAATAATTTCTTGTCAAGATCCGGAAGCCATTCATTAACGTCGAAAGCAAACATAATTTTAAAGTGATTTACTTTGACAAACATGTCTCAGTGCTGTGATAAAATTTACATAAACTTATGCGATATGATATGTAAGTAATTTAAATTTACTTAAAAAAAAAGGGTCAGCCTTCTCCGTGTCGTTACCTGGTAGCATTGCAACACTTTTCAGTGCCTCGATACGCCCAATTTATGTGTACATACCTATACTCTTCAGTATATCCACTCGGTCAGCCTTCAAAGATACTTAATACTTATGCTGTGACAAAAAAAAATTAAAGGTCTTATGCCGGCCGGTCTTCAGGTTTGAATTTACACTTCAATCTTCAATTCAACTTGAGCTCAATAAAACCAGCAAACCAAATTCACACCAATATAGGTAGGTACTAGGTAGGTACCTACCAAATTCAACAATCCGTCGGGTCGTCGTCGTCGCGGTCAATTCAAAAAGCTAAGCACGTAGACAAATAAAAAAAAAAATAAAAATAAAAAATCACCTTATTTGTTTATCTGCTTATTCGTTATTTACCAACATAATACAAAACAAAGGAAAGAAACCCGACATAAACTTACACAAGGCATTAATAAAACAAAATATTTTGAAGTTCAAGTTCAAGTTGTAGCACACTAGAACTGACTCGAGTTTTCGACGTGTCATCATTATACATGTAGATTGTAGATGATGGTGATGGTATGGGGTATGGTGATGAAAAAGATGGTTGTACATTTTTTTTTATGAACCATTCACTTGTAGATACATATACTTTCCATTTTCATAAAACTAAACGCTTACGCATCATTGTCTTCATCATCTCCATTCAGCAGTTTTTTTTTTTTAATTTTGTCTTATGTTTGTACATTCCTTAGCGTTGCCCGTGAATAGCTAACCAAATTCGAATATACGAAATTTAAGACGTAATTGTAATTGTATATTTACAATCCGAAAATTCGGGTTAAAATTCAGAGCCATGGAATTGGTTTTAAGCAGATACTATACCTATACCAATGCGTATATCGTTACTTTTGGCCAAAGTCCGTGTGGGCTTAGGTAATTGGCAATTCTTAGCGACACAGTATCTACGACTATAGATAATTTTGAAGCGAAGAATCAAGCCGGAATAGGTATTAGGTATAGGTACTTTGCCTATACTCAAAGAGACAGGTGTTTGCGTGTGTGTATGTGTGTATGCTGTAGGTTCAACGCACGCCAAAATTGTGAAGGCCAGGCCAATACTATATACGACTTTTGCTTTTCACACTTATTTTGGTTCTTCTTTGATTCGTATAGGTACGCACCGCATACGTGTGTTCTGGGACTGGCATTGGCATTCTGTTTTGAGGAGCTTAGAACGATTTCACAGATAGACCAAAGTGATGATATCTAAGATCATAACAAATGACCTTCATTCGCGTTAAAAGGCTGTAGATACGCACACTAGTGTACGCACTTTGTGTGAAACTGGCATCAAATCCAACAAGTATAAACATGAAAAAGCCCTCGCTCTCGTATTGATTTACAAAGTGTAGTGATTGTTCACAGATCATTACATTGTGAATGTGTTTTAATTACTAATCCCCCAGGAAATACACTTTACAAAGGGAAATCTATTAATTTTAAATAATTGATATATACAAACATGGAATTTGTATTGGCAATGGGTTCATGGCATCGCAACTTATGCTGCGTGTGGTATATTGGTATCCGAGTAGAAAAATTTTGTGTTGAAAGAATTTTTTTTTTCTATTTTGGTTTTTGAATCGCAAATAGGAATGGTGTAGGTTGGGGTAGTGATGATTTTTTTTCGCGCCTATATTATAAGATACTGATGTTTAGATACTTACACGCACTTGTAATATTGAAATAGGTATTGGTGCATATGACTGAATAGGTATATACATTTTAGAAACATCTGTGAAATATTTCGGAAGTGCGTTGCCTGATTTTATGTATGTGCTTCGATAAAAGCGGAAATGCTTTCTGCTTTAGAGATCGCGCGGATCAACGGAAGTTCCACGATGACGTGTCCTGTCTGGGCCTAATTATAATTGGCTTCTTTCATTAGAAATGAAAAGCTGTGTGCCAACACACATTCCCCATTTATGCGTCGTTTGACATTTGAACAGAAAAGAAAAATGATAAATCGTACTCGGTGCCAGACACATTAAACACATTTAGTAGACGGCTGATTTAGCAAACAATTTCAGACTCGTCCGGTAGGTGAAATCTTTGGCACGTGCCAACTAGTAGTCAAGCATAATATTGTTGGTATATATTTGTATAGTTTGAAAATCATTATCTTCGTCGATTTCCGCAAAGGGCTTCCAGCCAGAGTTGTTTGGGAAGCAAATAGGTACGATGATCTATAATTTAATTATTTCTTATTCCAAATATTTTCTGATTTAGTTTAAAAAATTTGTATTGCAAAACTAAGAGATAGGTTTTTATTTTTTTACACGCCACCGAATCTAAATCATCAGGGGCATAGGTAGGTATCTACCTATATATCTAAGAATGATACAAACTCTTGCTGAATAAAATCCAGTATTTAGTATAAATGGTTATTTTTTTTATTCATTCATTCATTCATTTTCAAATGGTCCGCTTGTCCATTAAGTGGATCGCGGGTGTAGGTTGCTCAAGTGGAGCCTCCATATCTCTCGATCCTCCGCCATCGACTCCAAATCATCAAGGGCAATCCTCATACGGGTATAGAGGAGAGATTATGAACCTGGGGTGGGATTCTGTAAAAAACGAAACGAAAACCGCTTTCGTTTTCACTAAACCTGTCTCTATCATATCTGTGGCAATAGACAGAGACTGCTATTGTCGAAACGATAGCCCCTGATCTAACCATTATATCCTAGGTCTACCCAGAGGACGCCTAGCTGATGGTACGTATTTATTAGCACGTCGTGGAATCCTGGTCGGGGACATGACCAAACCAGCGAAGCATGGACCGCTCCGTCCGGAGAAGTAGCTGCTCGACATTGAGTTCCTCACGTATTCTGGTATTTCTAATGCGATTTCTACGGGTCACACCAGTAATACAACGGAGAAATCTTATTTCGGCAGCTTGTATCCGCGATCTTATTCTTTCGGTCATTACCCAAACCTCATGGTCATGACAATAGGTAAGACTTGTAACAAACACCGAATTAAAGACTGACAACTTAGCTTTGACACCAAGTTGAGTCCTCCTAATAACAGAATGACCAAGCTGTCTCAAAATTGTCCCAGCCTGACCAAGCCTACAGGAAAACTCGGCATTGCATAAGACTTAAATTTCTCCACCTGTTTCAATGGGACTCCACTAACATGCAGAGTGCATTGAACAGGCGTTCTGGAGACGACCATCACTTCAGATTTGTTCACGTTAACCTTCATCTCAGCTTCAACACAAACGGCTACAAACCGATCGAGTGCGCGTTGAAGTTAAGTCTGAGAGGACCCAAGGATGACCATGACCAAGTCATCAGCGAAGAGCAAGTGACTTATCCTCAGATCTCCCAATTCGAAACATTCTTCACCAAGACTGCGCTGTAACATCCAGTCCAAATAAGTAATAAAAAGGAGAGGAAACAAGACACACCCCTGGCGAAGTCTAACGCCCATACGGTGAAAGGTATTGATTTAACGCCGTTTACCCGAACACAGCTTTTACAGTTTGTGTAAAGAGATTGAATGGCACTCATGAGAGAACCGTCAACTCCATACTCCTGTAATACACTCCAGAGTTAACCTCGAGGGACTCGGTCGTATGCTTTCTCCAAATCTACGAAGCATGCGTAAACAGGTGTAGCAGGTGTAGCATACTCCCAACCCTTCTCAAGTACCTTTCTAAGAGTGAATAACTTGTCGATTGTGCTTCTGCCGGGACGAAAACCGCACTGCTCATCTCCTAATCGTGACTCGACCACAGCTCTGCAACGCGTTTCCAGCACCTTGGCAAAGACTTTTTTTTATTAAACTCTAATATAATTCCGGTATATTCAGTCCATCTAATTTTTTATTACTTCAAAAAGAGTATACAATTGTTTTTATTAATCTAAGTCTGTGCTAAATTTACCGAACTGTATAAGACTTCGGAATAACATCCGCTGACTGCGTCTCTGTCTCCGATTTCTTGCCGACCGTTTTTTTTTTTTCTTTTGCGACGACAGAAAACTGTGGTCCGCCTTTATGACGTGATATGCACACACGCCTTCGCACGCAGCCACGTTGTTATCGGTTGTCGATGCAAAACAATTTGGCCAATATGTGCGATGTTGATGCTACCGTTAATGCCTTCTTGTGTTCCAAACACCACAAATGTTTTTTCTTTGACGAGGTCTTCTGTGCCTCCAAAATGGCCCCAATGGCCAAAATGGAAAACTAAAAGGAACGCTTACACTGAAATTTTTCGGCAGGCGCTTTTACAAATGTAATAAAAGTATGAAACTAAATTGACGGCACCTGTGATGACGAACTAAAAGCAAGATGATCCGAAGAATCTTTCATGCCAAAAACACTTTCTTAGAAAAAATACAGCGCGATCGACTCTGGTGGTTAAAGAATTTCAAAAGGAGAAGATGTTGGCCTTCAAATTCCTTATATATACAAACAAATACAAAGACAAACAAGGTACCCTCTGACATGGAAAAATCAAAAAGGAGTTCCCAATGTGAATCAGAAAAGTGCGAAAGTTATGATCACAGTCAAGATAATTAACATCATTGAAGAAAATAAGATGAACATAATTAGCATAAGCACATTAAACGTAATAATGATACACACATTGATTAATTTTTTCCTAATCGATTAAACATTTTTAATATTCACACAACCTGTCTAAATGAACACGCAATTCAAATATCTAGCGTATTTAGAAAAAAATTAAAAATTTAAGAAAATAATAACCTCCACAAAAATGTATCCATAGCTAACCAGTCAAATTGGATTAAGTGACAGATACTCGTAGATACAAGTGGTTAATAGCAAATCCATAGCTGAATTGATTAAAAAAGTAAACCAAAAGACGCAGATTTAAGTCAATCATTTAAATATTATATATTTTGTTGCTAAGCTCAATGATATCAATTAGCATCTAAATAGTTCATGCTGTGCTAGTATAGCTGTGAGTCGCAGTTGAAAGAGGTATAATGGCGATAATGGTATTCTTTAAAAAAAAAACCGCTATTTCGGATGTTAAATATTTCTATTTCTAATATACATATAGCTACACTCTGACGATAGTATTTTATTACAGTCGATATACAAATTCTGAAATCTGGTCTGGACATGCGCGTATATTTTGTATATTTTACTTAATGAAATATGCGGAATAGATAGCCGCAGGCACAACGCGTTTTTCTGACTATAAACATTGTCGGGATTTCATTTTATGGCACTAAACGAGTTCCTATAATAAATACACATATTTTGAAAGCAAAATGGATATTGGAATAATATTGGATTATGACCGAAATTTTAAATTAACATTAATTAATTTTGAAGCGCAATAGTTTATATATATTCGTCTTATAGTACAGGATGAATATTGTATATAGCACTGATTATTATCTATAACTATGTCCAGTACCGGTACATCTTGAAGTAAAGCGGAATAGATTACGAAGGTGTCCAGCAGCATTCTTAAGCTGAAAAAACAAATCAATTTGGTAGATGGAAAGGATGCGCAGATTATTTGAGGAAATACTCTTATCTAGAACTTGTTCAAAATCGTCAAAGTCAAAATCGAAGTGCTATTCTGCGATGGGATTTATTACAATGAAACTTTATTATCAAAGTGGATACACCATCGGTTGGTTTCACATTAATTCATAGGCCTTCAATAGACCTTTACAAAAAAAAAGTTATCTAGTATCGGATGCTCTACGAGAGTTCAAAGGATCCGGATAATGTTTCGGGTAGTTATATCTGATACATAACGCTATCCAACAGATAAAGGTTGCTGATATTTTTTTTTCACTTTCATCGTCAAATATACCAACTGGTAGAAAAATGTGGGATATAATGAAGTGGATTGAGTTCCCATGTAAGGTGGGCGTGGGAAATAAATTCCGAAAACTCTAAGTGGTTTTATTTCACTTTTTTTTAATGCGAAGTAAATTCTCCCTGTCGACTAAGAACAAACTCAAAGACATTTACTCAAATAAATTTGCATCATTTCAATGCTGCTATACTGCTCTTTGAAGTAGTAGACTTCCCAAGATGCGTAAAAAATCCCATATAACAGCTATACAGGAACCATGGGTTCGGAAAAAACACATTTGTGGCTTGAAAGGGAACCAAGGTACTCTGTGACGAGCAATCTGAAAGACCGAGAGCCTGTCTATTTGTCCCAAGCTCTTTCTCTGTTACAGGACAAGCAAACTTTGAAACTCGCTTCCTGAGGATATATTTCCAGAAGATTACAATTTGCAGCAATTTAAGTGCAGAACTAACATACATCTGCAAGCATCTCGGGGCGCTGTTGAAGCGATAGGTTCGCCTTTCCCGAGAGAAGTATTTAAAAAAAAAAAAGAAAAAAAATTTTGTTGCCAAGATTTGGTTGCTGCAGCTATAAGCTACAAAACGAACGAAGAATGGACAAATGGAAAGTCGTTGCGTCAGCCTATTTTCCCTATGATTCGCTAATGCCTCCGCCCCCGAAGACTGTTGTCGAACTCATAGAGTATTGTGATTCTCGGGAAATGAGATTACTCATATGCGCGGATGCTAATGCCGCAAGGCTGAACTCTTTGACTATTGTCTGGGTCCCAGGTCACACTGGGATTGCTGGAAATTAGATATCCGATGAGATTGCTAAGCAAGGCTCAGAGGATAATTTCTCGGAACCCTGTGCTGGGTCTTCTTGCGTCCTCGGTCAGGGCTTCCATTGACGATTGGGTCTCAAACGAACACAATTGTGTATGGCAAGGCTCTACAGAAAGCGGGCAGACTAAACGCATGCTCCCGAAAGTCAGTAAGAAGTCTGCAGCATTCCTGCGCTGTCTCTTAGCAGAAATGACTGCAGAAAACTTATTGGCGTTCTTACGGGACACTTCGCTTTTGCTAAGTATCTTAGTGTGCCTTTGAAGCCAAAAGTTGGGGTTTATCGAAGAAATATGTTTCTAATAAGCTATCAGAGACTTTATCAGCTGGAGGTCATCGAAACTTCAATAAGACGGATAATACCAAAAACTAACACGCCTAAGACTTCCATCGATGGACTGCCATTTCATAAGCTACGTATGAACGGTGCCCCTTAAGACTAGTACAGGTAGTAGGTACTGACCTTTTAAAATTGCTGATGCTGTTTATGGATCAACTTTTTTTGTAGCGACAGGATTCCATGGAATTCAAACTGACGCTCACTTTGGAATGCGATGACCACAGCCGGTATATTCGACCAGTGAATCATAAGGTAAACACTCGACAATGTGCGTATAGAGTATGGTGCGCTGCAAGTATTAAACTGCCGGCCATAACCTCCTCGTAAGGCGCGAAATATGGCTACTGAAGTATTATCAGGCTCCGCGAAATAAAGCGGAAAAATGAAATAAGGAAAAAAAAAATAAAAATTAAATAAGGCCCCAAATCTGACAGAAATTAAATTACAAATAAGCCATCAGGGTAGCAAGACAATTCAGTAATTTTAGAATTATTTATACGTAGCATTACATTGTGTTATATTACAATTACAAATAAGGAAATATTTATTTATGTAATACGAGTATATTTGTTTGTTTGTTTGTTATTTTTTTTTTTAATTATTATACATATGTCTTTAAATTTGTTGTATATAAGTATGTAGCTTCTTTAATTCATTGAAAAGTTATATTGTCAAATGGGCTTAGAATTTCTGCCAGCTTCTTCTCCATCTCGTCAGGTGAGATTGAATTTATCACTTACTGAGAAATCAGGCATTTTGCGAAAATATGCCCTACAGTTTTCGCACATCTCTGGAGGATCCTGTGTAAAGTATAATGTCTACCAGTAAATAGAGTGTTGTATGGAATTATATGTCGTGTGAAGTGGTACGATCAAAGAAAATGATCTTCATTTTGCCAAGCGCTGTTGTCTTCTTCTCTTTCTTTTTTGGCAGCGAATATTCTCCGGATGAGCTGAGGAATAGTTCGTTGTTTCCTTAGCTGCAACTGACACATTGTTCTCTAAACCTTAGACTGAATACATCAAAAGTTGGATGGCGTTCAAGTTTAACATCTGTCAGAATTACAATTAATCTATACCTACAATTATAAACAATTGTAGATTTTTTCTTTGTTCCACAATTACGTAAGAACTACTAACCCGATTGGTATAGGCCTTTGGAAAAGGTAGGCCTTAACAATGGGCAACATATAGGCTTTATTTGGTCAAAATTGGACATAGGGGCGTGGCACCGCCCATACAAAAAAAAACATTCAAAATCTTATATCTCGAAAACCGCCAAATCGATTGAGTTGAAACTTACAGACAATCCTACGTATTATCCTAGGAGTTATGCTGTGAAGATTGGTCAAAATTGGACAAAGGGGCGTGGCACCGCCCGTACAAAAAAAAAAAAAAGAAATATACGATCGTATATCTCAAATTTACAGACAATCTTACGAAAGGACATTATTATCTAAGATCTCAGCAACTCAGCAAACAGATATTTTGTGCTTCTAAAAATTCCCTTTCATTTGAAACCTCATTCGCAAGAATCGTTTGGGTATTGAGCCCTAAAAATAGGATCTATTGAAATATAATACCTACATATAGAAAAAAAATGATGACCACAATTCATTTATGTATACTAATACTTCCACCTGTTGTCATGCGAAATAATTCAATACCATTAGTTTTCTTTATGCATGTCCACAAATTATGCTAATGCCATAAAATTTAATTTCATTCAGATCTACCATAAACGCATATTTATGTATACCTACCTACCAACTTTAAACATAAAAAATATCTGTTACGCATATTAAAAAAATTCGTATGTATGTAAATTGTTTCACCAAACATTTATTGGCTAATTTTTGGGGGCACGTTTGTTCGTACAAGGTCTAATATGATCAACTAATATACGTAGTATTGAATAAGCCGTAGCCTATCCCATTGCCATTGCCTGATATTTAAAATATTCCGCATTAGATACATAATAAACAACTAAAATAAATTCATATCCAAGATGTCTAGACATGCATCCAATTATGTTAATAAAATATATGAATTATGTGAATATATAGATGAATTTAATATTTAAACAATTTATTTAGAAAATCTGTAGCTATATCCAAGTAAATATTTAAAAAAATAATATGAACAATTGTTAGAAAGTGAATATCCTAGTTTATTAAAGCCATATATATATATATTATTTATTGCCCAATAAAATATGTAGTTCAAATAAACCTCTGACACCTGCCACTGTATAATTGATAGAATAATTTTTGACAGCTGATGATCATCGGTTATTTTTCAAAGCCTGACGTTCGAACTGATTTAGTTTGAACCGATAGTATCTTGTAGGCGAACTATTTTTTTATACTTCCTCAATAAAATTAGGATACAAAATTGTATAGAAATTATTTAAAACATCAAAGTGGTGTTAAAAGATTTCCATTCCCTCTGAAGTTTACATGTCAGATGACCTAATCTAAGAATAGATTATTGTTATAATGTATATTGCTTAATCAAGAAACGAATTAGAGTTAGGTTTATGGTCCAATCAAAACCAATCGATTCGTCCATTAAATTTATTTAGCATATCTAAAAGCTCTTTTATTTTGGTTAGTTTTATAATACAAATATTATACAGAAAAACTGCTGGTATTTTCTCTTTGGTTATAAATAGCTTACAAACAATGGTTACGAGTGCGCGGAGATGACGTTTGTCAGGTCCATAAATAAATAAGACACATTTTCTCCTTTCAAAAAATAAATAAACCCGATAGTGCGATTACTTTATGGACGTTTATTCCCAAGTATATGGTAGACTTACTTATGACTTGATGACTTATCTCAAATACAACCAATGGGTAAGTCCAGATCTTTTGTTTGGTAAGTCGAAATGCGTTGACAAGACAAGATATGCCATTTGTGCATACTTGGTTTTGCCAATTTTATCCATAAACAATATTTTAATGATATGCCACTTTTTTTTTATTTTTTTTTAGTAAAAACTCCGCAAAATATATAATTTCAGATATTGAAAAACATTGACACATCGAAATGCCATGATCGGAAGATGAGGCCAGTAAAGCTCATCGGAAGACTGACAATTTGACATTTAATGTGTCGTGAAATACTGCCGAGCTCGAAGAGCAAGTCGAAACCAGAGCGGCAAAACCAAATCTACTTTCGAAGTTAGATAAAAGACGCCTCGATGATGTTTCGGGAGATCAAACATCGATAACGTGTACCAAAGTCATCAAATAAAGGCTGTTTTTTAGAGGTATACAAATTGAATATGAAATAAAGCACTTGTGTTGAAACTAATGTTGAAACCAGCGCTGCCCCCTACTACAATTGTAGCGTTTTCACTCCATTTTTCGCCCCTTAAAAAGTCACTTGAAAAGCGCCAAGAATTTCAAAGGAAAGCCAGCATTTACAAACTTATGTAATTACATTCTAACGTTATGTAGTTTGCCTCAAAGTAGTGAAACTGCAGAACGATGCTTTTCAAACTTAAATAATTAAAGACGACTTACGAAATAATTTAGATATTTCTACTGTGGATGCAATAATGCAATCGAAGGAATTATTAAGGCATGTAGAAGGAGTTTTTGACCAACCCTCATCATTAATAACCTACGCTAATACTTTTTTCTATCATAATGCAACACATTATAGAAATAATATGTAAATATTAGTTCATAAGATATGGTATTCTATACTATTCTATTAATTATTTATTTTTCTTAATAATTTTCTTGAATTAAAAGTTTCAATTATCGTTGAATAATTGCTTTTTGTTTTTCTTATGTAAACAATTGCTTCCACAAGTGTTTTTCCACGTTTTCAAGTAAATTATATTAACCGTGCTTTATTGGACATCTATATCTCAGCAAAGTAGAATCTATACTTCCGTAGTTGTTGTAATTGCGTGTTGAAGATTCTACTTTACTTTAGTTTGCTAAGATAGATTTCCAGTAATACACGCCTATTGTTTTGCTACACTTTAAATCCGCCACGCTACATTTTCAACCAGTTGGGGGGGCAACACTGGAAACTAGCTTTATTTAATAAATAATTGTATGCCATTACTGATTAAAAATGATTTCGGGCATATGCGCGCCACGGCTAGTTCGAATCAAGCGCAATCGTGAAGTCCAATTTTCGACAACTTTATCAGCAATAACACGGCGAATGTTGACTATCAAATCGTCTAGCGTCTCTGGTTTTTCGGCATAGACTATAGTGACTTCACATACCTACCCCCAAAGAAAGTAATCTAAAGATGTGAGATCAGAGGATCGTGAAGGCCAGTTCACAGGTCAATTACACCAAATTATGCACTGAGCGAATGTTTCCCGCAATAAATTGATGGTGTCGTTCGCCGTGTGGCATGTTGCGCCATCTCGTTAAAACCAAAGATCTGTCACCTCAATGTCATTCAACTGAGGAAGCTTTTAAGCCAAGATCTTTCTGTAAAATTTTCCACAAAGTGGATGTGCATATAGCTTCAATTGCTGTGCACGATGGGGAATCGACTCATTTGGATTCTCCTAAACACTGCGCTCCAAAACGTCAAGAACTTCTTCTGTTCGCACTGTTTGTCGTCTTTGGGGATGTGGATTATCCACTAGAACTAGAGTGTACGTGGTGCGAAAACGATTCATCATGTTCTGAATAACTTGCTCAGATGGACGATTATGTCGACCTTAAAATGACGATAAGTTTGGCGAACCGAACCATGGTTTTCTAAATAAGTATGCACAATTTGCACTCGTTGTTCTGGCGTTAATCTATATTCATCGTAAAATGCCAAAACCGTATAATCACAAATCAACTTTCAACTGACAAATTAACAATCTGTAGAAACAGTGTTGCCAGTTTAAAAACCAAACCTCTAAAAGAACACCCTTTAGTTTATAATTTCAATTTCTATTTCTATGTTTTCTATTTCTACTCCAAAAAAAACTAGTTTTGCCCGGATGCCTCCGATGCGTGGCGAGTTGGCTTATCTGTAGACGACCAACCACCACGTCTAATGTAGACGCAGAGTTTGCCCGATGTTTATGGAGGCTTATGATTTTAAAATCATAAATTGACAGTGAATCTGAACCTTAAGAGGGATCTTCGGTCAAAGACTATCGTCGAAAATTAGTTCAACAATTGTGGGGCCTTGTTTAAACTGACATTGGCTTCTCCTTGGTCGTTTCGAAAGGCAAATTTCTTCGAGTGATTTTCGGTCCCGTTTGCGTTGACGGGCTCTGGAGGAGGAGATTTAACAGCGAACTCTACGAGCTGTACAGCGACATCGACCTGGTCAGAAAAGTACGTATCAGTCGACTAAGATGGCTAGGACATGTAGAGCGAATGGACACCAACGCTCCGGCCCGAAGAGTCTTCGATTCCAACCCGGAGGGACAACGCAGTAGAGGAAGACCTCGCCTTAGGTGGCGCGCACAAGTGGAAGGGGACCTCAACCAACTTGGAGTGCGCAACTGGAGGCGGTTAGCCAAAGATCGTGCTAACTGGAGAGGCGTGTTGGTTGAGGCCCAGGTCCACCCCGGACTGTAGCGCCATCTAAGTAAGTAAGGCCTGAGTGAAAGAGCACGCTGATATCAAAGTACGAAATAAAAAGGTATAGACACTCATGCGAAACAGGGATCAGCCTAAAAATTGCTTGATCCGGAGCTAAATCTAGACAAGCGAAAATCGCGCCAAAAATATCTTTATGCGCATCCGCTTTTCTAAGTAAGGAGTTCAGAGTGGTTGAGTAGTTCTTTGATCTAAATTCAACTCTCAACTCAATGGCCTTCTGCTGACAAGTTCTATAGGTCTCTACGTCTTCAGGACATAGTCTCCATATGTATCATCTTCTACAAGTTGATTTTTTTTTTTTCAAAGTTTATAAAATATGTAACTTTCTGAGCTGTAAAGAGTTCAGTAAAAGTTGCTGCTATTGGCCTGTTTGCAATTTGCGTCTCATGTGAGTGGCGCCCAACAACAAACAGTTCTTAGTTATTCCATTTCTAATTAACTACTTTGAATCAATCGATAGACAAGTTACACCCTTTTCCAATAAAACCATATCCGGGGTTCAGTAACTATGCAATTTACATAGCAAAATTTGCAAATCCGTAAATACCTAGATACTACTGCTGTTGTTCATTTTTTTCCCGCCAAACCCTGACTGGTTACAATTATTAATATATCTCATATCGTGCAGAGACCAAAGTCCTAAGAATCAACAAACTTGAGTTGTCGGTGCACTCACAAGAAATAATGTTCCTAATTGAGATACCAAACACGAAAACAACTTAATTCATAAAAACTATCTATAGCTAAGCTATACGTCGTATATGCATGTCCCGCGTCGAGTTTTCTGACTCATTTGTGTAGCTTTATCTTTTAAATTTCTCAGATCTATTCGGGGAGGCATTATATTTGTGGAATGCAATAACACTTTTATATATCTAATTTCCAAGAACGGCAATTGTGCGAAAATTCCCCAATGATTAAGAGTCTTGACGTGCGACTAGTTGTCCCAACGAGGGGAACTCCAATGAAGGGTAAAAGCAGTTTTCGTTTCCAAGCTGCTGCACTTTAGCGCTCAATGCAAATTTATCAATGGATTGAATTTGTATCCACCGTACAGATTTCTGCAACTTAATACAATTTGGTGTCAGCTTTGTATTTTTGCGTGAGTAATTTATTTTTAATTTGAATGTTTATTTATTTTTTTTTGCTGGCAATCTAGTGCTAACAGACTATTTACTGGGAAATGTAAATGGCATCATAAATGCCAATAACTGTGCAAATATTTAAGAATTAATTTAGTAAGAATTTACATACAACTGTATAGGTAGGTTGGTATTTTATTAAAGTTTATTTATAAATCTAGGTATTGTAGTAGGTAGATATACTCGTAAGCTTGTAAAGCTTCAACTGAATGCAAAAATAAAAGTGCAGATGACACATCACACATGACATTGCAGCCTCTGAGTAAGGTGTTTGTCATAACGCGGAATAAGGTAGGAATTCCGTAGTTACGATTTACGAATACTGAATAAATATCTTAGAACTTAGACAACTAAAGGCCACTTTCAGATCCGCGAACGCATCATGTTTCCAAAACTATTTTTTTTCTAAAAGGAAAAGCTATTTTTGAAACTTCGGCTACGGACTACGGACAGAGTGAACGCGAGAAGCGGATCGAAAGCTAAAGTTAAAGATTCTAGGCTATAAGCAAAGCGAATGGTATCCATAATGAACACGTTTCGGAAGTGCATAAAAATAAACAACATCCTTGAATTAAGGAATTATGGTCGCACGAGCAATTTTCAAAAATTAGATCTTAGGTTTGGATTTGCAATCCAACTGCCAACTGAAATCCTTAAAACTTATTGAGTAGATTCGATTTTTTTGATGCAACGGTCGGCATCGGTGAATTTGCCGACTGAAATCCTTAAAATGTAGCAAGTTTCGATTTGATTTTATAAAGAACGGCGGCATTTCTAATTTGAGGTTTAATTCGAAGGAATATGTTATTCGCTACTTCGCTAGTTTGTGGAACTCGACTTATTGATGTGGATTGCGAACTTTAACAATTCGCGGCAAAAAGTTTTGAAAACGAAAATTCGTTATTTAAACTGTTTATAAACTTGTTTTCTTAATACATCTAATGACTGAAATTAGCGAACTGCCGCGACTTGCAAAAGTGTTCATTTGCGAATGGACTGGCAAAACTTGCAAATATTCGTTCGTTCGTAGATAGTTGGTCGCTCTCATGTGAATGGTCCTTTAGGTATTGGGTCAGGGGTATTCCTGTATGGCGCCTCCCATACAAACAAAAACAACCAAAATCTTATATACCGAAGACCACCGAATCGATTGAGCTGAAATTTAAAGGTGATCTTAGGGGCATAGCGACATATCTCCGCCCAGTACATTTTCCAGCGGAATTATGTCACTTTTTTCTGGCGGAGTTATGTATGTCGTTTTGAAAACGTCATATCTCCGCGCGGAGCTATGTCGCATTTAAAACGACATATCTCCGCCGAACTAAGAACGACATATCTCCGCGCGGAGATAGGCGTCTGTAAGAAAGTTTGGTGTATTTAAAGTATGGGGTGGGTGGCTCGCTTCGCTCGCTAACAGCATTTTAACCCTTTTTTCGCAGGGTTTAGCCGCTCACGCGACTTCGTCGCTCAGCTAAGGGTATGTCAACAACTGTCTGGCAGGCGCCTGGAGCTAAAGTTTAATTATATTTACTCTGGGGTATTTAGCAGTATGTATAATATTTTTAGTCAATAAAAATACATGTACTTTTCTGTGTTTTGAAAACGTCATATCTCCGCCAAACTAAGAACGACATATCTCCGCGCGGAGATATGTCGCTTGAAAACGACATAACTTCGCGCGGAGATATGTCGTTCTAAGTTCGGCGGAGATATGTCGCGCGGACTTATGTCGCTACCCCGATCTTAGGTATTGGCCGGGGATATTTCCTGTGAAAATTGGTCAAATTTGGATAGAGGATACAAAAAACATCTTCTATGGGGTGAAATTCGATGACGTTAGATATAACTCGATAGCCGCTGGCCGATTTTCATGATTTCTATACAGTTCCTGAAATAAGCAGTCGGTATCAGTGGTGCCATTTTAGCATTTTTTATGCTAGATCTAGCATATTTAAACCTTAAATTGCATATTAGTATAAATAAAATATGCTATATGCAATCTAGCATATTTTCAACATTCCACTTAAAAAAAATCAAAAACTTTATGTTTATATCCATCATGAACATATTCGTGGTATATGCATCCATCAAAATTGTCTGTAGGTATTTGACATTACTGAATATGTGAATGCCAATAATTCAATTGAATGAAATCAAAGCTTCTTAATAGGTTTGTTCGACGTGGACCCTAGGGCGCACTAGTGCGCACTGGATTACCCCTACGGCGTTCGATATAGCACTGAGTTCGCACTGACACTGAAAACCTGTGTTCGAGGTGAGCACTGGGGCGCCCTAGTTGAGCACTGAGCTGACCCTAGCTATTCAGTCAGGGCAAGAGTTCAGTGCTGGATTTTGCTGTCAATCGTAGCTGTCATTTGTGTGAAATCATGTTTTGGTGAATTATTGACTTGTGCAGCACTAGTAAATGTTAAAAGAAATGTGTTTTTCAACATTACAATCATTAATTAAACAAAATTAATGTTATTTGTGGTATTAAATCTGCATATTACTAAATTGTTTTAGTGACAGGTTTCAGGGTTGCATTTTTCGTGTTCGACGTGAATCAAAATTTCTGGGGTTTCCTAGGGTTTTTTGGCAGCCACGAAAATTCACTGACACTTCTCAGTGCGCACTAGTGCGCACTAGGTCTGGCCACGTCGAACAAACCTAATAGTACCTAGAGGTCTATTTCTTTACTTTTGCAGTAAAAATGGAAAAGACTCCCAAAATGACGGTGCTGGGGTTGAATTATTCTCTCACTGCGAGATAAATTTACGAAAAAGTTACGGAACGCTTTTATAGTACCTACCTAAACTACATGTGCAAAATAACAGATGCATTTTCTTTTCCCTAAATTACAGTATACGATGTGACGTTTTTGTTTTTCAATTATTGGTGATGGGCTTTAGTTCCTTAAGGGCTACAGACCAATACAACAATAATTAATAATTGCAGTAGTAAAAAAGTAGGAAGGTATTTCAAATGTGTGATAAACGCGAAGAATTTGCTAATTTATTACCAATATTAGCTGAATCATCCAGGGATGAAATTTATTCGGTATTAATGTAACTTCTTTTAATGAAATCAAAACATAAATGGGAATAGTAATAGCACGCATAATACCAAAATGCCAAATAGGTCGCCAAATTTCAAATCAGCTGTCAATTGTCAAGTGTCTGACAGTTTTTTTAATTGTTAGGTACTACAAGAAAATTGTTGAATAAAAATAAAGACTCGGCAAAATATCAGTACAATGACGAAGACGGGGAAAATGATGACCTTAAGCCCGTATGACACTAGATTTTTTTTTTGCATATTTCACGTGTTTAAAATGAAACTAGAACAGTACGAAAAATTAGAAAGGAAATTCCCGATAGGTGTGATTGCGTAATCTACAACAACTTTATTTAATGTATATAAAAAAATGCATTGAAAATGTATTCAAATTATATTTTTTACCTGGGAGTTTTTTTTTTGTTTGACATTTTAACATTATTTGGCATTTCTCCTCCCGTTACTTTGAAGTCTAACTTTTTAAAAATAAATTCGTTTGAAAATTTGTGTTCCTTCGCAAACAATTGCTACCCCTTTCATAATACATACCTACACTTTTTGTCTCTTTTACAAGCAGGTGGTTTTTTAAGATGATTTAATGTGATAAAAATGAAGAAAAATGTAGAGTCATATACGGACTTTAGTTTTAGTTCTGTATCTACCTAATTGACGTGCTTTTGAATAACTAAATGTAAATTTCATTACAAAATACTGAATTCCCTTTTTGTTCCTTATTATAGATAGACATCATGTTGAGTTTATATTTATTCCTTTCTTTTCTTTTTTTTTGTAATAAAAAAGTTGTTTTTAAACGTTAGCATATTTTGCTTAATTCCTCCATACAATTTAGCATATTTTTTTCTTAATTTGGCATATTCTCTTAGAAAATTTCTGGCAACACCTCGGTATTTCAATGAAAGTCACCCCTCCCCCCCAAAGGCTGGAACCCTCGCTCATTTTTAAAGCCAAAATTATAGCTAAATTCGTATGCAAGATATCACCACTGTAAATATTCCCAATTAAAACAACGTTTAATGGCATCATTTTTGAGACAGCGCAAATGGCTGTCTGCATTAGCCGTTTTTTATTATCAGCGTGATCTGATCCGGATCAGATCATGAAAATAAAACAAACTGGATCATTGATTGAGTTGTGGCAACAAACATATAAAATCCAATACCAATTATGACAAATTTCGTATTGCCACCAGCCATCTAGCAGCCACACGGTACAATGTGACGTCACAATGCGATGATTTCTCCATTGCACTTGCTCATATTTGAGTTTGACATTTCGCTTGTTGTGTCGGGGTGTTACCATATGGATACAAATCTGCATACATTTAACATTGAATATTTTTTTTTGGGAAACTATGTTCAAATGTTAAGTTCAAATATGCATTATAATTAACCGTATTGTACTGCTAATATTTCCATTTATATTTCTGTGCTATATAGCGAAACAAAACATCTCGAAAGTCGGAGTAGTAACTTCTTCGAATTTGAAAAAATGCTAATTGATTTTTTGTGTTGTTAATTGTGGTTCACATTTTGGTCTGGCAACATTACTGTGTGGCTATAATTTACAGGGACACCAACCTTTAGTGAATGAAATAAACAACGCCACGAAACAACAACGAGAAATAGTTGAATTAATTTTCAGATCATATTTCGTGATCTCGATGAAAAGCCAGGATCACATGTTGTTGTTGTAAGTGCATGTAAATCGATGATCTATATGGATCATAGCTGATAATAAAAAACGGCTATTATTATTTACTCATAAAAAAAATGTTAATTGCATAACGCGTTTGTCAAAAATTAACATTTCGTACCTACATTTTCAATTTTTTAGACATAATCTTCAAAAAATATTCCGATCAAATTTTTAATTTTAAAATAAAGCAAAATGTACATCAATTTAAAAGTTATTAAAGTAGGTACTTATTGGTCTGTTCCTATACCTACTTTTAAATCTTATGAATTTTTACTCAATGTCGTTCCAAGCCCAGTATCCTGCTCGCGTAAATTTACGGTCCAGACAATTCTTTAGCGAGCTAAATCAATGGAAAGAATTTTCTTAACTGCCTCGCTAAATTTTATCTCTGTAGACATTTTTGTATGGAAGATAAAATTTAGCGCTAGCAGGATACTGGGCTTAAGAATTGAAATAAAATGTCAGTCGCCTGAAAATTGACATATTATTTGAAATTTGTTGTCCTTTTTAGAATGCGCGTGTAACAAAGGGCTATTTGCATTTGTGTTTTGATTTCCTGCGATATGAGAGATATTCATATAATAAATAATTCATATAAAAATGGTTGGTATCAGAATACTGGAAAATAATGTTTGTTAGGCCCATTTCACACATACCCGGCAGCCTAACCGGTACCGGCTACCCAGTCGTTGGGAAAACATTCTTATGGGCGCGTTCACACCTGCAAACCGAAACCGTTCATAAGAATGTATTCCCAACGACCTGGTAGCCGGTACCGGTTAGCCGGCTGCCGGGTATGTGTGAAATGGGCCTAACTATTTTTTTTATATAATACATATAGGTAGTGTTTATTCACTCTTGACGTTTACAGTATCTAGGTATATCCTGTACTACAAGATTAGTGATCATTTATCTGTGATGTGGCGAGAAAATTTGTCGCTAGAATTTTCCGCGAGCAAGACAGTAAAACCCTTTCCAAAAAAGGCTAAAAAAAGGAATCAAACAGCCAAAACTAGTGTGGATATTAAAACAAACGGACTCCTCTCTGCTTGGGGTCACTGTTCGATTTGCAGAAGAAGTTGAGTGTATGCAAAGTTTCGTTATAATATTTCGAATGAATTTGAAGCTGTCTTACGCCTTCAAGAAATAGAAAAAGAATTGTGTTTTCCAATTGAGTGAGTTTGTTAATTTATTGTATCTCCGTATAAAATTACTTCTTTGATTACTATTTTGAGCAAGACTGTTAGCAATGTAGGCAATTTTTTTTTCAGATGAATATTTATTAAGGTTTTTCTTATATCTGCATATAGCACCTATACTTACTACACTATTAACACAAATACATTCAACATTATTATGCTGTTTGTCACATGGTTGGACAAAATTTGAGCATAAAATCGTTTGACAAAGGCATTTACTTTTTCCTTGTAATATTATGATCTTCACTATTTGCCATAGAATACGCAGCTAATTAGACAAAAGATGGTAATTATAACTACCTACCCACCTACTTTACTTTCACACCAGAAATTACTCAAAGTTGACTGCATTACAAAGTAAGACAGCTTTCTTTCTTTTGATAACTTATATACCTAATCAGCTTTATAATATAAGTCGTATTTTTTCAGCGATGTAGCGATGATCACAAATGAACGTGATCAGTTTAATATGGATAAGTAGATATGTAACGAAGCAATTACAAATAGAACCAGAGAATCAGCCGACAGGCGACCCCAAAACATGTCTGTCAGTTTGATTGTATAATCTTCTTAAGAATGTTGATCCGAATTAAGGTTCTGAACTAAATATATTTTTCTGATAAATAACTTGTTTGGCAACTCCAATAAATTGACGACGATTGCTGGCGAAATTTAGCAACACGGATAAAAAAAATATTATGTAGATACGTTCGGTATACATTCAAAGGCAGTAAAAGTCTAATATCTAAGATAAGCTCAATCCAAAAATGTACGACTTGATATAGGATTTATTCCTCAGGAAAGATCTTTCGGCTAATCTTAGAAAAAACTTAAGCTAAGTACACACGACTGTCAGACCTTACAATATTGTCAGATCTGTCAATGCTGCAATGCAATGACTGACAATGAGCTTACAATAGCCAAATACCTTACAATACAAAATTATCTGTTCAGAATGTTGTAAGATTTTGTCCCAAAGTCGGAAAATTTCATTGTCAGTTGGATGTCTTACAATGGTCTAACAATGACTTTTCTGAAAACGTTGTCAGATTGAAATTTGTGTGTTCACACGGCCGCCCGATATTTGAATATGAAAAATTGGTCGATCTGTTGTCAGACATTGTCAGATAAATTCAAAGTTTTGTGAGTTGTTTTTTGTAGTGATAATGGAACAAAATAGGGGTAATTATTTTGAAGAAGGATTGGGTGGCCCGTTGTCAGCAGGAAGGAATCTACTCCTAATAGCAATCTGAGGAGCCGGAACTTTATCGCAATTGTTTGCGAATGGACTCAAAACAATCCGATGAAATTCTATAGCTTTGGTGACTACACACATCAAGACACCAATATGATCATCTAGGGTAGGAAATCGAGACGGTTTCATTGGCAGCTTGACCTAACATTTTTTCCCACAGGGTTTCTTTGGGTAGTTAATACTCTGCGCATCCAACAACCCCATTCACTCTGTACTTTCGTCCTGTATGATTTTTTTTTGTTCTTTTTTCGACTTTTGCAATTCCAATAGGAATTTTAATTCCAATTTCCACAGTTGTTTGTTTTATTTTCCATTGAAAATAATCTTCGATTTCGCTCCTAAAGCACTTGTTATATTGACTGACAATGAAGAAATTGTAAGCAATTGTCAGCTTCCATAAACAACGACATCTGACAATTTTTAATGAGTCTGACAATGTCCTAATTGTCTGACAAAAAATAAAAATTGTGTGTTCAGACTTGTTCAAACGATGGTCAGCAACCTGACAATTTAATTGTCAGATGGAGGGCTGACAATGGGCTTACAATGACTTTTCTAACAATATTGTCAGACAAAATTGTGAGGTTGAAGGACATTTGGGACATATTTTTCACTGACAGATCTGACAATCGTGTGTACTTAGCTTTAGGAATTCCACATGGCTGAATATCTATACTATCTTCGTGTCGACTTCAAAATTGTAAAGGATGGGCCATCTGCTGGTTTCTTTTTAAAGCATAGGTTATTTTGACACTGACAATTGTTTCCCGCTCGAAATAATGACAGAAAGTCAGTATCATACCTCCGAGGAACGAAATGAGTGGCTTTACGCTTGAGCAACGTTGGGAAATATTGAAAACTTAACTCCAAAGTGAGTGCTGTGTAGCCCAAACAGTGAATTTTTTGAAAAGTTTGTGCAAAAAGTTCGTGGGACTGGTATGCTAGTGGAGAATACTCATACTCCCCGTCGTCGTCTTCCACAGAGAGTGACAGTTTGGTGCGGGTTGTGGAGTAGTGGCATCATTGGGCCATTTTCTTCGAAAATGAGGCTGGGAACAACGTTTCGGTCAACGGTGGGTATTACAGAGCCATGTTAACCGGCTTTTTTTTTTACTGAAATTGAAGACATGGATTTGGACGACCTCTGGTTCATGCTGATCTTTTGCGCACCAAATTCCCAAATCGTGTTCTCAGCCGTCTTGGGGGTGTCAATTGGCCGCCTCGGAGCTGCGATTTGACCCCTTTGGACATTTTTGTATGGGGAACCGTGAAGGACCGATATTTTGCGCTGCAACAATGCGGAAACGATTCAAGCACTTATAAGGCCAATATCATCGAAGCAATCCGTGAGCTACAGTCCGAAACCATCAAAAAGGTCTTGGAAAATTGGAGTGACAGAATGCGCTACTGCGAAGCCAGACGAGGCAGCCACTTGAACGACGTTGTATTCCATAATTAATGGGAATGTTTGCTCTTACTAATAAAGCCATAATACATGGAAAAAAATTTTAGTTTGTTCATTTGACTGCATTTTTAAAAAGAAACTTGTATTTGGCCCACCCTTTACAAAGCCATGTCAAATTTCAACATGAAAGGGCTCTCAACATAGGCGACTCTGGCAAAACGTCACAGTGGATAGATATAATTTCGAAGTACATACTTACATAGTAAAAGACTTTGTCTACATAGGTCCCAGCTAAGCCCTATAATTACTAGGTGACATCGGCGCAGAAGTCACGTAAAGAATCACTCTTGCCCCCAATCGCTGTTTCTTGGGGCTAAAGATGTGTCTAAGAATAAAGACCTCTCTCATAGAACCAAGGCGATATTGTTAAAGACCTTAATCATCCCGGTTCTGCTATATGGTGTAGACGTATGGACCTTATCGAAAGCGGGTGAAAACCTTTTGGCAAACTTTAAGAGAACTTGTTTTTGTGTGAGTTTCGGTCCAATTTTTATCGATGGAGTGTTAAGTGAAAATATTCAATGACAACCTTTAAGGGTATATAGCGACGTAGACTTGGTAAAAACCTCATGAAATACAGCTGCTGATGTGGCAAGGAAACGTGGAGCATATGGACAACAGCCCGGCAAATCTTTAAGTCCACCCCTAACGAAGTAGAGGAAGACCTCACCTCATGGGAGCACAATTGAAGAGCGCAGCTATACATAACCATAGCCGAAAGCCTTGGTAGCTAGTGCTGTACTTATAGTATTAGTTTTGTAATTTATTTATAAGCTAATAAAGTTATAATAATAATAATATTTAGGAACCAAGCTGGCTAGAGGAACTTGTTTATTGAGGCTGCGGTCCACCCCTGACATCTAAATTAAAGTAAAAGAATAACGTCCGATTTGATATTAAATCGTTGCGTTGGATTGATTTTTCAAGGAAATTGGAATTTGTCAAAACCACTAAAGCTTTAATATAACTTTTTTATTTTGTATGGCATCCGCTTTATCTGCACGGATGGATATTATTAATTACGTCAAAGTGGTTGCCTATTCACAAAATCGACGAAGACGGAATTCCGGTATGGTACGGATGGGTACTGGTACCTATGGAAATTCTAAGTGCAAGCGTGTGGCCCTGGAAGTAATTTGATTGATTACAGACTAATTCTAAGAACTTCTATAATCATGGAGAAAGAAAAATATATTTTCTGTGTTCCACGAAAATAGATTTGTTTTCTTCCATTAATTTCTTTTGAGTGTGTATAATATTATCAATTTGGGAATATAATTTAGATATTGGCTGAGAGCGACAACATTTTTTCCGAATTTAATATAAAACTCAAATCTGCATAGAAAAAAATCCACAACTACGTTCAAGTAGCTCTTGGAATGTAAAGAATAATGTTAAAATGTTTAAGGATAAAAAAAAACACCTGTTTGTTGAACACGTGTCCCATCAGGGTCAGAGGTATACTCGGTCTTAATATCTATAGAAATAAAAATTCTAGATACTGTCTCCAGTAGGTATACCATATTTTATTAGAGTAGAGGGATAAAAGAACCAAACCTGAAGTGTGGTTTCTGGCACAACAGTAAAGGAAATGTCAAGACATTCCTAACTATACATGGAGTCGAGTATTGTATAGGATTCAAAGAATGTATGTATATACTTTGTAAAATCCACTAGACTATCCCCGACGTATCAGAAGGACTCTAATTTTCTTATAGAATCTGTCAAATCAAAAGCTGGTAATTGCAACTGTAACCAGTTTTTGTCATTTCCGGTTTCAACTCATAAACACTTCTATTCCTCATTATATACCTCATTATTGTAAACGTAGTTCGATATATACGTTATATATGCATACAGGTTATGTGTGTGCCTATAGTCGCGTCGCCAAAATAATAAAAGAATGCAAATTACGCGTCCTGCTTTATTTTTGCCCTTCAAGGAATTGAACACAAAAGGTTGATTTTCAATCCTATTATACATGAAAATAATTGAAAACAGGAAAACAACATAACGACGAGGTGGTTGAACCCATCTCTTTGAAGGGTACACATTATTTATATTCTTGGGTAGACGAAAACTGTTCTAAAGGTAAACACACGTATTTCAAGGACTTTCGCTATGTCGCAGTATATTTTATTTTTAATGTTGAAAAAGATTCGCGATATTTGATCCTTATACCTGCTTTCATTATTTTCTGTTCAGGTCATGGACAAATTTATACTCTTTAATTCAAAGATATAGAGAATAAGACGCAAACAAAATGAAGAGCTTTTGTGTGGCACGTACCCTAGTATTGAATTATTTTTGGTATGTACGTAGGTATTTCTTAAAAACAAAAATTATAAGAAAACTGTACCTACTTATTCTGTACCTACATCCATTAATTTGTGAAAATTGAAAAATTACGCTTTGCCCAAACTGAACAATGGTATTGCGTCCTTTGTCCCATTAGATCTAAAAGAAACATTCCATTTTGTGTTTTAAGGATATTTACATAGGATTTGCTTTTTAGTGTGTATAGTAGAATAAGAGTTCCAGGTGTACACTTCACATCAGTTTTAAATTCATGTCTCCAAAAATTTCCTAGAGTTTTGGAGCTTGACGTACGCGATGTTAGCCTATAAGGGTTTTCTGTAATATCTGCGTTTCACACTGGCATCCAGGGGAACGAATCTGCTGACGAACTTATAAGACAAGGTTCAGAGGAGGCTTTCCGTTCCGAGTCTCGAACATTCGCCATAGGCTTGCCAACACTCCGTTTAGGAGTTTTCCATTGACGAGTGGATACTGCCGGTCGTCTATATAGCACAAAAATGATTTGTCCGCACTTACTCGTAGGTATGTCCAGGAGTCTAATCGCGTAAGGCTAAAACGATCGAACGACGTCGTCTCGACGATACTTCTACTTCATATAACAAACAAACAACGATAATCGTCGAATCGATAGGACGATCATCGCTTTTTATTGCTTCACGTAAACAATTATACTGACAAATGGCGCCGTCGAAACGATTCGATTGAACGATGGCTATTTTGCAATCGTTTCATCGTTTTGGTGTATTTTGTTTATGTTTAGGTTTTTTAAAAGTAAAATAAATATTAAAGGAAACATTTTCCAATCAAAAGCATACATAATGTTCACAAAGGACACTGCATTAGCATTAGTGTGGTGAAATGTGAAAATATAGAACAAAAATCCATTTTCTTCATACTTGTTAAAAGACAGTTCGAACCCTAGCTGTGTTCTCTTTTGAGGATGCAATCATAGAATTGCATTCACTAAATGCCTTGGCTGTAAATGATGACAAAACAAAATATACTGTCAACGAGAAAGGAGTCTCAGCATCGAGATATTAGGTATATAAGACCCTAATCATCCCGGTCCTGCTGTATGGTGCAGAGGCATGGACTCTGTCAAAATCGGAAGAATACCTCCTTGGATGTTTTAAGAGAAAGAATCTTCGGACGATATTCCGTCCAGTTTGTATCAAAAAGCTGAAGATACAACGGCTGATATGGCTGGGGCACGTGGAGCGTGTATGGACAGCAGCGCATCAGCCCGACGAGTCTATGAGTCCACCCCTGAGGGTGAGGGTGAGGGTCCTCGTAGCAGAGGTGGCGCGCTCAATTGGACGGCGACCTCAACGAACTTGGTGAGCGTAACTGGAGGCAGCTAGCTAGGGGCTTGTTGGTTGAGGCCGTTTTCCAACCCGGATTGTAAGCGCCCCCAAAAGTAAAGTAAGTAAATGCTTTAAGCAAAATGCATGCACAAATCCTCTTCTTCCTCTTCTTTTTCTTCTTTTATAAACCTTATCAATATAATTTGTCGTGCCCCGCACCTATGCTTATTTTCCAACGTATACGTATACATGCATTTCCTCAACGACAACAAAACAAACAAAATAATATACCAATTTTATTAGTTTTCAGTTGTCACAGTTTGTTTACAGTCCTGCTCAAACTGTTCAAAATGAAAACGATGAACGATTCGATTGATCGATGTGATTGTGATGTTATATGAAGCAAACTTAAAACGAGGTCGTTTTATACAATCGTCTCAACGATGATAGTCTGATAAATTACGCGATTAGAGCCCAGGTTTTTGTTAGAAATCTGCAACTTTCCTTCTGAAGTTTATTTTACAGCTTCTTAGAGAAAAAAAAAAAAAAAAAACAGTGTGTGTCTGATGAACACTGAGTGCTCCATTTGAAACGAGCGAACATTACACTTTCGATCGTGACCCTTAAGTACGCCGACCGACCGCGCCGGTTCACATTGAATGTAATGTTAATTTTTTTAGCGTGTTACGAAAAGTCGGGAATTTAGATTGGTCTGTCTACATTCGGAAGTCAAACTCTGGAAAACTTTTCCAACAGGAGCAAGGAAACAAGTGTAGTGTAAGCGTATCTTTCAACAAACAAAAATCTGCGTCTACGCTTTAAGTATCTACGCAATATAGTTTTTTCAACTGCACTTCACTAAAATAATAATTATGTATGTACATAAATTCGGCTAAACATTTTGATTGAATGATGTCAGCTTTATACCCACATATTCAACTATACCAAACATGATGTAAATTAGGTAGGCACGAAGTAGTTATAACTACAATAGGCGCCTTGTACTTACAGGCGGAATGTGGTGCCCTTTTTCGGGTCGGGAATAATTAAGTTTGATTTTTGAGGCGTTACGTGATCACCAAATTAATTGTAACTACATTATACCAAGCCGTATGTAAAACATGCCAGTGAGACACGTTTCACTTAAAAGATATGATGTTGACCATTATGTGCCTTTAGTGACCGGTAATGTAATTAAACATTTGAAAATCGTTTACAGCGTGATAGATTATGTTCATAAAATATGCATCACGAAAAAGAAAACAAATCTTTTAATAAATAATGTATCTTCCGATGGTAAAGTTTCTAATAGTAGTAGACTGAATTATATTATATAAATGTCGGCCCCTTAACATTCACTTAACCTACTTGAGAGCATACAGAGACGAGTAGTTCGACTTGGAGACCCTACACTCACATCGAATCTACAACCGTTGGTGCACGAAGACAAGTCGCTGACCTTTGCTTATTCTATAGGTACTTCCACGGTAGATGTTCCGAGGAACTCAAAGACCATTATCCCTCTAAATGCAACTTTTGGGTGTCCTACAAGACAGGCTGCTAATGATCATGACCATACAGTACACTTGACAACCGCGAGGACATCAATTTTACTCCTTGTGTTACAGAAGACTACAATTTGCAGCAATTTAAGTGCAGAATTATCATGCACCTGCAAGCATCTCGGGGCGCTGATGAAGCGTTATAGGTTCGCCTTTCCCAGGAGAAGTAGTAGGTATTTACAAAAAAAAAAAAAGTATAAGACTAACTTCAGTCAACACTTGAATTAATAAAATATGTAAGTACATATTGTTAAATGAAGATTTGCCAGCGTAGCGTAATTCACAAAAACCAAACTTTATTTGACAGATCAGCAAGAAAAAGGTTATTGGTACAGTACAATGTTAATTACAATGTATTGTAGGTACAGTAGAAGCTAAATGATTATTACAATGTTAACGAGGAGTTTACATCATTTCCTCCGTCATAATTCAAAACCAATAGAAAATAATTTTAATTCATAGTAATTCAAAATAATAAAATCAGTTTAGTATTGGAAACGAACACTTTTTTGCTTCAATCTCTCGGAACGTCTCAGGTCTGCTGGTGGCGTCTTGACTACCTGCTGCGTTGTCTTTTCTGTGGCTGGATTTTCGGATTCCGTGGGTTCGTCTAGCTGCTCCGCAGATGAGATGTTAATTCTCCCCTCCGTACTATTATTTTCGTTTTCGCCATCAGCCTGTCTAAATGAAACAGAAGATTCTTCAGTTAATATATTAGAATTACCTCCCACTGGAAATGTGCCGCCAGGGGCTGGTGGCAGATTTGAGTTTGTTGAAACATTACAGTGGAACTCATTGGAACGTATTTGGTTCTGATGCCGTCTTATAACACCATCATTTGTCTGAATACGATACATGTTGTTCCCCAAAACTTGAATAATTACTCCTTCTTTCCATTTCTTTGGTTTCAGAAACTGGCGTACAAAACGTTTTGATGAACGCCAAACTTAGTAGTCCATCTTGAAAGGTTCTTTTTTTTATCCGGGATAAATGTTGATAAGATACATCGGTGCTGGCGCCCATGGAGCAACTCTGACGGCGACTTTGAAGAACATGTGTTAGGTGTTGATCTATAAGTTGATAGGAAAATGTTGACGGCTTCCTCTATATTATGCCCTTCTGCTACAATTTTTCGGAACGCTTGCTTAAATGTCCGTACGAACCTCTCGGCCTGTCCATTAGACGCTGGATGGAAAGGCGCCGTTCTCCAATGCTGTATGGAGTTATTGCTGCAAAAATCTGTGAACATCTTCGAAGTGAATTGAGGTCCGTTGTCCGTTACCACTGCTTTCGGAAGACCTTCTATTGCAAAAATTGTACGAAGCGCTTTAATGGTACTCTCAGATGTCACAGAAGTCATCGATACGATGAATGGAAACTTCGAAAATGAGTCAACACAAATTAGCCACATTTTGTCATGAAAAGGCCCAGCAAAATCCAAATGGATTCTTTCCCATGCTTCTTCCGATGGTGGCCAGTTGATAAACTCCCTCTTTGGATTTGCTGCTAACTCCTGACACGTGGTGCATTTACCGGCCATGACGTCGATTTTCTTATCCATACCTGGGAACCACACGTACCGACGTCCCAACTGCTTCATTCTGGAAGCCCCCCAATGTCCTTCGTGCAAGTGCTTCAGCACTTTTGATTGTAATTGTTCCGGTATAACAGCCCTCTCGTACTCTGCACTGAGTAACATTACGCTACCTTTTAGCGTCAATGCAAGTTTTCGATCAAAAAATGGTTTAACGTCGCTTTCACTTGCTGGCAGATTATTTGGCCAGCCGTCCTTAATGTACCGTATAACTTTTTTAAGGGTTTTGTCTTTTAGAGTGAACTTGGCTATTATCGATGGATTGATATGCAGCTCGTCTAAGTCCTGGACTTCAATAGAATTTACCTCGAACCCGCATTCGTCGCTTCTATCAAAGTCTACATCCGGGCCAACCGGCAGACGAGACAACGCATCAGCGTTGCCATGTTTCGATGTAGGACGATATACAATTTTATAGGTATAAGCCATCAGAGTCAACGCCCAGTTTCGAAGTCGGCGCATCGTCATCTCGGGAATTTGTTTGCTTGGATTGAATATTGCAGTAAGGGGCTTATGATCCGTAAGTAACACAAATTCCCTTCCATATAAGTAGCAATGAAATTTTGTAACGCCGTAAATAATGGACAACGCTTCTTTTTCAATCTGGCTATATAGTTTCTGATGCCGATTCAATGTTTTCGATGCAAAGGCTATTGGACGCTCGGTACCATCAGGAAATCTGTGCGATATGACTGCACCGATACCATAACTTGAAGCGTCCGTTGCGAGAATAATGGGTAATTCCTCGTCGAAATGCGCCAATCGGGCTGCTTTAAGAATACTATTTTTTAATGACTCAAATGCTGTTTGCTGGCGCGAAGCCCAAATAAATTTAGAATTCTTTTCCCGAAGGGAGTTGAGCGGCCCCGCGACCTGGGAAAAATTCGGTACAAACTGGTTGTAATAATTGAGCTTACCTACAACCGCCTCTAGTTCCTTCAAATTCGTTGGCGCTGGTAAATTCCGAAGAGCATCTAACCTGGTTTCTGAAGGTTTTATGCCGTTGGCAGATAGGTTATGCCCCAAATATTCAAGTTCGGACATTGCAAACGCACACTTCTCTTTTTTGCATCGAAACCCATTGTTCTCCAGCCTACTAAGCACCTCCTCCAGATTCTTCAAATGTTCCGCGTCATCTTTGCCCGATACGACGATGTCGTCCAAATAAACAGCTACTTTGAGGTCGGCAAACAATTGTTCCATTACGTTTTGGAACTCCCCTGGTGCACTACTCACTCCAAACGGTAACCTCTGGTACTGATACAACCCGAAAGGTGAATTAATAACGGTGATCTCCTTCGACTCATCGTCTAATTCTATTTGAAGGTAAGCATCGGACAAATCAATTTTCGAAAATAACTTCCCTCCACGAAGCTTATGAAAAACATCCCTAATACGAGGGATTGGATGCCTATTGACAATCAGTTGGGGGTTAACTGTGGTTTTAAAATCTCCGCAGATCCGGATGGTACCATTTGCTTTCCTAACAATTACGATGGGTGTTGCCCATTGCGTTCGTTGCACTGGCTTCAAAATGTCTGCAGTAACAAGTCTCTCAATTTCAGCTTTGGTCTCATTTAGAAGAGCATAGGGAATTGGTCGGGAGCGAATAAACTTTGGGGATGCATCTGCTTTAAGAGCGAGATGAGCTCTATAATTTGCAGCCTTGCCTAATTCCTTCGAAAACAATTTGGAATGTTTCAGACACAATCGATCAATCTCTGTAATCAAACTTTGCCCCGAACTAACTTGAAAAATGTTTTGGTCAATTTTCCAAGAAAATCGATTAAACCAATCCAGTCCCAACAGATTATCACCTGGCTTATCAACCACCAATAAATTTAGTTTGTGCACTGTTCCTCCAACATTCACCTCAACTTTAAGTTCACCTTTTATTGGAAGAGAAGTTCCTCCATAAGCCTGCAGACATCTACTTGTGGGGGAAACCATCGGCTGCCCTAATCGATAATACCCATCTAAACCAATTAAAGAACACGAAGCTCCTGTATCCAACTGGAAAGAAATAACTTTGTTGTTTACCAGCAAATCTACCATAATTTTGGAACAGCTATTTCTCGGCATACTCTCATGAACTTGCTCCTCTTTATTACAGCGTAGCTGATGCACAACTGACACAGAGTTAACAATACTGCTACTGCCCTTACTTCGCTGCTGAGAGTTTCGAGTTCCTCTAGATGTTCGTTGTCGGCTTCGGCACCTGCTATTACTTCTACTTGCCCCCCCGCGATGTTGGATTTTGTTGGACATACATACTGACTCAATGTGGCCTTGCTTCTTACAGTTACGACAAATTGCTTTGAAATGACGGCACTCATTTCTGTTGTGGGAAACAAAACAGCCTGGACAAGATTTGCGGAGTGAGTGAGATGGTGACTGTGGTGAACTATTACGATATGCATGCAATTGATTTGTTTGTAATTGATTAACTTCTAAAGCGTCCTCATTTTTAATAGTGGAAAAAGTTTTCTGAGTTGTTTCGAATGCGCTTGCGATATCGATGACTTCCTGCAAAGACGGGTCGGTCTTTTGAAGCGCTTGTGTGCGGACAATATCGTGAGGTGTATATAGGACGATCATATCTCGTATCATGTTGTCCACAAATGACTTTGAACACGCAGTATTTGGGCATGAAAAAAAACAATTACGGGCGATACCGCGTAGGTCTGCTACCCACGAAGAGTACGATTGCCCCGGCTTCATAGTGGTTTTGTGAAATTGGAATCTAGCAGCAAGAACATGCGTTTTTGAAATGAAATATTCACTTAACTTACCAGCTAGATCCTTAAATGTTTTACTGGCCAAGTCATCCTCTCCATAAAGTTTCTGCAGAATCTCGAAATTATCCGATCCCACCCACGAGAGGAAAAAAGCTCGTTTTTGGTTGTCATCCACAACTCGACACGCCTCGAAGTGCTGCTCCAATTGGGTCAAATAAGTTTTCCAGTTATCCTTTTCTCGGTTAAAGGAGCAAAATGGCTGAATAGTTGCGCCGTTGGCGCTTGCCGGCTGCCGCATGTTTTCGGCCATCCACTTTTGCTGATCCCTCAGCATCGTCTCCATCCATCCTTGTTGAGCTCTAAGGATGTTCACCAATGTGTCTGCATCCATTACCTTTGCGGTTTTTGTATAACTTTTATGGAATTTATAATTTTACATGTGAACGAAAAAATTAATCCTCGTCGCCACTGTTAAATGAAGATTTGCCAGCGTAGCGTAATTCACAAAAACCAAACTTTATTTGACAGATCAGCAAGAAAAAGGTTATTGGTACAGTACAATGTTAATTACAATGTATTGTAGGTACAGTAGAAGCTAAATGATTATTACAATGTTAACGAGGAGTTTACATCACATATAGGTATAGGTTACACTAGCTGTACCCGCCCAGCTTTGCCCGTGCACAGGAATTGTATTGCTTAGGTCTTAGATAATAATGTTCTTTTGTAAAATAAGAAAAATGAGAATAAATCTGGAATTTTCTTTCTGCCTCAACCTGAAATATACAGCAATACGAAAAAAACAAAAAAAAGAATCATGAAAATCATATAAGATGTTTTTTGTATGGGAGGCGTCACCCCCGTTTGTCCAATTTTAGCGTGGCGATATCGATAATGGATGTAATGTATTGGATATATAATGTGCACCCGCTCTTCATCGCCCTCCTTCTCCTTGATCATGCTACTTGTTTGTAATGCTGTATTTCCTTTCCTTTGTTTCCCTCTTCCTCTGGAATCCAAACAACTACCTACCCCAACCCTACACTGTTACCATACCACTTATCGAATGAAATTCTGAAATGAAACCTGTTTTGTATTATACGTCACTCGATCATAATATACATACTTACTTACTTACTTAAGGTGGCGCTACAGTCCGGGGTGGACCTGGGCCTCAACCAACAAGCGTCTCCAGCCAGCACGATCTTTGGCCAGCTGTCTCCAGTTTCGCACGCTAAGTTGGTTGAGGTCCCCTTCCACTTGCGTGCGCCACCTGAGTCGCGGTCTTCCTCTACTGCGCCGTCCCTCGGGTATGGATTCGGAGATCTTCCGGGCCGGAGCATTCACGTCCATTCGCTCTACATGACCCAGCCACCGCAGTCGTTGGACCTTCACTCGTCTGGCTAGGTCGATATCGCTGTACATCCCGTACAGTTCGTCGTTGTATCTCCTCCTCCATTCACCGTCTATGCAGACGGGACCGAAAATTACTCGAAGAATTTTCCTCTCAAAGCAACCAAGAGTAAGCTCATCCGCTTTTGATAGAGTCCATGCCTCTGCACCATAAAGTAGGACTGGGATGATTAAGGTCTTATAAAGGGTCACTTTAGTTGTTCGAGAGAGGGCTTTGCTACTCAATTGCTTTCTTAGCCCAAAGAAATAGCGATTGGCAAGAGTTATTCTTCGCTTAATCTCAGCGCTGATGTCATTGTCTGAGTTCATAGCGGAGCCTAGGTAGACTAAGTCCTTTACCACCTCAAAGTTATATCTGTCTATAGTGACATTCTGTCCAAGACGTCGGTGTTGGGTGTCCTTTCTTGATGACAGCATATACTTTGTCTTGCCCTCATTGACCGCCAAACCCATCTTCGCCGCCTCCGTCTCAATGCTCACGAACGCGCCATTGACATCACGCTGCGTTCTGCCGATTATGTCGATGTCGTCGGCATAGGCGAGTAGGTGGACGGACTTTTGAAAGATAGTGCCTCTGGTGTTAGCGTTTGAGTTTTGCACTATTCTTTCAAGAACGATGTTGAAGAAGTCACATGACAACGCATCGCCTTGTCTAAATCCTTTTTTGACATCGAAGGTATCGGTGAGTTCTTTACCGACCTTGATGGAGCAGCGTGCATTCTCCATTGTCATCCTGCACAGACGGACGAGTTTGGCAGGGATGCCAAAACTAGACATTGCTCTGTATAGCTCGTCTCTATAAATGCTGTCATAGGCGGCCTTAAAATCGATGAAAAGATGGTGGGTATCGATTTGGACTTCCTGGGTTTTTTCCAAGATCTGCCGCAGTGTGAATATTTGGTCGATGGTAGACTTTCCTGGCCTGAAGCCACACTGATAGGGACCAATCAGGTTGTTGACGAAAGGCTTCAGGCGTTCACACAACACGGCAGATAGGATCTTGTAGGCGATGTTAAGAAGACTTATCCCTCTGTAGTTGGCGCAGTTCAGAGGGTCTCCTTTCTTGAGGATCGGGCAAACAATGCTGAGGTTCCATTCATCGGGCATACTTTCCTCCGACCATATTTTACAGATGAGTTGGTGCATACTCCTAACCAAGTCATCGCCTGCGGCTTTGAATAGCTCGGCGGTTAGACCATCTGCTCCAGCGGCTTTGTTGGGCTTAAGCTTAGATATGGCTATCTTCACTTCGTCCAGGTCGGGTGGACGGAATTGTTGGTCTTCATCGTCCAGGTTGAATGGTTCATTCTGCCTGACAGCGGTATTTAGTTCGTCATCGCCGTTAAACAGTCTGCAGAAGTAGTTCTTCCATATCCTCAGCATCGACTGCGATTCTACTATGATGTTCCCTTGTTCGTCCTTGCAGGCTTCGGTTCGGGCTCTGTAGCCTTGGCAGGTTCTTTTTACCCTTTGGTAAAACTTCCGAACCTCATTCCTGTTGTAGCATCTCTCTATTTCCTCGATCGCGCGCTTCTCGTGCTCTTTCTTTTTTCTCCTGAGAAGCCGGTGTTCGTCTCTTCTTTTCTGCGCGTAGAGCTCACGAGCAGCTCTGGTCCTTCTTTGCAGCGCCGCTTTGTATGCCTCTTGTTTCGCTGCATGTGCTTGCCGGCACATGCAGCCGGCAAAGAAAAGTCCTACGGTTTTATTGTATGTATAGATGTATAGATAGGTATACAAAAAAATAACATGCAGTAACTTTTAACCGATTTTCGACACAACACCCATCAGAGACATCAGACATCAAAAAAGGAATAGTTGTCATGCAGAAATACCTAGTTCCTGAACTATTTCAGGAAGTAGTGGATATTTTTCACAAATATCCACTACTTCCTGTAACCCTATTGAAATCCCGTTTTAATCATAGTAGCGTTCCTTCTATATATCATAAGCGCACTATGAACATTGAACAGTCCAATGAAATTGAATTATGCTAATTCCACATATACCTAGTTAAGGGACCGGACGAGTCAGCGTCACAGGATCTTTAAAACAATTAAGCATTCCATATAGGTAGGTGTATCATGTGAGCAAACTCGTGGTCGGTCTACTACCACTGTTTAAATTCTCTGGTGCCAGGTAGAAAGGGGTTAAGTCAGAAATAGTAGTTTTCCGCAAAATGAGATAAAAGATTTAAATTTTTTTGTAAATCCAGATATTCCTTTTTTGAAAAATTAATGATGCAAAACAATTATCAAAACGATCGTCTGTAATAACGTTATAGGCAGTTGACGAAAAAATAAGTGCTTACCAGATTTTCTGATGACTTATCTCCTTAGAGCCATTTGTTTTTTTGTTACCTGTTAAAATAAAGTTTTTCTAAGGACTAGTCAAGAAAAAATCTTTGTTTCAGCTAAATTATTCATAAAGAAAACTTGGAAACCTAAAATTATTCAAATAAATAATAATATTCACAATTATAATGTGTCACAGAAGTAAATATACACCATTAAATGGTGTTATACTTGATTAAGTATATACTTTCACAAGATAACTTAAGCCCTTATGAGTATAGATACAAAGGACTTAAGTCCACTTATGCCCTTAATACCTAACAATTTTAAGACCTTCTGGACTTAGACCCTTTGTACAAATTAATTTCTGTACGAACAAATTACGCTAGACTTATGCTGATAGGACCAAACGATACCAAAAAAAAAAATTGTCTTAAGTCCAATAAAATTCCGAAAACGGAATTTTTTGACTTAACCCCTTTCTACTTGACACCAGAGAATTACACCATCATTCCATCAATTCCGTAGAAGACCAAACCACGCACCGGCTGGCGCAACCCAAAGGGCGCATATACATAATTTATATACATATCCTCTTCCTCTCTACTATACATTGATTTATTGTCTGTGAACTGTAAGCATTGATGAATATAGCTAGTGACAAATTACGAGCGCCGATACGTGAAGGTGTAACTAATTGGCATCTAATTCAAATAAAAATAACTACGCATAGGTATCAACAATTTCAACTTGAAATTGTTCGCCCATTTGGTAGTCCAGGAAGCGGAGTATCATTCTTGTTTAAAACCGTCACCCAGAAGCGTCCATTTACCACGTTACAGTGCGGCAATGATACGCCACGGAATAAATTAACTAAGCTATTACTGAAACGCGCTGATATGGTGTACGCATCGGGTTCTGATTCTGATGGTATGCGCGTTGAAAAGAAACGCGTAGTTAACATAAGGATTTCGCTTTAATCTATTCAACGTTCTTAGACTCATTTTATTTTTATGTTCTACTGGCAGCTATGCGATGAAAATTTAAATGAAAACCAACTTATCAGAGGCAACGAAATTGTCTTATTATAAACCTTTCACTTCTACGCAATAATTGAATTCTAAATGAACTATTAATAAAGCGGTGGGTGTGTAAAACCTACATGCCATTGCCATAGTATCTAAATTAGTTATTTGCAATTCGTACATCGAGATACATGAAGCTACATTATGTATCTACCTATATATATTTTACCAACATCGATAGCTATTAAAAATTATTATTGGCAAAATGCGACCTTAGAATTTTGTTGGAGATTTTCAAAAAAACCTACACAAACTGTCTTCTTCCTCGTAGATTTGCAAGGGGGTATGAGAATGTGAATATGATAAACTACACCTACTTTCAGGATAACTAATTGTGCTGTACTAATCATAATTTCTTAAATAAAAACAGGGGTGCTATTAAACATAATGATTTATTCCATATTCCATAGCTGTTTAAATGTCCCCATCCAAGATCCCAAGAATCCGTACTATCTGGCGTCCTCTACGTAGATCCAGGATGCGATGGTCAGATCGAGTCCATAATCTCTATACGGGTAGTATGAGGATTGCCTTTGATGATTTACAGTCGATGGCGGAGAATCGAGAGTTATGGAGGGTCCACACTGGAGCAACCTAGATCGACACACTTAATGGATAAGCGGGCCATTGAAAATGAATGAATGAATTAAATGATGAACACTTGCATCGACCTTTTGTATATTGGAGGACCCTGAAATCATAAATATTATAGATAAAGGTATGCAATAGCTGATGAGTGATAGGATCTCATTTACTCGCTAAATAGGTTGGAACTTGGAAGCTAGGTATTCAAACTGTCGATGAGAGCGTGCCTATGATAGTTAGTTTGGCTGCAGGAAATAAGGCCCCAAAAGAGAATATAAAATAATGCCCCAAATTTCATAATGAAATAAGACCCACATTTTCATTAGGAAATAAGGCCCCTAAAAAAGGAAATAACACCCCAAATTTTATTAAAAATCGTTGTTGTTGTTTCATGTATAATTTTTTGGGGCCTTATTATATAATTTAATAATAATCTAATAGCCACGTTTATGGCGTATTCTTTATGCTAACGATGTCTAGGGGAAGTGAGTTAAGCATGACAAGCGCTGAGTCTAGGACCTTTTTGTCAAAGCCGCCCCAACACAACGATGCCGTATAGAATTATCTGTCTTATGACCGCAGTATAGAGCCAATGCATTATATTGTGTTGAAGGCCCCATCTAGAGCCGACAGCCTTTTTACAGGTGTAAAACTTGAGTGGAGTTCCATTGAGTTTGGGGCGAAAAGCTTAGAATACCATGCAAAGCATCCGAGGCCATATAGAAGGCCGGAAATACACTATAACAACAAGATTTATTTGCCTAAATATTTAACGCCTGTCTCTCTACAGAACTTTTTCCTGCAACTTGCAAGCCCCAGAGTGCTGAAAAGAACAAACCTTCCTTTATGTCGTCCCATATGTTTAGTAAGCGCGATTGGAAAGATCCCCGAGGGGATGCGCTTGAGAAACGGAGAGTATCGACCACCCGTACTTGGATCACTTTGGGAATTCACAATGTGTACAATATGTAAATGCTTCAGAGTGAGGAGTGACAAAAAATATTCGTTATACATATACGAATCCAATCATTAGTATTTTATCAATTTTCTCTGCAAATGATTTCAAATTTTAAATCATACAAATATACCATCACATCTGGATCACTGGATTTGCATTATTTTACAATAATTTTTGCATTCTTTTGCAGTCTTTTCCAATCATCAGGAATCATTTGCATTTTTTCTCTAAATATGTATGTACCTATTACCAATCATTTGTATTCTCTCATCCACACCACAAGTGTTTCCCCACTCTATGGGTTCCACACTCCACAACAATTCTATTTGACGTTTTTCAATCAGCTGTTGAAATAACGAACAACGTGCTAGTGTCGGTTTCGGTCGGTGTCGCGATGATTTTATGCAGTTTTTGATAAATAAAACATTCAATTTATAAGTTCAAAGTGTATAAAATATTGCAAAATGATACGAAAAGTTCCATTGATAGTTGTTTTGGGATCTACGGGCACGGGAAAGACAAAATTATCGCTTGAATTGGCTGAACGATTTGGTGGTGAAATAATCAGTGCGGATTCTATGCAGGTTCGTATTTTCTAAATAAATTTATTAATTCAATGTTTTGTAAATAAAAGATTAGTAAAATAGGATAAATATACGCGTATTGTGTTACAACTTCTTTGCTATTGCTAGTGGTCAGCGGTGATAAGAATTCGAAAAGTTATTTGATTTCTATTAGCAATCCACCATGACGTGGGTTCATTATGTTTACATCGTTGTACAGTGAGTAAAATGTGTAGTGGTAGTAAGTTTCATAGTTTAACCCCCTTCGGGTAGGGGTTAGAATATACCCGAGGTAGGCATGCCTGTCGTAAGAGGCGACTAAAATCCAACTAAGGGTTTGAGGCAACGGCTAGCCTATCCTCAGTAAATCCCTCCCACAGGAGCCAGTGGTAAACACTCAAAAACGTTATGAATGGAGAAACAAAAGGAATTGATTACTCTAGGTGGTAATGGCAATAGCCAAAATCCACCCGTAGTCTTCTCGACTACGGCCGGGACACGGATTCTGGAGGTCCCAACATTCATACCCGATTTCACAAGCGACTCATGCGGCTCTATGTCTGATTCATTCGGCAAATTGAGCATGAGACAAGCTGTGGCTCACTGCACTGCCACTGACGGTCAGACCCGGGACACCTTGGTTGAACGGGCTCCTGAAGAGGCGGTCCTTGAGCTGTGCCTGTCTAAGGGACAGCGGAAAAGGAAAAGGAAGAAGCTGAGGGATCTGCGGCGCAAAGAAGCTGCACCTGCTGAAGGCGCAAGCACATCCGTCAGCTCTTCGGCGGCGCCTTTGAAAAGGAACCGGTCGGTGGAAGTCTCACCAACTGAAGCCAACCAACCCCTTGGATCTGACGCTGCCTCCTCTTCTGCCTACCCGAAAAGCAAGAAGAAGCGACCCAAGCTCGAAAAGAGAATAAACCCCCCTCAAGTCTGTGAGTCTGTCCGCGTGCGGTCTCCTAATGAAGCCGGTGCTTCTACCAGAAATGGAAGCAGTACTGGCGGAAGGAAACTGGACGTCGCAATCGCACCTACAGGCGAGAGCTCCCGAGGCCCTCCAATCGTTGGAGCTACCTGTGCACTGGTACTGAATGATGCAGGTGCTGGAACCAACCCAGGTTGCAGTACCAGCGGACAGAACTTTGTTGATGCGGATGGCTCTGTCGGTCAGAGTGCTTCTTTCGAACGCAGAACAGCTAAGGTGCGGGACAAGAGGCCATCCTACAAAGATGCCGCTGTCTCCTCTCTAGCAGTTCGTATAGGGAAAGCAGGCAATGACAATAGCATGAGCGATGCAGAGTGCAAACACTGTAAAGCACATCTTTTGGAGCTTGCCGCGGCAACTAATGCTTGTATCCAGGTTGAGGGATGTGAGTTCAAGGACGGAACCTTCACGGTGAATACCTCCTCGCAGCTTACCTCGAAATGGGTCAGCAACATGGTGCCGAAGATCCCTCCCCACGGGACCACAATTTTTGAGGTCTACAAACCACCCAAGCTCACGCGTGCTGTCTGCTGGATTCCTGGGAAACTGGGGAAATCGGCGGACGTGCTAACGCGTTTGCATGCCCAGAATCCTGGTCTCGACACAAAAGCCTGGATTGTCCGTTCTCACAGGCAGAGTAAAAACCGTCACGATGAAGATGGTAGCTCTCTGGTTGTGAGCATAGACAAGGCTTCTGCCGAGATCATCAAGTCTAGGTACGACATGCGTCCCTATCTGCACCTTGGTAGGATTAATTTCCATTTCAATGTCAAGTAGTGCTAATAGTGGTCGTAACCCAGAGTTTACATCCATTTTGTTCACTCAGATCAACCTACAACACTGTAAGGCTGCTACTGCTCTTTTAAGTAGGAGGCTTGCTGTCAGTAGGACAAAAAACCGCATAACATCCATCCAGGAACCATGGGTGTGGAAAAATCGCATCTGTGGCCTTGGTGAGTTGAGCGGTGCATACCATGTTCTTTACGATGAACTGTCCGAGAGACCTAGGACATGTCTTGTTGTATCGAAATCCCTCACGGCAGTTAAAATCAAACGGTTTTGTGGCCAAGATTTGGTTGCTGCAACTATCACTTACCATGCAAATGGCAATTGGGAAACCTTTGTTGTTGCATCGGCTTACTTCCCCTATGACTCTCTAATTCCTCCACCACCAAAGGCAATTGTTGAGCTCATAGAGTACTGCGAGGTCAAAAAGATTGGTCTTGTCTTATGTTGCGATGCTAATGCTCAAAACACTGTTTGGGGCAGCAGCAAATGCAATATACGAGGAGATCGTCTTCTGGATTTCATCCTATCGTCTGACATCACCATCAACAATGTGGGTCGTCGGCCTACATTTGTTACAGCCAGGAGACAGCAAGTAATCGATATTACCCTGTCCAACAGGCATTCCAAGACTATCATCAATTGGAGGGTATCGCCAGATAGCACTTTGTCAGATCACAGATACATCGAATTTCAAATCTACTGTGAAGTTTCACCTTCGCAAGAGAGGAGAAATCCGAGAAAAACGAATTGGGCACGGTTTAAGGAGGAACTTGGCAATTCTGTTAAAGCTCCACTTAAATTAAGGTCAATACAAGGGGTAGAGAGGTCTGCTCAGGATCTGAACAGCGTCCTTATCCGTTGTTTTGAACAAGCGTGTCCGGTTACAAAAAACTCCTGCAGAAAACCGGTACCTTGGTGGAATACCGAACTGCAGTGTTTTCGCAGAGAAACCAGGAAGCTCCTAAATCGGTCTTTAAAAACCAACTTAGAAGAAGACTGGAATCTGTATCGATCGAAGCAAAAAGAATTTAAGAGACTGATTCGTAAATCGAAAAATGACTCTTATAGGAAATTTTGTGAGGAGGTCGAATCACTAAGTGCAACCAGTAGACTTGTTAAAGTCCTCAAAAGGGACAGACCAAGTAAACTGGAATCGCTCCAAAAATCTGATGGCACCTACACTGAGACAAAGGCGGAGACTTTCAGTCTTCTGTTGGAGACTCATTTCCCGGGAAATCAGATCACTACGCGCTCTTCAGTGGTACCGGAAACGGTGGCCACCACGGAACGGACAAACACCACGCGGCGTAGCTGGTATATTGCATCCGGAGTGGTGACGGATGACGCTATCAAATATGCAATTGCATCGTTTGAGAGTTTCAAGGCACCTGGTCCGGATGGAATTTACCCGGCTATGCTGAAACAAGGTTTTAGTCAGCTGATGCCGACGTTGAAAAGAATTTTCACCGCTAGCTTGGCCTTGGCCTACATACCTTCTCTTTGGCGTATGGTTAAAGTCGTGTTCATACCAAAAATCGGTAAGACTGACTACACTCTCGCCAAAAGTTTCAGACCCATAAGTCTGTCTTCCTTCCTGCTGAAAAGTTTGGAAAGACTGGTTGAGCTGCACGTGCGCAATGTTGCTCTTCGATCGCATCCTCTTTCTGAGATGCAACATGCTTATCAGCGCGGAAAATCCTGTGAAACTGCGCTTCAGAACCTTGTTGGTAGGATCGAAAGCGCTCTTGATCGGAAGGAGTACGCGTTGGGTATTTTCGTCGATATTGAGGGTGCTTTTGATAATGCGACTTTTGACAGCATGTGTAACGCAGCTAGACATCACGGTATAGATGAAACATTGGTGTTGTGGATTAAAGCAATGCTAATGTACAGGACGTTGATTGCCGAGGCGGATTGTGGCAAATGCGTCATGACAGGGGTAAACAGGGGCTGCCCACAAGGTGGTGTTCTGTCTCCCCTTTTATGGTGTATGGTAGTAGACTCTCTGCTAACGTTACTCAATCTTCCTGGAACCTACACACAAGCCTACGCGGACGATGTCGCCGTTCTGTCTGTCGGCTCGAACCTAAGGACTGTCTGCTCTCAGGCGCAGAGATCCTTGGGCTTGATCGATGATTGGTGCACAAGAAATGGGCTTTCAGTGAATCCTCTTAAAACTACGGTTGTTCTCTTCACGAGGAGGAGGAACTTCACTGGTCTGACTCAACTTGTGCTAAAAGGTGTCACTATCCCGATCTCTGACGAAGTCAAATATCTTGGAGTAATCCTCGATAGAAAACTTCTTTGGTCCAAGCATGTTGAATCGAAAACCGATAAAGCGCTGTCGACTTTCTGGCAGTGCAAAGGCGCTTTTGGTAAGACATGGGGCTTATCTCCGAAAAGGGTCCTTTGGATCTATACGGCAATGGTAAGACCACTTCTCTCATATGCATCGGTTGTGTGGTGGAACAGGCTTTCGCGGAAACGTGTTACTGCCTCTTTCGCCAAACTCCAAAGAACAGTTTGCCTTGGCTGCACAGGGGCCTTCCCCAGCACCCCGGGTTCTGCTCTAGATGCTATGATGAATCTCCCCCCCCTTGATATTTTTATCATGGGGTGTACACTGAAAACCATCTCCCGTTTAAAGAGAGGTGGCTTTTGGTACCACGCGCATTGGAATTTTGATGAACTTGTGCGAGAATTATCCTTTGACCCCTGTCTTATGGATATGCCGTCTGATGCAATGACACCAAAAATCCTACTGCGACAAAACTACCACGTCAACTTTCCTCAGGCAACGGAATGGCTTCGGCCGGACTCTGAGCCAGGGAAAGAATGCCATCGTGTATTCACGGATGGCTCTAAAACCGGACAGGGGTCTGGTTCTGGAGTCTTCGTGGAATGCGAGAACATTAGACTACACTACCCTTTAGGTAACCACGCGACTGTCTTCCAGGCGGAGATTTTCGCTATCCTTATGGCTATGCGCTATATTGTGACAAACAGGTGGAGGGCTAAAAGTATATGCGTTTGCAGTGACAGCCAGGCTGCACTAAAAGCGCTGCTTAACCCTCTCACCTCGTCCAAGCTAGTGCTCGAACTCAAGCTTGCTTTGAACTTGGTCGGTAGGCTAAACACGGTCAAACTTGTTTGGGTCCCAGGTCACACTGGTATCCAGGGAAATGAGATCGCTGATGGGCTTGCCAGGCTGGGTTCAGAAGAAGCTCTTTCAGGACCTGAACCCGCGCTGGGTCTGCCTGCATCTGTGGTTGGGTCATCCATCGATATTTGGGTTTCTCGCAAACACGAGCGTCGGTGGCGTGATTGTGCTGGGTGCAGACAGGCCAAGCGACTGCTTCCGGACATCTGCAAAAGGTCCGCGTCCTTTCTTCTGTCTCTCAGGAGAATCGACTGTAGACTGCTTGTGGGCGTCCTTTCGGGCCACCAAGCTTTCGCCAAACACTTAAATGTATTGGGCTTGAGCGACACCACCATCTGTCCTGCTTGTGGAGAGGACGATGATACGGCGGAACACTTCCTCTGTAGTTGTCCTGCCTTTGCTCGCATCAGGTGGCGGATTTTTGGGGCTGACGTGGTGAGTGCCGAACATCTAAGCTCTTCATCACTGAAGCTCCTTCTTATCTTTCTTCGAAAGACGGGAAAACTAAGTACAGCAATGTAAGGTGTCTGTTTGGCAGTACAATGGACCAGTAGTTGTGTCTGAGTGCTCCATCGGATAGTAACAACCTCCGACAAAAAAAAAAAAAAAAAAAAAAAAAAAAAGTTTCATAGAATTTGGTAACTTGAAATGGCTATATTCTGTGTAAAATATAATATCTAGATATATTTTATTGGGTTATACTAATAAAATCAATTTTAGGGGCGTAGCGAGAGGGTCGGCAAATGAAGAAAGCTACATTATTTATTAACTTGAGAAACTTAAAAAACAAATTGGAAAAACGAGCTATTTTCAAAAATTACCTCGAATAAATTGTTAAAAAATAAGAATTGAGTTTGGATTTTCATTAGGTAGGAGGTTTTGAAATGTGCAAGTCGGCATTTTCAAAGGTTCCACCTTATGGAAATGTCAATTTATATTGTTTATTGCTGACTGAAATCCTTAAAATTTAAACGCGGCGTTAAAACGCGCTCTGTTTGACGGAGTCTTATGCTACGTTTTAGGATTAATTTTCGTTAACCTCGTATAAATCTCAAGATTTATCATACAAAATTTAATCTCATAAAAAGGAGAATAGAAATTAATCTCCTAAACTGACCAGGTTTACATGTAAAGTTCGGTCTCTGAACACGCTCTCCACAGGTCGAGAATCGAGATGTCCAAAATTAAAAACAAACAGAGCTGCATTTGACATTTATGTCATTGGTGAGCAAAAGAAAAAAAGCGTTTTTTTTTCGGTACCTAACCAAATAGTGACTTCTTGCTAATCCAACCCTTAAAACGTTCAAACATATTAGTTTTGAGGACAAAATGATGCGGTAATAAAATGTTTAGATTACTGCCACTCATATTTTGTTTATACTTTTAGTTTCGAAAGTAGAAATTGTTTTTTTTTATCATTTGTCACACTTCGATTTGACAGCTAATGACAACATCTGGTGAAACGTCAAATTAATCTCTTTTTTGTTGGTGGAAACACTTCAGGATTATTTTTAAACCTCTTGCACTTAATCTTGGGATTAGCGTTGTAATTGACTTGCCATGCCTGTTTTACAATCCCATCCCATTACATTTCACGAAGTGACTTGTTCGGACATTGCACTATGCACATCAATGTTTCATATTTTACATCTTTAGCTTCTACTAGCGAACCCCCTGCACACTTCGTAGTGCAAAATAAAAAAATTATATCAACAGTTTTTATTGTAATGCTCTGTAGTACACAGAATTGAACCAACTTTGGCTCCCATGTGTCGAAGAATATAGTTTGCAATGTTTTTTTTTGTATGGTCCAATTTTAAGAATCTTCACAGGAACATTCCCGCAGGCCAATACTTAAGATTGTCCGAAAATTTGAGCTCAATCGATTCGGTGGTTTTCGAGATATAAGATTTTGAATGCTTTTTTGTGTATGGGAGGTGCCACGCCCCTTTGTCCAATTTTGACCAATCTTCACAGGAATACTTCTGGGCCAATACCTAAGATTGTATGTAAAATTGAACTCAATCGATTGGGTGGTTTTCGAAATATGTATAAGATTTTTAATGTTTATTTTGTATGGGCGGTACCACGCCTCTTTGTCCAATTTCGACCAAACTTCACAGGAATACTTCTGCGCCAATACCTAAGATTGTATGTAAATTTAAACTCAATCGATTCGGTGGCTTTCGAGATATAAGATCTTAAATACATTTTTTGTATGGGTGGTGCCACGCCCCTATAACTCATGAATCAATGCACCCACAAAGACCGTATGCACTTATAAACCATGGTATGACCGTCACCTTTCATGGGAAATTTCCAGAATCAAAATCGGTTCACGCGTTACAGAGAACATTGGCGACAAACACAATACAACTTATTTTTATATATATAGATAATTGTTTGACTTCATTGAAAAAAAATGTGCACGACTGGGTCGCACGAAACTTTCTCGTTTATTGCGAATCTCGCAGAATCTCAGAGTCATATCAGCAAAATTTACGTTTAAAATCATACCCACTCAAGATGTACTCAGGTTTAGTAACTGAACCCTTGTTAATTAAAAACGTAATACATATGTACAATTGTACAATGCATAAACATAATATTGCCACTGAAGTTTTGGGCTTTGCAAAAATATGCCATGTGTGAATACAGATCGGGATTTGGGTCATCTTTGAGAAATATTTATATAACGGCTATATTCGAGTTTTCTGAGAAAAACTAAGTACGTGATTATGTTTAGAATGTTTATGTTGTCTTGTATTTTGATCAAAACCGTTAGAGCGGTTTTTAGTAATATTATGCTGACAAATGTTACAACTTTTGTCTTAAGCTTAAGCTGTTTTGCTAAAAACTGAGTACCACGTATTCTTAAGGATATAAACATTACCTAGCAGTTACATTTTCATCCAAATCGAAAATGGAGTTGTCGAGATATGAACAGTTTTTGAAGTACCATTTTTAGCGATTGGGGTGGAAATCGAAGGACGCATTCATGGTTCAAAAAACACTGTTTTGCAACTGTTTAGCTCAAAACTGAGCAAATAGTATTACTATGGATTGAAGCATTATCTGCCAGTTACATTTTTATCATAATCGAAAATGGCGTTTTTGAGATATGATATGAGCAGTTTTTTAAAGTACTATTTATTAGGGATTTAGGTGGATATCAAAGGGCGCAGTCTTTTTAGAGAAAAACTGAGTTTGCTATCAAGTTAAGAATGACAATAATACCTTAAAAATAATTTTTTATGATATTAAGCATGCCTACATTACTCAACAATCAATTTTGGTTCAAATCGTTAGACCCGTTTTCGAAAAAATCTAAATTGTTTAATATTTCGAAAATTTTTATATGGGAAGTACCGTTAATATTAGGGCTACCATATACAAAAAAAAAAGTTCCGTCCAAGCGTTTAGTAGATTTCCCAGCTATGGAACAGGCAGACATACGGACGGACAGAATTGCGAAACCCACTTTTTTGAGTTCCTCTATCATCGTAATTTGAATTGATCAAAATCCTGAGTTCGAAAGGAATCGATTTACCCTGCTGCTACTGTCACAAGGTGCTCCATCTTGTTGAAAGAAAATCGCCCTTCTTTGAACAAGAGGAAGATCTTCAAGGAGCTCTGGCAATCGTTCTCTAAGAAATTCCAGGTAGTAATGGTAATTAACTGTTTGTGGAAGAACATTTACGCTAAACCTCCTTTGAAATAAGCATACATTGTGAAGAAGTTGTTCACACTAATTAAATTCTTACCTTTGAAAGGATATTATGCGTATTAAATGGGGATTGGAGTCTGAACAATGGTGCAAACTGTGAAAGTTTGTAACCCCATCTGAATTGCGCTTCATCAGTCCACAGAATGTTCTTGAGGATGTGTCCGTCTTCTGGCTGTTTGCGCAGTAGCCACTGGCAAAATTCCACTCTTTTTTGCGCATCTCCTGATACTAAACTCTGTACCGGTGCTGAATGAAAAGAGTGTAATCTATTCTCAGAATCCTGGGGTGGGATTCTGTAAAAAACGAAACGAAAAACCATTTCGTTTTTACTAAACCTGTCTCTATCATATCTGTGGCAATAGACAGAGACTGCTATTGTCGAAACGAAAACGTTCGATCGTTTTTGTCTTACATAATCTGGCCCCTGGTTCTGGGAAGTTCCAACTGCAGAGCTAGAGTCTGCGGACCTGACTGAAGGCTGAACTTCCACAGCACGCAAAATCCCACCCTCAGCTTCTGCCGCGCCCACTGCGTCTGAACGTCTCGTCATTCCCTTTTATTTGGAGGTGCTGACCCGGCATTAACAAGGCGCTGATACGCATCAGCGAATACCCGGCTACATGGTGTTCTACGACTTGGGTATCGGCGTTGGTAGTCCTATCTTGCCAAAGAAGCGTTTCCAATGCAGAACACGTATACAAACACTATTTCCGCGTATTCACGTTTTGAATACATTTTTTGGAAATCATAACTGTTCAATGTTAAGCTTTTTTTCTATTCGACAATAAATTAACTGTTAGCCATTGCTCATAGAAGTACGTTAGTTTATTACTCGCACATAATTTTGTTTGACAAAAAAAAACGGCTTTTACTAAAACTTCTGGTGATCGTACGTACGTAAAAAAGTTCCTTAACATAATTTTTAGGAAATTTCTCAGGGATAACAATTTCATAAAAAAAAAATAAAAATTTATAAAGTCGTTTCTAACATTTCTACTTAAATTTTATATTTGTACATTTTACATGACAACTTGTAATCTTAACAATAATTTTGTTTTGTTTTAGGTTTATTCCAAACTAGATATTGTAACAGCCAAAGCTACTAAGGCGGAACAATCAAAGGCTAAACATCACCTACTTGATATAGCGAAACCCGGAGAAGCATTTACTGTCGTAAGCTTTAGAGATGCTGCACTGCCTATTGTATCCTTTTTATTGCAAATATTATAAAAATCGTGTTATTACATTTTCCGCATTTTTTACAAGCATTTTGTTTTTATATAACTCGGTTATAGTTAGTTTAGGTAAAGAAACAGTAACGTATAACCACTGTTGCTTTGTGCAATATTTATATCAACAATTCTCTCTCCAAAATTATTTTATCGCCTTGAAAGAATGACTTGATCACTCGAATAAAATAGAATAATAAGTAGTAATAAGGTTATCATTTGAAAATCAGTCAAATATTTTTTTATAATTATTGTTAGAAAAACATAACAGTTCCAACGAAAACTTTCCAAAATATTATTTTCCTTACATTCAAGATTTATTAGATAGATGACTTGTTATCGAAATCCAAGTGTCCTATTGTTGTTGGTGGTACCAATTACTACATCGAAAGCCTTCTATGGAATATTTTGGTGGTTAGCGACTCGCATAAAGCAGATAAATGCAAAACTTATAGTGCATCGAAACAAGATATAAAAATAAAAGAAAACGTAAGTATGCATACTTCATTTGCATTTTGTTAAATTTAGTTTGATTGGACACTAAAAATGATTATTTGTACCGCAGTACGTGTCCATCTTAGACCACTAATTCGCAGTTTTCTGTAACCTTGAGCTTGTAAAGTTCGATGTTAAATCTCGTTTAGAGCTCGAAAGTATCTCTCAACCTTTTCGAAGGTCTTAATATTACTCTCAGTTGTTCAAAATTTTAAATTTGAACACATAATAATCAGTTTCTTTGCACAGTATTTTTTTTTTTGGTTATGCTCAGAGAGAAACCCTTATTTTTGTTTTGTATGGTTTCGGTCAACCACTGAGAGATATCACTGACAGCAAAAAATAAATCTCATTTGTACATTTTTCACTATAACTATTGTCATTAGTTAGCAGCGCATGCGGAATTGCATTAGTGATTTGAAGAGTCATTGGTTAACACTCGTCTAAGGAAGTTCAGTGCAGGTGAAAGTGTCCCGGCTACACATGTAATGAGGAAAGGTATTGCTAAAACCATTGCGAGTTTACTTGTAGTCAAACTTAATTCTAAAATTCTTAAAATATTTCTTATTACCCATTCAGATGATGATATCCCGTATAAAGCCATTTTCTTTATTCATAGTTTATGATTTATGTAATAATATGAAAATTAGAACAGCAAAAACCCAGTTCTATGAAAACAAATTCAGTTCTTTCACTCCTGGGAAATAACTCTGGAATAATTGTGACGTCACATTGTACCGTGTGGCTGCAAGATGGCTGGTGGCAATACGATCGTAATTGGTATTGGATTTTATGTGTGAAAAACAACTATTGCCACAGCTTAATCAATGATCCAGTTTGTTTTATTTTTATGATCTGATCCGGATCAGATCACGCTGATAATAAAAAACGGCTAATCTAAAAAATTAGGTAATTAGGTTATGTCTAAAGTCTGCGTTACTACGATCCTGTTTCTGCGTTCTCTAAAAGCACATGTGGGTGCTGCCTCGATAGCCTAATGAAATTTCGGACATTGTCCTTCCTGCTAAAAGTCATCGAAACTAAACAACCTGAGTATCTACACAACAGAATTAATTTCCCCCAATCGACAATAGCTATATATGTGTTAAATAAGAACGACAACACTGAATTCAAAACAATTTTGACTTTTTTAACTTACTTTCGAAGAATGAGGTCTTTGGTTGATCATTTCCATTTAATTTTTATGGAAAAAGTTAACTAAGGAGTCATACCTAAATCTAAAATTTAAAAATAAAAATCAACCAAAGAGCGAAAAGGTAATTACATATATATAAATAAATCTCAGAGCAAGACCTTAATGTCGAAGTCGAATGTAATATCTCTCAGTAAAAAACCAATAGAAAATAAAGGTTGAGAGTTATTTTCGAGCTCTGATTTCGTTCTCCAAAATAAGTACTAATTAGTACTTAGCCTACAAGCGAAAATTTGTTCTCTTGTTTTTATTAGTGGCGCTGGTTTGGCAATATTGCAATACGTATTGATAAGAGTCAGGAAACGTCAATAATGTTCTCTAACTAACACAGTGGCAACTAAGAATTTGTTAAAACAAAATGGCTGACTATGCTGTATGTCAATTAATGAAAACTGCAAACGGACTTAAATGACATAAAAGGTTTGTCCTATTCCATATTTTTGCTATTGTGGACTTCCATAAATAAAAGCTGTTTAGCGATCTCGACTAGCGATTTCTTATGTAAGTAGGTAGCCTAACTACCTACCTACCGATTTCTTATTTTAGTACCTATTGCGAGTGCCGATGATGCAACCATCAACCACATATAAGTCTAAAAATGAAGTAAAAATAAGTGTATTTGTTAAATTAATTATTAAAGAAGGAAGTTAGTAATGCCAATGTGTATGGCCACCTTCTTTTGAAATTAACTCGTAGATCCGGTCTAGAAGGGAGTTGTACAATGATTTTATGTAATTTAGGGAAAATTTCGATCCAAGCTTACTTAATACCTCTGATAAGTGATTCCTTATTGTTGTACCAACTGCTTTCCTCCCTCGTAAACTTTACGCCGTAAGCCAGCCCCGAACACTTTCTATAATGTTCAAGTTTGGTGAATGTGGTAGCCAATTCAATAATTTTAAGTTTTGGTTTGCAACAGATGACAACTATATACGAATACGAACAGTATAGTTGTCCTGTTGCAGAATCCAAGGCAAAGATCCAAATAACGCACTAAACTTAGAAAAAACATATTCCAATATTTCTTTGTAGGCAATTTCCGTCATTTTTGTGCTCTGAAAATTTAGATCTATATCCACCCTCTCGGCTGTGATGACGAGTTTATTTATTTATTTTACGACGTTCTTTCCGTAAATCATGAAAGTAGAAGTTATATCCATCCAGTCCATCTAGATTAAACTTCTTTTCATCCGTGAAAATAACCATTCGTCAGTCATTCTTTTGTTGACTCTGTCCTCCAGTCCATGCCATATGATTTTTATCAAATTTTCCAGTCCAAGCTGCTTACGCAAAGCATTTATTGTAGGTTTTTTTCATCAGAATAACGCGTCTAACAGTGGATTTTAGAAGCGCAACAAATGATTTTTTTGAAATCACTGTAGAAATTCTTCCTTTATAGTTTTTTCGATAAGAATCCGGATCCTTTAAGTAATTGTCAAAAGAAGTTGAGCTTCGACCAAATTTTTTTGGCGGTGGCCGGTGGGGCAGTTGGAATAACCTTCCGTGTGGTAGACATATTTTTGCTCTTTTGGATGTAATTTTTTTTTCTTTTGTCCATTTTTCGCAATAATCGCAATAGCGGTCTATAACGTTTATTAAGTCCAAATTTTTGTATGGACAAACAAACGCCTGACAACTAATAGAAACGTTTCTGTTCAAATATCATTCAAGCTGCTGGAAACCAAAATGACCTCGGAAGAGCTGCATGCTTTGCTCCAGAAAGTAGACCCAATAACAGCAAACCGAATACATCCAAATAATAGACGGAAAATTATAAGGTAAGTATTTTAGATTAAATATTAATATAAAAAAGAAGTAAGACAAAAATCACTCAAAATATTGACCTTAATAAGTCCGTACCGTATATACCCTGGCCTAAATAGTTAATAAATGTTAAGGCCCATTTCAGTAGCCCATAATGAGATTTTTAATAATTACGGATCGATAAACAGGATTTTATCGAGAGTCTATCGTCGATTTTTGATTTCTGTATTGCCAGTCTCGATCAAAATAGACATTTTGTCGTTTATCAATTCGCTGTCGTTTGCATTTTTGTGATCGATTGGCTGTGTGCGTACAACTAATATAAATTGTTCTTCGTAAACATATAAAAAAAAAAAAAATAGGCGGCGCAACAGGCGGTAGAACGAATGGAAGGGACTTACAATTTTATGCCGAATCCGAACGGCTGAATTGTCAGGACAGTCATACTCTCGGATGTTTGTCAGACGTTCGCGAGAGGTGGCGCAGTAGAAAAAACCTTAAGATGTAATTTGTGTTTTTCCGGGGATCGAACCTGGGATCCCTCGCACAGTAGTCCAGCACACTAACCAACCACTGCGCTACTGCGTAAACATATATGTAAGTTTAAAAATAAAGTAAAAGTATACATGTTTTTAATAACAATAAAGGTGTTTAAAGACAAAAGTTACTGATAAATTGAAAAAAATATTCGAATGGAAATCAAAGCAATCTACTGAGGTTTGTGTCTTTTTTTTATTTCTTTATCGGAGGTTGCTACTATCCGATAGAGCACTCTGACACAACTGCTGATGGTCGATTGTTATTGTATGATTACTTTACTAAGAGCTTAGATGTTCGGCACTCGCCAGTCACCACGTGCACGTCAGTCCCAAAGATCCGCCACCTGATGCGAGCAAAGGCAAGACAACTTCAGAGGAAGTGTTGCGCTGTATCGTCGTCCTCTCCACAAACAGGACAGATGGTAGTGTCGCTCAAGCCCAATACATTTAAGTGTTTGACAAAAGCTTGGTGGCCCGAAAGGACGCCCACAAGCAGTCTGCAGACGATTCTCCTGAGAGACAGAAAAGGAAATACGCGGGCCTTTTGCAGATGTCCGGACGCAGTCGTTTGGCCTGTCTACACCCAGCACAGTCACGCCACCGACACTCGTGTTCACGAGTATCAAGTATCAATGGATGACATAACCACAGATGTAGGCAGACCCAACGCAGGTTCAGGTCCTGAGAGATCTTCTTCTGGCAAGCTCATCAGCGATTTCATTTCCCTGGATACCAGAGTGACCTGGGACCCAAACAAGTTTCACTGTTTAGCCCTCCGACCAAGTTTACAGAAAGCTTGAGTTCGAGCACTAACTTGGACGAGGACGAAAAGCAGCACTTTTAGTGCAGCTTGGCTATCACTTCTTACGCATATGCTTCTGGTCCTCCACCTGTTTGTCACAATATAGCGCATAGCCTTTAGAATAGCGAACATCTTCGTTTGGAAGACAGACCTAAGGGGTAGTGTAGTCTAATGTTCTCGCTTTAAACGAATCCGTGAATACGGATTGTGCCTTACATTTTACTTTAGATGGCGCTCAGCTCAAACTCCGGGGACCACGGCCTCTCCAGCTATCTCGGTTTAGATTTAGTATTCAAATACAATGCCATTATTTGAGTGAGCTAGTTTTACCAGTTAAAATAAACTCTTTTTAGAAAGTTTGTTTTATAGAAGATGCAGATTTTTACGACGAAATGTTCAAACTTGTGAAATCAGTTTGACGAATTTGGGACCTATCTTTTCATTTTAAACACACCGGTAGGTAGCTGTACCTACGATATGTAATGAAACATTTTGCGTGTGTTTTTATTCGTCGTAGAGTGCAAACTCTGCCACCCACTGTAACAGGAATCGGTAAATGTTGAATAAATCTTTTGACTAGCTATTTCCCCAACTCTATTATTATCCTGCCTACGCAAATGAGGTTCCCATACAACCTTGATTTGGCTGAATATTATTAATTTAATTTAATGCTGACAGAGTGTATAATTGAAGATTTCTATTATCATAGGTCACAATTTTAAAGAACATTGTTTTTTTTTATTCTTCTCATTGAAGCACTCAGGCCCTATCATATAATATGACCAACGAAATGCGTAGTACATATTTTTTTATATTTATATTAAATAACCTTGTTGATAATGTTATAAGGAAGTGATACGAAATAGACCCAAAATTAACATGGTGAAATACAGCTTTTATTACCGACGCTTCTTAGCAGCTGACCAAGAATAGCATTATCAAGTTTATAATGTTGTACATATATGGGCTGATATTGACGTAAAATTCTGTAATCAATCAAGGAAATTTTGATATAACTATTCGACTGATTTCTATAGTATAAAGTAAGTTAAGCTGAATGAAACTCTATAGCTAAGAATTTTTGGTCGGCAATGGAAATGGTTTGTCAATCGACTTATGGTAATGTTGGTTTTATGTGATCGTCGATGGGATCAGAATGTCCGATTTGAAATATTGCTTAGCTTATCTATGACTTTTTACAACTGAAACGAAAGCAAGAAATCACCCACACTTCCAATTGAAAAAAAAATGATAAGACGTTCAAGATCCAGCGGTATCAATTTGAACCCATCTCAACTTGGATTTTAATTTGAAAAGAAAATGATGACATTCAACGTCGCACGGCTATCGGTAGTAGCTTAGCGCCACTGTAGTTTGTAGATTATAGACAGGAGTAGAAAGGCCCCCTATCTGCAATGCTCCAGAATTTAAAGAATGAGGTATTTAGGTCTTACGATATTGATGTATGTACCTACTAATCAGGGGTATTATTTTGCCACAGTAAGCTACTCCAATATTATTGGATGTAATGGGTGAGCGTGAGCACTATTTACGAAATGTACTCCCTACCTGACGTGGGTGCAGTGGTTAGTGTGCTGGACTACTGGTACGAGGGGCCCCAGGTCCGATCCCCGGAAAAACACAAATTTCATCTTAAGGTTTTTTCCACTGCGCCACCTCTCGCGAACGTCTGACAAACATCCGAGAGTATAACTGTCCTGAAAAAGCTTCGCGATTCAGACGTTCGGACTCGGTATAAAATTGTAGGTCCCTTCCATTCGTCCCAAAAATAAAACTCACACAAACGAATGGTTGTGAGAAGCTAAGCCTAGGGTGACTATGACTACACAATCGATCTTTTGCGCACCAAATTCCCAAATCGTGTTTATCAGCCGTCTTGGCGATGTCAATTGGCCGCCTCGGAGCTGCGATTTGACCCCTTTGGATTTTTTTTGTGGGGTCCGTGAAGTACCGATGTTATACCTGTTTTTTTTTTTTCATTCTGTTTTAGACTTTGCATGGTTCGCTTTAGTCATCTAAATGCCGAAAATGTACTTTGATTGAACGTTGATTTTGATTGCCTGCCAGAGTGCCAGAGAATGAAATTGAATGAATTTGTGACATAAGAAGGCGATTAGTATTGTAGAGACAAAATAGAAGAACGAGATTTTTTTTTTCAATTAATGAAAAAGCTGATTCTAACTATAATAATAATATCGGAGAGGGTTTAGTGCACTGCGACCTTGTTATATATTGTGCCCCCTGAGAGCGGTGTTTGAGGGTTTTTGCTCTGTCTTTAGCCTTTTCAAGAATATCAACTTTAGAGCACTTCATCCAGTCCAGTTTCTTTTCTGAATCTGAGAATGGGTAGCGGGTCCATGGTTTGTATATCCTTATCTGTTATCTGGTACTTGCCCAGATGTTTGATCCTCCTGTGGGTCAGTGCCCCACAGGATTCCGGAATGTGATCTGGGTTTCTGCGTTCTCATCGCAGAATCTGCAGAGACCTTCTTCTGATAAACCCATTTTCCTCAGATGTTCCCTCAGTCTAGGAGTCTATAGGAGACATGTGAGGATTCTTAGGTTGTTTTTGCTTAGACCAATACCAATACCAATGCAATGCCTTGAATCTTTTTAGGTAATAGCAAAGTTATAGCTGTATATCGTGACGTTCTGTCCGATTCGTCGATGTTGTGTGTCCCTTCTTGTTGACAGCATATATTTTGTTTTGCCCTCATTCACCACTAAACCCATTTTTGCCGCGTCTGTACTGGCTTGCGAGTTTCTCACAATTTTCTCAAAAATGATGTTGAAAAAGTCACATGACAGCGCATCACCTTATTGAGAGTGAGAATGTTTCTGACCTTTACGGAGCTGCGACCGTTTAGAGGGTCTCCTTTCTTATGGATCGGGCAAACAATGCTGAAGCTGCATTCATCAGGCATACTTTCCTCTGACCAAATCTTGGAGACGAGTTGGTGTATGCTCTCTACCAAATCATGTCCCGCTGCCACAGGGGGCAGTTAAGCCGTCCGGTCCAGCAGCCTTGTTGGACTTCAGTTTGGATATTGCCTATTTGCTATCCTCACTTCATTTTGGTCAGGTGGACGGAAGTCTTGGCTTTCATCGCCCAGGTTGAATGGTTCATTCTGCCTGACAGCGGAATTTGTGTCGTCTTCGCCGTTTAAGAGTCTGCAGAAATGGTTTTTCCATGTCCTCAGCACCGACTGTGACTTCACTAGTGTAGTGTTCGTCTCTACAGGTCTCTGCTCGGGTCAGCATATCAGGCTGATGTTGGTGAATTTAGCCTTGATACCTTTTTGGTTAAAAACTGTTTCAAAATACGTGGCTTTGAACGACATACCCTAAAACCATCTCACAATCTTAGGAAACATATAAAAAAAGTTTCATTCAAATCTGTCCAGTAGTTTTCGCGCTTTTTTTCCAATGCAAGATCAAGGCTACATAATATACGTTACGTATTCTATCGACAAACAATCACTCGTTCACCCCCTAAACGACACAGGTGACAGTAGCAACGTCAAACTACTTAAGGATTTAATCCACCACTGGTGTACCGGCGAAGAATTATTCAAGCTAACCGCTGTTATGCGTTTAAGACTCCTGACTCGAAAATGTTAGGACATGCTCTATATAATTCTCATTTTACAAGCGTTGAGTGCTGAAAAGAGCTAATACAGTGCGAGGAGGGCGAAAAAAAACTATCGGCTGTACCAAGATGTGAATGCAGTCCAAAAAGACAAAATAGGTCGACTGTTTGAATGTGATAATAAAGCACCTTCAGCGAAGAGGATTTTCAAATTTCCAGCCACGATCAGACCAAACCATCGCGGATGCCAGAGCTCTTGGACTAAATAACTGAATATAAATTCCGTATAGCTCTCGTCATTGCTTTCTCTAACTTGACCGTTTCTATATAGTAACAATAGGATACCAGAAACGATGTCGAGATCTCTGACTTCATAAGCTTTGCTGAATGGTATTTTTGAATCCTATTTCCATTATTATTCCGGATGGAACCACGAGAAATTCATTTTAGGCAACATTCATTACCTATTCTGACTATATCAATACAAAAATGTGTCGTACCTCGTACATGACATTTATCTTACATACGAAAGGCCTGATTGCTCATACTACTTGCATCGATAGAAAACGTAACAAAAGATCAACGATTTTCACGAAAAGCACACCAAAACACAAGTCGTAGACTCTGTTAAAAATTGTTTATTTCGTCAGTATATATGTGCACAATAAATAATAATTAAAGTTTTAAAACGATACAATCTTGCAGTGCCATGTGTCCAGTTGTGGGCTGTAATTTCCTGTATTAACTAAGCAAACAGTATAAAGTTTGACTTTTATAGACTGTTGATATGAAATGATTTCCAGAAAACTTTATTTTAACTTTCGGTAAAACGTGCATTTTTATATATATTTATTGCCTTCTATAAAATCTAATCACCCGATTTCTATCGGTTGGGTGCAGCTCACTTTTAAATAACCAAATACCTATCTATAATCTACAGTCCATATTTGATAACAGAGTCTAACAAAAATTAAATTTGTAGCTTGGAATTGAAAGCCCACCTCGGCCGAGTAAAAATTGATAAGTTGTATACATACAGTGTCCAGTCCAAGAAATTGGGTCAACCGCGTTTTCTAAGATAAGCCCCAAAAAAAGAGGCGTTCAATTCACGGAAATATTCAAACAATGTGGACTGACATTATTTCTTGGGGTTATGTTAAAGGTGGTCTTATATGCATCATCTGAACCCGCGGGTTATCCGTCATTCAAATGACTATACTGGAAATTTATTAAAGGCTAAATGAAATGATTTCAATTATGTACAAATGAGCTATTCATCGTTATCTTCAGCTATACACCAATTATAGAACTACAAATTTTAAATACATAATGTGTTGTGCATATTTATAGTTTTTCTTATACAAGGGGGGGCCTTAAAGAGTGTGAACTATACATTGGAAAAAACGTAGGACCGGTCTTAAAGAGTGAAAAAGTTGGGCATACCCATTTCATATTACACAGAAATTGCCAAAGATTACACGTATCAAAATCAAAGCTTATAAGGCCTGCCGCTGGCCTGAAATTTCTCCAAGCAAGCCATTTAGGACTGGGTTTATTATATACCTACATTAACTCCTTAAATCGCTTTAAAATAGAATCTGTGAAAAATAAGGAACAAATTCAGACTGTCATTATTCATAATCCTTTAGGTCGCCGGATTAGGAAACACTATCCACTGTCATTGAGGCCCATTGTGATTATACCCTTTTATAGTACATGATATGACATGCAACTAACAAAACCATTCGGATCTGTTGATGAATCTTCTTAAATCTGATAGAAGTATCGCTGGTAGATCTTCCAACCCGTCGAAGAACCGTGCTTCCATACAAGAGTAGCGGCGTTCTTGGAGAGCTGGGCAGAAGATGTTCCACAGATTATATTTCTTCTTGATCTTTGCAACTTCTGCAGAAGTCATTTGAAAAGATACCTATAGTTTTTTGGCCATGTTTCCAATGATGCATTGTCCGGTTATTACCCCGACGAGCACTCGGATTTGGTTTCTATCAATTTTTAGGATCTTCAGCCTTTTAGTGTCAATTGCCGGCCAGAAGCTACGAGTACATGGTTGGTATATGTTTGGAAAGATTTTAGAGCCCATGCTATTTTATCTTTACTAGTATCTACACTCCATGATGCTTACCAGTTCCTCGTCCCGAAGTAAATGGGGATTGGTAATAGGATTGAAAGGCTGATTTCCATTATGGGTACAACACGGAAAGTGGGTTACTAGAAGCAGTTCTAAGGTCTCCTGGTTGTTTCCTGTTTTTTATCATTCCTGTAGTGTAGAGGTAACCCGTTGTAGAAGGGTCTTTGGCTAGGATTTTTCGTAATCTAGCCGCAGGACAGGAATTTTTAAAAGAGTCTATTAATATTTTTGCGAGCATGTTAACTGCTTCGTTGACCAGAGTCGTGTTTGACAAGTTACCTGTTGGATCAGGCCTTAATCGATGTTCGACTAGTTCAAAGAATTGTTTCCAATCAGTCTTTATAGGGTTCTTAAAGGGTTGCTCCGTAGTTGTCAATAGTCAATAGTGAATGTTATCCTGAACTATTCTGAAAAGGAGCAATCCGGGGAGACCATCCAGTCATTGACTTTAAAGCTTCCGATTGGTAGTGCTAATGTTATATCTTTTACGTCCTCTCTATTTTTGGTGCGAAAAGTAGGGGACATACCTCTTTTACAAATATGTATGTAGGTTGGAAAGAATAATAAAATCTAAAACGGACTCACTTCTTTTATTTATGTCTGAACTACCCCATCGTGTATGATGTGCGTTAGCGTCCATACCTAAAACCAAGTTGACTTTGGTGGTGCTTGTGTGTTGTACCAGTTCCCTTAGTGATGGAGGTAGTGGGTCATCATCTTCATATGACAGGTATACCCGATAGAAAGTATGGCAGCATTATCCTCGTATGCCTGGGCGTATTCAGGGGGTTTCTAAAGGACAAATTGATAACTGTAATCAGAAGTTCTACTATACAAATTGAGCAGTTTAACCCCGAAGTCATTCCCCAATAAAATATATTTAACTCTCGGTTTCAAGACTTGCATACCAGAGTCTGAATCGTTGTGAAAATCAAAATGACCTTCACCCGATCTCATAATCACCCCTAATCCCGTTGACGTTTGTCGTAAACGACACGTATTTCACTTCGTTTTTAAGTCGGTGTTTTTAACTTTTTTGAAACAAATGAATTAAAGGTGACTATTTTAAATATTTATTTTTGAAATAGCAAAAATTAACACTTAAGTCTAAAATAAGTGAAGTGAAAATTTGCAAGTTTTTAATTTCTTGCATCAGATTGTATTCAAAACAAAGTATAGGTATGCATGAGTATCTGACATTATTTATTTTTTAAATTGCTATTTTGATAGTCGCTTTTACGAAATATAACCCTTTACTTTAGAAATGTATTCAGAAACGCACTCTTATAAATCAAAATTGAAGCTGATGCAAGAATTCTTATAAGAATTCTTATATAAAATTGTCACCAACTGAAAATAAGAAAGTCAAATAAAAATAGGTCTCGTTCAAAGAATTTTATCTAAAATTAGTCGATAAGAAGAACCCCGTGTTACAGTCTCTCTGTATTATATAGTGTTTGTAGTAGGTGCGAGATAAAAAGCACGACACGATACGACATGATACGACATGAAAACACGACACAGTGTTGTGTTGTAGGACAATGAACTTCGTTAGAAACAAACCAACAAATTTAAAGCTAAATGCGTCTCTTATAAGACGTTCGAAAATAGATAGTCACTCCGTCGCATCTGTGATATACTCAAGTGATATAGAAATGTTGTTGTTTTTTTAATGCTTTTCGTAGTAAAAAGTTCAAGCAACTTGTCACTTTAATATTTCTGCTGAAAGTTTTCCCTGAAATTAAAATTATATAGTTTTGGCAACTCCAAAGACGCCTTGACTATACGAGTATCTATACAGATTTATTTAGATATTTGGCAAAACATTTCGTTTGTCACTTTAGTTGTCAATTTGATTGATTATTATGTACATCTTTTTGGATTTTTTTTTTTCGGATTTCTAAGTTTCTAAATTGCCCTAAAAGCAATACTAAATTTAAACACAAATATTATCTAAACCAATTTTTTAAAAGATAAAAATGTTTTTGCGTTTAAAACTTAAGCTGTAACTGTGACAACAAAGAAAAACCGGTGAAGTCTATTAAAATAAATTTTCAAGAAAGCACTTATAAGATTCGACGAAAAATTTGAAATTACAATCAGACCCAATCGTCAATGGAAGGAAGCCCTGACTGGAAGACTCAGCACAGGTTCTGGTCCCTAGAAATTATCCTCTGAGCCTTGCTTAGCAATTTCATCGGATATCTCATTTCCAGCAATATCAGTGTGACCTGGGACCTAGACAAGAGTCAAAGAGTTCAGCCTTGCGACCGAGTTTAAAGAGTTCTTGCATGCATTCCCGAACTATTTTTGGAATGTTAAAGCCGCTGCGGAACGAAAAATCTCATTCAAAAATGGCACGAGAAAATTATGAACTAAAAATTTCGCCTACTTTCCGTTTTGAAGTACCTACACTGCTGCTGCGAAATGAAACCGAAAAGTGGGTATTGTAGTAGATTGGGCTAGATTTTACTTTACTGTCCATTCGAAAAAATAGCAGCATGCCCCGATAGCGGTACGTATCTTAAAGTTTCTGCGATTTTTGTAAAAAAAATTAGATAAATCAGTAAAAAAAATTTTTAAATACAAAATATTAGCCCGTGCCCTTGAAATGTCAGTATCTACAAAACAGCTAAAATTCAGAGGTTAAAATGCGGCTTTTTTAATAATTGCCTCATATCTTCGGTCTTTACATAGTTTAAAAAAAAATAATATTTTTTAAGTCCTCCACGAGATTTTCTAGAAGGTGTAAAGCCTAGGTAAGCAAAATAAACACTTTAGCTGTTATGGCCTAACACGACTTTAATAGCCTATTCACACCGCTCTGAAAACTGAGTTTTCGACGAAAACTCGTCAATGCATTCACACCAATCACCAACTAGTTTTCGTTCGACGTTTCAATTAGCTGTACAACTAGCTATGAAATGTTTGTGGCGACTAGATTTTTATTTTAGTATAAACTCCGCTCGTATTGACATAATATACAAATAAAATTAATTAAGCTACTTGATACTCGTTAACTTATGGTTAAATGCATAAAATAATTAACGTAAGCAACACTCAAAATAAAATCATCTGAAAATACCATTTATAGTTGTGGCAGGTAGTGCTGCCGTTCTAAAATTCTAGAAAAACTGAATAATTTGCTGTTTATTGTGCAGAGATAATAAGAGATTCCACATTTGTAAACAAAAAACTAGGAGAAACGGCAGAACTGAGTATGAGAGCTATCCTGTCAGCAGTTTTGTTGAACTCGCTGAATGTTGCAAAAGGTGTGTCTGCTTCAAACATCCAACGACTGACTGGAAGTCGTTTTCGTTGCGTTTTCATGGAAAACGACTTCAAACAACTCGTTGTGAAAACTGCAATATGTATGGGAAAACTTCTATTTTAGAGCGGTTAGAGCCGTTTTTTCTAAAATTATGCTGACAAATGTTACAACTTTGGATTCCAAAAGTACTGTTATTAAACTGTTTTGCTAAAAACTGAGTACGACGTATTCTTCAGGTTATGAGCATTACGTAGCAGTTACATTTTCATCCAAATCGAAAAGGGAGTTTTCGAGATATGAGCAGTTTTTGAAGTACCATTTTTAGCGATTGGGGTGGAAATCGAAGGGCGCATTCATGGTTCAAAAAAACACTTTTGCAGCTGTTTAGCTCAAAACTGAGCAAATGGTATTACTATGGATTTGCATTACCTGCCAGTTACGTTTTTATCTTAATCGGAAATGGCGTTTTTGAGATATGTATGAGCAGCTTTTAAATATTATTACGGATTTGGGTGGATATCAAAGGACGCAGTTTTTTTAAGAGAAAAACTTGCTATCGAGTTAAGAATGACGATAGTATCTTAAAAACAAGTTTTTGTTAAAATCGTTTGTGCCGATTTCGAGAAAAAGCCATGTTAAGCATGCCTACATTAACTCAACTATCAATTTTAATTCAAGTCGTTAGAGCAATTTTCGAAAAAAATCTAAATTGTTTAATATTTCGTAAAATGTTCATATGGGAAGTACCGTTAATATTAGGGCTAGCATAAAAAAAAATGCCTCCTAGCGGGAAGCCCACAAACTCTAAATACTAAGTTTGAAACAAATGCGTCCAATCGTTTAGATTTCCCAGCTATGGGACATGCAGACAAACGGACGGACAGAATTGCGAGACCCACTTTTTTGAGTTCCCCTATCATCTTAATATCGGAATTGATTTGCTGTAAAATATTCACACAAATTTGGGCGATGTGACATTTATTTTTGGCATTATTTTGGCAATAATGACAATAGTGATCCGAAGCATTTCCATACGTATTAAACTGCAAATGCTTTTTGGCCTATACATATTTCCATCTTGTGATTTATTTCCAAATCGATTTGGGCGTTATTGCCTAACGTCCTGTTATACATATTATGTATTATGAAAAGCTCCATAATATTGGCGCAAACATAAAAATTAAAAACAAAAAAAAAAACAAAGACCCAACCAAACCCATCAACCGTCTAGCTAACTGTCACAGAAAATTAACGGATATAGACGTGCGCTCAAAGCTAACGAATAAGGCGGAAATTTAAAATTTAGCACGATTCCTCCATTTCCGTCGCAAATGCAACTTTATAATTGTACCTCTATGTACCTACCTATGCCGCTGGCCATATCAACAATTGATTATGCAAGCAATAACAAATGATGTAACTGACAGTCCAGACTTCAGACTCTTCAATCCGAAGCGCAGTTCTCTCAATGTCGCAATTGAAAGTTTTACTCGTGCGATCTTTCGCCCTTCTTTGTACTCATACTAATCCATTCAAAACAAACCCTTAACGCTGCTGGCTAGACTTCACTCAGCCCCATGATTTTACCACATTGTAAAAAGCTTGACGCCACTGCTTTGACCTTATCAGCTCCTTACACGATGCGGCAAAAAATAAAAACTAACAGAATTTTGCTTAACATCAGCATTTTTTCGCTTATCAGGAATCTGTACGCCTCTTGTTTTATGTCGTCATTAGCAATAAATAATAATAATTAGTACCGGAGCCTGATAACATATACCCAGTCATATAAGTGAGTAATTTAATTGACTCCACTATCAGTGATTGCCATTTTGTATCTTTTGGTGCAAAGTGAATAGTCGCTAGTGGTTCTGTGTTGTCGACACCACGCCTATCTAAATTGCGCCTCAACAGCTTGACCTACTTCTGATAAGGCTTGTGTTTATAATTGAAAAGAAATTTCATCTAACTCGAGAACGAGAGTAAATACAGACACACGTTTCATATAGTAGCACATGGACACACGGATTTCTTACGATTTCCGCGAGCGCGCTTTTAATTGCACTTAGTCAGCGTCAGCGCGTCGAATCGTTCTAATACTCGTATAACGTGGAACATGGAACTTGACGAGTTATCGCATTTTTCAAATTAATAAAATTCATATGTGCGCCACGAGCGTTCGTATTTGATAATCGTGAGAATTTGTTGCACGACTGCTGATAAGAGCTGTAGGCAAGGTGGTGGTGAACGTCAAAGTGTTTCCTCTGATCATTGTTGCTGGGTGGGAATGGGAAAATATTCAATCGGCTGCCACTTTGACGATTGCGGTGTATAGTTGGTCCCAACCAGCCAGGGTCATAACGAAATGAAAACATAAAGAGCGAAACCGCATAACCGCTGTTCGGTAAAGCAGGATGAGAATAATAAAAACAGAAGAAAAAAAAAACAACACAAAATTCATCTGTAAAAAAATGTGTCCGAGTAGCAACAGAGATTTCTAACAGACTGTGCATTTTGAATATTATTGACCGTTGGTCTTGAAAGTGAAACTTGGTATCGCCAGCTGCGGAAGATGCTGATTAGCGTATACAAAAGCTATAACCGCACGCAAATTTTGCATGGCAGATCGGAAATGGAAAGTAATCGAAAGAGGAAAACCACAATTGCGTGGTAACTCCATTCTGCGCGTGTGTGCAGAATGGGCTCTGTTCTTGACGAATCATTTGGGAAATATACGAAGATAAAAATTCAACTCGAAACTGTGAGGGCAGAAGTCAAGTGATTATACAAACACAATCAGCGAACTGCACAGTAGTCGGTGGGAAAACCGAAAGAAGCTATTTTAGTGCAGCGATGATGAGTTACAAGCTGATTACAAATTTCTAAATGACTTGTCATTCCCTGTTTGAGCCGTTTTACGCCGATCTAAGAAAAAGTGATGCATGATATTACCACTTGTAGGGGGGACATAGAACAGAACGCTTGGCTATTATTAGGGCTTTTCAAAGCGGCGCGAGATGAGTTGTTAAGGATCATGCACCAACTAATCTGTAAAATTTGGTCAGACGAAAGCATGCCCGATGAATTGAACCTCAGCATCGTGTGTCCCATCCACAAGAAAGGAGATGCTCTGAACTGCGCCAACTACAGAAGAATAAGTCTCCTGAATGCCGTATATAAGATCTTGTCGGCTGTATTGTGTGAACGTCTACCATCGACCAAATTTTCACACTCGGACAGATCTTGGAAAAAAAACCCAGGAATTTCAGATCGATACACACCATCTATTTATCGACTTTAAAATCACCTATGATAGCCTATATAGGGACGAATACAAAGCCATGTCAAGTTTTGGCATCCCAGCCAAACTCGTCCGTCTGTGCAGGATGACGATGGAGAAATCCCGCTGCTCCGTCAAAGTCGGCAAGAACACCACCGAGCCATTTGAAATCACACCAAAAACATAAATGTAAAAAAAGAGCCAAGTTCTCTTATATAGAACAACAAAAACTAGGTTCGTAAGTCGTAACTAGTCAGCCATACGCCAAGTTCTTAGTTTAAGAAGGTTAAATGTTAAAAAAAATTGGTAGGTTTACTTGGCAAGTTTTCCGTTTATAACTTCATTATATTATACAATATATAAGAATTTTAAAACTTAACCAGTGAACCTACCTATTTTTTTTAAACATTTAACCTTCGTAAACTAAGAACTTGGCGTACATTTAGATCTCATCACTTTTCGTGGCTGATTAGTTACGAACCTAGTTTTTGTTGTTCTATATAAGAGAACTTGGCTCTTTTTTTGACATTTATGTTTTTGGTGTGATATATCTTGTCAAAATTTAGTTTGAGAAAATGTGCTGAATCATTAATGGGCTTGATTCTGCTCTTTCCGTCCGTCCGAGTATTTATAAGCACTTTGGAAATTATACTGTTGCTAAAAGTAGGTATTTCAGTTAGCGTTTGTTTTTGAGAAAAAAAAAAATTATTGGTCATTCAAACTACAAAAAACATTAGAAACTAAACGTTCATCGTAAAATAAATTATAACTCTCTCTGAAGAGAATTAAAGGAAGAAATAACAAAAATTCTCCATGATTTTAGCCTTATCCATTCGCTTAATCGATATCTAAAAGGTAGAGGCTTTAAAGACTTTAATTTATTTTTTTTTGGTTTATTGAATATTTTTCTTTGTCTCATATAGTCATTCTTCTTTGACTCAAAATACATTGACGTTGTACATTCTGGAAGTGTGCGGTCTGAGGGTCTAATACGACCCAATGCATGTAATAAAAAAACAAAAAAAAAAATCAAAGACAACAAAATAAAAAAATAAGAATAAAAGAACCAAAACTAAAACAGGGACCTACAATAAAACTTCAAGCAGGAAGAAGGGAAAAAGAAAACAAAAATTTACGGCACAGTCCCATAATTTGTGCATTTCAAGATAAATTAAAATAGTGTTAGAGTTTAAGATTTTCTTTTAAATTACCTATTGTTATTGTTATTTTCATTTTCATTTCATTTAAAATTGTGTTGTTGTTAAGTTTAATTTTGTATTGTGCATTTATTATTTATTTATTTTAAACGCCTACAAATACTTTTAAACTTCAAGAATTCGTGCCTACGGACTTCAAAAAAATTCAAATCACAAATTATCCTAACACAAATTTAAGTTAAGCACTAACATATTTAAATTTTCAATTTATATTTTTAGTTTTTATTTTTGTTCTATAAATCAATACCAAGTTTTATCACATTTTTTTTATTTTTTGTTTTTTTTTTGTTTAATGTTTTAAAATTAAGCCATGTTTATTTTTATAATTAAAGTTTGAAATTTAAGTGACTAAGAATGTTGGCTTAAATCATTTTTAACACCCCATAGATGGCGTAGGTCGCGAAGGATATGCGCACGTTTTAATTTAGGGTAGATACGTTAAACTATCGGCCATAGTATCTACATGGATGGGGTGGTTAGCCAAGGAGTCCTAACGCTAAGATTTTGGACTCCACATCCTGATGATTTCCCCTCGTTTTTGACCTGAATTATAGTTAAATTTGAAGTTGAAATTTGTTGTTCTGTTTTTTTGTTCTTGACCCAGCCCTTAGCCCTTTATTAGCAAGATTTGCGAACCTTCTCTCCAAAGCATAGTTACAAACAATAGACATAATAGAACTCGAATCAACATTAGATTACATACCTACTTCTGATTACATTTATACAACACGTCATACATATAACAATGATAAATGATTAATTGAGACCTCTTGAATTCTCTCGAATCTGATCGATTCGCACTCGCAGCACCTTAAAATGTTGCTTCTTTTCTCCACAGATCAGAGGTCATGACCTACATGCTAACCTTTCGCTGTCGAAAAATCAATATTTCGCATCTTTCACTATCATATACTATACATATATAAGAACACATAAAGTAAATATGTATACGTTTTGGTTTGTCCATCCAAGTTTTTGTAGGTCAACCATGAATTTCCTTTCCATCTCGTGATAAGCTATTCTATAAGCACAACGACATCCTGTTCATAGAAAAGTTGATCAAAAGGATTTTCAAAGGGCCTTCTCAGAGTTGCTATATATTTGGAGGTTTTTTTTTGTTCCCATAAGGTTGTCATAGTAGTAGTCATAGTAAAATATGAGCCTTTAGTGGTATCATAAACAAAATCGTCTTGTCCCCTATATAGATGGGTTTATTTTGCGCTCAATTTTTGTTACAAAATGCTTAGAATTCATGAAAATCCATAAAACCTATAGCAGCAGTAAATATATTGTTTGAACTTGACATTTGAAGCGTGCGTAGTCATAAAAGTACACATTTTTTATAAGAACGTTATGTAGTAAATAAAAGCGAACGCTGGTATAGAGAAAGGCTCTTCTTATGCTTCTAGGAACACTTACCGATATACAAAGAGCTTTATTGTCTAGAAACGATAAGAATGTAGGCGCCGCGACTTCAGATATGTACTATGAATAGTTCCTTGAATTTTGTGTCGATAATAGAATAGGCGCAGATATCTATCGTGCGGAATGTTTTTTTTTTTACTTTTTAACTGATTACCTATAGGTACGAACTATCAGTTCAAGCGGGGAAAAGCCCCATCTTTTTATTTTTTATCTGATTTAATTGTAACACATTTATTATACGTCCATTTATAATTGAGTGGTGCACATAATCGATTGAATTAATAGCTTTAATTAAATTGATACTTTCTCAGTATTTATTTTTACTTTCACTTGTGAATGAATATGTGCGAGACATAGACAGTAGACACTCTCTTGGGGATATGTGTGTAAAGTATAGTTGATCATATTTAAAAGAGACCAAACCTAAATAGTCTTCAGAATAGTGTCATCATCAATTAAAATTGAGGTGAATTTTTGCATTAGGCAAATGCGACTTTATTTAAACACATCAGTTTGACAGCCTTCAGATTGCCCTCGAATAGGTAATGTTGCGTGCCATTAGAGCCTGATGTGTTTCGCAAGTCATACATGTGTGTTTGTATTTTATTTTTATTAGAAGACTCAAAGACCGTCTATTTTTTTCTGCAAGACATGTTTCGAGTTTTATGGGTTTTTTATCTATCGTTGGGGAACTACTATAAAATAACTATAAAAGTTTACCTACTCAGGACAGTGTAGTTTCCGCAAACCACCCATCCTCGTTTTGAAGGCACATTGCGTGTGATTTTTAAACACAATATAGATATGCATATGAGAATGCAAATGGTATTAGGTATGTGTTGTGTATGTATATATGTAATCGTGTTGCCTGCTTAGTATAATTAAAGTAGTTTTTCGGTCCAAGCCTTTTTATTCGTGTAATGTAACAGCAAATGTTTTCGTTTTAACAATTATACTCAAGCGTTTAAATAAGTTCTTGAAAAGGATATACACTATTCAGTGATATAACAATATTCAATAAATTCCATTAGCAGATCTATCACGTTCAACACATTATCTGAGGCAAGTTCGGAAAACCCTATATACCTCATGCGAAGCTAAACTATTTAATTTAAGCATAAGTTGTTTGAACTCTTCAGATTGGCCTTGACTCCGCCAAACACTCATTACTAATTTGCACACCTTTTTGTTTTACTTTCGGCTTCAAGCAAAGTAGGTAAGTATGTGTGTTGGTTTTTTTTTTGTTCTAATGATTCATTGCGTAGAATTTATCGAACGCAAATCAAATTAAAAATGCTTTGAAGAATTAAATTTATGTATACGCTGTTACCAACAAAAGAATCTGTAAGCATACAAAAGTGTTTCTAAAGCAAATAAATAATATTTCTTGTATTTTTTTTCGTTTGGCCGAAATAATGAAATTATGGAAACAAACAAACCAGAAAGAGAGAAAGTCATTAGGGCTCGATATGGGAAAGAGCTTCAAATTGTTTATGTAAATCTAACAATAAATGTTAATTAATTCGAAGGCCATTCTTTAATGCCTGGTTACATTTGATGTAAATTTGTCATGACGCCTGGAATTATGCTAATAGATAAGGGAAATATGTAAACATCAAGGTGATGATATTAATCAGTAAAAAACGATTCCTGTTTTGATCATATACATTTTATAGTTTTAACATTTTGTTTGTATATTGTTAAGGAAAAATGCCAAGTAAAACAGCTGAAGAATGTTGATATAGGACATATGTACATACATACATTGTCGATTGCATCGATTGATTTTAGCTATTGGCATTGTGTAACTCAATCGATGGGGGAATAGATTATTGTGAATAAAAATGTGAATATTGTGAACACATCATACTTTGGCGGCTGTTGACAGCTGGCTATCGTTTTCGCAATTTATTTGTAATGAAAATAATTTAAAAAATTAGTTCGATTGAATTGTGGTTTAGCGATTCGGAAGCGGAAACGGTAACCATGAGAAATACTTTTACACAAATCAGACCTTGTCAAAATTGTAGCCTGTCATTCCCTCTTACCAATAGACCAATCCTCTTTCAGATAAAAAATTATTTGGAGTGTATGAGGCCTAGGGATGCCAGATTTTAAAAATCCCTCTGCGGGACAATTCAAATTGGAAACAAAAACTTCCCTTCTGAAAACTTTGAAAAGTGCTCGAGAAGAAAAACAAACACTGTTTTATCTTTTAACGTCGGTCTTTATTTTGACATTAGGCTTTAGGTATGGTATTGAATACTAAGGTACAAAGAAATAAATAAGATTAATAAGAAGTAATTCAGGAACAAAACAACTTAAAAACCAATCACAACAGCAATTAATACATAGCTAACTTAAAACTTAAAAACAACGTAAACACAGTTCATTAAACAAAAAAAAAATACATAATTTTAGGTAGGTAAATAGTATACTTACATATTTTATTATAGGTATTTGTTTGAAGATGTGAGTTTTGCCACAATTTCTTTTAAACCGAAATCAGTCTTACAGAACTCTTTAAATTCCCTACAAGTCATACTGTAGTTCTGTTTTATTAACAGTTCTGCTTCTAATACAGACATAGAAACTTTGTTTCTTTCTTCACGCCAGGAATTCTTCATAAAACTGAAAATTTTTTTAGAGCTAACATTTGAAACAGGCAAAGAAAAAACAAAATTGCATATGTTTTCGAAGTTAGGGACTGTATTTTTCTTAAAAAAATTTACCCAAATATTTACAGATTTTTCATTTCGAATATTACTATAGGTATTCATTTTCATAAAAAGATTTAAGATTAATAAACTCCTGGAACAATACATCAATATTTATAAATATATACATATAAATAAATTACGGGACATTTCGCGGGACAATTGCCCGACGGGACTTTTGGGGCCAAACATACGTTTTGCGGGACAGTCCCGCGCCTGGCGGGACGTCTGGCATCCCCAATGAGGCCTCGAAAGCTGGTGTTTCAAATATAGCTAAATCTTATGGAAAGTTGAATTCTTTCAGTTTTTACACTACACTCAATTTTCTAACTATGAATGCTGTAACGGATATGACCGGGTATTCAGTTAGTTGACTTATAATTGAACTCACATAAAGAAACATACATTGGCATCACTATTATAGTACACGTAAATTCTGAGTCGATCACAATGGACGCCATCTACTATAAAACTGCGAAACTAAAATTTTAAAGGTGGCTGTCTGTTTTAATGGGAAATTGCCGAAAAAGTTTGTTTTTAGCTATTGTCCTAGTCCTAGCAAAAGGAACGTGAAAGGCGGAATCAGCTGTGATTAGTTCGTTGGCGATGTCGGATGTCGCCGCAACGCAGATGAGAGTGACATTGAACCATTCGTTTACTATTTATTTTTTGCACAGCTCTTGCACAAATTTGAAGCAAGGTGGATACGGATTTACTGATTCTAAAACTATTGTTAGTTGTTTTTGGCTAATATATAGTACATATACATATTTGGTACATTTTATGGTTTTTTTTTTAAACTTTGCAACTTTTTTTAAATATTAATAAAAGAAATTAAGTTATAATTAAAAAATTATAAATAATGATGCATGGCATTATAAAGGGTGTTTTTTTAGAGCTACAGAACTTTGAAATGGAATAAAACAAAGATGATTTTTTTTAAATTGACATGAGATAATCTTCTGGCATTATAATTCAAATATGATTTCTGGCATATGACCGCTACGGCTGGCTCGGACGTATTCTAATTTGTAGGTCCAATTTTCGATGACTTTTTCCAACATTTGTGGCCGTATATCGGCAATAACGCGGCGAATGTTGTCCTCCAAGTGGTCAATCATATCCCCACAGAAAATAGTCAAGCGGCGTTAAATCGCACGATCTTGGAGGCCAATTCATGGGTCCACAACGTGAAACTATGCGGTTACCAAACGTTTCCTTAAATAAATCAATTGTGGCACGAGCTGTGTGACAAGTTGCGCCGTTTTGTTGAAACCACAGCTCCTGCACACTATGGGTCTTCAATTGATGATCGAAAAAGTCATCATGGCTCTAGCGGTCACCATTAACTGTAACGGTCTGGCCAGCATCGTTTTTAAAGAAATACGGACCAATAATTCCACCATAAAGCACACCAAACAGTCAGTTTTTGTGGATGTAACAGTGTCTCAACATTCAACATATGTACACTTGGGGATTATCATTACTCCAAATACGGCAGTTCTGTTTATTGACGTATCCATTCAACCAAAAGTGAGCTTCATCGCTAAACAAAATGTTGACCGTAAAATACACGTAGTGCGCGATACGTATTTCGAACAGAACCATGATTTTCAAAATAAATTTGCACAATTTGGAAGCGTTGTTCAGGCGTCAGTCTATTTATGTTGAAATGCCAAACCAAACTAAAAATAAATCACTTGACAGCTGACAAAATGGCCGCCAGTTAAAATAGTTTTGCCAACTTAAAGTTCTTTACCTCTAAAAAAAAACACCCTTTATTATCTCTGGGTTGTTTTGACAAAGTGTACCCCGCCACCGGCCGGTCCAATTTTGTCCAATTCTTTTGAGCATTCACCATACTTATGCCCTAATTTTATTGTCTTCCAAAGTTTGAATAATTTGGGGTTTGTCAACATACACAGACTTTACATAGGTCCCACATGAAGTAATCGAGTGAAATAAAATCGCGCGATTTCGCTAACCCATCACGGACTTACCGATAATATTACGACGATACAATGTTCTCCAAATCGAATCCTATGTAAGTTTTTATGTTTGCATGTCATTCTACTGGAACGACATAACCTCTGGAGTAAGCGTCCATATTTTCAACTAGCTTTTGCCCGCGGCTTCGCTCGTGCAGTCCTCAGGATTTGGACACAGAGATTCCTTCACAGTCTAACTGACTGTTGGTTTTTTTTTATATTTATATATCGTGCAGGAAACCTACCTAAGACAGTACTTAAAAGCAATTAGTATCTCTGAAAAATATGTCTAATGCCCTATTGGAGAAAACAGTTCAAAAATTGTACGATCAATATTTGTTGGTGAAGCGCTGGCATCTCAACACAGATCATACTACAGCAGACGGGATCTGCGGGACACTACATATTCCTTAGTTAGCAAATCCTTAATTATATTCCACACTGCCCAGATCTTCCTATACTGTGCAACATATGCAACTGGAAAGATCATGAGGATGTGTACCGCTTTCTAGCAGTGTAACCCCATTCTTACAGAATTCCGCTTGAATATCTTTGGAGTACGTACGCTGGAGTTAGATGCAGCGATCATAATATTCAACAGCGATGAAGTTTGGACGCATTAAAAAGTTTCAAATCGATACGACGAACGGTTCGTGAGTAAAAGAAAAGCCCACCCCCCCCCTAAAACTCAATAACTCGGGCCCCAAGAAAAATTACCAAAATCGAAAAAAATTTATCTTCATTTCTTTTAATAGAGTAGGTACACAAACCGAGTTTGAAGTCGATCGGATGAAAAATAAAAATGTTCCCATACAAACTTTAACCCCCCCTTTAAGAACTGAATTTCCAAAATCGGAGAAAATGGTTTTCTTTATTTCTCATAGAGAGTACACAAACCGAGTTTGAAGTCTATCGGATGAAAAATTTTAATTTTCCCATACAAACTTTGACCCCCCTTTTTACCCCTTTAGGGGTTGAATTTCCAAAATCGGAGAAATTATTTTTCTTTATTTCTCATAGACAGTACACAAACCGATTCTTAAGTCAGTCGGATGAAAAATAAAAATTGTACAAACTTTGACCCCCCTTTTACCCCTTTAAGGGTGGAATTTCCCAAAACGGAGAAATTAGTTTTCTTTATTTTTCATAGAGAGTACACAAACCGAGTTTGAAGTCTATCGGATGAAAAATTTAAATTTTCCCATACAAACTTTGACCCCCCTTTTTACCCCTTTAGGGGTTGAATTTCGAAAAATCCTTCCTTAGTGGTTGTATACATCATAAAGGAAACCTCTGTGCAAAATTTCAGCTTTCTAGAGCAAAGGGTTTAGGCTGGGCTTTGATGATCTGTCAGTCGGAATCTTCATTTTTATATAGGGTAGTGGCACCAGTTCTCGAACAGTTTACCGAGTTTTAATAGTAAAGGAGGTGTAAAAAATACTTACTCTGCGCCTAGACATATACAGTAAATTTATTCAGATAGCTAAACTCAAATAGTTTCACGCATCATAGCATTGTTTTCCATTATTGTTATCGATTTCTCACAAATAAAGTACATTTGAAATACAACTACTTTTGCCTATTCTCGAACACTTGTTTCCCAAAGCCGAACAAAGAGTTTCCATATTTCGAACACCAGCATTATATGAGCTCTTCTTGAATATAAAGTACCTAATTTAAAACCAAATCAGTGTAATATTTAATTTTTTTCACTTTTTAATTCAATATTAGTAAAATAAATGTACATACATATGTATTTATATGTTAATTTTAATTAAGGACACAATTATGGCAGGTATTTCATATTTAATTTGCCATGTATGTAATAAATAGTTTTATATAGGAAAAAAATAAATATAAAGTTCTAAATTAATTATAAGCACAAGTCGTATAAATGCAGTCTTCATAGTGTGTATCTTTAAAAGTTAAATTAAAATAAAATTAATTTTAAGTAACACAGAAAATTAGGCCAGGTACTTCATATTTCATATGCCTCATTAGGTAATAAATACTTAAAAAATATCTTTACATAATTTTGAAACAAAATTATGCGCAAGAGTCGCAAATAAATTCTTCTTTTTCTGCTTCTTCAAATGTTTTGGTACAAAGCTTAGTACAAGACAGATGGTACCACTTGCTACAGAGATCACATCCAATGTTTTTTAGTCCATCATCCTCGGTGTCCGTGTTCAACTCATCTTCACACTGTCCACAAGTTTCCTTTTTACGGCATTTGTTAGCTTTCAATTTTGACAAGTTTATGTTTGACTTGTTTTTTTTAGATTTGGTTATCGTTTTGAGTCTTTGCAAGTTGTTTTTACGTTGGTCTTCTCGTAACTTTTTTCTGTTGTCAATCACTGTTCTTTTTTGTTCTTTTATCTGCTTCTGGTTTCTGTAGAACTCTTTCCATTTCGCTGATGAGATTGACATTGGAGCTCTATTTTTAGGAGGTAAATCTACCCCTTTCTTGTTCTTTATGGAATCCGGATATTTTAAATGATTATCAAAGCTGGTAGTTGAAGTGCTAGGTGAATCTATTAACATTGATTGCGATATGGATGGTTTGGATGTCGTGGGAGTTGTTATTATGGGTGTAATGTTTTCAGAATTGAAAGTTACTAGTCTTGAAGTACTTGGAAAAGCATGACCTGAAATGAATAAAAAATTAGTGTTCTACCTACTTGAAGAGTTAAGTCTATTATTACTGTTTTGCATGTCATCATCATATAAAATCTTGTCCAACGCATCTTCTAATATTTCGACTTCAGTGGTATTTTCGTTTGGTGGTTGCTCTATCGTTTGTGTAGTCACCGTGATATTATCAAAAACGTCGTCATGTGGCTCGGTTCGAACATCGTTCCCAAGTGCTTCGTCTGCTTCAGCTATTAGAATAGTCGCTTCTTCTATAATTTGGTCAATTTGCATAGATGTTACATGCCTATCTTCAAAATCGAATGATTGAGGGGCTTCAGCTTCAGCTTCATTATAGGACTCAACTTTTTTGAGAGAATCGCTCACTGTTTTTATCAAATTTTCAAAATCAATGCCAATATTTATAAGATCCGTTTCCATGGACAACAACACTTTTTTCGTGATGCTTAATTCACTTTCAGTTATTTTTGTCTGGTTTTTGTCAGTGTCATTCACTTTTTCCAAATTATTTTGAATACATTTTGAAAAATCAATGGAATTTGGATCAAACGGAAATATTCCACATTTTCTAAATGCATTCTTAATAATAGTTGATCTATCAGACTTGTCCAGTACAAGCTTCAAAAACTGACAGAAGTTTGATTTGGTAACGGATTTGCCAAAATTTTCCGGTAAACTGCTCCACTTTCTTACCGTTTGGCGAAAATCACTTTTGAGCCCCTTGAAAGCCCCAACGTCGGCGGGCTGCATAATATGGGTTGTGTTTGGTGGCAGTGAGTACAAAATAATTTTGTTATTGGAGCAAAAATCACTTATATGCATAGAGATATGCGATTTATGCCCATCAACCAAGAGAAGAATTGGTCTTTTCACATGGTGCTCATCCAGCCAACTAGAGAAATCGTTAGCAATATACTCGTAAAACGTCTCAGTTCTCATCCAACCAGTTTCAGAGCGACCTACAACCCAATCTTCCGGCATGCTATTGACAACCTTGGACGGCACTTTTTGATACGGAAAAACGACAAGTGGAGGCAATGATTCACCGCTTGCACTAAACACAAGAAGCACAGTCAAGTTATCCTTTTCATTTGAAAATTTGACTTGATAGATGTTGCGATAACCTTTTGGGCCAATAACATTGCCGGTCTTAGGTGCGAGGCTAAAAGAGGTTTCGTCGCCATTAAAAATACGCGTTGGGTCATCCAAGATGTCCGTAGCGTTTTCTTCTTCCAAATGTTTCTCTAGATCGGTGAACCATTTGCGAATTGTTTCTTCTCTTATAACTGCTCTGGCCTTTCCGATGGTCTCGGGAACCCGTAAAGAAAGTTCGGTATGATGGCGTTTCAGAAAACTATAATACCATTTTTTCCCTGGCCTACCGTTTTTAAATGGCGTTGATCTCTCTTCTTCTTGTACAATTTTTTGCACTACATCCAGCAGCTCGTTTGGTTTCTGGGGAAACCCACATTTGGCAATATTGATAAGCCAGTCAACTATTCTCCTTTCTTCGAAATCGGTCAAAACACTTGATGGTCCTGGCCTTTGAAGCTTATCAGGTGCTTTACCCTTAATTCGGTCATGGAGAGTTGTTACGGGAACTCCGAACTCTCTACTAGCAGCTCGTATGCTCATAGAATTCTTTCTTATTTCCCTTAAAGCAGCTTCTAACAAGGACTCATCGTATTTTTTTTGTCGACTCATTTTAGTAACCTATGATATGATAATCACATAATATTAATTAATTGTTCGAAAATAGGAAACCTTAAAATTGCTGTTTCCCATTTTCGAACACTATAAAATAAGGTGTTCGAAAATAGGAACACCAATTCTTTTCACAGTTTTGGGTACGCAAAATTGAAGACAATATATTTTCCCACAAATTCCTATGTAAAGCTTAAAAAACAAAAAAAATTAAGAAGTTGCCTATTCTCGAACAGATGTTCGGAATAAGGAAACTTAACAAAAAGTTGGTTTCCTATTCTCGAACAGTTAAAAAAGAAGTTAACGCTACATTTATTTTGCAAATTTTCTTCAAATATTATCAACAAAGGCATATATTTGATAAATAAAATATTTGCAAGTACTTACCTTGACAATTTCCTCACTAAATTTGTAGTTTCCCGAGAGTTCACAACAAGTTTTTTTTTTACGAAAATTGAACGAAGCGCACTTATAGAAAACCTTTTGTGAAGTGTCAATTTTTTAGCACAGACAATATAACTGAGCGCGCGAGGAACTTTGTGGAATTGGAGCGAGAATGTGACACATTGCATTTGTACTGATTTAAAAGAGAAAAATGAAACAATAACGAAATTATAACGATTTTAGCAAAAAGTGTTCGGTAACTGGGGCTGTTCGAGAATAGGTGCCACTACCCTATTTAATATAGATAGATAGAAGAAGAAATGATCATAAGTTGAAATGATGGTAAAGTTAGCAACTTTAACCTGGGGTATTGCCTCATCTTAAAAAAAAGGACCGATGATGCAACCCCACGTCATCAAGTCCAAAGTTGTGTGGATTTTTGTCATTTTAAAAATGGAAATCTTTTTTCACGATCAAAAACCGGACCAATTTTTAAATCAAGTTGTTGGTGGCCATAGTGTAGTGGTTCGAGTGTCCTTATCCAAATCTTAAAATTAGCACTGAGTTGCTGGCTCTGTATGTCTATAGTTTCGATAATAATCGTTTGAAAAGTCGCCTGATTAGAGTTCAGGTTCCAGGTTCTAGAACGTTTTTTTTATGGAATTTATTTTAGCATTTTTATTTTATTTTGTGCCATCGCAACTCTGGCTTGATTATCATAGTGCGTACGTAATTACAACAGCCGATTGCGGTAACCGAAAACTGTTGTCACGATATTGAAAGTATCTAATAAAGTATGATGTCGAAAGATATGAGAACACTGATGTTTGATATCTACATTAGTTTCACTATTCAAAGAATACCGAACCTATTCCATTCACGGTATCAGCAACAATGTTTGAGATAGTAACATATGTAAGGTTATGGTTTGGCATACTGTTATTGCGCGGTACCTACTAATAATCAGTTTTAGTGCGCAGTCTAAATTTTACCAACTTACATATAAAATTATCTCTTGTAACCTAGAAAATAGTTAAGGTGAAGGTTAAAGATGACTACTAGTAAGACCCATTGTTATTGTAGGTACATCATGAATATGAAGGCCAGCCGTGAAGGAGTTAAAATAATATTATGTAATGCTTCAAGTACGCACAAAGTTTTTATTGTGATCAAGGCAGTCTTTATTCGACGGACTTTACGCGTGATTATTCTTTGATTCATGATGGCAGATCATAAAATGCATAGTAATAATACAAAGGAACAATATAAGGAAGTCCAAGTTACTCTACTCCACCAGACAGGCATACATTTTGTCTTTCTTCACAGTAATAAACCACCCCATAGACTGGCAGATTTTTATGACAACTGTATCGTTAAGAAAACAATTAAAAAATTATGCTTTCCATTGAAACTTTAGACATCAAGTTTTTAATGCTCGGACATATTTATAATCATGTAACCTGTGTATTTATAGCTGTATGATGTAAACTTACGCATGGGTGTTGATCTATTATTTTCTTTTATATGGTGCAAATGTCTGCGTCTACAGCTACACTGGAATTGGTTTAATTCATTTTGTTTGACAGAAGTTGATTAATGATTATTCAATCTAATAAAATAACTAGTCGTATACTGAATGCGTACGGTATGTACATTGTACAGATATGTGTACTTACTTATTAGCTGATATAGTGTAAATATAGATCGTAAAAGTGTTCAAGGTGCGTTACTCATTTCCCCCGATCTAAAATGATACTATAGATTTATGGCTTAACATATTTTATAGGTATATAGTCGTAAATTAAATTTTAGAATTCATCGAAATAATCACGCGTCATCATGCGTTGTCAATTGGGTATTTTTAGTAAAAAAAAAAAGACTTAGTAAGTTATTGTTTGTTTGGCATATAAAGTCATCCTGTAGACATATTCAAATCCTCCAGAAATCCTCATGAAATAAGCTTGTTTTATTTTTTTAAGATTTTCGGCATATCCATTTTCCAATATAGACTAAGCGACATTTTTTCATGACTATTTTGTCATTTTTGGGTTGTCATGGTCCAAATACATGGCAGATGTGGAATTCCGGCAGATCTGGGGGGGTTGTACAAAATCTTGAACACAAAATTGTAGTGTCAACTTTGAATCTTCGAATGATGAATCGCAAAACGTATTATTTAGTGTAATTGCCAGAGTACAATTTAAAAAAAAAATGTAGGCATTAAAAAAAAATACTGTGAACATTTATTTATTTACTTTAAAACTGTAAATAGTGTAATTCTTAATAGTTATTTCTGACTTGTACAGTATTGTTTTACAGACTACAGTGGCCGGCATAAGTATTTTGACAAAACTAAACTTAATTCTGCTCATAATTTGAACTTACTTCATGTAAATTTTTGCATCAATGGAAAGGTCATTTAAATTCCGTTGGAATGATACACAACTTTCCTTAACCCATTAAGTACCCATTGAAAATTTAGAACTTTTGTAAAAGTCTACTTTTTTTGACTTTTTTCCTCGGTCTAAAAAAAAATGTTTTGATGCAAAAAGTTTCTTCAAACAATTCTAATAGTGACTGCAAACAATTTTTTCAAAAATCTCTTCGCTAATGTTTTTTATGATTTTTTGAATGGGATGATCTCAGAAAAATTTTGTTGAAAAGAAGGAAAAAGTGGCTAAAATAGTAATTTTTAGCAATTTTCAAAAAATCATAAAAAATATAAGCGAAGAGATTTTTGAAATTTTTTTTTTGCAGTCACTATTAGAATTGTTTGGAGAAACTTTTTGCATCAAAACATTTTTTTTTTTATTATACCGAAGAAAAAAGTCAAAAAAGTAGACATTCACAAAAATTCTAAATTCTAAAATTTTGAAATCGGTACTTATTAGTTTTGTCAAAATACTTGTGCCGGCCACTGTATAGATTTTTTTTTTTATTGGAATCGTGTTTAGTGACTAGGCCTAATGGGTTGGTGAACAATCAAAATTCTCGTTTCTGGAGTGAGACAACTCGTCAAGAGACTCACCACTCACTATTCGATGTGATCCGTCGATGGCCAACAACGTTACTGTCAGTGATTTTTTTTTTTCGAAAATATTGACGACATTTTTATCTGGTTGATATAAGTATGGTTTCAGCAGGATGGTGTCTCAATGGTCAATGTCGAATGTCGATTAAATCATTGACTTACTGAGTTATTAAACGACAACTTTATCTAAATGAAGTATGTTTTTTCTTAGAGGTGTGGTTATTAAACTGGCAACACTTTTTCTACACATTGCCAATTTGATTGACAGTTGAAAGTTGATTTGTTGTGGTTATAGTACCTACGTTTTGCCATTTTACGAAGAATAGATTAATGCCAGAACAACGCGTGCAAATTGTGCAAACTTATTTTGAAAACCATGGTTCGGTTCGTCAAAGTTATCGTACGCTACGTCAATTTTATGGTCGACATAATCGTCCATTTAACCAAGTTATTCGGAACATGATGAATCGTTTTCGCATACCACGTACACTCTAGACCTAGTGGATAATACGCATCCCCAAAGATTTGCCGTTGTGGAGCGCAGTGTTGAGGAGAATCCGAATGATTCGATTCACCATCGTGCACAGCAATTGGAGCTATGCCCATCCACTTTGTGAAAGATTCATTCCTCAGTTGAATGGCATAGACGTGACACAGCTTTGGTTTCAACAAGATGGCGCAACATGCCACGCGGCGCACGATGCCATCAATTTATTGCGGGAAGCATTTGCTGAGCGCATAATTTCGCGTAATGGACCTGTGAACTGGCCTCAACGATCCTGTGATCTCGCACCTTAAAATTACCTATACTTTCTTTGGTATTCTATCTATGCCGATAAACCAGAGACGTTGGACGATTTGGAAGTCAACATTCGCCGTGTGTCAACATTCGACGGCTGATAACACGATTTGGGAATTTGGTGCGCAAAAGATCGATTGTGGCATGGTCTCTGTGGCATGGCGCGCCATCCTGCATGAATCAGAGGTAGTCCAAATCCATGTCTTCAATTTCAGTAAAAAAAAAAGTGGGTATGGCTCTATAACGCCGACCATTGACCGAAACGTTGTTCCCAGCCTCATTTTCGAAGAAAAATGGTCCAATGTTGCCACCACTGCACAATCCGCACCAAACGAACACTCCTGTGGATGCATTGGCTTCTCGACAATAACGTTCGGGTTTTCCGAGCCCCAATTGCGGCTATTTTGTTTGTTAACGTAGCCACCACCGAGATGAAAATGCGCCTCGTCAGAAGAGATGATTTTTCGCCCAAAATTTGGTCCTTGTAAGCGAATAATCCGAGATCTTTGAGCAGAATTCTCTACCTGATGTTCGTGAATTGAGTCTCACACTCTCGGCTACATCAGCTACACTTTCTCGTCTGTGCGCACCGTACGACGACGCACGGTGTCCATTAGTGTTGTCTACTAGCATATACCAGTCTCACGATCCTTTTGCACAAACTTGCATATAGCAGGCGCGTTGGGTGCTTCATTTCAGCCAAAACTTCTTTTCAAAAAACCCACTGTTTGGGCTACACAGCACTTACTTTGGAAATAAATTTTCAATATTTCTCAACGTTGTTCAAGCGTAAAGCGACTCATTTCGTTCCGCGGAGGTATGATACTGACTTTCTGTCAAGCTTTCAGAAATCGCAATGAAAACAAACCATCTTTTCGCGTCGATGAATTGTTGAAGGAAATTATTTTCAACGCAAGTTAGATTCGCTCGAGTTGCGTAGATATTTAGCTGTATGTACTAAAAATTTACAAAGTTTTAAAAATAAAAATTGTTAAATCCCAAGCATTGACTAGGTTTAGCTTGACGTAGCTTGACGCAGCTTGACACAGTGTATACATCTTTCTCCATCTTCGGCTTCTAATGCATGAAGCATATGTTGACATGTGCAATCCTTAGAACTGACTGTACCAAACAATCTACGAAAATGCATCGTCTTCACGTCAGTTCACATGCGGTAAACTTTTTCAAATTCAAATCAGCCAATAACCGTTACCCAATTTAAACGCCTGTCTTAATAATGAGCAACGAAATTCCTGGAATAATCATCGAGTATAAAATCTGATGAGAACTGAAAGCGTTGCCGGAAATTCCGTAGAAATAGATTCAAAGCTGGTTCCATAATTCTCAATAGGGACAAGATCGCTGGCGCTGCATCGTCGGCGTCGCGCACAAGTCACCGAAAACCCCGTGTCGACCGCGACGCTGTCGCTATGTTCTTTGATTCCTTCTTATCTTCGTTTCGCCTGCTTTGGGGCTATCTCTATAGCTATACTTAACTTATACATTCATTCTCTGCTTCTCTGTTGATGTTTCGTATAATTGTGTAATCATTGGCATTGGCCTATCAAGTCGCACACATATTGAACCGGCTCGTACAACACAACCGCCATATCATTCACTCACATGACCAAATGGATTTAAAAAAATGTTTGCGAATGTGTTGTTTGATGAGCACTAATGGGGGGTAGAGTGAGACACTGCCATGTGGACGTAACCGGCTTTTACAATTCAATGATTAATAATACATAAAGCCTCTCTTTTCGATACCACCCCACCGGAGGCCAGAGCGAAGCATTGCTGTGTGGCACAGTGAGAAGGCAATATAGCAGTGTAGATGTAGCCTAGTGAATTCGCGTATTTTGGGTCAGTTTTGGCGCCAAAAACATACGCGTAGGAATACATTGTATTTGGCAGCCTCTTCTGCTCAGCTTTATCTGCATAGCATAAAGTAGACTACTCCTCTCTGTCTCTCTCAGATTTGGCCGTATTCGTACACCGATTACCGGCGCGGCGTATTCCATACGTCGCTCATCGCCCCAAAGAATGATATTGTGGTTTGTCGCCTTGTCGGGTCGCACACATAACATTTGTTTGTTTATTTATGTATTGACATAATATTGAAGTTCTGGCTGGCTCTCAACTCAATTGGTTTGGAATGGTATGAGCATTTTTTCGTGCTGTTGAGGAAATGCTGTTACCATGAGTGTTAATTATTGTTATGGATGGATTGGGACTTTAGGAGGGCATGATTGGCTACATGGCATTCTTAAAATTGATTTGAGTCGTCCTACCTATCACTCCATCAAAACAATTTGAACATAATTACTGAAAATTAATGATCCATACCAATCTGAGTAAAAGGTCGGTGGCGCCGCTTTTCGAATATGTCAAAGCTTAGCAATTGCTTCGATTTTGACATTTATTCTGAGTAAAAGCAATTGCTACGTTTTATTCATACGACCCATTGAAGGAAAATTTCGTGAAGATAGTTTCAACTCTTGAATTCCTTTGTGATCCTCAAAAGCAGAATATGGATACAAGAGGAGCTGCAACCTCTTATTTTCTGGTATGCGACTTTACTTTTTTGTGTTATCTTTCATTCTGGTGCGATATTTTGGAAGAAGTTGATGCAGCACAGAAAACTGAAGGCACTCGCGAGTTTTCTTCATGAACATTGTGATAAAACCGTGAAAAGGGCCATAATATACCCAAAAGAACGGAAATTTCAATTGAAAGGTGGGGAAGAACAAAAAATTATGGCAGGCGAAAAGGCTCAAGATTCTGGTTTAACGTTGGAAGAGGAAACACGAAGATCCATGTTAGAATGTCAGGACACATTTTACACTGAACTTATTCATCGGCCTAAGGCCATGGAAGACATTGCGTCAGTTTTCTCAGCTCTGCAACCGAAAATATTGCTGTATGGAACGGAAGAAGAACTGCGTCTACACTAACTGCACTAACAGACAACATATTATTATCATATTAGAAATCGGGCGAATACGGTGTCATATGGTAGCTGCAAAAATAAATTTAAAAGATGCAGAAATTTGAACAGCATTTGAATTTTTAAGCTTCATTGTTAAGTGGGATTTTCAGACTCGCATTGGCGATGGGAATTTATTTAACAATTTGCGTCTCAGTGGAATAGTGTGACCGAAGCTTTTCAAAATTAAAATTAATGAAGACTTAGGTATCTAAGATGAACAATGAGCCAAAATAGGTTGACTAATCTGGCTATACTTTCAATCGAAAAGGAGCACACAAAAAATATAAGCTCGAAAGCACCTTTAAATAAAATCTTTGTTCGTGATTTTTTCTTAAATTTTGTAAGGGGTGTAAGCTTGCTTTACCGCCCCGGGTGCCACTGCCTCTTAGTCCGCCCCTGGTTACTTATCAATCAAGGCATAATTTTGCAATGGTGTAACACAAAGACGGGAAGTAACTATTTATTGGTTTATATTTGGTTAGCTATCCAGAAGTTTATTTTGTTGTCCAATGATTTGGTGCAAGTGGCCCTTATTGATTAGGTGACCTTGATATCTGTTTCAGCGACCTATCGCTTTTAAACATTCGAGAGTATAGAGTGATGTGAAGTTTCTCAATTCAGCCCTTCGATTACATACGGCATGAAAGTGTAGGACTCTTTCATACTAGTATTTGTCGCGAAAATAGAACCTTGATATATCTTATATCTAACCATATGCATTATTTTGTCATTACAGAGCTCTGGAAGTATTTCAAAAAACCGGAGAAACAATGAGCTCCATATTCGAAAATCAAAGAAGCGCCCCGGGAGGAAACAGATTGGGTGGACCATTAAGATATCCTCACATTATCCTATTTTGGCTTCGATGTAATCAGGTAATTATTTAATACAATTTAAAATAAATCAGCAGTTCTTTTAGTTTAAATCAAAGTTATAAATGGTGATAGGGATAAAATTGGTTTAGGTTTTGCGTGAAGGTTCCCCAGGTATGTCGATGGGCCCAATATGATGCCTAGTCTTCTGTGATGAACTCACATCCTATACAACATAACCTAACCTATCCTCGTTAGTAACAATCATTCTACTAGCCTTGAATGTACCTACCAAACAGTGTGACAATTTGTTTAGGTAGACTTCTTACAAGGTTATCGTAGATTACCTTCACAGAGATAGGTATTTTTGAAAGCTTTAAATTTGGAATGATATCATCATTTCGTTACCAACTGCTGCGCAGAATCTTATGAATGACGGTAAAGCTACTTAAAAACAACAAATCACGAAACCAGAAATTAATACTGTAACGCTAACCATATACCCTTTGGCAGATTTTTTTTTCTTTGCTACAGATAAAGTCTCTACACATTCCAGCATACCAGCATATGGTATAGGTATGGTTACCTATACTCTAATTGTTGTGTAAATGAAGCATAATACGATATACGTGAGTTTATCTTTTCTTGTAATATTATGGTCGCCCTTATTCAATAAGGTGATTTGTATTTCAAATGAACCCATCGACCCAAACCTTGAGACATTCTAATCCGGTCGCTGATACGCGATAGAAACATTTTACGTTTGGATTCTAGTAAATATTTGTAAAAATCATTTAAATCACGAAACTTTCTAAAAACTTGTAAACCAATTTATATTTAAGAATTTTTTTTTTCTGCGAATACCGAAGTGACCTCCATATTATTTTTTTTTTTATTTTTTACATTTCTCTGTAATGGTAAGGCACTGTCAGAAACAAAATACCAGCCTAGTAATTTATTTCAAACCTTGAAGCGGTCCACAGTCCGCGGTGGACCAATTTATCATGTATACAAAAATTATAAGAGCTCAAAGGAACTCAGTTCTGTAAATGCCTAATATGTATCTCTTCTCTTTAAATTTTATTAAACTGGACACGGAATACGGAGGATAGAATGAAGAAAGGACTAAATGCTTTTTACGCCTGCACAAAGGCTTTCGGGAAGAAGTGGGGTTTACTACCGAACATAGTGCAGTGGATGTACCTACTCCGGGATCCTAAGAAAATTAGTAAGACCAATCTAGACTAGGTTGTGTGATAGGAGGCTGTTAACATTAAATCCTACCTTACGAATCTGAACAAGGTACAAAAAATTGCTTGCAACAGTTTCACTAAAATCTACGCCGCAACTAGACCTAGAAATGTGGTTGAACCTAAACCCATCGAGCTATACACTAAGAACGTGGCAGCCAAAGGTTCTCCCAGACTAAACAAAATTTGGAAGCCCGAATCGTTCGGTCACGCATACTTCACACCTTTCAATAGAACAGACTCATACCACTCACAGACTACAAGAAACCGAGGTAGGACTTTGTCAAGAAATTTACCGGACAAGAAGGACTGGCTCTGCCCGAGTAAAAAAAAAAAAAAAATATGTGGCGCAAAAGGCGGTAGACACTCTAAGCCTAGCTTCTCGCAGCCATTCGTTTGGGACGAATGGAAGGGACCTACAATTTTATACCGAGTCCGAACGGCTGAATTGAGAAGCTTTTTCAGGACAGTCATACTCTCGGATGTTTGTCAGACGTTCGCGAGAGGTGGCGCAGTAGAAAAAACCTTAAGATGTAATTTGTGTTTTTCCGGGGATCGAACCTGGGATCCCTCGCACAGTAGTTCAGCACACTAACCACGGCGCTACTGCGCCCATCCGAGAAAAGGTATACCCATCTTCACAGATGGCTTAAAGACGGAGAATGGAACTGGAGCAGGTGTCTTCTCAGAAGAACTAAATATCAGCCATTCTTCATACCAATTGGCACATCAGTGCAGCGTTTTCCAGGCAGAGATCTATGCGGTTAAGAAAGCGAGGGTACTAACAGCAATGGAAATTACCTTCTGCTTGGATAGCCAAGCAGCACTTAACTTAAAGCGATTAACTCCAACCTTTTAAGCTCCAAATCCGTGAGTCAGTGCCGCTCGGTATTGAGATCATGAAGCCATCACACAGTAATGCTGTGCTGGGTCCCTGGACAGGCGTTAGGCAATAACGCCCAAATCAATTTGGAAATATCGCCCAAAAAAATGCCCGTACAAATTGTTGTTGCAAAATTGTTCGTCATTTTGGGTGTTATTTCCTTTCCAGGGTTCGTTTTTTTGACAAGCAGTAAAGCCCAAAATAGTAAGTGGAAATGCATAAACGGTGGAATAAGTATGGGTGGGGCATGCTGCCCCCTGCAACCCCCTTGCTTGAGTTTACTGTTGGATTTTGGAGTAGGTGGGAGTTCGTACTGCAAAACAAAATCCTTCGATATATGCAATTTCGCACATACTCCAAATCTGACAGTAACACCAAGCAAGGGGATGCAGGGGGGCAGCATGCCCCCCCCCATACATATTAAGCTGCAAATTATTTTTGGGCTTTATTTCGATCTTCTTGTTTATTGGGCGTTATTTCCAAATCGATTTGGGCGCTATTTCCTTGGGCGTTATTGCCTAACTCCCCTTGAACATGTTGGTGTAGAAGGGAACGAGGCAGCAGATAAACTACTATTAGCTGACAGACAAGTATTACCAGCTATCAACGCAGCTAAGGGCGACATTGACAATATCACATTAAACTTGGCCTAAGAACGATGGACCAACACTTCCGGTTGTTCTATAACTCGTAGCTTGTGGCCTGCAATTGACACTAAAAGGTCAAAGATCCTAACATCTTTCGATAGAAACCAAATCCGAGTGCTCGTCAGGAAATGCATCATTGGGAACATGGCCAAAAGACTAGGTATATTTACAAATGACTTCTGCAGAAGTTGCAAAGATGAAGAGGAAATAAGAATCTGTGGAATGCTGTGTCATTGCCCAGCCCTGCAAGACACAGCATTCCACACACCGCTATTCTCTTGTATGGGAGCATGGTTCTTCGACGCGACGGCTTGGAAGATCTAACAACGATACTTCTATCAGATTTAAGAAGATTCATCAACAGATCCGAATGGTTTTGTTAGTTGCATGTCCTATCATGCACTATAAAAGGGTAATTACAATGGGCCTCAATGGCTTCTGGGTGAAAATTGCATAACTATAATTGCACAAACTATATTCCTCTAACCTAACCTAACCTAATCTAACCTAAGGGAGCTTCGAATTAAGTCTGAACAGGAGAAACTTTCTTAGCACATTAATACTCTCGGATGTTTGTCAGACATTCGCTAGAAATTGCACAGTGGAAAAAAAAAACTTCAGATGTAATTTGTGTTTTTGTCGAGGATCCAACTTAAGACCCCTCCCGCAGTAGTCCAGCCAGCACACTAACTTACAAAAAATCACGTTTTTTTTTTGGAAAAGTATGCTCTCTGTCTGCATGGTTATCTGGTATGTTTGTCTGCATATCTTTCTGTCTGTCTGAATATTTTAATCGAATTGATCGACAAACTTCGGATCAGCACTGCTTTACCGCAAAATGCGTAGGCGTTGTTTTTTCTGTGATATACCTACAAATTTGTTAACCGCATGTGATTATTATTACAGTCGTTCTTATTTGTAGGTACATATTATGTACTTGGATTTGTGGCCCACCTGATAACGTAAAATTGATTTATGAGCATTTTATAGCTTTGATCCCTTGGGTGCCTAGGACTACTACTACTACATGACAATGGAATTGTGTTTTTTTTTTTTTTTTTTTTGCATAATTACATATTTAGTTTATTTTTAATTGAACACGTACACTCATTTTTATTGCGGCGACTTACACATTTCGACTTACAAAATACTTTCAGAACACAGACAGACAGAGTACTCGGTGCGAACTTGGTCGTGTTTATTCAAATTCAAAAGAAGCGAATTTCACGCTTTGGGTGACAAATGAGTTGGCTTTCATTAACGAGACGCTATACCAAATTGCTAGCCAACCTTGGCCTTTGATTAGAATTGAATTTGTATGATTATCCGGCTGCGGGCAAAAGTCGTTTGTATTTTGATTGTTGGAAATTACGAATTTAGGTGTGGGAAGAATGTGGATGGTTTTTCTGTGCGTATTTGATATTCCAGTGCTGTGTACATTTTTATACCCAATATCATGGGGTATGGCCATATAGTTTGTTATGATAAAAATTGCCACAAAAAGTTGCGATGTAAATTCCGTGCGTATAGGAATGTTAACAACGAGGTATATTATGCGTCCCTGCGGCTATATGTATGTATATAGATAGGAAAATACAAAACACTTAATTGCCCCACCTCTTGCGAACGCCTGACAAGCATTACAGGTGCCATTCTGTAAGATCGGCAGTCAGTCTAGGAGAAATTAAACAGAATTAGATTGTTATTTATATACATACTGCGACCGAAACGAAACTAATACGAAAACTAAGGCATGTCCTTGTACATATTTAAGCAGTTCCTGATCAGTGTTACCGATGGGCGACATAAGTCGCCAAATGGCGACTTTTCTTCTGTCGGGACGCGTGGCGACCACAATTCGAAATAAGCGTTTTTTGGACCCCTTTCACAAATTCAGGCGACATTGGGACGCATTTCCAAAACTTCAATTTATTTCTACAAGTAACACCCAACAATTTTGAAAAAAGAAATACATTTTGCGTGTGTTTCTTCTTTAATAACTCTACTAGATGACCCGGTGAACTTCGTAACACCTAAAACTTATCTCTGCGATTATGAATCCCAATCAACCTTCCAACTCCAGTTCATTGAGATCGGCAATATTGGCCGCACAGTTTAAGTTTCATTTGGTGATTAAATGAAACTCGTTCGTATTCAAATGCATTCAATGCCTTTTATTTACATATAAAACGACATAGCTATCCTAATCAGAGGCAAATTCGAAGACACAATCTCGAATCGTCTCCAGAGGGCTCTAAACCTAGTTGCTGAATGGTGTACAAAAGTTGGTCTCAAAGTCAATCCCAAAAAAAGCACCATAGTCGCATTCACCAAGAGAAGAAAGCGAGAAAGACTGAGAAATGCTACACTCTTCGGCGAAATAATAGAGTTCTCAACTGAAGTCAAATATCTAGGAATTACACTAGATGAAAAACTCACATGGAACTCTCACCTTACCAAAACTATTGACAAAGCCAGGTTATCCTTATGGACCAGCAAAAGTCTACTCGGTAAAAACTGGGGACTTAACCCCAAAATGACACTGTGGATGTATACGGCAATAACAAGACCTATCATCACATATGCAGCCGCCGTTTGGTGGTATAAAGCAACGCAGAGGTCAGCACAGGCTAAACTCAACAAAATACAGAGACTAGCATGTGTCTGTGCAACTGCAGCAATGAAAACTGCACCAACAGCTGCACTCGAGGTTATCCTAAACATCCCACCACTTCATCTAGAACTCATGAAAGAAGCAATGGTCAACGCCTATACGCTCATCACAGAAGATGAATCAAATTCCAACATAGTCCACACTGATATCCTACAAGAATTCAGACAAAATGAACTACTTGGAATACATTTGACAGACAAATGTCTACCACGCTTTAACTTCCGACACAACTTTAAGGTTACATTCCCAGACCGTCTAAACTGGGAACAGAACAGACCAACATTTGCCAACGGTTCAACTGTATGGTATACAGATGGATCCAAGACAGATGAAGGAGTTGGAGCCGGAGTATACGGTCCGTGCACTAAAACGTCCCTATTCGCTAGTATGGACATAAGCAGTTCCGTATTTCAGGCCGAAATACATGCAATAGAACTCTGCATTCGAGAGAGTCTAAACAGGGCTATAACAAATAAGCACATTTACATTCTCTCTGATAGCAAGGCAGCTCTACTTGCAATTAACGCCTTTGAAATAACTTCAAAAATGGTCTGGGACTGCCTCCAAATCCTGCAAATACTGGCCACCACAAACAAGGTTCACCTGATCTGGGTGCCGGGACACAGTGGATATGAAGGCAATGAAAAAGCAGACGAATTAGCCAGAAAAGGATCCGCATCCCAATTCATGATGCCAAGACCATTCTGCGGGCTACCAATCAACACTATAAAAAGTAGTGTGAAAACCTGGCTGAAGGAAAAGAAGCTGCATTTCTGGAGGACCACCGAAGGAAACAGGCAAGCCAAAAACTTCATGCCAAACAGTTCCCACAAAAAAACGAAACAAATACTACAATTAAGTAGAAGTCAGATTCGATTGGTCACAGGCTTTCTCACAGGACACTGTCGAGTCAAAAAACACCTGATGACAATGGGTATAGCACAAGACGACACTTGCAGAATGTGCAACGAGGACGCAGAAACAGCAGAACACATACTATGTGACTGCAACTGTTTAACCAAAACACGTCAACGTTATCTAGGTAAATTCTACCTCGAAGCAGCGGATATAGCTGCCAGCACACCCAAAGAGCTAGCCGCCTTTATAACAAACTGCGGCATCATGGATGAGCTATAAATGGAGGATATCACAATAGGCCCACTTGTGGCCGCAGTGATTTGGGACTTAATATACCACCTCCCCCCCACAATCTACAATCTACAATTTACATATAAAAGTTGAGGTCAATTTACCAAATTTCAAAGCTAAAGCTATAGTGTTTTAAATAACTTGTATGGGTCGTGCCATTCCCGATTTCCAATCCTAATCTAATTTGTATTGACAATGCGCATCAATGTTAACAGTCTTATAACTTTTGAAATCCAGTTTTTTGCATGGGAGGTGCCACGCCCCTGATCTAATTTTTACCAAATCTCACAGAAACACCTTCAGGCCAATAACAAAGAATTTCTTAAAATTTGGCATCAATCTATTCTGTGGTTTTCGAGATATGTATAAGATTTTTAAAAATTTTTTGTATGAGAAGTGCCACGCCCCTTTGTTCAATATTGACCAAATTTCCCAAAAACTCCTTTGGGCCAGTAACAAAGATTCTCCTAAAATTGAGATCAATCGGTTTGGTGGTTTTCGAGTTTTGCGAACAGTGGTGGTTTATATTCCCATACAAAATGGAAATTAACATTTTTTCGATTTGCCGGCTTTTCATTTGGGGTTTTCCGAATTTTCTAAGCCACCCCTGATTAAATACCAACAAAACAAAAGAAGAATCATCCAAATCGATTTAGCCGTTTTTGAGTTTTTGCGAGACAAACGCACACGCTATATAGAAGAACTCTCTACATGAGCTGTTATTTTTTCTTTGGTTTTTTTTTACTTAAAATTTATTTCATTTAGAAAATAAATTCTCTTATTTTTGAAACTATATAATTTAAATTTTTTTTTCGTTAAATTGGGTGGGACGCATTTTTTGGGTCGGGCGACATTTTTTGGGGACATTTTCAAATCGTCCATCGGTAACGCTGTTCCTGATAGACACGGTCAAAGCTTATTTCGATTTTACCGTCGTGTTTCGGGCATTGCTCGTAGATCAATTTGAAGAGGTCGTTGAAACTTTCTCCGTCGCGTCGTCCTTTTCTTCAGTAACGACTTGAGTGCATATAAGATTAATGTTCGCGAATTTAGGATCACTATAGCAATCACCTTAATATAAATCGTTTATCATAGTTTTTCATCCGTTTTTTATCCGGTCCATCCAATTGGCACTTCCTGAATGACAGTTATATCTTTATGTGCTAAAAAGGGTGTTTTTTTTAGAGGTAGGTATACAAAGTGAACACCACATTTCACCGACAAAAAAAAAATCTCGAATCGAAAAAAAATATCAAGATTTTTGGAAGATCACCGAAAAAGAGTTAATCGAAAAAATATCTCAAAAGCAAAAAATGTCGAAAAACAAAATCTCGAAAAAACAAAAATTCTGAAAAATGTCGAAAAATTCCGAGATTTTGCAAAAACATTTCAATTTGGTGAAGTCGATTTCTAATACCCTAAAATATTATTTTGTCGCTCTTACAACGACGGTAATTCACTTAGTTTAACTTAACCGAATCTCAAAATAACGAATCCAAAATCTGGAAAAAAAATTTCGAAAATACCTAAAAAAAATCGCCGCGATTTTGAACACCAATAATTTTCAGGTATTTTCGAGATTTTCTCTTTCGGTACTTTCCAGAATTTTGTGTATTTTAAGAGAAAAATATTCCTAAAGCAAATATTTCTTTCATTATAAGGTTCGCGAATTCATGAGAATCACGGAGAAGGCACATTTTCTTGATTCTCACATATTTAAGTACCTAAAGCCAGGACCAGACTTGAAACGTGTGGTGTGTTGCCATACAGTAGTATAGCGCAATCGGAACATAAGGGTTTAGGACACAACACACTACACTGCGACACAATACACGAGACAAAATGTTTTTATACAATAGGAAATACTTAGTAGTGATAGCGACACACCACTCCGCAACACTCCACGTGTTAGAAGTGTGGTTCGGGCTTAAGCCCGAACGGAGTGAACATGTGAGAGATTGTAGTAGGGGAAATGGATTTAATAAAATCTCATCGATTCTCCTGAGTTACACTAAACCGTCCATGGAGCCTATCACAAAAAGTTAAGTTCTACTTTAAAAGCGGCCAACCCCCTGAAAATATGACTGCTCGATGGTTTTTGAAATGGCGGCATTACTGGCCCATTTTTTCTTTCAAGACGACAATGTAAGAAAACGTTACAGTCAATTGAGAGACCAAAAATTGAGCACTTGGAGTTGGGCGAAATTGGTTTCATGTCTACTTATTCAACTTGGTTTAATCAGTCATTTTGGTGATTTTGCTCGGTTGCCACAGTACGGCGATTTGATGCCGTTGGACTTTTTTGTATTGGGTACCATCAAAGATCGATGCTATGCGAACAATCCAGAGATGATTAAGATTCAGACAATTAAGAACAATATTGGTCAAACTATTCCTGATAAAAATTGGGTTCACAGAACGGCCTCCTGTCATTTGAATGAAATAATATTCCATAATTAATCGGAAGGTTACCTTTTTCAATAAAGCAACAACCGTTGAGCATTTTTGAAAAGTTTTTTAAAGGCACAAAGTTGTGAAGTAACTACCGGTTAAATAGCAACTTCGCAACCCTAACAATAACGGCAATTTTCCTCACTTTTGCTCGATTGCTGTCAGATTGAAGACGATCTTCGCTGTTTCGCAAGCTCAAGACTCATGTCTACCTGAATACAACCTTATATTTCTACAACAAGATACTAAACTGCAATAAAACGTTTATGGCCCATTAATTTATTTAAAGCATAACGGTTCATCGTAGCCCTATTTGAATAGCACTCCTCAATTTTAATACCCATTCGGATGCGGATGGTAATATGCTAAATCGAAAAATTAACTTTACATAAAGATCAGTGAAAGTAACAAACCATCTGCCATAAAACCGTCGTTAGGCAGAGCTTTGTTTTATTGGCTTTCCAAACTAGCAGAAGACACATTTTTTAACACTACAAAAATGAGATGTTAGGCGCAGACATTATTGCCAAATTTGGGCATAGCAACAGCATCCGAGGGAGTGTATCGCGGTCCACCTATAAAGGAACCAAAAGTGGAACATCAAGCCAACATAGCGTCCTGTTTTTTTTTTGTCCTCAAATTCATTCAGGTTCAACACTCTGTGAGAAAATTAATGAATTCGTGGTAAGCATCAGTGTCTTTCAAAAGAAACATCCGAAACAAAAGGACAAACAAAAAAAGAAGAAAAAGAAAAATCACCATCTCCTCTCACCTCAATAGTTTAAATTTTTTTCAGATAACTCTCCGATTATAAAATGATCTTATTCACACACACACATGCCGATACATAGGACTTAATTTTTTTTTTTTTCGCGAACAGAAAAAAGTAAGGCGCTGTTCATAAATTCCCAGTTTTTATTCTCAGATTGTTGAATGACTCCTTTCACTTCGCATACCAAAACCCTCTCTTGGACTGCATTGAACCTGAACTCGCCAGGAATGCTAATTCTTTTCATCGTTTGATGTAATCTTTCTCTCCCCTTGTGTGTGTGTGTGCTTCGATCCATTCACTTCGCGCGTCCGCTAACTCTTTGGGCTTTTTTTTATGTGATCAACAAAGTTGACTTAATACCCCCAAGCATGTGCTGGTATAGACAACATTCTCTTTCGGAGCTTACATGGTTATCACATATTTCCCTATAAGAGGAGGAATTATACTCCTAATACTTCTTGAGAGGAAATTCCAATCAATTTGGCCAAAAATGAAATGCTTTGGCCGGTCGCAAAGAGCTATGATGATGCTACTGGCTGCCTGTCTCCTTTGGCTGGCTCGTGTTAGCCAAATGCCCCAGCATTGGCCGCACTAATAGATCGGCTTCTCATAAATCCTCGTAATTTGAATATAGAACTCGTTTCTCATCGATCGTGTTGGATGGCTATGGCGAGCAATTATCTGGCTGCTGGTAATCTGCCCGAGATGAGATGTCTCCGAAAGTGTTGGGCAATTGTTTTGGGTGATGGCGCAAGTCGGTTTAGTAAAGGTTCTCAAAATTGGCAATAAGACAAGTTGTGCGTAATTGATTTTGCGTGGTGGTGTTTGAAATTTGTTTTGCTTTTCTGACATGTTTGACAGATTCGTAGCAATGAACTCTTTTGTTACGACGCAGATTTGAGAAAGATTTATTTTGAATTGATGTTTGTTTTTAGTTTTTTTTATTGCTACTTTTATGTAGTATAGAAGTAGAAGTTTTAGTTTACCGCCGATGATACGTATATTCATTGAATTGTGACCAAATAAGCAAGTAAGAGCAGCGTAGATCTAAGGGTCTTCTTTTCAGGACCGGACAAACAAAACTGAGATTGCGTCGGGCATAATTTCTTCGGACCAAATTTTTGAGATGAGTTTGTGCATGCGCTACAATAATACCTTTTTCTCGTTTTCTATCTGCCGAAACTCATCTCTCTATATATCAGGGCTGGTTAAAGGGTCGATCCCGATATCGACCGGTCGACCGCCAGCCCATTTTCAGGCGAATTTTGTTCCTCCTTCATTAATTTTTATTTATTTCCTCAACATTAAGAGCCGTATTTATTAAATTTTCTTAAAATGCCTCTGAGAGTTTGTTTAGTTAAACATCGCGTAAGAATTTACGCAACCTCTACGCTACTTTGCTGAAATTGTTTTTTATAAAAATGTGTCCACTGCTAATTTACTAAACAGGGTTGGTGTCCAGATAAAGAGAAATACAGATTTTTTTTTTGTAAATAAAAATATTTTAAAGGAAGAAATCAAATAGGTTAGGTTAGGTAAGGTTTACAGATTGGCAGAGTAGGATCATCCTGTATGCCAAACTTAGGTACTTGTGGACCCATTGTGATGCCCTTTTAAAATGGGCATCTACCATCTACCATTAAGATGTTGCGATGGTTAGCCTCATATCCCTTCTTCTGGTGATTACTCGACGCCGTCCTGCCATCCTGATATCCCCAAAAACCTGTAAAGATCAGAAAGTGAGGCATCAGAAAGTTCTTGTAGGTCATGTAAGTAATAACTTCCAAGTGTTCTGTTCCTCAAGTGACAGAGAATCGCAGAGACTCGCAGCCTTTACATACATATATCGTCATCTTTGAGATTTAATTTCATTGTATGGTTTCTTAGGAAGTTATGACCCGTTAGAGCCCCTACCAATTTAGACAGCGATGACCTGTCAAACTGTAATAGTTTTATAGTCCGGCCACTGTCGTATTTTGGCCAAAGCTTCCTTGATACTAAACAGGTAGTTAGTCCCTTCCACCTGTTGTTGGTTTTCATGCGAATCTTATTCACCACTCGCTCTCTAGGACTACAGAGTGGTGGCTTGATAGACTGTAGTGCTCGATCATGATCCATTGGGGACCCATTTCTCGCCAGTTCGTCGGCCCTCTCATTGCCGGCTTTGTCACTGTGTCCAGGGACCCAGCAGAGGATCGTGGTGTGCGCAAATAACCTTAAGCTCTTCGCGGCAGCGATGAACTAACATGGCTCTTATTTCCATAGCAGAAACTGCTATAATAGCCGCCCGTCAATGAAAATTGTAATATGATTTCTTGGTATTGCCAACAATGACACCTCCGCGATTGCTGGAACCTCGGCTTGGAAGACACTGATGCTATCAGAAAGCCTGATTGAGCATTGTATATTTAATTCCTCCGAGAATATACCGGCACCGGTTCCACAGTCCATCTTCTATCCATCTCTGTAGATGGATATCGATTTAATTTTCGTGGGTTAATTTGTGTTCCATTCATCTCTACTCGGAAACGAGCAGGAGAATATGGTCTATCAAAATTTAAATGGGGAATCATATAGTGAGAAGTGACAACGTTCCCAACGTATTTCCCTAGAATCTGTGAGTGACCAAAATTGCACGGGTTCCAAGTACTAGTTTGGCTAATCGTTAAAGCACTCTTGGTAGCAGATTCCTCCATATATTGGTCTAGAGGAGTCAAATTGAGAATTGTCTCCAGTCCAGCCGTAGGTATGGTTTTCATAGCACTGGTTGTCCCTATACATGCTAGTCTCTGTATTTTTGTCATTGATTTAAGATTGGTCGCCTTGCCTGCGGCTTGCCACCAGACTACGCTGCCATAAGTGAGTAAAGGCCGCACGATTACCGTGTACATCCACAGGATTGTTTTGGGGTGTGGTCCTTCGGCCAAAGATGCGATTGCATGCGTAGAAAGCATTAGCTGCTTTCTTCACTCTTTCATTGACATTTGGCTTCCAGTTATGTTTTCTATCTAATTTTATTCCAATAGGGTGAAGTGCCCTATCCGTCAACCGTCACCCTTAGAGGTATTCCTTCAAGAGTTGGTGGCTCGAATAGTGGTATTATTCTTTTGTTTGTGAACAGAACAAGCTCAGTTTTCGGGGAGTTAACCCCAAGGCCGCATTGTTTTGTCAACGTATTGAGTACTCTTAGTGAGTTTCCTAATAGGTCGCTTAGGGTCGGTAGAAATCAAATTTGTAGGTACATATTGCAAAATTTCGCTTAGAAAATCCGTGCCTTAAAGCTCTATGTTGTTGATCATAAATCGCGTCAGTCCGGTTTCAATCGTTTCAATTTTTGAAATGCTGTCATCAATATAACGTCAGATTTTGTCTATACACACAACTTTAGGACAGAATCTGTCGAAAACAATGGGATCGTAGGATTAGGTATAAAAAAGGATGGTAATTTCCAAGGTTTTTATCTTATCAATGTAATCAGTAGGAAGCTCTGTGCTTTAAAATTTGGATAATCTTTGATACATGCAATAAAATTGTTAGTCGTAAAAGGGTTCAAAGAAGACTTTTCAATTATAAAAAAAAAAACAAGTCCGTTCATGGGGAACTGCTGTATTACAGCGAAGTTCGATGGTTAAGTAGGCATCCGTTTTACAAGGATTTCGGGACTTATTTGACGAAATAAAAGATTTTCTAACATCCACAAATGAAATACATCACGAACTTGATAATGAAGAGAGGTTAGCTTTTTTGTCACATATAACTAAACACCTCAATGATTTTAATTTACAATTGCAATAAAAAAACCAGCGTTTAGGCTGCAGGCCTATCACAAACAGACGGACGAAGTGAATAGCGTGACCCACTTTTTTGAGTTCCCCTATCATCGTAATATGAATTGATTAGAATCTTGAGCTTGAGTTCGAACTTTTGTACGAAAACAATATCTATGTATCTTTCTCTTAGTACCTATCTATAAGTTTATTCTTGCTTTTTAAATTTTTTTTATTATTAAGTATTTATTATTTGAAATTTTGTGGAATCGAAACACAAACACGTAGAGAATAATCTATATATATAAAAATGAGTTTTAAAATGTGTTCGGATATGTATAACTTGAAAACCACCGACTCTATTGAGCCCATATTTACAGATAATCTTAGGTATTAGCCCAGGAGTGCACTGAAGGAGATTGGCCAAAATTGGACATAGGGGCGTGGCACCTCCCATACAAAAAAAAAACACTCAAAATCGTATATCTCGAAAACTGCCAAATCGATTAAGCTCAAATTTACAAATAATCTTAGGTATTGGCCCAGAAGTGCTCCTTTGGAGATTGGTCAAAATCGGACAAAGGGCGTGGCACCGCCCATAAACAAAAAAATCAAAATATTATATCTCGAAAACCACCGAATCAATTCAGTTCGAATTTGCAGACAATCAAAGGTATTGGCCCAGGAGTGGTCATTGACCAATATTGGTCAAAGGGGGCGCGACCAAATTTGATACTTTCTTCTACGGGTTTGTTCGTAATTGCCACCCGAAGGTTTAGGAAAAAAAAACGTAAAAGTAATCAATTTGTTTTGTTTCTCCAATTGATTTCCAAATTTCAATTGTATCTTTTTCGTTCGTTAACTTTCTTCACTGGATATTTCAAAGGTAAATAATTATTGATAATAAAATATTTATGTGCGATTTATACAAAGTGATGATCACTTACAGTTCGATATTTGTTACGATGCCAAGAAGAGACAATGGTAACAGTAGCCGGCGTTCTCAGAACCATTGAAGCTATCCGCCTTCATATTTTATTAAAAAAAAAAATATCAAACTAGATCTTAAAATATTTAAAATATGTAACTATTTTAGGCAGAACAACGTTTGCCGGTCAGCTAGTTATATATATAAAGATAGAGAGTTCGATTGAAGAAAATAGAACAATTAAAAAATAGAGCGCTAAAACTTCCATAGGGAAACTAGGCCTATCTTTAGCTTCTCACAACCATTTGTTTGTGTGAATTTATTTTTGGGACAAATGGAAGGGACCTACAATTTTATGCCTACTCCGAACGGCTAAATTCAGAAGATTTCAGTTATACTCTCGGATCTTTGTCAGATGTTCGCGAAAGGTGGCGCAGTGGAAAAAAAAAACATGTAATTTGTGTTTTCCGAGGTTCGAACCTCACACAGCAGTCCATCACACTAACCACTGAGCCATACTGCGCTACTTATTTTCATGTATAGTTTAATCTGTCAAAAGGCTTATAGATTTTGGAACAAACCTTGACATTGTAAATATTGTTGTTTAAAAAATACTCTTAGATATTCAAGTTTATTGACCTCTCCAAAATAAAGTTTCGAACACAAACACTCGCTTATAATCCCTTCTATTGATGAGAAACATTTATGTAACCATCTCTTGTATTTCAGGAAATCCTCAATGAACGTCTTGAAAAACGTGTCGACTCAATGGTGGAACTTGGTCTATTACCAGAAATAAGAAGTTTCTATAATGACCACTTAAATGGTTCAAGGTAGGCACATTCGCAACAAGATATACATTTTTGTTTATTTGTTCAATTTTTTTTTCTTACTTATCTCTGTTGTATATAAGTTGTGAGAACCAATATACTAAGGGAATTCTTCAGACAATCGGTTTGAAAGAGTTCATTCCCTACTTGGAGCAGTTCAACGAGGAGGACGATATAAAAAACGAAAGCTATTTGAAGTCGAATTTTTATAAAATTCCAGGTAAACCAATTGAGAGCATTTAAAACCATTACACTTGATAAGCTAAATGTATAGTTGCTGCCAATGGTACTTGTCATAACGAGTGTCTTTATTTCTTTAATCGTAATTTATTTTATTTGCTCTTCGCACGCTTAGAACCCAACACTACAACTGCTGAGGCGGACAATGGTAATGACCGACCCGAGGGTCTTGATGTGTTAATAAGCTGCTTGGATAGGCTTAAACTTGTTACAAATCGATACTCGAAGAAACAAATCAAATGGATTAAAAATCGATTTTTGTCCAGTGCGGATAGACAGGTGCCAGATTTATACAAGCTTGATACATCCGACGTTAGCAAGTGGAGCGAACAGGTCTACACACCGGCTGTCGATGTGATTGAGTCTTACATTAATGGCAGAGAGTGCGCATTGAAGCCTCTCGAGAAGCTTAAGCATCCCGGATCTGGATTGAATGAAGAGGTGGGTATTTTCATTAGTCCTTGAACTTTTTATTCGAAACGTTCGCCCTATATTTATGGGCGCAGAGGCATAGACCAAAAGTCCATAAAAGGCCAACAGGCCAACAATCCAAAATCTCAAAAAGAAAGTAGGGTCCACAATTCACTGTAAGGTATATACATTATACAGTATTGACCGCTTAATGCGAACGCGATTCAAGCGAACTTTTGGTTATAAGGAACCATTTCAACCATATTCTCAATCAAAGCCCCATAAGAACTATGGAGCGAACTTCAAGCGAACTTTAGCATTAAACGAACACCTTTAGCTTGGTTAAATAAAAAAAAATGTCCGGTTATAACGAACCAAAATTAAGGTAAATAAAAATCAAGACAACAGTAAAACTACTTTCCATTTACATGGACATCCCCTATTTTTTGATACTTCCCCGATTAACATTATCCTTTCGGTTATAACGAACCAAATTAGTTGTTTCTTTCGAGTTCGTTTTAAGTGGACGTTAAGGTAGTACAAAAAAAAAAAACAAACAACAAATTACAAACATTTTTTTCTGATTTCTGTTTTGTTCGGTTGTTTCCACATCTTTCTTGGAACACTTCGCAAATTTTTAAATTGGATATCTACAGTAGAGCGTCGATTATCCGCACTAATGGGTAGTTCGGATAATCAAATTTGATAAAAAAAAAATCCCCATATTGGAATACATAAGTACGCATGTATGCATGCTCTACATAAAAAGTATTTTCAAATGTATCTTTGAAACAGGAACAATCGCCTTTGGTTTTTGGCAATCTTAATACATAAGATTTAATTTTTAATAAATTAAAAATGGAAAACTTTTTAAACTTCTCTTCGAATTTGTTAATTATTAACTTAAAAATGTCCCAAAAACTGGATTGCAATCTTAAAATAACAAAATAAGAGAATTTAAAATTTCGTTTTTGAGAAGTTTAAAAAATTAAATCTTAATTTTAAAATAATGCATAATTTTTAAAACCTTTTTAGAGTTATTTTGAAAATTGTATATATGTATATGTATTTTAAACATTCTCTTGATCAATTTTTAGACCTCGAATTTTTGTCCAACATGCGAAAGAGTTTTCATCGGGGAATTCCAGTGGAGACTTCATTTACAATCTAATAAACACAAACGGAGGAAGGAAAGTCAAAGAAAGAAGGAGAAACTACTTATATCGACTGCACAACAACAAGAAATTGCTGATAATATAAATAAAAACTAAAAAAACTATTCATTATCAATATTTGTCTTTTATTTAATGTCCGTGTTTTTAGATACATTTAATGTTAATTTAAATACAATAAAATAAATAAAACAAATATTACTAACATCTTTCAAAGGTAACACATTCATAAGTTTGCCGTTATATAGTACATCTAGAGTTAACCTTTAGAAATTATTTATATTTTATATACACATATAATATACGTATTTAACACTACTCGTAAGTGAAGGTATGTTGATTGAGGAAAATTCAGTTACCGTATTTTATACACTTATGTTTTTGTATTATTTCTATAAATATAGGGTTGTTTTTAACCCTAACAAAAAATAACACTTTAATTTAGTTAACATTAAGAGGTACGTAATATCAGTTAATATTATTTTGTATTGTCTTTTTGTTGCGTTTTCTTTATTGTTCAACACATATAAATAATTTACAATATAGTAATAACAATAATTAACATTGAATAGATGAGGGTAAAAATGTGCGTTGTTTACGATTAATATATCAACAAATTTATGTATAGTTTTTTTTTTGTTTAAATACCAAAGTTATTTTATACATCGTTTAATTATGCTTTAGGTGATGGTGTATTGTATTTTGCTTTCTAGCAATAACCCGTGTATTATAATAGGTCATGTGGAGTTTATTGATACGAAATTTATGTTAATTGTTTAATTTTGGTAAAAAGAAAAATTTGTATTACTTTTCCCGTCGAATTTAACAAATTAAATAGTACATATTCTTAGATTTCTTAGTTATGACATTATGCATTGTCATCTCCAATCCGGATCAGAGAGATTTATATAATTGATCAGAAAATAAAAAGGCAGTTGTCTATTCAAGTCACAAGAAGAAACCCGACAAAAATGTAATCTAAAGCTAAGTACACACGATTGTCAGGTCTTATAATATTGTCAGATATGTCAGTGAAAAATATGTCCCAAATGTCTTACAACCGTCTGAACTCACAATTTTGTATGACAATATTGTCAGAAAAGTCATTGTAAGCCCATTGTCAGATTTTAACATTTCACACGTATTCACAGGCAGAGGAGAAGCGGGTAGGGGCAAGGAAGTTGGAGGTCTAGTTCTATGTGGTTTGTGGTCAGACTCATTAGAAATAGTTATATGACCTTGTTTATGGAAGCTGACAATTTCTTCATTGCCGTTTCAATTTCTTCATACCAGTGGTTTAGGAGCGAAATCGAAGTTTGATTTTAAACGATGGACAATAATTCAGAAGATATTGATACGAACAACAGTGCAAAATGGAATTGATTAGAAAAGTCGAAAAAACAAAAACAAAAAATAACGTACAGGAAGAAAGTGTTGGATGCGCAGAGTATAAACTACCCAAAGAAGCCCTGTGTTAAGAGGTCGCCGACGCCGACGCGATCCACATTCAAAAGCCAATTCGACAAATACAGGAAAAAAGTTGGGTCAAGCTGCCAATGAAACCGTCTCGATTTCCTGAATGTTCGCGCGTATATTGGTATCTTGATGTGTGGAGTCACCAAAGCTAGAATTTCATCGAATTGTGTTGAGTCCATTCGCAAAAAATTGCGATAAAGTTCCGGCTCCTCAGCTTGCAATTTGGAGTAGAATCCTTCCTGCTGACAACGGGCCACCCACTCCTTCGTTCTAACACTGCGTCGTTTTTGTGTCCATTCATCATCTTCGCAGTCTTCCAACACGTAGAGTTAAAATAGTCGCAAGTGCAATATTTTGTTCCGTACTGCAGAAACCAAGGGACAAAACGTTTAATTTGTCAGACAACGGATAGACCAATTTTTCATATTCAAATATCTGACAAACGTGTAAACACACAATTCCTGACAACGTTATCAGAAAAGTTATTGTCAGACGATTGTTACACTTTCATCTGACAATGAAATTGTAAGACTTTGGGGCAAAATTTTACAACCATGTGAACGGACAATTTTGAAAGTAGTTGGCTGTTTTAAGCTTATTGTCAGTCATTATCAGAGCATTGACAGATCTGAAAATATTCTAAGATCTGGCAATCGTGTGTACCTACTTAGATTAACCCTTGATCGCGGGCAAATGTATAAAAATAAAAAAGGGGTCTTTGAAAATTTGAAAAAAATATCCAAACTATTGATGTTACTAGAAATATAGGTTAATTAGTTAATCAATAAAAATATATATAGGCATAGACTAGCGACTTCGCCTACCCCCAAAGAATGTATTCTAAAGGTGTGAGATCACAGGATCACAGGCCAGGGGCAAGATTATGTAAGACGAAAACGATGGAACGCTATCGTTTCGACAATAGCAGTCTCTGTCTATTGCCACAGATATGATAGAGACAGGTTTAGTGAAAACGAAAGCGGTTTTCGTTTCGTTTTTTACAGAATCTCACCCCAGTTCACAGGTCGCATGTGTGTGGCATGTGGCGCCATCTTGTTGAAACTAAAGCTCTGTCACGTCAATGCCATTCAACTGAGACACGAAGAAGTCAGAAATCATATTTCTAAAGAGTTCTTCATTGACGGTAACTCTCTGGCCGGCCTTAAAGAAATATGGGCCAACGATTCCTCCAGCCCATAAAGCACACCAAACAGTGAGTTTTAATGGATGTAAAGGCGGTTCGACAAAGGCTTCTGGGTTTTCTGCATACATATTTTCTTGTTTACATATCCATTTAACCAAAAATGGGCCCCACCGGTGAACAACATTTTACGTTGAAAATGAGGATCGAGCCGAATAATTGTTTTCAAAATAAGTTTGCACAATTTGCACGCGTTTTTCTGGCGTAATAACCACAATCCACAAATCAACTTTTAACTGTCTAATTATTGACAATCTGGAGAAACAGTGTTGCCAATTTAAAAACCAAACCTCTTTTTTGTAGCTTAATGATCTGATCAATTATCATATTTAAATTGACTTAAGGTTCAGAGCTGTATGTGAAAGCATCCATTGTCAAGAGCTATACGATCCACCAGTGTTAGGTGACGCGTTCCCAATACTGATACGCAGCGTGACTTCGATCAATTAAAATCGATAACAGGAAATCTCAAAAACCGAATACAATTCTATTTAGGATTCCATAAGCTTTTAGGGATATCAGAAAAAAATTGGGTAAAATTAAAACATCATCGACAAAAGTATCTGCATTCTGGCAAACATTATTATGCTTCTCTTGCTGGTGTGCCAAAATGGCTTACACTGTGATAAGAAGTTTCATTATAAATCGCATTAGAGCCCTCTATTGGCGAGATCAGTAATTGGTGCAAACTTTTTTGTACATGTGATAGTTTTTTTCGCGCTTTCACAAAGTGTGTCACTTGAAAGTTAAAGGTATATCTCTTTCAAGTAACACACTTCGTGAGTTGAGAGACTTTGAGAGAAAAATACAGATTTGAAATGTTGTGAAAAGGGAAAAAACATTTTCGTGCAAGTACTTTATTTTGTGCCGAATGTAAGCCTCAATGATAGCTTTTGTTTTTGGTTCTTGCTAACCGTTCTTTTGTAAATAGAATGTTAGTACAACTTATATCAAACTTCGACTAAATGAAAAATTAACTTTAAAAGGTCAACGTATAAATTTGAGACAGAACCAACAACACTCGGAAATAAATTGCTAAGCTATTAGATTATGGAATACATTTTGCCTCTTATTTTCAGCAAATATAACTGAATGGAAGTAACAGCACAAACTAATTTCATTTATATTGAACTTAACTTAATCTTATTAAATATTGCTCGCACGCTTATAGTCATTCCATTAATAATAAATTAATGGCCCTTAGCAATAAAACAATTTAGAGATGACTTTTGGCATAAACTCAACACTAACTCTAAATCCTTCGATACAATAGACCTTTTTAGGTTCGACAAAGGCTTCTGGGTCATGTCAGTAATTGGGTAGGGAACTTAAGAAAAAAAACTCTAAGTCCTTAAGCCACAAAATTTTAGTTTTAATTTAGAAATAGTTAGATTTGAGTCACCTCTAATATTTAAGTAAAATCCAAAGTGACAAAACCCGATTTTGTTTGTTTGCAAAAAATGTTGGACGATTCATTCAATTAAAGTTTACAATTTCAAAATTATTCACAACACAATGGAGATAAAAGAAGCCGACTTTAGTTAAATTTACCTACCAGGTATATATTTCATCTTATATCTAGAGTCAACTAGCAAAGGGAGAATTTAAATTCCAATTTCATCAGTTATATTTCTAGAGGCCATTATAAGTCAACTTAAATCGCTCAAAATGTGCGCCATAAATATACTATTATTTATTTAATAAAATTCTTGTTGATGTCCTCGGACATATTACGAGTAGCTAGACTTTCGCTTTCCCGTTTTCCCATAAATTACAAGTATTTAACGCTATCAATCATTTGTTTTCTATCGATACGTACCTACATACATCGATTGGCAGGATCATTTGTATAATTTAATAATAATAAAGAAAAGCGCAGTTTCGCTATCAGATATGAATTACAAAGATATGTTGCTTTTTTTCAAATTTGTTTACAACTAATAATTGCATATTGCTAATAGTATTATTTTGTTAACATTGTTATATCAGTGCATAGAAATAAAATTATAAATAATACAAATTATTCAGATATACATATTGGTAAACTATTAACAGTAGGTAGATACAAGCAAGTTGTTCTACAAGAGGTACAATTGTGAATTCACTAGATATCATACATATTTAATTTTCACTCATTTAAACAATATTGCTATAAGGAATTTAACAAGGAAATACAAAAAAATATTTTTAACTTACATATTTGGTAAATGGTAAATAATTATAAATATTTTCTTTAAATGCAATTGGGTATTTCACTTTTAAATTGGCAATAACACAACCATAACAACTGGTATACATATATGAGATTAATTTATTGTATAACTTTAACAGGGTGTGTTTGGATTATAATGTAGACATTATAAATATGTGACATGTCAATAAATAAAATAGTCTACGGTAGGTTAGGGGCGGTGGTTAACATATAGATTTAAGTCAAAGTTATTAATAATACTTTATAAATATTTAACGACTATTTATTTTTTAACTATTCGTGTTTATATTTTTTTTAAACATATTTTCGATCGATAATATTAAAGTAGGTACATATAGCATTTTCAGGGGTTGGCCACTTTTAACCGAATCTCAAAATATCGAATTCAAAATTTAAAAAAAAATACCTATCGGAAAAAATCTCGAAAATACATTCTAGCGAGGTATCCGTCGGAACGGAGATTTCTCCGCAACGCATACTTCGTCGGAGACTCAAATTACATTCGAGGTATCCGTCTTCGGAAAGAATAATTAAAATGCGACGACGCATTGATTTGACATACATAATGTTGTTTCATGCCACATCGGGGTTTTCCTATTTAGTGCTTGTTTTTTGTTTGTTTTTGCCCTGGAAACACTAATTGAAGCAACCAATGCAACCAATTATTTTGCTAAAATGTTTTTTTCTTTATTACTTTCATTTATCAACACTTCACTGCAAATCGTAAACAAATTCCGCAACAAATTCCTGTCGGAGCACTTTGGAAGAAAATTCGGATGAAACTGTCCAAAATATCAGTAAAAACGCACTTGATCGCACTGAAACGCAAAACGCCAGTGTTCCTAAAAGCTGTTCCGATGTATACATACCTCGAAGCAAAAATCCTCCGATTCGTATGAAATCGGAGAATTTTCCGTTCCGACGGATACCTCGCTAGGGCCGAATATGTCGAAAAAATATCTCGAACGACAAAATCGCGGGGATTTTTAAGACCAATAATTTTCAGGTTTTTTCGAGATTTTGTCTTTCGGTACTTTCAAGAATTTTGTGTATTTTAAGAGAAAAATATTCAAAACAAAATTGTTTTTTTTTTTTTTTCACACAATAAGGTTCGCAAATTCATGAGAATCACGGAGAAGGAACATTTTCTTGATTCTCACAGATTTGAGTATCTAAAGCCAGAACTAGTCTTGTTTGTATACGACAAACGCCAACGGGAATAAAATTGAATAAGATCTCATCGATTCTCCTGAGGTACTCTTAACCGGCTCCCGGAAATTACGCCTATTTTTTTTTTTTTTTTTTTTGAATGAAAAAAATGAAAATTTTCTATACAAACTCTGGCCTTTTTTCCTAGGAAGAAAAGCCTGATTTTTCTGGCTATCTTTCCGAAATTTCAGGTCTTTTTTCCAAAAAGTTTTCTGGGGTTTTTTCCATTTCTGAAAATGCCAGGTTTTGCAATGGGTGCGAGGTTTTTTGTATGTGAAATTCGATAATTTTCAAATAAATAACTTTTTCTGACCTTTTTTCCAAAATTAGTTTGGAAATTAGGCCAGAATACGAGTTGCCTATGTTTATTATCTGGCTTAATATCCATTTTACTTTTTGGTGCTTTTTCCACATCTGTCTGGCATAATTTCCTAATTTCTGGCATATTTTCCAAAGAAAATTCTGAAATTTTTCCCAAATTCGAAAACAAAAACATTTTCTGGAATTTTTTTTCCAAAAAAAAAATCTGGCGTAATTTCCGGGAGCACACTTAACCATCCATTGCGATGAATTAACCGAGAATTGCAAAAAAAACGGTGCTTATTTTCAACGTTTAAGGCTGAAACACACCGCCGCGATTGCGATTGCGATAGCGATAGCGATAGCGATGGCGATCTATCGCAACACGTGTATTCAAGTCTGTTCATGCACACCGAGTGCGATGTAAAGCGGCGATTGTCGCGATAGATTGCGATCGATCGCGTCTCTCGCTGCATGTAGCATTTTATCGCTCTATCGCGCAATGATGATAGTGGAAAAGTTAATTTTGTGTGTGAAAAATCATCCAATATGGTATGATTTGGCACGAGTACGAAAACTTAGGCGCCGAAAATGGGAGGGTGGTCTATCTCGCTTCGTTTAGGCGGGATGCGTGAGTGGTAATTAAAATCAAGTAGATAAAATTGATCGACTTCTGTACGATAATAAAAAGTAAGCTGAAATTAATTAGAGGCATAGTAAAAAACTTTCTTTTATCTTCTTCGTCCGCTAAAGCTGCAGACATAGATAAAATCAAAACTAACAAAAAACTGAGAAGAAGACTTCCATCGCTATCTATCGCTATCGCGCTGGTGTGTTTAGTTGTTTATCGCAATCGCTATCGCTATCGCAATCGCAATCGCGGCGGTGTGTTTCAGCCTTTAGTTCAAATAAGCAAATTGCCGTCCGAAAAAATAATAGTTTAAGGGATTTGAAAGCGATTTCACCAAAATATTTTTTTTTTGCAAAATCTCGAACATTTTTCAGAACATTTTTTATTTCGAGATTTTGGTTTTCGACATTTTTTGCCTTGAAAATTTTTTCTTCAATGTACTCTTTTTCAGTGATCTTCCAAAAATCTCGATAATTTTTTTTCGACAATTTGTCGTTTCGAGATTTTTTTTGTCGGTAAAAAGTTGCGTTCCTCATTTGCAGTTCAAATTCGATATTTTTCAAATTGAATTCCTTTTCTCTTTATAAAGCTTAAATTAGTTTGCAGCTGATGCGAAACGAAATTCACAGTGAAAAGACTTGCGAAACAACATATGTATATGAAAAGTTCCATGCCATTACTAGGCATAAAAGAGAAAAGGAATTTAGTTTGAAAAACTACGAATTCAATTTGCAAACAAAAAATACTTAATTTGCAAAAAAACAAATTTAAACTGAAAATGCTATATCAATACAATTTAAATTAAAGTTGTATGTAACCGCAAAGGAATATTTAGTGGGTTTGTCAGTTAATGATACAATTTCTATAATAGAATAATATGAACTCCGCATATTCTTCTTCTAGTTGCTCACATAATCCACCCTCGAAAATGTGCATATTGTTCGCCAGAAAGCTTGCATAGTCTTCTTATATGAATTCGCATCTAGATGTTTGCATTTTGTTCTTCCTAATGGATTTTGGTGAATCGCTAGCGATTCCTTCATCGTCACCAACCGCGACGTCAAGAATTCCAAACGCAGCATGTATCGCCTGTGATTTTTAGAAGGTTTCATCGGTGAACGAAATGCGAATCGCACATTTGCTTGGATATGGCAGACGAATCGTGGAAATGAAATGTAATGTAGGTTCGCAGAATCCGCTGGTACTGAGGTCTAGGCAACAATCTTCGTAGAAAATTAGGTTGAAGGAAATGAGACGCAGGCTACACGCATTTAATTATGTGTATTAAGGAATGCCTATATGAAGATTCATACTGATACTTTCCAATAGTCAAATGTGTACATGACTGTGATAGCACTGATGGGCCATGTTTTAAACAAACCAAGAAGATATGCAACCACAAAGCTCTTAACATAGCCATAAGATTTAGGAAAATGTAACTGCGTGAAAATCAACAAAAATTAGGCTAAAAAGTGGCCCATCAATTTTAACTACAGTACAGATTCCAAAAGTCTAGACCAAAAATCGCCATCGAGACAATTTTCGAGCACAATCGCCGTGATTTTTCAATATGAGCTGCTTAACACTAAAAGTATCCACCATCACACTTCCTCGTACCCACTTAATATTCCTTTTGGTAAGGTTTGATTTTTTTTTACTCTTTCTTTTAAATTAATTCTCGTGCATTTTAAAACTGAATTATTGTATCTATGGAGTTGTTAATAATTCGTGTTCTGTATCTGTATTAATTTTGTAAAATTATTGTCCTTTGATTACGAATGTGATTATTGTCGTATTTTTCCGCTTCTTCGGTGGTATTATATTACATATTTGCAACTCGCCTGGGGAACTTTCCTACCGAAAAGTTATTCCTCTTCTTCGAGAGTCTTCTCCGGGAGTCCATACTTGGGACAGCACATTCCCTCGGTTCCATCCATATTGAAACAAAATATTGATCGTTCTATATCTGTTGGTTCATGTGGGACGATGCCATGGACTTCTTTGAGTTCCTCACTTGGGAACCAAGCTGGATCAGTGTCTTCGACGATCTTATACCCACATAACCTATAAAAAATACAAAATTTATATCGACATTTTGATCAACGTCCATATAAGATACTAACCGGCATATTGCAACAATAGGTATCCATAAAATTGATGACATAATTAGACAAATGGCAATAACAATACACCAATGAGGCCAATCCATTTGTTCAGTGCCACCTTTGGCAGCTATCCATGCGGGATAGCTACTACCATTCGTCATAAGCTGGAAAAAGGATGCCACTAAAATGGAAATCATAGCGATTGGCGATAGATATTTCCAGCACAGCATCCAGTACAGTGATGGACGGGATCCCGTCATCATCTCGATATCATCGGAGAATCTAAAAAATATGTATAAAACGTTAAGAATGGCCCCAGATGAAAAACTTAACAGTGCATGTACCTCCTCAGCCCATAAATATAACTTATTGACAAGCATTCTGACAGAGCAATAATTAGAAGCGGGAAATTACCAGCAAAACTGTCCATGAGTTGAAAGATGTAACTTCCTGCGCCATTAGCGAAGCACATGGAAATCGTACAGCAAGACGCACAAAGTATCTATAAAAGGTTTTATTTACAAGATACACAAAAGAACGAGTATTTTCACTGCTTACCCCGATAATGTACTCCTTGGATAGATTTGGAAAGAGTTTCATGTCGGCTAGAGAAGTTACCACACCTTCTAGCGTTCCAAACTGCGAGTCGATTCCCAGCGTAAACAACATAAGGAAGAACAATACCGCCCATAGCTGCGCACCAGGAAATTGGTTTATCGCCTCTGTGAAGATGATGAAAGCCAAACCAGTTCCGGAGGCACTCTGGCAAGCAAAATACAAATCTAACATCTGCCTTATGTCAAATATCTCAAACTTACATTAGCCAATTCCTTTTGTAAATCACACTCTGGCAAGACAACGTTTGTTTTATTGTTCGATAGGATTTGCAGCCTTTCCTCTGTACAACGGTCGAATGTTGCATGCGCCTTGAAACCGATCACAGAGAATACTACCACACCGGCGAACATTGATGTACCACAGTTGGTCAACGAAACGAGTATGGCATCTCGGTAGCAATTATTATTGGCCGGGTTATAGGAACTGAAAGCGATTAAGCCACCAAATGCTAGGCCGAGCGAGAAGAAGATCTGCGTTCCTGCTTCCAGCCAAACGACTGGTTCTAACAGTGTCTCCCAGCGTGGTGTAAACAGGTGTTTAATCCCATCTGAGGCACCTAAAATAAAGTACACGTTACACACCATACTAACACTATAGCTGAACTGAAAATTGAAATAATGAAAATTGAAATGAAAAATGAATGAAAAAAAAAAACATTCGCGTTTTTTGTAGGCTAGATTGAAAATTCAAACCACAAAGCTCCCACTCTGGCTCAGTATTCTAACGCCCAATATGTACAATACACTAACAGCGAAACAAGCTGCCCCACAGTAATAAGTAACAAATTCGGAGAGTTGGGGCAAAATGTTCCCATTTATTAGTCTTAGTACAAGCTAGAAAAACAAACTTACAATACCAGAACTAAAAACTAAGACTTATAACTAGGAATTAAAGCAGTGTCCAGTAATTACACCTATTGTGATGCCGATGTGCAATCTGTTGAGAGAAATCAATTTCTTAGAGCGTTTAAAATCCAGCTTAGGCCTTTGTCACTAGACAGGTGTTGCCACTTGTCCACCTAAGATTTGCACTCTCGATAGCATCCACAGCTTCAATCTTTGTTTGCAAGTATCGATTGGATGGGTTGAGTTGTTCCTATTCTAGCGAGTTCATCAGCCTTATACAACTCCCTGGAATGTCTCTATGCCCCGGCACTAAAATTAGGTGGCTTTTGAACTGCTTGGCCATCTCTGTAATCGTCACGGCAGTCGAAGGCCACTAGAGAAGATAAAGAAATCGAATTCAAGGATTTGATGGCTGCTTGGCTGTCCGAAAATATGCAGATATCTTTAGCGGATATCACGTTTTTCTTGAGCCAAGATATGACTTATTTTTATCGCCTTAATTCCGCCTGGATTACGCTACAATAATTTGGTAGACGGAAGGAGAGATTAAGATTAAGGCCCCTATTGTGAGTGTCGATAGTTGATCGTTGAGCGACGACTGTTGTTGTCGATTGCGATTGATATTTGTCGATTTGACAGTCGCTTGTAGTCGATTACAAAATGTCCTGTCGATGCTTTCTCTTGGCCTAAGACTTTCGGAGAAAACATCCCCACCAACTCCGTCTTTGGTTTTTGAGTCTTCAGTGTAGAAGTGAACTGATTCATCTAACTGATTCATCTAAGACCTTTTGGCTAACGGAAATTTGTAACTGATATAACGCCCCATACTATAGTATTAAGTCTGGAAATACTAGATTTGTCGGCTACCCCTCCATAAACGTCAACTGAGTAAACTGTTTACGTGGGGTTGGTGATGATATCTCCTTTTCCAAAATCTCTTTTCCAAAATCTCCTTTCCAAAATCCTCTATTCCATAATCCCCTGTGCTGTGGGAAGACCCTGAGAGAAAGTATCCACGGGAAAAAATCTCCCATTTTTAAATTTGATGTTATTAATTCTGTCGCGCGACAGAGTGAGATACGTATGGGGGGCATGCTGCCCCCCCCCTGCAACCCTGCTTGGGTTTACTGTCAGATTTGCGGTATATATGCGAAATTGGGTATATGCAAAGTTTATATTATGTTGTTTGCCTAATTTTACTGAAAAAACTACGCGTTTAAAAAACGGATAGATTCTAAACTGTGGAACAAGGGATTTTAACGAGGGATTTAATAAGTATGTATGTAAATGGGAGTTTTTGGCCAAGGGGATCTCGTCCCGGAAGATTTTGAAAAAAGAGATAAAAAAATGAGAGATTATGACCAATAAGGGATTTTGGAAAAGTAGATAACGTAGGGAGAAACATCAAGTCAGAGAGCTGTCGGACTAGAGTTTTAAACGTGATCAATATACCACATTCTTAAAATCCTAAGTGACAACACTTGCACAACAAACTCGTAACCGTTACAAAATGTCCTCTTTTTGGAAAATGTGGAAAGTGATTTGGGGTAAAACATCGGCCCAAAAAATCGAAATCTTTTCTTTTATAAGTATCTAACTCAATCCTGCGCTAAACAAAAAGTCGGTCAGCGAAAAATTACACACAGCGATTATATTCAACATTATTATATTGGAGAAGACAAGGCTCAGACAACCAGCAGCTCCTCGAAGGCCCACCTCCGAAAAAAAAATGCTAACTACCTACGTCAATGACAGCCAAAGCAACTGGAGACTGCAAGACGAAGAAAATTCTTAACCATAATAATGAATTGACATGATGTCAACACCTGTCTCTACAAAGGTTTGCTTTGACCGGCAGATGTCTTTCAAAACTCAAATCCATAAAGGATTTCACTTCTTATAAACAAACAGAAAACTAATTAACCCTGTGATGAACTTGCGTGTATAATTACGGACCATATTAATTTTCATTCATTAGTGTCATTGTGTTTCTCAAAGTATGCAATTTACCTTTGAGAGTTATTCCCCGAAAAAAGAAGATAATCAGCACCACATAGGGAAAAATTGCTGTCATGTATACAATCTTGCCCGATGATGTTATTCCCTGGACCATGCAAATGTACACCAAGAACCACGATAGCAATAACGCTAACGCCATACTGTAGTTGAAGTTTTCTGGCTCATTGACGCTCTCCGAACACATCAGGGTTGAACGATACCAATAGTACTGCGTAGGAGATGAAGCCTTTTCCGGAAAATAAAAAATAGACAAAAATACATTCAGATGTCGCGCCTATTATGGATTTCTATATTTACATACCACACATTCTGGTTCGTGATCGTAAGTGTAATTACTGTATAATCGAGTTGGACAATCAGCCCATGGAAGCGGTGACTCAAAGCTGTGCAGCAAGTAAATGAGACACCACGCAATGATGGTGTTGTAATACAGCGCCACGATATAACTTACCACTGCTGATGATATACCAATCCCGGCCAAATACGGAGATACCTATGGAGTCACACAGATTGGGTGCCGGAGCATTTATTAGATAAATTATATAATATTGTGTAATTTTTTTAATTTAGACTCACTTGACTCCAGACCCCTATGGCTCCTTTTCGCAGTCGCTGACCAATGGCTAGCTCCAGATAAAATATGGGTATCCCTTGAACGCACAGCATTATGAAGTAGGGGACGAGAAATGCTCCACCACCGTTCTTTTGTGCCAGATAAGGAAATCTCCACACATTTCCCAGACCAACGGCATAGCTTGATGGAAGATAGAAAATTAATTTCCAATTCCAAAATGTTTCGGATAGGTATAGTGAATGAATGAGCACGTACCCTATTGTAGCCAATAAAAACATTATTTTACTGTCCCAACTCTCTCTTTCATCTTCGCCTTTTTCCTGAACAATGTCCTCAACGATAACTGGGCCAGGTTTTGCCGGTGTATTCGTTGGAAAAGCCTCTGGTTCATCGTCTTCCGGTTCGTCGAGTATATCTGATATGAAGGCTTGATTTGTTGCGCCATATAATGGCGGATGGCTAGGGTGACCGTGTTCATTTTTCACTAAGCGTCCTCGAAGTTCCTAAAATTAATGGTAAAATAAAGAATTCTCAGCGCAATGTTGTAGATACTTCAATGGTTAATAACAAGGTATCCGAAAAATGAAGATCTTCCGAACATCCGGTAAAATTAAAATCGGACCTTGTCGCTGTTTATACTCAACGGCGTCGTACGTTGGTCAGCCCTAAAAAAGGCAGAATGTTTGATTTGTCTGTGTATTACAAGTCCACTAAATATTTCGACAGCCAAACTGTCATTAGATTCTGCGGGTATATTCCTAAAAGCGCAGCGTATAGCTTTTCATGGCGGATTTGTATTATATTTTTGTATTTCCAAAGCGATTTGCTGAGCTCCATTCAAAAGCGGTAGCTTTTTAGGTGACGGATTGCTGGCGGATTGTTTGCGGATAAAAAATAAACTAAATCCCTGTGACGGGAAAAATCTGTCAAACTTTGGAAAAATAAATGAAAAATAGGAAGTCAGAATGGGAAAAAAACTGGAAATAACTGGAAATATAATTCAACCTCGTTCGTATTTGAGAATAACCAAAAGCGAAGACGGTCGAAATTGAGGTATATCGCATTCAATACGATCCGCCGCGCATTTGGGAATAACCCCCCTGAGCCATAATCGGTCTGCACCTTTACTTTTGAAGTAACAATGGAAAAGGCTGTCAAGACCACTGTCCCGGTGGAAATGAATTCACTCACCTCACCAAAGAGAGAAACGCGAACTCGCTAATATAAACATCAGCTGCCTTAAACTGCTAATTCTAAGCTCCTGTTGGTTCAACGGGTAATTGTGAGATCATTCGAGCCTGTGGTATCATAATGGGCCTTCTCTGGTCTAGGTGAGGATGCACTTGTTACTGCCTGCCACCCTAACCTAACCCTGTTATCAGGAGTTGCATGATACAAGCATATTTCATAATTTCTACAATCTGACAGTTAGGTACTATTTGACACTTTGAGAGACTCCGCAATTTTTATATTTAACATGCATATAATCTAATATATGAGCAGTGGCTCAGTATTTGGTGTGCTGGACTACTGTGCGAGGGGTCCTAGATTTATTCCCCGGAAAGACACAAATAATATATTAAGGTTTTTTTCAACTGCGCCACCACTCGCGAACGTCTGACAAACATCCGAGAATATAACTGTCCTTAACTGCTGAACTGATTTAAAAATGTCATACAACTTTTTCAACTCAAATGTTAAGACTTTAGGTTAGGGCGTAAGAACTTTTAGTTCCAGAACCTACTATACCTAGCCCATAAATTACTTCGGAGAAACTTTTTGCTGACAGCCGCCCCTCGACTAAAACTGTCGGATAAAAAAATTATTTCGTGATCTGTAATAGGTACCTCAAGATTCAAGAACAAGGACAATTTTTAATAACCCGCTCATTCGACATAAAAAGTGATTTTTTAAAAAATATTAACGAAAAATATTAAAGTGAATAAAACTATGTTTTTAAAAGTTGCAGAATTAAAAAACAATTAATTTCATATATACTAGTATGTAGATACTTACCCTTAACTCAAGATTATCGATGCTCTTTTGTGTCTTCAATGGGATATCCCGTGAGCTTTGACGACGTAGAAACTGTGCTGTATTAGCCATACCTTATGATTACGTTTGATTAATTGACCAAAGATAAAATATTCGATCACTTGTGTAATTAGAACAAGTGTGCGTATTTATGAAACTACAGAAGTTTGTGCCGTTGTCACTGGTTGTGCAAATTCCAATTATATACTAAGTACAATTATTGTTTGTGTACATACATAATACCAACATAGTGTGTTGCAGAGCTGGTGCGCTAAATAATAAAATATATAATTTTTGTATTGAAAACATAAAGTAAACAAAAGGTTTGTGATGTAAGTTAAGTACTCTTATTGTTAATTTCTAAATGCATAAACACAATTTTATATGCGAAAAAGTTACAAAAATGGAAGTAGATTATTCAGATAGATATTATTTAAAATGCAAAAAAAAAAATTAAATTGTAATTTATTATGATTAAAAATGCATGCTCTAAATCGGCATTATTAGTTCAAAGCTATAGTCTAGATTCTAGAATTTACATACCTATACTCCTCGGTCGAAATTGTACGTTCATGCTAATTTCAAAATTGCTGTCTGTCTGTTCAAAATTGCAGATACGTCTTTATATGTTAAAATCTAAATCTAAATCTATTGAAATTATCATGGACATTCGCTATCTAATCTAATTTTCATTTAAATTGAGGTTACAAATATTGTTTCAAATAAAGTCTGATAGAGCCAAGTTGGCTTTTTTGCCATCTGCCGCTTTAACTTATGAACATTAAAATTATGAAAAGGGAGAATACAGTTATTATAAGTACATTTTTATACCTATACTCGGAGTATATATGAATTAAACAAATTAGAAGTGAGTTAATCTATATATATATAAATGGTGGCAAAAATGTCATCAATTGAGAACGGCTGGACCGATTTGGCTCAAATTTTTTTTCAGTTGTTCGTAATTGCCAGGAGAAAACGGAAAATCTAAATTTGAGAACTGGTCCGATTTGGCTCAAATTTTTTTTGAGTTGTTCGTAGTAGCCAGGAGAAGGTTCTTCCGAAAGAAAATTTTGGGAAAAGCCTCCGGAAAAGTCGGGAAATTGGAAAAATCGAAAATTGATTTTTTGTATAGAATTTTGTGTGCAATCTACCGGACTGGATTTTCGAATGGAAAATTCGTTGTGAAGCTTGGAAAATTTCGGATAATTGTGAAATTCATTATGATAAAAGACCTTTTTCGTGCATTTTGGGTGCATATTGCCATAATGGCGATAGTTCACTTTCAAATGCGAATTAACGCCATAATCCAATTATGGCTTTAATTCATTTTGAAATGAGAAATGAGAGAACTAATGCCTTCACTTAAATCTGAACTAATGCCATAAACGCCGTAAAACCAGTAAGATCGATATGGGGGGGCATACTGCCCCCTGGAACCCCCTGCTTGGGGTCACTGTTGGATTTGGAGAAGGTGCGAGGTTGGGTATTTGAAAAGCTTCTTTTGGATTTAAAGATTCTCTTGGACTTAAAAAATAGTTTGGATGGATTTAAATAAACCTTGGATATATTAAACCTCGCACTTACTCCAAATCCAACAGTGACCCCAAGCCACTTTCTAAAACGAACTTACACCATATGACTTTAGTTCTCATTTGAAAATGAATTAAATCCATAATTTCTTATGCCGTTAATTCGCATTGGAAAGTGAATTAACGCCATTATGGCGTTAGTTCATTTGGCCTTCGTTCACGGCACCAAGTTAACCTGCTGGCGCTGGGCAATGGCCCGTTGATGTTTCGACTGGATTGATATCGTTCCCGGACATTTTTTGCGAGTTCACATCGTCGAAGGAGGAACTCATCACCAAAGTTTTCCCCGGAATTGCACAAAATTATAAAAATCTCGGTTCGATTAGTGAACGGGCAAAATTATAGCAGCGAAGAATAAGGACGTCGATAGCTTTAATTTCATTATTCAAAGTCAATTCGTTGGAGAACTGCATTCGTACAAATCCGTTGATAGCGTGACCGACGAGGATGAAGCGACCAACTATCCGACGGAATTTTTGAACTCGCTTGATGTACCAGGAACTCCATGGCATAATTTGCGGGTGAAGGTGAGATCGATCATAATCATGTTGCGGAATCTGAATCAACCGAAATTGTGCAACGGTACGCGGTTGTCCTTCAAGAAACTGATGAACAATGTGATTCAAGCGACGATCATTCAAAGGAGAGGAAGTACTTATCCCACGAATTCCGATTATTCCAACTGATCTTTCATTCCAATTCAAGCGGATTCAGTTCCCTATTCGATTGGCTTTTGCAATCAATAATAATAGCAAGACCAATCTTTGGAAGTCTGTGAGATTAATCTCGAATTTCCCTGTTTTTCGCACGGTCAGCTGTAGGTACGTTGCATGTTCGCGTGTTGGCAAACCGTCTTCGTTGTTTGTTTTTGCGCCGAAAACAAATCAAAAAACATTGTTTATCACATCGCTCTCTACTGATTTCGATTACACTATCTGTGTTTAAAAAAAAAAACGCCTATTTGAAGGCGTTAAATTGGGGCGAGACGAAGTTCGCCAGGTCCGCTAGTTTTATATATAAAGGCTATATCTAAATCCAAATATAGGTATCCAAAGTGCGAGAAAATAAAAAAATAAAAGTATCTAACAAAAATTGAAAGAAAAAATTTCAATTAGAATAAATAGATATATTTAGATGAGACAAAAAGTTTTGTATAAAATAAATAATCCATAGGCTTTTAGTTTAGCTAAAACAAAAATTAAAAAGTGAAAAAAGAATCATAAATAATTTTATAGGCTTTTAGTTTAGCTAAAACAAAGTTCGGGGGACCTGCTTTGAATAAGTCCGGGCTTTTAGTTTAGCTAAAACAAAGAAATTATTTACAGTGTCAGAAACGAATTTGGGTAATTCATGGCATGTACGACAAATCGAATAATCGATCTCTATCGACTACATCCATTAAGGATCTGAGCACATTCATAAAACGTTAAAAAGCTTTTGTCAAAGTGCAGTCTGCGAATTTCCTGAGTAATTGGGCATAATGCAAGGAAGAAAGTGTTCGAATTTTGAAAATCAAACTCATTTCCAGAACTGTTAGCTTATTATTAAAGTAATTGTTTGAACCCAGTAATTGTTTGCTCCATCCAAGCAAAGCTTAAAGATATTGCTGTCCACAGTAGCGATGCAATCATAGAGAGTACCCCTCTACCCACAAGCGGTGTTCTCATTTAGATCAATAGATACCTACCTACATTGTTTGCTTCATCTAATTCGTACCAGTCTTTAATTGGAGAGTAGCTGCATCTTAGAGCTATAAGAAGAACTTTTTTTTGTAAGTTGTTTCTAGATCTTTGCATAACTTTGCTGATGTAATCTGTAATCGGCATTTGCCTTTAGGTTATTTGTAAAAATATAGGGTAAGCCTGATTCTACATGAATTGCGTAGCTAGGTGTAGATTGTTGAAGCCTAAAAATCCGTTTGAAAAATTATCTCTGTATGCTTTCGATCTCATCACGCCGTTGATAACCGTAAATCTCGTTCGATTATAGCAAAAACAACTAGATATTAATGGTGGCATTGAAAACTTTGAATTTGGAAGCAGGATCCACGTCTTTATTTGAAAAGAACTTAGACCACATGGTGTTAATTGCTGTTTTAGCTACAAGAATGCTTTTGTACGTTAATACAAATCCCAAGTACTTGAACTCATTTACAACCTCAATTCGAGTACCATCCAGTGACCAAACATGTTCTCTACCAGCACGATTCTGCGCTCTGAAGACAAGTATTTTTGATTTAGCTGTGTTTATTTTTAGATCCCAAGTATCGCAATAATTCATTAATTTATTGATTGGCAGCTGGGAGAGTATATGGATTGTCAGAAAGGATGACAAGATCATCCGCGTAAAGCAATACTACATCTCCTAACGTAATGCCACCTGGGATGCTGTCACACACGTCATCTATAAAAAGAGATAATATTAAAGGACTCAGAACACAACCTTGTGGAACTCCAGATTCTGTAGGGAAGGTGGATGATTTTATATTACCATTGACTTGTATGTTAATATGCAGTGGAGGGTATCAAAGCACTTTTACTTTGAACTTAATCTTGGTCTTAAAATGTTGCTTTTGAATTATAAAGTTAGTTCATCAAAAAAAATTAAGCAATTGATCTTTAATTTTTTCAAAAAACGAATTCATTAATTTTTTTTGTACGTAAAACTATTCCTGCTCAACTTCCCAGTCAATTCCACAAAATTGTCCACTTAATTCCTATGACATGGTTGTGCATAGATAGGTATTGTTAAATTTTTCAGTTTTGTTCTGTTTCATGTTTTTACGGATGCATTTTACGGGTCCCGGGTCCTCGAGAGAACGTGTCGAGCTGTCAGTGTCTAATTTGCAACTTGCAAATAGGTACTGAATGGGAAGTGTCAAAGATGGGCCTATAGTCAACTCAACGGTAGTCGCAGTAGTTTGGAAGAAGCGAATTTACAATGTAGAGCGGTGCGGACTACTGTTGAGCGATAAAGACCTAAAAAGACCAAGAAGATTCGACATAAGGCATAATACGCCTGAGACATATAGAACGCACGCACATCAATGGCCAGGAAAATCTTCAACGCGGTAAAGGACGACCTTATTTTAGGTCGAATTGACTTTTATGTACTCTCATAATTCGCGCTTATTACGAGTAAAGAAAGCAGTCAGCATCCTGAACGCAGATCAAGGCTGGGATGGGATGTACATACTTTACCACTATGCAGCAAGCGTGTAGTGTACCCACTTCTTTACAGATAGCGTGTTACAGAAGGTGACTCTTAAAATACTCACTGTATGTTTACATTTCACGCAAAATGTAATTTTGATAGAAAATACAGATTTTCATTTAAAAAGCTTACATTTTTTATTGATTCATAGAGTGTACAGATTGGGGCTAGGTATGGAATAGGACATCGGATAAATGGCCGCTACAAGTACGTACTCTTTTATTGAAATTTTCTATGACCGTTTCGCATAAATGTAGCTGAATTCTATTAATACACCTGCCAATTTTCTCGCAAAACGGATGTTTCTCTGGCTGTATGGGATGTTGCACCGTCTTGTTGAGAGCACATGTTTATCATATCCATATCTTGTAATTTAGGCACTAAAAACTGGGTTATGCCACGATAACGAACACCATTAATTGTTACTGCCTGACCAGCCGCATTTTCGAAGAAGAATGGTTGTGGATGCGTTATGTACGCGTTGTGGATGCATTTGTTTCTCTACAATTTCTCGTGGGTTTTCTGAACCCCAAATGCGACAATTTTGACGATTAACAAAGCCATCATCAAGATGAAAATGAGCTTCATCACTGAAGATGATTTTCCTCGAAAATTGCAGACTGTAGCTGACAAACCTTCATTATTTTTAAAATATTGCTCAACAATGAAATTCAAGTTTTGCGTGAAAGGTGTCACATAACCCTTTAGATTTTAATATCCTTTTTCTTAAAAAAAATGATAAATGATCAAATTCGATAAATGTATACATTTTGGTCAAGGAAAATCAGAGGAAATTAATTTTGAAAAAACATTGGCAACTCTGAAGTTTCTTCTGACAATCTAAACATTTACCTAAAGGATTTTAATTGATATTCGTCTCCAAAGAAACACAATTTGCATTTGCGTTCCCGTATATTTTGATATTTTGCCTTGCGTCGAATGTAGTATGACATGATGACCTAAAAAATGCAATCACAATAAACTAACCAAATATGTAACAGGTAAAAAGCGGTCTAAAAAAACATCATCTCATTTCTTGGCAAAAGGAGTGGCTATCGAAAACCCTTCATTTCTAGGTATTCTGCGCTAAATTGGCCCGAATCAAATTGGTAAAGATAGACATTTCAAATTTGATTATATGTATAATATTTTTATATGACAATAGTTATCATATCAATGAATTAACATGTTAACAGTGAAAATTTAGTTACCAGATACGAAAAATTCCATAGTATTCAACCCATAAATGAAAAGGGTGTAGCGTGTAGGACATTGTCAGGAAGAAAACTGAAAACCTCACCATGCCGTATAGATCCATTAATTTTGACACAGATTTTAAACTTTTCTTTTAAAGTGTACCCTTAAATTAAAATACATATACTCACATAACTCACTCCGATAACCACTGTTTCAACTATGATGTGACCTAACTAAATAATAGTAGGTACACGTACACACGAGTATATCTATACTTTATATCATGCATCTACCCTAAGTTGCACATTCGTAGTTAATCTTAAATTCTACAACAAAGTTATGGTGTATACACAATTGAAGGTAAACAAACTATTAGATATTACATTAATTAGTCTAATTGTGCGTTATCTATGTAAACATGTTGTAAGAACTTACATAACTTCATACCCCATTCCAAGCAAAGTCTGTACTAAGGACGATAATCTGGAAAATCATGAATGTCACTTGTTGACCTTTACGTATAACACTTTCTCATTCCTCCCAACTTTAGGTGCATATTTTATTTAATTAGTTGATCAATTTTCTGCAAAAAGTTATTGAACATAATACATACATACAATAAACCAGAAAAAAAATGTATCTACATGTAAGAACATATTTGCTATGCAAATAAATTTATACTTTTTCAATCACCCAATTTATTAATCGTCGCCCAGAGTGTTATGCAACCAAGCAGAGAACTTAAATTGATTAGACCACGAAAATTGCAGAGCAAAATTATTATTATTTTATTTTCAGCAAAGAGATGTTGCAATGAATTTTTGTTGATGTTGTTTTTTCCAACGAATACATTTTTTGTGTTTGACAAAAAAATTATCTCAGGGATATAAGCACGGACACAATTTTCACACCACACCGCCAAAACACAATAGCAAAGGATAAAGGATGCGTTTTTACATGGACGACTCTGAACTTATTCTTTTTTTAATCTTTCACCACTTTCTGCCTTCAAAGTCTAATATTAACATTTTTTTTTTGTTTCCACACCAATTGTAAAGCACTCGGTGGGAAAACTAATGAATGAACTGTGACGTCTTACGTCCTAAAAGGTAATTGTGTCTGTGCATCATGCACAGATGTACTAAATTGCCTTGGGGACGATAAATCGATAAAACGTTAGTAGACTTGCGTAGTATATTCCGTATTCGTGTAGAATCCTTTGGATAATCGGAAGTTGTTACTTTGAAAATAAATGTTAATAACGGTCGTTTAGGTAATTTTTATGTGGTTTCAATGCAAGGACCTTGGTTTTCATGAAAATGGATGGTGTAAAAAGAGGACAATAGTTTGGAGACTGACTATTCCTTTATCAAATTGAAGGTGATCAGAGACCAAGCGCAATTTACCATCGGCAGTGGCTTGGCATTTGAAACGGAGGAGACTCGGTTTCCCTTGCAATTGGGATTTGAAAATCCCGTTTGACTGAAACATTATTATCCGAATAATGAATACTTGAAGCGTATCTATCCTATGACTCTTTAGGACATACATACATGCGCACATATAGTCCGGAGTGTTTTGGAAAGCATCGCGGCGATACACAAATCTCTCGTTTCTGCGAATGAATTTTAAATGTCTTTAAGACTTTACTTCGAAGAAGTGCTTCATTTTCAACCTAACTTTTAAATTTTATTTAAAATGTTTACTATTTAAAGTAACATTCAGTGATTACATTGGGTTTGAAGTGTAAATTTACGTCAACATATTTTCTTTATGTAAATTCAGTTGCAAATGAAGTCCGTCATTAGTGAGATTATAAGGGGGCCCCTGTACATAAAGGTAAACACCTAAGTTGCAAGTTGCAGCCTCGGTGTCAACCCGAGAAAAACTGAAAACTGCTGTTCACCACCAAAACCAAAATACCCGATTTCACCCTACCCCGTCTAAATGGTCAACCACTCACACTGTCGTCCAGCGCTAATTATCTAATCATGCTCGATCCAAAACATAACATCGAACACAGAGTAAAGAAGGCGTATGTTTTACTTCTTGACTTACACTTCTCTGGGTTCCATCAGAGCATAGTGACATAGCAGGCAATGAGCGTGCGGATGAGCTGGCTAGGCATAGCTCAACACTACACGCCTCACTTGCGACGGGGGTCGACATTTCGCTAGGAGCGGTTAAGGGACAAATACACTCATATTATCTTCAGAAAGCCAATCTCAAATGGACGGGATCGACAAACTGCGTCATATCAAGGAAGATATGGCCTACCTACGACCAAAATATAACAAAAGAACCTACAAAACATTACCTGCCCAGATATCGCCAGAATCACGCCAAGAATCACGGGACATTGGCCAATTGGAGACCATGCGCCCACACTAGGTATCCCATATAACCCCCATTGCCGCAGTTGTCAAAAGTTTGCAAGGTTTACAAATTCATATTGTTATAACTAGTGAAGCTTTCAAAATGTTAAGACGTGAGTTTTTGTTCGACGATAGTGAAGACGCGGTTATAACAAGAAATTATAGACACTGAATTAATATTTCGGGACTAGAAAACTTTAATTTTAAACAGTTCTTTCGTTTAAATCAAATTCAATTTGATATCCTTTTAGATAAAATTGGAGAAAAATTAGAGCACAATACACAGAGCAGTCATGCTTTGTCGGCTGAAAATGTGCTGAAAATAAACTGCTACTGAGCTTGCATTGGCTCAGTGTTGCAAAATCAAAAGTTTGCAGAACCATCTATAGAGTTTTCGACATTATAATAGACGTTTTATTTCAAAAACACAGAGCTGGCCCGATGACGTCAGTGGTATATGATGGGTGAATTCCCTTATGTGTGTGGTTGCGTGGATGGCACAATCATTAAAATTTACGCGCCTACATTACACGAGGAAGGATTTGTGGAGCGGCATGGAAACCACTCATTGAATGTGATGAATTGATGATAATATGCGGGCCAGACTACACATTTTACAGTGTAAATGCAAGTTAGCCGGGCAGCGTTCATTACTCAAAGGTGTTACGGAATTCGGCTGTAAGTCAAAGATTTGACAATGGATGGAGACCATGGAGACAAAACAAACTGTCCCTCACATAGGTACATGTTTTTTGGGCCGACCCCAGCTGCAGGGATTGGGCTTTTTTCAAAACTTCCTCCCAGACAGCCTGTTTATCTAATTTATTAACCTTCAAATCTAAATGAAATGTAAACTTAAATATCTGCTAGGTTCCAAATTTCACTTTCACTCGAAATGAAATCGGAAATGAATTTTTGTGGTCTAGGTACATGTCACTGTATTCGATTTCGATTTCAAAATTTTCGAAATTAAGACAAAGTGGAATTGTGATTTCGAAAAAATTTCTGAGTTTCCGAATCGCTCGAATCGCAGACCACTGAAAACGAATTCACTCGATTTGCAATTTCGATTTCACTCGATTTCTGGAACCTAGCTGTATATGTAGGTATGTTCTAAATAAAGGGTGTTTTTTTTGGACGTATAGAACTTTGAAATAGAATAAAACATAGATGATTTTTTTAAATTGACATGAAATTTACTTTATTCGAAAGATATCTTTTGACATAATAATTTAAATATGATTTCTGGCTTATGACCGCCACGGCTGGCTCGGACATAGTCTAATCTGGAGGTCCAATTTTCGATGACTTTTTCCAACATTTGTGGTCGTATATAACGGCAATAACGCGGCGTATGTTGTCCTCCAAGTGGTCAATCGTTTCGGGCTTATCGGCGTAGACTAGCGACTTCACATATCCAAACAGAAAATAGTCAGCGACGTTCACCCCTATCGTGGAATCCGCCGGGGGGAATTATTCGCGGAAAAGAATATTTTGGTATCGTCAAAATCGCAAAGTGAACAGTTCCCCGTGTAGGTAATGTGAAAGAGTTTCAATATATCGTTAAAAACGTTCAAATCGAATTTTTCCCGAACAGGGAACTGTTCACTTTGCGATTTTGACGGTACCAAAATATTCTTTTCCGTGAATAATTCCCCCCGGCGGACACAAACCAGCAAGAATAGACCGCCGACTTCCCGTGCACCTACCCGATTCCCCCCGGAAGAAATTACCCTGTTTGTGAATACGTGTAAATGTCAAAATTAATGACAGCAATGATTTTCCATGCTATACCATGGGCCCAGGATTTTTCAAGTATGCGTGCATTAATGGCGCTCCTTTGATTTTGTACAGCACCAATACATGAAAAATCCTGGGCCCGCCGGCAGCTTGTAGGCAAAGTCCGTTATGTGGGAGGAGTCGACGGTCTATTCTTACTGGTTTGTGCCGGCGGATTCCACGATAGGGGAGGTTAAATCGCACAATCTTGGAGCGGAGGCCAATTCACGGGTCCGTAACGTGAAACTATGCGGTTACCAAACGTTTCCCTCAATAAATCACGAGCTGTGACATGTTGCGCCGTCTTGTTGAAACCACAGCTCCTGCACATCATGGTTGTTCAATTGATGAACGAAAAAGTCAGTAATCATGGTTCTATAGCGGTCGTTTGTCCTTGCGCTCTGCATTTGCATCGAACTATTTTGCTTTCCAGATATTAAAACCTCAACTGCGCGAAATAATATATCCTATTGGATAATCCATCCAACGAAACGGGTTCTTACTTCTTTGGGCACCCAGAACATTTTTTTTTTTGCAATGTTCGCCGATTATAGACGGCAAATCAGGCCAATCTAAATTTAATATTCGTTCCTTTAAGTAGTCCGAATTCGGTTTTGATGTGATGTACATAACACAAACCACGTAGAATAGACCGTCGACTCCAACCACATAACGGACTTTGACTACAAGCTGCCTGCGGGCCCAGATTTTGTTCATGTATTGGTGCTGTACAAAATCAAAGGAGCGCCATTAACGCACGCATACTTGAAAAATCCTAGGGCCATGGTATAGCATGGAAAATCATTGCCGCCATTTCACACGCAATGTGAAATTTCTTTCTCTTAGAATTTAATTTGTTAGTTTTAAGAACTTTTAATAAATAAAGTTAGTTAGTCTAAGTCGAGCGCTCGTTGGTGATAATTATTGATCTCTTTCTGCTCAAATATGTACATATCAAAATGGAAATCCAACTCAGTAAACGCTGATTACCGATTTGGTAATTTTTTTGCAAAATTTTTAGTTTGGTAGTAATTTTTTTTAAATCCTGCAATATCCGGTACAATCTAAAGATAGAAACTAAAAAGTTTAAGAACCGAAAAGTAAAAGGCTTTTTTGTCTTTCTATGTGTACAGATCCATAATTTTTATTCTTACAACTTATTGGCTCAAAATCCCTTGATATAACGTGATTTCTTCTTGGTTGCCTTAGCTTTGGATGAAGAAACTACTGTCTGTTCCAAATCAGTTTGCGTGTCATTGTTGTTTTTCAGCTCCGACTTGATAGTTGTGTCAAAAAATGCACTAGATGAATTAAACGTGTTAATGGGAATCGATGTCATGGGGATCATCGTGCTGTGTGCAATGCCTGAAGCATTTTGCAACCATCCGCTTACTAAACTAGTCGAATCTGTTACTGCACTCTGAGAAAGAGCAGTGAGATTGAAGTCTTTTTCCTCTTCCATCTCATCCTCAACGTCCCAAGCTGCAAGTAAATCACCGGCCAATGCATCTTTGTACTTGTGCAGGCTTCGTATTGATTTCTGCCAACGTCCCATATATTTTCGCTTTTGCAGGACAGTTAAATTCTCTTCGAGTGGTTTGAGGTCGCTTAAATTTGGGCAGCGGAATACTTTACTAATGCCAGAGAGATCACAGACCTCAGTAACTTCAAGTTGTGGATATTTCACTGAACGGTAAATGTTTTCCTCAAAATGGCTCATCACCTCAGCGGGGGTAAATATTTTCTCATCATCGTCTGGATCAGACATGCGTCTTGCAAATATGTCACCAATACTGGTGGCACTTAGAATATATGGATTAGAGCTGTCGCCGACGAAATCAAGTCCCGTGTTGCAAGCCTTTATTCGATGTAATATTCCGGTGTCGGGTTTAAGGCATTTGCCATGTTTCCGTGCCTCTAGAAACACTTGTTGCAAGCTTTGAGGCATGAATGGTAGACAAGGGGATTTGTATACATGCTCGGGGGTCCATTCGATGCGAGGCTTCTTCACGAGATTAGCTTCGTCGAGATCTTCGAAAAATTGAATATTTTCACAGATACGCAAGTCTGCGCTAACTGGGCTCTGCAAGGCGATGTACTCATTATCGTTGTCACGACAAGTCGTCATCATTAGGGGACAGCTGTTCATTTGATGCGTCCAGCGCGCAACTGAAGTGTGCTTGTTCTCAATACTTTTATTGAGGAAACGATCGTCAACGCAATATACCTTATGATTGGACCCTACGTAGAATAGATTATTAAATTTACTCGGAGCAAGGCAAGAAAATTGAAAGCAATAGTTATCTTCATTGAAACCGCAGTAATTTGTCCGCCAATCTTTTTCGGGCGTTCTTGTGTCTATTATATAGAGCTTTCTAGGAGCGGTGTATATGTAGATATGGTTATCCCACGATCTTACCATATTCCAATTCATTGAGGGCTTCCTCTCTTCTCCATTCATATGATTGGCCGTTTGTATTGATTTACTTGTTTCGATATCAAAAATGCGAAGACAATGCTCGAGATTTGATATGGCCAAGTTGTTCGTATTTGCTCTGTCCTGGGCGAAGCTAATCAATGGCACTTCTTTGCTTTTAAAATTTTTTACGGTCTGAAACTTGCCATCCGAGTATTGATGCAGTGATATACAATGTTTCCGGCGCACGAAAAAGGATCTGCTTTCTGCTATGGAAAATTCTACTTCGAATATTTCAGACTCTTCGTTGTTTGGAGATTTGAAGTCGATGCTGTCTATTGGATGTATGCTGGGAATGCTCTGATTAACATTGAACACGGATAGAGCTGAAAATAAAAATTGAAAGTGAGGTTAGTAAAATAAGTAAGAATTAACACAAACGTGAGTGAAAGAAACTAGACCACAGCAAAGAGGAACCTTTAGAGCGACATCTATGTGGCTGTTTTAATTGCGAGCTCAAGATTCTACTTTACTTAAATTTGCTAAGCAACCTCATCAATAGACAACATCTATACGGACCAAAGAAGGCAACCAACTGTGCTCCTGGCTTTAAATGCATCGCCAGCAAATGATAGAAAAGCGAATAATACGACACGGAAATCCTTTTCCAGTCAATGAAGGAAAAGGTTTCGAATTAACATGGCTGATGCTCTTTACATATTTGTCCAGTCGCTTCTGGTATTTGGAGTCGATTGTGAATTTTGCTTATTTTACAGTAGGTACTTACTTAATCGGTCCATATTTTTCCCGCTGGTGTGTAGAATCTGGTCAGTTTCTGGATTTACACATAAATTTCCTTTTGTATAATAGAAGTCATAGTCACTTTCAAAGTATTTGTCGGGATGGAAGTCTCTTCGTTTAGCGTAATCGATTATAGTGTAGTTGTAAATTCCTTTTTTCTCATCTTTCCGAACTCGTTTGTTGTCTGCAAGTGAAAAAAAAAACTTTCAACTCTAGTTGTCTAACGATAATGCAATTTGAGTGCAATGGAAAATTGAAAGGAAGGAAACCGTACCCTACACCAAAAAGGATATCAGTTTGGATTTATGATAATGAATTGAAAGCATTAAATTGACCAATTGAAACTTCTAGGTAGTAGTGGTAGTAGGTACTCACTCTTCTTCGCATTAATATATGCGGTCCGCATTGTTTTTACGCGATTTAAGTAAAAACTCAAGGCAATTGTTCTTCGATGACATATATCAACATCGTGGGTTTGGATGGGAGACACGTACACTGATTGTGGTAAGGATACCTTCACTAGTGGCAACTCTTGGACATCGTTGATATTGGTAAAATTGGTTAAATTGAATGAAGGCAAAAGATGGTGGGGAGTCTTTTTGAGTTTCCATTTGTTATCCTTGTACTTTTGGTATTTGCCATGGTTTTCGGCTGGTATGTCACTAAATAGGTTTTGGAAAATATTCCCATCTGAATCTGATTCGGTCTAAAATATAAAGAAAATATTGTACTACTTTGTAATGCTATCTACGGCGGTGATACAATGGGACTTGTTTTTAGTACAAACCTTAATAGATTCTGTTTCACTTTTGACTCTTTTCCTTTTTTGGTTATTTTTTTTTACAGGCGTTTTGGCCTTCTCTTTTACGGGGGGCTTAGTCCCAGAGTCCATAATGAATTTGAGAGACTTGGGAAGGGTTTACCAAAACTTACCCCAGTTGTCAGCTAACCGAGAATTGCAAGGCGAATTTTACTTCTTCAATTAACCTGAAGGAAATGTGAAATCAATCTGTTTTCAAACAAGTTGTTAATTATTGTTTTAAAAATTCAAACCGCGATTTATAATAATCAACACAACCCCAAAAATATCAAAATGTAAAATTTGACGCACACACAGGTGGACATAAGTCATATTGGGTATGTTCGTAATAAATGGCAAGACTGGCATATTGTGCGGTGTTCACAGATACTTCCAAAGTGTGTTCGCTAATATTTATTAGACGTATTTTTTGGGGAAGTGAGTATAACAAAACCAAAAATGAGTATAACAGTTTTGCATGTAAAACCAAAAGTTAGTAGGCGTATTTTTTTGGGAAGTGAGTATAACAAAACCAAAAGTGAGTATAACCGTTTTCCATGTAAAACCAGAAGTGAGTATAACAAAACCAAAAGTGAGTATACCAGTTTTGCATGTAAAAGTAAAAGTGAGCTAGCTATAGATTCTCAAAAAAATACGCCTAGTATAACAAAACCAAAAGTGAGTATACCAGTTTTGCATGTAAAAGTAAAAGTGAGCTAGCTATAGATTCTGAAAAAAATACGCCCACTCACTTTTGGTTTTACATGCAAAATTGTTATACTCACTTTTGGTTTTGTTATACTCACTTTTGGTTTTACATGCAAAATTGTTATACCCACTTTTGGTTTTGTTATACTCACTTGCCAAAAAAATACGCCAACTCTCTATATTCGGAACCAATATTGGGTAGCATAAGTAGTCATCAAGACACAGGGTTTCCAAAATCACAAAACCAGTTGTAACTGACTGACTCACTAACAGATTATCAAAATTGCCCGCGTTCCATTGACCGCTAAATGACTAGCGGCATGCCAAACTCCATATAAAAAAACTGCCATTTCACAATAGGCGTATTTTTTTGGGAATCTATAGCTAGCTCAATTTTACTTTTACATGCAAAACTGGTATACTCACTTTTGGTTTTGTTATACTAGGCGTATTTTTTTGAGAATCTATAGCTAGCTCACTTTTACTTTTACATGCAAAACTGGTATACTCACTTTTGGTTTTGTTATATTCACTTCTGGTTTTACATGCAAAACTGTTATACTCATTTTTGGTTATTTTATACTCACTTTTGGTTTTACATGCAAAATTGTTATACTCACTTTTGGTTTTGTTATACTCACTTCCCAAAAAAATACGCCTACTCTCTATATTCGGAACCAATATTGGGTAGCATAAGTAGTCATCAAGACACAGGGTTTCCAAAATCTCAAAACCAGTTGTAACTGACTGACTCACTAACATATTATCAAAATTGCCCGCGTTCCATTGACCGCTAAATGACTAGCGGCATGCCAAACTCCATATAAAAAAACTGACATTTCACAATATGTGCTAGAGTTCTAGCGCAAATGCTGAAATGTCAGTTTTTTTTATATGGAGTTTGACATGCCGCTAGTCATCTAGCGGTCAATGGAACGCGGGCATGTGAAGCACTTCCTGTCATCGTGAAATTTGGCATAATTGCAGATCCTGTGCTGCTCACACTGGTAAAAGTCGAAAACTTTACATTTTCTATTTAGGGGGTGGTGTACGCCCACTTTCAACAAATAGCTATCATTTATTTGTAGCAGTTTCGATTGTCGTAGAGTAGGTATAGTGGTAGGACTTAAGGATCATTCACATGAGAGCGATCTAACGAATTTGTTGTATGCACCTGCAGAAATAAACAATAATAATAATTAATACGATAATTCAAATTATTTAAATAAACATACCCAATTTGTCACCTTTCCGTCGTCTTTCGTTTCGATGATTTGTTTTATTGTGGATGGGTAGCATGTGTCAATCTGACATCCCAAAAATTCCCTGAATTACCCTCAAGGGAAATTCAATAAAAGTAATGCCAAGTCTATGGTTATTTGAAAGGCTAAGAGAAAATAAACAAGGGAGTTCTAGGAGAGGTTTAGAGAGAAGATTAAAATTACTCTCTAGCGGCTTATTTTCATAAACGGCATAGAGAGTTGGAGGAATTACGTGATCAGAAAAGCGGAACTGAGTTCTATGAACCTAACCGACACTTGATGTACAACCGTCACACAGTACAGTGCAGTATAACGTATAAGTTAAATAATTGGTGAAATAAAATACATTATTACAAAGTGGTACAGTGGACATAGTAAGTCCGAAAAATAGAAAAGTTAAAAGGCGAATTACAAGAAGTATCCGAAGACAAGGGAATCAAGTAAGAGTGTTATTTTTGTGTTTTGTTTGTCAAGTATTTGAATATTGTGTTTTAATACAGGCTGGAAATAATATCGAAATTCATTGAGGCGATAACGGGGAAGTTTAAGTTCAAAGTGAAGTAAGAAAGTTCCTTTTTGTGTTTGTCAATTAATTAAAGATTTTGTTTTAAAACAGGCAAATAATTTTAAACGAAATTCATCAAGGCGATCACGGACCAGTTAAAGAAAGTATTCGTGATCGCCAAATTTTTGGCGAATACCACATAACATAAAATCACCATCTTTGTGCAGTGCCATAAATTAAAGAATTGTGGGTTCAATAGAACAGTCGTTAGGTACGCGTTTAAATAAAGCAGGGGTCGGAAAGAAATTCGCGCAATTGCCCTTGAGCAATTGACCCCTGGCTTAAATCGACAATTACATAGTTAAATTAACGACCAGATTATCGAATAGTTTGCCCTTGAGCAATTGACCCCAATCTCAACGACCGCCATCATTATTAGAGGCCACCATCTTTTTTTTTGCATTCAAAGAAAGAGTTAGGCCTGGTTTAAATGCAAAACTCAACATTTTCGCAATAATTCCAGCAAAAATACCTCTTCGGAGTTGATTCCTTTTTTTTTTTGTATGCTGCACAAGTTCCTGTAATTTATATCTATAGTTTAAGTAAGCGTGATTTATGTTAATAATTGTTTTCTTTCGTTAAGTTCCATTCAGTTGTAAGAAATTTCGTCTCCAGGTCGTCCCATATTAGTTTAAACATTTTTCTTGTCGCTAAAATCTGCCACAAAGGGTAGTAGAACCACCTAAGAAGAGCTCATTTTAGGTAGGGGGTCGGCAAAGTCGTTTTGGTTGCATGGGAAAAAGATACATGCTCGTGGGATTGACATAGGAAACATAGTTTCATTTTTTTTTTTGTAATTGGTGTGTTTAGTTTAAGTAATTCGTATGGTTCTTTTATAGTTTCAACCAATTTTATATTTTTTTTATTAGTTATAAGCATAGATTTAATTTTTTTTTATTAAGAATTTCCATGAATAAATCACGCTTCAAAAATCGAGATGGTCAGCGTTCTTTCTGAAGCACCTAGTGCATGATGAAGCAGTAATTTTTAAAGTTTTCAGGGGTGCCTAGGGGCGATAGAACATCTTTGGCGATGATGGTATAATACACTGGTGACATCGTCTGCTTCAAGGGGAAATTCAAAATGGCCGCCGGATTTCCAGGTGGGGAGGGAGAAGGCCATCGCTGAACAACACCGCAGCGTCCTCAGTGTGGTAAGACCCAGTCCGTCCGTAGTAATTGTGACACTTGTTTTAGTATTCGGCATGTTTTATGTTTTGTTGTAGGCTACGTCGTCTAGCGGGGACAAGAACCACCCCATTCGGCGAGCTTAGCCGTGCTTCGCCAGCATGCCGCGCTCCTCGCTCGCGACTTTCATTCCCTTTCTATTCCGATCCCATCCTAAAGTCCCATCCACATCCCTGCTTCCCATCTTTTATTCACTCCCAGCGCCCTCTATATTCCAGCAACCGGCCTATTACAAATTGATGAAATGCGAACAAGCCACTTTTAATGCATTTATGAACTGAAATGCCACATTTTACTATTCCAGGAGTAGGAAAATTAATTATCCAATCAAAATGTATTAACAAAACAAGTTCAAAACAGTTTAAGCAACGAAATTTGGAATTCAAACTTTTTGCCGAACTGCGCCGCAGTCCACATCATTCCACACACTATCGAATAAAGCATTCGTTCGAGCTTAACCTCAAATTAGAAATTGCTGATAGAAACTGTTGGCTGATATTCGCCAAACTGCCACGACCAAGAAAAGTATTCATGTGAAGGGATTGCCAAAACTCGCGAATATTCGTTCGTTCGTAGATAGGTTGGTCGTTCTCACGTGAATACATGTCCTTTAAGCCACGGACCACACATAGCCCATAAAAGTCGTGTCGGGCGAGATAGTTAGTTTTTAAGTGAGTAGAAAAGAGAGATTTTCGGTTTAATCTACACCTCTTTTCGCAACTAATCTAAAAATTGATCTAGCTCGCTAGAAACGACTTTCATGGGAAGACATGGTGTGGCCATGGTCTTGCCATGTACCTACAGAAAGGAAAAAATCAAAAATGTTACATTTTCTATTCAGGAGGCGTGGAAAAATTGGTAGGCATTTCGATGCATCTAAGAGAAGTGAAGTGGTGAAAACATTTATCCTTTCACATCTTTACGATCGAGAATTCACCTCTGCGTACATAACCAGGAGTGCATTCCAAATTCGGCAGTAGTTAACTATTTTAACTACAGCCGTTGACAAGCTGTGACAGTTCGAAGGAGGGGAAATTAACTAAATTAACAAGAGGCAAAAGTGTGGTTCATTTCACTCATACTAACAAAGCAACTGTCATGGATTCACGTATTCATTTATTTTGTTTTTTTTTAAATCAAACATGGATTCGACTTACACTTGATGCGGTCCAACAACAACTCACTACCACATGAAAAGTGAAATGTCAACATGAAATTAGTAACAATAGGCGTATTTTTTTGGGAAGTGAGTATAACAAAATCAAAAGTGAGTATAACCGTTTTGCATGTAAAACCAAAAGTGAATATAACAAAACCAAAAGTGAGTATACCAGTTTTGCATGTAAAAGTAAAAGTGAGCTAGCTATAGATTCCCAAAAAATACGCCTAATAGCTGTCCCAGATTTCAAAAAGTAACTAAATAAACAATCGTTGTTAATTTAGTTAAAATAGTTAAACCTGGAAAGTCCAGCTGCCTGCTACTTCTATTCCTAACACCTTGCAGTGTAATCCGATAAGTAAACCAGAAGCAATATATAGCTGAGTTGTAAACCCATTATTTTCGTACAACACATGTTTAAAACTAAATACTGGTTCTCTATTGACAGTCCTCTTGAAATGTTGTTGTTGTTTTCGGATGGGTTACTCAACTTTACCTATTAAAATGTCAACTGCAAGATTTTTATCGCTGAGAAATAAACTCACAAGTATTCAAACAAATTTAAGTGAAAAAATTAAACTACCAGAAAAGTTCAAAGGGACTATTATAGAACGATGGTCTGTCTACTGGAAATCATTGATGAATGACTACGCTGAAGTTGCGCGAGGTGCTGCCGAGACTGCGAAAGAAAAGCCCATACGAACCTCAATACTCGGTGCAATAGGCCTTGCAACATACCTGTGTGCCAAAAACAACCCAGATGAACTGTCCTTCATGCAGGAAATCCGTAACCGAAATGGTGACATGATGCTGGTACATGAATCATGTCAACGGAAAGAGTCTGCGGAATATCTTAAGTTGCTAGAAAGTAGTATAAATCAGGGCACTCTTCGGATACTTGATCTAGGTGTTGTTACTTTAGTGTGGCTACATGACTTCAATAAGGATCTATGCACCTATCGAGCAATTTGTGAACACCTCCAGCCGGAATACAGTACGTTTCATAAGCGTATTATTGATGTAGGTTTCTGGAACAAATGGTGGAATTTGGACAGAAAAATGATCGATTACGACATTGCTGAGGAGAATTTGTAGAATTGTATTACAAATAAATAAAAACAATAGTGTATGTATGTATTTAGTTATGTTTTATTTGCGCGCAGGCAGTTACAGTGTGCGGTCGATACTGAGAAGTGGTAATCGAATTCTTTATTCGGCTGGAGAAGTTTCCTGTACCGCTCCAGAGATGATACAATATCTGGTGCCAGCAGCATTGCGAAGCAGTTGAGTTTGCTTTGACTGTGTGTGAAAAATTTTATACAATCGGCAAAAACTTCCACGAAGTAGGCAATCGGTTGTTGGATTGCATCACTCCGATCCAAGGAACACAGCTGAAGTGCAGCCGGGGATTGCTCAATCGTGGACCATATGTTTTGCAGGTTTGATATTGATGACATCAGTTTGGAACTTAAATGGCAGAGTTTTAAGGCGATCCGTGTGATACTTATTCATAAAATCTTACTTTGAATCGCTGAGGAGATTAAGTTTAATACAGAATTCCGTTCTAATTTCATCCTCAATTTGGTGGGTCGAATTAGGGGTATCGGTACATTTGGCAGTCACTCCTCTGTCAAGAGTAAAAAGTTAACAAATGGTTTATGTTACACAACAGTTGTTACCTGATTATTATCGTATATCGCTGGGCAAGTACCCACATTCGGTCAATAATTGCACGATGGTCCTCCATTGTTGACTGATATAGGAGGTAATGCTCTCTTATGGCATTCTCGGCAGCAAGCAATTGTTTTATTAGGTCTTCGCCCTCTGGGTCTGAAGCCATTTTGTTGGGCTATAGAAATATATGTGGTGAGGATTAGCTGGAAATTCTAGCGAATATGGTTTGCTTTGCAATTGTTTTGTTTATGAATTTGACATTGAGTTCAGGCGGTCAGACACTGAGCTATAGAAAACCTTCTTCCGTTCATTCAACATATGCATTAGGCGGCATCTACTTGTCATTTTTAAATACAAGGCGTATTTTTTTGGCAATCTATAGCTAGCTCACTTTTACTTTTACATGCAAAACCAAAAGTGGGTATAAAAGTGGCTATATTTAACGCAGTAATAAAGTGGAGATAGGAAAGTTGAAAAAATTCATTCATAGATGGCGGTGTTGTAAATAAGGAGGAATTATTTTTCATCCTTGAACGTTGAGAGCGGCTATTTGTCACTAATGGGTTGTGTTCGTTGATTGTTGTCTGAATTGGTAAATATTTTGCAATTCTCTGATTGGTTTAAATTAGAGCTGTAAAATACTTAAGTATTCCAGTACTTCAGTCCTCTTAAGTACAAGTACTAGGTACTGGTATTTGTACTTCAGTACTCTGGTACTGGTACTTAAAAAAGGCAAGTACCAGTATTTTTTAAGTACCTCGTCGCAAGTACCAAGTATCGCGTACTTAAGTACCAAAGTACTTGAGCAGTACTTTCAAGTACCAGTACCAGTACCTCAAGTACTTAACCAGTACTTTCAAGTACTTGATCAGTTCCAAGAAGGAGTCACAGGAGACCCCATAAAGTACATATATTCTGAATCAGGATCAAATTCTGAATCGATTTAGCCATGTCCGTCCGACTGTCTGTCCGTCTGTCTGTTGAAATCACGATAGCGTCCAAACGAATCGACTTAGGTGAATTAAATTTTGTGAGAGAACTTCTTTTTACCGTCGCACAGAGGAGTATTTTACCTTAAAATGTGGACAAAAATATAGGGTTTGTTCAATAAAACTGATGAGTTGTTGAAAAGAGTTTTGGCTCATATCAAGAAAGAATTATCGAGTTGTTATGCAAAAAATTAAATTTTAATAAATCTATACGAACAAATTTTTTAATAAAAATACAATTTTAATTTTATTCAATTTCGTAATCAAAATTTTCGTTACATGCATAAGGTCGTATAATGACCTTTTTTATAATGCTAAGTAAAAGCGGGGAGAAATAGAGTTGTATCAATAGTAAATACAGAAATTTATATGAATTTGCAAAGTACACATCTTCTACTTACAGATATTATATTGATCACAATAAATTTTCACGCAATAAAAATTTAAAAAAACCCGAGTGAACTGTTACGCTTTAGACCTAATCTCAGCAAAACATGTGATTAGCACAACTCCCAACTTTCGATTGATTGTGCAGCAGAGGAAAAATAGAATCATTATGTATATACACTGGCGACAACTAGGATGAGGCCACACATTTTGCAATCGATTTTCGCTCTTTATGGCTGTTGGAAATTTTTTACCCGGAAACTTTTAATACCTGTTAACAGGTACATATTTTCCCAACAGTAAGTCATAAAATTAAAGGGTAAATAAAAAACTACGGCTGGAATTTCCGAAGATCAAAAAATGAACTACCTAAAAAGCGTATAAAAAGATGCTCAACTAGGATGAGGCCACAAGCAAAATCTTCGAAAAAAAGCAAAAAATTAATAAAATGTTTACATTTTATGGTTTTAAAACATTTATTTATTATGTTTTTCTACATTAATAATGAGTATGCCCGCCATTTTTCGATATGACCTCTAAAAGACGGTTTAGAACGGAATAATAGAGTTTTTTTAAATAATTAAGAGAAATTTGGGTCCAGGCATCACGAATAGCTTCGATTAAAGTGTCCTTGTCTTCAAATTGTCTGCCGCCTTCATACACTTTACGAGATAACCATGCCCAAACATTTTCTATTATGTTTAAGTCCGGTGAATAGGGCGGCCAAGGCAAAAGTTCCACATCTTCTGATTGAATCCAGCTTCTAACAACCCTGGAAGTGTGGATAGGGGCATTGTCTTGTTGGAATATCCAAGGCAGGGGTCCGAAAATGTTTTTCACTTTTGGAAATGACCGTTCCAGCAAACATTTGTAGTTGTTTCCGTTCATTGTTGTGGACAAAAACTCCAACTCGATTGTGCCATAGTAGGTAATAGCTCCCCACACCATTACACCTGATGTACGGCTGTGATGTCTTGCCAAAATAAGCTCCTCCTTTCTTAAATCATGGAAATAAAAGTTGTAACCATCGGGGCCGTCAAGGTTAAACTTTTTTTCATCCGAAAAGACAACGCGTTTCCATTCATCGCTCCAGGCGACATGTTCTCTTGCAAAATTCATTCGATGCTCCTTGTGTACTTGCCTCAAAACCGGTTTCTTTTTAAGTTTTCTTCTCTGTATAGTACCACTTCTTCGTATTATCGTTCGGACCGTTCCTATGCAGGCTGATACTCCGCTTTTGGCCCTTATTTTAGTCGCTGGTAGAGTCGAATTAGAGGCAAGCCGTCGAATTAACCGCTTTTCTCGCAATGTTGTTGCTTCTGCCGTGCGTCCTTTTTGATTTTTCCCATAGTGTTGGGGATCCCCAAGATAATTGTTTACAACAGTCTTACTTCTATTAAGCCTCCTTGCAATTTCTCGGCCTGAGAGTCCTAACTCCTTGAAAGCATCTATTTTTCCCCTTTCTGTAGCTGTCAAAGCCTTTCCGGAACCCATTTTTTTAAAACTAAATAAAAACAGTTCTTTTTAACAGTACTTAACAAAACTTTGAAAAAAATCGCTAATGTGCACTCCTGCAACGAAATATTCGCAGTGGCCTCATCCTAGTTGAGCATCTTTTTATACGCTTTTTAGGTAGTTCATTTTTTGATCTTCGGAAATTCCAGCCGTAGTTTTTTATTTACCCTTTAATTTTATGACTTACTGTTGGGAAAATATGTACCTGTTAACAGGTATTAAAAGTTTCCGGGTACAAAATTTCCAACAGCCATAAAGAGCGAAAATCGATTGCAAAATGTGTGGCCTCATCCTAGTTGTCGCCAGTGTATATCCGTTATGTAACGTAATGGGTATTAAGCTACAATAATATGCCAATTGTTTTTGGTTTTAACAAATTTCATGTTTTTCACTTTTGGCCAGATTTCTCCATAGTGATACTCCTCTGTGGCGTCGTCAGGTTGGTATTGAAAATGGGCTATGTCGGGCAAGTAGTTCTGGTACCTCCCATACAAAGCCAATATTAGACACATGCGAGTACAGTCCATACTTACTCGCATGTCAAACATTTTGCATGACTTTTATGCAGTGGAGGGTATCAAAGCATCGGCCAGGTGTTTAATTATAATTGTATATAAAGTCTAGTAAATGTTAATATTGAGAGTCTCTATTAGAGACCTAACAGCCTTATTTATAAGCTTTATACACTCTCTATAATAGCTCTATCTAAACGCAAAAATATATATGAGATGTTTGTAGAGAGTATATAAAGTTTATAAATAAGGCTGTAAGTGTAAACAACTTGTTTGTAGGGTACATAGCAAACTTTTTTTTAGGAACAATCAACAATAGAACTCACTTATGTAAATAAATGAATTTATTTATAAAAGGTTACAAAATATATTAATCAACTAGCTGTACCCGCCCGGCTTTGCCCGTGCACAGAAATTGTATTGCTTATAGATCTTAGATAATAATGTTCTTTCGTGAAGTGCTAAAAATGAGAATAAATAGATTTTCTGGAATTTTCTTTTTGCGTAAACATGAAATACAGCAATACGAACAAAACAAAAAAAAAATCATGAAAATCGGCCCAGCGGTCATGGAGTTATAACGTCATCGAGTTTCACCCCACAGAAGATGTTTTTTTGTATGGGTGGCCATTTGTCCAATTTTGACCAATCTTACAGCAACACTCCTGAGCTAATACTTAAGATTGTCTGTAAGTTTAAACTCAATCGATTCGGCGGTTTTCGAGATATAAGATTTTAAATGTTTTTGTTGTATGGGCGGTGCTACGCCTCTTTGTCCAATTTTGACCAAATAAAGCCTATTGCACTCCCAATGTTAAGGCCTACCTTTTCGAAAAAGACCATACCAATCGAGTTAGTAGCTCTTACGTGATAGTGTAACAAAGAAAAAATCCACAATAATTTCATTATATAGGTACATAATGTATCTATAACAAGAAAAAGTGTTTTGGATCAGAAATTGGGTAAGCTACTTACAGTTTACGGTCTGCTGATGAAAGAAACCTTTTTTCTGATGAAATAATATAGTTTTCCTTTATAAATTGACGTTAATAAACAAACATTTCTCAATAAACTAGAAAATAGTTGAAAGTACTGGGTAAGTACTTGAGGTACTGGTACTGGTACTTGAAAGTACTGCTCAAGTACTTTGGTACTTAAGTACGCGATACTTGGTACTTGCTATGAAGTACTTGAAAAATACTGGTACTTGCCTTTTTCAAGTACCAGTATTCGAGACTGAAGTAGAAGTACAAGTCCCGGTACTGGTACTGGTATTGGTACTGGTACTTGAAATTTTACAGCTCTGGTTTAAATGCAATTATACTTTTTAATACTTCATATTCTTACATAATATTATTTAAAATACGATTGAAAATGCTACATAAACTTTGTTGAAAAATAGATATTAATATGTACTTAGGTACTGCAATTTGTTGTATTCAAGGTAACAAAATGCAACGTGAACATTCAATAGATGTAATAGACGCGATTCCTTTTTGAATATTTTAAAGATAATCACTCCTGTGCTGAATTGCGACCGAAATTGAATTCGTGCGGATTTCGAGTTTTCTGTGTGATCAGTTCGCTTAAAGGCTAAAACACACCGCCGCGATTGCGATTGCGATAGCGATAGCGATAGCGATTGCGATAAACAACTAAACACACCAGCGCGATAGCGATAGATAGCGATGGAAGTCTTCTTCTCAGTTTTTTGTTAGTTTTGATTTTATCTATGTCTGCAGCTTTAGCGGACGAAGAAGATAAAAGAAAGTTTTTTACTATGCCTCTAATTAATTTCAGCTTACTTTTTATTATCGTACAGAAGTCGATCAATTTTATCTACCTACTTGATTTTAATTACCACTCACGCATCCCGCCTAAACGAAGCGAGATAGACCACCCTCCCATTTTCGGCGCCTAAGTTTTCGTACTCGTGCCAAATCATACCATATTGGATGATTTTTCACACACAAAATTAACTTTTCCACTATCATCATTGCGCGATAGAGCGATAAAATGCTACATGCAGCGAGAGACGCGATCGATCGCAATCTATCGCGACAATCGCCGCTATACATCGCACTCGGTGTGCATGAACAGACTTGAATACACGTGTTGCGATAGATCGCTATCGCAATCGCAATCGCGGCGGTGTGTTTCAGCCTTAATACATATTTAGTTTTTTTTACAGTAGCTGACTTGATTTGTTTCAATTAAGAAATAGGTAATTGGAAAACAGAAGTCAATGCGACTTAAAGTAATCAAAAATGCATGTTTGGTACACCGAAAATTCGAAATCCGCACGAATTCAATTTCACCCGGAATTGAGCACAGGGGTTGATGTATGCACATAATTTCACCGCATTTTCCCGTAAACAAGGCGTATTAAATTTTGATGCTCATATTAGATCAACAAAATAGACCAACAACATTTTTCAAGCTATTTTTGTTTTGTTTTATTCCACCTTCAAACAAAATATTTTTTAAAAAGGTTAAGTAATTTAATTTCATAAGATGATGGATTTTATTGTTTTAAAAATTAAAAACATCTGTCTAGAACCGGATATATGTCTTGGCAGCGCAGATAGTCGCAGTAGCACCCAGCAATAAAACATCTGCACTATCACCATTAGGGGTCGTAAACTAATTAATTAAAACCCAGCGAAAGACAATACCTATGATCAACACGCATTTGCACGTTTTCCTGAATTCTGCCAGCAGTATGAATACGGCTGTAATTTTGAAATACAGTTTAAGAACGATTTTCAGTTTCTCCAATGAGTATCAATTTTTTGAACATACCCTTTTCCAACTAATATGTCAAGTTGAAAACACGCGTACCAACTTCCAAATAAAAATAAAGTGTGCTAAAGTGAGTTAGGGATGTTTTTTTGAGACTCGAAAAGTGAGTATAGTAATGAGTCTCAAAAAAATACGCCTACAGTCATCTCAGCACTAGGCCTGTTTTATTGCACATCTATCTCAGTGAAGTAAAGTAGAATCTTTAACACGCAATTACAGTAACTACACACTGCTTGAGACTATCGACAGTCTATAAGTTGTTGTAATTGCGTGCTGAAGATTCTACTTCACTGAGATAGATGTGCAATAAAACAGGCCTACTTATTATAGGTATCATTTCCACCGGAAGTCGTTTATTTTCACATCAGTTTGGGAATGCTTTGTTTTGGACAAGGACAATCGTGAGAGTTTATCAACGTTTTGCATAGTGTCGGACGTTTTATAGCAAACTTAACTCGTACAAATTTGTTTATTAACGGGAGCCGTGTTCCCCTAGAAATGGTATAACATAAAATGTCTATAAAAATTGCTAATTTTTGCTCTCAGGTTTTTGTTCAGTTTTTTCATCTCATGCTTGCAATTTCGATTAAAATTCGTTGTAATTTCGACCGCACGCCGCGCCGTCGTCAAAACAGCAGTGCTGGCTAAACCACTTGAACTCGGTTTGACAGTCCAATCAGACACAGAAATTCCTGTTTTTGTGATGAAATTGGGGATTCCAATTATTACAAACTTATTTTTAAATCAATATTGCAAGTCTGAGGAGCATATACGAAAATGGTGTTTAAGTGCCAAGAAGATAGTTTTCTTAAAGAAGTAAGGTAATCCCAAAACTCCGCAAAAGAATACTCTAAATAATTACCTTCCGCTTAGTTTTCCGGGAAAGTTGTTTCCTGTGAACCTTCTACCCTTAAGGAATCCGGTCGAGAGCTCATTGGCTTCAATGTAATTTTGGACAACACCATACTCTTCCCGGAAGGTGGTGGTCAAGTGAGTATGACATGTTTGTAAATACATTGCATAGAACCAGAACCAGGTTACTACTTGCAGCCATGTGACTTTGGAAGTTTAAACGATAAGCCTGTACGAAGTGTCATTCGTAAGGGAAGTGAGGCAATTCATTTTGTGGAACATTCAGAGCCTTTTTGTGAGGGAGAAACAGTAAAACAGACAATTGATTGGGAACGTCGTTTGGATCATATGCAACAGCATTCGGGACAGCATTTAATAACGGCTCTGTTTTGTCGGGACTACAATTTGGACACAACATCTTGGTGGTTGGGCACAGATAGTTCTTATCTCGAATTGGCTGCTAAAGATGTCACCAAAGAACAGCTGAATTCGGTAGAGGAGATGGCAAATGCTCTGATTGTCGAAGGAAGGCAAGTCAGCGTAATTGTAACGTGTCCTGAGGAGGGTGTCAAGGTAAATACTTCTATTGCGATATAGAGTGACGACATCCGAAGGTCGTTATGCGTAAATTTTCCTCTCCTTGAAGTTTCAAGACGCTCGTGCTCCTAGAGGTCTGCCCGCTGACCATGTCGGACCGGTTCGGGTGGTGCGCATCGAGGGGATTGAAAGCAACATGTGTTGTGGAACGCACGTTACCAATTTGACGCAGCTACAGGCAATCAAACTACTTCACGTGGAGAAATCCAAGGGCAAGGTCCTTGTTCACTTTTTAACTGGCAATCGAGTATTAAAAAAACTTGGCGAGTGCTATGAACGTGAGCAAACCATGAATACCATTCTGAAGTAAGTTTCCGCAAGCTTCAACTTTGCCGTGCATCACTTAACAGCAAATATTTTTAGAGGCGGCCCATCAACGCACTTGGACTTGATCCAGAAAATGCAGATAAATCTCAAGAACACCAACAAAAGTTTTCAGAAACTCCTAAAGGACATCGCTACCATGGAAGCGGAAAAGCTGACTGCCCTGCCGGATAAGCCCAAATACTTCTCAATGCATCGTAAGGACGGCATAGAACCAGACTTCATAAATACCTTTTTACGCAGTGCTCCCAATGATATATTCTACTTCTTGTCTGTCGCCGATAACACCAACAAAGGGCATGTGGTATTGAGAGGAGATCCCGATTTGGTAGCAAAGTTCGGCCCCGAGTTCTTAGAACTACTCGATGGCAAAGGCTCCAACAGCCGCGGCAACAACATGCAAGCCAAAGTCAACAATGTGAACAAAATAAAAGATTGTGAAGCCAAGCTAAAACAACACTTTTCTCAATAAACTAAATTCCAAAGTAAACACGTCTTTTTTGTACGATTTCACGTTTATTTAAAAAAAAAGTTTCCCAGTTCACAAACAAATTGCTGCACGACACCAATCCATGACGATGTTACAAGTCATATCTGAAAATTATATGAATAGGATTAGAATGATGCGAATTTTTAATGCAGCATTGTTAAACCATACCTTTGTTGCCATATTTCAATTTCTTATCGAAGTCTTCTGGCTTCCCTTTCGGACTCGAGGAGGGTGAGAATATCACCTTCACGAACGGGTCCCTTGACGTTGCGGATGATCTGACGATTTTGTTCTCCAAGGAACTCCACTTTCACTTGGGTACACTGACCCTGGGAACCGGTGCGACCGAGAACTTTGATAACGCGAGCCCAAACAACTGGTTTATCCATGTTTTTTCGATTATTTTAGTGATTTTCTGCGGAGAAATTCACGTGTGCCAAACACTCAAAGTGACAGCCGGAAGAAGAAAGAGCGAGTTGTTGGAAGAAATAACAACTTGACGAATAAATTTGGGGTTATTGTGCACTTGACGAAGAGTGAAGTTTGGTGTGGTTTGTATTTAAGGCGGTAACGACATTGTTAAATAAATTTAAAATTTTTTTACATTTTTGTTTTTACATTATGCGGATGTCAAGAATTGGAAATTTTAGTTATTCGCACTGTTGCGATCACGAATTGTGAATACGGCCAAATTAAACAAATTCAATAAATTCACTTTATGTGTCTATCTGTAAGCTGAATTACAATTTTTAAAGTTTCCCTTTTTACTTTTCCAACGATAGGCGTATTTTTTTGGGAATCTATAGCTAGCTCACTTTTACTTTTACATGCAAAACTGCTATACTCACTTTTGGTTTTACATGCAAAACTGTTATACTCACTTTTGTTTTTGTTATACTCACTTCCCAAAAAAATACGCCTGATGTCGGCTTGCTGTCACAAAGAAAAAAAGCCATGAGGTTTCTTCTCATGTTAGCTGTCATTTTCTCGGTGTCTGACGGGCGTTCAGAGGGTACAAAAAAAATAGCCTAGGGATGTGCATCCGCAACACGCACGAATATACAAATTTTAAATCAGTTGTAAAGCCTTAAGGCAGCAAGTGACAAAGAACAGAAACAGAATACCATACATTTGCAACAGAAACAGAATTAGGAACAGAACATTTTTTTTTCAGCAACAGAATTTAGCGACAGAAAAATGGCTGAAGCAGAATTTACTACAGAACGAATAAGGTTTCTGTTCTTTGTCACTTGGTGCCATTAGGGCCGTTTGCTAATACGACTTATAGAGATTTAAGTGCCACATAAATTCGTATGACGACACTGAAATACTAAAGAACAAATTAAGTAAAAAAAACTCTAAGTTCGGAGAATCGCTTTTACTCCTTCTTTAAATAGTACACTCTAGGAGTATTTTTTTGGGAAGTGAGTATAACAAAACCAAAAGTGAGTGTACCAGTTTTGCATGTAAAAACAAAAGTGAGTATAACAAAACCAAAAGTGAGTATACCAGTTTTGCATGTAAAAGTAAAAGTGAGCTAGCTATAGATTCCCAAAAAAATACGCCTTCTGTATATTTCTTCTGAATTTAAAAATGTTGATGTAGCTCTGACCGGTTAAGCAACTTCCAGATTTAAATTTTCACAAAGTTCTTAAAATTTACGACATTCAAAACACATAGGTAATAATTTCTGTCAGTTTCACAAGGAAACAGACTTTTCACTTTTTTGTACTTTTATAAACTTTTGCTTTGATTGGCGGTGGCGATGAGGGAACATAACTTGTTGATGAAAATGAGCCAGAACGTCGGACTGGTTCACATTATCATCAAGTAGTCCAAAATTCTTGGTGTCGATATGATAGGCTTACTGCTAAATATTTCCTCCATTTTTTGTGTTGGAAATGGAGGTAGGTAGGGGCCTGGTCCTGTCCGGTTGGCACTGTCGTAAATGAGAGAATGATTATTTATCGTTGTTTGCCAATATCCAGGCTGTCAGTCAATTGTGAACAAATAAAAAAGAAACTCAGAAAAAAAAACAATTTCGCAGTGATACCAACTTCCGTAAATAAAAACCATTGCTTTCTGCGCCAACTGTTTGTGAGTTTCACCCAGCAGATCTAACGCTGGGAAGAAAATCAAGAAACCATTAGTTTGTTGTATAGTTTTACGTGTGAAGTATGTAATTTTACTACCTAAATACTGGCTAGTGGTGTTTCAAAAAACACCCCTCGTTCAGAGAAAAATTAGCAAAATCGTTGCAATTTGGCTGATGTAAATTTCACTGTTTTGTCTTGTATTTTGTTTCTCCAAAGGCTTTTATTCTGTGATCGGATTTGTATAAAAAAAATGTCTGTAGCTGCCCCTTTAGCGGCCCGAAAATTATTTGGGGTCAGAAATGTGCGCTGTCATTTCGGAAATCATCATGAGCTATTTATATCACACGCTAATATATAATTAAGGTAAGGTAAGGATTAAATACCTATAGAATTTTTTTCGAAATATTCTTGACGAGAACTAGTTATCAGATTTTTCCACAATCCAAAAAATATAGCCGCAATCTAAATCTGCGAATAAAATTCACTAGGACTTAACTTCGAATAGTAATTGGAATTTGAAACTGCCGGCTGAAGTGCGTGAATTGCTACAACAAAAAAAAAGGATTAAAATGAAAATGAAATGAAATACATTAGCTTACGAATATTCGCTTATTCGCAATTCGAGATCTCCTATCGCAAGAGCTTGCATTGCATTTAGCTAGTTAGTTAAACTTAACGACAGTATATTCGTTAAATTTGTAAAGTCCCTCGCATTTGCGAACACACCCACTGAGCTGTCAACGCGTGGAGACAATCCGGCAAAACGCGGCTCCACGTAATAACAATTTTGTAGAGTTTATCAATGACAGTGTCGAGTGAAAGTATCGTCGTTTTCTTACACCACCACATTACAGTGGACACATCGACACGTTCATCATCTTTTTCGGGCCTTTTGCTGTCATTCCATTGCCAGTGGTCGTTGCAGAAACCTTTTCACTAAACAATTGGATAATTATAAATAAAAATAATGAAGAACTACTTACTGCTCCTGCTCTTAGTCAGCCCCCTAATCATCTGCACATTCAACAGTCGTAAGTATCTATAAATAATAAGTTTATACTGCTAAAAGTGATTTTCGGGGTTTCCAAATACGTGGCATGAATTTTTGCCGATGGTCCAATTTGGGTGTCTTCCCTTTCTCCAAAATAAAACTCTACATGGTCAAATAAAATTTATCTATTTCAGCAAACAAATTCTCTGCGTACGCTGAAGATGAAGTTGAGGACGATCTGGTCGATGTGGACGGTGATGATGGAGCGGTGACAGGCGATGATATCGATGTCGATGATGAAAGCGAAACAACAAAGTCTCCAAATGCGGACACGTATCTACTGTTCACAAAACCTCTATACACACCTGGAGTACAACTCGATTTGCCCGGAGGAAAGCCAGTCGAATTCCTCATTGGCTTCACAAATCTAGGACAAGATGATTTCGTTATTGAAACTGTGGAAGCGTCGTTCCGCTACCCCCAGGACTTCAACTACTACATTCAGAACTTCTCTGCTGTGGCCTTCAACCGAGAAGTAAAGTCTGGATATGAAGGTACTGTCTCGTACTCATTCCTGCCTTCTGATACTTTCGCTGGACGCCCGTTCGGACTCAACATCGGACTTAATTATCGCGACTCGAACGGAGCTCATTTCACTGAGACCGTCTTCAACGAAACAGTTCTCATCTCGGAAGTGGACGAGGGCTTGGACGGAGAGACTTTCTTCTTGTATGTTCTCCTTGCCGGTATTGTTGTTCTACTATTGGTGCTCGGTCAACAAATGCTGCTCGGTTCATCTGGAAAGAGGAAACGTTTCCAAACCACCAAAAAGACTATCGAAACTGGAACAACCAATGACGGAAACATCGACTACGAATGGGTTCCAGAGGCAACTCTCCGTGCTCTCCGTAAGTGTTTTAATACTACTTTATTAAATTTATAAATATTTTATTGCAATTTTCTTTTGCTTGTAGAAAAATCACCACCAAAGTCTCCCAAGTCAAAGACCTCCCCCAAGACGTCGCCTAAAATCAAGGCCAGTCAGAGCCCAAAACAGAGCCAGAGCCCCAAGCAGAGGAAGGCGAAGCGCGCCGCTGGTTCCGACGACTAGATTGTAAGACTGTATAGTAGTGTTCTATAATTTCTGAAATTATTTGAGTTTGTAGAGCTCGAGGGAGAGTTTTTGTCTTCGTTACTAGAAGGCATTGGTAGTTTCTTTTGATACTCTTTGTTTACGTTCTCTTTAAATAATTCATTCATAAAAAACATGCAGTTTCATCGCCGGAGTGGCAGCAAACAACTGCTAAAATACGAAGATCAGGACATAGCTTTCCATAAACAGTATGTTTTGTACACATTTTTTTTTATTAAATTAAATTAAACAAGAAAAATAACTTAATTATAGCATGAATGAGAAATGAAAAATAAACAAATAAACAAAGCCAAGAAAAAACAAAAATGGTCGTTTCTTTTCCAACATTATTTCGATGGGAGTCAGTTGTCCCTATTTGGCTACTGGTTCGTCTGACGAACTCCACTCATTGTGGTGGCAAACTTTTTTTTTCTTGTGTAAAACTGGTATACATTTTGTGGTTGGTCTTTTACTACTATTTAAGAAATTGATGTTCATCGGGTTGGTTTGCGTTGATATCTCGCAATCGCAAGAGATTGATGGTGTACTTTAGTTTTTTACGGCCATTTGCTGATACTACTCATAGCGATTTAAGTTCCACATAAACTCTTATGTGATATTTTGTCTACCAAAAAGTAGAACACAAGTATTTATGCAAAACTTAAAATCTTATGAGTCGTATCAGCAAGCGGCGTTTGACGGTCATATAATGTATAGTCATTTAGCACTTGACCAACTTTGTAATTGAGTAAACTCTTCAGATAAATAACGGTCGGTCAATTCAAATTCAAAATCGTATGTCCTTGCTGAAAGGTGGCATTTTAAATGACCCAATTATTCACATGGCCCAAAAATGTCGACTTCTCAAATCAATGAAAATTGTATGAATAACTTTTATCTTATGAAATACATAAAATTATATTGTGCTGAGGGATCAGAACAGTTTACCGTGGAAAACTTTACAACAAACAAACAATTATCATAACAAGAAGCGAACAAAAAAAGTTTGAGAGTCGAATATGCCCAATTATACCGCAACATTTTCCCAAATTGGGAAAAAAATGTGTGTAAAAGTTTATCAAGAATATGTTATGAGTAAAGTGACCAACTGTACAGTTTTTCGCTGTATACTACAGTTTTTCAGCCAGTCGATACAGCGCGAAATTGTCAGAAAAGCATATAGGTACAGCGAAAAGATGAGAATACAGCATTTATACAGTTTTTCCTACATGAAAAAAAAGACCTAGACCTACCGAAATCAAAAAACAAATGACTGTTTTTTGCACTCCACGGGTGCACTCTGTGCAATATAAAGCAGTGAAGGTGTGAATGATACGAGTGGAGTATACTTGCCCTCGCAGATTTTCTGACCGCGCATCTCATTCGCGTATTCGTTCTTAAATGTGATCGACTGTTTTCATATAGATATAATATAACTATCTCTTCCTCTAAATTTTAATTTTGTCTTTTGGTTTCGGCGAGTATTATAAGAAAAGTCGCGCAGCGAAATGGTGTGGCAGTGGCGTTGTGTCCAAGTGGCAGGTGAAGAGGCTGCAGTTTTTTTGCAGTTCAAACTCCCACCTACTCCAAAATCCAACAGAAAACCCAAGCATGGGGGTTGCAGGAGGGCAGCATGCCCCCCCCCCCCCCCTTAGATACATACTCCACTGTTTATTCATTTCCAGTTACTATTTTGGGCTTTACTGCATGTCAAAAAATGAGCCCTGTAAAGGAAATAACACCCAAAATGCCGAAACATTTTGCAACAAAAAGTTGTACGAGTTTTTTAGGGCGTTATTTCCAAATTGATTTGGGCGTTATTTCCTTGGGCGTTATTGTTCAACGCCGCGTTAAATCACTTTCATACCACTTCGCCGCGATTTCATCGCCACACCGCCACTTCGGTGCGCGCCTTGTCTTAGAAATGTTATTTGAATAATTAAAAAATCATAATAACTTGCTGTTAAATTGGTACAGTTCTTATACAGTTTTTCTGTCTCGGTTTTACAGCGTCGACATGTCAAAGGGTTGGTCACGTTAGTTATGAGTATAGTGACCATAATTTTTTGAAGACAATGCGGGACACAACTCAGATTTTGGATCTTAAAAAAATGTTTGTATATGGATTTAAACGGCTCAAATAATTTCAACAGACGTTCGATGGCGGGCAGTAGAGCTATGTAATCTTGGCAAGCCTGAGCAATCTATTATATTTGAGCTGCGTATAGCAGCAAAATTCTTTCAATTTTTCCTCTCTAACAGTGTATTTAGAGTATATGAAAATGAGAGTATATTTTCAGAATAATGTTTTCTATGTCAACCGGAAGCAAATTACTCTCCGTGCCACTTGATTACGAACAGGAATTTTTTTGTTTTAATTTTACGATATTTTTCAAACCCTTCGTTAATCCGGGAAAAACCGAATGCACAAGGAATGAAGGATATATTATGTTTATATTGTAGAAACAAAAATGGGATTAAGTTGATAAATGTAACTTTTATGACGCTTTTCCCCAAAAGGTCATAAAATGTACCTGTTATTTTTGTTTCACTTAAGATTACGAACAGTGGCTTAATCTACCTGTTAGAAGCTTAAAAGGTAAAAAAAAAAATAAAAAATTGCTTGTATAATTAAATATTTTTTTTATTCAAAGAGTAGCAATAGTTTTTAGTAATAGGTAGATACTACCTCCTGATCGCTAAATCACTTCAAGTAGGCTGCTGTGTAGAGATTCATAGAGTGCTGTCAAATAATCTAGCGAAACTACGGACCAGGCTCATTTTATGGCTCCATAATTTCTTCCGTTTCATGATATTGCTTTCCTCCTTCGTAGACTTTTCTTTAAACCAACCACACACGTTTTCCACGATATGCTCAGGTCAGGTGAATATGGGGGCCATGCAAGTAGGTTTACATTTTGGTTCTGAATCCAGGCTTTTGTTGTCCGTGCGGTATTTATAGGTGCATTGTCTTGTTGGAAAGTCCATCGCTGACCACCAAATATCTCCGAAAACTGCGGAAAAGCTCTTCCCAGTATCGATTTGTAAGTGCCATCATTTTGGAGCTTTGGAAATCCATCTCCACAATTCTGTAATGGCTTATTGCTCCCCATACCATTACACCACCTCCTTTGATGTGCTTCTTTGCTGACTCTTCCTTTGCGGTTTTTTTCCATACTTCTCCAGGTCTTTAATAAAGTTGTGTACAACAGTGGCGCCTATTCCAATCTTGTTGGATATAAAACGGATGGATTTTCCTTGTTCCCGTTAAGCTCGAATTTGGCCTATTTCCTCCTTGGTTAATGTCTTTCCTTTACCTATAGTTGTGGATTATATATGAAGTTATTTCTTAAACTAAGCTCCCTAATTTGGAGTATTAGTATCCTTTTATTTGATTTAAAATATGGTAATAGGTAGATTAAGCAACTGTTCGTAATCAAGTGAAACAAAAATAACAGGTAAATTTTATGACCTTTTTGGGATAAGCGTCATAAAAGTTACATTTATCAACTTACCTAATCCCATTTTTTTTTTTTTTTGTAAAATTTTGTAAAATTAAAACAAAACAAATTCCTGTTCGTAATCAAGTGGCACGGAGTGTAGTAGTGGTTTGAATTGATTTACACCAATTATGGATTGCTTAAGTTCTATATTTAGTCGACTACTAAAAACATTTTTGCTTTCCCTTCGTGACAAACCGCTAAAGTTCTTAAAATTTACAAAATAGACTCACTTATCATTTCGAACGTTTTTATATTTATAATTTTGCGGGACTTTCCGGGACAAATCTGTAAATGAGGGACATTTTTCCGGCAGTTTATGATGCGGGACAGCTATGTGAAATGCGGGACTGTCCCGCAAAATGCGGGACGTCTGGTCACTATAGTTATGAGTCGAGATTTAGAACAATCTGGATTATAGCCTCTGGTGTCGTCAGCAGCAATGATCTCAATAGAAACAGAGCGGCAATATAACCTAATGGCAAAAACTTTTAAAAGCTTGTGATAAAGCAAAAGTCAATTGATTCCTTTTGACATTTTATTTTCCAAAAACTATAAAAACCAGTTTTAGTTTCGACATTAAATTTAAGGAGTTCACAATGGAAAATACATATTTCTCATTAAAAATAAAAAAAAAAAAAAATAAATTAAATGTCGAGACTGGAATTCGTTATGTATTAAGCTACTATTGCTCACAAAATCGTGTTATTTTTTGACATGCCGTTATTATGACGTCAGATAATTGTCCTAAAGTTTTCAATATGTGTGATCAACTGTCACGCGGCGTGTCATGCATCGTGGGTGGCTCGACGACTTGAATTATTTGGATTACTGTGTCATCGCCTTTTCAATGCTGTTGGGACTGAATGACCATCTTTTTGTGACATGACGTCAGATATTGACAACCCGCGGTACTAATAATCATTTTTAGTGTCCAGGCTAACTTTTACGAAGTCACAATGGCGACAATTTCCATATAAAATTATCCATTGTGACCGTCAAAATATTTAAGTTGAAGATTAAAAATGATTATTGGTAAGGCCCAACGACCCACAGTGGACAGTGCACGATTTTTGCAGTGTCATATATGTATGTTGTCGCGATTGAAACGTTTGCCATGTTTTTGTTCATGCGAATCATTGATCTTTCCATGTGCTACGCGTTCGGGTATACAGTGAAGCCTAGTATCCTGCTCGCGCTAAATTTTATCTCCCATACAAAAATGTCTACAGAGATAAAATTTAGCGAGGCAGCCAAGCAAAGCAGTATCCTGTTCCGCACGCTAAATTCTTATTTTCATATAGATGGGACAAACACTATGTCAGTCGGGTATAACAATATTGTGTGTTATACGTACTACGTACAATTTTGTTATACTCGGCCAAGAAAATGTCTCCACTGATTTAGCTCACGAAATAATTGTCTGGTACATTAAATCGGCGATAAATTTTGACTTTTCCGAAACAAAACAAATTCTGAATCAACTATTTCATGGAATACTTGAAAATCGATGTCAGTGAATAGGAAAAAAGTAAAAAAATAACAAAAAACTAAATTCATGTGGCAATAAAATATAGGTGTGTGTCCTATCTATATCCTGTACAACGAATTTAGCGAGGATTTATCTGTGCTGTGGAGAGAAGTGCGGTCGCTAAAATTTAGCGCGAGCAGGATACTGGGCTTGAGCGTCAAAAGTGAGTGAACACTGAACACTAATAGGTTTGTTCGACGTGGCCAGACCTAGTGCGCCCTAGTGCGCACTGAGAAGTGTCAGTGAATTTTCGTGGCTGCAAAAAAAACCCTAGGAAATCCCAGAAATTTTGATTCACGTCGAACACGAAAAATGCAACCCTGAAACCTGTCACTAAAACAATTTAGTAATATGCAGATTTAACACCACAAATAACATTAATTTTGTTTAATTAATGATTGTAATGTTGAAAAACACATTTCTTTTAACATTTACTAGTGCTGCACAAGTCAATAATTCACCAAAACATGATTTCACACAAATGACAGCTACGATTGACAGCAAAATCCAGCACTGAACTCTTGCCCTGACTGAATAGCTAGGGTCAGCTCAGTGCTCAACTAGGGCGCCCCAGTGCTCACCTCGAACACAGGTTTTCAGTGTCAGTGCGAACTCAGTGCTATATCGAACGCCATAGGGCTAATCCAGTGCGCACTAGTGCGCCCTAGGGTCCACGTCGAACAAACCTATAGATGATATCATTTCTCATTGAAGTTTGGTGTTTGAGTATGTATAACAAAACCAAAAGTGGGTATAACAATTTTGCATGTAAAACCAAAAGTGTCAAAAGTTAAAATGAGATTTTTTGACCGTGAATTTAAGCGAATCCATTTAGCCAAATTTTCATATATCTGTCAACATTTAGAGCGCCCATTAATTGTTCGGCACATTTTCCCAAGCTAAATTTTGATAGATCTGTTGGTTTCTTTCTGTTATGTTGTTATTTGACATCATCATCATCAAATTTTCGAAGGAAGTTATTTTAAACAGCTATTTTCTGTGACATTTATATCCACAACTCACTCCATGTCAAAATTTAGCTAGGGATTTAGTTATGTCGTTTTCGATTGGTAATCCAGAAGCGTCCGGAAGAACTCTCCGGTCTCCGCGATTCTGAATTCAAATCCAGAAGCAAATTTCTCTTCTTTTCAGTAGAAGAACTGTCAGTTGAGTGCCAATCGAACGCTTTCAGAAGCGTTCGGATTGCTTCCGGACGGTTCTGGATTACCAATCGAAAACGACATTAATGTTTGGAGAAAAAAATTGGAGAGCAGCTAAAATTTACTTACATAAGTTGAATTTTGAGTTTGTGAATATTTTTTTTATCATTTCGTTTGTTTAAAATTTACTGAAACTAATTTTATATGACATGTTTTAAGTCAGTAAAGGACAAAATGTTTTCAGATGATTGTAGATATGCTTTTCGCTGGAACTTGTGTTTGTTTCCGATTTATATACAATCCATAATTATGTGTTGTTCGTCCATTGCACATTAAGATAATGTTTCGCGATCTTATTCTTGCGCCATTCTCTCTCTGTACTAAAGCAAAGAACTGCAAGTTTGATGTTGTAAATGTCGGACTATTCTCAATAAATTTATTTTTGTTTGAACTTTTAAGCGAAGTTATGGCAAAGTATGTATGTATGTAGGTATTAGAGACATTAGCACAGGCCTCGGCCCTCATTGAAGCTAAGCTCTGGGCCTCCGGGTATCGTAGAATAGCGCCAATGCAAATGGACAAACTAAACCCGTAAATAAGCTGATTGAATAATTACAGAGACGTAAATATTCAAGGTTCTTACATATTACCGTTTGAACTGAGTTTTGGAACTTTCTCCTGAGGGATCAAAGTAACGCTGGACCTTTGACGATGTCATTATACCTGGTGGCACCCAGGTGTAACCCAATTATCGTGGATCTGATTCCCATTGTGTTGGCGAAATACTCTTGAAGCCGAGGCGTTCCCGAACCGATGTGACGATGTTACACGCATTTTCGGTTATGTTTCTAAACGTAAAATAAACATGTCTAACTAAATTACCTTTTCAGTAGCTTCGTACAGATATTTGATAAAAATGCACTCTTCTTGAATCTGTAATTTTATAATGGTTACATCTTGATCGTTCACCAACAGTTCGAACTTTGCACTGTTCTGCCAACTTGGCTCTTCGCTAATTCGTCCTAATTTTGTGACTATCTTCAGAAGGTTTACTAAAGGGCTGGCAAATATTAATAACTACATATTTAGTATTTATTAAATTGATTGGAAGTGATGATTTTCTTTTTGTTTAATTGTTTTCTTATTTTTTTTTATTTTGTTTTTGATTTTATCTGTATCCAATCCTCCACATATTGAATTATAAACTTAATAAAGTAATTGAATTAATAGTAATGCGTTTACTATTATTTACAAAGATCAACTTCGAAGTTGGCCAACTTTGGAGTTTTCGGCAAGTTGAACAATAGTGAATAAAACGGCCCTTAGTTTACTGGCAGATTAGTTTGAACGAACGAGTTAAACCAAAAGTTTAAACTCTCGGTCAGGTTTAATTAAACTTCTGGGTATCTCTCTGGGTATCATGATCGATCCAAAACTTAAGTGTAAACGTAATATCGAACACAGAGTAAGAAATGCGTGTGTTGCTTTGTATGCCTGTAGCAAAGTGGGGACTTCAACCTAACATGACATTGTGGACGTAGGGTAAGGAAGGAATGATTTCACATGGACATGTACGAAGAATCGGCATTAGACAAAACTGATACTGAAACTTTTCTCTAGCACTCTTTCTTTATTAGAAAATAAATATTGTTACGATTGATTTGAGCTACCAACAAATTATCACTCTGATTTAATAGTTGAGTTAACTACAGAGTTTATTGTTTTTGAGTCCAGTTGATATAATTTTTAAGGTAAGTAAACTAACTGTTATTTTAAGTGAAATGTACTATACATTCATTTGGTTTCAAACTGTACTAAGCCATAAATATTCCTGAGCAACAGCTCTAATTTTTTTATTATTATTATTTTCCAAAAGTCTACTAAAAGGAGGTTTTGACACCGTTGCTAAAAGAGCAATTGACAGTGTCAAATCCTCTTTCATCACTTAAAAGCAAACCGATTATATATTAACACTTTTTAGATATTATTCAGAATGTGGACAAGACAAGTTCGTTGCCATACACAATCAAATATTACCGCCGCCACGACCACACTATGCAGTGCTGTATTAAGACTCAAGGAGTCCAGCTGCTGGATTGCAACGCTCTATGGTCACAGAAACATCCTATATCTACATGTTTATAACATTTCATCTGGTAATGTCAGCGATGTTTGTTCATGGTTTTGCCGGTTTTATTGGATTAAGGGGTTTTGATTGCAAATAAAATTTTAGCTTATTATCGGTAAGTCAAATAGTGTTTCTATGGCTCATGGTAGTTTTAAATTTAATTAAAGTTGATGTTTAACTATTTTTTCCTAATAAAATAATCGAAGTGGCTATAAGTTGTACCGATACTTATTAGAATCAGCGTACGTAAACGCCGAAATTAATTTAAATATTTCTTGTTATATAATTGTTTGTTTATTAAATGGTTTAGTATATGCACATTTGTTAGGTATATATTTACTTGCGATTTATTAATTAACACAAAGAGATGTAATTGATGCAAAACTTTTCCACAACACCAACTTTTCGATGAAATCTTAAGCGAAGTTATGGCAAAGTTTAATTTAAATTAGAGAAATCTATAGTTATGTCTTGTCCATAGAACAATATTATTTTTCAAGTCAAAAAGGAATTTTTCGGTTAAACAATTTGTTCGTCCAGTCAAAAATCGGTTAGACCGGATTCTAAAATTTTCTCCGGTCAGAGTAAAATGATTTCGTTCCGAATCTAATTCGAATACATATATGTATGTAGTATAGACACTAGTGTACCTACAGTTGTAGCAAGGGGCAACACTCGTTGTATACAATTACATCTTTTATACCTACTTTATTCTTAGGTATATTAGATCCTTTATCGCTATTTATATTCTTGTTGTATAACTTTTTATTTTTATGTAAACGGATAATAAACGCATTCTAAGCTTCTTCTTCTACATTTGAAAATATTTAAAAGATTTTATTGTACTATGATTTCTGCAATTAAAAGCATAGCAAAATCGGAGGCGTATACTTACTAAATTATGCTCAACTGATATCCAAAGAATTTATGAACTTTTAAAAAGTGTTCCACAACCACAAAGGAAATTATGTTACTGCGAACTATTAACAATAATGGCAGGTGACAATAATAGCAATATTATATGTTTTGTGGATCATAACAAATCGATATGAGGCGATTAATAGCTGCTCGAACGCCCCCTCGTGTAGCGGCCAACATCTAGATTCACCTAGACATGGTTGACTAAGCGCACACTCACGATGAAGACGAATTAATAAGCGAGCCTTGGATATTGCCAAGCCTGTCAAATCAGGTCGCCCTTTAGAGCCAAGGCCAATGTTTGTCAGTTTGCGAGCGTCCGATGGTCGGCTTTTCACAGGTCGGAAGGGTTTAACTTGAAACGGCTTCGGAAAAGCTTGCTCAGTGGTCCCGCAAACCATATAGCAAAGCATAGATACAAAATATTACAAAACTATTCTTCATCTGAAAACAGTCGCACAATGCAAAAACAGGGGATGAGTTGCTGATATTATGGATTTCAATTGGTTCAGATCAGGAATTGTGCTTGGTTTTAGTTTGTAGGCATAGATGGAAGAATTCACAAAATCTTACTCGCAAAAGTCTCCGTCACTAATGTATGGGAAAAATACAAGGAACCAGTGCGACTAATTGTTAAAAACAATACAATATCAACATTTACTCTTTGGCTTCCCAACACTCACCAAAAACTTACTTTTACTTTTTCTTCATACTAATGGGGTCAGCCATTTAATTGGTTGCTTTCGATTTAAACCGATTGTGTATTCATGAATCCAAAATTGTTTCCGGCCTCTTGTGATCGTTGAGCAGCTTTCCAGAAAATAACTGCCAAGAGCAGGTCAGTAGTTAGGATATGCAAGCAGAAATTGTAGACCCATTTGATTCGTGCCAAAAATAAAAAAAGTCCCGTAAACGATTGGTTCTAAGAAACCCTGTATCCTGTTGCGCCGACTTTTTTTTCTAACATATTAACAGTACGAATTTTAAGAAAATTGTAGATTATCATGAAGAACTGAAACGGGGCGACTGTTTTGGAATCACTCAATCAATTAAAAATTCCCTTCCCCATCTTTGAAGGAAATCAAGTTTTCAGAGGCTGTTTGTAGGCATTCACTGAATTTATTTTCCCTTAAATACCGGTAGGTACATTGAAAGTTAGCCAAAATCGAGAAATGTATAAGAAATTGTATAAAAAAGTAACAGCTCAGTGGTTTCCGTGATTAGAGTACTCGACTACTGTGCAAGGGGTTCCAGGTTAAATAGCCGGAAAAACAAAAATTACATTTTAAGGTTTTTTTCCACTGCGCCGCATCTCGCGAACGTCTGACAGACATCCGAGAGTAGAACTGTCCTGAAAAATCTTCTCAATTCTGCCGATCGGACTCGACATAAGATTGTAGATCCCTTCCATTCGTCCCAAAAATAAAATCTCACACAAACGAATGGTTCTAATGAGAAGCTATAGGCCTATAGCGCACGCGCTACACTATCTTGGACCTAAGCAGATCATCCTCTTATTTTAAATTTCAGAATTCCATACCTACCCCAGCCACAGATACAATGTAGGTAGGTATGTACTGGAAAACTAGGTTCATTCTCCTAGCATAAATTTGGTTCACTTGAGGGATTTATTATGTTACCAACATTTTTCAAGTTCGAGGTTGGACAAAAAAAAAATATTATATCGCATATTAATTTCAACCGGGACATATACAAATACCCACCTATATAAACATGCCTATCATGTGCGTATACACAACAACTTGTGGATGGGTATTTAAAACAAAACACTACACGAACTGGTCTAAAAAATTACCGTAAAAAAAATTATCAACAAATTATCCGAAGGGGTAGTTCTCCTGCCATTTTTTTTTTCAGAAATCTTCAGGTATATACCGAAACAGATTTTATGTATCACACTGCTTAAGTTTTCTTCTTATTTTCACTTTCCAAAAAGCACCCAAAAGGCTCTGGTGACGGTGAGCTTTCATGTGTATTTATACGGCTGAAAGGTGAGTATCATGCGCAGTAAAATACCAAAAATAGGAACATATTTTCTCAGAAAAATCATATTCCCTTATAAACTCATCAACATATGATTTATTCTCGGAAGAGCTGTAGATACAAATTAAAAATTCGATAGGCTTGGTTTATGGAGTTTGTCTAATTTCAGAAGAATCCTACTGCATATCAATGACACCCTTGGAATGTGAATCATTTAATCAAAATGTATCAACAAAACAATCCATTGACTAGGACACTTGATGACAGGATGCGCAACAGCGAATAATCGTAAATGATGTCGCCGCAACAGCCGTCAACAAAATCAACGATACCTCCCCCCAAAAAAGCACAATACGAAACAAAAACGAAACGTAACAGATTTTCATTTTATACCAGTCTTATTTATATATGTGTCAAGTCGTACATGGATGTAAAAGCCTATGGTCCACTATAAAAAGGCAAAACGAGAGCAAAGGAAATAAATGAAGGAGAGCACGCTAAGGCATACACACATACTCCTCGCAATATATATATCTCTATACATGAGAAATCAGCTTGAAGCCATCGGTTCGGTGGTCCTTCAATGTGGGATGCTGGTACTATCTTCTTCTTCTGTGTGATGGCATTCCAGAACATCCTTGTTAACTTAACCAGAGAGTGGTTGAACAACTATACAACAGTAGTACTGTATTGATGTACTCTTAATGGAGCTGTTCGTTGTTTTACAATCCGTTGGCTACAAACAAATTAAATTAAACCATCTACGTGCTATATAAGGTTTAATATTACTATTTTGAAAGGACTACAAAACACCTTCAGTGAGTGAGTGAAAAAAAAGTAGAAAAAAAAAAAAAAAAACGAAGAACAAGTGCAACCACCCACATCCAATCAATCGCAGTTTAACTTCGCCTAAGTACACATCTTCGTAATTGAATTCCGCGTGTACCTGGTTTGTGGCTTTAATGGTTCACACTCTGTATCTACTAGGATGAGTTTGTGGGTAAAGTGCAGAAGTGCGTTTTTATTCTTCGCCGGATAAGTTCATAAATCTGCGGTAAAGTCTTATTTGTTCCCCCCCGCATAGAAATAAGGATACAATCAAAGTAAAGTACAATCACAAGGTAAGTTTGTTTTTTCCTCTTTATTTAATTTACCTTTGGAAAGCAAAAAAAAAAAAGTATCTAACATAGTGTATCTGTTTTTCGCATATATCTTACTTTGAAAAGTGTGATGTCGTTTTAAATACAGGGAATGATGATGATGAAAAATCTGGTATTTAGGTGTAGATACATTTATACAGCACAACTTGGCTGTTGTATAGTGTATAGGTATGTTTGAACACTCGGGCACAAAAGGACTTTGTAGGCCAGGAACTTATTATTTTATGTTGTTGTTATTGTCATACCTTTGGGGTAAGGGAAAGGGAAAGGGACAAGGAATTGGGTACATTTTACCATTTGTGAGATGATTCTGTGCGCATAATATCAGATACTTTTAATATTCGCTTAACCCGGATTTATTCCACTCCTCATCACTCTCCCTCTCCGTTGGTATGCTAGTCAGTTTGCGTATAGTATATCTATGTAGGTATATATTGAGTCGAAGGATAACCTCAGAAAATGTTCGTGAGGGTTAAGGAGATTTCATGGGAGCTTAAAAACAACAATCCCTGCAAATGGATATCAGCTCAGACAAGACAAGTTATTTAATCAATGTAGTGTACAATTAGATATAGGTATGTCTATATGTATAGATACATAATATAGCTTGCCAGTTTGGTTTGGTGTGGAATTTTTATTTCAGACGGGTTGGTACTCTACGTCTATACTACACGCCTATCCTATAAGACCGAACGCTACCGAAAGTAATTTATTGCTGAACGGGAATGCCTGCGTGACACTTATTTCAGTTGAGAATGACAATTCCCGTGTTCTTTTTTTCTTTAGGTAATATACCTACTAGTAAAACTCCTGCAGTTGAAGATAATACGGATACCTATATACCTATCGATCGATTTAATGGAAATTTAAAATAGCTTTTATGTTGCGGTGGAAGAATTTTTGAGGAACAAACCTAAGCCAATACCTATGGGAGGATATAAGTCTGTGGTAGCTTGTTTTGCGTTTTCAAAAACAATTTTTAGTTGCAATGGTGCTAATTTCAATTTATCCACCTGCGACCGGATATTACTGCTACAGCTCGCATCTGTCCTGTTCATGTATGAAAACTCATTTAAATTTAACCTTGAGTGAGTGGAAGTGGATTTAAATGGATAGTAAATAAACGACGAAGCTGTATATATAAATTATGTATAGGTATGCAAGAGCTGTTGAGCGTTGAGTGATGCATGAAAAGAAGGACGGTGTAGAATGTAGGTGGCCAGGTATTTTTGATGAATTTTCAAAATATACCTATTACTTTTCAGTACACAGGTTAACACCAAATAGGTTTTTGTGGTGTCAACTATAAGCATTTATGGATGGCCCAATTTTTAGAAAATTATTCATTTGGTTGTAATAGCTGAGTTTTGATAGCACGGTTACACTTGGAATACGACTTGATTTTCTTTGGCTGTCAATTAGCTTAGCGTTTTACAATTTTTATTATTTGACAGTTATGAGTAGTAGTTGGTGTTGGATAGTCGTTAGTTGGCACAATAGATTCATTTAGGATAGGGTGGCCAGAAATCATTTGAAGAAAGTATAGTTATCGAGCATGATAATTCCGGACTTTCACGGACAAAATAGGATTTTTTCATTGCGGTAAGTACCTACTTCATGTTTTAAGGCCGTGTGTCAATTTCGCTGAATAATTATTCTCAGCTTATTTTGTGACACATGTGAAAGTGTTGAAGAAAGAAGTTCACTAAACTCAAATCTTAAAATAGATATATGTAGGTATTTCCTTAGTCAGATACTCAATGTATATTTTTCCAACTTCCAATTGGGAGCAAAGGGGGAAAACGAAATCAATTTCTGGGATTATGGATATTTAAAATATGTATATTTTGTGTTTTACAAACAAAAATACATATCTTTATATATATAATTCTTCTGTACGTGTTTGTAACCGATCTCCTCCCAAACGGCTGGACCGATTTTAATGAAATTGCGTGTGTGTGTTTGAATAGGTCTAAGGATGGTTTGGATTCACAATTGGACCTGGTAGGTGGCGCTGCGATCTGATTGCAAACAATTTCAAATAATAAACACTCAATAAAAATAATTTAAAAAGCAAGAATAAGTTCATGAATAAAATGTGAAATAATATACACTCAACAACAAAAAAATCATGAATAAAATTTCAAAAAATAAAAATTAAAAAAATAAAAGTAATAAAGCAGAACAATTGACGGACAATGAAAATGTACGAGCAGGCAAAACAACGTTTGCCGGGCCCGCTAGTTGTGTTATAAATTACGTGAATTTTGGAATTCACGGATTTTCAAAAGATTGGAAAAAGCCTTTCTTGTTGACCCAAAACATAAAACATATTTTCAGTGGATATTTTTGACGTCAATATTATTTTAATGTTTCAAACATAAGCAAAAGTCCTTCCACTGCCGGGTGAAGTGAAAACCATCTCCTTTTTGAATGGTATAAAAGCAAATTCAGGAAAATATTTTATATTTTTAAAGTGATTACATCGACTTTAATAGGTAAGATCGCATTAGATATTCGAAGCTTTCTTTGTCGATTGTGGGCGCAGTGGCTCAGTGGTTAGTGTGTTGGACTACTGTGAGAGAGGTAGGTAGGTATTTTTCGATCCCCGGAAAAATACAAATTACATCTTAAGGTTTTATCCACTGAGCCACCTCTTGCGAACGTCTGACAAACATCCGAGAGTATGACTGTCCTGAAAAGGCTTCTCAATTCAGCCGGTCGGACTCGGCAATAAATTGCAGGTCCCTTCCATTCGTCGAAAATAAAAACTCACACAAACGAGTGAGAAGCTAGGCCTAGGGTGTTGCTCCAACTATTTACTCCGAGGTAGTATAGAACCCCCATTTACTTATGGAAGTTCTTGCCATTAACAGTACGTTTTTTTTGTAGTTAGGGAATGGATGTGTGTTTGTTGTGTTGATCGCATGCCCTATTCACTACTGACTAAAGTGTATTTAAAATTATTCAATAATGCTATCGTCTCATTTTACTTTATATATAATATTGTCCTCTAATATCCTACAATTGCCCAATGGTGCTATCGAAATTGGGCCATTGTTAATTAGGTTAGGTTAGGTTAGCAGGTTGGCAAGACACTAGAAACCTGTACCTGCCATGCCATGCCACACGATCAAAATGTAGCTCCATTATGATGCCCTAGGGCCAGGGGTTTATGACTTCCACAAAATGGAAACCTATGAAAAATCTACAGGTTGGTAAACCATCTCGAGAATTTTACAAATTTCAGTAAGATGGATCTGTCGGAAAGTTCTACCAAGTCCTCAAAAAAGTAACTATCAAAGATTCAATTTCTTATGTGGCAGAGGGCTATAGTATAGAGTGTCCTTATGTACCTCCTCGTTTCCTCGTATACTCCGCATAGGTCATCTGTTCAGATTCTCATTTTTTTTTTTGGTATGATGATTCAGCATATTGTGCTCACAATCGAGGGCAAATATTTTTTGTACATTTGGAAAATTCTCTCAGCGGTTCCTGAGCAAGGGTTCCGATTTTTAAAATAAGTCAAACCGCTTAAGATATTAATGACTTTTTATGAGAAAAGAAGAGATACGTTCGTCAATTGGTTTTGCAAATAATTTAACATTTTACAGACTGATAGTTTTTAGTTTATCAATGGAACTATACCTAGAAATTTAAAACAGATTTGAGAACGCATTTATGAGATTTATGGTGACGTCACGATATAAATGAAATATGAAACATCAATCGTAATCATATACGAATATTCATTAAAATGACGTTTAAAATCTTGGTATAAAGAGCAACAAAAAGGAAAGATTGTGGTTGATGCATCTGCGGATATATAAAAAGAGATAAATAGTTAGGGCAACTGGTTCCTAGAATGGACCCTAGACCTAACTTCTCACCTCACCTTGCTAACATTTTCATTCCTTAAACTAGATACTACAGCGTAGCCCTAAGGATAAGTAGTTTGCTCTTCGCTGTTCACATGGTCATCCTTAACTGCTTCCTCTCAGACTGAACTTTAGCGCGCACTCAACATCAACAGGCTTGTGGCCGTTTAATTTATGGCTGGGATGAAAGTAGGTATATGAACGTGAACAAATCTGAACTGAGTCGTCTCGAAAACGTCTGTTCAATGCACTCTGTATGGTAGTGGAGTCCTATTGAAATAGGTAGAGATTTTTATGATCTTATTCATGCGAGCTATTGGTCAGGCTGGGCCAATTTTGAGACATTCTATTATCAGGAGGAACAAACTTTGAGTAAAACCTAAGTTGTCGGTATTTGAAATGAGATTCCTTCGTTTCATTGAAGGAGACTCGCACAGAACGTATAAGGAACATCAGTATACGTGATTTACTCAATATCGAGTAGATACTTCCTCTGTGATCTACTTCAGAAGCCTCTTACGCTTTATAAAGAGCACAAAATTTCAACTTACCAACCAATCAGATGCTTCTCCGGACAGAGGATTCGTTGCTGCGGTGGTTTGGTAACGGATCTGTGCAATCACTCAATCAGACAGTATTCTATAAATGTAGGCCCAGCAGGATAAGATCGTTTGGATAGCCCAAGTCCATAATCTTTCCTCTACCCGTGTGGGTATTGCCCTTGATGATTTAAATTCAGTGAAGGAAGATCGAAAGTTATGGAGGGCTCACTTAATCACCTTACATACCCGCGACTATTTTAATGGATTAGTTAAACATTGACATTGATGATGACATTGAATAAATAGGTTATGTTCACATAATACATATATCTAGCAGTTCACACAAACAATGTTTGTATGGCCCTCCATTCACGATTTCCTGGATGTCAATTTAAAAATGCCCAAAATCCCGAAAGGCCAAAATCCTGAAAATCCAAAATCCCGAAACCCACAATCCCGAAAAACCAAAATCCCGAAAAGCCACAATCCCGAAAATCCACAATCCGGAAAATCCAAAATTCCGAAAGGGCAAAATCGCGAAAGTGAAACTAAAAATTTTATTGTAGCAACAAAAATATAAGCCAAATTTATTTAACAAAATAAACAAAATACAGTAAATGACGCTTATAAGAAACACGCTTATAAGAAAAACACTGATATAATGAATTGTTTTTACAACGCCGAATCTCAATTTTCCTCTGAAATATGATGTGTATAAGAAACAAAAAAAAGCCCCATTTAAATGCGAAATGTAAATGCCTTTAGGAAATAGATGCATTTCTGAACTCTAAGAAAAGCCATAAATGTCAGTTCAGTTGTTCATTTGTGAAATTGAAATAAAGAATTAAAAAAAATTCACAAAATAATATTTCAATTAAAACAAAACTTATACACTCCGCGCCACTTGAATAGCACACCGCCTGTTCAGTAGATTGTATAATTTATTTAAATTGTATCATACATACATAATTATATTCACACCCTGTAACTCCGAAATCTCCCAATCTACCAATCTCCCAATTTTAACTCCCCATTCAACAACATCCTCTCTATTATCCGGTACTCACAACACATTATGTGTAATCTCCCACATGATCTCTCCATCTTCCATTAACATAGCTCACTTGAGATTAAACCACCACTGAGGCAAGTAGCCATTTTATAAGATCGATTTCGTTATTCACATTTATATTGAAAATAAACTCTAATAGCATATTATAGATATAAAATTAATATCTTTCCTACTTTTTCTTTTCTCCCTTTTTTATAATTTAACGAGCTTTCGAACACCCCCTAAGGTCGGTTTTCTATCGCCCACTGGTCCCAAACCAAGCATGCAAGCATGCTAGAGATTTAATTTTTTTTTTTAATTGAAGTTCAATTAATTGTTGTGATTTGACCAGAATTAATATTTAAAACTAAACCTTCATATTAACAAAAAATTATTAAGTGTTCTATTCAAGCGCCACTTAAATAAAAAAATAAATAAAAAAAAAACATTTTAGAGAATTCTGCTTATTTTTAACACAAACAATACTTAAATTTAAGGCAATTGGAGTATTTTAGATTTAAAAAACAATTGTTCAATTGTGTTTTGAGCCACCTTTCTGCTCCAAAATTCACACATCCGGTTTGGTAGGGATGCATTTATACAAATTGGCCAAATAATTTAGCGAAATCGAGCTTCAAGCTAATTCGATGGCTTGGACTAGTTTAGATACAGTCGAATATTGTTGTCCCGATCCATAAACTTTACGTGTCAACCATTGCCAAACATTTTCGATGATATTCAAATCCGGTGAGTAGGCCGGTCAGCTTAATAGCTCCGCAATAAATACGTTTTAACAACCCGGGCTGTATGTATTGACGCATTAGTCTCTTTGCGGAGGTTATGGAAATATGTAGTAGCTATGGCCATCCGGGGCTTCCAAGTTAAATTCTTTTCGTCTAGAAGACTACAGAATGCTTCTACTAAGTCCAGATCACATGTGCGTGACAAAAACGGAGGCTTTGCGCTTTTCGAACAGGGTTAAGATGTGACTTCTTCTTGATTTTTAGTCTTTTTATACGCTTAGCATTCGAAATAATATTTCGATATTTCTTCACAGAGAAAGAAGAAGAGTTTTTCAAAAATAACGTTCAAAAATACTAAAAAAATAGATGAAAGTTTTCTTTCTGAAAGAACATTTTTTATAAGAAACTTCTGTTTCTGTATTTCTTATAAGAAACTTTTTTCTTATATCCGTGTTTAGGATATAAGAAACACACGCTTATAAGAAACAAAAATTGTGGCATTTTGGAGTTTCTTATAAGCGTCATTTACTGTAACAAACTTCAAATAAATAAAACATAACAAAAACAGTTTAAGTCTTATTAACAAAAACATATAAAAAACGATCCATGACAAAACAATATCTAATACAAGTTCATATTGTACGCAATTCTTGTTAGAAAACTTATTTCAGAACGCTCGTTACGTTCCGCGTAAAATTTTGTAATTTTGTTGCCTTCGTCACATAACGTTTTCTTAGTTGTTGCATCTAACCGGCAATTATTTTAGCCAAACATGTTTTCACATACGCATTTGCTCTTCACATAAAAGAGCAATCAGTGAATAATGAATATACACCAATGTGTGAATTGTGAATGCCTTGCGAGAAATTTCAGACGGCGGCGGCGCGGCGGCGGAGCCATGCCTCTACGTTGTTCTGTGTCCGCGGCAGATTTTGTTTCAAAATGTTAAAAACCGACCAAAAATTAGGGGAGTATGGGGAGTATGCAGGACTACCTACAAGTCTGTAACGTTTTCTTTTTCTACTCACTTTGTATTACGATGTTCACTGGCTAACAAAAATCTAGTCGGTCAGCTATCACACTATATGAGATCAGCACAACTGAATGCACATTGCGAATTGCAGTAAAACATTATTACCGGAAATGGAATGGACAAACACTTGTCTATTTTACATTCAAAACAAAATAAAGAATCTCGAAAACGAGATCCCGAAAAATTATATAAAATGAAAAATTTGCGCAAATTTCAGGATTCAGGATTCAGGATTTTGGCTTTTCGGGATTTTGGTTTTTCGGGATTTTGGTTTTTCGGGATTTTGGTTTTTCGGGATTTTGGATTTTCGGGATTTTGGATTTGCGGGATTTTGGATTTTCGGGATTTTGGATTTTCGGGATTTTGGTTTTCGGGATCGTGTCCCCAATCCGGGATGGGCTCTATTAGCTTTCGTTTAGTAACCGATCGCACTGCAGATACAAAGTCTGTCACAATGTTACCTATGAATTCAAACAAATTAAAGCGATCCAAAGATATCGTTTCGACAATGGCGGTATCTGTCTATTGCCACAGATATTATAATAGAGACGAAAACTATATCGTTCAATCCTTTTCACTGTACGTGATCTTTCTAGTGACTATATGGCGCTGTCTAATATCTACATTGCGTCTTCAGCTTATTTTGACATTTGTGTAATTTGATGCGAAATTACAATTAAAATGGGGCCAATATAGACACCTCTTGTACCCATATTATACAAAGATGACTTGTATCTATTCGTATACAAAAATGCAACTGCTATCACTTTTTATAACTCTTATAAAAGTTTAATACTTAGTTCTTCTAATGGTTACGCAAGTAACTAAGTGGAAAAGTACAACAATCGACTTTTAATTTTCCATTAACTAAGATGTTTTTTTTTCATCATATTCTTTATAGCAGCGTTGGTGGAAGGAAAATTAAATAACCTCTTTCAGTTACCAAGTGTAAATTAGATTGCAGGATTTTTCCTTTTTTTCTGTTGACTGGTTTCTTTTTCGATTTTAACAAAAGTATCATAAAAATCATTTGAAAGCTTTCATAGGCTTAATTAAAACGTTCACTTGAATGGAATAAAATATAAAACCAAAAAAATAAACAACAATGGATATAAGCCAAGCAGAAAACGGGTTAACGATTGTGAACTGAAAAGGAATTAAGCTTAATTCGAATGTGAAATGGTCAGTGGGATCTAAATACAATTCGTATCAAGAAATAATACTTCGCATAAAAACTAAAAAGTGTGAATTTCACATATAGAGGTTTAACTTTCTGATGGGATCTATTATTAACAGCCTAGTAATGCAGGAGTATTCAAGGGGAATAAAAAAGAATCACATAGTTTTGCTGACAGGAATACACACAACTCGTCCTTAGTAATTACCAATCCTCTATCTTCGATTTATGGTACGTCGCAATGGCGGATTTCATAACATGGAACTTCCTACCATTGGAAGTTCTTTAAATTTAACCCGCAACTGACAGATCGAAGATGGCTCATATAAGTAAACTGGATACGAAGGATAAATTAGGTTTACAATACGAATACGAGTTATCTACTTTATACTAAACTTCTGTGACAATCGATTCCGTTGACAGTTTTCATAAATTGAGAGTAAGCAAATTCATTGACAGAAACTTACGTGGTCGCTGAGTGGATTGAGATGAAGCAAATTTTTTGGTACAAACTTTAAAACGCCAATGACAGCATGGCTACACAATCATTAATAGGTATGTATACGTCATGTCCAGCGATATAGATAAATTTTAAGTGAGTAGAAAAAACACCGAAAACTTACTTTCGAAAATATGTAAAGGATGGGCCAAATACAAGTTTTTAAAAATGCAATAAAATGAACAAAATTAAATTTTTTCCATGTATCATGGCTTATCATGGTAAACATTCCCATTAATTATGGAACACAACGGCGTTCAAGTGGCCGCCTCGGCTGGCTTCGCAGTAGCGCATTCTGTAACTCCAATTTTCCAAGACCTTGTTCTTGGTTTCGGTCTGTAGCTCACTGATTGCTTGGATGGGGAGTCGGACAGAATCCCGAAAAATGTAATCCCGAAAGCCCAAAATCCCGAAAATCCAAAATACCGAAAGCCAAAAATCCCGAAAATCCAAAATCCCAAAAACCCACAATCCCGAAAAACTAAAATCCCGAAAAGCCACAATCCCGAAAATCCACAATCCCGAAAATCCAAAATTCCGAAAGGCCAAAATCCCGAAAGTGAAACTAAAAATTTTATTGTAGCAACAAAAGCCAAATTTATTTAACAAAATAAACAAAATAACAAACTTCAAATAACTAAAACATAACAAAAACAGTTTAAGTCTTATTAAGAAAAACATATAAAAAACGATCCATGACAAAACATATCTAATACAAGTTCATATTGTACGCATTTCCTGTTAGAAAACTTATTTCAGAACGCTCGTTACGTTCCGCGTAAAATCTTGTAATTTTTTTTCCTTCGTCACGTAACGTTTTCTTAGTTGTTGCATCTCACCGGCATTTATTTTAGCCAAACATGTTTTCGCACGGATTTGCTCTTCATCTTCACATAAATTAGCAATCAGTGAATCAATATACACCAATGTGTGAATGTCCTGCGAGAACTTTCAGCCGGCGGCGGAGCCACGCCTTTACGTTGGTCTGTGTCCGCGGCAGATTTTGTTTCAAAAGGTTACAAACCGACTAAAAATTAGGGGAGTATGCAGGAGACTACCTGCAAAAACGTTTTCTTTTTCTACTCACTTTTTGTTTTTATTACGATGTTCACTGGCTAAAATCTAGTCGGTTAGCTATCACACTATATGAGATCAGCACAACTGAATGCACATTGCGAATTGCAGCGCAACATTACAAAACATTATTACGGTAAATGGAATGGACAAACACTTGTCTATTTTACATTCAAAACAAAATAAAGAATCTCGAAAACGAGATCCCGAAAAATTATATAAAATGAAAAATTTGCGCAAATTTTTCATTTTATATAATTTTTCGGGATCTCGTTTTCGGGATTCTTTTTTCAGGATTTTGGCTTTTCGGGATTGTGGGTTTTCGGGATTTTGGTTTTTCGGGATTTTGGTTTTTCGGGATTTTGGATTTTCGGGATTTTGGGTTTTCGGGATTTTGGATTTGCGGGATTTTGGATTTTCGGGATTTTGGTTTTCGGGATCGTGTCCCCAATCCCTTGGATGATATTGGCGTTAATTGCTTGAATCTTTTCCAGATTGTTTTCATAACATCGGTCCTTCTCGGTTCCCCACAAAAAAAAAATCCAAAGGGCTCAAATCGCAGATCTGAGGAGGCCAATTGACATCCAAAAGACGTCTGACAACACGATTTGGGAATTTGAAAAGATCGATTGTGGCATGGCGCGGCATCCTGCATGAGCCAGAGGTCGTCCAAATCTATGTCTTCAATTTCAGTAAACAAAAGCCGGTTAACATGCCTCTGTAACGTCCACCGTTGGCCGAAACGTTGTTCCCAGCTTCATTATTTTCGAAGAAAAATGGTTCAATGATGCCACCACTCCACAATCCGCACCAAACTGTCACTCTCTGTTTCTCGTTTCGTTTCAACATTATTTTGCTTTAGATACAAATCGTCATTTGAGCTATAGCAATAAGTAAAAAACAAGCGGAAACAAAATTGTTATGCTTTTGTGGAGCACTTATACTTGGTTGAACTCAATCTTGGTCTTGCTGATGTTGCTTATGAATTATAAAATTAGTTCATCATAAAAAAAATAAGCAATTTATTTCTAAAGAAAATGAAAAAGAATTTATTAATTTTTCCGGGCGAACAACTTTTTGTGCTTAACTTTTCAGTCAATTCCACAAATATTCCACTGAATTCTTGGGTTAAATATTCTGTTTTTGGATGCAGTTTTCACTATTGTGAGTTGCATTTCCTAGAAAAGGTTCCTGAGTGTTTCAAATTAACCTATCTCTATATCACTCATATAAACTGATCATTAGAGGATTAATGGAGCTTAAATCATATTTTAGCTCCAACTAAAAATTGGCGCATTGGATTTAAGAAAAAAAAATAAATAAATTTGTTTTTAGTACATAATCAGTTCGGACCACAGCCAAGCCTAGTATGGCTTAGCGATTGCGCCTGAGTCTGAAAGTTTGAATATATTGTGTGCATGCAGAATAAATAAATTATTTAAGAAAAGAGCACAATTCGGATTTTAGGATACCTACATAATGGGTGTTTTTTTTTAGAGGTATACAAATTCAATATGAAATAAAACACTTGAAGCTAGTTTTAATGTCTATTATTAGCTTTATTTAATAGATACTTTTATGCCATTACTGTTTAAAAATGATTTCGGGCATATACGCGCCAAGGTGAAGTCCAATTTTCGACAACTTTATCGAGCAACTGGGGTCGTATATCAGCAATAACACGGTTTCTGGTTTATCGGCATAGACTAGTGACTTGACATACCCTTAATCTTAAAGAAAGTAATAAGGTGTGAGAGCACAAGATCGTGGAGGCCAGTTCAAAGGTCCATTACGCGAAATTATGCACTCAGCAAATGTTTCCAGCAATAAATTTATGGTGTCGCGCGCCGTGTGGCGTGTTGCGCCATCTTGTTGAAAGCAAAGCTCTGTCACGGCAATGCTATTCAATTGAGGAACGAAGAAGTCAGAACAGAAGTCATGTTTCTATAGCGCTCTCCATTGACAGTAACACTCTGGCCGGCATTGTTAAATAAATAAGGGCAGATGATTCTCTATAAGGATATAAGGGAGTCTCGACAAAGGCTTCTGGGTTTTCTCCACTCCAAATTCTGCAATTTTGTTGTTTACATATCCATTTAACCAAAAACGCGGCATATCGGAGAACAAAATTTTCCGTTGAGCAGTGGTTTGTGTGCTGGACTACTACTACGAGGGATCCCAGGTTCGATCCCCGGAAAGACACAAATGACAAATTACATCTTAAGGTTTTTTCTACTGCGCCACCTCTCGCAAACGTCTGACAAACATCCGAGAGTATGACTGTCCTGAAAAAGCTTCTCAATTCAGCCGTTCGGACTCGGCATAAAATTGTAGGTCTCTTCCATTCGTCCCGAAAATATATACTCACACAAACGCATGGTTTTTTTTAAATACTTCTCTCGGGAAAGGCGAACCTATAACACTTCAACAGCGCCCCGAGATGCTTGCAGATGTATGTTAGCTCTGCACTTAAATTGCTACAGATTGTAGTCTTCTAGAAATATATCCCCAGGAAGCGAGTTCCAGAGTTTGCTTGTCCTGTAAAAGAAGGAAAATTGATGTCCTCGCGGTTGTCAAGTGTATGTATACTGTTTGATCATGAGCATTAGAAGCCAGTCTTATGGGGCGCCCAAAAGTTGCATTTCGAGGGATAATGTCTTTGAGTTCCTCGGAACTCAAGGGTCTCCAATAAGTCGAACTGCTCGTCTCTGTATGCTATCAAGTAGGTTAAGTGAATGTTTTGGGGCCGAGCTCCATATATATGGGAACAATATTCCAGGCCTGGTCTAACCTGAGCTTTGTAGAGAAGGAGAAGTTGCTTGGGGCTAAAGTACCTCTTTGCTCTAAATAGGTAGCTCAACCTAGCGGACGCCGATCTTGCGATATAGGAAATGTGGTCCTGCCATGTGATTCCTGAATTGACTGTAACCCCTATAGAAGGTGCATTGAGTCCTTGGGATGGATTGCGAGAAACTAGGCCTAGAGTGTCTACCCCTGTTGCGCCACCTATTTATTTATTATTTATTATGTAATAAAATAAGTATGCACAATAAATTTACTAAAACGAAAATTAAGGCACATCCTTCTTCAAATGGTTATAGCTAAGAACATATTTTTGAAGCCGTGCGTGCGTCGTTTTACTGAAGACCTGTTGATCTATGCAATCTACTTATTGACACAGGCAATCGAACAACATGCCGAAGCCGTAGACTTGGACATCTCAAAGGGTTTGATCTGGTCTTTAATGGAGCTCTAATAAGGATATTAGCCTTTTATGGATTGCCGCAACAACTCTGCGGATTGATACAAAACTTTGCGGACGGGTATAGTGTCCATAGTAATGAGTTAATGGTCGACATATAATACACTTGAAGGTTCGTCAGCTTAAGAACCAGTCAACTCCACTTTTCCAAATTGTTAAGAAAACTGAAAAAAAAACTAACTGAAAATTTGAAAAAAAAAAATGTTTACAAAAAAAAAGTTACATCTCATAAAAAAAACTATAAATTATTTTATAGTATATACAAAAACATTTTAAGAATTCAAATATTAAAGTATAGAAAAAGTATTTTTAGATTTATTTTAATAAATATCGCAAAATTTAGTGCAATGATGTACTTCAGCCCAAACTCCTCCTTCATTATAAATCATAGGTTAGACCAGGACAACGGAAATAAACTCATTTTCTGGTCCCTTAAGATTCAAATGCCTAAAATCACATCTTTACAACAATCCACACTCAATTTGAGATACAATTGGTATTATATACCATTCTGATGGAAGGCTTATTGATTTGACATTAAGCCGGCTATACAACACTATTTAATCCTTTAAGGTGCCTTTGAACCCCTAAGTATATATCTTTCAATTTAACCTTAAATTTAACTTATATATAACAGCATTTTCGAAATAAATATCAACAGAAATCCGATTGGAAGTCTATTCTTGCGTTAACAACGAATTCGTTGGCCTTTCCTCTTCCTATAAGAGGTATTGATTTTGAAAATTCTTTTCATATCGTCCTAGGGATCCTATTTCGATGATAGCGATTTACTTCTACTGTTGCCAGTGTGTCGGAAGTATTTTTAGTTGCAATTCGAAACGGACGTGAAGACAGTTGTAGGTGCTTTACTCGTCGTAAACACAGCCTAAGGTATATTATTTCAGATTGGCCAACGAATGACCCTGCGACCCAAATAAAATATAATACCCTCGATACCGGCTGGGCTTCCATTTTTCCGCATCTCTAACTAACTAAATCCCCCGTCCATAAAAACACTAGAATCTGTTTCCAAATTTAAAAATGAAAATAAAACCTTATCGTAAAGTAAACGAGGGGAAAGCAACCCTTTATTTTTTTTTGTTTCCTACCTATATTCTATACTGAATTATATACGAGCATCCTTTACGCATCCAGCTTCAGCTATACACATGTATTCAATTTGGGTTGGCAATATCCACAAGGGAATGTCAACGGATGAACGAGCTTTAGCTAAGGCAAATATACGGGCAGACTTTTATCAGATTTAATTATTGATTTTAAAGTTTGAAAGAAAAATTGAAGAAACTTTTCCGAGCAAGTATTTTAACTAAAAGTTCCTTCATTAGGAATATATTATATTTTCGAAGGATCTGAGTTCAATGGGAGGAGAAAAAAGAAATCACGGGAAAAGTTGGAACGACTTTAGGGCTATGAGGATTATTTCTGGAAATTAACAATAAATTGACGTCGAAATGAATGGAGGTATGGCTATTACCAATCGTCAGAGGGGCAAGTGCAAATGAATAATGTTTCTAGATTGTAGAAGACTGCCATTTGATAAACCGAATGTTATAAGAAATAAAATCCATTTGCAACTAAATCACCAAAGACATTTGCCTCGAAGAAGAACTTCTGGTTAAAATTTATGAATTAAAGACATATTGATCTCATTTTTGGTGGTTGGGTGTTGTATGAATAGAGTAGGACTCTGATTGACATATCGCAATTAGACAGGTTTATGCATCTTCATCTTCATAAGGACTCGAATTTCTAAACTTAAAAGTGCGGGTATTGATCTACGGCGGATGAAGAGACTAGACTGAATCGTCAACAGTCAAGATGGTAAATACCTTACTTGAACTACTTCGACATATTTGGAAATGAAGTGAATATTTTTCAGAGCTTGTCAGTGTGCTGAAACATGATGGCGAATAAACTCTTTATGGTCCAACGACAAGCTCTCACACCTTGGAATTATATGGCTTCTCGTTCCGAAATATCCGGCAACTTGGTGCTATGCGTCGGGGAACCTTCCGTGCCTCGGAAAAAAACTATGTTAAGACACTACGACAAACCTAGACAATTATTATTATCTAAATGTGAAACTTCCTATAGCAAAGAACAACGAACAATTTGCACGTTGCGGCAAGAAGTCTTAGGCTTCAGTAATATTGTAACCAGCTGGTCGCAATTGGCTTCAAGGCCCAACTTCAAGAAGACTTAAGAGAAATGTGAAATTGTTTTTAGAGTTTATAGAGAATGGAAAAAGGGCAGCTTTGTTGAGTCGGAACATACAGCCTGCTCGCTCAACAACACTTCCGGACTGAGAGGGGTTACCTTAAATAACCTAAGGGTACTTGACGAACTCCAAGATCAAGGAACGATCAATCAAATTGAACACATTGCAATAGACACCCGGCATGGCTCTAGTGTCTTGGATGTCCGAACATTCCGAGCTACAATTGAGGACCGCTTTTCCACGGGCAATGTTCGGAAATTCGCCAAAAGCCTGCAGAGATGAACATGGGGACACAGAGGTAGAGGTTTTGCAAATAAGCACTTTTGCAAACTTCCATTCTTCGATTCGTCCCAAAAATTGAAACTATTTATTTTATTTACTACTGCAAACTGTTAAGCATTGAAAATAGCCAACGACCCGTTCTCAGGTAGTAAATATGACCCGTTTAAAGCATCAGCATCGGGGCATACGATCCATAAAAATGAAGATGTTCTGAATTGCGCAAAGCCTTCTAAATGTCGCTTATAAGATTGGTTGGTCTGTACTGTGCAAATACCTAAAACCTTTCGCTAATAACCTTATCAGTGCCAGGAAAGTCAAACGACGACTAAAACTTCAAACTCCGGCAGATATTGCTCGTACATTTTTATTTGACATTTTATTCATGATTTTTTTTTGGGTGTATATAATTTGAAATTTTGTTCATGAGCTTATTCTTGCTTTTTAAATTTTTTTTATTTTTGAGTGTTTATTATTTGAAATTTTGTGGAATCGAATCGCAGCGCCACCTACCAGGTCCAATTGTGAATCTAAACCATCCTTAGACCCATTCATACATGCACACAAAATTTCATTAAAATCGGTCCTGCCGTTTAGGAGGAGTCCGGTCACAAACATGTACAGAAGAGTTATATATAAAGTTGTATTATGTTTGTAATTAATGTTCTCTGAAATGCGTGCACCGATTTTGATTCTGGAAATTTCCCATGAAAGGTGACCTCAATACCATGGTTTAATGTATAAACGGTCTTTGGATGTGCATTGGTTCATGAGGCGTGACACCTCCCATACAAAAAAATGCAAGATTTTATATCTCGAAAACCGCAGAATCGATTGAGTTCAAATTTGCAGACAATCTTAGGTATTGACCCGGGAGTGTATACATTGTCCTGTTAGATAAGAGTATTATCTAAATCTAGGCAATACGATTCCTGGAAACCAAAAATATTGTGTACCACAGAGCACTACAATAAAAACTGTTTATCACTGATTTAAATGAATTTGAAATAGATTTTTTTTATTTTTTACTTTGCACTACGAAGTGTGCTAGTTTTAAATATAATCCAAAAAATTAAAAAGAACAATATTTTTGAACGGCCGGCGGCCAACAAAACTACATACTTAATATCTATCGCCCTTATAAAAGGCTTTGAAAGATAGCTCCTCCTGATTTTTTTTTTAATTTTTACACCGCTAGCTATTTACATACTCGTTGATCGATCTTTTTAAGAATTAAAAACCCATTATCTAACTGCATTTTTTTTTTGTGAAACCAATATATACAATTTGCATTCCAAACTGCACATCAAAGATATTTTTGTTTACTATTTTCGCGGATTCGCTTATAGACATCCATATTCCTAATAGCCACTTCATCTCTCCAAAGTGGATGGATAATCGATTAATTTATGGCTGTGAAATGAAAATTAAAAGGACATTTTCATACAGCCGTAGCCGTTTCGGTTATTATGGGGATTTGTGTGACTATTTTTGGCACACATGCAGACGGTACGAGTATATGGTGCAAAGTGTGTTTATGGAAATTTCCCCATAGCGCATATAGTAGATTCGAGAATACGAAAATAATTCAATTTGATTCGAAAAAAAGAAATCCTTTTTCTATGCACTGAATATAATATTTTATGAAAGGAAAATCGATTTTATACTGGACGGCCAAAGAGTGGATTTAGGTGATGGACTGTACACAAGGACGCAGCAATGTTTATTGAATAAAAAGAGAAATATTCTGTAGAACTGAGTCCCTTTGAAACAGTGTTGTTATAAACTCTTTCTTATAATCGTATTTTTGGGATTGTGAAAATCGTAATTATCGTATTTTGTAAAAATTTGTATAAGTATAGGGTATGTGACGTATTAGGGTGTTTAGAAAGATGTGCCACTCTAACAAAAGTCATAAGCGGCCACTGTGCGATTGATAGGTATACCTACCCTTCGACGACTTCTGCAGAAGGATCGTCGGTGACATAATTGCAGTCGTCAAATTTATGCTGATCGGGTCACAATCACAAGCAATGGCTTTAACTATAAACACTACCCCAAGTCCACCGCCAAAAAGAAGATATAGACAGGGGCGTAGCGAGAGTTCGAGCCGTGGGGGGGGGGTGACTTTTATTCAAATGCCGACTTATTTCAGGAACTTGCCGACTGTATAGAAATCATGAAAATCGGCCCAGCGCCAGCGGTTATCGAGTTATATCTAACGTCATCGAATTTCCCCTACAGAAATTGTTTTTTTTGTATCTGAGGTCCAACGCCTCTTTGCCCAATTTTGACCGAATTTCAGCCATCAGCTGTATTAAGAAAACAAGTTTATACACTTTGTCAGTCGGTAAATTCACCGATGCCGATCGTCCTTTTTAAAATGGAATCGAAACTAGCTAAATTTTAAGGAGTTCACGTGTGGAACTTTTGAAAATGAAATGAAAATACAAACTCACTTCTTCTATTTTAACATTTTGTTCAGACTTAATTTTTGAAAATTTGATTTGCCGACTCTTGAAAAGCTCGCTACGCCACTGGATATAGGTACTAGCGAATAGTGTTGCAACATGCCAACGAAAATGGGTGAAAACTTTAAACTGGCTCTATCTGTTCTATAATAACAAATAACTCAGCAATTAATGGGAGATATAATATACATATTTACCCAGTTGTTGCAGAAAATATTGCTTTAAGGTAATAATTTAGCATTATACCACGGGGGCCGGCGAAAGTGGGACCTATTACAAGCCTTATACCTTTCTATAGGTATGTCGTATGTTATTCCTCGACATGCGACACATTATGAGACATGTGACATATGAGACAATTAATGCACTTCACCTGAAATCCTAACAATCGCGAGGAAAGTATAAAACAAGCATAATTTGTAAGTAGCTTCCTGAAAACATATTTCCAGAGGACTACAACTTACAACATGAAGTATTTAAAAATAATGCGAAAATAAATTCTAACTATTGATTTGCACATTTTGGTCTTAAATTTGTTCGTACGTAGTTTTAAAATCCGGAAGAAAGTAGTTACGCCAATGTTTTGAAATTTGTAATTTTATTATATTTTATACGTCGTATTTTATTGCTTCAAAAATCGTAAATATCGGAACAAAAAATCAGCAAATCGTAGAAATAAGGCCAAATCAAGCAATAATCGGAGCGTCGTATTTGCTTTCCAAAATCGTCACAATTACGATATTTACGACCATATAACAACGCTGCTTTGAAATGCTAATGAAGGACAAATAAAATATATTAATATTGTGCAGACATTTTCTTTGATAAAATATGCATTGGAAAAGTATTATCATAAAATATGTAAAGGTAAATATTTCACGGATTAGTAGTGAGTAATAGTAATGAATTTTACCATTACAATTATTGGGAATATTTATATTCGAAGTGCGGTTAATTTTTAGCTGTGAAAAATAAATAAATGAATTCGCTCCATTTCAATCGTCCCAAAAGTAGTAATTCTACTAACAGGTAGTTGTTAGAAGTTAGGCTTCTAGTGTACCCGTAGCCCAGGGATTCCCAATCTTTTCCATACTGCGACTCCCTATACAGGTTACAATTACAATAATATAGCGACGCTCTTCTAACCACAAGAGGTATTAACGAAACCAATTTTTTATTTGAAATGTCCAAATGTCCGCAGCTTCTGACGTTGTCACAGATCCGAGTGGTCCAATCTTCCTCATAGAACCGGCTTAAATTGAGCGATGGCATTGGTTATGTTGGGTTTAAGGACATCGGTCGATTGTGGCTTATTCGCATTGAGCTGCGACTTCAGGCAACCCCACTGGCTATATTTCAATTTGGGCCAAAATAAATCGGTTAGCATCGTTCTGTAGCGCTCGCCGTTGATGGTAATGGCCTTACCAACGTCCTCTTCAAGAAAAAGTACGGAGCAATGACGCCGCCGCCGCCGGCCAGTTTTAAATCCGCACGAAACAGCTTTTTATGGATGGATAGCCACCTCGTGTAGGTTGTCGTCATCCCATTTATGGCAATTTGGCTAGATAACATAGCCATTCATCCAAAAATGTGATTCGTCGCTAAATATGGTTTTTTCTATAGTCATTAGGCCTTACCTGGGCGCAGTAGCGCAGTGGTTAGTGTGCTGGACTGCTGTGCGAGGGATCCTAGGTTCGATCCCCAGAAAAACACAAATTACATCTTAGTGTTTTTTTCTACTGCGCCACCTCTTGCGAACGTCTGACAAATATCCGAGAGTATAACTGTCCTGAAAAAGCTTCTCAATTCAGCCGTTCGGAATCGGCATAAAATTGTAGGTCCCTTCCATTCGTCCCAAAAATGGAAAACTCACACAAACGAATGGTTGCGAGAAGCTAGGCCTCGGGTGTCTACCGCCTGTTGCGCCACCTATTTATTTATTTTATTTATTAGGCCTTACCAATAACAATTTTTAGTCTTCAACTAAAATATTTTGACGGTCACAATGCATCATTTAATATGGAAAATTTCGCCATAACTTCGTAAAACTTAGCCTGGACACTAAAAATGATTATTAGTACCGCGGATTATCATTAACTTTGAGCTCCTGGGTCAGTTGGATCTTGGACGTGTACAGCCCCAAGTCCCGACGCAAAATTCACCAAGTTCAAGTCTGCAAAATGTAGACTTCTTGTGGCCAACATCGACCCGACCAGACTTTTTTTTCAAATCGAGCTCAAAGCTGTCGCCTGTTACCTAATTAACTTCCTTGCACCGAATATAAATATGGGTAGGTCTAGGTATAGCTCTTTGGACATTTTTATATTCATTTTTGCACATTAAACGCCTTACAATTTGGCTTTCCTATGACAACATGAAACCCTTTAAATAAATTCTATTCATCTGTTTCTTTTAAAGGACAATCGTCTTGGCTACAATACCTGAAACAAAACAAATAAACACACATCATGCGACGTGCATCGTATACTCCCGTTTTTAATATAAGTGCTCAGGAGCCACTTATTGTGGTGGAGGAATCGAATGCAGCCGACGATGATGAACCAGAAACCGCCGAGCAAAGAAAAAAATCAACCAGCGATGATAATTCAGACTCGGACTCACCGGTTAATCCGTTTCTGTTGTGCCCATTCCCGGATATGCAACAAAGGCGGAAACATTCATTGCCATCGCTACAAATTACAGAGGGCATTACGGCCAGTCAGGTTCGCCGTTTATCGGAAGCCGGTGGCGAAGGTGGAGGTTTGAGCTGCAAAGAAGTTGAATTTCTAGCAACATTGTCACAAAAGTCAAATCCGGCTGCTGGCGGCCGTAGACATTCGGTTGTGACAATCTCAGCTGTACCACCAACCTTATTTGGTAGAAATAGAAGAGAATCGATTTCCGGACTTCCTATTCCATTAAGGTAAGGCCCAATTGGGTTGGGGTTGGGGTAGAGAAGAATTTTCCATTTTCAAAGCGGAATTTTTTTTTATTTTCTCTTTTAGTCGACGAGGAAGTGGTTTCCAAGGTCCACCGTTAACAGATCATCGCGGCAGTGTTCATAATTTACAGTTGGACATTATGGATGGCATTGTGCAGACACGTAAAAACCGCTCTGGTAGCGGTGTATGGGCACCGCTGGCCGAAGCCGAAAGCAATGTTCCCGTCGAAACATAAGAGTTAACGGGATATGAAACACCCACCAAACTATAAATAAAATATTCAAACATTTGCAACAAACAATCGTACGGAATTTAGCGGATAAGCACTAAAAGGATTAAAAACGGATTAACATTGTGACAGAGAGATTTTTGAACATTATATACATTTTTATATATAAAAATATATTTAAGTGTTTAAGGTGAGTATTGTTATGAATATTAATAAATCTATAATATTAATTCACTTGGTATAAACAAATCGTACGTTTTTCTCCGTAAGTACTCAACAGATAGTCGCGTAGATTTGCGCAATCTATTTTTTTAGTACCTACTTTCGAAAGTAATCAGTAAAGGACTATTCCCATGAGAGCGACTAACTACATACGAGCGAACGAATATTCGCAAGTTCTGACAGTCCATTCACATGAACAAATTTCTTGGTCGCCGCAGCTCGCGAATTTTAGCCATCGGTTTATACAGAAAGTTTCTAATTTGAGGTTAAGATCGAACCAATGTTTTATTCGCTAGTTTGTGGAAAGCGAATTAAATGATGTGGATTGATGATGCAATTTTCTGTTTATAAATTCATAAAAAAGTGATTTGTCCGCATTTCATCAATTCGTTCGTTCGCTCTAATGTGTATGATCCTTAATTAAAGATATGTATTCAGTAGCGCAGTGGTTAGTGTGCTGGACTACTGTGCGAGGGATCACAGGTTCGATCCCCGGAAAAACACAAATTACATCTTAAGGTTTTTTCTACTGCGCCACCTCTCGCGAACGTCTGACAAACATCCGAGAGTACCTATGACTGTCCTGAAAAAGCTTCTCAATTCAGCCGTTCGGACTCGGCATAAAATTGTAGGTCCCTTCCATTCGTTCCAAAAATAGAAACCCACACAAAACGAATGGTTGCGAGAAACTAGGCCTTGGGTGTCTACCGCCTGTCGCGCCGCCTATTTATTTATTTATTTTTTATTCATTAAGCAAGGTGCAGTGCTGCCAGTGTTTTTTTATAAGAATTCCCACGCAAGTGCCAAAAAAATCCCTTTTTTCCCTCGCCTGGCTCAAAAAAGTACCTCAGATTTTCCCACACATATTTTACAAAGGAAAACAAAAAAAAAAAAAATACGAAACAAACAAAACTGCCTCAATAACTATGGGGAAAAACCTTGGTGTATTCCACTATGCCTATTTCAACACCCTTCAAAGGCTTAGGGCCAGCTTCAAAGGTTCCGGAAAAAGTTTCGGATAATATTATGTGACACAGAACGCTATTCGACAGGTAAAGGAGTATCAGTGTGGTAATAAAATCCCTGTGATACAAGTTTCTAGGATTCTTGTCTGTCAATTATTTATTTACAACTTGTTTGTCATAGTGTTTATGTATTATGAATATTTATTAGGGTTCATGATCAAATTGTTCCAACTACTTTTCGCATAGAGACTGATGTAAAAATTAGTTTTCTAAAAATTCAAATAAATCCATGTTGTGGCTGCAATTTACGCTCGTCAACGCAAAAATTATCTGAAACTATATTTTTTCCAACCACTTATAATAAATATTTGCCTAAAGGCTTTAACAGGCACTTGAACCGCCTGATAGGCTATCCTAGACTTTATCTGTTAGATATCACTATCCGATCTGGCAGATAAGTTCCTGATAGGCTAATCGAGACTTTATCAGCTAGTCTTGAAACTGACCTTAGCCTCGGGAACAGAACCAAATTTATGGTGGGTTCCTGGCCATGAATTCTTCGAAGGAAACGAAAAGCAGACGATTTGGCCAGAATATGCTCCAAAACCCCTTTCGCGGGACGGAATCTTTCTGATATACCCCCAAATTGGTTAAAAACTTATCCATAAAATGTTGGGAACATACAAAATGTATCTCATAATGCGAGAATATCCCAGGTTTAACAATGCCCATAGCAGACATGATATCAGAAACCATGTATAGGATTCCTTATAGGACATCATGGGTTACTAAGCTAAATAAATCTTGCCAACTCAGCGGAGAGCAGGCTATGTACGAGAGAAAACGAAACAACATTATATGCGACTTTGGAAGGAAGATCTTCTCCAGGGACCAACTGGACCCGAAAGAGATAAAAAAATCATCTGCAGCAGTATCATAAACTGTACAAAAAAAGTGGAGAACCTCCTAGCCTAAACCCTCTTTCTAATGTATGGTACAATATGTAGATCTTAATCAGGTCTACGCGCCGCTTTTATCGGCTAGGATAGAAGGCTAGGATAGGGTAGTCAGTCTGCATTATAGTTATTGCAAAAAAACAGGGGTGGGATTCTGTAAAATACGAAACGAAAACCACTTACGTTTTCACTAAACAGTGAACATGGCTCTATCATATCTGTGGTAATAGACAGAGACGATATCGTTCGGTCGTTTTCATTTTACGTTATTTGGCCCCAGGACTTCCTTCTTTTTGTGTCAATACAAGTGCTTGTTCATGGACACAGTCAGGTGTATAAAATAAATTGTCTTCCTGAAGTTGAACACGAAAATTAAATTAAAGTTTCAAAGAACAAAAATTCCCTTTTGTTTGTTCTGGAAAACGGAAATTTTCCCTTTTAGCTCATTTCGAGTACAAATATTCCCTCAAAAAGGGAAATTTCCCATAATCTGGCAGCACTGGCAAGGTGCGCATTAAAGTGGTGAACAGATGACTTGGCAGTAGCCTATTGACCAAGGATAGGTGTAATCGCTAAAGCCAATGTAAACAGAAGAACAACGCATAAAAGCGGAGTGGGGGCGGCGCGCGTGGTATTTTGAAAGTGGCGCGATTGGAGTCTGGTGCCATTTATCCGTTAAGTCTAATTTTCGAGTAGCAAGTGGCTGGTGACCACGTCGAATTGGCATTGCAATTGCGTAATTTTTTTTAAGTGCCTACTCGGAAACCAAAATGTGAGACGATCTGGAGTTCAACATGGGACGACATTTTAAGAACTGATGAATCGGTGGCACAATATACGTTTGCCATTTCAATGCGCATTAAATCACTTTCATACCATTTCGCAGCCATTCCATCGCCACACCAAATGTTCGCCACTTGGTCACCGTCACCACGCCATACCTAATATGTTCACCACTTTAGTGCGCGCCTTGCTATTACTTTGAAATAGAAAATAAATTTTTTATTTAATTTTTGAGTCATTATCGATATTTTGAAAGATCTACATACAGTTTGTCAAGTAATTGTTTTTACAAAGGATAACAACTGGTAATTTTAACAGTTTCTTTATAAAACAAAAGAGCTTCTTTGATGTTATACTTAATTTTTTTAATAAATTTCTTTTTATTAATATATCTACTAACGAACAGTAACAAAAAATACTACATTATGAAAGTAATAAAAGATACGCAAAAATTAGCTTGTCAAGAAATTTGTAAAAACAATTTCGTGACAGACTGTATTTTATATTGAAATTTAAATTAATGTGATAGAATTTCGACCATTGAATGAGCCTAGTATGATTTTATTTTAAGATTGAGATTTGTGAGCAATTTACAAATTGTATGACTTACTGCGGTACCTACTAATAAAATCATGCTTTCTTTGTAAAAATTTTTAACGAGAAGATGTATATACCTATCGCTACAATTTTTTCTACATAAAAATGCTCAAGGCTATAAAATGTGTATTTTGGGAAAATAACTCTACATCAGGGTGTTTCCGGAACTTTTGCTAAAGTAATATTTTCTAAGAAAAAGAAATTAACAGGACGAACCAATTTTTAAGATGTGGTTGCAGTATCGCAGTGGTTAGTATGCGCTGGACTACTGAGCGAGAGGTCTCATGTTCGATCCCAGGGTAAATACAAATTACATCCTAAGGTTTTTTCAACTGCATAACCTCTGGCGAACGTCTGATAAACATAATCAAAGCAAAGGGTCCGCCATCTAACGTTTTTTTTTTCAACTAGTGCTTATTTCGCGAATGGTAACACTTAGCTCATGTATGATTTGACAGATAATTAGTTTTATCCTTCCGCTGAACGAATATGGTTGTGTATACGCTTGAACAACGCTGGGAAATATTGCGACATTACTTTGAAAATCATGGTAATGTTGCAGAATGTGTGCGAAAATTGTGTACGGATTTTGGAAGAAGAGAAGCACCGTCAGCTCCGTATGTTCGTTATCTTGTGAAAAAAGTGAAAGAAACTGGCATCCTCATCGATAAACCAAAGCGTGAAAAGCCAAAAACAGTGCGTACACCCACCCGAGTTTGGTGAGGATTTTGGTCCAGAGGCATAATTGGGCCATTTTTCTTCGAAAATGAGCAAGGTGTGGCCGTTACAGTCAATGGCGATCGTTATCGGGCCATGTTGAACGAATTTTTGTTCACAAAAATTGAAGAGGAGGATATTGGCAACATTTGGTTTCAAAACGACCGCGCTACGTGCCACACAGCCGAAGCTACACTCGATGTTTTGCGCCCTGTTTTTGAAGATCGCATTATCAGCCGCAGAGCTGATGTCGTTTGGCCACCGCGGAGCTGCGATTTGACACCGTTGGACTATTATTTGTGGGGTGCCGTAAAAGATAAGTGTTACGCCGACATACCAGAGACAATTGACGCTTTAAAGGACAATATTCGTGAAGCCATTGGTGAAATACAGCTGCACACAATCGATAATGTGCTTAAAAATTGGACCGATCGTGTAGGCTACTGCATGGCCAGCCGAGGCAGCCATTTGAATGAAATTATTTTCCATTATTAACCGGAAGGATTGTACTTTCAAATAAAAAAAGAAATTTGAGAAAATATTCAGTAGTTTTTTTTATAGCATTTAAAAAAAAAAAAAAGTTATTTGGCGGACCCTTTATTACTGTCATGAAAACGCTTCCAATTCAGCAGTTAAGATGCATACAATTGTAGCTCCCTTCCATAATTCCATAAATAAGTAAACCTCAGACAAGCGAATGGTTGTAAGAACTTAGGCTTAATGCCGTTTGCTTATACGACTCATATATAGAGAGTTAAGTTCCACATAATTTCTTATGTAACAGTTTATGCTTTACAAAAGGTAGCCCTTAAGCGTTTAAATAGAACCTAAATTTATAGATACGAATCGTTTCAGCAAACGTCCTTTAGTGTCCTATATATGGATATAATTTTGTATTATTATGCGTTTGTTGGTCCCATACATTTCTCAAAGCACACAAAGGTAGATAGGACGTATTTTGACTGGACTTTTTTTTAGTTTGTTTGATACTTAGTTTGTTGTTCATATATTTTGTGATACAATAGCGATTTCATTATAAGACCCAAATTCTAAAACATACAAACTTTGTGACTATGATTCCAAATCTTTTCGCACGGCTTTAGAGTTCAGATATTGAAGTTTTTCTGCTGTCAAAGTTGCTCAATATTTCATATACCTGCAAAATTCTAGTCTAACAGCTGGCTGGCCTATGTGTTTTATTGGAATAGACTGGTCAGATTTTCAATAAATTATATTTAATAAAATAGATTTCTTACAAAAATATTCAAAATTTTTCTTTTCTATTTTTCAGATTTACACAAGATAATTATTTAAATCAGGAATTGATAAATTAGTAAAAAAAATAAATGAATAAATATTATATTTATTGCAAAAAAAAAAAAAAAAAAAAAACAAAAACAAATATTGACGTCATTTTAAATATTTTTAAATTTAGTATACTATACAACACGTTGTAACTACACTGACTTAAAATGAAACAATAATAATAACTACTATTTTGATCAACTGGATCTGTGCAATAATTAAAAAATGTCTTCAACAATGTATTGAACTCCTATAAATAATTTTAGCCAAGCCACATATAGTAATTAAACAAAATGAAAACAAATATTACAGTTCCTTCTGTCAGCTAGTACACATAGTGAAAACCAACATAACAAAATGAAAAGCATTAATAACTTAGAAAAATATATTCGTAGCTGAAAAATGTTAGCTAAAGAAATTGTGCAAAGTTCTAAACTATTATATAAATAGAAAAATAGAAATGTGTCCCTCAGGTTCAACCTTCTTCTAAAACTTACTAATAAGTCAAATCATAAGTGTTAATCTTACATTTTCCAATTCACATATATGGAACTCAATATATTGTTGTTTAAAGTTAATAAAAAAGAAAAAAAAACATGAAAATGAAGTCACAACATTATTTAGATCTTTTCATTTAAATTTTTTCAAAATTTTTGAACTTAACGTTAAAATTAAAAATTAAATAAGAAAAATACAAATACTTTTGTTAAAATTTATTTCCTTTTTTTTAAAAGCAATCATCAATGTTTAAAACTAACAAACAAAAAAACATGTTGAATTTTTTAATAATAATGTGTTTCTTTTATCTAAAGTAGTTTACATTAAGATTAAATTGTCGTTATTAAAACAAAAAATGAGATTACATTTAAAAACCATAAAATTGCATTCTAATTGAGAGATAATGCATTTTTTTGTAGTTCTTAACGTGTTATACATTTAAACTAGAGTCATTATAAAAGTCGTAAAATTTATCAACAAAATGATTTATTAAATGTCATTCATTGAAAGAATAAATACAGAAAAACCAAAAAGTTAACCCATTGGAAAATTTAACTGTGTTTTCTTTTTTTATCTATTTTGAGTAATTTCAATTGGGAAGAATCGATATACAGTATGTAAAAAAAACCTAGTTTTTGCTATGTATCTGTTCTAATCCGCATCACTACTAAATTGCGATTGCGATAGGAGATGACTTTCGAGAGAAAAGGAAGACAACGGCATCAATGACAGTTCTTTCAAATTCTTAGACAAAATATAGGTATTCAATAAGTGATACTTCAGACTAAGAGTAAATGGTAAATTTACGACACACGTTTCATGAACGCCCCAAATAGCTGCTTGTGTATATGATGGTAAACCAATCAGCTGTTTCACATGATAGGGAAGGAAAGAATTGATAAAATGCGAACAAACCACTTTAGATGACATTACATAAAGAGAAAATTGCACATTTTACTAAATTTACCAAATAGTATTAAGAAAAAAGTTTTAAAAGGGTTTAAATAACGAAATTTTGAATTCCAATCTTTTTGAAGCGAACGAAAACTCACTTTGTTTGGAATTGGAAATTTCGTTATTTAAATTCTTTTGAAACTTGTTTTCTAGTTACAATTTAATGGATTAATTAATTATCCTACACTTGGAATAGTAAAATGTGCAATTTCTATTTATACCTAAATGCATCAAAAGTATTAGTATCGCGCCTTTATTTGTGTGTGAAATGTCACAATGACGTCGTCGTAAGATTACCATCTCGATTTGCCACCCAAATTCGTGTAGTATACCATCTTGTGGTAAATGATTTTCCATACAAATTTTGACAGTTCATTTACCACGTCGTAAACTTACCAAGTTTACTACTTTTACGACGAGTTTACGATGCTGCATGAATAACCCTATTAAAACTAACTGATCTAAATGCAAAAATTAGGGAGGACGTCCTCTTTGGTAGTATACCTACCGCCCATCGGTCTCATTTTATACAACTGTCACACTTCAATTAAAATCTGGCAACTGAAGAATTTAGGTCTACAGGCCTATGTAAAGGGTGGGCTTTTTAAATTCTTTTTAAACCATAGGTTATTTTGACACTGACAGCTATATCCCGCTCGAAATCTTAACAGTAAGTCAGTATCATACCTCCGCGGAATAAAATGAGTCGTTTTACGATTGAACAACGTTGGGAACTATTGAAAACTTAGTTCCAAAGTGAGTGCTGTGTAGCCCAAATAGTGAGTTTTTGAAAATAAGTTTTGGCCGACCCACCGCGCCTGCTTACGCAAGTTTGTGCAAAAAGTTCGTAAGAGTGCTATGCTAATGGTCAACACTATGGTCCCCGTCGTCGTACGCACCGTACAGACGAGAATGTGGCTGCTGAAGCCGAGATTGTGAGAGCATTTGGACCATTTTTCTTCGAAAATGAGGCTGGGAACAACGTTTCGGTCAACTGTATGAAATGTATGGCGTTACAGAGCCATATGAACCCTTTTTTTTTACTGAAATTGAAGACATGGATTTGGATGACATCTGGTTCATGGAGGATGGCGCGCCATGCCACACAGCTGTCAAACTTTTGGAAAATTAAATGCAAAATTGGAATTCAGACTGAAAACCCCCTGCAGAGCTTTTTAGAGCAGCTGGAGACAGTGTTCCCAGGTTGAGGGGAAAATCGCCATTTTTGCCGATTTTTTAAAACGAAAGGGGAAAAAAGGGGACAGGGATAAAAACGGGGAAACAAATCCAAAAAGGGGAAAATCTTAAAATCCTATCAAAAACAGTTTGTAAGGGAATTTTTTAGAATAAATAAATGTAACAACCTACAAAAACAATCATGCTCAAGAAACGTGTCCAGTCCATGCAACATCTCACTTTTTTGTTTGTTTTCTGAATGCATTCATTCTTTTGACATTTCATAAAACTATAAACATGGCCTGGCCATACACTCCTTACCATGAACGTCGTGTCAGAGATAGGTAGATTTTGAGTGAGTATAGAAAGGAGATAGGTAGATCATACAGAAAATGGACCAAAAAACCACATTCAGAAATAATTCTCGCATGGGCATGACATGACGCACGAAGGTTCTTTTTCGAAACCATAGCGCTTTCGATACAAATCTTCCTTTGGTATTTGCGTTGGTAGAGTGAGGACGTAAAGAGCGGGAGTCCGCTTTGGCTTTACCATAAAATTTTTGTATTTTCGATTTCATTATTCCTGTCAAACTTGAAAAAGGCAGCTATAGTTTCGAGGTTGTAAAGGACTTTGTTTACTTCGACTTTGCTTTTTAATTTCAAAACAATAATGAGAAAATCTCTAATACGGCCTTGGAGTTATAACTGAAACTTAGATAAAAAAGCCAAACAAAGCAACCTTAACCATAATGTCAGCCTTGCTCTACGGATCTTAAGATTAGATTATTTCAAAAGTGTAGAGTAATTTTCCAGAAATAAACAGTAAATTAATGAAAAGGGGTACAAAAGTTAGGTACAGCAAAAGAGATCGACGTCGCGACGCTTAAGCCGGCGATGCCACTTCTGAAAAATTGTCTGGAGTAGAATTACCTAAAAAAGTGGAGTAGATAGGAAAAAAACGGGAGTAGATTTTCAAAAAGCATCATTGTACAATTGTACATACCTTTTTCAAGGATATCCTCCTATATTAATTTTATATTGGATCTACAAATGTTTCGAATTTTGTCTACGCTCTGAGTTATTTGTTATGTGATTGTTTCGACAGCTGGTGGACTGTATATTAATATCCTCCTCCTCCTCCTCCTTATCAGTTTTCGATTTATTTTTACATTTTTTAAAGCAGCAATAATAATATTATTAAACAAAAAATTCCCTGTTGGAGCTGATGATACAAAATAATATAGTAAACAAATTATACAGTGTTCCATTTCTGGTTTAGCCGGGCGCGTCGGTCCTGAACACACTCCCCCCTTGAAGTCTCTGCTTCAAAGTCCACTGGCAGCCAGTAGCGCAGTATCGTATTAGCGCAGTTGTAAATTGCTCTATGTGCATAACTTCAGCTCCAATTGCATTTCAAGTGCGCGCAGGATAGCACAGAAATACAGTAGCGCAGTATCGCAGTAGCGCAGTATCGCAGAAGCGCTGTATCGCTGTAGCACAGTATCGCAATAGCGCAGTTGTTAATTGCGATATGTTTTCTACCTACAAATTCGCCATACACAGTTTTCCAGATAGGTAAATTCCAATAAATTAATCCATAAAGTGGCTACATACTACTTTTACTTGTCATTAATGGCCTAAAAAACATTTTATAAAATTGTGAAATTTTTTTTATTAAACAAAATAAAGAAATGGATTACTAATTTGAAATTGGAGTAGATAATGGGAAATTAGAAATAAGTGAAGTAGGGAGTAGATTTCTGAAATTTGTGAAAAAGTGAAGTAGATCTACTCCAATTGGAGTAAAGTGTCATCGCTGCGCTTAACTCGTTTGCTCTTCGTCTTGAACAGTCTCGTCTTGGCTGCTTCTGTTGTGCAATTCTCCGCATTCTTACCTGTGTTGGCACCCACAGTCACAGGTATACATCGTCCCATTTCAAGAAAAAAATTGTATTTTAATATATTTGGTATTGGTACTACTAACGGGTTTTGAAGGAGACTTACTTTACTTTTGGTGGCGCTTACAGTCCGGGGTGGACCACGGCCTCAACCAACAAGCCCCTCCAGCTAGCTCGGTCCCTCGCTAGCTGCCTCCAGTTGCGCACACCAAGTTGGTTGAGGTCGTTCTCCAATTGTGTGCGCCACCTAAGGTGGGGTCTTCCTCTGCTGCGTTGTCCCTCAGGGGTGGATTCGAAGACTCGTCGGGCTGGTGCGTTGTTGTCCATACGCTCCACATGTCCCAGCCATCTCAGCCGTTGAATTTTTAGCTTTTTGACCAGGGCAGCGTCGCTGTATAGCCCGTATAGTTCGTCATTGAATCTTCTTCTCCACACTCCATCGTCACAAACTGGACCGAATATCACTCGAAGAATCTTTCTCTCAAAGCATCCGAGAAGGTTTTCATCCGCTTTTGACAGGGTCCATGCTTCTGCACCATACAGCAGGACCGGGATGATTAAGGTCTTATATAATATCGCCTTGATTCTATGAGAGAGGGCTTTACTTCTTAAGTGCCTTCCTAGCCCGAAGAAACAGCGATTGGCAAGAGTGATTCTTCGCTTGATCTCTGCGCCGATGTCATTTTGCGAATTGATAGTGGAGCCCAGGTATACAAAGTCTTTAACTACTTCGAAGTTGTATCTGTCCATCGTGACGTTTTGTCCAAGTCGCCGATGTTGAGAGTCCTTTCTCGTTGACAGCATATACTTCGTTTTGTCCTCATTGACAGCCAGACCCATCCTCGCCGCCTCCGTTTCGATGCTTGCAAATGCACCACTGACAGCTCGCCGCGTTCTCCCAATAATGTCAATGTCATCAGCATAGGCAAGTAGTTGGACGGACTTTTGAAAAATTGTACCTCTGGTGTTGGCTTGCGAGTTTCGTACAATTGCTTCAAGAACGATATTAAAGAGAGTACATGATAGCGCGTCGCCTTGACTCAAACCTTTTTCGACATCAAATGGCTCGGTGGTGTTCTTGCCGACTTTGACGGAGCAGCGAGATTTCTCCATCGTCATCCTGCACAGACGGACGAGTTTGGCGGGGATGCCAAAACTTGACATGGCTTCATCCCTATATACGCTATCATAGGCGACTTTAAAGTCGATAAATAGATGGTGTATATCGATCTGAAATTCCTGGGTTTTTTCCAAGATCTGTCGGAGTGTGAAAATTTGGTCGATGGTTGACTTTCCTGGTCTAAAACCACACTGATATGGGCCGATCAGGTTGTTGGCGAAAGGTTTTAGACGTTCACATAATACAGCCGACAAGATCTTATACGCGACATTCAGGAGACTTATTCCTCTGTAGTTGGCGCAGTTCAGAGTATCTCCTTTCTTGTGGATGGGGCATACGATGCTGAGGTTCCATTCGTCGGGCATGCTTTCATCCAACCAGATTTTACAGATGAGTTGGTGCATGCTCCTTACCAAGCCATCTCCCGCTGCTTTGAAAAGTTCGACTGGGAGGCCGTCCGCTCCAGCAGCTTTGTTGGACTTAAGTTTGGATATCGCTATCCTCACATCGTGTAGGTCGGGTGGACGGAAATGTTGGCTATCATCGTCCAAGCTGAACAGATCATTCTGCCTGACAGCGGGTTGTTGGCTGTCTCCGCCGTTTAACAGTCTGCAGAAGTGTTCTTTCCAAATCCTCAGCACCGACTGTGAGTCTACTACTGTATTCCCATGTTCATCTCTGCAGGCTTCTGTTCGGGCCTTGTATCCTTGGGTGGATCGTTTTACCCTTTGGTAGAACTTTCGAACATTGCCTCTGCAGTATTGTCCCTCAATTGATTCGACCGCTCGCTTCTCGTGCTCTCTCTTTTTCCTTCTGAGAAGTCGGTGTTCCTCCCTTCTTTTCTGCCCGTAGAGCTCTCGAGCAGCTCTCTCAGCCGCTCTGGTTCTTGTCTGCAGCATTAACTGGTAGGCCTCGTTCTTGGCTGCATTTGCCTGACGGCATTCCTCATCGAACCAGGGGTTTCGTTGTGGTCGCCTAGTGAAACCCAGCACTTCGGTAGCGGCACTCCTGATGGCACGCTGGCAATGTTGCCACTGATCCTCTGTACTTGATGCTGGTGAAACTGAGGGTGGGCTTGCTGAGAGGTTTAGGGAGACGCGGTCGGCAAAGGTTTTGGCGGTCTCTTGCGATAGTAGCCTTGCAACGTCAAATCTTCTTACAGTATCCTCTCGGTGTTGTGGAGTGTTGGATATCCGCATCCGTACTTTGGCTACTACCAAGTAATGGTCCGAGTCTATGTTGGCCGCTCGGAACGTTCGGACATCCAAGATACTGGAGGCATGTCTGCCGTCGATCGCAACATGATCAATTTGGTTGACGGTTTGTTGATCTGGAGACCGCCAAGTCCCTTTGTGTATGTTGAGGTGTGGGAATCGTGTGCTGGCAATGATGACATTTCGCCCCGCCGCAAAGTCGATTAGCCTGAGTCCGTTTCCGGAGGTGTTGTCGTGCAGGCTGTGCTTTCCGACTGTAGAGCCAAAGATGCCCTCCTTTCCGATTTTGGCGTTAAAGTCGCCAAGAACTATCTTGACGTCGTACTTCGGGCACTTATCATACGTCTTCTCAAGAAGATCGTAGAATGCTTCTTTGGCTGTGTCGTCTTTCTCCTCTGTCGGGGCGTGAGCACATATCAGCGTGATATTTTTAAATTTGGCCATGATGCGGATTGTGACTAGGCGGTCGCTAACATTGCGAAATCCCAAGACTTCTTGCCTAAGTCTTCCTCTAATCACAAATCCACATCCAAATAACCGCTGACTCTGCTCTCTGCGGTATTCGCCGTAGTAGATGTCACAGCTTTTCATCCTTCTTGTGCCTTCTCCATCCCATCGCACTTCCTGGATGGCCGTAATGTCGGCTTTGTACCTATCCAGGGTCTCCACAAGTTGTTCGGCTGCACGCGGTCTGTTTAGGGTCCGGACATTCCACGTGCAGATCCGAAGCTCGTTGTCCTTATTTCGTTTGCTGGGGTCGTCAACATTTAGATCATCCATATCCGAGGCTTGTCGTTGTTTCGGAACTGCCTGGTTTTTCCGTGGTAGGGAAGTTACCCCGACGCACAACCCCCAACCTGGAGGGCCAGGTCCTTTGCTGGACCCCTTGGACAAAAGGGGCCGGATTTCCCGGAGTCAGTAACCCACTACGGGGATATGAGCGCTGCCGTTGGCCCATAAAGGGCTCATCCGCCACCATCTCTTTTTCAACATCCTGACTAATGCTGAAAAACCCTAATGACCTTAGCTCCAAATAAGTCGAAGTAGCCCATTAAGGTATCTGCCAAGTTGACCGTTGACGCCACCGTTGATTTAATTATTTAAATTCATCCGCCGTACGTCCTCATTCTGAGGTGCTCATGTTAAGACTTCTGAGACTCGAGCAGACAGTCAATTCCGACAGAGCATTATAGTGTTGCTATTTCTTTCGTGTTCAACACTCGCGCTTATAAGTTTAGCAAGTCAAGCCCAGGTGGGCGAGACCAGTACCCGGTGGTTACCACGGGGAGGTAAAATAAGCACAATTGATGTGTATGAGAAAGTTAAAAATTGCCAAGTTAATGCCAATCAATGCCTGCCCGATTCATACACACCCAACCACCTTTTGAAGGAGACGACTTTGTAAAAAAACACTGCGCATTGGTCTTAGGACAGACCGTCAATCAAATGTGCCCACTTTGGCCAATCCTAGAAAATAGAGACAGTTAGCTAGGCACCGCACTAACAAGAGAGGGTTGTGGTCAACAAAAAATGTTGAAAACAAGAAGTGCAGAAGAAGTAAACATTTTTGGAAGAAATGGACCCATACAGACTTCTGTCAAATCAAATTCACCACATTTTTTGTGTTAATTATTTTTGTGCAATCTTACACGGATAGGACTTCACGTACACGGATAGGAAAACAAAATGGTGGATTCCTGGCAAAATTTGAGGGGACCAGCGGCAAGAGGATTGCGAGATGGGGGTCCATCTTACCTCAGGACACATAGATTTCCTATAACAAGTTTTAATTTCTGTAAGGAGTCCTGTCAGATGAAAAATCACTCGGGGCATATTAGGTCTACTAACACTAAGCAGCAGCTTGAAACATGGGTAGACCTTACGAACAATTTAAGTTTTCACCATACAATGAATTTTCGAACTATAGGACTGGTAAAAGTATGAAATGCTATGGAAGATTTTGCTCCCGGTTCCGACTTGTGCCGGGCATTCAGCTAATTAAATGATTAAACAAACTTCATTGTAGAAAAATGTGAATTACAAAACCATGGAATTCTTTGCTTGTTATATAGGAGGAATTCTTAGAAACTAATTTCGCCTTGATGCTAAGGTCGACTGCCTAATCGAAAAAGGCATTTGGACTACGATATTGAATGCAAGAGAAACATGTAGCGTTAGTAATCACATACCTATATCTACTAACAAATACGTTAAGTATTTTGTCCCAAGTTCAGAGTGGCCTAATTTGTAGATTTAAAACCGGTGAAAAAAGGTTGCCAAATTAAGAAGAAGATATTCTCTAATCCAATCCATTAGGGAACTCCTTTACGTGTGAGTCCTTTCTGTGACCGATTAATTTGAAGATTTATGTATTTAAAAGAAGTCCTTCCAACTTATCCGAATAATAATTATTGTTATACCATTTTCGCCAAGCTCAGGCCAATAAAAAATGAACCTAAACGATAATAAAAGAAGATACATAACTTTGCATAGTTCACATCGTCCATCGGCAACAGGTCGATAAATAATAGAAAAGCTGAAACCAAACAAAGAGAAATACGAGCAATAAATCGACGTAGCCAACGACATGATAATTATATAAATTGTCCTATATTCTGAGACTACAGATTTCAACAGGCAGTCCCACGCCTATCTCCTACCGCATATAACATGCATTACGCTGAAATTGCCTCTGACCTTCCCAAACCATTCTCAGGTTATCATTATCGCATCACTAACTTACGTCAATGTCATCAATACCATCGATTTGGTACATAAGAACGAGTCCCTTGCATACAATCCAAGGTTGCTGGCACACTGACAATTTTCCCAAACGAAAATGAATGTTATTCGAGGACATGCTCCAAAGGATTTTATACCATTTCCTTGTTTATTTCCAAATCGAAAAAAGATACCGCCGCCGGGGAAATACGAACATATGCACACAATGAGCTCGCCGATAAATGGAGGACCAAAAGTTCAACGCTGGCGCACTGTCACATGGGGAAATCCCCACAGAGCTTTAATGTCGTCAATTCAAATGACCAACATTCAACGAAACAATGCCATCTCTTGGGAGCTTGCCAAACGACATAATCATGTGGTATTGTCCTTGCTTTCCTGCAGCAGCTAACGGTCTACATAATTGGATAAAAGTGGGAATATTTCGGGATAGAATCCTGAAGTTCTAGGCTAAGTATGTCTTTTTACAGGAGCCATCCGAAAAGTAACTTTAGTTCATTGAGATACTCCGTGCATTGTACATCGTCTGAACGGGATACGGTATTCGGTTGATTTTCAAGAACCACCAGTGGAACATATAACACATATTATATGGTTTTAAATTTAGTTTAACAAATCAGTGAACAAATTTGAAATTTAATCAAGTGAAGTGTTTTAATTAAAAAATAAAAATAAAAATAAAATAAATTAAAAAAAAGGATATACGTATCATATACTTCTAGTGACCTGGAACAGCTATATTATATACATATATAGCGTGTGATTTTTTTTTTACTTTAAAGGATACCATTTTTCAAAAAGTAATTAACAGCTACTTGGATTGCACATACATATACAGCTAGACGCTCTGCTGAGTCCTGATAACAAGAAAGTTTGTATATTTTATAATCTCTAAGTAATTAGCTCCCTACAAACAGGAGAGCTATACGAAAAGTTCCTTTTATAACTTAATGGCTCAGGTTTTATCGGATATTAAAGTTTCATCTTAAGCAAATGAATATATTAGCACACCCAACTGTGTATAGACAAACAAAAACATGGGTGACGGCGACGTTTTGCAAAAACTTATTTATATTATCTGTCCCAACGAAATGAGGTTGCACTTTGCCTCGCCAACGCATCCTGTTCATCCACCTAAAAAAAAAGAAAATCACACCTCAAAACTCATAGAGCAAACAGGAGGTATTTTGATTGCCATCAAGTTAAAGGATGCCTGTTGCGCGTTCGCCATGACAATGAGGGTGCGAAAAGTTGGGTGACTTGGCCAGGGTAGGGTGTTGGTCGTATACATAAGGGGTTTTGCTATTTATTTCCTTGAATCCTTTTATGTGTTGTGAAATACATGTTGCGCTTTTCTCTCGAATGGCCGATGGTGTACTTTTTGTTTAATCCCTGATTTATGGGCATGGGTCCTGCTGCTGCGTGTGCGTACGAATTAATTGCAGCAACATGACGGGATACTGCATAAGATCCGATGCACCAAATAGCAGAGGATACAAAAATTACGTATTGATTGACGTCGTTATAATTTGTCATTATAATTTGGTTTGCATTGCCTGATGGTCCATGTACCTTCCGGAAGGCGTGTAGGTTTCAATTTATGCAAACTCTGAAATTTTCTACTAAATCCTTAAAGCAGGGATTATTTTAAAATGAAGTCAAACATGTTAATAACAGGGATTACAGCCTAGGGCTCCATTTCGCACTCAGCCGAGAAAAGCCCCTAAAATATGCTAAAAGAAAACACTTTGAATAAAACCTATTCACACTGAAAATACCTACCGTTGAACAACAGAACATCAAAAAAAAAGAAGGATCCAAACCGTTTGCAGGAATTACTGATTTATTTAGCGTGAAAATTGGTTATACCAGTGACAGGGATATCTGTGAGCGTATACAATACAGAGAATGCTTTTTCATTCTGACTGGCTTCTGTTTTATGGAAATAGTTTGTATATCTATACATGAAAGGAGAGTGAATTTTCAGTGTTCGCGTTGGTCTGATTAATTGCTAATGAATAGCGTTTTTTTTGTGTTCATGGAATTTAAAAGCAAAGAGGATAATACTATAGTTTTAGGGCTATGCAGGTTTTTATTCAAAAACTTTTTTTTTCTTGTTTGTGCATAGTTAAGAGAATGCAAATTACAGTGAAAACAGAATAAACTTAAATTTATATTCAGAAGAATAATTCTCAGTATTCCAGGAAAATAACTTTTTCCAAGTTCTAAAAAAAAAAAATTTTCCACGAATTCTGGAGAAAAATTCTGAAACACTTGCGACCTTCCTTCTCATATTCTTCGTAATGTAAATTTGACTGAACCTTCTGATGGTAATTGTAAACTAAATATAACTAAGATTCTTTAAAAAAAAAAAACTATTCGATTTTTAAGGATTCTTTTTGTGTAGGTCAACTGTGTTTACTTTTTTCGTCATTTTGTGATTTTAGCACTTTTGCTGCATATTCTTTTAACTCTAATTACTCTAAGGCGACTCTCACATTGAGGCAACAACCAACAAGCAATAAGCAACAAAGCAACTAGAAGCTGTCAATAAGCAATACGAAATTATATTTTAACTTACTCTCACATCGAAGCAACAGATTGCCTGACATTTCTATAGCTATCAGGGATATTTTTCCAAAACTTCAACGATTTTTGTGTTGAAAGGATAGTCCGACATATTTTCCAAAACTTTATAGAATGTATCACAAATGTTCATACTAGAAAGCAATATTTGTTGGTTTTCAACATGCGCTGTGTATAGCTAGCAATAAATATTGCCGCAATCAGCAATATTTTTCGTTCTAGCGATATTGAGTTGCTTTGATGTGAGACTTTTCTAACTTATTTCAAAGCAAAATAATTGTGAGCGATAATATTGCGTGTTTCCTATTGCTAGTTATTGCTTATTGATTATCGCCTCAATGTGAGAGCCGACTAAAGGTACGATGTCACTTATAGACACATTTTGATAGTTTTTCACTTCTTATTTATTAACAATTGTACTCAATTTTGGCGCTTCCGTCACAATATTTGCAAAACCGTCAGAGACAGGTCCAGGAGCACTGCCAAGCCAATGATGATAATGTTAACTGGGTATGCCAATAATTGCAAACACTTTGAAAAAGTCTACCAATTACCCAGTGACCAAGACTATTTACAAGTATTTTTTCACAATTATTGTAAAAGAGGTTCCTATAATTCGGTTTTACCAAATTTGTTGAGAAATCAAATTTTAAATTTTTCTACAAATTTTGTGGCCAATAACTTGTAGGTAATACAAATTTGTGAGTTAGTAAAATAGGTAACTTTTGTTGGCGTAAAGGTTTCGCAGAATTTTCTCAAGTATGAATTTGAAGAAATCTACCCACAGAAACACAGGTAGGGTTTTCATTAAGTCAAGGGTGATTACATTGACGTCAGCAGATGATTTTGCCGAGGTCGTATCGTCTTTTAATCCCTGTCTGGCACTGTCTGCTTTGCTCTGGTGTAATTCTTGTTCACGTTGCAACTCTTGTTTTAGCTGCAACTCTCAGCACATTTAATTTTGTTATGGAAGAGATCACATTTTTTGCAAGAATCACTGATGGGTGCATAGAAATGTAGATTAAAACATTCATTACAAATTTTATTGAAGATGAAAGATGAGACAGGTTCAAGTGTATTTTCTTTATAAAGAGAATACATTCGTCCAAGGCTCAGATCCGCTGCAAGATATCTCCTATTCTCACTTTTATGCCTGGTATAATGAGACTCGTAAAGTGGAAACCGGCCAATGAATTCATTTACCTCTGTGATCTTATTGTCTGGTGTTTTGTTTACAGAACTTTGTCGACCTCTCTGATCAATACCTGGAACACTATGAATACTTTTATGCTTCAACACCGCAGTTACACGTCCATCAGAAACTTAAAAAGTTCTTAGGAAGAATTTTTTACACACCGTAAGTTCAACACCATCTTCACCTAATAAATGATAAATGTCGTCTTGATTCCTCTCTTCCCGCGTAACTTCGGCATTTGTTTGTCACTCTAACTAATGAGAACAGTAACGCATTCTGAGTGTCAAAATTTGCCAATGCGTAAAATTTTCTAAATATTTCCAGCTGACGTTCCTCATTAATTTTTAGATGACATTTCTTGGGACATGGACATTCGCCTGCTTTAGGCGTCTTCGCAGGAACAATGTTCTCTCTGTAGTTCTTATATTTTTCGCCTTTTGCTCGTTTTAATTTAAGCACATTTCGTTGCCAAGTCTCTGGCTTTTTTAAACGCTTTCTACTTTTGAGGATCGGAGTTTCATCTGCTTACCCTTGTCTAGACATAGGTACTTACTTGCAATTCTGCTGTTATTGAACTAGACGTGCTTTTGTAAATTTGTTCTGCTTTGTTGGACTTCTTCAGTCATCATTGTTTAATGAGGGTGCAGGGGATGGTTGGTATTCAGAGCCAGAATCTTCAAAATCTCCACCTTTAACATTGTTTACATATATTAACCGTTAACAAGTTTGTTTCTAATTTGCAGTAAATAACACAATGCATATTTTAACTTACCTGAAGCAGTATCATCTTCTTCGTCCATGATTAATGAAATTTCGTGTTTAACCTTTCAATTTTTACACGCTTTGACACTGACAAAACAGAATTTTGACGTAAGCTACAGACAAATATAATGTTGCCATATAGTGCAAAAGTGGTGTATTTAACTTACACCACTTTTGCGCTGTTACTTTGTTATATTATGCTCTGAGCAAAAACAATTTGTTCAGCTCCATCTGCTTTTTAATATGAAAAAGTGGCTTACACCACTTTTGCATTGATAGTTGGTAATATAAGGGATGTATGTAACACCAGAACAGCAACTAACAAAAATTGTGGGTTACACCACTTTTCCTCTGATGGCCTCTGATAAATCTTTGTCTATTAGAATACCTAATGCATATTAATTTTCCAAATTTTACAAACTTTGGCTCCCATGACTGTCGAAGAATAGCGTTTGAAATGTTTTGTAAAATGCTTCAATCAGGCAGTATATGTCAATATTTACCAAATGTCAAAGCTAAAGCTATGATGAACATTTATGGTGTTTTTTTTAAATAAATTTGTTGTATGCTTATGGGTTATGCCGTGCCTAACGCTCGTATCTTTTTAAATTTTATTCAGTGGAAGTGATCAAAGACAGTAAATTAAGTCACATAAGTCATAATGTCCGCGTTACCATCAGTCCCAATATAAAAGTACCTATACCGCATTTTCTGCACAAACATCACTTTTACTTCTTCGAGAAACGAATACTTTTAACCAAGTTTTACGTTAAATATACAATTATACATTCAACTATAGTTTTGGACAATTTTTATTCTTTAACAAACAAAAGTAAAATTGAAATGACGTGCTCTGAATAAAAATTAATAATGCCAAGATAATAAATAAAAGAGTTATGATTTCATCAGAGAAATCTAGGCACCACAGCAGGCCAATCGTTTTCCATATGATACATTCACGGTCAGAATGAACATCAACCAATTCGTCCAACAAACAATTTCCTTACAGAACCTACAAATGGTTTGAATTTTGTTTAAGAAACTAACCTCTTCTAAATTGATGAAGAAGTACCTTCCGAAGTGCTTCCTTCAGTACCGAACAATCGATTGCGTTCACGGAGAAGATAGGAGTATCATTTGCGACATGTAGGTCCTCACAATACCTGCATGTGCCGTTTTCGTTAAACCTAATCTCTATATAAAAGCTTTATAATTTCCACAGTATAAAGGCAGTATTTTGGTAGAAAAAGCTCTATGCAGTTTTTGAGTCTAAAAAATAGTATAATGCCGCAAAATACGAGAATGCCACGTTGTCCAATCAGACCTACATTTCTCATAGGTTGTTTGTTTGGGTAATCCACATCAATGTTTACAATTATACAACTTTAGCTACAATGTCGAGAAATAGCATTTGTAATGTTACTTTTTTGTTGTATGGGAGGTGCTACGCCCCTTTGTTCAATTCCGACCAATCTTCACAGGAACACTTCCGGGCCTAAGATTGCCTGAAAATTTTGAGCTCAATCGTTTTGGTAGTTTTCGAGATATGATTTGATTTTTATTTATTTTTGTGTTGGGAGGAGCCACGACACTTTGTTAAATTTTGACCAAACTTCACAGAAACACCTTTGGGCCTATAACAATGATTTTCTCAGAATTTGAGCTCAATCGGTTTGGCGGTTTTAGAGTTTTGCGATCATTGGTGGTGCCTGGTGTTAATTCCCATACAAAATAGAAATTTAGATTTTTTCGAGTTTCCCGCATTTCATTTGGGACTTTCCTAATACTTCCTAACATTTGCTATACTACCCGTAAATCAAGATAAACACAACAAAAGAAGAATCATCCAAATCGGTCTAACCGTTCTCGAGTTCTTGCGAAACTAAACGAACATCAAATTGATGGATGTGTACCTACTAGTTTTTTCTCGCGGCTTCGCTCACGCAGTCCTCAGAATTTGGTACACAGAGATGCTTAGCCCATGCCCATGCTTAGGAATTACAATTCACATCAATGTTCCAAGTTTTAAAACATTAGCTCCCATAAGTGTTGAGAAATAGCTTCGGCAAATTTTGTTTTTGTGCCACAACTCTTTGTCGAATTTTGACCAAAGTTCAGTGAAACCCGGGACAATACCAACAATACCCAATATAGTCTGAAAATGTTTGTTGAGGGTTTATTATTTGAAATTTTATTCATAAGCTTTTTACTTTTTAATTTGTTTATTTATTGTTGAGTGGTTATTATTTGAACTTTTGTGGAATCTGATAGCAGCGCCACCTACCGGGTCCAAATGTGAATCTAAACCATCTCTAGACCCATTCAAACACACACAAAAAAATTTCATTAAAATGGGTCCAGTTGTTTAGGGGGAGTTCGGTTACAATCACGTACAGAAGAATTATATATAAAATATAAAGATTATTATCTGTTGTGACCGTCAAATTATTTAAGTTGAAGGTTAAAAATGATTATTGGTAAGACCCAATGTTAATATTTCTGATTTGCTGGCTTTAAGAGACTCCGTGGTCTACTATTATATTGAAGAAAGAAGTAAATCATATTATTGTAAGGTTCGGACTTTGGAGGCTTTGCCTTATTGTGATTTTTTGTTTTGTTTATAACTCACAATGAACCCGGCAGTCATCCTTGATCCTTGTTCTTTCAAACTAAAGTAGGTACGTACTGTTTAGTGGTACTTTTTCTTTTATGCTCCTATTACCACAGTTTCCACTTAGGATATGAGTCCGTTTTGTACTTATGGTTCCTTCGGTTATTATTTAATAATATTTTCTTTCAGATTCTCTTTGTTTCCCCATTGATATTTGAGGTTTCGTTCGTTTTCCCTTACTATTCAATAACTGAAATATAAATATGTACATATCCTTCGGGAAATAAGCTTTCAGTTCAGACTTCAGTGACTCTTGAATTTTGTTGAAAGCATTTCTGAGGGTATTACTGTTTTCTTGTTGTTTTTATAGCATCCCATCGATATTCTGAGAATCAAATTGGATTCCAAGCAACTTGCACATTTTGTAAGAAATACTTTGGATTTCGTAGGTTTCAAGCAATCGGCTTATAGTGCAGCAATTCATGCTTTCTCATTGGATAACGATGATTAAAATATGTAAGATCCCGCACTTGAAATTGCTCATGGCTAGTAAGGTTAACCTTATTCACCGTCCCACCCTTTAATTGAAGTTATCCTCCGTAAGTTATTTATTTAAACGAGTTGAATAATTTAATATGTATATAGTAAATGGGGACGCAATGTATATAGTACGTTGTATGTAATTAAATTTGTGTTTTGGAAATTTGAATTTTTAAATTTAATTAACACAAAAAAGAGTAAAGATGTTCTATCGTAAAATGCGAAAAATGAGAATAAATCGATTTTCTGGAATTTTATTTCTGCGTAAACCTGAAATAAAACAAAAAAAGAATCATGAGAATCGCCCCAGCGCTTATCGAGTTACAACGTCATCGATTTTCACCCCATAGAAGATCTTTTTTGTATGGGAGGTGCCACGCCCCTTTGTCTAATGTTGACAAATCTCCAGAGAAGCACTCCTGGGCCAATACCCAAGATTGTCTGTAAATTTGAGCTCAATCGGTTCGGCGGTTTTGTAGATATAAGATTTTGAATGTTTTTTTTGTATGGGCTGTGCCATTCCCCTTTTTCCAATTTTGACCAATCTTCACAGGTGCACTTCTGAAACAATACCTAAGATTATCTGTAAATTTGAGCTCAATCGATTTGGCAGTTTTCGAGATATAAGATTTTGAATGGTTTTTTTGTGTGGGAGATGCCACGTCCCTTTGTCCAATTATGACCAATCTTCACAGGAATACTTCTGGGCCGATACCTAAGATTGTAATTTGAACTCAATCGATTCAGTGGCTTTCGAGATATAAGATTTTGAATTTTTTTTTTGTATGGGAGGTGCCACGCCCCTTTGTTCAATTTTGACCACTCTTCACAGGAATACTCCTGGGCCGATACCTAAGATCGTATGTAAATTTGAACTCAATCGATTCAGTGGCTTTTGAGATATAAGATTTTGAATTTTTTTTTGTATGGGAGGTGCCACGCCCCTTTGTCCAATTTTGACCAATCTTCACAGGAATACTCCTGGGCCGATACCTAAGATCGTATGTAAATTTGAACTCAATCGATTCAGTGGTTTTCGAGAAACCACTACTGAGAAAAACCGTACTGAGAAAATACCTTTCCAACAAAGTATAAATCATCAAAATCGGTTCGGCTAATCTCGAGTTATGGGATTACATGGCTTCGGACACTTTCTTTTATATATATAGATTCTACTCGGAACTTTACTTTGCCGATATGATGTCCTATTGTAAGTTTTGGCATGTAGTTTCCCGCCTGTTAGGCCATTGCCTCACATGTCTCAAGCTTGACCTGTACCTATTGTGCTGTGAGCTAAGTCAATTCCACAATCAATTTTAAAACGACCTACCATACAATTTGAATGAAATGTTTCCCATAAGCAAAAGGAAAGCAACAATTATTCAAAAAATATTTAATAGTGGCACATCATAGGTATAATGTATCTAGTATCTACTATATATTTCAACAGTCGGATTTGAAGTTTTGGTGTTGTTCCTGAAACAAATTAAACGCACCATGGTGTCAGAAGATGCTCAGTATGTAAATACTACCGCATTCGTTTCGTATTCTGCACCTTGTTTGTCGCAGCTTGTTGAACTTCAACACGACGATATCGAATTCGTCGCCTAACCTTACACCCGTCACTTAAATGTATGCTAAAATAAGCATCTGATACCTTAAAAATGTATAACTTTCATATATTCCCACCCAACTAATTTTTCTGTATACACCAGGTTAATAAATCAGAAATGCAGCGAAGACTATTCTAGGAAGGATTAAAAGAAAAATTGAAATTCTTCTATAGGAAGATGCCACTTCTCCATCCACAGAGAACATTTATCTACCTCAAGATTAACACATAATTTCAAGCATAAGAGGAAGAGCGAAGACCTCTATTGGTCGGTCCTAAGCAAATGTCCTTCCCTTTAAATAGGCATATTTTAGCATAAATAATTTTCGAAATTGTCCCATAACTCCAAGTTCTATCTTCTTTTTGTGAAAAATCAATTCAATGGAATGCGTCCTTAAAACAAATAGCTATAGGAAAAAAATAAAAATAAAAATGCAAAGCACGTTTGAAACAGGGCTGACTTTTTTTTTATTGACTTTCAAGTAACTCTTTTAGACCTTTCCTGACTGCTGCCTCCTCCCTAAGTCAATGCAATCGTCCCGTCAATCTCTGAATTTTGTTTGTTTTGTATTTATTGTCTATAAATGGAATAAGGGGTATTCCATCGTCACGGGTTGGACAATTGTATAATAAATTTGTTGTTTCCTTTTCAAATTTTATACATTGCTGTATCAAATCTACCTAGACTTTCATTAAACCAATAGTTCTATTTGTTAGTTCATTTTTAACGTAAAGAAAAATACGCCACCTTAATTTATTTTGAAAATAGACAAGATCTTTTTCTCTGTCACGGGTGGGACAAATAAAAGACATGATTTCCGAGCAGTGAATGTTTTTACAGAAATTCTGCGAATTTATTTCACATATTTATTTAAAACCTTTTGTTTCTTACATAAAACGTTCTTAGGTACTATAACAAAAAGCGAATAAAAATAAAAATTATTGTCTTAAGAGAAAAAAAAATAAAAATGTAAATGTCACGGGTGGGACAACGTTTGTCACGGGTGGGACACGTACGAATTTCTTTGCAAGAAACGATATTTTTTTAGGTCAATTTAAAAGAAAACAAAAAAGTTATAATGTCATTAATTTAAATGTTATTTACTATGAATTAACGAGGCCAAGGGCTCGCAGTCTGAGTCATTCCAATCACTTTTGTCTAGGTCCGAGTATATCTGAGCTACACTTAATTTAAGGGCCCTACACGTGATTGGTTGAGATTTAAACGTAAGGGATATTGTTAAATTTCTTGAAATAGTGATATGATTGTACTTTTGGGGTAGCAAGTTCCAAATCCACAAACCAGAGAGAATAGACCACCAGCTTCAGGCAACAATGGGAGATCCATAAAGCCAGTTTTGAAATAAGTAGCTCCGCCTCTTTTTCTATCTGTGAATAGGTGTTGTACCACAGAAATAACTGTAAATGTTATTAAGTGCCAGTGTATGTGTGACCAAATTCGCCTCCATTTACTTTAACATGGCACACGTCCTTAACCACCTAATAACTTTTTGAAACTCTCTCATTTTTGGCCGAAACTGGTGGTCTATTCTCTCTGGTTTGTTGGTCACGCAAAATACGGGCTAATAACGTATAACTCTAGCAGACTTGAAAGCCTAATAGACCTCCGGGACAAGTGTCCCACCCGTGACACCCGTGACTGTCACGGGTGGGACACTATTATTCTTCTAGAAAACTCTCTGAATAACGTTCACAATAGAAAAAAAAGTCACATAGGTTTTCATTGTAAAATAATAATATTATTTATCAAATTTTAGACATAACCTCTATGTCAGTAACTAATAAAAAAAACTTTTTCTCTATATTTGTCACGGGTGGGACAAGCAAAATGATGTTTTGTTATTATTTAAATATTATTGATGCACTTACACAAATCAAAATACAATTTCTCGTATTTGAAGCAGAAAGATCGCGAAATTTAAATAACACTTCAGATGCGTTTTTATTTCGCACAGAGCACAGAAAAGACGGTTAAGTATTTCCAACATTGGAAAAAAAAAGTTGGATTCGAAACAACATTTGATCGTAAGCCTTTGATAACCATTAAAAAAAATAAAAAAACAATCTTATTTTTGTGGATTATGTTGATTTTGTGTTTTGGCTTTTGTTTTATCTTATAGTTAATAATAAATAATTATCTTCATAATTGGATACCAATGTTCACTTTGTCATGGAATACCCCATAAATGTCCTATTGGATGTATGTCAGTGGTGACAAACGTTGAAGTGATAGGTTTCGGAATAAAAATGTCAAGCACGGTTTTTCCTTTTTATATGATACTAAAATTGGACAAAATGTAAAATATTACTTACCTACATTTGCGGTATGGCATTGAAGACACAACTCTTCGTAATTGTTCAAAAACAAACAAAAAAGGGAACAAACTAATCAGTACAGTTAATTACTGAAGCACTAATGGAAGGATGTATACAGCGCTCCAGTTCTGACAATAAAATCACAAACTTTGATACGGTATAAGCTCTTTTATTTTACCAAAAACTCTAAATTATGCAGAACAACTGTGACGTGATGGCCGGTGACCTCTAATTGAATTAACGCCAACAAGCAATGTTGGCTTTTGGTGTGGCGCCCCGTTAAACAGAGACCTTTAACTTTTTCCAATTATACAACCCTGTTGTTTCAGGGTGATGGGATTTTTGTACTCATTTATTTTTGTACCAGTGCTGAAGCTATTTCTGAGGATTCGAGTGGTCTAAAAATCTCCTGAAAACTAATTTAATTGAATTTATAATTTTCTACGAAAATATTGTGCGTTAGGTAGATGAATGTATGCTATTTTTATTTTATGTAAGCATTGAACGAGTTGCACTTGTGCTAGTTGTGAATTTTCAAGAATTTTACAGAGCAAATTGTACTTTTGTTTTTATCATAGACAATGAGATCGAGGTTATAAAATCCAAGAATGATTTCAAAATCATTAAATGAAATATACAATGACGCATATTGCGGTACCCACGCTATGAATTAGGTACTTTGAACTACCGATTTATCTATATATGTATACTAGCTGAACCCCCGCCGGCTTCGACAGGCCTTTTATTGCTTTTTACAATTTTTATTTTTTAATTTTTTTGGCCTATCAATTGATCACCCTAATTGCCGACATTTAAAAAAAATCAACTCAATTGGTTCAAAATTACGGGCGACAGAGGGAAACATATAGTTTTTTCCACTTTGTTTTATATACATAGAGATAGCTGACCCACCCGACTTTGCCCGCGCACAGATATTCTTTCGTAAAATGCGAGAAATGAGAATAAACTGGAACTTTCTTTCTGCTTAAACCTGAAATACAGCAATACGAACAAAACAAAAAAATACTCATGAAAATCGGCCCAGCGGTTATAGAGATATAACGTCATCGAGTTTGAGCTCAATCCATTTGGTGGTTTTCGAGATATACGATTTTGAATGTTTTTTTGGTATAGGATGTGCCACGCCTCTTTGTCCAACTTTGACCAATTTTCACAGGAGCACACTGCCAAAGATTATCTGTAAGTTTGACCTCAATCGATTCGGTTGTTTTCGAGATATACGATTTTGAATGTTTTTTTGTATGGGATATGCCACGCCCCTTTGTCCAACTTTGACCAATCTTCACAGGAGCACTCTGCCAAAGATTATCTGTAGGTTTGACCTCAATCGATTCTGTGGTTTTCGAGATATACGATTTTGAATGTTTTTTTGTATGGGATATGCCACGCCCCTTTGTCCAACTTTGACCAATCTTCACAGGAGCACTCTGCCAAAGATTATCTGTAGGTTTGACCTCAATCGATTCGGTGGTTTTCGAGATATACGATTTTGAATGTTTTTTTGAATGGGATATGCCACGCCCCTTTGTCCAACTTTGACCAATCTTCACAGGAGCACTCTGCCAAAGATTATCTGTAGGTTTGACCTCAATCGATTCTGTGGTTTTCGAGATATACGATTTTGAATGTTTTTTTGTATGGGATATGCCACGCCCCTTTGTCCAACTTTGACCAATCTTCACAGGAGCACTCTGCCAAAGATTATCTGTAGGTTTGACCTCAATCGATTCGGTGGTTTTCGAGATATACGATTTTGAATGGTTTTTTTTTGTATGGGAGATGCCACGCCCCTTTGTCCGATTTTGACCAATCTTCACAGGAGCACTCCACGGCGAATACGTAATATTACCTGTAAGTTTGAGCTCAATCGATTTGGTGGTTTTCGGGATAGGTATACGATTTTGAATGTTTTTTTTATATGGGTGGTGCCACGCCCCTTTGTCCGATTTTTAATTTTTTAGGCCTATTGCCCAACCACTGTAATTACCGACATTTTACAAAAAAAAATCAACTGAATTGGTTGGAAATTACGGGCGGCAGAGGGAAACATACAAAAAAGATACAGTTTTTTCCACTTTGTTTTATATATATAGAGAAGAGATAAAAATAAGTGGCACTGTGTTTGTAATTAATGTTCTCTGAAATGCGTGTACCAATTTTGATTCTGGAAATTTTCCATGAAAGGTGACGTCAGTACATACCATGGTTTATTAACTTTCTCGTATACTTACGTGAAAGATATTGTTTTCGTACAAAATTTCGAACTCGAGATTTTGATCAATTCTGATATTACGATGATAGGGGAACTCAAAAAAAGTGGGTCTCGCAATTCTGACCGTCCGTATGTCTGTCTGTCCCACCCCTGCCCTGGGGAATCTAAACCCTTGGGCGGATTTGTTTCAAACTTCGTATTTAGAGTTTGTGGGCTTCCCGCTAGGAGGCGTTTATTAACGGTACTTCCCATGTAAATATTTTACGAACTATTAAGCAATTTGGAATTTTTCAAAAACGGCTCTAACGATTTGAACCAAAATTAATAGTTGAGTTAAAGTAGGCATGCTTAACATGGCTGCATATCCAGTTTTTCGGTAAAACTGCAACGGCAGTTTGAAAATTGCCTTTTTGTCGAAAACGGTAAAAACGATTAAAAAAAACTTATTTGTAAGGTAGTATTGTCATTCTTAACTTGATAGCAAACTCAGTTTTGCGTCCTTTGATATCCTTAATAATAGTACTTTAAAAAAACGCCTTTTCGATTATGATAAAAATGTAACTAGCAGGTAATGCTTAAATTCATAGTAATACCATTTGCTCAGTTATGAGCTAAGCAGTTGCCAAACAGTGTTTTTTAGAACCATGAATGCGTCCTTCGATTTCCACCCCAATCGCTAAAAATGGTACTTTAAAAACTGCTCATATCTCGAAAACGCCATTTTCGATTTAGATGAAAAAGTAACTGCTATGTAATGCTTACATCCTGAAGAATACGTCGTACTCAGTTTTCAGCTTAACAGTTTAATAACAGTGCTTTTCGAATCCAAAATTGTAACATTTGTCAGCATAATTTTACAAAAAACCGCTCTAACGATTTTGATCAAAATACATTATTTAAGACAACATAATCATTCTAAACATGATCACGTACTTAGTTTTTCTCAAAAAACTCGAATATAGCCATTTTATGAATATTTTTTAAAGATGACCCAAATCCCGATCTGTAGTCACACCCGGTATATTTTTGCAAAGCCCAAAACTTCAGTGGAAATATAATTCGAAATTCATCGCCTACTTGCCTCCTTCAAGTATCAGTTCGGGGTGAAATTTGAAAGTACCTAACTCTGCATATTTTTCCTGTTAATACGTCTTAGTAATATTATTTACTTTAGTAAAATGGGAAAAAACAAGAGCTGTTCACCGGAACTAAGAAAATTGATCATCCGAAAATATTGTACGGCAGGATCATCTATGGAATCCATCGCCAGGACCTGGAATGCTCCAAAAAGATGCTCTATGGCGCAATAAAAGTTTTCAATGATACAGGTAGTATAGAAAACCCCAAAAGAAACAAAAGGGCAAGAAAAACAACCGCTAAAGAAGACAGACTCGTTTTCCGTTTGAGTAATACACATCCTTTTCTTACCAGTAAAGAAATTCTGTCAAATGTATCGGGACAACTAAGTCAGGAAATCACATGCAAAACCGTCAGGAACCGACTATTAGAAGCGGGGGTGCATCACACGCAAAAAGCCACACGTTTCAAAACAAAATGTAAAATGTCGGTTGGAATTTTCGAAGGAATATGCACTTAAACCCCTCTCTTTCTGAAAAAAAGTGCTTTGGAGTGATGAATCAAAATTTAATATGTTTGGATTCAATAGAAAAAAATGTGTAAGGCGCCAAAAAATCAGGAACTCAACCCCAAGGACACCATAAAAATGTTCAAGCATGGTGGTGAAAATGTGATGGTTTGGGGAGCCTTTTCCTGGCGCGGTGTTGGGTCCTATTGTGCGTGTTGCTGGACGAATGGATCAGCATGTGTATAAGGATATACTAGCAAATGTTATGGAGCCATATGCTTTCGACCATTTGCCAGTGTCTTAAATTTTCCAACAAGACAATGATCCTAAACTCACTTTACGTCTTGTGAAGAGTTGGTTTCCGGAAGAAAAAATAGATGTTTTCAGATAGCCAGCGAAAAGTCTCGACCTCAATCCAATTGAGAATTTGTGGGATGATCTGGAAAGAAGTTTGGGAACGAAAACATAGAAAAACGCCAGCGAATTGTTCAGAAACATTGAACAAGCTGGGAGAAATATCACCGGTAAGAGATGTCAAAAGTTGGTAGCCATTTTACCAAACCAGTGTGCTGCTGTCATTGCAAATAGTGGATATCCCACAAAATATTAATCAAATTTTATAATTATTAAGAGTTGGAATCAAAAACTTAATTTTTTATATTTATATTTGAATTTAAATTATAATTACATTTTTTGTTTCTAATTATAATTCCACACAGAAACATACCTTCTGCTCTTTTTTTTGAATTTGTTTCTATTTCTTCTTTATTTCTTTATTTGATTCCCATTTTTATTACTATTAATACGCTATTATTTATGTTTACTAAGGTCGTATCGAAATTGTTGATAAATAAACCAGCGGTAATTAAATCCTCAAATAAAATTATTTGTTTCTAATTAGTTTTCCACCACTGTAACTGGCATAACATCGGTTCTTCACGGTTCCCCACAAAAAAAAGTACAAAGGGATCAAATAGCAGCTCCGATTTGGGAATTTGGTGTGCAAAAGATCGATTGTATCATGAGCTGTATGGCATGACGCGCCATCCTGCATGAACTAGAGGTTGTCAAATCCTTAAATGTAAAAAAAAAATTTTTTTTGAGGCAGTCAATCTTATGTGAAGACTTTCCACAAAAATCCGTGTAATTTGTAATGTAATTTGTGTTTTTCGGGGATCGAACCTGGGACTCCTCGCACAGTAGTCCATCACACTGACCACTCCGGCATCCTAATTTGGTGGTATATAGTTCCACTTCCACACCACCTTAATGTTTTCGAAAAGCTCTTCAGCATTTCTTGATTTATAGCTTTTAATGCTCTTTCGATGTCGGCTCACAAGTTTTCAATTGGGTTCAGGTCGGGACTTTGCGCGGGTCAATCCAAAACATTAATTTTGTTATATGTAAATAAGCGGTTTATGGGCCGGCGGCATTATTGGGCCATATTTCTTCAAAGATGATGCGAATCGCAGCGTTACTGTCAATGGTGAACGCTACCGAGCGATGATAACAAACTTTTTTTTGCCCGAAATGGAAGTTCTTGACTTGCATGATATGTGGTTTCAACAAGACGGTGCCACATGCCACACAGCACGCGAAACAATGGCGCAATTGCGAGGCGAGTTTGGTGAACAGTTAATTTCACGTTTCGGGCCGGTCAATTGGCCGCCTAGATCGTGCGATTTGACACCATTAGATTATTTTTTGTGGGGGTATGTCAAGGCTAATGTGTATAGGGACAAGCCCGCTTCGATTGACGCACTGGAAGCCAACATCCATGCATTCATTCGTGAGATACCGGCCGATATGTGTGAAAGAGTATGCCAAAATTGGACTCAGCGGATGGGCTACCTGAGACGCAGCCGCGGTCAACATTTGCATGAAATTATCTTTAAACATTAAATTGCAAGGTTCAAACTATCGATTCAAATAAATATTTCATTCATTTTTTCGAATTTTTTGTGTTTTTTTTTTTTTTTAAAGTTCTAAACCTCTTAAAAAATCACCCTTTACAACTAATGGACCAACACTGAACCAAGCGAATGCACCGCAGACCATTACCTATTTTCTCTCCTCCATGCCTTATGTTCTGAAGCGTGTATGTATGTACTTTGGCTGCAATTCTTTGTTTGGAGGAGGCCTTACATATACTTTTCCATCGGTTCCAAATAAATTAAACTTGGATTTGACACTCTAAAGAACTTTTCTCCAAAATTGCAATGTTTTTTTGTAAGTGGAGTCTTTCGAAATTCCGGATCTTCCTTAAGTGTTTGTTGACATAATGTGGAGGATTATATGTTCTACGACACAACGCCTAACAGCCCTGGCCGTGAGTTTTTGATGGGGTTTAGGTGCAACAATCTCCCTAATTTTTATGGAAATCAAAAATGGTTTGGCTCTTCTTGTCCGGCAAATCTTTCTTTGGAGTAGTTTTGCGTCCAATCTCCTTTCTTTTGTGGTTCTCAAAACTTCCTGTCTTCTTAGAAACTTGTATTTCAACGAAAACAGGCTTCGTAGAACAACCAAATCGTTTCGCTATTAACGCCATTGAATCGTTTCCATTTTGGTAGCTCTGAAGTTCTAGAGTACTTACACGATTTATTTTTATTCATTTTTGTACTGTGCTTGCTGCGAACCAAATGACAAAGTTTCAGAAGCACAAAATTAGCTAGTCTGATGGAATTTTTATATTCTTTCCCATCTTTCCGCGGAGCACTTATAGATTTTCACGGTGGAGCACCAAGTGCTCCGCATAGCACACTTTGGGAAACTTGGCTCTAATATTATTGCAATTGACATTAGCGATAGCACGGTAAATACAACTTTGAGGCGTATTTTTTTATTTTTGAATAAAATCTGAGACCGTGTATTGTAAGTCGAACGGAAAGTCGAACTATGGAAAACGACTTTTTAACACAAATCTTTTATTTTGCATAATCAAAATCCTCCGATTCGTATGAAATCAAATTCGTATAATTTCGTCAGTTGTCAATGGATCTTGGATTTTAAAACAATTTGAGGGGGAAAGATAGAAGAGAGAGAGAGAGAGAGTGGTGACAATGTTTTATCGATTTTTCGGAATCATTTATTTTTCTTGTCTTCCATTCTCCATTGATTGCTATGGATAGGATACCTATCCACTTTTTAATAAGTTTCACTTCTATCACGTGTACAGACTACGGACTACGAACTTGCTTGGATGCGCCCTTTGTTTTTAAATGACAAAGCTCTGTGGACATGATCGGATATCATTATAATGACTATCGCAAATTTCAGCAAAGCTAATAAAGCAAGTCTTTTAGAACTTTATTCTTAAAAATAGATGAACCCGGTGTTGGACAATAACGCCCAAGGAAAATGTCTCTAAAAAAGTACACCATATTAACGCCCAAAAATAAACAACAATATGAAAATAAAGCCCGAAAATAATGAGCAGTTTAATACGTATGGCGAACAATTTTGCAACAACAAATTGTACGAGAGTTTTTAGGGCTTATTTGCAACTATTTAAGAGACATTATTTATATTACTATATTTTAAGGATAAATAAAGTTATTTTTTTATTATGGCAAAAGTCTAATATTTAATTTATATATTTTTATTCAACCACCTACAATAATACAGTACATAAACATCACAAATTTTACTTAAATATAAAGAGAACAACTTCCTACATTTTCTTTTTTTTTCCACTCGTCCTTGATCATATCGGCGGCCTTTTCTCCAATCATGAGCGCCGCAGCATTTATGTGCGCTGTTGGTGGAAATGGTATTACACTGGTGTCGACCACTCTAAGCTTCCTAATCCCATGCACCTTCAGCTGAGGACTTACAACTGCAGTTGCATCAGTAGATGGTCCCATTTTACAAGTACCAATCTGATGATGTAGGGTGTAGGACATCACCCCTATTGAACATCGCCAGTAATCATCGGTTCCGAATTCTAAATGTTCACAGCCTGGCACCTTTTTTGAATACAGCTTTGTCGCGATCCTCTTCATGGCAGGAGTTTGCGAAATACGTATGGCCTCCTTAATACCGTGCAGTATAAACTCAATGTCCTCATCGTCCATAAAGTAGTTTGGATCAATTGTTGGCCAATGCAGTGGATTTCGGTCCTGCAACCAAAGACGACCTACTGACTTTGGATGAAATTGCATCACAAGCACCGAGTAGTGCTCCTGGTTCTCCAGAGGCTTGTAAACTGTGTTGTAGATATCGTCGCGAAAATTGGCTCCCTCTTTAAGACCTGTTCCGAGATCGGAGGCCAGGCTTCCAGACACCATGACCAGTTCGACGTCCGGAAAATCGAGAGGTTCTCGCGAATTTGGAGTTTTAAGGAAAACTAAAGACTCCACGCCACCAGCGCTCGAGATTTTTGTTCTAGGATTTCGAAGGAGAAACTTTGTTATATCCACCGGGGTAATGCGGTCTACAAAAAGCGTCGACCCAGTCGCGTTTGTAGTGAAAGTAGGTCCAAAGTGACACATGTGGTCGTATAGAAGCCGACCAACTGGTAAATCATATATCTGCGGGACTCCAATGGCTTGGAGATCTTTCGTGGGACCAATACCGGACAGCATCAATAACTGAGGGGAGTTGAAGGCTCCCGCTGAAATAATGACTTCTTTCCTAGCTCGTATGCGATACACCTTTCGTCTGTGAAGGAAATCTACACCATAGGCAGTTTTGGTTTTGGGGTCGATGAGAATCTTGGTCACTCTAGCCAAGGTCAGGATATGCAGGTTTCTCCTTCTAAGTCGGATTGGTTCGATGTAAGCTTTGGCCGCACTGTACCTCCATCCAATGCGCGTTGTCGCCTGGGTGTAGGATACCCCCATCTGAGACTCTCCATTGTAATCGGTGTACTTGTGTCCGGCTTGTTGAGCTCCCTTCACAAAAGCATGTGCCATATCAGATCGAAATTGAATATCTTCAACGCTCAGCGGTCCAGAGTGATTGTGATATGGCGAATTCTCCAAACCTTTCAGATTTGCCATCTCCGAGCGGAGGAAGTATGGCAAGACTTCATCGTAGGCCCAGCCGACGTTTCCCGCCTCGGCCCATCGATCGAAATCTCGACGATTGCCCCGATTGTAGATCATAAAGTTTATAGAACTAGTGCCTCCTAGAATTTTTCCTCTCGGTAGGGCACATTCGTTGTTGTTCATCCCCAAACATGAGCCCTTCTGCGGAGTGGACCTGTAGTTCCAATTCGAGTGCGTGCCTTGCAGGAAAGCTGCCATCACAGGCATTTGGTGGGCAATGTTTTCTGTTCCTCCAGCTTCCAGTAAAAATACGCTCCAGTTTGGATTCTCCGAAAGTCGGTTGGCTAGAACGCAACCTGCTGGGCCACCCCCAACTATGATGAAGTCATAGATCGCATTGTCTGGTGGCACTAGGAGAAAAAAAAATTACTGACTTGAATGTTCATTTGCACTGTAACGTGACGTGTACTTACACACTACTGGCAGCTTCTCCTGCACATAATTGTGCAATCCAATTTGCTTAACAATATTCAGTGGACCCATGCGTTGAGCTGTCAAAAATCCAAAATTAAATATCAAGACAAGCGGTGTTATTGTCATTGACTTGCAGCACGTCATATGGATGTGCATTGTGTTACCCTAACCGTTTGACTCAGACCCTACTAACTGACTGAATGCTTGGACATTGACAGGAGTCATCGCAAAATATGTAGGTTCGCCTTCGCACTCTCTGATTATTATGTGATTGCTTACTTCACTATCAAGAACACGATTGCAAACACATAGGATCGCTCGCGCTTCGGGCTAATGGCACAAGAGAGACAGGAATTCTTTACTTGTTTAACTATCGTGATGACCTGCGTACGTTGTGGCAGACCGGACCAGTTTAGTTTACCGATCGTGAAATCATGACGAAACGCTGACGACTGCTTTACTGCGTAATGGCGTTTTTTGTTTTTCATTTCAAGTTCAGGTACACGGTAAAAAATTACACAACACTTGATACATTAGTGGTTTGCTTTTAAAATGTCGACTTGTTCCGGTATGACAGAGATGGCAGCCAATGCCGCTGGCACAATATTGTACACTAACATAAACAATTTATTTACCTGGGACTATTAACCTGCAATTACATATTTGTCTGTTAATGTTCTTTTAAGCAAGGTGACACATTTTTTTTTCAAAGTGCATTGTCTTAAATACAACAATGCAGCTATGTTTTTAAACAACAAAACTATAAAAAAATAACAATTTTTAATAGAGTTTAAACAACGAAATTTCCAATTCCAAACTTTTTGCCGCAAACGAAAACACCCTTTGTATGGTATTGGAATTTGAAATTTCGTTATTTAAACTCTATTAAAACTTGTTTTCTTAATTCAATTTGATGGATTAATGAATTATCCTACGCTTAGGGCCAGTTTCAAGACTAGCTGATAATGTCTCGGATAGACTATCCGGAACTTATCTGTCAGCTAAACTTCAACTTTTGGTTTCAAAGGTTTCGGATAGTGATATCTGACAGGTATAGTCTCGGATAGAGTATCAGCCGGTTCAAATGGCTGTTAAATCCTATATCCGGAAGATAAACAAAATATTTATTTGAAGTGGCTGGAAAAAATCTAGTTTCACAGCATTTTTTCCTTGTCGAGCGTAGATTGCCCCCTAGGAACAAACTATTTCGCCCAAGGCCCAAAGCGAATTTAAAAGGAAAATTTTATTCACTTTTCTCCTAAACCTTCCTACCACGAAAGGGCGGTCACTTTGCCGTTTTTTTTTCCATTTTTGGTGCTTGAATTTTTTCTTTGGTTGATTTTTCAATGGTATTTTTTCTTTGGAATTACCTAAAACAACAAAAAATATTACAAAACACGAAACAAAAAAATACAAAACAAATGACACGTGTATCGAAACAAGCTAGCTGATACATTTTTCCGCAAGTTAGGCTGAAAACACACCGGATAAAGCAAAACGTGTTTTCTTGTTTCGTGAAACAAGAGAACACGGTTTCTTATGAGACAACACACACCAGAACAAACGAAACAAAACATACGTTTTTGTTTTGAAGCGTTTCGGTTGCGGTTGTCGAAAATACATGCCATTGTATACGAGCAACACACACCGAATGCAACAAAACTGTTTCGAATCAGTGTCGTTGTCGATAATTGCATACTTTCTCATGGCGCAACACACACCAAATGAAACGAAACATAAAAACCAAAGCAAAACAGAAAAACGTGTTTCGTTGCCGATAGCTGACCTCTTGTTTTTGCAAAACAAAATTTTGATTCCGTTTTTTTATTATTTCGTCTTTCATTGCACCTTTCAGCTTTATTTGCTTCTATGTTTATTGAGTGCCCAAATTTTCAAAAATATGGACATAGATGGAACCCTATCTACAATTACAAAGATAAGGAGGATTTTGTTTTAGATTATGTGGGCGCACCCAACACTCTCTACTACATAGTTGCTTCTAGAGCAAGATCCCAGAGCCCCCAGACGTTACTTATTTTCTCACAAATAAAATTTATGGGATAAAGTAGTGTTAGTATGTGTTATGAGCGTATGCATATTTGCTAGCTTGGGGCGACGGCCAATTCACAGGTACCAGGTACTAAAGGTAGGTAAAAACAGAGCTCACTTTTCTTAAAGTCTCACAGCTGATTTTTACTTATGTTTTAGAGAATATTGTTAAAAATTGATAATCAATACTGCCAGACACTTTCCGTCGGCCCTAACTTTTACCAGACGCTTTAAAGCTCCCAAAAAAATAATGTAACTTTACTTATATTCTCAGTCTTGATTTTTATATATTATACTCAGGGAACTATATCAATACCTCTTGTAAACAGCCAGACCAATCGGATGGGCCAATCATCTCCCCAGACACACATAAAGAGTCGCTATGCGTATGAGCGCGAGGTCATTATTCGTCCGCTTGAGCATGAGATAGTTATCTATACGCATCGATCTGCCTCCTATACTTACTGTCTAGAAGGTGGAGAACTATCGATTGCTCTATCGATTATAATCGATAGTTTCCACTATCAAAAATAATCGATATTTTTTTACCACTATCGATTGTTTTCGATAGCCATTTAAATACAATAATGCTCATATGAAGGAACAGGGTTGGGGTTGAAATACTGTATGGTCAAAATTCTGTTTTCAAAATACTGTATTTCAAAATACTGTATTTCAAAATTCTGTATGAACAAAATTCTGTATGAACAAAACTCTGTATTTCAAAATTCTGTATGAACAAAACACTGTATTTCAAAATTCTGTATTTCAAAATTTTGTATATCAAAATTCTGTATTTAAAAAAAATGGTTTTGATAATATAAAAAAGTGCGCACTTTTTTACATTATCAAAACCATTTTTTTTAAATACAGAATTTTGATATACAAAATTTTGAAATACAGAATTTTGAAATACAGTGAAATTCGCCTATAGCGACCTCGGTTATAACGACCATGCGGATATAACGACGCAAATTCTGAGTCCCTTGACTTTACACCATATTTTCCATACAAATTCATCCTGATATAGCGACCTCGGATATAGAGACGATTCCGTATATAGCGTCCGTTTTTTGCTACAATTTGAATATTTTCCTGAATATTTTCCGGATATAGCGACGAAATATAAAAAATAGCTATTTGCCTATGCAAAAAAATTGCCGTTGGTTTCGTTTGTTTAAATAGCGTTTGTTTTTTGCTAGAATTCAAATTTTTTCCTCCAGATATAGCGACGAAAAACAAAAAAAAATTATCTAGTTGCCTGAGCAAAAAATACAGTTGATTTCTTTTGCTAGTGCTTTTTCTTTGTTTTTTCTTCATACATAGCTAGTTGTTGCAAACTCAGAATCGAAGTTAAAACTATGTATTTTCAATTGTAGTTGATTCGAATGTTACTTTGAATCTTGCAGAACAAATTAAATTCGTTTGATTTAGCTGCATAATATTTAACTTATTATATAGTGACATTCATGACCTAAATCATTTTTTTGTTATAGATGGATTTTTTATTACATTTGTTATTACAGGTTTTCTTTATAACTTTGTCTGAATAATAAAACTATGAATACAGCATCTGTACCGTGTAGGTACCTATCTACCTACTAGTAAAGAATAATTTTTTTTGTAATTTGTCTGACCATCGGTTATAGCGACATTCGGCTATAGCGACCATTTGAGCCCGGTCCCTTCACCGTCGTTATATCCGGATTTCACTGTACAGTGTTTTGTTCATACAGAATTTTGCTCATACAGAATTTTGAAATACAGAGTTTTGTTCATACAGAATTTTGTTCATACAGAATTTTGAAATACAGTATTTTGAAATACAGTATTTTGAAAACAGAATTTTGACCATACAGTATTTCAACCCCAACCCTGTTCCTTCATATGAGCATTATTGTATTTAAATGGCTATCGAAAACAATCGATAGTGGTAAAAAAATATCGATTATTTTTGATAGTGGAAACTATCGATTATAATCGATAGAGCAATCGATAGTTCTCCACCTTCTAGACAGTAAGTATAGGAGGCAGATCGATGCGTATAGATAACTATCTCATGCTCAAGCGGACGAATAATGACCTCGCGCTCATACGCATAGCGACTCTTTATGTGTGTCTGGGGAGATGATTGGCCCATCCGATTGGTCTGGCTGTTTACAAGAGGTATTGATATAGTTCCCTGAGTATAATATATAAAAATCAAGACTGAGAATATAAGTAAAGTTACATTATTTTTTTGGGAGCTTTAAAGCGTCTGGTAAAAGTTAGGGCCGACGGAAAGTGTCTGGCAGTATTGATTATCAATTTTTAACAATATTCTCTAAAACATAAGTAAAAATCAGCTGTGAGACTTTAAGAAAAGTGAGCTCTGTTTTTACCTACCTTTAGTACCTGGTACCTGTGAATTGGCCGTCGCCCCAAGCTAGCAAATATGCATACGCTCATAACACATACTAACACTACTTTATCCCATAAATTTTATTTGTGAGAAAATAAGTAATGTCTGGGGGCTCTGGGATCTTGGACTATTCCTTTTGCTCAATTGCTTGAAAATTGAAAACAAGATTGGTAAAACTTTATAGGTAAGGTTCTAATGGCAAGTCCCAACTCGCAAATTCCATTTTGTTTTATTTCAACGCACACCAACCGAAACAAGAAAACAAAAAGTTTTGTTTTGTTACATTCTGTTTCCCACACCAAGTGTGTTCAAATAAAAAACGTTTTCTTGATTTAAGAATCAAAAACGTTTTGCTTTATCCGGTGTGTTTTCAGCCTAAATCAGAGACGTTGACGATGAAACAGAAAAAAAATATCAGTAGCTTTTATCTGTTGGAAAGCGATATGTGTCGGCTAACTATTCGAAACTTTATCCGGAACCTTTGAAACTGGCCCTTAGAATAGTAAAATGTGCAATTTTCTCTTTATAAATGCATCAAAAGTGGTTTGTTCGCATTTTATCAATTCGTTCGTTCCCATTCATGTGAATAGTGTCCTATAAATATGGTGACCATATTTTTAGGAGCCAAATCTGGGGCAAAAGAAAATATGAAAATTGTAGCGACAAACAGAGAAAGATTATTCCATACATTTTTACTTACTGAAGGAAAGACATAATCTGTAAACTTAATACCTTCATGACGTAAAAACAAAACAAAAGGTACAAAACATGTTGCAAACATTTGTCGTACACATGTCTCCGACAAAAATGATTAGCACCTGGTGAAACCCCACTAGAAAACTGCCTTTTGGTCACTTCTCGATTTTTTATATGCGACGTGTCCTTCAAAAGTATTTCTTCTAAATCAGGCTATGATGATTCCATATTAAATTGTAAATATGGACAGAAAAAAAGAAAACACCAAATAGGTACCCTTTCAGTGTAATTTTTCAGATGTTATGGATACAGAAACTATGCGATCCCCGACCCAATTATATAATATGTGCTTATCCACTGCGTATTTGGGAATAACCCCCAGTACAAGGCCCTAAAATCTGTCCGCACTCAAAATAAGGCCCATCCAAATGTATTCACGTCGTAGCTTCAAATCGAAACAGGGTACAGCCACCAGCTTCTTAATTATTAATCTTTACTAGCTGACTCGATAATTGTCCTGTCTAAATTTCAATAAATTTGTTTATGATCGTTTTGTGATCGCAAATCCATCTTTCGAGTCGCTAGTTTATAGAAAAACTAGCGTAGCCTGTGCACACTTCGTAGTGCAAAATAGTTAAATAGTTAAACAGTTTTTATTGTAATGCTCTGTGGTACACAGAAATCGTATTCCCTAGATAATATTCTTGACTTTCAGGAGAATGCATTATTCATACCAATGTTGCAAATTTTAGAAACTTTGGCTTCCAATTCCAAGACTGTCAAAGAAGCTATACCCGACCGGCTTTGTCCGTGCACAGAAATTGTATTGTTTAGGTTTTAGATAATAAATGCGAGAAATGAGAATATATCGATTTGCTGGAATTTTCTTTCAGCCTAAACCTGAAATACAGCAATACGAACAAAACAAAAAAAGAATAATGAAAATCGGCGTAGCGGTTATCGAGATATAACGTCATCGAGTTTCACCCCATAGATAGATAGATAGATGTTTTTTGTGTAGCAATAAATTATAAGATTTTGAATGTTTTTTTTTTGTATGGGCGGTGCCACGACTCCTCTTTGTCCCATTTTGCCCTTTGACCAATCTTCAAAGGAGAACTCCAGGCACAATAACTAAGCTAATCTGTAAGTTTGGGCTCAATCGATTTGGTCGTTTTTGAGATATTCGATTTTGAATGTTTTTTTTTGTATTGGCGGTGCCACGCCCCTTTGTCTAATTTTGACCAAACTTCACAGGACCACTCCAAAGCCAATAACTAAGATTATCTGTAAATTTGGGCTCAATCGATTTGGTGGTTTTTGAGATATACGATTTTGAATGTCTTTTTTGTATGGGAGTCATATATGGACCAATACCTACCAAAGATGTGTGAAAGTTTGGTTAAAATCGGTAAATACGTTAAAGCGTGAATCGACGACATACGACAAACATTTTAAGGGTCAATTTTTATATATATGTATCAACAAAAATAAAAACGATTTCCGCTTTTCTCGAATTTTCGAATTTTCCGCTAAAATGTTTCCAATTTGTCTTTCGTAAAAAGCAATAGTCCATTGCGGGAACACGTCGTAGACATGCTGCATACATTTATTGTGTCGTGTGCGATGTGCGAACTATCATTGAAAATGTGCCATTGTGCCTTTCATGTTGAATAATGGGCGATAGGCTTTAGTTATATGGAAATACATGTTTTTTACCTAAATTAATGAAATGTTTGAATAATAATTTAAAAAGTTTATAATGGAAATACTGGACTAATACGGGGCTAAATATTAAATAAGTATGTCTTTAAATTGAAATACGGGACTGTCTCGGGGAATACGGGACGCTTGATCACTGTACCTATAGACCAAATAAACACCTGCCGTTCGTAGGATAAATCCAATCACCGCTGGAAGGGAAATGGATGTCTGCCGATACTGCAAAAGTGGAAACAATAATTGTTGAGGAAGTCAAAAACAATCTTAGCATCTTTAAAACGCAGATTTTTTGCAAATTAAATATTTTTTTTTCTGATATGTTTTGTGTTGATTATTATAATTTTTTGTCAACATGTCAAATGTTATTTACGAGATTTCCATACAAGTTATCGATAACATAGGCAAATTTGTGTTGGCTATACTCTTTTCTCTATTCCCGCGAAGCTGTTCACACCGATGATTATCCATGGTTTAGTCTTAATTGTATTTAATAAGGGATTTGTTTATGTTACGTATCCTATAGCCGTGGCCGGGACGAAAAAAACGCAGCTAATATTAGGGATAACATACAAAAAATGTTTCGAATTTTAGGCCCCCTCGTTTAAGCCTGCAGCTCGAAATTTTGTACGAAAAGTTAAAACTGTTCTTAAGGAAGATTTGTGAATACAAAATTGAAATTTTTGCAATTTACACGTTTTATTTTTAATTAGAATTTAGATAAGATTTTTGTAAATGAATAAGTAGATCAAAAGAAAAAGATAAATAAATATGTGTAACATTTTCCAAAACATTTAGGAAAAGCAAAAAAAAAAAAAAAAACAGGATTGAACGTTTTTTCCACCGGCATTCGCCAGCTTAATATTTTAATATTTTAATATTTTATAATTTTAATATTTTTCCTATGAGAATAATTAAAAAAAACAGTACCTATCCATATTATTGATGTCCGTCGCTCGAATAACCTTATTTTGTTTTGCATCACATTTAAATGTAAGAAAAAAATCATTATTTATTTACCAAACTTGAGGCTGTGAAAGAGTTGAGCCTGCTTTCTTGAACAAATTACAACAAAATTTGGTTCCAAGTTCAATAGGCAAGTTTGCGTTTTGTCGCATTTTGACTTAAAAAAAACGGCCTTCTCGCTTTTTGGACTTGATTTTGACAAATTCTGAAAATCAAAATTCAACGATTAAACTTTGAAGATACAAAGTTTAAAACAATGGCCGCGATCCATTGACAGCTAGACGTCTAGCACATTTCACATCCCTGATAGAGAAACGCTGCCGCTAGATCTCTAGCATTAGCGCAAAAGTGACATTTAATTTTGATTATTTTGTGTTTTTTTTTTCAGACAATTTTAAGATTGAATGTATGAAATTATTTAAAAAAGCTTGCAAACAAAATGGAAGATTGAATTCTTATTTTACTTAGGTACCTTATTTCCAATTTGACTCCTACACTTCCAACTTTTACTTGTTTTTTATTATATCTAAAGCCTGAACTACATCGAAACAAAAGTGAAAAAAGTACAAAAAAGTAAACAAAATCATTTTGTCCTACTTCATCATATAGTAAACTCTGTATATTTTCTCTCAATTTAAAACAATTTAAAATTTTGTGTGTGGCTGAAAGCTTGAACATGTTCCAGCTTTCAATTTTCACAAAGTTCTTATAACCAATACAATCAACAAAATCGTTACGGACTTCCCGCCAGATCACGTTCAAATCACATAATTCCTATGAGTTTCACAACCAAAAGCTCTTAGATTTATTAGTTCAGATTTTACTCATAGATGTTTTATCAATAGTCATGTGTTTTCGATGAAATAAACAATAAAAAGCTCAGAGCTTTAGTAGTTCAGATTTTACTCATAGATGTCACGTAAATATGCGTGTGTTTTCTATGAGTTTCGATATTTTCACTTTTTTGTACTTTTTCCACTTTTGTTTGGATGTAGTTCATACTAAAGCCTGAACTACATCCAAACAAAAGTGGGAAAAAGTACAAAAAAGTGAAAACATCGAAACTCATAGAAAACACACGCATATTTACGTGACATCTATGAGTAAAATCTGAACTACTAAAGCTCTGAGCTTTTTATTGTTTATTTCATCGAAAACACATGACTATTGACAAAACATCTATGAGTAAAATATGAACTAATAAATCTGAGAGCTTTTAGTTGAGAAACTCATAGGAATTATGTGATTTGAACGTGATCTGGCGGGAAGTCCGTAACGATTTTTTTGATTGTATTGGTTATAAGAACTTTGTGAAAATTGAAAGCTGGAACATGTTTAAGCTTTCAGCCACACACAAAATTTTAAATTGAGAGAAAATATACAGAGTTTACTATATGTTGAAGTAGGACAAATGATTTTGTTTACTTTTTTGTACTTTTTTTCACTTTTGTTTCGATGTAGTTCAGGCTTAATTCTAGACTTTTTGATTGATTTGTTGTGGCAGTGTGTTATTTTTTGTTTTTTTTTTTTATATAATGGAGTTTGGCAAGCTACTATTCATCTAGCGGCCAATGGAACGCGGCCAATTTGAATAGCTTAACAGCAGATTGTTGGGTACACATTTTTAACAGAAAGCCAAAACTCATACAAATTTTTTCGACGAATATAGAACGGCGGTAACACATACCGTTTCAATGAGCTGATTTTTTGTCTTTCGTTGTCAAATTTGGTGTTTTGCAAATTACAAATGGGTTGATTAACCATTTTTATCCGTCAACTAAAAGAGAAGGAAAGTAGCTTTTAAGATTTGAAGAAGCTCGTCAATGGTAGATACTTACTATTTGGTCGGGAATTTTTTTCCCGACTAAAATTCATCGTAGTCAAAATTTCCTTTTGCTATTTCAGATTTCCTAATTTTTTCTTCATATGGCTTTAGTTTTAAGTTGTTAGTTTATATAAGTTTTATGATGTGACGATATTCACGAATGGAAAAATTCAGAGATTTCAGCTTTCCAAACAAAACTGAGAGAAATTGAAATTTAAGCCACCAACTCTCAACTTGAATGAAAAATCGGTAATATGTTTCTTCGACCTTCAGGAACAAAATCACCTCTGCTTTTAGTATAGAGCTACTACTACAAAATTCAATACAAATTGACATACTTTTCCCCAAAACTTCCAAAGTACTTACCTCAATCGGATGACTTATATGCCAACAAGTTCTAATTTATATCTACTACTGGTGGTGTTAATATATTTTCATTTAAAAAAGTATTTTGGAAATTGACTTTACATAATATGAAAAATGCGTTCCTTCGGGCAGGAACTGAAAAGTCAATATCCAAAATACTTTTTAAAATCAAAATATATTAACACCACTTTGTAGCGGTTGTAAATTCGAACTTATTGGTATCTAAATCTTGCGATAAGGGTAAGTAGATTGGAAGTTTTGGGAGAAAGTTTAGGCTGACTAGTTCGGGTAGGAACGAAATTCAATACAAATTTACATACTTTTCCCCAAAACTTCTAAACGACTTATTTAAACTAAACAATGCTAGACTTACCAAATCATCAACAAATTCTTTTTTGTTTAAATCTGCTTCAAATGCTATGAGCTCCTCGATAGTATCTATTGGCTCAAAAGACTCTTGATCAGGAGTAGTTGTCACGTTTACTGCTCCAGAAGCTAGTTTCGATATAATTTGTTCTTGGAGCAAGATGGAATGCTCCAATCTAGCTTGTAGTTTGGACACAACATCAACCAGCGAGTGAAGCAAGCCCTCAGTATTAATGCCATTCTGGCTTTCACTTCTGGTTCTGGTTGGAGTAACGACAGATGGGCTATCGTTGCCCACTTCAAACATTTGTAGATTGTACTCCTCCTGTGGCTGAAGCTGCTGCATTTTTACAGTTTGCATCTGTTGAGGCTTTTGCCGATATTCGAACAGCTGATTACTAATTGGGCTTGATGTAGCTGCCCCGACCGATGGCGACGAGATGTCCTCATAGAAACTTATATTCTGAGTTCGTTCCTGATACTGAAATATAAAAACATAAAGAGTAGAGGGCTATTAAGCAATATTATTACACTTACGTCATTAAAATTTGACCTTTGGCTGTCTGCGTTTTTTACAGCAGAAACAACTTTGCGAGCACCTGCGGTTCGCTTCCATATAGGCACCGGTGTGTTGGGTTGATTTACCTCAGCGTCAGTTGTGTCACTGGCGTCGGACATCACCCGAATTTCTGCCAAGGCCTGGCTATATGAAGGGATGAACGATCTCTTCAGAGTGCAATTATGTTGAGTCCAACCATCTTCCACAGAACCTGGTGGATCCCACGGCTTCGCCGTTTTTTGTTTTGCCACTGGCGGCCACATTAATTTTCCATTGTGTTCCCAGAGCCGTGGGACTGGAGATAGTAGAACTTTTCCATTTTCTTTAGTTTCTACTATTTTATAGAAGTTGTGCATCTTTTGATTAGTTGTCATCTTATTTATTTTTCCACAAAAACACTATCACTCAATTCTCTTTTCTAGACGAATATTTCGCGCGTGGTTCTTTCTTATATTTATGCCGCCAGATGAAATGTACAAATGTGAATATCACAGCGAGTGCATAGGTATATCCGCACCTTTCATTTAAGCGGGATAGGTAATTAAGTTGTTTATGGAAGCTATTGCTTGCATAAAAAAGCTTTCACTACGCTTAAGTGTTATAATAGCAAACTTAAGGAAGTGAATGCTTTTATAATGAGATTTTTGCTACAAATCCAGCTGTTATATTAACGTTGACGCAAAATAACTATTTTTTCTAATATACCTACTACCTATTTTAAGTTAAGTAAACCCAAGGGTGTTTTTTATGAAAAATGAAACGAAGACGAATTTTTTTGTTCGTAAAAGAAAAATGTCACTTTGTACAAACATTTTTTGTACAAAATTTGAGAAATCGATTTGGATATTGATTTTTTCAAATTTGTATGCGTATTTTTTTCATAAATCTTCGGAACGAAGGTGACCGCGAAAGTGTACAATTACTTAAATTTGTATCAATAAATTCATTTTTAAACTTGATTTTATATATGTGACATTTGGCCTAGTGGATGCGTGTTGGACTGGTGTGCCGATTGTCTGGGGTTCGATTCCTGGTCGCAGCAAGTAAGTACTTTTTCAAATTAAATAAAATTATATACTTTTCAGAAAACGTGGGAAGAGGAGCGGGATTCAAATGGAAATGGAGGAAATATAAAATAAAAATCAACAAAATTTGTGACAATAAAATGTAGAAACAATTAAAAAAATAACACCACACAACACCAACAATTTTTTGTTTGATTTTTTTTTTTAATTTCGTTAAGGTTTCTGTAATGTCTTCTATAAGTCCTTGTCATAGCATCTAAGAAGAAACAATTGACTCGCTTACTTAGCTATAGCTTCCTTAAAAGGCTCTTTCTGACACCTTTTTAACGAAGTAAGGCAAGGTTGCCTCCATTATGAGGCTTCTTTAAGGCCTTATTTATTTAGTTGATAAGCAGCTATTGCTTTCATAGAGCCTGTACGCAAAGGTATTAAGGAAAGTAAATACCTTCGCTGAAGTGCGCCAAACAGGTTTCCATAAGATCTCTTACAGTTATTATGGAAGTAAGAATATAGCTTGCATTGGCCCTTATGAAAACTAAATTGTTATTTGGGCTACATACATGACAATATTTTTGACATGAGGTTTTGTGTTAAGATTTGGAAGCGTTAGATTCTCTGTGAATCATGCAGTGGACGGTTGTAATATTTAGATAATCTTGGCGCACAAATGTGTGTGTGACAAATTCTTTTTTAGTTTCCAAAATGTATTTTTCTAAAAACCTTCGCGGCGCATTTGACAATGTCAAACGGCACACAGGTTGAGAAACACTGGCCTAAGTGCTACATAGCCGGCGCGGTGATAGGCAATAATGCCCAAGGAAATAACATATTTCCTTTCCAGGGTTCGTTTTTTTGACAAGCAGTAAAGCCCAAAATAGTAGGTGGAAATGCATAAACAGTCGAATAAACAAAACCCAAGCAACCCCCCTGCAATAAAAAACCCCCCTTAAAGGGGCAGCTGATGCAAATATTCAAAAATTCCTTCTTATTATTGTAGAATGGAGCAAAAATGCAAAATCCTAAGTTTAGAGGAAGTGGTTCAAATTAAGTTTGCAACATTTTAACAAAACAAACATACATGTGAAGTTAAGTAAAAGAATGCAAAAATAGGTTACCGCCAATCTCAATTACTATAATTAATACAAAACTTACTATGAACTACACAGAATCAAATGAAATAATAATCAAATTTCGTTTGGAATGTAACGCTTCTAAACTCACTCTGAAACAAATAGATTAAATAATGTTCGCTGTAAATATTTAATATAAAAGTTTGATATTTATGGCAAGCGCCAGGCACAAAGTGTATACGTGATGTATTGCCTTTGACCAAAACTTTTGCTGGCTTCTAGAGATTTTGTTTGAAAAGCAAAAAACAACTTGCCGTACACCTTACGTACGATGTACACACAAGAATGTCCATAAAATGACCAAAAACGAAACTAATGCCATGCGAATGGCTAACAATTTCACTGCGTAAAAGTCAGAAGTTTACGAGAGGGAAAGAAGTAATATCCCTAAAATAGAATACTAGTCGACTGCCTTCTTGAGATGAACAAAAGTGAACGACGAAAATAAAATAAGCACCTCCCAAATCCTTAAGGATATGCTTGGTATATGCGCGCACCCGATAGTCGACTGAAGTGAGAAGGAGCGTTCGCCAAAAAATAATATTGGGATCGAATCTAAGAGATGATAAAAAAGAAAATTGCGAACCTTTATTACAGCTGTCACAATAGATCGTGTATGATGTGGATTAGTCTAGGAAAATATATGCAGACCTCATAGGTCATTGACACGACATGACAGTTGAGTAGGTAGCCATGAATTTGCTAAACTGTCATTTGCCATGTACATTGTACAATGTACATATCACTGTGAGGATGGATTCATATATATTTGGGTCTCATTTCAATATTATAATATAACCAATATGGTGCGTGTCTTAAATGCCACGCCAAACTTATGTTATGAGTCTAACAAGAAATTTCTGTAGGTCATAACGTAGCTATATGTCTCATTAGGATGCCACAATCTATGGAGCAGGTAGCATGTGTTCTATTTTCATTGACGCAACGACGGGGACCACTAAACCGCAAGTCATGCTGTAGATTGTTATTAACAAAGTAACATGTTTGAATTGGGGTATATGTGGCAACAAATTGATGAATCTACGTAGTGCGATTAAATGCAAAGTAAGACACAGGCAGGGAGTACAACCCCAATGTCAAAGTGACTTCAGTGACTTTGGTAGACGAAATATTACGGCTCGCAAAATTACTAAAGCTAACCATACTTTATGTACTTAAAGAAAATTGGAGTGGGAAATAATTTGAAAATTATCCGCCAGTATACTTAGGGTCGGTGTTGCCAGCACGGGCTATTTATCGCCAATTAGGCTACTCGGATTTTTCACTCGCTCCATGAAATTGCGATTTGGATTTATCCAAATTTGGGCTATTTCATTTTAAAATCGGGCTATTTTTAGGCTCCTTAGAAACTTTTTAAAAAAAGTCATGCATCATTATATTTTTTTTTTTCATTGCGAACTCGTAGAACTGAAACCTTTTAAAAATGTAATTGTGAATGAGTCAACTCCAGTTTCGATATTGTGGTTACACTCTCACTTCTGAGTAGTAAAATCAGCTCACAAGACTTATGCATGAATATGAAAACTCATTATTTGCCCAAGTATATGTCCCCTTCCAGCAAAAAGTTTTTGTTTTGTACATTGTTAGATTTATATAATGTAAAGATTTATGCAAATTTGACTTCAGAAACAACTTGGAGGAAACTTGCGATTTTTAATTGAGATTTTTGAGTTTATTAACTGATTACTTTCACCAAATGTTCATCTTATATATTTGTAAATTATTTTTCTTTTAATATCTACCAATGAATTAATGTAAAATAAAAAAACTATTATTTTTCTTATGAATACCTGCAGTTTCATTATTTATTATTTTTAGTCTGTTCTACTCTTTTATTTAAAACGTTAGGTTGTTGTTGTTTCTATGTTTCTAATCAAACCTTAATGCGCAATTTTCACGAAGAGACTGATATTTTAATTGCTTTTTTGTATTTTTATTGGAATTATTTTGTGTTTTGTTAACATAACACATAAATATATATATTTTGTTTATATTACTTTAATTTCCAATTACGAGTTCGTATATAAATGGAATGAAGAAGCTAAAAGTTATTTTTTGTTAATTTTGAATTCAATCAATTTAATCAAAATAAATGAGCGTAAACAATTAAACAAATAGGTGCGCATTTTTATTCCTCATATTCGTGTTGGGCTATTTTTGGCTACAAGACTTTTAAAGTTGGGCTCCATCTCCATACCACTTAGAAAAGCTGGCAACACTGCTTAGGGTGCAAAAAGCCATTTGTATGGATTGTTTACTCCAAACTTGTCCCAAGGACCCCTGTTACATCTTCACTTAAAACAACTGTTGATGGTATGCGAACAGATTTCTTTCAACTAGCTTTTTGTGCAGTGGTATGAACAGTCGTAATTGATTTTCCCTGTTCTTAATAATATTCGTCCTGTAGTTTTGTCAGTCTGGGGTTGGTGTATAACTTTTGGGTAAGTTTAGCATGAGCTTACTACCCTTGACTGTAGAACTCGTCTGGAGCAACCAGGTGAACCGAAATTTGCGAAAATCCAGGAGAGCACCGACTGAACTGCGAAGTCGGTTTTGCTACATGGCTATCAAATTTCAGTTGTCGACGACGTGGATTTTGGCATTACAACTGCGTATTTTTGTTTTCCCGAAAACTGAAAACATGCGAGACGACGAAGAACGACATTTTAAGAACTGATGAATCGTTGGCACCACACGTTGTTTGCCACTTCAGCGCGTGAAATCATTTTCATGCCACTTCGCCGCCATTCCATCGCCACGCCACTCTAATGTCACCTGTCACTTGAGCATCACGACACCGCCACAAAACTTTGGTGCGCGCCTTGTTTAAGGGTTTCTTTAATAAGAAGGGGTAGGTAGATTTTAAAATTTAATAAAACCAAGAGTATATTATGAGATGTTAACGAATTTTTTGTTATATTTAAAAGGCCTATCAATGACATAATAGGCTAATTGCACACACACCGATTTTGGACGGCCAGTATTAAATCGGCCGACATTTTACCGGTAGCAGGGTGCTAGCACACTCACCGGATTTTTACCGGTCTAACAATCAGTTGCTTTGTTGTCGTTTTCGTGACACACTGAATGAAGCGAGAGCAGTCGAATGGAATGGTCAGCAAAAAATCGGTGCGTGTGCAAGCGTGTATTTAATCACGTACGCCACTACTTCCCGATACTGCCGGCGATACAGTGGCAGTGGACGGCTGCTCACCGGCATTTTGCCGGCACCGATCAGCGGTCGGCGTGTGTGCCAGGTCCCGTTCCCACATGTGGCTCACTATTGGAATTTGGACGACCGGTATAAAATCGGCCGTCCAAAATCGGTGTGTGTGCAATTAGCCATAGATCTGTTCTTGTAGTAAAAATGGAAATGGACTGTCAAAATGACAGTATTGGGGATGAATTCTATCTCAAAGAGAAAAACTATGAAAAATGACTGTTGCATTTTGTTTTTCCATAAATTGCATGCGAGTATGAATGCAAGTACATTTATGTATCTACATAATGTGGAAGAGTCTGTATACTGACTGAACTAATTACAAGCATTCGAGAAAAGAAAATGGCAACGTTTTTTCCCGCTTTCTGGCACCATTTGTTTACCAATTTGTTTCTCACATCACAGGAAATCAAATCGCGAATGCAAGTGTTTTTTTTTCAATTCTTACTACAAGAAATTTGTTTAATAAAAACTAGTACAATACCCAGTGAGTAAAAATTCGTAAGATTTAAAAGTTAAGGAAACCGAACTAATGTGTTGAACATGATGCCGGTCAAATGGCCTTCGCGGCTTTGCTGTGTGGCGTGCATCCGGGGGGGGTCTAATTTTCGTTGCCTCAATCTCATGAAACTTGGCAGATATAATGGGCTACTTCGACTTATTTGGAGTTAAGGTCATTAGGGCTTTTCAGCATGAGTAAGGGTGTTGAAATAGAGATTTTGGCGGATGACCCCTTTATGGGCCAACGGCAGCGCTCATATCCCCGAAGCGGGTTACTGACTCCGGGAAATCCGGCCCCTTTTGTCCAAGGGGTTCAGCAGAGGAGCTGGCGCTCCAGGTTGGGGGTTGTGCGTCGGGGTAACTTCCCTACCACGGAAAAATCAGGCAATTCTGAAACAACTACAAGCCTCGGATATGGATAATCTAAATGTTGACGACCCCAGCAAACGAAATAAGGACAACGAACTTCGGATCTGCACGGGGAATGTCCGGACCTTAAACAGATCGGCTGCAGCCGAACAACTTGTGGAGACCCTGGATAGGTACAAAGCCGACATTACGGCCATCCAGGAAGTGCGATGGGATGGTGAAGGCACAAGAAGGAGGAAAAACTGTGACATCTACTATGGCGAGTGCCGCAAAGAGCAGAGTCAGCGGTTATTTGGATTTGTTATTAGAGGAAGACTTAGGCCCGAAGTCTTGGGATTTCGCAATATTAGCGATCGCCTAGTTACAATCCGCATCAGGGTCAAATTTAAAAATATCACGCTGATCTGTGCTCACGCCCCGACAGAGTTGAACGACGACACAGCCAAAGAAGCGTTCTACGATCTTCTTGAGAAGACGTATGATAAGTGCCCGAAGTATAACGTCAAGATAGTTCTTGGCGACTTTAGCGCTAAAATCGGAAAGGAGGACATCTTTGACTCTACAGATGGAAAGCACACCCTGCACGACAACACCTCCGGAAACGGACTCAGGCTAATCGACTTTGCGGCGGGGCGAAATGTCATCATTTCCAGCACACGATTCCCGACCCTCAGCTTCACCAGCATCAAGTACAGAGGACCATGTGCAACACTGCCAGCGTGCCATCAGGAGTGCCGCTACCGAAGTGCTGGGTTTCACTAGCCGACCACAACGAAACCCCTGGTTCGATGAGGAATGATGCCAGGCACATCCATCCAAGAACGGGGCCTATCAATTAATGCTGCATACAAGAACAAGAGCAGCTGAGAGAGCTGCCCGGGCAAAAAAAAGGGACACCGACTTCTCAGAAGGAAAAAGAAAGAGCACGAAAAGCGAGCGGTCGAATCAATTGAGGGAATGCAGAGGCAATGTTCGAAAGTTCTATACCAAAGGGTAAAACGATCCACCCAAGGATACAAGGCCAGAACAGAAGCCTGCAGAGATGAGCATGCCAATCGCTGTTTCTTCGGCCCAAGAAGGCATCTAAGAAGTAAAGCCCTCTCTCATAGAACCAAGGCGATATTATATAAGACCTTAATCATCCCGGTCCTGATGTATGGTGCAGAAGCATATGGACCCTGTAAAAAGCGGAATGCTTTGAGAGAAAAATTCTTCGAGTGATATTCGGTCCACTTTGTGACGATGGAGTGTGGAGAAGAAGATTCAATAACGAACTATACGGGCTATAAAGCGACGCTGACCTGGTCAAAAAGCTAAAATTACAACGGCTGAGATGGCTGGGACACGTGGAGCGTATGGACAATAACGCACCAGCCCGACGAGTCTTCGTATCCACCCCTGAGGGACAACGCAGCAGAGGAAGACCCCAGCTTAGGTGGCGCGCACAATTGGAGAACGACCTTAACCAACTTGGTGTGCGTAACTGGATGGGCTTGTTGGTTGAGTTGTTGAGTGTTGAGTGTTGACTGATTGCTCACTAAATCGGTCGACTCGAATTTGGCCACCAGACGTTGAACAGTCGATGGGGAACGGCGATCATGTAAACCGAGAAATGGACTCGCTCGGAGGGGCTTGTTGGTTGAGTTGTTGAGTGTTGAGTGTTGACTGATTGCTCACTAAATCGGTCGACTCGAATTTGGCCACCAGACGTTGAACAGTCGATGGGGAACGGCGATCATGTAAACCGAGAAATGGACTCGCTTATTGTTGCCACAAGAGAACACCCATTTTGATAAAAAAGTTGCTCGACACTATAGTATTTAAAAAAAACTAGAAAATTATCAACAGATAAAGCAACATGGCCGCCATGAACTGTCAAAATTTGCCCGTCCCAATTGTCAGCACTGATAGGTAGGAACATGCTCTGCTGTTTGTCAAAATGGATTTATTGCATTGATTACCAATAGCTAACGAACGTGGTGACGCTGTGGCTCTAATTCCATTCTATTGCCGATTCGTCAAAGCTGCATGGTTGTGCAACATTCAGTGGTTTTCTCTAACCGCAGCAGTAGTACCTACCTACTATTTGTGTTACCAGAGCTCTCAAATACTTCAAATTTAATTATTATTAATATGTATTATAGTACGTCAGGAATTTTTTATGAATGAATAAAACCATATCCTACGCCACATTCACATGTTTCCTTTGTGTGCATGGAATGAATGTTTTGCTGATTCAGAAAAATTCTAATACAAAATGAAATTCCTATTTAGACAGACCGATAATTTGTGAAAATCATCCCCAATCTCGAGCAATTCCAATTGTACAACTCGCATTAGCATTCTGGGGTCAAATCCAAACGTTTTATTGCCACTAAAACTGTTGAACATCGCACAAACAGAACCGTATATCTGTGCAACATGTGGGGGCGTTTGGAATTTCGTGCCATGAATTATTATGATGCTCGGATGAAATATTTTATGTCGGTTAGCAATCAGATTTATATAACACGAAACTCAAAGTAAATATTCCCACATAAAACTTATTACGTGCGTCCACTTTGATATCACTTTATTTACGCAAGGACAGGGCTGGCCTGGACAATGCCAAATCAAAAGTTTGCTTGTTTTGTTTGCGTCGTCTGGTTCACCCTCATTCCCAAAAAAAAAAGGATGCCAATCAGCGTTTCTTTCCGGTGTATATGTTTATTTGCCTGGTCCATGGGTCTGCCATTAATTTCGGCTGGGGTTTGGATTGTGGGTTTAGGGAATATTTGCTGCTCCCAGTCCATTTTCTGGAAAAGGGAAAATATTTAGATTATAGGATTTCACTTTCAATTCTGAAAGCATAACGTACTTTGAATGAAACCTTATTATCTGTGTGGCGTAAGTACCTGTGTGCATTTCCAAAAAAAAAATCGTTTTTACTGCTAACTCAAAAGGATATTATTCAACCCTAATCGAGGTAGTTAGATCTTCCACCAGAGATGAGGAAATATCCTGCATACACTTTGGCTTTTGTTTGGGCTTGAATGCCATGTGAATAGAGGCCTGACTCTGAATACTCCGCAAGGTGATAAATATAAATGCGCTGAACGTGGAGAATTGGTAACATCAAAAGAATATTAAATAAAGAGCATTTTGTGGCCCACCTGAGTCTGAGCAAAGTGCGGAGGTTAACAACTGTTACATTGAGGTGAAAAGGGTATGACGGCGAGCGAGTTGCCAACTTAAAAACTTAAGTGACGCTGGTATTTATTGGCCCGTCGTAACTGAGACAGTCAATATGGAATATCAAGTTTACGTTTTCAGGCGTGCGATGTTAGGAGGTTCATTTATTATTGTTCATGGCATGAGTTTTAGAGACAGGACGGCATTTATTAATTTAGTATTGAAATTTGTTTCAAAAAAAATTGGAGTGATCTATATTTCATATCATCATGAGGGTGAACTAAGACATTATATCATGGTAGGATGTAGAGAATGGGGCAGAAAGGGACTTTACTTTAGATCCAAGGTAGATCACGTCCACCCAACAAACCGCTCCACTCAGCTCTGTATACCTATAGCTAGCTGTGTATATTCAGTTGCGCGCAACTTCGCAACTTTTGGTTGAGTTCGTTCTTCAATTGCTCCCGCCATTTATGAGGTGGGGTATTCCCCTGCTTCGTTCGTCGCTCAGGAATGGAGTCAAGGACTCGACCACCTGATACATTTTTGTCCATAGGCTTCTCGTGATCTAGCTATTTCAGCCGTTGCATTTTAAGCTTTTTGATCAGGTCCACGTAGAAGTATAAGCAATAATGTTCGTCGTTAAATCTTCTCCTTAACACTCCATCCATTAAAAACTGCAATGTCTCCGGCAATTAGTAGTCCTCAAAAATGTTCGCCATTCTAGGAATCTTCGGGCGTACTATGAAATATAGAAACCCTTTTCATAAGCCTTTCAACACGAATGTGGAATGCCTTGCCCAGGTCTGTCTTTCCTCCTCCACTGGTGCATCGAACCTCCTATCATCTGTATCCCAATTTCCTTAATGTCCACGCTATGTAAAGCACACTATACTAAAGGGTGTCCCATAAGTCAAGCAAAATTTATGATGCCAACGGACAAATAGGTAACAATGTAACAGCTGACAGTTCTGGCTTAGTAAAAATGGAGCGCTATACGAAAGAACAACGCATTTTCATTGTTGAGCAATATTTTAAAAATAATGAAGCTTTTCTCATGTAAAGTCCGCGATTTTCGAACAGAATCATCTTCAATGATGAAGCTCATTTTCATCTTGATGGCTTATTGTTAATCGTCAAAATTATCGCATTTGGGGTTCAGAAAACCCACCAGTAATTGTCGAGAAACAAATGCATCCCCAACGCGTGACTGTTTGGTGCGGATTTTGGCTGGAGGCATTATCGGACCATGATAACCCAGTTTTTATTGCTTAATTACGGGATATGGATGTGACCAACGTGTGGTTTGTGAGCGTGTTTGAGTTGGTTCGAGGATGGTTTTGATTCACATTAGGTGAAAATCGGACAAAAGGGCGTGGCACCTTACCGAACTGATTGAACTCAAAAACCTTAAAAATCGTATAAGTATCTCAGAAACTACCAAACCGATAGAGTTCAAATTTTCAGGCAATCATAGGTATTGGACTTGGAGTGTTCCTGTGAAGATTAGTCAAAATTAAAAAAAAGGCGCGTGGCACTTCCTGTATAAAAATAAATAGCTTTGAAATGCTATTTCTCTTGACACTCATGGGAGCTAAAATTGTAAAATTGTAGACATTGATGTGCATTGTCCAAACAAACAACCGCGCGAAGTGTGGGTGGGATTGGAAACAGGCCATGAAACCATACCCTTACAACAAAGTTATTTAAAACACTATATCTGAATATTGCCTGATTGAAGCATTTTAAAAAACCTGGCGTGACGCATCTCAAATTACATTTTAAATGCAATCACCAGATAAATATCTATAGACTAGACAGTACAATTCTTGGGAACCAGCAAAGCCGGACTGGTACAGCTAGAAGTCATTACAAATACAAATAAATACATTATAAATTATTTGATCTTAAGGCTGAGTGTTAATTGGGAAATTTGAAATTTTATTTATGACTTTTTTTTAGTGTTTATTATTTGAAATTTTATTCATGCTTTTTTTTTTGTTGAGTGTAGGTATATTATTTGAAATTTTATTCATGACCTTATTCTTGATTTTAATTTTTTTTATTGTTAAGTGATTATTATTTGAAATTTTGTGGAATACGGTCGCAGCGCCACCTACCGGTTTCAATAAAATGGGTCCAGTCGTTTAGGAGGAGTTCGGTTACAAACTACAGAAGAATTATATGTATAAAGATTTTCTTTGCTAGAATATTCAAGAAGAAATAAAATACTGAATTGCAATAAATTAATACCGTGACATTCGATAAATCTTTGTTTTATGATTTTAGTTTTTTGAACTTCTCTTTTCAACACTTCATTAAAGTGTTAGAAAATTAGCCGAAGATATTTATTTAGCTCGGCATAATAAAGTGCAGAAATAGTAGTTTAAAAAATGTTAGGCCTAGTTTCTCTTTTCGGATTTTTTCTCGAACAGTCCTTATTACAAAAATAGTTCTTGCGATAGTAGCCTTTTGAAATCAAAACTTTTTACAGCCTCAGTTGGATATTGTTGCGTATAATGGAAGCCTTTTAGATACTACCAGGTAGTGGCCCATGTCTATGTTGACCGCTAAGAAGTTCGGAAATCCAATCAATTTGGATGGCGATTGTATGATCTGGAGATCGCCAAGATCTCTTATAACGTTTCGCACTACAGCAGTCGATTAGCATCAGTCCGTTACCGGAAGTGTTGTTGCGCAGGCTCCTCCATTCGTGCAAAACTGGGTCTATTGATTAAAAAGGTTTTTTTTTTTTTAATTTATATGACACCTATTGATGCAGTATAGGTGTATACTGTGGGGCAAACTGAACAAGTTCAATTGCATATCTGACATCCGACAATTATAAGAGAAACATATTTTATCCTTTGAAAGGGCTCTGTCTAGTGTCTATGTTGTCTTAACGACCTGACGCTGCTAAAGTGCTAAGTTCTTTTACTGTTTTACTTACTGTCAGTGCTATTTACCAGCATATGTTTAATACTTACCCAAAAATGATACAAGCTCCTTATATAATTTATTTGCCTCCCCTGTATCATTAAAGGCTATATTAAACACCTCTTGTCGAGGGACAGATTTGTCTTAGTGATAAAAATGTAGGTATCTCTCACAGACATCTCTCTTCTCTGCTGCTTTTGTAATATAAATTCTTTTTTGACAGAGATACGAATCACAACTTTTCATTTTCGTATCATTACGAGGTTTTTCTTTTTACTTGTTTGCCTCAAAGAAGCCACCATCAAGTCGCATAACTTCATGTCATGATTTCGGACAGCATTACGGAGCCTAAAGTCTAAATGGACGACAGCGGGAATGTTATGTTCGCAATAATTCACCCAATTCACTTAGCAGCAGGACGAAAAGAACACTCTTCAGCATTTCTGTATTTATTTTAATAACACGGAGCTATTAAATGTTGACGCGGTTTTTGGTGATAAAAATGTCTATTTTAAGACACCCAGGGCCTCATTTTGTGTCACGTATCGTAGCACTGTTCTTCTAAATACCTAGTTGATTCCACGAAAACACCGACTTATGACAAACGTATATTCTCCCTTCACAAGAGTCTGTCTATAAGGACATCATGTTAACGTCAAATTAATAATGTTAGCATCCAGCTTTATGTCTTGTTTTTATTTTTTTCCTTGTAGCTTTTCCCGGAACGCGTTGTATGCGTAACTAATTATAATGTAATCATGAAATTTTGTCATCACACATAAAAGCTCTCTTATCCAATTAGCCACCTGTCTATGCCAAAGGAAGAAATCTAAGTTAATTATTTGTCCACACAATTCCCATAATCAAGTTAAATTATGAATCCGCACATTTTCTTTGGAAAAAGAAGGAACACCGCCACCGACCAATTGAGAGTGGGCGGGATCCGTGTCAACCTGGAACATTATCACATTTCCCAGTTGTGCAATGAAACCTCGCATAAGGTTGCTTAATCGTTTCTAGTTTTTTGAAATAAAATAATAATTCCCTGAAGCAAAGCTGCTGCCCCACCCCAACCCCCCATCCTCATGCCGATGAAAGGAAGTATTAGCGAGGATTTAAGTGTAGAAAATTAAATTCAATTGTGATGAAGGGTTACATTCACTATACAATACTGTACCCTTAATGGAAGTTTTATTTTTATTTTACAATCTGAAACTATAAGAAGTAGGGTGGGAACAATACCCTCCTTCGTTTATTTTTTAGCTTTAAGTTTCCATTATTTTTATGTGTCAAAGTTTTGAAGCTTTAGTGCAGTTTTCTTAGTTTAACGGCAGAAATGAGAATTGGAAAAAGAGAAGTGCGACTACAGTGATGAAAGCCTTGACGAAGTATGTAATATTGTAATTCCTTGAAGGGTTGTAAAATTGGGGGAAAGTTTTCGAGTTCAGCGTGCGACTTTAGACTGAAGATTGGAGCAAGATTAAGAGTGTTGATTTTACTGATACCTTATTAATCATTCCAACGGTGCCGGAAGGATGTGGTTATAATTTGGCGATGAATTTTGAAAGTTTCCACTGTTTCCCTTTTGAAAGGTTCTCGCATATTAATTAGGAAAACTCAAGGCTCTTATCTCCACAATCCGGTTGGATATATTGTGTTTGACATAAATGCTCGGCTGCTCTAAATAGTCTCAGCCAGAAGTCAAGGGTTGTGTAAGTGTAATAAATGTTCGTCAAAGTGGGTGTGATTTTGATTCGATATATTTGTCATGTTTTTGCGGTAAAGTATGCGAGTTCAAGAGGAAGATGTGTGAATAGAAGCGTTTCATTTAATTTCTGGTATATTTAAGCTATTCGTCCTTCATTGTGTACTTTAGTATAAGTTGTTGGTTCATTTTGAGTGAACTTTGTCATAGGCAACGCTGTCCTCTCATCATTCAAAAAGATCGAAATTTGATTACGATCTGTGCTATTATTCAGAGGACCGTGAAAGAACGTATAGGTATACCATTAAATGTAGACGATGATAGAAAAAACGAATTGGACTCGGAAAAAACGTCACAATCGACAACTATAACTTTGAGGTGGTAAGGCTAAAGGACCTTGGCTCTGGTTCTGGAATAAAAGTTCAGCAGAATAAAGGAAGTTCTTTGAGCTGAGAAGCTAGTTGAGTAGTAGAAACCTATCCCTAATAACTAAGCAGATTCTGTATAAGACGTAGCTAGGGCTTCGAACTTCGAGAGAGAGATTCTTCGTAAAATATTAGGTCCCGTTTGCTTTGAAGGGCTTTGGATGAGCGGAAATTCAACGACGAACCTTTCGAGCTGTCAGGGACATCGACTTTCATCAGTCGTCTATGTTAGTTTAGGTTAGGGTATAGCAGGGCGCAATAGTTCAGCCTCACTTAGGCCAGAGAAAGCCCTACCATAGGATGGAATAATCTCACAGCTACCCGTTGATCCTGTGAATAAAGTTGTGGAGGTTCAATAAATTTGACGCTTATTTAAACCTTACAATTAACACTATTTATTTAATAATTTAATTAATTTAATTTACAAAAGTACAAAAGAATTACGGATAAATTACGGACGAATAAGACGATGGTGAAAACGTATCTGCAGCTGCTGTCTAGTCAATGCTCGTATTCATAAGATTCTTCAAGTGTGTGTGTGTTGAATTAAGCATCGAAGGGCGATGAGATGTTTGTTGTGGAAAGGTTGGATTGAGGAGTGTTGCCACAATACTCCCCCCTTGGAAAAAAACTAGCGAAAACGTGCTGGCAGAGAAATCTTTCGACCACGTCGACTTATCTCTGGTTGACTTCTGGTAGCATTACTTGCCGATTGATGATCCGAATTTGGATGTGGCTGGCTTGCGCTATTGCCGAGATCCGTTGGACTTTCGATGTCGTTAGGGTGCGATGAATTTGTTGGCTGACTTGTCAAAAATGCTGCTTTCAATCTATCAATTGAAATCTTTGTCGTTCGCTGTTGAATCTTAATCGTGAAATATTTTTGATGCCGGCTAATTATTTTGTATGGTCCGTCGTATGTTGGTTGGAGTGGTGTTCGGACAGTATCGTTACGAACGAACACATGCGTACAATCTTGAAGCTCAGGTTGGATGAAAATCTTAGGATGTCCATGGAACGAAGTCGGCTTGGGCGAAATTTTCTGCATGTTCTCTTGTAAATCCTTCAATAATTCGTGTTCGCACTTCTTAACCGTTTTCTCAGCGAAAAATTGTCCAGGTAATCGCAAAGTAGTACCAAACACAAGATCTGCTGGAGTGGCACTGATGTCGGGTTTGAATGTTGCTCTTAACCCTAGCATGACGATAGGGAGAACATCCATCCAGTTCGTAGTTTGTTGAGATTTTAACGCAGCTTTCAAAGTCCGATGCCACCTTTCGATAATACCATTAGCCTGCGGATGGTACGGTGTTGTTTTGCTATGGTTGAAGCCGAATGTTTGTGCAAGCTCTCTGAAAACGGTGCACTCAAACTGTCGTCCTAAGTCGGTGGTTACTCTAGCTGGAACTCCATAGCGTGCAATCCATTCGTTGATAAATGCGTTCGTCACAGTCTCGGCGGTGATATCTGCGATGGGTATCGCCTCGGGCCATCTAGTGCAACGATCAATGCAAGTGAGTAAGTATCTGTATCCTTTGGATGGTGGTAACGGTCCAACGATGTCTATGTTCACGTGCTCAAAACGGTTGGAGATCTGTTCGTACTGAGCCAGCGGAGCTCGATTGTGTCGCTGCGTTTTGCATCGTTGACATGCTGTACAAGTGCGAACAAATTGCGAGATGTCCTTTCGCATACCAGTCCACACGTATCGTTCACTGATCATTTTGCATGTTGCACGACACCCAGGATGCGACATCCCATGACAATTGGACATAATCTTCTGGCGAAAGGTTTTCGGTATCCAAGGTCGAACGTTGTTGGTTGATGTGTCGCAGTACAGTACTATGTTACTCTGTGGAATACTAAACGCTTTGATTATTAGTGAGTTTGACGGACAATTACCTGAATCCCGAATGGCTTTAAGTTCAAGGTCGCTTTGTTGTTCGACAGCTAAATCTCCATAGTCAATATTGGTAATTTCGACTGCATCCAATCGTGACAGCAAATCTGCAACGTCATTATCCAAACCAGGTATGTGTCGGATGTCTGTGGTGAACTGCGAGACAAAATCTAATTGTCGAACTTGACGTGGACTAGCTTTATCCAATTTTTGCTGAAAAGCGAAAATGAGTGGCTTGTGGTCCGTCAATATGTAAAAGATTCGTCCTTCAACAGCGTGGCGAAAATATTTGACACCCTCGTACATTGCAAGCAGTTCCCTGTCGTAGGTACTATACCGTTGCTGGGTTGTGGTTAATCTTTTGCTGAAGAACCCCAATGGTTGATATTTGCCATCAACAATTTGATGAAGCACTGCACCAATTGCCTTATCAGAAGCGTCGACACTGAGCGATAAGTTTGCGTTAAGTGCTGGATGGGCGAGAACTGTGGCATTCGCCAATTCTTTTTTGCACTGCTCGAAAGCATCCGAAGCTTCGGGATTCCAACAAATTGGCGTTGTATCGTTTTTTCGGTTTCGTGTACCGATGAGATCTTGCAGTAGCATTTGAGTTACAACAGCGTTGGGAAGAAATCGTCTATAAAAATTCAACATCCCGAGAAATCGCTTCAGCTCTCTGACAGTTTTCGGCTTTGGTAAACTGTTAATTATGCGAACCTTTTCGTCCGTAGGTTTTATGCCGTTCGCAGAAACAGAATGTCCAACGAAAACGATTTCTTGTTTACCCAGCTGACATTTCGATGGATTGATGATCAAACCATGAGTTCGGAATCTCTCAAAAACAAGTCGAAGATGTTGCTTGTGCTGCCCGACGTCATCCGAAGCGATAAAAACGTCATCCAGATACGGAAAAGCAAATTCCAAACCATTGAGAACTTCGTGCATATACCTCTGGAAGGTCTGGGCAGCATTTCGTAAACCAAATGTCATAAAGTTAAACTCAAAGAGCCCGAAAGGAGTTGTTATCGCGGTCTTTGGAATGTCTGCAGGATGAATTGGAATTTGATGGTATGCTCGTTGCAAATCGATGGTTGAGAAAATTCGCTTGTTGTTCAATATGCTGGCAAAATCCTGTATGAAAGGTATTGGATATCTATCGGGGATTGTTTGAGCATTTAATGCCCGATAGTCTCCACAAGGACGCCATTCGCCATTCTTTTTGCGCACCATATGCAACGGGCTGGACCAATTACTTTTTGACGGGGTGCATATTCCTTTTTCCATTAAAAAACGAAATTCTTCCTTCGCTGCTTTCAATTTGTCTGTAGTCAATCGTCTTGGTTTAGCATATACGGGTGGGCCTTTTGTTTCGATATAATGAGCGATCGAGGTGTTGCACGGTGCTTTCTTGAAACCCAGTACTGTGATGTCGTTGAACTCTGCCAATATACTCGCAAAAGGTTCTTTGGAATTAAATGTTTTTATACCAAAAGTACCTGAATTGGATTTTGTACCAAGGGATTCCAATTTGGTTTCTCCGTCGATGAGTTTATTTCTGCGTACGTCTATCAGGAGGCCGTAGTGCTTCAAAAAATCGGATCCGATGATTGGAGTGGTGACATCAGCTATGATAAAGTTCCAAACGAATGGTCTTCGAAGTCCCAGGTTCACCGTAAGACGTCTTTCACCGTATGTTGTTATTGGCGTTCCGTTTGCAGCAAAAAGAGAAGATGTTGATTTATTGTATCGTTCGTTGTATTTAGGTGGCAAAACAGAAACGTCAGCGCCCGTGTCAATTAAAAATTTGTGATTAAGCCGCTCATCGCTTATCATTAGACGAAATATTCGTTGGTTGAGTGGAGCGGCGACTGACTCAACTAACGACTGATTTAGTTTTTTGACTGATTTCGTCTTTCGTAGGAACACGGCGATCTACAATTGCGCGCTTTACCACCAAAATTATAGTGAAACCAGCATATGTCTTCTTCTTCATCGTTTGACGTTGAACAACGGGCTCGTCGGTTTCGTGATGTTGAACGCTGTCTGCCACTATTTCTTGGCCTTGACGAACCACGACGTTTATTGTTGACTTCGAGAAAATGGTCGATTTTCGAGATAAGCTGCAATATGTGTTGCTCCAACGATGTGTTTTCCTGCGATTCAGCTCTTTGTGATTTGGCATTTTTTAACTCTTTCAAGTGTCGCTCGGAAGTTTGTGGTCGTGAAGTCGATGCGATAGTGTTGTAGTCTCCCATCTCCATTACCTTATCAGCAAGGTTTGCTAAGGCATTTAGAGAATCTACGTTTGATGCTTGAAGTATTGCGCGCACAGTAGAAGGAAGCCTTTGTAGCCACAGTGATTTCAAAAACTCGTCTCCCAGCTTTGAACCAGCGAGGCCTTGCAGTTCGTTGAGCAATTGTGTTGGACGTCTATCGCCAAGCTCGATTTCAGACAGCAATTTTTTAATCTTTCGTTGATCACTGTCGCCGAACCTTTCAAGTAGGAGTTTTTTCAGATATTCGTACTTTCCGTCTTTTGGTGGTGATAAAATTGCATCTGACACTTGGGCCAAAATTCGAGACTCGATTGCACAAACGATAGTGTTGTACTTCGATGTGTCATTGCGTGTGCCGGTAATTTGGAATTGCGATTCAACTTGCTTAAACCATATTTCAGGCTTTTCGTGCCAGAACGGAGGTAGCTTTATTGAAATTCGCGTAAGCTGCAATGGATCGACTGTCTGTATAGATTGTTTCTTGCTGCCAGATGCTCCTTCGTCATCAAGAGTCTTATTTGCATCTTGATAGCTTCCCTCGTTGTCGGACATGTTTTGTCGTGTTCACGATAAAAAAATGTTATATGAATTATTTTACCTTTTGATTTAGGGGTCACCAATTGTGGAGGTTCAATAAATTTGACGCTTATTTAAACCTTACAATTAACACTATTTATTTAATAATTTAATTAATTTAATTTACAAAAGTACAAAAGAATTACGGATAAATTACGGACGAATAAGACGATGGTGAAAACGTATCTGCAGCTGCTGTCTAGTCAATGCTCGTATTCGATGAGATGTTTGTTGTGGAAAGGTTGGATTGAGGAGTGTTGCCACAAAGTGTTGAAGATTGTCGAAGAAGTATTCTCCGAGATGTAGTTTTCTACGAGATGAGAGGGCTATGGGCACGTGTATAATAGGTGAAGAATAGTCTCATCCTCCTTCTCGTCAATGGAGCTTCTACAGAAATCGTTGGCAGGGACGACAGTGGTCCACAGACGGATTGCTTTCATACGCGTGACTGAAGCGTTTGCTGCCACTTGCTTGCAATAATGGTCTAGTGGTAGTACTTAGGTAGAACAATATGTCCATAGCCGCTGTTGGAGTAGCCCTATGCGCTATCCACTGATGCAGATGCATGCCGTTCTTTGAATACGACTAAGGTGAGTCTAGAATGGCTATGAAATATATATAGATGGGTACAAATGCTCCGTAAAGTCTTCGAGTCTAACCCGGAGGGAGGTTGTGGTTGTGTTCGTTAACCGATTGTTAACGGATGCGATTTGTATTTTATTGTACCACAAAGGGATATATCGATACTGCAACTATATGCAACTTTACCGAACAATAGGTAACCTTGAAGTTGACCGATGCAACGACGACGAGTAGAGCGAAAGCGAGGATAAAAGAAAGACGATGTTTCCCCTTTGGTTTCAAATACAAAAAGTTTTTGAGCTTTATTCGCTGTGCGTATTTATACAAAAAGTGCGTAAGCGGTTTCTTACTTTAGTGAGAGAGACTACGTTATATTTAAAAGTTTAAATGTTATGGCGAATTCAAATATAAATTAATATGGTGACTGGTCTAAATTGACCGCCAGATTTAAATATAATTATGAAACTAGATAGATAATTCGATACAATAATTCAGTACAATAATTCAGAAATTATTAATAACTATAATATTATGGCGATGCTGATGATAACGATGCTGACGATGATTGCGATGATGACGATGATGACTATGATGGCGATGATGACTATGATGGCGATGATGACTATGATGGCGATAATGACTGCTTATTCTGCCCCAACAGTCTTGACTTCCTTCGTCCTGGTTGAATGGATCGTCTTCGACGTTTAACAGTCTGCAAAAGTGGTTTCCGATATCTCCAATAATGACCACGACTATCCATTTAAAAATCTACAGGTCTCTGTTCGGGTATTGACACATTTTTTCCGTAGAGTCAATTTGTAGGCAAAGTTGCTTTGCTGCGTGTGTTTGCCGGAACTCGTCATCAAAATATGAGATGCGTCAGGGTGGTTATGAGATATCCAGCATATGAATTGCCGCGTTTCTAATAGCTTCTTCAACGACGCCGGTTTTTGCACCCTTGATGCAAAAACCAGATAGATGGGGGGACATGTGCGGTTTGCAGCCTTTCTAAAGGGTGCTAGTACACGGCATATAGCAAGCCACATACGTATGTAGCACTGACGTCATTTTTACGTCAGCGAATGGTCCCAATGGCTACATGCCGTGTACAAGCTTTCTTTGTGCACTCTCTGTTGACGTCAGAGCTACGTATGTGTCTTGCTACATGCCGTGTACTAGCACCTTTAAAACTGTTTTCCGAGTCTGTATTTGTCGCTTAGAAAGTTCACATACCTAGAATAGTATAGAGGAGTGCCTCATGGATCATTATAATCGCATCTCGTTGCTGATGGTTTGGAATGGAAACTGCTAGTATAATAATAATGTCCAGCAGCAAAAGTAAATTAGTCAAAATCAGTTTCCAGATGTGATGTCTGTTATTAGCTTTAAAGAAACTACCTTTTGTAAGAGGAGAAGATTTGTGCAACGCGGCACTTCGCAAGGTGGAGTAAATTATCACTGCAGCTATGGCTGCCAACGGTGAACAAAGCTCTGACCCTCTAATGGAGAAAAAAAATCTACAAATTTGGAGCACATCATCATTAAAATACACTCTTCAATTTGAAGGAGTTTGCCTGGCAAACCCGGGACTAATAAATGTGTTGCATTGAAACTGAATCAGTATTTTCACAAGGAAGCACTAAATTCCACTGGTTGAATCAAAGGGAATCAGTCGGCCAGCTTTGTCTAGAAAATGAAACTCGCATGAACGTCGGCATCGCGTCGTCAAATGCTACAAAAATAGACCACACGCGTAAAAATTACACTATACCATAGAGAAAGGTGTTTTGCAGAATTTAAAAATGCTCTCATGTGATGTGACACACTTGGCTCGTTGTCGACTTATAAATATCTGAGTACACTCTACTTGTATGTCATGTGTCCTGCAATGATTATATCCACATCCACTCCACAGTATGTTGAAGCGTGCTTTGTGAAGCATCGAGTGAATAAAATGTCCATCACCAAGGACTACGATCCGCTGTTAAACCAATCGGAACTATTGTAGGTGTTGTGTTATATACAACGTGTCCCACAAGAATTTAGTTTTCTTCGAAAATTGTTCTCACATTTATTTTCTAAAGTTCTTCCTGTCTTGAGACAGTATAGTGAAAGTGAGCACTTCGTACATTCCACGTGTCAGTTTGCTCAAATATTGTGTGTCTTCTTATGGAATTCCCGATGGTCCGTGGTGCCACTGAAATCAGAACGCAAAAGAAGATTACATAGGTACATATTCACCTCCTACCGTAGGGTAGGTACCCCTACCTATATCAGAGGATTTATAGATACTACTTTTCTTTTCGAACCAAAATTGATATGGGAAACCTAAGTAGTCCTACGTAAATATGTGGGCTGGGCAACTCTTTCAATTTCCCAGAAACCATTTGAATGCAATCCCTGAGGGACGTCTTACATAACCATATAATTCAATGGCAATTCCCGTATTCTTTCTCTCCTCTCCATTGGCTTTGAATTCGACATTCGAATCCGATTAAATTGGCCGTATTCTGAATTACCATTCGTAATTAGTTCTCAGGCAATATACATAATCATTAACCGGGTTACGACTTCAAATACAACGAATCCTTACTAAATAGCACCGCCCCGCCCAGCCCAGTTGGGTAGATATTTGTCGCACGTGTGCATGGAATCCGCACAGATATTTGGATAATTCACCGGATTATGAGCATATTGCAATTATTATCGTCAATTTATATAGCCTACACAGGCCGAACGGAAAATTACCATGATTTTGCGTTAAACAGGCTATATCCTACTGACTCTGACGCCTGTCAGCTGTGGTTAAGTTTGTTTTCGCAGATGCGACTGATCCGATTTAGCTATTCTCTCCGGTGCTTTTCTGTTCGTAGTTTGTCTCCTCATCCGTGATTGTTCATCGCAAACATTTTAATAAGGACTTACCTGTGCATAACTGAATACCTATCCTCCGATAATGGCTGATGACAGAAAGATAGATAGAGAGAGCTGGAAAAAAAATCCGGAACGAGAATATAATGCGAAACTTTCCGTTAGTTGACGCAAACATACAAATGACAGGTATTAATGGAAACGAAGTTAGAAAAAGCGAAATGAAAACTCAATTCGCTCGAAGGGGGGGGATAGTGGGATACATGCGGACAGCCGTGAGCCGGGCGTGTTTCATGCATACAAAAACAAGGACCGTATCAGGTGGATAAATCGCACACAAACTAGTTTTCTAAAGAACCACAGTGAAAGGATGTTATGCAGCACACACATAATGAAAGCGAGCACTTGTTGCAATTCACTCGGCAGTCGGCATTCGCATCGAGTAACGTCGCCGCCGCAAAAATTGAAACAAACGACTGTTGGCAAGGACAACCGCATGTATGCCATGCCAAAAGGGGAGGTAAGGTGCAAGTCGGAAGAATCAAGAATGAATAACACAGTTCAGTCTATTATAGTCCCATCATCCTGATAACGAATTCTGTTCTCTTTCCCCTTTCCCAGTTGTCCTTTGATATTTTCCTTTAATTTGAGTTCATTTTCCGGCAAATAAAACAAACGAACGCGCCAGAGTAGCATTTGATTCCAGTTGATGATGGCGACGACTGATGCCAGTTGCCAGTTGCCAGGATCGAGGAATTATTATTGTTGTAAAAGTGGTCGGGATGGGATGACTAGGGAATGCTGTAATTAAATTTATTTCTCTGAGTTATGCTACGCCAAGGCTGACAGGGTAATACATATCGAATTTATCCCCATTCCCCCTCCTGGCATGTTCCAGTAATTTTTGTTCTTCAGAGGAGATAGAGTTCTTTTAGTTATCAAAGTTATTTTTGCTCTTTGTGGTCTCGATATTTTGCTGGAGATGGGTAATCTGATTTATCACAAACTGGGAAAATCAATACTTGATAAATGTGTGGGGTGTATAGAGACACAGGAACCACTCCATGGCGTTGTAGTCAGGCGGGGTGGCATGGCGCGGCGGCGTTGCGTACAAAGGGATAGGATGTGGAAATTTAAACTATAGTTGTAGCTCTGCTGAAGGGAATAGTTTTGCAGCGTGGGATTATAATTATAGAGGCCAATTTAGAGCTAATTAATTGAAAATATAAAGTTGCTGCTGAAATGGATATCATGTTTGAGGCAGGCAGGTGTGCGTTGCCTACGGGTCTCGTGACGTTTAATTAGGTAAAATAAAGGAAAACTTTGGAGAAATTTATCGCATGTTTTCTATATATATAACTAGGAATGTTGCTTAGTTCTTAATTAGGTATAGGTATTTGCTAGAAAGAAAGAAAAACATGAATGTAACAAAACAATAATTGGGACGACATCTCTTTTGTAGGTATGTAGCTGTAGGGAGTAGATTTGACATCATACTTCCACTTGCTCTCTTATTAAACTCTAGATTTTGAGTCAAAATGTGGCCTTCCTTTAAATTGACGTTCAGATGGTGTCTTCGAAAATTATCTGAAAATCCCTGAAATTCCCACGAAAATGTACAATTATTGCTCCCACTCACACTACCAGATAAACGTTGCCAAGATACACATGATATCAAGCTTGTAGCAAAACCATTTAATTTTTTTTTGTAGCTTTACCACACTGGATTCAAGTTCTACTATTTACGGATATACGGAGTAATTGGTATAACTTACTTACTTACTTACTTAAGGTGGCGCTACAGTCCGGGGTGGACTTGGGCCTCAACCAACCAGCCAGAACGATCTTTGGCCAGCTGTCTCCAGTTTCGCACGGTAAGTTGATTAAGGTCCCCTTGCACTTGCGTGCGCCACCTGAGTCGCGGTCTTCCTACTGCGCAGTCCCTCGGGTGTGGATTCGAAGATCTTCTGGACCGGAGCATTCACGTCCATTCGCTCTACATGACCCACCCACCTCACTCGTTGGACCTTCACTCTTCTAGCTAAGTCGATGTCGGCTGTACAGCCCGTACAGTTCATCGTGGTATCTCCTCCTCCATTCAGCGTCTATGCAGACAGGACTGAAAATTACTCGAAGAAATTTCCTCTCAAATCAACCAAGAGTAAGCTCATCCGCTTTTGATAGAGTCCATGCCTCTGCACCATAAAGTAGGACTGGGATGATTAAAGTCTTAGAAAGGATCACTTCAGTTGTTCGAGAGAGGGCTTTGTTACTCAATTGATTTCTTAGCCCAAAGAAACAGCGATTGGCAAGAGTTATTGTTCGCTTAATCTCAGCGCTGATGTCATTGTCTGAGTTCATAGCGGAGCCTAGGTAGACAAAGTCTTTTACCACCTAAAAGTTATATCTGTCTATAATAACATTCTGTCCAATACGTCGGTGTTGGGTGTCTTTTCTTAATTACAGCATATACTTACCCTCATTGACCGCCAAACCCGCATCTTCGCCCCCTCCATCTCGTCGTCGGCGTAGGCGAGTAGCTGGACGGACTTTTGAAAGATAGTGCCTATGGTGTTAGCGTTTAAGTTTTGCACTATTCTTTCTAGAACGATGTTGAAGAAGTCACATGACAGCGCATCGCCTTGTCTAAATCCTTTTTTGACATCGAAGTTACCGGTGACCGGTGAGTTCTTTACTTGATGGAGTGGCGTGCATTCTCCATTGGCATCACAAACGGACGAGTTTGGCAGGGATGCCAAAACTAGACATTGCTCTGTTTAGCTAGTCTCTATAAATGCTGTCATAGGCGGCGTTAAAATCGATGAAAAGGTGGTGGGTATCGATTTGAACTTCCTGGGTTTTTTCCAAGATCTGCCGCAGTGTAAATATTTGGTCCTGGCCTGAAGCCACACTGATAGGCCAACAATCAAGTTGTTGGCGAAAGGCTTCAGGCGTTCACACAACACGATAAGGTCTTTTTGGGGATGCTAAGAAGACTAATACCTCTGTAGTTGGCGCAGTTCAGAGGATCTCCTTTCTTGAGGATCGGGCAAACAATGCTGAGGTTCCATTCATCGGGCATACTTTCCTCCGACCATATTTTACAGAAGAGTTGGTGCATGTTCCTAACCAAGTTATCGCCTGCCGTTTTGAGTAGCTCGGCGGTTAGGCTTTCTTCACTTTGTCCAATTTGGGTGGATGGAATTGTTGGTCTTCATCTTCCATTGGTACAACAACTCTGACATTATTGTAAATAATGTAGAATTAAGTGTCCTACCTAATAACAGATATGATTTTGAACGCGGTCTTCTGCCTACAAGACGTGAGAATAGCTCGCTAGAAAACTATTTTTTAAATGTATCTCACTTTGCTCGCGGCATAGGCTTTAAACTCCAGTATGTATTTCTTTAAAACAGTTTTTAATGAAAATATCATTACGTTACATTGATTACGTAGGCGTGTCCCAAACATCGGTAAACAAAAGCAACAGCCGAATAGCCACTTCTATTCTTTTATTGTGACGTATCTGTGAAAAATAAAATGAAATGCAAAACACTTTTGTCGGAATTCTTGACACAATACAACGTCAATTAAAGATTTACGCTTTCGACTACGAGTAAGTCTTACGTTACGTTATATACAAATAGAACGTGAATAGAATGTGTGTTCTATTTTACATTAATTTTTAAGATTTAGTAGGTAAACCATCTACCTACTAAATCCGAATAACTAACCTACTAACAGGTTGGAAAAAATATATTCCTCTCACTTTTATTTCACAATAAATAATTGGGTAGTTTAATTCACTTAAACATGAAAGATTGAATGGGGGAAAGCGAGAAGTAGCAACGTTTTTCCATTAAAACAGGATGCAGCCCCTGACCAATTTCTGTCATTGAAGTGTTAAGTTTTATGACAGAACAATAACTTTTGGTTCAAAAACACTTCCGTTTGAATTATAGCTATTTCGAGTTATACCATTCATTTATCATCATAAAGCCTTTAAGTGATTCGTTTGAACAGTTGAATTCTGACAGCCAATTCCATGAATATTTTCCTCTGGGGAAAAAAATATTTTACTGTTTTTGTGCTGTCAAAAAGTAAAGCTGCACTTCGATTTGCCAAGTGCCTACCATTTGCGCGAACTGAGCTTTGAGAATTAGGCAACCAATTACTGAATAGAAGTTTGACACAGTAAGCCATTTTTTTATTGCTTACAAAGTTTGTCGATCTCTAGAGTGTTGTTTTAATTTTTTCTGAAATGATTGCCATTTTCTGCATTCCTTTTCTTTCCAATGTATTTGTCGTTCCGTCAGGTATTATTGGCAAGGAATTCATTGGAAATATTTGTTTTTAATTGGGCGATGGTCATCGATGGAACGCCTGAAACCATTCGTCAAAACGAATTGATTGCTCCCTACCAGTGTATTTTTAGGCCCGGTTACCAAGTATTCACACTACACTATAGAAGAACCTGGAAAAAATTATCTATTTATTGACTAGCTAAACAGAGCCATGTCTAGTTTTGGCATCCCTGCCAAACTATGTTAGATTGTGGAGAATGACGATGGAGAACACTCGATACTCCGCAAAGTTCAGAAACAATCTCACCGAGACCTTTGATGTCAAAAAAGGATTTTGACAAGGTGATCATGCTGTCATGTGACTTTTTCAACATCAAACTTGAAAAAATTGCATACCTTGACGACATTAACACCTGACAGAACGCAGCTGGCTGTCACGGCTACATGAAATTTGGTTCCAATGAAAAATGGCACCAAACTGAAAATGAAAAATCACCCCAAAAATTTACATGAAAGGCAACAACAACAGAAAATTGCGTAAAATTCAAATTTTGGGGCCTTTTTTCATTTTTCAGTTTGGGGTAAAATTTCATTAAGAAATAAGACCCCAAACGAAAAACGAAAACGTATAGGGGGCATGCTGCCCCCCCTGCAACCCACCTGCCTGGGTTTACTGTCAAGATTTGTGGCCTTATTTCATTTTTTTTGGGCCTTCTTTCATATTTGAAATTAGGGTATTATTTAATTATGAAAAATAGCCCCAATTTTGGGGTGATTTGGACGTTGGTATGGACGTTAAAAAAGGCGGATGAAGATCTACTTGGCAGTTTCGAACGCAAAATTCTTCGAGTGTTTGCGTTGACGGTTTTTTTTTGGACGAGATTTAACAGCGAACTCTACGAGTTGTATACAGCGACATTGACCTGGACAGAAAAAGTACGTATATCAGCCGATTAAGATGGCTAGGACATGTAAAGCGAATGGACACCAATGGCCCGAAGAGTCTTCGATTCCAACCATGTTTTAATAAAGCTAAAGAAAAATTTAAATTTTTTTTCTAATTTTTTTTTGAAAGCGCAACTTGTAGACTATTATTCCCGTTTTCTAAGGAAGGCCATCATTTTTCGCTGGGCGGGTTTTTTAAAGGCTTAAAAGGTTTAAAGGAAAAGACTATAATTTTTGACATTGACGGGTGTCCCTATTAATAAGCGTAATCAAGTAAGCCAAGCTTTATTTATGCAAATCTAAGACGTGAGTTCGTGTTAAAATAATTTGACAAAATAATTATGTCCTACTCTGCTATATCTACGTATATTTAAAAGTTTACGATTCGCTCTCAATAAACATGAGCCGTTTCCTTAAGGATACTTTATGCATCCATATACCTACACCTTTAAAAAAAACGCTTCAGCAAATTGTATAAACAAAATTGCACGTCTATAATAACACACCGTTTGTGTTGAAAAAATTTTTGGATGACGACAAATTTATCGCTACGTGTTTTCTGATGAATCCTAACCTACCATGTGAACTTCATAGCCGTTCCCTTCAAAACGTTGCTTTCTGAGACACATCAATTCTAAAAATATATGTACTTTCATAAATCTCCAAGATAACCCCCTTTCTTAGATTACAGTTACGATCAATGTGCCAGCGGGAAGTTTTTCATTGAAATTGTTTGCCAAAGTGTTTTAAGAGTGCTAAGGGGGCTATCCAGTCGCACCTTACATACTCTTCGGGTAGTCAAACTGTGTATGTGTTTAAACAATATTTCTTTCTGGAAAATTGCCTATAAATGGAAATACAAAAATTTGTAGCTTATAATTTGCACATCATCAAAATACATGCACACGTATGTGTTTGTATATATATTTTACGGAGATACTTACGCATCTCAGCCGCATATGTATTATTCCATCAATAAGTTATGAGACGGTTTGTGCCTTTTTCGGTAATCCTTATCCAAACTCTATAATATGTCTATATACGTGTATATCGATATCCGCCAGTTCTCTGCTCCGGATGTGTGTGTGTGTGCTCTTTTAAGTTGAGATATAATTACATCTCTTCGTAAATCAATGTCTTGGTTTTTGAAATAGGTCCGGAGTGTTATATTTGAATCAAATCAATTTCACTTTGATAAGGGTTTCCGCTGCCTCAAGTACTTTAATTATTAAAGAAAGTTGATGAGACGGTTACATTAAAGCTGAGTGGATTACGAGTTGAATCCGTATCATCAAATAATACCAACCAACGGCGTAAAGGTAGAACAAGTGGACCATGAAAACACGAAATTTTCTGGCGGTTCAGGAAATGGGTTTGTATTCATGGATTAAGTTTAAATCTTAGAGTATTTTTTAGGCGGTTGTTAAGTCCTGGAAGAAATCGTACCCCAAAATATTATCTAGAGTTATATGGTTCAGAGGTAAAAAATAATGACTGAACCGCAAGATTCTACGTAAAGGGATAGCTATAAAGTTTTAGAACGAGGTCTGAAGGATAGATGTTGGTGACTAACAATTGTCTTAACAAAATATCACCTTCTTATAGAAATGTAATAGGTACTCGTGCTTCTGTGAAGGACGCATCGGACGTTGTCACAAAATACAATAACAGTCCAGATGGCGGAAGCGAAAGGAACTCGCACTTAGAGCTTATATCCCCACTTTGTTATGAACATAAAAGTTTAAAATGCAAAATTACACTTTGATTACTTCTACCTCAGTGAGAACTTAAATGCGATTTTGGAAGAAATGCTATAGATACTTTTGACAAATTTAATTTGTCTCCTATACCTACTCTGAAGTCGGAACCTGTGTGATAATTATATTTGAGAAGTCGTGCAACGTGCAAAATGCTGTAGGGGAGATTGTGGCACATTTGAACGTTGTTATTAAAACAACATTTAACAAATATTTCAAAATATAAACCAAAATTTAAACTTGACAATACCGTGTTCTTTAGTCGTTAACGAGTTTCGGATATCTTTTCAGTCGTCGCCTGGAAGTAGCCGCATGTGGAGGTTTTTATGCTTAAATTGCATATTTTAATTTTTCTATATGTAAGAGTGTACAAATTTTATGGTGAGCTTTTGTTTTTGTGTAAAACATACTTTTAAGGCTTAACTTCATTTGAAACCGTATAAAGGTACGTTTTGTGATAAATATGAAAAATATAAATATTTACGCACATTTTTCTGTCGCTTGACCTATTGGGGCAGGTTTAAACAAAACAGTCGGGGTATATTTGAACAAGGGGTCTGTAAGTGGCATTGAACTAAAAGCTAAGCTACCACCACCAATTAACGCTCCGCGGGAACATCGATGACAGCTGCGATGATGATTTTTGTCTTTAATTTTTCAAAATGTCTGTTCAGTTAATAAAATAACTAATTTTTGTTTTTAAAAAGTTTCTTCAGTCATTTGTAAAATATTTCAATAATTTCGAAATTTCAGTTTGCTTTTGTTAAGTCGGTTTTGTTTTTTTATTAAAAAAAAAAGTTAATTTATGTTGTTAAATATAAATACTGCCGTTCAAAAGTGCCTCAGCCTAGTTCAAAACTGTCCCACATGGGAGGTACCTTTGAACATAAGGACCTACTTCGTTTTTAAATAAAAATAAATTACACGCCCTTACTAAATTTACGTAGTTATTTGTCCAAATCAAAGTTTATTTGCTTTTCTTGAAGTGAGAATACTTTACAGTCCAATAATTTAAACACATAGAATTTTATGAGACCTCAAAACGAAAAGGGTTCAAATGTGTCCCACTCTCCCCTACTTGTTTTTTGTATACAGTGGATTCAATGTTTTATAAGATTAATATTCTTAATGCGTAAGAAAAAATACTGAAAATTAAGGCATAAAAACGAGCTCATTTTTAAAACCTGAACTTGTAAAGAATAATCCAAAGTGAATAATCAAGACTTTTGATTTTTTTACTAAAATAAGTTTAAGAACTTTTGACAAAAACGATCTCACTGTAAATCTAAAAGGTGTCCCACAATTCACCATTGCGCCATTGAATAGTTCAGTGATGCCAACGAAAAAAAGATAACAATGTGACAGCTGACAGTTCGGGGTTAGTAAAAATTGAGCTCTATACGAAAGAACAACGCATTCTCACTGTTGAGCAATATTTTAAAAATAATGAAGGTTGATCAGCTACAGTCTGCAATTTTCGAACAAAATTTATGGTTCATCTTGATGCCTTCGTTAATCGTCAAAATATTCACATTTTGGGTTCAGAAAACCTACGAGTAATTGTTGAGAAATAATTTGCATCCACAACGCTACTACATGAGTCATTTCCTAATCGTGTAATCGGCCGTTTTTGTGATCAGAATTGGCCATTCAGATCTTGCGATTTAACGCCATTGGACTTTTTTCTTTGGGGTTTTTTGAAGTCAAAGGTCTATTCAAACAAGCCCACGACCACCAACGCAACGCCTTGAAAGAGGAAATTGATGAAATAAAAGCCGTTTTTTATTATCAGCGTGATCTGATCTGGATCAGATCATGAAAATAAAACAAACTGGATCATTGATTGAGTTGTAGCAATAGTTGTTTTTCACATATGAAATCCAATACCAATTATGACAAATTTCGTATTGCCACCAGCCATCTTGCAGCCACACGGTACAATGTGACGTCACAATGCGATGATTTCTGCACTTGCTCATATTTGAGTTTGACATTTCGCTTGTTGTGTCGGGGTGTTACCATATGGATACTAATCTGCGTACATTTAGCATTCAATATTTTTTTGGGGGAAACTATGTTCAAATGTTATGTTCAAATATGCATCATAATTAACCGTATTGTACTGCTAATATTTCCATTTATATTTCTGTGCTGTATAGCGAAACAAAACATCTCGAAAGTAGGAATAGTAATTTATTCGAATTAGAAAAAATGCTAATTGATTTTTTGTGTTGTTAATTGTGTTTCATATTTTGGTCTGGCAACATTACTGTGTGGCTATAATTTACAGGGACACCAACATTGAGTGAATGAAATAAACAACGCCACGAAACAACAACGAGAAATAGTTGAATTAATTTTCAGATCATATTTCGTGATCTCGATGAAAAGCAGGATCACATGTTGTTGTTGTAAGTGCATGTAAATCGATGATCTATATAGATCATAGCTGATAATAAAAAACGGCTAAAGTCACATTTATGCGAAACGGTCATAGAAAATTTCAATAAAAGAGTACGTATTTGCCAGCAAAGCCGTTTCGGCCATTTGTCTAATATGCTATTCCATACATAACCCCAATCTATATACTCTATGAATCAATAAAAAATTTGAACTTACATTTTGCGTGACTTTTGATGTACAAAATGTATGCAAAATCAGTTCTTATGAATTTTGCAATTTCCCTTTAAATTTTTCCAATTTTATAGTTTTCTTAGGCAGATACAAACACAAGAAAGAGATAGCTGAAATCGGACGATCTATTCTGGATTTATGGGCGGGCTTACAAATGCAACTTTGTTTTATATACAGTGAGCGTCAAAAGTGAGTAAACAGTACATCAATGAATTTTTCATTTGTCTTTGGACATTTTTTTTAATAGGTATCTATAAAGTATCTTATCCTGTCAAAATGATATAGGTTGTGTTATTGTTATTTCGTTATCACACTTTTTACAGATGGGTGGTTTTTACTCACTTTCGACGCTCACTGTATATAGATTAATATGCTTGGGCAGTGTTGTTCCACGACGCGTCGTTTTTAATTGTCGACACTCTGATGTCGACAATAGCGTCGTCTATGTCGTCAATGTCGTTTATTGCGTCGTCTATGTCGTCAATGTCGTTAATTGCGTCGTCAATGTCGTCAATAGGATTGTCAATGTCATTCAAAACAGCTGTTAGTACAACGGCTCTAGCTCTACTAGTTACTAGTAATAGTAAGCATACGCGCAGGAACAGAACAGGACTGCTTGAATATGAATTTATTAATAAATTAGAATTTAATGACTGAACGACTTTGAGTTGGAAAAGTTGAATAATAAACAAGCAGCTAGTTGCAATAATTGCAAAATAAATCTTTTAAACACACCTGATCGCCTCAGACACTTTTTTTTATTCATCTATTTAGAAATGTGTGCAAAATTTTAAATAAATAAAAACGTTTACCCATTTTAAAATAAAAAAGTTACCTGTTTTATATTTCAATTGTCTTAATTTTATAGAAACTATCATGTATTACTTGATTGAACTTTGTCGACATGTCGTGTCGTCAATTTTGAATTAACGACACGTAATTGACGACGCGTCGACAATTGCGTAGTCTACATGGTGTAGTCTACGCGGCACAACACTGTGCTTGGGATAAACTTGTCGTACGTTTTTCTACGTAAATGTGGTTCTGCATTATACAATACATACATCAAATGAAAGATAATTTAGCATAAATTTGCAGAATCTATTTTCTCTTTGGTCAGTACTTTTGAAGTAATGGGTAATTAAAATATATTATATAATGTAGTGGGCGGTAAAGAACACAAAGATTTCCTACTTTGTATAATAGAAAATAAAGAAATATTTGTTTCGAATTTTCTGTCATCGTCGATTTTTTAAAACATCTATAGATACTATAGATTTACAAGCATTACGGACCATTGGTGGGCGATCCTAGTAATATTATTGTATTTGAAAACGATTTCAAGCACATGGGCACCGCGGATGCTTTTAATGAAGCATATTTTGGACTTCAAACTTTGAGTTACTTTTTCGAATACCATTACCCGTAGGTACCTAGACCTACATAATATCAAATAACATTTCAAGAAATTGGCATCCAATTTAATAGATAACAGGTCCGTATTTTTGTCCATTTTTAAACGAAAAATTATTATGTCGTGGTTTTCCAATGATCGCGCCTACTTCCGTTTCTAGTATTCGTCTCGTATTGAGTCCAGTCACGCACCATATTGCATTTGTGCATATATAATCGTTTAAGTGTATGTTTCAATGGATTCAATGAGGTAGAAATAAAAAAAATCACAAAATCGGCAATTATTATTAGACAATAAAATATTTTATTTATTAGAAGTTAATTACTGAGTGGGAAAGCGAGGAGTAACAACGATTCTCGCTATTTGGGATTGACCCTGACAATTTCTGTTATGAAATTTTTCGACCTAAGATTGTCGCAGTTTGAATTTCGGTACACAATCCGTGATATTTAGTATCAGACTTACAGCTCTGTATTCGCCATTTATCTACATTATATAAATAAAATAAAATTATATTTGTTGGTCATCGCATCACATGAGAACGGCTGGACCGATTTTCCTAATTTTTTTTTTAAAAAGTTCGTAATACTCTAACCAATCCTTCATACCGCGACTCTCTAGAGAGACTGAAATATTTTTGTGATGCCCTTCTGAAAGCACAGATATGTGAATAGGATTAATTGGATCTTGTACGTTCGTAAGCCCAAGGCTGATTTCTTGTGCACGCGAGGAATTGACTGATTTGTACACTCTAATTGATAGAGTGGTCGTGGTACCTCCCTCACAAAAAAAAAAATAAATATACATTCAAAACCTTATAATATCCATATCTTGAAAACAAACGAACCCTAATTGAGCTCTAATTTTTAGACAATCTGAATTGTTTCCATCAAATTTTTGTGAACTCATATCATTGAAGGAAGAACTCATCATCAAAGTGTTCCCGAACATCGATCGCAATTAGTTGAACCACGATTGTCTGAGTGAACGCGCGTCGATGATTTGAATTTTATTATTGAAAATCAAATCACAGGCACATTCCAGCATAACTAATGATGACGAAGCAACAACCTATCCAACTCAATTATATATTTTGCTGCTACACGCGAAATATAGCCCAACTATACTTAAGGATTTTTCCAACTCCTCAACCTCCCGTGAATGTCTGACAAAATGTTTGAAGATATAACTTTTCAATTCATCCGTTAGGCATAAAATTGTAGGACCGTTCTAAACTTTATAAAAAAAAAAAAAAAAATGACTGCATTGACATGACGCCGAAATCCACTTACAATTAAGACCCTTTGAAATAAACCACACCGTGTTAATGTTTTTAGTTGCTGATGATTGCATTTAACGGCATTACTTCGCTCTTCCTTTCCTTCCTTTTCAATTTCATCCTACAATGCTTTTTAGTTATAACTCACATGGAATAGAGTGTATATCTGCGCACAGGAGATTATATCCAGCTCTTCTTGTTGCAGGATGTTGGACGGTAGTACTAGTGAATTTCTCTGCTGCACACACAGGAACTATAGAAACGACCCGAACCATCATTGCTCCTTCTACATAATAATGCGCTTATCCTATCGGAGTTGCTGTAATGTCATCGGCAAAGTTTTAAATCGCTGACAATGCACCATGAAGCACGCTTCAAAAATATGTATATCCCTGGTAGTTGTCGATATTACACTTTTATTTGACACTTTTAACCAAATGCATGCACTCCTCCTATATGATGTCCCTGTATACTCATATTGATGCTCCTAGCTCCTGTGCTGTTCCAGTCATCTTGGTAATTGGAAATTCCGAATAAATTCTTTAAAACGACAGCATGCTGGGGCTCTGGTTTAACATTGAGTGTTCTCTGACTTCTAAGTTTCTATATGAAATCGGAGAATAGAAGCAAATTCCTTTTCCATTTGCATACTCCATTGGTTAGGATTTTTTTTATTATTGTTTTGATTCTTAGACAGAAAGCTCTATGGAAATACGTAGTCTCTTCAATCGCTACGCTAGTATAAAATACTCGATTTCATCTTAATTGATGAGGATGAGTATGAGGTTGCTAGCCTTGACACAAATCAATAAGTGGATATAAAATACTACACCTTCAAGTCTTGCCCTACTTCGCGGTTTTATCTTATCTTTATTGTAAAGGCATATCTCTGTATTCTGTAAAAGGTTGCAAGTTCGGTTAACCCAACAATTTGATTCGTCTCAATTTAATAGTAGGTATATTTTCTAGGAATTCTCATTGCCGTGGTTAGAAACGCTTCTTTCGCCATGTTTGTTTTGCACGATACGTGCAAGATTTATGATTGCTATTGAAATTGCTTATCTGAGTCTATCATCGTTAATTCGCAGCTTTGCGGTGAAATGATTTTGATTCTAAGAAAGTTTACTTTAAATCAGCTTTGGTTGATTGGAATTTTTTATTTACTGAATTTTGACTTACTGACAATTTTCTAAGAAAAAAATTCAGAAATATGTAGGTACTATAAAAGCCGAGGACATGTTTTTGTGGGATAAGGGTTACCATTTGCTCAACATATCGAATAAAAAGGGCCAAATATGTAAAAATTAATTATCAAAAAACAGAGTGTCATAAACCTCTGATAGAGTAGTTCGCTAAAATGTCAGTGTAAAATCAGAAAAAAAAGCTAAGTGACTGCTAAAAAACTTGGAGGAAAACAATAAGAATTTGGCATGCCTAGAGCAGAGTTTTGTTAAATACTTACTTAGATAACGCTACATTTCGGGCCCCGGTGGACCTGGGCCTCAACCAACACGCCTTTCCAGTTAGCCCGATCTTTGGGTAACCGCCTCCAGTTGTACACTTGTTCAGGTTGTTTGAGATCCCCTTCAACTGTTGGGCGCCACCTAAAGGTGCCTGTCCATTTGAGAGTACTTTCGCTAGTAAACTCTCGAGAGTTTCTCTCGGGTGGCTGTCCATTTGAGAGTAATAATTTCGAGATTTTAATATCGAGAGTTCTTTGATAACATTTTGAGAGTAGATTCCCTGAGAGTACTCTTATAACCGTGTGCACTTGATACTTCTTCTGCTAGTTAAAAACACAAACTGACAAAAAAATATTTTTATGAAAATAAACTAATTTTTTTAAATGTTCCACTTGTTTCGATGAGTTTGTGATATAAATAAAATGTATTCTTATTTTTATTGCCATATTGTCAGTCAGATGTGTTCCCAAGTAAAAGAGCGAAATTTGGCACGGAAAAAACAAGTTCTTCCTCTTGGAACTTTGGAAAGAAAAATTTCAGGAATTAACAGAAATGTCAAAATAAAACACGTGGAAACGGCTTTCATGATTTATAAATCACTTCGGCCTAATTAAGTTGGTGGGAAACTACGGATATATCGTCGTCGTAAGCTCGGTGAAGGGTCTTCTCTTATAAAGAGCTTCAAATTGTAGATGCTCATCAGGAGGAATTCAGGGATTTTTAACATTCGACAACAAGTGAAATGGAATATATAATTCAATCTGTTCGCCCCACTATTTATAAAAAAAAGATACCAAATGAGCGTGTATTGGTAACATTATGAGTTGATTTATTTCCTCCGATATTCAATGTTCTGCCATGTCGACTCTCGACAGCTACTCGCAAAATACGAACCGTGTTGGAATTTTGAGAGCTAATCTCCGATAGTGATCAGAACATGTGTCCACTTGACTTTCAAAAGGCTCGAATCTCGAGAGTAAAAAGTTAACTCTCCGCGAACTACTCTCAAGACTATGTCCACTTGCGAGTTTGCTCTCGAGATCTGATACTCTCTCAAATGGACAGGCACCTTAAGGCGAGATCTTCTTCTTCTACTAGCGTTGTCCCTCAGGGTTGGAATCGAATACTCTTCGGGCCGGAGCGTTGGTTTTCATTCGCTCTACATCTCCTAGCCATCTTAGTCGACTAGGAGATGGCATTAGAAGAAGACGTTGACAACATCTATGATAGAGTTAATAATGAAACCAATGACAACTTGCATAACTTTTTTACTAGCATCAAGAATGGAAGAAAATGGTACATCATTTCACCAAGGCACCAGTATGAAGAAGCGCATAATATTTTACGTGCCAATATTTTTACCAGGGAAGGATGCCGATAAGTTAGTATAATATACAGACATAGAGCAGAGCCATGCAATGTGTCAGGATTTTCACATGGCTTGAATGTATCTGCTGTTTCATAACTTTTTTATTTATTTAAACAATGGGTGAGTTCATAATTGCAAACAATGTTGCCCAAACCATGCAACAAATATTCATTGAACACATTTATGAACGCAAACGCAGCTGCATGAATGCGGTCATCATGCATTGACAAAAGTGAGTTCATAATTGCATATGTAAACAAAGTCATAAATGACAATCAAAAACCATTTTTTCAATGACAACTCGTACATCAAATAATTTTAGTAAGTTTTAGATACACCATCGCTCAACATGGCTGATAAAAAAATGATATTAAGACTCATTTTAAATCTCTTGGATGGCATAAACTTGGAAAGCATCCAAAAAAAACTGGCGGAAAGAAAAATCCGCAAAAAAAGGAAGATATATTTGTTGTCTACTAAGAATTGGAGAGTGATGGCCAGACATATTCCAAAAAACAGGACCTTTTACAAAACAATTTATGAATTTCCCGATGATGTTTTTCGACATCATTTCCGTATGTACAGGTCAACATTTAAGGTACCTTTTCAGTTAATTACATATTTAATTTTTAAGTTTAAAAATTAATATTCTATTAGGTTGTGGAGAATGAACTAAATCCATTTTGGAAAAAAAGTAATTTCGGCCGGCCTAAAACGGGTTTGAGGCTAGCACTATACCTAACTATTTGGAAGCTTGCCAATAACTGTTCGTTTAGGGAAATCAGTAATTTGTTTAATATTGCTAAAGGAGCAGCTTTCAAATATTTCATTGAAATAACTAAATTGCTTTTCAAGTTAAGAAAGAGACATATAAAATGGCCTGATTCAACCAATGAGCAAAAACAAATAATGGACAAATTCGCAAGCTTAAGAAATAATCCGTTTCCAAACGTTCTTGGATGTGTAGATGGTACACAAATTCCCATAATAGCACCCAAAATAGACCCCACGAGCTACTATAATCGTAAGGGTACATTTTCTATTAATATGCAGGTAGATGTCCTACATTTTATAAGTATACACATTTTATACATATTAAATTCTTTGCTTCTTCCTAGGCTATATGTGACCATAGTCAAAAGTTTATTGACATATGTTTTGGCTATCCTGGTAGTTGTCACGATGCTTCTGTTTGGGAGCGCAGTTCAATTGGAAAAGCATTCAAGAACGGTTCCAAAAGAGTGATCCAGGATGGTCATATCTTAGGCGATTCTGCCTATCCACTGAATGGTTATCTTATGGTGCCATATCGGGACCACGGACATCTCACCACCACTCAAAAAAATTACAATTACATACATAGTTCAACGAGAGTTTGTATAGAACAATCTTTTGGAAGATTAAAATCTATGTTTCGAATTCTCAAATTGATTGACATCAAAAATTTGGTTTACGCAAAATACATAACATTTGCTTGTGTTGTTCTTCACAATATCATCATAGAACAGGAGAAGGATCTTGAACCTCACTCGGCTGTTCAGTCACGAGACATAGAAAGTGATAATACAACTAACACTTTGGAGGAACATCAACAAGTTCATGCTGCTAATGAAGCTAAAGAGAAGAGAAATCGAATCGCAATGTTGTTTTCGTCTTAATAAGTCTGTAGCTTACCTTTCGATGTTCAAACCTGAAATGCAAAGCAATAAAATATGTATGACAATTTGGTATTTTAATGATATTCACATTTTATTTAATTTCATTATTTGTACTATTACATATATTACAGCTCATTTAGTACAATTTAAGGATTAAAACATAAAAAAAAATCACTTAATGGGTAATAAATCACAAACTAAAAATCACAAACTAAAAATCACAATCCATTTAAGAAACTGGCAGCTCAATTGGACATTCGTTCCAAAGCTTCTTTTAGAGATAACAGAACTTCTAATCTCTGTTTCTCAACCTTAATTTTTTCGCGTTCGACGCTAATAATTTCTTTGTGGCGCCGCTCATCTTCCTCAGCTTCCTTTCCCAAAAATGTCATTATATCGGTGTTCGACATTTTGGAATTTTTTTTTATTTTCTTCGTAGGAGTCTCTTGCACGTCCTCCCCGTCGTTGTCACTTTCATCACTCTGTCCAAAGACTTCTGCCACAAGCTCGTCTGGTGGTTCGATGTTATGACGAGTTCCATATACCCGGTCGAAAGTCGAATTCTTCAAAATAATCCCACGAAGAGACGTCCCTCCCGCTCTGTTTGTTTCTTTTCTTAATCCGCTGGTAGGAAACCTTTAAATTTTGAAATTTCCGGACAATTTCACCCTTGTCATACGGAAATAAGGGAAAAAGCGTCTTTATCTCCGATAAAAGTTTTCCCCAGAGCACCGACTTCTTCCTTCGCCCAGATATAAATTCGGCTTCCATTGCAAGCCGAAATGATACAAGCAATTTTGTATCCTCATCCGACCAGATTTTTTGCTCTTGTGTATTCCTATATAAGAAAAATGATTCATTAATGTTTTAAATGCGAAATAAATAGTTATTTATACATATGTCTGAGTGGAAAATTAAATAATTTGCAAAAAAATTACTTACTCGTTCTCTCCCGCCATTTCTCTGCAGCTCGGCAACAAAACAAAAACACATGCACAATTGACAGCATGCTGACTGTCAATTTTCTTTTATGAACGCAGGTGCTGCCAAACTCCTGCAATGATAATGCAGTACTTTTACAATAATGAACGCGGAATTTGCAGGCATGCAGCATTTTTACATTTATGAACTCACACAATATTTACGACCTATGTTTTTAATTACATTTTTTAGTAGATGATTTTCGTTCTAAATTTATATTGCATAGAATTAAAAAAATATAGCTATCTACCAGGGTAGGTATTGTGCTCACTGTTTTGTCTGTGCCATACCATTTCTATTGATTTGCTTGGTATACCTTCTACTGAGGTAGAATCCCTACGTTATCTCCTTTTTCAAAATCCCTTATTGGACATAATCTCTCTTTTTTTTTATCTCTTTTTCCAAAATCTTCGGGGACGAAATCCCCTATGCCAACATTTTCCATCTACATACATACTTATTAAATCCCTCGTTAAAATCCCCTGTTCCACAATTTAGAATTTATCCGTTTTTTAAACGCGTAAATCTAAAAATGGGAGATTTTATCACGTGGGGATTTTCTCTCAGGGTCTTTTGGAGTAAGGGTAAGGGATTCCAACACAGGGGAACAGGGGATTTTGGAAAGGGGATTTTGGAAAAGGAGATTTCATCACCAACCAATCCACCCATACAGCATACTACTTATAAAATGCAACGTCCGTCTGTTCGTTTCTCCATAACTCGAGAACCATTCGTCCGATTTTCATGATTTTTTTCTGATTTATAGATGTGTGGTCAACTTAGTCGGTAGGGTCGGTGAGAATTGCTCAGGAGTAAAGGAGTCGCGGGGAGTAAGGGGGGACTCACGAACCGATAGCCGTATGAATTTGAAAGTTTGTATGTTGATAGATAAGCAAACATTATTACATGTCTCATTCATCGTTTTTCAAAATTCGTCCTATAAGGGTTGAAAAACTTTTCAAACCAACTTTTCTATTTCGACCTTACTACGCTTAACTTGCCATTATACTCATAAATCTATGTACAGTGGTCGGCACAATCATTTACACAAAGGGTAAGTTAATTATACTCCTAAATTTGAACTTACTTCATGCAAATTTTGGCATCAATGGAAAGGTCATTTGAATTCCGTTTGAATGATACAAAACTTGTCTTAACCCATTAAGTACCCATTTAAAAATTTTAGAATTTAGAATTTTTGTGAATGGGGGCGTTCAATGCGCTTTTGCCTAGCTAGTCAACAGCCTCTGATTGGTCGATTTGACTGCAAATCTAGGCAAGTTTCGTGAGGTCGGTCAGCTGTGGGGACTGGAAATTTAGGCAAGAATTTCTGCCTATGTTCTTAGTCGATTTGAGAAATGTCATAAACAGCTGATTGAAATCGAAGAAATTTTCACTCCATTGTTGAACTTTGCTGAGACTTGTATGTGGTTTTGTTAGGAAAAATGATAAAAAATTAAATTTTAAGTTACTATTGACGGTGATCTGTAGGACATCGATTATAGCGAGGAAACGTACAACAAATTGACTACGGGTAATAAAATCAACACGTACATAGGTGTGATAATAATTAAATAAAATGAAATAGGTATTGGTTAAGTAGATATTGGTACTTGCATAAAACCATCCATAGAATCATTCATTTTACACTTCAATAATTTTATATTTTTCTTTAGTAGGTAGCCAGTGTGTTGATCAGTTGATGTAAAAACAGCAAGTGAATGTTCAATTCTTAACACATGTGAAGCATTTGACATTTAACTTAGGAACTAGGCAATTTTCCGTTCAATGATAAACTGTCACCTAAATATTTAGGTGCCTAACCACATTGAACGCGGCCAATGTCTACTTTTTTGACTTTTTTCCTCGGTATAAAAAAAATCTTTTGATGCTAAAAGTTTCTCCAAACAATTCTAATCTCTTCGTTAATATTTTTTATGATTTGTTGAAAATTGCTAAAAATGGCTTTTTTAGCCACTTTTTCTTCATTTTCATACAAAATTTTTCTGAGATCATCACATTAAAAAAATCATAAAAAATATTAGCGCAGAGATTTTTGAAAAAATGTTTTTGAAACTTTTTGCATAAAAACATTTTTTTTGGACCGAGGAAAAAAGTAAAAAAAGTAGACTTTTACAAAAGTTCTAAATTTTCAATGGGTTAAGGAAAGTTTTGTATCATTCAAACGGAATTTAAATTACCTTTCCATTGATGCCAAAATTTACATGAAGTAATTTAAAATTTATGAGTAGATTAACTTTACTTTTGTGCAAATAATTTTGCCACTGACTAGTGTATATAGAAGATATAGATTCATTAAAATTTTATTCAGCAGGAAGATTAATTTCTTTTCAAATTTTAATAGGGCAGACTACTCGTCCTTTAAATGGAACATTTTTATTTTTTGATATTTCACCTTCGTACACTGCAAGTCCTAACGCTCTGCCAAATTTCAACATTCTACGGCAATCGGAAGTGGCCCAAATAAATAATAACCGATATTCAAAAGTGGGCGTATATTACGTCCCCTGAATGAACAATTTCAAGTTTTGGACTTTTTCCAGTGTATACACCACAGGATCTACCATTCTGCCAAATTTAAATTTTTATGATCATCATCTAAGTGAGTGAGTGAGTTACGGTTTTTGCGATTTTTGAAGTCCTGTATGTTGAAATGACAACCACTAATGCTATAGAGATGAAATTTGGCGAGGTGGACCTTTTTAATGAGCTTGGCATTTAGCTATAAGTTTGAAGTCTTTGGATTAATCGATTCCGAAGTTAAAGGGTCGAAAACAGCCTGAGTTTGTTCCTATAAATCGGGTGTGTGCCTTTACTAGAGAACTTGGCTCGGGCCTTTGATTCCACTCAAAATGGTTTTATTTCGTATTGCGCTATTTCACGTCACCATTATGAAAACCATCAGTGAGCTGAAAAAATCGAGTGATTTTTTTTTTAATTTTTGGGCCTTATTTCCATTTAAAAAATATACCTACCAAACTTCATTATGAAAAATTACCCCAATATTCGGGCTTTATTTCATTTTTCCTTTTGGGGCCTTACTTCCCTGGCCATTCCTTTCACCATGGATAATACTTAAAACTAAAAGTTAACAGTTTACTCGTATGCTGGTAGGCATCCATTCGTGAATAACATTTCCGTTTCTTATTTACCTACTGGCGAAAAAAAATTCTCATTGTGGCAAAGATAAATAAAAACATAAATCACATTTTTACACTCTGAGATATTTCAGAATTTTTCTTTTACCTTATCACATTCATGCGGTTAGGAATTCAATGTAACGTATAACCATTTTTGTAACAAAACCCTTTGTTCCTTTCACGGCAGGGATGTTTTCCATAGAAGGTGCGTATAATAAATGTGTATTATCACATTTTTAACACTTAATATTCTTTTTCAGCGGAAAAATTCAGTAAAAGCATTTCCTTTGGATTATTCTCCTGTCATCAACAAGGAATGCCCCTCATAATGGAAGGTGGGGAGGGGGAGGGGGAGGCATTTTTGCATATATGAAAAAAAATATACAAATGGATATTTCCTCTCAAAGGGACTGAACCCTCGCTGTAGAATTGGACAGTAGTAATTCATAAAGTTGCGATCTTTTTATTCTAAATCCTATATCATGTTGACTGTGTAACATCCTTGAATTTATTACGCGTGTTATTCACTGCAAAAAAAGAAAATGCTAGTCTCATGATTATTTCCGAATCTATATATCTATATCTAGATATATCATAATTTAATTACTTTGGTTTTTTTTTCCACTACCCATCAATATTTTGCCAAAGAGAACCCATCTGAACATTTTGTTTACATAATTCAGCAAAAATTCAATCAATATGAATGTGAATCAGAAATGACATAAGTATATTAAACATCCTTGTGAAGGAAATATCAGATATATCGATGGTGGTATTGAACAAGAGTTATATCTGTTGGTGTGCGCATCAATAAGCAGCTTATTCGTATCGTACTCGTATGTATATCGGTTCCCTTGGGGAAGGCACTCTTTTTTTTTTCTTATTTAATTTTTTTGCAAAATTTTGTCATGAAAGCACGAAGAAAGATACCAATTAGCATAATAAAACCAAGCAACGACAAGCAAATATTTTATTACTATGGCTAAATGTATTCAGGTATTCTTTTGAGCTGTCACCGGAGGTGCTTAAAAATTCACATAAAGTTAATAATACGTACAACAGACCCTCACGTATTTTACTTTTCATTTTCAAATACACCTAAGAATATTATTGGATAATAGGAATAGCCATTTGGCTTAAAAAACTGTTTTATATATAGGCAGACATATAGATGTTATAAACAAATTAAAGCATTCACATAATACTTAGGTACCTACTCGTAAAATGGGTCATAAAGGGATTCCTTGCGGAAGTTCCGAAAAATAGTAAATTTGTCCTTCAAAATTCACTAGGAATTCAGAAGAAGATTGAACATGATGAATGAGAGAAAATAAAATTCCCTACGGTTGGTGTTCCATTTTTAAGGTTCCGTTCCCACAGGGATAATTCATTTTTATTTTGAGTTAGTACCCTGCTCGAAATTTAATCGAATCCATTTAGCGGAGCGGTACGGTACTTACTTACTTACTTAGAGGCGCTACAATCTGGGGTGGACCTGGGCCTCAACCAACACGCCTCTCCAGTTAGCACGATCTTTGGCTAAGCGCCTCCAGTTACGCACTCCAAGTTGGTTGAGGTCCCCTTCCACTTGTGCGCGCCACCTAAGGCGAGGTCTTCCTCTATCAAAGACTCTTCGGGCCGGAGCGTTGTTGGTGTCCATTCGCTCTACATGTCTTAGCCATCTTAGTCGACTGATGCGTACTTTTCTGAACAGGACGATGTCGCTGTATAGCTCGTAGAGTTCGCTGTTAAATCTCCTCCTCCAAAGCCCGTCAACGCAAACAGGACCGAAAATCACTCGAAGAATTTTGCGTTCGAAGCGACCAAGGAGATATTTTGTTTTGCCCTCATTCACCACTAAACCCATTTTCGCCGCTTCTGTGCTAATACCTGCAAACGCACCAGTGACAGGCTGTGTTCTGCCAATGATGTCGATGTCGTCAGCGTATGCAAGTAGTTGCACAGACTTTTGAAAAATTGTGCCCCTGGTGTTGGGCTTGCGAGTTTCGCACAATTTTCTCAAGAATGATGTTGAAAAAGTCACAGCGCATCACCTTGTCTAAATTCTTTTTTGACATCAAAGGTCTCGGTGAGATTGTTTCCGACCTTTACGGAGCAGCGAGCGTTTTCCATCGTCATTCTGCAATCTGACAAGTTTGGCAGGGATGCCAAAACTAGACACGGCTCTGTATAGCACGTCTCTATAAATGCTGTCATATGCCGCCTTCAAATCGATAAATAGATTGTGAGTATCGATTTGCACTTCTTTGGTTTTCTCCAGGATCAGCCGCAGTGTGAATATTTGGTCGGTTGTGGACTTACCGGCCCTAAAACCGCACTGATAGGGTCCAATCAGTTCGTTGGCGAATCGTTCGTTCGTAATGTTTCAATCGTTCACACTGTACGGCAGACAGGATCTTGTAAGCGATGTTAAGGAGACTGATGCCTCTATAGGCTCCATTCATCAGAAAATTGATCACAAAGGAGGACAACATTTTTTTTTTAATTTTTGAACACCAGAGTCAAAAAAACACTCGAGCCTTGTTTCCCAACACTGTTTTTTTTTGTTAATTTTTAATTTTTTTGGTTCGGGAAGTTTTTCTTTTTTTGCACTTTAAACGGATGTGTTTACAGAAAATCTGGTTAAAAATATTAAAAGAAAGTATTTTGAAAGTTTTTAATTGAATGTAGTCCTTTATTGAATATTGACTTAGGGACAAGCAACATTTTGGTATGAAAAAGGGGCACTGTCCCCCTAAAGAGGGACATTTAGCGGCAGCGGCAAAGTGACATTAGATATTAGAACCAATTTGAATTCATATTATTTCATCAGATGAAATTCATCTTCATGAGAGTCAAAAATGTATTTTTTACCATCATGCCGCATATTTATTAATACACTATAATTTAAATAAACAAATATAATCTATATTAATTACATAGAAGTTGAATTTCCATTTTACACCAAATTGGAAATACATATTTGACTCCTGAACTTTCACTTTTATTTTAGCAGTTCGTTATTTTTTCCAATCTAGCAGCTCATTTTGCGCTAGATTGAAAAAATTCCCAGAAAAGAATATTTCACAAAATGTGCTAGAGCTCTAGCGCAAATGCTGAAATGTCAGATTTTTTATATTGAGTTTGGCATGCCGCTAGTCATCTAGCGGTCAATGGAACGCATCCATTCAAAGACTAACAGTTTCTGTCAAAAATATTGTTTTATACATTTTGTACATAGTTTAGTTAGATATATAATACACTGGTCGGCATAAGTATTTTGACAAAACTAAAGTTAATTATAGTCATAATTTGAATTTACTTCATGTAAATTTTGGCATCAATGGAAAGGTCATTTAAATTCCGTTTGAATGATACACAACTTTCCTTAACCCATTAAGTACCCATTGAAAATGTTGAACCTTTGTAAAAGCTTACTTTTTTGACTTTTTTCCTCGGTCCCAAAAAAAAAAATGTTTTGATGCAAAAAGTTTCTTCAAACAATTCTAATAGTGACTGCAAAAAAAATTTTTCAAAAATCTCTTCGCTAACATTTTTTATGATTTTTTGAATGGGATGATCTCAGAAAAATTTTGTATGAAAATGAAGAAAAAGTGGCTAAAAAAGCCATTTTTAGCAATTTTCAAAAAATCATAAAAAATATTAGCGAAGAGATTTTTGAAAAATTTTTTTTGCAGTCACTATTAGAATTGTTTGAAGAAACTTTTTGCATCAAAACATTTTTTTTTTGGATACCGAGGAAAAAAGTAAAAAAAATAGGCATTCACAAAAGTTCTAAATTCTAAAATTTTTAAATGGGTTAAGGAAAGTTTTGTATCATTCAAACGGAATTTAAATGACCTTTCCATTGGTGCCAAAATTTACATGAAGTAAGTTTCAAATTATGAGCAAAATTAACTTTAGTTTTGTCAAAATACTTATGCCGACCATTGTATATATTTTATTGAATTTTAATTAAAATTCCGTCAAATCGAATTTTTATTTTTTAAACCCTGAATAATTCATTTCGCTATTTCGAAAACTCTAGGTCCCTTGGTATTACGATTTATCACGATTGTATTGCATAAATAATTATTAATTATTAAAAGATCAAAATAATATATTGAACAGTCACATCAGGAGGCGATATTCTACAAACAGACGCATCACATCATTCGACGAATGACAGGGACAGCATATGATATGTATATTTTAATACATACCTGTGCTTCTTATGACAACTCCCATGTGTATGGTCCTTTCTACAAAATGTGTATTTCATCCCTACGAGTATACCATATCAAGCAATTTAAATATTCAATGTGGAAACCATTCAATTACACACAAACCGATGTTTCCTTTGATAGTTCTGTGAGATATAAAAATAGTAGATATCGTATACTCACTCAGAGTGCGATGCAATTTGACGAAGGACCGTACTTTGAAAATAACTTTTTTTTTTAAATATTTATCGACTCCACTAAAAATAAACATACATAATTGAAAAACAAAAATAAAATACAGAAAACTTCTCTTTTTGCATTGGCATCGATTGGAGAATTTATTATTTTGTTTCCCCTTTTTTTTATACCCTTGGGTGTTATTTGATTAAAAAAATACCTTTATCAATCGGCTTCTGATGAAAACATTTTCCATTAACTAATTCATTTAGCTAAGCAATAATTTTTTTATTATAACAAAAAGTACACCTCACTTTAATGAACATGTAACCACACTACATGTGTGCAGGTCATTTTAACTTTTACATCATGTCGTGTCGGTCAAACGCTGCCTTTGTTACATTATGTTTTACCCATGTTTAATATGTCCACACCAATAGGTAAACATCTATGTCCTTTCCATTGTCCATGATCCTGAGTGAAGACTGGGCAAACAGTTTCACATCCTAATCCCAGTGTGTTTGAGGAGGAATGAGTTGTAAACGTTTTCATTTTTTTTCATTACATGCATCAAGCCGATGAGTCTTGGTTATACAATATATTACAGTATCCTGTGGAGTAAATTAATTTTAGTCTATAAGTTGGTGACTTTAAATATAATCGAGGTACCTATCTATCAAAGTAGGTATATTATAATAAAACACTTTTTTTTCCATTTTTAATAATTGACTGGCAAGGGATAACCTGATAACCATTATAATTAAAGCGTCAAGTGGACTGTTGAATGGCTGGCGAAGCTTAACCGGACTTTTGTATTTATTGTTGCAGTGCATATAAGGTAACCTCTCTCATTTAAGAGAATTAATTACGAAAGTGACAATTTTTAACTGGGTCCTGGGGATTAAGGGTTATAAAGTTTGGAAAATAAGTGGCAATCAGTCAATTTGATTGACAACTTCTGATGATCGATACATGCCGTTGCCGATATTTGTATAAATATAATAATATGAAAAAGGATTATATTGAGAAAAAATCCTGAATCATATTTTTTTGGTATCTTTAATTTAAATTTTGTTAATATTTATATAGCAATCCTACTTAATACATTTTTGTAAACTTGTAGATCCTATATACATATTATGTTTGTGGGTCAGTATCTTTAGCGAGGGATTCCAATGCAAAATCACTTTGGTTTATGTCGTGTGTTGGAAGTGCCTTAGACCTGGTTGGCTTATTTGCGTACCGTGACAAAATGTTATAGAAATAAGTGACAAATATATTGTCTAGATCTTGTTTTTATTAAGTGCGGATATTTAGTTTTGGTGAGTTTTTGTGATCGATTTTTTTTTCGCTTGCGCCTGGATGTGAGATACCAATGGTCCGTACCATTGGTTATGTCCGACTCATATGTTATCTGACCTAGCAAAATCATTAGTAGCTGCATTTCTTTCGTCCCTATTAGCGTCTCTATCAAGGATTGCCGAAAAAAACGAACGTCGAAGAATAAAAACATGAGTTGGCAACGCATCAATCTGATAGGAAAATTTACATTAACAGTACAATTTTAATTAAAAAAGTAAATTATCAATGGAAAAAATTTAATTCTAATACCTATTTTTGATGCATTTAAGAGAAAATTCAACATTTTACTGCGAATTTTCATTATTTAAATTCTATTAAAACTTGTTTTGTTAATACAATTTGATGGATTAATTAATTAATTATTATGTCATGATATGGCAAAACCCTTTGGGAAATTCTCGGGAAGTTGAAAAACTTGGGTGTCGGTCGTGTCGTTGTGCGCAGCATCTTTGAGCCACAAACCACATAGAATAAACCGTCGACTCCTCCCACATAACGGACTTTGCCTACAAGCTGCCTGCGGGACCAGGATTTTTCATGTATTGGTGCTGTACAAAATCAAAGGGAGTTACCCAACCAGTATTTCTCTTTACAAGGCTGATTACTCCCTAAGAAGAAGAAGCGGAATACATACTGTAAAATTACCAACCAGGAAGAGATCCTTCCACGTGAAATCGATTTCCCACCATTGTTGCGAGAATACATTACTGATGAGGCCGGTGTCTCAAATCCCATGAATAAGATCCACTTTAAGACCAAAATAAATAGACTTGCGCGTCTGGCTGAGGAGGGTAAGAGACCAACACTAGAGCTGAATATGGGATTGGGCACACCCGCAAGTCCTAAGTTATACGAGAATTGTATGTAAATAGGAGTGAATAACAAGTTTCAAGTAGTTATACACTTTGTTACTAAAAACGCCATGACATTATTTTGGCTAGCTTTCGAAGTTTTCCTAGAGAAACAAGCGCATTAGTTTTGTCACGATTTTCATGAGAGAGTTTGCCTACCTTCAGTGTTATATTATTGAGCAAAGTATATCCTTCAATACCGCTTGGAGCTTCTTATTGATTTCTAGCGAAAGTTCCCCCATCATACTCATGGTTGGGACCTTTGATGCCGGAGTATATGACCGACATTACCCCGCCGTACTTCGCCAAATCGCTTTTGTTCTGATCACTCTTGGATGAGGTAAGCGCACCAGCTTGGTCTCGCATCATATAATCCTGAACGACTTGTGACTTCTTTTGCAACTCGGCGACCAGTGACGACGTGTGCTTCTCTACGAAGTCGATCTTCTCTATTTTCCGCGCAGAGGCCTGCTGCAGACGGAGGATACCAAATGTTGCTTTGAAGGACCATGCAAGTTCATAATATTTAAAGAAATTGTGTTGACCATAAGGAAATCTGAAATCATGCTACCTCACCTGAATATCGCGGTTCATCGTTGACGTGGTACTTTGTTCTTCAGATTCACTGTCACTTCGACTATGGCTGCTTCCTCAGGAAGCGATTTGCTCTTGACTTGTACTTTTCAACTGACAATTTTTGCAGTAATCCTGCGTTGTGTGCGATGATGGGTAGGTATGTATTCGCTTCGGAGGTTTTTTTGAATTTTTGAAGTTCTCTTTACAGTTCCTGGGTATACGGAGTTGGGTGAATTTGCTTGGCAGTTTAGAAGAATACTCTTACCTTAACTTGGGAATGTTAACTTTATGCGAAAAGTTTTAAAGTGTCACAATGGCAAAAGTGATTCTTGTGCGGCAGAAAGTAGCCAGCGTAGTTCCATCAGGCCCTCTGATTGCTCATGGTTTCTGGGTGTGAATGTGATTGGAACAGAAAACAGGCCCACAGAAATTGTGGTGGATGAGCGGTCCAACAATTGACTCTGCTAATTAAAACCAACTTATAAGAGTGAATTTAGCTTAATTGTGAAGAGAGGTCTTTCTATCTGGAGTAGATAAACAAGAATGACATTAGAATTCGTCTTACAAATCGTGTTGTGTGAAAACTCCTCTGCCAGAATGTTATCATATTTTGCTTTAAACATTTATATTGCTGCATTCAGTTGCATAAGAACCAAGCATGCAAAGGTACCTCCATATTCACAGCTCGGAAAGGCATCAGTGCAACAAGAACTTAATAATAAATCAGGGCAAATGCACAGTCAGTGAAAAATACTATAAGCAGCTTCATGTAGGTATCTGACAAAATATTTCCTTTAAAAGGACTTCATTTAACCGATTTTTATATTTCTGAGGCACGGTCTCCGTTAGTCTGTCAATTTTAAGCTCGAAATTGACGTGAAAAATATTACATCCTCCGGTTTCCCACAGCTAATCTCACCCACTTCAGTCCACGCAGGATAACTACATAAGTTCAAGTTGACCTTTCAGTACCTAGTAACTAATTCACAACAAGACAGCATAACATATATCACCTTCACCACCTTTTTCGGATCTCGCAATAGAAATTCGTCTACCCTCAATTTTCACACACAATATAATATCCTTAGCAAGTATGATATAACTCTTTTTACACTTCATCACACTTTGAAGGGGTGGTGTTAAGATTACGAGAATCGAATAGCGCAAATACGCCTCATAAAATACTTACATACTTCCCAGAACCAAACCCGCACCAGACTCTCACATCATCGTGTTCTTCTCTCCATAAAATTCCATGGAGATACTTTATTGGATTCTCCTTAATAATGTGAAATTCCTGAAACTCATTTATATCGTTTTTAAGTTATTAACCTCCCGGCAAGAGTCAGAAAACCGACCAATATCACTACCGCACCAACGAGACTCCCTTATCGACCCACAGTTTGCCTTCTTAATAATATAATGGTGTTAAACTGCTCCGGTGGTACCCGGTCGGTTCATGGTTCCGCTCGGAACACAAAATTGAGTTAAATCTGATTTCATTGCTGAGCTCTCAAAATGTAATATTTACTCGTAGCTACCCCGTAGAAATGATTTTGTAATTGATTTACTCTACTCAGGCACACATATGAGCTTGTTGCTGTTTGTTGTTATATTTATATATAGGGTGAAGCAAAGATGAAGAAATATCCTTTCACTTGGTCCCTTAGGGGTACGTGTATTGGAGTTGTAAGAAATGTCAAAATGTGAGATTTTCATCGAACATTATATTACGATGACAGATGAACTCAACAACGTGGCTGGACCAATACTGTTTAATTGTCTGACTATTGTTTTCGACAATTGTCGAAATTGTAATTCAGAAAAAAATGCATTTTTGACATGGTATTACTCACAATGGCCCCCACTACAGCATGCAAGACGGTAACATTTAGGAATAACTACTTAAGACCTACCTAATTATGTGAGTTATTTGGTGTTATCAATCACACCCAAAAATTACTGTGGGCTCTTAGTCTAAATGATTCTGCAGCCCTTCGCTTCAGGAATATCATCAGTTAATTGACCACTATAAAAAGCTATGCTTTAAATTTGTGTTGCTTTATTACAATTATTATTAGGTACTAGCGGACCCGGCGAACTTCGTCTCGCCCCAATTTAACGCATTCAGATAAACTCCAGACTCCAGAGTGATAATAACACAGATAGTTCAAATTTCAATGTGATTTATTTGAATGGAATCGAAATCAGTAGAGAGCGATGTGATAAACAATGTTTTTTGATTTGTTTTCCTGCGCAAAAACAAACAACGAAGACGGTTTGCCAACACGTGCGAACAGGCAACGTACAGCTGAGCGTGCGAAAAACAGGGAAATTCGAGATTAACCCCACAGACTTCCAGCGATTGGCCTTGCGATTTATTGATTGTCATCGTAAAAGCCAATCGAACGGGGAACTGAATCCGCTTGAATTGGAATGGAAGATCAGTTGGAATAATATCGGAATTCGTGGGATAAGGACTTCCTGTCCTTTGAATTTGCCTTGATGATCGTCGCTTGAATCACATTGTTCATCAGTTTCTTGACGGACAACCGCGTACCATTGCAGCACAATTTCAGATAATTCAAATTCCGCATGATCATGATTATGATCGATCCCACCTTCGGCTGTAAATTATGCGACGGAGTTCCTTGCACATCAAGCGAGTTTAAAAATTCCGTCGGATAGTTGGTCGCTTTGTCGGTCAATCTATCAACGGATTTGTACGAATGCAGTTCTCCAGCGATGACTTTGAACAATGAAATTCTAGCTATCGACGTCCATATTCTTCGCTGCTAGTATTGCCCGTTCACTAATCCAATCGAGATTTTTATAATTTTGTGCATAATGCCGGGGATGATGAGTTCCTCCTTCGACGATGTGAACTCGCAATACTAATCCAGTTGAAACATCAATTCAATTTCAACTTCTTGACATGCCGCCACAAAGACGACGATTTCAGGCATGCATTAAGTTCATCGGCAGTAGCTGTTTTCGGGCTAACGGGAACGGGAAGCATTTGACGAAAATCTCCGGAGAACAATATCATAGCCCCACCAAATCGTCTCGAATCGCCTCGTAAATCCTTCATCGTTCGGTCAACTGCCTCCAAAGCTCGTTTATGCCCCATCGTGCATTCATCCCAAATGATGATTTTGCATTCTCGCATCAATTTCGCTCTCGCCGAATTCTTGGTCATTATGCACGTTGGCTTGTCAACCGTGAGAAGATTTGTCGGCAGCTTCAAAGCGGAATATGCAGTTCTACCGCCTTAAAACAATGTGGCAGCAGTGCCAGAGAATGCAGCAGATAACGCTATTTGAGAAATTTCGTCGAAAAAAATTCCAAATTTTCGCGTTTTTCCGGAATTTTCTATTTTTCCATTTGAAAAGCCATTCCGGAACAATTGCTCACAAAATTCCATACAAGAAAATCAATTTTCGATATTTCCAATTTCCCGACTTTTCCGGACGGTTTTCCCAAAATTTTCTTTCGGAAGAACCTTCTCCTGGTAATTACGAAAAACTGAAAAAAAAATTTGAGCCAAATCGGTCCAGCCGTTCTCAATTGATGAATTACTATACATTTTTGCCACCATTTTTATATATATATATTATATATGTAGATGTAGATATAGATTTTCAAATTTAAGCTTAAATTTAGCTTAAAGCTGCGTAATTTAAACGCAACGTTTTCCTTTTAGATTTAAGCTTAGTACGCTGCCCGAGCTAAATTTTCGCTCTCCAAAATTTAAGCGAATCCATTTCATAAATCTGTCAAAATTAAGCGCGCCAATTAATGGTTCGACACATTTTTTAAGCTAAATTTTGACAGATCTGTTGATTTTTTTTTCTGTTGTGTTGGGGGAATAGTAAACAAGGATGAGTTTTTTCAATAACCTCGATAAGGGTCCTTTGAAAGTGAACATTTTGAGATCAAAAATTAGCAGACAAGGACAAAAAAGGAAAACCGAAAATTATAACACTTTTCGCGTCGCTGAATTTTTGAATGAAGTTATTTTCAACAAACCGCTATTTTCAGTGACATAAATTATATCCACACCACGCACTCCATGTCAAAATTAAGCTAGGGATTCAGCTAATGTTTGGCAAACAAAATTTAAGGGCAGCTAAAATTTAGTTTTGCTAGACGGTACACACCTCTGTACTTGGCTCTAGAGGCTGCGTAGAGTTTGTTTGCGTAAAATTGTTTTTCTTTTGCAAATGACATTTGGAATGGCGTTGGAATGGTGAATAGAGTGATGACAAAAAATGGCTTTTACTATTACTTCTGTTGATCGTATACGTAAAAAAGTTGCTTAACATAATTTTTAGGAAATTTCTCAAGGATAAAAATTTCATAAAAAAAAATGAAAATTTATTAAGTCAACATTTTGAGAAAAAGGCATTTTAAGTAAAAAAATGTAACAACTAATTTTCAAAATTTTGAGTTTAAGGAGCCATAACTTTTTTGTAGCAACGCATATGTAACCGAAGTGCCCCCCTTGCCATACAATATTTTGTTTGGCATAACTTCAGGAATCTTCCCTTAAAGGATTGTCCTTCTTAAGTGGGACACCCTGTATATGTCAAGTAGTTATAGTAAATTGGCGACGACATTTTATCCAAGTTGTATTTTCCCGATAGTTTTAGTTTTTGTTTGCTTCACTCTGTAGTATGGACAGGACATACCTACTGAGTGAATTTAATTTGTCGAAGCAAGCATTAGTGCATCGCATGACAATCGGTCCTTAGATTAATTTCAAAAGAATATCAAATTAGAAAATCATTCAAGCAATGTAGATGGTATAGATACAGAACACCCACAGCTTAATGTCCTTCGATGGTACATGCTGTGATTGCAGACGTGTCGTTTTAGTATTCCGATGAATTCTCCCAACAAACTTTAGCAATTAAAGGAACTGTTGAAATTCACTCTTGACATTGTCGTCGGTCCTGACACAAAGTTTATTTGTTTTAACTATAAAAGTTATTTCATAGCTTTGTTTTTTTTTCTCGTTCCTACTTATGCAGTGGGTTTTTTTTTTTGCTTTGCAATGTCAACGGTAGGAGTTTGGTTTATAGGTGAGGGAATGAGGTTTTTTTTTTTGTTACAAGTTCTTTGATAATTAAGAAAAGTAAATTAGTGGAACGAATGCGTAATTTTGTTGGGATGTATTTTTTTTGGAGAAACAGCATTGAAACAATTAAACAATTTCTGTGTGACTTTTTTTTAAGTGACAAGCCCTTAACTTTTTAAAAATAAAATTTAAAAAGTATACGAAATGTGGAGAGATTTTAGTGAAACTTTCGATTCGGTCTGATTGACAATGGCCATACGACCAGAAATATGATGAACGTTATGAAGGACAATAATTTCAAAAGGCCTTTTAATTATTCGACATCGACGTACCTACTTTGTGGGTGTGGTGAAGCGCAGGAAGGCGTTAATTGATAATCATTGTAACAATTGGCTGTACGATATTTGGTCAATTACATCTCGTCGAAAAGAGCAACATAAAAGTTCAAAATTCATCTACATAGTTCTGGTGGCAGGGCCAACTTTCTAAATAACGTTGGGTATTTTTATAATTTTTACATTTTCCTCCATTTTATATTTTATTCTGTTCACGCTCGTATATAGCAATCAATCATTTTATCGATTTGCAAAAAAGGAATCATTACCTACTACCTTATTTTGTACGCAATAAAAATGTTGGCAATTCTTTGTGTTGTAATCTATCGTTTATTGATGTTTAGGTACCTACTTAGTACAAGTAGGTACATATTTGCGATATCCTGTCATATGTATGTCTTTATTTTTGGCATATTGTAGATGTTATCTCCTACAAAAACAAGTAGAATGAAAAAAGCAAATGAATCGGATCCGATAGGTAATTCAAAAATATGTTTAAATCGAAACTAATTCAAAAATCCAACATTCTAATATCTAATGAATCGAATAATACATATTATAAAATGGAGTTTTGTTAAGTGTCTGAAAGCGAGCTACGAGCGTACCTTTCTAATAAACCTAAGTCCCCTTCTTGTGGATGAAGCCGCAATATTGGATATACTCTGCGCAATATGTTAACTTGATCTCATTGTGGAACAATAATTGTTTCCTGTTTTTTAATTGTTTGATTTTTTTTTCTCTAACAGTCTATCCTTTTTATCTATTTTCAGATTCAGTTGGCAGTTAACATAGGAAAATATGGGTAAGCAGTAAATAAGATATATTTTTTTTAATAGAACAGTAACCCTTCTAGACTTGTGTGTGAGTCCTCTCCCAATCACGAAGCAGAATGCCGACTTGCCTTGTACGCGATAGATGGGAAAGCTATCACCTTCTACATAGACAATCAGGCAGCCATAAAAGCCCTGAATACGCACCAACAACAAAATCAAAGTTGGTAAAAAAACAGATGTTCAGTTAACCTGTGCTGAGTTCCTGGTCACAGTGACATTCAGGGAAACTGCATATGAACTAGCCAGACAAGGCACCGGTCTTCACATAAATGACATCATCGGAGGGTCATTGATATCAGTAAAATTGTTGCTTTTGGAAGAGGCTTTAAAAACAGCTAACAATAGGTTGAATAGTATTAACACCTGTCTATAGAATGGAGACAAATTTGGCCGAAATTAGACGCCAAGAGGAGTAGGAAACTTCCTTTTTTTTTTAAGTTTTAAAATATAAACAAAATCAGCTAGCACTGTCTGCCTATCAGACATATTCGCAAATAGGAGTTCTATGGACGAGAAGGAAGAAGAAACCCCCGTTCAACTAATTTTCACCTGTCCAGCTCTTGCCAGTTTGCGTAGGGCTACCTTAGGGCCTTACTTCTTTGAAACCTGGGCGACCTAGCTGTGTGGTAGGCATAGGATTATTTATGTATTGGGGCTGTATAAAACAAAGGGAAGAAATTACGGCTCACGCATACCTACTTAGCAAATCCTACGGCAGTTACAACTTTTCTGGCAGTGGTTTATGGTGAGATATCAAGTGTGGCGGGCTGTAGGTATTCTGCACTCACAGGCAGGGTAATTAAGAGGGAATATTTTTCCGGAGAGAATCAGGTAGGTGCACGGAAGTTGGTGGTCTAATTAGGTATATATTGTTTTTGGGGTAGACTGGTACGGTTACCCTTTGTATTTTTCCCCCGATGACAAACAGCGACCTCCTTTTCGGTACCTAAGTAGTAAGGTGGATTGATTCAATCAAGCTCTTCTACTCAGGAACAGTCTCCCTCTTGTAGACAGGTTGTCAAGGAAATAGGCAGGGACAGACTGTTACGGCCATCATCCTTTCTCTCACCTAACCTAAGCAGAAAAGTATATATTTTTATCCCACTGTCCTGCTTCCCTAATTCATGACAATCATCCCACAAATACCAAGATCTATTCATAATGTTATGGAAATTAAAAATAATTACTATCTACTTCCAACATTTAGGTTACACTATACATGGAATATTTCTCGTGTCAATTTTTAACATGCTGACGTCAATATGACGTAAGATTTTGTCTACATACAAGTTTAAGACAGAATCGGACGTCGGCTTGTCAAAAATGTACACGATCTTTGCCATACATATGTGTAATAGACTTTGCAATCACGCATGAGACAATTTTTATTTTTATTTTATAACATCCAAGCACCGCTTTTAATAGCAACTCCTTTCAGTTTAGCGGGACATATTTATTTGACAAAACTTCACAAATGGGTTGCCATTGGTGGTAATGTTCTCAGAAACGGCTTAATCCCAACATAATTGCTGCCAGCATTAAATTTAGTTTAAAACACAAATTTTCTACCCCTAAATACCTGGCTAAACACCATTTACATAAATGAATGCTGCTATCAGCAGAAGTTGGCTAAAGGCGAAACTTAACAACCCAATGATAATTATATCAGTTATTTAAATTTGTTTATTAAAGTGAATTAAGCAATGAAAATCAACCAGCCGCCTCAGGAATAGGTACATAGTCTGGCACAAATAATGTTAGATACCTACAACAAACCAAATGTCCTGGAACCCGATGGTAGTGTAGAACAGACGAAGCGTGAACCGTCGTTCTTAGTGAAAATGTTCAGAGAATTATTGTGAAAATGAAATGCCTTGCCGAAAAAGCAAATACGATGGTGGTGGTGATGTTGTTAATATACTTTACTTACCCATTCACTTGTAAATTGAGTGCTTAAGATGATCTCGATTGTGGTAGGTAGCTTTCAAACACTTGATGATTTGTTAAATAAGGTCAATATATAACTAGAATTAAGGAGCTGGGCATATAACATGGAAAACACATTTTTGGCTAGAGTCAATAGCTACATTTTAAATCTCAATCTGAATTGGGAGAGGAGGACTAAAAAAGCAAATATACCTACCTATACAAGACAAATAAATCAACAGGATAAATCAATCAATCGAAAGGAGTCAAGTTGCCATTAGTACGAATACACTTAAATTGCTTTCTTTATCTTTATACATACAGGTATACATGTATACAACAGATTGCCGACTACTATGTATGTTTATGTAGCCAAAACTCGAAAACTACGACACCGACTGTCCTCAATTTTTCAGACAATCTTAAATATTAGCTCGGGAGTGTTCTGCGAAAAAAATTCGACAAAGGGGCCTGGCAGTACTGGCACTTCCAATATCAAAAAATCATTGTAAAACCGCTTTTTTTGAAACTTCGAAAAGAAAATTGCACGTTAATCAACAATTTTCAAGTTTTCCGGTAGATGGCGCTGAACATTCAAATCTGAAAATTTCAATACATTTTGACATTTATTGCAGCTTAAACAGTGGCGTAGCGTGAGTTAGCGTAAGTGTCAGCCGCCCCGGGGAGGGAGAAAATTGTGACGCCCTCTTTTATGCATTTCAATTTAAAAGACTATAATATACAGTAAAACTAAAGAACTTTTCGGCAAGAACAGTCATCGTTATTGTGTATTGTACAGGTTACAAAATGTCTATAGCATCACACACCTTAAAATACTCAACAAGACACCACCCAAGTTTGGTTCCTGGTTCACTCACGGCTGGGCTTGCCACCCGTCCTCCTTTGAGGAGGACAGTCCTCCTTTGTAAGTTGATGTCCTCCGTCCTCCACAAAAAGAAAAATGTCCTCCACAAACATAATTAGGTATCTACCATAACAAAAAAAAAAAACAAATTCCTTTCACTTCTCAAAGAGTAGATACGATTTAATTTTACATATGTTCAGTTGCAACAGATACATTAGATTAGAGTCAAGTTATATTATAAATTGTAGCACTTGCAGAAGAGCAGGAATGCTTAATGATTCTCATCTCTTCAGGGGCTTCAGGTACTATTGACTTCTGCATCTGCAGTGAACGTTAAGGCCGCCGCTGCGGAACGAAAATTCGCATACATAAATAAATCGACGGAATCATGAACGAAAAATGTCGCTCTACTTTCCGTTTTACAGTAGGTACCTACGTTGCTACTGCGAAAAATAATTGTAGTAGATTGGGCTAGATTTTACTTTACTGCCCATTCGAAAAAAATACTTTTTTTTAATCCGATTGAATTTAATGCTTAGCTTAGCTCAAATCTGGAAAAAACAATTTGGCGCTAATTACCGTCAAATTTCCAAAATTATTTTTTTTATATTAACTATTTAGTTAACTAATAAAAATAGTTTCATCAAAATCGGATCATAAAAACCGAAGATGTACTGCTAGGTTCCACATTTCACTTTCACTCGAAATGAAATCAGAAATGATTTTTTGTGTTCTGTACATTTTCGATTTCGATATCAAAATTTTCGGAATTGAGAAAAAGTGAAATTGTGATTTCGAAAAAATTTCGGAGTTTCCGAATCGGTAAAAATCCAGAACACTGCAAACGAATTCACTCGATTTGCAATTTCGCTTTCACTCGATTTCTGGAACCTAGCTCTAGCTGATAAGGTAATTAAAAAAACGCCTATTTTTTGGCAAAATGTTAGTACAAAAAAGGAAAAATTCAGTGGTTAAAATGTAACTTTTTTTAATTAGGTACCTCATATTTTCGGTCTTTATGTTTTAAAAAAAGTTAAATTGTTTAAGTCCTCCACGAGATTTTCTAAAAGGGGGCAAGCCTACTCACGGCCTTCTCTGAAGGGACCTACCCGAGGACCTGCCCCTAGGTACTTTAACCTAATTTGCAGGTGTTATTTTACAATCTCCCTTATTCCGAGTGGCGTTTTACTTTCACGACGTTTGCCGTTATTTGAAGAATTTCATTTTACAAGACCTATTGCATAGCCTCAATGAAAGGGTGCGACACTGCGACGTCGTCGGTAAGTAGTTCACATTCCACATACGATCCAAATGAGATGATCTACAGCGTTAACAGATAAATGGTTGTATCAGTTGTTTGGTTTTTATCTTTTTCCAAAGAAATTCTCAATGCTTTGGAGTTGTGATGAAAACAAACTGATCTCCTTCGCATCCGGGAACAGATAACGACAAAATCCAATCCATTTGATCTACCATATATAAAACATCCGAGAGTATGTCCAGAAAAAGCTTCTCAATTAAGCCGTTCGGAATCGGCTTAAAATTGTAGGTCCCATCCATTCGTTCCGAAAATAAAAACACAGACAAACGAATGGTTATGAGAAGCTTGGTCTTAGGGTTCCTATAATCTGTTGCGCCAACTATTTATTTATTTTAGTTATACAGAGCTCTGTCGAATTTTCACAGTCCTGTCAAACTTGTCAGCTAATACAGAGTGAAGATGGAGAACACTATCTGCTCCTTTAATTTCGGAGGTAATATCACCGAGAACTTTGATATTAGAAAAACATTTAGACAAGGTGATGCGCTGTTATATAACTTCTTCAACATCATAATTGAGAAAATTGTGCCGAAACTCACAAGCCAGGACCAGAGGTAGTAATGTCGATGGAAACTATACCGCTTCGCTTATATCCATGTTATAACCAGTTTTGCTTTCTGTCAGATGAAAAACAGCTCGATGTGCATTTGAGGAATACAAACCTAAAATTGTAAACATAGGTACTAGGTACAGTGAGCTTCAAAAGTGAGTAAACACGGTGCCGTGACATAAGGCCATGCGACATAAGGCCATATTTCGAAATATGGCCTTATGACACTTTCACAAAGCGACATAAGGCCATATTCGAACGTATGGCCTTATGTCACTTTTAAGTTATCTGTTCTGATTAGTCGACCTGCACATAATCAAAGCGACAAAAGATTAAATAAAGATTATTCATTTTGTATTTATATATAATATTTAATAATTAATATGTACCAATGTCAGTTTTAAACAAAAAAAAAAAAAATCATATGTCAACTAATCTTAGTCTTAACAAAAAATAGATGTACTATTTTTGACAATTTGTCGACAAATTGGGCAAAGAATAGGGTTATTATTCTTAGTATAGTTTTCTGACAGCTGTGTAGAGCAATTTAAACATAGTTTAAAATGGTTACATGGCTGGAGCAGAATGGTGCGAGTGTTCTCACAGCAAATAACACACAGAACAGGTATGTCATCAACATTGTAAGAATCCCGTTCAAAAGGATCCTCAGAGTCTACATCTTCTTCCTCAGCGACCTGGCAAATATCTATATTTGTTGCTTCCTGAGTTAGAATGTTGTTATTGTCATTCGTCATTTGATTCAGAAAGTCTATAATTGAAATAATTTTTTTGTCCAGCTTTTTAAGAGCCTCCTCGATTTTGTCATTTTTGTCCTTGAATTTTTTTTTCGGGGGCTGAAAAATGTCAAATGTCCCATCGATGGACATTTCAAATTCTCTGGATTCCACTTTCAAAATAATAGTAAGGAATTCGCCGCGAATTTCTTACTATTATTTTCTTCGACAGAAACTATGTTTCTATCAACTTTTTATTGAAGAAAATAATAGTAAGGAATTCGCCGCGAATTTCTTACTATTATTTTCTTCAACAGAAACTATGTTTCTATCAACTTTTTGTGAATGAAAAGTGCGCAAATTTATTGGCTCTAGCTAACTACCTACCAATGGTCATCTCTTATTAGTTTTAACGGTAAAGACAGGTTTTTGTTATTGACAACGTAAACATGTCCCATAGTTTCTTGAAATATGGCCCTATGTCGCAAAAAAATATGGCCTTATGACGCTTTTGCAAAGCGACATAAGGCCATATGTTCGAATATGGCCTTATGTCGCTTTTTGAAAGTGTCATAAGGCCATATTTCGAAATATGGCCTTATGTCGCATGGCCTTATGTCACGGCACCAGTAAACACCAATGATGTTTTAGTTTTTCTTTGGAGATGGGAAACTATTTTTTTTAAATATCTATAAAGTATTTTCTCCTGTCGAGATTAAATACGTTTTGTTACTGTTATTTCCTTATCAAAGTTTTTACAGATTGTTGGTTTTTAAGACCTGTTTCCAGACCCTAAAGAAAACTCAAAAGAGCATCGGTGTTTACTCACTTTTGACGCCCACTGTAGATCTTACTGAAATTGGTGGAGGAAAATATGTTAGGGTCTTAATTATCTAGAGTACCTTATTTCACCCTACAAAATGCGTCGTAAAAGTATCCGATATTTGGATAGCATAGAGTTATGAAGTTAAGACGCATTGTTTTTGCCCAGTAGCTAGGTATAATATCGTTCCATATGCCAGTTTCCTAATATTCCAGCGTTTGTCATTATCTACCATTAACATGGCTCAAGGACAATTTTTTAATAGCCTACAAATTTTGCCCCAGATGCCATTTTTTAACACTACCAACTGTATTAACCACTACACTATAACCAGAAAATTCAAATTCAAAGAAATTTAAAAAATTACAATTGTGAATGGACAGGAATAGAGAGATTTGTAAAGAAACGATAAAGTTTGCACGAAAAAGTTGTTTTTGAAAAAATTGTTCAACAAAAATTTTTTATGCGAACAATGTAATCTGACAATAAAACAATCTGAAGAAAAGTAGCATCTTTCTAAAGCTACCTGACATACAAATTCCATATCACGATACGTTACGTGAAATAAGCATTTTTTTGGGATTTTAAAATGCCGTTCAGAGTCGGACATAATGACTGGCATATACCCATGCAAATGCAAACACACACATGTCAGAGTCACAAATAATTTATTATTCTTTCATAAATCTAAACCCGACCTAGGTATGCCAGCTTTTCAGCTAGTATGTAGTAGATATTATAAAGCGTATTGCATGGATAACAAATAATATTGTAAATTGTAAAGTGTAATACAACTTCTACTTTGCCGATTGCCATAGAAAATTAAATTATTGCCGATTAGTCTATCGACCAGGTGCAATCCTTTAAACACAGATTTGAGTCAGTCATCGGATGGTTTTCAAATAGAGTTCAAGTCCCTCACCTTTGCAGAACGCTCTCTCGCGTTAAGCCTCTTTAATGTCTTTTGATGATTTTCTTTCCAGCAAAAAAAAAATTAGTATACCCCCCTAAGACGACAAAATGTAGGTAAGGTATACGTGCAGATCTTTAAATTTTTCGAAACAAATCTTGCACGGGCGGGTACGGGCGTACAGCTAAAAAATAAATAGTTGGCGCAACCGGTCCGCATAGGTCCGGCATAGCTGAATTTTTATTTTTGGGGGGAATCGAAGGGACCTACAAATTAACGCCGAGTCCGAACGGCTGGGTTGAGAAGCTTTTTCAGGACAGTTATAATACTTTCGGATATTTTTGTCAGGCGTTCGTAATGTTCGGTCAGATTATTATATACAGAAGATTGACAGTCAATAGAGGACGAGATACAACGATGAAGAAGAGAAAGGCCGCCACTGAAAGGCGCATGAAAGTGAAAGGGGACCTTAAACAACTTAGCATGTGAAACTGGACACAGAGACGCTTATTGGTTGAGGTCCAGGTCCACCCCGGACTGTAGCGCCACCTTAAGTAAGTAAGTAACTCTCAACTGGAATTGACATGCTTCAGGAATTCACTTTTTTCCCTTACTCAGATGATATGGTTTCGTTTATGTATAGGGACGGGTCATATATACTTCCTTGTTATAGCATCCTTTTCAGTATAAAGAAAAGTTAAGCATTTAAAACTAATTAAACATGACGACCCTCCTAACACTATATTTTTCATCAAGTTCCAGAATATGGTCCAAATAAATACCTTGCTCAAACACAATGGAATGCAATAAGTCGGTGTCGGAAAAAACTCTTGAGAGTCTCATATTTTTCGTAAAATTGCGTTTTCAGGATAGCAATTTCCATAGTTAAAACTGTTGTGGTTATGTGGGGAAAAGACTCACTCATTACTGAATGAAAGAGAACAATAATTCCCTTGGTCTTTTTAAGGTTGCGTACATAAAGCGAAAAAACGGAACCTTATTTATTTCAGTGGTGAGTATACCTACTATCCTTGCAGTAGCTATATACATTGTAAATTAACTCTTGGAAAAATACCCCCACATATGGTTTTGGTTTCCTTTGCTACATTTCGTATTTACGTATATAAATAAATACAACAAGCTGTCAAGTTGTGCATTCACTGCAGACCAGAGGTACATGGAAATAGCATTACCTACCTTTTCTTTCCCAGGAAATGTGTAGGTATCTAATATGCATGGTTCCCCCAACTTTTCGATGTCACTAGGTAAAAAAAAGGTAGATAGATATAAATGGAAAATTTCATAGCATCAAAAGTTCAGAAACATTATCCAACTCATGTATGTATATGTGTATAGTTTCAGTACCATATGGAAATAAATAATAGTAAAAATGTCAAAAGTCACATCAACTTGTGGATCTACTTTGTAAATTGGTGTCCAATTTTAGAAACTATAACCATCTCCACTTAAAGTTTAGAATAATATCGGGTTAAACAACTCCCACGTCCCACAATGGTGTTGCAAAAATTACTCTCATTGAGTGAGTCTCTTTATAAAATTAAAAAAAAAAAAATCTCGTTTTCTATCTGACACTGTCATCTCCATCGAGTCCACACCTCAAACTTATTGGAAAGTAGGTATCTAATGTAATTTCAAAAGAAAATCTCTCCTTTCCAACTCAAATGCCGAATGCAAATGAATTTATTGAATGCCCAAAACTTTAAGTAGATTCCGCAGAAGTTTTAACTTTTCTTTGTCAGTCAATTACAATTTATAGATAGATACTAAGAACTCCGTTCGCGGTGGCATTTAATTGAAACATTAAATCTTGAATGGAAAGTTTGTAAGCCAAACACAAATGTTGTATCTAATACTGAGAAAAATGCGGATGCGGTGATATATGTGTAGAATTTTTCAAGAAATTTCTCAGTAATATTGAAACATGTCGGGTTTCTCGATTTTCTCCAGCACACGGAGCCAACCCACACGCGACAAGTTATTTGATTAGTTTTGGAATGGACTTTCACATTTTTGCATATACGTGTCATTTATGCGAGAATGTGTGGTGTACAAGGACTTGCACCGATGATGATGAAACTCTATATCCATCATGGGGTGGTGCTGACTGCTGATACAGTCACACGCAGTATGAACTCGTCGCTATCAATCCTTGACGAAATTCGGAATTTGAGTAAAAATGCTCCCCGCTATACAGCCAACCAACCAACGGTGCATTGAATTTCATCTGCTGACATAAGTATGAATTTCCTGAAAGCAATTGGATCGATATGACGCGGGGTGTGTTGCGAGTTGGAAAATAAATATTTCAGTGTACGAATTTATAACAATTTAAATCGACGGTAAATCATTTAAAAGTTCCAAACACAACACACACACAACTTTTGCAATTAGGTAGCATTATATTGGCTGTTGAGATTATACTGTATGTGGTTGGAATAGCAATTTAGCGTGAAATACTTTACCAGATGACTGAGCCCACTTGAATAACAATGGAATGAAAATTGTATTGAGTAAACATTGTTTTGGCTTAGAGATTGAATAAAGAATGAACAACATTTAAAAGTGGAAAACACTCAAAAATTCTAAACCAAACAATGGGTGGGGGCGGGCGGTAAGTATCGTCCTTGTTTGACTTTTTGTGAAGGGGCGTGTGTGTGTGTGTGTGCTTGTTGAGGGAGAAAAGGCGAACCGCAAAAATGCTTACAGAGCATTCCATTGCGCGTAGAGTATGTGCCTAAGTGCAATTATTTTAAAACGTTGATTTTAATTTCAATATCGATTTCGACTTATTGAAGTGTATCGTAAAAGGTTAACCTTTTTTTCTGTTTTCAATTTACCCCCGTCCAACAGAATAAAGTACACTTACCATGCAGATGCACTAGACTAGCCTCATCCGCTTCTGATAGAGTCCATGCTTCTGCATCTGCACCATAACGTAGGACTGAGATGATTAGGGTAGGGTCTTATAGTTAAGAGTCACTTTAGTTGTTCGAGAGAGGGCTTTGCTACTCAATTGCTTTCTTAGCCCAAAGGAACAGCGATTGGCAAGAGTTATTCTTCGTATAATCTCAGCGCTGGTGTTATTGTCTGAGTTCAATGTACCTATACAAGATAAAAATTAGGTAGAAGGTAACTCCGATATTAAATCGAACACTTACTAATTTCATCAAACTATTTTCAAATCATAAACATATTTATGGAATGAATAAATTGTTGGAGTGTACGATTGTCATCACAAATTTTTAAATTTGAGGTGGCCTCGACTCCAGTAATGCGTTTCGCCCCGATGTGGTGGGTGGGCTCATCAGTAGACGACCACCACATCTGTTCTAGACGCACTGTTTGCTCGATTTTCACCGAGACTAATGATTTTTCAATCAACAAATGACTGTAAATCTTACTAATTTCGCCCCAGAGTCTTGGCAACTTGAATTCCTAAATTCCGCTCTCTTCTTGGAAATGCTGTCCCATTTTAGTCGCCTATTAATTTCTTTTTTTTTTCCCCATTTCTATTAAAATTATTCTATTATTTTTTTTCAGAAAATTGAAACTAAACAACCTAAACGGTATATACCCATCCAACGTAATGAGCAATTAAACTTTGTTAGCCTCAATGCTAGTTTATTTCGTGAAAATTGGTCCAGTGTTTATAATGAACCTGATCCCTCTACTGCTTTTGATTTCTTTCTTAGTATCCTAAATAGACATGTTCAGATGTGTACAAAAGTTTGTGATACCAGAAGATCTAAATTAAAAAGGCTTAAGCCATGGATGACTACAAGTTTGCTGAATAAAATTTATTTTAAAAATAAATTACGCATTAAGTGCAGAAAATTTCCTAACAATGTCCGACTAAAGTCAAACTATTTGAAGATTTGCAAGGAAATTAGTATAGCAGTTCCAATTTACAAGGAACATTTTTATATTAATAAATTTACTGCAGCCAAAGGTAATTTAAAAAAGGAGTGGGGTGTAATCAATGAACTGTTTAACAAAAAAGTTTCGTCTGGATCACCAACTTGTATCAAAATTAATAATGTGGAGATAACCAGCTATCGTTCCATCGCTACCAATTTTAATGAGTTTTTCATAAATGCTCCTTCAAACATCCTTAACACAGCTGGATTTAATAATACTTTGGATTGCGCTGATACTTGTTTTAGTAGTAGCGGAACACAAGCTAACAGTTTCTTTTTTGAACCCATTAACTCTTTCGAACTGTATAAGATAATTATGCATCTGAATAAATCAAATTCACCTTCTCTGAATAGTTACTCAAATGATTTTATAAAAAAAATATCTTTTAACATTGTCGATGTCCTAGCTTACATATTCAATAAAAGTATTTCTCGAGGTTTATTTCCTTCTATTTTAAAATTGGCTGAGGTAATACCTATTTTTAAAAAGGGTGATCGGAGGGATTTGAATAATTACAGACCCATTTCTCTCCTTTCAACTTTTTCAAAAATTTTTGAAAAGCTTACAAAATTTCGGGTTATCAATTTTCTTGAGAGAAACTCGTTTTTTAGCTCTAAACAGTTTGGTTTTAGAGAATGTAAATCAACAGAAGATGCACTCTTAGATTTCTGCACAAATGTTTATGATAGTCTGAACCACAAGAAAATAACTGCTTCCCTTTTTGTTGACATAACAAAAGCGTTTGATACTGTGGATCATTCAATTCTTTTGTCAAAGTTAGGAAAAGTTGGTTTCAGGGGTTTTATGTTTGACTGGTTCGCGTCGTATCTCAAAGATAGAAAACAAATGGTAAAAATTGGTGATACATTTAGTGAATGGCTTAATATTCACTCTGGCGTACCCCAAGGCTCAGTTCTTGGGCCAGTGTTATTTCTAATATTTATTAATTTTATTTTTGATCTACCATTGAGGGGTAATCCTACGGGTTTTGCAGATGATATCGCTATTGTGTATTCCAACTTATCTATTCTAGACTTGATAGCCGATATTAACCATGACCTTGAAATCCTTAGGCACTGGTTTTCGATCCACAAGCTGGTTATTAGTGATAAGACCAAGTTAATGTTTTTTAATCTTCCGGCTTTTGACATCCTTTCTCCGGATTTTGTCTTCCACAGTCGCGACTGTAAAAATATATGTATAAGCTCCGTAACCTGCCGATCATCTAATAATGATTATACATTTAATGTTGATTTACCATGCTCGACTAGATGCTTCAAGATTGGTAAGGTTCAAAATTTTAAGTACCTTGGCCTTGTCATTGACAACAAAATGAACTGGAATATGCACACTGCGCTCCTTAAAAAATACCTGTCAACAGCTACTTGTATGTTATATCATCTAAGACGCTTTTATTCCAGAAAACTATTGGAAACTGTATATTATGGACTAGTTCAATCTAAGTTGCAATACGGGTTAGTTTGCTGGGGTGGAACTTACAACTATAATCTACAACCTCTAATAGTGGCTCAAAAGCATATTCTAAGAATTATATGGAGTAAAAGAAGTCGAGAGCATAGTTTTCCACTTTTTCTTAATTCTGGTATTCTCCCCTTAAAACATCTTTACTTTTACAAAGTCCTTAAAGTATTTTTTATAAGAAGCGGTAACCTCTTAAACCAAGGCTCTACTGTATATCAACTACGAAGTAGTGAGAGAATGCTTGCTGTTGTTCCAAGCTATCATACACATCAGTTCCTAAATTTTTATTCCTCGGTAGCACCTAGACTTTTGAATAAACTTCCTCCAGAATTAAGGAGTAATCCAAGTCTTTTTTCTTTCATTAAAAAAGTTAAAATATGGCTGCTCAATTTTAACTTCGAACAGATCAATAATTTAATAAACTTGGTTATATAATCTTGTCTATATTCTTGTATCTAATATATAATTATAATCTTGTCTATATTCTTGTATCTAATTGTACTTAAATCTTTTCTCTCGTTTGTTATTCTTTCTCTTTTGCTTTTACTATTTATTATTGGTATCTCTATTGTAGCACCCTCCAACCAATATTTCTGAACTTTTTAATAAAACACTTTGGCTGCTCACTATCATACATTCGATACTAGTTTCCTTAACTAAAGAATGTATTCTTATTATTTTTTCAACATATAATAGATACTTTGTGAAAAACTCTTAAATGAAATTATATTTGAAATACTTTGGCTGTAAATTTGAATTTATTAGAAGAGCATTTCACTGTATATTCTTCTTTCTAAACTATTTTTATTGTTGTTTGAAAATTAATAAATAAAGAATTGAATTGAATTGAATTGAATTGAAATTAATTTTCAAACCAAACGCGTACGAACATTTTTAATGTCGATGCATTTGCATTGCATTGCAAGGAAATAAAATTGTAAACAAAAGTTAAACAAAATCTGAACATCGTTTTACAACGACACGAAACATAAATCGTAAAGGACAAACGCCAACGGGAATAAGGTGAATATACATTAGGTGCCGACCTTCCCCTTGGCTTTCACTTGGTCAATTGATTGTGAAGCGAGATGCGAGGTTTGCTTCCTGACGGCTCTTTCAAAGTTCAATGGTTCAAACAATCACTAACAATGAATTAGTGGTATAGTTCGAATTAGCTATAAGGTTTTGTTTAATTACTTAAAAATTTAGGAATTTTTACGAATTTTTACTCAATGCCGTTCCTTAATTCGAATTTTTTCTTCTTCTTGATTTCTTTAGCCCTTAAAGCTTTTTAAACGTCGGCACACTGGTTTTTAATATGGTTTAGGTTGGGACTTTGCGGTGGCTAATCCAAAACATTAGTTTTGTTATCCGTAAACTATTGCTTCATTATCCGCGGAGTATGCTAAGGATCGTTGTCGTGTTGAAAACCATATGGTACTGGCATGTATGGAAAAATGGTTTTCTCTAATATGCTTTTATAAGCGTATTGATCAAGGGTCGCCCTTATACCCTAGTCCATGTGTAATGTAATGGTCTGCAGCGTGTACTTGTGCAATTCTTTGGTTGGAGTATAGTATACGCCTCAAATACACTTTTCCAATGGATGTAAATAAATTAAACTTGGACTTGGCTTTTTTTTTTCAAAAATTTTAATGGTTTTTGTAAGTGGGAATTTTGCGAAATCCCGCCTCTTCCTTAGGTTCTATGTTATTATTATGTATTTTTTTGCTGAATATGCATCCATGAAGACTTTGTTCTACGAAACGGCGCTAATAGTCCTGGCCGTGACTTTTTGATGGAGTTTAGGTGTAACAATCTCCTGCATTTTTCTATACCTTTGGAGTAGTTTTGCTTTCAATCTCCTTTCTTTTGGGGTTCTCAAAACTTCTGGTCGTCTTAGAAACTTGTATTGCGCTGAAAACAAGCATTATAGAACAAACAAATCTTTTCGCTTTCAACGCTTTTGATTCGTTTCCATTTTGATAGCTCTGAAGTTCTGGGACACTTGTGAACTCTGTACTAGGTATCCGCGGATCACACTTGGGGAAACTCGAGTCTTTACAATATGTCATCAGTATCTTTTAAAAATGCAGTAGCAGAGATTCTCACCCATTTTTTATTTTTTTTAATACTTCTCCCGGGAAAGGCGAACCTATAACGCTTCATCAGCGCCCCAAGATGCTTGCAGATGTATCTTAATACTGCACTTAAATTGCTGCAAATTGTAGCCTTCTGGAAATATATCCCCAGGAAGCGAGTTCCAAAGTTTGCTTGTTCTGTAACAGAAGGAGTTTTGGAAAATGAATGCCCTCGCGGTTGTCAAGTGTATACTATATGGTCCTGTCATGAGCATTATCAGCCTGTCTTGTGGGACGCCCAAAAGTTGCATTTCGAGGGATAATATCTTTGAGTTCCTCGGAACATCTACCATGGAAGTACCTATTGAACAAGCATATGTCAGCGACTTGTCTGCTGTGCACCAACGGTTGTAGATTCGATGTGAGTGTAGGGTCTCCAATAAGTCGAACTGCTCGTCTCTGTATGCTGTCAAGTAGGTTAAGTGAATGTTTCGGGGCCTGTTTCTAACCTGAGCTTTGTAGAGAAGGAGAAGTTGCTTGAGGCTAAAGTACCTCTTTGCTCTAAATAGGTAGCTCAACTTAGCGGACGCCGATCTTGCGATATAGGAAATGTGGTTCTGCCATGTGATTCCTGAATTGACTGTGACTCCTAGAAGGGGCATTGAGTCCTTGGGGTGGATTGGATGGTCATCCATTTGGATCTGAGGAACTGTTGATCCATTTTTCCTAGAAAATGTTGTGAGCTGTGTCTTGTTTGCATTACATACAACCAAGTTGTCTTTTCCCCACTTCAAGATTTTGTCCAGATCATCATTTAGAGAACTAATTTGTTCACATCTCGGACTGTGTGATGTAGCCGCATTCACAGGCCCACTATTCGAGATGGAGGATAAGAGAGTGCTGTCATCAGCAAAGCTGTAGATATTAGCTTAACAGGTATCCGGTGGAACGACGGCTCCGAAATCCGTATTGCCTGTCGCTTATTAACCAGAAGAATCTAAGGTGGAATTCTCTGAAAACATGCTAGCGAAAAGATCTGCCGAAGAATTATAAATTCAGATCTTTTTTGCTCCGAAGGGTTTGACCGCCTTTCACGGAAAGCCTTGTTTTTCGCTGCGGTAACTCGCTTGCATTTATTGTTAAACCAGGGTTCAGTGGGCTTCAGTGAATTTGCCAAGTAAAATAGTTGACATATAGCTACTTGCTATTTGTTCATAGAAAAGTCGGCCGGCATCATCGAAGAAACAGACAGGCTGCTTCGTCCGAAAGTATTCGCAATCTACTTATTTCTCTTTTGGCTGACGAGAGCTTCCTCTTTCTTTCCTTCATTGTAAGAGCCCAAGGCCCACAGCTATGACTAGTGCAGCGTAAAGAAATATGTATTAAGCTGACTACCGTGGATAGTTGAATCTTATCCTAGCATAGGTATAGCTGTAGAGCACCGATATTTCTCAACAGCCAGGAAAGAGCTACTTGCTTTTGTGATGTCTTCTTGTTGGTCTGCTGGACTTGAGTTTTAAATCTTAACATGTTGTCGAGCTTTTCATAATGATTCCTTATACATAATAGTTTGGTTCCCAACTGGAAAATTTAGATATTCTATACTGACTCTCATCGGACTGATTCATCGGACTCTATCTCGTGGATGTGTTTGGACACGGCGCGGCGCCAAATCGATCACCTTAACTCATTGTGTCAGCGTTTGTTGCGGAACTCCGTCATATATTATATTCCCCAGATGAGGTCCAAGAACCGAGCCTTGTGGTACTCCCACGGTACTTAACTGAATTTTCAGTCTGGTACCTTAACTTGCCAATCGTCAAGTAGTTTGTAACTATTCAGCTGGTATAGCATGCATGACGTTTCCATTCTGGCTAGGGATCTCGCATAATTCGCTTAATTATGGTTATTTATATAACGTCAAGCGTCACAGCCGTGCTTTCTTTCTTTGTCCCCCTGCACAACTTCTCCACAGTATTGCTTCAGCTGCTGTATCTACTACCGCGCATTTATATGGCATCGATGGTGGAACGTGATTTTCTAAATCCATACTGGTCGCCTGACAAAACAAACTTTTTTGCCTGCCACATCGAATCGAGCACAAGCGGTCTGCGTATAAGGAAGCGTTCTAAGATTTTTCCCATTGCATCTAGATTCTAGATAAATCATGTTGGCCGATATGAGAATTGTTCTTCTATTTATTTGTATATGGAGGTCCAATTTTAAGCTACAAAGCTATACCAGGATTGTGGGAGTAGTCGCTCAGTGCAGATATATAGTCTACTGTTGAACTACTGATGAGCGAGGGGCTTTAGGTTCAATTCCCGGAAAAGCTCAAACTACACCTTTGTACATATACATAACCCCTTGTTGTTTCAACAGGACATGGTTACAAATCGTACACGTATATACTATATCTGCGGTGAAACATTCGACCTCAGGTCAGGTGGTCAACGTGCGATTTAACAAGCTTTTTCATCTAAATTCTGCTCCTTTATCTATGCATTTATGTTGAAAGTTTGCCTATGCCTTTATTGTTTATACTCAAAGTAGTAACGTTTTTATTTAACATCTCTAAATAATATTACATTACCCAACTGTCAAATATATCCCATACCATGTCAGTCACGACCGTGACAAGCATCCCATGTGTATCACCAGAGGCCATGTCTCCTTATTTCAAATTATTGCTTCGAATAGGACTGTCAAACCCTCTTACATTCGAAATTATTCATCCCTGCGAGTGGATTCACTCGTGCGTTTCTCATATCTTCTCTACTGTATGTATGTGCGGGGGTAGATGTAGTATATTCACTGGTATTGCTGCTGTTACCACTTCCATAACTCTGTGGTGTGTATCCGCCTAAGTATTTAATTTGATTGATTACTTCCCTATCAATTGTGTCGCCTGTGCCCTTTCAAACGAACGTGTTGATGATTTTTTCTAAAATGTATATGTATCTTAGTGTTTGTTATTGGACTACATGATAATATTCCCAACAAATAACGGTCTCCTTCCTTTCAGATAAATTTCGACAGAGACGGTCATCGTTCTCACCATTCGGCTCCGGTAAACAAGAACCATTAATTGTGGTAGAGGAATCCGGTGCTGCAGAGGAAGATGACCAAAACAGTAGCTCGGGCACACCAACATATCGAGCCAGCTTGGATATAGACTCACCAGTAAACCCGTACCTCCTGTCACCATGGCGCGATCCTCGAGAAAGTCGAAAACATTCCTTGCCCTCACAACAGGTAACCGAAGGCATCACAGCAAGTCAAGTGCGACGACTATCCGAAAGAGGTGGCGAAGGATCCGGACCATCGCCAAAGGAAGCAGCATTTCTAGCAACCCTCTCACAAGCTAAAGCACCATCAGGCCGACGACACTCGGTCGTTACCATATCCAAAGTCCCTGCAGCCATCTTTGGACGAAATAGGCGGGAATCTGTAGCAGGCATCCCTCTGCAAAATAGGTGAGTTAATTTATTTGTTGTTTCTAACAACCATCAGACAATGGGATTCATGTTGTAATGGGCTACTTAATGTCCGTGTCGAGAATATTGCTCTATATCGCCCAGGGATATATTCATTAGGATCCAATGCCTGTCCTAATTCAAACCAGATAGAATTTCACATAATTTCACATTAAAAGGAATTTAGCTATTATATTCATTCACAAATTGTGTATCTAAGATACATTTTAGACGCTCGAATTAATATCAATTGTGTGATACGCACTATACTATAGGACAAGCATGAACAAAGTGCTAGAGAGGATTTCTCTGATGTAAGGGGATTTGAGAAGAAAAACCTTTTGCTTGTTGGAGTGAAGAGAAAATAAAATTAATCCGAAATCCGCTTAATTTCCTCATTTTATCGCTTCACAGATTGTTTCTGTTTGTACGGAACTTTTTCTTTGATTTTGATGCTTCTTGGCGTACATGTTGTTGCCAGAGTCTGGCGGGTGGGACCTAAGCTGGGCCGGGACCCCTATGGTGTTTATTTTCAGATGAACAACTATAATGGATAGTACTTATAGTGGATGTGAGTGCGAATAGGGAGGGCGTGATATCACGAAGATGTGCACAGGTTCATGTGGAGCCCTCACGTCAACTAAGAAATTGCAAGGAACTCAGGAATTAAATTACACAAATACGAAAGCTACTGACAGGTCTACTTATAAACATGTTGCCCTGTCTATCTACCGGCCTCAAGAACCCTCAACCAATATTAGACGGCCCTGTATAAAGGGAATATGTACATATTTTTTGATGTAGGTATGTAAAGGGGGATCAAACATGATGAAATAAAAAGGATATGAAGCTTTCCATGCGGTTGACCACATCGGGAGCACTTGCTATACACTCACCGAGACCAAATGGATAGTACGCTGAAGTTTTCCCTCCTTTTTGGGGGGAATAATTCAAGTCAAAAACACTTTTTGAAAGGGAAAATTAAATCATTGCTAGACTTTCTAGCTTCAAACAAACTGAGTGAAGCATCAATTCGGAGATCTGATCTATTTATGAGACATTTATGTGTGTCTGTGTTGAATAAAGTATTTTCTTTGTTTGCTGATGGGTCTCTATCTCACACTTCATTTGTCCGCTACGTGTAGGAGGGATACCACAAGAAAGAATCCGAGGGAAAATTTTTTTCTCTTTTGGAAATTTAATTTTTTCCTCTTTCTATACAGTTAAGTGGATTAAACTTTGCTGTTGCAAAAGACTTCTCTAGAAGCGGCTTTGTTGGGTCAATTTCAATTGAGTTTTGGGTGTCTTTTAGATGAATGTTTGTTTGATTGTTTTTTTTTCTGTTGCTTTCTGTGAGTTTGTAAAAAGTTATAACAAGGGATGATTTATTTTGCCATTGGAATGACGAAATTTCAAAAGGAATCCATGGGTAATTATGGTTTAGAAAATGTGTTTAATTTTCATAGACCTATGTCTGTCGCAATATTGTAAATTCATAGACTAGTTAAGAAGGGGAAAGTTTTTGAATTTGTATGCAAATTGATGTTTTACTGTAAGCCAACTCTCACACTGAGGCAATTAGCAATAAAAAACTGTTGGCAAATAGGAAATACGTTAATAATGGCCACGTTCCATTGACCACTAGACGTCTAGCACATAATGTTCCTTATTGAGGAACGCTGCGGTAAAGTGACATTAGAACCATTTGACATGTTTGTTACTTCATGACTCATGAGCATAAACAATATAGTATCCATACGTCCCGGGAAGTCCTGCTTTTGAGGTCTCTGTACCGCGTCCATATCCGTCCCGCTAAATGCCCCCTTTTTTTTTTAAATTTAAAAAATGTATTATAAAATACCATTTTACATATCTGTGTATAGAAATTAGCATACATATAAAACAAACGTAAGAGCAGTTAAACGAACAAAATGAACCCTTGTGCGTTAAATAAATTGTCAGTTTTGTTTGTAGTCTGTCATTTTTAAATAGAAAACAAAATAATTTGTTTTGGAGACAAGTTTATTGGACGGATAGTTCCATCCGTAGGTTCCATCATCTAGGTCACTGAAATAATTTTTTCGATAATAAATAAATTCTGGACTGTTGAAAAAACTGTCTGCTTTCGAAATCGAAACTGTCAAAGCAGTTTTATAAATACAGTAGCTACATAAAAAATTTATGATAATTTTTATGAAAAAATAAAAAAAATTTGTTATTTTAAATGCAACTTTAAAATGTATGGAAACGAAATCAATAGCCATCTACGCTGATGGATCAAAGATGGAATGTGGAACTGGAGCCGGATTATTCTCAGAGGAACTCAACAAACATAGTTCAATCAGGCTTCCTGATTACTGTAGTGTTTTTCAAGCTGAGGTACTGGCAGTCGCGGAAGTGGCAAGCATGGTATCAATAATGGCAATACCACGGAATGATATTACCATATTTATTGACAGCCAGGCGTCTATCAAGGCAATCTCTACTAATGAGATAAAATCCAAACTAGTTCGACGCTGTCGCGAAGAGCTCAAGGCTCTTGGCTCGCAGCACAATACGGTTCTCTGCTGGGTTCCTGGACACAGGGACATAATCGGCAACGAGAGGGCTGACGAACTGGCAAAAAATGGTTCTGCAATGAACCTAGACCAGGCACTTCTAGTCCAGTAGAAATAGGCGTAAAAATGAGAAAAAAAAAATAATTCGTTACAGCACTCTGACAGCGGAATATTGTAGAGCAAGCTCTTGTAAGACTGGACAAAAAAATCGAACCGACAGCAGCTATCCGGAGTGCAATGGGGTGCATTTTTAGGGGTTGACAATGGTTTTTCGCGATTTCTGGCTAAACTGTGCATCCTATCGAAAAAAGTTCAATGTAAAAGTTGTAGGAAATAAAAGGATCTACAACTTTTGTACTTACCATTTTTACCTTAACCTCAAAATTTTTCGAAAAAATGGCGGAAAACCGGTTTTTTGGTTTTTAATTCTTTTCTTTGACAGAAAAACGTCTATGAAGCTGAAAATTGGACCAAAGATACTTTTTAGTGTTGCAAAAAGGCAGTAACTTTTTCAGACGGAAATATTAAGAGGTTGTTGTTAAATTTAAATTTTAAACAAAAAAAAGCGATGTTTTTAACTGCGATTCCTCTTAAAACTACACCTCCTACGGAGCTATGTTTTGGCTCACTTACTCGTTGTTATATTTACTTTCGATAAATGGTGAAGAAATGGTATACTGCAATGGAAAAAATGACCGGAAAATTGAAAAAACTCTAAAAAATCGCTTTTTTCGTAGTAATTTTAATATTTAATTTAATTAATTAACAAAAAAAAAAGTATAGTGTGCCAAATTGAACAAAAGTATTAATTAAAGCCCTCTTCATCTAATTTTGCTCTCTTAGCAGAGTGTTGAAAATTTGCTTCCTCAGATGCAACAGAACTGAACGATTCTTCAGTATTTTTGACAATTTCATTGAGTAGTGTTTCAGTTTCAGTACATTGATCTGTTTCCATTTCTTCAGAGTCACTTTCGTATATAGAAATTTGGGGAAGTTCAGCATTTGAGCAATTTTCTGAATTAAAACAATTTAAGCACAAGTTGGTACATTTCAGACCATGTTTTCTACATCCGCATTTTAAAGAAGCACAACCCTTTTCACAGCTGCAACAAATAGTTCTTAAGAGATGATCGGGTATTAATTTATCATCTGTGATATTCGGCTTAATGATACCTTCCGCTGTTTCTTTCCAACCCCAATCTGTTGCGATTACTTCGTTTCCAAGCCATGTTTGAAGCTGACAATATGCTCTAAAACAATGCTGTTTTGCTGCCCCTGTTGTTGGTGGTAATTTTTCCAATTTAAAACTTGATTTAAACGTCGCTGTCTTATACATTTCAAACCGTAAATCATGCAGAGTTAAATCTTGTTTTTTACTGTAAATCCATACTATTAATTTGCTACCATTATCAGCTATCATCTCTTTATCAGCATTGTTTTTGTAAAAGATATCAGCCAATCGAGGAAAATCTGTATTTTGTAGAATTGTTTTTATTGTCATTACTTTTCCTTTTCCTGCAAATCCTGAGGTAGTATCACAACCAGTAAAACAATGAAGCAATGCCAAATACTTTCGTTTCGATGGATCTGTAAAGCTATTAGACGTGTAAAAAGAATCGCGAGCATTACCAGTGGATGGTTTGTGAAAGAGTATATCCAAATTTTTTTCATTTAGCTGATTTAAGAGTATTAGCAGATCAACGTCTTGCCCAACAACTATCACAGTTCTATCATTTGTGGCGACTTCAATTGCTGTATTTATTATGAGGGTATCTGCATCTTCTGCTGCCTGTTTACATAGAAATCCTGCTGTTTGAAACTCTTGCGATACTACTTGTATTAATTTATTTTTATTACATTCATTGGCTAAAAATTTTTCTTGCAAATAGGGTATAATAGTGTGATCTTGAAAATCATTCATATCCGGTACCACCACTAATTTTTGACGCCGAAGACGTTCTGTCGTTTTTGTGGCAGCCGAAGTGGCAAGATTAGATGAAGAGGGCTTTAATTAATACTTTTGTTCAATTTGGCACACTATACTTTTTTTTTTGTTAATTAATTAAATTAAATATTAAAATTACTACGAAAAAAGCGATTTTTTAGAGTTTTTCAATTTTCCGGTCATTTTTTCCATTGCAGTATACCATTTCTTCACCATTTATCGAAAGTAAATATAACAACGAGTAAGTGAGCAAAAACATAGCTCCGTAGGAGGTGTAGTTTTAAGAGGAATCGCAGATAAAAACATAGCTTTTTTTTGTTTAAAATTTAAATTTAACAACAACCTCTTAATATTTCCGTCTGAAAAAGTTACTGCCTTTTTGCAACACTAAAAAGTATCTTTTGTCCAAGTTTCAGCTTCATAGACGGTTTTCTGTCAAAGAAAAGAATTAAAAACCAAAAAACCGGTTTTCCGCCATTTTTTCGAAAAATTTTGAGGTTAAGGTAAAAATGGTAAGTACAAAAGTTGTAGATCCTTTTATTTCCTACAACTTTTACATTGAACTTTTTTCGATAGGATGCACAGTTTAGCCAGAAATCGCGAAAAACCATTGTCAATCCCTAAAAATGCACCCCATTGCACTCCGGATAGCTGCTGTCGGTTCGATTTTTTTGTCCAGTTTTACAAGAGCTTGCTCTACAATATTCCGCTGTCAGAGTGCTGTAACGAATTTTTTTGTTGTTCGAATCCTATTTCTCCTGGACTATTCAGTCGATCAAACCACCAATCTGCAATCTCAGAGAGCGAGTGGAATATAAGATGAATGAATGTCAATACCAGGTGGAAAACACTAACCACCTGTGACATATCGCGGAAGATGTGGCCAGAATACGATAAAAGCAGGACCAACAAACTGCTACAATATAACAGAATATCGCTGTCCAAGTTGGTTGGCGCCCTCACCGGTCACAACTTTCTAAGAAGCCATGCAATGAAATTAAATCTCAAGAATGATGACATCTGCAGAGGCTGCGGTGAGGAAGAAGTTTCACTTTTTCTGTCACTGCCCAAGTCTCTGTCACTTGAGGAACAGAACACTTGGAAGTTACTACTTCCAGGAAATCCAAGAACTCTCTAATGTCTCAATATCTGATCTTTACAGGTTTCTGAAGACAGCGGAATGGCTGGACAAGGTCGAGTAACCAAGGGAAGGAAGAAATAAAGCCATTACAACGCGGCTAACGGCTAGCGGCTAACAACGGCCTTTACAATTTTTTTCTGTGTCTGTACATACAGGGTTTCAAACCCCAAATATTGCCTATCGTTCTTTTACAAATGAATAGGATATTTTTATATCTTCCCAATGATTTTTCTTACACTGAGTTGTGAACTCTATTTTTCTACCCACAACTAGGCCAAGTGTATGAAAGTGATACTTTAACTTTACCGCAAGCTTGGTCTGGTTACCTGGTTATGCGTTTTGTTTTGACTGGATTGGCTCTTTTACGACTTTTATTTCGCTCCAATATATCCGTATTGATTATATTCTTATACTAAAATTTTTCATAAGTGTTTGGATTCATATATCGCAACTGTCAATAAATAGTCCGCTTTGACAACTAGAAGAAAATTATGCGTTTACACAATATTATTGAACAAAAACGTAAAAGTATGGAAATAAAGTTTGATTATTCTTATTGGACTAATGGACGTAAATGGATGATTGCCATTGGCATTGCAAATCGAACACAATATTCCCTTGGGGAATAAATTTCTGGAAATGGGTCAAGTGAAGTTTAATTTAAAAATGCTGATTCTCAATATTATGTAACTTTATGTAGATTGGGATTCGCGACTCCAATTCGAGGTATACATATACATAAAACCAAATCCACAATGGTATACGGTATACCGTATTCTAAGTCACAAATCCTCCCCGAAGGGCTATAACTTGGCTTCAAGCGGGTCAAGTTGCAAACACTTTAGAAGTATACATAATGCCAAGTATAGTACAGTGTAGCCACACACATCTTCTAACTTGGAGTGTTACTTACAATCACCCCAAGGATATTGTTAAAATAAATAATTAGTGAGCGCAACAGGTTTATATAGGTATACGAGTATAGAACCATATGCCTAGTTTCTCACAACCATATCGGTCTTTATGAATCTTATGGACGAATGGAACGGCTTACAGAGAAGGTTTATCTGGGATAGCTTTATTCTTATGCTTGCCAGATGTTCGTGAGAAGGAATGGGCAGTGGAAAAAACGTTTTCTTATGATAATCGATGATCAGACGTGTTACGCACTTGGAATATGAAATCCACCTACCGTTTAAAGGACTATTCACATGAGAGCGACCAACTACCTATGTACGGGCGAATATTCACAAGTGTTGACAGTCCGTTGGCGGTCACATGAACACTTTTGATGGTCGCAGATGGTCGCAAATGTCAGCTACCAACTTGTACCAGAAATTTCTAATTTGAGGTTAAGTTCGAACGAATGTTTTATTCGCTAGTTTGTTGAACGCGAATTAATTGCCCGCGTTCCATGATGACTAGCGGCATGCCAAACTCCATATCAAAAAAACTGACATTTCAGCATTTGCGCTAGAACTCTAGCTTACTTACTTACTTACTTAGATGGCGCTACAGTCCGGGGTGGACCTGGGCCTCAACCAACATGCCTCTCCAGTTAGCCCGATCTTTGGCTAACCGCCTCCAGTTGCGCACTCCAAGTTGGTTGAGGTCCCCTTCCACTTGTGCGCGCCACCTAAGGCGAGGTCTTCCTCTACTGCGTTGTCCCTCCGGGTTGGAATCGAAGACTCTTCGGGCCGGAGCGTTGGTGTCCATTCGCTCTACATGTCCTAGCCATCTTAGTCGACTGATACGCACTTTTCTGACCAGGTCTATGTCGCTGTACAGCTCGTAGAGTTCGCTGTTAAATCTTCTCCTCCAAAGCCCGTCAACGCAAACGGGACCGAAAATCACTCGAAGAATTTTGCGTTCGAAACGACCAAGAAGATCTTCATCCGCCTTTGTTAACGTCCATGCTTCTGCGCCATAGAGTAGGACTGGGATGATGAGGGTCTTATATAGAGTCTCCTTAGTGTTTCTTGACAAGGCCTTACTCAGTTGCCTTCTTAGGCCAAAGAAACAGCGGTTGGCAAGTGTAACTCTTCGTTTGATTTCTGCTGTGGTGTCATTATCAGAGTTTATAGCGGAGCCGAGGTAGATAAAGTCCCTAACCACCTCAAAGTTATAGCTGTCTATCGTGACGTTCTGTCCGATTCGCCGATGTTGTGTGTCCCTTCTTGTTGACAGCATGTACTTTGTTTTGCCCTCATTCACCACTAAACCCATTTTTGCCGCTTCTGTGCTAATACTTGCAAACGCACCAGTAACAGCTCGCTGCGTTCTGCCAATTATGTCAATGTCGTCAGCGTATGCAAGTAGTTGCACAGACTTTTGGAAAATTGTGCCCCTGGTGTTGGCTTTCGAGTTTCGCTCAATTTTCTCAAGAATGATGTTGAAAAAGTCACATGACAGCGCATCACCTTGTCTAAATCCTTTTTTGACATCAAAGGTCTCGGTGAGATTATTTCCGACCTTTACGGAGCAGCGAGCGTAAATATGTGCTAGAACTCTAGCACATATTGTGAAATGTCAGTTTTTTTTTGTATGGAGTTTGGCATGCCCCTAGTCATCTAGCGGGTTAATGCAACGCGGGCAATGATGTGATAATGTTTTGATAATTCTGATTGCGTTTTCGTTCGGGACAAAAAGTTTGGAATTCGAAATTTCGTTATTTAAACTGTTTTTAAACATGTTTTATTAATACATCTTGATGGAATGTATAATTATTCTACTCTTGGAATAGTGAAATGTGTAATTTTATCCTCATAAATGCATCAGAAGTAGTTTGTTCGCATATCATCAAAGCGTTCGTTCGCTCTCATGTGAATGGTCCTTAAGAGCTTTTGTAAAGAATCGCTATGCAGGTCAAAATGTTCATTTAAATGTATCTTCATATTAAGTCTTCTTTTAAAAATTCCATTTCTCGTTTTGCACAGTTTCTGCCACCTACTTTTTTGAAGATCATTGTTTGGTACTGTATAAATACTTAAAATAAGTTAAAATTCCATGATTTGCAGTGCTGAAACAACCGATTTATCATAAGCTGTAAGGATTCTGGTGCATGTGCCAACAAGACTAAGTCTTACGATCTCACAGTAGCGATTTTTTCCATATAAAAGTATCTATTGTGACATACAAAAAACTTTAACGAAAGGTTAAAAATGATTATTAGTATGCCCCAATGTCAAAGAGCTTGAATTAGCACACCCGCTTAAAGTCAAGACAACTTTATTAAATTGCAACATTTTGAACGATGCCTTACTTACTTACATACTTAAATTGGCGCTATAGTCTGGGGTGGATTTGGGCCTCAACCAATAAGCGTTTACAGCCAGCACAATCTTTGGCCAGCTGTATCCAGTTTCGCACTCTAAGTTGGTTAAAGTCACCTTCCACTTGCGTGCGCCAGCTGAGTCATGGTCTTCCTCTACTGCGCTATCCCCCGGTTGTTGATTCGAAGCTCTTTCGGGCCAGAGCATTCGTGTCCATTTGCTCTACCTGACTCAACCACCTGAGTCGTTGGACCTTCACTCCTCTGGCTAGGTCGATGTCGCTATACAGCCCGTACAGTTCGTGGTTGTATCTCCTCCTTCATTCACCGTCTATGCAGACGGGACCGAAAATGACTCGAAGAATTTTCCTCTCGAAACAACCAAGAGTAACCTCACCCACTTTTGATAGAGTCAATTCCACTGCACCATAGAGAAGGACTGGGATGATTAGGGCCTTATAAAGGACCAAATTCCACCATCGGTCATTGGGTCCACTGTAGAACTCCTTTGAATCGCTGCAGGATTATTCCACTTGTCAAGATATTGTTGAAAAGCTACGTAGGTACCTGAATCCTATCTCTACCTTAATCTTCCTGCAAAACAATCGGTCTATCCGAAGTCGTCTTCAGAGTTGTAGGCATTGCGTCTAGATATTAAAATTATTACCAGATGGGTTCAAATTAGCATCAAAGAGAACTTGAAAGGTGACCGGAGCTTCATCGTATAATTTCCGCTATTGATTCTTTTAGCCAACTTCTAAAAGTCTAAAGATCTCTTGTAGTGCGCTAATCTCCGAGTCTCTGTTTTGAACTATATTTTTCTATTTTCTTTACAAAGTGTCTTCAATTCAATGTTAGTTTGTTTGTTCTGAGTTGCTCCTCGAATAGTCTTCTATACCTTGTATCATTGGCAAATATCCCATATTTATAAATATCCCATAATTAGTATGAGATTCTGGTGGTTGGGTGTGTATGAATCGGGTAGGCGCTGACTGGCATCAACTTGGCGGTGCCCAGCTGTTGTAACTTTTTCATACACATCAATTGTGCTTATTTTACCTCCGCGTGGGAACCACCGGATACTGGCCTCGCCCTTCGGGCTTGGCTTGCTAAACTTATAAGCGCGAGTGTTGAACACGAAGAAAATAGCAACACTATAATGCTCTGTCGGAATGACTGACTGAACGAGTCTCAGAAGTCTTACATGAGCCCCTCAGAAAGAGGACGTACGGCGGATGAATTCACTAGACTGAATCAACGGTGACGGCAACAGTCAATTTGGCAGATACCTTACCTGAGCTACTTCGACATATTTGGAGCTGAGGTCAGTGAGGATTTTTCAGGACTAGTCAGGGTCCTGAAACAGAGATGGTGGCGGATGAACCCTTTATGGGCCAACGGCAGCTCTCACATCCCCGAAGTGGGTTACTGACACCGGAGGAATCCGGCCCCTTTCGTCCAAGGGGTCCAACAAAGGGCCTGGCCCTCCAGGTTGGGGGTTGTACGCCGGGGTAACTGCCCGACTGCGGAAAACAACAATAGTTCCGAAACGACAACAAGCCTCGGATACGGATGATTTTACTGTTGACGAACCTGGCAAACGAATAAAGGACAACGAATTTCGGATCTGCACTTGGAATGTTAGGTCCCTTAACAGACCACGTGCAGCCGAACAACTAGCGGAGGCCCTGAACTGCTATAAAGCAGACCTAACCGCCATCCAAGAAGTGCGATGGGATGGACCGGGCAAGAAGAGGATGAAAAACTGCGACATCTATTATGGCGACTGCTATCGGCAGCAAAAACAGCGCTTATTTGGATGTGGTTTCGTCGTTGGAGGCAGACTTAGGCAAGAAGTCTTAAGTTTCAGCTGTGTGAACGAGCGCCTCGCGACAATCCGCATCAAGGCTAAATTCGCCAACATTAGCCTAATATGCGCCCATGCCCCCACGGAGGAGAAAGACGACAACACCAAAGAAAGATTCTACGAGCTCTTAGACAAGACGTACGAGGAATGCCCTAACTATGACATTAAAATCGTCCTAGGTGATTTTAATGCAAAGATAGGAAGAGAGGGCATCTTTGGTAGTACTGTCGGAAGGTACAGCCTACACGACACCACCTCCGATAACGGATTTAGGCTGATCGACTTCGCGGCGGGGCGAAATGGTGTCATAGCAAGTACGCGGTTCCCGCATCTCGATATTCATAAAGGCACATGGAGATCTCCCGATCAATCAACCGTCAACCAGATTGACCACATTGCGATCGACGCAAGGCACTCCTCCAGTATTATGGATGTCCAAACGTTTCGAGGAGCGAACATTGACTCGGACCACTACCTTGTCGTAGCCAAGGTACGTCTTCGGATATCCCGAACACCGCCAAGACAAGTAAATACTGTGAGGAAGTTTGACGTCGGACGGCTAAAATCGCAAGAGATCACCAGATCCTTCTCCGATCGAGTCTCTCTAAATCTCTCAAGAGGTTCTATGCAGCCAGCATCAAGCATTGAAGACCAGTGGCAACATTGCCAAAAAGCTATCAGAGACGCCGCCTCTGATGTGCTTGGTTTCACACGACCACCACAACGAAAACCCTGGTTCGACGACGAGTGCCGGCAAGCACATGCAGTGAAACAAGAGGCATACAAAGCGGCGCTGCAAAGAAGGACCAGAGCTGCTCGTGAGCTCTACGCGCAGAAAAGAAGAGACGAACACCGGCTTCTCAGGAGAAAAAAGAAAGAGCACGAGAAGCGCGCGATCGAGGAAATAGAGAGATGCTACAACAGGAATGAGGTTCGGAAGTTTTACCAAAGGGTAAAAAGAACCTGCCAAGGCTACAGAGCCCGAACCGAAGCCTGCAAGGACGAACAAGGGAACATCATAGTAGAATCGCAGTCGATGCTGAGGATATGGAAGAACTACTTCTGCAGACTGTTTAACGGCGATGACGAACTAAATACCGCTGTCAGGCAGAATGAACCATTCAACCTGGACGATGAAGACCAACAATTCCGTCCACCCGACCTGGACGAAGTGAAGATAGCCATATCTAAGCTTAAGCCCAACAAAGCCGCTGGAGCAGATGGTCTAACCGCCGAGCTATTCAAAGCCGCAGGCGATGACTTGGTTAGGAGTATGCACCAACTCATCTGTAAAATATGGTCGGAGGAAAGTATGCCCGATGAATGGAACCTCAGCATTGTTTGCCCGATCCTCAAGAAAGGAGACCCTCTGAACTGCGCCAACTACAGAGGGATAAGTCTTCTTAACATCGCCTACAAGATCCTATCTGCCGTGTTGTGTGAACGCCTGAAGCCTTTCGTCAACAACCTGATTGGTCCCTATCAGTGTGGCTTCAGGCCAGGAAAGTCTACCATCGACCAAATATTCACACTGCGGCAGATCTTGGAAAAAACCCAGGAAGTCCAAATCGATACCCACCATCTTTTCATCGATTTTAAGGCCGCCTATGACAGCATTTATAGAGACGAGCTATACAGAGCAATGTCTAGTTTTGGCATCCCTGCCAAACTCGTCCGTCTGTGCAGGATGACAATGGAGAATGCACGCTGCTCCATCAAGGTCGGTAAAGAACTCACCGAGACCTTCGATGTCAAAAAAGGATTTAGACAAGGCGATGCGCTGTCATGTGACTTCTTCAACATCGTTCTTGAAAGAATAGTGCAAAACTCAAACGCTAACACCAGAGGCACTATCTTTCAAAAGTCCGTCCACCTACTCGCCTATGCCGACGACATCGACATAATCGGCAGAACGCAGCGTGATGTCAATGGCGCGTTCGTGAGCATTGAGACGGAGGCGGCGAAGATGGGTTTGGCGGTCAATGAGGGCAAGACAAAGTATATGCTGTCATCAAGAAAGGACACCCAACACCGACGTCTTGGACAGAATGTCACTATAGACAGATATAACTTTGAGGTGGTAAAGGACTTTGTCTACCTAGGCTCCGCTATGAACTCAGACAATGACATCAGCGCTGAGATTAAGCGAACAATAACTCTTGCCAATCGCTGTTTCTTTGGGCTAAGAAATCAATTGAGTAACAAAGCCCTCTCTCGAACAACTAAAGTGATCCTTTCTAAGACTTTAATCATCCCAGTCCTACTTTATGGTGCAGAGGCATGGACTCTATCAAAAGCGGATGAGCTTACTCTTGGTTGCTTTGAGAGGAAAATTCTTCGAGTAATTTTCGGTCCCGTCTGCATAGACGGTGAATGGAGGAGGAGATACAACGACGAACTGTACGGGCTGTACAGCGACATCGACCTAGCCAGAAGAGTGAAGGTCCAACGACTGCGGTGGCTGGGTCATGTAGAGCGAATGGACGTGAATGCTCCGGCCCGGAAGATCTTCGAATCCACACCCGAGGGACGGCGCAGTAGAGGAAGACCGCGACTCAGGTGGCGCACGCAAGTGGAAGGGGACCTCAACCAACTTAGCGTGCGAAACTGGAGACAGCTGGCCAAAGATCGTGCTGGCTGGAGACGCTTGTTGGTTGAGGCCCAGGTCCACCCCGGACTGTAGCGCCACCTTAAGAAGAAGAAGAAGTATGAGATTCTAGTACCATTGAAATCAATAGAATCGCTCCTAAAAGTTGCCTATTACTATGTATTAAATAAAAGCATAAAGTAAATACCGATATTAAGGAATGAGAAAGAGAAACACAACATGAAATGATTAAAAAAGCTTGTCCCTATACATGTGCATGGGAGTGTAGGTTTCAAAACTTCATTCAATTCAATTTATTTCTCATTCCTTAGGTAGGCAATATCATTTATCTGAGAATTCATCGAGCACGGAAGATCCCGCCGAACTTTGAAATTAATTTCGAGGTATAGCTAATCCAAAAAAAAATCCCATAATCTATCTAAAAATATATTCAAATTGAAAATTCCATTTCCAAATAAATAAAATATCGCAATCGTGTCCATGAATCCATAATTAAGAATGCGGATCCATTTTTATATACGAGTATCGAGAAGTGAAATTAAGTAGCAAAATGGTTTCCAATTACCATCTGTTGCACACGGATGCGTGTATGAAATGCACACTCAGTTGTATATGTAAATCATAGAGCCGTCACATGCCAAAATTTAATGATTGTGCACCAGCCGTTTCATAACATTACCACAAAACAGTTTCCGGTAAAATTGCGGTAATGGCATCCATGTTCATCGTATTAAAATTGTCGTCATGTAAATTCCTGTGTACAGAGCAAATGGGTCTGGGTTGTCTTAAATCAATAGAATGACTATATGAGCACATAAAGTGGCTTTAACTGAGGGGATGTTAATATAACTACCCTGCCGCCGCCGCCGCCGGACATTTCCGGTAATGGGTTTCATCCCTAATGCGCGTTTTGGGGGAATCCCTATAGGGCATCCAAATTAATTTATTCCCAGCGCGTGCAGTCATGTCAGTAAATTTCATGGAAGTTCCGTTCATTTAGTGGCAAATTGATTTGATTTTCCTATTCACATTTTATTTTCGATGTCACACGTTTTATTTAAATTTTTTTTTTTAGACTACTGGTAGGTATTTCTGTTGAAGTACTTATGCTGTCAGGATTGCAGTGAAATTAAAATAATTTAGTTATTACATATTTTGGTTACGTAGATTTAATTGAATAACTTTGGATTTAAAAAGGGTTTGAAGCGGCATTATATAGAAATAGGAGATGGTGCGATGGTGGTTAACATTCTACTACTTACTTACTTATCGTGCTCCCGACCGACATTGGTACGTGCCGATTAGTGTGCTGCAGAACGGTTTAAGACGTTCACACAGTATATGTTGGATAGGATCTTATATCCGACATTAAGAAGGGATTATGCCTCAATAGTTCTGGCAAGACATAGGATCATCTTTTTTGTAGATGCGTCATATGAAGCTGATAGTCCAGTCATCGGGCATGTTTTCTTCCACCCATACTTGGTTAGTTAGTTAATGCTTCGGTGCATCGCATGCTCCCTATCAGAGCCTAGCGGCCTTATTGTTCTTAAGCTTTTTTTTTAGGCTAAGCCAAATTCTTCCATACTGGGTAGTGGAACTGGTTCTCCCTGCGCTTCGGTGACTAGGTCTCCTTCGCTGCCTCGAAAAGCCTGCGATCCGATTTTGAAGCCAGCAGCCAGTTGCTTGGCGCTTTTTTATAGAACATCGTGTGCACGTCGAGGATGTTGGATGCGTGCCTTGCATCGATTAGCATATGGTCGATATGGTTGACGGTTCGACCGTATGGTGAGCTCCTGGTTACTGTGTGGATCCTTAGCCTTGGAAACGTAGTGCTACTTATCACCGTAGGTATTACGAGCTGCTGCAAAATGTTTTCCTTTCCGACTTAAGCATTGAAGTCCCCGAGTACAACTTTTACATTATACTCCGGACAGGCTTCGTAGACTCCATCCAGGAGATCATAAAACTCCTCCATAGTGGCATCTTCAGCCTCGTCGGTTGGGGCGTGTGCACATATTAGGCTTATGTTTTGGAAAGAAGCTATGATGTAGCCATGTGATCACTTATCGGCTTGAAGTCAATAACTTTCGTCCTACGCCGATTTCCCACAACGAATCTGCATCCTAATACATGCAATCTTTTGTTGCAGCTGTAATAAATGTCGCAATTTTTTTCTTTTCATCATACATGATCCTATCCATTGTATCTCCTAGACCGCTGTATATGTTTTGTACCCCGTGAAGACAGATTCGAGGGTAGAGAGTTCGTATCTACACATTCCAGGTACATACTCTGATATCGTAGTCCGTTGACGTTCTTGGTCTTTTTGCCATTTGAAGAGTTACATTATCCGATGCTGTTGAGTCTTTCTCATAGCAATAGTTTTTTTTTCCAATGGTCTGGAAGTTACCCCGACGGCACAACCCCCAACCTATAGGGCCAGGCCCTTGTTTTGACAGCGGGCCAAAAATTGCGATGTCAGTAATCCATTTTGGCATATGAGCACTGCCGTTGACACATTGAGTGCTCATCCGCCACCGACTTTTTTGCAATGCCCTGGGTCAGTATTGGAAATCCCTATAGACCTGGTATAGGGACTGTACTTAATAATTCGACCTGACTGGAACTGTAGACGCCACCGTTGATTCCATCTAGAGAATTTATCCGCTGACGCCTGAGAATAAGTGCCTTAGGTTAGGAATAGGAAGTGGGTTGTGTCCTCAAGAGCTGCCTCATCACCGCAGCCTCTACAAAGTTCTTCTTCCCCTAAGCACATTTTCTTCGTGTGGTACCGCAGAGTATCCCTCCGTATGATACTTTCAGTTCTGGTTTCATTGAAGGATGGCCATAGCATTCTTATGGTATTACAAGTACTTATAAGGCGCCCATCTAGCGCTCGCCTCTGTTGTGGCTTTTCTCTCTGCTTCAAGCTAGAATGTGCAGCATAGCGAGATGTTCACGGAGGGATCAGCTTGTTCTGACACAGCTGTCGAACCTTGTCTTGCTAATTCGTCTGCTTTCTTATTGCCTGGAATGCCTTCATGCTCCGGAACCCAGCAGAGTGATACCTTGCTGGTGTACCAAGAGCCTTGAGTTCTTCGCGACAGCACTTCACAAGTTTCGATTTTATTTATGGTGCAGATATGGCTTTTATTGCTGCTTGGTTGTTGATAAACAAGTACCTCCAGGTGGCATTGTCCCTTGTTGGGACTTACTAATAATCCAAAACTCCTTCTGTTACAGGACAAGCAAACTTTGGAACTCTCTTCCTGTGGATATATTTTCAGAAGACTACAATTTGCAACAATTTAAGTGCAGACCTAACATACATGTGCAAGCATCTCGGGGCGCTGGCTGATGAAGCGTTCGCCTTTCCCGGGAGAAGTTTTTTAAAAAAATCTTTTTAACCTTCACCTTAACATTTTTGTATCTCGCACAACAGAATTTTTATGTGGAAAGTTACGTGAAATTTTGCCGGAACTCTAAATATGTTTATTAGTATCGGGCATTGTTTTCCTGTACGTATTAATGACATCCCTGCCTATTGCTATATTGAGGACGGTAATCTATACATAGATCGTTTATCGATATTTTTGGCTTAATATAATATAACGTACATATTGCAGCATCCGATGTCAGTTACTCACCATTTGTTTAAACTGTTTTAATCAATACGTTTACATGAATGCACGCATACACGATACGGGCAACATAATTATTTTCTAAACTTCACAATATGTCTCATCGATGGTATCCATCAATGCAAAGAGGTGTTTTGAAGTGATACCGCACGATATAACTATTTAATGGCAATACATGAGCACACACTCTTGGTTGTAATTAATTCCCTGTTTAACATGGTGTATGTGTTTTGTAAGGACGTCCATCAAGGCTTTTGTTATAGCCCAGCCATGCAATAATAGCACTTGTCTATTTAAAAAAGAATCGTTGAAATTAATTTTGGAATTGCAATATATTAGTGAACAGGATGAAGTGTATAGGTGTGTAAAAAGGTTTAAATACATGTTTGTCAATTTACAAACGGACAACCCTGCTCCGGGTCACCTGCAATATTTATGTCGTATAATTCTAGGTTAGGAATAGCGACTGCAGTTATTCTTGGGCTTCATGTATCTGCTTCCCTCAAATGCCCTAGCATCTTAGTATGTCACTCATCTAAACTCTGCTTGTACATATATTGTTATACAAACATTTATTAGCCATTTTTTTTTCTCATTTCAGTCGCGTTTTGGGCTCCCGCCGTGAGAGCAGTGCATCGACGGGACCACCCTCCACAGACCCCATTGGCAGCATTCACAACTTACAACTGGACATAATGGACGACATTGTACAATCGAGAAAGGCTCGAATGAAACTATGGACCACCAGCAACGAGAAAGTATGCGAAGTAGAGACGCTAAACGAAACAGGAGCCAGCACACAGCAAAGATACACAAATCGTAGATATTCTGAGGTAATTCCCGCCGGAGTGTCGCCAACCCCAGTATTCCGACGTGCATCCGAACATCCGGCTATAATTTCACCATGCCTGATTCCCAGTTCACGTGGTACGTCCCAGAGAAAGAAAAAGACCGGTCTACTTGGCAGCCGCACAGACATAAGTTCAATTTTCAGCAATCTGACATCATCTGCAATCGAGATACACAAGTGCGATGACTCGCCTAGCTTTTCAAAGACTAAAGCCAGTCCGGGTGGAACGTCCACCCATAGTACAGGAACATCCAGCAATACCCTCGATCCAAATGTCGGCCGATCAACCAGATCGAACAGTTTCGATGTGTCACTACTACAGAATGCAAAGCAATTGGTATCGGACGCCGAGGATAAAGGAGCAGCTCTCTCCGGATGGTTTACCAAGCGTCACCAACCGATGTCTCGAAAGAAGAGTATTCGCAGCAAAAGCACTGCCATGGCTTTATCTAAAGATATGCTCGACAGATTGCAGTCCAAGGACATCCTTAAAGAAAAACCCAAACCAAAGCCAAAGGCCAAGTCCAAATGGGATCCGAAGGGACCGATGTTAGACCCTACAGTCATAGGATCAGCAATTGAAGGATTCTTACGTCGAAGCACGGGAACGGCATCACCATCATCGTCTTCATCATCGAGCAAAGGTGCCGTCCCCAAGGACAAAGGAGTTCGAAGTAAAATACCAACTGCACGACAAACGATGAACTGGTTTGGCAAAACTGATGAGGACGACACCAAGGACACATGTGACGCTTCTCTATGTTCCACGCTCAAGGATCTCTTTGTCAAATAATTGTCAAGGAATTTTAGTTTCAAACTGTCCTAAGATGGGTCAATGAATGGAATCTCTTCTCATTGAGATACACAAGTGTACATATAGAATCAAGTAGCATTTCATCGGTTACCGATTATAATTTTGCAGTAACGAAGAAGTATATAATATGTGATTAGGTAAATGCTACGAGTATGTATTTTATCGTGGAAATGATTGACGCCAATATATATGTTCATTTGATATATTTTTTTACAATATTGTTATTGGTATCTTTGTCAGAGAATTTACTGATCGCGTAATAGGTCTAAAATTAATTTAATATAATATACAAAATAAAAAATGCTATCATTGATGTATAGAGTAGCAAAAGATACATACATTCATGTCGTGTGTATGTTTGTGTGTGTGTATGTGTAACATTGTATATTATAAGCCAAAAAGCAAACTTGTATCTATGACTTAACAAAATTTATACACCTAAAAATAGCAATTCAAAATTGTCAGGCTGATTTACTGACTATCCCCATTCATTGTTTTTCAAGATACCAAATGAAGTAAAATTTGGCTGTTTTGAGGAGTGTCTGTTTTTCTTTTGGACTTTTTTATGTGTCTTCCAATATTGCTAGCATCGACATCACTTTCGTAATTAAAAAAAAAAATATTTTATATTATGTACTTAGTCCGCCTTTTCAATAATATATGTTTTTGTTGACAGTGTTTGCTTTTTATTGCTTACGATGTCAGGCATGAGATTCTGTAAAGATCGAAACTGAAACCGTTTTCATTTAAAAAAAAACGAAAGAAATCGTCCGATAGCGAAAATTTGCTACGTACCTTATGTACCTATTGTTTAATTTGTAAATATGTAATATGTATATTTTGTTGTGCATTTTCGAGTTACATACTTACTTACTTAAGGTCCGGGGTGGACCTCTGGACACCCGTTTCCAGTTTTAGAGTTAGGTACATCAAGCAAAACAAAAAAAAAAAAAAAATACGAGTACGCTAATGAAAAAGCTTTCGTTTTTTTCGCGCAAACGAAAATTCCTTTCGATTTCGAAGTTATCTAAAGCAAAACGTTTTTATCTTACTATACAAAACCAAACCCACTCCGAATAAAATACGTGTCATAATATTTTGACTCTTCTAATAATATTGACATAAGCTGTCCAACTTTTCCATTACTTTCGACTCTATACCTTATTGCAGTTACTGTTAAATAACATTAAAACTGTTATTAATTATTATAGTGGGTGATTTTTTAAGTGTTTGGTTTATAAAGCATTTGAAAAAAGACGAAAATTCGCAAAATTAAGTGAAACTTTTATTAGTCATTTGTCATTTACTTTTTGAGTATTATTTCGTGTAAATTTTGACAGCGACTACGCCTCAAGTGGTCCATCCCGAATGTCCAATTTTGGCCTACTTATTTCAACATATCGACTGGTATCTCACCAATAACATGAGTTATGTTGTTTTCCAAGGCGGCAATTGTTGCTGGCTTATCCGTATAGACGAGAGACTTCACATATCCCCACAGTAACGTTATTGCCATCATCATCTTTGAAGAAATATACGGCCCAATGATGCCACCGTCCTAAAAACTATACCAAACGGTACAGTTTTGTGGATGTTCTTGCAATCCTTCTGGTTGCTCAGCAGATCGACCATATAATACGTCAATTATGATTATTCACGTAGCCTGCTCACCAACGACCAACCTACGAACGAACGAATATTCGCGAGTGTTGACAGTCCGTTCACATGAACACGGCAGTTGGTCGCGGCTCGCGGCAGTTCGCGAATTTCAGTCATCAGTTTCTACCAGCAATTTCTCATTTGAGGTTAAGTTCGAGCGAATTTTTTATTCGCTAGTTTGTGGAACGCGAATTAAATGATGTGGATTGCGAATAAACGTTAACAATTCGCCACAAGGGTGTTTTCGTTCGCAGCAAAAAGTTTGGAATTCGAAATTTCGTTATTTTAACTGTTTATGAACTTATTTTCTTAATACATTTTGATGGGATAATTAATTGTCCTCCTCTTGGAATAATAAAATGTGCAATTTTCTATTCATAAATGCATCAGAAGTGGTTTGTTCGCATTTCATCTATTCGTTCGTTCGCGCTCATGTGAATGGTTCCTAAGACGGTTACCACGACCATAAAATGGACAAAGTGCAAACACATTTCTACTAAGCACGATTTTTGTGTTTCAATAATTTGCAAACGTTGTTCGGGTGTAAGTTTAAAATAAATAAATAAATAGGTGGCGCAACAGGCGGTAGACACCCTAGGCCTAGCTTCTCGCAACCATTCGTTTGTGTGAGTTTCTATTTTTGGGACGAATGGAAGGGACCTACAATTTTATGCCGAGTCCGAACGGCTGAATTGAGAAGCTTTTTCATGACAGTTATACTCTCGGATGTTTGTCAGACGTTCGCGTGAGGTGGCGCAGTAGAAAAAAACCTTAAGATGTAATTTGGGTTTTTCCGGGGATCGAACCTTGGATAGTGGGAGTGGGAGTAAGTTTACTATGGTAAAATGGCAATGTTAACTGAGCATTTTTTGCTTTGACACGTGCACGAATCAAACTGTCAAAAAAATCAGGCTGAAAAACCAAACTGCAAAAAAATCACCCTTTACAAAGAAAGGTATAGAATATAAAACCATAAAATGGTTTATAATAAATCTCGTGCTTTATGTGAAGAATCTAGTACTTGCTGGAAAACTTCGACAGTGGAAAATGGTGTAAGGCTCATTCAACAAAAGTTTTATGGACGCTCCAAAACTTTTCATCTGAGTGAGATATCAAACTTGGTATAACCATTTCATCCTTACTTACTTCGATGGCGCTATAGTCCGGGCTGGACCTGTACCTCAATTAATATGCCTCAAATTAGCCCGATCTTTGACTGACTACTTTCAGTTGCGCACGTTGAGGTCCCCTTTCATTTATGCGCGTCATCTAAGGCGAAATCTTATTCTACTATGGGCCCTTTTTCATAAAAATTGACAATTGCGACAGGTGACAGGTTACAATTTAGACAATTGTCAAATTTCTGTTTCATAAATAATTAGACAACTTTATAGAATTGTCAGAAAATAGACTACACTTGTCAAGTTTTGGTTTCATAAACAATTTTTCATGACAATGGCCGCGTTCCATTAACCGCTAGACGTCTGAATTGTCAGGAATTTTTCGAAAATTGGCATGAATTTTCTGACAAATTTGTACTGAAAATTTTTCTATGGGACAGGAAACGTTTTACAATTTACAGTTTGTCTTTGTCAGTATGTAATTGACAATTCCAACAGGCGTTTGAGTTTCTGTCAAGTAATGATAGTGAAGTGACTTGTAGGTATGATTTAAAAAGCAAAATATTAGGTTCGTTCGTGTACTTTCAGCACAGAAAAATGAAAAATGTCAAATCACAAAAATCGAGAGAGAAATCCAGACCTATCGTTGAAGACGAAAAAATAGAGTTTTATTTGTCAAACTTTTGAGCTGTCACTTAGATGACAGATTTCATTTTTCAGTAAGTCGAAATTCGGCGAGTAGAAAATTACGAAAAAATGAACTCAGTACGGGGTCGCATTCGCACAGTTTCTTAGCAAATTTTTTATAATTTTACGTTTGCAAAAAAGTACCCGAACGAACCTATTATTATTTTTTCAAGCGGTACCTATAGTGATAAAGAATCTCAAATCTTATTTCGTTGAGTACGCCATCGACACAAAGAAAGAATAAATATAATAATAATATTTTATTGCATTAAGTGATTTCAAATTTAAGACAAAATTTGATGTCCGGAAAACTGCACCGAAATATATTTTGTTAAAAAATTGGTGGCCGCACCCCTAGATGCTCAAATAAAAAAAACGAGACTAGCTCGATGAGAATCGCCAACCTTAGAAGGCCTTCAGCTCATGTAGTCACCCGCAACTAGATAGGGCCTAGTAAATTCAATATGCCCTACAGATTGACCGAAAGGAAGTTGACTTACAAATAAATTGGTTATATTGATTCAAAACTTGACAAATGATGTACACAATATAAGCCAAGTTTGTAGAACAGTTCTGCACGATGTTAGGGTGACTAAAAAGTATTTGTTTCTAGACCAATTTGTCGACTGAGGACCGGAATGCTTTTTTTTTTATAAGCTCCTTAATTAACTTCTTAATCTCTATTAACCTGTATACTGCTAAAAGTTTACTGTAATCAGACAGACAAACACGAAGAGAAAATAACACCAACAAAAAAAAAGAAGAAAACACTGGCAACAATATGAGATATAAAAGAACTTGGCTCGCCTATGTGTACACAATTTAAAGGATTTGAGTTAAGTATCATGAACATGAAGAGGGTACTTTTTATCCAAAAATAAATGCTTCTCTGCAAAGTAATTGAATCTGAATGAGATTGTTTTTTTTCTTAGATTTTCCTACTGAAAATAAAGTACATAAGTGCTTCGTCTGTTGCACACACCTACTATCTGCTCATAGATAATAATAGACAGGGCAACATCCTTAAATGGTTTCGCTTCTAATATAAATATAATATATATATATAAGGATTAAGTGACAGATAATATTACACATTACTTCTCAGAATCAAACTTCAATTTGTGAGACATTTCGAAAAGGTCAAAATAAAAATAGCTCACTCTTCGGAGGCTGCCTACCTATACAATGTTTCTAAGTGGGTATCTTCTTATGCAAGCTTAATGGTTGTCATAGAGCATGAAATCGAGTTCTGCTGTTCTTAGAGAAATTTATCAGATTTGCTTTGTTTTTGTGTCTCCTTACAGTCGTGCCAGCATTTAACACATTTACCTTAATAGGACATTTTCCATCTCTTCTTATCCAAACTTGTGCCAATTCTATAATATACCTGTTTTGAGTAAATATTATACTAAAGTATCTAAGAGACAATCTAAGTTCGAAAAATGAACGTAAACTAAACTAAAACTTCTTACACTTGTTGCAATTTATGAAAAAGTTTGTTAATATAAATATTTAAGGATATAATTTAAATCCACTTAACTCAAAAAAAATTTAAACTTTGAACAATCATATCTTGAAAAGTAAACTATGTACTACTATAACTATTTATCCCACCAAATTGTCAATAAAGTTGTTTTGCTTTCAATAAATTTACTGAAATTCATTACCTATATACACATATATCAGTTTACAACTTGCTATATCGAAATAACTACAGTAATTGTTCAAAAACTTGAAAGTAGTTTTAAATAGTGTAAATATTTTTAAAATATAGAATTTAAGAAAACTAAAAGCAAAGAATTATATTTACAAATCATAGCAACAAAATACATAAAAGGAATTGTATTTAAAAAAAATCATTTTAAAATTATAAAAAAAAAAAGTAAATAATTTACCATAATCACCGGCAGAACTAAAAATTTACAATATTGTTTTAAATAACTTTTTGTTTATAAATTTAAGTGCGTTCTCGTTGCGGGGTTAAATTTTTGGGATGTGAATAAAGGAATGGGTTGAAAAATTACTCAATGATTGATGAGTTTGTAGTTGAGCATAATTTTCAAAATATTGTGTTTGGGAAAAATATCAAGAATGCATTTTCATAGTTTTACTATAGTTCGCCCAAAATCTGTTTACATTAAAATTCAGTGAAGCTTAGGCGGGTTAGTGATGAAATTTCCTTTTCCAAAATCCACTGTGCTGAAATCCCTTACTCCAAAAGACCCTAAGAGAAAATCCCCCATTTTTAGATTTGATTCTACGAATTCTGTCGCCGCGACACCTAAAAATGGTGTTAAAAAGTGAGATACGTATAGGGGTGCATGGTGCGCCCCTGCAACGACCCTGTTTGTGGTCACTGCAGGATTTGGAGTATGTGCAAGGTTGGGTATGTGCAAAGTTTAGTTTGCTTGTGGGAGATTTTGGCATAGGGGATTTCCTCCCGGGAGATATTGGAAAAAGAGAAGAAAAAAAGGAGAGATTATGTCTAATAAGGGATTTTGGAAAATGGGATGACGTAGGGATCCCCAGATTAGGCAGCTGTAGCTGGTGAAACAATTTATGGTTCTGAAGTGATTGACAAAGTCCTCTAGTGAAACGATGATTCATCGTCTGCTCTGTAAATAATAAAATTGTTTCTCTGTTTGTATGTGGCTTTTCACGCCTTAATGCACTACGCTATAATTACTCATTCAATCCGCATGGATTTCTTAGACGTATCATACAGCTTAGTGGAGCAATATTTAATTTTTATTTCATGACAATCGGCCAACTCATTCAGAAGATATATGAATTTAAGAGTTACTAAGTTAGGTCATTTTTGGTCACCCACGGCGAAAATTATAAAAATAATATTTCATTTCATCACAGCCATGTCAAATATATTCCATCAGTTTTAGGGGAGACGAAAGCCAACTGGAGTCGCAATGTGCACAACACATACCTAATTCAAAATTAAATATATTAAAATAAATAGTTTTAATTTTACATAGTACATGCACTTTGGAAAGTATAATAAATAGCACGAATAATGTCACGTATCATTTGGGTAGAAATACTCCCGGAACTAAATAACATCGGTTGACTTTTATATATGATTGTTTTTTTTTTTTATTATATGTAGTTATACAGAATAACATAAAAAAAATAGTGGCGCAAAAGGCGTGCAGACACCCTACGCTTAGCTTCTCACAACCATTAGTTTGTGTGAGTTTTTATTGAATGGAATGGAATGGACCTACAATTTTACTCCGAGTCCGAACGGCTGGATTGAGAAGCTTTCAGGGCAATTATACTCTCGGATTTTTGTCAGACTTTCGCGAGTTCACACTTTTTATTTATCAAATTTTACTTTATTATTTTAGCAAAAATAAACTTTACATCAAAAGAAATTAATTTATATTATATTAAATTGAGGAGATAAAAATTGGCAGCAATCCAGGTTGGGCAGCTATCTCAGAACGAGTCGAGTTCGGATCGAATGAATGAGACGACAATATTTGTTGAAAAAGGAATCAGAATCATTTCTGTGTGTGTTCTCGCATTAATTGTCAATGTGCTCACATTAAAATTCACTCGTTTTTTTTTATTTACGTTCGTACGCAGTTCTGTAGTCTGCTGCCTTTGTTGACTTGGAATATCTTGGGGATCTTAGTGGGTTCTGGATGTTTGTGATGAACTCGATGGTTGTGCGACTGTTGGAAACAAATCATCGGTTACCAGGTGCGCTGGCTTGAGTCGTTCGATGTTCACATTCACTTCTTTGCCGTTTATGTTAATGGTGAACACGCGGTCGTCTATCCTTTTTAATATTTCGTGCGGTCCAGAATACGGCTGTTGCAGAGTTCGTTTTGTAAAATCCTGCCGAAGAAATACATGCGTACATGAATACAAATCCTTGTAGCAAAAAGTTTTCTGGCGACACTTGTGAGATGCTGGTGCTGGTTTCACGTTTTTCATGTGGATACGAAAATCGTCCAGAAAGAAGTGTGGATCTTCAGGTGGATCTTCATGCGTGAAAAATTCACCAAGAATCCTGAGTGTTGTGCCGTATAGGTATTCAGCTGGTGATCCTTTGAGATCCGCTTTGTAGCATGTCCTTAGTCCCAGCAGCACGGTTGGTAGTATTTGCGTCCAGAGCGGATTTTGATGGCACATTATTGCTGCTTTTAGCGTTCGATGCCATCTCTCCACCATACCATTTGACTGAGGATGGTATGCAGTGGTACGGATGCGTTTGCCACCCAACAGAAGAGATAATGACGTGAACAGTGCACTTTCAAATTGAGATCCTTGATCTGTGGTGATTATTTTAGGGCTTCCAAATCGTGAGATCCAATTTGTGAAAAATGTGTTAGCTACGGTATCTGCTGTGATGTCCTTTATGGGTATAGCTTCGGGCCATCTCGTAAAGCGATCGACCATCGTCATGCAGTACTTAAATCCATGGGACTCTGGCATTGGGCCCACTAGATCTATATGTATGTGATCAAATCTTTGGTCTGGATCGGTGAATGTGGCTGGTGGATTGTGAACATGGCGTCCTGAATACAAATCCTTGGTACACAGTTCCTTGCCCATTGTGTGATGTCCTTGTTCATTGACGGCCAGATGTAGCGTTGCGAAATGATTTTGTTGGTCGCTCGTCCGCTGTGATGGGCCAGGTTGTGAAAGGTTTCATAGACTTTGCGGCGCAGAAGTTGCGGCACAAAAGGTCTAATGTCGTTGCTGGACACATCGCAATAAATGGGCTGTTGTTCTGGTCCATACGTTATTTTCTGAAGCTTAAGTGATGTGTTATTGTGGTTTAAAAGTTGCTGAAGGTCATTATCGGTTTGTTGCATTCTTGAAAGCTCTTGAAAATCGATGGTTGATGGAGTGTTTATAGCATCAATACGAGACAATGCATCCGCTACATTGTTTTCTGTACCGGCGATGTACTGTAGACTTGTTGAGAACTGACTGATGAAATTTAGTTGTCTGACTTGACGAAGTGAAGCTTTGTCTGAGCGCTGTTGGAAGGCAAAAGTCAATGGCTTATGGTCATTCCTGATTGAAAATTCTCTGCCTTCGACCCAAGGTTGAAAGTGCTTGATGGCTTCGTAGACAGCTGTGAGTTCCCTATCGTACGTGCTATAGTTTTTCTGTGCAGGTGAGAGCTTTTTCGAAAAGAATGCGAGAGGTTCCCAGTTGTTGTCTACTTTCTGTTCGAGTACACCTCCGATTGCAGTACTGGATGCGTCGGTGGTAAGACGGAGTTCAGCGTGAGGGATGGGGTGTGATAGCAGTGTAGATTCAGCGACTTGTTTCTTTACTTCTTCGAAGGCTGCGTTGGTAGATTCTGTCCATGGAACTAGTCTCTTGTCATTTTTCTTGGCATCCTTAAGAAAATCATTCAGTGGGGCCTGTGAAGATGCAGCATTCTTTATATGGCGTCGATAAAAGTTCACTGATCCTATAAATCTTCTGAGTTCCAAGATTGTTTGAGGCTTTGGAATTTCGAGGATGGATTTAACTCGGTCTGGAAGTGGCGATGAACCTTCAGGTGTTATTCGGTAGCCTAAGAAATCTAAGCTTGTTGCTCCTAAACAACATTTGTCAGCATTAATGCAAAGTCCATATTGGCTTAGGCGTTGGAAGATTGAGCGGAGATGGTGTTCGTGCTCTTCTGGTGAACTGGAGGCTACTAGTAGGTCATCAATGTAAGCGTAAACGAAGTCGAGTCCGGCTAACACCTCATTAATAAAACGCTGAAATGACTGAGCTGCGTTCCTTAGACCGAACGGCATGCTGACAAATTCGAATAGACCAAACGGTGTAATGATTGCGGTCTTCGGAATGTCTTCATCGGCGACTGGAATGTGGTGAAACGCTCTTCGGAGATCTATTGATGAGAATATTGACTTACCGGCGACAACTGCTACATAGTCCTGCAGTAGAGATATTGGATAGCGGTCCGGTAAAGTCTGGGCGTTGAGTCTGCGATAATCGCCGCATGGCCTCCAGTCCCCACTTTTCTTTTTTGTCATGTAAAGCGGACTGGCCCATGGGCTTTTGGATGGTCTGATGTGTCCCAGCTCCATCATAAGCTCGAATTCTTCCTTCGCCACTTTTAGTCGTTCTGGACACAGCTGTCTGACACGTTGAGCACACGGAGGTCCCGTAGTTGAGATGTGGTGCCTCACGTTATGCTTTGCCCCTGAACTGTTCGATGGATTCCCAAGTAGTTCTGGGAATTCTTTGAGGATAGAGTAGTGCTTATTGCTTTCGTTTATGGAGGTGACGGAAACGATAGGAGCTGGTGCTAGAGAACCTTTTGTTTTAAATCCTGTTGTAGGGTCTAGAAGGTGACTGTGTCGACCAGTAGACCATGCTTGTGCAGTAGATCAGCGCCTATTATTGGATAAGGCACGTCAGCGATGCAGAAGATCCAGCGGATGGGGCGACGTAGGCCTATGTTGAGAGTTAGAGCTCGTTCGCCGTAGGTTTGAATCTTGCTGCTATTTGCTGCGTAAAGCTGGAATTTTGTAATGTTTATTCTGTCTGCACGTGTAGGAGGAACTATCGAAATATCCGCGCCGGTGTCGACGAGGAATTTTGTTCCTGAGATATGGTCGTGTATGAAAAGTCGACGGGGGCATGTTGCACCATCAGTATCCGCCGAATCTACTGGTGGTGATTGGTGTTTCCCAGGTTTTGCGGCCAGGAGCATGGTGTAGTGCACCTTTTAGCGTTTTCACCAAATCGGCGATGGTAGGAGCAAACTGATGAAGCTGCGTGGTCCGTTGACCTGGAACTACTGTGGCGTCCAGGAGTGGCACTGCGAGAACGGTTGTCTTTGCCACTTGCCATGAATCGGTCCAACTTCTGCGACAGTTTTTCGATTTGCCTGGAGAGCTCTTGAATCTGTTCATCCACATCTTTGCGTTCGGTGAATCGCGAAATGGGCATAAGTTGTCCGACATTCTGGTGAGGTTGGATGTCCATTATTCTATCTGCAAGTTGGGCGAGGCTGCTGTTGTCGAGGCCATCAGCCGTGGCGAGAACAACTTGCACGTGAGGGGGCAATCGATCGAGCCAGAGGGTTCTAGTGAATGTGGTGTCTAGCAAGTTGCCACCTAACCGATGCATATCCGCCAGAAGGTCCGATGGACGTCTGCTTCCCAGTTCTAGCCCCGAGACAAGGGTTTTAAACTGACGTTCCTGAGAAATTGAAAAATGGTTCAAAAGGGCCTCCTTCACGGTCTTATACCTATCTTGAGCAGGAGGCTTGACAATGATGTGCTCTATAACTGATAGTGTGTCCTGGTCTAGACGGGCGATGACAGCATGATATTTTGTTGAGTCAGCAGTTATTCGTCTGCTATGGAACTGTGACTCAATGGACGCGAACCATAGCTGCACCTTGGTGTTCCAGAACGGTGGTAGTTCTATGCGCTCAACTCGATCCACTTGTGTGTGCACTTGATCTGTGCTGGATGTGGAGAGATTATTTGCCGAGCCACTTGCTTGCGTTTGGGGTTCTTCGATGTGAATAATCGGTTGCGAATCTTCATTGTTCCTCTGAGGCGAATGTATAAGCGCCATTTTGTCAAATTTTCTTTTGATATTCTTGCGTCCTTAGACGGGGTCACCAATTGTGGGAATTTAATTCACACTTTTTATTTATCAAATTTTACTTTATTATTTTAGCAAAAATAAACTTTACATCAAAAGAAATTAATTTATATTATATTAAATTGAGGAGATAAAAATTGGCAGCAATCCAGGTTGCGGGCAGCTATCTCAGAACGAGTCGAGTTCGGATCGAATGAATGAGACGACAATATTTGTTGAAAAAGGAATCAGAATCATTTCTGTGTGTGTTCTCGCATTAATTGTCAATGTGCTCACACCTTGAGGGCCAGTGTGTCCCCACACCTTAATATGTAATTTGTATTTTTTCGGGGATAGAACCTGGGATCTCTTGCACATTAGTCCAGCACACTAACACAATGCACACAATGCATATCAATGGTCCAAATGTTACAAGCTTTAGCTCTCATGAGTGTCAAGAAATAATGTTTGCAGTTTCTTTTTTGTATGGGAAATGTCAGGCCCCTTTGTTAGATCCCGTCCTCATTTCATTAAATGCGCTTAACTGGCAATAAACGTATATTTACAAAATCCTAAGTCTTTCGTCCAAAACTAATAGGAACAGCTTCCTCCAACAGCCAATATTGTCTATAAAAAATTGTCTATAAAAATTTGAGTGCAATCAGTTCGGTTTTCTAGATAAAAGATTATGAATAGTTTTTTATGTGAGGTGCCACGCCCCTTTGTCATCTTTAGCCCTCCCCGGCATACCTCAGGTAACCTATAGTATGTATTACCATTACAACGCTGAAAGGAGTTTTAAAATCGGCCAAGTAGGTAGTTCCATAGATAGCTGCTATCACCCCTTACCGCATGAAATAAGCTTTTAATTTGAATAGTTGTAGATTCTGCAAAATAGGTGAATGTGTTCTTCAACCCAAAAATTGGTAACAGGACAAGTTAACTGCCTAAATCATACCTATCAGTCTAACATCGTTTGTTCTTAAAACCATGGAAAGACTTATGTTCATATTAGAGGACAGTTAGCAATATATGTATAACTCCCTTCACTCAAGTCAATTTGCGTGTAGAAGGTGTAAATCCACCGAAAGTGCTCTTCGTTGCCTTGTCAGAAAGGTAGAAGAAATATTCCGGCCTAATGAAATTGCCCTTTGTGCCTTTATAGACGTTGAGGGCAAGGTAAAATTTGAATTTGTACCTGGCCATCAAGGTGTTGCCAATCGGTGGACCAACTACCTAGGGCTGGACATGAATCCGCCTTCTATGGACGAGAACCTTATTGCAGAGTCAATTGGGCTATTACTTTAGGTCTGATTAGGAACAACAACTTCGTCTAAACTACTGAGAAAATGTTCCGCGTTTAGCACAATCCAAAAGATTAATTAGGTCTTACTCCTACAAGGACATCCTCAACTTTAATAAGGAAAGTATTAGAAAGCTGGTGGGCTTCTCATTCTCTGTGATTGCCCGGCACTTTATTGGTTAAAAAAACCTGTCTTTAAAAAGGAGATACGTTTATCAGCAGAGCTTAAGAACTCCGCTACTAGGGATAAATTGGCCTTCACTAGGGAGGCCATCCGTCTCTTAGATTAACTCTATCCCTCTTTGATACAATATATAACTCTTTCGGTCGCAGTATCAGCCAATCGGGCAGAGAATTAAAAAAAAGGTAAATGTTAACTAGCAATAGACATCCAAGATAAATTCGGATATAGCCCAAATAAATTTCACCTATATCTATATAATACTCACCGTTTCGTCGGTATAATTTTATTTTTCACATTTTTAAGCAACTAAAATATTTCGTATTCTTTAAAATATGATTCTCTTCCAATGGAAACATTTTTTCAGGCTACACTGTATAAATAAAAGGACCTACACCTACCTAAATTATTTCAAAATTGTTTCCAATAAATAAAACGTATAGTTAACACATACATAATTTGTTTATAAGTAAAACTTTTTTATCACATAAAAACCTAATTCAAGAGACTGGTACAAATATCTGTTGCATGCTTTAAATGTTCATTATTGAATACTGTTATATATTTTATATAAATTTTGTGTAAAAAAATAATAATTAAACAACTCTTCATCACCAATCAGTGAAACCTAAAGTTAACCATAAAATTTCTAAGAACATAAAGTTTACAAATTAAAGAAAATTATATCCTTACACATTAAACAAATACCAAATTATGTAGCCAAGTGTTTGCAAAATTTATCTACACATATACATATTTGTATAACAACTTGACAATACGCAAATGGTTATAACCTTCCTGTTATGTATAAAAAAAAAGAAGAAATAAATAATTGATAAGTTATCATATAAGCATAACCTCTTCTTTTGAGTTAATTTGTAAATAAAATTTACAAATCCAATCAAAGTTAGAAAATAAATATAAAAAATACATTATATATCAATTAGACATTATAAGCAGCTCATTCGCAATTAATCACTTTTTGTAGTTATTACACAACTAGATGATGTCTAACTGTTGCAATAAATAAAATAGAATTGTATTAATGTTTTAATAATAGCAAAAATTGTTGTATATGTAAATGTTAAATAAAAATGAATAACACAACTGTCACAATAAAATCATTGAAATTTGCTTTAAGTGGAAGTGACCATTAAATCTTTCAAACTGTAAGTGAAAGACAGTTGGAATTTTAGTATTATATGAACAAAAATTCAATTAACTTTATATAAAAATATAAATTTTAAAAGAAACAAACAAATCTATATGTAGCGCAGAAACGTTGTTACAAACTATTGTTGGAAACTAGTAAATCGACTCTAAATATTCAATGAGCATCATTTTGTTCTACTCAATGTGTATGTATATAATGTAAGTGTAGATGATAATAATGTATCTTTAGAAATTAAATTGTTAAATTTAAGAACTATATTGTATTTGGTTTTATAGCAAAGAAAAAAAAAACTGTTTTGTTTATGACTGTAATAAAAGATATTTTGTCGTTGAAAGTAAAATTGTGGTTTGTTAGTTCTTCCTGGAAAGATAATATTTGTCGCTAACATAATTTTGATGTCTCTTTTAACGCGTACTAGAGCACAAATTGCTAACCAGCCCCTCAAATTAATACCTAGCGGAAGTCCTGCGGGGAGAGTGGTTACAGGACGTAGGGTGTGGATTAGTACGTTAGACGCACTCCTGGCATCGATTATTCGGGCTTGCGAATCGTGCATGTTACATAGTTAAAGGTGTCGCGGGGCGTAAGGGGGGGAGGGGGTGCTCACGAACAATTACCCGTATGAACTTGAAATTTTGTATGTTAATAGATAAGTCAAAATTATTACATGCCTCATTTATCGTTTTTCAAAACTCGTCCTACGAAGATTGAAAAAGGGGGTTGCAAATGCTTTTAATTGTTAGGCAATACTTCACCGAGTATTTTGAGCTAACATTCATCTTTCTGGTCCATCTAGATTCTAGAGGGTGAGATATAAGAAACTGAAAATATATCTTATTCGGCCAAATGCAAAAAACAATTGCTATCTCGATAGTAGTTGTGCTTAGGAAGGGTACCTAGTTTTGATTTGCGTTCTGAAAATATAATTTTCACTGTGGCGGGCATTCAGAATGTATGTTCATATGAATTGCGTAGTTGAATTTGTAATATCTATTCATATGCATAAAATAAACTATGTATGTACGCACATATAAGGAGTTTGTTTATGCGTAAGTAGGTATGCACAATCGTACATACATAATATTTCAGACCTGCAGGCTGCAGCTATGGAAATTGTATCGGTATGAACGCGTAGTAAAAGCAATCAAATCATACCTGTCGTGAATTTTCATTTATGTGGAATACATACTTATGTCCATTGACTTAGGACTTTGAATTTTTGCATGCTGGTTCAGTTTTGATGACAATACAGTAAAATAATACTTAAAAAAGCTTGTGTAAGTAAGTAGATATAAAACTGCATTAAAAAAAAAAAATAAATAATATATCTGAGTGGGGAAGCGAGGAGTAACAACGATTCTCGCTTGTTTGGGATTGACCCTGACAATTTCTGTTGGGAAATTATGTCGAATTTCAGTCTCTGAATTATTGTTTGAGAGAATTACATTAACAACAACTCGTAGACACAGTCACTTTGGTAGGAATGATAGCTATTTCGAACTACACCACTAATTCATCATCAGACTCCTTTAAGTGATTGTTTGAATAGTTTTTTTGAATTCTGACAGTCAATTCTCCGTATATATCCACTTGGGAAGACATTTCTGTTTTCCCCTGTCAGGAAGTGAACTTGCACCTCGATTTTCTCAATTGACCAAGTGACTACCACTTGCGCTAATTGAGCGACGAATACAAGCCCGCCAACTGGTGATTAGAACGGAGGAGAAGACCAACCTCTGTGCGTTGTTGTTGCTACGAGGTGTTTTTGTTTATTGTCGTTCTCTCGGTTTTCTTCACCTCTTCCTCTCTTTTTTTCCCGCACGCTGTGAGATTTTTCAACAGATTCATACGAGTAGAGAGGTATTATTGGGAAGAATTCGTTGGCTAATACCCAGGCCATGGTTTTTTGTTAACTGAGTGGGGAAGCGAGGAGTAACAACGATTCTCGCTTGTTTGGGATTGACCCTGACAATTTCTGTTGGGAAATTATGTCGAATTTCAGTCTCTGAATTATTGTTTGAGAGAATTACATTAACAACAACTCGTAGACACAGTCACTTTGGTAGGAATGATAGCTATTTCGAACTACACCACTAATTCATCATCAGACTCCTTTAAGTGATTGTTTGAATAGTTTTTTTGAATTCTGACAGTCAATTCTCCGTATATATCCACTTGGGAAGACATTTCTGTTTTCCCCTGTCAGGAAGTGAACTTGCACCTCGATTTTCTCAATTGACCAAGTGACTACCACTTGCGCTAATTGAGCGACGAATACAAGCCCGCCAACTGGTGATTAGAACGGAGGAGAAGACCAACCTCTGTGCGTTGTTGTTGCTACGAGGTGTTTTTGTTTATTGTCGTTCTCTCGGTTTTCTTCACCTAGTTGGCGGGCTTGTATTCGTCGCTCAATTAGCGCAAGTGGTAGTCACTTGGTCAATTGAGAAAATCGAGGTGCAAGTTCACTTCCTGACAGGGGAAAACAGAAATGTCTTCCCAAGTGGATATATACGGAGAATTGACTGTCAGAATTCAAAAAAACTATTCAAACAATCACTTAAAGGAGTCTGATGATGAATTAGTGGTGTAGTTCGAAATAGCTATCATTCCTACCAAAGTGACTGTGTCTACGAGTTGTTGTTAATGTAATTCTCTCAAACAATAATTCAGAGACTAAATAATATATAGTTTAAAAAACTAATGAAACGCTTTTATAAGTATACTGCACTAAAAAGCAAAATAATAAAAATTAACCAATCTAATTTTAAGGTCTTTCATGGAAGGGGCTTAGTGTAAGTCATGTTTGTAGTTATGTATTATATTATTTGAGGGTAAACTACACAAGCACTCTACTCTAATCTAAGACCCTTCTAGAATAAACCTTAAAAATAGATAGTTTTTTAAACTATTATTTAATATATTTTTTGCAAAGTATTTTTGTATTATGCCTTTCCTAAAACAATCCGATATTCAGCCCTATCGAGGTATCCGTTCGGAACAGAATTTTCTCCGATTTGTACGAAATCAGAGAAATTCCATTCGAGGTATACGCACTTCGTGCTTCTGGCTTCGCAGTATCGCATTCTGTCACTCCAATTTTCCATGACCTTGTTCATGGTTTCGGGCTGTAGCTCACGTAGGAACTGCTTGTATGATATTGGCCTTAAGTGCTTGAATCGCTTCCGGATTGTTGCGGTCCTTCACGGTTCCCTACAAAAAAAAGTCCGAAGGGGTCAAATCGCAGCTCCGAGGCGGCCAATTGCCATCGCCAAGACGACTGATAACACGATTTGGGAATTTGATGCGCAAAAGATCGATTGTATCATGAGCTATGTGGCATGGCGCGCCATCCTGCATGAACCAAAGGTCGCCCAAATCCATGTCTTCAATTACAGTAAAACAAAATCGGTTACCTAAACGTTGTTCCCAGCCTCATTTTCGAAGAAAAATGATCCAATGATGGTTCGTGAATTGAGTCTCACACTCTCGGCTATACAGCAGCCACATTCTCGTCTGTGCGCACCGTACAGCGACGGGAACCATGAGTTTTGTCCACTAGCATATCAGTCTCACAAAATTTTTGCACAAACTTACATACAGCAGGCGCGGTGGGTGCTTCATTTCGGCCAAAACTTATTTTCATAAAACGCACTGTTTGGCCTGCACAGCACTCACTTTGGAAATAAGTTTTCATTATTTCCCAATGTTGTTCCAGCGTAAGGCGACTCATTTCGTTCCGCGGAAGTATTATACTGACTTTGTGTCAAGATTTCGAGAGGGAAACAGTCAGTGTCAAAATAACCTATGATTTAAAAAGGATCCACTATATGGCCCACCTTTTATTAAACGCAGTGCAATGTAGCCCATTTGCTTGCCAATAGATGGCGGTGATTTTTGAGGCAAAACGATTTCTTGATTTGTTTCAAAATGGTTCTGGCTTTGATGTTGCAATTTGTCTGGCTGCAAATTAACAGATTATGATTAAACCGACAAATATTTTCGGTAATTGCAGCTCGAAAAAGAAAATGGCAGAAATATATTTTTCATATGGACTGTCACTCTTAGGCTATCTTTACCAAAATATCTAAATATAATGTAAGATTGCAAAGTAAAAACTATGTTCTAAAAAAAATTGGGTTTTCGAGAAATACATTTTATTTTTTGTGTACCCTGGCAATTGTTTGAGAAATTCAAGACATTCTTCTCCTTGCTCTAATTTGACCTTAACGGAAATTCAGAAATTCATTTCAGATATTTGACACATTACTCAGTGTGATGATAACTTAATTTACAATTTTTGATTTAACACAAATTATTACCCGTCCATGTTTTGTTCTTTGATTTTGTTATTGTGGTAAATTACCTGTCATAAAACATCATTAAACTCTACTGAATAGCGTTGAGTAAAAATTATAGCCGTGTGTATAAATTTTCACCTTGAAAAGCAATAAAATGTATCGTAGGCGTATACTTGCTATTTTTTTCTTTCACATGCCGATGTCGCCCACAATAATGTGCTTCCTAAACAACGAAAGAATATTTTCCATTCTTTTATACTAAATCTTGAAAAAAAGAAGAGTACCTACAAGGTGTTCGCAATTTTTATTTTTTTTTTTTGTCAGATCGACAAATTGCCTTGTCACTATTCCAATTTATTTAAATTTCTGTGTTTGTTTTCGGTCTGACAGCCTCGGGGTAATGTTTTCCAATTTGTATTATTATTTTTTTTTCTACAAATTCAGCCATTCATAAAAGTCATTTAACGTAAATTTAAATTCAAGCAAAAAGTTCACAGAAAATGGACAACGGATGTGCGATTTTATCGCGCGATTGAATGGAATCCAATCGATGCCGAAATTATTCACAAAGGGAAAAAAATTCATTCAACAGATGCGAAGAGCAACAATTGCTATTGCGTCATCCAGCCGCCCACTTCAACTAAATCCTTAAGAAAACTTATTGACGTCTAATGTTTTGAAATACATTCACGTTTCAGGCGGTGAAATGAAATTATTTTTTTTTTGCCGAAGTCCTCATCCCACAAAAAGATGGCGTTTGTCGCGCCAACTGAAAATGTTATTATTTAAAGGAAGATCCCTAAGGGTGCGAATCTGATGGAGGGTCGACCACTTTTCGATGTGGAAACAAAAAATCAACTTAAATAATTCTACGTGATTTATAGCTCCCGAATTGCAGTGCTGTCGCCCTTGAGTACACACACAGACGATGTCAATAATGTATTCCAATAAAATTATGGAGATAAATTATATTTTGGCAGGAATTCGGGATATATAAATTATAATTAGTTTTTTGGTTACAAATTGTAATATTTTCATAGGCAACGTTATAAAAATTTGAAAAAGTTATAAAAAGTGCTTCTTCAAGTGTGTCTGGGGGAGGGGGCAGGATGTTTTGCTGGGAGGCAATACTTAAATAAGATAATTTTGGTTTGCCTTGGAAAGTTGAGATTTTCTTTCTAATTTCATGGTCAGTTTAGTACTGCGATGGTCCGTACAGATGAAATAAAAGTCGCTGATAAGTACTTTTATGGCATCTATCGAAGGACTACAATGTCATTAGCTTTGTATGGTGTACGTGTGTTATAAAAACAAAAAAGTTTGATGGTTTGGTCCAGTCTTCTCAGTTGTCTCGAACCTGGGCTGGGATTCGAAGATTCTTAGACAATGCGCGCATTAAGGTGGTGTGGCAGTGGCGTGTTGACCAAGTGGCAAATGGAATTGCTAAAAACTATGTAAACAAATGTAGACACGCGCATCGAAGCGGAGTGGCAGCAACGTGTCATTTTTCAGGTGGCGTGATGCCACTTATCTCGAAGAATTTTAATTTTCGAGTCGCAAGAGGGTGATGAAGACGTGGATTTGTAGAGGCATTGGTAGAAGCATATCATATTGTAGACGCTGGTGACGACGTGGATTTTGGCAGTGCAAGTGCGTATTTTTGTTTACCCGGAAACTAAAATCATGCAAGACGACAAAGAATTTAACGTTGGACGACATTTTAAGGACTGATGAATCGGTGCGGCACTATATACGTTGTTTGCCACTTCAGCGCGCGTTAAATTTGTTTCGTACCACTTCCATCGCCAAATTACACATACATATGCCAATTGGCATACTCCTCGACTCTGTCTATGGATCTTAATTTCCTCAGAAACTTTTAACCCTTAAATGCCCAAGGAAGTCGATTTTGTTAGAAAAAATATATTATATGTAAACTACAACAAAAACAACAAATCCTTTGTTAAAAAAATTATTAGAATTTTTTTGACGAAGTTATTGACAAAAAACTGGTTGTATCTTTAAAGATACACTGGGCATTAACCCCCCATAGCCATTCTGAGAGAAAATTGTTACGGATGAGAAAAAAAATTATCTGTTTTTAGATAGATGGGTATAAAAGTGCGTTATATGTATATATATGTTATATTGGAAAAATATTAGAAATGGCAAAAGTTTATTATTTAGTAAATTAAAAAAAATATTTGAATGGAAAAATTGTAAAACACAGAAACGAAAGATGTAGAAAGTTTAATGAAATAGTCAACAAGTAGGTAATTTAGCAAAATTACTGAATTATGATACTTGTAAAGCCAATTTTGTTTTTGGTAATAATCATACATTTACCTAAGAGTCTTGTTTTTATGAGAAGCAAACGATGAATTCGTCTTAGAACCATTCGCTTGATTGTATGGCTCCATGTTTGGAAGGTTGGACAGAACCATGACTGAACTAAGAGTCTACAACCTCCGGCTAAAGTCTCTCATGTGGTTGTGCTTATGGCGGTCCTTGTTGATCCTTTATGCAATATCCAAGCATAGAGTATCCACGTCATGCATATGATAGAACAAGTTTGTTGACTTTGGGCTTTCAGCTGAAGATTTCGAGGGTACCATGCATATTTATGGATATCCTTGTATGGAAGAAGCTACGAACATGCCACTTGCATAGCAGAACAATAAGCCCTATCTCTTCTATGCTAGGTATCAAAAAACTAGTTTCCCAGAAAATTGTTTCGCGTGCGTGCCATGCCGTGATACTCTCAAAGTATGATGTGATTGTGATGTCTTTCTCGACACCTTATGTCATTACAGAATCTACACAGATCCGTCTCTGAAAGTCATAGCCTTTGGAATGCTTCCTAAGAAGACAGTTGCCAGACTGGGTCTAAATTACTATTCTCAAGTTTGTTATGTCTATCCTAAGTCGATACCGTTGTTAATAAACCGTAAGTGTTATGCATTACTGGCGCATAGCCCGTCCACCTTCTGACCACAATAATGGTTTCAAAAAGCAGTAATTCAGCAGGCTTGAAAATACTCGAGACTTGCTTTATTCGTTTTGTCATTTTGGGTATGGGTGTGCTGTGCGCTTCATTATCCATTGGTAGATAAACCTGCCATGTTACCTGACCCCAGGTATGTACATATTCCTATACTAGCTGTACCCGTGCACAGAAATTGTATTATGCGTAAACCTAAAATACAGCAATACGAACAAAACAAAAAAAGAATAATGAAAATCGGCCCAGCGGTTATCGAGTTATAACGTAATTGAGTTTTACCCCATGCAAGATATTTTTATATGGGCGGTGCCACGCCCCTTTGTCCAATTTTGACAAAATAAAAGCCTATATAGAATAAAATAAACTAGCTTGCACTTCGTAACGATACAGAAATAAAATCATTACACTACAAATGCAGATACATGCAAAATCTGAAGTGAAGTGATATTCAGCTATTTGAACCTAATACAAGATACCCAGCTCATAAAATGGAACGGTAAATGGTTGTATCTTTAAAGATACACTGGGCATTTAAGGGTTAAAGACTAACTGTAGAAATTTTCTTTGGCTCTTAAAAACTCGAAAACTACTGGACAGATTTCGATGAAACTTTTTTTAAAATGTTCCTTAAGACTGTGAGACTGCTATAGGCTAGGTCGTTTATAGTCACGTCCTTAGGAATAGTTTTTAGCCAAAATGTATTTTTTGAAGTGAAAATATACAAATACACATATAACATTATACTGGTAACAGTGTAGAGTTGGGGTAGGTAGTTGTTTGGATTCCATAGGGAGAGGGAAACAAAGGAAAGGAAATGCAGTATTATAAACAAGTAGCAAGATCATGGAGAGGGAGGTCGATGCAGAGGGTGCACATTGAATCGATATCTATACTTATAATAAAACTGTAGGAATTTCCTTTGTGTTTGGACCAAATATATGGTTTGAGGGGCTGAAAAACACGCACCAGAGAGACGAAAACTTGACTTCTACGCCTTTGTGAAACAAGATTCATTGAAAGGCATGCCAGTATTATTTCCTTTGTAGTGCTCTTCAAATGCATCTCAATAAGTCTTGAAAAAATAAGTAGCAGAACGTGGGCGATGTCTTTGAAAGTATCAACACTTTTGGCAGCAGTCCAAAAAAGTGATTTCCTAGTAAGCCTCATTGTATGCGAAAAAATATTCAGTTTAACGCTGCCGAGTTTTCCTACAGAACAAATCCTTAGATATCAATTCTCCAATGGAACGCACAAAAGAAGTTCTGAATTCTCTTAAGAACATCAGAGAAAATGCCGAAGATTTTTTCAGAGAGGCTTTTCAAATGGAAAAGCTAACATGTTACTTTGGGTGCCGGTCGTGACATAAGGCCATGCGTCATAAGACCATATTTTTTTGTGACATAGGGCCATATTTTCATCATGCCCTGAGGGTCTTATTTTGCTCAGTTCAAGTTAAATTTTTAACGATTTGAATCCTAAGTCCACAATAAATAAACAGTGGAATAGATATGGAGGAGCATGCTGCAACCCTCCTGCTTGTGTTCACTGCTAGTTACGGGGTACCGTGCGCGTTTGGGTACATGCTAAGTTTCTTTAAATCCATGCGAAACATTGATATTATAAAGAAACTTTCCATACACCCAACCTGAAAATGACTTGAAAGTGACATAAGGCCATAATGGCCTGTATATGTGACAAGACTTACTTTAGAGGTATAAACTTCTTGCTTACGGTTTTGACCACGCTTCCAGTGACCACAGCTAGTGTTGAAATAACAACATCAACATCGACTTATGCCTCTCGGGGTTTTTACGTGCTAAGAATGTTGGTTAGCTTCTATAACAACTGGGAGAGCCAGCTGTGCATCTTTTTCTTAGATACTAGTGCAACTAGCTGCTGAAATAAGTCTGTAGACTTTATATATTGTCGTATGCTTTTCAGTTAAAACATTTTTTAAGATGTTATTCTTTTCGACTATAACATTGAACGGTAAATGCGTATTAGACCCATCTCTTGCACAGCAGTTTTAATTGACACCAGTCAGGTGCTCACTTATTGACTTAAAGTTATTAAAGGTGGTAGTACTAGGTATGTAGAAAGACACATACATATGTAGCACTCACATGGCTACATGCCACCTTAACGGGCCCTCTCCCAATGACCAATCGAATGTCACATGCAACATTTTATAGCATCTGCATTAAGTATTGCAATTTATAGCAGATTTTGTAAGTCCATTTTGTACAACATTAAACAATAAATTAAATAATTATTTAAATTTTTTTTTATTTCTATACATTTAAAGAAAATAATTATTTACATTTTGATTTTATAACATTTTTCGTTTTCTTCAACTTAAAGCCAACAATAATAATTTATAACTTAACACATCTTATATAGTTCTGAATTTTTTACGAAAGTGTTTTAAAATTGTAAGTTTTTTTTTGCATTTGTTGATGCCATAAATGGCACATATCTATGTATACGTGTGTTATCCACTTTTCTGCAACTAAATACAAGTTCTAAGTGCAAACATTAAATTTTTGTATATATTTCTACAAAATTTTGTATATGTAAAACAAAAGTTTACATTTTCTTGTCTAATTTCTTATAACAAAAAATATTTACTAATTTAAATTTTTGGTAAATCTATGACTACATCGACCCATTTTAAGTGTGAACGGTTTTATTTAAAATGGGCCAAGATATTCATAGTCGACTGTCTCACTCTCTTAACAAGCAATAACTTTAGTGCCAAATATTGCTTTGTGAACTAAATTACAAATTGTTAGTATTGCTTGTTTTATTTTTGTTTTGTTTAATAAATTAATATAATGCATATGAATAAATAATACGTTGTGATCAATGAAAATAATGTTGAATTTATATACCAATTTTTCCTACAGAACTTTAATATTGTTTTACACTATAGACTAAGCGTTATGTATACTTTGTTTGTTATTGTTACATAAATGTTTTTTTTTTTAGGTTTTCTTTTTTTTTAATTTTTATTTTACTCTTCTACATTAATGGTGATGACCATGGTTGGTCAATAGTGACCTCCACTGTGTCGATGTTCTCGTCTGGCATTTGCCGATTGCTCGCGGTATTCACCGCCGCGACTACTGCTCTTATGATGATGATGATGGTGACGTTTCTTTTCACCTTTGGAATAATGTATACGTATAAGGAACGGTAAGAGAAAGTTAGAAGACCCGCGTTATTACCTACCTTTAAGGCAAACATCAGAAACAACAAGCTCTGAGTTGTCGCGTAACCCATAGTTGTCACGTCCGACCCTGGAATAGATGGAAGTTTAGGAAAATTTCACGAGAAACACCTAGGGCAAAACCTACCTGTCTAAATTCTCTCGAGACCTTTGAATATTCTCTCTTAGATTGTCCCTTGATCGGGTGACACTGGGTGGGTCCAGAGTTTCCTGGGTCTTTTTTCGCAGCGCGGTGTGTGAGCTGTTCTTCGAAGCGGATTCATGAAGGTTCTCCCAAGCTTGACGGTAATACCTGAAGGGCGACTATGTACTTCTATTTTGTGTAAATTTACCACCGGCTCTTACCTGTTTAGGCCATTTCTCGATCCCGAGGTGGAGCTGTCGAAAGATGCGACAGTGTTGCAGTCGGGCGATGCCCTATGCCGGTAGTGATGCGTTGTGCGATTTCTGGAAGAAGAAAAGGAAACTCAGTATTAAAATATAAGACCAACCTAACCAAGTTGTAATAACATGGGTAATCCCCCGGTAAAAATAGGGAAAAAAGGCCTAGGTGTGAATTTACCGTGAAAAGAGAGGGTATAAGATGCATCTGTGCTTAGTGAGGACTGGTGTGAGTGAGATGCGAGTAGCAAGGTGTGAATTTTTGTTTGTTTGTCAATATTCTTACATTTCGCTTGAATGGCACGCTTTTAATGTATGGCACCTTAAGGTTGGATTTTCTGCACTTCATAAGGGCGGATTACTAAAGTATCCGGCACGGCTATTGTATGCGGCTCGTCCGAATGTACTAAAGTCACGTCTACCGAGCTTTTGATCGTGGAATGGTAACGCAAGTACATTGTACAGAAGCGTGGGCGTATAATTATTGCTATCGTAAATGGCCGAACTAAGGTAGCCCGTTCGCACACGAGAATTTTGTATTTCAAGCCGTTGGGACTTTCGGTGATGCATGCCATTGGGGGAGCTAGATTCGATACAATATACACAGTCATTAGATGGTGTTAATTTGTTTGCATATTTATCAAGATAAAGTATTTTGAATTTATATAGTTTGTTAACAAAATGTTATTACCCTTCAACTAAAAACTAAATAATTTAACTCCACCGTGAACCCAAATACTTGTCAATCCGACAGCTATTGCTAGCTAAACTCAAACACTTAAAATCTGCTGTTTAGTGTTATCCCTACTCGTCAGATATCACAAGCGACCAATCTATGACCTAAGTGTGCCTGAGGGGCATAGACTGGCAGACTACTACTACTTGCTGAACAATTTATGGTAGTACCAAAGTAGTTTAATGGCAGTTTGTCTGCTGCCCTCCCAAAATCACTGCTGGAAAAGTACACAATTATCTCCTCGTGTTAAAAGGCGATGGGTCCTTTTTCGGTTTAGCTTTGGCAATATTAGCTTAGCTGTCTTGCATAGATTACTCTGTTTCCTTAACAAACTTTAGTAAACTATGAGAACTATTGGAACACTGAGAAATGACCCTGAATGACCGAATAGTTTCTGTCACGTCAAGATTACTACTTTTCGATTCTGAACTAAAAGGGAACGTATCGGAAGAATAAGTTGTATACTAGTCCTATGACTGTAGCATTATACACTATAATCCCTTACTACACCGAGTGTGGTGGTCTGATCTCATATTTCAGGGCCATGTCCTTTTCCATGTCTTTGTAAGCAATTTTTTATCTCTCTCTTTCTTTGTAGGCTTATCTTCAAACTTGTTTTATAAGATGTATATATATGTATGACAGTATAACTGTCTTGAAAAAGCTTCTCAATTCAGGCTTTCGGTCCCTTGCATTCGTCCCAAAAATAAAAACTCACACAAACGAATGGCTGTGAGAAGCTAGGTTTAGGAGGGTGCCTTTAAGGACATGTTACGGCAACAATTTTTTTTTTGTTTATGCTTTCAGCCTTTCGGCTGACAATTTGACAATTCGGCTGAGCGGATTGGCATCAAATTTGTTTCTTTTTTTTTAAATTTACATCTCTGAAATTAATTGCAATAATTTTGATAGTGTCGCGCACTTTGTGGCATATTGCAATATAAATGAAGATACAATGAGAGAGAAAAATAATAATTTGAATAATTTACATCTGAAGTGCTAACAATTCGATTTGAGGCGAAACAACTGTTAAATACTAATTTGTTTACATTTAGGGTAATAATATTACTATTTTGTGATCAATTCAATTATTTTATTAAACAAAATTTTTTGTTTTTATTAACTATTATTAAATAAATAAAGACTGATTAGTCGGTGCAAAAAATAGTTTATTGAATAAGAGTATGAAGGATGTTTAGAGATTATAAACCTGGCATTTAACAGGAACAATAATGGATTTTGTTAGTTTTAAGTTGTGTACAACTTTGGTATCTCAAAGACAAATTTCTTAAAGAACCATACATTTTACTAATTATTGTAATAATATGAACATCCCAACTAAGCTTTGAATTGAACCAGGGGCCGAGATTTTTAGCCTTACTTATACATACATACTCGATTGTACTATCTCCAAGATATAAAGCAGGAAAACGGCTTAGATCTGATTCAATTCTGCCGATGACCATGCATTTCGATTTAAAGGGATTCAGTTTTAAAAAGTTTTCTTGAGACCAATTTAAAATCCTGCGAAGATCGTCATTTAGTGGGTATAGCTTTCGCTGTAAGCTCAGATTTACAACTGAGGTATAGTTGAACATCATCTGTATACATTTGTTCTGATGAATATTTAATTAGTGTCGGAAGATCATTAATAAAAAGCATAAAAAGAAAAGGACCAAGAACTGAACCTTGTGGAACTCCTGCTAATATTTATGTAAAACACTGCTTGATTTCTTTCCTGGAGGTAGGAGAGAATAAGTTTTGCAGCTGAATCAGAAAAAACATATACAAATTTGAGTTTATTGATTAATATGATGTGGTTGACTTTGTCGAAAAATCGTTGACTTTGACATTGGAAAAGTCTAATAGCATTAGGAATGTAACGAGGTTTTCGTCAACAGAGGTTGAGAGGAGCAGTAGCAGTTATACAATGTACATTGTACAACTGTGCATTTTTCTGAAACCAGATTGATTAGCGCAGAGAATCTTATTCCTTTGGTCAAAACTGATATCTGAGGTTGAATGAGTTTCTCCATCACCTTGGACAAATAAGGAAGAATAGCAACTGGTCTGTACTCAGCCATAGAGTTTCCTGACGCCTTCTTTTTCAACTGAACGTAAGTTTATTCATGGTGAAATGCCAAACTGACCACGAATTTGATAACATCCATATTGGTACTGGAAACTGTCTTGCTTAAAAACCAAAGATCTATGTAAAACACAATCATTTAAAAAACATTTTTGAAAACCCCTTCTCAGTAGACATTAGGTCTGTTTTTTTCCTCATTGATCTCAGTGAAGTAAAGTAAAGTAGGATTTTCAAAACGCAATTACAACAACTGTACCCAACTTGACACCACTGAGATTCACACAAGCTATTCATTTCCAGCAAGACCAACTTTGGAGCATTCTTCAATTCTAAACACCAGGGGAACACATATGATGTTGTCATTTGGATGTGTTCACAGAGTGCCTCCATTTATGATACATAATATGTGTTGGCTGTGGTGGGTGTAAAATGCATAAAGTGCATAATGTTTTAAACAAATTTGAAAATAGCAACTGAATATTACGGAAAGTAATAAAATATTAAATATTTACTGTTTTAAGTTATTTAAGTTGTACTTTGGTAACAAAATATATAGGTATATATTATATACACCTAGACTTATAATAATTGAAAATAAGTATGTTATCTTTGATGTTATGTCATTATGGGATACATTTTTTGTAATAGTACATCCTCCCATTTTGTATTCCCTCTTGATTTTTTAACTGAAGTAGAGATGTAATGAAGGCATTATTCACATACTCTTTTTTTTTAATGAAAATCATTCGATTTCAGCCAACTGACATTCCAACTTTTGATTTCGATGGAGATTCGATTTATTTGTTGATTCCTCCGCACATTATCAAAGGTTTTTTCGACTGAAAATTTGTGGTCTAAATTTTTATTTAAAAAATGTTTACAGTCAAATTTACATAAAAAATATAAAATTGGAAGCAACATATGTATGTTCGTCTTATGGAAAAAATTTTCAAATGTAAATAATCGCTTGTCACAATCTAAATGAACAAACCAAGGACAATTTAAAATGTTAATTTATAATTTATTTAATTTTTATTGCGTTTTTCTGTTCAATTTGATTGTTTCTTTCTCCAAGAATATATATAAATAAGGCCATCTTTTCTCAAAATTAAAGTCAAAACCAACGGGCAATCTGACAGTTAAAATATTACAACTGATTTCGAAATAAAATCATACAATTAAATCATTTTTGGTAATGAACTTCTTTCCCCTAAAATTTAGATTGTGAGAACTTATTTAGAGTGAAAGTTTTTGCTTTTTTTTTTTCTTTGACAATAATTCGCGATTTTATTTTGACCATATAAGAGAAAAAAAGTAAGAAGAAAAAGTTAATATTCTGTAGAAATTGATAATCATTATTTTTTTTTTTTGTGCTAAAGGGTTAATTATTCAGTTTTCTAGAAGGAATTTGATTTTGAAATTGAATTTTTCATTGATGGCCATTTTGATAGCAATGTTAACTTCTCAGGGGTAAAACTGACTGTTCAGAAAAGTGGTTGGGGACCAGTTCGAGACTGGTTTTTTGCACATTTTCTTACTTTACTTTACTTCACTGAGATAGGTGAGGAAAAAAAAAGACCTATTATTATATTCAAAACCAGCTGAATAACCGACGCAGCTCGGGGGCAAAATGTTCATAATTTTGTACCCTAAGGCTAATTGCACACACACCGATTTTGGACGGCCGATTTTATACCGGTCGTCCAAATTCCAATAGTGAACGACATGTGGGAACGGGACCTGGCACACACACACACGCCGACCGCTGATCGGTGCCGGCAAAATGCCGGTAAGCAGCCGTCCACTGCCACTGTATCGCCGGCAGTATCGGGAAGTAGTGGCGTACGTGATTAAATACACGCTTGCACACGCACCGATTTTTTGCTGACCATTCCATTCGACTGCTCTCGCTTCATTCAGTGTGTCACGATCACGACAACAAAGCAACTGATTGTTAGACCGGTAAAAATCCGGTGAGTGTGCTAGCACCCTGCTACCGGTAAAATGTCGGCCGATTTTATACTGGCCGTCCAAAATCGGTGTGTGTGCAATTAGCCTAAAATAAGCTAAACCATTATTTTCGACCCCATACATTTTTCGATTGCACATGCTGGCATCCTTTTCCCATCCCTCATAAGTGTCGTAGGTACAGAGTACAAAACAAGTGCATACCATTAAAATGTTGAGGTAATTTTCAATAACATATAGGCGGAGAGGTGACCGTCGGATTACCTAGCTCATCGAGTTATGCCAGTTATTCGATAGAGCTACTCGAGACTAAAAAAACGCACCCGGGATAAATATTTTATCTAAAACGGGTCACTTCCAGTGCGTTTTTTCGACCATAACTTAGTCCATCGAGTTAACGGTTAAAACTTCTTCAAATTGTAGAGCTCGACGAGACTAAGCGAAATATATAGGTTGCCTCATTTCTATCTGCGGACAACTCGAATAGTTCCAGTAAATTTGGTGCCTATCCAGTGAATAATTTTAAGTCACGCGTTTAAGTGTTATAGTCAAATCAGTTTAGCCGATTGCATAGAGAAGTGTGTGCTACCCGCATTAGTATACATAATACCTATTCCCTAAATGCACGAATTATGATGATATATAGATAGATGATTGTCTATCTATGGAACAGGAACTCACCTCCTGACAAGAATGATAATAGTCGTGATGACCGCAGCTAGGAACACGAATCCACCGAAAGCACCCAAAGCAACAATAGCACCCAAATTGAGTTTAGCCTCCTTTCCTTCTTTTCGCTCGGGATTCTCCACAGAGAACGGTATATTCACGTTCGGCGATTGATTCTGTCGAATGTTGACGCTATCTGAAATCTCATTATCCTGCGGATGAGCGTTGAGAATGATATTCTGCGTATTGCGAGCGGTTGTTGTTTCGTAGGTTGGAACCAGAGGCCGAACTTTAGTGGGCACTGCCGGCGCAATCGGGCTTAGTGGTGGCAACTCGGTGGACGTTGATGTAGTAGTTGATGGCCTTGGCATTGGCGTTGAAGAGGGTATTTTGTTCTTTGGCACAATAACCGGACGGAGGATTCTCTTGGGTGGGAATTCTTCGCGAACAGTTCCCGGTACCACAAATGTGACATCTTCATCGGAATCAGCTGGAAAATTACAAGCAAACTCAGTAAAGTTGTAGAAGTTTTTTTCTCATTTACCAGACTTACTTTCGCCATTAATTTCGACCATCGGTGTTGAGCTTATCGATAGTGTCGTCGATATTGTTGGCCTTGTTGGTCGTCGAGTGACGGTGGTCTTGGGTCTGAATGTGGTAGTCGATGGTGTCACTGGGAGGGTAGATGTTTCTATTTTTGTGCACCGAGGCAACGCACTGCTCCATTGTCCACTGCTCAAGCAGGTGAGAAGTCGGTGGCCTTCCAAACGGTAGCCCACGGGACATGAAATCTCTGCCTTTGATCCGAAGAAGGTTCCGTTTGGTGCCGAAATGATGGTGTTGTAGTAATTGCCAGGAAGGGTGTCGCATTCAACAACTAGAAGGAAAAGAATGTTCACTTTAGGAGAAGAACAAAAGGGGTGGCTAATGTCTACTTACTTTCACAACGTGGTGGTGGTCCGTTCCAGCGCTCATCAAAGTCACAAGTCAGCAGGGCGCGTCCGAGCATTTCATAGCCCTCATTGCAATTGTATTTCACTAGACTTAGGTAGCCCACGGTTCCATTCATCAGGTCATATGAGCCGTGTGGAATAGAAGCCGGCAATCCACATTCGATATCTAAGAACGGAATACAGTTAGAACGTGTCGTTTGAATTAAAGCTAAGACTTACATTTGCACACAGGTGGGAATTCATTGTAGAATCCAGTTTCCAAACAGGTTCTTGTCGCCGGACCAACAAGTAAATGGTTCTTGTCACACGTGTACATAACCTGAGCGTCAACCTCAAATCCTTTCGGGGCGACCATCGTCGAGTTTGGTGGCTGCTCTGGACGTCCACAGGTTTTTGGTTGATGCTGGCATATAAAGTTTAGCAATGTGTTACAGTTTGTGTCGCTCCACAACCATCCCTTGGATCCGTCAAATCGCGCACAATCCTCATCGCCACCGGGATGGTTCCAAAACGATACAGTGACCTCTTCGCCATCTGTCCATTTCCAGGAGTTTCTGTCTTCCGAGTCACGAATGGCACCCATCCAATATTGTGAGCTAACATCGCTGCGGTGCCTTCGCCATAGCTCCCAGCTGATGAAGCCTTGAAGTGCTGGATTACTCTCGCTAATGAGTGTGCCACCTCGAGAGCGACAGAAAGACAAAGCGTCCAAGAAGTTCAGTGGTTGGCGGTTGTAGAAGATGTAACATTTTCCGTTGTAGGAGGCGAGAGCACCAGGTGGTTGATCGCGAAACGTGGGACATCGCTCGATAGGCAGGGCTTGATCTGTGTAGACAAAAGCTTCACAAATGGACAACTGATTTGGCGTGCTGTTCTCCAAATGAACAGACACAAATGCACCCGGCATAGGTGGATTGCAGGGCAAAAATAGGGGTTGTCCCTCTTCAAGTGGTCCCGTAAATCGATTGCAAATTGGATTTGTTCCCAAATCGGGTCTGTTGTTACCAACGCGCACAACAATGGTAGCCGGCTTGTTATCTGGAAGGGAATAAAAGTGTGGGGATTAATATAGAGTTTCAAGTGCAAGTTGTTAAATATGTAGATAGTAATATCTAAAAATACCATAATAGACGCACCATTGTAACATTTTTTGCTCGGGGACGTTTATGCCAAAATTGACAAGGAAAGAACCTTTGGCGGCTCAAACGCCTCAAACGATGAGTGCATTTGCTCAATGGATAATATTTTGAACTACTTTACTCGGGGTCTCAGCCCCTAAATTTATCTTAAGGTTTTTTCACTGCGCAATCTCTCGTGAAAGTGTGACAAACACTCGAGAATATAACTGCCCACGAAATGCTCTCATCCCCTTCTCATCAACTTCAAAGTCGCATATATTATGGAATTCATTGTCAGGATCATTGTGGTCAATACTGATAAAAGCGACTTGCAGGAAGTTTAGTACTTCACATACTTTCGAGTAAACATCAACTTCTTGAATGTCATCATAATTGATATCCGATGAGGAACTCATACCTAGGAAACGGGTGCGTCTTGGCAAAGCAGATAGGTTGAAACTAATCGCTCGAGAGATGAAACACACTGGCATAACACTTAAGTTGCTTGTTGATAAGTAGGAAGAAGGATAAGTAGGAAGAAAGATATGGCTTTTCTACGAAACGAAGGAAATGTTACAACTCTATGAGATGTGGACATGATCCAAAAAGCAAAACGCGATGCGACTACATTGACTCGTCTATATTGACTATTGAGTGAATGACAAATAAAGCTCAAACAAGGAGGATCTTCAAATTCACCAAAGTAGGGATGCACCCATTTTTGATTTGACAAAACTTTGCCGATGCGCTGGAAAAGCGTTGCAGAGATGTGGTCTAGTCACGATTAGGAGATGAGCAGTGCGGTTTTCGTCCACGCAGAAGTACAACCGACCAATTATTCACTCTCAGAATGGTACTTGAAAAGGCTTGGGAGTACACCTACACCTGTTTACGCATGCTTCATAGATTTGGAGAAAGCATACGACCGAGTCCCTCGGGGTAAACTCTGGAGTGTATTACAGGAGTATGGAGTGGACGATTCTCTCTTTAGAGCCATTAAATCTCTTTATACAAACTGTAAAAGCTGTGTTCGTATAAATGGCGTTAAATTAATACCCTTCACCGTAAGAGTTGGACTCCGCCAGGGGTGCGTCTTGTCTCCTCTCATTTTCATTACTTATATGGACTGGATGTTACAGCGCAGTCTTGGCGAAGAACGTTTCGAATTGGGAGATCTGAGGATAAATCATTTGCTCTACGACGCTGAAGACGTGCATTCGATCGGTTTGTAGCCGTTTGTGTTGAAGCTGAGATGAAGGTTAACATGAACAAATCTGAATTGATGGTCGTCTCCAGAACGACTGTTTTCAAAATACTACTGGTAATCCAGAAGCGTCCGGAAGAACTCTCCGCGATTCTGAATTCAAATCCAGAAGCAAATTTCTCTTCTTTTCAGTAGAAGAACTGTCAGTTGAGTGCCAATCGAACGCTTTCGCGTTCGGATTGCTTCCGGACGGTTCTGGATTACCAATCGAAAACGACATAACATCAAATGGTACAAAAAACTTGGCAGCATTTAAACAAAAAACTTTCTTCTACAGCATAATTTGATAATTTATTTGAATTTCAAAATTGTGATCGCTAAAGGACGCCTAACTTTAGTAAAAAGGACAATAAAGGACGCCTTAAACCTGAATCCATATTTACAAATAGTTATCATATATTTTAAGAATTAAATCAACAAACACAAAATAGATATATTTTATTATATTTTCCAAAAAATCTTCTTTTTTTTTCATTATATAAAAATGATGTTTACAACTCACTGTTCATCAACGCCCAACCCAAACCCTTTGCTCTAGAAAACTGCAATTTTGCACAGAGGTTCCCTTTATGATGCATACAAGGAATGAGGAAGGATTTTTCGAAATTCAACCCCTAAAGGAGTAAAAGAGGGTCAACTTTTGTCTGGGAACATTTTTATTTTTCATCCGATCGACTTCAAACTTGGTTTGTGTACTCTATTATAAGAAATAAAGATAACAATTTTTTCGATTTTGGAAATTTAGCTTGGGGCCCCAGTTATTGGCGATGACCCCCCCTAAGGGGGCCTTTTCTTAACTCACGAACCATTCGTCGTATCGATTTGAAACTTTGTAATGCGTCCAAACTTCATCGCTGTTGAATATGCTGAACGCTTCATCTAACCCCAGCGTACGTACTGCAAAGATATTCAAGCCGAATTCTGTAAGAATGGGGTTATACTGCTAGAAAGTGGTACACACTCACGATCTTTTCGGTTGCATATGTTGCACAGTATAGGAAGATCTGGGCAATGTGGAATATAATTAAGGATTTGCTAACTAATAAATATGTTGTGTCTCGTAGATAGTGGCTCAGTCTGCAATAGTATGATCCGTATTGAGATGCCAGTTCTTCACCAACAAATATTGATCATATACGTTTTGAACGGTTTTCTCCAATAGGACGTTCGACATATTTTTCAGAGATACTAGAGATACTAATTTCTTCTTAAGTACTGTCTGAGGGAGGTTTCATGCACGATATATAAATTTAAAAAAGGCAACTAACTGTGAAGGAATCTTTGTGTCCATCCTGAGGACTGCTAGAGCGAAGCCGCGGACAAAATCTAGTGTAATATAAACGTCAACTCGTTGACAGCTGAGTAGATTGCCACCCCTGTCAGAGTTACGATAAAGTAAAACTTGTTAATGTTAACAATTTTAATTGGATACTTGTTTTTGTTTGTCGTATGTGTTAAAATTGTGTCGAATGTGTTTGGGTGACAAACAGATTTGGTGATACCAAAAAGGGTTTGAACTTTGACATACGACATTAACTTATCAAAGCGACGATAACCAAATGATGATGGTTTCCTTAAACATACAAATCCATTTATGTATCTTAAGGTAAGGTTGAAATATTGCTCATTAATTACTCTCTGATTTTAGAACAATGAATGTACCGAAATCCAAAATTGATTGAGAAATAACATTCGATTATTTTCAACATTTTGGTTGCAGTCAAGAGGAGTTTGACCATAGAAATCAATAAATCCCTTTGCAATAGTAGGTATTCTCCATTATTTCCACTGCCTATTACTGGATCAATATATAGAACTTAACCCACTCTGGTAAATCAGGAATTTCAAACGCCCAGTCCACAAATGCCAAATGTCAGAGAGAAAGAAAGTTACATTTAAACTTTTAAAGAATCTTAAATCACCTCTACTCGTTGGAAGCAACTTTTTATTTTGTTTAAGAGATTTTGTTTCTCTCCCGATGGGGTTCTTATTGTCATGAAATAATAATGTCAAAGAAACACTAGCACTTTTCTTTGAGGAGTGGTGGTAGTGGTGGCTATTGTATTTAGTGTCGTGTGGTGAAATAATTTATTTAAACGTGAATTAAGAAATTGAAATACAAATTTTTTTTTAAGGCCGCTGGGTCATATTAAAGGCATGAGCATTTGAATTAGATGGTTGAAAATCCTTTATGCCTAGAATCGATATTTGTTGTTCAGTTGGGATTATGCTTTCTATATGCGTCCCATCCCCATGTATCGAATGCAGGGGCGTAGCGAGGGTTCGAGCCGTGGGGGGGTGAATTTCATTGAAATGCCGACTTATTTCGGGAACTTGCCGACTGTATTCGCGTCAATGGTGTTTTCGTTCGCGGCAAAAAGTTTGGAATTCGAAATTTCGTTGATAAACTTATTTTCTTAATACATTTTGATGGCCCAAACACACGTTTGTCGCGAATTGTTAAAGTTCGCAATCCACATCAATAAACCGCGAACTAGCAAATAACACAATCCTTCGAATTTAACCTCAAATTAGAAATGCCAACCGTCCTTTTAAAATCGAATCGAAATTCGCTAAATTTTAAGGATTTCAGTCGGCAAATTCACCGATGCCGACCGTCTTTTTTAAAATCGAATCTAAACTCGCTAAATTTTAAGGATTTCAGTCGGCAAATTCACCGATGCCGACCGTCTTTTTTAAAATCGAATCTTAACTCGCTAAATTTTAGGGATTTCACTCGGCAATCTCACCGATTTTAAGGAGTTCATGTGGAACCTTTTAAAATGCCGACTTTTGTATAGGTTTACAAGTTTAAAAACCCATACCTAATGGAAATCCAAACTTAAGACCTAATTTTTGAAAATTGATCGTTAATTTGCCGACTCTTGAAAATCGTGGGGGGGTGCGACACCCTATCTATCTCATGAAGGCACTGCACTGCAACCAGCCACTGTCTTATTAATTTGAATTTACAGGGACAGCCCAGGAACAGCTTCTGGTGCTGGCATTTGAAGACACGCATTGCACCTATAATAGTTAGATGGACATTTCTTTGTAGTTTTGGGTGCTGGATTTCTGATGTAAGTACTTTTGCCCATCAGTACGTATAGGTAGATTCAACCATCATATGATGCGAACCAAACATGTGTGTCATGTCAATGGAATAGTTGGGAAGCTGATGCTTTTGCATTTTGATTTAATATTATCTATAACAAATTTTAACAATGAAAATATTAGTCCTTGATATATCCACTTTGTAGCGACCTTTATTCTATTTATTGTTCACTTAGCATGACACATTATTAGGCTTGTTGTTGGGACATTCATTGCAATGTAATTATTGTAGACAAATGTTACGTATACGCCACAGTCACTCAGTTAATTTTTCAATGAAACTATGATGTGAGCATATCACTCGATATCGCATACATCCATACCTACGAACTAATGGATAAATATACATAAAAATCGAAGGATTAATTATTTGAAAGTAGCTATTTTTTTTAAATTACCGTTATACGCCATTTTAGCGGAACACTGAACGACTCAATTTTTCAGAACTTTTCTATGAAGGCGATTAATTAAATGTACGTACGATGGAACTCGATAATTTCTCTCTTACTCTTAGTAATTTAAATTCTGACTCCATATAGGTAGTATATTCCTGCACTTCGATTCGCCGTCAATAAACCAAGCGCCTAATTATTGAATACAACAGGGAGGATGACAACAGTGTAATTCATTTTTGTTGTTCTTTACAATGACTCTTATATACAAATATCATTTACAGATAACGTCAGCACTCGTGTGATAGACAAGGTTAATACAATCGACCTCTCCTGGTCAATGTGTGACATATAAAAGCCTCTTATATAACTTACTGAGCCACTGATGGCCCATGAAGCTGTGATACAAGTCCGTCATCTACAATTCCTGATGCTTAAGGTGGTAGTACACGACATGTAGAAAGCGACATATTATAAAGGGTCCGCCATCTAACGATTTTTTTTTCAACTAGTGCTTATTTCGCGAATGGTAACACTTAGCTCATGTCTGATTTGACAGATAATTAGTTTTATCCTTCCGCTGAACGAATATGGTTGTGTATACGCTTGAACAACGATGGGAAATATTGCGACATTACTTTGAAAATCATGGTAATGTTGCAGAATGTGTGCGAAAATTGCGTACGGATTTTGGAAGAAGAGAAGCACCGTCAGCTCCGTATGTTCGCTATCTTGTGAAAAAAGTGAAAGAAACTGGCATCCTCATCGATAAACCAAAGCGTGAAAAGCCAAAAACAGTGCGTACACCCGAGTTTGGTGCGGATTTTGGTCCAGAGGCATAATTGGGCCATTTTTCTTCGAAAATGAGGAAGGAGTGGCCGTTACAGTCAATGGCGATCGTTATCGGGCCATGTTGAACGAATTTTTGTTCACAAAAATTGAAGAGGAGGATATTGGCAACATTTGGTTTCAACAGGACGGCGCTACTCGATGTTTTGTGCCCTGTTTTTGAAGATCGCATTATCAGCCGCAGAGCTGATGTCGTTTGGCCACCGCGGAGCTGCGATTTGACACCGTTGGACTATTATTTGTGGGGTGCCGTAAAAGATAAGTGTTACGCCGACATGCCAGAGACAATTGACGCTTTAAAGGACAATATTCGTGAAGCCATTGGTGAAATACAGCTGCACACAATCGATAATGTGCTTAAAAATTGGACCGATCGTGTAGGCTACTGCATGGCCAGCCGAGGCAGCCATTTGAATGAAATTATTTTCCATTATTAACCGGAAGGATTGTACTTTCAAATAAAAAAAGAAATTTGAGAAAATATTCAATAGTTTTATTTTATAGCATTTTCAAAAAAAAAAGTTATTTGGCGGACCCTTTATATGTAACTCTGATGCCAACATAGAGTCTCACATATCGTACACATATGTGTACCACAGTGTTACAAAGAGAGCTAGTACACGGCATGTAGCCATTGGGCCCATATGCTGACGTACAAATTATGCAATTGCTACATACGTATGTGGCTTTCTACATGCCGTGTACTACCACCATTAGAGACGGAAGTAAAACTGCAGATTCTGTACAAACAGCCCGGCATAATTTATGTGCATAGTTATAGTTCCTAAAAAATCGCTCCATATAGGGTATTATTCACCCAATTTTTAATGGAGCTCATAAATGCATAGGCAAGGCCTATATTAATCTAGGAACTCGGAAAATGTTTTCTGATGCTCATCTATCAGGTTCATAGGTAAATTTTTTTAGATGGATCATCATCGATCGGTCCCAAAACTCTTTTTAATCTTTTGACCAAATTAATTGAAAATCTTTAGCTTATTGTATCAGTATACAATATACATAGTATCAACTTGATTCAAGGCTATGCTAAATCCCTTCCACTTATGATGGTCATAGATTACGTGCGCTATTTTGAATTCAATTCCAATGCGTTGGAAATGGCCTCACCGTGGTGCCCATCAAGTGTGCGGATAGTGTAGGAGCTTGAGTTACTCGTTGAACATACAGGGCGGGACAAATACAAGTTTCTTTTTAAAAATACAATAAAATAACAAAATTAATTTTTTTTTCCATGTATTATGGCTTTATTAGTAAAAGCAAATACATTCCCATTAATTATGGAACACAACGTCGTTCAAGTGGCTGCCTCGGCTGCCAAACTTGTGTACAGGTGCGGTGGGTGATTCATTTCTGCGAAAACTTATTTTCAAAAAACGTACTCACTTTGGAAATAAGTTTTCAATATTTCCCAACGTTGTTTAAGAGCAATGCGACTCATTTCGTTCCGCGGAGGTATGATACTGACTTTCTGTAAAGATTTCGAGCGGGAAACGAGCGGTCAGTGTCAAAATAACCTATGATTTAATAAATAAACCACTAGATGGCCCACTCTTTACTCGTAGCTGTAAATAGCGTTGTGCAAAGATTTCCAATTACCTTGGAGGACTCAATGCGTTGTTCAATTTCTTTAATACATACTTGGAAAGTTTGTTAGTAGTGACGAGATATGCGTCAAGTAGGTTCTCTTGCTATTGCAATCGGTCTTGTGGTCATTCTTGCTGTTGCGGTTACTCCATTCAATATGCCAGATGGTCTAGTTTTCGGCGGTACCAACTTGGGCATCAACTAGTTGAAAGTCGAACATTTTGTGAACTAGGTGAACGAATACATCAACTATTCAAACATTTTCTGGACACAATGGACCCAACTTCTATGTAAAGCTTACATTGCCAAACAAAATCAAGGCGAATCAGAGAGTCATCAAAACTGACGATTATTAAACTTTGTCCCAAGAGATCTATTATTGCATGGCTTGTTTGACGCTTAGTGCTACAAATAAAAAATCGTCAAATTTATCAATATCTGGTACTCTGCATTGTTGCCACTTGCCATCTTTACAACAGTAAAATATTTTCGACTGAGCAGATGAACATGAGGCTAGCTTGTACTATCAGAATTTTCTAACAAAATTGGGTACCTACGGTACACCAGGCACAGATATGCATTCAAAATTTGCTCTCTTTCTGCAACACTTCATAAATTCTGGAAATAATATAAAGTTCTGCAAGCGAAGAGCGATCCGTTTCAGAATTTTTTCACTTTTGGGGTGCGAAAAGCTATCGGTATCAAAATAACTTGTAGATTCAAAAACAATCTGACATAATGTCCCACACGTTACTTCAAATGGACTTTGGATATTTTTCCCAGGTCAACATAGATTTTCAACATATCTCTATATAGAGGAGAAATCAAATTCGGGTATTCTGGGATATCAAAAGTCCTGCAAGAATATCCATCATGAAAGGCGATCTCTTTAACTACAACCTTACGAGTCATTATCTAACAAATAGTCTCCGACCAAATTCAGACACCACCAATTTAGAAGAGCAATAAACTCTCAAGAGCCATCACGATAAACTCCGGCCAAACCAAAAGTTCCACTGATTTATAGTTGCGATTTCCGCGTTACACAATCTCTACTTGCCTTAACGCGGGTATCTTTAAGTGCCAGCTCCAGCGATTTTAATTTCCCTTTCAAGTTACATTTCTTCCGCCTTCTTCAATTTATAGCAAAAAAAAAAACAAAAACAGCATAAAAACAAATTAAGTCGTCACAATTTAATTAAAAGAACTCCGAAGCCAATCTGTGGTAAAAGATAAATCAGCAAACGAAATCAAACCCTCAAACCACATTTCCTAGGAAATCAATTGGAAAAGGGCGTATCCCACTAATGAGCGTAAATACAAAATTCAATTTTGTTTTACCCCAATCGTTGTATAGGACTATATGCACCAAGTGCGTAATCAAGTTGTACATCCAACGCGCCGCCGCCGGCCGGCCGACTAGATACCAAACTCTGGGACTTGCAGCGTCAGCCAGTGATGGTATCAGTTTTCCCCCGAGATACCTTTGGGAGAATGGAAAATCAGCGAAGAAGTTGTCGTAGGACTGCTTTCACTTATGCCCAACACCACCAAACTAAAAGTCATTGAATTATTATTCAATTGGCTGTTACTTTCACTTTAGACGGTGCGCTGTCATGGGAGCTGGTTTAGTACTATACGGCGAGTTGTAGTAGATTCACACAACTGATTTTTCACCAAAAGTATGTAAGTAGTGTATTTATGTTAAATAAAATTAAAAAAAATATATATATATCGCTTTTAAGTGCGTCTGTAGTCTCTGACTTACCACAACATGATTTTCCGAAATCCAGGCGAACTAGTTGCACCATATACGGTTCCAGCAGGTTAACATACCACCATGGGGAGCGCTCTGATTTTGTTAGCGAACACGTTTCCGCACTGAAAAATGCGGATGTGGAACCGTCAATTGCTTTTTGCGGTATGCCAGATCCTTCTGTTGATATCTGCATTGGAGCTTTTCCGGCAGCCACATTGAGAACTGCAAAAGAAGATAAACACATGTGTAATTAGATATAGACTATGAGCAATAAAAATTATGGGGAAGAAGGAAAAGTATTTATAGGCTTCACCTGGTTTTGAGGTGCACCTGTTGCATGCAAAAGATAATAATTTTGCTAGTGAACATTAAAAATAATTATTATAGTGTCGCATTTAAATATTGTGGGTTGCATAAGGCGGTGCATTTTTCAAGGAAACTGCTTCCTAGAGTGTGGAGTGGGAGGAGATATAAAAGGTGCAGTATTTTTTTATATATTTGACAGTGTTTGTATTCAAGTTGCTGGCAAAAATGTTTACTGCAAATTTCGGAAAGAAGACTCAAATTTTTTACAGGCAGCATCAATAGATAATAGTGCCATCGATTTCAATAAGCCAAGAATAATTGGGATGATGCTAGAAATAGTTGGTGTCTCTTCAAAAATGCAAAGGTGTTTAAAAACGTGTAAGCATCTATAAAGTCTTCTCAGGCTGGAAGCGGGATATTCACAGGATAATAAGTAGAGTATTGTAGTATATACTTATGTAGAACGAAGAGTTGCTTAAGCTTGAGAGGTCAACACTAGCTCTAATTCAGATGAATGCATCGAATCTGGAGTTAGAGTTATGGGCTTAGATACAAATATTGCAGATATGTATCTAATTTTATATCGTAATGGGATGGGCGACTTCAATGCTCCGTTCCGTATGATGTCTAAATGAAATGGTGTGGACCCCGATCAGAAGGAGATTGGTGTGAAGTTCTTGGATTTTTTCTGTCCAAATGGCATAACCTTCGTTCCACAGATATCCATAAATTTCTGCTGTATACCATTCCAGTCCAGGAGGAAAATGGTCTCACAATCTTTAGTGATAAAATCGCTAACAGTTGAAAATTTGCAAGTGCAATGGCTCTCTCATATCATTAAAGTGACCTGATAGGACGGCGACACACCTGTCAATTTCATATCTGGAGGTAAAAGGGATTGTCAAATGAATGATTTATACCTCAGACTTCCTCAAGATTTCGACTTGTGTCATATCCTTAGACGGGATATTACAGCCCAGTTGTGGCAAAAACAAATTCTAATTCGGAGACCTACAAATAACTTATTTACTCTTTTCTGATGACTTAGTCAACTCATCCCTGGGTCCCATTATACTAAGCTTTAGAGTACACTATAGGTTATAGCCGTCTATGTTTAAACAAGTGGATAAGTTTAACTAGTTCGGTGTTTTATTTACGAGCAATTATGAGTATTCCTATAGAATTAGTAAAGCTGGGTTGGTCTTAAAGCAGCTATGTCAATCTGTTGTCAGGAAGACAGAACTTGGTATCGTTTTTACAGTACATTCGGTATTGGATGCAACTTGTAACTACAATCATGAGAATTGGTCACTGACCAAACGAAGAAGTTCGTCTGCAGATATTAAGACAGAAGTGCCAAAAATGAATTTAGTTGGTGATGCGAAAAATAGCAGTTATATGCTGTCAACAAGAAGTGACACATATAATAGCGACAATTTGAATAATATGTCATAATAGAAGAAAGCTTAAACTTTTAAGTAGTTAGTGGCTTTTCTACATCGGTGCTCTTGATATCATTTTCATTAATTTATTGAACGAGTTTCTCAATATTTGAAATTAAAAATAGCGCTCAAGACTAAAGAAAATTATTTTTTTTAAAGGAATAATTAATTAGCAACCTTGGAGCGTAAAAAAACCGCTTGACTAGTAATAGGTGAAAATTATTTTCGACGACTACCTCGAGTAGACCAGCGACCGCACCCTTTAATGACTGTCAGAAGACTCCCTCAATTGCTCTTCTCCTTACAACCACACGATCGCTGGCCACTCTCTCTTTATTCGAGAGGGTAGTTTTTCCCTTATGGCTGCTGTTGACTGAGGAAGGGATCATTTTTATTCCTCGTGCAATGTCATACAACATTCGGCCATCCGACCTTATTCATCGCCTCGATGAATTCATTACAATTTGTCAATTCACACATTAGAACAGTCGAAATTGCAATGGCTCCCAGTCCAGGGGAGTACAAGAAAAAAAAATGATATATCACACAGTATCATTTTGCTTACCACACAGTTTTCTGTCAGTTGACAGACCACACAGAGTTGCTGTTATCATACAGACCTCCACAAGTTGCCAGATCACACAGCTGGGCCAAAGCCAGACCACACAGCTGGACCGAAACCAGACCACATAGCTGGACCCTTCTCAGTAGACATTACTCCGTTTGCTTACGGTACTTACGGCTTACGGTTTTAGGTACCTGTTTCCACTTTGTAAGTCATTTATGATTTTGACTAGCTCTGGATCTTGTTTCAGCAAAGTTGCTACCCAGTCAGTTTCCTGCATCCCAATCGCCATCACTTGCCTATACCCCACAAGATTCGCTTCCACCAACTCCTCAGCTGGTGCCCGACTTAGTGCATCCACGTGATCCATTAACTTCCCAGCTCGGAATTGTAGGTCAAAATCATACCCTTGTATACGAAGCCACCAACGAGCAATTTTTGGTACGAGATCTCTTTTTGCTTGAGTGATCCTCAACGAAATGCAGTCGGTAAAAACCGTAAACCTTTTGTTGAGCAAATAGTATTTGAAACGTTCGAGACTTTCGACTACTGCAAGCGCCTCTAATTCGTAACTATGTGCTGCCGCTTCTGTCCTGGTCGTTGCCCTGCTGAAATATGCAACTGCTTGCTTTCCTCTATTGTTATTTACTTGGATAAGGATTCCTGCAAGCCCATCTTTTGATGCATCTGTATGTAGTTCGTGCGAAGCTTTGGGGTTGTATAGCGCTAGAACTGGCCCAGAACACAGTTTTGTCTTTAGTTCATTAAAAGCTCCTTCCTGTTCTGCGTTCCATGCAAACTCGATGTCCTTTCCGGTAAGTTGGTGGAGAGGTTTTGCGATGATAGAGTACCCATTAATGAACTTTCGGAAAAACCCACTTAGCCCTAGGAATCTTCTTACTTCTGTTACGTTTGTTGGGGTTGGAAATTCGTGGATAGCCATCACGTTCTTGGTTCCAGGCGAGATCCCTTTGGAGCACAACTCATGTCCAAGATAGGTCACAGTTTCTCGGAAAAATTCACATTTTCTTAAGTTAAGGAGTTCGTCCAAAAACCTTCCCAGAATATTTAATCCTTCTTCCACTGATACAGCAGCCAAGAGGGTGTCATCTACAAATATTTTAATCTTCCTATCTCCAATAGGGACAGTTCATTTTGGCCATCATGGACATGAACACGGCTGGAGCATCAGAAAGTCCGAATGGCATCCGTTTAAACTGATAATGCCCGAAGGGGGTTACAAAGGCTGTGAGGTGTTTCGATTCCTTTGCTATTGGGACTTGATAATAGCCGCTCATGAGACCCAATACGCTGAAAACTTTACTATCATGCAGGGTCTGTAACTGTTCTTCAATATTTGGAGTTGGAAAGTTTTTTCGTTTTGTGATGGAATTCAACTTCCTGTAGTCCACGCACTTTCTGTATTTCCCATCTTTTTTCTTAACCAGAAGAACAGGACTAGCATATTCCGATGTCGAATCTTCGATTATGTCGTTGGATTTTAACTCATTTATAATCTCCTGTAGTTCCTCTTCTTGGCCGAACGGAACTCTATATGGCTTGTATCGAGCCACTTCATCTGATTTTAATTCGATTGTTTTTGAGAGTCCCAGTTCCGACAGATCTAACGCAACACCGTCTCTGTAATTGTTTAGTATATCAACTAGTCGATCTATTTCTTCCTTATTAGCGGCTTCGCCAATGCTCAAGTCTTCCTTTGTGATTTTTCTTTTTATTTGCATCATCCGTTTGACCTCATTTCCTTCCACGTTATGTGGTTGGTTTGCATCTGGTTCTTCATCCATTTTTGTCACTTCTAGAGTTCCTTTTTTTTTTTCGTAACAACCACTCCTGGTTGGTCGAAAAACGTCCTGCCGATGATTATTGAGGTGTCTTGGGCTTCGTCATCGACAATAATTATGTTCGTTTTAAGAATCACATTCCCCACTTTCACTTCTCGGATCATTTGTCCCGACGCCTTACAATTTCCGCCACCAAATCCCTGCAAAACCATATTAGTCTCTGTATATGACCAATTGTGATGTTTAGCCACACCAAGTTTCATCGTCGTGCAATCGCTTCCAAGATCCACGAATCCGTCTAATCGATACCCCTCTACGACCACTGGCTGATAGCACTCGTTGGTATTCGATCAATTATTTGTTTCATTGTGCTTTTCTGAGGCATATCTCTGGTCTTTGTACTTGGATTTGGGGCATTGGTATGATATATGTCCCGGTTTCCGGCATGCATAACACACCCGTTCTCTAGTGCCACGGGACGGCACCCATGGGGGCGAGATTTTGCTTTTTCCAGTTTCGCGTTCTACGTGGTGTTCCGTCCTGTACGGTAAATAACGTAATGCTCGTCGTTCTAGGTTTGTCTCGTCATATCCCTGCCTCGAGAGTTGCATCGGTTGCCTATGAAACTCTCTCCTTGTTTCCCTATATTGATTTGCATTTTCTTGGGCCTTAATTTCATAAAGCAGGTCGTTAAGAGTCTCGGGCTTCCTTGCATCTAGTACCGCAATCTGTGACGCATCCCCTAAACCTGAGATGATGTGTTGAATGCTCTCTTGTTCGCTAATTTCTGCCCGGCGCGTCATAGAGGACATATCATAAAAATAATCTTCAATGGATTCGTTCGCTTTCCTCTCTCGCCATAAGATTTCTAACAAAAGTTTACTATTATTGATAGTCTTGGGAAATCCTTTTACAAATGCTGATTTGAACGCGTTCCACGAATTGACCTCCGCTCTCTGACTTTCATGCCATCGCTTGGCTGCCCCCTTTAACAAGGCCGTCGCAAAAAAAAAAGACTCTCCAACGCACTCCACCCATATATATTGGCCGATTTATCGATGCTGTCAATCCATTGTTCCGGAGTCTGAAATGTCACCCCCGGCTCGTATTCACCTACAAGTGATTTTACTTCACTCAACGTCATTCTAAAAGAATCTGGCCTTTGTGTTGACGTCATTCTAATGACGTCCACGATTTCCTCGCACCTTCCCCTTCCACCTTTTAAAAGAGAATTCTCTTCTGTAAGCCTTTTAACTTCTGCAGTTCATTGAGCCAACCTTGTCTCTTCGGCATTAATTTGCCTCTTACGCCTCGTATTTGCTTGGCGTCTCATTGTGGTATATGACAGTGACAGACGATAAGACAGGAGAATAAATAAATAAGAGTGTAGGTACTCACCCAGGCACAGAAAAACAATATACACAGTATACAAGGTTTACTTCATGAATAGTATTTGTATTGTAAGACACTAATAACTCACGACGAAGCTCTGCATACTCCTTTAATCTCTTTTACCCTTCCGAACACACTCACACATCGGCCGCACACGCGATGGGGGATTGTATTGGATTTTTTTTATTTTTTTTTGTTTTCAATGAGTAGCACACAGACAATGTAATGCACAGACGTACCACCTGCCCCCAACAGCAGCGTACCCTTATTTCCACGAAACGGAAAGATCTTCTTTTTATTAATATATTTTTTTTTGGTAGCGTGGAGGAGACAAACGATGCACACTACGTATCACCGACACCGTTTTTTTTTGTAACACACAGACTATGATGCTCTACACGTTTCGATAATATCGTCGAATGCAGGATTTTTCTTTTTTACAAGGGCAATTTTTCTACACGACGGCGCAACGTGTCAGGACTAAGATTTGCACTCGGATACCCGGCTCCGATCCCACTTCTGAGATAATAGGTGAAAATTATTTTCGACGACTACCTCGAGTAGACCAGCGACCGCACCCTTTAATGACTGTCAGAAGACTCCCTCAATTGCTCTTCTCCTTACAACCACACGATCGCTGGCCACTCTCTCTTTATTCGAGAGGGTAGTTTTTCCCTTATGGCTGCTGTTGACTGAGGAAGGGATCATTTTTATTCCTCGTGCAATGTCATACAACACTAGGTAGCTATAAGTGCAGGCTTCTACTTTTTAGGTTTAAATGCTCATAATTTTTCTTTTTGATTATACATATTATAGTTCTGGGAATCGCACAAACTTAACTCACAATTTCTTGTCATCTATTACAATTATTAAAAAGTAAATAGTCCATCAAGTCTGTCTGTTTTTCTAATATTTGTTGTGGGGTTTCGGGCGTGATACTTCCCAAAAAAACAGACTCCAATCTGGGTACAACAAACAATTAAAAATCGCGTCACCTCTGTAGCACCCATAGTTGCAAAATTTGGTGAATGGGCATATATTGTCCGTTTATAGAATTTGAAACAATGCCGGAGCGATTGGACGAAGTCCTATACAAAAAAAATTGTTAAACTCTATTTTTCGACACTCATGGGAGCTACAACCAGAGATACTATAGGTCCAACTCTATTATCTGTTCTACAACTTTAACTTTTGAACATTGATGTGCACTATCTGCACAAAGCCTTTTGTAAAATGTCGGCGTGGCACCTCCCGTACAGCAAATCTATTTAAAATACTCTTGCAATTCCGAAACTTCTGTCTACAGTATAAGTAAAAGGACTATGGTTCTTAGTAATAGCAACATGAAAAAAATAAATTTGGGACGACTACACTATGACTGACAAACAGCCTTAATAAAGCCCCCCGCTGAGCACTATTATCTCTGAGGAAAACTTTCTATTAGAGCTATTAGAAATATTTCTAGCGTTTTAGAAAGCTTAGTTTTTGTTTGATAAGAGTAAAACTGTGCCTTTCTTAGGTCCGCTGGGGAATAGTTCTATTTTGTTTTATAAAGGTTATCCCATAATTCACGCAAAATTTGAATATTGCGCCATTTAATAGGACAGTGATGCCAACGGAAAAAATGATAACAATGTGACAGCTGACTGTTGGGGGCTAGTAAAAATGGAGCGCTATATGAAAGAACAACGCATTTTCATTGGCCGCGTTCGATTGACCGCTAGATGACTAGCGGCATGCCAAACTCCATATATAAAAAAAACTGACATTTCAGCATTTGCGCTAAAGCTCTAGCACATTTTGTGAAATATCTTTTTCTGGGATTTTTCAATCTAGCGCAAAATGGACTATTAGATTGAAAATATAACGAGCTGTCAAAATAAAAGTGAAAATGCAGAAGTCAAATATTTCCAATTTGGTGTAAAAAGGGAATTCAAACTTCTATGTAATTATTATCACTACCTACATTGTATTTATTTATTTAAATTATAGTGTATTAATAAATATGCGGCATGATGGCACAAAATACATTTTTGACTTTCATGAAGATAAAATAATACGAATTCAAATTGGTTCTAATGTCAGTTTTCCGCTGCCGATAGATCTCTAGCGCCAGCGTTCCTCCATCAGGGATATTATGTGCTAGACGACTTACGCTCAATGGAACGTGGCCATTGTTGAACAGTATTTTAAAAATAATGAAGGTTTCTCAGCTAAAGTCCGGAATTTTCGAAAAAAAAATCATCTTCAGTGATGAAGCTCATTGATGGCTTCGTTAATCGTCGCATTTGGGGTTCGCGTGTCTGTTTGGTGCGGATTTTGGGCTGGAGGCATTATCGGATCATTCTTCTTCGAAAATGCGGCTGGTCAGGCAGTAACAATTAATGGTGTTCGTTGTCGTGACATGATAACCCAGTTGTCAGTGCCTAACTTACAAGATATGGATGTGACCAACATGTGCTTTCAACAAGACGGTCCCACATGGGAGGTTTGTTAATAAAAATTCAGCCACACTTATGCGAAACGGTCATAGAAAATTTCAATACAAGAGTACGCTATTGTATATTGTATGCTATTCCATACATAACCCCAATCTGTATACTCTATGAATCAATAAAAAAAATGTAAGCTGTCTAATTTAAAAATCTGTATTTTCTATCAAAATTACATTTTGCGTGAATAATAGGACACCCTTTCGAAGCAAACTCAAACCATTAAGCTGCGTACGGTACAGGTAAGTGATTACCATTAAATCAGTACACATCTGTAGCAATGTAGCTTTCATTTGGGGAAGGAAACGCGGGGGAGAGACGCTGGTAAGAGTTGTAGTAAGAAATACGAAATAGATCCTGTTATGTCTATGAACTTGCAGATAAATTAACTTATTTTTTAAATTCTTTTCGTGGGAAAGACAAAATTATAAAATTCCGCGGAAGGATAGTTCTGTAGCTCTGCGAAAATTATGTATCCAGGTAGTGAGTTCCAACGTTTGATTGGCCTATAATTCCTAGATTTAGGGAAAATTACGCACTCGCAGTTTTCAAGTGTTGTAAGTACACACAGTAAGCTGGCATTACAAGGAAAGTTCTCGTTGAATACCACGGAACATCTGCCATATGAATTTGCCAATTACAAACCTTTATGATCATGTTCATGACACATGACATTCGTTATTTTGGCGCTTGAATAGCCATCATAACCTATAACGAAAGTATTGAGTAAAAGAGTAAGAGCCCATGTCACGATTTTTTTCTAAATGGAACCCTATGAATGCCAGGTGGTAAGCTTCACTTAATCCAGCTGGAAAGGCATGACATACCAGTTGGCGACATATAGTAAAAGGAAAACATTATCAAAATCCATTTGGGAATGCGCCTGATGGTGAGTAAACTACACGTGTGACATCCCATAGAATGGAAAGCGAAATTCATGAAAGAAAGCTTGAACACTAATTCGGGGACCATCACGTTTCCGAAAGTAAGAATATTACGCTTGCCATGCTAACCCGCATGTGACTCAGAAACACCATATATGGCTAACCCAATTTTTTTTTTAAACAATCCAAACACTATAAACAAATTAAATAAATTGACAGATGATATCCCGCAACAAAATTTGTCACAAAAGATAATTAAAATCAATACGCGGAGGACGGAGGGTTCACGCTCCAAATAGGCTCCGCACCGCGCGCCACTTAAGTGAAATTACGTTCGAAAGCAACGCATACGCTGATACTATATAGAATGTCATAGTCTAAATACAGATGCAGGTGGCATTCATAATTACCAACGGAATCCATCCGAATTTAGAAGTTTCACTTTCGAATCAATACCGCGATGACGACAGACGCTCGCTGGAGCAACGACAGGTAGTACACTTCTCAAAAGAAAAAGTTTATCTCTTCACTCCATCATATAATATGAAGACGAAGATGAAGAAGAAAAATCAAAACAGGAGGGCACACACAATGGAGTGATAAAAATTCTCGCGTTTCACTTTCTCGCGGCGCATTCCAACCTGGGTCGTAGCACGGCATGGCGGTGGTGGTGGTGTTGGTGGTAAAGATCCAAAAGCTGCTGGGAAACAAGAGATAAAGCAAAATTAACATTTGTTGTTGCTGTTTCGTGTGTTGTTTTGTATTCAGTGTGACCTGGATTTTTCTCCTTCTCTTTGACCGTATTCCGGTGAGGTGGCCCCGTTTGAACTGAGCCGCGCGGCGGCGGCGCACAATTGTTTACCCAAGTACTTGGCGCTGCATATTCCACGCTTTGCTCACCCATTCATATTGTTGTTGGTGGAGTTAGTGGCACAGAAGGTACCCGAGTTGAACCTGCGGACACAAGGTCTTTGGAATGCGCCGTTGCACAGTTATGATACCAGACCATTGAGAGCCGGGCCACAATGAAGAAAGATATGGTTCCCAAGCTAACGACTGACGACGACGACAACGCATTTGCGATTGTGAAATGGTTTGACAGCGTTTGTGTGTTGCCGTTTTTTTTTTATCGCTGTTCTGTGTTTTAAGTTTTCTCATTTATGTAAGAGTTTTTGCACGAAGCATTTAAGACTAGGCCTGACGCACGCAGGGAGATATACGTATACATATTTTGCAACTGCGGCTATAAGCAAATCGTAAAAAATAATAGCGCTTGGTGTTTCGAATAGGCTTCCAATTGTATTTGAACAAAGCCTAAGCTATCTGCGCAGCATTAACTTACACTACAGTCTTTACAAAGATGGTACGTAATTAAGGTGTTATTCTATATCGTATAAGCCACAGGGTCATACTAAAATTGAAGGCGCATATGGTATTGGAGGGCTACAAAGCGATATGCTGTAAAAAGATTGTTTCGCTGAGCATCATATGTGATTTTTAACTTTCTGAGACATAAATGACCTTATCATTACTTAACAAACAGACTGCTCTTGGTTATCCACTCTACATCATTATAATCAACGTAATGAGTCGGTTTGATTTCGACATCAGGACCTTTGGTGGTAATCGGGTAACTCTCCAGCCATAAAATGGACCAAATGTCAATGGTTTATAATTTTGTGGGTTGGTAAAACTGGGAGCGGATTATCACTTTATATTGGCGTAGAGCAAAACAGTTTGTCTTAAATATAGACAGAGAATCAGCAGCGCACCTCTAGGCTTTCATAGGCCTAAAAATGAATTCATCTCCGGTACAGAAAAACATTTCTGAATAGTGCTTCGAATGAAAAAGTTTAAAGATTATTGCTTAATCATCTATAGTTCTGAAAAATCTTATTTAAAGGTCGTTATGAAACATATTTACAGAATTTCAACAGAGCGTTTGAAAAGTTTTCGAAATAATAATATTCCCACAACTTAAACAAGGGCTTCAGGAAGACAAACATTTATGGAAAGGATATATCCCAAAGAAATTGAATTGAATTGCAACCGCACGCTTTCCATGTCTATTGACATACATTTTCTTGAGGTATACCGTCAACACATCCGGCTATACAAGGGAATCGTCGTTGAGCAAAGATTTGGTTCGCTAGTTCCGCATAATTTTATGGCTGGCAAATGTTGTTTGCAAGAAATACTTCGATTATTGGTGTCCGAAACTCGGTGTACTACTCTCCAGACTGTGGCTTTACTTTTTTTTTAAAAAAACTTCTAACTCGCCATAGCGTAGACCTATAAGTTCTTTTGTGGTTGAAACTTCAGAATTTAGTTTAGGTGAGTAGCGTCTCTACATCCTGCTAAAGATGCATTCAGCAGAGGTCGTCTATAATACTTATTGTTTCCCTGAAAAATGACTTCCTTGTGATAACACAGAGGGGCAGGAATTCACACATTATATGCTCAGCTGTTCCGTCCTCCTCAAGACATATTCGGCACTCCGGTCAGTCGACTAATTGCATTTTCTTTCGGTGATGTATGAATGTTTTTGGAAGGGACTTAAGTAATTATTTTTTTGAGTGTTAAACCTTAGCAAATGACCAATTTTTGACAAAACACATTCAATATTTGTCTTTGAGTTTGACGGAAGATTTTCAGGGTTAAAAAAATATTTGCAACTAGTTGACCCGAAGAACTTCGTACCACCTAAATTTACTAAATAACTCCTCATAAGCGATTATGAGTCCCTTTCAACTGCAATTCCTTGAGATTGTTAATATTAACCGCTATGGCGTATAGTTTAAATTTCGTTTGGTAATTATTTGAAACTCGTTCGTAATTTTAATAAAATCACGCCCCTTTTGTTCCCGGGCCAATAACTAAAAGTCCCAGAAAATGAGCTCACTCGTTTCGGTGGTTTTCGAGATACACGATTTTTATTTTTTTTTATGTAGGTATGTCTAATTTTGACCAAACAGAATCACCTTTGAGCCAAGAAAAAAATATTTTCTCAAAATTATTGGTGGTGGAAATTTAGATTTTTTTCGATTTTCCGACTTTTTATTTGAGGTTTTCAAATTTGTCTGAATTGGTTTAGCTGTTTGAAAAAACATGCTTGTCACTTTAAAAATGTGTTTTTGGTGAAACGGAATTTGCAAGGACCCTTTCGGTATTTTGATGCCATATGGCAACACGAATATTCATAATACCCATTCTTGCTCTCTGAGTATATTTTTTCTATTTTTTTTTTTCGAATTAACTTCTTAGAGTATCTGCTTAATAATTAGAAGCAAAAAAACTGGGTGATAGTTGTCGTCATTGTGCTTTTAGCTCTCGTGAAAGATCGGTCTGCAATAGAGCTCGAATTTTTTCGTCGGAATTTTTATTTTTATTATTTCTTTTTTACATTGATAATAGATATCAATTTCGATTTGATTTGATTGACTAATATCAGGCGCACAATTAAAAAAATAAAATAAACATATAAATTCCGTCTATTCAATTTGGCACAATTTTCTTTTTCTGTGTTGCCATATGGCATCAATATTATCTAGAGGTGCATTTTAATGCATCATTTCTATAAATAAAATTATATATATACCTACATTATGTATTATAAAAATAAATGTATTTTTAAGCATAAGTAGTTTTGAATATCATTACTTTTTAATTTGGTTTGAATTAAAAAAAATTACTTAGATTTTTATGAATATTTAATTTTTTTTTTAATATTTTTTATTTTTTAATTATTTTTTTATATAAATACACGTGTTTATCTTGGAATATGCTTAGTTTTTAATTTGTAGTATGTACTTGTAATGTTTGAAGTAAACAAAGAAAACCGAGTATAAATGCAACAATTTATAATTTTTTTGTAGTTTATTATTTTGATAAACATATGAAAATATGTGTTTTTAAATATTTTCAAAAATCCTTATTTTTTTAAAATACATTTTAATTAAATAAAATAATTATACTTTTTTCTTTTCAATTTTGTTTAAAAATTAATATACAAAAATAAGAAACTAAAATAAAAATATTAATTTTGTCATTTATTTTGCTACCACTTGAGACAATTGATGCCATATGGCAACGTTCCCAAAAACCACTTTAGAACCAAGATTTACCAAAAATAATGTTACAATGTAGGGCCCTGGTTTTTCTGTTTTTTTTAAATATACAATAAATTTAAATTTAATTTATATCTGGATAATTATGAAATTCGCCACCTCACACCCTCTTAAAGCATACCCTACAAGACCCACTTTACACCCAAAAATGCATGTTTGTACCTCTTCAATGAGTAGATCTTTTCCGAGTGGGTTAGGTACCCTTATACAGTCGAGAACGGCTAAGTGGAAAACGGATAAGTGGAAAAATCGCCTAAGTGGAACGCGTTTCAATACCCCAAGACATTTCAATCGATTTCTATACAAATTTGTTCGTATAAGTGCAAAACGGATAAGTGAAAACTTCTTATAAGTGCACAATTTTTCGAACCACGGAATGAAGTTTTATACTGTTTTTAAAACGGATAAGTGCAAATGTAAAATATTTTTTTTTTACATTGTTACATACCTACAATCTACAAATTGCACGTGACAACTCTTATCGTTATCACATATCTATGAACATAATATATGCATCAGGCATATCGCTCTTCCAGTCCGACTGACATTAATGTTGTTTTCCATTGGATTCACTCGGTAATTCACTCATTCAAGAAAACTGTTTCTGGTCGAAACCACTTATCTATTGGTGAAATGGCAAAATTTCATATTTCATGCGGTGCATAAATTGCATTAGTGTAAGTGCTACTTGAGTGAATTCTGACTTGAAATTGAGAAGGGGATCGTCCGAAGAGTATTCTTTGTGCCAATGGAACGGGTTCAGAACAGATATTTTGATTCTGGTCGATCCGGGACGATTATTTTTGCCCAATGGAAAACGATGTAGCTAACAGAAGTAAGTATTTCAAACTAATTTCTGTCATTGCACATATGTCATTTTCCATTGGGCTTTTCAGATTTTACTAGTTTAGTTGTGTAAATCTTTAAGGCCAGTTATGAAACTTATTTTCCATTGGGCACATCAGATTTTTATTTCAGATGAGTTATTTGACAGTACATCAGCTGTGCAAATTGTTTTCGTTTGTCGATAGAAGCATACGAACTTCATATGGATAATCATATCGACGAAGAATCGAAATCCACAGACGACGAGGAAGAAAAATAAGTTGACGAAGATGACAGCAATTGCTCCCAAATTAAGACCGTGTCCAGTCCATTATTTACCTTTTTGTTCTGAATAATTGCTTTTCAAGAGGCGTTTAGTAATTGTGGTTTGAAAACATATTCTGAATGACGTAAAACAGCTGTGCAGGTTATATTGGTATTAGTGAGAGTATGTATGTGTAAATCTCGAAAAATATAGAGATCTGCAAAAAGTGATTCGGATCAAAACAAAGATTGATTTTTTTCCCAATGGAACATTAAAAGTGATCTAGATAAAAAAGTGTACTTTTTGTTCCAATGGAAAACCACATTAAATATTTAGAGTGACATGTGAGCTTGAAATTATGCACCTTATAAGTGCAAAAATTGTGCATTTACGGGTAAGTGCAAAAATGTGCACTTACGGATAAGTGCAAAGACCGTATAAGTGCACACAAAGTTGAGGTCCGGACGATGTGCACTTAACCGTTCTCGACGTAATTAGATATACTAATCGAAATCAATATGTATTTGGAATGAGCTCTGTCTACAAAATTTTATTAAACCAGTAAGACAATTATCTTCGACTATGCCGAAGCTCAAATACCCGGTACTATATTAAGCGTATTTTTTGGGAAGTGAGTATAACAAAATCAAAAGTGAGTATAACCGTTTTGCATGTAAAACCAAAAGTGGGTATAACAAAACCAAAAGTGAGTATACCAGTTTTGCATGTAAAAGTAAAAGTGAACTAGCTATAGATTTCCAAAAAATACGCCTATTATTGTAAAATAAAAAAATATTTTAGTATTAAAAAATTATATATTTGTATGGGAGGTATGGGTAGTTTTTATTCGATCAAGCTCCTTTTTTGTCAAAAAATTTTAAATATTATTAAAACAATACGTGCAAAGTTTAAACTTGCTATCTTTACTGTAGCTATTTAAATTTAATTTTTAACATAAAAAGCTATATAAATCTGATACTTTTGTATGGGAGGTAGTAGTAGTTTTCATCCGATCTTGCTCATCTTCGAACTTAGCCTCAGTCTGATGGATAAAAGCTTACTTACCAAATTTCAAGTCGATAGCTCTTAAATTACGGCCGTAATCGTGCGGACAGACAGACGGACAGACAGACGGACAGACGGACAGACAGACGGACAGACGGACAGACAGACGGACAGACGGACAGACAGACGGACATCGCTAGATCGACTAAGAAAGTGATGCTGATCAATAATATATATAGTTTGTCATACCTACAACGCCTCCTTATGGGCGTTACAAATGGAATGACAAAGTGAATATACCCTCACCACAGTGTGGTACCGGGTATAAACATTAATACCCAATTTTACGGTGGCAGCTTAATCATGGGTTCACCTAAGTGTAGGATTAAACATAAACTTCGCTTAAGTAGTTTTCGTTTTCACAGTCGATTATTTAAGCTTGGTTTAGATCTCGGATTATTCGCTTACAAAGTCCAATGGACTCAGCAATTGAAGGAGCACGACCATCCGCTTCGTTATCGCTTCGCAGTTTGGGCCTTAGAGCAGCTTGAATTGGACAACGACTTTGGGTGAAAAATGATATTTTCTGACGAGTCGCATTTTCATCTCGGCGGCTACGTTAATAAACAAAATTGCCGCTTCTGGGGCTCGGAAAACCCGCAAGTTATTGTCGAGGTGTCGATGGATCCATAGAGAGTGACAGTTTTTTGCGGATTGTGGAGTGGTGGGTGGCATCATTGGACCATTTTTCTTCGAAAATGAGGCTGGGAACAAAGTTACAGAGCCATGTTAAGCGACTTTTTTTTTACTGAAATTGAAGACATACATTTGGATGACCTCTGGTTCATGCAGGATGGCGCGCCATGCCACACAGCCCTTTCCACAATCGGTCTTTTGCGCACCAAATTCTCAAATCGTGTTTACAGCCATCTCGCCGATGTCAATTGGCAGCCTCGGAGCTGCGATTTGATCCCTTTGGACTTTTTTTTTGTGGGGAACCGTGAAGGACCGATGTTATGCCACCAATCCGGAAACGATTCAAGCACAAAAAGTCCAAAGGGATCAAATCGCAGCTCCGAGGCGGCCAATATCATCCAAGAAATCCGTGAGCTCCATCGCGAAACCATCAACAAGGTCTTGGAATATTGGATTGACAGAATGCGCTACTGCGGAGTCAGCCGAGGCAGCCACTTGAACGACCGACGTTGTGTTCCATAATTATTGGGAATGTTTGCTCTTATTAATAAAGCCATAATAGGTACATGGGAAAAATGTAATTTTGTTCATTTTATTCCATTTTTATTTGTATTTGGCCCACCAATTATAACAAACAAAACTATTTTCCAAATAGTTTAATTTTTGTTATTAGTAAAAAACAAGTAAAAGTGTTATCATCGGCCTGGCCGATGCTTTGATACCCTCCACTGCATAAAAGTCATGCAAAATGTTCGCCATGCCATATTGGCTGGGTATAGGAGGTACCAGAACTACTTGACCGACATAGACAATTTTCAATACCAACCTGACGACGGTAAAAAGAAGTCCTCTCACAAGATTTCATTCGCCTAGATCGATTCGTTTGGACGCTATCGTGCTTTCAACAGACAGAGAAACACATGAGTCTAATAGTAGTTTTGTATGGGAGGTACCAGAACTACTTGACCGACATAGCCCATTTTCAAAACCAACCTGGCGACCATAAAAAGAAGTCCTCTCACAAAATTTCATTCGCCTAGATCGATTCGTTTGGATGCTATCGTGTTTTCAAGAGAGAGAGACACATGGGCCAAAGATTGTTTTTGTATGGGAGGTACCAGAACTACTTGACCGACATAGACCATTTTCAATACCAACCTGAGAACGGTAAAAAGAAGTCGTTTCACAAAATTTCATTTGCCTAGGTCGATTCGTTTAGACGCTATCGTGATTTCAACAGACAGAGAGACACATGGGTCTAATAGTGATTTTGTATGGGGGGTACCAGAACTACTTGACCGACATAGCCCATTTTCAATACCAACCTGACGACGGTAAAAATAAGTCCTCTCACAAAATTTCATTCCCCTAGGTCAATTCGTTTGGACGCTATCGTGCTTTCAACAGACGGACAGACAGACAGACAGACGGACAGACAGACAGACAGACGGATATGGCTAAATCGATTTAGAATGTGATCCTGATTCAGAATATACCTATATACTTTATAGGGTCTCCGGTGAATCCTTCTTGGCGTTACAAATGTAATGACAAAGTGAATATACCTTCCTGTGGAGGGTATAAAAAGGGGTAGCAAGGACTTATGTTTTACCCTCGGAAAAACATTAATTGCACTGCCTCACCTCACGTGAACGTATGAGGATTGTGGAAGCTTCTCAATTAAGCCGCCGCGCCGCGCCCGTTAACCGCTTTCATTCGTCAAAAAAATAAAATGTCACAGAAACAAATGGTGAGGAAGTGAGGTGAGGATAGGAATGATCCTAGGTATATGGAACTGCTTCGCCAACCGTTTATTAGAGAAAAAACAATAGCGACGATAGTTTTACCATGTCAATTTCTGCTGATAAATTATTGTCAAATGTCAACAATGGATGAATTATTGTTAATTTCGTCAGGCGTGATTGCACATGGATCTCAATGTTTTTCTCTGTTCTACCAGTAGCTATATTTAGCCAAATAGATAGTCCACGTGAGTGTACATGTACAGTCTGGATAACCCTACTTAGATACATCATCCCATTACATAATCAAATCGAGATACGCAAATTCAATCCACTGTGAAAACTCACATGTTGTTTTGCATCAATACCTAAAAGTACTGACTACAGATAGAAAAGAGGAAGAAAAAAAAATCTCTCATTCATAACCCCTAACCCAATTCTATTATCCGCTTGGATAACATCTATATTTATCTTTCATTTGTAGCCATCTTCCAATCTCTTCACCAAAGCACACATCGATAAATTGAAATTAATATGTCAACTTGAGATTATTTATCATGTTTACAAATAATTATTATAAAGATGTGACTTATGCTTAAGGCCCAAATCGCTTCATTCTTATACAAAAAGAAAAATCTTACGGTGTTATTGTACACCTGTGCGCGCTGCTGCCTTTATACTCGTTTACGTATCTTTTCGCTATAAACATTAATAAGTAATGTACCGTTCACCATAAGAATCCACCATGGTATGGCTTGGTATCCCAGTACCAGTGTGTGTGCGTTATTGTGTTGGTTCAACACCAACTTCTTGGCAACGCGCGACGGCGGTGGCGGCGGCTGGCGACCTGAAAAAGATTGCCTAGCCATATTCTGTTTACTTGCTAAACCTGAAAAGAAGACGCAACGGAGGGTAACTGACAGTCAAGAGAAAGAACTAGGCAACGGTAACGAAAGAAAGACACAAGCAGAATAGAGACAAAAAGAAAAACCCATGCCTTGAATTCATATAACAGTTTCCCCAACAGCAGCAGCAGCAGCGCTAGTAGATACGTCGAATGCCTACCTTCGCTGTCTATCCATAGGAGAGAATATTTTATTAAGAGGTGCAGTAGAAGCTAGCTTGACGACGTTATTCATTGGCACTTTTAACAGCTGCCTAATACCACCACGGGAAAGAGTTTAGCGAAATCACATTCCGTTAGGTCGCGTGAATTTCAGGAGTGCCATTCATCATAGCGGCGGCCATAGTGTGAAGGAATGCATTGCATTTCGCAGATGAGAGTGGGAGTTACAATTCAAGGATTGTCATTTGGACAGCATAGTATCTATATGTAGTGCGGCAAAACACAACCACAGGTGAATGGGAAGGAGCATCGAAGTCGACTATAATTTACAATGTGAATTTCAAATTCAAATTCGAAAATAAGTTGGTAGGTTGGCTGCCGAGCATTTTAAATCAGAGGAAAGTATGCCTGATGAATTGAACCTCAGCATCGTTTGCCCTATCCACAAGAACGGAGACTCTAGTCTAAACTGCGCCAACTATATAGGCATCAATCTCCTCAACATTGCATAAAAGACCCTATCTGCTGTCCGACGCCTGCCAAACATGTCATATTGTTCAGAATTACGATGGAGAACGCCAATAGAGGTCGAAAACAATCTCACCGAGACCTTTGATGTCAAAAAGAAGGATTTAGACAAGGTGATGCGCTGTCATGTGACTCTTTCAACATAATACTTGAGAAAATTATGCGAAACTCGCAAGCCAACATCAGGCACACTATTTTCCAAAAGTCAGTGCAACTATACTTATGCATACGTTGACGACACTGATTTTATTAGCAGAACACAGCGAGCTGTCACTGCAAGTATTAGCACAGCAGCAGCAACAATTCTTTAGTGATGAATGAGGGAAAAACAAAATACATGCTGTTTGGAAAAACCCAAATTACATCTTAAGGTTTTTTTTTCTACTGCGCCACCTCTCGCGAACGTCTGACAAACATCCGAGAGTATTAACTGTCATGAAAAAGCTTCTCAATTCAGCCGTTCGGACTCGGCATAAAATTGTAGGTCCCTTCCATTCGTCCCAAAAATAGAAACTCACACAAACGAATGGTTGCGAGAAGCTAGGCCTAGGGTGTCTACCGCCTGTTGCGCCACCTATTTATTTATTTTTTTATGCTGTTCACAATAAGGGACACACATGAATGAATCGGACAGAACGTCACGATAGACAGCTATAACTTTGAGGTAGTTATTGACTTTGTCTACCTCAGCTCCGCTATATACTCTGATAATGACACTACAACCGAAATCAAACGAAGAGTTACACTTTTTTTGGCCTAAGAAGGCAACTGACCCTCAGAAGGATATAAGACCCCCATCATCACAGTTCTGCTCTATGCCGCAAAAACATGGACATTAACAAAGTCGGATGAAGATCTTCTTGGCCGTTTCGAATGCAAAATTCTTCGATTAATTATCGCTCCCGTTTGCATTGACGGTCTTTGGAGGAGGCGATTTAACAGCGAACTCTACGAGCTGTACAGCGACATCGACCTGGTCAGAAAATTAGATCGAATGGACATGTAGATCGAATGGACACCAACGCTCCGGCTCAAAGAGTCTTCGATTCCAACCCAGAGGGACAAGGCAGTAGAGAAAACTTCGCCTTAGGTGGCGCGAACAAGTGGAAGGGGCTAACTGGGGAGACGTGTTGGTTGAGGCCCCCAGGTCCACTCCGGACTGTATTACCTAAGTAGGTAAGTAAGCATAGGGTTGGGAGAATGCTGTATGTTATTTGAGTAAGAGACAAAAGCGCATTGGGGGTTAGATACACATAAAATAAATAAATAGGCGGCGCGACAGGCGGTAGACACCCAAGGCCTAGCTTCTCGCAACCATTCGTTTTGTGTGAGTTTCTATTTTTGGAACGAATGGAAGGGACCTACAATTTTATGCCGAGTGCGAACGGCTGAATTGAGAAGCTTTTTCAGGACAGTCATACTCTCGGATGTTTGTCAGACGTTCGCGAGAGGTGGCGCAGTAGAAAAAACCTTAAGATGTAATTTGTGTTTTTCCGGGGATCGAACATGGGATCCCTCGCACAGTAGTCTAGCACACTAACCACTGCGCTACTGCGCCCATACAGATACACATAAGCCCTGATAAATGAGAGTAAATCTTACAAAACCTGACTAGTGTGCATTAATGTTAAAACAGTGAAGCCTTGAGGCAAATCTCAAAATGATCCTACAATTGTGTAATGAGAATCAGCCAATCATTAAACTGAAAATTTAACGAAATAGCTCACTGGACGATCCTGTAAAAATATCAGGAATAGAAAAGTAGCAATATACCTAAAACACAGTCCATTGTCGTATACGCAGCCGGATCAAAATTGAACAGCGATATAGGCTCAGTTATCTTCTTCGAATAGCTGGACACATCAAAGTCGCTGTACGAATCATCATAGCAGTATCTTCCAAGCGGAAGCGAAAGCGGAAATGTCACTTAAAAGGTATCACAGGCGTTTGTAAAAGCAAACACAGCTGTCAGTTCAAAGTTTCTTGGAGGAAATCACAAAGTAAAGGTATTTCTCTGTTAGTTCCCTGGATAGTTTACAGAATGATAAGCCAGACGAATAGGCAAGAACAAATTTTAACAACTTTTTTAGAGCAAACGGATCCGTCTGTATGAGTATCTTGTCGTCGCAAAGAAGTCGAAGATGAGTTAAACCACCATGAAAACTTGTATCACCAGAAGAAAGCAATAGCCATACTTCTCTGAGGCCAGGACCGAGACATTTATAATGAGAACAAAGATCTTCTTCACATAGGAATTATTGCAACTCACCCACACGAACCACATGAGAAAAAGGCGTGTGACGAATGAAGACGAGGTCTTGAGGACACAAGCGACTCTATACGCCACTGTTTAGTCCCAGTTCTCCAACATATTAGAAATAAATTCCTTGGAATTTTGACTAGCTTCTTCCGGTATACCAACAGACAAGTTGATTAATTTAATCAAATACGTAACGGACAATTTGTAATTGATTATGATTACATTATCGCTAGATTTCGATAAGGTTTAACCACATCCACATCCCTTAGTTGAGGGTAACTGAATAAACCAATCTTAGAAATATAAAAAGACGTAGCTCCTAACCTCCACTCATCTATCAAAACTCGTTTCCCAGCTCAATGAAGCAAACAAATTTTGTTCAGTTTCCCAATATAGAGTGCTGTATGATATACTCCGGAGATGAATACCACTGATGCGTAGCAATGTTCGTCGCCTCGAACCTGAATATGGTCAATGAGATTCCAAGATTGTCTCAAATTTCCGAAAGTTGAAGATATCAAACCATGACTTTGAATTGTCCCCACCTATAGTGATAGGTATGTAAAGTGTAGTAATTTAATATGAGATTAATTATCAGGAAACCATCTCAGATTGCACTATCGACATTCATATAATACTATAGGAACCTACCCTTCAACTTGAAATCTAATACCTATCAACTAGTTGTATGTAAAATATACCTTTCTCCTACGCATCATTGATGCGGTGACGTCCGCTTTTGCGACAGTGCCATTGGCAAATGATGCTGACTCTTCACCATCGTGTCGGCAGAAGCAACTTGGTTCAAAAATTGAGTGTTGTAAAAATGCCTGATAAAAGCTTGACCCCTGTTTGTGGTATTTCTTTTAATCAACTTAAGAGAGCCCGCATCCCAGTCCAAATGGACATTAAAAGTAAATTTTGCCTGTATAATAATTGAGCAGCCTTCCGAGATTTTTCGTTAATATCGTAGAGTATGGAAATTCACTTTTATTCGGTTGAAAGGTATGCATGCATAAATACATAAATTTCAAATTAATCATCTCTCAATATCTTGAGTAAGTTTGTTCTAAAACCATACATAACTTTGCCCACAGCAGAAATAGCTCATAAGCCAATGAAATATTCTCCATATTTTAATATTCTTGAAATAATTTTCGAAATCAAAAACGAATCGATTCGATTTATACTGCACCATTTCACAGAAAACGAAAACCCAACAACTATGCTGCCACAATATCCTATACTCCATTTCCTGTGAATCAAAAATCCATTTCCGGCTAACAATGGTATGACCGATGGCATAAGTGTAAATGAGAATCAGTAGGTTGTACTCGTATATCCGTCTGCTCTTCAATTCATGCCAAATGGGGATTATTATTTTTTTTTTTTGTGTCAATGGCTTGTGGTGCCCTTCGGCATCTTCGAATCCCTGAGTGATGATGAATCTAAGGACAAATAAATTTGGAGATGGAAATATATTTATTTGAGTGTTTGTCAGAATCACTGACAAGATTCTACTCTATTGACTTTTGTAAAATCGTTTTAACTCGAATTCAATTTCGAGAAATAATAAATTAAAAAAAAAAACAATATTGAGTAGTTACTTAAATGGCTTCGTGAATAACAAAAATGTATTATTGGCAATAAGCGAAATTTTATTGAAATAGTAGGACACATTCTGTTATTCAAAAGAATAAGTGACGAATGTACCATAAATTAAAAAAAAATAAATACAATTTTTTTGTGGGGGTTAATCATTTAAAGAATATTATTCTGTGTATTTCAATACGAACATGATATAAATACTCTACTATTATTTGTTTCATAACTATACCTAAAGTTAGAATCAAAGAATTGGACTAATAATATTATCTATTTCAAAATGATTTATAGAAAAAAACCACTTTTTAACTTTGCTTAAAAATTTTGATTCAATTCTCTCACATCTTATTTCATCCGACAATTTATTAAATAAACGGGGCGCAATCACTGTATAAAAATGACAAAAGTGTGATTTAAAAATTCTAGGAACATTTACAAAGTGACAGCTGTTGGCTCTCAAATCGTGGTCCTCTTGCACTCTTACAGAGTTATATCCAGCGTTTTTAAAAAAAATTTTTAGTACATTCAAAAAGTATAGATGCCTTATAGGCAAAATGCCGAGATTAGTGAACAAGGCAAAACTAGGTGTTCTACGGGCTACTTTAGAAATAATGCGAATCGAATGCTTCTGTCTGATAAGCAGCTGCTCAATTTTATTGGAATGAGTACCACCCCAGCAGCAAATTCCATATTGAATCTTAGACTGCACTAGGCCACTGTAAGCAAGTTTTAAAATTGATTGAGGACAGTAAAGACTAAGGTGGTAGATCTGGCGGACAACTTTGTTAAGATAAAGCTTTAAATTTGAAGTATGTTGAGTCCAACTAAGTTTTTTATCTAGGGTAATACCTAAGTATTTAAAATGGTCAACACATTCAATTTCAAAACAGCCATTGGTACAAGGTACATCAGATCTAAATACTGACGAAAATAATTGGAACCTAGAGCAGCAAGGAGCATGATAAGTTAAGGAGAGACCTTCAGGAACCACCCCCAGTAAATTAAAGAACATAAACTTTGTTTTACTGCTTATAACTAGCTTGTGTAGCCTAAACCAGTAGCGGAGAATTTCTAGATCGTAATTCATATTAGCAATCGTTTCAAAATAATTTTTATTAGAATAAGAAAGTGCAGTATCATCGGCAAAAGCAGTTAATATACCCTTGAAATGTTGAGAAAACAAAGAATTGACGAAAATCAAAAATAATATAGGACCCAAAACAGAACCCTGAGGAATACCCATCGTTAAATAGCATTTCGAGCTTAGATATGTTTTGATCCTGGTTCTTTGGTTACGATTTTTTAAGTAGGAACAAAACCAATCGTAAACAAATCCCCTAAACCCAGCTTTAAAAAGTTTTGTTAACAATAACTCATGGTCAACCATATCGAAAGCTTTTGTTATGTCAATGAACAAAGCAGCCGGAATATTCGATTCATTAATTGATTTATAAAGTTCACTACAGAATTTTAATAAGGCATCTTCTGTGGACTTACCATTTCTAAAACCGAACTGAAGATCACTGAAGAATTCAGATCTATTTAAAAATGTCATTATTCTATTCTTCATACCCCTTTCAAAAACCTTAGAAAAGACTGACAGAAGAGAAATGGGCCTATAGTTATTTAAATCCAAAGAATCTCCTTTTTTATACAATGGGATAACTATAGCTGTCTTTAAGGAATCTGGAAACACACCCTTTCTAACACTTAAATTAAAAATGTAGCATAAGACATCTGCAATTAAAAATGAAATTTTTTTGAGTATATAACTTGGAATCAAATCATGAGAAGTTGAATTTGTGGATTTAAGCGACATAATCAATTTATGAATTTCGAATGCTGAAAAATCAAAGAAACAGAAGCTATTCGGGCTAAAAACATCATGCCGAATGACGTCATCAGTGGTAAGTGAATTATCCGTCTGAAAAGCATTGGGCATTTTTGAGAAATACTCATTAAAGGTATTAGCTACATCGATCGGACTTGAAATAATTTTGTTGTCTTTATTAATTTTAAGTTGAACTTCTGACGCATTTCGATTCAAAATTTCATTAACAAGCCTCCATTCCTTTTTAATGTTCCCAAGGTTGTCAGTCAGCCTACGCGTGTAATAATCATCTTTGCATTTGGGTACCTCAGTTTTCAATTCGCTGCATAAGCGAAGATAATAGTTTCTTAGCCTTATGTTATTGGGGTGCTTGCTGAGTGAGGCACGGATACGGTTTTTCTTTTTTATTTTATCTAAAAGTGGCAGTGACATCCAAGGTTTAAGGCGCTTTAACTTTTTGGAATTAACATTGACAATTCTGCTGCAGTTCGAAATATGAGCCTGTAACTTAGTTAGAAATAAATCAAATGCAATTGTCGGATCACTTTCATCGTAAACTTCATCCCAGAATTCAAATGTTAAAGCAGATTTCAGGGCAGAAAAATCTACAGTTTTAGACTCAGAGAAAGACTCCGAATTTTGCATTCTAGTTAAGTGATCAAACTGAATACAAATTAAAGAATGATCAGTTAACCTCAAGTCATATATTGCTGTCTTAAAATCGACTGTGTTGTTCCTATGCAAACGCAAAAAAATATGATCTATGCAAGTACTGGACGATTCGGTTACACGAGTTGGATCAGATAACAAAGGATAAAAACCAAAAGCAGACAAAGTAGACACTAAGTCATCAGCAGCGGAAGAATCAGCTGATATATCAATATTAAAATCACCTAAAAGAGCCATATTCTTCGAGTTAATGCTTCCTAAAAAGTCATAAAACTCATTTAAGAATACAGAAACAGCGCATTTATGCAGCCTATACACACAAACAAAAGAATATTCTATACCATGGGTTATAAAATCAACACAGAGTAAATCCGCACTTTTCAAAGTAATCCCTTTTACATAGCAAACCAAGTCACTTCGGTAAAACACTGCAACTCCACCGGCGGAGTATGAGTTATTACAGTTCGCATCAAACAGATAGTTAGGAATATTAAAATGTGATTTTTCAGAGTCATAAATCCATATCTCCGACAAAAATATAATATCTGGAAGATGATCAAGAGAAGCCAGATGAGAGCAAAATGAATCAAAATTTTTTCTTAAACTACGAATATTTTGGTGTATAACAGTGAAGCCATGATAATTTACAACAGAGTGATTTATACAAAAACAATTAAGCGCATCAGAATCAGCAGTAGATAATGTATTATCAAACAGACTGTATGTGTGATTTAAATTATTAAACTCCATTGGGAGGCTTGTAAATATTTTCAAGATCATTACAGTTTCTGATTGATAATACCTTATCTCCATCCTTAATTCTCACAAGCACTGTTGAGTTACGAATCCATACATATTTACACTTATTGTTAATCTTAAGATCCTTAGCCCTTTTGAATAACGAACGAGTGTAGCCCGTAAGGCTGTCATTAATGAAGATTCGGTCCTTGATGTTGTTGTTGTTTTTGCTGTTGTTGCTTTTGATGTTGTTGGACACACAACCAAATAGTTTGGAGGCGGCTAGCTTGGTTTTATTAGCATACATCTTGCTCATGACTTTCTGTTTGATTGCCAGTGAAGAGAATTTAACGCAAGCAATATTAGCTCTAGGTGATCCATTCTCAGCCTTCCGCTTTACGTAGCATGATTCAATGTCATATTCTCCTACGGTTTCGCCAATACCCTCTGCAACAAGTTTGATAACGCTCTCTTTGATATTTGCATTGTTAATATTCGGCAAACCAACGATGTCAACGGAGCACACTAATTGATTTTGTTCTAATGCATTTACCTTTAGCTCTAAAGCATCTACTTTACTAGTGAGAGCAACATTACTCTTTTCTAGTAGTTCGATTTTAGTAAGAGCTTTAGTGTTGAGTTGTTGGAGCTTGATTATTTCGTTGTACAACATAGGTAGCGTGACTGGTGAGAGAGGTGCGTTTACCGTGGTGGTCGCAATCGTAGTCGCAGTGGCAGCGGCAGGCGATGAAATAGCGGATGAGGAAGAAGAGAAGACCGGCATAGAAAGTACATCTGATGTAGTTGGTATATTCCTAGCGGCGGCGGGCACAGTGGAGGCAGAAGGTGTGGACGCAGAGTCAGAACTCAATTCAGTCGCAGCACTTTTAGGGCGGGTGGAGAGGGCGGAAGAACTGTTCGCGGGTGTTGGATATTAATTTTGTATTTTTGGCTGGGAAATGCAAAAGTTATACCAAATTAAGTTGTGGAAGTTATTTTTGCACCACTCTGCATATATGTAAGGTTAGGTGAGGTAAGGGCGACAGACAGCAACCTCTTACTTAGGCCAGATGAGGTTTATTGTGATACCACAGGATCGAATGATCTCAGAACTACCGAACCCATGGTATCAACAGGAGCTAAGAATAATGCGTTAAAAGCAGCTGATGCTTATAAAGGGTCCGCCATCTAACGTTTTTTTTTTTCAACTAGTGCTTATTTCGCGAATGGTAACACTTAGCTCATGTCTGATTTGTCAGATAATTAGTTTTATCCTTCCGCTGAACGAATATGGTTGTGTATACGCTTGAACAACGCTGGGAAATATTGCGACATTACTTTGAAAATCATGGTAATGTTGCAGAATGTGTGCGAAAATTGCGTACGGATTTTGGAAGAAGAGAAGCACCGTCAGCTCCGTATGTTCGTTATCTTGTGAAAAAAGTGAAAGAAACTGGCACCCTCATAGATAAACCAAAGCGTGAAAAGCCAAAAACAGTGCGTACACCCGAGTTTGGTGAGGATTTTGGTCCAGAGGCATAATTGGGCCATTTTTCTTCGAAAATGAGCAAGGTGTGGCCGTTACAGTCAATGGCGATCGTTATCGGGCCATGTTGAACGAATTTTTGTTCACAAAAATTGAAGAGGAGGATATTAGCAACATTTGGTTTCAACAGGACCGCGCTACGTGCCACACAGCCGAAGCTACACTCGATGTTTTGCGCCCTGTTTTTGAAGATCGCATTATCAGCCGCAGAGCTGATGTCGTTTGGCCACCGCGGAGCTGCGATTTGACACCGTTGGACTATTATTTGTGGGGTGCCGTAAAAGATAAGTGTTACGCCGACATGCCAGAGACAATTGACGCTTTAAAGGACAATATTCGTGAAGCCATTGGTGAAATACAGCTGCACACAATCGATAATGTGCTTAAAAATTGGACCGATCGTGTAGGCTACTGCATGGCCAGCCGAGGCAGCCATTTGAATGAAATTATTTTCCATTATTAACCGGAAGGATTGTACTTTCAAATAAAAAAAGAAATTTGAGAAAATATTCGGTAGTTTTTTTTTATAGCATTTTCAAAAAAAAAAAGTTATTTGGCGGACCCTTTACTAGCGAGTTCGCCGAAATTGTCGATGAGAGTGCTGGGCACGTGCCGCATAGGAGCTGAAGAATATCCTTCTCCTCGAATCCGATAGAATCGATGTAAGTAGTTGTGCCATGTCTAGCGAGTTCGTCGGTCTTGCAATTTTCTGGAATATCCTTGGACCCGTAATAGGTGAATTTTCAATTGTTCCGCCATCTTGTTAAGAGATAAGCGGGAATTAAGAGCATTTTTGGACTTAAAGACGACGGAGTCCAGAGATTTAATCGCGTCTTGACTATCGGTAGACGGATCCTATTCGAGACACTACATCCCTTGCCCAGTCAGTCTTGGAGGGTATGTAATGTAGGTTTCGAAGTACTTGTTGAATTGAAACTGGGGAGGGGTGTAATCAGTACTTATCTGATTATCTTTTGGGGTGCATTCTATTTTACCTAGAATAGACGAGTGCCCAGTTTGCCGACTAGTGCACAAACGGAATGCTTTCAATATAAAGGGTGTTTTTTTTTAGAGGTATAGAACTTTAAAAGGGAATAAAACAAAAATGAAACACGGCTGGCTCGGACGTAGTCTAATCTGGAGGTCCAATTTTCGATGACTTTTTCCAACATTTGTGGCCATATATCGGCAATAACGCGGCGAATGTTGTCCTCCAAGTGGTCAATCGTTTCGGGCTTATCGGCGTAGACTAGCAACTTCACATAAATCGCACGATCTTGGAGGCCAATTCACGGGTCCGCAACGTGAAACTATGCGGTTACCAAACGTTCCCTTCAATTGTGGCACGAGCTGTGTGACATGTTGAGCCGTGCGTCGTCTTGTTGAAACCATAGCTCCTGCAGTCAGTAATCATGGCTCTATAGCGGTCACCATTGACTGTAACATTCTGGCCAGCATCGTTTTTTAAGAAGTACGGACCAATTATTCTACCAACCCATAAAGCCCACCAAACAGTCAGTTTTTGTGGATGTAGCAGTGTCTCAGTTTTGTTTATTGACGTTTCCATTCAACCAAAAGTGAGCTTCATCGCTGAACAAAATTCGCTTATAAAAATTGGGATCAACGGCAATCTAGTTTTGGGCCCATTTACCGAATCTACGGCTACGCCTTGCTAGGTGATCCTGTGGCTTCAATTCTTGCACGAGTTGGACTTTTTAAGCACGCAAAGCAAGATCTTTCTGCAAAATCTTCCATAAAGTGGATGGATACATATCCAATTCCTGGGCGGATGACTTCTTCTGTACGTACTGTAGGACGTCTCTGTGGATGCATATTATCATTTAGAGTAAACGTGGTGCGAAAACGTTCCATAGTTAATCGAATTAATTGCTCTGATGGACGATTATGTTGACCGTAAAATGGACGTAGTGCGCGATACGTATTTTGAACAGAACCATGATTTTCAAAATAAATTTGCACCATTTGGAAGCGTTGTTCAGGCGTCATTCTATTCATGTTGAAATGCCAAACCAAACTAAAAATAAATCACTTGACAGCTGACAAATGGCCGCAAGTTCAAATAGTGTTGCCTCTAAAAAACACCCTTTAGATGTCTAGCGGTAGCATGTGAAATAATATGTCCTGTATACAATCTGAACCAATCGAAACTGTGCAATGGAACCAGGTTGACGGTGAAGAAACTCATGAACAACGTCATCCAAGTTCAAAGGAGACAAAATTCGTATTCCAAGAATTCTGATAATACCGAAGGGAATCGATCCGAGTGCAACTAATCCAGCAAAATGGTTTAACAGAAACAGAAAGTAGAAAAACTGAGTTTAATTCAGCTATTAAGTTAACACAACATTTTATTGATTTGGTTTACGAAGTTAAATATAATACCTAATTAATTTTTGTGACCCGAGCATACTTCGCATATTCTTCTACTGTGAGTTCGCATGATCCTCTCTCGTTAATTTGCATAGATATTCGCATTTTGTTCTTTTTAAGCAAAGGCTTAATTAATGAATTGACGGTTCCAAAGAACAATTTTTAAGAAGGAAAGTTTCAAAACACTTTCGTATGTTTGTATGGGTTTTATTTATAATCTGATTGCAGAGGATTTTCGATTTCGTGACACACATCTAACTTTACTGTTATACGTGCCTTCCATTATAAGTTTGTCTCAAAATAAGTTCATAGTACAAAAGTAAGGCACACGGATTGATACGGGAAAGTTAACTTTCGTTAACCTACCTCTTTTCTATTTTCATTTCAACGAATTGACAAAAACTCTTAAGAATTCTAATTGGTAAGGTCGAATGCAAATGCGGAAAGATCACTTTTTCCGACAACTACTGTAAGGTATACCCTGCAGAGGGCATTTGCTTCCGCGCACGTCTAAAAGCGGCACAGATAATATACCATGGCGTAGAATGTTACACCTGTCGGTTGTATCTGGAAGAGGACACATAAGGTAAAGGGAAGTTGCCTAACCCTATATCCAACAAGCCATGTGTCTGCGTCTGGTGCTTGTCCCCCTTATGTTCCCATTCTAGCATTTACCTCATTCTCCTTCATTCTTGGCTTCTTGAGTAGGTATTTTCTGTGCACGTTTCGTTCATTATTATCGTATGGGTGTATCTGTTGTGTATAGTGCCCAAAACGTTGTCTCCTCACTGGCTAAGCATACGAATGGTGGATACGCTTTTGTGGGGAAGTGGAACATTAGGGTCAAGGTTAGTACGTATACACTGCACTTTAACGACAGAACGAAGACGCGCATTCCTAGCTACATAATTTCTACTAACAAGGTTAATCTGTTGGTTCATCAATTTGCTTTAATGTCGCTGTCGGGTTGGTCGCTCCACTCACAGTGCGTTCTATGTAGATGAGAGCTGGAACTGGAAGTGGAGTAAGAACGATGCTAAATGGTAGATGTAGGCTAGCGATACAATTTCTTCTACAATGTAAATGTTATGATTTCATACATCATTAGCATAAGATGGCCCCATGACGATCAACGTCAGAATTCAAGTGAAACGGATGCATACATATATACGATGATAAGTAATGAAGGAACTTATTTTAATTGCTGCGGATGCTTTTGCAAAAAAAAAAACTACTGAATAGGTAAGTAGCTCAGCGTAAATGCAAAGTTATATGATGCAATTGCAGACTTGTGCCATCATTAACTAGAGTGGCAATTATTTATGAATATAGGTCACGGAACGAGCACTTACCACAAAATGGTATTCCTTCGGGTATCCATATTCCCTTGTCACATACTCTGCGAGACGGTCCGAGGAGTTCAAATCCTCTTTCGCATGAGTACGAGGCAATAGATCCATGTGTTAGATTCGTGTCGGAAAACACAACCGAACTGTGAGCTGGTGATCCGGGAAAACTGCATGCTGACAAACGATCTGGAATTAAAGGAAGAAAATGTTTAGATTGGGCTTATGACCATTTGGTATTTGTAAATGTAGATAAAGATATAGATGAGCCTTTGTAGATGGTTCCATTTTTTTTTTTTACTAATTTAGCTTTCATTTGAAAAAGTTAATAAGAAAGAAACGCTGACAAATGCGAAACAACCATAACTATGAAATAAAGATTTAAAGTAAAACGTCGATTAGGTCAGGTGTACAGATGAAAATGCCTTGGAGAAAAGTCCTGACGACCTCAACTGGGCATACATAGGTTATATAAATCTATACATATAATAAAATTGTAGATTTTGTCTTTGTTCCACTAATCACGTAAGAAGTACTAACCCTATTTGGTATGATCTCATTGGAAAAGGTAGGCCTTAACATTGGGAGTGCAATTAGGCTTTATTTGGTCAAAATTGGACGAAGGGACGTGACACTGCCAGTTCAAAAAAACATTCAAAATCTTATATCTCAAGAACCGCCGAACTGATTGAGCTCAAATGTACAGACAATCTTACGAAAGAACATTATTATCTAAGATCTAGGCAATACAATTTCTGTGCACGGGCAAAGCCGGGCGGGTACAGCTGGTTTTAAATAAAAATTAAAAAGTAGGACCTCGAATAGAGAAAAAATAAAAAGAACGGCGAAAGAGGAACGTATGACAGCTAATACGTTGCTTATTAAAATAGCTAGGAAGAAACGAAATGCGTTACTTTGACACTGACAGGTGACAGCATCTCCGCTTAACTGACGCAAAGTGTCATATATCCAGTGTTGCGTTTTCAGAACTCTGCGAAATTGGTGCGCAGAGTACGTACTCTGGCAGACGGTTTTTTTTTTTTTCAAAGTAAGGATAATTCTTTTTAAAAGGCCCCCAGCCAAGATCAGCCATTTTGTTTTTAAATTTGGTTGACATCGCACTAGAACGCCAAAACATGTTAGAACAAACTTTGTGGAATTTTTGGCGGAGCAGCTCGATTTTTTCATTTTTCAGTCGCCAAAATGAGGGTATATTCTTCGATCGATGTATCTACAAACATGAAGAATCCACCAGCGTTACAATAGTTGGTACTCCGATGACCAACATAAACAGAGAATTCACTTTAAAACACGATTAAATTTAGGAAGCTCGTGGGATCTTTGGAAATGGCTTACAAAATATGACCAATGAAATTAAAATGGCGCCTATTTCTATTGCAATCGCCAATGTACCTACCCGAAATTATTACGACTTATATTTGGTGCCATATTTATTCGTCAAAAGCTGTTCAGATTTAATTTAAAATTGTAGGTCCCTTCCATTTAGCCCACAACAACGGTTGTATGGATCTACTAGCGGACCCGCAGACGTTGTCCTTTCCGAATGTTTGCTTGCCAATTTGCCAATATCGAAACACAGCGAATAGAACTAGAAATGCTTTTTTTTTTTTTTTTTTTTTCATTTTAAAAAGGGGATGACTAGGGCTTCTGATATGAGAAAAATCTTTAAAAAAAAAGACGTAGCCAATATAGTAACACCGAGGTCCCGATCCCCTGACAGGCGCTGGAAAAGAAGGCATCATCAAGAAGTAATGTGCCATTGTAAACTTGGATATAAATAACGCGGTTAAATTTGTGAATTTGGGACGTATACATGTGAGCTATTTTTAAATCGGATCGATATACTGAACTGTATCTAGGTGCTCTAGGAATCGCGATGGGCCAATTTTGGTGCGTTGTAAAAGGTGTCCCTCAAATCATTTTTCATTTAATCCAACCAATGGTTAAAATGCGATCTAGATCTATGGAGCAAAAATGCGACTACAAGAAGATGAACTACCCTCTTTAAAGAGTCTCTGTTTCAATTGTACTTCTATGGCTAACTTAGGCCTTCCCCCATAATCGTAAAACGAGTGCATCAGTGCTAATGACAAGCACAAATTTGTGGAGGTCTTTTATTAATCGCTTACCAGGCGCACGTATACATTTTAAACACCATCGGAATATAAGCCTTATATTTTTCGAATCGTTGATCCTTAGGTATCCCATAAGGACACAATGGATCCATGATCTATATCAGCCATGACCACCACTGGAGCATCAATCTACCTTGATAAAAGCCAAATCCAAATTGTCAATATTCCAATAAAAGTGAAAGCAGGGTCGTCATTCCTTAAGGCGTTTTCACGAGAACTAACAGATTGGTCTGTTTGGGAATAGAGGTTGCTTCATCCAACACCGTTTATGGGTCGGACATTCTTTACACTTTCCTTCGCCAAAAAATAAATCGATTTTGAGGTACCTAAGGAAATTTCAAGGCCAAGACCATCTTTAGGTCAATGGTTGACTTAATTCTTGCTTATTAGTAACTTGAGCAAGAAGTCAAAAGGCATTAATTATTTTTCTCCATCTTCAAATACATTGAATAGATACTTTTGTATAAAAAATGTCGCCACTGTAAGTTTGTAAAAATGAACCTGGACACTAAATATAAAAAAAACACTAACTAACTAACTAATTAACACTAACTGACACTAACCAGACAAGCTGGTTAGCCATTTTCAGGCGGTCGCCCGCGGGAAGGAACATCAAGTTGAGTATTTTGCCCGAGCCCAACGCTCAAATTTTACTTGAATGGATGTACCTACCTAAATGCCCTAACTAGCCTGCCTAGATTTGTCACACCTTCTCTCGATAATTGCATAACACAGTTCTTAGAATGCACAAGCTGGACTGGACACCATAAATCGAATCTCCGTCTCATAATTCTCGTAAATCTAATTTACGATAAAACACTCAAGTGCGCAACGTGCCAGAACACATTTTGTATCTCATGCTTAATGGTGATGGGGCTGCATACTGACAGAAGATACAAATGCATTTCAAGGAACGGACAGTCGCGTGGATCGCTATGCAGCAGCACATCCACTTCGTATTCGTATTATTAAGTCGATGATTAGTCAAACAACACGGTAACCAACGGGCTTTCAGTTCTTTATGCAATATACGATCATATAGCCCCCTTCTGTCCACCAGACTTCAGAGTCCCAGATAGTGCACATATAGTTGCACTTCCAGTTCGCAAGAATCTCATACATACCGAGTAGCGAAGATCGAAACATTCTTATGTGTACATAATATAATGGACGCTGATTTACAATGCAAGATTGAAAATCGCTAGTGCCTAGTGGTGGTTCACCGGTGTGTCTGTCTGCACTGCACTGCAACTGCACCAATCTGTTCAGCATAGAGTGAATTGTTGGATGGACATTAAAACAGATTGTCTGAGAGTGCACAGTAGTTGTAGTTTGTAGACTGTAGTAGTGGTGTAGGCTATCTGTTAGCTTCTCATCCTCTGCAGAAGGCGGCCGACCCAAACCGTTCGGATAAACTTGCTTTTACCGCATGCCAAGTGATCGTTTGGCCGATACAAATAGATACGTAGTTATTGTTATACAACCGACAATTTCATAACGGTCAAATGAAAATAGAAATTATACTCGCTTAGTTGCTGTTGTTTACAATTTGTTTGTTTGTGTTCCATTTTAGGAGATTACACTGTTTCCTGGTGTGACAGCTTTCAGCTTGCTTAACTGGGATAGTGGGTATATAAGTGCAGGGTTGGATGGGATTAGATAGTGTTGCGACTGTCCATGTAGACAGGCTTACCTGGGAGTTGAGGTAATCGGTATTTCGACACTGGTCGATTTCGTTTGGGGGCTTCGAATTTAATTAAAGGTCTTGATCTGGGCTTTTTAATGAAAAGCTGACCAAAAATCGTGGCTAAACGAGAAACAAAAATGAAAGCAGTATCCGCCTGATGATGTTTTGGTAAGATCAATTTGACAGCCGAAAATATTGTTATAGTTGTTGTAACAGATTTTCTTTCTTACTGTTGGTTTACCTTTGAATTGGGGAGTTTTTAAACAAAATCCGTGACTTAAATGAAGCAATGAGACGTTAAACTAGTCCAATTTCGAATGGATTTAATATCCGTCATCGATGTACAGTTGCAACATAGTCAGAGTCACTAACTGGGTTCAAAACTGGCTGATTCTATTTTATTCGTGGGCAGATTTTTATTTTTTTTTTTTTTTTTTTTGAGACTTTGATGTAGAATGTCAAAGGAGTTGAGCTGCAATCAAAAATATCACTCTTAGGGACGAGGTACGCGAACACTTAGTGCTCCACACTCTGATGTATGTGAAATTCAAAGATGAATGGTCTTTTGAGCAAAAAAAAAAAGTTATTCACAAGAAAGTATAGTGGGAAGAAGTTCCCCAAAAAATAAATAATGAACAGTTTTAGCGGCTGTGGAAAAAAGAGCCGAGAGACCAAGATCGCTTCTGAGGAGTAGCTATAGTTTTGAAACTATCGACGAAGTTATTGGACTAATTCTTGAATATCTAATTTCTGTAGTCTATTTCGTCCAAGTCGTCTTAGGAAGGTTGGGGGTTCTGTGTGGGGTAAAATACACAAATGCACGTCAAAATTCTTGCATGCGAATCTTTGTTTGCTGTGGGAAAAAGAAGGATTTACTGCTAAAGAATCAACAAAAAGAGAAAAGAGGATCTGCACCTTAAATATTCGGACCCTTAACTCTAGTGAAGATAGGTATCACCCCCTCCGGCAATTTTTAATGACTGCAAGCACAAGAAACCGGATAAATCTACGACATTCGTTTAGATATTCATCAACCTCACGAGAAACCCTATGGCCAGCACAGAGAAAACTATGACTGAAGAATGGAACCTCAGAAAGAGACACATTTAGTCGTCGCGTCGCGTCTTTTTAACATTGCCTAGTTACAATATCCTAACTGTCGTACTGTGCCTCTAAATCCATTTGTCAACAAACGAAATTTACAAAATCATAAAAAAATGGTATCCAAGCACTTGGCGCCATAAAGCAGAATTGGCAGGATAAGGGTTTTGTACAGCACACATTTTGCGCTTTGAGTTAGGAGTTTTAAACCCAATTGTTTTTCCAAACCGAAGTAGCAACCGTTTCTTAGGGTAATTCTTCGCCGGATCTCCACTAGGGTGTCATTCGTATGGAGTCCATGTTTACCTAGAGGTAGGTGAACTCCTTAACTACCCCGAAATTGTTGCTATCAGTAGTGACGTTTTGTCCTAAGCGGTGGACAGATGATTGTTTGTTTGTTGATAGCATGTACTTAGTCTTGTCCCCATTTAGCAAATGGATTTCGCTTGTTCTTCAATCGCCTTGACCGTTTCTATCACGGCATGCTGGGAACGAAAGATGATATCAGCATATATGCACACCAGCAGCTGAACGGACAAGTTGAAGACAGTACCTTCCGTGTTGACACATATTTTGCGCACTATCTGCTCCAGTACGAGATTGAAGAAGTCGCATGATAGTGCGTCTCTTTGCCGAAATCCGGTGCATGTTTGAAATAGTTCGGAGGAGCTACTTCCAAAGGCGTTAGGCAATAACGCCCAAGGAAATAGCGCCCAAATCGTTATTGCCTATAACGCCACTTTCAAACTGCACTTTGCAGCGCGTGTTTTCCAGCGTCACGGGACAGCTCATTGCCGGGATTCCGAATTCGGCTATCGCCATATAGAGCTCCTGACAGTGTATGCATGTTATACGCGGCTTTGCAGTCGATGAATAGGTGGTGAGTTTCGACTTGAAATTCGTTGGTCTTTTGCAGTATTTGCCTCAGTGTGAAAATTTGGTCTATACGACAATAGACCGACTGCCGGGCCGGATCTTATATACGACATTAAGCATCATATCCCTGATAGTTCTTGCAAGACATAGGATCGCTTTTTTAGTAAATGGGACATATGGAGCTTAGAGTCCACTCATCGGGCATGTTTTCTTCCACGTATACTTGGTTGATGATTCGGTCCATGCTCCCTACCAAAATATCACCACCGTATTTAAAGAGCTCCGCCGGTAAACCATCAGAGACTGCGGCCTCGTTGTTCTTAAGTTTCTCAGATGTAAAGTTTCTAATGCTGTTCTTTTTAGCAGAAAAATCAATTTTTTGCCTATAGTCTTTCATTCCCATGTACAATATCTAATATCGAAACTCAATACCGAAGCGAGCTTAAGTGCTTATTAAATTATATATAGATACTCGCGCACCTCCCTGATACACATAACATAACAGCTTATTACAAAGGCAAATAGAACAATTGCGCGTTCCATTCCGATGCGCATCCGTAGGTGAGATTTATATTAATTTAGACGCATTACCACAGCAAGAGTGCTTACGTCGGAACAAAATAATAGTATAGAAGGTAATAATGATACACCCTATCGTTTCCAGATAGTAGGCCCCAACTCCATTCATTTAACCTTTCTTTTCTAGACGAAGAAAATCTTAAAATAGAAAGAAAACCCAGCATTAACTCAAATTTCTTATTTTTATACAAGCAAGCGTATAGCTAAGCCGTGCGCCGCGCCGCGCCGCCGCCGGCGCTTTAACCTATCAGAGCATGGCGAACAATATTCATCAGATATATCGTAATTTTTTTTTTCACTGCAAAGTGTACTGAGTGTATCTACGATGCAATTGCACCTGCAATGGATATACAATGGTAACTTCAGTGCGCCACCGTGGTCGAGCAAAAGGGAAACCATTCATTCAAAAGATTTTTTAGATGCAGTTGAAAAAAAACGAATTTCACTTCCACGACAACGAACGGAATGCCCTGTAGTAGGATGTTATGGACTTTTGTCAAGGTTGCTGATTTCTCTTCTTTATTTTTCTCCATGAAAATGCATGATCTGTTCGCAGAATAAATACACAAACAGAAAATGATTATTGACCATGATCGGGTTGTATCTCGATATTATGGAATGTATCTCTAACTAATAAACAAAATATACGCCAGAATGTGACTGTGTTAATTCAGATAGACAGGTAGATAGAACCAATAGACAGCAAACAAGTCGGTTTTCGATTGACCTACTTGCGGTCAGGTTTTGGAAAATTAAATAATCTCCAGCTAAGTTTACTGTCATCGGTTGTTGTTGATGTTGACTAGCATTCCTTTTATCCATTTAACTTAGGTATCGGTCCATTTCTGATGAGTAATCTATCTTTTAATTGCGAATATATTCGATACAAGTCGTCCCACCATAATATAGCATCCGATTTACATGGGAAGAGTCTATAACTAAAGCAGCCTGTTTAAGTGTGACCTACTTTTGGTCAGGTTTTGTAAAAATTATATAAGCTCCGCTCCTATGTGCCGTGGCTAAGGCATTCAATATTCTCCTGTCGTCGTTTTTATATTCTGATGTTGGTGCGACTAGTATAGAGGAGGTATCTACTCATTTGACCAGTTAATAGAATCAATGTAACTTGTTTTAGCTATGGATTTAGCTTAGTTATCGTCCAATCGAAACGTGTTGGTACCTATAAAGAGTTGGCAGTCCGTTCTTTTACCCCCAGGGTATCTAATGTGTTTATTTTTTATTTTTTTTTTTGTTGGCTTCTTTGAATAACGTTCTTACATCCGCAGCACATGTTGGTTGTTTTTTTTTAACCGGTCTTGACTTTCGTATAGAATACTCGTATAGTATAGCATTCCGATTTTAATCGACGTTTGGAGGTAGGTATGCCATAAATTCCGGAGATTTGTATTTTACGAGCACTGCATCTGAAGCCAGTTTCATTCGTTTACAGCAAGTGCTGTGAGGATAAATTTACAGGCCACCATCTGAGAAAAGGCCTTGATCCCACATTTTGGTGAGTTTATAGGCTCAGGTGCGTATATTTGCATGGAGAGTTAAATAATAGCATCAAACCAGAAATGTAGAAGTAGAACGAGCATAGATAACTGTAAACAGATGAATCTATCTGTGGATGTATGCCAATGCCGTTAGAGAAATTATTTATACAGACTAAGCTGATTTTACATAGGGTGGGATGAAAAATCTTGGATAATCTTCAAATGAACTGTATTGAATGGGCACCAATAGTATCGATGATGAGGTCAAGTAGATTGAAAAATTGAAGTGCGATACTGGAAATTGTCAGAAGTCCCAATTGAAAACAGAAGTATAACCTCTAGATACAAATTCTCACTTTCACCCTAGTCTTGCAAGTGGCCCTAATAACGCAAGTGGCGATTTGAAAATTATTATTTCTTTTAAAGTTCAGAGGTGGTAAGGAGTGATAGAAAGTAGGGAAATCTTGCCTTAGAAATATACTTTCTTATTTTTCCAGCTGATCAACAAAAACTTAATTCTTTATTTGCTGAACTAAGTCATTGTGGTCGGTCGAAGTCGTCTCCCTTTATACAGATTAAAGTTTGAACGCTATGAGGAGGTCGAGGTAGACTGAAGCTTCGCCTCTGCATCCTAAAAAAAGACGAATCAGCTGACCTGTGTGAACATGAAGGAAGATTTTTTTTTTCAAGGGACAACTAGTTTCGGGAGAAATAAAAATTAAACTGGCAACATTAACAATTTCATCAAGATAGTGCTTAACCTACCAGCATAATCATTTTCTAAATTTTTGGCATAATAGATTGATCTTTCAGGTCGTAGTGCCCATTGTTTAGCTTAGGTGAGTCCTAAGTTAAAAGAGAATCCCATCAACTCAAATAAAAGTGACCCAAACAATCAATAAACTATTGGACATTCAGTACCAGTATTTTGAACAGGACGTCTCAAAGCTTTGATGAAGACAGCGTTCTTTAAACGTTCGCCTATAAACAATGTGCCTATATAAATGCAACTACATATACGTCGGAAGTAGACGGCATGCAGTGACGAATAGTTCAACTAGAGATTCAACACGAACATCAAATAGCAGAAGACTAAAGCCCATAACCAACAGAGCTTAAAAACTTAACTAAAAACTGAGACTTAAATCTAAGATTTAAATCTATACACTCAGAGAAAAGTCGCAAGCTAAGATCTAAAATGCTCAAGCTTGATTTTAGATTTTTTCATTCTTACGTGCTAAAGCTTATGACACCAATTGTTATTGAAATAAGCCGAAAGAATCTTAAAAGATGATTGTAACACAAATAAGGGGCTTGTTTATGATTGAAACAAGTGCAACAATACTTTAAGTATTGGAACTATTCGTTCCTAAAATTCACACGCACTTACTGAGTGAGTGGTGCACTATCCCCCCTTCTTTTGAATTTGGTGGTCAACGATGATGTTGCTATATAGCTGTCTCAGGAAAGCACTTAAATACTCTGAAAGACCTCCTACAAAACAAGCTAGCTAGCTGAGCGAGCCGGTTTGGTTTAGGTGTGAACCTCCACAAAACTGATCTGGTGCTATTTACCAGGAAATATAAAATTCCGACACCTGCAGCGCAGCGAGTGCCGCCATTCGCCTTAAACCTACTTCTCAATGGTCAAGGAAAGCCTTTGGCCACGTCTCTATTCTGAAGGACTTCGAAATCTCAACAGAAAACACTGACTACACCACCCTATCTCTAAATTTTGACAAGAACGCTCTCGTCACTATTCCCCCCAGAATAATCTGGAATGAGGATACTTTCCCGGAAGATGAATCAGTTCACTTCTACACTGACGGCTCAAAAACCAAAGACAGAGTTGGTGGGGGTGTTTTTTCCGAAAATCTTAATCTTAATCTTAAGTTCAAATTATTGTAGTGTGTTCCAGGCGGAATTAATGGCGATAAAAGAAGTCTTATCTTGGCTCAAGAAAAACGTCATATCCGCTAAAGACATCTGCATATTTTCGGCCATCAAATCCTTGGATTACGGAGATGGCTGAGCAGTTCAACATTCACCTAATTTGGGTGCCGGGGCATAAAGAGATTCTAGGGAATTGTAAGGCCGATGAACTCGCTAGAATAGGAACAACTCAACCCATCCTGCCGGATAAAGGCACCATAGGGATACCAATCGCTACTTGCAGACAAAGATTGAAGCTGGATGCTATCGAGAGTGCAAATTTTAAGTGGACAAGTGGCAACACCCTGTCTAGTGATACAACAAATTTGTCCTGATTTGAAACGCTCTAGGAAATTGATTTCTCTCAACAGATTGCATATCGGCACCACAATAGGTGTCATTACAAACAACTACTTTTGCACAAGCTGTATGAATGAGGAAGAGGAGGAAACCATTCCACACCTTCTTTGTTCCTGCCCTGCTCTCTCCCGTAGAAGGAAGCTTCACTTAGGAGCCTTTGATTACAACGACTTGGGCGATCTGACAAACGCTAACATCAGAAGCCTCTTACGCTTTAGAAAGAGCTCAAAATGGTTCAACTAGTATGGAGATCTTATATGATCCTTTTTTTTCGTGGTATCAAAATGGACCTATGATGGTCTAAGTCTGTTGGCGTTTTCCCAGCTGGCATCCACTTTCAACCAACCAACCACAAGCGGAATATCCTTCACGAAAGATCTACAAAAATTCAAAAAATTTGGTGCTGGGGTGTGGTACTCTTCGATGGTCTCAATGTCAATCGATGGCCCATCCCTCTGCCTTCCGAAGCATTGCAGGGAATTTCCAACTGATTTTTAAAGCCGCACAGCTCTGATCAATCATACAATCCTGATAGAGAGACATTGGCCGATAATAATATTCATTTTTAGCGTCCAAGTTAAATTTTACAAACTCACAATGGCGAAATTTACAGACAACTTTGACTTTTCTAAAAAAAATACTCCCTTAAAGAACTCAATAGTCTTGCTAACACTACTACCTCTCGAATTCTAAGCTTTATCGATAGCAGCAATTTATCTTCATGTTAGCACAGTTAGCAACGCATCTATCCTTCCCTACTCCTGTGGTATTTCCAATGCGTTCCACTATAAATAACTCTAAAGGTCGATCTCATATTGATATAACGATATAAGTGCAACAATTAATTCTATGCATTAAATTAAGCCATTGAACTTGAGAAGATCACATTACAAATTATCACTAAATGAAAGTAAAGTGAAAAATTAAAAACCAAAATAAGGAAAGTGTACGCTTTCATTGGTCAATTAGGGTCGTTAACGAAACTTTCCCATCAAATTATTGTACACACAATTAATGGTTTTGCTTGCCAACTTATAACGCTTATAGGTGTGTAAATACATTTAGGCAAGTTAAGGTATGCGTATAAGAAACCGAATAATCTATACCATTGTGTGGTCGAACAAAATTTGTTTGACGACACACATTACAGACTACTGGCCCACCCGTAGCTTAAAAATCGTAAAACTGAAAGTGAAAGCATTTAGTTTAGAAAAGTTAAGTACCCCAACCAATTTATTGCAATAACAATTAGTTTATTTATGAATAGTTGAATGAAATTGTGATAATGATTTTCTTTAAATAAGACCGACCTACAATAGCTCAACAACAAGGTATTGTCAAGTTGGTTTCTATTGAAATGAAAATCGAAAGGGGTTCTAATTGGATTTGTATAAGCAGGGATCGAAAATACCGGGTATTTTGATTTTTTTCTGCAAAAAAGGCCAGTAGTAGTTAAGGTTGTAAAATAAAAAGAAGTACATCTGGTTGATGCTGATGAAGCTGCCTGTCGATTCCTGTTATGCCTTTAAGAACTTAACCCATTTTGAAAATGGGCCACATAAAATTAGTATTTTTGGCCACATAACATAAGTGGCCAAATGAACCAGTTATTTCAACCATTTATTTTTTCTAGCCGAAACAAAAAAGTTTATTTGACCCATTATTATTTCTAGTGAAAATAAATTGATTTATTAGACCCAATATTTTTTTGGGCCATAGAAAATGGGTAATAGAGGCTTTTAATTTTTTTGGGTGAAATATTAGGTCTCTTATTATTATGATGATATACAAATTTTCATCTGCTAAGTACATCACACATATGTATAATACATATTTTAGGTTGTATAAAAGGGTATTTTACACTTCAGTGCCTGGTAGAGGGAACAAGGAAAGAATTTACGTTTTGACAATTAAAAAAAATTAAAAAATTTAATACTAAAGCTGCGAAACACGACATACGCGACACGCGTGCCACTCTGACTTCACGATCATTACTCGACATATTGTAGAATATGCCACGTTTTATACATTGTGGCATGTGCGAAAAGTATGCCGAGTACACGGCATGCACGTTTTGTCTCAAAGTTGGCATATTCGTATGTCGACGGTGACTGGCATTGTGTTTTGCCGCAGCGGAGATAAATGTAATATGTTATAATATGTAGGGTGTTGAACAAAAATATTATTTAACTGATATTAAAGCGTCAGTAAATGTGACGCAATTCCATCGCTATTGGCTATTTCGGAGAGCAAAAAATTGCCTCAATCGAAGATTTCTTAGACGTTTTTTAATCCATTGACATCGTAGCCATCCTTTGATGGAATTTGTTACTTTATGCATTGATAGAAAGAAGACGAACCATATTTTAGGATAGGTATATACTATATTTATTTCGAAATGTCACCAGAAAGCCCTAAGATCTTATTTTTTCCAAATATAGTATATATCCCAAAATATGGTTCGTCTTCTTTCAATCAAGGCATAAAGTAACAAATTCCATCAAAGGATGGCTACGATGTCAATGGATTAAAAAACGTCCAAGAAATCTTCAATTCAAACGATTTTTTTTTATTCTCCGAAATTTACATGCCATTCTGAGTCGGACATATGGGTGACAGTTGACAGACGCATGCCAACATAATAATGTAAGCGTCAATAATATGCCGAGTACACGACACGACATGCACCCTTTTATGAAATATTCTGACGTCGAATTGACGTCAGTCTGGAATGCGTATGTCGTATTTGGCATGTCGTGTACTCGTATCTTAATTCACATTTAACTACAAATATATTATCTACATACATGTATGTGCAAGTACATTTGACCCAATCGTGCCCTTGATTACTTTTTTAACTATTTTTATGACTTGCATTCATTTGTTTCTTTATTTCGCTCTTCTCGATTGAATTAGAAAGAATGGAAACTGAAGAGATGATAAGGCGTATGAATGTATGTATAATGTTACATAATGTGGATAAAACGAATAATTCAGGCTATTCTAATAGAATAAACTTGGGGCTTAACCCAAAAAAATTTTGTGTTGATTGGACCCAATATTTTAAACCCGAAAAATTATTGGGTCAAACTAACCCATTTGTTAAGCAAAAATGTACATTATATTTTATGTACCAGGTTTCATTGGCCCAAAAAAAAATTGGGTCGAATGAACCCATTTACTTTGCCCAATAAAAATTGATTGTAGAGAAAAAAAGCACTATGCACCACTAATTAAATTGGGCCACAAATACCTGTTTCATCAGACCTTTTTCAACAAATAGGTCAATTGGGTTCGGTCCCTGGTATAAAGAGTTTGTTTGGAGACGTTGCACTTTAGTAGTTAAGATAACAATACTTCTGGAGTAAAATGACAATTTCAATTTTAGTTTATTTTAGGAATCTAGTAATCATTTAAACAAATTTAGAATAACCCCTAAAACCATTCTTAGCGAATACAAAATTCCATGATGAACTCTCGAATTAATCCAGAGAAATCTGAAGAAACTAGAGCGCGCTATCTGTACTCAAAACGAAATTAAAAATACTTTACGCCAATGGATAAGTTTTAAAACATCCAAAAGCAGAAATAGCAACTTGTCAAAATATATCAGCATTTTTGGGGTTTCGATAATATTAATATTACTAAGCCAACGCTGCATTTTTCCAACGAATTAAGTATGCATTCAATTTCTGTTCAGCATTTTTCATCTCTGTGAATTTAATTTACAGGAGCGTCAAAACTCAAAACATCTAATATTAGCCGTGTTTTATTATGCCCATGATCTGAACCGGATCAGATCAGCATAATAAAACAAACCAGGATCATTTTGACATTTGACAGTGGCTTACAAATTTTATGCGAGAAACGGAGTGGTTTGATTGGTTATTGGGTTGTCAATATTTTGTAAGCCACTTTATTTGTATACACGAATAAAATTATTCGCCTAGAAGTATACTATCATACTATCTATTTGGATCATGAAAAATGATCCAGATAGAAAGTTGGATCACGTGTTGTTGTTGCGAATTAGTGCTAATTTGTGATCTGGTTCAGATCACGGGCATAATAAAATACGGCTATTGGCGTCTACCTTAAAATAAGTAGGTAAATGAAAGTTAAAAAAAAAAAAAAAACGTTTTCCTGTGTTGAGCAATTCTTACAATATAAGACAAATCAACTGAAACTCACAATGGAAACGAAAAGTAAGCCCTGACAGAGGGCTCCAGAAACCCAAAATATGTATGTGTATGAATATTAATCGAATATCTGTAGAATAGACCCAATTTGGGCAATGACAAATAAGCAACATACATTTATTTAATCAAACTATTTTCAAATTATAAACATATTTATGAAGTGATTACATTTTTGGAATGTACATTTGTCATCATGAATTTTTAAATTTGAGTTGGCCTCGACTTCACCAGAAATTCGTTTCGACCCGATGTGGTGGGTGGGCTCATCAGTAGACGACATAAATTTATATTGTACCCTGAAAATAAATTAACTTAAAAAAGTGCAATTTACAATCAACACTACGTTGAAAACTATTAATGGCATAAAACGCAAAGCACTCAAAACCCTGACATGACATGGAACAGCGTTCCTCCGTTGAATGACACGAATGACTTTCCATACAAAAATGTTTTGGAAATCTATAAAGTTGAATAAAATGCTCTTGATGTTTAGTAACTTCGAATGGGTTAAGGTATGACCATCTCGAAGGTAACTTAGAAAAATCGGCAATCTATTTCTACCGCTTGAATGAAAAATCATCGAAATAAATTGCAGAGCTATTACGCGAGGGATGCTTCTGCAATAGTGAGGGACTTAACACGATATAAAAAAAACAAACTCCAAAGGGGATTGATTTCGTTCGACTAATCGGTTATTTATTTTTGACTCATTTAAAAAAAAATTGAGAAAAAAAAACCGCCATTTGTCGGATTTATATACTTTTTTGTTTTAAAAATTATTATTTATTTTATTTATTTACTAGCTGTACCCGCTCAGCTTTGCCCATGCACAGGAATTGTATTGCTTAGGTCTTAGATAATCAGGCCTATTCGGCAAAATCTTTTATCCATTTTTCCTGTTATTCTGTTATGAATTTCCATACAAAAGTTCGAACTGTCAAAAAATCTTTTACGATCTCCAGAATTGGTATTCTGCGTGCAAAAATCTTTTATGAAATCTGTTATAAATCATAACAGAATAAAAGACAGAATTTTGTGACTTTTATCATAAAAGATTTTTATTAATTAGAAAGTTTTGGATTGAAAGGGATAATCTATATAATTTATGGTCAACGAAATGTTTACAATAGAAGACAAATGTAATAATTGTGCATAAACTAGTGGGTTTGTAATGGAAAATAATTTGGAAATTTATATTTTTGCTTTAATTCGCGAGGAACTCAATGTCGAGTAGCTACTTCTCCGGACCGAGCGATCCATGCTTCGGTGGTTTGGTCATGTTAAACGCATGTCCCAACCAGGATCCCGCGACGTCCTATGGAATCCGTACCATCATCAGACAGGCGTCCTCTAGGTAGACCCAGTATGGTTATATCAAGTTCATAATCTATCCTCTACCCGTATGAGGATTGCCCGTGATGATTTAGAGACGATGGCGGAGAATCGAGAGCTATGAAGGGTCCACTTGAGCAACCTACACCCGCAACCCATTTAATGGATAAGCGGACCATTGAAAATGATTGAATGAATATTTTTGGTTCAGACGAAGACACCCAAACCGATCACTTTTGCTGGAACTAAGATTAAATAGTAATCAATTTGATTTTCCTAATGTGCGTTTTACTCAGCTTTATAGATTGGATAAGGTGTATGCTAGAATTATAATGAACAAATTGGAACAATTTACAAAACACGAATACAACCATTTCATTTCAAATGCAGGTAAATTGTATTTCTAATGACGATGTAAAGTTGGGTATTTATTTCAAGTTTCTCGCGACACTACATTTTTACGGATACAGTTCATATCAGGCATCAATAGGAACACAGTTTTGGTTTATCGCAGCCCAGTACATCGAGATCGATTCATTACTAATTTGAAATAGTTTTCAAATTGCATTTTGCTCCATGTAACAGCAATATACTTCTTTTTGCCTCGTCGTGGTTTTTTGTTGTCTTTTTCCTAAAAAGATGTTCCAGTATTTATTACACAATTATTTAGTTTGTAATAATTCAAAACATACTTTTTTCAGACTGCATTTTAATATGTTTTTTGCACAAAATTGATCAGGTGCCTACCGTCTATGTATAAAAAAAAAACTCTGCGGTTTGTTTTGACAGCTTCGTAACAGATTTTCAAGTTTCGAACTTCCATAACAGATTTTCATAAAAGTTCGAAACCCTGAATACGATTTATAAAAGATCTTTTATGGTCGAGATCTTTTATGATTCATAACAGAAAATTCATAACAGAATAAAAGATTTTGCCGAATAGGCCTAAATAATGTTCTTTTGTAAAATGCGAAAAATGAGAATAAATCTATTTTCTGGAATTTTCTTTCTGCCTAAACCTGAAATATACAGCAATACGAAAACAAACAAAAAAAGAATCATGAAAATCATATAAGATGTTTTTTGTATGGGATGCATGACCCCCGTTTGTCCAATTTTGGCGTGGCGATATCGATAATGGATGTAATGTATTGGATACATAATGTGCACCCTCTGCATCGCCCTCCCTCTCCACATCTTGCTACTTGTTTATAATACTGCAGTTCCTTTCCTTTCCTTTGTTTCCCTCTTCCTATGGAATCCAAACAACTACCTACCCCAACCCTACACTGTTACCGTACCACTTATCGAATGAAATTCTGAAATGAATCCTGTTTTGTATTATACGTCTCTCGATCATAATATACATATACCTACATATATAACTGACCATAGCACTCACTGCGAAAACAAATCAACCCTTTTCGAATGTATTGTATTACATTGTTTTTGTTTGACGATCGCAAAAGTATAATCATCCATTTGTAGAAAGGTATATGTGTACGTATATATTTTCACTTCAGAAAATATATTTTGGCTAAAAACTGTTCCTGAGGACGTGGCTATAAACGACATAGCCTATAGCAGTTTCACAGTCTTAAGGAACATTTTAAAAAAAGTTTCATCGAAATCTGTACAGTAGTTTTTGAGTTTTTAGCTGACAAAGAAAAGTCCTACAGTTTTATTATATGTATAGATTTCACTTTCTACTTAACTCTTATAAATCCCGCCTTAATATATTCTGATTACATTTTCAATATATTTAAAAGTTTTGCTATTTCTAAGCTAACGTGGTTAAGAAGTCTACTTCTGTACCCTTTTAGCGAATTTTTTAACTTCATTTTTAACCATATTTAGATATCTATGTACTAGAGCATGTTTCCCAAAGTGGTCCAGGTGGACCCCCAGAGGACCACGGGAGACTCGACAGGGGTCTACCAGTTGTAACAAGTGACGAAAATTTATCAGGTTTCGATGGTAAAGAAACATTTGTTCAGTAGGTTGGCATATGATTCAGATTTTTTTGAGTAGTGTATTTTAAGAAGATCAGCGACTGTTACTTGTAAAAACTTGCATATTCGATATTCAGTGCAACGCGTGTTGCAATGCATTATTTTGGTTAATTGGCTCCGCCCACTGAGCAACACGGGTCAACAATGTGTGGGTGTGCGTTTTGGTGATGGCTAAACCCGCTGAGCATCTGACGAGATAACAACATGAAGCGCGGGGCAGAAGGTGCTTAGCGGTGAAGATGGTTTGTTGACAATACGGCAAAACGCATAGCAGTCGGGAAGATCCGCTACAGCAAGTCAAAGACCAGAGGAAAATGAGACATAAGGACAACTGGATGCAAAGTTTCATTGGAGACGGACACTAATGGGGAATCAATATTCAATCCTGAGTGATTTTTGTAAGGAAAAATCGATTCCATTTGCAAACATCATTTCGGTGGCAGCAGATGGGGCTTCTGCCATGTTCGGGCTATATCGTGGGTTTATAAGCCATCTTAAAAGAATTATACCAGAAGTAACTGCAATTCACTGTCATCCACCGACAACACCTAGCGAAAAATTTGAGTGATAGATTGCACCAACCACTTCAATTTGTGATTAAAGCAGTTAACAATAAAATAAGCAATGATTTGAATACCCGATTATTTGCACAATTGTGCGACGAAAATGATCAGGACATCCAACAATTGCTCTTAGGTATATATCTACTAAAGTACGCTGGTTGTCGAAAGGTTTTTTGAATCAGTTTTAGAATTTCCGGAGTAAAGATCCAGATATAAAAGAAATCCTGATCAAATTGAAAGCAGACATGGCGACATTAACTTGCAGTTGCGAAGGGACAGTTTTAATTAATAAAATTAATTTAATTGATAAAACTTTGTTTATTAGTTAACTGCACACATAGTTATAATAAAAGAAATAACTTTGGAAAGATTTGACACTCCATTCCTGAAATGTTGGTACTATATTTTATATGGTATTTTTGAAATTTTGTGGGCGTGCCACGGCCAAACGGTAAGTTAACGCCAAACATTTTTTCCAGATTTGTATTTAGGGCACTGCAATAAATCGGGCTGTGTAAAAAAAACCGTTATTTTTGAATGGACAGTAAAGTAAAATCTTGCCGCGCGCACGTATGTTTTAACTTTTTAAATCGAATTTGCTCGAAAACCGTTAGTCTTACGAAAAAAAATAATATAATATTTTTTGTAGGCAAATTCCTCAGCTACAAATTCGATATACACTATTTTTCGATAAAAGTATCTGTTAAGGAGATATTCACGCAAAACTGCTTTTCATGTCCTTTGACCCCGCGTAACATTTTTAGCCATACATGTATCGCTGGAGATTTTTTGGGATATTGTTTAGAACCAGGGACGTAGCGAGGGTTCGAGCCTTGGGGGGGTGTCTTTCATTGAAATGCCGACTTATTTCAGGAACTTGCCGACTGTATAGAAATCATAAAAATCGGCCTAGCGGTTATCGAGTTATATCTAACGTCATCGAATTTCACCCTATCATAGAATTTGTTTTTTTTGTATGGGAGGTCCCACGCCCCTTTGTCCAATTTTGACCAATTTTCACAGAAAATATCCCGTGCCAATACCTAAGATCTCCTGTAAATTTGAGCTCAATCGATTCGGTGGTCTTTCGGATATAAGATTTTGATACCTAAAGGACCATTCACATGACAGCGACTAACTATCTACGAACGAATATTCGCAAGTCTTGACAGTCCGTTCACATGAACACTTTTCTATGTCGCGGCAGTTCGCGAATTTCAGTCATCAGCAGTATTAAGAAAACAAGTTTATAAACAGTTTAAATAACGAAATTTCGTTTTTCAAACTATTTGCAGCGAACGAAGACATCCTTGCCACGAATGGTCAAAGTTCGCCCACATCAATAAGCCGAGTTTCACAAACTAGCGAATAACATATTCCTTCGAATTTAACCTCAAATTAGAAATACCGCCCGGTCTTTTGAAAATCGAATCGAAACTTGCTAAATGTTAAGGATTTGAGTCGGCTAATTCACCGATGCCGACCGTCCTTTTTAAAATCCAATCGGAACTAGCTAAATTTTTACGAGTTCATGCGGAACCTTTCAAAATGCCGACTTGTAGGTATACATTTACAAGTTTAAAACCTATACCTACCTAATGAAAATCCAAACCTAAGGTCTAATTTTTGAAAATTGCTCGTTGTTTTCCCGACTCTTGAAAAGCGTGGGGGGGTGCGACACCTTCAGGGGATCCACCGAAAACAGGTTAATTTTGAAAGTGGCCTACGAGAAAAAAATGTTTGGGAACCTCTAGTTAAACTAGAGGATCATCGTTGCGTAGGTATGTATTAAGGTGGATTAACTATATTCCTAATAAGTACGTTATTTTGGAAGACTTGGATTTTGTTGTAAATTTTGTTGGCATGCCCGCACAACTGCAGCCCGTAGGTCCATATTAGTTTCAGAACTTGCTTGTATATAGCAACATCTTATTTTTATTGGACAGGGAGTTTTACATATAATACATATTTTACTGTACCGCATGTTCAAATCATCTCTTTTTTCTTTGCATGCGCTTTCCAACGCAGTGTATTTGAGTACCGACATATTATATGGTACGTTTTTAAACGTAAGCTTCAAATTAATAACCTTTAGGTCATTTAATCTAATCTGCCTTTTTTTTGTCCATTTGGAGATACTGTTTATTGCCATTTGTAGCTTCTTGGTTGCTATTTACTCTCACAGAAAGTACAGCAATGTCACCTGCAAAAGTGGCTATGGTGGTTTGTCCAGTTTCAGGCCGATTGCTAGTGAATAAAAGGTATTTTACAGACATCTACGCATCTAGATAAAGTAAAACACTAACCATGGAGCAAAATCAGGGCAGTTTTGTTCATTTAGTTCAACGCTGGACATAATTTACACTGCTGGGTGAAACAAATTACAAGAGCATGAAAACTTTTCTTATTGTTTTGTTTAATCGTGGCAATAAAACAAAAAAAAAACAGCCCAAAAGCCTAAATAGAAACTAATTTTGACACTCAACATCTTCAAAATCAGCATCAAAACAGTTTTATGACAAAATAAAAAAAAATAAAAACAATTCAAACGCATGCTCATTGCTCAAAAATCCTACTTTCATTCCACCTTTAGATTTATTGTTAACCTATTTGAATTCCATTCCAATCACCCTAAAAATCACATCATCTTGTCATACAATTTCCGCCTTAGCACAAGTTATAGCCGCATTACCTTATCTTATCGAATCAAATCACCTTAATAGGCATATTCCCTCTACTCTCCGCCTCAACTCGTTCGCCATGGCCATCGTGTCATGTCGCAGAGAAGAAATAAAAAATTAGGTCAACAAAATGACTAAAACTGAATTTAACGTTCACATAAAAACAAAGTATTTATCAAAACATAATGCCGTGCGGTTAAATTTGAATAATAAAACAGCAGTGCTTTCATTAACCGAGGTTCAACACACCACCAGACAAGAATGAGTTCATCGACTTGATATAGATGGGGAGGTGGGAATGGGAATAGGTAGCCCTAATAGAATGAGATCCCACTAATTAAGTGAATATCTTAAAACCAAGTTTGCACCTCAACTCTTTCGTTTTTCCAAAAGAAAAAAAATTCATCGATCTCTCGTTGGGTTGTAAAATTTGAACCGTTATCGATACATATAGACGTAACGTTTGTTTTTCTCTATTACAATATTACTAGATCGTGGTGATGTACGAGCAATTTATGCAAATGTATCAGCGCGTCGGCTAAGGCCTACGGGTGCATAAATTTATGGCAAAGCTCGTTCTCTATAGCCTCGGTTCTTAAACTGTGTTCCGCGGAACCCTGGGGTTCCGTGGAACAGTTTTAAGGGTTCCGCGACTTTCTTTAATTAAGAATAGTAAAACACAAAAATAATTTTTGTAAGTATGCAATTACAAACATTTTTGCTCAAAAAATGTTTCACGCTTATATTTTCTTTTTATTGAAGTATAAATTAAAAAAACAAAAAAACAAACAAAAATGGTACAGCAACATCCACTTTCCAAAGATAATTACGGTGCAGGGAAATAAGTCCCCGGGAACTAAGTCCACTGAGGGTCTTAGTTCCCACCTAGTGGGAAATAAAACCAACTTCGTGAAGTGGACTTACATGGGAACTAAGACCACTTCACGAAAGTAGTTTTATTTCCCACTAGGTGAGAACTAAGTCCCTCAGTGGGCTTAGTTCCCGGGGACTTATTTCCCTGCGCCGAAAATTACGAGCAACAATCCATGAAGTATGCATGCGTGTGAGTAGATATAGTTCGCGCATAGATTTTTTGAGGTACTCCACACTAGAACTTGACACAAAAATGCATGCGTGTGGGTATCGTTCATGCACAGCTTTTGTCAAGTTTCTGCATAATATCTCACAAAGAATGAAACCCAGCCTACGACACTAACGGCCATATTATTCACTCCGGGTGTAAATCACGTTTAAGTTAATTTTACAACCGATCATTAATCCGAATTTTTTAAGCCCGCCAATTTAAACCTATATCCATAATATTCACTCAAAAACATGCATTAAACCCTCTGGATTAAAAACTAATTGGAAATTGATTTGATTTGTTGTGACATCAACATTTGGTCAATTTCACAAATTTTTGTGTCCAAAGTCAAAATGAGTGGACTCGTGTACAATAATATTAATACATTTATTTTTTAATAGAACAAAGGAGAAATTTTAGATACTATAAAGTTAATTCCAAAATGTACATGTGGTGCCATATCTAACTATCAGTGGCGTGGCGTCCATATAACCCGATTCCTACCGGGTTACCTTTTAAAAGTTTCAGTTCAGCTACACAACAATGTTTACCTAAAAACGAGCAACATAAAACCCACGGGATAAACTTAATAATATGTATCTATTCATCAGCACATCTACATACCCCGACCCCACCAACTTAATTGAGCATTATACACACGGAAACACACACCCTTCGCCATCATTATCATTATATAGTATTAGAGAACTGCCCACACTCTCTGAGCATAGCCCAAAGCTAAAATAACCCGAAATATGTCGGGTTATAAAATCTCTCAGTGGATAGAACAAATTTGTCTCCTTTCTCTATTGTACACTTGCGATTATCTGAGTTTGATCCTCTCTGTTCAACGCCCGCTTTCTTATGCAAAAAAATAACCCGATGAAAAGCGGGTTATTTGGTGGGTTTTGTGTGTATCTTTTACCGCTGCTCTGTGGTGTAATTGAGTATATCTGGAAAATAACACGCTTTTTTACCTAACGATTTTCTGAGGGGAGTATCCTCTGTTCAAAGGCCGCTTTCTTATGCAATAAAATAACACGCTTTTCTCCGAGTTATTTGGTGAATTTTGTAAGTATCTTTTAAAAAATAAACAAACTGATGTGTTTATAAAGTTTATAAACAAGTCGCTAAGTGAGAAATCAAGTGTTTTGAGTCTTGGCTGGCTATGATCTTCGTAGGTAGGTACCTAAATACGTTTGAAGAAATGTTTCAAAGATTAAGTAGATGATTTTGCTGGACCTCCACAAAACTCCACAAAAATTATTTTTTGGATTTATTGAACAAATCGAAATATGAAAGTTGTGCACTATTGAATCAAGATGAAAAAATATCTTCATTTATTTAGTTTCTTCCTGGAGTTTTCGATTTTATGGCTTTGAACAATTAACTAAGGTTTTGTAGGTTTTGTATGCCTACCACATCTTCCCTTTGACATTTTGATATTTTTCGACTTCGACTTACCATTTAAAATTATTCACGCCACGCCACTGCTAACTATAACAAAATCCATTTTTCTTATCTTCTTACTTTTTGTTATATTTTCTTCTTGCTTTTTGCACTTTGACTTAATTTCTGCGAACGTAGAAATGTCAAAAATGTTACATAAAAAAATATAGTCAATAATATTAAATTGAGTTTTAGCCCGGGTTAACGTACTTAAACTGGTCTACGGAGTCCAGTTTAAACTTAATCGAATTAAACGCCGACAAGGTTAAAAAAACGGGTTTATTATCGGGTTTAACAACTGAATATTATGGACTTGGGCTTAATTTTTGGGTTAAACTCACTTAAACCTGGGTGTAAATTTAAATCCGGATTTATGAGAGTGAATAATAAGGCTAATATGGATTTAAGAGAGTTAATAATATGGCTGTTATAGATTTTCAGAGTTCTTCTTCATCAAAACATGTATTTGATTCTGTATCATTGAACGAATTTTGGGTTGGTATTAGGAGTGAATACTCTGAACTTGCCAAACAGGCTATATTAAATTTGCTCCATTTTGTCACACACAACGCATCGCTGTGAAGCTTGATTTTCAGCGTATACAGTGGCCGGCATAAGTATTTTGACAAAACTAAAGTTAATTCTACTCATAATTTGAACTTACTTCATGTAAATTTTGGCATCAATGGAAAGGTCATTTAAATTCCGTTTGAATGATACAAAACTTTCCTTAACCCATTAAGTACCAATTGAAAATTTAGAATTTTTGTGAAATTCTACTTTTTTGACTTTTTTCCTCGGTATAAAAAAATAATGTTTTGATGCAAAAAGTTTCTCCAAACAATTCTAATAGTGACTGCAAACATTTTTTTTTTTTTAAATCTCTTGGCTAATATTTTTTTTTTGATTTTTTGAAAATTGCTAAAAATGACTATTTTAGCCACTTTTTCCTCCTTTTCATACAAAATTTTTCTGAGATCATCCCATTCAAAAAATCATATGCGAATACAGCTTTCGGAGATAGAAGTCAATTTTAAAAAAAGTATAAATCAAACAATGAAACAGTTTCATTCTTCACATTAACTTTGAAACAAATATCTTAAATAAAAAAAATGGTTTTGAAATGTGTTGTTTTTAATTTTTTATATCGTTAAGAGTTGGGGTTCCAAAAAATATTTGGGCCTTGTTTAGGGTTCCACAGCTTAATAAGTTTGAGAACCGCTGCTCTATAGTACCTATCGCATTCATTTATTATTATTTTTTAATTCTTCCTTGTTTTGCTTCTTTTTGATGTTACCTATAGTCTTCTGAGTTTGAAGAAGCACAAATACATACGAATACGAGTATACCATCTGATGTAAGAACGGCCTGACTCTGAGCATTCATGCAAGAAGTATAGTGTTACCAATTAGTGCGCACATTTAGAGTTCAATGTGAGACAGAGGAGGAAGAGAGAACAAATATTCTGCAGCTCGAATTACGATGATGGCGGTTGGTGTTTTTTTTTTTTCTCCTCTGATTGAAATATGATACTGTTATAAAGCAAATCTGGCTGTCAGTGAATGTATCGGGCAGCATTACTGACTGTGCGATGATAAGCGTCGTCGTTACAAACAAGATGAATGACAAGACAACAAGTGCCGCAAATAAGCTTAAGACGGTTATTAATGCGAGGGGCTTAGTAGTGTTATTTAACTGAAATTTTTATATGTAGGTCAGTGAAAAGATGTCGGCCGACAAAATCGTGTTGTGACAATTAGGTTAGCATCCAACTAATTATGAGTTTGCTCATTTAAAAGATGGACGATGGACGACGCACGACCTTCAGATAATTTCATGCAATTTCATCACGAATCTGCATGCGGAATTTCAAGCAGCGTCAGTCTAATGAACTCATTTTATGAGTCGCGTTTTATTGCGCGTCAAAGTCTCGCCACGATTGAGCCATTAAATTGGGTGAAATGCAACAGTTTCCATGGTATGTACATGACGTGCCCTTGACAGTTTATTTGATTGAAGTACGTCACTGCATAGCAATCATTATTTTTTTTCACAACGCACGTAGTGTCTTACAAAAAAATAAAAAAACCTATCTGGAAATTTAATTTAAATTTTTTGGAAGACAAAGCTTTGGAGAGATGCGCGTTGTTAGAGAAACGTGACAAACGATTTATTTTCGCAATTTGTGGATGTAGCATCTACAATGGTATCGATATGCAAACGAGTGAAGTATACTCCTCATCGGAATGGGATCGGTCTTCAATACAAAGGACTGATGTGGTGTAAATAATATTGGATTTCCCTAACTATAAATGGTCCGACAAATTACAGCCCTAATCGATTGCGATTTCATTTGGTTTTCCGACTAATCAAGCGTCCGGGCCTCGATAACCAGTGATTCACTAGAATCTAAAGCAAGCATACCCGAATGTGGAAGATTTGGTTAATAAAAAAGGATATTTGCGAAGAAAAGTTAGCCAGTTATAGGAATATACATACAGTCCGTGGCAAAATTATTTGCACAAAAGTAAAGTTAATCTACTCATAAATTTGAACTTACTTCATGTAAATTTTGGCATCAATGGAAAGGTCATTTAAATTCCGTTTGAATGATACAAAACTTTCCTTAACCCATTGAGTACCCATTGAAAATTTAGAACTTTTGTAAAAGTCTACTTTTTTTTCCTTTTTTCCTCGGTCCAAAAAAAAATGTTTTGATGCAAAAAATGTCGAAAATCCTTATTAAGTGATTTTCGACAAGATTCTGCTTCAAGGTCGTTGACCTTCATTATGAAATTAAACGGACTGTGTTTCTTTTAAATTTTCAAATTCTATTTAAATGGTCATAACAAAACCATAAAAAAATTCATATTCATATTTAAATCCATATAAATAAATTTTATTGTTACCCATTTTAACATAAAAATGAACTACAACTTGATTTGATATTAATTTTTATATTCTATATATGTATATAAAAATGTTTGTCGTCGATTCACGCCTTAACGCATTTACCGTTTTTAACCAAACTTTCACACATCTTTGGTATTGGTCCATATACGGTTTCAGTAAAGTTTGGTAAAAATTGGACAAAGAGGCGTGGCACCGCCCCACCCATACAAAAAATATCTCGAAAACCGCTTACTTACAGATAATCTTAGGTATTGGCTTAGGACTTAGGAGTGTTGCTGTAAGATTGGTAAAAATTGGATAAAAAGGCGTGTCACCGCCCATACAAAATACATCTTCTATGGGGTGAAACTCGATGACGTTATAAATCGATAACCGCTGGGCCAATTTTCATGATTCTTTTTTTGTTTTGTTCGTATTGCTGTATTTCAGGTTTACGCAGAAAGAAAATTCCAGAAAATCTATTTATTCTCATTTTTCGCATACGAAAGATCATTATTATCTAAAATCTATAAGCAATACAATTTCTGTGCACGGGCAAAGCCGGGCGGTTACAGCTAGTAAATTATAGAAAATTATTAGTCTTATAAAATATTCTAATATATGTAGGTCAGTGAACACCAACACCAACAGCGATATATAAATTGAATGACAATTTGGTAGTTTCGTGTCTATTTCCAATATTTTTCTACTCAATTTCAACATTTTAGACTTCTCCAATAAGAAATTAAAGTATCCAAGAGAGTTAAGTATTTATAGAAACTAGAGCGACCCCTTTGAGTCAAGGGCTCACTTGGAAGTATCCGGAAGGGTATTATACCCATGGGAAGTTTTTTTTACACTCCGTACACCTGTAGTAGAGTCAGTAACAGTAATCGAAGAAAATGAAAAAGCGGACACAAACACGGACACTGTGGAAATACGGATCAAATTTCAAATTTCTTGGTTCACAACCATTTAAGTGCATTGATAGATGAATGGTTAACAGTTTAATCGTAAACGGGGACTGCTCTACACTGGTAACGGCGATCAGACGTGCAAAAAGTTAAACCAGCTGATAAAATGTCGGGTGTATAAAAGGTAATCTGGTAACGATGTTTTGTAATCAACTGGCAACACTTTTTTTTTCCTCCCTCCCAAGTAGAAATTTGTGACTTTGATTCAAATTTATTTTAAATTATAGTCACCGTTTGGTATATTTGACTTGGTTTTGAGTAGATAAACGCGTTGCTATGAATATGGAAACAGTTTGACATTTTTGTAACTATTACGTGCCTTAAAGAGACAAATGTTCTTTAACGTAACATTTCAATAAATTTTGTGTCTATAAAACTACTGAATAGTGTCAAAACTAAAGTCTAAAAAACCGCAGAGTTACCATTTAATGTTACTACTACACAACTACACTAATAGACTATGCCCAATCTGAATTGTGACCGTTGAATGTGACCATAAAGTGTATTCGTCGCTTTTGGTTCTTATTTGCACACAATCTCCAAACACATTGCCTAAATAACTACTACACAATTTGACGCATTAATGTCTACACAAAATAGTTGATTGTTATTTCCACAATTACTATTTATTGTACCAGGTATTGTATCAACACTAAGTACGAACTGAAGTGGATTTTTATGTAATTTTTGTGGACACGAACGGATAGTGTATTTTTATATGACATGGAGTTGCTCATAGGCGTAGAGTATAAAGGGGGCACATAACAAAAAATAAAAAATATCATACATCGTTTCGAAATTATCTCATATTTTGGTACTGGTAATTCTTTTATTGGCACTATCTTCCCATATTCTTTTCCCATAAAATAGAAATCATAGTTTTAATAACCTAATTGTAAAATCTTCTACACAGGGCTTGCGGCTGTATCACAAATTGATTCAATTTTTTTTCTACTTTTACTACGTCCAACGCACATCTTTAGAAGGAAGAATGCAGTTTGCTTTTATTAAATAAAATATTTTACAATTACATGAAAAATAAATTAGGTGTGAAAAATGTAATTTAAGTGTAAATAGAGTAATAATAGTTTGTATAAAATAGTAGTTTGCACCATCGTAGGAGATTCACGCAAAATACAACTTCATCATTTTGGGGAACACATACACCCTTTGGCCCTACCAAGTGAAATGCACATGCATTAATACGCAAACTAATCGCCATTTTCGATCGTACCTAAGTACTGGGCATCCATTTTTAATAAAATAATTTCACAATTATTGAGATTCGCAAACTCTTTATTCTTTATAAGTACATATATGTATAATTGTTTAACCTTGAAATATACCTTATAATGCTTTCAATTAATTTTTGAAGCTTAAAGATCATTTTCGATGTCCCTGGAAAAAGTAGAATTATTTGAAAATGAAATTGAATATCGAAATATTCAATATTTCTTAAGAGCGTGAGTTTTTTCCACTGCAACTTATTCACATTCGTGGTAAAACTGACTTTCGTTTTCATATTTGGGCTACGGATACGAAGAAATGCAATTAATATTTATTTAATGTTTCCATTTTGTTCCTTTAGATATGCCAATAACTCATTCCATAGATATGTATATACATTTTATTTGTACCTATCTGGTTGTATTTGTGTAACGATTTTATTATATTCTATTTGTGTGAATAAACCTACAAACACATTAAGACAAATTTGACAGCTCACTTTATGTGTTGCATGCAATACTTTGTGACCATTATGTGTGGTTGCTGTACTGTAAATACTTTGCAAGCTGTGACTGGCAAAAATCGGTAACGTTTCGGTTGCAAATCATAGCCGATTATACCATATTGTGTATATCACGGAAAGGTAAAATAAGTAAGTCAAACTAATTCCCCACTTGATCACGGTTCCCTCCTATACGAGAAACAGATTGCACTTTTATAAATCAAAACACACTTTGACCGTAATAGTAAACTTTCTGAATTGTGGTAACAGCGCTAGAACTTTAACCAACGATATCTACTTGGGCTTGACAAAGTTCCTGTCGATGTTTCCAATGTATTTTATTTACTTTTGCTTTTATTAGACTTTTTACGCGAGAGGAGAAAAATAATGGACGAACTTGCGGAAAATGCGAAAAGTGCTGCAAGAAGAGAAGATACGAGAGAACTGTAAAAAATCGCCAAGGATATTGTTGGCCGTAAAAGCAACACCAACCATCCTGTTTTTGATGTGGACGGCACACTATTGGTAACAATCGAAGATCAACTGTGAAGATGGACGGTTTTGTTTCCTTCTAAATGAAGAATCAGATGAGCTGAGTTTAACGATGGGCTCCCAACTGCTCCCATCAGCTAGAAATGCGGCGATTTTACAGGGGAATTGACACCGGACCACCACACCGGACAACAGCTGCAGAAATCAAAACTGCGATCAACCTCTTAAAAGTCAACAAAGCAGCTGGACTTGATGACATTATACAAGCCGAGTTCCTGAAGCCCGATCCCAACACAACGGTCTGTATACTGCTACCACTAGTACAGGCCATATGGGAAAAAAAATATACCCCAGGGACTGGAAGGATGGAGTTATTGTTAAGATACCAAAGAAGGGAAACCCTAAGAACTGCAATAACTGACCTGGTATTACTATTTTGTCTGTTTTCTCGAAAATAATGGCAACTACCCGAAGATTGTTGCTGTTATAAAGGAGTCCTATCTTTCCGACTCTTTCGAAGTGCGACAGGTAGTAGGACTGCCACCGTAGGTACAACTGACAGACATGGTATCCAATGGAGACCGTTTGAGAGGCTAAGCCACCTAGATTATGCCGACGATATCTGTTTTCTGGCAAGTACCAACAGCGGGATGAACGAGATGTGCCAATCACTGCAAGTGAATGGAGAGATGGCTGGTCTTAACATCCAAAATCATGCACACTGGCCGCTCAGCACTTCAGCCGATTATTCTGAGACAGACGTCCAATGAAATGAGGGGGTCAAACAATTTAACGAACGGATCTGGATTTTAATAGCAGAATAAATAAAGCCCGCAGCGCCTTTGAAATGTTGTCCTCAGTATGGAACTCCCAGTCAAATATCCCTACGCACCAAGTTAAGGCTCTTCGAATCCAATGTCAAATCCGTACTGCTGTATGCCTGTGAATCCTGGAAAGCCTCTACCTCCATCTCCAGGTAGGATTACAGGCATACTATGTAAACCGCTGCCTTCGATACACTCTTAAGATCCGATGGCCGCAAATTATATCGAACCAAGAATTCTGGCGCATAACGGGTCAAAAGCTTTTGAATGTCGAAATTAGGCAGCGGAAGTGGCGCTAGATTGACCACACGTTGAGGAGACCAAACGACAACATCGCGAAGCAGTCCTTCGACTGAAATCATCAAGGTACACGGCGAGTTGATAGACTAAGATAAGAACTACTTGAAAATCAACAGTATTATTAGCCGAATCATCAACATAGCGTAAAACTTGGCCACAGCTGAAGTATCTGACCGCAGATCGAGAAGGATGGAGGAAGTTTGTCGCCGCCCTATGCCCCACCCGGGGTTGAAGGACTCATTATATATTTGCTGTTGAAGTTGTTCTCGCTGTCTCTTTCTTCCATAACGTAAGTATATAAACAAGAAAATAATCTATTAATATAAAAATGAGTTTTAAAATGTGTTCGGATACGTATAACTTGAAAACCACCGACTCTATTGAGCCCATATTTACAGATAATCTTAGGTATTAGCCCAGGAGTGCACTGAAGGAGATTGGCCAAAATTGGACAAAGGGGCGTGGCACCTCCCATACAAAAAAACACTCAAAATCGTATATCTCGAAAACTGCCAAATCGATTAAGCTCAAATTTACAAATAATCTTAGGTATTGGCCCAGAAGTGCTCCTTTGGAGATTGGTCAAAATCAGACAAAGGGCGTGGCACCGCCCATACAAAAAAAAACATTCAAAATCTTATATATCTCGAAAACCGCCGAATTGATTGAGTTGAAACTTACAGACAGTCCTAGGTATTGGCCCAGGAGTGTTGCTGTGAAGATTGGTCAAAATTGGACAAAGGGCGTGGCACCGCCCATAAACAAAAAAATCAAAATATTATATCTCGAAAACCACCGAATCAATTCAGTTCGAAATTGCCACCCGAAGGTTACTTACTTACTTACTTAAGGTGGCGCTACAGTCCGGGGTGGACCTGGGCCTCAACCAACAAGCGTCTCCAGCCAGCACGATCTTTGGCCAGCTGCCTAAAGTTTCGCACGCTAAGTTGGTTGAGGTCCCCTTCCACTTGCGTGCGCCACCTGAGTCGCGGTCTTCCTCTACTGCGCCGTCCCTCGGGTGTGGATTCGAAGATCTTCCGGGCCGGAGCATTCACGTCCATTCGCTCTACATGACCCAGCCACCGCAGTCGTTGGACCTTCACTCTTCTGGCTAGGTCGATGTCGCTGTACAGCCCGTACAGTTCGTCGTTGTATCTCCTCCTCCATTCACCGTCTATGCAGACGGGACCGAAAATTACTCGAAGAATTTTCCTCTCGAAGCAGCCAAGAGTAGCCTCATCCACTTTTGATAGAGTCCATGCCTCTGCACCATAAAGTAGGACAGGGATGATTAGGGTCTTATAAAGGGTCACTTTAGTTGTTCGAGAGAGGGCTTTGCTACTCAATTGCTTTCTTAGCCCAAAGAAACAGCGATTGGCAAGAGTTATTCTTCGTTTAATCTCAGCCCTGGTGTCATTGTCTGAGTTTATAGCGGAGCCTAGGTAGACAAAGTCCTTTACCACTTCAAAGTTATATCTGTCTATAGTGACGTTCTGTCCAAGACGTCGGTGTTGGGTGTCCTTTCTTGATGACAGCATATACTTTGTCTTGCCCTCATTGACCGCCAAACCCATTTTCGCCGCTTCCGTCTCAATGCCCACGAACGCGCCAGTGACATCACGCTGCGTTCTGCCGATTATGTCGATGTCGTCGGCGTAGGCGAGTAGGTGGACGGACTTTTGAAAGATAGTGCCTCTGGTGTTAGCGTTTGAGTTTTGCACTATTCTTTCAAGAACGATGTTGAAGAAGTCACATGACAGCGCATCGCCTTGTCTAAATCCTTTTTTGACATCGAAGGTCTCGGTGAGTTCTTTACCGACCTTGATGGAGCAGCGTGCATTCTCCATTGTCATCCTGCACAGACGGACGAGTTTGGCAGGGATGCCAAAACTAGACATTGCTCTGTATAGCTCGTCTCTATAAATGCTGTCATAGGCGGCCTTAAAATCGATGAAAAGATGGTGGGTATCGATTTGGACTTCCTGGGTTTTTTCCAAGATCTGCCGCAGTGTGAATATTTGGTCGATGGTAGACTTTCCTGGCCTGAAGCCACACTGATAGGGACCAATCAGGTTGTTGACGAAAGGCTTCAGGCGTTCACACAACACGGCAGATAGGATCTTGTAGGCGATGTTAAGAAGACTAATCCCTCTGTAGTTGGCGCAGTTCAGAGGGTCTCCTTTCTTGAGGATCGGGCAAACAATGCTGAGGTTCCATTCATCGGGCATACTTTCCTCCGACCATATTTTACAGATGAGTTGGTGCATGCTCCTAACCAAGTCATCGCCTGCCGCTTTGAATAGTTCGGCGGTTAGGCCATCTGCTCCAGCGGCTTTGTTGGACTTAAGCTTAGATATAGCTATCTTGACTTCGTCCAGGTCGGGTGGGCGGAATTGTTGGTCTTCATCGTCCAGGTTGAATGGTTCATTCTGCCTGACAGCGGGATTTAGTTCGTCATCGCCGTTAAACAGTCTGCAGAAGTAATTCTTCCATATCCTCAGCATCGACTGCGATTCTACTATGATGTTCCCTTGTTCGTCCTTGCAGGCTTCGGTTCGGGCTCTGTAGCCTTGGCAGGTTCTTTTTACCCTTTGGTAAAACTTCCGAACCTCATTCCTGCTGTAGCATCTCTCTATTTCCTCGATCGCGCGCTTCTCGTGCTCTTTCTTTTTTCTCCTGAGAAGCCGGTGTTCATCTCTTCTTTTCTGCGCGTAGAGCTCACGAGCAGCTCTGGTCCTTCTTTGCAGCGCCGCTTTGTATGCCTCTTGTTTCGCTGCATGTGCTTGCCGGCACTCGTCGTCGAACCAGGGGTTTCGTTGTGGTGGTCGTGTGAAACCAAGCACATCAGAGGCGGCGTCTCTGATGGCTTTTTGGCAATGTTGCCACTGGTCTTCGATGCTTGATGCTGGCTGCATAGAACCTCTTGAGAGATTGAGAGAGACTCGATCGGAGAAGGATCTGGTGACCTCTTGCGATTTTAGCCGTCCGACGTCAAACTTCCTCACAGTATTTACTTGTATTGGCGGTGTTCGGGATATCCGAAGGCGTACCTTGGCTACAACAAGGTAGTGGTCCGAGTCAATGTTGGCCCCTCGGAACGTTCGGACATCCATAATACTGGAGGAGTGCCTTGCGTCGATCGCAATGTGGTCAATCTGGTTGACGGTTGATTGATCGGGAGATCTCCATGTGCCTTTATGAATATCGAGATGCGGGAACCGCGTACTTGCTATGACACCATTTCGCCCCGCCGCGAAGTCGATCAGCCTAAATCCGTTATCGGAGGTGGTGTCGTGTAGGCTGTACCTTCCGACAGTACTACCAAAGATGCCCTCTCTTCCTATCTTTGCATTAAAATCACCTAGGACAATTTTAATGTCATAGTTAGGGCACTGCTCGTATGTCTTGTCCAAGAGCTCGTAGAACCTCTCTTTGGTGTCGTCGTCTTTCTCTTCCGTGGGGGCATGGGCGCATATTAGGCTAATGTTGGCGAATTTAGCCTTGATGCGGATTGTCGCGAGGCGCTCGTTCACACAGCTGAAACTTAAGACTTCTTGCCTAAGTCTGCCTCCAACGACGAAACCACATCCAAATAAGCGCTGTTTTTGCTGCCGATAGCAATCGCCATAATAGATGTCGCAGTTTTTCATCCTCTTCTTGCCCGGTCCATCCCATCGCACTTCTTGGATGGCGGTTAGGTCTGCTTTATAGCAGTTCAGGGCCTCCGCTAGTTGTTCGGCTGCACGTGGTCTGTTAAGGGACCTAACATTCCAAGTGCAGATCCGAAATTCGTTGTCCTTTATTCGTTTGCCAGGTTCGTCAACAGTAAAATCATCCGTATCCGAGGCTTGTTGTTGTTTCGGAACTATTGTTGTTTTCCGCAGTCGGGCAGTTACCCCGGCGTACAACCCCCAACCTGGAGGGCCAGGCCCTTTGTTGGACCCCTTGGACGAAAGGGGCCGGATTCCTCCGGTGTCAGTAACCCACTTCGGGGATGTGAGAGCTGCCGTTGGCCCATAAAGGGTTCATCCGCCACCATCTCTGTTTCAGGACCCTGACTAGTCCTGAAAAATCCTCACTGACCTCAGCTCCAAATATGTCGAAGTAGCTCAGGTAAGGTATCTGCCAAATTGACTGTTGTCGTCACCGTTGATTCAGTCTAGTGAATTCATCCGCCGTACGTCCTCTTTCTGAGGGGCTCATGTAAGACTTCTGAGACTCGTTCAGTCAGTCATTCCGACAGAGCATTATAGTGTTGCTATTTTCTTCGTGTTCAACACTCGCGCTTATAAGTTTAGCAAGCCAAGCCCGGAAGGGCGAGGCCAGTACCCGGTGGTTACCACGCGGAGGTAAAATAAGCACAATTGATGTGTATGAAAAAGTTACAACAGCTGGGCACCGCCAAGTTGATGCCAGTCAGCGCCTACCCGATTCATACACACCCAGCCACCCGAAGGTTTAGGAAAAAAAAACCTAAAAGTAATCAATTTGTTTTGTTTCTCCAATTGATTTCCAAATTTCAATTGTATCTTTTTCGTTCGTTAACTTTCTTCACTGGCTATTTCAAAGGTAAATTATTGATAATAAAATATTTATGTGCGATTTATACAAAGTGATGATCACTTACAGTTCGATATTTGTTACGATGCCAAGAAGAGACAATGGTAACAGTATCCGGCGTTCTCAGAACCATTGAAGCTATCCGCCTTCATATTTTATTAAAAAAAAAATATCAAACTAGATCTTAAAATATTTAAAATATGTTACTATTTTAGGCAGAACAACGTTTGCCGGGTCAGCTAGTTCTTTATAAATAGCTAATAATATTTCTATGTTGTCTTAGGAAATGGGCAAGAAATGGATAGATATTTAAAAAAAAACACGACAAACGCCAACGGGAATAAGGGTGAATCTGAATATGTCTTGATAACTATTGCATATGTTAATTGTTAATATGAACTTGGCCATTGAGGGGTTTGGCAATTTAAAGCAACCATCGATGTAGTTTAGGTTCTTTGTAAATATATTTTTTTTTTTTTTGCTATCCTATATGGACTAAACAAAATTATTATCGGCAGGACATAGCTTCCTTAATGTTAAACATTTTGGAAGATTTTTTCGCATTTCAATTGCTTCTTTGCTTTCTGATCGGAGTTATGAAAGGTAAGTTTCTGTTCATTATGGGAATTCAGATGCACGTGATCTAATGAAAGGCAGCGCTCTAAAAGCCGAATGGAAGTTCATATAGTCAAGAAATACAGCACTGCTATGCGTGCTTATCATAACCAAGTGCATCAGTCTTTATGGGTTGTATGAAGAAAAAACACGAACTCTAAACAATGTTATGATGGGCAAGCTTTCTCTCTCGTTATTCGAAAATAGTTTAAGCTGAGATAATGCGGCATAACTCATAAGTCATAACAGATCTGCTAATACATCACACACAATTCATCACCTCTAGTAAAAGTGTGCCAGTGAAGACAGGTCAATTCCAACCCAAGTCGTTCAAAACGAATATATCATCGTGAATAATGAGCCCGTAAATAGAACAGTTGCCTCTGTACCTATAATTATAAGAAAGTATGCTTTAGAACATACATATAATTAACTAAATCATCCATTAGCTTCCCCAAATCCCAAGTCGATTAATATTGCATCCGGACGGAAGACCCTTCCACCAGAAGCCCTCGCAGGTATGTTCAACTCCGAACCAAACTCATTTAACTCAACATTCCATCATCGGCACTCGGCAGTTCTAGGTTAATTGCCGATAGATATAATTTTCCAATTGCACATTGCACTTACCACTACTGTGTACGCCAATAATTGTATAGTATCCCAATAGAGTTAGTATCAGTGTATACCAGTACACTATACTAGCCATGTTGCAGCTTCGAATTTACTGTCTTGCTGCTAGTGCCAACATATACCGAATGGACTAACACTGCACCGCCGGCCGACTAGTTTAATGTTATACTTATGTCGCTTGAATTTCGGGTCAAGTCAAGAACAGTATCACGCACACACACACACGCGCTATTTCACACTTTTCATCTGTCACACGAATTTACGGGGATTTTTTTTTTTTTTTTTGACAAAACGACAAGAAAAAACACAAGAACTTTCTTCAAAATGTATGCCAGTAGGAGCACACACCCAACCAACGACGAACTGAAATGTGCATTAGCCGCCTAAAGAGGTCCCACAAGAAATGAATTTTAAATATAAAAAAAAAAAATTTGTCTTCTTTTTTTTCGCCTGCTTGTGTTAAACTTTCTAAGCAATTATTTTGCTTTCGATTTTTTTTTGTATTTCAATAGAGCACTAGTTACTTGGATTATATTCCCGTTGTCCTTGAAGTGTATCTATCTGTCATTCGATCGACCTCGAGTCGAAAGGACCTTATTTAAGAACTGAAAAACCGCCCGATTGATACACAACGATACTGTATCTGTGACTTTGCTGAGAATAGAATGATCAAACAAAAAAAAAATGCCACCAGCTGTCGGCAAATAATATACATTCACATCCGCACCGGATTGATTTCTACGAGCAACTAACTCGATGGTATCGTACCGCTAAACTTTTTGATCGCTTAGGAAGTCTTAGGCTTTCGCGCACTCAGCCATAACTACACTGTGACTAAGTCTTGAAAGTTGGCTGGAAAATGTGTGATCGTACCGCAGAAGCAGCAGTTACAGCAACACAAGAAGGTAAAAACAATAACGAATGAGCGGTAAGACGATCAGCGAAACACCAACACCAAGAGTCGAGGGAAAAGTCTTTTGAGTCTTTCGTCGTCGTAGTACGGTCGTATCGTACTCGTACCTGTTGTAATATTAGTTTTGTTGTTATTGTTATTATTGTTGGCTGATTTCGTCTTCTTCTTCTTCTTCGTAGATGGTTGTGGTGTTGTGGATTTCCGTGCAGAGTTGAGTTCATTGGTTTGGCGTTTTCGTTGAGGGGACATACAGATACCTATACGGTTTTCGGTTCCCCTCTATATTTTTGGTGGTTGTTGCAAGGAATTTCGGTGGTTTTGAGTGTCTTGCCATATGCAATTAGCAATTTAATTAGCACGATGTATAGTTGTAGCCTGGAATAAATTAAGAAATAATTCGATCATGATTGGATTTCATTTATTTTAACTTATAGAAACGGCTTAGTGAAAATTTTGTTTAAGGAAAAAATTAGGAACCACCATTAGGAGTTTGCGAACTAATTCCGCCCAAAGGTACTAATGTACATTCTAATGATTAATATCAACAGTTTGTATATATATTTAGTCGGAGAAAGGAGGGAAAAGACCCCAGCAGATGGCTGTAGTCGGTATGTAAATTAGAATGAAATTTGCAAAAAAAAAAAGATCCTTTACTCCAATTATACCGACGAATTACATATGTTGAAGAAAGCTCATTCAAATGTGACAGTTCTTAAAAATAAATAAATAGGTGGCGCAACAGGCGGTAGACACCCTAGGCCTAGCTTCTCGCAACCATTCGTTTTGTGTGAGTTTCTATTTTTGGGACGAATGGAAGGGACCTACAATTTTATGCCGAGTCCGAACGGCTGAATTGAGAAGCTTTTTCATGACAGTTATACTCTCGGATGTTTGTCAGACGTTCGCGAGAGGTGGCGCAGTAGAAAAAAACCTTAAGATGTAATTTGGGTTTTTCCGGGGATCGAACCTTGGATAGTGGGATCCCCCGCACAGTAGTCCAGCACACTAACCACTGCGCTACTGCGCACACACAGTTCTGTGACAGTTCTTATGCAGTATAAAATTCATACCGCCAATCGCGAAAAAAGTCGAACCAAGACAAAGTTCACCAAAGATGTGACATGCAAAACAAAAGAGTTGTTATGCGAACTGGACAAATTTTTACCTAGTGTGACAGTAAACTACCTTTTTTTAATTCATTTCAATCACAACAACCTTTGACTGATGAGATTTATATATTTTAGACCATGATGGAATAAGTATAAGGTGGTCTCGTCGGCTGCCGACTCGTTCGTTTTTTGGTCCCTTAACGCTTCGTTAACGTACACTTACTACGCTGAATAAAGAGAAAAACGTGTCGTTAAGGGACTACTTTTTGCCGACGAGACCACCTTATACTTATTCCATCATGTTTTAGACGAGATTTTAATAAAATTAACACCACTTCGGATTAACATGCTCTTTTGAATAGGTCATGAGTTTCTTCACATTTTATCTATGCGATGTTTTCCATTTCTCGCTGAGGTACCTATGTACCTATAATTGGCTTAAAAAAAATTGCGCGGTATACGTACATTGTTTCCTGTTATAAAACATTGAAAGAAATAAATACAATAATGTCTTTTTGATTGCAGGAAAGGAAGCCATCTAGTTGTATATAATGGAAATGGGTTCGGTATTGGTAACTTCAACTTCAACTTTAGCTGCTGTCAGCGGAAGCCTGCAGAGATAATATATAAGACAATATCTGCAGGCAGACTTCTAAGCAGCTATAAACCAGAATAATGTAAATGAAAGATGTTTTCTAATTCATTGAAGCTGAGACACGTCGACGCCGCATAAGCATGAATTTTTGACAGAAAGCCTCAATGCCAGACACATTATTTTGCTCAAAAATTAGTTCTTAATGTCATATTAAATTTTCAACCATGTTCTAGTAAATTGCTGAATTATTCTTCCTCTTTTAGTTTAGGTGTCGGGTGTCGCATTGTTCTAGTGATACAGACCACATTTTGTCGATGAGATAAGCACCGCTCTGCCACACTGAAGCGAATATTAACCCATTCCATTGTGCTGCCCGTCGAGAGAAAAAGATTTTAACCCTATCTAAACATGTTGTAAATAATTACTTACAACCATCCTGAGGATTTCATAAAGTTTTTTATCTATCTCGTTTTCTGATGTCCCAGAAAGCTCGTTTAGGTCTTCAAAGAAAGACAAGGAATATTTGTTCCTGGTGCCTGGTGACATATAGAAAGTGAGCTTTATTCTCAAGAACTTTATTGTGACCACAGCCTCTGCAAAGTACTTCATCCGACAGGCGCAAATTACTGACTTTACTTTTGGAGGCGCTTACAGTCGGGGGTGGACCACGACATCAACCAACAAGACCATCTAGCCAACTCGGCCCCTAGCTAGCTGCCTCCAGTTGCACACACCAAGATGGTTGAGGTCGCGCTCCAATTGTGCGCGCCACCTAAGGTTGGGTCATCATCTGCTACGTTGTCCCTCAGAAGTGGACTCAAAGACTCGTCGGGCTGGTGCGTTGCTGTCCATACACTCTACGTGCTCCAGCCATATCAGCCGTTGTATCTCATAAAGCTCGTTGTTAAACCTTCTCCTCCACACTCCATCGATAGGAACTGGACCGAATATCGCCCGAAGAATCATTCCCTCAAAACATCCCACAAGGTTTTTATCCGATTTTGACAGAGTCCATGCTTCTGCACCATACAGCAGGAGCGGGATGATTAGGGTCTTATATAATATCTCTTTGGTTCTATGAGAGAGGGTTTTACTTCTTAGATGCCATCTTATCCCAAAGAAACAGCGATTGACAAGAGTGATTCTTCGTTTGATCTCCACGCTGACGTCATTTTGCGAGGTGATAGTGGAGCCGAGGTAGACAAAGTCTTTAACTACTTCGAAGGTGTATCTGTCCATCGTGACGTTCTGTCCGAGTCGTCGATGCTGAGACTCCTTTCTCGTTGTACTTCGTTTTGCCCTCATTTACAGCCAGAGCCATCTTCGTCGCCTCTATTTCAATATTTGCAAATGCGCCACTGATAACTCGCTGCAATCTTCCGATAATGTCAATATCGTCAGCATATGCAAGCAGTTGAACAAACTTCTGGAAAATTGTACCTCGATGTTAGCTTGTGAGTTTCGTACAATTGCTTCAAGGATGATGTTAAAAAAGTTACACTATAGCGCATCGCCTTGTCTGAAACTTTTTCGACATCAAAGGGATCGGTGATGTTTTGCCGATTTTGATGGAGCAGCGAGATTTTTCCATCGTCATCCTCACTGATGAGCGAGTTTGGCAGGAATGCCGAAATCACAAACTACATAGAAATCACAAACTACATAGAATAGACCGTCTTTGCCTACAAGCTGCCTGCGGGCCCAGGATTTTTCATGTATTGGTTCTGTACAAAATCAAAAGGAGCGCCATAAAACGCACGATTACTTGAATAATCCTAGGCCCATGGTATATCATGATTTTGACATTTCACACATATTAACAGACAGGGGAATTTATTTTCTCGGGAGAATCGGATAGGTGCACGGAAGTTGGCGGTCTAGTTCTATGTGGTTTGTGGCCGAAATGTGACATGGCTTTGCATAGCTCGTCCCTACACACGCTATCATAGGCGACTTTAAAGTCGATAAAAAGGTGGTGTGTATATCAATCTGAATTTCCTGGGTTTTTTCCAAGTTCTGTCTGAGTGCGAAAATTTGGTCGACAAATTAAAAATTACCAAAAAAATATTTTGATGCGAGGCAGGATCGAGCCACACGGGCAACTCCGGTATAGGTAAGGAGGGCCCGGCACGCTTGCTCTCGCTCAGCTCAGCTCGCCAGACGGGGGGTTGTTCTTCGGTGGTTTACGATGACAGGACTGTCTTTTACGAATAGTGAGGACAGAACTTAACTCTGACTATGAGTTTCTTTTCATCGATGGGGTAGATTGTGACTAGGAGGCGTTTAGGGGCAATATCGGCCAAAGTAGTATTCGGTAGTGTCCACACATAATAAGAGTGGGATGGTCAACTTCTGCCATCAACAACAGGCATATTTCGGTATCTTGGTGACCCTTTGCATTTAAGGGAAGTTATCGTTAGGGTATATTTAGTTTAGGATAGGTACTTTAAGTTAGTTAGGGTTATAGTTTTGGTTTTGAGTAGACATAGATTAGGTTAGTTAGAGTTAGAAAGATTCGCGGTAGTCTTCCCGTCCTTCCTTGGGGGCAAAGACAAAAGTTCTCGGGCATTTCTTTCCCCTTTTTTACTCTCTCCTTTTTCACTTTCATATTTTGTTCATGGTCCGTCCGAAGTCAATTTAAAGTAGCTTTCTCATCTTTTATTTATCACTTTAATTTTTTTTTTGCGATTTTGTGTTGCGGATTTTTTAATTCGAGTCTGTCGTGGCATATCATTCAACACTAAATTCCCAACAACTTTGAAAAGACGGTAATTTGACAAATCATAAAAAAAATGTATTCATTTTTAAAGTGTCAAATTTTTTTCAGGCAATGATAATTTGTTTTTTCTCAGTATCAATTTGTTTCCTTTCTTTGAGGCCAATAGTTCCACCTCTTTCTATAAGCGTAGAAAATTTACTGCTTCGTTAATTCCTTTTCTCGTAGGAAGAAGAGATTCGTCCAATAAGTACACCAAGAACCATATATTGGTATCCCATATTGTTCTTATTAACCTTTTAAAAACTGAGAAATGGCCCGATTTAAAGTAAAAATTAAAAAGAAAATGTAATTAATTTAATTAAGAATTGCAACATAATTTCACAAAAATGTCAATTTGACATACCTACCAAATAACCTAAATAGCCTAAAAATTAAAAATGTTTTATCGCCCACACAGGTTTTTGGGCGATTGACACTTTTTAGCATTTGTTCATATTGGTTTAGGGTGATCAGAAAAAGATTCTTAAATGAATTTTGACAAAAGAGCTACTCTTTCTTGGGCGCTTTGACATTTTTAGTTTTTTGGCATTCTGTTATCTATATTTGGGTGATTTGTATTTTTCTAATTTAACACTGAGACTTTGTATGCGCATCCAGGGAAACATTATTAAAATTCGTTTTAAAGTTATGGATTTGTATAAAATCCATTTTTATTTAACGAGCTTCAGAGCCGTGAAGAGTATCTGCCTGAGACACTGCAAACTTCCATCTTCTGCGATCCCGGGCACGCTGCTTCCAGTTGTCTAGGCCAGTTGGCATCCGCGATGGCTTGGGCTTTGAAACGGAGGTTCGGTCTTCCTTGTCTTCTCGAACCTGAAGACTGGGATTCGAAGACCCTCTTAGCTCCAGCATTATTGTCCATTCGCTGTATGTTGCCGAGCTAAAGCTATGTAGTCAACGTATTTTGGCTTTTTGAACTACATCCGCACATATTGTTACAGCTCATAGAATTCGCAGTTGTATCTTCTCCTCGATTCGCCCTCTTCGCGCACAAGACCAAAAATGCTCCTATGTATTTTACTTTCGAAGGAGTCCAGCTTATCGTTCAGCACTCCAGCACTGCCAGGATAAGGGTTTTGTAGACCACATATTTCAAGTTAGGACTGTTTTCCGCTGTTAACATCAGCCTCTGTTAAAACGTCGGTCGTTCGCAAAACAATAATGAACTGTGTTCTTGTGAGTATGTCGTACATCTTTTTTAGTAACTCTATAATATTGAGGCCACCCCCTGGGCCCCTGGGCCCCTGTAACCCATAACAATCTTAGTCGAAAACATCTTCGCAATAAAATAATCCACTATAGTCATAAACAACGTAAAATCTCGGCATGCGAAAGTTTTGCGGATGAGTCAGTTCCTAGAAATCGGTAGGTATACGCACCCCAACACTAACATTCCATGAAGCGTGTAGGCTTTCAGCAAATATTTGCATGAGGTCAGTAGGCAAGGCAATAGTACGCAGTATACATATTTCTAGAGCAATATACTCATCGGTGCGGTTACACCCACATCCATAGTACCATCTCAATGAAGACCATATAAAGAAGACAATCTTTCGCGCAATGAAAGTGAAACCACCTGCACATCACCTGTGAATTGGTGTCTTCCTGCTAATTAATCTTCTGGTGATTGCAAATAAAACCCACAATGAAACTTTAATTTGTTTCTCTCTTCGGTGCCCAAAGGAGGACTGGGGTGTGTATGAACCACAAGTTGTGGTATTTCACACACTAAAATCTTGTTTTCCGTTTCCTTTTGAATAGAAACCCAGCAATCAATTTATTTTGACTTATTATCAAAAATGTGGCATCATTCGAAAATTCTCCATCTCCACTATTTCTCTATTGCTTCTTCTCCTTTTTTTTTGTTGTGGAGTGTTTGCAAGTGAAAGTTATGTCGTATGTTCGTTTACAAACAGTCGCACAACACGGGCCCGGACGGAAGGGAACACAAACACAAAGCACATAAGGTCACATAAAGAGAATTTAAAAAAAAAAATATTACTATCATAATGGCGGTATTACTCTCCAGGAAAGAGCGACATTTTGTGCGTTAGGTTAGGAAACGACTGCACGATCGGCGGAATTGAAGTACGTCGGGTCATCAGCACTATCAGTACTTCAGTACTGTATATACTAGAGTTTGAGTTTTTCGGTTTCGATTTCGAGTTATGAAAATTTTTGACTGAGGAGTGTACGATGTACATACTTGAAACGGAAACTGGTCTTTGTATCCCACTTGACAGTTATGTTGTTATTTTTATGTGTTGGATGAAGAAAAAAGTGAAAAGAGTTCACTAGAATGTTGCATAATGTAACTACCTACACTTGGGTATGGACATTTAAATATTTCCTGTGTTTATTTAAAAATATATAATCATCAAGTCGTATTGTGGTAGAAAATAATTTCCCATGTGAACCAGCTGATGTCACAGAGATCATGTGGTAATTGGCATTATGAATGAGACGAATTGTGCTAAAATTGCAATAGAAATGCCGAGATGGGGAAACGAGAGAGATCATTATTTGCGAATTGTCCATAGGAAAAGTGAAAGGCTTTACGCTGCAAACACCATATACCTACTAGACCTACCTATAGACCCGAATTAGGAAGGAATACATTTACCTTTCCTTATTTCTTTTAGGCTTAATTAGGACGTGTGAAGAAATTTCGATCCAACTTGACATTATGGAAACTTTGTACCCATGAATCTCTCAATTATACAGTATTAAGGGTCCACGTACAACCCATAGAATTCGTAAAATATGTACGTTTAAATAAATATATCGTAACAACCAGGGGCGGATCTAGGAATTCAGTTTGGGTATGGTCATGTTGGCCGAACCAATAAAAAATATTTGTAAAAATAGATATATATACTTGCATATCTAAAGGGTGTCCCATAATTCACGCAAAATTTGAATTTTGCGCCAATTAATAGTACAGTGATGCAACGGATAAAAAGATAACAATGTGACAGCTGACACCTGACAGTTCGGGGTTAGTAAAAATGGAGCGCTAAAACGAAAGAACAACGCATTTTCATTGTTGAGCAATATTTTAAAAATAATGAAGGTTTGTCAGCTACAGTCCGCATTCCGCAATTTTCCAACAAAATCATCTTCAGTGATGAAGCTCATTTTCATCTTGATGGCTTCGTTAATCGACAATTTGGGGTTAAAAAATCCTGACTTTACTTTACTTTTGGTGGCATTTACAGTACGGGGTAGACGACGGCCTCAACCAACAAGCCCCTCCAGCCTCCAGTTACGCGCACCAATTTGGTTGAGTTCGTTCTCCAATATTGTGCGCGCTTCCTCTGCTGCGTTCTCCCTCAGGTGTGGATTCGAAGACTCGTCGGGACGGTGCGTTGTTGCCGTTGTATTTTTAGCTTTTTGACCAGGCCAGCGTCGCTGTATAGCCCGTATAGTTCGTCATTGAATCTTCTTCTCCAAACTCCATCGTCACACACTGGACCGAATATCACTCGAAGAATCTTTCTCTCAAAGCATCCCAGAAGGTTTTCATCCGCTTTTGACAGGGTCCATGCTTCTGCACCATTCAGCAGGACCGGGATGATTAAAGTCTTATATAATAGGTATCTCCTTGGTTCTATGAGAGAGGGCTTTACTTCTTAGATGCCTTCTTTGCCCGAAGAAACAGCTATTGGCAAGAGTGATTTTTCGATTGATTTCTGCGCCGATGTCATTTTGCAAAGTGATAGTGGAGCGCAAGTAGACAAAGTCTTTAACTACTTCGAAGTTATATCTGTCCATCGTGACGTTTTGTCCGAATCGCCGATGTGAATATACTTCGTTTTGTCCTCATTCTCAACAGCCAGACCCATCTTCGCCGCCTTCTCCCAATAATGTCAATATCATCAGCATAGGCAAGTAGTTGAACGGACTTTTGAAAAATTATACCTCTGGTGTTGGCTTGTGAGTTTCGTACAATTGCCTCAAGAACGATGTTAAAGAAAGTACATGATAGCGCGTATCGCCTTGTCTCAAACCTTTTTTGACATCAAATGGCGCGTTGGTGTTCTTGCCGACTTTGACGGAGCAGCGAGACTTCTCATCGTCATCGTCATCCTGCACAGACGGACGAGTTTGGCGGGGATGCCAAAACTTGACATGGCTTTGTATAATTCGTCCCTATATACGCTATCATAAATAGATTGTGTGTATCGATCTGAAATCCCTGGGTTTTTCCAAGGTTTTTTCCTGGTCTAAAACCACACTAATATGGGCCGATCAGGTTGTTGGCGAAAGGTTTTACGCGTTCACACAATACAGCCGACAATATCTTATACGCGACATTCAGGAGACTTCAGGAGTTCTTTTAAATTATTTAATCTTTTTTTTTTCTTCTTTTCTCTGGAGTTTTGGGTATGGTCATGACCCCCATGACCATACCCCTGGATCCGCCACTGGTAACAACTGCCCGAAGCTTGAAATACTTTCTACGTTTGCACGTCTTCAAAAATCGCATTCTATAGTCCAAGCGGCGGCCGTCGGATTATACTTAGCTCATAAAGTTAAAGATTCTTATGACACTTAGTCCATAGAGCTACTCGAAAAACGCACCCGGGTTGCCTAAAATATTATGGTCGGATGACGTCTAATATGCAGAGTTCTTTTAATGAAACCTAAAAAAAAGTTTGCTTTTGAAACGATGTAGTTAATGTGTAGATAAAAAGTTAACTTTGCATCAAAAATAACATCAAGATCTTTAAAATCATCGACTACTTTTATTTGGACACTGTTTAAAAAATATTGTGGAAAAATAGAATGAAATGTTCTATTGAAGTTTATGCAAGCATATTTGTCGATATTTAACAACAAGTCTTCGAAGTAATCTAGAACTTTTTGCGGTGTTAATTCTCTGGAAATCCTTATAAAAAAAATAACAATACTCAACATGCAAACCTGTACCCTGTCGCTCCTAGCGTTGCCATGTGGACAAGCTGTCAATAATTTGGGGAAAAAATACAAAAATTTCATTTTCATATGTTTTCACTTTTTTTTACTTTTTTTACATCCAAAATATGTACTATCAACAAAGCAACACTCTACTTCCAAATAATGTACACTGTAAATAATATTGATACACTTACTTTTTGTTTTGAGCCATTATACGAATTTACAGTTGTAGATTTGTTATATTAAATGCAATTTTAATTTATTACACATTCGTGTATATATTGCTGAAGTAATTTTCTTTTTAGTAAAAATATACTTTTTGAGTTAAGTGGTTTCAATTTGCAATTAAATGTCTCTAAAAACCCACAGTAGTTGGTGCCCTTTTACAGTAGTCGGCACTCTAAGGAACTACATCTGTTGGCACCCAAAAATAATGATAAAATAGCTACCGATTTATTAAAATTATTTGTTTGTTCCTATTATTTGAAATTAATAAATTAAAACAGCGACACTTTGATAACTACTTATTATTTACAAAAAAAAAAAAACATATAAAAACCCATTTCTCTATCCATTCTGCCCGGCTTTCTTCATTGCCCCAAGTTGAAATTGAAGAGTTGATCTTGGTATTCCGTAAACTTCGAAAGCTGTCTTTTTAGAAATCTGTCGACTTTCGAGAGAACCAGCTACGCCTTGAAGATGACGAACAGTCGACCATATAATTATATGAATATCCAACCCTTCGTAGAATTAGAAGAAAGATCTTCTTTAGGTATATGAGCTATGTGACGAAGAAATGCGTATATAAATTCTGCATTATCGACTTTATTAGAAAACTAGACTACTAGCCTAGAGGCACTTGTTCGGTAGGTATACTATGAATCTTCTAGGTCGACGAAACTTTTCATCGCCTTGGCGAGTCAGACGTAACCATAAGCACTTGATTTACCTTAATTCCATCTGAAATAGATAAGCTCTCGGTAAATTACATTATTCATTTGAAACAATGGTGCAACATACCCTAGAAGCAGAAGTCAAGCAACTACACGGAATAGCAACGATGGCGAACACAGATTTGCCGCTATTACTTTGATTACATTATACAAATGTAGGTATATGACGAAATGGGCTATGCTTTAGGTAACAACTAAACAATCATGTGTATACCCTCTATACGGATACAGTTGCATTTGGTTAATGCACATGGAAATCGCTACGCAATCGCTGTCATCTTTATCCGCTGAAAATGGGTGAGTGATCATCCTAAGTATACCTACGGTGGATATAGCTGTTCGCAACCGATTGGTATTGGAATTACATACAATGCATGTGTCTATGAATATTATGCTCGGATCTTTTGATTCATGCGTCTGATGGTTGCTGTATAGTTTGTAATCGCACTTTTGAACACATGTGCCGAGATGTAGGAGGTTAAGAGGGTTAGAAGCCACTCCTCGAAAGTTGGTAGCTGGTCTTTAATATATATTTTTTTTAACTATGTTCACTTATTGCTTACGAAAACCATAAGGCATGAGAATTAACCGCAAAATTCAAAACAATGGCTAATAGCTTCATTGTAGGAACATAAGCACCATTGCCAGCAAAAAGCGTCATTCGTTCGTGTGGTGTTTCGTTTTATTAATGAGAAGGTGGGATTTAATTTAATTAACAGCATCGTTGTTCATACTGCACGTATCTTCCGGATTTAATCACGAAACGTTCAAGGATTAGCAAGCGTTTTCTGAAGAATTTTTATTGAGTTGCGTGGTAATAAAACGACAGGAATTCCTCTTCTGTTCACGGAATTTGTGAAATCAGGAAAGAAATCAGAGCGCATTATCCGCATGTGTGTTCCAGGAATAATGAAGGAATACCTACGTCTGCAATTTAGTGATAAGCATTCCTGTCGCTACAAATGTTAGCGCAAACTTTTGCGGAAACAAATGTACATACATATTTAGCTTGCTATTAAATTTTAATCAGGCGAAAAACTTGCTGCCCAACTAAGTTGCCATTAGGTAAATTTTTAGGATGTGTGCTTTTGTAGTCGTTATGGGCTATGGGGCCTGCGACCTGGTAGCTGGTAATCCAATTTGAAATTCGTTACTTCTATTAAGCAAGTTTTGTTAAATAACAGTTGTTCGATTTATACTTGGAGAAACTTTTGTGAAAAATCAGTTATCTGTGCTGCTCTTTGTCAATTTTCCTGGCCAATCATTGATGATTCCATTAGGACTAGAAATTCCTGTTCCGCATCAGATGAGACATCCTCGATATATATGGCCATCGACGGCATCGGGCCTCTTCCAAATTCCAATAGGATACTATGTCAGGCAGTCAGGAAAGGATTCACAGCAAATGTACACATCTATTTTGGCCAGCTACAGCACAAAAAAGATCTGTGTGTCTTCATAGGCTCCTTGGCGTCGAAAGATACTTCTTTCATCAATTAACATATACATCGCAGTAGTATCAAGGAAGAAGACATACATAATGGAAAAAAAACCCCATCGATAGAGACTACTGAGCTAAGCTAACTTACTGAGCAGTGAGAGTAGCAACAAAACACCTACTTGTAAGGCGTTCTTGCTAATATGGTCCAAATGATATTTCCATCCATCATGACACTTACACCTTCCTACTAAGGGTAGGCCGATATGAATACTTATATCCCATTCATAGATGGCTTCTGCGTCTTTTCAAAGTAACTCACATGATTCGATTTTAGATATATGTTTGCAATTATGTAACTGGGCTGCTTATAGCATCCTGAGAAAAATGTTATTATGGCATAAAATTGTGTGCCGGATATTTCGAAGAAGTTGCCTAATTCTCTATGCCTGGTCTTGGCTAGTACCGAACGTATATCGTTTTGTATAGTTAAAAGAAACTATGCCAGCTGAATGGAGTTTCTTGTTTAGAGGCGTGGGACGTGGGTGTAAAAGTTATAGCGGCGACATTATCCGAAAAATTTCGACTTCTAGTCATCCATAATCGAAGTGACACATCTGCGCTTGTAATGTGAGCAATCGGCTGTTTTAACTCCTGAACCGATGGCTATAGTAAGGAAAGCGACCGTAAGTTTACCTACCTCATCGGAGTCCTTAAAAATTTGCACTTAAATCAATTTGTTTATGATACGATATTTACAAAAATACCGCCAAAGAATGTGTTAAGATTCTCATTGAATTGAGTATTAATATTTGTTTAAGAACAGCATGACATGAATAACAATACATATAGCATTAAGGTTGTCTTAAAAGCCATTGGGCACATACTTTCAGAAGAATAAGGTCTATTCAAGTTCTAAATTTTTTAAGAAGACTTTGGAAAACTTGATTTGATAATAAATGTGCTAAGATATAAAATGTAAAAAGTTTTTTTTTTTTTGTCAGATTGAATATGTACAAAATAAGAAAATATAGATACTAAACTAAGAATATACTGGTCGTTACTTTATTACAATATAGTAACGATCCGGGTCCAGGTCTAATTGTGAATTCAGAGACTCACTCAAACACATCAAATTTCATCCAAATCGGTACAGCCGTTTAAGAGGAGCAAACAAAATGCATGGACCCCGATTGTAACGTTAGCTACCGGGAGAATCTACACCATCCAGGGACCCTCATAAACGCACAAACGAAATTGCGGCATAATCGGTCAAGCCTTGCGTGTCAATTTGATATGCGTTTCATTTTTTTCGGTCTAACACCTCGCTAAAGAAGTTTCACTTCAAAAATTACGAATTTCTATGCCGAACAACTGTTTTGAAAATCAAAAACTTTTTTAAAAGTCAACAAGTTTATTTTTATAGTCTACTAGCGGACCCGGCAAACGTTGTTTTGCCTGCTCGTACATTTTCATTGACCGTCAATTGTTCTTCTGCCGTTTTATTTAACCGATGTGTCCGGACCAGTGATGCCATTCTGACCGGATTCCGGTCATATCTGACCGAAATCTGTTTACTCTGACCGGAGAAATTTTTGAAATCCGGCCTAACCCTTTTTTTTACCTTAACAAAAAATGTTTTTAACCGGCAAACGCATTTTTGACTAGAAAACTAAAATTGCCCTACTGCACATTCCCAAGTTCAAACAGAATTCAATTTACTGCGAATAATTGGACATTTACAACATCACGCATGGAATTCTGCTCCGGGAGCAGGATAATAAATTATCTTCTAGTCTAATTTTTTGACGTTTTCTTTTGCTAGAATGTTGACGAGGAAATTAAACATTGAATTTCAATTAATTAAAGTGTGAAATTCGATAAATCTCAGATTGGAGTTTGGTGAACTACTCTTTTTAAGCGTCAGAAAATTATCCGAAAATAATTATTATTCAGCGATTTAGCCCAATTGACACACTGCCTTAGTTCATGGCCATACATGTTTTCCCATGACTTTCATTTCCATTAACAACTTGGCTACACAAAAAAAAAAAAAACAGGCGTCATTGCAATGAAATAAAATTTGGCAGGTAAAAGAATAGTGCAATTGAAAACACAAACAAATTCTATAGTTAAGCCGAAGCGGACGCTCGTTTTTGACGTCCTCAAATTTTTGACGCAAATATCAAATGAAGATTTGTATCGAAAGTACAATGGTGCGAAAAAAAAACGTTCATGCCCTGCCAGCCCATGCCAGAATTATTTCTGAAAGTGTATTTTCTGTGCATTTTCTATGCTATATACGTTTCTCCTTTACTCACTCAAAATCTACCTGTGTCTCTGGACACAACGTTCATTGGAAGGCGTGTATGGCCATGCACTAAAAGTGTATTTCAGAACTTAAAACATGTCATATAAAATGTAAAATTAGTTTCAGTAAATTTTAAACAAACGAAATAAAAAACAAGTTCACAAACTCAAGATTCACATACTATAAAAACATTTTCTAAACATCGATAATGCAGGTGAACATAAAAATTCGTAAATTGTATAGGTAGGTATAGGTATTTTCTATTTTTGATCAGGTTCCAGGTCAAAAATTCTCATTTTAACTTTTGACCGGATTTAGAAAATAAAAATCCAGTAATTCGGGCAGATTTTACTGAATTCACTTTTTTTAGTGGCAACACTGGTCCGGACTGATTCTGTACACTCAGAAAAAAATACTATAATATCAATAAGAAAAGTCATTCAATCAAAGCTTTTTTATTATTAAAATTAGTCAATGGTGTTCATCCAATTGAAATAATAATCTCAAAACTATAATAGTAATGGTACGATTATCCCTTTATATTAATGTTCTCACCCTTTTGATTCAATATTTTGTCTTATTAATTAATAATAGTACGTATCTACTTTTGTTTCAAAAAGTTTTTAATAGGAAAAGACAATTAGTTATCAAAAGTAAATACCATTAAATGTAATAGAAAATATAATAAAAACAATTACAACATACTATTATGTCAATAGTATTTAACTTATTAAATTAATAGTATTTACTATTAGCATAATAGGACTGTAATGCTAAAACAATAACCCAATACTACAGATTCAATGGGGCCCCTATATATGTAAAGTGACGTATCCTTTTGGAACTAATGGTATTTACTGTAACAGTAATAGGACTGTACTGCTAAAACAATAACCCAATACCATTCCTTTCAATCAGGCTCCTATTATTATAAATGGTGTACCATTTCGTAATTAATATTATTTACTATTCCAATAATAGGACTGTATTGCTCAATTCTACAAATCTTGGAGGTTCTTATTCTGTAAATTAAATGAATAAAATGAAAATAGAGATTAAAACAACAAATTCTTTTTATAAGTAGGTATAGGTATCACATTTTTTTATTTATTTTTTTTATTAACAAATTTTTTAAATACATATTTCATTTTAGCATTTATCCTTATAAATATTTTTTTATAGCAAAAAAAAACAATATTTTTACATTATTTCTATGAGTATTATAATGAATTGGGTAGCAATAAAAATACAAAAAAACATAGGTACATTTCAAGGGCTATTTTTCGAAGTCATGCAAAGTTTGTAAAATTTGTAACATTGATATGCATTGTCCCGATAGACAAGAATATTACCTAGGCAACACGATTCCTGGAAAAAACAAAAATGTTTTGTACCATAGAGTATTACAATAAATACTGATATATATAAATACATAATTTGAAATTGATTTTGTTATTTTTCTATTTTGCACCATGAAGAGTGCAGGGGTTTTGCTTTCAAAAAATCTTACTTTGTCCTCAGATGGAAATATATTTGATGCTTGATTGTTGATTCAGCCGTTGGTTCTCCGATTATTTGACTTTCCGCTAAATTATCATTTTGTTTGCTTGTGTTAGTAGCATTATCTTCGACCACTAAATCCTCTGTTCCAACCAGAAATAATTCTTCGATTTCACAATTCATAACTATTTGGGCAAAAAATATTTAATTTATCACAGTTCGGAGAAAAATAAAACACTATTATAATCAAAGAAAATTATTTTGCTTTTCCTAAGTTTAACGTGATAATACGTATCCCATAAGGACGTATCCCACTAAAATAAACTAAACTAAACCATTATTGTTAAACGGCAAACAAGGTGTTTTTGCTTCCACAATTAATGCACTTTAAAAATGATTAAACAAAAAAACTAGTTACATCTAGTCCCAAAACACTATTATTATCGAAGAAAATTCTAACTATACCTGAGTTGTACTCGTTTTTCAATATCATAAAATTTTGATTTAATATTGGGAGTATATTTTTCACTAGGAACTGCACTTAATCACGACAAATATAGTAATGGCAAAATTTGACGAGTCGAAGTAGAAACAACCGTGTAACACACAATACCTAGGTACTGTTCTTTACCAATGGGATATACTATTAATATAACTAAAGTTATGAGATGTACTATTAGCATTTTGAAAAAACGATGCTTTTTAATGGGATATACCATTACGTTGAATATAAATCGCTTTGAAGTAATAGGTTTGATACTATTAAAATCATTTTTACAGAATTGAGTACAGTTACTCTAACGGAACTTTTATTGAATGACGCGTATATTAATGTGATATACTATTTACTTTAAAAATGTATCCCATTGAAACAAACCAAATATTTTCAACCGGCACAAAAGAAGTATTATGACTAATATTGCCATATTATATTATGGATATTATATCAAAATCGCTTTTAAACAATAGGATATATATAATAAATATAGGAAACCAAACCAAAAACTAAACAAAAAAAAAATAAGTTTTCTCAATTAGAATTTTAAAATCTATAAAATAAGTCTATGATAGAAATCGGGAGCATTAGAACGTATTTTCGCGACATAAACCTTTTATTTCTCAACCTAATTCTTTTTCTATGATAAAAGAAATAAGATTTTGGAAATACAATTACAAGATTGCTTTTCCTTCCAAAAAAAAAATCACGCATAAGTATGTATGTAGGTATCTACGCTACAACATTAAAAAACATTAATAAAAAGTTAAAAAAATACTTACCTATTCTCACAATTCTCGTTTCTTTTTTCACTAAGTTTTTCTTTTTTCACAATCACAGACCGCAACGGAATTGCTTGCATCGAATATCACATTCGTATAAAAGACTGAAAAATGTTATCTGATCTCTTACTTTAATTTATTACAGCGTAGAAAATTAAAGAAGACCCTTTAAAAAAACTAACTTTTTCATGTTTATAATTTTGCGTCATAATTTTCTTATGCATTTATGACAAATAGTTTCTTAGGTAAACAAAAACAAACCAAAAGAGGATTGTGTGAATAAAAATTAAAGATAACATTTCTGAAATGGCATATACATCTTCTTCTTCTATATATATAAAAATGAATTGCTGTTCGTTAGTCTCACTAAAACTCGAGAACGGCTGGACCGATTTGGCTAATTTTGGTCTTGAATTATTTGTGGAAGGGAAGGTTTACAAATTTTAGGTACTAAATAATATTGTATTAAAGACCCTTCACATTGATTTAATGGGATGCGATGTAAACTATATATTGTTTTCTGGCATTAAACATATTTAACTATATGGAACTATTAAAACAATAGTACGTGTTATTGATATTGAAAAGTAAAATCCTATTAAATAAATAATTTTATCTGGTTAAACTATTGCTGGGTCTGTATTTTTGATCAATGGTATTAAAGTATAAACAAAAACTATTTAATTAATGGTCCGCCCATTGAAATAATAAGACGGCACTATTAATACGAACATTTTTCAATGGTATCCCACCTATTAACAAATAATAGTATTTCATAGCATCATAAAATATTAATGGTAAAAGACTATTAAATCAATAGTGTTTCCCTTTCAATTAATAATATATACCCTATTAGTAACAATATTTTCAATACCATTATATTAATAACCCGAAAACCTTTAATTTCATTAGAAAACTATTGTTTTAATATGAAAATCGTATTAAAACACGCCTTATCAAACCAATGGTCGTACCATTGACGATTTAATGGGATATTTTTCTCTGAGTGTACCTACTCCGTGTGCTTCGTCCTATATTACCTCAGACGTGTGTAGACGAATAATTGTATTGTCTAGATATATTTTTCCCATGAATGTCGAAGAATACCGTTTAAAATGTATTTTTTTGTTATGAGAGGTGTCACGCCCTTTTGAACAATCCCACCAGGTTTTGTAAAATGCTTCAATCAGGCAATGTTCAGATATAGCTATAGTGATTTAAATAACTTTGTTGTAAGGGTGGTGCCATGGCCCGTTGTTTGATTGGACAATCTCTACAATTTTACAACTTTAGCAGTTTACCTCCCATGGGTGTCGAGAAATAGTATTTAAAATGTTTTTGTACCGGAGGTACCACACCCCTTTGTCCAATTTTGATCAAACTTTCACAAAAACACCTTTGGGACAATAAAAAATATTTTCCTAAAATTTGAGTTCAATCAGTTCGGTAGTTTTCTAGATATAAGATTTTTTGTTTTTTTTTTTCGTATGGGAGGTCCATTTGTTCAATTTTGCACCAAATGTGAATCTAAACCATCCTGGGATCCATTGAAACACACGCACAAAATTTCATCAAAATCGGTCCAACCGTTTAGGAGGAGTTCGATTACAAGCACGTACAGAAGAATTATATATATAAAGATGGCTGTATGTGTATATTATTTTTATAAGGACATTTCTAAGAGGCCCAATCCCATTCTACCGATTCTGTCTATAAATACCTATAAAATGTTGTTCAATTGGAACATTAGTAGTTCGAACGAGTAGACTAAATGCACAAAAATCCCTTCCCCCACCAACTGGAAAGCTACGTGCCATCAAATATGACAAAAGCTTCGAAAATGTGCATAAATAAATATTGGGGAACACAGGTGTAGGTACGCCTTATTAAGTTTTGCAACCCACTAGGCACGTATTCATTATTCCAATTCACCAAGTCAATATTTTCAACAAAAAAAAAAAATAAATAAATAAACCTACCAGGCATACCAAACAAAAGTATGTACCCACCTCCAGAGCACTTATGGCCTATGAATTATCAAAACAATAAAGAGAAACAACCTGTTCATTGTGAAGTCGGTTTTCGTCAGCCTAAATAAGTGGCTTCAATTCAACTGTACGGCCATTAAACTCATTAAACTCTCTTCAGAAAATAATTCAAATTCGTTATGATAACGTCTCGGCATTTCATAAACGATTTCGAATTAGCCATTCAACTCAGCTCACGAAGCAATTTGGGGCTCAGACAAAATTTCATTACCTACCCGAAACAAGGTGTCAAATTTGTTTGGCCTACAGCAGATGTGCGAGTGCGGCACGAAGTGGAACGCTAACGCACTTTACGTATACCAACAATCCGTGAGTAACACAAATCGAACATACGAGTATTTACTTATTCGTTATTAACTCATTTACGAATACTTTTCTCGTCTTCCAATGTGGCTATAGCCAGATACGGTACGGCTACGGATGCATGTAAGAAAAGTGACAAATTCTACAGATACAACGCGCGAAATTTTACTTTCTTTTTCCGTCAACACGCGACATGTGCGTATAGAGTACAGATACTTTTGGTCAAGCCAACTGGAATGCGTACACTTAACCGAATCGTTTCCATTGTTTTGGGCCGAGTAAATGTATTTAGCACGCCCTCGCGAGGCCTCACCACTCCATAGGAAGCAAGTGAAACTATTATGACGAACGGAGTTCGTTTACTCGCAACAATGTCACGCTAAGTGGGAGACTGTTGGGATGTCTTGAATGTTCAGTGCAGCGGAAATAGTGTTAGAACTTTCATTGAACATGTTGTTTTGCAATAAAGTTTTGTTTTCCTATAAAGTGGGTCACAACGGCAAAATTTAATTTGTATTCTTCTGGTAGCCGCATGTGTGGTCGTTTGTACTCATTTGGAAAATAAAGAAAAAAATACTTTATACCCTACGGATAATTCGCACATCACATAGAAACTTTGACACACGTCAGATGGAACAGAGATCAAAAAGGTAAACAGACGAGCGGAAACTTTCGTTCATGTAAACGTAACTTGAGTATATTTTTGAAAAAAATCATGATGGACTTTTTAGCCGTGTTTTAGGACGTGCGTTGTGTGTGTCGTACTTTCGTTTGACATCTTTGTCCTAGATGTGACCAGATTTTGCACGATGTGTATCTTTAGCTCTTTTGTACATCCGTAGCGTTTGGCTTGACACCATAATTCCATTAGCTTACCGGTAGCTCGTTTATACTATACCAAGGCAGATCTTTGTCGACAAAGGAATAAGGAACATGAATATACATACGGTAAGAGTGGGCTGTGTAGGTACTGTCACCTCTATAGAATTTGTTCAATTATGAGTTGGCTTGGTTGGATTTCCTTCCGTTCATTCAACTGCATGGTTTTTTTTTTTGCGATGGAAGGTGGAAACCGTGCATGAGGCACCATTGATCCGACGTTCATTGGTAGTACCGGCTAAAACCACCTCCCTTCCCGGACAGATCGATATTTGTCCCCCGCGGAACCGCCGGCCGTAAGGCATTATTTCGAACACTCTATTATTTGAGCTACTCACTTTTCGTTGGCGCTCAAAGCGCCTCAGATCGCTGAGTATTCGCACGGCTACGTGCGTTGTTTACAATAGTCCAATATTCGAAATTAGGCAACAACATCTAATTTACGATGTTATCGGGAGTGGGCCATTCCCCAGATTGATGCCGTAACGTAAGGCTATCCTCTCGGTTTCATACCTTGGGCAATGGAAGAACACATGTTCCGCATTTTCAGAAACGCTTTTGCAATGTGGACAGTTTGGGATGGTTTCATGTCCGCGTTTAACGAGATATTTTCTGTAGCAGCCATGACCCGTCAAGAACTGGGTCAGATAGAAATTTGTTTCGCTATGAGGTCGTTTAATACATGAATCAATCACTGGTATGAAACTATGTGTCCATCTTCACTTCAACGATTCGTTCCATTGTTGTTGCCAGGTTGCGATAGTGCGATTTCCTTCTTTTATCGTACCTTCTACCCGGCCATTTCGAACTCGCTCGGTTGTTAACGTTTTCATTTCTTCAGCGAGTAAATCGATAGGTAGCATTGAAGATACGACGAGTATAGCATCGTCTGAAATAGTTCGGTATGCACAGGCGACTCTTAGTGCGCTAAGACGGTAGACGGATTTAGTTCCGCGTACATAAGACTTAACTTTCGTGGCATTTGACCATATTTCGGCTGCGTACGTGAGTGTTGAACCGACAGCTCCTGCAAGAAGTAGTCTCTTATTCTGGTTCGAGCCTCCGATGTTACTCATCAACCTCGAAAGTGCACTAACAGTTCTTGCAGACTTTTTGCATACATGCTATAGGTCTAGATGGTATATTTGAAGCTTAGACGAGCATCACTCCTAGGTATTTAACAAATGATTGAGAAACTACTTCATGCCCTCCCACGCTAAACGTTATCGTTTCCCGAACATTCCTACTCGTAATAAGCACTTCCTCCGTTTTATGATCTGCAAGTTGCAAACCGGCATTAGCTAGCCAACTACTAGCGCAACTGTCTCGTTTAAGTGTAGTTCGACCTCTTCTATAGTTTTTGGCACAATCACCACGGCGATGTCATCTACAAACCCGATGATTGACGCTTCTCTTGGAATCGGTAGGCGCAGAATTTTGTCATACATAACGTTCCACCGATGGAACACCGCCAGTTACTTCATACTCTTTTATTCCCTTATTAGAATCATAGAGCAGGACTCTATTCGCAAAATAACTCTTTACCATATTTTACGGAGATATTCTGGGATTTCAATCCGGTAAAAACGTGTGCGCAGTAGCGCAGTGGTTAGTGTGCTGGACTACTGTGCGGGGGATCCCACTATCCAAGGTTCGATCCCCGGAAAAACCCAAATTACATCTTAAGGTTTTTTTCTACTGCGCCACCTCTCGCGAACGTCTGACAAACATCCGAGAGTATAACTGTCATGAAAAAGCTTCTCAATTCAGCCGTTCGGACTCGGCATAAAATTGTAAGTCCCTTCCATTCGTCCCAAAAATAGAAACTCACACAAAACGAATGGTTGCGAGAAGCTAGGCCTAGGGTGTCTACCGCCTGTTGCGCCACCTATTTATTTATTTATTTTTAAAAACGGCTCATGATACGCTCCCAATTCGCTGAATTAAAATCGTTTTTTACGTCCAGGATTATAATGGCGCAGTATTTTTTGGCGCCTCCTTTCCAACACCTGCCCTCTATAGCGTCTTGGGCTCTCGTTATTACCGCATTGATTGCGTCTACGGTAGATCTTGATTTACGAAAACCGTATTGGTGGTCCGAGAGGCCTCCGGGCGTTTCAATTGCTGGCTGGAGCCTATTGTAAATGATCCGCTCAAGAATTTTACCAATTGTGTCTAGTAAACAAATAGGGCGATAAGAGGATGGCTCGTTTGTGTTCCCCTTTCCTTTCAGCAGTAGGACAAGTCTTTGACGTTTCCAAGGCTCAGGAAAGACGCCCTCCTGGAGACACGAGTTAAACATTTCGGAGAATAAGTCGGGCCGTGCTTTGATTGCGTTTTTTATCACTCTATTTGGAATGCCATCCAGTCCCGGAGCCTTCTACACGTTGGCGATTGCATACGGGGACCTATTAGTCTCATCGATGCGATTTTATAATCTTTACCCCAGACGTAATTGCATGGGCTATGTGTAGGTATAGGTATACTGCTTGCTATTATGAAGTTTTCAAGAGAAATTTTAAGGTGAATCTTTATTTTAAACGGAAAATTGAGGTCCGAACATTCCATGTGCCAGAAGGTCATTAGTTCCTTTTATCGTTTCACAGAGTCGTCAACAGTATAAATTTATCATTATCCAAAGATCTTGGTTGCTTCGTAAAAAATTGCCGTTACGTATTTGGGTAGTTAACTGCATTCACATGGGTTAGGTCATTCCTTTGACTCTATGGCAGCGGGTCAGATATTTCAGTAACAACCTTCGGAGATCATTCGCTACGCCACCAAAAGTTCTGACTGAATTTAGCCTCAAATATGTGAGGGCGTATTAGCTCAGTGGTTAGTCTGCTGCACTGCTGAGAGGAGGGGCTCAGGCTCGATCTCCGGAAAAACAAATAAACTAAGGCTTGTTTTCAATGCAGCACCTCTAGCGAACATCTGATAATCATCCCAGAGTATAGCTGTCTAGAGAAAGCTTCTTAATTCAGTCGCTTGTATTCGGCATAAAATTGTAGGTTCCTTCCATTCGACCCCAACAAATATACCTTAGCTCATACAAACGAAAGGTTGTGAGAAGCTAGACCTATGGTGCCTAGCCTATACGGAGCTGTTGCGCTAACTATTTATTTATTAAATCACTCACAGTTTTGGAAAAGTTCTTGATAATGCACATCCTTTAAAACTGATCAAGATAAGCTAATCATTTTCTTCTTAGGAGACAAAAGCACTGAAATTAGTTAGTTAGTTAGAACTTGAAAACCAGGAGATAAAGTTGTAGAAAGTAGTAAGCCCAATCAAACTATTGCAAAAGACTTCAAACCTTTTAGGCTTATATCTTTTTCTTAGGGCATTGACAATTACATCCGCCTGTTATAATTCCCGGCTCAACACGCTAACATCAAAGTGTACAAATGCCAGTCCACAGTGTCGGTAGATTTAAGGACTATACACTCTTGCCGCCTTTTTGTATATTGAAGAGGCTTTAAATAAAATCTAAGCCGCTGGGATTAAAAGACACTTAATTATTAGGCTCCCAACCAGTGAAGAGTGTCTACCTGAAACCCTACAACCTTCTGATGTCCTCCAACAGGCCAGTCATGTTATACTATTATCATTTTTAAAGTGTCATCACTTAGAGGCATCCCTCAATGTGGGGTTCTTTAACCCCTTCTATGATTTTTTGTGGTAAACAAGATCTTCATTCAGCTTGCTTTTAAATCTAGTATCAAGGCAGTAGGTAAATGTATGCAAATATAATAGCATACCAAAGACAAAATATGAAGCCTTCCTTACTATCTTTTCTGAGCAGAGCAGAATGGCACGACGATAAACTATGCCATCTATAATTAACGAACGATCAATCAATCTCCACCAAAAGGTGGTTAAAAAATGGAAAAATGGAATCCGAAATTCTTGGACTATCCAGTTCAATCGGACTCCTTGACTATATAGCAGCACTTTCTTAAACTGAGGTCATGGTTGCGACAATAGGCGTATTTTTTTGGGAAGTGAGTATAACAAAACCAAAAGTGAGTACAACAGTTTTGCATGTAAAAGTAAAAGTGAGCTAGCTATAGATTCCCAAAAAAATATGCCTAATGACAACTATGATTTTACTTCTTTCTAAGCTTCTTTCATATTCACTAGATTAGGTATCTAGTCGAAGTTTTAAAGTGTCAATCACGAATGGATTTCTCATAATGAAATACAGGCGAGTAAGAGATGAAGTATTGATGAAGATGAAGTCCTGTATCTTACTGTAGTAAAATATGGACTTTTTTATAAAAAACAAAAAAAACTTGAGAGAATCCTACAAATGAACAAAAATTGTTTGACATAAGGTGCTGACTGTCATATTCTTGAGATGACATCTCAGCAGATCATTTTTGTACAGAGAATTTGGTGAGGAATATTTGGATGAGGATACTCCACACTTTCTTTGTCACTGCCCCGCACTTTCCCATAGCAGAAATAAAGTACTTAGACGACACTTCTTTCAGGACTTGGAAGAACTTTCTGTCAAGTCTGCCTCTGCAGGTTAGGTAGACTTTAAAAAAAATTGTCAATACAATTACTAATTGCTAAGTGATATAAATGCGAAGGGTATGATATTTTCTTGTCTTATCAGCCCTTATCTATATCTAAGTAAGCTTACGTTAGCTGCCTGACATCCTGTCTATTGCACGAAACCGTTGACTCTATCTAGGGAATTCATGCGGAGTATGGGTTCTTTTCCTAATGGGTAAGTGACACAAGTACCATCATTTGTCACTGAAACCTTTGTCTCAACCTTAAGGCAGGGATTGCTCTGGCAATGGAACGGAACAATTAAACCCCAAAAACTTCTACCAGTTTACTCGGACCTAAGACTTGTTTTATTTTTCAGCTAAACCTTACTTAACGTAACATTTATTAAACATTAAAAATCGAGAGTATTAGTAATACAATTTCACGCGTGACACTCTTGTAAACTTTCTTCGACACGTGAAATAAAAGAACGAACCTGTAGATAAATAAAATGTTATGTCTTATGCGATATATTCAGTCGGACAATACAACACGTGAATCATCAGTCCTCACATTAAAGCTCATAAAAAGGTATCGTTCGTAACGAACAAGAAAAAAACAAATTCCATGTCGCATACTTCGCATATGAACAATTAAGTGAAAGTTTCTGTCAGTTGCAATTCTGATCGTCCATTTAGATACTGACAACGACATGTTGTGTTGCTGTCACCGTGATGTCATATTTTTCTTTATAAATTTTGTTTTTCTTTTTTTCTTTAGAGCCAATTCAAAACGCGGCAGTTTCTAATTTAGTTTTATGTATATGGGCGAATGAACCCAATGACTTGTAGGTAGATATAATGCTGCTTCTGTGCCGCCTAATAAATTATTTATGCTCATAACTTTAACGCCAATTTTGGTGACGGCGAATCGGTGGCGCACAGTGTACATTATTTGTTGCGCTACCTCCAGTAATGGGGAGAAAATCAATGAGAACCTTAATCTTAATCGGGCCCTGACAATGAGCTATCGCCGATTAAAGTGTCACTTTTACAGTAATTATAATCGGGTTATTGGTAACTAAACGGTGTGCGATGGCCTAGAGGAGTTTTCAAAAAGCCATGCACTACAGCGTATAGAGTGTTACACGTTGTTTCGCATAGTTAGATATGTCGAACTTTTGAATTAATTACGGAAAGTATGCGCAAGGCTCCATTAAAGCAGATACAATTTTTTTATTGTATTGAGAGCTAGGAGTACCTATATCTGACAATGCTGCGTCTCTATAATAGCTTTTCGGTTGTAATTATTTTGATTCTTAATTTGCTTCCTTTTTACAAGACGCTCAAGTGGACTGTCCAAAATCCATTATTATTTTTAGAGGCGAACAAGAGAACAACAAGCAGCGACATGATGCAAGTTAATTTACTTTAGGGTAAAAATCATTTAAGAAAGTGATGAAATGATTTTGACTTAGGTACCAGCAAAACATTTAAACTGCAATTTGGTTTCCCATTGTAAAATAAATGTTTATTTTCTGACGACAAAATTTAACATGCGGTCCATCAATGTACGATAAGTATAGCGCCAAAAATTGATAACGGTATTTTGAGAGGGATTAAATACAAGTATTATTTACTATGAGAGGGGGGACAATTTAAAAAAAATAATACTTAAACTGAAAAAAAAATGTAAAACTATGGCAACACTTATCTACAATAAAGGACTTTAGGATTTTTGGAAGCCAGGAATATGTTTTTTGATTTAATTTTTAAATTAAGTTACATATAGGTAGATATCTGATAATAGTTTTTGAAAAAAAAAAAATGATTTCAAACTTAAAAAAAAAAATACTATAGGTAGGTAGTATCTACATACTTTGTTGTAAGTGTTGCCATTGATTTTTAATATTTTATTTGAATTTTATGTATAATTTTTTTTTAATTACCCCTCCCGCCTAACTGGAACGAGATAAACCCCCCTCCAATAGTAAAAAAATGTTTGCATTTAACGGATTTATGTACATCCGTCATTAGTTTTCATTGCCAACATTATTGTACTCACCAAATTTTTGTCCTTAAATTTCAAGTCTGAAATTAAACTAAAATTAACAGAAATAACTTGATTTAAAAATAATATCCTCCCTCCCATGGTAAAAAGTGATTGTACTTAACCCCTCTACAAAATACCGTTATCAATTTTTGGCACCATAGTTATCGTACTCTCCGCCATCAATGCCCCTAGTACACTTGGCAGTCTGTAGTTTGCATAAAAGATAAAAGTGTTGAGTAATCTTTTGCGTTGTTCGTTCGGTGTTGGTCAAGTTATCTACTGAGAGGAAAGCGCAAGCCTTAGTACTAAGAAAATTTGCTGTTTTTTTTATATTTATTATTATCTACAATATAGATGAAATCTAAAAAAAATTAACACAATTATTTTAATATGCAAGAAACGATTGATTCTTACAATGGTTGGCGCAACTCCAAAATATTAGATTTACCTTGCAAGTGCCTTCGAGTAACTCGTTCCTGATTATTTTCTTCCTCTTCCTCTTATATTAAGAACTGCAGTGTTATGCCTTTTTATTACTCTGCTTGAGAATCTAATATTTTTCTTCTAAAATAACAAGAATTTTTAAACATTTATTTATTTATATATTTATTTTTTTTTTTTTTCAAAGCTGTCAAAACATATATTAGCTGTGTTCGAAATGTCACTGTCTCACTGCCGATTCGAAGTTTGCATTCGTTTGGGCGAAACTCGCAATAGCTTTTAGAATTTCGGGCGGACAGAATTTCGCCAGGTTCAAAAATTTCCGGGCGAAACTCACAATAGGCCTGAATATCAATATGTATCTAATACTAGCAGACCCGACGAATTTCATTCCGCCCAAATTCGTTAATGTAATGAAAATAATAATTCTGAGCATGTGCAATGTGCATGCAGCTTCATGTAATTCGGTCAATTCCAATTCTTTATTCAAAAGTTATTTTAAATTCAATGGAATCGTCAATTGCGAGAATTTCATTTTAATTAAGACTTAAAAAATGCTTATTCATTAGATAATAATTCCACTTAATGTCATTTAGTTTATAAGTACCTAAGACTCACAATTTTATCAACTAACTCTTGAAATTACAGATTTGTCGATAAACCCACAAAAATCAATTGAAGCTCGAAGCGATTGCTAATTCACAATCTATAATCGTAATACGTGTGGCTATAAATGGTTTAACTAAAGTAATATTCATTCTTAACAGTTAACTTAAATTTATTTAAGGTCACAATATGACAATATGTAAGTTTACAAAATCTAACTGAACGCTAAATATAATTATTGTATTGGTAAATAGAACTTTATTTGCATGCGCGGTTCTAATAATAATTTTTAGTGTTCATATTATATTCTACGAACTCACAATGACGAACATTTTCATATAAATATACCAATTGTGACCTACAAATAATATTTCACTCGATAGGAATATTATTTTACCATAATTTTAAATTATAATCGATATTTGTATTTATATTGAAATTAGATAAACTATCGTATAAATAAAAGACGTATTTTGCGTAAGTAATTCCTTTATTTTTCTTAAGCATTGTCTGATCTGATATTATAATTTTTTTTTCATTTTTCATTTGTTTACAGTTGTGTGTGTGTGTTTTTTTTAGTTTATGTTGAGTAGTTGAATAAAGCTAACAACGATTGTAGAAAGGATTTTATAAATGTTTTTCGGTATCTAAACATAGGTACAACAATTTTCAAATTTAAAATGATTAGTTTAAAAATGAATAACTATATGGTAAAGCAATTTAAATAAATGATAAAAATGTATTGTACATATTAAAACATTTCAAAAGAAATAATGCATTCTCTAAGTAAGACGCTGCAACTTTACTATAAATTTTTGGAAAACGTTTAAGCAATTTATTTGAAAAGTTCAATAAACAAATATATAATGACGCTAATTCTAAGATTCGCATTTTGTAGCGAATTTCGAATTTCGAAATTATAAGCAACCACAAGAGCTTACCGCTTATGTATTTACCTACTGCCCAGCTATGTTTTACCAAAACAAGTTTAGTCACAATGGGCCTTACCAATAACCATATTTAACTTTTCAACTTTGACAATCTATACATCTACATATATAAATAAATAAATAGGTGGCGCAACAGGCGGTAGACACCCTAGGCCTAGCTTCGCGCAACCATTCGTTTTGTGTGAGTTTCTATTTTTGGAACGAATGGAAGGGACCTACAATTTTATGCCGATTCCGAACGGCTGAATTGAGAAGCTTTTTCAGGACAGTTATACTCTCGGATGTTTGTCAGACGTTCGCGAGAGGTGGCGCAGTAGAAAAAAACACTTAAGATGTAATTTGTGTTTTTCCGGGGATCTATACATCTATACATATAATAAAACTGTAGGAATTTTCTTTGTCAGCTAAAAACTCGAAAACTACTGGACAGATTCCGATGAAACTTTTTTAAAATGTTCCTTAAGACTGTGAGACTGCTATAGGCTATGTCGTTTATAGCCACGTACTTAGGAACAGTTTTTAGCCAAAATGTATTTTCTTTCATATACCTTTTCATATACCTTGCTACAAATGGATGTTTATAGTTTTGCGATCGTGCGACAAGACAAACAAAAACAAAACAACACTAGCATAACACACGTACGCAACATATCATTGGCACCCTAGGCCTAGCTTCTAACAACCGTTCGTTTGTGCGTGAGCTTTTTTTTGGGACGAATGGAAGGAACGTTCAATTTTATGCCGATTCCGAACGGCTTTATTGAGAAGCTTTTTCAGGACAGTTATACTCTCGGATGTTTGTCAGACGATCGCCCGAGGTGGCGCAGTGGAAAACACCTCAAGATGTAATTTATTTTTTCCGGGGATCGAACCTGGGACCCGTCGCACAGTGTCCAGCACACTATAACCACTGAGGCATTGTGCCCAACGTTGACGTTCACTTACTCACTTTATTTATATCAATTTATTTGGTATGGACATTTTTTTTAACTTTTATTAATTTTCTGTCATCTTTTGTGCTTGTCCGGATGGACGGTATTTTGCAATAATAATTTTTTTTTTTTTTATTTTGAAAAGGAGAAACGTCAGCAAATGATTGTAGTTGTTGCCATCGGAACGCATTTAAATCGTCCAAAAACTGTAAAGTTTAAACGCTTCTAACTTTAAAATGACAGAACCAAGACTCGCTTGACGCTATAACCGAATTTATAAAAAGAAGAATTTTAAGCTGGGGGTAGACAGTAGACAGTAAATACACAAGTTGTGTGTGTAATCTCTACACGTAATAAAATACTAATAATAATAACATAGTTTGACATTCCGGATAATAATGATGGTATCATCTGTGCATGTACGTCACGTGTGTCATATCTTTTGATACCGCAGTACAAATGTAAGTCAAATACGTGTGTTTTCGGTTAGTTTGTGAATTATTATAATCAATTAATTAATAAAACTGTGATTTGGGAGATTTATTTCTTTGATCAAAGCTATCACAAACCTATTCACAAAGTTAAGGTTTTGGAGAAATTGCGTTTAAGTGCTAGAAATATGGCTTTAACGAGTTTTCCCTGATGACTACACTCTACGCTCAATTAAATCAATTTCTCGATATTTTCCACGATTTGAACATATTTATCACCTAAGGAATAAAAAAGAAAAAGAGATGTGATTTATGTTGCAACCTCTTACCCCAGATACGTAAATGCACCATTTAATTTAAAATATTATATAGCTAATTTTCGTAAATAAAATAAAATATAATATGCACCTAACATACAAATACACTTCACTTTGACTTATTTATCTTAAGACACACTAGAAGAAGGCAAACACCAGTATATATATTAGTTCTTTCTGCTTTAAGTTTTTTTTTATTTCTATTACGTTTGAGCATTTCGCTGCTTAACAAATTAAAATAAAAAATAAAACACAGTTTCCTAACAACATTGATAAATAATCTCATTGACAATTCACTTTAGTTTGTTTTTCGCTAATTTCGCTATATAATTTGTTTTATTATTTTATTTATTAAATCGGCTGGTTTTATTAATTTATCTTTTGTATATTGCATTGTGAATGAATTTTACCTATTTTGCATAGTGGAATTGATTTTCAATCGCATTTTTAATTTACATTTCAGGAGCGGTGCTGCAATTGGAATCCAAAAATTGTGTCTTTATATTTATATCGTTTAGTTTTAATTTTTCTTTTTAATAATATTTTTGTTTGTTAGGTTTTTTATTTTTGTTTTTTTTTTTTTTTTTGTAAAACACAAGAAAGTTATACATATTTGTTTGTTCTGTTTTGTCGTTTATATAATGTGTTCTCTCTTAAAATATGATGTGGCTATTAAATACAATTTTAATATATTTATTTATTTATTACTTTTTATTGTAAATGTTATTTATGTTTTTGTTTTTATTCATTATTAATAGCAAGCTTTCCATATCAAAACTATATATGTATATCATAAGGAATCTTTTTTATATATACTATGTGTATACATAACATATATGGCTACATATATATTTATATACATATACATGATGCATTTGTTTTGTTTTTTTTTGTCTATATTTATATCGCATATATAAACGCATTGATTTAACACACTAATAGGTATATTATATTTTGGACGATTTTGAAATTTGTTTGATGCAGTTGTTTTTTTAATATAAAGATGCATATACATAATGAATATAGATAAGAGTTTTGTAAATACAAATTTTTATTTGTGTTATGTTTAATACTTTTTATATAAATATATGTTTATATGTGGTGAGTTTTTATTTTTTTCAAATTAGTTACTTAAGTCAAATCTGTTTGTAGTGATTGCTATAATATTTACAGAGTGTCTTTGGCTTTTAGGTTGCCATTCAAGAAATAAGTTTGTGGTGATAGTTTGAAAGAAACGTAAATAAAAATCTAAGAAAGCAAGCACTTGGTAATATTATATCAAGCTTGTTAGTTAAGGATTTTGATAATATGCATGCACGTGTTGTATATTTGTGTAGGTAACTTGTTTGTACTGGCATAATGCAGTGATAAGTGTATTTTATTCAAGGAGTTGGGATAATATTTTAGTTGGGATTACACGTAAATCAAGGGTCGCTACTTTAAATGAACAATACTGCATCTTTGAATTGTTCATTCGAGCCACGCGTTTGCTCGGTCGAAAATGTTTTTTTTTTTTTTGTTAAATTCGAATTTTCAGTCAGTTTTTGGAAAAGTGTTCTTACGTTCCATACTGAGCAAAACATTTTATTTTATTTTTTTTGTCGTAAGTATCTATCGTGGTAGTGGCTCCGACTTGAACGCATAATTTTCCTCTCAACAGAAGTATTTAGCACAAAACTCGCGGTATTTGTCTGTCAGTTATAACATACTTTTCAAAACCACTGGATTTGAAAAGACGGTCAATACCGAAGTCCCAAATTATTTGTTGCCAAAAAATGTATTTTTAGCTTTCCTAATTTTCATACGCTAGAATTCATGGGATTCGTCGTTGGGCTATCCAACGTTGTGTTTTGGTGGGGTCTGTCTCATCTGAGGATTTACTGTCCAGGCAAATGCCGTGCCGTGCACAAGAAGTCGGCTTTTTGCAGCATCAACTTGGCAAATTTTATATCGGGATTTGGGTTCATACTCGTTCAAGATCCAACAAACCCAGAAGCTCAAAGTTAATGATAATGACCATGACAATAGAAGACCCTAATTTTGGCCGAAAAATCATCTTTTTTTTGTCCAAATTAAACGATATGGAGGCATACGACATGTGGTTTCAGCAAGACACGTGTCATACAGCAGACGCCACGATTGACATTCGGCATGAATGATTTGAGGGTATGGTTAGCAGAGGTGACGTGAATTGACCAGACCACAGAGATCGTGCGATTTAACTCCGCTACACTATTTCTTGTGGGGTAGCCTGAAGCGGTAGCTCAATGCGAATAAACCGCAATCGACCGATGCCCTTAAACTTAACATAACCAATGCCTTCGCTCAAATTCAGCGGGATCTATGCGGCAGATTGGACCACTCGGACTCGGATTTATCCCACCATGAAAAGCTGCGGCGGACATTTGGACATGGTGTTATATTCCATACAATAATGTCATGCATGGGCCTCTTAGATAAAAAAAAAGGATTTCGTTAATATCTCGCTCACAGCTTGTTTTATCCAATTGCAAATCGACCCATCCTTATTGAAAAACCCTTTAGTGAATCTTCAGCTTCTTTTCACATATTTGTGCTTTGTGCCGTTGGGTGCTTTTATGAGGGGCGTCGCAAAAATATTATAACCTGTAGAGGGAGTCGCTGTATGGAAAAGATTGGGAACCCCTGGCTAGATAATTGCAGTCAACTGACAGAGCCTTTTGTTCCTTTTAATCTGTTTCTCATGACATTTTCTATTGGACCTGTTTTTGCTGTCAAAATTACTGTTGCTGTTGCTGTATAGTATGTCCCACTGTAGTAAAACAAAACCCATTGATCATATTTCTAAGAAGAAGGAAGGTGTTTCCGAGTAATAATTAACAGCCTTATTCATTAGATTCATTTAATCTGTTAATTATCAGTGTCTCAGCTAATTCATGACAATTGCGAAAATGTCATTTTAATTAAGACTTAAAAAATGCTTATTCATAAAGAATTTTTGCTCGTATACCAGCTAATCAATGAATTAAGGCAATAAGCCTAAAAGTATACCAGCATTTCATATAAAAGTATGCAATTGGTAGAAATATTTGATAAATTTTGACATTTTTCATTGCAATGTTGTGTGCATGAGATAAGAACGCCATGACGATTTAAGCAAATTGTATTACGCAGTTGGCATAAGATTTTCTTTGACGAAAATTTGTAATTTAAATTCGGAAAAACTAATTTTTGTTGTGCTAATGCATAAATCAATTACAAATACGATATTTGGTAATGAAATAATAGCATAATAATTATTATATGCCATGATTTGAGTCAATGAAAAATTTAATTCAGAGTTAATTTGCTCCTGAATGCCGATGTCGGCATTTAATTTTTTGACACTTGATTAAATGGTAATTAACTTCGAAAAAAGTTTATGAATAGCGTTTTCTGCAATTAAACCAACATTAACCCTAATTCAGATTTAATTAAGTGTTATGAATAAGGCTGTAAATGTTTAAGATAATTTAACAAATAGCTAGTTGGCTGAAATCTTCTGACTCCGAATATTCTGTCCTAACCCTATCGTGTTACCTATATCTATGTCCGTTAGAAAAAAATTCCGAAATAAAAGTCAGATGCGTTCGGAAGTCAGAATGACATATTTTGAGGCTTACGTTTTCGGATTCAAATAACTTACGTAAATGGGTAAACAAAACACATATCTAACATCCTTTCATTCTGAATTTTGTCGACGAAGTCCACCTCTACTTTTGTTTGTTTTCCAAATTGATTTACTTTTAAACGAATTGTAATGGTAGATCATTGTTTCCGTTTTCTATTTCTAAAACTTGTGTCAAAATATTCCTTGAAAGGGTATTTGACAATTTGAGCCAGAGCTCTAGCGGAAATGGTGAAATGTATTTTTTTATAAAGAGTTTGACATACCCCTAGTCATCAAGCGGGCATTGGAATGCGGTCTATTACTATTTTTATACCCTCCACAGGAAGGTATATTAACTTTACCATTATTTTTTCTCGTTTTTTTGCCATCGCCAGCAATTAGTTGTCGGAAATCTTTGGAAGAACATGGCTCTGTAGCCGTCAAAGATTATTGACATAACGCAGTATATCGTTAAAGTTCCGACTTTTGTTTGGGCGAATTGGCAGAATCCTTGCCTACCTAGACATTACAATCAACGTAGTAAAATGGAACTCTGTACTGATAAGGGGAGCCCCCATTTGAATTGATCCAAAATCTCCAAACTAGCGCTGCAACAGGTTAGCGAGCAAAACAGAAATATTATTATGTAACTGTCCGGAGCTACCCTCGATTAGTAAGCAACCTCTAGGAGACTACATACCTATACCTACTTCTTTGGGGACTTGCGGATATTGCCAAAACGGATATCAGCAAAATATAGAAATTCGTCCAAAACTCAAAATGGTTCTAAGAGTAGTGGAAATAACCGACTCTGCTCGTGCGATGGACATACATAATTTGGTCTAAGTGGGTTACTCCGAACGTAATTAATAATTGCCACCTAACTTAACCCAGCATGGTGATCGACAAAGTTTTTAAAAATGTCTAATCAAATCACGACAGTGAAAACGAACGAGATTAGTTTGGTTTGTGATTTCGATAGAAGATACATATGTACAACCACCAAAGTACATCAAAGGTCTACATCATAAAGATGTCTACGAAGTTTTTGCAGACCATTGAAATTTACGTATGTATATCCCAGGAACTAAGTAAATAAGTCCTCAATATGTATGTATTTTGTTGGTATATTTTTTTGCGTGTTTTTCGTGTAAATATAATTAATTTGTAGGTTTAATTTAAGCGGACGGAAAAGTTATATGAGTTGATATTGCACATGTATTGTTCGGGGCACTATTTTCTTTGCTAAAATTTATATATGTATTTAATTTACTGTATTTGGTTATATGATATTTTAAATTATATTTGTATATGTATATAATATATAAAAAAAAAAGAATTTTAGTAGGTAACACAATATATTAGTAGCAAATTATATTCTTAATTTAAAGTGGTGTTAATTTTTTTCTTAAAAAAAAAAAAATCTGCTACTTAAAATAATATAAATATACGAAGATATATATATGTACTAAAACAGACAGTCTAGAGTTATTATAAAATAAATACCATTTTTCTATATAATAATACTCCATCCATTTTGGTTATTGTAGTTAATTATGCTTTTTACAAACAAATCTTTAAATTTAATGCTATGAAACTAAATTATTATTAAATTATATATAAATAGGATTTTCTTGACCAGTGAGAAGTCGAAACATTGATGTTGGCATCGTTTTCATAAGGATCTAAAATTGATTTAAAGAATTACGAATTATTAATTCATAGAAATAAAAAAAATACTGCGTTACAAACCTCGCCAACAGATGTCGCTAATAAATTAACAATTTTTTCATGCGGCACTGCAACAACACTTTGGTTATTGATTTCAATTATCCTATGACCCACACGAACGCCTCCTCTTTCCGCAATACCACCACGAAGTAAACTGCAGATCTGTGGAAGGAAATGAAAGTAAAAAATGATAATAATAATGAAATTGTATAATATGTATAACAATAATTCGGTTTCTAAAACTAAAATTAATTAAATTAAGAGTATAAGGACTTATTTTGATTTTTAATACCCAGCCTTTTATAAATAAACTAGCAGGAAATATTAATGAATGGCAAGAATTTTAACAAACAACGATATTGTGTGGAACGATTTCCGCAGTCTCTTTCCTTCTTCTGTTGTTTCTTATGGAGAAGTTTTGGCGAAAGGTTTCAACTTTTCCAACTTTGGTAAGAAGTACATTATAACTTCAAAAACAAAAAAACAGACAGCAGTTGTATTTGTTGACTTTCACACCAGTATCTAGTTCACGTCAAATTTCGGACTTATCTTTCATCGATAAAAATTGATTGAATTTTTGTTTAGATGCCATTACATATAGTTACTAAAAATATAAGGACGAACTGCTCATACATACAACATCCATACCTATACAAATGGCAGTTGTTGTGTCTCTATAGCCTGCAGCTGCATTTACAACCTTAAGATAAATAACAGTTATTTAGTCCCTAATATCGCACGCAAAACGAGCAAGAGAAACAAGAGAAATATAAAAACTTTTACAAAAAATTCACATTTTAGAGTTTGAAAATTTTGGAAGTTCACATTATAGAGATGACAATGTAAAGTTTTGCCGATTCACATTTTAGAGAAATTCACATTATCGAGGGACTACTGTAGTATGGACTATGGTTGCGAATTTTTAAAATCGGTCGAGTTGTTTCAGAGATACCCCCACCAAAACAGATAAAAAAATCATGAAAATCGGATAAATGGTTCTCGAGTTATAGATGGCCCAACAGACAGACGTCGTCACTAAACTTTTTCACGAGGAGATATCTCTATCCACAATTTCGATCAAACGAATTTAGAAACCATTCTCATTTGAACTTCACTTACCCCCCATGGAGCAGTTCAAATAGCACATCAATGTGTATCACCATCTGGCGATTTAGATTTCAATGTTAACTTTTACGATAGGATAATTATTTATTTTATTTATGACATAAATACCTGCATAAAAGCAAGTATACAATTCAAAAACGCAGCTATGCAGATAATGAAGAAATGCTTTACAAGGCGTTTTCTTTAATATCCGTATCAGATACTGATCACACGTATATAGCCGCATTATGTAGGTCTCATAATGACGTTTAATATAATGTAGTACGTGCATCTAACTGAGATCATGCTTGTCCATGAGAGGCCATATCATGGACTGCTATTATATCTTTGTAGAAAACTTTAATGTGAAAATTATGAATAAATAGCACTACCTGACGACTTGGCACTAGGCGGAAAGTCCAAATGTTTGAAGGCAATAAATAAGCAACTTCACGTACCTACCTAAGTAGCAACAGGGTTTTGGAAAAGCTATAGTGAAGGGAATGTCTATAAGTTAAGTTTGAGGTTGAATAGGGTGTGAGTTTATTACATTACAGTAGACTGAGGAAACTTCACTGTCAAAACCTAAACCAATTCGCCCAAAAACCTAATTTCCCTAAACATCCTAAAAATGCATTGAGGCCATCATTTGTACAGGTTAAAACGGTATAGGAGGTCTACGTTGTGGGTGTAATGTGCAATCATATTTGTATGACATATGCTACTTGTAGTTAGCTGAAACTTTCGCCGTACTATCTGATGAACATAGTTACAAACTACTTTACCTACAGGAAGTTTAAATACCAGACAGACGATGGTATTAAGATGGTGAAGTCTTGCGACCAACGCTGCCACAAGGAGTAGAGGTGATCGGTTTTGCTGACAATATCGCCGTGGTTACTGTCGCTAAAACACATTCACAAAACAAAGGAGGAAGCAGTCATCAGAATCAAAATTTGACTAGAGTCTTCTTGCCTAGAATTATCTGACCACAAGGCCGAGGCTATCTTCTATGTAATCTAACCAGCAATTTCTAATTTCCTTCTTGAGAACCAAACAATTATGTACATCGAAGGAGTCATTTTTGTGACTTGAAATAATGCTCCATAAGAGGTTAAGCTTTGAAGTGCACGTCCAGTACCGAAGCAAAAAGACATCACAAATGTAAGCAGCTCTTTCCTGGATGCTGCCAAATATCGGTGGCCATGGATATGACAGGAGGATTCTGCTATTCAGAGTGGTCAGCCCAATACTTATACCTAGACTTACCAAGAAGACTTTCGTCACGATATAATCTCTATATGAGCTACAAAAACAATGAGGGGATTCTGAACAATTTCGACCAAAGCACGATAAGCCGCCTGCGTTATAGCGGAAATGATTCCAATCGAAATTTTCGCCAGCGACATATAAAGTACAAAGGATCTTGATCGTTACCAGAAAGATAAACGATAAAGAAAGGGCAACATTTATAGCACCGTGACAAGCCAGGCGGGATAAAACGCAAGGAGGATATACCCACAAACTCATCTCCACCATCGAGGTTGGACAAAAAGAACACGTGGAGAATAAACCTACCAACTTAGGTACGGCGATTACCACACATATTTTCACAAATTTGCTCGCCTTTCTGTCCCAAATAAACAGATAAATAAGAAGATACTGACCACTGTATTCGCTGTGTAGAAGAAAGAGCAACTTAACCAAGCCCTCACCTTTTAAAAAGCCACATCGTAATCGTAACTTCAGTAGACGACCGGAGCAGTCGCGCAGGGAGAGTGGTAGAAAATAATGTCCTTTTTCTTGTTTTGGAAACACCGTCTCTCTCAAACTCTTAGGGGCGAGCTTATAGCAAAAGCAGCTTTCGTTAAACATTTTAGGAACCATAACACATCAAGGTATCTCTTAACCGTCTACATGGCTTTTATAAAAACGATTGCGCGGTACTGCGGTACTAAGAATCATTGGGCGTAGTGGCTCATTGGTTAGTGTGCTCCAGTACTATGCTAGGGGTCTCAGGTTCAAAGCCCGGAAAAACACAAATTACAACTTAACATTTTTTTTCACTGCGCCACCTCTCGCGAAAGTCTGAAAAACATTCGAGAGTGCAAACGTCATAGAAAATCTTCTCAATTCAGCGTCCGGACTCGGCGTAAATTTGTTTGAAGGCCCTTCCATTCGTCTCAAAAAGTAAAAACTTATATTTCAAACGAATGGTAATGAGAAGCTAGGCAATCTACAGACCTGTTGCGCCATTTATTTTACTAACTATCATTGTTAGCTCTGATTAAATTGTACAAATTCAAAATGGCGAAAATTTCCGTATAAAATTATTTATTCTGACCTTCGAAATATTTAAGGTAAATGCTTAAAATTATTTAGTAAGGCCAATTATCAATAATTTACTTACCACTCCATTTTGAACACTAAATCCCAGCTGATACTTCGTGTTGGGTCTTTTGATTTTTACTTCCACTACTGGCGCACATGGAACAACTGTAAACTTCACTACAGTTTGGTTTTTCGTATTTTTAATATACGTCTGACAAGTGGACAACGGCAAGCCAACTAGACTCAATCCATTTATTGCTATCAGCTGATCACCAATATTGAGCTGACCACAACGTGCTGCCGCTCCAGAAGACATTAAATTCGCTATAACCACTGTGGGTAGCATTGAGCCCCAACCACTCTCAACAATTACCACGCCAAGGATTTCACCCTTAGCCTTTGGTACGACAACTTCCTTTTGCAATTCCTTTTTCGCAAAAATCTCCAATTCATCGCCGAAAATCTCCTGGCTATTGAGCACTTCCTGGTAGTCCATTTCTTTGACAAAACTGTGATCTTCAATTCCATTTGCTTTCAAAAATTCCATATAGGCCACTTGGAATGCCTGTCCAATTGATTGCGCTATAAATTGCGCTTCGTCACTCTCGAAGACATGACATATCATTTTCGGGGTCCGATTTAGCTTCGGGCCATCATCAATGTCCTGTGAGACAAAACGTCTCCTTGCCATTAATACAACAAGATCTCCGATATCGGCAATATATGAGATCGTTCGCAACGCATGATCCATCATAATCTCCTTGAGATCGGTATTGAGAACCATGATCTTTTCGGTTGAGATGAAGAGGTCAACTTCAGTGCTGGGCTGTACATCACCATCGGGAGCCTTAAAAGTAGAAAAGGTAATTTTAGACTTGCAGTATAATCGACGTAATTTTTTATAAGTGAATTCTCGTAAGCAGCTCTTAAAGGTTAAAGGCGATGAGTCGTAGATATTTGTATAATGATTGAAAGAATGGTTGATGACTTACCAACGTCTACAGGAGCAAATGCGTATCCAAGTGTTATCACGAGCATGAAAATAAAATGGGGAAATACATTTTCGTTTAGATGGGGCTTTCAAATTAGTACTAAATATTTGGGTACATTTTAAGTATAGATGACTGAAATTTGTTTACATGATTACAAGCAATGAATTGAAGATGTATAAGCATGATTGAAGTTGGTTATAATATTTTATAGAAAGTACTGAATATATCTGAATACTTATAGTTCAATTAAATAATTGAAACAATAAATTACAACAAGGCTCAATGCAGTTCCAAGATCATCGCTCCTTATAGCCTATTCTGTGTTTATATATATTTTCCACTCGACTGGATCTATCGATTTTGTTTATAACATAGCCTCTTATGTTTTCTTAACTTTTGCAGACATTTAGGGGTTTTCTGCTTCCTGATCCTGCCGATTTTTACTTCTGTAGCCCAAAGGTGAAAAGCTTTTCTTTGATTTTTCAGAATTACCGAACATTGTTAAGGTACTATTACACGTGTCAATTTTTGACATGCTGACGTCAAAATGACGTCGAATTTTGTTTACGCAACCTACAGTTTTTGACATGAGTGTAATAGTAGCTTTAGAACGCTGGCATCAAGAGTGGACGCCAGGAACCTCGTATGGAAAGGAACAGAAATAAAAGATCTTGGCAGATAAAATTTGTAAATATTTTCCAAAGTTACTATTGTCTTGCTATAGCTCAAGTAATCCATTTTTGTAAGCTTCTGACCCGCCTGATCAATATAATGCACATTGCACATCAACCCAAACGATCTATTGTGCTTGAAGTGTCAGAATTGCTTCTTTGGCCTGTCTAAGACCTGGGATGGTCTCCCAATACATAAAATACACTTGTTGTGTTCCCAGCCGAATTTAAGTAAGCCTTAGCCTAATGTTATGAGAATCCACGTGTCGTTCACATTTCTGCAATGTCGAGAAATATTTAAATTCGAGTTTAGCTCCAAAGCTTCAATATGATATCTTCTGAAATTTGTGCCATATCCTGGAGCTGCAGAGATGGAAAAAAGGACCAAGTCACTTGGGGCAGCCATAACAGAGAATCTCTGCGTAAACTTTCTTGCTGCACATAGTAGAATTAATTTCATTGCTGCTGCTTCAATTCCTAAAAAATGCAAATGCAAAAAAAAATGAAACTGCCTGCCTGGTCACAATTAGGAGAGATCGATTGAAAATAATTTACAAAAACGATAATTGCTGTCTGAATGGCATTATACCAAAGACATGATCGCCAATGCCCAAGCGATCAATTTTCGGCTTAACAAAGTCGGTTATCATGACTTGGTCGGTACCGCTCTTCATTGTCAAGTTCTTGAGAACGACGCGAAATTGAGACGTTTTGTTTCTGACGTACATGGTACAGTGGTTGGCACAATTATTTGCACAAAAGTAAAGTTAATTCTGCTCATAATTTGAACGTACTTCATGTAAATTTTGGGACCAATGGAAAGGTCATTTAAATTCTGTTTGAATGATACAAAACTTTCCTTAACCCATTGAAAATTTGGAACTTTTGTAAATGTCCACTTTTTTGACTTTTTTCCTAGGTCAAAAAAAAAATGTTTTGATGCAAACAGTTTCTTCAAAAAATTGTAATAGTGACTGCAATTTATTCGCCTGACAAAACTTCATCTTTTGGTTTCCAAAGTCTCGGATAGTTATTTATATCAGTTAAAGTAACAGTAGCATTTCAAGTGGCTGTTAAAGCCTTTATTTGGAAGATAAGCAACATATTTATTTGAAGTGACTGTTAAAAATATAGTTTCAGAGCATTTTTTCGTTGTCGAGCATAATCTGCAGTCACAAGAGTGTTCTTAACATAGATGATCATAGGTCGTTGGTTCACATCCGGCTCGAAGGTCCAAGTTCCGAACTGAGGTGAGTTTTCAGAAGACGAATTTGATGAATATTAGAAGAATATTAAACGGCGTCGTAGGAACAGAACATTTTACCCAATACCAATCTACATTTTAAGAAATATGAAATAAATAATAATTTTATTGTATTAATTGATTTCCAATTTAAGTCAACATTTTATGTCAGGAAAACAGCAGCGGAATATATTTTGTTAAAAAACTAGTGGTTATTTAGAAGCATCCCACAAAAAATATTCACTTTCTTGATGCTAAGACCTAAAACAAATTTGTCAAAATATGACAATGACAAAATTGTCACCACAAATTTGTCACAATACTACACATTCTGTCCGGCATCATCTTTGAATAAATATAGGCCAATACACCAAATAATGGGCCTTAGTCAAACAAGTTTTCATGGACAAAAAATTATACAAATTAATGGACGTTATGATCCACTGGCAGAAACTGGGTATTGAATATATGGTCCTTCGAGCCGGATAAATTCAGTTTTGTGGAAGTTCATTTAATATGGAAAAAGTCGCTACCCAGAGATCGTAAAACTTCAAGTGATTGGTAAATGCAATGGCGGCGTGGCATTTCAGTAATAACGTCTTCATTCCAAATACATATAACAATTCACTCGTAGTTTGTTAGTTTGTTGATATAGCCATTTACCTAAAAGTGAACTTTACAATGCTATGCTTTTCGGCCCAATAAATCGATCGTATGACGCACATAATGCTTAAGCGGCTTCAATCATTGAAATGACAATTTTAACTAAGCTGAACAAGTGTCAATGTCAACTGTCAAATGGTTTATCGCTGGAAAGTCTAGATATTGCCAAATAGAAAGGGAAATTTCTATACCGTGCGTTGGTAAATCTTTGGATCAATAAAGTTTAAAAATATATTACATCTTAAATTACAACTAAAATAAAATTAGGACCTTTCCAATTTTGACGGATTGATGTAAAAACTGAATTAAACAACTGTCCCTGCTATGTCCCAGCGTATGACTTATCATGCAAGTATTTCTTGCTCAGTAATGGCTTTCATATATTATCACAAGGATATAATTTATTTATTTCTCAAAGTAAATGACAAATAGACAAACATGGCAGATGGGTACAGTAGATATATATAGTAATTACTGTTATTACAAAATACTTTAAAACTAAGGCAAAAAAAAAGGATAAAAAGTAGGAAATGGTTTTCAAAATCCTTTCGTGACTGTCAAGTTCATTGAAACCTTCAAATTTTTGCAGCACCAATAGACGAATTCAATAAAAATTTTCTTCTTCTTCTTGATATTCTAACAGCTGTCAAAACTTAATAAAAGCGTTTAGCCAACAACTATCTTGTACATCTTCAATATTCTTCCTGTCATTGTAGTAGATGTCAAAACTTAAAAAACCGTTTAGTCAACAACAAAAGGACCCTATCACCGACAAATTTCAAAGTATACGCACTGCTTTATAACCATCGTCAATATTACAATTTACCTTAATCGGTTTAAGCCTATTACTGTTTGCGTTGGAAAATCCCTTACATTGCTTTATTAGCCCGTTTCACGCAGCAATTATCCATTTCCTTTATTGTAGGTCACGTCACATTTAGATCTCATCGACACATTAGCAATACATTGTCCATATAGTCTGTATTGATTGACACTACATTGTAAAATTAATATTTAAATGGCAAAATCAATTTTGACGGCCACCACGAGTCACAAAGTCATCATAAAAAAATTTAGTTCAAAATAATCGCGCTTGAATTTTAATTGAAAAAAATTCTTAAAATTTGTTAACCACAGCCCTTTGGTTAAACTTTGTTAGCAAATTTTATTGAAATTATTTTGTAGTTTCACAAGTGAGATATATAACAAACAAAACAAAGTAACGAGCCAACCCCAAACACTTAACCGACCGAAATAACCAAGAATATTAGCGGCGGTGTGACCTGTGGGTGGGCGCATTTATTATGACTGCGATAGGAAATGTGTCAAAGCACGAACAGTACATCTGGTCACAAAACTTCGTGCACACATGCATTTGTTTAAATTAACTTCAAATAGAGTAACATTTTCCTATTCGTATTGAATAAAACTACTACGACGAGAAAACTCAGATGTTTGGTTAATCGATTTTTTTGTAAAAAATAAATAACCACAAATAATAAACCGACAGCTTTTACGAGTCAGGTTGTCATTCTCGCACGTCCTAGCAGCTATTTGAATTTACTACAGTTTGTGAATGCGGACATGTGTATTTTTAATCAGTGGAGTAAACAAAAATAGCTGAATAAGATTTTTGGTAGTTAATATTAGGACATCGGCTTAAAAATGAAATCGGAGAGGGGTGTGCCATTTTTGAGTGGTATGACTTTAAAGGGAGGGCCAAGTGATGAAGCACATCTATTGAATAGGTCTTTAAATAAATTGTAGGCACTTCTTCTCCATCTAGTCGTAATATAGTTGTGTAGCAGTGGCGTGGCGTCCATATAACCCGATTCCTACCGGGTTACCTTTTAAAAGTTTCAGTTTCAGCTACACAACAATGTTTACTTAAAAACGAGCAACATAAAACCCACGGGATAAACTTAATAATATGTATCTATTCATCTGCGCAAGCTACATACCCCGACCCCACCAACTCAATTGAACTTTATACACACCACACACGGAAACACACACCCTTCGGGCCTTCTTCGCCTTCATTATTAGTATTATAACTGCCCACACTCTCTGAGCATAACCCAAATCTAAAATAACCCGAAATATGACGGGTTATAAAATCTCTCACTGGATAGAACAAATTTGTCTCCTTTCTCTTTTGTACACTTGCGTTTATCTGAGTTTAGTCCTCTCTTTTCAACGCCCGCTTTCTTATGCAAAAAAATAACCCGCTTTTCTTCGGGTTATTTGGTGGGTTTTGTGTGTACTTTTAACGCTGCGCTGTGGTGTAATTGAGTATAATGTATCTGGAAAATAACACGCTTTTCTCCGACATATTTGGTGAATTTGAATTGTGTGTATCTCCTACCGCTGCGCTGTGAAGTGTGAACTGTGATGTAGTCATAGTCATAGCTCATAGTCAGTTCACTTTTTTACCTAGTAATTTTCGGATTTTTTCTGAGGGGAGTATCCTCTGTTCAAAGGCCGCTTTCTTATGCAATAAAATAACACGCTTTTCTCCGAGTTATTTGGTGAATTTTGTAAGTATCTTTTAAAAAATAAACATACTGATATGTTTATAAAGTTTATAAACAAGTCGCTAAGTGAGAAATCAAGTGTTTTGAGTCTTGGCTATGATCTTCGTACCTAAATACGTTTGAAGAAATGTTTCAAAGAGTAAGTAGATGATTGTACTGAAGCTCCACAAAACCCCAAATGCTCGATTTAAACACTCATTTAAAGAACCTTTATGTAGAAATAAAGGACAATATTATAAGACATGATATAAATCATGTTTACACGAAATACATATGAAAGTTTTGCACTCAAGATGGAAAAATATCTTCATTAATATTTAATTTCTTCCTGGAGTTTTCGATTGTATGGCTTTAAAAAATAACTGAAGGTTTTGTATACATAAATAGGTACTACCTACATCTTCCCTTCGACATTTTGATATTTTTCGACTTCGACTTACCATTTAAAATTATTCACGCCACGCCACTGTTGTGTAGATACAGCATATACATTTGTTGGCCTAAAGTTTATACAAATATTAGAGAGGGACATACTCATATACTGTATTGAAAATGAGACGTTCATCAAGTACAACCTTCGGATAAGGACGATATGTTACACTTGATAGATGCAGAAACAATATAATTCCCACTCATCTGCACGTAGGGTTACATAGGTGTTCCAATAGGGTAGGGGGTAGGTACTGAACAACCTCCTGTTGTGTAAACATTATAGTTGTGCTTATTTTAGCTCCATAATGGTAGAGGGTACACTGAGTCTTGTGTGCGCGAGTGTTAAAAATGACTAACTGTAGTCACAGTAGTGCATCAGTAATGAAGGTTGCATCTCAGAACTCCGCCGTTTAAAGATGAAACGAAAAACTCCACACGTAAGTATGGAAATCGATTATAGCGACTTGTCAACAACACACAAAAAGTCAGAGAAGTTCAAATCAACTCATTATCTTTTCATCTATGTATTTCAAAACCTATGACAGCATCTATAGAAACGAACTATACTGATCCGTATCCAGATTTGGCATCACTGAAAAACTTGTTCGTCTGTGTGTGGATGACGATAGAGAAAGCATGCTGCATCATGGATGGTAACGATACTTTACCAAATACTTTGATGTTTTAGACAAAGCGACTTCCTTAACATCATATGTAGTAAAAATTTTTAGAAACTCACAGCTCAACACACAAGCCAGAGGGACGCCGGATGATAATAATTGACACAAATGTCAAACAGCTAGCTGTCATTGGAACACTTCCTAGTGTAAAAGCGGAATTGTCTAAAAATTGGTCAATAAGAAGGGATACCCAACATCGACGAATAGGACAAAACGTCACAATCGACATCGATATCTTTGAGGTAGTAAGCGACTTTGTGCACCTCGGCGTTGCTTTAAATTCTCAGCAGAAATAAGAAGAATAAGAAGAAGAATAACTCTTGAGAAGACAATCAAGTAGTAGAGCCCTATCATGAATAACTAAGGTGATTAGTTTTAAGACCATGGTCATCCCAGGTCGCTCAAACTAGGACTCTATCGAAGCGGATTAAAATATACTCGGTCGCTTTATGAAAAAGATTCTTCGTAAAATATTCGGTTCCGCTTGCGTTGACGACTCTGGCTGGAGGAAGACATTTAACGACGAACTCTATGAGCCTAAGATGGAGGTACATGTACAGCGAATGTACACTAGCTTTCCGGGCCCGAAGAGTCTTCAACTTCAACCCAAAGGGACAACGAAGTATAGTGAAATACCTCACATTAGATGCAACTGGAGGCCAGTTAGCCAAAGCCAAGCTAGCTATGGATAAAAGCTTTAGAATAGGTTACGATTTTTTATACATTGGCGTTCGATTACCAATCTCTACTTCTACAAGTGGGAAATTCTGTTTACCCTCTTTCGTATAATTTGGCTACCTAATTTGGTTGGCGTGGGACTTGACCCTTTTAGCTTAGCAACAAAAATAATTATGCCAGTCTTGCGCCGAGGTGTTTTTTTGGGACGCAGAGAAACAATTAATCTATACCGTCCGTACTTTTGGAGTCGTGATACATCTCGATGACAGTTTGAGTTAAAGTGTACGGTATCCGCAAACGCCACAAAGATTCTTCGTTTGCAAGCGAATCGCTTCTAAATCCAACTGTACCTATATAAATTTGCCTAATACAACTAGATCTGGAAGCGAGCCTTGATTTTTGACGATTTCCTCTCTAAGAGTGGTAGGTATATTCCACAAATCGAATTCAGGTGAGGTAAATTCTACTTCTTCACCTATATCTGCGACCGAAATCTCTTCCATATCTCCTCGTGACAGAGCGACCGGAATGAACCCTTGTGGTGTTCGATGGAAAAGTCGAATCCCTGGAGTTTCAGGCTCAATCTTGCAAATTTACCACTAATATCCTTGGGTGCAGTGGCTCAGTGGTTCCAGGTTCGATCCCCGGAAAAACACAAATTAGCTGCATCTTAAGGTTTTTTTTGCTGTGCCAACTCTAGCGAACGTCTGACAACCATCCGAGAGTATAAGTGCCCTGAAAGAGCTTCTTAATTCAGCCGTTCGGAATAGACATTAAATTGTAAGTCTCTTCCATTCGTCCCATAAATTTAAACTCACACAAAAGAATGGCTCTGAGAAGCTAGGCCTAGGGTGTCGACACGCCTGTTGCAACAACTATTAATTTTTTTTTTTTTATCCTTAAACGACATAAGAAAATCTCACTTAAGACTTTGATAACGTTCAATAAACTTGTTTATCATAATTGTGCACATTTTTATTAACCGTCAAAAAAAATAATGTCACTTGTAAATTTTCTTGGAAATAAAAACCAATAATTTCGTGTACCGACGCGACGCGTATACTGCTTTATTTTTTGTTCGGGCTGTGATCTGAGGTTCGAATTCGAACAGATGCTCGCTGCTTTCAAGGTCGTATTTTGAGTTAACTTAAAATGTTCAACCCTTTAATTCAGCTTTTAAAAAATTGCATTAAAAAATAAGTTGTAAAATTATAAACAATGGTGAACTAGGCATGGATTCGAATTACTTCTAATTCGAATTTCGAACGCAGTTCATGACAGTCCTTGGTACGAAGAACGTTATTCCAATAAAATATTCTGAGATTCGATAGAATCAAAAACTCCTGGAATTCGAAACTTTTATGTGAATAAACTGCTCACAGTAGGTATACAGTCTAAGCAAGGCGCGCGTAGGTACACTGTTTATATGAAAGATTCGCTCCATTATTCTCCAAGACGAAGTTTTCCTCGAGATGAGGGATAGGGCTGGGCATGTTCATAAGAGGTGACGAATAGTCTCCTCCTCATCATCATCCATGCAGAAATCGTTTGCAGGGTGGTCCAACCTGAGGGCATGCGTCACTATAATGCAGTGTCCATGTCCAGTAATGACACACGAATGTCCTTATAATAGATATTTTTAGTATTAGGTATAAGACTATTGCATGGAGAACTTGGGATCCGTCATGACCGAGATCTGTTTCATGGTGGAGCACGTGCGGTGCAGTTCGACCACCTACGATTAGTAGCGTTTTTAGCATTTTGTTTGTTTAACTAAGAGCTTGGAATAAGCGAGAGGCGCTTAGAGATTTTCCTTGTCCGGTAGAATCGACATTGCTGGGCCCTGCCTATAGCGAAGTTACCTGGAATGTCCCTGTATGACGTATGGCCATTTGGCCGACTGGTCCACAAACGGAATATCAAAAACTTTCGATTCGATTCTTAGAATGGTATTATCTAACTACATTAGCCCAATTAAAATGGTGAATGAGTCTGCAGTAAGCCAAGCCTAATCCTAATTTCGCGAAAGTATGTCCACAGTCAAATTTTGAATCTCAACTAACCTTAATCCTAGATACAGCCTCCTCGGCCTGCATCATACGTGTTGACTTGGTCGGCTGACCCTCGCACACCAGCTGTGTCGATCCCAGATATCTCGCACGGAACAAAACGCCTTCGATCAGCACTGCTCCGCCTAAAAAATCCACCAGAAGGGAATACATTAGTATAAAACGCCTAGTACGGTCCGACTAAAACGAACACACTCTAGAAAAACAAATTTCTTACAAATAAATCAATGTGAAGGCAGCAATTTGATTTGATAATTGAACGCATGCAAAAATAGAAACGTTAGCAATAGAAAAATCAAAATCAAACGTCTACACATATCTATGCCGCGTCGTCATCTTTGGTACGGACGGACAGATATATGAAAACATTAATCGCGACAGAAGGAAACCTAACAATTTACCTTCTTTGTTCTTACTCTTTTTGACTTTTTTCTCCCCCGTTACGGCGCTCTGGCTGTCCTTCTTCTGACTGCCATTGCCGGAGGCGTCCGAACCGGAATCAGCGCTCGGACTGCCAATGGTCACAATGGCGCACTCATCACGTGCATCTGTGGGTGCCGGCTTTTCGGGTGACTTATCGCTGTGGTCCAGCGATGACATCGAACCGCCACCAACGTTGTGTAGTAAGCTGGCGGCAGAGCTTTTTGGCGGAATGGGCGGTGGGATTTCGGGTGTGCTTGTCAGAAGGGAGTTGAAGCCCTGCCTCAAGGAAAGACTTCCGCTGGAATTTTTTGAATTTTGCTGCTGCACTTTTGGTGAGAATTTGGACAGAGACGTGGCGAGCAGGGATCGTGGCTTACGATCCCATGTCGATGATTTGTTGTCATCGTAGAAGCCTTGATCATCGAGTCGCTGATGTCCGAGTAGTCTATCAGTCTCCAGGTCTGTGTCGACGTCGTCTTCGTCGCCACTAAGGTTTTTACCCTGCCTATCGGAAGAATCGAGCAGACTCTTACCTGCACTGGTGTCGAGATAGCGTGGTACCCACACTGGTGAGCTGCTCGAAGGCGATGCGTTGCTCAGCCGTTCAGGAATGGAAGGAGCCTGGTTGCAGATGTAAGTCTTTTCCAAGGACTTTAATGGCTTTGTATGGTTTAAAATGTTCGCAGTGTTCGCACCCGACAGATTTGTTGGTCTCTGTTCTGTTTGAGTCTTCTCGAAGACTTCGGAGCTAACTACAGTAGGCTTGCGGTGTGGAGCTGGTGCTGGTGGAGGTGGAGTTACATGGACCATATCGGCACCTCGATGAAAAACGCCTGTAAAAGAAAAAATGTATTTTCTCTAAATTGAAATTTCAGATTCTTCTTACTTATCGAGTAAAGTGAATCTAAGTCCGGGTCTATGTTTTGGAAAACTTTGCTATTGCTGCTGCTTGGGCTCTGGCCAAGAATTTCATGATCGCGTTTGGAACGAACTGAATCCCGTCCAGAATCGTCAAGCTGCCCATTTACGGGACTCTCATTGATGGTGGTAAATGCATCAACATTTGGTGAGGCACGATTCGACTTAACATGGTTGCTGTTGTCCTGAATGCGTTTCACGTCCATAAGCATCGAAATTCCCGACAGCTGTACTGGCCGATTGTTGTTCTCCGTGTCCGATGTGTGACCGCTTGACAGACCATCTTCTAGGACCGGCATGCTGGTCGCATAGCATTTGGTGTAGTTGCAATATGTGGAGACTCCATTGAATTCTCCCGATAAGCCTAAAAAAAAATTTGAAGTTGAAAAGGGGTTTAGGGCACAAATTTTGTAAGTTATTGTCTTCTAAGCGACTAGGCACACTCTGTACTTTTCTGTGGCTACGGCTCTTGGAATTGGGACGAGGAAAGTTATCGAAGCCAAATTATATCGAAACTTGTATGAATTAATAGGAGTTTCTATCTTACAGCTATTTTATTGGCTAACCTTCAAAGAAGATAATGAAAGTCAGCCAATAGTTTGTTGAAAATTAATGTTAACAATTTTTATAGAAGGTAATCATATTTCCCTTCACCCATTTTGGGGTTTACGAAGACAACTATCCAACTATAATTAGCTTAAAACTGCAGCGGAATTTTTAGGCACATTTATCGTAACTATACGTACCCACAGGTATATGAACTCATACATCAATGGAAGCCGCTGGAAACATAAATTACACCTTAATTTGTTCGCTCAGCCACCTCTTGTGAATTTCTAAAAAAAAAAAAAAAAACCGAGAATATAACCACTGTCCTGAGATAGTTTCTCCATTCAGCCTCTCAGACTCGGGATAAAATTCTATGACCCTCCAATTTGTCCAAAAAATAAACACAAACGAATGTTTGTGAGAAGCTAATGGCTTTCAGTGAACCAAATCGCGTAGGTGATATTGACGAAAATATTTTGTCAATCTTTGAAGAATTTATTATTCGAATCAACAATTTTTCATAAAACTTTTCGTTTTATTGAAAATTTAATATTCAAAACCAATAAATTTCTTCAACTCCTGTCCGATTTAGTATTTTATTCAAACGAATGAAATTTCGTCATATTGACAAACTGAAATCGTTGACGGAACTAGATCCCGTAGGTGATATCGAAGAAAATATTTTATTCATTTTTAGAAAAATCAGTTAATCAAATCAACAATTTTTCATAACATATTTTTAGAATCTAATGGGTTTTTCATCAATTTGAAGAAGTTTCTTTAAAATGTTATTCGCTGTTGCGCTCGAAGTGATAAGTTTTATTCTATAAAGTGAGTTGCCAAAGTGAAGTCGGGATAAAGAATTTAAAAATTAAAGCAAAGCAATTATTTGCAAACGCTTTTAAGTGTTTCTCAAACACACTTGTATACGAAAAACGTAAGTAATATAGAAATACTTTTCATAATTACGTCTATGATCCTTCTACCTATATTCGCAGCTAAAAAAAATTAGTTTAAAAAAAGTTAACTTTATAATAGTTTTCCCAAAAAGCAACATGCTTTTCTAGGCTAGCTTTCTCCTAGTTGGATCAACCGTTGGGTATATGCGGAAGAGATGCAACAAGAAAAAGAAAATTCAGCCAATGATCATCATAAATGAACGGTAAGAACGTCGTTGTATTTCTCAATGACATAAGCTATAATCAAACTTTAATATTATATTATATAAATAATCTCCTAAAAATATGTATAGATGTAAGTTACAAAAAAAATCCAACTTTATAATTTACTTAATGTTAAGAAAATAAAGGTTTTTGACTTTAAAAAATGTTTCTTTTTTATTTTGATGTCAGTTTGTAAAAAATAAGCGATAACTGACGAAAAAAATGCATTAATTTGAATAAATAAATAAGTTAATTTGAAGAAAAACGATGCGTAAAAATAAAGAATATTTATTCAATATCAATAAAGCGAAGAGTTGAAATGAAGAATTAAATTTCAATTTAAAGAAATAATACGTAAAAATGAAGAAAATTTCTTCAATTTAAAGAGTACGATGCGTCGAATTGAAGAATGTATTTTCAATTTAAAGAATATTTTTTTAAAATGAAGAACATGATAGAATGATGAAATTTTATCACTATAACAATTTTTTGTGGATCACCACAACGAAAAATTTTATGAATATTTTTCAAAATGACAATATTTATTAAATATAAGAAAATATTTGTCAAAACAACGGACAGGAGGTGTTGACCTTATATTGATCGCCATTTCTTCAAATCTACCTAGTTTTTTGTCAATATCACTACCAAATTTGGTTCAGTGAGTTATATGAACCCCGAGTAGATTTTTCAGAAAGTCTCTATAACATCGTTACTCTACGTAACAGTTTCCGGAACTCCGATTGACGGAAATCCGATTGCCTCTACAGGAAAAATTGTTTCTCAAAGAAACTCCAAAATGGACTTCGGTGATGAGGAGTCAATGAAATTAGCATCCACAAAGCTGAACAAAGGAATATGTCAGAAACAAAGATCTTCCATCTGGAAAGGGGAAAAAGTAAGATAATAACCGAGGACATTTCCTGTTCTATTGATGATTTCTTTCCCAGGATTTGCAGATTCTAGATTCGCTGAAATCCAACATGTTTAAGTGGTTGGCCCGTGACCAGTCAATCGTCTACAGTCTTTCCTAAAGGAAAATAAGAAAAGTTGCAAATTTCTTTTCTACATCCGGCCGAGTTGTGGTATCAATGACTGTGTTCGCAACAAAAGCATTCGTCAATGAAACTCCTAACCTCAGAGTTGGTAAGCCTACCGTTAGGTTCACTGCCTCAAAAACCTCCTCGTAACATTGTCTTGCAAGATGATCATCGAATTTGTTTCCCTGGGTGCTAGTGTAATCTTTATAGTTCGGGAGTACCTAGTTCTTTAGTTCCCAAATGAGCCAGTTCTGAACTCAAGGAAAGTCGACTGTTTAGTTTTTTCGCAAGAGTATTTTCCATATCATCGCGTCAGTAGCCTCACTTTCAAATCTGAAAATATTGAATACAATATCTCGACAAAAAAAAAATGCCGAAAAAAAAATCTCGAAAACACAAAATGGAGAAAAAAATCTCGAAAGACAAAATCTCGAAAATACCTGAAAATGATTCAAATGTAAATGATAAAATGTGTTCAAAATCGCTGTGATTTTTACTTTCAAGAATTTTGTGTATTTTAACAGAAATATATTCAAAAACCAAATATATCTTTCATATTATTAAGGTTCGCGAATTCATGAGAATCACGGAGAAGGAACATTTTCTTGATTCTCACAGATTTAAGTACCTAAAGCCAGGACCAGACATGTAACGTATGGTGTGTTGCCATACAGTAGTATATGGCACAATCGGACCATATGGGCTTAGGACACAACACACTACACTGCGAAACAACACACGAGACAAAAATGTTTCTACACAATATGAAATACTTAGCAGTGATAGCGACACAGCACTCCGTAACACCCCACCGCGTTGTTCGGGCCATTAATGGATATACTCTGGTTCGGGCTTAAGCCGATTCCCTAAGAACGGAGTGAACATAGTAGAGATTGTAGTAGGGGAAGTGGACTTAATAAAATCTCTTTTTTCGAGATGATTGGTTTTCGACATTTTTTGCTTTTGAGATTTGTTTGAGAGTAAATTCACGCATGCTATCGAGGGCCTCTATATGCAGCTAAGATAAAACAACTCACATAAACCCGGGTCTACACTTTAACCCGGATTAAGTTAGTGAATAATGTATGATTAATAATTTAAGACATTCAAAGTGGATGGGCACAAATTCTCCGATTCGTAGAACCCTCGTACACAGGGACAACACGGTAGAGGAACTGCGGCCTCCATACCATATTCACTCCGAACTGTAGCGCCTCTTGAGTAAGTAAGTAAGGAGTTGATATTTGACAAAAGATTCCATAGCACATTTACGAGCGAGCTTACTCTACCAAACAATCTCATATTATACAAAATAGTTTGTCCTGACTGATTGGTGTTTTATGATCAACGTCCAGCCCAAACGCTAAAAGTTAGGAAGCTTCGAACTCCAAAAGAGGATAAACGGGGGGTCAAAATTTGTATGGGAAACTTCTTATTTTTCCTTCGATCAACTTCAAACTCGGTTTGGGTATTCTATAATATAATAAATAAGGAAAATCAATATGACTAATTTTGGAAATTTTATTTATTTACATATTTGGAAATTTTATTTTATTTTATTTGGAAAACTTGTTTTCATCCTATCGCGCGGGAAGCAGAGCACACTAGGTATCTACTTCTGCAACGGGCGCAAAACGCCCCGGGTAAAAGATAGTCGAAACCCTTCCATAAACCCTTCCACTATCAAAAGGTATCGTTTTTGAAAGTCAACTGGTTGAAAACTGGGTGTCAACTAGGTGTCAACTGTAGAGTAATCAATGAACAACCAATTTGATCGGATTCCATAGGTTAGGTCTTGAAATATGCTTATAGTGACAAGACTAAAGACACATCGACAACCTGTTAGTAATTTTTTTTTAACTTATTGATTTCTTGCTACTTTTTAAAAATTCTCAGTGGTAACACTTCCCAACACTTGATAATCGCTTTATACATATCTTTCTATTATACTACTTAATATTGAAAACATGCGGTCGGCGTGTCACATCCTCCGCACATCTCTGTACAATACTACTATTAGAATCACTCAGCTTTCAACTAACTCGAGCACCCTCTTCTGTTTCACAATTTCCTCATCAAATGCCATAGAACCAGAGCCCAGAGTTTTTACATTACAAGTTATATTATCATCAATTTAAGCTTCAATGCTTCTAGATACAAATACAATCGAACACTATACTTACTATCTAAATCACCACAATTGGAATCATAGTCTGTAGTCTCCGGAGAGCATCTATAGCTACGTGGCTGCACTGGATTGTGATTGATTCCATCCTGACTGTCCATTTGGTCGCCACTACTACGACTAGCCGACTCCAAAAAGAAATCAATATCACGTCGATACTGAACCAATTTATCATTGTCCTTTGTTAACGTCCGACGATTGTCCAGAACACCACCGTTTGTGTTATAGAAATTATTCTGATGCTTTGCCAAGTGGTTTAGACTCTGCTGCGGCTTAACTGGCGAACTATTTGCGGCAACCATCACCGGTTGTGGACTCTCGGAATCATCATCATCACCCTCACCATCGTCATCATCGGGACGATAGTTCTCATCCATCGATGGACTACTATTCACCTGACCCGACTGCACTGAAAAAATATGATCCAACTGTGGTGGCAACACAATCTGGTCCTCTTCCTCTCTATGCACGTTACTATGGAACTCATATTGAATGTCCTTTGAAAAAATAAAATAAAAATATAAATTGAATATGTTTCCATTCATAAACGGAAGTTCTGATAAACAATCGTTTATTCAACGAGGAATAGGTGAACCTTACAATGCTGTCAACATCACTTCCATTTTCAATTGGTTTCTCATCGGTCGATGGGCACTTGAAGAACTCCTCGAGCACCTTTCTTGTCTCGGAGAACTCGTACAGATAGTCAAAGGTTGATGACTTTGCTGCCGACACTAGTGTGTCTTCTTTTATCGTTGTTCCCGATGAACAAAGGCCAGCAGTTGATGTGGCTGCTCCCATCCCCAATGCCTCTGATATCACCTCAGACGTTGTCATATCGGATAGAGTTCCTATTTCGGAGACATCATTGCTCGTGTCTTCGGTATTGTTAGTCGGTGACATTTTCAGGTTCATCAGAGGAGGGGGTGAGTCTTGAGGTGGTGATACAATGCGCTATTTAGAAACAAAAAAAAAATTACAAGCACACATACAGTTACAATATTTTCAAGTGTTCAGGGTTCAAGAGCTGAGTCCTTAAGAGTTTGTGTTTAGTCTACCTGTGGAAAGCCTGGGCGTATAGGATGCATTTTTTGTGGTGAAGATGTTAACGCGTTAAATTTGTAATTTTGTGAGTGTACCTCTTCATCTTCGGGTATACCTTGACCAAAGCGACGAGGAGATCCTTCATATTCTATATGAACACATGAATGAGTTGAATGAAATTTTTTTTTCGAGAGGATAATATGAAATCTTACCAATAATGCCATTTCGCATCTCGATATTTATCGCATAGTTTTTATCCAAATACCTTTTGTAGTTTTTATAGGCTTCATTCTCGAATTTGCTAAGTTCATTGCTGGCATCATCGACTCCAGTTTCAGTTAAAGGTGCCGATAAAGCTGGTGGTGAGCCAGTTGTAACTCTAAGGCCTGTAACAAAGTGAATGTAGAAAGAATTTAATAGGCTTTATCGTAAATACTGTGCAGTGCATGTGCATAGCGGATTGAAAGATAGGATTTCTGTCCACGAGCGGTATGAGTTCGTACTAAGAGATCAACGTTAATACAATACCCTTTACGTGGGTGGGATATCTATGTCAGTACGAGATAAGGTGTAATGTATACGTAGCAGGTAATATATTTTAGTTTTGTTGTGCGTTTCTTTCAAAACATCATGGTTTTCCATAAAGGGTCACAATTTTCCGCCATGAGGCACAGATGAGCAAAATATTATTTATCTAGATTTTTTATTTTTCGATTGAGCTCTTTTTTATCTACTTTTGAATTAGCACTGCCGTGCCCGTGCTCGTGCACTATATTCAGTGTGCGCCTAAAATTAGACTAATGTTTTGTCAGTGATAAGATACATAATCAAGAACGGATGGCAGTTACTACTTCTACACATAACAACTATACCACGGCCACAACAAGACCAGATATACTCTAACGACAGAAATGTGTTAAGTGTTCGTCGGCTCTATATACGATACCTGAAGATCCGCCTGCTAGCGATATAAGACATTTAGTGCATGCTATACCTAGAGCTATTATCTCAGCTCGGTATTCTGAGGTTTTCCTAGATCAAGATGGAGTGCTACAACTAATACTTTTAAGAAGACACTCTCTGTATTATCCCCCCCAGAAGACCACTCCGAAAAGACGCTGATTTCTCTATAACTTTTGAATAGAAACGATCCATCTTCAATTAGAATTTGGTGGTACCTATTTGTATTGCGAACCCTTTTCATTCCATCTACAGGAGCATAATGTTCACTTCCCACCTCCCATACAAAAATTTTCTCCAAAATGTTGTTTAGCTAAATTTAAGTCAATCCTTTTAGCCGAGCGGTATACTCAGCTAAAAAATCAAATTTTCATTTCAGACTGTACTTTACGCATCTGTCAAAATTTAGTGCCGACACATTTTCTAAAGTTAGGCTACGGACAGAGTGCATGCGAAAAGCTAAGCGAAAGCTAAGGTTTGACAGGTCAAAGCTAATAAACTGGATCCATACATTTTAATTGTACTGGCCATAGTAGGTCCGATGCTAAGAAGATACATGCTAAGCGAAACTTGGCGCTAAAAGCGAATAAACTCTTCTGCTCAGTTTTTTAGCAAGAAATTCAAGCTAAAACGAAGCTGTAAATAGATTTGGGTATATAATCGAATAATTTTAATGACATTCAAAAATGTTCAGCCATTTTTGTCGGGATGTTTTAGTAAATCTTTGTAAAGATGACAAAATTTGTCATATTTATTACATAATTTTTAATATATTGTATTGAACGGTATTTTTTCAACAATGAATGGCTGAAAAATAATTTATTTAATGGAAAGTCCTCTTCTTGTGACGAATCCATTTCCATACTTCAAGAATGTTGTTTATTTTGGTGGACTTCCGAAGAGTTAATATTAGCTTTAATTCATAGACACCATTCCCTTTGCTTATAGCTTAGAATCTTTAGCTTTAGCTTTCGCTCCGCTTCTCGCGTTCACTTTGTCCGTAGCCTTAAACTTTTTTCGTAAGTTTTTTGTCTATTTTGTGATCAAAGAAAAGTCATTGGAGCAGACAAGGAAAAAAAGACAGCGCACTTTCACCAAATCCTTGGATATCTAAATAAACTTCTGGATAGCTAACCAAAGATAAACCAATAAATAGGTACTTCCCGTCTTTGTGTTGCACCATTGCAAAATTATGCCTGGATAAGTAATCTTCGATTATTTTAAATTTGACAGTTCTACCAATACTAAAAACTCAAAAAATACATTGAACTGTCGAATAAATGGCAAATAAAAGCTACAGAAGGGTAAATAAATTCAAGCAGTGGATGAAATTAATGTCAGATATTTTAATAAACGCTAGGATACATTAGCTACATTTTGACATGGATATGCGCTGTGGATATAAGTGTCATAGAAAACAGTTGTTCGTTGTAAATAAATTCTCTCAAAAATCCATCGACTTGAAAAAGTGTTATATTTACGTTGCACTTTCTGTTTTAATTGTCTGCTATTCCTTGATCTCAAATTTATCATCACTTTCAAAGGATTTCTCATCAAGGCAACACAAAAACACAACAGAAAAAAAAAACAACATGATCTGTCAAAATTTAGCTTGAAAAAATGTGCCGAAAATCGAACGATTATCGGGGCTTAGCTCTTTCTTCATAAAAGCTTGGCAGCACTCCTATCACAAGACAAACAAATCCACAAGCACTATATACGCGATTCAAACAAATTTATAAACATAGAAAATGTACGGAAAAATAAAAATTCGGTAATTTATAGGCACATTTTTGCCAAATGCTTTGACTTATTTTTTTTAAATGAATTCTGTGATGTAAGATGTCATTTAACTATGACAGAATCGATTGCATTTTTCGATAACATTTAAAGCAAAGGTAGTTTGGTAGCACAGTTTTTATCGCAGCTAAGGAATAAGCCCCGATAATTATCCGGGCTAAAGAAATCTATATAGAATTGAATTTGTATGAAATTATTTTTCTAAGCCTATATAGAATAGCCAAAAAACACACTATTATAAATACGAAACTAAATTTATCTTTACGACTAAAACTCTGAACCGATCGTAAAATAATTAGACAAAGAGGTGATCTGGGACCTAAAAAGGGACATAGTCGACTTTTTGAACAGAATATTTACGAGGAAAGACAGTGAGGAAAGGTTTTTGTTAATAAAGTAACAAAAAATTGATTAGAAAAAAGAAAATTTTATATGCTATTTCTTGAAATTTTTGGAAACGAAAGATGTGAAATTTGGAACATTAAAAAAATGGATTTAGCAACAGGAGTGTAGGATACGCTAGGCCTAGATTCTTACAACCATTCGTTTGTTTTTCTTTTTTTTTTTCTTTTTCTTTTTTTTTGGACGGTCGGACCTACAATTTTATGCCGATACCGAACGGCTTAATTGAGAAGCTTTTTCAGCACAGTTATACTCTGAATTATTAAAGCAACAAAAATAAATAACATTTGCGTAATGTGGGTGGAATTGAGAAACAAGGCGTGGCACCGTTCATACACAATTTTATTTAAAACACGATATCTTGACATTTATGAAAAGATATCGCCTTGAAATTTGGTAAAGGGACGTAAATGTGCGGTATATTGGACAAAGGGGCTTGGTATCTTCAATACAAAAAAAAAACAATTGTAGGTAAACGATACTCGCTGGTTTTGTAAAATTTAGCACATCTTCAATACAAAAAAAAAAACAATTGTAGGTAAACGATATTTCTCGCTGGTTTTGTAAAATTTAGCACATATATCGACCGGTTGCGCTAACTATTTATTTATTTTATCATTCTCCAGCAGTTGGCTCGACTATTGAGCGGCAACTTACGCGTTCATCTCGGAGCAATACAAATTTACACATAAAAGTTTGTCACACTTCCACAAATCTAAAAATCATATCGCCTTCCTTCCGTATACCATGTGCGTCAATTGTTTATTTATACATATTCTTAATTCTGACTTAGCGAACCCTACGAGCTGTACAGCGACATCGACCTGGTCGAAGACTCTACGATTCCAACTAGGAGGGACAACGCAGTAAAAAAAGACCTCGTCTGAGGTGACGCGCAAAAGTGGAAGGCGACCTTAACCCAATTGGAGTGCGCAACTGGACGCGGTTAGCCAAATATCGGGCTAACTGGAGAGAACTGTTGGTTGAGGCCAAGGTCCACCTTGGTCTGGAGCGCCACCTAATTAAATAAGTAATTCTAACCAGCGTTGCCCCCCTACTACAATTGTAGCGTTTTCACTACATTTTTCGCCCTCAAAAAGTCACTACGAAAATTAGTAAAATATTCACAAAACACTACAATTTCAAAATTTCAAAAAATAAAAATCTTAAAGAAAAATTAAAACTTATATCGAATATTGTGTTTGACCCTTATGAACGTGCGAGGCACTTTTGATTTTCATGCAAACGCAAAACATTATATTTCCACAGGAATATTATAATGAAGATATTGTGCAATTTTGGGTAAATTTGAAAAGCGCCAAGAATTTCGAAGGAAAGCCAGCATTTACAAACTTATGTAATTATATGCTAACGTTATACAGTAGTTAACGGATATAAGAAAACCTCATATAAGAAAAAATCGCTTATAAGAAACACAAAGAAATGCACCGTGTCTTTTTCCATATAAATCCGTGTAAATTAAAACGGATAAAAGAAAAACTCTTAAAAGAAAAAAACGGATATAATAAACTATATTTCGAGCACAGAAATAAAAAAATATATGAAAAAAGAAACGTTTATAAGAAAGTTCGATTTCTGTCTGTTATTAACACTAATAAATGTCGCATTAGATGACACAATTTCTCAAAGTACAAAGCCAGGTAGGAACGAAGCCATAAATGGATTTTTTGTGTTGAAGCAATATTTGGGTAGTGTCAACGACCAATTGCATATTATCTAAGAACTTCTTTTTAATACATACACGGGAAAGTTACTTATTCGGATTTGTTTCAAACTTCGTATTTAAAGTTTGTGGTTGTTTTTTTTTGTGCTAGGTCTTATATTGACGTTACTTCCAATATACAAATTTTAAATAATTTATACTTTTTCGAAAACGGCTCTAACGATTTGAACGAAAAATATATGAATGTGGACATATGCTTAACATGACTGCATATCCAGTTTTTCGCTAAAAAGTCCAACAATGTTACTTTTGAAAATGTTCTCTTTCCCGAGAACGTTATATACGATTTTAACAAAAACTAATTTTTTAGGTGTATGCACAATCGTCGTTCTTAACTTGAAAATCAGTTTTCCTCTAAAATGACTGCGTCATTCGATACCTACCCAAATTGCTAATAATGGTACTTTAAAAACTGGTCATATCTATAAAACGCCATTTTCGATTTGGATAAAAACCCACGTAACCCTTATAACCTGAAGAATACCTTGTACTTAGTTTTTAGCTAAACAGTTGAAGAACAGTGCTTTTCGAACCCAAAATTGTTATATTTTTTGCATAATTTTACAAAAAACCGCTCTAAACTATTTTGATCGAAATACATATTTAAGACAACATAAGCATTCTAAACAAGATCATGTACTTAGTTTTTCTCAAAATTGCAAATAAAGCCGTTTTATAAATCTTTCTCAAAAATTACTGCAATTTTTTCATATTATTATATATAACACCATACTTATTTTCTTATTTCATAAGCTTAAAATTTGTTTTTATATTGCTTATAAGAAATTAGTGTTCTTTTATCCGTGTTACTGATATAAGAAATTATTTTTCTTATATCCGTTCTTTGCTTATAAGAAAAAAACTGATATAAGAAACAAATCATTGGGATTTTTTGAATTTCTTATATCCGTTATCTACTGTATGTAGTTTGCCTCATAGTAGTGCAACTGCAGAACGATGCTTTTCAAACTTAAATATAATAAAAGACGACTTACGAAATAATTTAGATATTTCTACTGTGGATGGAAAAATGCAAACGAAGGAATTATTAAGGCATGTAGAAGGAGTTTTTGACCCACCCTCAAAATTAATAACCTACGCTAATGCCCAAAACACACGTGCAGAATTCACTGCGCAGCAGGATTAGAATACACATGTTCTTATGTGGCGCAACAAATGTAAATTCTGCAGCCACCGCAGCACTGCAAAACATGTCTCTATTTCTAAATCCACTGCATAGCAACGCAGTGAATCAAATTAAATAGACTTGGCAGCATCGAATTTTTAAATTCAGCTACTGATGCATACGATGAAAAGAGAGACGGGAATTATTTGTCGTCTGTGTTTCACTCACGTATTTTTCCCCGCATTGACAGCAACCTCTGCAAATTGAATTCTGCACATCTGTTCCATCTGCAGTACTGCTTGCAGTGAAGCATTCAGAATTTCTGCACATGTGTTTAGGGTATAATACTTTTTATTACTATAATGCAACACATTATAGAAATAATATGTAAATATTAGTTCATAAGATATTGTATTCTATACTATTCTATTAATAATTTATTTTTCTTAATAATCTTCTTTAATTAAAAGTTTAAATTATCGTTGAACGATATTGTTTTTTGTTTTTCTTATGTAAACAATTGCTTCCACAAGAAGTGTTTTTCCGCGTTTTCAAGTAAATTATATTAACCGTGTTTTATTGGACATCTATATCTCAGCAAAGTAAAGTAAAGTAGAATCTTCAATACGCAATTACAACAACTACACTCTACTTGACACTTGGTTGTTGTAAATGCGTGTTGAAGATTCTACTCTACTTTACTTTTCTAAGATAGATTTCCAGTAATACACGCCTATTGTTTTACTACACTGTTTAAATCCGCGACGCTACATTTTCAGCCAGTTGGGGGGGCAACACTGATTCTAACTCGACGGCAGTTAAAAATTATGCAGTTTTAAAAATATACTACAATTTTTTCCAGCTTGAAGTACTATAAGCATTGCTCGTAGATTTTAAAGACAGAATCAAGTCCTGTTGGGTGTCGGATATCAAGGACAACGATATTGCTGAGCGGACAGCGAGGAAAGGTTTTTCTAAGAGGAACAAAAGCTGACTACGAAATCACAGACGATTCAGTGCGAGCTAAAGTAAAATCAGGAAAGCTGTTCTAAATAAAATCATCGGTTGTCATTATTGTCATTATTTCCAACATTGAAAATAAAAGTATGTCACTGCTTAAGAAGATTTTAACCACGAAACGATTGCCATTGTGTGGCTCTGTGTGGCACCAAGAGGAACAAATAAACCCTGGATTCTTTATATATGCATAAGAAAAGTTTCATCAGAGAGAGGTTCATGAACATTATACTGATGTGTCTTGAAACAAAACTGGGTTTATTGGCTTGATCGTTTTAGCTGCCGTGCAGGATGCGTGTAGTTCAAGTAATTCCCCGAGAGAGTTGTCAAAATAATCTAGAAATGAATACGAATACAGGTCGGACCGAGTTCTTCCTGCCGAGAATAGAACTTGCATAATGAAAGTTTAGAAACCTTTGCATTTCTTAAGGATTTTAACCACCGCCACTGCGACCTGAATTATATTTTTTGATATAAAAAGAGGCAATAGGGCTACATTAGAATTCCTGCCTGATTCCCAAAAAAATCTTCATTTATGTTGAACATAATATTTGTTGAACCGTTCATTAAGGACATTTTAATTAGTCGAGACATTCCTGGTAAATTTATTCATGCTTCGTTACCCAAACGATGGGAAAGCCTTTAAGGACGATGTGGTAGTGCAATTGAAAGCCACATTTCCACAGGTCCTACATTTATACTTGATTTATATAATAACATCTCTGAATACCGGCGAAAGGATAGATAAAATCGAAAACATTTACCAAACTCGTGTTCATACTCACTTTGCCAGCTATCAGCGATGTCATCGAAAACCACAACTCCACCATTGCCCACCATTCCCATGGCGCGAGAATAGGGCTCATTGTCATTACGATGATGTACATCTTGCTCCCTGTCCCTATCACTTGACTCCTTGCTACAATAATCATGTGGTGGGTTCTGATGGCTGACAGGGCTTCTACCCAATCGAATGTGTTGTGGTTTTTGCAAATAATTGTGACCATGCCGACGGGAAGTATTCTCCGAAGTAAGTTCCGGCGAATTAAGGACGGTACCCGCAGGGGTCGTATTGTGACGTGTGTCCCAATAGTTGTGGTTAATGAAAGGATTTTGATTGCCAGAATTCTTCATGGTTCGTTGGCCGGCACTTTGATTTGGTTGTTGTTGCTGCTGTTGTTGTGGTTGTTGTTGTTGTGGTTGTTGTTGATGCTGTTGCTGCTGCTGCTGATGGTGGTGATAATGCTGCTGTTGGTATTGTTGCTGATGAAGCTGTTGATTGTAACCAGAGGCTTTTCGTGGCATCTCTATTACTTCCTGTTCCTTGTGGCTTGTTGACTCGAATTTGGTATTTTTACTTTCGTTACCACTCGGATTTGGAAGGCAAAGGAATGGATTTGTGGATATCCTTGCAGAAGACACTGATTCTGATGAGTATGATGAACCTGATGCAGCCGGAGGCGATTGTGCGAAATTGTTTCCGGAATTCTGTGTGCAACTACTGGCAGGATTCGTATTCGCATCGCTTTTTGGCCGGCACTTTGGGAATAATATTGAGATTTGATCACTCAAAGGTGGTGATGCGGACGCATGGAGATTCACTTCATTGCGGAGTGCTTTTGAAACCGACGATGACGATGTCGGACTGTTTAATAGTAGATCCGGCTTAGTACGTCCAACTGAAGCTGTTGGAATTGGTATAGAGTTTGTCGACGATGCCGACGGAATACGACTTGGGTTGGTAAAGCTTCCGTTGTATGTTGACTGAAATGAGTTTGCAGTATCCTTAGATTCAATGTCTCCACCGTTTAGCACAGACGATGGAGTACTGTTTAGATAGTAACTGCCACGTATCGCCGATGACTGGAGCGTCGAGTAGTGGAGAGAGCTCTGCGGGCGCAGCTGATGCACCGTTTGGTTCGTACCACTTGCCGTCGTTTGCTGTGAAACTGTTGTCGTCAATGTTGTGCTGACCATTATTGATATCTGGAAGCTGAAGGAGAAACTCGAGGTTAGTGTTTAATTTTTTTTTTTTTTTTATAAATATTAGACGAAAGATAAAAGAAAATACTGAAAGCAATAAGAAATAAAATAGCGAACAAAAAAATAATTAAAAAAAAAGAAATGGTTAAGTGTTTAGTTTAGATATAGATCGAAGCATGCATACGGTATAGGTCCGTGCCAACTAAAGGTGTATTGGGTTCTCAGCATCATGTAGCAAGAGCCATATGGGCCAACATAATATGAAAACCACGAGTAGGGGGCCTGGTCAAATCAGAGAACCTCATTTTTAATATGACCAAATATGACGAACAAGATTCTGTCTACAAGAAACTCTGAATGTCAGTGCAATTTTATTTCGAAAAGTCGACCATATTGACAAATCTGGAAAAAGCTCTGTAATTTTACATCGGCTCCCACCAACTCCGAAGGTACAATCCTTCAAAAGTCTGTCTGCGAGGCAGAAGCTGCAAAAAATTACGGCCTCTACCAAGGCAAGGGTGGATGAAAACGCACTAATACCCGAAAGTCCTCCATGTGCTCTTCTTTTCAGATTGTCTCGCAGGATTTTCGTGGCGAAATGTCCTAGAAATGGACAGCGATATAGGCCTATATTTTAGTGGGGGCAATACATCCATTTATTTGGCTTAATACAAGCTAAAACTAACTAAAGCTTAAAGTGAAAACCTAAAACTGGGACATGAGAAGCCTTAAGACTAATACTTAAAGATAGAATGGTAAAAGAGATGGAATTTAAGGAGGACGGTGTAGAAATCGAGGTTTGAGTTAAGCTTTCGCAGCATACGAGAGATTGGTTCGTTGAAGCCATATGAGGTATGATGGGTCCGTGGGGCAAAGAGACGAGGGCAGCGTAAATTACGGGGGTTTATATTAAAGAAAAGAATAGATAGAATAGACTCTCAATAGACGGAAGCTGATAGAAGGCGATCGATGAAAAGAATGTGCTATGAAGACTACTCAAGGAGGGGGCGAACAAATGCCTCCCTTGTGGGACACCAGATGTTGCAAAGAAAGGGAACGATAGTACGGATCTGAAGCGAACACCAAGGGCAGCTAATTTGAAGATGATTAATTGATGAGATATCTAATCGAAGACCTTACTGAAGTTAGTTGCAATACCATGGACTTCACTGCCACTCTCTAAGGCTGAGAGAGCAAAAGATACAAATTCAACGAAATTTGTGGTAGCTGATTTACCTTTCAGTTAGGGGAAATAAGAGACTTGCCGAAAGTTTATGGCTTCGTATAAAATACTTTTGAAAAGTTTGGGTATCTGAGAGACTTTAGCAATTGGGCGGTATTTGGTACCTTCATTTTTTTCATCCTTTTTCGTGTATCGGGGTTATGAACGAGGTCTTCCATAGCTGGGGAAACTCTGCATTTGCAAGAAATATATGAAAGAAGCAAGTAAGGGGAGCGAGAAATTGGAAGAACACTTCTTAAGAAAAATGGATTGAAGCCATTTTCGATAAGAGAAGGATCAACAATTTGAGAGAGAAAGAGAAAGTAGGTAGCTAAAGTAAGAATGGTCTTGTGTGAAGGAGTTGTTGGCATAAAAGATTGCTTAAACAAGTTAGCAAAGGTATGTAGATCGGTGGATGGTACGTTTTCGTAAGAAAAAGAGAAGGAGTGTAGGCGTCAGATTTTTTATAGTTGACGAATTTCAAAAAGAATTTAGGTCTGTTTACTGATACTTCTCATAGAGGTTTATGTTCCATATAAACACTTATGTGACAGTGTTAGCAAACGGTCCTTAGGGTCGTTTATTAGATTGTCTTGTGAATCATCTAGATGACGTAGAGAGCTTTATAAAGCTGGATAAATCGAAGATACGTACCTAGCGATTTTGTTGGAATAGTCGGAAGAAGAACCGGTGCGAGGAAAAACTGCACATAGCCTATTTGTGCTTGAAGTGTAGGTAGAAAGTTACGAAAAGCGGATAGGTTACTCTACTTTTTAGGAAAATATATTGTAAGTCTCGTAAAATGTAAATGTTCCTTAGACTAGTAAGGTCGGTAGGGAGCTCACCCCACTTTAAGTGGGGCTCCTAGTTGGAAGGGAGCCTCAACAAACATGGCGTCTGCAACTGGGGATAGTTACTGGACTGTAGCACCATCAAAGCTAAGCGCTAAATTTGTAGTTTCCATAAAAGTCAAGATATAGAGTTTTGAATACATTTTTTTTGAGAGGTGACATACCCCCATTTTCCAAAATCTTCACATAGCTCTTGTGGCATTTTCCAAATCACCCACGAGTAGGTATACCTCTATACCCATACGATAGTCCGCATAGGTGTATAAGAGTTGATAAAAATATTGGAAACAAATAAAGGACAAATATCTGCCGATGTTAGTAGAAATACGAGTCTACTAACACAGTACCATAAATTAGCTGATGGCTCTTTATACGATTGTGCAGCTACATCTAATTGGAACTTCCTGGATTTCTGTTGTCACTACATTCTTCTCAACATCTTTTTCGCATTACGAGCTCTCATTACTCATTTCAAACCATCATTTCCAAACCATCTACATGGGCTTATGTCTGTCGAGAATAAATCCCTTGTGTAACTACTTAAGCTCCGTTCACATTATACCAATCTGCTGGACGTTTCGTCCTTTTAATTGCGAATGTCCTATTGCATTCATTTATTTTTGATCGGTTTTAAAAGCACGGTTGGATGCGTGATTTCCTTCTATAAAACAAAATGGACCATTTAATTAGACCGATATCGTGTCAAAGCCATTTCACCGTTTTACTTTTCTGTGTTATGTAGGTATTTCCAAAATGACTGCCATGAAATTAATCGGTTCGTCTTTCCCTATTTAATTCCGCATAGTCCTTCAGAGGGCACATACAAATTTTGTCAACGCCAATAGCAATTTATGTCGGTGACATTGCGCTATTTAATTAATTGGGCCAACCGCACAGAATACCAAACTTTATATAACAGAGTCCCTAAACCAAATCACGTCCCAATCAAATCAGACCATACCAATCAAAATGTCACTGAGAAGCAAAACACAAAAAAAAAAAAACAAAGAACTGGCACTGATAGTGCCTAATAGTTCATGAAAAGCACAAGAAGGAGGAGAAAATCAATTTAACCAACCAACCCGTAGCCTTCATATGATTTACAAGGCTGTTAAGTTCTCTATAAAGACTATATACCAAGTCCTTAAAGTCGACCAGCAAAATACATTATTGCCAATACACAAAAAAAACAAAAAAACTGCACAGAATGGAAAGCGGAAATGCCAAAATGTGGAACACTAACAATTTTTGGGATTTTCTCCATGAGTCACATGTCGGGGGCAGGAAGCGAAAAAATACCATTTGGAAGGACATGCAAACATCGGAAACCTTTTAAACAAACTGCCATCCAGCTGATATTTTAAGGTTGGCGAGGCAACAGTAATGAGTGGAATAAACGACACATAAAGCACATAAATGTTGCATAGGTTATGTGGAAAGGTATGCAGGATTAAAAGGAACATATAATTCGAGTTGACATAAGTCCGTCATAAAGTGCCGGACATTTGAATGGTTGACTGTTAAGTCGATTTGGGTCCAACATATGAGGCAAAGCTTTCCGTCCAGACATACTCGTGTATGGTTGACATCACACATGTGCATATTTTTATGTTGAATGAAATGGCAGTCCTTTGCGAGTTGTCGTTTGGATTTGGATGTCAGAAGGCCACATGTCTTCACATATGAAAGGAACTATACATTTTCTGTAGGTTATGTTTTTCGCTATTCACGTAAGAGATACTCTTAATGTTGAATGTATTTTCAAAGGCCCTTATACACACGAAACCAATTAGGGATTCTGATGAGGATTAATCCCGGCACGCCGCCGCCGGTGGCAAGAATATGTTGGTTCACATTCTGTGTTTAGGTCTGAAATACATATTCTCTATTTTTAGACTATAGTCATTTGGGTAATAATTAAAGTCCCAGTTGTGACAGGCCAACTTATCTATCGGCCATTTAATTGATATTAGAGCGGGTTACCACTTTCTAAGTGCACTGGTTAGTGTGCTGGACTACTAAGCGACGGGTCTCAGGTTCAATCGAAAAACACACAAATTACATCCGAGAGTATACCTGTCCTTAGAAAAGCTTCCCAATTCAGCTGTTCGGACTAGATATAAAATTGTAGGTCCCTTCGATTCGACCCAAATAATAAAAACTCACAAAAAAAAAGCTAAGGCCTAGGCTGCCTACAGACCTGATGCCCCAACTATTTGTTTACTTTTCTCATTCATTCATTCATTCATTTTCGATGGACCGCTTATCCATTAAGTGCGTCGCGGGTGTAGGTTGCTCAAGTGGGCCCTCCATAGCTCTCGATTCTGCTCCATGGACTCTAAATCATCAAGGACAACCTGAGTATAGGAGAGATAATGAACTTGATCTAACCATCTCATCCTGGGTCTACCTAAAAGACGCCTGCCTGATGGTACGGATTCCATAGCACGTCGTGGGATCTTGGTCGGGGACTTGCATTTAACATGACCAAACAACCGAACTATGGACCGCCGGAGAAGTAGCTGCTCGAGATTGAGTTTCTCACGTATTCTGGTGTTTCTAATGCGAACTCTATGGGCCACACCAGCAATACAACGGAGAAATCTCATTACGGCAGCTTGCTTATTTTTAATTTTTAAAATTGAAGTTAAATGCATTGACCAATGTTAGTAAGACTTGGGAAATTTACCTTTTTGTGGAAATTTTGATGTTAGAAAATCTCAATGTCTATGGGAAAAGGTGTGCTCCGCCATGAAAATCCAAGTGATCCGCGGAAAGATGGGAAAAAATATGAAAATTCCATCAGACTAGCTAATCTATCAAAATGGAAACGAATCAATGGCGTTAATAGCGAACAGATTTGATTGTTCTATACGAAGCTTGTTTACGGGGAAATACGAGTTTCTAAGAAGACCGGAAATTTTGAGAACCGCAAAAGAAAGGATATTGGACGGAAAACTACTCCAAAGAAAGATTTGCCGGACAAGTAGAGCCAATCCATTTTTGATGTCCATAAAAATGAAGGAGATTGTTGCACCTAAACTCCACCTAGAACTCACGGGCTGTTAGGTGCTGTGTCATAAAACAAAATCCTCGTAGATGCAAATTTCGAAAGACTCCTCTTACAAAAACTATTGCAATTTTGGAAAAAAGTTCTTTGGAGTGTCAATTCCAAGTTTAATTTATTTGGAACCGATGGAAAAGTATATGAAAGGCGTCCTCCAAACAAAGAATTGCAGCCAAAGTATACACGCTTCAGACCATAAAGCATAAAGCATCTTGGTTCGGTGGTGGTCCATTAGTTGTATAAGGGTCAAAACGCTTATAAAAGCATATTAGAGAAAACCTTTTTTTTCATACATGCCAGTAACATATGATTTCTAACACCACAACGATTCTTAGCATACTCCGCTGAGAGTGAAGTAATAGCTTAACAGATAACAAAATTAATGTTATGGATTGACCCGCGAAAAGTTCCGACCTGAACCCAATTGAAAACTTGTGGGTCGACATCGAAAGAGCATAAAAAGCCAAAAAATCAAGAAATGCTGAACTATATACCACCTTATTAGGATGCCAGATGGGCACAGTGGCTCAGTCGTCAGTTTGCCGGACTACTATGCGAGGGGTCCCAACTTCGATCCGCGGAAAACACAAATTAACTACATCTTCAGGTTTTTTCCACTGCGAAACCTCTCGCGAACGTCTGACAAACATCCGAGACTCTAACGAGAATCCTGTCCTGAAAAAAGCTTCTCAAATTGTAGATCCCTTTCATTCGTTCCAAAAATAAAAACTCACAAAACAAATGGTTGTGAGAAGCTAGTACTAGGGTTCCTATACGGACCAGTTGCGCCAATATTTATTTATTTACACGATAAATAAAGGCTAAAGGAATTAAAAATGAATTTTAAAGTTTTGTTATTCTGTCGCAAACTCGAAAATGAGTTAAAAATATTTTTGAATTACATATATTTTGTTTTTTTTTTTTAATATTTTATAAAATGCTAAAGGCCACATCACATACCTACATGTTAATTATTTCTTCAATTTAATACAATTAAAAAAAATCGGAATATAGTAATTGCGTTTTCCATAATTTCGAAAAATGGGATATACGGACAACGAAGTGCTCCGCGAGGAATTTCTCTCCAGTAAATGCTCCGCGACCAAAAAGATTGGGTAGGGGTACCGCTGGTATAGTCTATTTTTAGAAAAATGTTGTGTACCTAGGTATTTTAAATAGTTGCAAAATTATCAAGGGTAAAAGTGCTTTCAATATTCCTGTTTGAAAAACATTTTATTTAACACTCTTGGCTATATGAAGTTGTCACTTAGGTATATACAAAAAATAATATGTTTCCATGTTTTTTTTTTTTTGTTAAAACATAACGTTGTGGACAAACGAATGTTTAATTTTGAGGGAAAAAACTCATTGTCCGAAGGAAAAACTATATCCGAAATGATAATACTAACACTGGTAATGACCATTTTTCCATTGAGAAATTGCGAACACATCACACTAAATACAACTTTATTGAAATAATCTCATCATGTATGAAAAAAAAAAGCAAACTAGAATGTAAAATAATTTTCGGAGACAATGAACTGCTCAATAGATACCGCTATAAAATACGCATCGTCATATTTACCAAAGAGGTTGTTATAAATTCAATTGACAAAGTTCATACCGCTTGCCATTGTTCTCTATACGTATACCTTTGTATTTTGGCAAATAATTCAATTAAACTCACTAATTTATCAAAAGCTGGGTACACCCGTTCGAAAACGCGTTCTTCCTATGATATACATACTGAGTATTTCGCCATTGTGCAGTGTGCACCTACGACCTTAACCTACTACTAGGGAAATTTTCATTTCATTCTCAATATTGAATTTAGTTATCATCAAACTGGAATCTAAAAGCAAAATGTTCTCAAAATTGTGTTTAACATTTCAGATACGAATAGGTAAGTGTGATTTTGAGACTTAACTATTCTTTTGAAAACGGCACTTGCGATTTTGAGGAAAATGCATATAAAATGATAATTGAAAACTCTACTTTCGAGTTTTTCTACTCCAACGCGCTAAAGGACCATCGTAATTTTTTTTGGTGCGCCTTTGACTGGATGCAGCTAGCCATTAATGGAGATAACTTGGGAGGGATGTTGGTTGAGGCCAGGGTTCTACCACCTACTGCAGTGTCATAGAAAGTAAAATTATAGAAAATTATTTTAAGCTCTACCGCGAACTCAAGGCTTTTTCTACAATGTTATGCAATTAAGCATACTATGTATTTTTACATTAATTATCTATTATAAAAAAAATTAAAGAAATTTTCATAATATCATATCCCAGTCGCAAACTTAACTTATCACGAAAAATGTTTTTGGAAAGTGTTGGATTATTTGCTTAAACCGATAAAGTTGATCACAAAAAAAAAAAACAAATTTGGAAATTTGGATCAATTTAAACATAGAGTTCTGCTTCCTTAAAGCTTAATGCGATTAAGGGTGTAGCTCCCAAACCATTTCTCCGTAAAAATAGGTTGAGCGAGATATTGTTTAAAAGAACGGCTGATTTCTGTAGTTTTATTAGTTGGTCTTAAAATCGACGAGGACCAGTTTAAATGCATGCTATCAACGAACAAAAACAAACATTTGTTCACCGTCTAGGACAAAACGTCACTATTGAAAGCAGCAAATTCGAGGTTAAAATATTCATAAACATCAATATGAAACGAATGGCACCCTAGTGGAGATTAGGCAAAGTCTAACCCTAGGAAACCATTTCTACTTCAGTTTAGCAAAACAAATCGACTCAAAACTCCTCACTCGAATGACGAAATGCTATAGAAAATTACAAAACAATCATATAGAATACTGCTTTATGGTAGAGTAAGTTAGGGTAATATGGAATACGTGGGTAATATGGAATACCCCCGTTTCTCTGTATTTACTACACCGACATCTTTTTATTTACACTCAGAACTTAGATTTTGTACGAAATCTTGGTAATCTTGAACTCGATTTCAAATATCTGTCAAACTGACAAAAAGAAAATTAAATTTAAAAAAATGCTGCAACCAAAACTTTTCATGCTGTGATGTTTGTAAATAAAAAAAAATATTTTTAATAAGAAATTGGATATAAAAACTTGTGCTCTCCAAAGCAGTTAAATTGGACGTCCATATGTTGCTTTTTGTTTAAAAGAATTATAAGTGGTATGTGACTTTTTACTATTTTTCAAAAATATGCGAAAATGAGGTAATATGGAATAGCTAATGTTGGTAATATGGAATAGTATTCCATATTGCCGTCACTTTTTTTCTTTGTTATGACAAATACTAAACCATTCAATCCAGCATGTGTTCGCACAAAAAGTGGTTCAAAATGCAATATCTTTGTAAATATTGTGAAAATACATTCATATAATTAAAAATAAATAATTAAAATAAATTAGAAAAAGGACCAATTATCGAATGTGGCTAATATGGGATATTCCATATTCAACTAAATCTCGGTAATATGGAATATTCCATATAACCCGCACATTTTGTGGAATTAAGATATCTGCATTTTTTACATAAAAATCCATAGCTCAAAATTGGTAAGTGTTAATGTTCTGCAAAGTTTGGCTTAGGTACCTGGATAGACATAGGTCATTTTAAAACGCTTATGAGAACTTTGGTCCAAAAAATGTGGGTGTAATTTCACAATAAAAAAGCAGTATTCCATATTACCTTAACTTACTCTATCTAGTGCTGAACAACAAGCAGGAAGGAAGAGCAAGTTTACTATATTGACTCGGCCATATACCGAGAGAAAGGACAAAGGACAGGGACAGGGTTGTTCTATCATCGGTGGTACTGACTACATAGAAAACATCACATAAGACATCTTTCTTCTTGACTCAAGACTCAAATGTTGACGCTGAAAATTTTCAAAAAAGAGATTTAAAAAGAGACTTCGAGCCAAAACAGGGACATTCACATAAAATGCAGATATCATGGAATTACAAGTCTCAATATTCTGTCTATTTGTTAACTTGTTTTGCATAAGGGTCAATTTTGAAAAAAAAAAAAAAAAAAAAAAAAACTCCTTCGGCCAAGGCGTTGCTATAAGGCAAAGTAGAAATGTAGCAACAAATTTGTGTATGTTTTCAAACAAAGGTTCATTCACACTGTTTTCAGATTCCCCAATAGCAATCCAAAATTCTTCTATGTCATTAATTTCAAAAATTGCATGTAAAGCCTTATCTGCTGATTTGGTCTCAAGGAGTTTGTAGATATTCCTCAATGAATTTTTCTGAATTCGAAACAAAATTTTGAAAATCAGAAACCAGATCTATAAAATTAAACTCAAGTCTTTGCTTCATAGCCTTAAGATCAAAAATTCGCAATGCGGACATTTTTATATCTTTAGGCCCGAAACACACATGCGATTTCAATCGCGCGACTGTTTACTCGCAAAAAATGAAGCACACACATTTCAATATGAATGCGCGCACATAAAATACAAAATTATGTGCGCGCATTCACATTGAAATGTGAATCGGGCCTAATGTCGACTCTTTTCAAAAGCTAACAACAAAGGATATACATATAACCGATAAAAGGTGTAATTTTTATCATTTTTAAAAAAGTGGTGGCCACGGGTCTTGACGCTTAAAAAGAGGCTCCTTAACGGCAACGCTGAGACTCACTGCCCCAAATATGGGAGCGCATTTGCAAGTATTTGTTAAGGTCCTGGCAAATCCAAAAGTTAGATTTCTAATTTATAAAACAGAAGATTTTCTCTTGACCCGAAATGTCAGTGAAATCGATGAGATACACTATAGCTCAATCAATTTTGGGAAGAGAACCCAACCAATTTGCAACAGACTATACGGTGAATAATTTGTACCACCTCACACTACATAATATTGATGAAAAAATACAATACCTTTTCCAAGGATTCCCTATACTCTACCCATACACACCTAAAAAGTCAAGGCCCACTTCACAATGGATGCAGGGGTATCCGGTATCTGCCACCTAATCAAACGATGGATTTTTATTCTCAGCAGAAGCGCTGAACCATAATAAAACCTCCTCCCAAAAGAGTTTCTTCAACCTTATAGTAAATCTAAAAAGGATGACGTGTTTTTCTATACGACAGATACTGAAATGGACAAATTATCTCAAATTTATATTGAACACCTAGTACTTGGTATTCCTGTGTATTTTGTTGACGACAAAACACCCGAAGCCGATGATTCATTATATAAAAATCAATGAAAGGACCAATAACACCTCGTCCTCGCTCTTAGTCATAAGTGTATGCAGATTGGAGTATTCGACGACATGTTTGTGCAAATGAGTCTGCTTCATTAGTGTTCACATAGATTTTGTCTATGCAGCTCGTTTTTTTTTTTTTTTTTCCACTTTATATATGAATATACAAGTAGGCGTTATTAAATTGTAAAAAAAAAAAGTAATAGAAGAAGCTTACACACAGTTTGTTTTATTAAATTTTATATTCTCAAGCTACATAAAAGCCATGCATTCATTTATTTATTATTCTCTCGTTGTGTGCGTTTAGCGTGAGTTAAATAAATTAACATAATCGTTGCGTGATATTAAATTGAGTGCAGATTGTGAGGGAAGATAAATAAAATAATTTTAAGAAAAAGTCTCTTACTTATAGATCAGTTAGAATAGGAATTTGTGAAAATGTGAAATGCATAGAAAATATAAATCAATCGGTTCCACACACACATAACTAGTGTCCGCCTGAAAGAAGAAAATATAATGGTTCTCTATTTAATAGTGTTTCTCTTATTTAATTAAGCAGTCTGAGAAAAAGCAAATATGTTTATCTACAATAATATTAAATTCAAAAGCTAGCAGAACATTAAGAATTATTATAGCTGAATGGTAAGCATGGGCCTTTGACTCAAGCTTAAAAACAGGAGTATTGGAATGGAATCCTCCTCGCCACAAACCTAACCTAACCTAATATTAAGCATGGACCACAGTTTTAGAAGATGTGATCAAAGTCTCAAAATCGTATTTCCTTTCAATATCCAAAAACTACATTATAGGCCTTCGTTTCAATACGGTGACAATTTCAAACAGAAATTACATTTTGGATTTTCTAAAAAAAATCATCAAAACAAAAAATGTTGTCAGACGCACACGCAGTTTTTTTTTTCGCGTGAAAGGCGAACCTATAACGCTTAAAGAGCGCCCCGAGATGATTCTACTGTATTGGGCAGTTTACTCAAGTTCGCGTCAACCCATCTTAACAGAATCTCTGACTCGCCTAGGCGATGAAAAGAACGTCGACCTAAAATATCTATAGTTCCATAAGTTTCAGAAAAATACTTATACTAATAAAGATTTCCTAATTTCTTCGTAAAGTTGATTACCCTATTAGATGATGATTTCTTTATTTCTTTCGGACCGATTTGTTCTCTTCCACAAAGGCTGATATAGCCGGCACTGAGGACAGTCGGTATCATAAACCATGGTGACCTGGAAGATATTCTATACGTTAGGTATTTAAGATCACATCTAATCTATAGCTTAAAATACTATTGACATTACTGTTGAAGGGTTGAATAGCTCATTTGGCCTGTCTAAGACCTTTTATGTTCTCCAAATATGAGATACATTTCGTGTATGCGTAGCTTTTTATGGCTGCATTGCATTTATATCCGATTTAGGAGTATACCAGAAGGATTCAGGTCCAGTAGGTAAGGAGAGTTTCTGAACAAGTTCATTCGCTTTTTCGTTTCGCTCAAGTCCCTCATAACCAGATTCTTCCTTAAGCTAAGCACTTGAAGGGTCTTAAAACAGTATAAGACTGACTTGGTCAATGTCATATAATTTCAGTGTTGTAAAGATGGTTGCAGATTTCTTGAATGGCGTGGAGTTCTGTCTAAAATGCACTTAAACATTTCCTTTATATTCAAACATTTTAGCTTAGGCCGTGGATACTGGATCCATATAACACATTTGGTAGTTTTAACAATTTTGTGGGCTATTGTTGACCCAAACTTCTCCGTAGAAAATAGTTTGTTAAATCATAAGGTCTTTGAGAGACGCACGGTTTGTAACCGCTAAAGTTCTACAAATCAAACAACAAGGAAAGATTTTCATTGCTGTACATTGTACAATGTACAAGTCTAAAATTGTTTTAAAGCCGTTTTATATACGCGATGTGACTTAATTTTTTCTCGTTGCCCCTAATAATGATGACCAAGTAGGCATAACCAACTGTGTTAAAGCCTAAATTGCTTAATCTTCGTAGCTGTACCTCAATGATTACAGGAGGGGTGAGAGTACTCTTGCTTGCGGGCACCCCTTAAAGGCTGACATTGATATTTTAGTTAGCCCTGGCGGAGCGAAAATTGTTTCCATTTTAGGGTGAGGGTTAAAAAAATTCCGTTTGTAGGTACCCATTGCCTTAAATTGTTTAAATGAGTTAATAGCGCCATATCCGTGGTAAAGGTTTCTAAGAAATTAAAAATCCGTTAAATTTGTTGGCACTTTTAGAAAACTTCTTCACTCTATTCCGGATAGGTTCTAGGTTTTCATTTCACAATATTAGGCACGTTTGGATCACTGTGCGATTCAGTTCACAGCAACTCTTAAAAGGGAACGATGTCGTTTGACTGACATCAGATCAGTGGCAACACTGTCAGAAAGCCATCGTCAATGCCGCGACTAATGTGAGAGTATGAAGCAAAAGAGGACTAGAGCTGCTCGCGAGCTCTACGAGCAAAACAGACGGGAGGGCGAGGGATATCTGATCCTCAGAGAAAAAAAGAAAGACCACGAGAAGCGTATGATCGAAGAAATTGAGAGATGCTACTCTAGGCACAATGTAGGAACGTTTTACGAAAGGTAAAAAAAATCTGCTAGAGCAGAAAATCCCGTACAGAAACCTGAAGAAATAATGAAGAAAGCCTTGCTGAGAATGTGGAAAAATTACTTTCGATGACTCTATAATGGTAACGAAGACCAGAAATCCGCTGTTAGACAGTCACGTACATTCCATTCAATATAGACGATGATAGACAAAACTTCCGTCCACCTGACCAAAGCGAAGTATACGAATAGCAATATCCAAGCTAAATAACAAAAAAAGCTGCGGCGCCTGACGGTCTACCTACCGAGCTCTTTAGAGCAGCTGGAGATGACTTGGTAGAGAGCATGCACCAACTCATTTTCAAAATTTGGTCAGATGAATTCATGCCTGATGAATAGAATCGTTTGCATGAACCCTTCAACTGCTAAAACGACAGGGTTTCAGTCTCCTTAGCATCAAGATCCTATATCTGCCATATTGTGTCGCTTTAAATCCTTCATAAATAACCTACTTGGCCCCTATCAGTGCGGTTTTAGGCAGATCCTGGAAAAAACCCAAAAAGTCCACGTCGATATCCACCATCTTTTCATCGATTCCAAAGCCGCGTATGTCAGCATCTATAGAGATAAGTTATATAGATCCACGTCTATAATTGGCATCCCTGCAAAACTCGTTCGATTGTGTAGGATGACAATGGAAAAGGGCGGTAACCGAAACCTTTGATGTCAAAAGAGGATTGAGACAAGGTGGCGCGATGTCGTGCGATTTCTTCAACATCATAGGTACTTGAAAGAATTGTCCGAAACTCACAGGACAACACACAAGGCACGATCTTTCAAAAGTCCGTCCAATTACTTGCATACGCCGATGATATTGACATAATTGGTAGAACACAGCGAGCTGTCACCGGTACGTTTACTAGTATAGAAACGGAAGCGGATAAAATGGGCTAGTGGTTAACGAGGCAAAAGCAAGTGTATACTGTCAACAAGAAGGGATACCCATCATCGTAGAATCGGGCAAAACGTCGCGATCGACAGCTATAACTTTGAGGTAGTAATGGACTTTGTCTACCTCTGCTCTGCTATAAATTCTGACAACAACCTCTCAGAAGAAATTAAGCGAAGAATAACTCTTGCCAAAATGCCAACAGTTGTTTCTTTGGGCTAAGAATACAATTAGTAGTAGAGCCCTATCCCGAACAACTAAGGAGATTTTGATAAGACCTTGATCATTCCAATCCCGCTTAAGGCGCTGTAGTTTGGACTCTATCCAAATCGGATAAAGATATCCTCGGTTATTTCGAGAGATAGATTCTTCGTAAAATTGTCGGTCCCGTTTGCGTGGACGGGCTTTGGAGAAGGAGATTGAACGACGAATAATACAAGCTGTACAGCGACAACGACCTGGTCAAAAACTGCGATTCAGTCGTCTAACATGGTTAGGATATGTAGAGCGGATGGAAACAAATGCTCCCTCCCGTAGACTTTTCGAGTTTAACCCGGAAGGATAAAGCAGTAGAAAAAGACTTCGCCTTAAATGTCGAGCGCAAATAGAAGGCGACCTCAACCGACTAAAAGTGCGCAACTGGACCAGTCTAACTGGAGAGACTTGTTAATTGAGGCCTCAGTTCAACCCGAACCGTACAGCTATCTAAGTAAGTAAGTAAGTAAAGTGACCATGGCAGATGTTCGGAGGAAATTAAACAAATTATTCCTCGAAATAAATGGGACATATGGGCCTCTTACAAGACTGACAACGAATGCACATCATACCTATCCGTACACGAGCACGAGGACTTTTTTTGCAACATTGTTTTGGCGATAGGACAAGTAAACTTTGGAATTCGCTTCTTGGGGACATTTTTTTTTTTTAAATACTTCTCCCGGGAAAAGCGAACCTATAACGCTTCTGCACTTAAATTGCTACATATTTCCAAAGAACTACAACTTACAACAATTTAGGTACAGAACTATCACATGTCTAGAAGGATCTCTGAGCGATGTTGAAACGCTATAGTTTCGCCTTTCAAGAGAAAACTGTGTATTTAAAAAAATAATGTGCCAACAAACCACAGACACTAACTAGAGGCAGAGACCGAGCTGGTTGTAGGGGCTTGTTGATTGAGGTCGTGGTCCCTCCCGGACTATAAGCGCCATCTAAAGTAAAGTAATAAATGAATTTGGGTACCTAGGTTATAAACTCTGTCAATGACATCATTTCAGATATCCAATGTGTACTCTCAAGTATATGAGAGTAGGAGACTGTTGCTCAAGGGGATTTTATATTAGGGGACAATCCCATAATCTTTGCTGCAGGAACATAGACCTTGTCATAGTGGAATGAAGACGCACTTTCCCACAGAAGTTCTACGTTTGTATTACATATAGTCTCACCTTTTTAGTGATTCTGTAAAAAACGAATCGAAAACATTTTCAAACCAGTAAGAAAATTATCTTCGACTATGCCGAAGCTCAAATACCCGGTACTATATTATTGTAAAAATAAAAAAATATTTTAGTATTAAAAAATTATATAGGTATGGGTAGTTTTTATTCGAGCAAGCTTATTTTTTGTCAAATAACTTTAAATATTATTAAAACAATATGTGCAAAGTTTAAACTTGCTATCTTTACTGTAGCTATTTAAATTTAATTTTTAACATCAAATAGCTATACATTTTGTATGGGAGGTAGTAGTAGTTTTCATCCGATCTTGCTCGTCTTCGAACTTAGCCTCAGTTTGGTGAATAAAAGCTTACGTACCAAATTTCAAGTCGATAGCTCTAAAATAACGGCCGTAATCATGCGGACGGACAGACGGACAGACAGACGGACATCGCTAGATCGACTAAGAAAGTGATCCTGATCAATAATATATATAGTTTGTCATACATACAACGCCTCCTTATGTGCGTTACAAATGGAATGTCAAAGTGAATATACCCTCACCACAGTGTGGTACCGGGTATAAAAATACCAAAGAAATCTTCCTCTCCACAAACATTCGTGCAAACAAAAACGATTGCACGTTTTCATCTTACAGAATCCCAACCCGGTTTTGACGGTTTATCAGGGAGAATATTTAACCAGGAGCGCCAATAACTTGGTGAGAATGATCTTTATATGACGAACGGGCGGAGGGGGCCAGGAAGAGCCAGCCTGGAGAACCTTTGACTGAACTTCTAATTAATTTCCGTAGCAGAAAATGAACTCAGCTCCTGGCGTCTTGTCAGTTTAGTCTAGGAAGATTGCACAATTGTATGTGCCAAAACGCGGAAAGATCGAGGAAATTATGTCAGTCAGAGTCCATAATTGTAAATTCAACATGATTTACCCTCTGAAAATGTAGCCAGCCCCTTAAATACCGAGCTAAATACATCTGTTCCTATCTATGTATATACCTACTTCTTGTTGTCGTCCTTCTTTCTCATCGACAAAGTTGTGAAATAATGTACAGTCTAATAAAAACGAATGATAACAACAGAAACTGGCAAAACTAAAGTCGTACGAAAGCCTAAATCGCGTAGATGAATCACCCCCACACTATGCGAACAATTTAAAGACTTAACTTTAACGATAATAGGATGGAGGAAGCTCCATAGCAACCAATAAAATTTGACATTACGTAGCCATGTGATATATAGGAACTCGAGGATGAGGATATTATTAGAATTGGCAAGTTTGAGAAGAAAACAAATGAAGCGTTTCAAACAACCCTTGTAGGTATGAGTTGAGTATATCGAACAGGACATTTGCTGGGAGTTATTTTTAATATTTCCCCAAACTCATATCAGCAATAGGATTGCCAAAAATATTTTCTCTCTAAAAACATTAGCATAGTGTTTAAAAAAAAAACTTCACAAAAACCCTCATTAAAAAACGACCACGCACAGACTGGGTCATGATTCAGTAAAATAATGAAATATGGTACTAGATACTCATACGAGCGCATAACAATGTTCGCACACACAAGCAATGCAAATATAATGAGTCCCTGACCCCAAGATATTAAAACAAAGCAATTTATCGCCAAAGTCGTCAGCCATCAGTATCAGACTTTCTTGGTTGGCTTGCATTAAATTTTGTTCTACACCAACGCATCCTACACCACATGATATAATATATATGTGTATTATATTTCGCTGTTACCCCCTTTGTATGAAGTTATAAGCGAAAGAAAAACACAGGAAATACGAAAACAAAACCACCATGAGGGTGGGTGCACCCCAACCATATTTTGCATGAAAGAGAAATAAAAAAAAATCGAAAATTAAATCATAAAAACTCTACGAAACACAAGTTGTTACTACATAATTAGTTACTAAATAGAATTATGCGAAAAATTAAACAATACAATGGGGAGAAGGAACAAAAAGCATACATCAATAAATCTTTCCTTGTTTCAAAAATCTGTGTACGTGTGTGTATTACTTATGATGACGTTTACAAAAAGTATTTCTAAAAAAAATTGGTTTTCGAAAAATGTTTTATTTTTCTTTGTGTTGGTGTTAAATTTTTTTGAATTGTTATAATGTCCTTGATCAGCTCATGCGGGATTTTAGAGAATGCCTTTCAGCACTTTTTTTCTGGTTCTTAGAAAATTACAAGTGTATAGATGTAGTTTTGTCTCCAATTGTTTTTAAACTTTGTTTCCTTGTTAACAAGTAAGAGTAAATGTTACAAACGAAAATATGTATAGGTATAAGGACTTTAAAAATTGTTTAAAAGTTGACTGAGGAATAAGAAATTCTCACGTTGTATGGAGCACATTGTCAAGCTTTATGGAAACTCGAGGGGATAGCACAAAACACAGTATTGATTATTTCATATATATTTTTTCCTTTTCTTTTTTTTTCGCTTAATTAGTGATTAGATTAGTGAAAACTTGTATTTTATTCGAGAAGAATTGAAAATCTATTTTCTTTTTTTGATGTAGATACACTTGTGAAGGAATTATTTTTTGAATTATTTTTTTTTTTTTTAATTTACACATAAAATAGATTTTTGCACAAATTTTCTGCACCGATTATTGTACGGGGACGAACAAAAAATTACTAATTAGAATTACTATCTGTCTCTCTTTGTGGAGAATTTTTTTTTTTTTTTAATTTTTGTTACACCAAACAACACAGTGAAGCACACAACACCGATTCGCGAGTCGAATTAATCCCGAAACATAACGAAAACGAAAGGATATTCGTTGAAAATTTGGAAATACATTATTTTTTGCTTGTTCCGTTGGTATTGTGGTATTGGGTGCTTCTCTTGAGCGAGTGCATCGTGTTTTCCTTGTTGTGCGAACGAAAAGAGCGACACAGTGGCACAGCGCACGGGTTCTCCCCTATTATTAGAGTTGTGTGGTTAGAAAGACTCCCTTATGGCTTAGGGTTGCTTACGTATGCCAGTCGTACGCACTGAGGAATCAGTCGAACCGGATGGATTTGGATTTTTTCTTTTGCTTTTTTTGCTTTTTTCGAATAAAACCGCCGAGGGTGATATACTCGTAGTCGATATGAAATCGGCTTATAAGGGTGGATGAGCAAATTAAAAGAGAAAGTTTAGCATTTATTGATTACTTTCTCCCACTAGGGTTTCTAACGCAAATTTTATTGTTCAGGAGAGCATGGGATGGATTTGACACTGTGACTCTCTTCTGTACTTACTATACAGTGTTACAGTCAACTGAGTGTGTTCTGTATTTATGTTGATTAGATAGAGCTTTTCGATTGGGTAAACTTTTTGTATGCCCTGACTTGATGGGATGAAGCAGAAGTAGTCAAAGCTGCATTTGAAGGTTTAATTAGGTACTCTTACAAGTCGTGATGATTGATGTCGAATTATCAAAGTTTGCAGACGGAACGGGAAATGCATATAAAGTAGTTGAATGAGGATTGAGATGGCCATGAATGCATGATGAAACATATGAATAACGATAGTTCAGGGTATGGGGAAGGGGGTGAAAACACGTCCCCATTTCCACGTAGTACCTCGGTACCATAATGGTAGCCGAATAGTAAACAGCGGCATGTGTTGTGTTAATATGACCTACTACCTTTGACATCTGTGTTCTCTTGTCAGGAAATAAGGAGCGACCTCGAAGAACCTGTTAAGAGATATAAACTTTACGTAGAGATATAAACGATATAGACCAAGTAATGCAGCAAGAAGGAGCCTCGGTTGGAAGGCCAGATTTTACGGTTGACGACGAGGCACTGTCACTGATCCAAAGCACAGAAGACATCTGGAGAAGAGGACAATCAGCACATAGTTCCCACATCTCAGCATCCACGAAGCAACCTAAAAGTAACCGAATCGAACTATCGCCAACTGAATTAGTCACATTACGATCGACGCGACGGGTGACACTTCTCCGCAGTTTATTGGATGTTTCGACAGTTCCGAGGTGCAAATACAATATACATGCCTACACATTACCCAGTGGTGACAGGTGAGCTATACTCCAAAACAGAGCACACAAGTTGATTATTATACTCCAAACACTAACGCGTTTGTTACCTCTCTATATAAGATCTTGCTCTGCATTTCTGCAATAAGTCCATTCCGAGGTGTAGAGCTGATCACATCAATTTCGTGCCGATAGCAGATTTGGAGAGGCACGGACACCTACCTCCTGAGTTGGGGGCGATTCTAAATTTGTTAAACCTGCAGGATATACCTACAGTAAATAGGCTGGCAAAAGTGCCTTGAAAATCAGTGAATAAAACGCAGGTACACAGGGTATAGGTCCTAAACCTAGGGTATGGGGAGATTAAGGTGCCTGTCCATTTGAGAGTAAAAATGCTGCGAGCAGCTCTCAAGCAGCTCTCGATAGCAAACTCGCAAGTGGACATAGTCTTGAGAGTAGTACGCGGAGAGTTAACTTTTTACTCTCGAGATTCGAGCCTTTTGAAAGTCACTCGCAAGTGGACACATGTTTTGATCACTATCGGAGATTAGCTCTCAAAATTCCAACACGGTTCGTATTTTGCGAGTAGCTGTCGAGAGTCGACATGGCAGAACAATGGATATCGGAGGAAATAAATCAACTCATAGCGTTACCAATACACACTCACGTACTGGTATGGCTTCCCTTCACGCTGGTTGGAACATAGTTAGCTTAGAATACATTTTAACTAGTAAAATAAATATCAAGTGGACACGGTTATGAGAGTACTCTCAGGGAATCTACTCTCAAAATGTTATCGAAGAACTCGCGAGATTAAAATCTCGAAATTATTACTCTCAAATGGACAGCCACCCGAGAGTAACTCTCGAGAGTTTACTAGTGAAAGTACTCTCAAATGGACAGGCACCTTAAGTAAATGTACTCTGAATGACTAGTGCGGGATTATTCCTAAGCTAATTGAATATAAACAGCACAATCCAAGATCCCTGACACACGCCACGACAGTTCTTTTCAATTATAACGTCTTGGCAATCACTGAAGTGATCTGTAATTTGTTGATAGTCATAGGGGCCATGCTAAATGTGCAGTGGCAAATGATGGACAAACATTGAGGGTCTTCGGAGCAGAGCTGGATCTTGGATTACCAGGGTTAAAATGGGTTTTAGTGGTGAATGAGGGCAAAACAAAATATATGGTGTCAAGAAGAAGGGGCACACAACGTCGACGAATCGGACAGAACTTCACGATAGACAGCTATAACTTTAAGGTAGTTCGGCTCTGCTAATAACTCTAAAAATGATATCACATCAGAAATCAAGCGAAGAATTATACTTGCCTACCGCTGTTACTTCGGCCTAACAATTGATTAGTAAGGCCTTGTCGAGAAACACCAAGGACACTCTATGTAAGACCCTCATCATCCCAGTCCTGTATTATAATGCAGAATCATGGACATTATCATAGGCGGATGAAGATCTCTTTGGTCGCTTCGAACGCAAAATTCTTCGAGTGAATTTCCGTACCGTTTGCGTTGACGGGCTTTGGAGGAGGAGATTTAACAGCGAACTCTACGAAATGTAGAGCGATATCGAACCTGGTCAGAAAAGTACGCATTAGCCGTCTAACATGGATGGGACATGTAGAGTGAATGAACACCGACGCTACACACCGAAAAGTCTTTGATTCCAACCCGTGGGACAACGCCAGTGGAGAAAGACCTCTGTCTATATATCTCATCTGACATGTTAAAGCTGTTAAACCTTTTTAAAGCACACCATTTTTTAATTTAATGCATTGAAGCAAATATGATATGAAATTCGGCTTGGACTTTTTCTTCCTAATACAATCTGTCAGTTTTATAGGTTACATTTTATGTTCTTGATAATGAAAATTTCACATTTTTCCCTCTGAAAAAGTGGGATGCTGATGATTTTTCAAAAATAATTTTTATAATAATTCAAAAGGCATAAACTTCTCTATTTATTAGCGGTTCAATTAAGTACAAGATGCTTTCGGTATGACAGTATCTAATAATAAGTTTCCAATTTAAAAAAAAAAAAAAAAAAAAAAACAATGCTCGGCCTAGAAATCTAGCAGACAGATTTGAAACTTCATTAAGCCCGATAAAAACCATTTACTTTGTTAAAAGTGACCATTTTGCGTTATTGAGGAATTTGTTTCAATTTTTTTAAGTGATTTTGCAAACAGTCGAATTCTATTCCCTTTACATCAGGACTGATAATTTCATTTAGGCATGCTCTAGACTCTTTCAGATAATCTCTATTTAACAGTATTTCTCACTTCTTTAGGCCTCAGCTATAGCTAACAGGAAAATGCATCCGTAAAAAACACGAAACAGAACAAAACTAAAACATTTTACCCAAAAATTTCATAGGAATTCAGTGGAACATGAAGACTGAGAGGTTGAACAGAAAAAGTTTTACTTACGAACAAATTGATACATTTTTCTAAAAATATTTAGATTTTTTTTTTATCAACTAACTTTATAATTTTATAAGCAACACTCTAAAGCCAAGATTGAGTTCAACCATTAACCATTTTTCGGTTGTGTTTTACGTATAGCTGGGGCCTTAAGACGTCATAACCTCGGCAGCACAACCCGCGTTACTCTCTCTTTATTTATTTATTATTCCAATTCTGTCAACTGTCAACTTTTCGTTCCTCTCATTTCCTTCCATTTTCGGAGTTCGAAATTACTGCCCATAATAAAACTTGTCGCTTTTTCGTTTCATCGGAGTTCGGAATTATCGCCAAATGAGCTTCAGCTTCACTTCAAAAAAGGCAAACTTTGCTATGAATAGCATTTTGAAAATCTTCTTATATTATATCTAATTCCTTCGGGGTGAAACTCGATGACGGTATAACCAGCGATAATCGCTGGGCCGATTTTCAAGAAACAATTAAATTCATTCAGTTTGCAACACAAAACTAAATGTGCACGCAGTCAGTGACACAAGACGTTACAAATCTTGTTCCATTATCTGTGAGAATCAAGAAAATGTGCCTTCTCCGTGATTCTCATAAATTCAAGAACCTTATTACCTATAATGAAAAACTAGCTGTACCCGCCCGGCCCGGCTTTGCCCGTGCACAGAAATTGTCTTGCTTAGTTCTTAGATGTAAGATAATAATGTTCTTTCGTAAGATTGTCTGTAAATTTCAGCTTAATCGGTTCGGCGGTATTTGAGATATGAGATTTTGAATGTTTTTTTTATATGGGCTGTGCCACGCCCCTTTGTCCAATTTTGATCAATCTTCACAGCAACACTCCTGCGCCAATACCTAGCACTGTCTGTAAGTTTCAACTCAATCGATTCTTTTTTGTATGGGCCTCTTTGCCCATTGTTAAGGCCTACTTTGCCCATTGTTAAGGCCTACCTTTTCCAAAAAGACCATACCAATCGGTTTAGTAGTTCTTACGTTATTGTGGAACAAAGAAAAAATCTACAATTTTATTCTATGTATAGATATATATTCTTTTAATATTTTTCTCTTAAAATACCTACACAATTCTACATTTTTTTCGAGAGTTTTGTTTTCGAAATTTTAAATTCGATATTGGCGTAGAGCTGATCTTAAACATAGCAATAAAGAACAAATTGTAATGGTGTTAAATCGTACGATCTCGATCCCCATTTAAAGTCTCCACTTCTTCGAGAAATCACACGTTCAAAAAATGTGTCACTCGTAATAGAGCCATTAATTCGTCAGTTGTGTGACTGGGGCGACGCGTCGTCCAGCTTTAAGTGATTATTTAAATAGTTTAATTCCTTCTCCTCTTAGAAAGACACTATTATTTTTCGCCTGTCGGGAAGAGAACTTGCTGTTCGTTTCGTAGTCAATAAGCCACCAAAGTGTATGGCAGCAAAAAGTAATTGTTATACAATTCTCGTGTGCTGTTCCCCACTTATAGCAATAAACGTCTTTACTATTCTCAAGTACAAACCACAATAAAACAAAAAAAAAATATCTACTCCTAGTTTAGATAAAATACTCAATTAACGTCATTGTATTCCCACCCAAAGAAATACTTTTGAACATACTCAAAGCGTAGAAAAGCTTACTTACAAAAAGTTATACAAAAAAATATTTAGTTCTCAAGCCTACTGGTAAGTTTGCAGACAGTATCTATATCCCTGTCATAGCAGCCGTCACAACACAAGAATATGATTAATTTGCCTGCAACCCTAAACATACCAATGCTTTCATTTATCTCCTTTTTTAAACACAAACAAAAATAATAGAATATAATATGCCTCACCTCCACCCCCAGACAGTAGTGTAATCGAAATGTGATTGCACAATATGCGCATGACCCTGCCTCAGCAGAAGTTTTGCCAGCAATTAGACAAAATTTCTCTTCATCTTGACTCTCTTTTAACACGTAGAACCCTAAAAACGTTACACTTTTCCGAACAATTAACATAACATTGTTCATTGAGCAACTACTGAATAGACTCTAATGAGAGCTAACCTAAATTTGGTACGTCATTGGACTACCTACTGTCCTTTGACAACAAAATTGTGACATCAATCTTTCATGATCCCTTTTGTCTAAATGTGTCAAATGAGACTACATTTCGAAATTGACAAGCGAATCATTTGCTATCTTTGATTTATCATTTGTGAGATGTTATCAATTGCAAGGTACAATTCAATAAATTTTAAAATGACTCACTCAATTTCATAAGTAGGCAATCTAAGAGATGATTTGAAGGTCCTTGCGGAATATGTATAGAGAAAAGTATTTATTTCTAAAATTCTATCTGATTCCGTTCTTAATTGAACTGTAGTTAATTTGTAACTACAAAAATATGGGGCGCAACAAGTCCATATACTGTATTACACGACCAATCATGCGTACGAGTCTTATAATTGCCATGAACGGAAGGGATCTATCTTTATCCTCTAAAGGGTGTGCCATCTAGTGGTTTCTTTGCCACTGGCAGCTGTCTCCCCCTCGAAATCTTGACAGAAAGTCAGTATCTTACCTCCGCAGAATGAAATGAGTCACTTTAAGCTTAAACAACGTTGGGAAATTTTGAAATTTCCAAAGTGAGTGCTGTGTAGTCCAAACAACGCGTCTTTTGAAAAAGAAGTTTTGGCCGAAATGAAGCACCCACCGCGACTGCTGTACGCAAGTTTGTGCGACTTTTTTTTTACTGAAATTGAAGACATGGACTTGGAGGACCTCTGGTTTATGCAGGATGGTGCGCCATGCCACACAGCCCATTCCACAATCGATCTTTTGCGCACCAAATTCCCAAATCGTGTTATCAGCCGTCTTGGCGATGTCAATTGGCAGCCTCTGACTTTTTTTTGTAGGGAACCGTGAAGGACCGATGTTATGCCAACAATCCGGAAACGATTCAAGCACTTAAGGCCAACATCGTCCAAGCAATCCGTGAGTTACAGCCCGAAACCATCAACAAGGTCTTGGAAAATTGGAGTGACAGAATACGCTACTGCGAAGCCAGCCGAGGCAGCCACTTGAAAAACGTTGTCTTTCATAATTAATGGGAATGTTTGCTATTACTAATAAAGCCATAATACATAGAAAAGATTTAATTTTGTTTTGCATTTTTAAAAATAAACTTGTATTTGGTCCACCCTGTATATATATAATCCCTTCGGGGTGATAACTCGATAACCGCTGGGCCGATTTTCATGATTCTTTTTTTTTTTTCTGTTCCAATTACTGTATTTCGGGCTTATGAAAATTGCAAAAAAAATTGGACAAAGGGGTGTGGCACCTCCCATACATAAAACATGTTATATATTGAAAACCACCAAAACGATTGAGCTAAAATTTTGAGAAAATCTTTGTTTTTGGCACGAAGGCTTTTTTGTGAAGTGTGGTCAAAATTGGACAAACAAAATTGGCTGACACTTCCAATTAAAAACTCTGCAAACTCTTTTTCTCGACACTCATGGGAAATAGGACTGTACATTTTTGAGTATTGATTTTATATTCCTGGGCACAGACAAAGCCTGGTGGGTACAGCTAATAGTAGCTAGTAGTTATATCGGCGATTGAAAATGGAAGCTATTGCTCTGAAGTACAATAAGTAAGTGTCGATCAATTGCTCGGTACTGAAGGAAGCACCTCGGAAGGCACTTCTTTGTCAATTTAGAGGTCAGTTTCTTAAACAAAATTCAATCCATTTTTATTTTAGGTTTTGTAAGGTAATTAATTGTGTGTTGGGCGAATTGGTTGAGGTTCTGACAGAGAATGTGACATATGAACAACGATTGGCTCGCTGTGTTGCCTAGACTTCTCAGATGAACTCAAAACCCTTTCAATTATTATCTTCACATTATTCATTCTTATTCAGAGCACGTCATTTCAGTTTTACTTTTGTTTTTTTTTTTTTTTAAATAAAAATTGCCCAATACTAGCTATACTGATTTCGGTCTCAAAAAAGATACGAGCGTTGATACCACTTGTGGCTCAATTCAACTCAAGCAACGATAGGTACTTTTTTTAAACTTTTATTAACGACCAGCTGAGAAGTTATTATTCATCTTCTTGGTAAAGTGGCGCCCAATGCAAGACCTTTTCGCGAGAGTAGTATATGTAGTAAAAAAGAGTGTCTTGCCGATATTTAAAACAAGAATGCCTGTATTAAGTACTTAGCCGTAGGATTTTTTCTATAATTTTTTATTGCCTTTTACTTATAAAAATAGGATTAGCAAAAGACCGTCCTATGTTGGGCGCCATTTTCTGTATTTTATTAAACTGCCCAATGTACTAAATGCAGAGCACATTACTTTTGATTTCTTTTACAATTTGAACAGAAAGTTTATTAAGAAATCTACTACAATACCAAAGTACCACTCATCTCATCTAGAATGTCCTTCCCTAGTGCTTTGCATTAAGCTTACCCGCATTCTCTTGCCACCCAAAAATCACCAATACAATCAAAGAAAAAAATCTCTCTCTTTCTCCATTATCATGACATCCTTTCTCTTTAGAGAAAGTTACACATACACACCCCCCACGCATCCAAATTGATGAATACATAAACTACACTCGATTTATGACCAACACAAACAAGAATCATAAACATTCCGAAAGGATACTAACATAAAACACGAAAGCGGCTGAGCACTAGAGCCAAATGGCCAACATAGATGAGGAAACCGAAGGAAACACACACAGAAAAAGACGACAAAGAAAAAGAACGAGATGTACAAAACAGGACGAAGACGGGTGGCAAAAACTTTCGTTCTGACAGCAACTTTTGTCCAACATAAATAAAAGTTTTGTTCCGACTTTAAGTGGCACGATAAAAAAGCAAAAAGGATTTCGTCGAAATAAAATCTCAATTGTTCATCCTGTTTCGATTTAATGTGATAAAACAAGGAAAACAAAAACAAATTTCCACAAAATACCCGTGCAGTCCAATATTGATTAAGAATATTTTCGCGAGCGTGTTCGGACTACGGCTAAGGCTTTTCATTTCCTTTTTTTTTTCCGTTTTTCCTTTTCGCTGGACTCGGAATCCATTATCCTCCATCGCGTACAGACTGTGCATCCGGAGTTTTCTTCATTCGTTGGGAAAAATTTTATTCAAAAGTGCTGGTATTTTGTAAAATGCTCGACGAAAAAAGCCTCTGCTGGCGCTGGCCCATCCCTTCGCATGGGTGATGGCCTAACTGCATTAAAGTGCAATCCTTTGATGGAATTTTTCAATCTTTAAGCGTGAGTGCGTTTGTTACGGTGAAAATTGTTTTATCTAAACTTAAAGATGGCAAACTGGCCGTACAGTGCTTTAATGTTGTGAAATCTGAAAATTTTCATGAAAAATATGGAAGGCGCTCTCAGAAGGACAACAGCATCCTCTAAATGAGAGATGAAAAGTCATCACCCATCATCACCTATAAATAAAATGTGAATCGGCGCGCAGTGTATGTACAACGTACATACGTTTGTAGACGACGACGATCAAGAAGTGGTGTATACCGTATACGCGAACTGTATATAGGGGGCGAGGGCAAGGCATCGCCATGTCGAAATCAAACACGGACTTTAGTGCATTCGACTTTAACGACAGCTCCGAAAACAGTTTGAATTCGCGCAGTATATTCCTAAATCGCGGCGGACTCGGTAGCGGCGCTGGGGAAGGTGGTGGTGGCAGCATTAATGGAGGTTGCTCCTCATCGCAGGCGACTTCCGAAATAGGCGGCGGTGACACAAACGTGAATGGCAACAATGAGGGTAGTAACGCACTGGATGCAGTTTCCGCGGCTATAGGCAGTACCAGTGGCGGTGCGGGCACATCCGGGGCCGGCCCAGGTGGGGTTAGTAGTGATGTGTTGGTGAACAATTATAACGATATTCGCAGTGGCAGTGCAAGTCTCAGTAATAATAGTGCGGCAACCACAGGTGGATTGGGGGGCGGTGGCAGTGCTGGGGGAGGCAGTGGTAATGGTGGTGGTAGTGGTAGTGGCAGTAAAAAGTATCGCCACCAGAATTACAGTAAAAATATTTATATTGGCACGAAAAACGCTGAACGCTGGGAGTTTAGCAGGACAAGATTGGCGTTCAAGAATGACGTTGAATTCGTTGCATATCTCCTGAATTTAGCTGAAAATGATACCGAACGCAGTTCAAGGTGAGTTTAAAGTGCACACACACTGGTATGGCGTGGGTGGGTATGTAATTGAATCTAGACAGTTACTGTGAAAAAAAAGGTGCTAGCATGATTGAATAATAAATACACAAGTGTTTGTGTGTTTTTCCACGTGCCAATTATTTAAAAAATAGATATATCTTGCTTTTGTTTTTTTTCTCAGTGTGGGGCAATATTTTTAGCTTGAAGTGCACCTATTGTGAGTTGTTCTTTTCTATTAAAAGTTAAAGGTTGGCCATTAATTGATTAATTGCTGGGCCATGTAATTGGAGAAAATGTGGTTTAAAGTACCTGTTTGTTATTTCTATGTTTATAATGCTTCGAGTATGTTTAACATCATTGCGCGTCTTCAGGAGAAATTGCTTCAGGAACGGAAGCATCATCAATCTTGTATATGTACATAAAATCACTAAGCGACAGTAGAGGCATTGCAATCCGGACCGAGAGCTTCAATAGCTTCCAAGTTAAAGTATATAAATGTGTACCTTATTATAGCAAACGAAATTGTTACTCGAAAGTGTCGCTGTAGCATTAGTCCAATTGATGGAAATTATAACAGCACAAGAAAACACAAGAGGTATAGAAAGCATAAAACGACACCATCTCTTAAAAACTGACGGACAAGATATAGGGGGGTGTCTTAAGTGATTTTTTTAAGCTAGCTTCCAATCAAAATCGGCTGCATTTCGGCTTAAAGTACCATTGATGCCATTAATTGCGGAGCAAGGCATATCGGTAAAATGTTCTATACAAAAATGAATGCGTTGAGCTAATAAATTTATTCGACGTGGTCATCCCGGGAGAGCGTGTCTACCCTCACCTCTTCCTTAAGCCACCAAAATTCGGTGAACTGCTTTAAAGTATCGACCGTGTGCGTGTCCCTATCCGCAATTGCGGTATTAAAAAAACTGGATGAGCCACCCGTCGTGGATGAGCCACTTATCCCTCGCGCCGCGGTGGCTGTGGTACAATACCGGCACACCATCTTTATCTTGGATTAACCCTTTCATATCTGCATGAAGGAATGCCTCAGGCGGGACAAAGCGAGACCGGCGCGTACTCTCGTGGTACATTAAATTCGGGCAATAACCAAACCACCCGAGATCAAATTATTAGCGTTGGCCATCGCCCTTGCAACGTGCCTTCGAATCACCTTAATTAGGAAATTGTCAATCCTATTCAATCGAGCCCCATCGTATAATATTTTATTTTATGTACTCAGACTCGGGAGTTCTAAACAACCCTAGGCAGGTCCTGAGACTCTGTCTCTCAAACACCCGAATCTTTTCCATATAGCGTGGTCAGCCCTATGGCGCACTTAGTGCACGCACTGATAAATGTCAGTGCATTTTGTGGATGGCAAAAAACCTAAGGAAACCCCAGAAATTGAATTTCATGTCGCACACGAATATATATCACCCTGTAATAACATTACATTATTTAATAAATGATTTTAAATTTGATAAACACAATTCTGCCAGCTACAATTGATAGCAAAATCTAGCACTGAACTCTTGCCCTGACTAAATATGTACCTAAATAAAAAAAATAAATAAATAAATCTAATATATATTTTTGCGTTTAGAGCTATTATAGAGAGTGTATAAAGTTTATAAATAAGGCTGTTAGTACTTAGGTTCAGCTCAGTGCTCATCTCTAACACACTAGTGTGCCCTAAGGTCCACGTCAAATAGACCTAATATTTTAGGTTCGTTCGGGTACTTTTTTGCAAACGTAAAATTATTAAAACTTTGCTAAGAAACTGTGCGAATGCGACCACGTACTGAGTAAATTGAAAAAAATGAGAGAGAAATCCATTTCCCCTCTTTTCATTTTTTCGTAATTTTCTACTCGCGGAATTTCGACTTACTGAAAAATGAAAAAATGAAAACTGTCATCTAAGTGGCAGTTTGAAAAAGTTTGAAAGTTTGAAAAATAAAACTCTTTTTATTTTCGTCTTCAACGATGTCGGAGGAAGAAATTGTAATTGAATGTTCTCCTAGAACATATCAGCGCATTCAAAATGGTAGGTTTAATAGGTATTTTAGCTTATAAAAAATTCAAATCCAACTTATTTTATAGATTCTGTCGTTAACGTTTATTTTTTGAATGTCGAAATGACATTTCTTAAACTTTTTGTAAGAAAACCGGTCAGGTACTTCTCTGGAAATTGAGAGATTTCTCTCTCGATTTTTGAGATTTGACATTTTTCATTTTTCTACGCTGAAAGTACACGAACGAACCTTTTATATGCATTTCGCATGAATCGAGAGATACTCGGACAGTTTGACGTTCGATTTTGGCCCTGAGATAATCTTAATAGCCAAAACACAATGCCGCTTTGCGGCGTGCGTGCGTTGACAAATAGAGTAGAACCAATGCTTTCATACGGTGCAAGCCAAAATGCGGCTTCAGGCTTCGGGTCGCGTTGAGATCGTGAATATCGTAAAGTTCAACGCGGCGCCCAAGTAGAGCAAATTTCTACTTTCAGTGGCGTTGGACGGCTTTGACATTTCCTTTCGGTTTGGTTTGTTCGATTTGATAATTTTAAAGTGCCGTTCATTTTTGGAGTTGCATGGATTCACTTATACGAGCCCAAACGCAAAATAGTTGGTCTACCGAAGATAAAATAAAAACATGTGCTGATTCTTGAATTCTTTCCAACTAGACCACAATTTTTTGTTGATTATATAAAGATTTATTTATTCTTAAGAGATAAAGGTGATAAAAAGAAGGCGACTTCAATGAAATAATGTTATGGAGTGAGTTTATAAAACTGAATAACTTATTGAAGACTTTTTACGACGCAAAATAGTTAGTCTACCAGCCTTTATTTTCATTTTACCACTGTATTACTGCACCTCTGGCATTGATAACAGCTTGTAAGCGCCGTGGCATAGTGTCAACTAATTTTTGACACTCTTCGGAGCCGAAAGTTTCCCAGATATTTGTTATCTTGGCCCTAAATTTTGGAAGTGTCCGAGCTGGTTCTTGTCGCAGTTTTTGCTTCATTTTATGCCAAACGATTTCGATTGGTGAAAGGTCAGGGCTGCTGGAAGGCCATTACACTAAAAGAATTCCTTCAGCAGTTAACCACGCCATTGTTGATCTAGCAGTATGGCAAGAAGCACCGTCCTGTTGGGAAATATAGTCTCCCTCACTTGGTTGAAGACGAGTTATTGATGAAAGAAGCTCTTCTTCTAAAATGTTTTGGTACTTGGCAGCATTGACCAGTCCATTGACAAAATGTAAATTGTCCATACCACGCCCAGACGTGCATCCCCATACCATTAGAGGTGCTGGGAACTTGACTGTTGCTTTAGGCAGTCTTTGTGAAATTCTTATTTTGAATTTCTTACCACACGTATGCGTTCGTCACCAACGCAGACTTCGAATCTGGACTAATCACTCCAAATAACAGACCGCCATTGACTTAAAGTCCAGTTTTTGCGTTGATTGGCCCACTCAAGTCGTTTTTTCTTCTGCTTAGGTATCAAAAATAGTTTTTCTTTTGCCTGTATTTTTAATGAATTGAGAAGCTTTATGTTTTGTAAAATTCAAAAAACCTTATAAAATTTATATGCCATTTTTTTCATCGTCCGCTTAGGAGGGTCGATCGAAATGCTTTTTTGAATTTGTTCTCTCCATTGGACAGTTATTGCTGTAGCAGTTTTGCGCCGATTTTCTTTAAAACCCGGCAATAACGAGGTATTGCTATCGGTGGACGCGCAGTTTTCTTACTTGTCTCAACATTTTCCAATTTTTTGAATTTTGTAATAATGTTCTGCACTGATGAGCGTTCTGAGCAATTTTATAACTCGACAATCCCGTTTTAAATGCTTTAATTATCGATTCTTTTAGGACTCGTAATAATGCAACGCCACTCGCCATGGTGAACATGAAACTGATGCCTACTTGCATAAAAACAGAGATCATTCAACAACAAATAGGGTTTATGCCATTTTTTTCATAAAGGTTCACCAAAACACTATTTAAATAGTAATAGACCAAGAATTTTGCATTCAAAAGAGAGTAGACCAACTCTTATGCACCTATCTTTGTTTGAGATAATAGAGAAAATCGTAACGGTGGCTTTTTTAAATTTTGTTTCATTTAGCCTAATTTACTAAGAATAATTATTTATTACATGACACACATTTTTAAATAAATAACTATTTACAACCGCAATAAATTTAAGAATGAAAAAAGATTAATCTGTTTATTCAAAAATAGACCAACTATTTTGCGTTTGGGTCTATAGGTACGTACTCGTTTTTATTAGCCTATGAGGTTTTTTCAATACAAATTAATTATTTTACTGTGTGGAAATGACGAATATTATTTTTGTTGTAATGCTACTAGTGATTTCTTCAGATTGTTGACGAAAAAAATATGTGCTCTGATATTTCAATTTTGTCTGAAGCTACTCTATGCTATAGAATTTATTAACGAAATAAACAATTTTGTTTTGAATATTTATAGTTTCTTTTTCTAGTCTAGGATAAATCTAATTTCCTGCGATGTGCAAATGATAGGTATTAATTTATTACTTGGTGTACCCGCCCAGGTTTGCTCGTGCCAATGAATTGCATTGCTTAGATATATTTTTTATTGTCCATCGGGACAATGCACAGGAATATGCGCACCTTTGTCCGACTTTGACCCAACTTCACGGGAATTCTCTGGCCAATAGATATCGAAGATTCCCTGTAAATTTGAACCCAATCGGCTGGTAGGGTTTGAAGTCCGTACATAAATAAATAAATAGGTGGCGCAACAGGCGGTAGACACCCTAGGCCTAGCTTCTCGCAACCACTCGTTTGTGTGAGTTTCTATTTTTGGGACGAATGGAAGGGACCTACAATTTTATGCCGATTCCGAACGGCTGAATTGAGAAGCTTTTTCAGGACAGTTATACTCTCGGATGTTTGTCAGACGTTCGCGAGAGGTGGCGCAGTAGAAAAAAACACTAAGATGTAATTTTTATTTTTCCGGGGATCGAACCTGGGATCCCTCGCACGCTACTGCGCCCACAGTTCGCACATAGGAACATAAAAAAATGTCTGGACAAGACAGCGAAGATCTTCGCGGAAATATAGCAAAAAAATGACCCTAATTAGGTCATAAAATCCTTTCAATATACATTGTCATTACTGGCGATGGGTGACCGGATGTGTTAAAAACCCAGCGAGCGACGAGAAGCAGTACCTGCGGTCGCAATCGTCCGAATGTCCAGCATACCAACATGTATAAATATAACTGAAATAAAATATAAATTCAAAAATCAAGTAAATCGTCGGTATCCATATTTGGGAATTTATTAATAGGGTTTTTATTTTTAAATAGTCAAAGCAAGTTCCTATAAAAATTGCACTTCTGTATTTTAGTGACTAAACTTCTTTCCACAGCTCAGATAAATGCTGTCCATTTGGTAATATTGCTCACTTAAATCGTTTTTCAAGAAGTATTCCACAAAGTAATCAATTCACAATTTTAAGGGAAGGGATTTTCGATGTAATTTACCCATATTTTCTCAACTAAACTAAAAATCTACCTGCTCGCCTGAAACGCCTTTCATGTGAAGGCATGTACCTGTGTACATTGAATGCACAGAAAATTTGTCCACAAAAATATTCCACGATAAGGAAAGTGAAAATACATTTATTGTTATTTATTTATGCATTTTTTACTATTTCGAACAAATTTCCTCTTAATTCGTGCATTAAAATAACAATTATAAGCAAAAAGGAGTAGTTGCATTCTGCTCTGAATTCGTACATAACGTACGTACGCAACATAAACCAAACAGAACTTTCAATCTCTCCTACTCTAATCTCTCAACGCGCCAACGCTCTGAAGCGCCATTTAGTTTTGGAAAAGTGCGACTTGCGCGCGTTGACATAAAGTACGGTAAAGTTTCTAAAACGCCTGTCAACGCACGCAAGCGGCAAAGCGCCATTGTGATTTGGCCATAAGTCTTCCCACAGAAAAAGGGAAATCACAAATCACACACCTAAATGAGGCTGCCTAATACCTATTTCTGAAGAAAGCACCCCCTTTGAAGCTCGACTTCAATAACTAGATTGTTTGACCAGCTGTGTAGCGATTTCTTTTGAAGGACTTCTAATGATACCCTTTTTCAAAATGTTAAGAACGATTTTCATTTTCATTTTTTTTTGTTAAAAAACAATTTTCAGCAACATCTGGGCTAAACATACTCAAAAATAACCGTTTTTAAGGAGAATTTAAAAATATGCCCTTTTGAAACCCTTCAAGGAACTTGTATATAATTTCAATTATACGTCTTCATAAAATATCCTTACAGCCTCATCATATGAAGCCAGCCATTACTAGCCTATACTTTAACCTGTATTTTAATCATTTTCGTTTCATCGTACATAGTTCAGAATTACTGCCCAGGGCCATAAAAGGTTTCATTTCAAAATCGCCAAACTAGAATGAAGCACGTACCTATAAAAGGTCCTGACTGACTCAACAACGCGCAGCCCAAATCCCAAACGTTACCCTTTACCCCTTTTTAATGCGATTATTTTTAAATGTAGATGATGTACTTTCTTAAAGGCTGTAACTAACTGTGCTGAAGATCAGAAGCATCGATGGCAAGATATGTTATAAAAAGTTTTGATTTCTACAGAATTTCGTAAAGCATTAACACAGAATTCTACAGAATTTGTATTTGTATGACTTTTGAAAATTCGGGTTGGCATCATATGTTCGCAATGATCGGAAGAGTGTAGAACCAAGTTCTTGTTCAAAATTCGCAGTCGACAAATTTCGGACATCACTTAAACCGACTGCAGCCGCAACAATCTCGCTAATTCTGAAATTTATTTGTTCATGCCGAGCCGATAAATGCTGTTGGAAAAATGGAACGTTTCTTTCGAAAACTGATACCTATTGCGTTGTTTGAACTACAGACAGGGGTAACTATTTATTTAAGATCTTTTAAGGTAGGCCTCTTTCAATATCTGAAACTTTCTTAAGATTTGTTTAATGAAAAGGTAAGGAAAACGTTTGATTTAAATTATTTTACACGTGGTCATTTTACGTAAAAGAGTTGGCGACCTGAGTTAAACAAACATTGGTGGGCTTAAGGCATTGAAGCAAAGCCCCACTTGGCCGCATTTTATTAGCAAAGGATCTAGGGAAGTTTTAAAACTGTGCAAGGTGCAACTGAGGGCATTAGTTAAAGGGCCTTGCCCTTTCATTTTTAACCTTCAACTTAAATATTTTGACGGTCACAACTCACATTGGATTATTTTATATGGAAATGTTCGCCATCGTGAACGTTAGCCTGGAGCCTGGAAACTAAAAATGATTATTAGTATCGCGGAAAATCTTAGGACATTCTGTGTGGGCCTAAAAGCTAATGAGGTAAGGGATCGAATGCGTGGTATCGCGAAATCATAGGGAATTCTCTGAAAAAATACAACAACAGATCCATAGGATCTTTGCCCAAGCTTCTCAGACGTATTCGCTTGTGTGAAATTTTTATTTTTGGGACAACCTAAAATAATTGTATGCCGTATTGGACCGGGTAAATTTAGAAGTTTTGCTCAGAATATTTACAGTCTCGGACATTCTATAGGTGGCGCAGTAAAAAGACCTGAAGTTTGATTTTTAAACCAATTTTACAAAATTTGTTTGCTAAAAATGAGGAATATTGTAATAATAAATTGTTCTCTACCTTTTTTGCTGCTGCTTTTCGATCTTATCTACTATTGTTCCTTTCTGTTTCTTCAACAATTTAGTTTATTGAGGACTGGCCTGGTGAGCAAATGTTGTTTTTTGAGAAAATATCTTAAATGAAATCCAAATTCATATGTATTTATATTTAGTCATTAGTATTATTATTGCGACGTAAAGGACATGTGTGAGAATAAATTAATCACTTAAAGTTGGCCATTAGAAATGTGATTATGTCCAATTAGAGACTATTTAGGTTCAACGAATCCAACGAAAACTAAATTTTCTTCAAACTGATTATATTTTTGGTGATTAGATACTTGATTTTCAATGACAGTTAAAACTAAGTTTGTTATCAAAGTGAATGAGCCAATCCATATTAACTCTCAGAAAAGCTGATGACTTGCATTTCGTTACCCGGTCCATGATGGAATAAGTATAAGGTGGTCTCGTCGGCAAAATGTAGTCCCTTAACGACACGTTTTTCTCTTTATTCAGCGTAGTAAGTGTACGTTAACGAAGCGTTAAGGGACCAAAAAACGAACGAGTCGGCAGCCGACGAGACCACCTTATACTTATTCCATCATGACCCGGTCAAGCTACCCTCTGTCACACAGCCCAAGCTCAATGACACTTCATTCGAGTTCGTCAGCAGCGCTAAATATTTGCGGGATTGGGGCTGAGGCTAGACAGGAAGCTTTTATGGAGAGAAAATTTTGCCGAAGGCGGTGGGATATCCCTAGTGTCTCTATACTCCTGTAAATGGGCTGTCGGCTCTAGATGGGGCCTTCAACCCTGCGGTTATAAGACCTATTATTCTATACGGCGTGAATGTGTGGCCTTGAACAAAAGTCCCAATGCTTGTGCATCATGGGCACATTGAGAACATCTCCAACCGTGCGTCGCGTCGCTCTACAAACCATGCTTAACTTACTAGGCATCGTCAGTAAGGAATACGCTATACAAACATGGTAATCAGATTAATGGAAGGGAAACATTGGAGAGGGCAACCGACTGGACACGCCTGCATCTTTCTACAGACGATCCCCTTGCCCAATACTACCGATTTCCTACCTACGAAAATTAACTTCGAAAAAGGATTCACCTATGAAATACCGGACAGGAAGAGATTCACAAAATGTCCTACACGTCAAATCACTGTCAATATTCACAGACTGTTCCAAGTCACTGGAGGGAGTTGGAGCCGGGGTATTTTCAGAAGAACTTAATCTGAGCCTCTCCTTCTGTCTTCCTCAACAGTACACTCTCTTCCAAGCCGAAATTATAGCTATTCGTCAAGCTACAGCGTGGCTGTCGATTTGATATCGTCATATACATTGATAGCCAGGCCAATCCCTAATATCCAGAGAAATAAGATCTAAGGCTGTGGCTGTGGAAAATGTCCGCATATCTCTTAACGAGATAGCTGGACAGTACACCCCCACCCTCTGCTGGGTTCCTGGTCACTGTGACATTCCAGGGAACTGTGCAGCAGACGAACTAGCAAGGCTAGGCTCCTCTGGTGTGGATAATATAAGTCTGCACAACGTGTATGCACCACTTTCCTACGCTAAATAAATAATTCACGTTTCAGATGGAAACATCTACGATACTGTGATACTGCTGGGCTCACTTGACCGGCTCTGAACACAAAAATATCCAAGGAGCTTCTTCGACTAAAAAGATCCAACTTCTCAAAAGTCGTTAATGTCATCTCCGAGCGCTGATATTAGGTAGACACGCGCAATGGCTCGGTCTGCCAGACTATGACTTCTGCAGAAGCTGCAGAGATGGATGATGAGTACATCACTCACTTTCTTTGCAGTTGCCGTGCCCTGGCCAATCTAAGAAAGGCCCACTTAGGAAACTACTTTCTCAATGATCTCAGTGATTTAGGTAATACCAGTGCCGCTAACATTCTTAGCTTTATAACCGCCAGCAAATAGCTTACATGAATAGCCAGAAAAGGAACACCTCCCCATATCCCAGTGGTATGCACAATGGGCCAACCAACGGCCTAAGTGTTTCCCTCACCGAGAGCCAAACTAACTACCCGGAAAATCGGCATTCGGTGCCAAAGCACCCTCGGAAGAACAAAATACAAGCTTCTAGTGAAACTAATTGCGAAGGAATACCTATAGAATATGTTCGCATAAGTAAATACAAGAACAGTTTTGGGGCGAATGGAAGGGAACATCATACAATTTCTTGCCAAATGCGGATAGCTAAATTCAGCATCTTTTACAGTTATACTCGTGAATATTTGTCAGAAATTTTTTAAATTGTACAATGACTTTACATGCTCCTAAATACAAACTAAAATGTAACTAACTAATTCTTTATTAAATTTACAGCCTTCCGTCGATATCATCAACTACAAAGAACTTCCCAAACTTCAAATTGGAATCAAATCTCTGTGCCAAGGACTTCAGCAATAGTCAAACAGAAAATTGCAATGATCCACTGCCGCTTACCAAGCCTAGTCCTAAGCCAAAGAAGCGTGTCCAATTTCATGATCCACTGAATTCGTTCACTAAAGGAGCGAAAAACTTTCCAAATTTTTCAATGAAACTTCCAAAGCATGACGCTCAAGACAAAGCCATCAGCAGCAGTCTAGATAACGATACACTCCCCGAAGTACTCGATTGTCGAATCGCTGAAAAGATCAAAAGCGAATTGGCTGAAAAGTCGGCAAGCATACAGAATGAAAGCTTTAAAGGCGCACTGTGCCTGAAGAAAACCACCGCCGAGAACTATCAGATATTCAATCAAAGCGATGCCGAAGACGATGAAGACTACGAGGAAGACGAAGACGTCGACGAAGAAGAAACAGCTCCCATAAATGCGCCTGATAAAAGCTTTCGAATACGCGATCGTTCAAAGATCAAAAAACCCTCAAAGTCGGCTGCGAGTAATGGAAAGCTTAAGCAACAGACCCAACCCCAACAGCAAGAGCAAGAACCCCAGGGCAACGAAGAGGATGATTACGATGATGACGGCGAGGAGGAGGAGGACGAGGTAGATGATGGAATGCTGGCGACTGAAATTAAAAACGAGCAGAACTTCATCGAGGAAGATGACGAACACAACGAGAATGGTGGCGCCGGATATGGAATGCGATCGTGTCGAGAATGTACAGTATTGCATGACTACGAACATTGTCCTATGCGGAATGCTGTTTGCTATATTAAGGACAACGTTGATCTGTCCACCTGGATAGAGAGAAAGAACATTGAGGCGCTGGAAAAACTGAAAACCAACGCGCAAAATCAAGAAGAATGCGGCGATGAGAATGATGATGACGATGACAATAGCTCTCAAATCTCTGACAGCCTTGGAAGAGTTACCGTCACATTTGCTGAAGCTTCAATGCCAAATGAATTCGAATTGCGAAACATCGATGCGAGCACTTATGGGATTTTCGCCAAGTCTGACATTCCACCTTTGACCAAGTTGGGTCCGATTATTGGAAAACCGGTTCAAGTCAACGATATTCCCGATGACAGCAACATGAAGACGATCTTTGAGATATGCGAAGGTGATCGCAAATCAGATTTGATATCGTGTGACGATCCAAATGAGTCGAACTGGTTGCGTTTCATTCGACCCGCTTTGTCTTATGAAGAACGGACCGCCAATCTGGTGTCAATAGATCGTCAGGCATTCCTGGTGACTTGTCGAGAACTGAAGGCAGGCTTTGAGCTGTTCTACTGGAGTGATGACTGCAATACCATGTGGCGTAAGAAACACACCGAGAAGACAAGTAAGTACAGTCTAGTCAGTTCAAATTTCAAAAGTTCTAATGACGTATTTTCATTCCTTTTTAGATTGTGGCGGATGCAACTTGAAATTCGAACATCCTCTCTATTATCGCACGCACTGTTCTGTATTCCATGATCCCTCGTTTAGTCTTACTATTCGCAAATATCACTGCAAAGTATGCGGTGAAGCAGTTCTAGGAAAGGACAACATAATGAAACATGCAGCAGAGATGCACGAAGGCAAGGGGGCCTACCAGTGTCAGTTTTGTAATAAGTTTTTCTTGCGGCTCAACTACTTGGAAATGCATCGTACCTATGGCTGTAGTGCAAATCCGCAACGGACCAGGCCTCTGTGTGATTTTTGTGGACGTAAATTCTGTCAACCGCAAAAATTGAAAGTTCACATAAAGCGAATGCATAGCGGTAAGCAGCATTATGACGTTTACTTTTCGTATACAAAGATATTTTTTAACATTGAAATAATCGCATAAATTAGGTGGTACTAAACCTCTCGATATAAAAAAAGAAACATTCTACTCCATTGTCATTAATACTCATCAGTCGGGACTGTCAGTTTCATATAGTCTTTCAGAAATATCATTCAATATTAGGAATTCCATCTGTAAAGAAAAAAAAATATTGCAAACCTTAGGATCTGATTCATAACAACTAAGAGAATTTTGTTCTCACAGCCGATTACAGGATTAGGAAATGACTTACTACCTGACCGGCCGCATTTTCGAAGAAGAATGGACCGATAATGCCTCCAGCCCAAAATCCGCACCAAACAGTAACGCGTTGTGAATGCATTTGTTTCTCAACAATTACTCGTGGGTTTTTGAACCCCAATGAAGCCATCAAGATGAAAATGAGCTTCATCACTGAAGATAATTTTGTTCGAAAAGATGTTGTTCCATTCAACGAACTCTCTTCGCGCTGTCAGTCAGTTCTTGATTCTATTGAACTTTGTAGGCATGAAGTTTCAACTCTTTCGTAAGAATTTGCTGTAGAGAGCTTCTCGAAATGCCCCATTCTTGACTACGGTGCCGAATTGATGTTCCTGGACTATCAGCAATACTCTCCTGAACTGCTTCGATGTTTTCCGTTGAACGACTTGTCACAGGACACAATCCCAGATTTTTTTTTAAATCACTATGACGGCCATATTTTGTTCGAAAATTGCGGACTGTAGCTGACAAGCCTTCATTATTTTTAAAATATTGCTCAACAATGAAAATGCGTTGTTCTATCGCATAGCGCTCCATTTTTACTAACACACAACTGTTAGATCAGATGACACATTGTTATTTTTTTTTTGTTGGCAACACTGTACCTATACTATTATATTATGGCGTAAAATTCAAATTTTGAAAGAATAAAGGCGTCAAAACCATTGCAATAAAAAGTTTCATCTCAAAACAGCGTTTTGTTACATTACAAATATTAAAAAAATATATAGCTTTTTATTTCGTATCTATGTTTCGTGACATTTTTAAAACTAATGTATAATAATACCTATGCATTAATAAGTACCTACTAATAAATGACTTAAATTGGTTAAATTGTGGCAGACAGGAAACTTGTCGAAAAACTTCGATTTCATGGGACTAATCAACGAGAATCAGAGCGAAATCGAGACAAATCTCAGTCTTGGTGTATCCTACGTGGCTTGGGAGGAGCAATGTCAGTTTGTGATGTTGTTCCAATGAGAAGATGAAGAAGTGTAATTTAGTTGCAAACGATGGCCGAATATGTAAAACAAATTACTTTTTAGAAAGATATCACGAAGTGGTACTTGGTGCTATAGAAGTATAAAGCAATACCCAGCAAGAGTGCAATTCACATTTCGTTCTCCGGTGATTTCAATGCAATGCGTTAAATTTATACCATTACTAGATGACCCGGTGAACTTCGTACCACCTAAAATTGATTTGTTTGTAACTCCTCATAAGCTATTACGAATCCCAATCAACCTTCCAACTCCAGTTCATTGAAATCGGTAATATTTACCCCACTGTTTACATTTTAACTTTCATTTGGTGATTAAACGCCCCTTTTGTTCAATTTCGACCAATCTTTAGAGGAACACTCCCGGACCAATAGCTAAGAATGCTTGAAAATGTGAGGTGCCGTGCCACGGCTTTTTGTCCAATTTTAACCGAACTTCACTGAAACTCCTCTAGGCTAATAAAAAGGATTTTCTCAAAATTGGAGCTCAATCTGGTGCTGGAAACTGAGATTTTTTTTTAATTTTTAAGGTTTTATGTCTTTTCTTTTTTGCTAAACCCCAAATCGGTGCAGCAGTTCTTGAGTTTTTGCGAGACTAACGCACACCAATTGATTTTTATGTGTTATTATATTGACATCGCGGTGTATGTTAATGAAAGAATCGGCTGTGATTCGCCAGAAACCTACGCAGAAAAATAATATGCGAACATCTAGAGGAGGCTGATGCAAGTACATATAGGAAAACTATTTTCTACTTTTTTTTTAAATTCAATTTATTTATAATTCAAGTTAAATTAGATAATATAGATAATAGGTATTTTTTTTTTTTTTAATACTTCTCCCGGGAAAGGCGAACCTATAACGCTTCATCATGCTTCGAGATGCTTGCAGATGTACAAATGTTAGTTCTGCACTTAAATTCCTGCAAATTGTACTCCTCTGGAAATATATCCCCAGGAAGCGAGTTCCAAAGTTTGCAGAAGGAGTTTTGGAAAGTTGATGTACTCGCTGTTGTCAAGTGTACTGTATGGTCATGATCATGAGCATTAGCAGCCTGTCTTGTGGGGCGCCCAAAAGTTGCATTTCGAGGGATAATGTCTTTGAGTTCATCGGAACATCTATCATGGAAGTACCTATTAACAAGCATAGGTCAGCGACTTGTCTTCTGTGCACAAACGGTTGTAGATTTGATGTGAGTGTAGGGTCTCCAATAAGTCGAACTGCTCGTCTCTGTATGGTGTCAAGTAGGTTAAGTGAATGTTTCGGGGCCGAGCTCCATACATGGGAACAGTATCTTCCAGGCCTGGTCTAACCTGTGCTTTGTACGGAAGGAGAAGTTGCTTGGGGCTAAAGTACCTTTTTGCTCTAAATAGGTAGCTCAACTTAGCGGACGCCGATCTTGCGATATAGGATATGTGGTCCTGCCATGTGATTCCTGAATTGACAGTGACTCCTAGAAGGTGCATTGAGTCCTTGGAATGGATTGGATGGTCATCCATTTGGATCTGAGCAACTGTTGATACATTTTTCTTAGAAAATGTTGTGAGCTGTGTCATGGCCGACATAGGGCCAGTATTTCCATTATGCCCTGAGGTCCTTTTTTGGCTCAGTTGAGGTCAATTTTCCAGAATATTGTTCTTTGAATACAAGATTTAATATAAAAAAAACCATAAGTCCAACAATACATAAACAGTGGAATATGTATGCAACCACCTGCTTGTTGTCACTGTTGGGTTTTCGGTAGATTTCATTCACAATTCGTTATTAGAATTCAATTCATAAATTAAGGTTTGGGATAAATCCCTTCCATTTCTTGAACAAATTAACAGCACACAACACGAGTGACTGCCAAAAGTTGAAAATAACTTAAAAGTGACATATGACCAGACCATAATAGATGGCATTATAAAAGTGCCATAGGGCCATATACGTGTATATTCCGCTTATTTGAGAGTGGGACACATCGGGATAGACTGTTTTGTCCCAATTAAGCGGCTGTCCCAATAATACGAAGTCATGATAATGGTAAAGTATGAAAAAACAACAAAAAGCTGTGTGGCAATGCTCGCCATCCCGCATGAACCAGAGGTCGTCCAAATATGTCTTCAATTTCAGTAAAAAAAAAAAAAAGTCGGTTAACATGGGTCTGTAACGGCCAAAAAAAATGTTCCAATGCTGCCACCACTCCCCAATCCGCACCAAACTGTCACTATCTGTGGATGCATTGGCTTCTCGACAATAACGTGCGAGTTTTCCGAGCCCCAGATACGGCAATTTTATTTGTTAACGTAGCCGCCGAGATGAAAATGCGCCTCGTCAGATACTTATTTTCAAAAAACGCACTGTTTCCAGCACTCACTTTGGAAATAAGTTTTCAATATTTCTCAAAGTTGTTCAAGCGTAAAGTGACTCATTTCGTTCCGCGGAGGTATGATACTGACTTTCTGTCAAGATTTCGAGCGGGAAATGTCAAAATAGCATATGATTTAAAAAGAAACCACTAGATGGCCCATCCTGTATAATTCGGTCCAAAGTTTACATTGTCTTTCTTTACAGTTGTAATTTCTAATTTTACATGATTTTTCCATCACCAACACTTTATAAACACAATTTTTCTAATTTTCAAAATTCTTTATCATTATATATACCATAATTGGATTTTTCTTAACCACACACCTAACATACTCATCGATTTCATTTTCCATTCAAAAATCACCAAAAAGCAATTTATTTCTTCATAATTTCATTTTAGATATGGCTGAAGTTTTACGAGATTTTCAGTGTAAATTATGTTCAAAACTTCTAGGATCTCGAGCGGCCTTGCAGCGCCATTCTAAGGAGGTGCACAGTCGGAACTCAGCTGTGGTCAGTTGTCCTCGATGTCAAAAGTTATTCCAAAATCGGAGCAATTTGAAAATTCATATGCTTACGCATTCGGGTGTACGACCATTTAAGTATGAAATTTTAGTTTATCCAGAAAACAGACCAATTTGTTATAAGTATTTTTTATCTATGCCATATATCTAGATGTGCAGAGGCCGAATGTACAGCGGCGTTTACAACAAAACAGTGTCTTCAATTTCATTATAAAAAGGTTCACAACTATACTCAGGAACAGATGCCGAAGATCGAACGTAGCGTTGCGTATACATTTGATGCATATTCAGGAGGAATGAAAGTGGATTTCTTGGGTAAGACAAAAAAAAAATGTAAACGTATAAAAGTGTAAATTTAACGAACTTATAAACAATCATTTTTCGAATGACTACAAGTTTGAAATCTCATGATTTGTTTTAATATAAGACACCCGGTAGTCAATAAAGCAGGCGATTTGAATTTCGTTTGTTTTAAGTTCGCTTCTAGTTCGCCCGCGACCTAATCAGCGAATCCAAGACGATCGATATGTACATTTCTGGTTTGAAAGAATTGATTTGAAAGAATTGACGGCAAATGGAGCGACATTCGCGATAGATCCTTCTAGAAGAACTAGTTCAAACTATAACACACAAACCAAACGCAAATGATTTCATTATCTAAGGCTAATTTTATCATATCATATTTTTGATTTCGCAAACAAATGCTGGAACCATATTCATTATATTAAATGATTCATAATTTGAATGTTCTGCCCTGTGCATTAGCACAAGTGCCATAAGATGTTTGCATTTTGTTCTTCCGCGTTGATTTTAGCGAATCGCAGCCGATTCTTGCACCGTGACTTCAACCATAATATCTTCTTCAAAGTTTTGCTCGGTTTCAAAGCATTGAAATCAAAAATACAATAAATGCAAAATTGGTTTGTTTTCAAAGTTTCCGCAATTTTGAAAGTTACGAATATTTTAGAATCGGTTTGAATGATCTGATTGCGGTGTTGGTGATAGGTACTAACATGTCGCCACTAATTTAAATTTTTATGAGAAACATATCTTAAACTTGCATTAAACTTAGCAAAAAAAAAATAATATTCCCTTCCACAGAACAAGTACCCCGTAGGCGACGCAAGAGTCTGGAAGATCAAAACTCTCTGCTCAGCTCGAGTATGTTGGACAGCAAAAGCGACACCGAATTCTCGGATGACCTTTTCGAGAACATAAAAAAATCGGGCAAATCCATAAAGGACCTCTGTCGAAACGAGACAAACCTATCATTGCTCTCTTCCAAAATCAATAACATGTTCACCAAGGAGGTGGGAAGAAAACGAAAGAAAAAACAGCGAACAATGAGCCCCAAGGGGGATGCCGACGACTTGGATGAGGACGATGACCATTTGGATCAAGTGCGCCGAAAACAAAATGCCCAACTAAGTTTGGTGGAAACATTTCTATCAAAAACTGCTCAAAGGTTGACGGAACAACAGCAGGCGTCCGCAGCAGCAGTTGCTGCGATAGATGTGGCTGAAGGTGCCGATAAGTTGCATCTACACAGTGGCAACGCCGAAGCTCACGACGATCATGAAAATAACTACAGACATCATGAACACATGACAAATGCCCCGCAAACACCCACTTACAAGCATTCACCATCGAATGCGATGATGCAGCGCCAAAATCTCATTGTCAGCAAGGGAAGTAAAAAATGGATGAGTGATGACGATCGTCATATGGTAAGAGATTGTCCATCGTCTAGTGGGGTGAATGTACCTTATGTCACAGGCAATTCGGGAAATAACGTCGTGATGGGGGTGCCTCCTGGTGGTGTTGATGATCCAAGTAAGCTGTTGCCAAACCGGGATTTCATTGCTCGTCTGATGAGCTCCACAAATTCGGATCACCATGCTCATTCCATTAACCACGAAGAGGATGAAAACTCATCGTTTCTGGACGTAGTCGATTCGAATAATCCCGGCGCCGTCGGTTCAGGCCAATTGACGCAGTTCCATCACAATGGCGTCGGATCGGAGAGTTCGCACCAACAGCAAATGCACATGAATTCCCTAGCGCACTCGCAATCGTTCATGAACTCGTTCTACAACAATGCCAATGCAAGACTGACTACTGGAGGTGCAGCACCCTCATCGGCTAGTATGCTAGTGGAGGCAGCGCTAAACTCTGTAGGAAGTATTATGGACACGGAGAATGGTGAAATGAAGGTATGTTTGTCTACACTTAAATATGTTCTCAAAAATCTCAAACATTCTTATTTTTAACATTGAAGGGGCAGGTAAATTCCAACCTTGACAACGGCAACCAAATGAACTCTCAAATCGAAGTCGAAACGGATCGATTCGGCGAAGCCAACATGTCCAATATGGACAACCTCGAGAACGAGATCAAGCTGATGAAGAACCTAAATAATTTCCCAATGCAAATACCACCACTGCCAATGTATCCGGCCACCGGGAATTCTATGAACTCGTGCAACATTTCCCCCGACACGTCCACTCCATCAGATCCGCAAAGTAATCAGAATAACAATGATGTCGATGTGGATGCGGGTTCAACTCCTCGTGCCCAGCACATGGGAGCGGGTGGAGACCCAGAGAATTTTTCAAGTCATCACCAAACACCTCCATCGCCGCAGGCCATATCACCAGGGCGAGACTATTCCATGTTTAGCTCCAATGGGAATGCGGGCAATGGTGGTGGGCCCAGTATAGAGGCATCGTCACCACTGCCCTCAATGCAGCATAGGCGGAATGCATCTAGTGTAGGTGCAAGTGGCGCGTCTGGTTATGCTGAACACGAGTTGATTTCACCGGCGTCGTCGCCAACAATTCCGAGATATAACTTTAGTAGCAACGACATCTGTCGGAAGAGAGACGAGGACAGTGAGAGACCGCACAACATGTCCGGGCACAACCAGCTTTCTAGTGATGACGAGAATAGCATAATTCCCCAAAACAGGTGAGAAATCCCTGAAGATATGAGAGTTGTTTTCCCCTAAATCCCATACCATTTATTTGCTATTTATAATTTTCTGCAAAATTTTTAATACATTTCTATTTATCTTCCAGCTCTAGTGGACAGGACATGCGCTTGAAATTCACCCAATCACAAATGGATCTCGTCTACTCGAAATACGAGAGCATGGCCAGTGCTGCCAATCTAAAGTATAGCAACAATCAAGATCTAGAAGTCTCTTCGGACTATCGCAACAGTTCCAGTAATGATCTCTCTGACCTACAAGGACTCGATATGACGTCCCGATCTAATGTGGGCTCGAACTACCATCACAACTTTCAGTTGCCGCCAAGTGGTTCCAATTTGGGATTGGGAAGGTATCACCATCATATCTACGACATCTTATCCGAACGTGAACAGCAGCAACAACAACAGCAACAACAACAGCAGCAGCATCACTCACAGCAACAGCAGCAGGAACATTCAAATCAACTGTCAATGCAGCAACATCAATCCATGCATAATCATAGCCTCCTTCCTGATCAGTTGAGCGATCAGGACCACGATCAAACCACCTCTGTCGATCTCAGCCGAACAGCAAATTACGTTGTATCTTCCCCGCCGCAGATCCCATACAATCATCCACATCACGATGTCCTGCGTATGGTATCGCTAGACCTCACGCCGAATGGGAACATGGGCGTAGGTAACAATCGATCGTTTCTTCCATCACAAATTCAGCACAACAATCGCGATAGCATCGATCACCATCGACTGTTATCGACAGCTGAACAACATCGCATATTGGCGGCATCCAATGCCGATCAGCACCGTTTGCTAGTTGATCCCACCGCGCATTTACTGATGGAGCAAAATAATCGACTCTTGAGTTCGGATCAATCGAGACTACTTGGGGAAACGGCTCAAAATAGGCATATGGTTTCGGCGCGAGGCTTCGGAGCATATCATCAAGTAGCTTCGGGCAACTATCATCCGTCAGTGAGACCGGTGTTGCCATCACCAAATCATCATGCATCTAATCCATCGAACTATCATCCATTCCCGGCCTACTACTGAGATTGGTCGTAATTTATGATTTTGATTAACTACTGTTTTGTTTTTAATTGTTTAAGAAGGTTCTTAGAGGTGATGGTAAGTTTTACAATTTATTTGACGTTAGCAAATGTTGAGGAAAAATGTTGTCAGTTAAGGGTGTCACCAGTATAATGACAGTGAAAGTGACATTTACATTGGTATGGTCACATTTGATAACCAGCTCTGTGAAAATCTGTCCAAATTCGTCACTTCAACGTTCCTGCTTTGTCCAAATTGTATATAGTGATTGGATTTTCCCTGATTATAACCTCCTATTTCTCTTGTTATATAGTCTACCCTTCATAATGCCATAAAAGCATAGTTCCTTCAGCTCAATTCATAACTTGTATTTGAGTTGCAACGTTGCCTATACGCTTCCGGTACTAAGGCAGGTTTACACTTCTCGTAGGCCAATAATTTTCTAATAAGCTTATTTATGTTGGTAACAGTGTCGTCACCATTTTTAAACCTTCCATCTTAATTTTCTATTTAACAAATCATAAAACAGAAATAGCATTTTCGTGTCACCGACAAAGATAGGTGTATAATGTCATAAAATATTTATAAATGTTTTTCCATTTGAAAAGCCATTTTATTAAAGTGTTAAGATCGTATGACAGGCCTTGAGAGAAGGTGTTTGCCTCTCTTACAAGAGGACTGTCGTTTTCGAATTTTTACTCGCCGTTCCCTAAACTAAAAATTTCTTTAAAAAAAAGAAAGTGGGCTTAATGACAAATTAATGTTAATTATAATAACGCCTCATTACACACTCTTTATTAGATAACAAGTGGGCAAACAATTCAAATATGGCCTTGGTGCAATCTTTAATCTTTCATCATTCAGCACCTACAGTTGTTTCCGGGATAGTTTTAATCTCTGGTTCCTATCAGACATTTGTTGAGATTGAACGAGAAAACTACGCAAACATTTTAGCGCTTTTATCACTCCATTGTCTACCTCTGAATGTAGGCGCCGTCTGTAACGAAATCACTCTAAAAACAGTTTCGTCTGATTAAACAAAATATGCTCTCTAATAAAATAATTTTTTCTACCAATGCGTTCATGTTCACGAATAAAACAAAACCAACAGTCCCATAAAATGCATCGCATGTAGCTACTTACCTGTCATTATGTTTCAGTATTTTATTCAATGTCAATGACAGTTGTTCTCATTCTCCCAATGTTTTCATTTCCACCAATGCTTCTTTATTTCAATCAAGTAAAAGTTCTCAATGGACAAAAATGTAAAAAGTAAATTCGGCAGTTGTTCGGGAAATGACTACGTACCGAAATGTCAAAGTTTATATCCAACTTTTATCTTTATAAAGAGTTTTTAATGAAAATATGATTACGTTACGTTGATTACGTAGTCGTGTCCCGAACATCGATAAACATTACAAGTCAGTACAAAATCTGACAAAATCAACGGCCGAATAGACACTCAGATTTTTTTCACCGCTTCCAGCTGTCATAATAATATATTATTCTATTCATCAGTCAGTTGAAATCGTGGGCGTTAGCGTCTTTATAACACTGGTTCTGTTGCTTTTGTAAAATATTGTCTTTTTAGGTACTTAAATCTTAATTGAACCCCCAAATAGAAAAGAAAAGAAAAACAAAAGATAGTCTACATAAATTTAGTGAAATTCCAAGTTACTGCTAACTTAACAACTTGACCATCATGTTTTGATTTTAAGTCAATCTCAAAAAAGCGTTGAGTGTGATTCAAGGCTATTTTCCCTGTCATTTCTCATAATGGTCAATAACTTACAAAGACAAAGTACATGGACACACAGGCCTTTCAATGAAAGTCGTTTCATGTGAGATAGGTCGATTTTTAGGTTAGTTGAGAAATAAAGGGTAGATTACACCGAAAATCCCTTCTCTTTTCTACTCTCATAAAATCGACTTGTGTTGCCTAGCACGACTTTCATGGGAATACCTGCGTGTTCTTAGATACGCTTAGAGAAAATCTATATGTCGGAATTATATACATAAAATGTACCTAACTTGTTCCCGTACCTAACATTCAAAAATTCTAATCAAATTTGTTCAAATTCTCGCCTTCGTTCCCCAAGGTTGAAGCGAAAAGAGGCACATCAGAGATAAAGCGAAACATTTCTCTCCCACTACAAATACTAGTTCATGGAACATTTTTTAGGCTACGGCTAAAGCTAAAGTTTCAAACCTAAGGGCTAATAAACTGCGCCCATACATTTAAATTGTACCTACTGGTCATAGTAGATTTGACGCTAAGGCTACGGACAGAGTGCATGCGAAAAGCTAAGCGAAAGCTAAAGCTAAGGTTTGACAGGTCAAAGCTAATAAACTGCGCCCATACATTTTAATTGCACTGGTCATAGTAGATTCGATGCTAAGATACATGCTAAGCGAAACTTGGCGCTAAAAGCGAATAAACTCTTCTGCTTAGTTTTTTAGCAAGAAAATCAAGCTAAAACGAAGCTGTCAATAGGTTTGGGTATATTATCGAATACTTTTAATGACTTTCAAAAGTATTCGGACATTTTTCTCGGGATGTTTTCGGATGTCTTCGTAAAGATGATAAAATTCGTCACATTTATTACGTAATTTTTAATATATTAAACGGACTCTCTTTTTCCAAACAATGAATGGCTGAAAAATAAATTATTCAATGGAAATTCCTCTTCTTCTGACGAACCCATTTCCATAATTCAAGGATGTTGTTAATTTTGATGCACTTCCGAAGCGTTAATGTTAGCGTTCATTATGGACACCATTCGCTTTGCTTATAGCTTAGAATCTTTAGCTTTAGCTTTCGCTCCGCTTCTCGCGTTCACTCTGTCCGTAGCCTAAGGTATATATGCTAACTAAGCGAAACTTGGCGCTAAGAGCGAATAAACTTTTGTGCTCAGTTTCTTAGCAAGAAGTTCAAGCTAAAACGCAGCTGTCAATAGATTTGAGTATGATTGCGAATGCTTTTTATGACATTCTAAAGCATTCCGCAAAATGTGCGGGATGTCTTCGTATCTAAATCTTCTTAGATGAAACTCGACATAGTGATTATGTTAAACTCGTGAACGGACTGTTTTTTCCAAACAATGAATAGCTGAGAAATTATTTATTTAATAAAGTCTTGTTCTGACGAATCCATTTCCATAAATCATGGATGTGAATGTGTTTTTTGATGCACTTCCGAAACGTCAATGTCCATTGTGGACACTTTTCTTTTTGCTTTTAGCGTATAACCTTTAGCTTTAGCTTAGCTTTTCGCGTTTACTCTGACCGTAGCCTTAGGTTTTTTGCAGTAAAGGACCATTCACATGAGAACGACCAACTACCTACGAACGAACGAATATTCTCAAGTTTTGACAGTCCGTTCACATGAACACTTTTTCTATGTCGCGGCAGTTCGCGAATTTCAGCCATCAGTTTCTACCCGCAATGTATAGTTTGAGGTTAAGTTCGAACGAATGTTTTATTCGCTAGTTTGTAGAACGCGAATTAAATGATGTGGATTGCGAATAAACTTTGACAATTCGTTCCAAGGGTGTTTTCGTTCGCGGTAAAAAGATTGGAAATCGAAATTTCGTTATTTAAACTGTTTATAAACTTATTTTTTAACACATTTTGATGGGATATTAATTATCCTCTTCTTGGAATAATAAAATGTGCAATTTTCTGTTCATAAATGCTCAAAAAGTGGTTTGTTCGCATTTCATCAATTCGTTCGTTCGGTCTCATGTGAATGGTCCTTAACTGTCACATTTTTGTTAAATGTCTGCTCTAAAGTCACTATAGATCTTTTTGACATGGACTAGGTCTTTAACCTACTAATTATCACCACGGAATCTTCTTTTTTGTTGTTATTATCTATTTAGTATTATAACCTAACCTAAGAATACTAATACCTGTATTTATTTCACACAGTATAATGTATAACATTGTCTACAGGTTATTTATAAAACATTGTGCACAATTTTATTGTAATACATAACGACATAACTCTTATTTAATTGTTTAAGAAATAGGTATTATTAAAAGTGTAACTAATTTATTAAAATTAAAAACAACATTTTGTATTTTTGTTAATCATATTTACGTATGCATATGTGTATATCTGAATATATATATAAATATACCAAATTGTAAGTAATCTGCATGTATTTATTATAAACACCACTAATATACAAACCAGTAAGCATAATTATAGTCTTATGTATAATAGTTAAGTAAGTATTATAAAAGAAACAAGTAAATGTGCCAATAAACGCTACCCAACGGTTAAAAGTGAAAGAAAAACAAAAATTAAATTATAATTTTATAAAAAAAAGCCATAACATTATATTAAATAGTTTATAACTTAAATAAATAAGTTAGAATCTAATACCATAATGTTTAACAAAGATAAAAAATTATTCCAAACCTAAAAATGGAATTTTCTTTCGATGAGTTCTATAAAAATTCGTCATTTCCGTTTTGTTTTTTGTATCTAACCAAATAATCGTAATATTAAAGAATAGCATCAAAAGCGTATACAATACAATAATAATTTTACAAATAAAAAAAAAAATGACTTAACTTGTTAACAAGTGTCCCAATATCCGAAGGTAGTTTACTATTTTTACACCTGACGCCCACAGAAAATATTCAAGTACAAACAAAAATAAAGCGCGCATAATAATATCGCAAAGAATTAATCGAGAATCTTGAACTTTTTATTCAAATAACGTTTATGAGAAATGAAAACTGTCTTTGCAAGTCTATACTTTTGTTTACAACTATAAGCATACTTTGGATAAAAATATGTGTAATGTAAAGGTAAATATTATTAGTAGATGGGCAGCAGTGACATTTGTAAAATTTGTTTTATGTACTTAGATATAATGTTGTAAGCGAAGTGAACAAGACAAAACAAAACTTTTGTTAATGACTATGTAATTTCCGTAAAAACAAAATATTAATTGTAAAATATATTTCTTATTTAATACCAATATATAACATGACATACAAAATATAAAATTAATAGTTGATTTTTTTAAGTACTTATATAACGAGCTGTCTTGCCTTTTAACGTGACTACAAAAGGCGCGTTTTATTGAACATATATCTCAGCAAAGTAAAGTAAAGTAGAGACTCGTAACACGCAATTACAACAACTACATTCTGCTTGACTCTTTCGAGACTCTGCCTAGTTGTTTTAATTGCGTGTAAAGATTCGACTTTATTTTACTTTGCTAAAATTGTTTTTAAATAAAACACGCCTAATGTCATTGGTCGATTTTCATTTTCATCTGACAGATCCAAACGAGGTATAGAAACGAAAGGTCAGTCTTTTGACGGGCCCGTCTTAGGTTGGAGTAGATTTGTAGGTATGACTTCCATAAAAACTTCTCTGTCATCATCCCTCCAAGGGATGCCTGGGAAAATACAAACATAATCATTCGCGACTAGACCTAGTCTGGTATACAGACGGTTCTAAAATGGATTCAGGGACTGGATCTGGCATTTATGGAGAATCAAGGGAACTTTTCAGTCAGCCTAGGCAAATACTCGTCCATATTCCAGGCTGAAGTCCTTGCCATTAACCATTGCGTTAGAATAAATTTGTAATCTAATACACGTGGTCAAATTATATTTATCTTCTCAGACAGCCAAGCTGCTCTTAAAGCTCTGGACTCATTGTCGTAAAATGAAGCTGGTCCTGGAGTGGTTTCCAGCCCCAGCTGGAAACGAAACAGCTGACTCACTAGCTAAAGTGGGCGCGACAATGTCATTCGTCGGACCTGAACCCTTCTGTGGTGTGAGTTAGCGATATTTCAGAAAGCACATCAGGAGCTTAGTTCAGATCGAATCTAATGAAGTGTGGCTTAAAACACTGGAAAGATATGCACCAAACAGTTCTTCCCAAAATCTCCCCCAGGAAATCTTACTTTCTTACCAACCTGAATAAAAATAACCTAAGAATCCTGACAGTGGTATAATTAATGGCCATGGCCCTATGAAAAAAACTTCTCCATCGAATTGGAATTTCACCGGACCCAAAGTAATGTAGACTATGTCTGGAGAGTGATGAAACCTCTCTTCACATTCTCATGGAATGTCCGGCTCTCTTTCGCCCTCAGAAAAATGTCCTTGGCGAATAAATCGTTACTTTAGCAAATATTGCGCTGACATACCCCCGAGAAGATATTTGTCTTCTTGACTGTCTCCGGAGGGAATGCACAATAGGCTCCTTTAGAAGGCCGCAGTGCCAGAGCCTAAAAATGTAGGCTCTCACGACTTATCTATATATATACAGGCCGAACCGATTTTGATGATTTATACTTTGTTGGAAAGGTATTTTCTCAGTAGGGGTTTTAAAAAAAAAATTGGACAAAGGAGCGTGGCACCTCCCATACAAAAAAAATCTTATATCTCGAAAGCCACTGAATCGATTGAGCTCAAATTTAAATACAATCTTAGGTATCGGCCCAGGAGTATTCCTGTGAAGATTGGTCAAAATTGGACAAAGGGGCGTGGCACCTCCCATACAAAAAAAATCTTATATCTCGAAAGCCACAAAATCGATTGAGCTCAAATTTAAACACAATCTTAGGTATCGGCCCAGGAGTATTCCTATGAAGATTGGTCAAAATTGGACAAAGGGGCGTGGCACCTCCCATACAAAAAAAAAATTCAAAATCTTATATCTCAAAAGCCACTGAATCGATTGAGCTCAAATTTACAGATAATCTTAGGTATCGGCCCAGGAGTATTCCTGTGAAGATTGGTCAAAATTGGACAAAGGGGCGTGGCACCTCCCATACAAAAAAAAAATTCAAAATCTTATACATATCTCGAAAACTGCCAAATCGATTGAGCTCAAATTTACAGATAATCTTAGGTATCGGCCCAGGAGTATTGCTGTGAAGATTGGTCAAAATTGGACAAAGGGGCGTGGCACCTCCCATACAAAAAAAATTCAAAATCTTATATCTCGAAAGCCACTGAATCGATTGAGTTCAAATTTACATACAATCTTGAGCTCAAATTTACAGATAATCTTAGGTATTGTTTCAGAAGTGCACCTGTGAAGATTGGTCAAAATTGGACAAAGGGGCGTGGCACCTCCCATACAAAAAAGATTTTCTATGGGGTGAAAATCGATGACGTTGTAACTCGATAACCGCTGGGGCGATTCTCATGATTCTTTTTTTGTTTTGTTCGTATTGCTGTATTTCAGGTTTACGCAGAAATAAAATTCCAGAAAATCGATTTATTCTCATTTTTCGCATTTTACGATAGAACATTATTATCTAAGACCTAAGCAATACAACTTATGTGCACGGGCAAAGCCGGGCGGGTAGTTATTTTACATTACCTATATAAAAACGTTGGTGCGTATGTAAGTCCGATAATGGCCGCTGAACCACTGAAGCTATCCGCCTTCATTCCTATTAAAAGAAATAATTGAACAAAAATATCAAAATAATTCTTGAAATATTTAAAATAACTATTTTAGGCAGAACAACGTTTGCCGGGTCAGCTAGTAATCTATAATCTAATATAATCTACCATCCTGCTACATATACAGTGACGGCAAAAACATTACGGATTTTTTCTTGATATATGTAATATTTTTCTTAACATAAAGGAGAAATCCTTCAACTTAATACAACTAATAATTTGAAGAATTCCATTAGAAACCTTTATAGTTACCTTTAAAATATAATACCTTTACAATACACCTAATATAAGGAAAATATTATAGAAAAAATCCGGAATGTTTCTGCCGTCACTGTACATACAGCCATTGTGATGATTTGATGAAGTTCATTATATTGTATGTTGATTGGCATGAAAGCTTGTCTAGGTCCTGGAAGAAGTACCTCCCAATAAGTTTTATACTTGTGTGTTGGAGACACAAACCACCTAAAGGTGGTTCTCACGAAAGGTGGTTTGTGGTTGGAGACCTGGGCAGCCTTTGCAAAGTTATTTTTCCGTCAGGTGGGATTTTCCTCATGCGGTACCAGAACGTTTTTAGATCTTCAAGGGCGGAAAGAGATTTTCTATTATATGTACCTACCGTCTATTACATGACAATCTGTAAAATGTAAGAGCAATCACAAATAATAATTCGCATTTAGCGATATAATATTCATTTTTTTCATGAGTGTTAACGTATTTAGTACCAAGTATACTTGGTGGTAGCTAAAGTATGAAATAGGTACTAAAAACATCTGATGGCATTATCGATTGGGTATTTCAGATTTTGATTTGAGATTTCAGATTTCCGCTGCCCAATGAAACATAAAATCCAAATTTGACAAACGCCTGCAGTAAGTTTTGGTGAAAGTCTGTGTACTGACACGGATCAACATTATTTTGAAAGTTGAGAGAATTTAAAAAGTCACCGTAACGTTGCATCTGCATAGCAACATTGAATTTAGGACTTAGCTCTAACGTCGATGACAATGTCAATGTGGTAATGTGACTTACGCCATTAAAAATTAGCGGCTCTAGAAAATCGGCTGTGGCTGCGAAAAGTGTTGTTCCAATCTGTTTCTCGTATAAGTATATCAAATGCTGACAGTTCGCACAGTTACGTCTGAGGAACTGCTTTCAGTAGAGAAGAGAATGGATTTTCATCTAGGTACACATCTTTTTTCAACTAACATACAAATCTATCTGTCTCTGTGTCACAGTATAATAGTTCCAATTTATTGCAATAAATTAAAATTCTTAGCACTAAAAATCTCTCAAGAAAATATAGATCTTCCATGTTAAAATTGATTCTTCATATTTTAAATCTTCTTTGAAAACAAATATTAAACTCAAAATGATTATTAAAAATATTATTATCAAAATCAATTTTTTTAAAACTAATCTCACAATCAACATAAAAGAATGTGAATAAAGCAAATAAGGTACATCAACCAGCTACATCATGGAATTGGTGTTCCAGTGTCTAATAACATATTAACACCGAACCGGAAACTAGGTTTTAGTGAAAACACTCAAAAACTTAATCGAAAACAAAAGTTTTTCCCATTGACATATCTACTATAGGCGTTTCTTTTTTAGTTCAGAGTTCAGCTCTAAACAGAGCTCGAGCATTATGAGCGTGCTCTGAATCGAGCCTGCTAAGAGCGTGCTCGGAGCGTTCTGATTTGTTTATGAAACACACTTGAGCTGTCATATGGTTCTTTATTAATTCTTATTTATTAATTTAGTTTACCTTCTGTGCCAGAACAACAACTCTCGTCGTTATTTTGTGCAGTTGCAATGTTTCTACAATGGATGGCACTGTGTTCTATGTAAAAAATAACAATGGCGCGCAGAGGTTTCATACTTTCGCCGCACTGAACCAAAAGGGCCAGTGCTTATGTTTGCTTCATTTTTCCTCGCAGGTTCGTATTCGTATGAAACTGACATTTCACTAACAGTCGATGCAGTTCTGCCAGTGTTTTGTTATAAGAATTCCCACGCAAGTTCCAAAAAAATCCCTTTTTTCCCTCGCCTGGCTCGAAAAAGTACCTCAGATTTTCCCACACATATTTTACGAAAGAAAAACAAAAAATTAACGAAACAAAAAAACAGTCTCAATACCTATGGGGAAAACCTTAGTGTATTACTGGCAAAGCTCCACGCTACACTAAAGAATGAGCCAACTTCATCAAAAAAATTAGCATCAAAGCCGTTCACATATATATAGTCCCGGACAGTCAAGCATCAATAAAGGCCCTTAGCTCACCTATCATTGGATCCAATTCAGTAACACACTATGACTATTTCAACACCCTTCAAAGGCTAAGGGCCAGCTTCAAAGGTTCCGGAAAAAGTTTCGGATAATATCATCCGACACATAACGCTATCCGACAGATAATGGAGTGTGGCAATAAAATCTCTGTGATACTAGTTTCTAAGATTCTTGTCAATTATTTATGTACATATGTACAACTTGCTGTTATAGTGTTAATATATTATGAATATTTATTAGTGTTCATGATAAAATTTTTCCAACTACTTTTTACATGGAGACTGATGTAGAAATTTGTTTTCTAAAAATTCGAATAAAGCCATGTTGTGGCTGCAAACTACGCTCGTCAACGAAAAACTCTGAAACTATATTTTTTTTAGCACTTCAAATAAATATTTGCTTGGGTTTTAACAGGCACTTGAACCGCCTGATAGACTATACTATTGACTTTATCTGTTAGATATCACAACCCGAGACCTTTGCAATTTATGGTGGGTTCCTGGCCACGAAGGCTTCGAAGGAAACGAAAAGCAGACGAATTGGCCAGAATAGGCTCCGAAACCCCTTTCACGGGACTTGAACCTTTCTGATATACCCCCAAATTGGCTAAAAACTTAGCCATAAAAAGCTGGGAACATACAAAATGTATCTCATATTGGGAGAATATCCCAGGTTTAACAAGGCCCATATCAGACTTGATATTAGAAACCTTGTATAGGATTCCTTATAGGGCATCATGTGTTACAATACCACCTAAGCTAAATAAATCCAGCCAACTTAGCGGAGACCAGGCTATGTATGGAAGAAGACGAAACAACGTTATATGCGAATTTGGAAGGAAGATCTTCTCCAGAGACCAACTGGACCCCAAAGAGATGAAAAATCCTCTGCAGCAGTATCATAAACTTTACAAAAAAAGTGGAGAGCCTAACCCTATTTCTCATGTATGGTACAATATGTAGATCTTAATCAGGTCGACGCACAGTGGGGCAGCCCATATACCAATGTTGGCAAAAAATAAAAAAACCAAATTATCAAGATAAGCAAATACTAGGCGTATTTTTTTGGGAATCTATAGCTAGCTCACTTTTACTTTTACATGCAAAACTGGTATACTGACTTTTGGTTTTGTTATACTCACTTTTGGTTTTACATGCAAAATTGTTATACCCACTTTTACATTCAAGTGCATGGTGCGCGTCAATAATTAACTTTGTCACATGCCCACCCACTCTCTGACGTTTAGTTGACTCTAGACTGCGGTTGTAGCTTACACGTGTGTTTTAACAACTGATTTAAATAGTCAATTATTTGTATAGTCACAATTTGTGTATAAGTAACGGACAAATTTTGATTTAACATGGAATCGACAGCTTCATGTATGTGCTTAATATTTCAAGTGTTGTAATTTTTTTTTATTAAAGTCAGGTATTTCGTATAATTATTGGAAATTATACATATTTATTTCAAGAAAATGTAAAGCTCCATTATAAGTCATTAAGGTTAAAGTATATTTCTACATGCTTCTACACCGAGATTCTAACATTATGTTATACCTGGACTCATGTAGTATATGTTTATAAAAAAAATCGGTGCGCATGTGTGTGCCTTTTTTTTATTTTATTTTTTTTGCTAATGATCACTAAATAAAATTTTGTTAGAATATTCGTTCATAAATCTAAATTGCTCTAATTTTTCTGTAGGTTCGCATTCAAGGGATTTGTTTTTGTTTCTCACTAGAATGGAGTTATTTAATATAATGAAGATGTCAGGATATCAAAAATTTAATGAAATAATTACATTTTTAAAGGACCATCTTCACGACCGAACCAATTGTTCTGACGTTAAGATAAATGAACTTAACCGTAAAATTTCAATATTTTCAGCTAGATTCAAAGAAAAATGTTAACAGGGGCCTGTTTCTCCGCTACTACATCAGCTACAATGTAGCAAATTGACAGTTGTACTACATCAATTCTGTTTCACAGAGTCGTTGTAGTATCTGTTGTACTACATCAGTGTAGGCACGGAGAATCGACTGGAAGTATTGGAAGACTGTATGATTCTGTTTCACAGCTTTTTATACTACATTGTTGTAGTACAACAAACGATAAATTTTTGCTACATTCATACAGCAAAATATTTTGATGTAGCAAAGGTACAAACGTGTTGTAATTAAGATTATGAGTGGATATAAGCAAAAATATACTAAAGTTATTTATTTATTTTGTTTTAACAAAGGAAATTATTGATATTATATGTTTATTTTTATATTTTTTAGACAATGTATAATGTCTGGGCGCAGTAGCGCAGTGGTTAGTGTGTTGGATTACAACGAATGGTTGTGAGAAGCTAGGCCATAGCCAGGGTGTTTACACGCCTCTTGCCGGTTGCGCCAACTATTTATTATTATAATGGTTGCAATTTAGTGGATTTGAAATAAATACACCTACATAATATGTAAGCGTTCAACCAAAAATTCAATACAAATGTTTGTCATTTTAACCTCTCAATAAAATATGGATCGTCCATATTATTAAAATTTATTTTTTCAAGGAATATTGAGGTCTTCTTTGCACACGTATACATATAACTCAAAATCGTCGTCAAAAATATTAAAATCAAAATCCTCCATAGTATATAAATCCTTTATAATCCTTTATGTATAAAATGTCAAATCAACTACATCAACTACATCAATTAGCTACATCATACAACACTTCCAGTGTGATGTGTGAAACAGAAAAATGTATCTGATGTAGTGTAGAATCGATGTTGTATGATGTAGTTGATGTAGTTGATGTAGTAGCGGAGAAACAGGCCCCAGGTCTGTAAATTAGATCATTTTTTAATTTTCGCCATGATTGATGGAAAAGTTTGTAATGTTTTAACTGAAACCACCTTAACCCGTAAATGTTATTTATGTGGTGCAACTTCGAAGAAATTCAACAAAATCGAAGACATGATTTCACGACCAGTAAAAACAGAACACTTAGCTTTTAGAATGTCTGTTTAACATGGTTGGATACGACTGTTTGAATGCCTTCTGCATTTAGGATACAAATTACCCATTAAAAAATGGCAAGCTCGCGAAAGTGACAAAGAAGTCGTGGCAGCAAAGAAGTCCCGAATTCAAAGGGAATTTCGAGAACGATGTGGATTAATTATCGATCAACCAAAACAGGTATTTGGTAACACAAACGATGGCAACACAGCAAGACGGTTTTTCCAAAACCCTGAACTCTCAGCCGAAATAACAAAAATAGACATAGAACTTATAAAAAAAAATTCACACAATAATGATTGTAGTTGCCAGTGGATAATGATATTGATTTAAAAAAGGGTATTTGCACATATCACATCGACATGCTTCGTCAATTAATACCCCTGGTATCATATGCCCCAACTTTGCATAAATATTTTATTCGTGGCCCAAAAATTATACCATCTTCACTGTTGCCGATCAGTCAACTTTCGGAGGAAGCGCGCAACAAAGGTTTTAAAAATGTCCGGGAAAACTTCTCAAGAAAATCAAGCCGTGAAAAAACGAATGAAGATGTACCTACCTATTTAATTTATTTTTACTCAGTTCGGATCCCATTATAACATCCAAGCAAAAATTGCATAAAAAAATTCCTGTCTTTTCCCAAAGAAGCACTCAACTTGTTAAAACTCCCAAGTGTCCAGGAATCAAACGCTCTTCCTGAGTCTGATGAGTCTGGAGTTAAAATTGATGACAGTGATGATAGTTGATAGTGATGATATCTTAGGATACCTATGATAACAGTTTTTGTTTATTTTTTGTATTTAATGGACAAATTTAATTTAATTGTTTTTTATTTATTTATTTATAAGTCTCAATAAATACGTATGAACAATTTAAAAAATGGTTTTACTAATTTGTTTTTCTTCACAATAAAAGGGGGCGTAAAAGTGGGTGGGGAAAGCAAGTGTAGATGATAATAATTGCATCTTCAAAAAATCTTCTTTAAGTGTTTAATTTCGAAAAATAGGCACATTTCAGAAAAGTGGGCGTTTTAGTGGGCGTGTCGGGTGGGCGGGTTTAAAAATATTTTGGGACTGGTCTCAGAAGCTATCCTGAAAAATTTCAGGTTTTTAGCTGTAACTGCTGATTTGATGCCACATTTTAAGGCATTCTGCCCCACTGTGCGACGTGCCGCTTTTATCGGCTAGGATAAAAGGCTAGGATAGGATAGTCAGTCTTAATTAGTTATTGCAAAAAACAGGGGTGGGATCCTGTAAAATACGAAATGGAAACCGCTTTCGTTTTCACTAAACAGTAATCATGGCTCTATCATATCTGTGGCAATAGACTTAGACGATATCATTCGGTCGTTTTCATTTTACGTTATTTGGCCCCAGGTCTTCTTTCTTTTTGTGTCAATACAAGCGCTTGTTCATGAAAGCAGTCAGGTGTATAAAATAAATTGTCTTCCTGAAGTTGAACAAGCAAATTAAAGTATAGTTGCAAAGAACAAAATTTCCCTTTTTTTTGTTCTGGAAAACAGAAAGTTTCCCTTTTTCCCTTTTAGCTCATTTCGAGTACAAAAATTCCAACAAAAAGGGAAATTTCCCACAATCTGACAGTTTTGTAAATTTTCTCGCTACCGTTATGTAAATTATTTTATGCTTTCAACCATAAATTACCGAATATCAAGGTAGGTATCTTAAATAATTTTGTTTGTATATGCCTGAATACGAGCGAAATTGAATTACTAAAATAAAATTTTAGTCGACAGCGACACAAACATTTAAATTTTCATAGCTAATTCTAACGTCAAACAAAATCTAGTTGGTGTTCGATTTGAATGCATGGATGAGTTTTGCAAAAACTCGGTTTTCAGTGCGATATGAAATAAAAAAAATGTAACTATGGTAGATGTTGTAGGTATGCAGTTGGTGTAGGTGATGTTGTAGAACCCGCAATCATATTAACATCTCATTAAAGTTGTTGCTTCTCATGACAAGACAACTTACATAATAGCCGTCATTACGGCATGCCTGAACAAAAACTTCGATGAAAATTCATATAATCGATAATTAATACATACCTACACTAGGTACTCATACAAATAGCTGGAACTGGAACTACTGTAACGGCAAGCCAATGAAAACCAAAATGTCTCAGACTGGAAAAGAGAGTAAATTCCTAAACTCTGGATTCTCTATTGTTGTTTTTCTCTGTCTATTGTCTGATCTGATTGGTGACCGGTGGCGGTGTGTTCCTTTCCTATGTAGATTCTTGTTATCAAAAATAATTGTCGTCACTTTTCCCTTTCATTGTTTCACCATAGTGCCTGCCAATAAATCGCCTGCCAATAAATCGCCTACCACAATTATTGCAAACCCGATTTCCGAGATGTTATCAGCGTACAAACGAAAAATTGATAAGGTCAAATAATGAAGAATTTTAGAGAGCCACCGCGTGTGTATACAATTCAGTGTGTTATTTCATCATGATTATGCCTAGATCTACTTGGGGATTGACGAAAATCATGTGTTTTCAATAACTGTGTGTGCGCTACGCAGTGTTGGTTTGATCTTTGCTCTGGAAACGTGAAGTGGACGACGCGTGCTTTTTATTAAATAATTCCTGGTCGGTATTTTGGGCGCGCATTTTCCAATTAACAAAATGAAAGGAAGTGGATCGGATAGTAATTTCAAAACAGGTGCCATTGACTTTACCGCTGGCTCATTAGGTGAGATAATGTGTCTACTTATACGAAATAAGACATTTCGCAAGAAATTTAATTTTTGGATATAGCTGCTGTCAAAGGCGGAATAAGCGTGATAAGTTTGTTTACATTCTATTTATATCTTTCTGTGACGTCGAGTCGACCCTGTCGTGGGCGGAAAGAGATTACATCGAGGGTGTTTGCACAAGAATTGGATATCATTTCGCAAAAATTGCATTAATGCACTACTGTGCTGTGAGCTGTCACGTGAATATGGGCTCCAAATATGTGTTTTTAACTTAAACCCATTTTATGGTAATAGTATTGAAAATAGTACAACTACGTAATATGCTACTTTCTTCGTAGGCGAATACGTAATGAAAAATTCCCTTAGCGGCAGTGTGCTTGTTCTCAGAAATGACAAATAGCTTTTAGTTCACTAACAATTTTTAATGTGTTGCTTTTAAAATAATAATAAAATTGTTTTTAGGTGGCGTGGCGCAAGTTTATGTCTCCCAACCTCTCGACACGGTAAAGGTGAAACTACAAACTTTTCCTAAACTCTACAAAAACATGATAGACTGTTTTTTACAAACCTATCGTAAAGATGGCATTTTCCGAGGTCTCTACGCTGGAAGCTTACCAGCTGTGGCGGCCAATGTTGCGGAGAATTCTGTCCTCTTCGCTGCATATGGTGGATGTCAAAAGTTGATAGCTTCTGCTCAAGGCCTGGACAATACAAAGGACCTCTCAGTGTTGGGTAATGCTTTCTCTGGATTTTTGGCAGCTTTCTTCTCCACCTTAACACTGTGCCCTACCGAACTAGTTAAGTGTAAGCTACAAGCAATGCGAGAGGTATTTAATATTTTTACAAAACTCCTTCCTATTACCCACGAATATAATTTTTACATACGAAGACTAGTGGAACTGGAGGAAAAGATCTAAAAACAGCCAACATTACACCGTTTCAACTAACGCGCCAAATATTCAAAACAGAAGGCAAGTACCTACTATTTAAATGACAAGAAATCCCGATTTTTATTCCCCTATCCATAAACTTTCTCATTTTACCAGGCGTTGCTGGTTTCTATCGAGGACTCACGTCAACATTTATGCGAGAAATGCCCGGCTATTTCTTTTTCTTCGGTGGATATGAAGGAACTCGGGAATTCCTTGCTAAGTAAGATACCAATTAAAATTCGAAATATTTTCAACAAATATATTCTTCTCTTTAGACCCGGTCAGTCGAAGGACGACATTGGACCGTTGAATACAATGATAGCGGGCGCTGTAGGCGGCGTAACTCTTTGGGTGATGATCTTCCCTGCCGATGTCATTAAGAGTCGCATTCAGGTGAACAATTTAACGGCCAGCATGACGTCTATCGGATTGCAAATAATAAGAAACGAAGGTGTTGTTGCCCTTTACAATGGCCTGTTACCGTCTGTGCTTAGAACAATACCAGCGACTGCCACTTTATTCATCATATATGAATACACAAAGAAACTGCTCGGAGGAGCATACGACTGAATAAAGCTTTTTGTCGATAATTTAATGGGAAATAATTATTTCGTCTGTTGCGTGGTTAGCTGCAAGCTGCGGCAATCTTCCGCTTTATGAAGTTATGACGGTCTCTGTGAGTTTCCAATGCCCGCCACTCGTGCCAGTAAACCTGGAAAGGGAGAAATTAGGAGGTATAACTAAGTTTTGGATTGGGGGTAAAAAAATTATGGAAGTACGCCAATCTTCTTAGCTCGTAGTGTCCAAACACAGGCGAAGTTGAAAGCCCAATCGAAATCATTTGTGCTTTTCGTGCTGATTCGCTTCGCTCATAAATAAGAGGATACATTTGCAACGAGGAAGCATGGACCAAGCACAACACCATGACTCGTCAGCCTGTCGTTTCGCTCTATGAGTAAAGCCATCGGGTTCAACCTTCCTTCATATTCAGCAAATGGCTATCTAACTACTTCCTTTAGCCCACATTTAAAAATGTATGCAAATGACTTACCATGCAATACCTATGGCCAAGCAGTTCCAACTGATTCAGCTTCATTTGGAAAGATCCGGTAGGCTTACTTTTGCCTCGCACAGCATTGTTCCATCCAGCTACCACTATGGCCAGAGTGACAAGGTTTGGATCGCCAGACAACTCCCCCAGCAGATCCTTTCTGGTCAGTATAGCACCTGTAATCACAAGCAATATGAGTATACACCTTACAAGTGGCTACTTCATCACCTAACCAATATAATCCTCTGGGCAATCTGGTGACAATGGAATCGCCTTGTTAGTAACAGTATTATAACACACAACCACATCTGGTCGTTCGAAATGCGGCAAAATATGTTTGAACGTGCTGATTCTCATCAAAGTATCAGCCGATTCTTTCATCTCCAAGAGTATGCGGTCTGTTGTGCTCAACTTGAACTTAGAATTCCTTTCGGGGATGTAGTGGGTCATTAACCGACCCATCGTCCGTCGATACTTATCAGGCAGTTGATTACCCTTGTATGAGTCTTTCAAGTTTATCTTTACAAACGAGTCCAAACAGAAGATATCCCTCGCTATTCCGATATTTGTATCGTATGCGTGACGGATAAACTTTGGATCCAGAACGGCACTTATCATGTCCTCGTCGTAAAAGCCTCGCATGGTGAGGAAATGCAAACAATTCGAGAAACAGCGAGGGTACTGGACACTCTCTGGAATTTTGTCCTTGAGCCTTGTTAGAATTTTAGCGCAAAGCTCTTTATCCAAACCATTGGGACTGTCGTAGTTGTACAAAGATATCACATGGCATATTCTTTCCATGTCCTTTAATCTGGTCGAGTCTATGTCCGCGAGAAATCGTTTCAGAATTATTTCAATGGACTCATCGTGACAAGTCTGAATGTCGCTGCCCAACAAGGCTACGTGCAGGCAACTGAGGAGCGATAGTCTGTCTATCTGCGGCACTAGCTTATCCAATAGTTCTGCTATCAAATCGACTTGTGACAGTTTTGAAGAGTACCGTAGCACCTTAAGGATTGCAACGAGCGTTATGTCCTCAACAGTGTCGGCTGAATCTATAAGTCTGCGAAAGATTTTATCTATCAACTCTGGATTTCGGATGGGTGTCTGTGTCTTAAAGAATCCCATTGACATCACTCCGATCTCCTTGATACTGATTTCATCGATAAGCCTGTCGAAATTTAATTCGTAGTCAAACATCTCTATAAGTGGCCTGCGGACAATGTTGCAAAAGAAAATCGAATGAAGCATCTCTTCGTGTGTCATTTTTTTAACACGTCGACCCATCTTTCGCAACGCATATCGGACAAACTCACTTATTCTGGCCAAACCCATCTGATACCAAGCATCGGCGATGTGCAGGTTCTCTTTTATACTCCACTGCTCAACACGATTCAAACAGGTCCGATCCAACGCATTCCAAATCTCACAGAAGTTCTTTGTGCGTGTCGAGTTCGTTGATGGATGCAATCGAAGATGAGAAAGGCAATCAATCAACTGTTGATCAGAGAATTTATGGCATACTTCACAAAATAGATTCACGAAATTATCGAACCTGTCCTCAGATACACAGGAACCGGTATTACGACAATAGAGCATGAGACTCTTGAAATCTTCAAAGACTTGACCGGGTATGCTGACGGAAGTGTCTGGGGGATTCAAGATGCTGGCCGGAAGGGAGTCCACCTTAGCGTTGTGTACTGTTATTGGTTCGAAAAATTTGTAATCTCTCAGTGAATTCACTAGAACCTCGTGCGCATAGCGATTCTCGTTATCATGGAATATTTTTGATCTTATATGAAGGGATGTAGAAAGGCAGGTTATTTGAGTCCAGTTGACATTAGCAAGCACTGGTAATGGTAGCAGGGAATCCAAGCGGATGTGCCGGAACCTTTGTAGAAATATGCCGCGAAGCATTTTAAGTTTATATTTACTTGCGTTTTTAAGAAAATGTGTTCATAAGTCTGATGATTTGCAGACCGGGAGCTGTCATCAACAAAATGCGTTCGTTACAGAAATTTAAGATTTGATACCTATAGCAAACCGAATGAATAAGTAGACAAGCGTTACAACAAGACGTTAATAACAAAAAGAAAGTTAATTAAAAGTCGTTTTAGGTTTATTTAATCGAAATGTGCAGATATTTACTTCTCAAATTAGTTAGCACCTACTGGAAACGGAAAGTTGTCAAAATTACAAAACTGTCACAAATGCGCGAACTACAAGGGACCCTGTATATTCCCACAGACTTCCAGCCCAGATCCACAGCATTTCCATTCCACCCTTTACTTGGGTTTAAAAGGAAGAGCCGAATGCGAGAAACAGATTACCACAGCAACAGCAACAGCAACTTCAACAGCAGAAGTCGCATGAAATACATTGGAAACATCGACAGCAACTTTGTCAAGGGAGGAAAAAAAATTTGTTGTCAGTTGATTGCAACACAGCATTACCAGATTACCTTTTATCAAAATAAATGGTAAAAGCGAAAAAATGGTATTAGGTACATGATAACCTGTAAAATGTTAGAGCATATTAGAATATTTATTTAATTCATGAGTGTTAACGTACTCATTACCTACCAGTAGGTACGTACAACGTACCATTATAGGTACTTGGTGGTAGCTAAAGTATAAAATACTAAAAACATATCTGATGTCATTTTCGACTGGGTATTTCAGATTTCTGCTGCCCAACATCAAATTCAAATTTGTACGTACTTTTGTTTTAATTGCTTGTCAAACATTAATTTTAACACAGCTCGCGACGATTGAATTAGAAAACTCGTTTCCACATTGCAATAGCAAAATTGAATTCAAAATCACGTCCCACCGACAGTAAATAATTTGACGCCTGCAGTATGTTATACACAATTATCAGTGAGTCGGTGTACTGACACGGATCACAAAAAAAGAATTTAAAATTTTGCCAATCGAAAATAAAAGCAATCAAAATCAAAAGAAAATGAAAATAGTATTTTCTAAATAATTTACATAAGATTATTTTCTAAACTGCTGAAACCTAATTGTAGATATCTGGTAGTGCTGCTGCACCTTCAGTATGTCAGCATTCGAAAGTTGAGAGAACTGAAAAAGTCACCGTGGTGTTGGTAGCATTTGCACAGCAACATTGAATTTAGGACTTACCTCTAACGTCGATGTCGATGTTGCTGTGGTAATGTAACTTCAGCCATTAAAAAGCATGGGCTCTAAAAAGTGCGCTGTGGCTGTCAAAGTTGCTGTTGCTGTTGCTGTGCCAATCTGTTTCTCGCATAAATCAATCATCTAGCCTGGATGAAATATCAACAAGGTGCTGGAAATTGCTGGAAATGCTATAGCAAAAAATGTGGTCAGTATAATATTAAATGCCTTTTACTATGGTCAACTGTCAACCTTTTTTTATTTCACCACGATTTATCTTTGAACACTATCTCATTGTTCGTGGAAGAGAGAGAGATGAACGCATTCAGACAGTAGTTTTTCTGATAATGTTGTCATCTTGCTTGAATCCAATTAAGCAGCTTCGACAACAGAATACTACATACATCGGTTATGTACATTTTAAAGATTGCACTATTCGCACTATTCTATTCAAACTGCATATTAAGGGTATTCACTTAATCTGATGAATTTATGCAGTTCGTAAATATATAAATTTCTGCGATTCCTTAACTGAACAGACACCTCTCGGAAATGTGATAGGGTATTTCGCGATGCTATCCCTTTCAGAAGTGTGCTTTCTCTTTCACTGAAATGTCAAAAAAACTTGTAGGAAAGCAAACGAAATTTTACATGGAGGGAGATAGGTTTTGCCCATTTTATTTGTGAAAAGTTTATAATAAAGTGCCAAATACAAATTGAAAACATTGCAGTCTTGAAATTTAGAGTTTCTTAAAAGTGTTTACAAAAGTTCAATAAATAAATTTGTAGAGATAGGGTAGTTCGCGACAACGTCAGTGTCAAATGAGAAAAAAAAAACAAAATGACAGCTAAAAAAACTTGTAGGAAAACAAACGAAATTTTATATGGCGGGAGATAGGGTTTAAATTAATTTTGGATTTTTTGAAACAATCTCTACAAATTTATTTATTGAACTTTTGTACAACATTCGAAACTCATGGTTTCTATGGTTCAACTGAATGCATTAATTCGTGGTCACCTTTAAACTTTTTGATTGCTGCTGTTTGACAGTTGGTATGAATAATGTTTTTTGTATGACTGCAATAAATCATGAAGTTGTTGCCGGAAGCTAGTTCCAATATAATATTGTGCCCAAAAGTTATAGTAAAAAATGGTACCTAAAGATAAATTATGTCGGTTTCACAAAATTTGTTATTTTATGTCAAGCTTCACTCGATAGAGTACTTATGGAAGAAACTAAGTGACAGAAAAAAATCTTGTTAGAAAACAAAAAAAAAGGATTTTATATCCACATTGGTATTTTCAGTCTAAATATTACCAAACCTAAGTGAAAATTCTAAAAAAAAAATATTACCAAGAAAAACAGTAAGACGTTATTTTCTATACACTTTTCATGTTCCATTGGGCAAAAAATAATTTTTGTCCTTTTTGCAGATCTTGTTATTTTTTGAGATTTACGCAATAGGTATTCTCATTAATACCTACCAAAAACATTGCACAGCTGTTTTATGTCATTCAGAATTTCTCTTAAAAAAAAATTACAAAAAGCCTCGTGAAAAGCTATTATTCAGAACAAAAACCTTAAATAATTAACATGGACTTAATTCTACAACGGAAAGTATGACCATTGTCAGAAATATTCATTGTACAATGACCACTTGGCTGGCATGCAGAATAAGTAATAGAAAAGAAATTCTACTCTCACATATACGTCAGAAAAAATTACAAAGCTGAACGCGCCCATTTACTTCCCGCCGAATTATAATTTTCTCTCTCGCACTGTTTTTCGTGTCACTGCGAGTTTTCCACGAGTTTTTGACGTTTTTTTCATCTTCAGTAGGTGAACAAAGTTTTATGACGAAACGTTTTAATCAGATCGGAGTATTTCCAAGAAAACCTAAATATTTTTCAAGAAGTGAGCATTCCAAAATCCTTAGCTATAGATAATAAATTATTAGGAATATATTGCTTCAAACATATTGCTTTAAACACTTTCGCAAAAGTCGGGTTCTTTAAGCATGTATTGGTGTTAATATTACATATATATACTTTTTTTTACAAAGTGGACATAATGCATTATTTTTGTTTCAGCCGCAAAATTTGTGGTGTGATTGTGATATATCTTTATTTCCCGCCCAGTTGAGATAATTCTATTTCCATTCATCGGTTTGCTGATCCGACTAACTAGCAACTTTCCAGGCATGGCGTCAACAACAACAAATAATGGTCGAGGCAGACACCAAAGAGTATGTGTACTAAAATGCAAAATGATTAAGGCCATGCATCGTTTTCCGCAAGATGAAGTCGGGTGAGTATTCCAATTAAATGATAATGGCAACATTGCACTTTCAAACATACATAAAATTGAATAAGCGCAGTTAATTATTGCCGGCAGTTGGAATAGCTTCAATCGTTGTAAGGTTGCAGGAGTCTATTGCATATTCGTCTATCAAGTTATGTGCCCAGTTGATAGAAAGTGGTTACTGGTACCTACATCCTAATCTCTAAAGTTTGTTTGCTGCAGATTTGAATTTGGCTGGTAAAAGTTAACAGAAATAGACCCAATAGCAAGCAAGTTGTTTTGCTGACTTGAATTTGATTTCAGTTGGTAACAGTTACGAACAAATCGAGATTTGCGAAAGTGCCTCGATTACGAAAAAGATTGTTCTTTTTTTTCAAATCGAACACCAAAAGTGACCTAGGTCAAGATGAAGTGTTCTTTTGCTTATTGTATTAGCAACCACAGTTTATGTCAGCAAATATTAGCTGCAATATTTATGATATACATTATGTATAGATTAAACTGTGACAAGCCTGTACTGTCGGTGTCACTCCCTCAATTGGAGAGCCGCTGCTGTTTTCTCCTTGCACATAAATGATTGATTCACAGTCACTTGTTGATTGAAAAATCAGTATAGTCTCGGTGAAAATCGAGCAAACAGTGCGTCTAGAACAGATGTGGTGGTCGTCTACTGATGAGCCCACCCACCACATCGGGGCGAAACGCATTACTGGAGTCGAGGCCAACACAAATTGTGATTGGGGACCGTAATTGATGAGATGCAGGAGTTTTGTCTCGGAGCTGGGTCAATAAGCTTTGCGTTGCGTTGCATTTTAGCCTCAACTCAACTGGTTACTCGTTTTAAGGACAATAAAACCTAACATTTAAATTTGATCTTGAGCCACTTTGACTGCCGCTGTAATAATTTGGACTGCGATTGTAATCCCAACGATGCTCCACTTAAGTTGTATTTTATACTTTCGTTTCCAGAAAAAGCGTATGGCTAAAGCAATTGGGCCTTAAAAATATCAATCCCTCGGCAATGGTTTGCGACGATCACTTTTCTGATAAAATGAAACGCAATGGCGTGGGTGTCAAACTCACGCCATGGGCCATTCCCGATATAAATTTACCAGTAAGGGGTGACAGTGAAACCGATGAGGATGACTACTATGAGGACGAACAGTTTGAAAACGTGATGACTCCAAATTTGAAAGTTAAGTTGGAGAACAATGAAACACCAGACAATCGTATGAACGGATACCCCTCAAATGATTATAAACCAGCAGAAAAGGTACGATTTATTCTGTTTACTTATTATGTGACTATATTTTAAAAGCTGTTTGTGTTTACCTTTCACAGAATCTAAACAGCGACCCTCTCGACTTCGATGATGTACTGGCTAAGGTACATTGCATTGCCGATCTCAGCAACAATAACAACAAGAACAGTGCGACATCGATTGATGACGATATGTCGATGGTATTATATTTTATAACCATCCACATTATGTTTTATTGCATTATTTCATTGTTACAGGAAATTTTAAACGATGACTATTCTGAGGATTACGTTTCGCCAATGGATGGTTCAGAGAAAATCAACAACGAATATTTGGGTGGTGAAAATGTGAGTATTTAATTGTTTTTTTTTTTTTGAGAATGTACTACCCTTACTGGACAGCTATGTACTGGATGGTCCACTTATATGATTTTTGAGTGTCGACAACGAGTATTACAAGTGTCAGCTAAACTCTCTCGATCTCGCAACTTTACCATTAAGTGATTGCAGGACCGACTGTTGGGGACTATTGACTTTTCTCGACTTTCTAAAATGTTAAGTGTCCCTTCGTGACATGAACCCGGTCATGTAGCTTCCAAAAAGTCTATCAATATTATAATTACACGGATTCCCAACCAAGTCCGTCAACTATTAAGAAATTGTTGCCAAAGCAATTGTTTCCTGCCACCACTTCTTTGGTGAGGTTGGTGGACATTTCAAGTTAAGCCATTTCTCGCCCTTAACCTCCAGACGTTCTTTTTTCTTGACGCCACACAAGAAATCCTTGAACCATGTTCCTTCCTGCTTATCATCCGTGCCAAAAAGCAAACCTGACATTAAAAGCTTAGAAGGCAAAGAAAAATCAGCCAGAAAAGGATCCGCATCTCAATTCATGATGCCAAGACATAATACTTGATCTGTTGGTTAAAAGTGACCAATGATGTCGATATCGTTTGCGTCTACATTCAGTTTCCTTGTACTAAAATAGAACATTTAAATTTTCTTCACTTTTAAGACTATGTCAGGTCCGTCGACCCCCGTCGATATCACCAGCAAGTTCAAAAGGAAACTAATTGCATCCGTAAGAAAGCGGCGCGTGCTCTACGATCCAGCGCACCCATCGTTTGGGAACATTGCACGCAAAACCCGATCATGGGAGAGAATAGGAAAACTCCAAAAGCTGGATGGTAATTAAATACATTGTGGACTTACTTAATCATTTGAGTTAACATTTTAAATTTCAGCTACTACCTGCCGAGAAATGTGGTTGATTTTGCGTTACGATTATCAAAATCATGTACGCAATCTCCGCCAGTGGCTGGCAGGAGAGGGCAACCATCGCGAGAGGCCTCGGATACCCTTTGAAAACGATTTGCTATTTCTTTGGCGCTTTATAACCGACAAGTGGGTTTGGTATTTCCTTAAGGCTATCAAACTAAATTCTAATTTGTATACTTGCAGAAGCTACTGCGACGAATCGGACGAGGATGTACGTCGCTTGCGCAGCTTTGTACCCCATATACCTGAAGGTATTGAATCTCCCACCGGTTGTGATGATGACTCTGTGGCAGTCATTGACTATGCACATGCGGTGGATCATCCTTACGCCAACAGGGTTTATGATTCAGAAGAATCATTACAGTTCTCTTGCAAGCTTATTGACGCAGTTCAGCCCTACTCGGAGTTGTATGACATTTTGCACCCGAACTATGGTGACGTCAAGAGGAAGAGCATCATTTGGGATGCCATAGCGAACGAACTCCATGAAAAGGGTAAATCCCTTTGCAAAAATATCAAATTGACATACTTAAATGTTCCCTTACAGCGACCAAATGTTTGTACACATGGATCAAACTACAACTGCGATATGAGTTCGAAATAATGCACAACAAGTCGTCCTACCTAGTCAATAAGTTAAGCTTCCTTAAAAAGCACATTTTGCCAAAGTATGTATTGATTATTTGCAGCCATTTCCATTTAACCATTTATTGATTTTCCAGTGAGAAATCTCTCTTCAAACGCATTGCCTCACCCACTGACGAATGGCACGAACCTATGAACGGGTACAAGGATCAACACCTAATTATAGAAACTCTAGTCGCCTCGAAAAAGTATCGTACTTTCTTATTCAATATTGACTTACCATACGCAGTTGAGAAAAACCTTCATGTTCCCTGTTGGACAGCTGTAGGCAAAGCAATGAGTATGAAGCGCTGACCAAGTGATCGGAAATAGCATTGAATTGAGTTTCTCTATCTTTTCTTACAGAACGTAGAGCGGAAGCATGCGAACTCACGTGGATTGTTATGCAGGCAATGTACTGTGAAGTGTCCGAATTCCGGAAACATGGTTGTCTTTTACGCGACGAATGGAAGTTTGAATCGATAATTACAAATTTGTTGGCCAATCTTCCTTCGAAAAAATTGAGCAAAATTCGGAAAGGTATGGCGAGTGATTGAGTGATTGAGAGGGTTTGGTTTCAAGTTGCAATTTCATTTCAGATGCACCGATGGCAACTTTGAAAACTAACACAAACAGAATCCCCGTAACCGTTGCCGATACAAATGCGGTTACAATCGAAGAAACGGAGATACCAGAGATACCTATGGAATACGATGATATTTATGAGCCTGGACAAGTAATAACCTTACCATCGGAACCAAAGGAAAAACCGAATGAAATAAAGTTCACAATACCATCGCAAGGGACTGGAGAACCCCTAGTTGGTGCGCAACTTGTGCGGTTTACACTGGACAAACCAGTAGCGGAAGTGGCCGACAAAATGATTGTTGATATTGATTCAGTTGTGCCAGATGCGCATATTCTTATCATGCGTCGCTATAGGAAGTCGCCAGCTGTTTTTCCATTTACATTGGATCAGCGAAAGCAACTAATCGGCGAAGTAATGGCTAGACCGCTGCTATTCAATGAACCCTGCAAGCAGGCTCGGTTGAACAGAGTCTTTTGGGGAGAAATATCCATTGAAATTGGATATCCAGGTATGGTTTTAATATATTTCAAATTTATTTATTTATTTATTTAATTTAATCGACAAGCCACACAGATGTTTTATGTATTATGGCTTTATTAGTAAGAGAAAACATTCCCAAATTATGGAACACAACGTCGTTCAAGTGGCTTCGCAGTAGCGCATTCTGTCACTCCAATTTTCCAAGACCTTGTTGATGGTTTCGGGCCGTAGCTCACGGATTGATTCGATGATATTGGCCTTAAGTGCTTGAATCGTTTCCGGATTGTTGGCATAACATCGATCCTTCACGGTTCCCCAAAAACAAAAAAAATGTCCAAAGGGGTCAAATCGCAGCTTCGAGGCGGCCAATTGACATCGCCAAGACGGCTGATAACACATTTTGGCTAATGCGTCAAATTTTGAGCCGTTGAGATCGATGGCGAGTTGATGTTGGTGAATTGAGTCCAACACGCTCGGCTACAGCAGCCATATTCTCGTCTGTGCGCACCGTAATTTGCCGGAGTGGATCTGGAATCCGGCCAGAAATGCTCAAGGCCTTAGATGAAGAGGGAGTCAAATGGATCTGTCGTGTTATTAAAGTGGAACTTCAACGCGCACTCGATCAGTTTGTAGCCGTTTGTGTTGAAGCTGAAATGAAAGTAAACGTGAACAAATCTGAAGTGTTGGTCGTTTGCAGAACGCCTGTTTCTCCACCTGTTTCAATAGGACTCCACTAACATGCAGAGTGCGTTTAACAGGTGGAGCAGTTTAAGTATCTCGGCTAATTTGTCACTAGTGATGTGACTAGTGAGCAATGCTGAGTTTTCCTGTTGGATTGGTTAGCCTGGGTCAATTTTGACACAACTTAGTCATTCTGTTATTAGGAGGACTGAACTTGGTGTCAAAGCTAAGTTGTCAGTCTTTAATTCGCTCTTTGTTCCAAGTCATGAGGATTTGGTAATGACCGTAAGAATAAGATTGCGGATACAAACTGCCGAAATTAAATTTCTCCGTTGTATTGCTGGTGTGCCCCGTAGAGTTTATATTAGAAACATCAGAAACGTAAGGAACTCAAAGTCGAGCAACTACTCCGGTTGGAGCTGTCCATGCTTCGGTGAATTGGTCATGTCAAACACATGTCTCCAACCAGAATCCCAAGACGTGCTATGGAATCCGTACCATCAGGCAGGTGTCCTCTAGGTAGACCCAAGGTTTTTTTCGGTTGCGCCTGGAGGTGTGTATCCTTCTTTGACGCCAATGGTCCGTACCATTTGGTTATGTCCGACTCATATATTATCTGACCTGATAAAGCCATTTATGCTTCTGTAGTATTTATTAGGTAGGTAGCGTCCCAGCGAACGCTCCTACTAATACCATGCGGTTTTTCTTCACAGCGCTAGGTCGAACAGTCTTGTTCTTTGTTGTCGGTTCGAGGTTTGTCACATCCAGAGAACGGATTATTTCATTCATTATATGTTCATTCGAAGCCCTTTCCGCTGCATATATTTATTAGTTTATCCAAGCATAGGGCGGGCCTTTTCGTTTCCGGAGAATAAAGTTTATGTTCGACTTAATGTAATGTAGTTCTTTATAAGAGTACATTCCGTACCCTATTTAACCTAACCAAACTTACATATTATATATCTCACCGAAACGTAATTATTTTTCAGTTCACCTCATCAATTCTTTTCGTAATATATGTTGTATTTTCAGCTGATCCGTGCATGTACTTCTGGGAGTACATTTTGGAAAAGTCTCTCTTCTTAGACTATGAACCATCATGGAAAAAGACGAGAGAAACAAAGTGGATTCCGCCTCCAAATCCAATATTCGATAAATTTCAAAAATACGCCGGTAACTTATATTTCTTCATTTCTAAAGAAACAAATTCCAACGCGTATTTTTTTTTTTTTTAGACTCTAGGTGCTGGGGTGAATACATTTCCGTTCTGCCCGACTTTATTCAGGAGATTAGCAACTTTTCTCTAATCTACGTGGACTTGAAGGTCAATTCAACCTGGAACAGAAGGCAGTGCCACGCAAGAGACATTGCAGAAGTCTGGACAATACTGGCGAGAAAGTTTGCTGTACTAGGTAAGCATGAGAACATGTGAACATGTGAACATTCTTCTTTTATACCAAACAACCTTTCTAGACAATCACAAGGTAATCTGGGACAAATTCAAGCAACTCTTCCTACACTACATGGCTGAAATAGAATTGGGCATCTACAACGCTTGGCCAAAGTTTTGGTTTCCCGTACTGGAAAAGTTGACGTTCTTATATGAGTTGCGCTACAATCCCAAACAGCCCATCTACTATGTGATAAAAAATAAAATCCAAGACGAGATTACTCAATACAGACTGGAGGGGAATTCCAGCCCTATTAAGCTCGACGCAGTTACCAATGGCAAAGCAATATTTGGTCTTCTCAAAGAAAACGAATATTTGGATGACTTTACCTGGGTTAACCGGGCTCGTTTCCTGGCGAAAATGAAAACCTTCCCAATGTTATATGACGTAAACCACTCGCAATTCGGTAACAAAGACGCAAAGTCAGATGCATGGCAAGAGATGGCGCTTTCCTTTCACTGTACCGTGGGTGAATGTCATTTGATTTTTCAACATCTGATGAAGAGCTTCCTTTTGTTTCGCGCTAGAGATCCAAATCAGATGTGTCGCGTCAACGCCAAATACTGGGAGAACATGACATATATATATTCGTGTGCCGTGCCAAATTCAATTGATCCCAAATTGATGGAATGGCGCTCATTTCGGGCTGCCTCTAATGGTAGCACTATTAAATTGGCCGAAGAATTTCAGGCAGAGATCTCACTGGTTGACGCCAAACCGAGGCTGATATTAAAAAATGTCGCTGCTGCTGTCAACTCATTGCCAATACAAATCCAAAACACAGTAGTGCATCAACTAAAGCATATATTAAGTGAATATACCCGCAGTCAAGGAGAGGATATAGTGGTTGATGTATGAAACTCAAAATAAGACTTTTAGTTTTAGTTTGGAATATAATGTGAAATTAATGTATAGTAGGACTAAAAATGTAAAAAGTAAAACTATTTGTGAAAGTATTGAACTAGGTTACAGTGTACATAAATACATTCGTTATTTTTAACTTGTAAAAAATTTTGTTTTAATAAAAAAATACGTATAAAGAAAAAAGGATTTCTTTTGAAACGCTTTGCATCTGCTGGGTTTTTATTTCTAATATGCTCTCAAGCGATTTTACATTCATACTTTTTTGGCAGTGGGTGCAGTGATTAGTGTGCTGGACTATTGTGCGAAGGGTCTCAAGTTCGATCTCCGGAAAAAAACAGTGGTAGGGTGCAAGCAGTCAAATTTGTAATTGTTCAATATTCTGGTTGGTTGGGTGTGTATGATTGGCATCAACCTGGCGGTGCCCAGCTGTTGTAATTTTTCATACATATCAATTGTGCTTATTTTACCTCCAAGTGGTAACCACCGGCTACTGGTCTGCCCATCCGGGCGTGACCTGCTGAACTTATAAGAGCGAGTGTTGAACACGAAGAAAATAGCAACACTATAATGCTCTGTCGGAAAGACTGACTGAACGAGTCTCGGAAGTCTTACATAAATAGGACGTACGGCAGATGAATTCATTCGAGTGAATCAACGGTGTCGTCAACAGTCAAGATGACAGTTACCTTACATGAGCTACTTCGACATACATATTTGGAATACTGAGAAAACATTTTTTTTTTTGCTTAAAATGGCCTAAAAAACATAAATATAATATTTTTTTTCTTGAGGAAATGAAATTTCTTTTCAAAATTTTAATAATTTTTTTTTCTAATCAAACCATGTTTATGTATACCAAAAACTGTCAGATAGGCGCTTTTAAGAGCCGGTGCACACTTGCGTTTTTTTCCCGCGCGGGTCCGCGTTTGCGGGTTACAGTACTCACACCTAAATTGGGTGGTGCACACAAGCAGGCGGACACGCTGCGAGCCCGCGCAGGTAATAACACCCGCAGCCACACGCAAACGCGGACCCGCGCGGGAAAAAAACGCAAGTGTGCATCGGCTCTAAGAAAGTCTGGTGTATTTAAAGTATGGGGTGGGTGGGTCGCTTTGTTCGCTAACAGGATTTTAACCCTTTTTTTCGCAGGGTTTAGCCGCTCATGCGACTTCGTCGCTCCGCTAAGGGTATGTCAACAACTGTCTGGTAGGCTCCTGGAGCTAAAGTTTAATAATTATATTTACTCTGGGGTATTCAGCAGTAGGTATAATATTTTCAGTCAATAAAAATACATGCACTTTTCTGTGAAAATTTTAAAAGTAAAAAAAAAAAGTACTGCCACCGGAAGAATCCGGCCCCTTTCGTCCAATGGGTCCATCAAAGGGCTTGGCCCTCCAGGTTGGGGGTTGTACGCCGGGGTAACTGCCCGACTGCGGAAAACCAACCCAGTTCCGAAACGACAACAAGCCTCAGATACGGAAGATTTTACTGTTGATGAACCTGGCAAACGAAACAAGAACAACGAATTTTGGATCTGTACGTGGAATATTAGATCCCTTAACAGACCGCGTGCAGCCGAACAGCTAGCGGATGCCCTAAACTGCTATAAAGCAGACCTAACCGCCATCCAAGAAGTGCAATGGGATGGACCGGGCAAAAAGAGGATGAAAAACTGCGATATTTATTAAGGCGACCGCTATTGGCAACAAAAACAGCGCTTATTTGGATGTGGATTCGTCGTTGGCGGCAGACTTCACCAAGAAGTCTTAAGTTTCAGCTGTGTGAACGAGCGCCTCACGACAATCCAATCCAACATTAGCCTAATATGCGACCATGGGCCATGCGGCATGCCCCCACGGTGGAGAAAGACGACGACACCAAAGAGAAGGCCTACGTGCTCTTACAGCCCTATTATGGCTATCAAATATCAACACGATATTTGATAATATTTGATACGTATCAACAAAATGAATGAATCGGTATTATGGCTATCAACCTATCAACATTTTTGATGAATTGTGAATTGTATTAGATTTAAGATCTATTGTGAATAGTTTTATCGATAAACTTGGTATTACGTTTATCAAAAAAGTTGATGTTCATCAAATTTTCTATCAACCACAAATTTCTCGTTGATACGTATCAAATATTCGGTGCATCAAATTAAAAAAATTATATCCTCGTTTTTATTGTTAAATAACGACTTTAGACCGAAATGTCTTCGGTAGACATCCCAAATGTACTCAAACCACGAGTAGCAGCGATTTTAAAATTATTTACTCAATGAGGAAACTATCAACTGAGCGTTGGGAATAACTTCAGCATTTGCATTGCACAATCAACAGTGTTGTTCGTTCTTTTGATTTGCGAAAAAAACAACTTTTGTTTATAAAAAATAACAATATTATTTAACCAAAACTAGTAGTCAGACATACAACAAAAACCAACTACAAACCAGAAACGTCAAACGTCAAAACAGAACCCATTCTCAATGAAATTTCGATAAGTATTCACAATGAGGTAAAATGTATCAATTGATACTCATAATACCAAACTATCAATGAATTGATAGATCTTATCAACTATCAACTAATTGATATTTGATAGCCATAATAGGGCTGTTAGACAATACATACAGGCAGTGCCCTAACTATGACATTAAAATATTGTTCTAGGTCAAAGATAGGAAGTGAGGTCATCTTTGGTATCTAGTACTGTCGTATAGCCTACAAGACACCACCGCCGATAACGGATCGACTTCGCGGCGAGGCGATATGGTGTCACAGCAAGTGCGCGGTCCCGCATCTCGATATTCATAGAAGTACATGGAGATCTTCTGATCAATCAACCGTCAACCAGATCGACCACAATGAGATCGACGCAAGGCACACCTCCAGTATTATGGATGTAACGTTCCGAGGGGCCAACATTGACTCGGACAACCACCTCGTTGTAGCCAAGGTACGCCTTCGGATATCCCGAACACCGCCAAGACAATTAAATACTGTGAGGAAGTTTGACGTCGGACGGCTAAAATCGCAAGAGATCACCAGATCCTTCTCTGATCGAGACTCTCTCAATCTCACAAAAGGTTCTATGCAGCTAGCAGCAAGCATTCAAGACCAGTGGCAACATTGTCAAAAAGTCATCAGAGACGCCGCCTCTGATGTGCTTGGTTTCACTCGACCACCCTAACGAAACCCCTGGTTCGACGAGTGCCAGCAGGCACATGCAGCGAAACAAGAGCCATGCAAAGCGACGATGCAAAGAAGGACCAGAGCTTAGGGTTACCAGATTAAAAAATACGAAAAGGGGCACATCGTGAGTTTTCTAGGGGGGCTAAATTTTTTTTTAGTTTTTGAACACCAGGTTTTAAAACTCGAATTGCAAATTAAACACGCCGCATATTCAGGGCCTTCTTTGCCGTTTTTTTAACCACTCGAAACTTTTTCCCAACATTGATAATATGAACATTTTCTTTTTTTATTTGTTTATTTCTTTAGGTTCGGACATTTTTCTTTTAAAAGTAAATATTGGTTTTAATACAAAAACTGACAGAGAGACAGATAACAGTACAAAAGAAAAACGTACAGAGAAAACAATCTTGTTAAAAATATTAAAAGAAAGTATGTATTTTGAAAGTTTTGAATTGAAAGTTTTCTTTTATTGAATTTTGACTTAATAATGGGGACAGCGGTTTGTGTAGGGGGGACAAACCACATTTTGCTATGATAATGGGGAACTGTCCCCCCTAAAGGAAGGACGACGTATGGTAACCCTACCAGAGCTGCTCGTGAGCTCTACGCGCAGAAAAGAAGAGACGAACACAGGAGAAAAAAGAATGAGCACGAGAATCGCGCGATCGAGGAAAGATGCAGCAGGAAGAGGTTCGGAAGTTTTACCAAAGGGTAAAAAGAACCTGCCAAGGCTACAGAGCCCGATCCGAAGCCCGCAAAGACGAACAAGGGAACATCATAGTAATATTGCAGTCTATGCTGAAGATATGGAAGAACTACTTCTGCAGACTGTTTAACGGCGATGTCGAACTAAATCCCGCTGTCAGGCAGAATGAACCATTCAAAGACCAACAATTCCGTCCACCCGACCTGGACGAAGTGAATGCGATAGCCACCAACTGTTAGCACGTTTACACATTTTTTACACAGAAAATCACCAGCGAAGAGTGATTCTTCGGTTGATCACTGCGCCGCCGATGTGGTGGTTTTTCAATGTATTGTATACCTAAACCTGAGTATTTAGCCTAAGTAGTAATCATTACAATTATTATAGTAGATGAACAAGTTCGCCATTTTAGTTCACATGGACACTGAAAATGATTATTAGTAGGTATCTACCGCCCAAAAGCTTTAACTATTTTGAAGTTCTGTCTGCCCAATGTGACGCTTTGGCCGATTCGCCGATGTTGAGAATCATTTGTCGATGGCAGCTGATTCATACTTCGTTTTGATCTTGTTAACAGCCAGATCACGCAGCCAGATCATTTATGAAATTTTAGGTCATTTTCAAAAGTGTTTCCCGAATTTTCGTTTTTGGATAGAGCCAGGTATAACAGGGCAAATAAAGAATGGTCTTCTCCTTCTCGTCCAAACAGCTTATGCAAAAATGAGAGATAAACCCATAGTGGTAAACAAACGATAGTAGATACAATCTCACCGAGACCTTTGATGCCAAAAAAAGATTTAGACAAGGTGATGCGCTGTCATGTGACTTTTTCAACTCCATTCTTAAGAAAATTGTGCGAAACTCGTAACCCAACACCAGGGGCACAATTTTCCAAAAGACTGTGCAACTACTTGCATACGCTGACAACATCGACATCATTGGCAGAACACAGCGAGCTGTCACTGGTGCGTTTGCAAGAAGCAGTAGGTACAGAGGCGGCAAAAATCGGTTTAGTGATGAATGAGGAGGGCAGAACAAAATATATGCTGTCAACAAGAAAGGACACACAACATCGACGAATCGGACAGAACGTCACGATAGACAGCTATAACTTTGAGGACTTTGTCATCCTCGGCTCCGCTAATGACATCACTTCAGAAATCAAGCGAAAAACTACACTTGCCAACCGCTGTTACTTCGGGCTAAGAATGCAATTGATTAGTAACGCCTCGTCGAGAAACACCAAAGAGACTAATGTCGATTTCCATTGGGCTTTTACCGTTTTGCTCTTAGATCTCAGATTTTTCCTGCCCAATGGAACATGAAACGAGATTCATTTTTTTGCATTTGTGTTGGTGTGTGATTTGACAGTCAGCTGTTTTTAAATTCCAATTTGTGTTTATAAAATTACATTGTTATTTGTTAGTTTTTTACTTGTACTTGTACAATAACTGCTTACTTGTTTTGTTTTGAATTAGAACTTCGCCCTTCCCCATGAAAACAACCCCATTGGCATTTTCTACGACGCGACGGTCCATTCGTCTACATTACTATATTCATTTTCAATTTTCAAATTTATTCCACAATAGGTAGGGGACACTGGGGCACATTTGACAACTGGCTGGGACACTTTTGAACGACAGTATTTGTAATTGCTTTTATAGAAGCTAATAAGTTACTAAAAGGTTTGTATTTTTTTAATAAAATAAATTAACTTTATTATTTTAATAAAGACAAAAACGACTTAGCAAAAGCAAACTGAAATTTTGAAATTACTGAAATAGTTTACAAATGACTGAAAAAAACTTTATAAAAACAAAAATGAGTTAGGTATTTTATTAACAGAACAGAAATTTTTAAAAAATTAAGACAAGAATTATCACCGCAGCTGTCCTCGATGTTCCCGGAGCGATAATTGATGGTGGTAGCTTAGCTTTTAGTTCAATGCTACTTACAGACCCCTTGTTCAAATGTGTCCCGACTGTTTTGTTCAAACCTGCCTCAATAAGTCAAGCGACATAAAAATGTGCGCAAATATCTATATTTTTCATATTTGTCAAAAACCGTAACTTTATACGTTTTCAAATGAAGTTGTGCCTTAAAAAGATATATTTTACACAAAAAGAAAAGCTCACTATAAAATTTGTAGGTTCATAAATGTGTCACACGTTCAAATGTGCCCCAGTCTCCCCTAACAATAACTAACCTCAAAGTTTGACAAATGTCACTTGTTTTGGTATTGGTGAAAGTATGTGCGAATCTATGCCTCGAATCGAGATTCGCAAAAGTGATCTGAATCTTTAAAAAAGTGATTTTTTTCCCCAATGGAAATCGACATAAGACTCTCATCATCCCAGTTCATGGATGTGCGCAATTGGAGGTGGTTAGCCAAAGACCGTGCTTGAGAGACGGGTTGATTGAGGCACATGTCCACCCTGGACTGTAGCGCCACCTAGGTAATAGTAGATACAAGATACCTACGATGGTCACCTTCAACAGCCACTTAAATTAATCTCCATAGGTATGTATGTATATTAACGCCCTCAATTAGGTCGTTACCTATAAGAATGCATCGATCCAAAGTGCATGTTAATTTAACATTCATCTCCGGTTGGTCTTAGTCTTATAGCCACAACATGATGACGACGTGCGGTTTGTAATTTATTCACTGTTTAAACTTACCCCATACCAAAAGACCATTAAATAAATCATGGATGTGTTTAAAGAAATCATCAGAGATACAGAGTAAAGAGTTAGAGATACAAAACAATAACAATTCAATGCAACAAACACTCAGCACAGCAGCATGTCTTGGGTTAAATCACGAATCACGACGAGTATCTCCATGCAGCAAACACCAAAGCAATATTTACCATCGAACGAGAGCCTGTTCCGAATACTAATTCCTCCATGTAAGACCGGTTGTCTGGAGGAATAGCACTCCAGCCGAAGAATTGCTGGAGCTGCTACTGCTGCTGATGATGGTGGTGGATGATGATGTTATATGGTTATTGCTATATTCGGATTTCACCCAGCTTCGAATACGCAGGCGTTGCTTCGGCATTCATTTGATTTGTTATTTTGTTCAGCGAGTATGATGCGGGAATCGTAGCGATGCAATTGGTCCAAAACCTGTGACAGAAATGGAGATGAAAGTAGTATATAAGATCTGGAAATTGTCCATGGGGAGATGGTCATTTAACCAAGCCACACCCAGTATAGGCGTTGCAATGCTACAAATGAATGTAGACTTGTTTGAGAATAGGGTTGTTAACATTGTAAATATGGATTTATCTATTTGAAAGTCATATACTATGTTGACATTTTGGATTTGTATAGAGTGGGTCATCTGTGGATTTTTTTTTTAAGGCTATACAAAAAACTGTTCAACGATTAATAATTTATTAAAAAGAGAAATCCTTTCGATACTTATCAAATATTATTTCATTGAAATAAAATAATGGCTTTGCCATCGTGTCAAATAAATTTTTCAATAGATTTTCGATTGTTTCAGATCGGCCATATTTCACGAATGGCTTAAACAATATTCTTCTTGTATCAGTCGCAGTTGGTGCCTTATTTCGTTCGTTTCCGTACTGTTTCAGCATCCTCTTACTTGCCTTAGGTACACTACAGTTACAATCTGTGGTGGAGCTGGGTCTCAACCAATAAGGGTCTTCAGCCAGCGCACGATCTTTGGAAAGCTGTCTCCAGTTTCGAACGCTAAGTTTCCATTTCGTGCGCCAGTCACGGTCTTCCTCTATACTGCGCCATCCCTCGGGTGTGGTGTGGATTCAAAGATCTTCGTGGGCGGAGCATTCGCGTACATTCGCTCTACATGACCCAGCCAAAATTCAGTCGTTGGACATTCACTCTTCTGGCTAGGTCGACGGCGCTGTATATTTCATCTTTGTGTCTCTTCCTCCATTCACGGTCTATGCAGACGGGACCGAAAATTACTCGAAAAATTTTCCTCTCGAAACAACCAAGGGTAGGATCAGCTCATCCGCTTTTGATAGAGTCCGTGCCCCTGCACCATAGAGAAGAACTTGGACCATTATGGTCTTATAAAGTGTCACTTTAGTTGTTTGAGAAAGAACTTTGCTACTGAGTTGCTTCTTAGCCCAAAGCGACAGCGATTGGCAAGAGCGATAGTCTGAGTTCTAGATAGATAAAGTCCCTAACCACCTCAAAGTTACATCTGTGATCTGTCTATTGTGACATTCTACCCGAGTCGGTGTTGGACAGCATATACTCATTTACCGCCAACCCCATCTTCACCGTCTCCGTCTCAATACTTACGAAGACGCGGGTGACATCTGCGTTTTGCCGATTATATCCATGTCGATGTCGTTAGGCGTAGGCGTAAATGGACGCACTTTGAAAGATCGTTGGCGTTTGAGTTTCGCACTATTCTTTCAGGAACGATATTGAAGAAGACACATGACAGCGCATCGCCCTGTCTAAGTCTTTTTTTGACATGGAAGGTCTCGGTGAGTTCTTTAACGATCTTGATGGAGCTTAAACTACACATTGCTCCCTGTATATAGCTCGTTCTTATAAATGCTGTTACAGGCGGCCTTAAAATCGATGAAAAGATAGTAGGTATATCGATGTGAAGTTTTGAACCAGGATCAAAATCTGAATCGATTTAGACATGCCCGTATGTCTGTCTGTCCGTCATTTTGTTTGTTGAAAACATGATAGCGTCCAAACGAATGGACTTATGCTAGTGAAATTTAGTAAGAGGACTTATTTTTACCGTCGTCAGTTTGGTACTGAAAATAGGCTATACCGGGGGAGTACTTCTAGTAGTAGTAACAAAAAGAACCAAAGGTAAAGTCGAGCAATCATTGCCCCCATTTCGTAGGAACGGCAGTCGCAAAATTACCATAGTTTCCCTTCCAGTGTGAGCAAGAATCAAAATCGTTTCAAATTTGAATCTTCGATTGAGTGCACTCAAAGTGGTTGAGAGGTGGTGTCTGGAACAAGGACTCTCCATGCGGAAAAAACAGATCTAATAATCTTCACTAGGAAGAGGAAAAATCTGGAATTTCAGTACTTAACACTTTTCGGATCGGAACTAACAACGATCAAGAAGGTTAAGTATATGGGAGTATACCTAGATACTGGACTTACTTGGAACTACCATACATAACAAGTTATTTAAAATGGGTTTAAAGCAAGTTTTCAAAGTTGTCTTACCCTCAGTTTCACAGTGGAAGTTTAAACTAAAGTTCAACTGAACCTTAACGTGAGTTTAAATTTGAAGTTCAACTCGTTCGGTTTCACAATATAATCTGAACTTCAGTTCAATTGAACTCAGTTTAACTAAATTTAATGAATATAATTTGGCAGTATTGTACATAACAGTACTCAGCTTTTATACGACTTTTCCAAAATCACTCCTTGTCTTCTCTTACAAAAAACCATGCAAATCAACTTCAAATTTTGTGTCTTTGACAATCGACAGCTTTGAAATTGAAATGTCATTGTGTCAAGTGATCAACGGCAAGTGAGGTTTAAACAGCAGAATACTCCCGTTTAACATAAACAACAGAATGAACTGTGTTCATTCTTTAAACGAAACTGTGAAACCGAATTAATTATGTTGAACTGAAGTTTAAACTAAAAGTGTAAAAGTGAAACTAATTTATGCCTTCTTATTTCTTAATAAAAAAATGTTAACTTAATATATTGCATAGGAATTCTGTTTCGCGATCATGTCTCTAAAAGTTGGCAAATCTGCCTGAGTGGTTGGAATCCGCTCAGAAGTGTCCAAGGCATATACTCAATTCCTGCCTCCACACCAACCGAATCCGCTGCAATCCGGTCCGATTCAAGTTGGCATATGTGATTCGGTGTGTCAGAATCTTCTTCCGTCTGTCTATCGTGAATCAACAATTGGACTCTGTTCACTAAATTTATTTTTAAAAATGCAATAAAATGAACAACATTAAATTTGTTCCATGTATTATGGCTTTATTAGTAAGAGCAAACATTCCCATTTATTATGGAACACAACGTGCGTCGTTCAAGTCGCAGTAGCGAATTCTGTCACTCCAATTTTCCAAGACCTTGTTGATGGTTTCGGGCTGTAGCTCACGGATTGATAGGATGATATTGGCCTTAAGCGCTTGAATCGTTTCCGGATTGTTGGCATAACATCGGTACTTCACGGTTCCCCACAAAAAATAAAGTCGAAATGGGTCAAATCGCAGCTCCGAGGCGGCCAATTGAAATCACCAAGACGGCTGATAGCACGATTTGGGCATTTGTTGAGCAAAAGATCGATTGTGGCATGGGCTGTGTGGCATCGAGCGCCATCCTGCATGAACCAGAGGAGGTCATCCAAATCTATGTCTTCAATTTAAGTAAAAAAAAAGTCGGTTAACATGACTCTGTAACGACCACCGTTGACCGAAACGTTGTTCAAAGCCTCATTTTCGAAGAAAAATGGTCCATTGATGCCACTATGCTCCACAATGCACCAAATTGTCACTCTCTGTGGATGCATTGGCTTCTCGTCAGTAACGTGCGGGTTTTCCGAGTCTCAGATGGGGCAATTTTGTCCATTAACGTAGCCGCCGAGATGCGCCTCGTCAGAAAAGATGATTTTTCGATGATCGTTGTCCAATTTAAGCTGCTCTAAGAAGGCCCAAACTGCGAAGCGATAACGAAGCGGATGGTCATGCGCCTTCAATTGCTGAGTCATAATTGGATCTTGTAAGCGAATAATCCGAGATCTTTGTGCAGAATTCTCCTCAGGGTAGTGCTTGAAATGTTGAGCTGTTGAGATCGATGGCGAGTTGATGTTCGTGAATTGAGTCTTACACTCTCGGTTACAGCAGCCCCATTCTCGTCTGTACGACGACGAGTGTTGTCTCTCGAACTTTTTGCACAAACTTGCGTACAGCTGGTGGATGCTACATTTCGGCCAAAACTTATTTTCAAAAAACGCACTGTTTGGGCATCATCACTCACTTTGGAAATAAGTTTTCAATATTTCCCAACGTTGTTCAAGCGTAAAGCTACTCATTTTGTTCAGCGGAGGTATGATACTGACTTTCTGTCAAGATTTCGAGCGGGAAACAGCTGTCCGTGTCAAAATAACCTATGATTTAAAAAAAAATCACTAGATGGCCCGTTACTTATTGCTAGATTATTAAAATCTACAATTTCTGGAACTCTATTATATATTTCGTGAAGTTTGTAGATATTATTGTCCTACCTTTTTGGCAGCTTCGACTATCATACACTCGTATTTCTATGTGGAAGGACCAGCTTCCGATCTACTTCACCTGTAATGTCAACTGTCAAGTAAGTTGCCTCCAAGAACCTCTGTCCTAAGCAATTTTCTACTCACATTATTGAAGACTGAATAACGAACTTCTTCGGTTTCCTGTTTTGGGAGGCTGAACTTCTCCATTTAAATAAAATACGGCACGTGATCACCGATAAAACGCTACATCCCATCCCACCTCAAACGTCCCAGCAAACATTAAAGTTCAGATAGTCCATTCACCTATGTGCGGCACTATTCTGAAATCAGAATGTAACGAATTTCCCTCTGCGGCCATTAATAACGATGAGGAAATCACGAGTGATAAAAATCACTTCTGCATAAAATAATAATTCTACGGTTTTAATACCCCTTAGCCTACCGATTTTTATGATCATCATTGTCACCGGCGATATCCGCCAAAGTCCAATCGTGGATCGCGCATTGTATAATAGACACAATTCTAAGAGTCTTCACCACGAACCATCATGTACACGCAGTACTGAACTGTGCTATGGCTGACCATACGACACTGAGGAGCAGTGATGGCATCTATATCTGCGCGCCTATGTAGATACTTTCATGTGTAGGTAAAGGTATCCATCAAAATGTATCTTTCTCGAAGCGAGTGCTGGTGTTGCACATATTGGGATTTGTTTACCTCTGCTTCTTCTCGTGCGTTGTTGTCGCGCTGTCGTGATCGCGTCTTCGGCCCAAAGCCTTATACGCGTCGCGAGCGCGCTCGATGTGGAAAATTTCCTTTTCCCTCTGTCGCTCTCGCTCACTCTGCTTACCATCCGTCATTCAAGACAACCGCAAGATCGTTCTAAGAATTCCAATGAACCTGTGATTATTGAATTTTTATTAAGTACCAGCGAACGTGAACAGTCGAAGATGAAATGAGGAAGCCATCGAGATCTTCTGGGCTCAGCAAAATGCTGGCGATACCTTGGAATGTCGTGTGTACATCGTTCCATCTTTAGCCAACCGACAGGTAGCCTACCATGGTGTATAGTGTATTGGATGTTACCACTGTTGCTGATATGGCCGCATTGGTGGGCACTTGGTATGGGAAGAGTGTCGTCTTCGCAACGTTAGCCTCCGGAAGATAGGTGAAGAAATTTTCTACAATGGTTCGAACGACCATTTTAGTCGGATGACCATCTCGAAACGGATCGAAGCGAAGTGCCAAAAAGGAATGCGCGCGCGCACAAAGATCGATGATCGCGGTAGTCTGACGTCTCAAACTTTCTCCATTCCGCTCTGACCTTCATATATAATTGTATATCATAGACAGAAATGACACATAAAATATGAATATAACTATGACAGCGAGGCGAATTACAGCTTAAACGGAGAAGAAACGACACCAACATGGAGCCATCTAATGAAGAACTTTGAGTGGTCTCATTAAACAAATCGATAGTGGAATAACAAATGAACCATATAAGGTCACGCGTATATATCTTCAGGAGTAGTGACCCAATTCATCTTTCCGAAATAAAATGCGTGATGCATTTTACCAAACAGCACTCAATAAATGGGACCATTTGGGATGCGATATAAATATTTTTTTTTTTTTGTTAACATTTTTTCATGAATACCCAATGCAACGGAATATGGTTAGGTTAGAGGGGCCGTTTGAAATATATGCAATTTTTACCCAGAAGCCATTAAGGCCCCACTGTGATAACCCTTTTGTAGTTCATAATAGGACATGCATTGCATCTAACAAAACCATTCGGATCTGTTGATGAATCTTTTTTTAAATCTGATAGAGGTATCGTTGCTAGATCTTACAAACCGTCGAGGTGTATCGGAAATTGGCACCGGTGCCAATTTGCATTATTACTTAGCACATTGGCACCGGGTGCCAATTTCCGATTTTCCACTAGGATTTCGGAAATTGGCACCTAAAAAAATTTTCTGAACTTTTTTCAACAAATATCAAAAAAAAATTTCAAGTTACCACAAATACAGATAGTCTTAGGTATTGTCCCTAGAGTGCTCCTGTGAAGATGGGTCAAAGTTGGACAAAGGAGCGTGGCACCTCCTAGTGCCGCGCGCAAATTAATTTTGATGTGCTTAAAAATTGGGGGTGCCAATTTCCGATTTCCAGTGAGGATTCCGGAAATTGGCACCGGTGCCAATTTGCTATGTTAGGTAGGACATTGGCACCTGGTGCCAATTTCCGAAATTCACACTGTTCACAGAACAGTGCTTCCATAAAAGAGTAGCGGAGTTCTTGGAGGGCAATGACACAGGATTCTATTTCCTCTTCATCTTTGCAACTTCTGCAGAAGTCATTTGTAAAGATACCTAGTTTTTGGACATGTTTCCAATGATGCAGTGTTCGGTTATTACCCGACGAGCACTCGGATTTAGTTTCTATCAAAAGATGTTAGGGTCTTTGAACTTTTACTGTCGATTGCGAGTCACAAGCTACGAGTTATATAGTGTTGTTCCATCGATCTTTAAATAAATAAATAAATAGGTGGCGCAACAGGCGGTAGACACCCTAGGCCTAGCTTCTCGCAACCACGAGAACGAATGAACGGACCTACAATTTTATGCCGATTCCGAGCGGCTGAATTGAGAAGCTTTTTCAGGACAGTTATACTCTCGGATATTTCTCAGGCGTTCGCGAGAGGTGGCGCAGTAGAAACAACCTTAAGATGTAATTTGTGTTTTTCCGGGGATCGAACCTGGGATCCCTCGCACAGTAGTCCAGCACACTAACCACTGCGCTACTGCGCCCACTCCATCGTTCTTTAGCCAAGTTTAATGCGACATTGTCAATGACGCCCTTAGCTGCGTTGAAAGCTGGTAATACTTGTCTTTCAACTAATAGTACGTCCATTTCAGAGCCGCATCTGGCGAGGTTATCTGATACCTCGTTCCCTTCTAAACCAACATGTTCAGGAACCCAGCACTGTGTGATGGCTTAATGCTCAATGCCGAGAAGCACTGACTTACGGATTTGGAGTTTACCAGATTGGAGTTAATCACTTTAAGTGCTGCTTGGCTGTCCACGCCGAAAGTAATTTCCATTGCTGGTAGTTCCCTCGCTAAGACAGTTTGCGCTGCTTTCTTAACCGCGTAGGTCACTGCCTGGAAAACGCAGCACTGCCATTGATTTGACACCTATTTTATATTTAGTTTTTCTGAGAAGACTCCTGCTACCATCTGTGAAGATGGGTATACATTTTATGACTGTAGGTACTCGGGGAGAGCCAGTCGATCCTGTCCGATTTTGGTTGTTCCCATTTTGGTGTCTTATATCTTCTGGTGAACAGGACAAGTTCAGTCTTAACCGATAAACAGTTATTCTCCGTCCACTTTGATAGCTCTGATAACGTAGATTCCATGACTTCACTAATGGTGGAAAGATATTTGCTGAAATCAGCACGACTATGTCATCTGCATATAGGGGACCACCTTGAGGCCCTTGTTGACAAGTGATTTAAGAAGTTTGTTTATTGAGATGTTCACTAGCAGATGCGATCAAATCCCACCTTGTGGCGTACTGGGACGTAAGGATTCAGTATTCTTTAAGTTCTTTGTTCGCTGGAGTCTATTGATGATTTTATGAATTAAAATGTAAAATATGTATGTACATAAAACAAAATGTGTGTGCTCACCACCTAAGACGAGGTCTTCCTCTACTCCGTTGGAATCAAAACCTGAGTTGAAATCAAACCCTCTTCAGGACGGAGCGTTGGTGTCCATTCGCTCTACATGTTTATATGTTATGACCAGGTCGATATTGCTGTACAGATCGTAGAGTTCGCTGTGAAATCCCCTCCTCCAAAGCCTGCCAACGCAAATGGGACCAAAAATTACTCAAAGAATTTTGCGTTCAAACGATCAAGAAGATCTTCATCCACCATTGCTAACGTTCATGCGCCATAGAGCAGGACTGGGATGATGAGGGTCTTATATTACAGAGTCTCCTTATTGTTTCTTGACAAGGCCTTACTCGTCAGTTGACTTCTTGGGCCAAAGAAGAACAGCGGTTGGCAAGTGCAACTCTTCGTTTGATTTCTACTGTGGTGTCATTGTCAGAGTTTATAGCGGAGCCGAGGTAGACAAAGACCCTAATCACCTCAAAGTTGTAGCTGTTTATCGCCACATTTTGTACGATTCGTCGGTGTTGGGTGTCCTTTCTTGTTGACAGCATATTCTTTGTCTTGCCCTCATTAGCCGCTTCTGTGTCAAAACTTGAAAACGCACCAGTAACAGCTTGCTGCGTTTTGCTAATGATGTCAATATCGTCAGCGTATGCAAGTAGTTGCACAGTCTTTTGGAAAATTGTGCTCCTGGTGTTGGGTTACGAGTTTCGAACAATTTTCTCAAGTATGATATTGACCTTGTCTACATAAATCCTTTATTTTTTAAATCAAAGGTCACGGTGAGATTGTTTCTGAACTTTATGGAGCAGCGAGCGTTCTCCATCCTGCAAGTCTTATTAATTCTTTAACCAATTTCCAATGACAGTACTAGGCACAAGAGTATGTACTTATATAAATGGCATCAGTACCTTATAAAGGCTTTGGGGAACGGCCTGCGCTTTCACGCACATTTTCCTTATTTATTTGACCTGTGAATTAACTCTTGAAATGACGTTGAACCTCACTACAATCAATTAGTCCGTCCTAATCCTCGTGGAAATTATTTTTCTGATTTCTAATCAAATATAGAACACCCTCGTACTTCGTACATTGACCTCATACTGATGCGCATTTATCATCCAAAGGGATCGAGAGTAAACGAACAAAACCAACCACACCGCACTCAACCGAAACATACGGCGATCCTGAAACCGAAATTATTTATTAGATTGAGATCCTCGCGAGAGCAGGTGGTCCTTGAATGCAACCACTTTCCAGCTTTCGAAGGGGCAACATACCACATAACAAAAAAAAAATCTGACCAAGGGCACGTGCGGTTGCTATTGCTATACTAGTATCCAAGACCGAGATCATGCAACCGAAAAGAGGAATAAAAAAGATACAAACAAAAAACCGACTCCTTTGTGCATTAGGGGAAGTCAATATACGAAGGGTAGGCCTCAACAAATTGGAGTTATTGCTGCAGCAGCGGACAGCAGCAATGTTGCATCTGCATTCGATTATCATCCGTTCTCAAGAAGATCTCTTGGGATAAAAACGTGAGTCAAACATCAGCGCACGAGCCATGTCTGTAATTATGCAGCGCGGCTGTGGTGGCGGCGCTGTGCGGCTACTCGCGGTTGTCCGTTTTGGGGCTCGGCTCGACGTCTGGTGATCATTAATTCGTTACCTTTACCTACCCTCACAATTTTTCAGTGACCAGCATGCCATAGACGCAAACGCAACACTCCTTGTTTTGGTTTTTTTTTAACGAAGTACCACAACGCGTTTAACAACAACCCCTCGAAGCAAGTGAATGCAGAAGTTCCGTAAAACAGCCAGAGATGATGCTTCGTTTTGTTTGTGTTGTTATTTTGAGATCGACTCGACACTAATACCGCAAGCTGGCAGATGATCTCTGTTCGATTCCTTTTTGTTGCTTCGGGCGCAGTTTGTCTTATCTTGTGTTGTTGGATTATATAATTTTGTTGCATTTTGTGCATTCACAGTTTGGTAACTAAATTTGGTCATCTTGTATGAAAATTAAAAAAAAACATGTATCTAGGACGTACTGAGAACGCATATTGAACATAACTCACATCCGCTTACTGCAGCTAGCTATACATCGATGTATAAGATGAGCTACAAATCAGCTATCCTAATTGTTTTATAACTCTGGCCAGGCCATTCAACATTTTGCTGCCATTGCGCTGCTGCTGATGGTCACTCTGAATACTAATTCTGGTTGCGATAGTCGTGGGTAATGATGCTTCTGATGCGTCCGCATTATAGATCAAACGCACAATTTCCCCACAAATGAACCTAAATTACGCAAAATTTACATCGACATTCACTTGGGTACGCGTGCGGCTTTAAAGCTAAAAAATCTACATAAATCTTGTTTTGAAATCCAGGAATTGCGTGCCCAGTTGAGACTGTGAGCTGAGACGCATACACGAATGACCATTCGAATGAAGTTTGGGCTCTTGTGCATTTGGAAAGCGAAAGAGTTGGGTATCTAACTAAATTGTACTAGATGCATACGTGTGGTGCATGCACAAGTGATCATCTAATAACGGAGTACCTATATGAGTATTATCAATCGGAAAGCAGTATCATTGAATCGGGAGAAGATAATAAGATTAAGATCTGGAGCAACGATCCCAGTGAGGCATCTAATTAAAGTTGAATGGGTTTCTATATTTGAATGGTGAATAACTCTCCAAAGACCGAACGATCGGGTTCCAGTTCCAGTGTTGGAGCACGATGACGAGTATATCTACATCAACGAAGTTCACGAAGGTATTTGTAGAATCGTAACCGAACGCATAGATCCAGAAATGGGCATCAGTAAGCCCACTAGAAGTAAAGTGACTCAAATTCGAAGGGCGGCTAAAAAGTTGCACTCGAAAGATGTCACGTTACCGATGACGTAAGGCAAAACAGCACGAACGGCTAAAGATACTAATACACACACAAAATAGTGTCAATTTTTGACATTATGACGTCAGCATATCAATAAATTATACTACCTATTTTTATTTCACTCTGAACTGAATAGAACTCGAGCATTTTGAGCGTGCTCTGAACCGAGCATGTTGAGATCGTTCTGAATTGTTTATGAAACACACTTGAGCAGAAAGCTGTCATATGGTTATTTATTAATTGTTATTTAATAATTTGGTTTAGCTTCTGTGCCAGACCAAAAAGGCTCGTCTGCCATTTGAACTATTTCGTCATTGACATACTATACATGGACTGCTAGCAGCCAATTTTTCGTTGAAGCAAACATAAGCACTAGCTCTTTTGGTTCACGGCGGAGAGAAACGAAAACACTCAAATGTCATCGAGCAATTCATGCGATTTTGTTTGAGTGCTGAGTGTGCCATCTGTTATAGAACGTTCGAAATAATTTGAATTAGTCATTATTTTGCGCAGGTTCAATGTTTCTACAATGGATGGCACTGTGTTCTATGTAAAGATGTGAGATGTGACGGTTAGTGCGTATAATCAGCTTTTTACTCAGCCTGCTCAGTCAATTTATTCTGAGCTCATAGAGCGATCTCTGATCATTCTCTGAACGAAAGAAAAGTCTGAGCTCTGCTCAATAAGAATGAAAAACACCTTATGTTGAATATGTTCTATTCGGACAACCTACCAATGTTCTTCTTTAATGCAAAAATTGGTATCACTTATTGTTCATTAAATTTGGCAAATTGAAGCGTTAACATCAACGAAAAGACGACCACAGATATTCGTGATTTATTGTTGATGCGTTTTTCATTTGATTGTTATTTAGATTATTTAATTTGTTTGTAAAGAGTGTCCCAAAATTCACGCAAGTTTTGAAATTTGCTCCAGTTGTGCCAATTAAAAAAAAAGACAGTTCAAGACTATCCACACCTTGAAGAAGCAAATTGAGGGCTGTACCAATGAAATTCAGCCATATTTATGTAAAACGGTAATGGAAAATTTTGCAAAGAGACTGCTTCTCTGCCAGCAAAGCCATGGAGGCCATTTATTCACTATGCTATTTATTTCGATATGCTATATGAATCTGAGAACCCTCGCTCAGTAGCCCAGCACACTAGCCACTAAGCCACCGCGTCCATGAATAAAGCTACAACGAGATGTAACTTTCTCCTTCGACAGCAGAGAGCCGCGAATAGGGCTCCCGGTTCGACCACGTCTACGTGCAAGATTGTTGTAGACTGCAGGAAGTCACTATCGGGACCGGAGTCAGTTATCGATTAGAGATTATTCTCATCTGGGATGGGATACGTGAAAAGAGAAATCTTCCTGCACTTTACTTCCAAAGTTGCGACTATGTTGACAGCTCTGACGATTTGCGAACCTGCTACAGAGTTACAACAAAGAACATCTTAGCCAAACCACATAAAAACGTCGTTAAATAAATTAGCATGTGCCACTCTGGTCTTTAGAAACGCATGCAGTCAAGCTTAGAATCCCCCACACATCCGCAGATGCCAATGAGTGCGAAACAGTGCTTCACTTTCTTGGGTACATATCCGGTTCTGGACAAAACTGTTCTTTGATGATCTCTCGGCAATTGCAAGCATCAAAGTGATCACTCCCTCAACTTTATTTGAGCTTCACTCCCATTTTTCTCCTTTTTACCTACCTGCCTTGTGAGTGTGGTCTCAAAAGGACGCTCAGGCGCTAATTGCGTTTTCTCTGACAATGCCTATAAATGCATTTCAACATAAGAGTTTGTTCGACCCATTCTAAAAATTAATAGATACAGTCTCCATAATCAATAATAGCTGCGTTTCTTTCGTCCCTGTCTCGGCTATAGGATACGTAAAATAAACAAATCCCTTTTTAAATACAACAAAGACTTAACCTGGATAATTATTATCGGAGTTAACATCTTGACGGGGATAGAAAAAAGTGTAGCCAACACAAATTTGTCTATGTTATCGATAACTTGTATGGAAATGTCACAAATGACATTTGACATGTTGACAAAAACTATTAAAAAATAATAAACAAGACAAAACAAATCAGAAAAAAATATTTTATTTGCACAAAATCTACGTTTTAAAGATGCCAAGATTGTTTTTGACTTCCTCAACAATTGTTCGCATTTTTGCAGTATCGTCAGACATTCATTTTCATTGATGTTTTCTTAATACAATTTGATGGATTAATTAATTATCCTACGTTTAGAATAGAAAATGTGCAATTTTCTCTTTATAAATGCATCAAAAGGATACGAATTAGAAATTTTCCAAATTTTTTTAATTAAAATTATACTGTCAATGTCAATTTTCCTATCAGATTGATGCGTTGCCAACTCATGTTTTCATTCTCCGCCGTTCGTTTTTTTCGGCAATCCTTGATATAGACGCTGATAGGGACGAAAGAAACGCAGCTATTGTTAAACATATAAGTTGTTATACATAGTTCGTTTAGCTAACGCCCTTAAGACTCCTTGCTTAAGTCAGCTGCTTCTGTTGTTTGTATAGAAATGTTCTCAATAGACCGGCATACGGGCATAGCGCATTATAAGGACAAAGATGTTACCTGAATTGCCACTAATACTCTCCTTTCAAGCACACTTTTCGGAAGAAGATTACTTCTACCAAGTCTAGTGTGCATTTCTATCATTAACGGGAAAACCACTCAGAAATCAAATAATCAAACACCATCATGACCATCGACACGTAAAGACCAAAAGCACGATAATCACCATGGAAATACTACTTTTTCCAAAACAGACACACAATCGTTTCAATCATTCCGTACCGCCACCCCCGTTCGGGCCATTAACACTTTAGCAGCAGTTTGCCTTATTATACACCGAGACGCGGTGAACGAACGAACCCCACACGGTACACCTACACCCACCATCAATTACAGGACCATGATGTTTTATGAGATGCGCCAGACAAATAAACGGCCCCACTGAAGATTCTGCCACACCCTCGAAAGGTGTTTTTACAATGAAAAGGGCTTAAATTACACATCCCCTGTATTCATATGTGTACCACATATTATTGGTATTAAATCCAGGACGTATTTCCAAGATGAGATAGTCACTTCTTAGTTCCCCGAGCGAATGGTGGGCTTTCTAACAGTTGAGTCCTTCGAAAAGGACTTCACGGCGTAAAGTTGAACTGCACCCCAAAGAAAAAAACGCGCTCAGCAGCTCTCAACAAAACTGGGTGCGTGCTAAAATGAAATTTCACCCTCTATTAGGGGAGAGAGCGTATATTGTATCCGCGTGTGTGTCATTTCTGCTAAAGCGAGATGATAATCAAACAAGCATCGCATTTATATAAAGGTGCGGTCGCTGGCGCAACTCGCTGAAGGTACAATTACCCCCACTCGAAAGGTATACAAGGACGCGCGTCCTGCGTTTGCTTGATCGATGGATAATGGATGTTGTAGTCAAGGATGTTTACATTACAAACGGTTTTTTTTTTTCTTTTCTCTTTTTCATTTAGTAACCCTAAACAAAAAGTCGCAGATACATATTTTTCGTTTACGATGATGAAATAGAATTTCCCACTAAAAGCTGTAAATCCATTGGAAAACCACCCGAAAGGATGATGATTCATGATGTGTTATTTTGAAGACTGCTATCTCGGGCGGTGACACTTGATAGTGCGGCCGTATATTTACAAATAAGGCGTAGCTATTGGAAATCTTGTCCGAATACCAACCCGTGCAAATAGCACCTATAAAAAGCCGTAAGCGTTTGAAGAAATCCACTCTTCTCGAAATCTTATCTCGACAGAGATACAAACATCGCAAATAGCAGCAGGTTAGCTTAAATGATATCATTTTATAAACACACATAAGGCTAAGCAAACCGATCGCGTAATGGTAAAGATAACGTGTGCGTCTAATGTCTATGATTGAAGAGTAAACTGCCGGGGGTTGAACAAAGATCGCTCATTGTGCAATACTATCGATACATTTCGAGAATGGGAAATATCTCCACTTTTCATATTTATAAATGTATTAAATGGTGTGTCTGTGTGATCTAAAGTAATCAATCTTGTTTTTTTTTATGACTAAGGCTAAAATTATTGGTAAATCAATTTGAAAAATAACTTTTCTGAGGAATAGGACAGTAAGGTGGATTGTTGGGGAAAATAACTTCGTTTTTAGAACTAATTTGGATTAGAACTAATTTGGAACCAATTTCAGGAAATTTTGTTGATTTTATAAGATATTCATTATGATTTGCAGGTGACAAGCAACGCTGCTGGTGGCAGATGGAGATACTGATGTTAGTTTTCATATCGATCGCGTGTCGTCAGACCTGAAAAAAAAAAAAAAAAAAAACAAAAAAAAATTTTTTTGGAACACCATGGATTGTTTTTTAAATTCATCGTTAATGAGCTCCAAAAACATTAATCTTCCCTGCGAAATAAGTATAAAGACAGTATGCATTTTAAGCATTAAAACGACGAAATTTTTAGTTTTACCTATCAAACTGTAACTCAGTACTTCGTACAGCCGCCTCGGTTCTCAATAACTTCAAAAATTCTATTCGGCATAGAATTTATTAAGTTGTGCAGAACTTCATCATTGAGCTCGTTCCATTTACTATGGACTATTTGTGCTTTAAGCTCTTCCACATTCCTGTACTGCCTCCCATTCGAATAAATGTTTCTCGCCATGATCCCCCACATGTTTTCGATTGGGTTAAGGTCGGGACTACATGATGGCCACCATAAACACCTTGTCCCGCTGACTTCAAACCATTCGCGGACTGTTCTCGCCGTGTGATTGGGAGCATTGTCTTGCTGGAAAATAAAATGTTCACCCGCCGGAATTTCTCCAAATTCGTCTAGAGCATATTCCAGCAGCTCCTTGTATCTTATACCATTCATTCTGGGTGTTACTCACATCAAAGGGATTTTTTAAAGGAATCCAAACGCACCCCAAACCATCACGCTCCCACCTCCGGAGTGCCGGCTCATTTTCACTGCTTTTTCGTCGCGCAAATCACGCCAATAACAGCTGAAACCGTCTTTTTTTTCACGGATTCCCACTGCCTGGTCCATGCCATGTGGTTTCTGACGAACCTTAGTCTGGCCTTCTTATGTTGCTGCTGCAATAGCGGCTTTTTCAGCATCTTTGTGTATCGAAGGTTGGGATTTCCCTTCAACACTTGCTGCACTCTTCTTACGCCTACTGGAAGATCCAACTTTCGCCTTATCTGACCAGCATTCAGCTTGTTTCGCCTGGCTTCATGTGAAATAAGATTCTTTTCACGGGCGCTAAGAAGGCTTGGTCGACTGGATCTTCTAGCAGAGCCATAATTTTCACCCAAATTGACAAAATTACGAACGGTAGGAGATCATCCTATCTGTATCTTGGTAGCAATTGACCCATTTGTTAGGCCGTTTGTGAGTTCTGATTATTGCCTTTTCTTCCGTGGTCAAATGGGTTCCGCGGGGCATGCGCTTGGCTAAGATTTAAGATTCAATTATTTTCATTTCGAGTCGCGAGAAGTGCAATTTACCTGTGAAATTATCGCTTAAATATTTTCACACACTTTAAATAGAAAAAAAAATATGCAAAAAACCTTAATACCTACTTTAAAATAAACACTGTGTCTTTATAATTATTTCGCCTTTTTTGCACCACTTCTTTAAATCTATTTCTTAACTGCTCTTCTAGGTAATTGAACAGTTTGAGAATGATTGTCTGTATACTTATTTCGGTCACTGTATGTACTTAGACTGAAAAACAAATTTTCTGGTCCTTTTGAAACTGTTCAAGAATAATTTTAGGTAAAGTTACCAAATGAAGCAGCAAGCTTTTGGGCCGATTCGATATTTATTCGCTCTCTCTTAAGCTAAAATACTCAACAGGATTTTCTGATAACGCAACGACTTATTAGTCAGGGGCGTAGCGAGTGTTCGAGCCTTGGGGGGTGACTTTCATTGAAATGCCGACTTATTTCAGGAACTTGCCGACTGTACAGAAATCATGAAAATCGGCCCAGCGGTTATCGAGTTATATCTAACGTCATCGAATTTCACCCCATAGAAGATGTTATTTGTATGGGAGGTCCTGGGTTGACACAAAGTCTACACCTTTTAGCACACTTTCTGAGCTGTTTAAGGGCTGATTCCATGGTTTCACTCAATGTGTTCAGGAATTGGAACAGTAAGGAATTAGATTGATTATACTCGTACCTATGGATAGATAACCACAAACACAAAGCTTAATAAGAAATGTTTCAAATATTTACAGCCAGTCGCGAATAACACACTGAGGTTGCCAGGCAGTTACATAGGAAATGGACCTGTTTTGTTTTGACCTCCTCCTTGTTCATGCTCACTCACGGCATGTCTTCTTAGTGCACAGTGACCTATTAGAATTGCGACAAGAGTTCCGATATGTGCTCTGCAGACATTCAGCAAGTATCTTGTCCTGCGGTGTCCTAGCCCGTACCAGTGCTAATAAGCAGATGCTCTACCTGTATCTTGCGTTTCTATTGGCAAATGGGGCTCATGTGTAATGACTCTGAGCCTGAAACCCATCAGCATTTATAAATTTACAGCAGTGCTTGACCAATTTAGATCTTACTATTGGTATTGGTGATTCGAGTGCTTATAACTGTCGGTTTAGATAACAATATCAGATTTCGATAATGATTGCACCTTCAGCAGTTCAGAGGCTTTACTTCTAACTTCTGGATGAAAGAACTACAATTATTTGGTAGTCTAAGAGATTGGTTTAGGGAGTAGTAGGCAGTAGTAGAGCGCTGTAGCGTCGTTTTTAATGCGTTGATGGAAGTTTAATTGCCAGCTCAGCTTCCTATCCAGAACCAGACCTAAGTATTTTTTGTTTTCCTGTCTACTTTAAAATTTTATTTCAGTAAAGTATTTTCACTAACGTACATACTGTATCTATTCACAAATCCCTCATCGAGCTAGTTCTAGAAAAGTTGCCTCAAAATGTGTGCGCTGAGTCGTAAAAGAAATTCATAACACCCTTCTGCGGAAGTAGACCAAATAACGAACATCTTCGAATGATGTGGCAAAGTATCTTCTCCATGTTACACCTTCAACTTATTCTTTCCAACAGTATTTCTATAGAAAAGTCCTATTCAATAAAGGACTCTAAAAGATCGAACAATGAGCCATGTCCAACCGCACATTTTACCGCCTAAAATGATCGTCTTTTAAATTTCTATGGATGAATACCTGCCCTAATTGTAAGTGCTACTGGAAAAATAAAAACAAAAAACTCAACCATATACGATATACCACAATATTTAGCACAAACCCTTGAAGAAAATTAAAATACCATCAGGCAAAATAAATGTTATCACTCCTTCGCTGGACTCCTTTGCACGTACCATCATTTCTTTGTCCATATAAGAAGAGTCCAGACCCAGAGTGCCAGATGACAAATTTACTGAACCGTTAAGAACACATACCCTATTCGGAAGTCATCATTAACATCAATCCACTCCACTGAAGATAGTTAAGGTAAGAAACGTGTTTTATACCTTTTTCTTAGCCCACATCATCTCGAGGAAATGAATTAAAAATAAAATAAAAAAAAACTACATTACGAGATGCACCGGCACAGCCTGGAATCAACTGAATCGCTCAACCGAATTCATGAGGTACACAGGGGGCACTGTTATATACCGGCATGCTATATTGAACCAAAAGTCAATTGTGAAACAATGAACGCGCATCTCAACGGTCAAACAACACAGACTGCCACTTGCTCTGACGACAACCAAGAAAGCCAAAAGGTAAACCCTGGCTGACAGATAAAGACGACAGGAAAAAAAAAACACCAGCTCTCCATAGGGGAGGTGGAAGGAATTGTAACAAATGTCATGTGGGCACGTGTTCCTTCAAGCGAAGTATATTCGGTTTGCGTTTGCGCGCCAACCATCAAGAGAAGATGATGCGCATGCGCGTCTGTTGCACTGTCTTCTTCTCCTGGTGCATCCAACTGAAGAGGGTTCACCTTCACCCTTGTGTACGTACTTTTTATTTCTTACAAAAAAAAAAAAAATAATAATGTAACGACATCATGAGCTTATACAGATGTTATTCATAATCAGCGGTTGTGAAGATTATCAAATTGTACATTTGGGTCGTCTCATGATAAACGCATTTGTCGTTTTCTTTTTAGGAGGTAATTACTGGACACACGTTATAAGAACTGCCTTGATTTGATGGTTATACTCTTAGAGTCTGCAGGACACCCCAGTATATCAGAACCGAAGTGATAAGGCCGATGTCAAACGAGCTACACGCTTCCATTTCGTCGAGCGCCATGGGTAGGTATAGGTATGCACGTATGTATAAAGGTAACGTAACTGTACACCTGTACGACCGCGACCAAAAGGAGTCAATGTGGATGACAATAGTTTGACAACACCGAAGTTAAAACCAAGTCGCGCAGAAAATTGGTAATAGGGCCCATACACGACACAGACACGTCGCTCCATTTATGAATGGACATATTTTTTGTACCAGCTTCATTAAATTTCATTCATCCATTCGGCAAAATTTGAGGAAGTCGGCAGGCAGTATTCGCCATTTTTCCGACCCGACGACCACGACGAAACGATACAAACTAATGTCTGTGCAGATTGTCTGCACCGTGTGTGGCGAAGGCATGTTTGCACAGACTTAAGGTCTGCAGCGACGTGTCTGTGTCGTGTATGGGCCCTATAAACGGCCAACCGCTATCCTTATCGTCCACTGCTAGGTATCTGGGAAGTGGGAGAGAGAGAGAGAGAGAATACATTTCGAAGTAAAATTTCCTTCAAGGCAAGAGAGACCGCAAGAACAGGGACTCGAATTTAACAATCTTCACGGACGGTTCAAAAATGGACTGTGGGGCAGGTGTATTTTCGGAGTCTCTGAACATCCCAAAATCCTTTAGGCTTCCCGATACGCCCAGTGTGTTTCAGGAGAAGATACGTGCCGTTCGCGAGGCCTGTCGCCAAATCAAACTATTCACAAACAATATTCATTGACATGATAGCCAAGCTGCCATCAAGACCATATATCCTCCAAATTAGTATTACAATGTCGAGACGAACTAGCTTCTCTTGATCGGTTCAAGGTTACCCTGATTTGGGTTCCAGGTCATAGCAATGCTACGAACAAGCCGACGAGCTGGCTAGGCAAGGTTCAGCTCTCCACCGTTCACTTGCGAAATCTGTTCACATTTCGCTCGGATCAGTAAAAGCAAAAATCTCCTCAGAATTCTTGTCGAAGGCCAACCGTAGATGGAAGAGACTACCGAACTGGAACATATCCGGAGATGGATGCGGCGAACCTACAGATCGGAAAAAACAAACTAGCTACCTTCCAATGAAAACACGAAAATCTATATCTCCAGAATAACAGCAAAAGCGACCATGCAGTCAGATTAGGCAACCCACATAATACACACTGTCGTAGTTACATAATGACGCAACCGAAAGAGAAACCCTCACTCACTACCTATGCACCTGTCTGGTACTAGCCAGGGCAAGAAAGCGATCTCTGGGAAAACCTTTCTTCGAATCCCTCGAGGTGGTCTCGAAAAGTAGCATTAAGTAACAAATTACCTTTCTGAATTTCACAGGCTGGATCTAAGCCCTCCACTTCGACAAACTTAAACAATTAGGTCAAATGAGTTGTGGTAACAAAAGGGCCCTTAGGGTGCCATGAAATAAAGTCTTATGCAAAAAAGTCCAAACCGTAATTTTGGACTTTATTGCACTTTTGAAATTGCTTTCTTCAAAAAAAGCTCATTTTTGCTCACTTTCAAAAATGAAATAAAATCCAAAACTAGTTTTGGACTTTATTGCAATTTCAAAAGTACAATAAAGTCCAAATCGAAGTGGAAATAAAATCCAAAGAAAATGTACAGTAGAATATGTCTGGGGGGCATGCTGCCCCCCTGCAACCCCCCTGCTTTCTTTTTCTTTTAAATTGCTGAGTGCAATTATATCCAAAAACTTTATTGCACTCTTGAAATTGCAATAAAGTCCAAAACGCGTTTTGGATTTTATTTCACTTTTGAAAGTGCAATAAAGTCCAAAATTAGGTTTTGGACCCTTTTGCATAAGACTTTATTTCATGGCACCGCCCTTATTAGTACTACTTGAGTTTTTTAAACCTACCTACCTAATCCATCGTCCTAATTACACCAGCTTTTTCGCACCACCTTACATAATTTTTTACTCGTTTTAAGCAAGAAAAGCTTCTTTCGCTATTGTACATACATAGAGCCGTGCGAACTGCTATTATCCATGTTTGGATAAACGTTTTACCAATTCACAAGGAAAGAAGATAAACTTTTCAATGATCCAGAATTTGGTTTTACCAAAATTCTTTCAGAAGAAGGATTATGCATTATTTAACTAAGTAAGTCCCTAAATCATAAGGATATAGTTCTTCCAAGAAATTTGTTTTTTCCGTAAGGGTTGATGATGACAATTCACTCATTTTCGTCAGAAATTAAAAGTGTTGTAAGCCTCCTGACATTTTTCTAATTCGGGAGCTCGAGAAATGTGTTAAACCTGAAAGTATCACTCGCAGCCATTCTTATTTCTTTATCGCATATTTTATCATAATTTTTGTTCCTTTTCGGTTGTCTTTTTCCCATGTATTTTGTATACTATTTCGACACGCTTAATTCCAACGTGTCGTTTTTTTTTCAGCGATGGAACTATGGAAACCTTGCATGAGGCACCAATGATTCGATGTTCATAGGTAGTGCCGGATTCTTATCGGCTAAAACCACCTCCCTTTCCGAACAGAGCGAACCGCCATAAGGCATTACTTCGCGGGGGTCGGTATAAAGCCATATTAGATCACTCTATTATTTGAGCTATTCACTCATGCCTCAGATCGCTGAGTATTCGCACAGCCACGTTTCTTACAATAGTCCAATATTCGTCTTTATGCAACATGTAATTTCTAAGTGGTGAAACATTATTAGATGTTTGTGTGGACTCAATAACATTTAGGTATATAAATATGAATCTTTTTAAATTTCTGTAAATGTTGTCCACAAATTGTCCGCCCCTTAAATCTGCCGCCCTACTCCAGCCTACTCAGTCTTTTGATAAATTCACCACTGTCTCTTCGGCGGTAAAATAGTTCACTCGAATATGTAGTTGAAAAAAGTGGAATATTATTATTATTAACGCAATATGTAAAGCGTTTCAAAAATCGGTTACTGCCTACACTGCGCATCTTTTTTTTTAATTTTCTCACGGATACGAAATTAAAGAATACGTAACGAAACATACTTCGGCAGAAACCAAAGCTACTACAAACTTTGTATGCAAACAGAAATGGATTGACAATTTTTCGCAGACAACCATAGTCTCGGATATTTGTCAAACGTTGACTAGAGAAATGACATATGGTGAAAGTATGAAGCGGTCATGCCTTTTCTTTAATGATGCGCTGTCAATACAAATCCATAGTAACAGCCATTAAAGATCGCTACTTAACCATATTGACTGACTATTTTCGGAATAAAATGGAAGATAATGACTTGGAGCATTTTACGGTTGTAACAAGATGACGCGCGGTATCCACACACGAGGCCAAATAATCGAGTTAACGAAGTCAAATCAACCGTATATATTATCCCCAAAAATTGACAGGTTAATTGCTACGTATACACACATTATTCACAAACACATTAGAGAAAAGTACCTCCAAAAATGGTTGGTGTTCAAATTCACAACTAAGTGCAACTTGCAACTTTTCTGAGGCCAATGATCGCCGACATTTCTGACCGCCTGCGTTGGGACCACAAGCATTGACAGCGCTTTCGTATACTACGAATATCGTTGGTTAATCAATATAAATGAACTTATACGTAGAATGTATTCAGCATACCTTATTAACGGTCAAAATAAATGTCATTGCTAAAAGGAAAACCCTGTCCCTACTCCACTCCCGCGGTCGTATCACTTAAAGTAACAAAAATTAGCGCCTCAAGAAATAAGCCTTCGAGCTGGCGAATTATTTATGACAAATCACCGTCTGTCAGATTGAGCCATTCGGCAGCTAACACTGGATGCTACCTATCTATAACCTTTAGTGTATATTCTAAACAGAAGAAAGAATATGCAAACGAAAACCCTAATTATATAAATCTTTGAAGGTGGATGTCACACTACACACACGTAGGTATGTATATCTGATGGTTGAACGAACCTGTCTTTGCTGTAACCTATTGTTCCCCACAAATTACCATATGAACCTTTGTAACCCTATTATCATCTGAAATTTGAATTATTTATGAAATCAATATGTCAGCTTGTATGAGGCACTACTCATCTGACCTACATAACTAGGCTCTAAAGAAATCCACATTTCCCAAGAAAAAAAAATTAATTATAAGACGGATAGCTTCGGGTCATATCGTGACCCGAAAGCGAACTTATAAAAGATGAAATTATTCGCAAAATATTCTTAGTTCTGTTCTAGGTTCAAGAGTGAAATCTTCTTCTCCAGACGAGGATGAAAATTTGGATAGTGGGCCTCCTTATCCTTGGAGCGACTTTGCCGTTCGTCAACAGTAAGATTTTGTGAAATAGTCCAGGAGCAATTTTTTATTTAAATTTGTTTTCCAGGTGAAAATGACAACGACGACGATGACTATGAAATTAAGCGATTTCACGTGCAAAGTCGTGAGTTGGGTGGTACTCCTACATGCGTCGAGACCAGACGCAAAAGATCAACATCACAATCAAATGTGAGGAATACCAGGGATACCTATGGTGCTGCACCTGCTGAAGACGAGAAGGAAATTGGAGCCAGCACTGGTGTTGGAGATACAGATTCAGCTTCAGGGATTCTACTAGAAGATTCGGATTTACTTGGAAACGCAGGAGTTCTAGTCATCCGTAATCAAGCGGCGGCCAGTAGTCCTATTGTGTTCGAACTACGTCCAGTGGAAGCGGATCAAAGTGATATATACGACGAGGAAAATAATCCCGATGCCTCTGACGATGATGATGATGATGATGATAATGACTTCGAAGATGATGAAGACTTAGAAGATAAAGACGCAGCCAGCGACGACAGCGAGGAGGTCGATGAATCCGACAACAATGAAAATAGGTACAAGCCGAGTGCTGACGAGGACTATGATTTGGAAGAGGACGAAAAGGCGACAGGGAAAAAACAGCGCGTCCAAAAAGCTAAAAAGCCCAAACGAAAACCATCGAATGGAGCTTCCAGCTTGGGCACAAGGAAACCAAATAAGAAACGAAAAAGGATTTCAAATGAGCCAGTAAAGCGTAAGCCAAATCGTAGGAAGAATCAAAGTCCGAATAAAATCCGAAATTCGAATAAAAAACGAAAACCAACTAAAAAGCGAAAACCAACTAAGAAACGAAATCAAAATAAAAATCGTAAGCGAAAGCCAAGTAAGAAAAGATATGAATATGTATATGGCAGTCCAATCAGAAGCCATAGTGATAGACGAAGGCATCAAAATAGTGGTAACGGTAATAGCTTTAACAGGCATCACCACGGCAACAGGCATGACAGCAGCTTAAACCGAAATAAACATATCGGAGAGAATGTGAATAGGGGCAAGGGAGAAAAAACTATAACTAAGACCATGACCACAACACAAACGGGTACTGCTGCTGATGTGAACTGCATTATCATTACAAAAGAGCCAACTCCCACGACACAGAAACCATTTTGGGGTATTTTAGGAAGAAGTGAAGCTGCCAGCGAAGATAGAAGTTTCGGACATAGAAAGCGATTCAAGAATCGGGTTCAATTTGTCAATGCATGAGGATATTAATTTGTCTTTTTTTTTATTAAATTAGCGTATTAAGAATAAAGATAATAAATTATAAATTTGTATACTCTTGGGCTTTTTGTTCTTTTACATGATTTTTGTTTAATTTGACTACACTTAGACTTATAGAGATATGCGTTCATGTATATTTTACCACTGGACCTACAAATAAAACTATACACGCAGGTAGATAATAGTGCGCTTTTGACTAAATAACGCAGGGTTCTTCAAAACTGGAGGACACAGCTCCATACAAAAGGAATTTTTCTCCATTATCAATCATGAAGCGGATGAAAGTTGGGGTGCTCTTGAACCATTTCAGATTGTTTTGGGTACACGGACACTGTAATACGAAAGGACTGGTGTTCTGAGAAAAGCGTCCATTTTTGGCGTTGAAGATTACAATGAAGATTACAATGAAACAAAAACAAGCGAACGATCATTTCGGCAGAAGTTCGTCTGCTGCTGACGTCGCAACTGAGTAACGATGACACAAAAATTCGAATGTCAATTCGTGCCTTCAACGCGTCAACAGTGTTTTGCTTTGACCATCACATGTCTTGACCGCCTTGGGACAAATTCTCACGTCAATTGGCGTATTTTTTTGAGAATCTATAGCTAGCTCACTTTTAAATGCAAAACCAAAAGTGAGTATAACAGTTTTGCATATAAAAGTAAAACTGAGCTAGCTATAGATTTTCAAAAAAATACGCCTAATATAACGTCAAGGAGTCAACACGTTGACCCATTTCGTGGACCGTGTAGTCATAATCGTAATCGTTGTGATTTACGAACCATCAGCGCTCATGCAAATTTCCACGGTAAGAAACTGTCCACGCTGTGATGAAAAAAGCGGTCCTACTTATTTCCTCCCTTTTGTTGCCAAAATGTTCACCAGACTCTCCGCGACTGTTGTAATGCCTGTTTCCTCAACATTGAAGATCCTATTTGACGAAAGTCCATGTTTTTCGATGCACTCTTCTAGCAATTGAAAAAAGTTTCCAACAGCGACACGGTTAAATCCCATAGCTTCGAGTTGCAGATGTTGCTTCTGGTTTTCTTAAGGAAACGGTTGCGTTCCGTTTTAAAAAGTTGTGTGTCCAATCTTCTCCAGGCATGTAACAGTGTTGAAATTATTGGGTAATTCATTTTTGTCTGCTAATTCATATGCTAGCTCTCGAAATTCCTTCATGAAAAAGCCAAACAAGCGTCCTGCCATATCCTTTACATATTCGGCTAACTCTTTTTCTTGAGCCACCGAAAAAACAGGTTTAAAATTTCCCAAATTAGCCAAAACTCAGCACTCAGCATGTCACTTTTGTTCAAAATGGGGGTTTTCCCCCATTTGCCAAATTTAAATTAAGGAAGACAAATTCCGAATGTTTATTTTTACATGGAAGAATCCATAACCTTTTGAATAGCTGTTTTGCCATCTTCTAAATACCAATGAATATGCCTAGGGTTACCATACGTCCTCCTTTTTCATACCAAAATGTTGTTTGTCCCCCCTTCACAAACCACTGTCCCCCTTATTAAGTCAAAATTCAATAAATGTTTGGGCTAATAGATGGGTGTAGATGAATAAAAGTTTACAAATTGTATTTTACAATATTTATTAGGAAATTTTATTATAAATTAATTTTGTCGAATAGCGAAATTTTAGTTTAAATAAAAATGCGTAGGTAATGCAAATGACAGGTCGATCTCGATGAGCTGAAGGTTAAAACGCGAATGCCATCATGAATGTGGTGATGAGAGAAATTATGCAAAATGGTAGGTTGCATTAGTGTCGCACTCTTTCGGTCGATCTATGAAGTTGGTATTATTTATTTGGATTTTAAATTTGAAATTTTAAATAACGTTTGCGGTTGAATGTAGACTCCTACAAATGAAAACATTAAATTTTTAACATTTTTAAAAAGATTGTTTTCCTGTAAGTTTTTGTTTTGTACTGTCATCTGTTTCTCTGTCAGTTTTTGTATTCAAGCTGTAATTTCAAAAAGTAAATACTTTTAAAAGAAAAATATCCGAACCCAAAGAAAAAACCAAATAAAAAATGAAAATGTTTATATAATAATCAGTGCGTTGGGAAAAAAGTTTCGAGTGGTTAAAAAAAAAGGCAAAATATCCGAACCCAAATAAAAAATGAAAATGTTTATATATAATCAGTGCGTTGGGAAAAAAGTTTCGAGTGGTTAAAAAAAAAGGCAAAGTTGGTCCTGAATATGAGGCGTGTTTAATTTGCAATTCAAGTTTTAAAACCTGGTGTTCAAAAACTAAAAAAAAAAAATGTGTCCCCCTTTTTGAACATTTGTCCCCCCTAGAAAACTCACTATGTCCCCCTTTTCGCATTTTTTAATCTGGTAACCCTACATATACTACGGCCTATGAACTTGAGACCGGATAAAGATTCTGGAAACCTATATAAAGGACAAACAGACAGTAGTAAAAGAAGCAGAATAAGAAGACTTTTTAAACAGGTTTTATTGAAAAACTTTATTTTTGTGTCACACAGAAATTCAAATTAAATATAAAATTATTAGATTTTTAAGCATAATTTAAAATTGACCAGGAAAACTTACGATGAAATTAAATAAACAATAAAGATGCTTAAAGGTGAAATATTAGATATGGATTGTCCTCCTTGTTTATTAACAGTACACATGCTTCTGAAGTGCTATAAATGTACAATATCAGCCAAGAATATCAGAAATCGCTCCCACAAATATGCAGAAAAAGATGTTAGAAAATAATTTGTCCAGATTTAGCTTAAATTTGTGTATGTCAAAGGATATCGCTATCAGGTCTTGTATAGTACGGGAACATTCGTGCACCTCGCTGTGCAAACCTTCGGCAAGAGCTTCGTTTAATTGCAAATGGAAGCAAATTAGAACAAGTTGAACATAAAAGTAGCACCAATAAGTTCAATCGTAAATGAGTATATTACATGCAAAAATGATGGATAATATGCTACTGGATGACTTGCTTATAATCAGTGATTTACTAATTGAACTTGTAACAAAGAACGCACACTTTATAAAAATATTGCGCCGAAAATTAGACAGATAGTAAATCTTTGAATCTGTTTTGGCACTTATTGATGGCTCTCATTTTGTTTATGTTGACCAGTAATATTGGGTTTCGCTGTAGGTGATTGCCTACAATAATATAAATGTAACGATCAGCTGCTCAAAAAAAATCCTCCTACGAGAATAATTTCCTGGGTAAAGATTGGCTCCGAGTACTGTTTTACTTTTATTGCGCCCAGATATAAATATAGAAAATACGATCTACAGTAACCAAGAACGATTACAATGCCAACCATTAGTGAGTTTCTGACAAATTTTGTTATTCGATTGCTACGATTTAATTTTTGAAATTTGTAAGGGCCAGTTTCAAGACTAGCTGATAAAGTCTCGGATAGCCTATCCGGAATTTATATGTCAGATAAACTTCAACTTTCGGTTTCAAAGGTTTCGGATAGTGATAGCTGACAGATAAAGTCTCGGATAGTTTATCAGCCGGTTCAAGTGGCTGTTAAAGTCTCTATCCGGAAGATAAACGAAATATTTATTTGAAGTGGCTGAAAAAAAATATACTTTCAGAGCAATCTTTCGTTAACGGGCGTAGACGGCAATCCAGACTAACATGGATTTGTTTGAGTCTTAAGAAGACGAATTTGAAGGAGTATTACGATCATACTACACGGCCCCGTAGGAGCAGAGTATCTCGCCCAAGGCCAAATTATTTTGAAACCCGCTCGACCATGAAGATTTCAGAATTTGATTCGGGCTTACGGAAACGGCAGACAACGCCTGTGGAAGGAAATTTTATTCGCTTTTTTCCTAAACATTCCTACCACGAAGGGCCTGTCACCTCGCCGTTGCGTCCTTTTCTGGACGTTGGTGGTGTGGAGGCTTAAGTTGTAATGATTCAACAGGCTATGCTGTCGGTGGCTTTAGTCGCCAGTATAGGGTCACCCATGACAGACATGCTGTTTTGATGAACAACGAACTAACTAAAATTTTAATTAGAGTGATCGATAAGCCTGGAGAGCTTAGGTATCTACTTCCCCATTCTTTTCCTACTCCTATCCGCAAATCACTTCTCACTATTTCTTATCCTAAACCCATTTCCCCTGATGCGTTGGACGAAGGTGGCTTACGCCCCGTGCCGATAGTCAGCCTGTTGGGGGAGTTTAAAGGATAGCTCAGCCGCAAACAAAGTATCGGAATGCCTGCTCCAGTTCCTCTGTTAGAATACTTTTTTGTATTTTTGCTGCTTCAATTTTTTCTTTAGTTAATTTATCAAAGGTTTTTTTAGACCTAAAACAACAAAAAATATTAGAAAACTCGAAACAAAAAAATACAAAACAAATGACATGTGTATCGAAACAAACTTTAGTGTCTGATAAATTTTTCCGCAAGTTAGTTTATCAGAGACTTTGACGATGAAACAGAAAAAAAATATCAGTAGCTTTTATCTGGTGGAAAGCGTTATGTGTCGGCTAACTATCCGAAACTTTATGTGGAACCTTTGAAACTGGCCCTAAGTCTTCCAAATAAACTTTAATTGCAAAAAGCCGAAAAATATTAATATTTTGTATAGTATTTTCAAATGTAAATTTAAATTTATTTTGCTTTGTTTATCCATTTAAGAGTTTTTATAGGATTGCTATAAGTATCGTTATACAAGTGCGAATGGATAGTGCTTGTGCTAGTCTTGATGGGAAATCAGTAAAGAATATAATTTCATTCTATTGATTGCTAATTATTATTGTAATTTAAGTGGAAAATCTACTAAGCCCTATAATCAATACATACATGTTTTTTCATATTTTCATTAGGTCTTACTAATAACTTAACACTAATGTTGGCTATTAATTTAATCGCCACTTTACTTTAATTTAAATGTAGAAATAGTGGCAGTAGACCCTATAGTCCGTGCAATTTTACGAATCTACTTTATTTGTGATCAGTAGCTACTAGACCGCCAGACGCACATATATCACATGTCTAAAATAGATTACCAACCCAAACCCCCTTCATATCCTTTCACAAGTCGGGTAAAAAAAAAATAATTTGGAATTGGTGTCCAGAATGTGTCACTTCCACTCCCCTCCTACTGCTCAGTGCTCAATACGCTTCATAAACTTCGAGATGTATCGCGTCACACTCGCGATAACCCCTAGCTAAAAAAAGTGCAAGTTTAAACTCAGGTTTAGTTAAACTCGCAAGCAAGGTTAAACCAAGTATTTAAACCGTGAGTGAAATTTTATTGAACGTTTAGTTAAACTTCGGTTCAACTTTTCTCGTATGTTTTGTACGCCACTGTAAACGTTGAACTCATGTGTATTTGAAATTTCCATCAGTTTTACATATTTATTGTGTCGGCTTGGCAATTTAAAAAAGTGATATTCATAGTTACTTTACTTTACTTTTACTTTTGATGGCGCTACAAAGAGTAGTGGACCTGGGCCTTACTTATTATGCCCCTTCAGCCGGCTCGATCTGTAGCCTGCCGTCTCCAATTTCGCACTCCAAACAGTCGGAGGTCTCCTTCTACTTGGTCGCTCCATCGAAGATAAGGTATTCTTTGGTGTCTCCTTACCTCTGGTATGGCGTCGAAGACCATACGCGCTGGAGCATCGATGTTCATCCGCTCTACATGGCCCCGCCATCTTAACCGCTAGATACAGATTTTTTTATTAGGCTCATGTCGCTGTACAGCACGTATAGCTCGTTGTTGTGTCTTCTTCGCCAGACATTGTTTTCTTGGTCGACGCAAAGAGGATCATAAATCGTTCGTAGGACTTTTCTCTCGAATACAGCAAGGGAGCATAGAGCAGGACTGGGATGACGAGTGTTTTTTAGATTTATGATATTTCTCCTTTCGTTCAACATTCTACGGCAATGGGAAGTGGCCCAAATTATAAAGGTCTCAGCTAAGCAGTAATCCACATTCTTGTGTTTATTCCTTAGGTATATAGTTCAATGTTCAGGGTGTGGAGAGTTGGAAGGTAACCTCCATTACATTCAAAATCCAAATTCAGATGTAACTTCATCAAACTCCCAACCATCACACAGGAATTAGTCCAATTTTCATTTGTTTTCTTTTCAATTTGTCATTAAATTCAATTTTGACATTTCCCATTATCCGCAATCTGAATAAGGATCATCATCATCAGCAGCGTCGTTATAACAACCATCGTTGGTGTCATCGCATGACCTCACGAATGGCACCCTCTTACCAAAAACATAAGGTAAAGTTCATGTAGCATGATTGAAATTAGAATTTAAATGGCATATTATAGTGAATGGTTAGGGTGTGTGTAGTGCACATATAATATTCACAAACGACTGTACTTTCATCCCCCAATATTTTGTGTGCACTTAACTGTTGGTGGTGTAGCTTTAGCTGTGTTGTTTGCTAACTCTGCGGGTAGCGAGCGCCTTTTTACGCATTTCCAGCTTCAAATTGGATGTAATTTGATGTTGTTATGAGATGAATGCCAAATTAAATCCTCAAATTGAATGTTTATTTTGTGGGCTGACTTAAGGGATGATGATGTTCTAAAAGTCAAGGGCGTTACTCTTTGTGTGGATAAATTGCGTGAAATTAAGTAATTATATTTGACTATTTGAGGAATATGGATATTTGGTATCATTGCGGATTTATGTGAAAATGAAGCTAGCAGAGGGTGGTTAATCGATTTTTAAGAGCAATCATTTTGTTATAGTACTAATTATTTGAAGTTGAAATGAATTATGAATCGGGTCTTAAATATAGGTTCATGTCATCATGTGTTTTTAAAATAACCGTTGGGTGGTGTTTTCAAATTTTTTCAACCAACAATTTTAGACCTTAGAAATGGTTATGCTTTTACGCTTAGTGATGTAATAACGTTTCTTTCTGATTCCGGTTTAGGTTTAGAGTTCTGACTGAGTATCATTTTTGATGAAACATGCAAGAAGAAGAAGAAAGCTCTGACAACATGTGGCTTCGGAAAGTCTTTCTCCCCCACTAGCATTACTTCCAACCCACATTTCTCTTTCAGTCTGAGGAAGTTATTTTTCATCCACTCTGAAGTGGTGATGTCCGCACATACTAACATGAGCCACCCGGCTTTGAAAGTTGTCCCGCGGAAAGCTGGCTTTGCATCCCCGTGCGTCGCGCAGTTCGATCGTGATGTCCATAATCCTCTCTTGTATCTGAACCATTTGTTCATTAGTGAGAGGATTACGATCGATATCGACTGGTACGACACCCAATCTGACATAGCTCGCTATATCTCTATAGGAAGCTTTGTCAGAGGTTGTTTTACCAGTGCGAGCTCGTTTCGCTTCGGACTGAGGTGGTGTGTTGTCCTCGGATCTCGTACTCGTACGGTCTGAGCCGATTTGCCAGAAGACCCCGGCGCGTCTGTGTATTCCGGATGCATTTCATCCGAAAGTATACCTACTGATACTGTATACGGTTCCTGATTCCGAGGCTGAGTCGCTTAGATGAGACGATTTCTCTTCTAGGCTCATCATCTCGAAATCGCTGATTCGTGACCCTTCCCGATTGGCAGGTGTCATGTCGATATCGACAGGGTGTTCTAAAACATCCCTAGTTGATGATGCATTTGTAGAGAGGCATCACTCTCTATAGTTTTATTTTTTGAAATATCTATTATTCCCACGAGTAGGCGGGATTCATTGGTCGCCCGTGGTCTACCCGTCTAACCACAGGAAGGCTATCTTGAGATCGGAGGTCGCCCGGTATCCGAAATTCGCAAACTAGCGACTTAAAACTCCCTTTTTAGCCATGCATCCGTCGGCGTTTGCTTTTGGGTTTATGGTTTTCTCCCACCTCAAACTTATGGTTCACGCTTATACATTGATCGTGCGTTGCAACGAGTTACTGCGCACGGTCAATATCTAAGTGAGACCCTTGGCTGACACTAAACAGGCAAGCTGATTAGCCATTTTCAGGTAGGCGCCCGCGAGAAGGACTCAGATGAGGATTTTGCCCTGCCCAAGGTTGTATAGGGTGTGTGTTTATCACAGTGGGCTAGGCATCATATTGGGCCCTTCGCCATCCCTGGGAAACCTTCACGGTCAAAAACTAAACCAATTCGCCCAAAAACCTAATTTTCCTACAGAACCTAAAAATGGTTTCAATTGTTGCCGAAGTTGGCCCTGTTGCTCGACCTTAGCTCACAATAAATGGGCAGTCCTGTTTCAGCAAATAGTTGGAAACGTTTGTCGAAAGTTGAAATTTAAAAGAGGCTTTACAAATTAACTTTGCATAGCCTCTACTTCATTAAAATATTCAAAGCCCACATTTGGCTTATGTATCAGCACATAATCCACTTCCACTTCCATAGCCAAAGCTTCAAATAATGCTCACTTCACCTTCATTTAAACATCTTTTCAATTTAAGGCAGTTTCACAGGTGCTACTTTGTGGCTATGGTTCTTTTTAACTCTTTTATTTTCTTCTTTGGATGCCTGACGTATGAACTTTGCCTTCGTTTCACCTATGCCTTAATAGAGAAGTTTCCGATAACTTCAGCTTCAAATTCGAAGGAGGAAAAAAAGAAACAAGTGACAGCTAACTGCTACCAAAGAGGAGTCGGTGTGGTTGCGCGAAATGTTTTGTTCAGCGACTTCTCCCTATGCCGTGCGCGTCACGACTCAAAGACCAAATTCCAGTTTTTTTTGCAGAATTTGACGCATTGTGCAGTTTTTTGGTTTGTAACACAAACTTGTCGTTAATTTATTCACCTTTGGTATTTTTACACATTTCTATTAATAACAAAAATAAATTAACGCAGCTCGTACGCAGCAACAAAGTTTATACCCAGACGCGCGACCACTTGGCAGCTGGTGTGACATTGGCCTTAAAGTTAATTTAAATACAATTAAATATTAATTAAAAAGAATTACCAAGAAGAGATCGTAATTTTTAATTAAGGCCATGTATCAATTGGGCTAAATAATTATATCCTCGGATAATTTTCTGACACTAACGTGGTGGAAAGCGAATTCTTTAGCTGTCAAAAAATTATCCTGCTCCTGGAGAAAGGTAATAAATCCTATAGGCTAGTTTTTTGACGTTTTCTTTTGCTCCAGTTTTGCCAGAATGCTAAAGAGCAAATTAAACACTGAATTTCAATTAAGCCTGAATTTCGATAAGTCTCTATTTTTTTTAGATTGGAGTTTGGTGAACTTCTCTTTTCAACAGTTTCATAAATGTCTGAAAATAAATTATCCGAGGATAATATTATTTAGCCCAATTGACGCACGGCCTAACAGACCTCAACTGAAATTTAATAAAAAAAAAAACAAAAAACAAAATGGAAGACACTTGAAGCAAAAAAGTATAGGTATCCGCAAATGCGGTAACTCTACATAATATATTAAGGCCGACAAGCATGATGCAGATGACCATCAAAAGAAGCAACGAATTAGACACACTCCTTAAGACAGCAAACAAATAATATAGAGGCAGTTCCAAATCGTGTATAACTGAAATCCACATTATCCAAAAGATGGAAGAAGATAGTGCATTCAAACTGAAAATTTATTAATTTAATAATGCAATGCACAAGAAGGAAGTTGCCTCCGCCGCCGCCGAGCCGCTCGCCGCCATCATGTGCAAGATTTATAATACGTAATACGTGCAATTAAAACGCTTAGTAGACTGGTGCAAGGCACTAACAGTGCAAGTGCAGATAGATCACTTTCATCTGCGCTAAATAACTGCAAAAAAAAATGTTAAAAAAAAACTGAAACAACAGCATAGACGTAATGTAACACCATCTAACAATCTGATGGTTACCTCTTCTATTCGCTTTATTGACACTCGATTTCTCCTCTTAACCGGGGCGCTAAAAATTAAAAACACGCAGACACGAGAGTTTGCCAAATCAATACCATACCGTAGACACAGACCGACATGCAGCAGACGCGACGCCGACGCGAGAGCTTCACTTAGCGAGAAGTAGGAAGCAGCTACTGCTGCTGCACTGCAGCTAAAAGCTGGCAACTTCCACTCTCTACACCAACGAGCGGGTAAATCCGCTAATTAATTGCATGCAATTAAAAAATGTTTCTTGGATAATTAAAACTACACAAAGCCAGTTACAAATTTGTAATGCTGCGCATTGTAATAGATACAGAGGAAGGAGAGGAATAAAACTACCATCGAAGATGGCCGCAGTGTAGCACCCAGCACGAGCCGTATGCTTCGTCTTCGTGCGCAATGCATGGCCACGACACGAGCATTGTTATACGCCAAAGCTAAAGCAACAACAAAACCAATGAATCTGTGAGTGATTCGTTGACTGCGTTTTCACTTTTATTTTTCATTTAAATTTTTTTTAGCAAATCATTTTTTTTTTGTTAATAGGGAAACGCTTGTATCTGAATTATGATGAATTTGCTATTCAATTTATGATTAAATGCAGCAGAGTCTTAAATTGTATAATACGAAATAAAACAAGTCAGCCCTTTCAGGAAGTTGAATGAACAAAGTGCAAGCATTTTTGAGCGGATTTTGAATTTCAGTTCACTTCGCTAGAGGCTCAAAAATTCGGCAAAAGTCGCAAGAGCAGTGGTTTGGTTGGGGAAAACTTAGCCTCGGGATCTGTTTGACGTACGAGTAGCACACGAAGTCTGCAGAACTATGTAAACCAGTTCATCAATACTCGAATTTTGTAAGACTTAGGAGTCTGAAGCAATATAGGTACACCTCGAATTGGGGACTTTACCGATAGGCTTACTACGACGAATCTGTGAATGGTTTAAAACCATACATTTGTTCGAAGTGGTTAGCCCAAGTACCCACTAGCGCTCAATGAGAATTATTGTAAGTTAATTTTCATGGCTGTGTGTTGAAATTAACAATATTTAACTTATATAGAGTTATACGTTTAAAGCTTAATTATATATTTGTCTGAACTTTTTTCTATAATCTACTACTACTTCGGCAGTATAACGTTTTGTACTTAACCTTTTATGAATATATAACACTTGCTTACTTTATACTCTATTCAATTGGACACGTTCATTTCACTTTAATTCAATTAGTCCTTTTTATTAGCATCCTCAGTAATTAAAAAAAAAAAAAAAAAAACCCTACGCACAACCCCCAAAATTCGGCTCTCTGAGTAGATGCTATTGAATGTAAATATTCATGTCGGATTCCAACGACTAGGAGTTTAGATATAATAAAAAACGAGGATCCCGGACTATGTTTACTGTCGTCCAGATCAGATCCAATAAGAAGTATATTTTAGCAGCCTCTACACTCAGAGAAAAATCGCAAGCTAAAATCTAAAATGATCAGGCTTGATTTTAGATTTTTTTATTCTTACGTGCTAAATCTTAATATGACACCCATAATTCTTGCTGTAAGAACATGTATGTATATATGTATGTATGTATGTATGTAATAGAGACATTAGGACAGGCCTCGGCCCTCATTGAAGCTACTTAAGCTCTGGGCCTCCGGGTATCGTAGAATAGCGCCAATGCAAATGGCCAAACCAAACCCGTAAATAAGCTGATTGAATAATTACAGAGACGTAAATATTCAAGGTTCTTATACATATTACCGTTTGAACTGAGTTTTGGAACTTTCTCCTGAGGGATATTATCAAAGTAACGCTGGACCTTTGACGATGTCATTATAACTGGTGGCACCCAGGTGTAATCCAATTGTCGTGGATCTGATTCCCAGTGTGTTGGCGAAATACCTACTCTTGAAGCCGAGGCGTTCGCGAACCGATGTGACGATGTTACACATTTTCGGTTAGGTTTCTAAACATAAAAATAAACATGTCTAACTAAATTACCTTTTCAGTACTTCGTACGCATAGGTATTTGATAAAAATGCACTCTTCTTGAATCTGTAATTTTATAATGGTTACTTGATCGTTCACCAACAGTTCGAACTTTGCACTGTTCTGCCAACTTGGCTCTTCTCTAATTCATCCTAATTTTGTGACTATCTTCAGTATACTAAAGGGGCTGGCAAATATTAATAACTACATATTTTGTATTTATTAATTTGATTTGAACATTTGAAGTGATGATTTTCTTTTTGTTTAATTTGTTTCTTATTTTTTTGTTGTTTTTGATTTTATAAACTCAATTCTTGCTGTAAGAACATAGTTCTAAAATCAAATTTTAATTCTTCATTTAGGAACAAAAGAACTTGATTTGAGATTGCATGTTCTGCATATTAGTGTATTTAAATATGTAATATTTTGTTCTTGAAATAAGCCGAATCAATCTTAAAAGGTTACATTGAAACACAAGTAATCTCGCCAAAATCTTGAGTTAGTTTTTTGTTCTTGAAATAAGCCAAAGGACAAAACAATCTTATTTCAAGCTTATTCATTATTGGAACAAGCGCAACAATACTTAAAGTATTGTTTATATATACTTGCATGCATTTTGATTTTGATTTCTATTCGTTCCTAAAATTCACACTCACTTACTGAGTGAATTCTCATAAGGCAACATTAAAAATTTAATATTATTACATATCTACTGATATGAAATGATGTGATGTCCTGCCGAAAATAAATTTGTTTCAGGCATAATTGTAAGAACCACATTCTTAAAACAATCGCAAAATAGTATTGAAACAAGCAGCTTAAGCTTACTATAAATAATCCCAAAAGTAGATTTTTTGGTCTTGTTTTAACAATTTCTTCCTCATATTAAGGTGACTTCAATTGTTCATTCTTATTCACGGCGTTTTCGAGCTCAATTTAAGTTGACAATGGTCCAAAACGTAGTCTTTGTATTCTTAAAATAAGATCGAACATTCTTAATTAATCCCGAAACAGGATTGAAGTAAGATATTTAAACTTACTAAAAATACATTTTTTTGGTCTTGAAAAAACGACCTCAAAATAAGACTTTTGTACTTGGAATAAGATTTTCCGAGTTTACCATACTTTCGTCAACGAATAGGCTGGTTTTTAAATCGTATACGTACTTAAACGAACATACAATTTGTTTACACCACACATATTTTCAAAGCAGAAGACGTCTTGATTTTTTTTGTTAACATGAGATCAATCACCTTATATCTGGATCTACATTAATATCAGAATGAACAGATAGCATGGCAAGTGAGCTTAATCTTGCATTCTCTATAACGCTTCGGGACACTGTTTTAATCCTTTTCATACCTAGTTGAAAAGGTTCTTTCAACACCAGTTGTGGTCACTGGAAGCGTACCCAAAACCGTAAGCAAGAAGTTTATAGCTCTCAAGTAAGTCTAGTCACATAATATAAAGCAATTTCAAAACATTGGTAGAAGTGTGACTCGACGATATTTTTCGCATCAAAGAATGTACTCAGCGTCCACAGCTGACAACGAAATTGCATTATCAAAGTATCTAACATGTTAGCTTCTCCATTTCATTCACTCGCTCGAGCTTGAAACAATAGTAGAACGTATTCGTTGATCATGAATCTGTCCGTAAGATTTTGTATTAACAAATCTATGCAAAGTATCAGTATAGACACAAATAGGCTTCAGTAGAAGAGGTTTCTGGATTGGAACGCGTTGTTTGTTTCAATGAAGTTCTTGGAGTTCTTAATTCAACTTCAAATAAGTCTTCGGCAACTTGGGATGCGGATTTAAAAGCCTCACTGAAAAAATCTTCGTCATTTTCTCTGATGTTCTTAAGAGAATTCAGATCTTCTTTTGGGCGCTCGATAGCAGAAATGAAGTCTAAGGATTTGTTCTGTAGGACAACTGATAAGGGCAGCGTTAAACTGAACAGTTACAATGAGGCTTACTAGGAAATCACTTTTTTAGACCGCTGCCAAAAGTGTTGATGCTTTCGAAAACATCGCCCACGTTCTACTCGTTATTTCTTCAAGACTTATTGAGATACATTTGAAGAGCTCTACAAGGGAAATAATACTTTCATGCCTTTCAATGCATCTTGTTTCACATAGGCGTAGAAGTCGAGTTTTTCCGCTCTCTGGTGTTTTTAATGACATTTTTGAAAGTTATATTTGCATATTGCGGAAGAAATTAGCTATTCCACTATATTTAGGTCCGTTTATATTTTTGTTTCCTACATCTGCTCCTAAAGCATGATCCCGGATATCTTCCTGTATAGACACAAATTTACATACTACTTCAGCTAACACTATAATTTATCATGTTCACTTCCGCGTGTATGGATTTGAATTTTTTTTAAACTCTAGACAACAACAAAAATGGTCCAGCAATCGCTTCCTCTTCCCTACGATTCTATTGTTAAAAAATCGCCGAGATCATCCTCATTAACTATTATACATTTTTTATCTCACAGGTCACGGTATATCTTCAACACGCAGATCATCTTGAGCAGCTCACTTACTCATGTAGGCATCCCTTATTCACGTTTATGGGTCAATATTTATTCAATTCCATCCCTTGTGTCCTATTAGCATTTAAAATGGTCTTCTTCTCTCCGCTTAGGCTACTGAAGGTCATTCCCTGAGGTGAATGGAAGGTCCATTTACATCACACCTTTGTACTGCTATGCCCGCAACAAAAAATCACAAAAGGTTGAAAACAGGACACCAATAAATCATGAATCCCCTGTGTGTAACTGACAAGAAATCTAAAGAAAAAGGGTTGAGTTTCGAAATACATTATCCCCTATGTTAAGATTTTTATTAATAATTCAAAGGTCATGGAACGCTTGATGAGTACTAAAATCAGCGTTTCGATGAAGGGGGATGAAAATATTGCGATTCATTGTATTGTTGTATTTATTGATTATGAAGAAAATAAAAAAAAACTATATAGATTATTTAAATAAATACAAGCATTAATAACTATACGTACCATAAATTATTAATTTTATTTAAACATGGAAAACCCATTTCTGCAAACTGTTAAACGCCGAAGACGACACAAATTCCGCTGTCAGGCAGAATGATCCCTTCAACCTGGGCGATGAAAGCCAAGACTTCCGTCCACCTGACCAAAATGAGGTGAGGATAGCAATATCCATCAAGTTGAAGTCCAACAAAGCTGCAGGACCGGACGGTCCTTTTAAGGTAGCGGAAGATGACTTGGTATAGAGCATACACCAACTCGTTTCTAAAATTTGGTCAGAGGAAAGTATGCGTGAGGAATGGAGCCTCAGGAATGTTTGCCCGATCCATAAGAAAGAGGAGACCCTCTAAACTGCGCCAACTATAGATGTTCAGTCTCCTGAACATCGCTTACAAGATCTTGTCTGCCGTGCTGTGTGAACGCATGAAACCATTTGTCAACGAACTGATTGGACCCTATCAATGCGGTTTTAGGCCCGGTAAGTCCACCACCGACCAAATATTCACACTACGGCAGATCCTGGAGAAAACTCAAGAAGTCCAAATCGATACTCACCATCTATTTATCGATTTTAAAGCCGCATATGACAGCATTTATAGAGACGAGCTATACAGAGCCATGTCTAGTTTTGGCATCCCTGCCAAACTTGTCAGATTGTGCAGAATGACGATGCAGAACGCTCGCTGCTCTGTAAAGGTCGGAAACAATCTCACCGAGACCTTTGATGTCAAAAAAGGATTTAGTAAAGGTGATGCGCTGTCATGTGACTTTTTCAACATCATTCTTGAAATGATTGTGAGAAACTCTCAAGCCAACACCAGGGGCACAATTACCCAAAAGTCTGTGCAACTACTTGCATACGCTGACAACATCAACATCATTGGCAGAACACAGCGAGCTATCACTAGTGCCTTTGCAAGCAACAGTACAGAGGCGGCAAAAATGGGTTTAGTGATGAATGAGGGCAAAACAAAATATATGCTGTCAACAAGAAGGGACACACAACAGCGACTAATCGGACAGAACGTCACGATAGACAGCTATCTACAACTTTGAGGTGATTAGGAACTTTGTCTACCTCAGCTCCGCTATTAATTCTGAAAATTACATGACATCAGAAATCAGGCGAAGAATTACACTTGCCCTGCCCACTGCCTTGTCGAGAAACACTAACTAGACTCTATATCCCACTCGTGCTTTATGGCCCAGAATCATTGACATTATCAAAGGCGGATGAAGATCTCTTTGGCCGCTTCAAACTCAAAATTTATCGAATGACTTTCGGTCCCGTTTGCGTTGACGGGCTTTGGAGGAGGAGATTTAACGGCGAATTCTACGAGCTGTACAGCGACATCGACTGACCTGGTATCAGTCGATTAAGATGGCTAGAACATGTAGAGCTCCGGCCCGAAGAGTCCTCGATTCCAACCCTGAGGGACAACGCAGTAGAGGAAGACCTCGCCTTAGGTGGCGCGCACAAGTGGAACCTCAACCAACTTGGAGTGTGCAACTGGAGGCGGTTAGCCAAAGATCGTGCTAACTGGAGAGGCGTATTGGTTGAGGCCCAGATCCACCCCGGACTGTAGCGCCATCTAAGTAAGTAAGTAAACGCCATTCGGAATAAGGGTGCTTCAGCGAAATACCTATAGAAATTCAACCAAAATTCAAAATTATTTCATGGATATCAGTTATAGTTTGCAGATATAGCAAAATGTATGTGCTATCGCAATGGACCAAATTTACTTTAACTATCTTCCTAATGAATTTTAAATGTACTTACTTAATTGCTTCCATTTATGACTGGCGAATCGGTGCGGCAGCGGTAGCTATAGGCATTCATGTCCATTTATGGTGCTGCAGATCTTCCTCTTCTATATAGGTGCAGTATTTTTTGGTGCTCGTTTTCGTTATTAGTGTGTTGATTGCGTCTAATGCGGATCTGACTTTCAAGCACCGGACTGGTATTCCGAAAACTCTCCTTCTGTTTCAATTGGTAGCAAATGTCTATTTAAATTTATCTGTCATTTGATAGACTCAATAGTTTTCTTTTTTCAATAGGCCATCGCTTGTGCTTTATAGGCAAACCAAGTTCGGGAACACTAGAAACGTTCGGTGACATGAACTTGGATGCAGTTTGTATCCTTTCGAGTTGAAACCGAGAAGGAACTATATACCAACGGAGCGATGGAAAAAATATTGACATCCATTTACTGAAGGCAGCAACTGTTGTTAAAATTTTACAATTCTGTTCAAGTTTGCAATTTATTTATTTGAATTTTTTGACTTTGATGGATTTGATACCTTGTATAGGAATAGTAACCCTACGCTTACAGAAAAAAATGTAATATTTACAATTTTCTGCGTAAAATAAACAATTTTAATTGTAACTATAGTAGTTAATTTCGCTTATTTTTTTACTATTTTCAATTGTAAAATTTTATGGATACCCTCAACGCCAACTTGGTTGTATCCATTTTGTGAAGAATTTCAATATTTTAAACTGTATCCCGACATCTTTTGTCTGCAAAGCTTCGATTCTGATGTCACAATGCAGGAAATATCCGCGCGGTTCCCCAGCACGATAAAAAAAAACATAAAAAGACAAAAACTAAAATTGTGAAACTAAAAAAATTGCAATTAAAATAGTAAATTAACCAAATTTGGTATTTAAATTGTAAATAGATGGATTTACAATTCGGATAGTAAAGTCTTTAGCATTTTTTTCTGTATGTGTTTGTGTATAGGCCTAGTTTCTCAAAACCATGCGTTTGTGTGAGTTTTTATTTTTGGGGCGAATATGGAAGTGTCCTCAAATTGTATGCCGATTACGAACTTCTGATTTGAGAAGCTATCTCTCTTAAGACACCAAAGTCAAAATAAACAAAAAGAGTTCAATTGAAAACTTGAGTAAGAGGTACCTATACATATTTTCTATCTTTCACAGTCCAATTTTTTTTAGGATTTTGAGAAAAATATATTTATAAGCATCCCATTGTCCTTTGTTGTGTATCAATTCTGTCGGTAAATGTGTGTCAAACCTTGTTAGTGCAGAAGACCCAAAAAGCAAGAGTATAAAACATTTTATGGTGCCTATAGTACATTTTTCTAAACTCCAACTGACACTAAAATTCAATTTCATGAGATGAATTCATACAAAGTAAATCAACAGGTCCAACAAAACCGATTATTATCATCCCACACGGTTGTTGATAGAAAACAGCCATTAAAAAACAGACGCGTCTGCTAGCATCCGAACATCATCCGCAAATCACTGATGAGTACCACGTTCGCATCGTTCACTGTTTATCATTCATGACCCATTATGGAAATAAACCTTTAATCTTGGCATTTATGTGCATTGAATTCTAGTTGCAGCATTTCGTTCATCCGCCCAAGGCACAGAGCTCACACCAGTCTAATTCGATGGATCTCGAACGTATCCAACTGACTGCCAAGCCAATGGTTTAGGTACGAGTATCTGTGTGTGTGAATATATTTGGATGCAACACCACGTTATCACCACATGATGATGATGATGAAGATGAGCGGCGTGAAGATCGACACTGTCGATCTCGGATTATGTGGGTGTACCCAACTACTGGCTTTGGCTAACAGGTACAGGATGCGACAAGCCATCAGAATACTAATTGAGAGTAGGCACCGATCATCTTGAGTTGCGAGAGACACACAAACATAAAATTAAAGAAGCAGCAGGTAAGGTATCTCTCTCTGCTCGATGTTATTGAATTTGGTATATTTTGGTTTGGTACAATGGAATGAATGATTCTTTGATGGTTTCCTTTGCGTCTGCGTGCTTCTGTGCGCTCTTCTCAGCATTTGTCTTTGAAGCAAATCTGAATACAAATTTGTCGCTGCGGTTAATTTTTTTTTTAAATGAATAAATAATTTAAATGGAGCCTCTCGTGTTGTTGTTTTGTAAAGTGAAGTTGTACTCGTTGTATGTGATAGAGGTTTGGGAACAAGAGGCCCTATCCCATCATCATAATTTATGTTATGGATCTCTCAAAAGTAACCATTTATTAGCTGAAGATGTTTTTTTTTTTCTCGACGGTCTTATCCGCAGTTATTATGTAATTCGGTGGTTACGATGCTTATGGAATTCAAAGTTATTGCGTGCCATTTGGGTACATTATTTAGCTTGATAGTATCTTTAAGGTGTTTCTCTTAGAAAATGTACTGAATTCGGGTATACCTACAATTGATGTGGGACACTTTTATTTTTCATTTCAATCGCGATAGCCTTTTGTTTTTGCAAGAATTTTCTGGGGTTTTGGGATGATTCCTTGGATGTAGGTAAAACAATCTTGTAGTGCAGTAGCAATGTAGCATATTTAGTTTTTCGATTGGGAAGACAATACCAACAGAAAGAGAACCTTGGCAACTAGGAGTGCGCATTCAGAAACAGTGCTAATTTAATTTAAGGCGGTTAAGGGTCCAGATCTACCCGGAAAAGTAGCGCTAATAATAAGCAAGGAAGTATTATTTGTGAATACGTCATCTCTTTAGGCGGCTCTCAGATTGAGGCAACAAGCAATAAGCAACTATAGTTGCTATAGCAACTGCCAATAAGCAATCAGCAACATTTTTCGTTCGAACGATATTTAATAGCTTTGATGTGAGACCTCTAATTTAATTCAATGGCCACGTTCCAGTGACCGCTAGACGTCTAGCACATAATATCCCTGATGAAGGAACGCTGGTGCTAGAGATCTAGCGGCAAAGTGACATTAGAACCAATTTGAGTTCGTAGGTATTATTTTATCTTCATGAGAGTCAAAAATGTATTTTGTGCCATCATGCCGCATATTTATTATTACACTATAATTTAAATAATCAAATACAATGTATATTAATTCCATAGAAGTTGGAATTCCCATTTTACACCAAATTGGAAATATTTGACTTCTGTACTTTCACTTTTATTTTGACAGTTCGTAATTTTTTTTCAATCTAGCAGTTCATTATGCGCTAGATTGAAAAATTTCCCAGAAAAGGATATTTCACAAAATGTGCTAGAGCTCTAGCGCAAATGGTGAAATGTCAGTTTTTTTTATATGGAGATTGACATGTTGCTAGTCATCTAGCGGTCAATGGAACGCGGCCAATGTAAAATAATTGTGAGCGATAATTTTGCGTGTTTCCTATTGCCAGTTGCTTATTGATTGTTGCCTCAATGTGAGAGCCGACTTAGAAAATTAAGTTTCTAACAAACGAAATAAAGTATGGTGCATCACAAGGTTAGCAACGTTTTTGCCACACTTCCAAAAAAAATATCTTCCTATCGGGCTTAACGTTGTAGAGTCAAAATTGGTGCGCTTTTATGGCAATAACTCAAAACAGAACAAACCTGAAATATTTTACTCAGGTATTTCAGCGGAATGATGGTGAATTTGGTAGAATTGACTTTGAATTTGATCCAGAAAAGTTGTAGGTACATACGTACGGAAGAATTCATAAACTATACCATCAGATTCCTCTAAGTCATCAGTTGTTGAACATAACCACATAACATCGCGTTTATGTGCATTTTTAGGTTGAAGACGAATTGAAGCGTTCTTGGAATGGCTAAATTGAGAACTTTTCTTACTCTCGAATATATATGAAATTAAACTAAGGTGTGAGGATCGTGGAGGCCACAGGTCCATTACGCGAAATTATGCGCTCAGCAAAATGAGGATCAAACTGAATCGTGTTTTCGGCCCATTCACTGAACCTACGATGCGTATAATGGTCACGCAGTTTTAAATCTTGCACAAGCTGGATCTTAAAAGCGTTTAAGACAGGAACCACTAAGTGGATGGGCATAAACACGATAAGTTTGCGAAGCGAACCATGGTTTTCAAAATCAGTTTGCACCATTTGCACGCGTTGACCTGGCGTTGATCTATTCATCGTAAAATGCCAAAACGTACTAATCTCAAATCAAGTTTCAACTGTCAAATATGCAAGCTGTAGAAACAGTGCTGTCAGTTTAAAAACCAAACCTCTAAAACAAACACTTTAGTACGTTACCAAGGAAACTCTATATAAGACCCTCATCATCCCAGTCCTGCTTTATGGCGCGGAATCATCGACGTTATCAAAGGCGGATGAAGATCTCCTTGGTCGCTTCGAACGCAAAATTCCTCGAGTGATTTTCGGTCCCGTTTGCGTTGACGGGCTTTGGAGGAGGAGATTTAACAGCGAACTCTACGAGCTGTCCAGCGACATCGACCTGGTCAGAAAAGTGCATATCAGTCGTCTAAGATGGCTGGGACATGTAGAGCGAATGGACACCAACACTCCGCCCCGAAGAGTCTTCGATTTCAATCCGGAGGGACAACGCAGTAGAGGAAGACCTCGCCTTAGGTGGCGCGCACAAGTGGAAGGGGACTTCAACCAACTTGGCCATTGAGCCACCTATACTATTAAACGCAACAGAGGGGATGACAACGATAAATCCATTCTTTGTTGCTACAAACATGTGTCGGTTTCTCGAGTCTTTTCCCCATTTCTCCCCCTTTCACCCCAAAAAGGACTAATATTTCTACAATTTCATTATACGAGAGAAAAGACTTATTGTACTTTTTTTTTTTGTTATAGTTAAATGTTAAATGGAGTTTCATTATCCACATAACTTTTTAAAAATGCTATATAATCAAAAATAAAAAATAAAAGTTAAGCTTATTAATTACATCCAACAATTAAAAACAAATGTGGCCTTCCTTCCTATTTACATATTTTTACGTCAAATAAAACTAAAAAATTATAAATCACAAAACTCTCTATCCGTGTCCATTTTCTGAAAACAATAGGTAGAAGAAGGAATACCTAAAAAACGACGGCGCGAAAAAAATCAAAATCCGTTAAAAAATATGTTAAGGGGATAACATATTCGGCATACGAGTATCTTGACATGTTCTAGTTTATCAGCTTACCTGGAACCTTGAACATCAAATATCCGTTTGTTTTTTTTTTTTCTCCAATTTTAATAAGAGTACATAAACCCAAATGGTCAAGATTTGCATTGTCTAATAAAAGCTATTCTCTATATATACAGTTTATAATTTATATGGTATGCCGTGTGAAATTATTTACAAAAAGGTAAATAACTGACCGTATGGCGATTATTCCCTGTGCATGTGTGAGTTTCCTTTTTCAAACAGTGTTCTTTTACAGGCCGCAAACTGCCCAGAACTAGAGCACATATATTACGCGATTGTATCCTTAATTTGCATCTTATACTTGATGCGATGAGAAATATTCCCACAAACGAGCGCATTGTATTCTTTCGTATAGCTCAGGTAGAAGAATCTGTATTTCAATTTGTATTCTTCGCGCAGGACGTTATTTTTTTTTTTTTTAATCGTCTTCTCCAAAGGGTTAATTTGTATGGTCATTCGGGGTGGCACATCAGGTAAATCAGAGCAGCATCGTATTTTTTGTTTGCTCTGATTATAAACGTTTTCTTTTCTGGGACGGTTGACTTATGTTATTAATAATACCTATCTTTTATGACGATAAAAGAGGGCTTGTGGTTATCATAAAATCTGCAGAATGGTTCTCAATCGCAATTGGTGACGTCAGCAAATTGTACTAAACGGCATAATTGATTTTCCTAATTTTTTAATTTTAATAAAAAAATTTGAACATTTGGTTGAGTGATGATAGGTATATTGAATATTTATCAATTTAGCGCGCGCTATACATTGAACTGTCAATTAATTACAATCAAAACTGTCAAAAATTAAAATGTAACCATTGTCGCTAGAGATCTAAAATAAAATAAATAAAAAGGGAAATTTAATCCCCTTAGGAACATTTTTAAATCTTACTCAAATGTTCACCCTAGATAGATCTGCAAAAACACGAGTCATGTCAATGCAAAAGTTTGAGCTACGCTGCAGTTACAGGTCTAATACATTTTTTCTAAGAGGGAAATTTATTTTTAACACCCTATTGGTGAAAACAGTTCAAAGATTATATGATAAATTTGTAATATAAGCGCTGTCATCTCAACAGAGCAGACTGAGCCACTATCTACATCTACAGGACAAAACATATTTCTTAGCTAGCAAACATATGTGAGAATATGTACCACTTTCTAGCAGTAGGTATCTACGCATATATGTATGCATGCCTATGCTTTAGGGTGTGTCACTTTAGTATGGCGAAAAAAAAAGTTGTTAATTGCTTAATCTAATACCTGCCAAAAGTTCAATTGGGATCTTAGGCTTCAGAATATATAAAAAAAAGTTGCGATTTTTATGAACTTTTGGCTCCCTCAAATCAGTTGAAGTTTCGGGAAAAAATGTTTTTTAGTACTTGGTTGGTTTATAAATAAAACGAAAAACATAAATATAGCTTGATGCATTTATTATTTATTATTACTATCTGTAGCTATCCCGGCTTTGTCCGTACTCAGTAATTGCCTATGACGAAAATCTACATCAATGTTTTAAATTTAAAACTTTAGCTCCCACTAGTGTCGAGCAATAACGTTTGCAGTTTTTTATTGGAAGTACCACGACCCTTTTCTCGATCCCGCCCAAAGTTTTTTTTAATGCTTTCTAGAGGCAATAAACCTCTATTTACCAAATTTCAAAGCTACCTGCCGCAAATGTCAAGATATTGTGTAACTTTAAGATTTGGGTGTTCAGCGCCATCTATCGGAAAACTCGAAAACTTTTGATCCACGTGCACTTTTAACTTCCTAACCGAATTGTGTAAGTTTCAGCTTAAACTTTGTAGATAGAGAAGATAATCCTTTAGGCTGCGGTTCCGGTGCCAGCGAATGTAAGCGAATATCAGTCGCGCGAATTCGCAAAGTTCGCTGAAATAAATTAGTACGCATTTCCTATGTTGTGGTTCGAGTGCTCAAAATTTACTCGCGCGAACTTTGCGAAACTAAGCGAGTAAAATGTGCGATAGTTTCATTTCTATTTTACTCGCGCGAGCAAAGCGAATTCTAGATATGTTTTTAAGTAAGATTTGAGCTTTGCTTACTTGTGTACTGATTTGTATGCATCTTAGTTGCGTACTGATTTTCTATACTTGTCAAAATATAGTGAAATGTATCTGGAGTCATTCTATAACATTCAAATATACATATAGGTATTAAAAAAATTTCGGTTCTCACTTTTAAGAAAAAAATCCCTATATTTTTTAATTATACAATACAAAACACGACATTGAGTAGAGTTTCAGACCAAAAAGACAAACAAACATAGAATCATTAATGTCATTAATTGTCAAATAATTATCTAGAGATAAATCGAATTATGCGAATAAAACACGAACATAGTTAGAAGCGGAGCTCTTGATCTTTTATTATATTATATGTATAGTAAATTCCTTTGTTCATAAGTACATCTACATAGATACTTGCAAGAGTTTTTAAACCAAACCTAATTTTTTCGACAAGGAAAACCCCTAACCTCTTTTAATTACAAAAGAAACAACGCTTTTTAATGTATTTGTACTTCAAGAAGCTATTTTCTAACAAAAATTGTGCTTCACAAAACTACAACGACATTATAAAACTTTCTTAAAGTTACTTAGCAGTAGTTCCTGCAGATAGCTGTTTCGTTCCCACTAAGGCTGCAGTTATAGCGATCAGTAAAATCCATCCGTAAAAAAATTGTTTCACTTTTTTGGAGCACTTAAACTTAATCGTTGAACTCAATCTTGGTCTTAAAATGTTGCTTTTGAATTATAAAACTAATTCGTCAAAAAAAATTAAGCAATTGATCTTTAAATTTTCTAAAAAAAGAATTTCTTTATTTTTCCGTACGAAAAACTTTTTCTGTTCAACTTCTCAACCAGTTTCACGAAGTATTCCACTGAATTCCTATGATATGCTATGGTTAAATGTTTCAGTTTTGTTCTGTTTCGTGTTTTTGCGGATGGATTTTACTGATGGCTATAACTGCAGCCTAAATTCGCTTACTTCGCTTGATTAAACTCGCTTCCACCGGAACCACTCTGTTAGTCTGTTCGCGCGAAGTTTGCGAATTTTATTCGCTTACATTCGTTAAATTCGCGCGAGTAAAATTCGCTTTCACCGGAACCGCAGCCTTATATGTAAATGTCGTAGTGAACGACAAGTTTGTGAAAATGGAAATGGACTCAGGGGCATGTCTCACGATCGTTGAGTTAAAAGATATAGAAAAGTTAAATATAAGAGAGACAGATACTTAGAGATAGACCCTTATACATAGGTACTGTATAGAATAATATTTTTCTTTGATTATACTCAGGAATCATTTTGCAAACTATTAACAATTAACTTGGTGCAACTTCTGATTCGGCTTTAAATTATTTACACATTATCAAAAATATAGCTTAAGTTGAAATAGCTAAACCTGCTGGAACCTTTTGAGGTCAAGTATTTTTCTGGAATAACGTTTAACCAAGCGCATTCAAAATTTTATTTATGTAGGTACCTAGCTAATAGGCGTCAAGTAGCGCTTCCATAAATGTGACAAAAACCCAGTAAGACAATTATCTTCGACTATGCCGAAGCTCAAATACCCGGTACTATATTATTGTAAAATAAAAAAATATTTTAGTATTAAAAAATTATATATTTGTATGGGAGGTATGGGTAGTTTTTATTCGATCAAGCTCCTTTTTTGTCAAAAAATTTTAAATATTATTAAAACAATACGTGCAAAGTTTAAACTTGCTATCTTTACTGTAGCTATTTAAATTTAATTTTTAACATAAAAAGCTATATAAATCTGATATTTTTGTATGGGAGGTAGTAGTAGTTTTCACCCGATCTTGCTCATCTTCGAACTTAGCCTCAGTCTGGTGGATAAAAGCTTACGTACCAAATTTCAAGTCGATAGCTCTTAAATTACGGCCGTAATCGTGCGGACAGACAGACGGACAGACGGACAGACGGACAGACGGACAGACAGACGGACAGACAGTCGGACATCGCTAGATCGACTAAGAAAGTGATGCTGATCAATAATATATATAGTTTGTCATACCTACAACGCCTCCTTATGGGCGTTACAAATGGAATGACAAAGTGAATATACCCTCACCACAGTGTGGTACCGGGTATAAAAATAAAAATAAACCAGTAAGACAATTATCTTCGACTATGCCGAAGCTCAAATACCCGGTACTATATTAGGCGTATTTTTTGGGAAGTGAGTATAACAAAATCAAAAGTGAGTATAACCGTTTTGCATGTAAAACCAAAAGTGGGTATAACAAAACCAAAAGTGAGTATACCAGTTTTGCATGTAAAAGTAAAAGTGAACTAGCTATAGATTTCCAAAAAATACGCCTATTATTGTAAAATAAAAAAATATTTTAGTATTAAAAAATTATATATTTGTATGGGAGGTATGGGTAGTTTTTATTCGATCAAGCTCCTTTTTTGTCAAAAAATTTTAAATATTATTAAAACAATACGTGCAAAGTTTAAACTTGCTATCTTTACTGTAGCTATTTAAATTTAATTTTTAACATAAAAAGCTATATAAATCTGATACTTTTGTATGGGAGGTAGTAGTAGTTTTCATCCGATCTTGCTCATCTTCGAACTTAGCCTCAGTCTGGTGGATAAAAGCTTACTTACCAAATTTCAAGTCGATAGCTCTTAAATTACGGCCGTAATCGTGCGGACAGACAGACGGACAGACGGACAGACAGACGGACAGACGGACAGACAGACGGACAGACGGACAGACAGACGGACATCGCTAGATCGACTAAGAAAGTGATGCTGATCAATAATATATATAGTTTGTCATACCTACAACGCCTCCTTATGGGCGTTACAAATGGAATGACAAAGTGAATATACCCTCACCACAGTGTGGTACCGGGTATAAAAATCATCGCAATAAACTAGCCTAAAAATTCAGTAAAAAAATGCAGATAATTTGAATACGAAAAAAAGCATTCAGAAAGTTGCAAAAAGCGACAAAAACGTCAAAATGCACACAAAAAAAGCATCTATTCTCGGCTCCGTCAAATTCTATATTTACTGGAATTCGTAGGTTCATGGTATCGATGTCGGTCGTTTGGAACGCACATGGATAATATGGCAAAAAGAACGGAAAGGTTGTATCATCACTATTATCCCTAATGGATAATGTTTTCAATGTTTTCCATGCAACGTCGACAGGACAACGCAACAGTTAATGACAAATAAGCTTTGATTATGCCAAATACTTCCTCTGCAAATAACGTCGAAAACTGTTGCTACAAAATGCAGGTTAAAATCGTTGCTTCTTCTTAGTTCACTCCATCAAAAATGCACATTCTCACGGCAACATATATTCTTTTAAAATACTATACATAGCTATTCATTTTAGTACATCTTAAAAAAATCTTAAACGTTATGTTAAAGATATAATTCAAAGTAATAAATTACTTCCATTAGGAGATTCCCCTTTTGAACCCATAAATCAAGCCCAAAACAAATTTTAAGCCCATGCCAGAGAAGAAAATTACAATTGTATATACGAAGATATACATCCTATAAGAGCCAACCCCCTCCGTTTAGCAACATAGGTCATGCGTGTAATACTTAAGATGCGTGAATAACATCATATAAAACAGAAGATAAAAAAAATATCTCCAAAGATTGCCAACAGATGACCGACCGCTCTCGTTCAAATGCCGCATGACAAGATCAACCCCTAAATATGTTCCATTTGTGCATACATCAAATAGCTCACATCCTATACCAACTGACCCTTTCGAATGAACCCTAAGCACAAAAGGTCCAGCATGGCAATCAGAATAAGAGCAGTTCAGTTCGGTTCGGTTCCGGCCCACCAAGGGATAGGCTAATATGCAAATTACAACTCGATCTTGATTAACCCGCCAATTTTCCATAGCACAGTGGTCAAGATCCCAATCCTTAAACCAGTCAGGTATTAATTTAAGAAAATTGTCTGTTTGACACTAGAGCAACTGCGTGAAGCGCGCAATACCACTGAAACGCATCAAAAAAGGGTCAGCGGGGTAATGGGAAGTTATGGTCAGTTCCTAATTTGCATATTATTATTTGTATCCCGAAGGATACGCTTTTTTTCTTCTTTTTGTTGGTTGATTTTTAGAGATCCTGTGCATCTGACCGCTAGGGTCAGTTGACAGGATAACATGTCTTCTTTTCATATTCAGTAGATTCTTTACTGGGCCCTTTGGCTTCTTTATAGGGATGAGTGGACAGGACAGGACACCCATTGATATCTTAAGGGGTCTCGATGTTATTCTTGCGTGTATCTGTCCACGTAACTATGTGTAATTCTCACAAAATAAAAGCACTTGAAGGCTGTTCGTTTGGGAACACATAAGAAAAAAAAATCAAATTGGAATTTTTTGGCCTTATATACCTACCTACTTCGTGATACAATTTGGGCGGGGACATTCACATAGTCCATATGCAATATATATTTTGTATTTATGCATAGAAATCATGGAAAATGTAACGGCCACTAATGCAAATATTTCGAAAAAGGTCAGTATGTAAAAATTGTACCTAGAGCAGATTTATCAATAAAAAAAAGAAATAGGAGTAAATGGACCTTTTGTCGACAACTCGATTTGACAGAATTTCTGTTACAATTCTATGTACTCAATTCTGGAATGGATTTTGACCCAAACCATGAGCATTCTGTTTTCAAGCGACTGGTGTCAACGGTTTCTTCAACGTCATTCTTAATAGATATAAAATTTTCCACAGGACAAAAAAATATCAGAAATTCAATATTGGCGGGATTGGGATAAATTTGTTTTAGAAAATGTCAGCCGTTGTTTTTTTGTAACATAAATGGTGATGCTGCATGTGAACAGATTCCGATCTAAATGTAGATACTAAAAGTGTTGGTACTTGTGACAATAAATATTCATGCAGAATAGCCCCTCTAGATTTCGAATACTAACTGCTCTATTCAAAAAGAGGCAGCGTAGACTGGCCTATTTAATGTCGAAAAAAGATTTTTAATTGACTGCTATGCTTTTCCTATATTTGGCAGAATCAGAAGCCTTCATATCGAAGCAACAGTCCGATTGACCCTCGTGCTTGTCTAGAATGCATTATATTATAAATTTTGTTATCTCCAATTAAGGAACTTACTTGGATGTCCTAATTCAGCTCGAATTAAAATTCGAAAACTTAAAAAGTTCTTCCTATATATGGGTCAGCAGCACCCGTAGATGCTTTATGATTTGCTTAGACTTTTTTTTTTGTCGGGTTAGGAAACCCTTCACTGGAGCACTCAGATGCAACTGTACTACCAGGAAGCAAATCCAGTATTACTAATTTTACTGGAATTTCTTCGACTTTCGAAGAAAGCCGAGAATGCACTTCAGCTATGAGGAGCTTACAATATCAGCACTCACCACATCAGCGCCAAAAACCTGCCACCCTATCCGAGCAAAGGCAGGACAATAACAAATGATACGAAGTATTGAACAGTATCCACAAGCGTCGCAGACAGTCGTATCACTTAAGCTTAGCACACTAAGATGATTAGCAAAAGCGAAGTGTCCCGTAATAACGCCAATAAGTTTTTTGTAGTCTCTTATACTGAGAGACAGAAGGAATGCCGCACACTTCTTACTCACTTTTGGGAGCCTTGCCATACACACTTGTGTTCGTTTGAGACCCAATCGTCAATGGAAGCCCTGACCGAGGAGTCAGGAAGACCCAGCATAGGTTCTGGTCCCGAGAAATTATCATCTGAGCCTTGCTTAGCAATCTCATTTCCAGCAATCCCAGTGTGATCTGGGTATAGAGTCAAATAGTTCTGCCGTGCTACCGAGTTCAAAGAGTTCTTGCATTCCTGAATTATTTTGGAACGGGTAACTAGGTTGACCAAGGCCTTAAGCCCTTGACCATCGCTACAGACGAAGACCCTTAACTGGTTTTGGGGCCATCCGTGAAAATCCGACTACATCCCAAAACAGGGGCCAGATCAAGTAAAACGAAAATGATCGAACGATATCGTTTCGACAATAGCAGTCTCTGTCTATTGCCACAGATATGAAAGAGACAGGTTTAGTGAAAACGAACGCGGTTTTCGTTTCGTATTTTATACAGAATCCCAACCCAGGCTCAGACTCTTGCTGTAGCCGGTCCTGAACACAAGGAAAGTTGACTCTAAATTTACACAGCAGCCGAAGTTCCGGTGTCATTGCATCAGACGTTGCATGAAACCAGACACGTAGGATAAGTGTCGCACAAGGTCATCGAAACTCCAGTGTGGATGAAAACAATAACCACCCTGCCTGAGACGGTAGATTGCTTTGATAATAGAACCCATGATATAGGTATCAATTGACGAATGTTCCTTTTTAGCGCATTAGGACTTAGGAATCAAGCTTCTTAAATTATATTAGGAAATCCATTTATCATATTTCGAAACAACATCCACTTCTTCATCGTTCTGTAAGAAGTACCTATAGCTTGCCACAAGCTTAGAATCCATCTGCCATCCACACGGTCGCTTTTTTAGAAAAATGTTACGGCACTTGTGTATTTTCACTATCCCAAATGCTTCAACTACCTATTATTTTATTTACATAGGTATTGCCGCATATGGATCCCAAAATGTGTCCCATTCCCATCACTGAAAATGATTTTCTTGTCAATTTCGTTCAAATTTCAATCATTCATTTAGTGGGTCACTAAATTTCTTAATTTTTTTCTCTATCCAACGTTTGTTAAACTACAATACTTCTAATATAACTTTCTGGCAAAAATGGGAATAAATTTGACAGATTTGAAAATGTCGCGCAGTAACGAAGCCCGCGCCCTATCTGAAAAACACTTTATTTTGTTTTTAACAAATTTTATCACTAGGTATAGAAACAAAATCTGCAGTCCGACCGATGCAATCGAAACCTCAGCGGAATTAATCAAGCGAATCTATTTGACCATGCTGAACGCTAATCTACTTTCAGTACTTCGTAAATCAGATGTACATTGTACAAGTCATAATTCTCTGTAAAGATGATTCTTTCGTTATGAATTATTATTAACTTATATAGTACAAGTTAATACAAGCTTAAATAAAACCAATGCCAAATTTATTAGACCGGTTAAAAACACTAAAGACCAATGCCATTTCTACGCTGTTCAAATATTGATTTGCAAGGTGAATTATTGTGAGTGTGACTTTGAGTGGGCTTAAAAACGGTGTTGAGCAGTTTCTATCTCTTCGTGATAATGCAACAGTTTCCTGTTATTAGAAAAGAAAATGTTCAGTAGTTCTGTTGACCGACAATAATTTTATTACACCTTAGCCAATGTGGAATTTTAATCAGGTAAACGAAACGACCGACGACGATGGCAATTAAGAGTACCTACTGCACAGACAAATGGTAGGCTCTTTGCCTTTGTAATTTTTTTCTTACAACTCCAGGAAGCATAAATGCGCGCACCCGCAAGCACTCTCGTCTGGGTTGGGCGAATGTCTGACCATCACCATCCCAATGATTATGTCTTTAAAATTCCAAATGAACGGATGGATGGGATAGATGGATGGACAATATTGGAAATGCCTACAGAATACGCAATGACTTGACGCCGAATGAAGCTGATAATGATGTACAAGACACAAGAGTCGTGATAGATAAATATGCGCGATGCCGATGCCCAGGAGTATCTTGCACATTTTATTGGAATATTTTTTCTGACGGTTGATCAGAGTTAAATGATTGCCACTTTAGATTTTGAAATTTATGACAAGACGCGTATTGACGACATGCTAATTTACAACAGTCCTATTATTTTATGGTAAGAATGTAACATACATTCTTATACCATAAAATAAAGATATATATTTAGATAGAATATGCATATAAGTTTTTTCATTAAAAAAGGAGCAGAACATTTTATTTTGCTTATGGTCCACTAACAGAATTAAGGTATCGAAAGGCTACGATGGCGACGAAATTGCTTATACGCCCTGTGCCGGAAGGACCAAGTCTTTCGCTAAAGTAACCGAAGAAAATCTTCTCCAGCAATGCGCATTCAAGTTCCGGCACCATTTTAAGGCTACTTTTTCTATTGAGCTATACCATTTACCACTTGTTGCATTTTATAGATTTGACAGATTACTACTATTACTAGAACTACTTGACTACTCCATTTGTTCCAAAAATAGAAACTCACACACAACGAATGGTTGCGAGAAGCTAGGCCTTGGGTGTCTACCGCCTGTTGCGCCGCCTATTTATTTTTTTACTTGACCGAAAAAAAAGTGACACTGACAAAATTTCATTCGCCTAGGTCGATTCGTTTGGACAGACAGAATTCAGAATGTGATCCTGATCCATAAAGTGAATATACCTTCCTTTGGAGGGTATAAAAATGCATTATTTTTCCATACAGATGGCTTGTGTAATCTATTTCTCGCGTTGTATATACGTGCTAACGGACATAAACAAAATGGCGTTGGAATGATGAGAAATAAGATCTCTTAGAAAGAAACGTCTCTGATAGTTTTCGTTTTGGTTAAGCCAATTTTGTTTGAGCACGCTTCAAACATAGACACCAGCCAGAAGAAAATACTTACGCCATATCTTACAGTTTTTCTTCTACAAAGGCGAAAACACAAGCCAGGCGGCTATGTGAATAGTGTTTATGGTCCTGATACTGCAACAGTTAATCGTGCGCAGTTTTGGTTTCGTAGGACTTGCTAGTATATCCGGGGACATTTTGCGCGGCGCCAACGCAACAACATCAGCAAGAGCTGATTGTATTCATTTGTTTAGAGCAAGCTTGGGATACAGGGAGTTTTCCTGGACGAGTATCAGTAAGTAAGAAGGGAACAATAATTCCCAAGCTTCCTTAAAAGTGAATCTCGCTGAGTGCTGAATGGAGAGGGACTTACCTGCTCCCTGCAGTAGTCAAAAAGGAACATCTAAAGAATTCACTCGATGCTAAAGAAGCTTGTTTTCATTAATAGGTCTTCCTTTGTCGCTCATATCAGCGTATTCTCAATCATTATTGAACAGTGCTTTAAATACAAATACCGATCTCCAGTCTTCATCTGCTTTTGATTGATTTTGAAAATGTTAAGGGCATACAGAGAGTTCTTTAAAATGTGTCTGAGAAATAAACTCAAGATTTCCTAAAATCGAATCCCATCGAATCCCACGAAGCTCCATGGGAGACCGGGTCAGATGCTAAAGTCAGTATAGATCAGACAAACATTTCACCCAACATGTCTGTCGTTGTCTCCTAAGTTTTTTCCTTTCTAAATAAATAAATAAATAGATAGCGCAACAGGCGGGTAGACACCCTAGGCCTAGCTTCTCGCAACCATTCGTTTGTGTGAGTTTCTATTTTTGAGATGAATGGAAGGGACCTACAATTTTATGCCGAGTCCGAATGGCTGAATGAGAAGCTTTTTCAGGACAGTCATAGTCTTGGATGTTTGTCAGACGTTTGCGAGAGGTGGCGCAGTAAAAAAAACCTTAAGATGTAATATGTGTTTTTCCGGGGATCGAACCTGGGATCCCTCGCACAGTACTCCAGCACCACTAACCACTGCGCTATTGCGGGTTTTGTCCTTTCTGCAACTTTTTAATCGTCATTTTGTAATTTACTACCTTTTCCTAATTGAAACAGATGACAATATAGAGAATTTGGATGATCTGGCGATGGAACGATAGTCATCATTATCAAGAAAAAGTTTCTCAAGTCCGAGGTCAACCATTCCCTCGCTTCCCCTGACCGAAGCAGCCTTACTTGTTGACGGTTCTTGGAGTAAGAGGTTTTCTTCTTCCTCCGTAATTTTTGTCTGAGAATCGATTTTCCTAAAGGTGGTGATGTCCGATTCGTTTACTTTGATTGTTGTTGTGTTTAATTTGTATATTTTGGATCCACGAATAAGGGGGAAGGGAAGGTCGTTCTGTACTCACCCCTTGTATACATAAAAGGCAAATTGAATTGAAACTAGAGGTCTTCAGGTACCTAGAGTTCACCGCTAGAAGACACATAACATTGTGCCATACATCCGTTTTGCAGGGGCTTAAAAGTCCGCCATGGCCATCGCCATCCCCATTGCCATATAGAGCGTTGGTCAATTTGAATATAACGTGCGATCCGGTCCTAAAGCAAGCAGTCTTGCTCGACTTTCTTAAAATAGTTTTGGATATGGTTTCATCGCCATCAGAGTCTTCGATATCATTAAATCCTAGACGATTCCTTTTTTCTTTAGGATATTCGTCCCCCCGGCCTGGTTTTGTCGCATTCACGTTCTCTTTCTCTAATTTGGCAGGCTGGAAATCTACGGCTATCTCAGATGTGCTAAGCCACGCACCGCCCAAGGTGGAATTTATTTTTCTGGACCGTTCACAGCTTCTTTTCTGAACAACCGGGCTATAGTCAATGCCCAGAAAGACAATAGCCAAACTCGACGTTTCGCAACACATATAAAAATAAAAACTGACAATCTCAATAAATTGATTTTAATGCAGTGCAACCCTTTTAAAGCATATCTCTGCACAGTGTTTGAAGTGCGTTTCTCACCTCCAAAATGCAGACTCAACGTCTAGACACTTTTTTGTCTCATATAGATGGAAATACATTTCCCGATCACGCTCAAACATCGCAGAGATAGAGTTTGATTTATTTATTCTCACGAGTGCTGAATCATTTTTTTTTTTAAGGAAAATATCACTCACGAAGCCATGAGGTTAAGATTTCATAATTGAATTTGATTCCAGGTATCCGGTGTATTTAATGCCGAATGACCGAATGACGCACGTATACACATGTAAAATTTAATATATCAAAATAATATTGTTGAGTGCCAAAAACAGTTTTTGTTTTCTCCTTTTCAATATTAATAATAAAAAGAATGAATGGACAAAATTGATGACTTATTTTTTGTCTTGGCTGCGTAGAGATTTATCAGCGCAGCGTATAGTCCATAGCAATAGCAATATCGAAATAACTCCATGCCGTAATGCGTGTGATGCAATTCTTGGAGCTGGTGGATAATCTGCAGCAAGCGAAACATATCAGCAATCGCATCGAACGTGATTCGACTGAACAATTAATAATGAACTCCATTAAAGAAGGGAATGCTCAACGGTTTCTGCATATTATAGCAATGGGTATAGTTTTGGACTATTTATTGGTTAAACTACCTTCGGCAGATCATTATTTTTATTTTATTTATTATACCCTTACAACGTGCTATAAGCTACTCTTGTCATGCATAATTTGTCTCAGATAACGCTGGTCTATAAAATAAATATTTCCATTTGATGTTCGCATGTGTCTCGAGAAGGTAACATCTTAAGATACAATATTTTTTTATCTAGGAATTTTATTTAAAAAAAAATAAAAAATAGTTGGCACAACAGGCGTGTATAGACACCATAGGCCCAGCTCCTCACAACCATTCATTTGTGTGAGTATTTCTTTTTGGGACGAATTCGTTACTTAGAACTTTGGATTATAAATTCATTAGCACATTATCCACTTTGAGCATTGAATATATGTAAGAAAATATGTATACCTAGTGACATTCTGTATTCTGATTATATCTATCTAATAAAACCAGTTAGAATTTATAAAAATAATTTGATATAAATGAAATAGAATACCTACTTTAGAGAAATCCAAATATGTACAATAAAAAAAGTTTCGGGAAACCGACAAACAATTGAGTACTTATCAAATTTTAACCATGTCAGAAAGAACAGATTATTCTTTCTGTTTAAATACGAGAAATACGAGGTTAAAAAGGTTTTAAGCCATAAAAAAAAACCAAACTAAAATGTTTTTAAACCCGAAAGATGTAACCTACATAATATTTCCTCGGTTTATATTATGGTATCTATATTTTGAACTAAATACTGGTTTATACAGCTATGAAATAAAGCGTTTTAACACTTCTGGAATTGACGTTAGCTGTATCTGCGCATTCGTTACAACGTTTTAAATTTTCGGCATCAGTTACTTTCCTTTTCAAATTTATCCCTACGAGGTTGACTAGAGTTTTAAGCCAGTCTTTGTCGTTCCAAAAATAAATCGTCACCCTGAGCTACGAACTGTATCAGCCATTTCCGCCTTTACCCTCCTACTAATTGAATACAATTATGAAAGCAATTGGAAAGATCATTTTTCACCCCTCTGGTTACTCAACAAGGATTAGTTCACGGCTTCTCAAAGAAATTGTCTTTCCGACAATAGGTCTTCCCATAGGATCTGAGGTCCAGAATTTCTGGCCACCTCCCCCCTTCCTTATTTAAGTGGTATCTATCGTAATGGACCTATAGAACTTAGAGTTGGGATTCTGTAAAAATGGAAACGAAAAACCGCTTTCGCTTTTCAAAAAACGAAAGAAATTATGCCAGATCAAAAAATTTCAAAATCAAACCTTTGGTTTTTTATTAACTCTTTGCAAACGTTTTAGAAGCAAGGTACAAGGTACGTTGTTTTCATCTTACATATAGGGCTATCAGAAATCATTTGAAGAAAGTAGTTATCGAACATGAAAATCCCGGAATTTCCCGAACAAAATATGATCTAAAAAGGAGTACCAAACTTGGACCAAAATGCGCGTACTATTTGTTACATAAAAGATTTTTTCATTAAGGTAGGTACTTCAAGTTTTAAGGCTGTGTGTCAATTCTCGCCTGATTTTCTGACACGTATGAAAGTGTTAAAAAAAGAAGTTAACTAAACTCAAATCTTAAAATGGAGATATTTCTGTAGACAGTAACTCCATACGTATTTATCCAACTTCCAATTGTTGGAAAAGAGGGAAGAAATAAAGAAAACCAGTTTCTGGAATTTTGGAATTTTGCTTGAGAGTTATTAGCGACAAATTATATTTTGTATTTTACAAACAAATATATTGTGATATAGTAAACCTCTGTATAGTTCACTGTATAATATAGTGAACCACCAACATTTTGCACAGACTAATCTAAATAGTGAACTATGAAAATCTCAATTTATAGTGAAAATTTCCAGTTTTGCAATGCGTAGCGCATATCAACTATTTTTCAGAACAATTTGCCGTTCATTTGTGTGTTTTTCAGATATTTTAGTTACGAAACGCTTACAAGAAAAAGCAGTGCTTTTGAGCAATAATTATTAATAATTATGTAATAATTTAGGTATTACATTAAAAATGCACTTGTCAGCGAGTAGGCTTTGCAAAATAAAGAAGTTTATAAAATCAAAAATAGAAAAAAAAATAAGAAAAAAATTAAACAGAAAGAAAATCATCAAATCAATTTAATAAATACTCATATAGTTATTAATATTTGCCAGCCCCTTTAGTATACTGAAGATAGTCAAAAAATTAGGACGAATTAGTGAAGAACCAAGTTGGCAGAACAGTGCAAAGTTCGAACTGTTGGTGAACGCCTCGGCTTCAATAGTATTTCGCCAACACAATGGGAATCAGATCCACGACAATTGGGTTACACCTGGGTGCCACCAGGTAATAACATCGTCAAAGGTCCAGCGTTACTTTGATAAGATCCCTCCTCAGGAAAAAGTTCCAAAACTCAGTTCAAACGGTAATATGTAAGAACCTTGATTATTTACGTTTCTGTAATTATTCAATCAGCTTATTTACGGGTTTAGTTTGTCCATTTGTATTGGCGCTATTCTACGATACCCGGAGGCCCAGAGCTTAGTTTCAATGAGGGCCGAGGCCTGTGCTAATGTCTCTATTACATACATACATACATACATACATTAAAAATGCACTTGTCAGCTCTTGACAATATTCAAATCACCTGTCCTAATAGAACCACAGTTCTACAAGTGTTTCTTGACACTTGTCGTGTTCTGTTACAGAAAGAGGGAAATTATATAATTTGCCACTTGTCATCTTTCACCGCGACAATTGTCGAAGTATTCATGGACTTGTCGTTTTGTGTTACACAATTTTTTACAAGTTATCGAAATTCACTTGTGTTACAACTACTTGTCGCGTTGTGTTACAGACGCCGGGTTTCCATTAGTTAATTACATCGAGCGTCTATTCTATTAAGGTGTTAGTAAACGGCATGTTTGTTTTTTTTATACGTATGTGGCTTGCTACATGCCGTGTACTAGCACCTTTAGACAAAGTTTTTCTCATTGAAAGAAACCCTGCCGCCTTAAACAACCCAAAGCAAAAAAAATAGTATATTTTCGGTGGATTGTGGTGTACATATGTACAATAATATTACAGGTGGTGTACATGTACATACAATACTAGTATTTTTTCCATTTAGTGTTTTCGACCCTTTCTTTTGTCGATTACCAAAGTTTGTATTACACTAATAATGTTGCAGAATTCAGAAGCAACAAGTTACGATTCAAATCACTACCAAAAAACAGGAATAAAATTGACAGTTTCAAGCTTTGTTAATGTCGAATATCCTTTCCTCTTGACGATGAAAAACCCGGACAATCTAGAAAAGAAACTACCCCGGACGTTGCCCGCATATGCGAAAAAGAGTAGGTACATGTCCGGGAAAACCCGCACGGATGGCAACGCTAATCTTACAGAATCCTACGCGGGATGGTTGATAAGAAAAGTTCGATTCCGAAATGTTTGTGGGTGACAAACTGAAAAAACATAATTTTAGTTAAGCAACTTAACACCAAATCATACTCTTTCATAACCATGTCAAAAATACCATCATCTGCCGATGAGTTAGAAATTTGAAAGTGATATAGGTAATTCCCTTAAAACCTCAAGTAGAGTTATTAAATCACCAATATCTGTTTAGCACTTCTGTAGAACTACAAATAGACGGAATGGTGTGACGCATTTATTTATTATTATTTAGATGCAGATTCGAATTTCGTATAGTTGAAGGAGGAGATAGTCTCGATTTGAGCAGTCTGCAGAAAGAAGGTAAGTGCTACTGATAGTTTAATGTGTGACAATGGATGTTAATTTTTCTGACAAAAATCAAATGTAAAATTCGATCTACATCATATTTTAAAGGTATAAGCATCGAAAAAAACCCGCTGATTATTATTATTCTTTATCAAAACAGCAGAGCATATGGTTGACATATAGAAACACCAACGAAATACTATTTGCATGCACTGGCACTCCCTTCCCTGATCATCCATCCGATGATTCACTTAAAATGCCACCGAAACAAAGATAGGTATTTTGAAAATTATTTTCTGTGTGAAATCGTTTCAGCTGACACTGATGCTGATCAGATTTCACAGAAATTATGTCGATGCATTGTATGAAGTTGCAACTATATCTCGCAATTGAGGGAATGTGATGATAAGCAGTTGAAATGAACGGCGCGGCGCCGCGCCGTTGTGAAAATCACCTTGAAATCCCTAGAAGTTGAGCACTCCCAGCTTGTAGACGACTGCACGTTTTGTGCTCCATTTCCCCACCCGCTATCAGTGTCCAGTGAACCCACAAAATGCTAAATTTTTATTTTACTCCACAGTGTGTGATCTTTGCAATGAGAAAATGCAACGTGAGACACATTTGGATGTTAGTCTGCTAGTTCTCATGATATCTAAGGTTTTATTTGTAAATGCAGGTTTTTTCCAGATACATATAGCACCTACATGCAGACGAAACCCTGCCTGGACAACGGTCGCCATAGGGGGGATGTATTCATGCGGATTTACTTTGATGGCAAATAAAGCATGTATCTGCGGATGTATATCCATCGGCTATTCTTAGAAGTAACCTTGGAACACTATACGATACGAAACCGCACGATACATTTTATTGTGGGGTGTTGGCAGTGACGGGCCCCTTAAAATGCAATTCAGCATAAATGCACAACTTTGATTGGGAGAAGTGCTTTTATTTTTATTTGTTGACAATGATGAAAATATACGCACGGAACTGTTACAAAAGAAACAACTTTCCAAATTGAGATACATGTAGAGAAGCATAAGTGGAAGCAAAACAAAAGCTATAGGTATGTGTTAGTGCTATAATAAAACAAAAACGACAATTAAAAGGCGCGTTTGTAGGTACTTAAGTATCTCATAGACGCCCGTAAACATGTCTAAATGACGGTGCATAGCATCGAAACTTGTTTGACAAATCATCAAATTTGCAAATTGTTGCTCCAAATTATTTTCTCCCATGGCTGTAGCGTTTTTATGAGATGTGGAGTGTTGTGATGTGCAATTGCGACGCAGATGTATACACTAGAGCTCAGGTTAATTCTTAAAGTACACATTATTTATTTACCAGCAGACGAACGCCAACAAATTTAGACCAACATAGGTTCATTATATGATACCATGAAAAACGGATCACGTGAGATCTGCCTACTCGTTGAACCATTTTGAGCTTCTTATAAGGTGTAAGAGGCTTTTAATGTCAGTGGACACAATGCCAGTGGGTTAGTGTGCTGGACTACTGTGCGAGTTCGAAGGATCCTAGGTTCGATCCCCGGAAAAATACAAATTAAATCTTCGAACGTCTGACAAACATCCGCGAGTAGGTATAACTGTCCTGAAAAAGCTGAATGTTGAACTGTTCGGCCATCTCCATAATTTCCGCCTGGAACTGGTTATAAATAGTAGTTTGGTAGACGGAAGGAGAGCTCAAGATTAAGAATTTAGCCCCCACCAACTTCGTCTTTGGTTTTCGAGCCGTCATGTCAGTATAGAAATGAGTATCGGGATAATGATGAACTTAAAATTTACGTACAGGAGTGGTACCCATTTACTAGTAAAATGTCCTGACTACCCTTTATTGACTTTTGGCATTGGCCTCCTCAAGTTTTGTCATACTCCGCCATTTCATCATCATTTGCTTGATTTAAGCATTAAATTTAAGATAGCTATTGTTTTCCTTTTGAATGACAATGTTTTTTTTGGATTGCAAAATAGCATCATATGAAAATTAGTCAGCACCAATTTTATTGCCAATAAACTGTGGAAACTGACATTTTATATTTATTTATATACATAAGTGTAATGCTTAAAAAGAACCTTTAGTCCTTACTTTTTAGTGTTGTCTTTTCATTTTGGAATATGTAATTTCATAAATATGTATAAGATGCATAGGATAATAGTTTTTGGAATTTCAAGCTTTGCAATGTAATCTGAGCCAGCGCTGCCATAAGCTCAGATTTGTCTGCATTTTCCAAATTTTCAGCGTAGCTGCAGACTTTTAAAATCCCAAAATCTTCGCGACAGATTTTGTCTGCATTTATTTTGTTTGTTTAGATTCTGATCTGCACAGAAGAGACCAGGAAAATAGAGGTTTTTGCGCTCTATAAGTAGAAATGCTGTCTAAAACTGTCGTACTTCTGGTCCTATGAGGCTGTACTGAACCTGTCAAAATTACATATTTTGATATTGCAATATCTATGAATGCAGATTTTTTTCTTCATAATTGGAGATTTTTAGAAATATTTTCATATGGCAACACTGATCTAAGCCCAAATTAGATAACTTTTAAGACGATCGTCTTTGAAAGTATTCATCTTTAAAAGAATCTTTGCTGTGTCATAGGGTTTCTATAGGCAGAGATTCTAATACATCTGTGAATTATTGAGATTAATCCATCTTGTTGATACAAAGTCTAGGCTTAGTTCATTTTCATAAAAGCTTATCATCGAAATTTTTAAAATGGTACTAACAAAAATCAGCAATAAAAAAAAAAATTCTGCGGGAAGTAACAAACAAAAACAAATCAACAAACACAAGATAATATGCGAATCAAAATAATTTAGAAATAGAAAAAATTCAACTGAAAACAAAAATTCGTAACTTTTAGGCACATTTCTGGAAAAAACGCTTTGATCCATTTTTTTTAAATATACATACATAGCTAACTAAAATATATAAATTTTACTAGAAACAAGTACACAAATGTCCCTCGTTTCACAGTCGATTCACAATACATACTACAATAGTACTTGGCTACTCTTTTATAAGGGTCTGTTTTGCAGTATTTAATAATAATTTATTTGAGCAAAATGGGTTGTGAAGCAAATGAGCCCTAACTTTAGCGAAAAATTTTTATTTTGTTTAATTAACTGGTAAAATGAAAAAAAAAAAACAAATACCTAAACTTGTCAAATTGTTGACAGCTGACTAGCGTTATGCCACCTGTGAAAGATACGAGGAGGTGACTTAAGTGTCCTTATCACACAAACCATAGCCGTATTTACAGACGGATCAGCCCGTGGTCTGTGGTAAGGGCAATACCACCTGATGGAGGTATGTCCGTCCCAAAGCAAAGGAAAGATCCCAACATGCGCAGTACCACTTTATTTAAAGTAAATTTGTTCTCTTAAGGTATTTCTGATCGCATGAAATTGTTAATGCTTTTCTCTACTTTATCACAAAGTATACCGGAAATTCCATTTCAATCCTTTTAAACACATAGTGGGTTCCACTCTGTTAGTGTGGTTAGTAAAGTTACTCAGAACTCTGGCTTTCATTACTCAACACATAGCTATTTGGGAAGTGCAACACCCAGAAAATGTCCCTTTTCTTTGGGGTGGGTAAATGTGTATCTTTGGCATACGCCAACTACGGTGCTGTGTGGACAATCAGTCATGGCTCGATCGTCGATCGAGAGATGTGTCTTCGCAAGCAGAGGTATGTTTGTTGTTTGCAATGCGCACATATTTTTTTAGCTGTAGTTCTGGTTGGGAAAGTTGTTTCGTTGTCACTAAAAGAATAAAATCCCTAATGTGAAGAGACCTGCGCAAGAAATTTTCACTTAAGTTGGGACGGGCTATACATATTACCTTTTTTATTGACAGTCAGGCAGCAATAATAGAAATAACTGTCCCAGAAATAAAATCGAAGCTTGTGAAGTGCTGTCGCGAAGAACTCAGAACTCAAGGCTCTTGGAACACAGCACAAGGTATCGCTCTGCTGGGTTCCGGGGTATGAAGGCATTCCAGGCAATGAAATACCAGGCAACGAATTAGCACGACAAGGTTCGACAGATATTTCAGATCAGAACAAGCTGATCCCTCTGTTAACATCCCGCCTTGCACACTCAACTCAAGCTTGAAGCAGGAAGAAAAGCCAGAAGAGAGATGCGAACGCTAGATAGGCCACCTTAATTAATTGTAATACCACGAGAATGCTATGGCCGGCCTTCAACCTTCAAGTTAATTGAAAGGTAACATAACATAGGCTCATGTTGTTGATAAACTTAGGAAATTAATAGTACGCGCCGTGTAACTGTTTGGTATGGTTTTTAGAGAGGCTGCATTATTATTAGCCCAATTTTCTTCGAACATTTAGACAGCTGCAGCTGCTTAATAACCAATTTTTGAAGGCCAGAAATTGTGGAATTCAAATGAAATGAGTTCATGTACTTTGATTAGAATGAGGTTTGTTGGATGAGGGATGATCTCCAAGATAACTTGAATGATACTTGAAAATGGTATATCTTATACGCATGCATTACGCACGTATATATACTGTTTTTGGCGGTATTATACATACTGGTTTTGTATAGATTCAAAAACTGCATACCCAGTTTTCTTTCAAAATACTGCTTTTATACTGCGGAAAAAAGCTTTAAATTAGACATAAGGTTCAACGAAGACGGACGCATGCAGATATTGTGAGGACCTACATGTCGCAGAGGATACTCCTATCTTCTCCGTGAATGCCAATCAATTGCTAAGTACTGAAGGAAGCACCTCGGAGGTACTTCTTCGTCAATTTAGAGGTTAGAGGTAGAGAGTTTTTGGTTCTGTAAGGTAATTGAGTGTTGCGCGATTTGAACTGAGGTTCTGACCGTGAATGTGACAACGATTGGCTCGCTGTGGACCTAAACTTCTCTGATGAACTCAAAATCCTTTTATTTGTCATTTTTGGCACACTTTAAAAAGAAAACATCTGAGTTCTCTTCGCCGTTAATCTTGGCTAAATTGTAACTTCTGCGTGTATATACGTATTTATATGTTATATGATAAGTTGGATAAATTTCCTAATTTATTTCAACGGCCAAATTTATCAGAATTTCCATATTCATTTGATAAGAAATTTCAACTAAACAAAGCAATTCGTTGAAATATTTTCTAAAAATTCTTCTATCGACGTTAACGATCTGCGGACGCCATTCAATGGAAATTTTTTTGGACTCATTCTGCGTTATGTGATGGACTAAGAATGATATAATAGTCCATATCCAATAAAATCAATAAATGTCCACACAACTTGAATTTAAAATCAAGAAGTATATTCACCACATTTCTAAGAGGTAAACCCATGAAACCTGCGCAAATAGATTCGCATCGTGATGTCGTTTGCGTCTTTGAGAAATCATACATAACTGGTTCCACTTCACTACCATGCAAAACAAGATTTTTAATGGACAACCGCAGCTCTTCCTAAATGCACTCATTAACTTACTTTTCTTGTCAGTCAGTGTTTTGGGTAATTAACACTTCTTGTTTGGTTTCATCAGCACGCAACGCACAGTTGTCTCGTCTCCCGTCGCAGAAGCCAGTCTCCGAATGAGAGTGGGAACCAAATCACTGTAATCTACCTGACGCGGTCCGACATTAGTTTTGTATTTGTTGTCATATCATATTCCTCCGTGTCGGAGAGATTGGTTACAGAATGGTCACTAAATGACGGAGACAAAGACATTAATAATTGTGCCGCTGACGAGACTATGATGGTTGAGATGAATGGCGCAGACTTAGCAAAGACATTAAGCTAAGGTCTATAGACTTTATTATCTAATAGATGTGTGAAGATGCGCCAGTACCTATTATCTATACAAAATGTTAGATATTATGCAGACTCCGTACCTAACTGTCATTATTTAAATCAAAATGGAGATTAAAGTATGGAAACTGCTAATTTGAAAAACCTATACCGTGGCGCGACAAGGAGCCGAAGAAGCCTCGAAGGTAATTTTCTGCATGCATGAAGATTACTTATTCAAAACTTGGAATAGCATCTTTCGTAAAATGTTATCCTAATGTCCTAATAAGTCAATCCTGCAAAAGCTCTAACGAAGTCTCTATAAAAACGAATTCAGCAATTTGTATGGGGAAAATCCAAACTCAACGGACATAGACAGGAAGAGAGCCAAACGCCTCTGACGGAACCTAACTAAACTAAAGGGAGCCAACTACTTTTAGAAGCTAGGTTAGCATCTTGTCTTTGGAAAAAGAAGCATTTCAGCCAGACTCTGAAAGGAAGACTGAGAAGCAGCACCAGCCATCTGCATTTTCAGCCCTTTAAGATAACAGGCCTGGGTGATATTAAACAACTCAGCCAGAGCAGTAATGCTTTGGAAGTACCTACACCAAACGCAATGGAGACGGCCAAAGGCACATCTCTCTAAAGGCGAAGGGATCTGTATACAGCCCAAAGTACTTGACATTGGGAGAACATTCGACAATATCTAAATCTGGTGGGTCAATTTATCTAGTGGATTAAGTAGATGCAACCAGATAATGTCCACAAGGAGGAGGACTATCACCCTTAATGAGGAGCTGGACAAATTAACCACCTTTGGCATAAAATATAAGGAGTGATATGTCTAGGCCACTGCCAAGCCACTTGCTCACAACTTCAATGGGCGCCTTGCTTGAGGCATGTGCCGGCACCCAAATTTGTCGTGATATATACAAACTTTGGAGTAAAGCCGAAGGGATGCAGCCATGGCATTATGCGAAGGATGTAAGTAATGTTAGGCTAAAGTGTCTGCCGACAAAAAGCGACTAACTGAAGCCATTGTAAAGTCCCTTAAGATTGGAACGAATGTTAAACAACTTGCATAGAACTGGGACAATTAAAATGCGCAACTAGAGCGAGTTAGTCAGATACCGAGATAACTGAAGAGCTCTCGGGGCTCTGGTCAACCCTGAGCTGTAGTGCCACCTAAATAAAACCAAATATGTACATAACAAGATTTATTAAGACAAGCTATACGCAGAGCTTAGTCAAACTCGTCACTGCACACCACAAAATCTTCAAATCTATAGCGAAGATTGAAAAATTTGTAAAAGAAGTGCGCAGTTAAATGGATGCCCTGCCCAACCAACTCTGGGTAATTACGTCTTTTCATCCTTTTAATGTTGGTGCGTGGACTTAAGTAGTTAAAATGATTCATTCAATGCACTCTATCAGGAATTCCCTAACTGTGCGTCGTGGGGCTGTCCTATGGCCGTCGGAAGACGGTACGCACACGACGTTCCATCAGCTTTGAACTCGATTTGAAAAAAATTTCGGGTCGGGTTGATGTTGGCAGATTGTGGCGGCAATTGTGTTTTGGTTGCGTCTGTTTAAACTGTGGGTTTACTGTTCTGTCACTGGTGCCAAACCATAGGCAAGTTACATGATTTAAAATGAGTGTTGCTCGGTGCAAAAGTTGCGCGAGTTGCTCCCTTTTTACTGCAGACGCGGTGGCTCTTCCAAGTCGACTCTCCAACGTTTGGTGACCAAATTCGAGACAACCGGTTAGGTAAGCAATCAGCCCGTACTACAAAAGTACAAAGGCACGCCAGCTCAGCAAAGAACATTGCCGCAGTCCATGAAAGTGTATAGGAGAACCTGGGGCAGTCAATTCCTTGCCGTGAACAAGAAGTCGGCTTTTTGCAGACATCAGCTTGGCGAATTTTGCGTCGAGACTTGGACCTATACCTGTTCAAGATCCAACTGATCTAGGAGCTCAAAGTTTATGATAATGACCATAGACAACACCGTTTATTCGCTGACTGGCTTTCGAATCGGATTTTGTTAATACCTCGCACACAGCTTGTTTTGTTCCATTGCAAAGTCGACCCATCCTTATTGAAAACCCCTATAGTGCACCTTCAGTAAGGTGAGCTTCTATTCACATATCTGTTCTTTGTTCCGTTGTGTATACTTTTATGAGGGGCGTCGCAAAAATATTATAACCTGTATAGAGAGTTGCTGTATAGAAAAGAATGGGAACCCCTGCACTAAATGCTATCGAAGATTTTTGCTTTTATTTAAAAAAAAAAAAAAAAAACAATTGAACCCAATACAACCAGCGAAATGAGTCATGTTCCTGCCAAGTATCCTATTAGTCTGGACATAGTTTCGTATCTATATAGCTTCGAGTTCCTTATTAGGCGTTATCTTCTGTTTCTGTACCCATCAACCTGTTCCTAAATAGCACTTTTGCTAAAAATTTCAAAGTTAGTGACATCCTTATTATGGTTGGCCCTTTAACAGAATAAAATGTTGGTATCTATACTTCCGCAAAAAAAAGGTCATTCCATAAAGCATCTTGCATGGTAATGACGCATTTTTCTTTTAAATAAATCTATTCCAGTATTGATCCTATTCGAACGTTTCCTAAAAAGGAACTGCTGATAAAAAGTGCACCTTTTTGTACATTTCCGGCCCGGCGGCGATAAAAATTGCACATCCGAGTTATCCTGATGTTCTAATGCAGAATTTTCTCGAACTCAAAGTAATGCGTATTTTTAATATATTTACCTTGTGCCAATTTTGTTATCTCTACTATACATACATATTACATAGCAAATTTTTATACGTAGATATACCTCTGAGTTGAAACAAGAATTTAATAGAGAATGAAAAGAGTACGCTTCAGCAGCCCCAGTGACTGATAACGCGGTTTACTGGGATATGGTACACAAATTCATTTTCAACTTTCCCACGAGAATACACACAGCACGCATATATATTCACAATTACCACACACCGCAGCGATATGATAATCCGTCGTCGGGTGCCCGATTGGGGTGCAGTCTTTCCTTGAAATCATTTTCACATCCATAGCCCCAGCATGGAAGCAGATACGACCGAACCGAATACACTGTATACAGAATCATTCCTTTTATTGTAATATGAAGAACATGCTCAGCGGTTTGTCACTATCAGCGTAATTTACCGAAATGAATTCGTTTCTTATCGTTTGGTGGAACTGTTTCAGTCACCACCTTTTGACGTTGACGTTGACGTTTTGCGGTATTATGAACCAAACCAGCAGTAGCCTAGCCAGTGACATCGACATGTGGAGCTCGAAGCACAATAAACTCTTGGGGTTACTACGAATATGTACATATACATAAGTGTCTTATCAATTCGCATAGTGGAATAACTTATAGGCTGATGGCGGTGGTTCTGGTTAGGCGAAACTTAGATATATTATACGCAAGGGGCCTATATGCTTGAACCTACAAGTGGTCTCTTAAGACGGTGATAATTATGCATATTGTTTTTTTCCCTGAGGCGATAAGCCCATACGGTGTGGGATAGTTGTTCTATTTTAGGAACCGGAACCCTTTTAGCTGAAATTTAGGTAATGCAATCACGGATGCAAATGCATAGGATACGTCAATCATTGGTCCGGATGTACCTTCAAACGGCCAACAAACCAGGTGACCTCAGGTGAAAACATTTAACCTTGATGCAAGCATTACACATGCGTCCAAGAGGAAGCAATCCAATCCGCATTTTATTATGTCGCATTATCTGATTGCCCTGTAGTAAATCCATCTACCTGATGATGAAGCAGGCACCCATCAGAGTTTCCAGACTTGTTCACCATCAGCGCACGCAAAAGAGAAGGTAACCTCATAAGTTATGTCACAATGTACCTATATTGTGGAATGCCAATGGCTACCGAATGATTTTGGATCGCATCCATTAGAAAGCAATCCGAATGAACCGACGACCGACACGATGGAATTCGAAATTGTTTAGGAAGAAGACGCCAATCGTCAATACACATAGTATAGATATTAGGTATAGGGAAAGGGAAACCACTTTTGGTGTTGTGCTCGATAATGACATCGCACAACTGAAATCCTCGACTTGTACAGCGAAGATAAAATGCAAACAGGACAGATTTATGGTTCCGGACTGCAACTGAGAGACGAGCACTTCGGTAGGCCATCGGAAATTGTACTTATTCTTGTTTTGTGGTCTTTAAATGATAAACTGATGACACTGACACATAAACATACTAATTGATGGCCTTGTGCCCAAATAGAGACAATAATAATCAGTGCTTAGCTCAGATGGGAATGCGTAAAAGGAAGATCCATTGTTCTTTTTCTGATAGTTGTTACGGATGTACGGATGCGGATATGTTGCGCATAGATCCGGGAATTCGAGGTGAGTGAAAGCATGACTAACTTCCGAAGGACCACTTTATTTGCATTAGTTTTATCATCATTTAGAGATAAGTTGCATACTATAAGGCCACGACAAATTAATTGGTGCCCTACGATGAGTAAGACTTTAGCATAAAAGGTTTCCCTTGTGTGTTCCCCAATGAGTGGTTAAATTGAATTTGTATGCCGAGACCATAATTGCATTCTTGGGCTGGATGCGGATTCGTATACCCAAAAAATAGTGTCTCAAAATAGACCAACAATATGATAACATTCCACAAGGAAGGAATCCTTCTAAACTGTGTGTGAACGGTTGAAAGCATTCGTCAAAGGACTATTTATCGATTTTAAGGCCGCATATGACAGGACTTATAGGGACGAGCTATACAGAGCCATGTCTTTTGACATACCTGCCAAACTTATCAGTGTGCAGAATGACCGTGGAGTCAGTAAGCGTTCTCCATAAAGGCCGGAAACAATCTCATTGAGACCTTTGATGGCAGAAAGGATTTAGACAAGGCGATGCGCTGTCATATAATTTTTTCAACATCCTACTTGATAAAATTGTGCGAAACTTGCAAGCCAACACCAGGGGCAGAATTTTCCAAAAGTCTGTGCAACTATATTTTCATACGCTGACGAGATTGACATAATTGGCGAAATGCGGCGATCTGTCACTGGTGCGTATGCGAATATTAGCACAGAAGTGGCAAAAATGGGTTTAGTGGTGAATGAATGCATGTATGTATGTATGTATGTATTAGAGACATTAGCACAGGCCTCGGCCCTCATTGAAGCTAAGCTCTGGGCCTCCGGGTATCGTAGAATAGCGCCAATACAAATGGACAAACTAAACCCGTAAATAAGCTGATTGAATAATTACAGAGACGTAAATATTCAAGGTTCTTACATATTACCGTTTGAACTGAGTTTTGGAACTTTCTCCTGAGGGATCTTATCAAAGTAACGCTGGACCTTTGACGATGTTATTACCTGGTGGCACCCAGGTGTAACCCAATTGTCGTGGATCTGATTCCCATTGTGTTGGCGAAATACTCTTGAAGCCGAGGCGTTCGCGAACCGATGTGACGATGTTACACATTTTCGGTTACGTTTCTAAACTTAAAATAAACATGTCTAACTAAATTACCTTTTTAGTAGCTTCGTACAGATATTTCATAAAAATGCACTCTTCTTGAATCTGTAATTTTATAATGGTTACATCTTGATCGTTCACCAACAGTTCGAACTTTGCACTGTTCTGCCAACTTGGCTCTTCGCTAATTCGTCCTAATTTTGTGACTATCTTCAGTATACAAAAGGGGCTTGCAAATATTATTAACTATTTAAGTAGGTATTTATTAAATTGATTTGATGATTTTCTTTTTGTTTAATTTTTTTCTTATTTTTTATTTTTGATTTTATAAACTTCTTTATTTTGCAAAGCCTACTCCCATCCAATGTGTCGGGTTTAGTGGTGAATGAATGCAAAACAAAATACATCCTGTTATCAAAAAGGGTCAAACAACATCGACGAATCGGACAAAATGTCACGATAGACAGCTACGACTTTAAGGTGGTGAGGGACTTTGTCTACCTCAGCTTCGTTATTAATTCTGAAAATGACCTCACATCAGATTGACAATTGGAACCTCAACCAACTTGGAGTGCGCAACTGGAGGCGGTTAGCCAAAGATCAAGCTAACTGGAGAGGCATGTTGGTTGAGACACATCAGGTCCCCCGGGCTGTATAGCGCCACCTAAGTGAGTAAGTATGCTGACGATTTAGTATCTCTTACAATTCGGGTGGTTCGCCGACATCACTTGATTAGCGAAAAAATCTCTCCTTAAGCTACTATAACACATGTAAAAAATCAGCTACATGAAATTTTGCCCCAATGAAAAATGGCCCCAAACTAAGAATGAAAAATCACCCGAAAATTTGGGCTGTTTTTCATAATGAAATAATACCCCAATTTCAAATATGAAATAAGGCCCCACTGATTTGAAATAATGCCCCAAATGTGACAGTAAACCCAAGCAGGGGGGTTGCAGGGGGGCAGCATACCCCCATACGTTTTCGTTTTTCGTTCGGGGTCTTATTTCATTTCTTCTTTTGGGGTCTTATTTCATAATGAAATTTTACCCCAAACTGAAAAATGAAATGAAAAAGCCCCAAAATATGAATTGTCACCCCAATTCGCAGAATTTTACGCAATTTTCTGTTGTTGTTGCCTTTCATGTACATTTTGGGGTGATTTTTCATTTTCATTTTGGGGCCATTTTTCATTGGGGCCAAATTTCATTTAGCCTAAAAAATCGTGTCAATATGACGACAGATTTTGTCCGCAAACAACTTTAGGACAAAATCTGACATTACTGCCATTTTCTTGACATCATTAGGTGCAATTCAGCAGGACAGATTTTTGACATTCTTCTTCATGTCATTCAAAAGTTTCTTAGGAAACCAAAAATACCTAAAGTTATAATTCCACAATCAGGAACAGAGTACTGTAGCATCCAAGGTGCGTGCTGTCAAAGATACTATTGCAGTTGTGAAAATAGTAAAAAAAAAAAAAAATAGGTGGCGCAACAGGCGGTAGACACCCTACTAGCTTCTCGCAACCATTCGTTTGTGTGAGTTTCTATTTTTGGGACGAATGGAAGGGACCTACAATTTTTATGCCGATTCCGAACGGCTGAATTGAGAAGCTTTTTCAGGACAGTTATACTCTCGGATGTTTGTCAGACGTTCGCGAGAGGTGGCGCAGTAACCGCCTTTTTTTAAATCGCATTCGAAACGAGGAACTGTCCTCATGGTCATGACAGGTAAATGACTTGCGATTACATCAATTTGTGAGACCCGATATGGGTGAAGTAACACGACGGCTTGATCAACTTTTACTGATCTTTTAAAAATTGTGGAAGGCAAGATTTCAGAGTGATGTCTGATTGCCGACTACAGATCTAAGTTATTCTCAGTCCATGGGTCCAATATGAACTCTCCCTTATGCACTCTGGGTGTAAAATATGCTATGCAAGTGAATAATACAATTTCTAACTAGTTTTAAGGACGCGTGCAAATATAGAAAATCGAGCGGATATTGAACTGGTATAGCTCCTCGAAACCCTTGTCGTTCTGGAAGACAAGAAAGTGTCAGTAAAAGAACACAAATAATGCAAGAGGAAGCGGAAGCAAATTACTTAGATACAGATTCTGCTTCTTCAGTAATACTCGCTGTTTTCCGTAGAACTATACAAAAGATCTCCACCTCACATCCTTAAATTTAAAATGTATATACAAAATATTGAACATCTCGGTCTTTGAAACTTTGTATGTGCCACAAACAATTTTTCTGGTTCCAATGCAGCCCACAAATGGCGAGTCAGATCTTAAAAAAATAAATAAATATTCAGCTATAGATATATGTATCGCTTAAATGCAAACACACTTCTTATATGTACATATATGCATTTAATGCAAATTCGTTGAACCAATTCAAACAACACAATGTTAAAGATTCATTTTTAAATATTCCATATGCCTTATATCTCTTAAGCAAAAACAAATCGAATTTAAAATACAACACATTCCCATGAGGGAGCTAGCATTAAATTAGCCTTTTGATCTCTTGATCATATACAGACACGCCAGCTAAAGCGTTCAAAATCCTTTAGGTTTCATTATACGATTCTCCCGGTCGAATGTTATGAAATTAAATCCACAATTAAAGAGCAACAGCAGCGTCGATCATCAATATTCATCGCGATTACCTTACCAGTGCGTCTATACTGTTTATGCTGATTTTGACCCAATTGAACTCATGAGACAATCGCACCTCGCCGCCATCGTCAGAAAACCCCAATCACTTATAGATACACAGATACTATACGGATCATGCTGTAGCTGGGTAGGGTATACGTTAATCGCACTCTCGGCCGATTTTATTAACTGAAATTACACTAAAAAGCAAGGACAGCAATTGGAGTTGGAGACGCAAAACAATGAAACAACTAAATAAACAAATGAAGAAACCAAGAGACGCAGTCCGCAGACGAAGAAGAGGTAACTTACCAGTGCGCGAGCGCAAGCTCCATGTGCGCTGGTTGCCCCTGCTTCTGCCCCTGCCCCACCACATCAGGGCCGTACTCAATTACCAATTCGAATAAATTTCCATCCGAGGGTAACTTTGATCTCTAGCTGTTTGTTGTGTTGAATCAAATGAATGCGATCACTCGCACGATCAGTCGCAGAGGTGAGCATGAGCAGAGCAGGAGCGACCATCAAGGTACCTTGCATTCGCTCGCACTCGCACAGTCCATAGGGAAGTAAGTTTTCGCTGAATGTTTTCTGTACTACCTAGCTAGCTGGCTGTTCGAGTATGTTTTAATTTTCAGATGTTGTTTAGCGCGGATTTGCATTTTGTTTTTTTTAGCGATTTCCGAAAATGAATTAACCTTGTGTATCAGCAATGCTATTATAGAGGACGCATTTTGAATTGACACTTTACGTTCTTGTGTAATCTCTTGAAGACTCCCCGCCGCCGATGCCACTTAAGATTCAAAATGCCTTTCGGATCATATTTTTGCATTACAGCATTAAAGAAGGTTAAATGGAGTCACTGTATAGGTAGAGATCCTTTTCTTTTACGTGTTGACAAAGTGGATTTATTGTCCGGTGTTTCAATGAGCGAGTTGGAGTTGTCGAAATAAACAATTTAAATGTTGTGATCTGGTCCAGCAACTTATCTATTTATTATTTATTTAATATTAGTAAGATTATGACATATGTTAGTCTACCATACTGCCACATATTCAAATGAACAACCAAATCGTCGAATTCTGCATTTCATAAGAAGGATGTTTTGAAACATGATTCTAACCTCAGTTAGCGTTTATGTGTGTCTGAATATTTGCAGTTAAAAAAGACGAAATATAACCATCAAAATGACGTAGATATTTTCTCTCGTCGATATTTTAAGAGGTTTTTGAGTTATAGCTAAGAAAACTATACATGTGTACCTATACTTTAAATATTTTAACGCAAGTCTTTAAAAGGGGTAAACAGATCATTTAAAAAAATGTCTTATTATCTGACAAATCATGTTCAATACATTAATTTTAATAAAAAAAAAGCAGTTCGAGAAAAAAAACTTATCAGATTGGACTTCAGAAAATCCATCAAACGGTACTCAGCTCGAACTAAGTCCACACTTTACAATTCTCCAAGCTTACAGGGGGCAGTCGAAATCGCCGAATTGAAGACCAAGGAGATTTTCGATGTCAAAAGCGCTTATGCAGTATTGTGTTAATAAGTCATCCAACGGCTAAAGCCCGACGTCGAATACATACATAGTGACCAATGCCCATCATTGTCCTATGCAACTCATCAAAAGCAGTCGACCACAATGAACTGAGAAGGAAAGTCCGATAGGAGAGATAAAAACGTAAAGAGGGAACAATTATAATCGAAGGCATCAGAGCGACGCATTCCCAGGGAATTATTTTGGGATTAGCCAGATTAATCACCTAGCTACTAAAACGTCTCCTAAATGTCTATCTTGAAAACTACGTCAGCTACCATTTTACTCGAGCTCCACCGTATGATTAGCATCAACATGGCGGTGTCCGTGTCACTAATAGCCTCATTCATAACAATTGGGTTTTTTTTTTTGTCAGTGGTAGCCACCGCTTATATATGTACCTACCTACTACCAGACATATTCATCCGGACTCGGCTTGCTCAACTTATAAGCGCAAGTTTTAAATACGAAGTTAGTATAGTATTGGGTGGCAACACTAATAGTCTATCGGAATGAATCTCAAGACTCTAATATGAACCCCTTTTCAGTTCCCTGAAATTGATTACTATACAGCAGGCCCGATGTCCTACGAGCGCTACGATGAGAGCCAGGACTTCTAGGTTGGAGGTTGTGCCGTCGAAGTAAATTCTATCTTCTATAAAAAATATCAAAATATAAAGGAGGTCTCCTGAATATAGCCTACGAAAGCCATACGAAGTGTGATGTAGAGTTATAATATAGTAATTTGGTCTTTAATTCCAGAATCGAGAGGGAATAAACATTCAAACGGAGACAGTTAACAGCAAAATCAAGTAGATTCTTGCGATGGAAACAACACTTTTATAAGAAAGCCAAACAAATGGCCGCTGACTGAAAGACCGGAACTAAGTCAGCTGCAGATGTCCCATCTACGAAAGAGACGATCCTTTGTCTTGCAAGAACGATCGAGACATATCCCTCCCAGCAAAATGTCACATAAGTTCCTATCCAACTTACTGTGTGAAAGTTTTAAACTCTTCTATACAATACATTAATCGAGACTTACCAGAGGAAGGCTGAAGTAAATTCTGGAAGAGACCAAGGAAAACGAATCGATCGACACTCACCACATTTTCATCGACTTAAAAGCCGAGTAAGATGACTTGTCGCTTATTTTCAAGATATGCCAAATAGGAGCTTGAAAGTACGAGATGATAAAGACCAAGCCTCCGTTTTTTAAAACAAGAGGAGCGCTTGCTCTGGAAGAATATGGAAGGGCCTCCCTTCAGGTAAAGATGCAAAGCCTGCGTTAAGTAGACTAAAGTAGTAACTCTATTCATTAAAAATTCATTCAATTTCAATGGCCCGCTTATCCATTAAGTGGGTCGCGGATGTGGGTTACTCAAATGGACCCTCCATACCTCTCGATTCTCCGCCATTGACTCTAAATCTGCAACGGCAATCCCCATACGAGTACTGGAGAGATCATGGACTTAATACGGATTCCATAGCACGTCTTGGGGCTGAGGCCATGTGTTTAACATGACCAAACTATACCGTAGAATTAGCCGCTCGACATTGAGTTCCTCACGTATTCAGGTGTTTCTAATACGATCTCTACGAAAGCAATACAACGGGAGAAATCTCATATCGGGAACTTGTTTCCGTAATCTTATCCTTTCGGTCATAAAATACTAATATATATTGCAAAATGTATGTATATAACTGTCTGTTTCGCATCAGTATATGAAATTTTCATTTCTACAAACGATGCGCAGCCAAGCTCGGAGTTCCTTGCATAAATAATAATTCCTAGAAAATATTTGTGGTATTCATTTATTGTTAAATTTACTCAAATAAATATAGGTTAACGTTAAGCTTTAAATAAACATTCAATGAAATATAGTTTCTTATCTAAAAATAAATACTCTTACTAATACACACAGTATAGAGATGATTTACTCAATTATTAGTAAATCCATTCGATACAAGCACATGCAGGCAACAACAACGACAACCACCCCTCGAATGCATCATATAAATTGCTCACTTAATCTCCAGCTGCTCATTGTATCTATGCGTACTCACACACCATAATATCCTCTAAGCTTTCTGTAATCAATACAAAAAAAAAATAACTTCAACGATTATGTACTCGGAAAAGGTATGTATCCATCAGTATCTCTCTTGATCTGCTGCAATATACCGTACCTATAGTATCTCAAACTTCACCCGCCTTGAAACAGATATGTCAACAACCAATTGAGGATAGCTTTGTTTACATTTCGACAAAAAGATTGATGATTAGCCTGCGAGACCACGTAGAGCGCCATAAAACTTGGCACTCATCTATAATAGGGTTGTGAATATACAGAATGAAAACAAATAAAAAAAAAGCAGAATCGAAATCGGTAATGTTTGCTCAACACCGAATGGATTTGATGATGTTGTAACCATATATCCATATGCTGCCTGCGCGAGTGCGGAGGAGATAAACGCCTGCTACATGCTAGCATTCATCGGTTAAAGATTCCAGCTGCCAAGCGGCGTGAAATGCGCTCTTATCTCTTGTGTGATGAGAACAAAAAAAACCTAAATAGCGATCGCCGTGTGATAATTTTCAGGTGACATACTGACGTGCCACCATGTGCGCAAGAGTATCTTTTCGAAACGAATCTGTCGAACTCGAACTAACAGTTGAGCTAGGTGTGTACACTCCACACTGTTCATCCCATCCCATGCAATGAGTGATAGAACAAACAGTCAGTTTATCTCTGAACGGAAATAATAAACGCCAATGGTGTTTATTGATACATGGTCGGCTTGGGGTTTTTTATACCTTTCCAGGGTGCAACTCTGATCTTGTCGATGCTGTCACACGCAGATAAGAAATTATTGGAAATCGGTAGGTACACTATTTTGGATTTATGTACTTTATTGGGAAGTTCTACTATATATACTTTAGCAGGACATTATCCATTTCCGATCTAAAGTTCAACAGCATTAGAAGATGAGATTTCGCTTGGAGCCGACTCATTTGTAGCCATTGGATGTGAGCACCAAAAAACTCCAGCTCCAATGTATTAGCATAAATTCTTCTTTTCTGAGACGCACGTAGTACCGAGACGAGAGGCAGCAAAGACCATCAGGCAAACGGCCTAAAGAAGACATAAAAGTGATCGTGCCGATAAACAACCCCACGACAATGGTCGACGAAAATTTCTCATTCAATAATTTTCTTTTGAAAAATAATTAAAGATTCTAAATGTGTAATCACACGAAACGAGAGCCGTGGACTGGCTGTGAATGTTTTGGGCTCTCCAACGGATGGATGGATGGTCGGATGACCAACTAAAGAGCCCAAAATGAAGACGCGCTTTCATTTTGGCCTCCGACAAAAATTGATTCAACCATGTACCGACCGACGACGACGCACGGTATATATATAGTTGTAACGTTCGTCGGTCTTCGTCGTGCCCTTCTTTGGTGGTGTACCGGTGATTTCTGTATAGATATTCTATAGAAACTTGAATTAAAATGCTGCACGAGATGGTGATGGTAAATGGGTGGATCTTAATCGAACGATTTCAATGATTTTTCTGAGCTTCTTTGTCGTTATACAATTCGGGTTTATAATGAACTTATGGCTGAAATATTTCGGTATTTTATGTATACACCGCCAAACGCTGCGGCATGGTAAACTTTCATTTAACTGTGCTATACTTGGTGGAGCAAATATTCCTGAAAGTCTCTAGCCTAGGATTTGAAACCATTTTGATTTGGTCTTATTACTTACGAAAGCTGAGTTGTACCCGCTTCGCGGAGTATTACAATACCTACACCTTACAACCGAAAAGAAGGGCTTGATAGTCTATAGAGAAAATCTTCCATTTTGTGGATTGGGTAAACGATGCTGAGATTCTCCATCCATTCATAATATCAGAAATATTTTCTTCCAATCTAGGAGATGTGTTTGGGCATGCTCTCAACCAAATTATTTTCCGTCGCTTTATGGCTGACTCACAAAGCAGCATGAGTGCGATACGAGACCGAAATCGAGTCTAGCGTGAGTTGCCAAGTAATTTCCAATCAAAGAAATTCCATGCAGCTATATACACAATGGCCCGAGACACCGATGACATTTACTATCAGACGCCATTTTCATAGAACTGTGATTTAGGTTGCCCCATTAGGTTTTTTAAGCAAACAGGACAGCACTTTTATCGTTTTTTTGTTATTACATATCTCATTGACACACCACGTTTCATTGTGAATTACCATTTCCCAGACGGTTTTAAAGTGAGAACTAGGCGAGTGCGATTTTCGCCTCGCTTTCATCTCATTATCACACCTGCTTTGTGAAAGGGGCATTAGATGCATCAGATATTGCTATCCTCACATAATTTTGGTCGGATGGAAGTAGGTCTTGGCTTTCATCGTCCATACTGAATATTTCGAATTTTGGCCGTCTTCGCTGTTTAACAGTGTGTACAGAAATGCTCTTTCCATGTATCCCCAAAATCGGCTCTGATTCTTGTACAAGGTTCTTGATCACCTTTACACATAGGTTTCTAAAATCTGCATTCATAATGTTTGGTTCACAAAAATTCCCTACATCTCAATTTATTCATTGTCGAGCTTATAGTTCATATTTAACTTCCGGAGCCATGCGTACCTGCCCCACTGCGGCTATAGAAGCCTTAACAGGACTAACGCCCCTCCACGTTTATATAACAAAAAGTGGCAATTGCAATACGCAGCTCAGCAAGTTTGACACAAGCGGAAGAGTTAAATATTAGAGAACACCCAGACCTAATGGAACTATTTTCCGAACTTCCAGAACTTGATATAATCTGTGCGGTTACAGACCGCTTACCAAAGACACTATGCTTCAACAATAGATTCTCCACACGGAGATCACAACCAGAGAAGCATATGGGTTAGCAATAACCCACCAAACTGCCAAAAGCGCCTAAAGTGGTATACGGATGGTTCTAAAATGGACTCGGACAATACCTATGGGAAAAAGCCCCAGTGTATTTCAAGCAGAGCTCTATGAATGCTCCATTAAAGAATGCGCAAACCTTATATACAATTCAGGTATTAAAGGCGCTAACACCCATATATTCACGGACAGTCCATCATCTTTAAAAGCCCTTAGCTCACACATTATTGACTCCAAATCACTGCTACACTGCTTCAATTCCCTCCAAAAACGTTGTTCCAGGAACAAAACCAGATTATGGTGGGTCCACGGCCATTAGGGGATTGTAGGTATTTAAAAAGCTGATAAACTAGCCAGAAAAGGCTCAGAAACCCCTTTCATTGGACCTGAACCCTTCTGTGCAATCCCCAAATCAGCTATAAATTCGGCTATAAAAAGCTGGGAACAAAACATATGTAATTCATATTGGGAGAACATCCCATCAGGCCATGGCCAATAGATCTCTTAGGTCAACGAGCAACTTAACGCTCTGGCAAGTCAGACGTTAACAAAAATTTAACTTCATACGCCCCAACTGCGAACTATATCCCAAGCTTATATATTTGATCCCACTGTCAAATTTGGTGGGACTTTTTTGATTTTGGCTATTAGGAGCTAATTCCGTTGCGACCTAATTCGTAGGACCTTCGAACATCTCAAGTTGGGGTCGTTTTTAAAATAGCTCTTGTTTTATTCAAAGCTGTAACTGACCCTTTTTTAGCGGCCTGGGTATTCTACCAAAAAGGCATCATCTTTACATTTTAAAACTATTAACCAATTTTTTTTAGCAAATATTACTGCGAGCCAAAATGTTAAGGTAGCTACTTAACTTAAAACAGAAGTAATAAAATAATATACTAGAAGTTTGGCTGTAATTTTTTGTATGAATGAAAAATGTTGGTCCTGCTTTTGGATTATGTTTATTTGATGGTTTCAATTCAAGTCTAGAAAATGATATTGGCTAAGTGGCCGCCGCTAGAACTGATGACCCACGGGCCTGATTTTTGGTATGTTCCATCACTCTTGCCAGAACTTCCGGCGATAAGTCCTCGCATTCTTGACGGATATTTTCTTTGAGGGCTTTAAGAGTCTGGGGTTTGTTGCTATAGAGTCGTGACTTAATAAAACCCCCCAAAAAGACGTCTAGAATGGTTAAATCAGGCAATCTTTCTGGCCAGTGCAAATCGCCAACACGAGAGATTAGGCGATATATGGAAATGCAGCCTTCAGAATTTCGGTTGTGACTCAACAGCTAAAAGCTGATGCACTGTCTGCCTCTGCACTTTATAAGGGAACATCTTTTACAATATTTCACCAAAATGCTCCCAATTGCATGGCATGTCGCGTCGGTCGGTCGTCTGGACGATACTTCGACTCCTCTGCGACAGTGCGACATCTTCAGCCAGAGCTGTGCTTTTCTCAGCAGAATGGCTGCTTCAGGGCCAGCCAGACCTGGCAGCCGCAGCATCACGTGTTGTCGCGTACTCTTCTAGGCGAGCTGTTAAACGTCGTAGTATTTTCCCAGTTGGTGTTGGACGACCGGGAAATCTACCCCGAAATTGACGTTGCGCCAACACCACCGACGAATTATTCCTCAAAAAAAATCGAAATAATTATTCCGAGTTATTTAATAAACAGCGAATCATGTCTTATTGTTGATGTGTTTTTTGTATCTATACCTATACTTCACAATTTAGGGAATTGAATAAAACACGAAGAAATGTGACAAATTCATTGAAATTTATGTGTCTGACCAAGGAATACTTTTTGTAAGTATTCCAATATTTCACGCATTCCTCTTTGCCACCAGAAAGCATATCGCTCCCTAATTCGCATAAACTTACACTAGATGTTCGCATTTTGTTCATCCGCGTCTGTTTTGGCGAATCGCAAGAGAGTCTTCGATTGAAATTTGCCAAGACACATCAACCATTTCACACAACACATGTACTTGTCGCCTGGGATCCCCATTCACCAGATGAAATGGCACCGAATGAAATTTTCTTCAAGGGAACTTGAAATGCAACAAAATGCTAACCTTGATTGATGGGCCATTCTTATTACAATTTGAAAGTTTTGATCAACAACTTCGAACACGATACAATCATTCCATATATGATACCTCGAAAAGTTGTAGACACAACAAAATGTTAAATGGGAAAAATTTGAGAAACTGCTAAAAATACATTTCGCATTTTTTTCTATTACCTACAAACTATTGTTCAGCAAATTAAAAAGAGTCTTCACTCGGGCGCCAGTTATGCTTAGTACGACACTGCTTTCAGGATTTTGCAAGTGCTAGATCTAAATCTTTTGCAAACGCTGATTCCGAAATAGCATCACTGTAAACCTTTCAGTATCAATTGCAAACTGTGAACCACTGTTTAGCAAATTTAAAACGATCATGACTCGGGCGCCAGTTCTGATCAGTACGGCACTGCTTTAATATATTTAATAAGCTACCATTTGCTGTTCGGAAAGCGATACATTTTAATTAGTCAGGATGCTATCAGGATGCTATATACTCAATAAATTAAAATTTCCCTCATCTATACTTTTACAAATTTAAACCAATAGTTTTCCATAATTAACTAAAATGTACAGATACATCGATCTAGCTCCATATGTAAACAGATGCAAATAAAAAAAACTCCAAGATTCATATTCTTTTCTTTCTGTCTTAATCTGGTGTGCACAACATAAGTTGCAGAGACCACACACCGGATGCTTGTGTAGACTTCACCTTTTCTTCACCTTTCTCACACTTGAAGTTATACGTTCGGTGCCTGACCGTAAAACTGTTACCGAAGAAGACAATTTAAATTTAACAAGAAAAAAAACCCAAAACCGAAATGAAAATCTCGTTACACTCTTACCAAGATTTGGCAAGATGCGAGTATAGCGAACATCAACGAACGCAAGTAGTTGTTCTACAGCACGACACACACATATAATGTATACGGAATGACAATGACAACTGCTTTTGGGCTATACCTACATTGTGGTCCCTCTGATGCCGAGCACAGTTAACAACAAGTTTGATGACCAAAAGATCAAACTCATTTGACTTCGAAGCCAATAGCCGCTCCTATTCATCTGAAACTGTGACATTGTTTCAACTAGATTATTTGTTATGTCATGTCGATGTCAGTGTGTGTACTTGGACTCCGGTTAGTGGTTAGGTTAAGGTACATCAGTTCACATTTTGGTGCTTCCTCATTCATTGTAAATTTTTCTGGGAGCTGTGTGTTGTTATAATCTTGTATGGGGAGTAAGGGGCTATCGCTTTATTAATCTTGACTTGGTATTTAAGTTTCTGAAACTCATTTCCGGATGATGCTGTCATTAAGCCGGTAAAGATGAACCGTGATGCTTGCTGAGAAAATTAATTGGGTTACTTTTACACTTTGTATAAAAAATACATTAACTGGATGCAAAAGATCCTTCCATCGTGAATCTTTCAAAAGTCTAACAGTCCTTTTCCATTATTTGGTGAATACTCACTTGTTGTTTTACTGAAGATGGGGGCGTTTAAAACTCTATAGTTTTCTTAGGTTAGGCTAGGTTTACGGGTTGGCAGAGCAGGATACATCCTGGTACTTAGGTCCTTATGGCCCTTTTAAAATGTGGTTTAACCGTTGATTTTGGGATGGTAGGTATATAGTTTTCTGTTTCTGAATTTATATTGGACTAGAATCTATATTGTTCACGTGAAAAATAATTTTTATTTGACGTTTATCGAAGGGTAGCCTACAAATCAAATAAAGATTGTGTGACTGACGTAGTTAAAGTTACATTCCTGACCAGTCTAGGTTTTGCGTTCAGGGAAAATCTAGTCTATGCAAATTTAGTCGACTTAAGACTAGAGTTTTGAATGTGTCCAATCTTTCATCTCTGTCATATACTTCATTCAAAAGCTATGGGTATATGTCAATAATAAAGTATCTAGACATGAAAATAAAATTACTGCTTGTCACTTTATTATTCGAACATGTCTTAAAACTTAGAGGATGGGTCAAGCAAGTGCCTTGGTCAGTATGCTTTGACAAGACCTACTCCATTCGAGCGGACAATTTACATGTCGTGTTCACGTGAAAAATTATTTTTATTTGACGTTTATCGAGGGGTAGCCTACAAATCAAATAAAAGGTTCGTTCGGGTACTTTTTTGCAAACGTAAAATTATTAAAACTTTGCTAAGAAACTGTGCGCATGCGACCACGTACTGAGTAAATTGAAAAAAATGAGAGAGAAATCCATTTCCCCTCTTTTCATTTTTTCGTAATTTTCTACTCGCGGAATTTCGACTTACTGAAAAATGAAAAAATGAAAACTGTCATCTAAGTGGCAGTTTGAAAAAGTTTGAAAGTTTGAAAAATAAAACCCTTTTTATTTTCGTCTTCAACGATGTCGGAGGAAGAAATTGTAATTGAAATGTTCTCCTAGAACATATCAGCGCATTCAAAATGGTAGGTTTATAATAGGTATTTTAGCTTATAAAAAATTCAAATCCAACTTATTTTATAGATTCTGCCGTTAACGTTTATTTTTTGAATGTCGAAATGACATTTCTTAAACTTTTTGTAAGAAAACCGGTCAGGTACTTCTCTGGAAATTGAGAGATTTCTCTCTCGATTTTTGAGATTTGACATTTTTCATTTTTCTACGCTGAAAGTACACGAACGAACCTAAAGATTGTGTGACTGACGTAGTTAAAGTGACATTCCTGACCAATCTAGGTTGCGTTCTGGGAAAATCTAGTCTAGGCAAATTTAGTCGACTTAAGACTAGAGTTTTGAATGTGTCCAATCTTTCATCTCTGTCATATACTTCATTCAAAAGCTATGGGTATATGTTAATAATAAAGTATCTAGACATGAAAATAAAATTACTGCTTGTCACTTTATTATTTGAACATGTCTTAGAACTTAGAGGATGGGTCAAGCAAGTGCCTTGGTCAGTAAGCTTTGACAAGACCTACTCCGTTTGTGTTTTATTTTCAAAATGACATAATTTCTTTTCGTAAATTCGACTTTTCCGACTTTGACAACGAAACGAAACTCTGCGCCGGTAATAAAGTCAAAACGACACTTGCTAAGGTTGTAATCTTGCGTCCACAGGAGTAGTCGAATATTCCTGATTGACACCATAACATTTGCACATTCAGCGACGTTTTGAGAGTTTTGACAAATTTACGGTGGCATACAGGGTTTTATAGTATTATGCACTTACTTAGGCGGCGGCGCAACAATCAATACAGCAATCAAGTTTTAAACGATCGTTGGGTATACGCTTCAAAGTATAGGTTGAGGTCTCCTTTCACATAATGCAAGCTCTTCCTCTTGGGCTGCGCGATTTTAACACCAAAATAACTAAAGGAGGACATCTTTCGGGAACGTGACGGTATCCGGACCAACAAAAATTACGATCGAGTCACATGAAGAGCTGCGGTGTTCTGAATGTCTAGTCCATTCGAGCGGACAATTTACATGACGGGGAATTAGGTTATCAAGGAAGGTAGGTACACTCAGAGAAAAATCGTAAGCTAAAATCAAGTATGCTCAAGCTTGATTTTAGATTTTTTCATTCTTACGTGCTAAATCTTAATATGACACCAATTGTTCTTGAAATAAGCCGAAACAATCTTAAAAGAGGACATTGAAACACAAATGAGCTCGCAAAATCTTGAGTTACTTTTTTTGTTCTTGAAATAAGCCGAAACAATCTTATTTCAAGCTTGTTCATGATTGAAACAAGCGCAACAATACTTAGGCTACGTCCATAGTGAAACCAGCTTCTCGCTTTCTCACCCTAGAAAGCTGGTTACCGGCGTCAACAAGAATTAAAAATGCATTCCGGTAAAAGCTGGTAAGCGAGAAGCTGGTTCACTATGGACGTAGCCTTAAAGTGCATGCGCATGTACTTTATTTTGATTTCTATTCGTTCCTAAAATTCACACTCACTTACTGAGTGAATTCTCACAAGGCAACATTGAAAATTTAATATTATTATACCTACATATGTTATCTACTGATGTGAAATGTGAATGAATGATGTGATGATATATTATAAGATGGTAGGTAACTAAGATCTTAGGTTTAGATCTTGAATACCCAAAATATATATTTTTCAGGCATCGCATAATGTAAGAACCACATTCTTAAATCAATAACGAAACAGGATTGAAGTAAGATTTTTTGGTCTTGTTTTAAGAATTTTCGAGCTTAAATCAATCCCGAAAAAGGATTGAAGTAAGATTTTTTGGTCTTGAAAAAACGAGCTCAAAATAAGATTTTCGTACTTGAAATAAGATTTTCCGAGATTACCATACTTTCGTCAACGAACGAGCTTGATCTGACACTGATATTCTTGATTTTAGCTTGTTTTTCCTCTGAGTGTAGGTAATTGGGTGCTTGTCACAGCTTTTCACATGGACCATCAATTGGGTCCATTGTGTCCAGTCACAGGAACCTTCCATTCCATACCTGTTGGAGACAAACAATTTTTAGTATTAATCACAGGTATTCATTAGCTCTTGTATCCAGAATTTGAGCTTGTCCTAAGAGTAACCGAAGGGTTTGGAGGTTGCCTATCTACTGGAACCACCCCGATTTAAGTATGAATCTCAGGAGTTGCTTAAGATCAACATTCTTCAGATCTTTTTAAATGCTGGGCATTCGCAAAGCAGATGGCGAACAGATTCTATTTCTTCAACGTCTCTACAGCTTCTGCAAAAGTCATTATGCAGTATGCCCAGTCTTTCCACGTGTACGCCTATAGCACAGTGTCCAGTAATGACCCCTGTGAGTATGCGGATCTCCTTGCGGCTCAGTCCGATCACGTATCTGGATCTCTTTTTGCTCACTTCTGGCCATAATTCTTTTGCGTGCCTGCAGGTGTTGAGATTGTTCCAGCGTAGGTTTGCTCTACTCAAGGATTTAATGTCAATCTTCCTAGCGAGCGTACTTAGCGGAGTTCTTACAGATTCTAGGGCCATTCATGCGTGCATTTTCGACCCGTTTCTTACAGTCTCATCCGCCTAATCTATCGAAGAAAATGAGATGCGAGATGCTACTCCAAGAACAATGCGCGGAAGTTTGACGGAAAAGGTAAAGAAAAGCTTTAGAGGTGACGAATGGAACCTTTAAGAAGAATCTACTAATAGCGACGGGGGCGAATCGAATTGAATGAATTCAATTTATCAGACGACGATACCCATAACTTTCGTCAACTTGAGCAATATCCAAGCTAAAGACCAACAAGGCTATTGGGCATGATGGTTTACCCGCTCAGCCTCTCAAAACATATGGAAATGACTTGGCAGCAACTCAGTTCCGAAATTTGGTCTGAGAGAATTATGGGTCGGAGAAGGGTATACCTACACCTTACTTACGGATAATATTATATTATAGTAGCAGTCCCCTAAGAGAGGATAATGAAAATAATCTTTAGGCCAACTCAAAAGAAAGTCCATAACCTCTAAACTAAACGAAAACGTTCGAAACCAGGACAATTTCTAAAAATATTCTCCATAATTTCAAGAAGTACACAGGTGAACACTCATAAAGCGAATACTAGTATATATGCAACGTAATTCGTGTCAAAGAAACCTTGTCAATTTATTTGATTCCTACATTTCCCATCATTTTCTTTGCTTCAATCTTCAATGCTTTACACCTGAGATACATGGTATAACCGCACACAGTCGGAACTTGAGTCCCCTCTATCTCTTTTAGAAATATCCTTAAAAAGAAGAAACGAAAATATACGGACACAAAATTAGTACGGGGTGGAGGAAATACTCTCCACTTCCGAAATGTCGACTCAGTCAAGCGTTCAGAACAGGACGACGAAAACGGAAAGTAACTTGTTTTACGTCATGCCATGGCCAGCCAGGCAATGTCATCTCATCCAGAGGGCAGCCCGCTTAGAGGATATCCCAATCCCACAGCATAGCACGAAATTAACTTTTACTATGCATATACAGAGGCTACACCGCTACACACCCCAATTGCCGGAAGGGAAGTTGGTTTGAAATCGGAGAAGGTTGCTCGGTTTTATCTTCAGTAAATTTTTTTGTAGAGCTTCTCCCGTAATCGATCGATACTTGGATTTTCACTGTTTGGTCAGTTTCACCCTCGTTTACTCGCACATCGCATCGCCAACGCGCCACCAGCTCATCCAAGAGTATTTCGGAAATTAAACATAAGAAGTCACCATCAGGATGACTGACTGTGCATGTAATTTCATCCGCTGCAATGATCCTTGTCACTCTTGTTAGTTTTTTTTTTTTTTTCTTTTTTTTTTTTATTGTATGTAAGGTGCGGACCTACATACATTCCCCCGAAGTGCCACCACCACCGTTCGTTCGGAGACGACAGGTGCACCAAGGATCTAGAGAGGATGGTGAAGGGTTTTGTTTTTTTGTATTAGTAGTGAACTGCTGCAGTTTAACGAATGGACCAAAGAAGTGGATTGCCCTGAAGGCATGAGGAGACGGGAGCTCCTGCTGCTGGTGGTGGAAAAAATTGTCTGGATACATTTTTTATGATAATTTGAGTTTCGTCCTTCTTTTATCTCTCAATAGGACAAACGAGACGACTCATTGTGTTGAGTTTTTCTTAAGCCGGTGATCATAATGATGATTTGGTGGGTGCAAGGAACCCTTATGCTGTAAGGAGAATGACTTGTGTGCAGCCTTCACGTCTGTCGGACGATGAACTCTTAATAGGCAGACGGCCAGCTGATGGCGTTGACATCTCATTTTTTCATCACACAGCAGTTGTAAGGTGTTTTTTTGTTTAACTTTTTTTTTATTGTGACGACTCCAGCGCAGGGGTTATGTGAGGCTGTATTTTTTTCGTAGTTGTGGGGGGACTACCTACATATTGAACAGGAAGCTACGTAGATGTCTGACAGTTCAAGGAAATACATTTCTATTATAGGATCGAATTGTGGGAATAGAACTACATTAATATCCTGCAAGACAGATTGATAATTTGATTCGAAAGCAAAACCTGAACATTTTCTAAGAAAATCTGGACATCACCTCTGGATTTTCATGAAAGCAACCTGGTTGAATGACGTTAACGTTTATTGACAGACACTGAATAACCACAAAGTCTAGTGAATGACGAACCTAAAGATCCAACTAAATCCGTGCTTCGCATTTGGGAAGCGTGATTTAATTTGTATCCAGAATAGCGAATTCAATATACGTAGGAATAAATGTTTGTGAAAAAGCTAGGTCCTATTTGTTATAGATATATAAATAAATAATAGTAGGCAATATTCACCCCTATCACCAATAATATTTCGCACGGAATGTTTCCCATTCAGCAATTTGATTTACATTGCTGACAAGGGAAACATTTCCATCGGAATTTATTCGCGATACCCCTAATTATTTATTTATACTGTGGCGTTTCGGACTCTCTATAATTATTTGTTTAAACGTCAACGAAAATTGTAGAAAAGCAAAAGTTGATTTTGGCCGGGTTCCATTGATATTCCATGGAGGAAGGCCCACTAGAGCTCTAGCATCAGAGGACCACAAATGACATTTGATTTGTTTACGTTTCTTTTCACACCGAAATAAAATGTATGTACCATGAAAAAACATGATTCAAGCCTTGAATTAATTTCATTCCGAATCGACGAACTCCAACGCTACATTTTTTTGGTAAATATAAGTATATTTATTTTTAACTGAATGACAGCTCTAAATTAAAAAAAAATCGTTGAATATCGTCCTCTAAAAACCGTCAACGCAGAAGGGAACCGAACATTTTATGAAGAATCTTTCTCTAAGAACTACCTTCATTTGCTTTAGATAGAGTCCGAGCTTCAAGACTTGGATGATCAAGGTGAGAATTTCCTTTGTTGTTCGGAAACGTAATTCAATTGCCCTCTGAGCCCAAAGAGACATCATTTGGCAAGAGTTATATTCTTCGTTTTATTTTTGCTGAGATATTACTAAAGATTAGCTGAGCCGATGTAGACGAAGTGCCTTATTACCTCAAAGCTATAGCTGTCGATTGTGACACTTTGTCCGATTCGTCGATTTCGGGTTTTACATGGTTTTACCCTCGCTTACCGCTGATCCCATTTAAGACACCCCCCATTTCTATACCAAGCAAACGCACCAGTGACAGTTCGCTATGTTCCACACATCATGTCATACTATCATTGTCTAATGCAAGGCGTGTGATGTTGTTACCTACTTGACACCGCATTTCTTTGGTTTTTTAACATTAAAGGTATCGATGCAATAGTTTCCGACCTTAATGGAGCAGCGATAGTGTTCTCCTTTGTCATTCCGAGTTTGGCAGCGAAACCAAAATTTCAAATATCATTTTGTGGCCTTAAAATCGATAAACCGATCGTGAATATCAATCCGGATATTGTCGTGGTAAGTGCTCATCCAAATACGGATGGATAATTTTGAGGCTAGATAATACATATATTTTAAGTATATCTGCGGTACTAGATCAATCTTTCTGGGCTAATCCGCCATAATAACCAATCGTCGCCTAAGGATGCCTACTGAGATTATGGATACCTACCTAACCTATGTGCATTTATGATGCTATAAGAAACACGAATTTTAATTTTAAATACAAGACTCGTAAATTGTAGCTATATCTTTGGAAAATGCTTTGTTTTCTTTTTTTTTATTAATTTTCTAATGTCAAATTTCTAAAATCAAATGTCATTTAAGACACAATCGATAGCAATTTTAGATAAATTTTAAGCTTTTTTAAGCTAGTTTAATCATAAAATGAGCATAAATATAATTTAGACCAAAAGTCTTCATAGGCTCCATGAAATTAGACCCCTATGAAAAATTGCCCCAAAAAAAATTAAAAAATGCATATTTCGTAATGAAAAATGGCTCCATTCCATTTACGAAAAATTGCCCCAAACAAATACAAAATTGCTCCAAAATAATAATTGGCAAAAAACAACAAAAATTATTATGAAATTTTCATTGTTTTGGGGCCTTTTTGCATTTTATTGGGGTGATTTTTCATTTTCTTATTTTGGTATCAAAACAAAAATCTACTAGAAGAAACCGTTGTTGCAAGGGCAGCACGTTACAGGTTTCAAGGAGTAAATACCTTACTGACAATTGAATTTGGGAGTACACATCGATCAGTTTATTGACGAAAGTGCGAATTCTTAATTTGTATTTTCTTAAATCTGTTAAAGCTTAAAACCTGTTCAGATTTGGAAATAGCTTTTGAGAAAATAAAAGTTCAAAATTGGCACGAATTTTTAACTTTTATTTTCTAAAATTTTCTAAAGCTTAAAGCCAGCTCAGTTTCTGAAATAACTTTTAATACTAGCCTTAAACAATTTTCTAAAGCTTAACGTCAGCTTTTCCTTCCTTAGATGGCGCTACAGTCCGGGTGGACCTGGGCCTCGACCAACACGCCTCTCCAGTTAACCCGATCTTTGGCTAACCGTCTCCAGTTGCGCACTCCAAGTTGGTCGAGGTCCCCTTCTACATGTGCCCGCCAGCTAAGGCAAGGTCTTCCTCTACTGCATTGTCCCTCCAGGTTGGAATCGAAGACTCTGCCGGAGCGTTGGTGTCCATTCGCTCTACATGTCCGACCATCTTATACGACTGATGCCACCTCAGTTTTTAAAATAACTTTTAATAATTTAATATTCGCGCGAATTTCCAACTTTTATTTTCTTAAATTTTCTAAAGCTAAAGCTTTACGAACAGTTACAAACAGTTTTTTACTTTGTGATATAGCTATCATTCTTTTGGGGTGATATTTCTTAAGAAGATTCCAATATTTTGAATTATTTTAATTTTCATATTTTTCGTGTTTTTCATTGAGTTTGGGGCCATTTTTCATTCTTTTGGGGCAATTTTAATTTTTTTGGGGTGATATTTCTTATAAAGGCCTTAATATTTAGAATCGATTTTAAATTGGGGAGAATTACAAAAAAAAAATGAAATTTTGCCCCAAATTATTATTAATGAAAGAAGGCCCCAAAAAAATGAAAAATCACCCAATCCTACTACAAAACGTTGTTGTTGCTTACTATATAATTTTTTGGGGCCTTTTTTCATTAGGGCCTAATTTCATGGAGCCGTCTTCATAGGCCCCTTTATTGCACTACGCCACTGAATTCATTGCAACTCATTTGTTTTTAAACAAATTTATAAATAATGCTACCAAGTAAAGAATGTTAAAGTGTGCATAATATTATATTCTTTGTAAACACACGTAAGCTGTCATTAGACTTTTCTAAATTTCTTCATTGATCATTGATGCTATTTTTGCGCGCAGACTTCAGCATCATAGAGCCTGACACTCATCAGTTACTTTGAAATCAAAATCGATTCAGCGAATTAACGTGACTAAATTCCATCATGTAGGTGTAGACCTATTGCATCGGCTGAGCAAACTCAAAGTCATACATTGAGCGATGTATGTACAGTACATACCTATAGATACCACCTAAAAAAAACGCAAGTGTCAACATTGTAGTAGGTAGGATGAAGCGATGCAAAAATAAAACAGAAAAAAAAATTGTTTTTTTTTATTTTTTTTGCGTATCATTCAGCAGTAGAGTAAGCATAACGACAGCCGTCAGATCGTGACCTGAATTAGGAGCCCATAAAGATGCCACTGTCACTGCCTACTGCCACATGGTAGGCTCGAGTCTCTCTCCTTCTTATTTGGCTGTGTATATACGAAGTACGGTGACCATCATCAGCGTCACCGTCTGCAGAGGCAGATGGAGAAACCAAATTCAATTGAATGTAAAACAATTCAATCACCATCACCATTCAACACTAATGTCGGTCAAAATGCAAAGTCTTCGACACAGAAAGGCCGCCTAGCGGCTACATGGCCATCTACAGACATATTTTTTTGTATTTTGGTTAATAAAGCAATGCAAAGAGCAATTGGAAGCTAAACATTCACCATATCGCCTCGCCACACCGACCGACACCACAATAAGTATGGGCACTGTCGAAGAAATATGATGAACGGCGACACGACTAGGAATGTAGCAGCGCAAAGGTGAAGCGGGACTAGTAGCGCAGAAAGATACAATATCTGCTCGCCCAACGTCTACGGAGCGCGGCAAATGTGTGGCAATGATAACGAAATCTCATATTGCTGATAGATTTGGAGTCACATGCGCTGCGCATTCACCTCATCACCGAGCTATAAATTCGTCGGTGCTTGAACGAAAAATAAAAAAAAAAAACTGTGTCGTCGGACGTTTACTCAACATGATAGCGATTATATACACACGGCTGAAAATCAATAGACATATAGACAGATGGGCTAAAAAAAAAAAAAAGTAACGCGACGAACATACGTTAGAATATGAGTTCGAGTTTGAGTTATCCAATGTGCATAGCAGACAGCACATAGATCTATCTATATCTACACACCTACACAAATTTGTCTTAACGATGTTATCGCGGGCCATATTCATCCGTAGCTTTGGCAAGTGCAGCTTTCCTACCGAAAATTTACGAGCATTTCCAAGCGACACATGCGAGACGCGAGAGTGATGTATGTAAAAGTAAATAGAGATATTTCTCAAGCTTTAAATTAGACTTCTTACGTACCTACACGTATCGAAGGTATACACCTAGCTACCTATACCTATACCTATACTCATTTTGGGATAAGATTAATTAGAGAGAAATAATGTTCTTATCGATACATTTTTGGTGGCTCGTGATGAATGATGAAAATAAAAGTGGAGGCCAACTTTGAAAGGCAGGTGCCTTTAGGTGAAGCCTTTAAATAGAATTGAGTCTAGATAAGGGCATATGTACAATTTCAGTATAGAAAATATATCATCTCTAGATATAGGGATGAATGTTATTTGTTGAATATTTTTTGAGGATCCATCTTAATTTGATTCTCTTTGATCTTCGTCATAATTGTAGGTTGAAAATGCTTTAAACATTAGCATTAATAGAAATTATACGAGTCCGTCAATGTTTTCCCAAATATTTTCTCTCTTCAGCATCAAGGCATTGATATGCGTTAACTTGACGATAATCCGACTTTTTTTTATTGTCGTAGACTTCTGCTGTCCAAAACTGGAGCAGACATTCACAACTGGTCCACAAGAAAGACGCCTGCCTTTTACTGTGTTCGTCGAGGCCACTGTAAAATGGGCTTTTGTGGTAAGAGAAGGCTATAATTCATACCAGCATTTACCACATCAGTAACAAAGATCAGCGACCAGCAAAATCTAGAAATGCGGAAAGCAGGATAAATGTTTTGCTGTACATACCGTCTCTTTCTTCGCAAGATTTTTGCTTTCCAGATTCGCATAAGTGTTTGACGAATATTAAGTGACAAAAGTCGTAGTTTATTCCTTCAAACTGTCCTAATGATGCAGATTTCCTATACAGACCGACAGAGTTGTGCCACCGACTGCTTAACGCATCATAGATGCCTCCAAAAGCTTCCTCTGAGCCTTCTTTTTCAGCGTCAAATTCGTTCGACTGTGACTCTACTAAAAATATTCGTTACAGATGAAATACTGATAAGTAGATACCTTTGAACATAATAAAACAAAATTAAGATTGTTATTGTGCTCAAACGTATACCTAGATATTTTAAAAACGACAAAACAAAAACGACCAAAAGTGTGCTCTTACTTTTGGACGTTTTTGTTTTGTCGATTTCGAAAAATCTATGAAAAAAAAAATATTTCTTGAAAAAGCGACCACAATATTTGGTTTGTCTTCTCTTAGCTTTTTAGACTGCTTCTAGTCTTCTGAGCATAGATTCCACCAATCGTGACGTTACTTCGGCGCCAATATTGCTCCATTCATCGATTTAGTGCTTCTCGCAAGTTATGCTGAAAACTTAACTTTTTCGTATTTTTCTATCCAAAATGTTCTCCCACAAAAATGTTCAATTAGGTTTAAGTCTGGAGACCTGCGGGATGATTCAACTGATTTGGGATCCTATAGAACAACCGTTCCTTGACTATTACGAGCCAATCATTGCCGTTTTGGAACGTCCATATGCTTGGTAGCCTGAACGGTAAAGAACTGGGTAATATTTTAATGCTGGTTTATTAATTCTATAATATCTACTGATGAAATCTATAAAAATGAACACAATATTTATTTACATATTTACAAATATGGAAGAAACAATTGACTCTTACTCGCAAGTGCCTTCGAGTAAGTCGTTCCTGAGTATTTCCTTCCTTTTCCTCTTGTATTAAGACCTGCAGTGCTATGCTATGTATTTTTATCACTTTAAAAATCGAATGTCTTCTTCTAAAATAACAAGAGGTGTGTTTTTTGGCTATTCTATATAGCTTTTCAAAAAAAAAAATACGATTATCGGGGCTTAGCTCTTTTTTTTTATAAAAGCTTGGCAGCACTCATATTATAAAAATTCGTAAAATGTCAATCACAAAAAAAAGGACAAAAGCAAAAGAAAAAAATCTGAAAAGTCACAAAGAAATCCACAAACACTATAGATATATAACCTATATAGATACGCGAATCAAACTAATTTATAAACATGGAAAATGCAGGGCAAAATACAAATTCGGTAATTTATAGCCATATTTTTGACAAAATGCTTTGATTTATTTTTTTTTTTTAATGAATTTTGTGATGTCAGATGTCATTTATGGCAGAACCGATAGCATTTTTCGATAACATTTAAAGCACTGATAGTTTGGTTGCACAGTTTTTATCGGGACTAATGAATAAGACTAAGGAATAAGCCCCGATAATTATTCCAGCTAACAAAATCTATAATATAGAATTTGTAGGTACCTACCTATGTAATTATTTTTCTAAGTCTATAGGTATAGAATAGCCAAAAAAAATACACACCTACGGAGTGTTCGAAATGTCACTGTTGATTCGAAGATTGCATTCGTTCGGGCGAAACTCGCAATAGCTTTTCTAATTTTGGGCGGACAGAATTTCGACAGGTGAAATGTTTTCCGGCCGAAACTCACAATAAGGCTGAATAAGTGAATATTTTCCAATACTGTTTTTATTGTTTTCATTACAACATACATAACTACATTAGGTTGAATTTTGAATAGGTAGGTACCTACCTACTTACCTGATCCTACCTATACTTTTATTATTTATTGTAGCTTGAAATCCATAAGCACAATAGGTTGGTACATAAATATTAATAACTCTACAATCCCGATAAGGCTACGCACATGATTCTAATACTATTTTATGTCTGCGTTTATTAATCAACCCCAGCGGCTTTATCACCTACCCAACTCCACGCACCGGGATCACCAAACATCCATCATCTTAAAAAGATGTGTTACTCGAATGAGTTCGGGTCAGTGAACAGCTTAACTGCATCAAACCTATACTTACCTACTACGGCAGCCTGTCGAGAACCAACAACACTCCCACTCCTACATCTCACACCATTTACGAATAGATATCAAAAGAAAATCTAAAAAAAACATTGATAAACAATTCCATAAAGCAAATATTGATGTGTTTGTTACGACGATTGCCATTGGCAACCCTTGCGATTCAAAAGATACAAAATGTCCTCAAAAAGAACATTTTCCCAAAAACGTATCTTTCCATAGCGCACGCCTAGATTTGTAGGAATGTAGGTATCTATGTTTTACATAAAATCTTACAGATTTTCTATCTTTCATAGCAAAGATGACACCTACTGCTACTACACATGAACATGACGACAGACTACTAGAGCGATGTAAATAATTCACAACCCATCCCTTGTTTGAAATTGCTCAATTTTACCCCCAAAAAACTGTTATACGAAAGAAGATTCGCATTCGAGTAAGGAAGGGGTCGTGGTCTTTGCGTGTACTACACAGCCAACCAATTACCCCTATTTTTGGTTATTTACTTCTTTTTCTCAAAAACGCACACTGTGAAAGCACTGATGCCGTGGTGGTTTCTTCTCATTCTCATTTACATCTGCTCTCCTCTTCGATAATGCTTTGTATATACAATATACCTATTCTGTATGTATAATGTACCAACCACCGAAGTATCTGCAGAGATTTCCTCTCCACGCCGTCAAGAGTATCTCACCAATAATCAGACCGCAAGTTATCAGTTTGTTTTTTTTTTTCATGATGTTTGTTTCGAGATACATAATACATTCAAAACAAACACAACACATTCAAACAAATCACAAAAATGTGCGCAGCGAGCGAAATGAGAATTCGCTCTGGCAAGAGAGCGAAAATTAAATAAAAATGAACTCTACTAAAACTGAACAGAAAAATTCATTTTCATGACATGAATTCGCCGTAACTGTGGAGCTGCTTATTCAGTTGGCTCGCAGTTGGACTGATTTAAGGTGCATTTGGTGTTTTGTAGAACTAATACGAATTTAAAGATATTACGGACTTTAAGCACAAGTATTCAAATGCCATGATAATCTCCCTTTGTGGCTTGTTGTAAAGAATATCTAGCCCAAATGTGCTAAGCGACCATGATAATTGCAAGAAACAAAGGGAACCAGCCTAACCAAAACCACTACCGCCCCATCGGAACCCACTGTTAGATGTATTGTATGCGAAGGCGAACGCGTGATACTGCAAAGTCGGGGACTGCAAAAACAAATAAAGAAACAGACTTTATCGTTGGGTTTTGCGCGCGCCTTTGTCATCTCCTCGCTCACTTTTGTTTTGTATAATTTATTGGTAGTTCTTCTCTGTGGAATTGTGCTCTCCGTGGATTCTGCTCCTTTTTGGATACGTTCACGTTATACGCGCGCGTCGTCTATGTCACTGTGTAGTGGTTTTAAGACCCAACGCGAAAGAGGTAACGCGCAGCCGATGGTGGAACATCGCACGAATCAGCGTCAGCTCTGTCAGTGTCACATCCATTAAGACTGTTGTAGGAGCAACATCCAACGAAACGGTTTATCCGCTCCTCTTCTATCGATTCTGCGAGACGAAAGACATTTTTTTTTATAGAGGGTGGCTTGTGCTCTATACATACAAATTCAAAATACAAGTGCATTGTGTGTTCAACAGAGTCCACCAGGTGCGTGAAAGCGTGTGCTGCTTGTTCGGGTGGTGTTTATCTGTCCTTCACATACAGACATATTTATACGAATACTAATGAAAAGAAAAATCAATTTCACCTTTAGTGCACATCTTCTGCAATTGGAGTTTTGTGGGTGACTTATGTTTAATATTTCACCACATGCATAATTTTTTTCCATCTGAAGAAATAAAAATACTTTTTAATGACAATAAATTGTTATTGCTCCAATTTTTATCGGAAATTTTATTTTGTTTTCGGTTAAGTGAAAAAAAAAATTGTAAATAAACACGAAATATAATAAAAGTTGACAGTTCTATGTACAAGTGTTAGTTGCAGAGGATAGATCAGTTTTCGGCCCGAAAATGGTGAGTAATCCCCAATTTCTCTTTCTAATTTATTGACATGTACCTAGGAATAGGGGTGGGCGTATGTGGAACCTTTTATTTGAAAATTTGAAAAGTATACCTACCTAGTCCGATTTATATCCAAGTTCTGTAATTTGTTCTGAAGATTCTGGTGAAAAAAATGGAAACATAAAAGGTGCCTAAAGTGAGTGTCAAACGTGAGTGAACACCAGTGCCCTTTTAAGTTTTCTTTAATGGCTAGAAACATGTCTAAAAAACCAACAATGTGTGAAAAGCTTGATAACAGAAGAATAACAACGAAGCATAGATCATTTTGACAACATAAAATGCTTAATACATAGATGTTAAAAAAAAGAATTGTTTATAAACTCCAAAGACATAATATGAAAACAGCATTGGCGTTGACTCATTTTTGACCCTCACCTACGTGTTCAATTGAAAAGTGCAGGAGGCATTTTTTTCCCTTACTATTGCTCTCAAACTTGAAATCGAACCCGAAACAATTTATGAGTAATGACTAGTTTTTTTTTGCTCATCCCTTTTTGAATATGTACATACTGAGTTTTTTTATATTTTGTTCTAGTACTGAGCTGGATACAAAAATCCTACGTAAATCGCCCTTAAAAGTTAGTTATTCTAAGAAAATGTCTATTTTCGTGGTATGGTAGGTTAGGTACATACCGATCGATCGATTTCATTTTACAAGTTGGTATGGAATGGATGCCTATCTAAAGTTAAATATGAACTAAATTTTCCAAAAGAGGTTACAATTTTTTTTAAATCAAATTAAAGCTAAGTACACACGATTGTCAGATTTTACAATATTGTTAGATCTGTCAGTGAAAAATGTGTCTCAAATGTCTTACAACTGTCTGAACTCACAATTTTGTTTGACAATATTGTCAGAAACGTCATTATAAGACCATTGTCAGCCCTCCATCTGACAATAAAATTCTCAGGTTGCTAACAATAGCTTACAATTTTTTCATTGACAGACAGTTTAACCGGTGGTATAGAAGTTTGCTTTTATACACGATGGAAAATAATTTAATCGATACAAACAACTGTGCATTGGAAAAGTCGCCAGCATCAACAAAACTTAAAAAAAAATCCTATAGAAAAAAAGTTCAGAGTGAATGGTCGCACGATAGCATACTTAAATTGATCCAGGAAATTGAGACACGACGCAGTCTGTGGGATATTGGCTGCGCAGAATATAAACTGATTGGTGTGATTGATTTTTATTTTTGCTTATAGTTACACCCAACTCGTATACGCTGAGATCAGGGATGCTAATGCTGTTAAAGAAAGAAGTATACTTAGGTAGTTATATGGGATATAAAGATAAGCCATTAATATCTATTAGCTCTACTCGCGTACTTTTCTGAACAATGCACTAAAAATTTAGCCAAAGAAGACCCAAAAGACGTGTATAGACTTCGAGACGTTTCCAGCTAAAAACCTACGTATATGCTATAAGCCTAGCGGTCAATGGGATGCGGCCAATGTCATCAGCGTATTTAAGCATCACCTACACAGGTTTTTGAAAAAATTGTCTCCCTGGTATTACATTGTTAGTTTGTTGGACTTTTTTTATGGCTATAACTGGCCCCTAAAGATTTTTTCTTCCAACCAAATATTTGAAATGAGTTGGTCTGCATCAAGTCATCTCCCGAAACAGCTCTGTTTTTAAACCCTCGAGACACCGCTAGTCCGGCTGCATTTTTGAACTACGTAGTTTAGATACTGCTATCCCATCAATTCATTTTTATGGTCAGCTGGACCTCTATGTATAGGTAGATAGTTAGAGGTACCTACCTAATCTATCAGCCAGTAGTCCATGTAAGCCCAGGAGATGTTATATCATATCCGACAAATCTTCTACGTGTATGCTGCTGATGATTTAGGTACTGAAGTACCTATACGTAGTCGGTGATGAAAGATCGAGAGGTACTTAAGCATCCTACACCAGCGGAGTTGTGAGAAGCTAAGCCTAAGGTCTCTTTATAAGGGTCTGTTGTGCAACTATTTAGTTATCGAGGCTGGGATCCCTACGTTATATCCTTTTCCAAAATCCCTTATTGGACATAATCTCTCATCTTTTTTCTTCTCTTTTTCCAAAATCTCCCGGGACAAAATCCCCTATGCCAAAATCTCCCACAAGCAAACTAAACCTTGCATATACCCAAACTTGCACGTACTCCAAATCCTAGAGTGACCACAAGCGGGGGTTGCAGGGGGCAGCACGCCCCCCCCCCCCATACGTAGCTCACTTTTTAAAACAATTTTTAGGTTTCGCGCCGACAGAATTAATAACACCAAATCTAAAAATGGGGGATTTTGTCCCTGGGGATTATCTCTTAGCGTCTTCTGGAGTAAGGGATTTTAGCACAGGCGATTTTGAAAGGGGATTTTGAAAAAGGGATTTTTGGAAAAGAAGATTTCATCGCCAACCCATCAAGGCTCTCCCTTTAATAACAAACCACCCTAGGGTCTAATTGGGTACAGTATGCTTACAACTATCGCATTCGCATCGCATGCTTATATCATAAGCGCCTCCCTATAGTCTGACTGAAGGGAACAAAGTCGTAGTCGTAGTCTTTAGAGCTTAAATTCCCATACAAAACAAGAAAAATCGTCGTAACCTACAAGATGTTGGGTCTATATTAATTACCATTCTCGATGTCCATAATCCACCTTAAATAAAGGTCACCATACAGAATTGTGTCCTAGGAAAATGTTATAAAAATTTCGTTAGCGCCGCATTATTATCTCGATTTAAAATATCGGAAGTTAAGCTGGTAAATGAGAAGAAACCCCAATGCCAGCATCCATATGTAAATAACCTGCGTACGTACGTTCATATGTGGGTACCAATGCATAACACAGAAGCACACACATTTACATTTTTTTATAGTTAGCTAGGTGTGTAGGTATATTTTCGAAATAAAATATCTTCTCCGCAGATGCCCCAAATGAATTAGTACACAAATACCCATGAAAGTCACTGTATATGCGTACCTCTACATACATTTCAAAACAGACCTTGAAACAGTTCAAAGTCGCAAACGGTTCAGTGAACATTGATGTAATGGAGGAGATAATAACTGCATCCCTCCACTGCAATCTTCTGCCACGGTTTATGGCATCATCGCGCACACTCCAGCGTCTTGTCTCTCTACATAAGATACTCGCCGTCGCAATAATCACCTGTAAAGTACCCTGCCTCCTGCCAGTCAGTGGCTGCAAATAAATACTCAATCGTGCCGCTCCGGATAGACAAACGCGTGCAGACAAGCGATTCTAGACGAGTGCGCATTTTCGAATAAATTAGAGAAAGCATAGCGCAAAAACAAAGCCGAGACAATAGAATTAGATGGAAAGATACTTTTTCTGTGTCTGTATACAATAATCATGCCTCTCCAGTTTCAATTCATCTGTTCATCTTAGTTTCTTCATATCAAAAAAAAAATATAAATAAATGTCGAATTAGCATTTAAATGGTTTACTATACGAGCAGTTCTCATCTTGGTTACGATTACGAGTTTCAAAAAAGTGGCAGGACGCATGAGATGCATTCGTAATTATTATTATACACGTTGTATCTTTGGCTATAAATTGAATTTATTTGGCTGAGTTCACTTAACATCTCCCATTGAGTATATGAGTTTATTTCAGTGGAAACTGAATTCAAAGGAGAATTCAAATCCACTCGGCCAGCCAAAGCCGACAAGCGTCATCAAGTCCCCCCAGAGCCCAGACAGAGGAAGTTAAAGGAAGTCATGCATGTCGGTTGTCAGGTTTCATTGTTGTGTATCTTTCATGCTGTATCTTTGTGTTAATAGGTAGGTACCTGGGCATGTGTTTGTTAAATTGGAGACATTTAAGGGTCCGTTGTTAATACTTGTAGTGACGTAATCTATTAAATTAAATGAAAATCATTCGCAATTATGCATCAAGTTGCATCTGCCATTAATGAATTCAATACTCAATTTGAGTTTGTTTATACTCTGGCGAATATATCCCAATACCTCGTTTTCAAGTGAAAGGATGCTTCCTTAAAACAGAAAAAAAAGAACAGAAACAACATCGGAACACGAACGAGAACTTTATGATGAGGTGGAAATGAGTTGAAATTTAATACTTGTCAGGATATCGGTTTCACATCTTCTCAGTGGACAGAGATAATTTCTCAGTTTCCCAGTGGATCATGTCTCGGTGTGATGTGATGAAAGTCGGAGTTTATTATGTTCTCAAAGTGACACCCGTTTCTGCAGTATATTGCATCCGCAAGTTGCTGACAATTTACGCAGAAAATTAGTTTCCGTCTTCTCTTTGTTTTTATACCCTACAGAAAATTAGGTTAGGGAGGCATCGAACCGGTTCAAAAAATGTGTTATCTTGACGTGCTTCTCTCCATTTATCCATAGTTGACCAGATGTTTCTTATGGATTCTGAAAGTGATCCAGCTTTTTAGTGGCACCTTTTTGTGACTACTCATCTGATCTTTGCTTATTAGTTTAAGGGTGTGCTGTAGAACCTACCTAATCCTCCTCTTCTTGAGCAAATATGAGAAAATACTGCACAAATATTATGTGGGTGTGTAATTTTGGTTATAGAAACTTTGTATAAAATAAAAATCCATCAGAAGGACGATTTGGATCCAAGTTCAATGATGGGCCTATCATAGATCCTATATTTTTAATTTAACCCAGTGTATAGCTAAATTTTGTCTACTCGTATAACCTGTTCTTTGTCAGTATCAACTAAGTTTTGTCGTTGCTTCAGCCGACAGCTTATTCTGGAGTGCAACTACATAAATACAACTACAAAGTAGGCATCGTAATTTGTATTGTGCTGATTTTTTCAATTTGGCGCAGCTTCTCAGTGTTTAGCATGGTGGTATCCTAGACTACTGAGCTAGGGAGTTATGTGCAACCCCCGCAGAATTACAAATTGTACCTACACTAAGCCTGTTTTACTGCGCCACCTTTCGCGAAAGTCTGAAAACATAACTGCAGTGGAAAAGCGTCTTAATTTCGCAAATACATATATGGCAGGTGCCACACCCCCTTATAGAAAACCCTTCATAGCTTTACCAATATTCTTAAAAGAACCACGTATGTTAGACGATCCATGGTCATAGTCATACGACCCGTGCCGATAGTCACCTCTGGTTGGGTAGGGGCCCAGTTTAAAGAATAGCTTAGCTGCAAACGGAGTCTCTGGATTGCTCCAGCTCCTCTGTTTTGGATATTTTTTTTATAGTTTTGCTGCTTCAATTTGTTCTTCCGTTAATTTGTCAAAGGTCTTTTTTTTTCTTTGGCTTACCTAAAACAACAAAAAATACATGAAAACAAACACGCAACAAGCAAAGACAAAACAAATGACACATGTGTATCGAAACTAACTATCCGAAACTTTATCCGGAACCTTTGAAACTGGCACCAATTTTTATTTTTCTACTAACGTGTACAATTTTAAGTTAATGGGCATTACCAATAATCATTTTCAACTTTCAACTTAAATATTTTGACGGTCACAATAGATAATTTTATATGGAAGTGTTAGCCATTGTGAGTAAAATTTAACTTGAACACTTCAAAATTATCATCGCGCAATGCGACTTAGGGCCGTTTGCTAACACGACTCATATAAAGGGTGTCCCGTAATTCACGCAAAATGTGATTTTGATAGAAAATACAGATTTTTAATTAGAACGCTTAAATTTTTTATTGATTCATAGAGTACACAGATTGGGGTTATATATATGGAATGGCACATCGGATATAGCCGTTTCGTTCGAATGTGGCTGAATTTCATTAATACACCTCCCAATTTCCTCTTTCAAGGCGTTGGTGGTCGTGGGCTTGTTTGCATAGACCTTTATCTTCAAAAAACCCCACAGAAAAAGGCCAATGGCGTTAAATCGCAAAATCTGGATGGTCAATTCTGATTGCAAAAACGGCCGATTACACAATTAGGAAATAACTCATACAGTGTTGAATTGTTGTATGACATGAGGCACCGTTGAAACCACATGTTGGTCACATCCATATCTTTTTTTCCGTTGGCATCACTGTACTATTAAATGGCGCAAAATTCAAATTTCATAGTGCCATATTTGATTAGAAAACTTAAGTAAGTGCCCAATATTGCACAGTTAATTGTTACCTTCTCGTTTCTTTGACAGGTGCGGCAAACTATTCAGCATTCAACGATTTTACAGGTAGATATATTTAAATTTTATTTTATTTTTTTTTTTTTTTTTTTTTTTTTTTCGATTTTTTAGTTCAATTAAACAAACAAAACAATATCTTTGTTCGCTAAATTTAGGGGTTATTTGTGATTGACAACCCATTTTGAAAATCAAATAAATTTCTAAATACCTACTGCAAAATCAACATTTTTATAAGTGCTGCCAAGTTTTGAATATTGAATTTTTTTTAATATTAGCCTGAAAGCGGTAAGAGCAATCTTTAGAAAATTCTGAGATAGGTATGTAGTGGGATCACTGCGTTATCTCCTTTTCCAAAATCCATTATTGGACATAATCTCTCTTTTTTTCTCTCGTTTTTCCAAAATCTCCCGGAACGAAATACCCTATGCCAAAATCTCGCACAAGCAAACTAAACTTTGCATACACCCAACCTTGCACCTACTCGAAATCCTAGAGTGACCACAAGCAGGGGGGTTGCAGGGGGGCAGCATGCTCCCCCATACGTATCTCACTTTTTAACACCATTTTTAGGTGTCGCGGTGACAGAATTAATAACACCAAATCTAAAAATGAGGGATTTTTTGCCTGGGGATTTCCTCTTAGTGTCTTTTGGAGTAGGTATCTAAGGGATTTCAGCACAGGGGATTTTGGCAAGGGAATTTTGGATACCTAAGGATATTTCATCAACAACCCGTACGTAAGTAGTTCGTTTTGTACTGAGTATCAAGTAAATCCGATCAAAACAATATTTCTTTCAATATACAGAATATTTACATCCTCTTCGGACTTGCCCTTTTAAAACCGGCTGTTGCATACAGTTAAAATGTTATTACCTTTAAGAAAACTGCGAGTACCTATCTGCTGCCCTCCCAAGGGTTCAATAGGGGGGGAGGTCATAGTACGAGGCATAGCCCTTTATATTATCTACTCGTTTACACAACTTATGGAATACAACCTCAAAGTTCCATGACTCTAGAATTGGCGTAGTGGGTCTTTACGTCACTTAGTCAGGAAATGGGAGTGTCCCAATTCATACCCTATTAAGGACCATTCACATGAGAGCGACCAACTACCTACGAACGAACGAAAATCAGCGAGTTTTGACAGTCCGTTCACATGAACACGGCAGTTGGTCGCGGCAGTTCGCGAATTATTGCTATCAGTTGCTACCCAACCAATGTCTAGTTTGAGGTTAAGTTCGAACGAATGTTTTATTCGCTAGTTTGTGGAACGCGAATAAATGTTGTGGATTGCGAATAAACTTCGACAATTCGCGTGAAGAGTGTTTTCGTTCGCGGCAAAAAGTTTGGTAATCGAATATTCTTTATTTTAACTGTTTATAAACTTGTTTTCTTAATACATTTTGATAGGATGATTAAATATTTTCCTCTTGGAATAATAAAATGTGAAATTTTCTGTTTATAAATGCGTAAAAAGTGGTTTGTTCGCATTTCATCAATTTGTTCGTTCGCTGCCATGTGAATGGTCCTTTAGGAATGGAATTTCAAAATCGATTCTGCCAAAAGTTAAGTTTTTAGGTCCAGCGGTTTTGTTTATACTTTATTCAATTCAATCCAAACATAGATAGAGAATATACGAGAAAAAGTGTGATTCAAACCGAATAACTTTCGATTCTGGGAATAGGAGTGCGATTCTTTCAGTCATATCATTATAATAAGTATATCCTTTTAAACAATACACCAGCTCTATCCTAAAAAAAAACCGTCTGCGTATAATGTTTTCGTTCGAGTTTTTTTTTTTGTGTTTTTATTTTATTACCTAATTACATCTGCACATACAGAGATGATGAAGGCAGGTGCTGTGTGCCAGTAGTTGGACATTTTGTTGTTGGTTTCATTTTTGTAGCATGTGACCAAACGATTAATGATCGGCACCGTATAAACAAAAGACGAATGTTTTCGTTTCAGCCGAGATAGGGGTGGAATTTGTGCGGTGACCTGAACCTGACGTACCTACGTGTACCTATTTTATATGCAAATGAACTCTGCTTGTATACAGACTACAGACTCTAAAGCGAGATAAGTTAAATTGTTGAAGAAATATTTAATAAAATATTAGTTGGAGCATTTGAAACGACTCTTAATTTATTATTATGAAGTTAAGATACAATATTTATTTTTTTTTACAACCAAACGTGCAGTCTCTGTCGCGAGCAATAAAACTGTGCGCATTTTTGTCTATCGAAATCTTAGTCACGTTCACGAATTTATCTCAGTTTCGTGATCATTGCCTAATTGATATTTGCTTCTAAGGTGTAATGTGTATATAGCTTTTTTGTTTTGTTTAAATAAATAATTATAAATAATGATGGGGGGCATCTCTGGTTTCAGTTTCAGTATAGATAGATATACCTCTCCTCTATATAGGTTGGCATAAAATGTTGTAAAAAATAAGTAGAGTATGAGAAATTTTTTTTTTTTTATTTAGATGCAACTCGTCATCGTGATGCAAGCTTTAAACTGGCATATTCCATTTCAAAATCAACCGAATCCAAACGATGCAAAACATCAAAAAATAAAAAAAATCACTCTCAAAATACAATATACAATATTACTGACAACATACTGGGTGATACCTGTATGACCCAAAAAACTGAAAATGTCGCCAGTGCGTTCACATAATTTTATGTCGTTCAACTTTCGAACGCTATGAAGGTATTTCTGATGACGACGCGGTGCAAGCTACTGAAATCTAGATACATATATGTAGATACAAAGTCACACAGAAGAATATTGAAATATGTTCTGTGATTTTGATGACTCTGAGAAAAACTGCAATCAACGGGGGCAAATGTTTTTGTTATTTGACGTTTCTCTACAATTTCGCTCAGATATTCAAAATAATTTGTATCAGAGTCTGGTTAACATTGCAGATACACAAAGAGGGGTCATTAATCCTTGCATTATTTGTAATGTTTTGTGATCACTTTATCCGAGTAAGCGAAAAGTGAGTTTCGAAATAGTGTTGTCGTTGAGTTATATTGAAAAATTAAATAGAATTGGCGAGAGTATACGTAGATCAGGGCGCTGCGAGCGGTTAATGGAATCATGACGCACATAATTTGATAAATAAAATATGGAAAATAATATTGTAGTGACAATAATTGTCTTTGAGAATATATTACGAGCGAATATCATCAATAGCTATAGACAATTTATTACTGGAAATTTGTTCAACTTAACAAAATAGTTGACAGCCGGGGCAAGACTACTCAGATTAAAAAATGTTCTCGATGTTCCAAGAATAACTGACTTCTTCTTCTATTTAAGCTTATATTCGCTTCGCTTCTGGAGGTCAAGAGGGAGTCATTGTGATTATATTTTGTTTGCCTCTTATAGGATTTCGAATATGGATCGGTTGAAAAATCCCTCAAAATAGTAATAGTAAGAAAGCCATCTCTCTGGCTGGATACAAAAAAAAAACAATTTTGTTGGCAGCTAAGCCATTTTCATGACACTCTGAATGATGTTTGACTTCACATTCAATTAGGCTCAGCAGCCAAACATACTTTTCATTCTTATACCTACCATGGATCTGTTTCTGTTATGATTCAGTTATTCAACTTACCTAACACTTATGTTGTACCGTATCCGTATCCGTATCTGTATCTCTCTCAGTCTCATTAAGATGATCGCTCTCGAAGAGAAAACGTAAAATATTTCGCAATAACTTGCAACGCACTAACTAAGTACAATACGGCAAATTATATGCCAAGATTCTTAGAAAGCTTTTCAATTCTACCGGTCGGACTCGGCATAAAATTGTAGGTCCCTTCCATTGATTCCTGTGAGCTGTAGTAGGTAATAGAAAGGCGAGTAAAGTATAATAAAGGGTGTTTTTTTAGAGGTATAGAACTTTAAGTTGGCAACACTATTTTAACTGGCGGCCATTTTGTCAGCTGTCAAGTGATTTATAGTTAGTTAGGTTAGGACGCCTGAACAACGCTTCCAAATTGTGCAAATTTATTTTGAAAATCATGGTTCCAACCAAATACTGAACGATTTTAATTTAATGTTTATTAGTTTATGATTAACCACCAGTTTCACAATGTAAGTTTAAATTAAAGTTAAACTGAACCTGAACTTGAGTTTAAATTTGAAGTTTAACTCGTCCCATTTCACAATGTAATCTGAATTTCGGTTCAATTGAACTCAGTTTAACTAAATATGGATAGAATTTCACATTATTGCACAGTACTTAGCTTTTATAAGATTTTTCCAAAATATTTCCTTGTTCTTTCAAAGAACACGCAAAACAACGTCAAATATTTGTGTTTTTGACAATCGGCAGCTTTGAGATTGAAATGTCACTGTATCAAGTGATCTGAGGTTTAAACGGCCGCCGACTAACGTTAATCTTAAACTACGAACTGAACTCTATTCAAGGTTCAAACGAAACTAATTTTGCGTGTCCATCCAGCGATTTATGGGACCCTGAAGCGACTTCTGTTGTTCGTTGGCTGCGTTAATGCTGCTGCCACTCGTCGATGACGATAGCGACCTTCATGTCACACTCAGGGCACATTACTCACAATGTTTTTTGGGGAACTCGCCGAAAGCTCAAAACTTCTATCCTATGTCTGAGCCGGGTACAAGAGCTCCTTGCTTTGACCCTAAGGCAGCGGGCCGGAATTTCACAGCCAATAACGCACTTTGGATATATGGAAATTGCAGTTGATCCATTGAAAAGGTTTAGCCGCCACCATTTTGTTCAGCACCCCGCTTATGATGACTAGCTTTGAAATTTTACAATGCTTGCATATTTAGATACTATTTAGTTGTCATTTCGACCGATAACTTCAGGAACATAGGAATATACAGCAAGTCAACGATCTTACTGCTCTCAACCCGTGAAGAGTCTCTGCCTAAGACACTATACTGCATTCCCTTCTCTGTGATCCCGGGCACGCTGCTTCCAGTTGTCCAGCGCTCTTGCATCCGCGATGGCTTGGTCTTTGAAACGGAGATTCGTTCTTCCTTTTCTTCTCGAACCTGGGGGCTGGGTCTCGAAGAGAGCATCTTATTCGCTTGATGTGGCCAAGGCAATGTGTATAGTGGACGTATTTTGGTTTTTCGGACTAAATCCACTTCTTGACATACACAGGTCATAGAGTTCTTGGTTGTATCTTCTCCTCCATTCACCCTCCTCGCACAGAGGTCTAAAAATCCTCTGAAGTGTTTTTCTTTCGAAGAAGTATAGTATAAGCTTTCCCTTCTTGCTTATCGTCAAGCGGAAATAAAAGCGTTCTCTGCCGTTGAGTTAAAATCAAAGCTTGTCGCTGTCCGAAAAGCTACGCGTTCTTGGCGCACAGCACTAAGTAAGACTATGCTGGGTTCCTGGGTATAGAGGCGTGTCTGGAAATGAAAAAAAAAACGGATTAGCTGGCTCCCTTGAACTAAATAAGGCTGACACCAAAAATACTAGTGGCGACAAATTAAATATGGAGCCAACTTGACTCCTGTGGCATAATCAGGAAAATGTGGCCAATCCATAACAAACAAAAACTAAAAAAATCTTGCAATTGAACCAGAAATAATTGTCCTTGATTGTGGGTATTATCACCGGGAACAATATGCTGAAATACCAAGAAAATTGGAATCAGTATAGATGACCTGTGCAGAGGATGCGGGGATGAGGAGGTGCAGAGGTGAGGACACTCCACACTTTCTTTGTCACTGCCCAGCGCTCTGCCACATAACAAATAGAATCCTTGGTAGTTATTTCTAACGAGGGTTTTTTAGAAGAACTATCAGACAGGCCCATTAATGACCTGCCTACTTAAATTTTTAAATAAAACGGGTTGTTTTACCAATTCGCAGGTTTTTCATAAGCCATAGGGGATCACAACGGATCTACATTGATCTAAGTGTGACACGAACAGCTTTCTCCTGTCTTGCCAACCCATTAACCTAACCTAACCTAATCTTATCGTCCAGCACTCGGCGCCATAAAGCCAAACTGGCAGTATAAGGGTTTTGTATAATTCATTACGTCCTTCGAGTTAGGAGTTTTGAACCCAATTGTTTTGCCAAACCGAAGTAGCGGCGGTCTCCACTAGGTTGTCATTCGTGGAGTTCATGGTAGATATATTCCTTAACTGCCTCAAAATTGTTCCTACCAATAGTGGCTGATTACTCCCGAACTCGGTTGACAGTAGATACAATAGATACAAATTTATGAAAAGTGATTGGATGTGAATGTTATAACTAATATTCAATGATCTGCTTAAGATGCAATTTTTAATTTACATCGGCCAAAAACTCGTCGGCCTTACTGTCTATTACCAAGCGACAAAATCACAATCCTAACTACAACTATACAAGACAAGGTAGGTACCCCCTTCTCAAGAAAAAGCTTACTCACGCAAGTCACGCACGTATACACAAATAACGTCTAAAGAGAAGAAATCATGTTAGATTCCCTGCTAAATAACATATTTACCTCGGTATAGATATCTGTGTGTTTGTACAATTGCGTGGGTGACTTTCATAAGGGTTGGACTTTCACTGGTACCTACATCTGTGCACATATTTTTCTGCCCTTTTTTATGTAAAAAAAAGATACAAAACTTTGTTGACTGCACAGGCAAACACTTGACGCAAGGGATGTGCAATCGTATCTAATTACAGACGGTTGGGTATATTTACTCCGAAAACGAAAAAAAGATGAAAAAAAAAAAAGAAAAGAACTGAAAGAGTTCAACCCCATTTCGTGTGCCCTACGTAGATACACACAGGTGGGATAAACTCCTCCACCAAAACCAAACACGTTCCACATAAACTCAAAAGCAGATAAAAATGGAAATGTACAACACACGAGGATGTATTTACCTTTTAGTTCCCCTAAATCGTGTCCGCGCTTATATACATGTACCTATCTGTGACACAGGCACGGGAGTTTTTCCTGAATCACTCATTGTCGCTGGATTTGTGTTCTAAAAATATCTCGAATCGATTTTTATTTTTTGTTCTCAAATTTTGATCTCGCTACATTTTCATGTAGGTATGTATAGTATAGTGTACCTATATAATAATTTGTTTTTTCTTTTCGAACAAAGAATAAATGTATCTGCTGGTCGGCTTCGGCTTTGCTCTTGCTCTTGACCCTCCTAAGGACTAAATGCTTTGTATACGTATATACCTACTATACAGTGGTTACGGAAAAAAAAAAAACAGAATCGAATCACCATTGTGATTAACCCGTTGCTAGGTATTGCGATGATGGTGCCCAGCCAATCGTAACGAACCTGGCCGCAGCAGCAGCTATCTCCAAAGTTTTCAATGCTCTCGTCCAGAGATGATAATTTACTTCATATGTAGTAGATCTACTTCATTTTTTAATTATTGTTCATCTGCTACGTAGCAACTTATTTCTACTTCGTTTATTTATGGTTCAAAATACCATTTAAAATAGACAATATTGATCAATTTGACTCTAAAAACAACAACAACGACAACAAAATCAACGAAATACAAATATTAGGAAAAAAATGTGTCATGTAATGCCCTATAGAATATCAGTTATGTGCTTTTGTCCCACTACACATCCTTCTATAGATCCCATTATCCCATTGAAGACCTAACTTTATCATTTTGAGCATTTCGCCAAATGTCTGCTTCGTTTTTTGTAAATCTACTTCGTTTTTTCGGGCAATTTGCTACTTTTTTTGGGTTCAGCATTATCATCCCTGCTCTCGTCGGTCGTCGTCGCCATCGCCATCATCATCATCATCATCATCAGCAACATCATCATCATCGCCCAGCAGCAGCAGCAACGAATAAATAGATAGCTATATCCACAGCCACACGATAAATGATCAGTGGAGAAGAAAACGAGATATAGTTATGTATACGCAGCAGATACTCGCTCAAAATGTATCTGCGCAGAGAAGAAGATAAATTGTTCGTTGATATATTATTTAAATACGTATAGTTGGCTGGCACTGCCAACCAACTTAGGCATGCTGAGCGCGACCAATCTCAGTTCTGTACATAAGCACGATGCGCTGTCTGTAGATACATGATGTGGAGTCGGAGCGAGGCGAACGGTGAACGATGGCGCGGTGTTGAAAATTATCGCTGCTCAAGATGATGATGGCTGTGATTCGGAATCCTAAGCCGCCGAATCACTGTGTGTCTTATAGAGCTGCGATGCTTCTCCATTTTCCATTAAAGTGATCATTGAAGTTTTGTTTGTGCTGTTGCTGTCTGTTACCTTTTGGACGTTTTTTCTGTCTGTGTTTTGTCGGATTGGTATGGCCATCTTTTCTTTTTATCTCTGAACATCGAGTTCGAGTATCTCAAGTCTCAGACTCTGTCAGTGCCTCTAGATTGTAGTCATTACATTATACGAGAGGAGGGATAAATCTATGTATTTGTAGACATGTATCCGAGTACGTAGAGGGTAGAGTTAATCAAATTCAACATTTGCGGTGACCAACAACTTTTCACTCTTCTGTCTGCTGCCGCAATTGAAAAACAACGGCAAAAATGTTGTCGGATACGGACTGATAGACAGATGAGTGGAGATAGATAAATTGATATCTACTGGTAGCTGAGTATGTCTACCTATACCTACCTATAACTGGAATCGATTAGGTGGGCATGTATATTGTATAGATGCTGTGCGGTATTACTCGTTGGATTAGGTATTTCAATTTTGGCTTGTGTAGTCATTACACGTGTTATTAGAGAGGAATGTTTGCCGAATTTACATAATTTATCCATAAAATTTGTAATTTATAGGTATACGCTTTTTTAGCTTGTTGTAGATATGTATCTATGTTATGTTTACAAAGAGGAGTATTTTTTTCAATTATTATAGATAGATACCTAGATCTACCTTAATATTAGATATCTGTTCCCAAAACGACACAATAAGATATTGGTGAAACAATAAGCACTTGAATTGGTTGCAGAGAAGCTTCTAATGGGTTTCATTATTTCCTGGGTCATAATTCCATTTGTTCCAAAAATATAAAGGTAAAAACTCACCCGAACGAAGTTGTAAGAAGATATTCCTATCCTAGGATCCTATATACGGAACTGTTGCGGCAATTATTTATTTATATATTTTACCTATATTGTAATACATATTTTTCATAAAATGGCTGCAATTCCTCTAAAAAAAATACCTATTTAAAGTAAGACTAGTGGATTTCGATGACACAGTATAGGACATTGCATATTAGTTCGAAACCACGGTTGTTGTTGGGACACACCCAGAAATGATGCTAAAGCCTTAGCTCCTACCTACCGGAGCCACGCTTATTTTTGGGTCAAAAAGCTCATTATGTCGTAGGACCTTCATTAATCACTTTTTTTGTTGGGCAGCTCTCTGCCATATTTGGAACCATGTTTGACATTTCTTGATTTTTCAAAGATACAAATGCAGGTTTTTTAAAAGAGCTCTATCTATCATTTAAAGTTATCTTGATAAGAAACTAAAATGAGGATCATATATCTACCTACTGAAATTATAAAATTGCCAAAGTAACTTAAGCCATGTGGACAGTCCGTTGGACCCCCAGATTAGATCTTATCTTCACAATAAGAAATTCTCCAAGCTGCAATGATTATATATACAAAACGTCGAATGATGAATATGATGGCTTCTTTAGGTATCACTTCATAGATATGACCACGGATTTAACATTTAAAAATTGGAACTTCCCGACAGGATCAACATACATTTAAGAAGCACGGTCTTCCGTCTATTATGTAGTTGGCCCAATTTGGCATCAACATAGCCAATGAGTTCTTCGTTTGTATTATTAGTTTGAAATCGAAGTTTCCTTTAGGGTACCGAATGACCCTCTTCGAGGAAATCCAGTGAAGTCTTGATGAACGGGAACAAAATGAGCTGGGAAAAACGGAACAGCCTCGCATGGCCAACCCATACAAAATACTGTCTGATGTGCACAATGTAACCAAAATGCTTTTGGTTTCAGCAATCGGAAACAAAAGTGTTTACATTTGCTTTTGCATTTAATCGAATCGCATAAGACCTGGTTTGAACTTTTTATAGCTCAGCCCTTGGACCGAGCAGTCTATAGATGATTTGTAGCTCAAAATACACGGAAAATGTTTGCCTGTTTTAAACTTTCTTTCTTTCTTCTTTGGATTAACCTAGATCTATGAACGGCAAGTTGAATGTGGTAAGGAAAAAACTACGAAGTTTGCACCGACTCTTCAACCCTTATAAAGGACCAATTTTGAAAAATGGCGAAATACCTTGAAATATACCTTCAAAGTTTCATTACTCTTCCATTAGTGGTTTGGACTGTGCTTTGTCTGTTATCCATATACGAAACTACTTATTACTGTTTCATTTACAGGCATGGCTTGCTTTAAGTAGATATATCTTTCTAAGAAATTCGTACAGGTGCTCATACCACTATCGTCTGGCTTGTTTGAACCCAAAAAGCACATATAAGCACATATTGGCACATATGCGGTAATTACATTTGGCTCAGATAAAGATTCTTATACAGCAGTACGAACACAACAAATAGTGCGAGAATAGTCTCGAAGCGTGCCATTGGATCGGAATTTGCACACTTTCTGCTCGGAGCCTCTAGCAACAAGCCTCTTCTTGTAACGGTCCATTGTTCTATAATCGTTTTTTAATTCGAGACATCCACCTGTTGGTTAGGAAGGTTTTGTTCTCTGGCCTCTTTCTCTGTGAGAGAGCGAGTATTTTGTTGGGATTGAGAGAGATATAGGGTGCATGTTGCATGAAATGTAAATGGAATTGAGGAGATATGATGTAAAATGCTTTCTCTGCGTTCCTTTTAAATATCCTTTCACGGCCCATTGTGATTTAAAAAGCACTATAATACTTTACCTATACCCAATACCAACTTGAAATACTTACTTACTTATACTTAGGTGGCGCTACAGTCCGGAGTGGACCGGGGCCTCAACCAATACGCCTTTCCAGTTACCCCGATCTTTGGCTAACGGCACTCCAAGCGGTTTGAGGTCCCCTTTCACTTGTGCGCGCCACCTAAGGCGCGGTCTTTCTCTACTGTGTTGTCCCTCCGAGTAGGAAACGAAAACTCTTTAGGCCGGAGCGTTGGTCCATTCGATCTACATGTCCTAGCCATCTTAGTCGAGTGATACGTACTTTTCTGACCAAGTCGATGTAGCTGATCGCAGTTCGTAGAGTTCTCCTCCTCCAAACGCAAACAGGTCCGAAATTCACTCGAAGAATTTTACGTTCGAAACAACCAAAAAGATCTTCATCCACCTTTGTTAACGTCCATGCTTCAGCGCCATAGAGCACGACTTGGATAATGAGGGTCTTATATAGAGAATCCTTGGTGTTTCTCGACAAGGCCTTACTCGTCAGTTGCCTTCTTAGGCCAAAGAAACAGCGTTTGGCAAGTGTACAGCGCGTTTCAATTCACTTGGCCAACCGTCGGTTGCGCAGAGAGAGGATTTAAGAGAATATACACGACACAAAACAAAATACACAGAAACCTGCGCAGTAGAATGGCCAAGTGAATTGAAACGCGCTGTAACTCTTCGTTTGATTTCGCCTGCCGTATCATTAGACAAAGTCCCTAACCACCTCAAAGTTATAGCTGCCTATCGTGACGTTCTGTCCGATTCGTCGATGTTGTGTGTTCCTTCTTGTTGATAGCTAATACAATTCAGATTGAGAGTTCCACAACTGGCTTCTCTTGTTTTTCGACTTTGAGTGTCGTGGTCCTCAGCGATCTATCTAAGAGGATTCGATTGAAACTTTCAGCACAAAAATTCTGCTGTGGATTATGTTATGTGGAATATATATCTGCATTTTTATACCCTTCTAAATTCACTAGCCAAAAATATCACTTATATTCTTAGTCACAAATTAAGGAAAACAATAATTATAGAGGCACTTTCAGTGCATAGGAAAATGTCAAAAAAGCACTTAAACGACTTAAAATTAAACAACTAGAGTCAACTAGCTAGAGTCAACTAGCCCCGAGAAAAATGAGTCAACTAACCCCGCCCGACCATCTGGCAAATAACAAGATTTTTCAGAAGCAAAAACAGAAAATAACAAAAAATAAAAGACATGCATGGACAACTAATACATATATACACTATATTCCAAAAAAAATCTGCGCCAGACGCTCAAAAACGGCCGAGAAGAGAAAAATAAGGGAAAACTAAAAAGTTACTTACGGTAGCAAAAAATCGTTTTTCCTAAATATTTCTTGAATGACATGCACTAGCGACGGGATACAAAAGGAGACTAAGCAGGTATCGGTATTGAATGTAAAAACAGGAATGGACATGCAATTCATCTCTTCTCTTTAAAATAAATGGCAGTGAGTCAACTTGCCCCTGAGGTCAACTAGCCCCGGTCTCCCCTACGGTTCCCAAATCTCGTCGGCTGTCGTCAAGCTCATTTGAAGAGTTACCCGTCTGTTAGAACCTTCTTAACTGAATCTTAAACTAAAAACGTGTAGGTACCTAGTTAAGACCTAAATTGAATATCTCAGGAACAGTAAGAGAGAGTCACAAATTGTGAGCAAAAATCCAAAGGGAGTAGTCCTTTTAACGCGATTATTTTTTTTTTAATATTGTAACGTAGAACCATGTTAAACCATATCCTAAGGTCGCCGGTTTAAGCAAGTTCTCGAAGTATTTTGTGAGTAGCCCTGATTTATAAATTTTGCACTAATGGACCTTATATGCTCTTATAGACCAACGCGCCAACCACTGAGCTGGTATATTTTTGGTTTACTTTACACATTATGTAGGTAGGCATAGACACCCAACATTTCTTTAAATTAGTTCTCTAAAGGAACCCATTCTTAGGGGTTGTAGTGACGATAAAAGCAACGTAAATGTATAGCAATACCAATGCCATAATTAAATCTTTCTACATCTGCGTATAATTTACTTCTAAAGCTCAAAGCACCCTCAACCTCAACCCTTTATCATTCGTTATCTATAATTTTAATTTACCACCTTCTCAAATCATATAAATATAGGTATATAAATAAATCATAAGAAATAATATTGCCGCTATATGCAGTATACAGTTTGCAGATGATTACATAACCCACCCCACCATCCACCAAAGTGCCACCCTCACTGAACTATGTATCTATACAACCCCTCAGTAAAAGTTTCTTCTTTTTTTCCAATTTGGATGCGTCATTCTGCAGATGGCTTTGTGTCTCAGTATCACAAACAAAAAAAAAATACCTACCTACCTACCTACGACCGTTCATGCAGGTGGAATAGTTCCCCCCTAATTGGATTTTCCACATCGATTCTAAGAAAAAATCTATGGCGTTTCTGTTGGTACTAGATACGAACGGCCAACGTGTGTGTTGTTTCTGTATTTTCCGACGAGAAAAATCGATCGATATAGTAGACACACAGAGACCGACTTCACGTCTCACCCACCGCCGCCGACCGGATGACAGCAGTGGATATACATTTTTTTTTTTTAGTAGATATACCTACCTATTCTCCCCCAGAAGAGAAGTTTTATCTTCCAGTTGTGATACCTACTCTATTTAGAAGGGTGAGTAGAGTATCCACAAAGATACATGCTCCCGAAAGCCATCAGCAATAGACCAATCGTGGTAGCCTGTTTCTGTTCTATTTCCTGTGAGATACGAGATACTCTTCTGAAGCCCAATGAGAGATCGTTATTCTCAAAATATATCTTCTTCTCTAAAAACAGCCGCCCATATATTTGACGCCAGCTAAGTATATAATACATGTACCTGCTCTGGTACTCTGCTGAAGTGATTTTTGCGCATTTCCCAAAAGATTTCCTTCCATTCTTGCATCCTTTTCACTCCCTCATATTTTTAGATAGATTTTGCCTCACAAAACGAAGAACGAACCAAAAACAAAACCAAACAAACACAAGCAAAACAGTAGGAAAAAAAATTAATATTATCCTCTCGTTCGCGCGCACTTCTTCTCTTCTCGTTGCAGGGTTGGTTTTGGCAGAAATTCAAGAAAATCACCCTCTAAATTTACATATTCCCTCTGAATAAATGTATCTATGTACAATTTGTCCTCCATCCATCTACAGAAAAACTCTGCATTGAAATGGTTTTTCATTTTTTTGAGTCGTATTTATCTGTGTTTCCTATGCGATATTGTGAGTTAGCATAAATGTCTTTCTGTACTTTATAGAAATGTAAGTAGAACAGTGTGAATTTTTATTGCGAAATGACGACTACGACGACGACAGACGGACGGACTCTATGGCGACGACCGACGTGTATTTCGCAGCGACCATCAGAGAACCATCAGCAGAGTGCCTAGTCTAGTGGGAAAGCCCCAATTTTTCGTTTACCCTCGATTGGTCGCCATGGTGATGGTGATAAAATAGATTTTCCCAGACCCTCTTCCTCTCCCTATGGATACAGATACACACTTTAGATACAGAGCAGGTGGTATGCGCTGTGTTACATATAGAGGGTGGAAAAAAAGTATGTCCTCAGCCAAGGCATGTAGTGCTAGATAAATATTTAGTCATTGCCCACCCATCCGCCCACTTACCAGCCACCACCCGTGCAACCCATCGTTGTCATCCAGCGACATCGTTGTAGATGAATAACAGCAGTGCTTTTGCCTTTGACATTTTTTTTTTGTGGGGGATAACCGAAATAACAACATGGTGGACGGACGGACGCACACAGCAGGTGAAATGAAAAATCTTTGGAATGGCCGCACGGCAAAATATACACACAAGGACGTGTGGGGTGGGTGCATTATTATTGCGATGAAAAGATCCATCAGCCACGTGGGGGTGGGTGCGGAGTGGATTCACGTGTAGGAGTACTCTGTGTCCCTTGAGGGAGGATTATGTACACAGTTAGTGGGAAGGGGGTAGAATGCTAGATGACATTTTACTTCCTCGCAATTGTAATGAAAATGATGGTGTTAGTGCACTCCCCTATAGTGTATTCCATTATCTGTTAATTTAGATGAGAAACTTTTAATATATCGATCGCATGCGCAGCACATTCAAAGCAGATATACCTACTAGTTTGTAATTAAATCATAGAACATGTATCTTTTCGTTGATAGATACATTTTTTTCCACACTTTTCCACATAATTCTGCTGGTATAGTAGATGCGGGGAATATTGAAAACGAAGATGATGTTTCGACCAGAACAGAACACCTGTTCTGACTATGGCACTTGCATGTGTGCCGTGTGGAGTATTTCTATACATTGTTCGTGTTGGTATCCTCCTCTTACACGACCCTGATGGTCGATATAATTTTTTTGTAGCGCGGTTGTTTTCACCTTTATTTTGATGCTATTTCGCTAGATTTCACCCCCAAAGAGTGAACCCCTCGTTGTTATTTTTTTTTTTTTGTTCATTCGGTCTCTTTCTCTACTTATGAAAGTATCTCTTCCCTCTATAGATGTAGCGTAAAATGTTGTTTCAGTTTTTTTTTTATCACGGTCACAACAGCAATTGCGATGCGGGGGTGATGACAATGTGTAGGTAATAGGGCGAAAGAAAAAAAAACTAACAAATGTGGACATGATTGTGAAAATTGATTTTTAAGGCAATTAGCCAGAGGTATAGTCATCTGATATCTAAATCTATGCATCTACACTGTTTTGGGGGACTTTCGGTACGACGAAGAAAAAATGCTGCCTAATCATGTATGAATGTTGCCTTTCGGGATTATCGATAAAGTCATAGTAATAATGAATTGGCTGATTGAACTTTAGAACTTGTCGATATTTTCTTTGTGTTGGCTTGTGACTCAATTTGCTATAAGTTTATGATTATAGAAGAGCTTTTTAAATGATTCTGGGGGACTTATCTATATACAGGACAAGTCATGAAATACCGAAAAATATAAGATTACGCCGACTTGTGCGTCATACTCGTATAAACAATAATCATTGGTAAAAATAGGCAGTTGAGATATTGGTTTATCATTTTTTTTTTTCTTAGGACCCTCTGTCTTAGAAATTGCCTTCTCCTATATCTATAAGACGGGTCGCTCTACAGTGTGTGTACTTATTCGGACCTCAAGCAATAGGTACGACGGAAGTTGGTTGAGCCAAAACCAAAGGAGAGTTATGGAGTGTCTAATTGACTATCCTACATATTCAAATGATGCTGATCATAATATCAAACAATTGCAATTGTAATCACGGGAAAACGCTAGTTACTGCTTAAGGTGTGTCACTTCACTATACCTATACTTGCAATCTTCTGAAAGTATGACTGTTCTGAGAAAACTTCTCAATTCAGTCATTATGATTCCATTTGTCCCAAAAAAATAAAGATTCACCTAAACGAACAGTTGTGAGAGCCCAGGGTCCTGTATAGTCCACCTCCTTGAATCGAACTAATAAGCTCATCTGTAAACGACAAATTACAAATAATTTCCTGTCATTGTCACTAACCAGTTTTTGGATGAGTATTTCAGCTGCTTTTTTTTAGATCCACCAGCGAGTAGGGTGCGTTTGCCTATAATCCAAAAGCCCGTTTCCAAAAGCTCACATTTAAAGTCTGCATTTTGTAGGTTAAGAGTCTGCCTTCGTCTTAAATTAAATAAATTTAGAGTATCAGAGTATCATTTATCACATCTCTGGATACGAAACGGACGTTTAAATAACTTTTCAAATTTCGAAATAGCTATATTGCCGAAAAAGTGCGAGATTGGAAAAGAAATTTCGGTCGAAAGTGAAACTGATGTAGGTGAAGAAAGTGGAGGAGATTGGCAACTTATTTGACTACACCAATTAATACTGAGTGTGGTTTTTGGAGCGACCGACGTGACGGCATTATTGGTAAATTTTTCGTCGAAACTTACGATTGCAACAACGCTTATAATCAGAGTTTTTGGCTAAAAATTGAGGAAAGGGGATTAGACGGGTTCTGATGACTTCAGCAGGATTGCGCAAGAAGCTTCAAAGTTCAAAAATCGTGTAGTCAGCCATTTTGCTAAATTTGCGAAATTGAATTGACGATGAGTTACTGTTAGGCCGTCATCTTATTTCATACCTAATCGGAAAGCAACAAAAAACAAAAAATTTTGAAAAATATTACACGCTGTTTATTTTTTTATAGGAATTTAAAAATAAACCAGCAGATACCTATGGCACACGGTATAGGTGGCATGGCGCTGTGGAAAAAAAAACTTACCTAATGTGTAATTTGAGATTTATATAGTTAAAAAAACAGGAGTTGCCTCCAACGCTTCACTATCAGCTCCTCCTGGTTCAACGGGTAGTTGTGAGATCATTTGATCCCGTGGTATCACAATGTGCCTCCTCTGGCCTAAGTGAGGCTGCGCGTACTGCGGCCTGCACCCTAACCTAACCTAATATTAAACATGCGAAAATGTCAAAAACAACCCGTTTTTGTCTACATTCGCATCCTTGCAGAAAATTCGTGTAGAGAACATTTGCTTCTTTGAAGAAATTATAATTGGACCCTACGAACTTTTTAGGCAAAATACCACACCAAACCCTGATTCGAATGCTGAATTATTCCAAGTTTTTCTACATTTCTTGAACCCATACATATTTGTGAGCTACACCTCTGTCAACGTCAATTGAAAAATTGGTCACATGACTAATCTAGGTCAACCAGAAAATAAACAAGCGCCGTCAGACTCAGTAAATTGGAGTTGGCTTCTTTTGAGTTTCTGACATTATTGGTACATATTTCCAAAAGTATGCGGACTTCGTGTTTGTCAAAACATACATGCCTCCTAGGCGTCTTATGTTGTCTCGTTAACGTTCGAACGCAGACCTCCCAGTTGCCTATGATTAGACAGAGTCCCTTCCTGCTGAAAAAGATTAACTATAAGTACGATGTAATCTCGAAAAGTCGAAAAATATCAAAATGTCGAGGGGAATATGTAGTAGCAAGGTACCTATACAAAACCTTCAATTAATTTTTTAAAGCCAACAAATCGAAAACTCCACGAAGATATTAAATTAAATTGTAGATCTTTTTATTCCCTACAACTTTTACGTTCAACTTTTTTTGATATGATGCACACTTTAGTCAGAAATCGCGAAAAAAGTTGTTAATGCCTAAAAATGCACCCTATTGCACTCCGGATAGCTGCTGTCGGTTCGATTTTTTTGTCCTGTTTTATACAAGAGCTTGTTCTACAATATTCCGCTGTCAGAGTGCTGTAACGAATTATTTAGTTTTTTTGCTCTTTTTTCCGCCTATTTCTACTGGGCTAATAGTGCAAAACTTTCATATTTCGATTTATTCAATAAATCAAAAAAAAAAAATATTGCGTGAAAGATTCTTATAATATTGTGGAGGTTCGGTAAAATCATCTACTCATAACGTTACTCACAAAATCTCCCTAAGAAGTCGGAAAAAATCGTGTTATTTTTTTGCATAAGAAAGCGGCCTTTGAACAGACGGTACTCCCCTCAGATTACAATCCGCATCCCAACTTGCCGAGGACTTATTTAACAAACAACGCGTTCCAATCCAGAAACCTCTTCTACTGAAGCCTGTTTGAGAGTGTCTATACTGATTCCTTGCATAGATTCGTTAATACAAAATCTTACGGACAGATTCATGGTCAACGATGACGTTCAACCTGTCAACCATCGTTTCAAGCTCTTCTCCCAGGTTTTGCTGCAGTTGAGCGAGTGAACGAAATGGAAAAGCTAACATGTTACTTTGATAATGCAATTTCGTTGTCAGCTGTGAAAGCTGAGTACATTCTTTGGTGCGAAAAAATATCGTCGAGGGATCCTTTACCGAAGTTTTGAAATTGCATGATTATGTGACAAGACTTACTTTCGAGCTATAAACTTCTTGCTTACGGTTTTGGCCACGCTTCCAGTGACCACAGCTAGTGCTGAAAGAATTTTTTCAACTATGAAAAGGATTAAAACAGTGTCCCGAAGCGTTATGGAGAATGCAAGATTAAGCTCACTTACTGTGATGTCTGTTCATTCGGATATTAATGTGGATCTAGGTAATTTGATTGAGCTCATGTCAAAAAAATCGTGACGTCCTCTGCGTTGAAAAAAATAATTTTAGTAGCTATATTGGTTTAAGTACATACGATTTAAAAACTAATAAAAATAAATGAATTGGAATATATATAGTTTTTTGTTTAAAGAATTGCTCGTAAGATTTGGAAGCAAAGAAAGGAAGTACATATTATACACACGGACAGTGTGTATACTTATTTATCAACGCGAGCATTTCCTTCAGTGAAACTGTTTTCAGTTGAGAAAATAAGCTGCGCATGGTAGCTAACTTCTTTTCATATATGCAGGGCCGGCCTTAACGATCTAGGCGCCCCGGGCGAGTCATGCATTTGGCGCCCTTTTATATTTCATTAAAATTTAAAAAAACGTATTTTCAATTGTGTATCATATTTATCATTAAATTAATAGAAAGGTTAGTTAGTCACGAAACATATTTTAATGAAAAAAAAAAAAAAAATAGCAAACGCAACTAAGTTCTTATTTCTCTAACATTTTTGTCAGCAAATTCTCTGATAAGACTGTCATACCCAGTTGCAAAGTGACCCAAAATTGGACACTTAAGTTTTACCTTCTCGTAACTCTGACAGGTGGCAAGCTACTTTTTGTGGAAATTAAAATATATCTAATCTATTTTGTGTTTGTTGATTTAATTCTAAAAATATAACAATTTGTAAATATGGATGGCGAATTGTTTAGTGGTGTAGTTTTACGTTATTTTCACTTAAGTTAGGCGTCCTTTGGGGATCACAATCCATATTTAAATTCAAATATACATATTATCAAATTATGTTGTAGAAGACATTTTTTGTAAGTGCTGCCAAGTTTTTTGTACCATTTGACGTGAGTATTTTGAAATCACTGTGAAACGCAAAAAAGTGACACTTATCTGGTTTTCTCCACTCAAACTTTAACTATTCTTCAGTGAAGACTGTAAAACTGGGCATCAAAGTCTAGGTTTTCTGCAATTTGATTTTCAATGGACAGTGAGTCCAAACAAACTAGTTATCCTTGTTTGGGACATTGTAGACCGCAAGCACGTTTTTATAAACTTTAGTTTACTACTAAGATAAAAGTCTGGTCGCCGCAAACATTTCGTAGCTATAGTTACACAGCTAATTGAAACGTCAAACGAAAACTAGTTGGTGTCTGGTATGAATGCATCGGCGCCCGACATCCGCCCGCACGGGGACCATTGCGGGAATTGTGTCAAGATTTCGCCGGGTGAAAGAATTTTAATTTTTTTTTTCTTCTTTTTATTTAAAATAAATGTTCATCAAACTAACCTATGTATTTATTTTTGCAAAAAAATCTTTATAGAGAGTAAATAAGATAACTTTGAAGGTAAGGGGTCTCACAGACGTATGTTTATGGACGATGTAACAATGAATATAATTTATGAATCTATAGGATTAATGACGCTACTGGATTGAAGAATGCTCACTTCAGAAAAATAATTATTCGAACTTTCCCCCAAATAAAACACCTCAAGCGCTCCGGAAGTGTTGCCCGTTATTCTAAACATATAAAAGGCTTTTTAAAATAGAATAAATAGGCTCTTTGGTCCCTCAGTGCGCCTCTCTTTCGCCCCACATAAGTTAGAAAGGAATACGACAAGACAAGCAACACAATGACAGGTCGTGGTAGATAAATGCTGAGTACTCAATTCATACTCCCTCCTACAATATAAGTTCATATAATTTAATACGCTGAATTAAGTTTAGTTTAGTTTTTCTTTAAATCGATAGAGATAGGTATTCAAATTCAGTGAAGTTAAGCTGACGCGCGTACACTTCGGCGCCCCCGGGCGACCGCCCCGGTCGCCCACCCCTAAAGCCGGCACTGCATATATGCATTGATAAATGCTTCGCAAAAGTTATCCACCATTTATGTCAAATTCGTGTATGTTATTGCTATCTAACTAACTAATGTTAGTTTTATTTATACGGTAGTCTGACAATGAGTCGGTGAGCACAGATATCAGCTGTCAAATTGGTTGTCGCTTGAAAAAGGTTGCCAATTCGAAAAACAAACCTCTAAGAATGCGTTGGTATCGCAAACTGGTGGCGACCGGGCATATTGAAACGATTTCCTAGTCAAATTCAAAAAACCGTTCGATCGGAAGGTGGGAATTGACTTCAATAAAAAAAACACAGTCAGTGAAGGTTTTGCCACAAACATTTACCCTATTCTTTGTAGGCTATCAGTAGTCAAAAACGTATTAAACATTCTGCTTTTGCGTTTTATTGTAGATAACCCCCAAATACGTATACGATGTATACAATAAATTCTTAAGGCGTAGGCTACTATGTCATCGTCTCCTTGAAATAAAATACATCTCAACATCAGTCAATTCTGGTATCACATGGATGAGCTTCATCATCCCTGATCTACAATTTTTCATATCAATTCAAAAAAGGTTTAACAATACAATACGCATATGTTTGCTTTGTTGTTTTTTATAGTTTTTTTGCGGAAATTCCGCAATACCGTCTGGTAAAACCCCATAGCCCCACCTTATATCGATATCCAATTGTGTACCTATGTACTAAACGAAGTTATACTTATCACTATGGTATGAAAACAAAGTCGAATTTCTCAAGAGCTGCTGATAACTTTGTTTATTTCCGTTAAATTCGAATAGTTATAGCAGAGCTTCTTAATCTCTTAGTAATTTACCAGCTCAATTTCATTTAACGATTAGAAAACTATACGTGCAGTATTCTCTTGAGATTTTCAAGGAAATAGCGATGTTCTACATGTTAGCCCCTAATCGAGGACATGACTATATCTACACTTGTACTACACAATTTATTGGTCTTATAAGAACAAATACTAATAAAAGATGCACATGACATGGTTGAAGATATTTTCAAGTACTTAACCATCATGAGAGTATCTATAGCGCGTTTTACTAATGTCATCAATATTGTGTATTTATGACACTCGTATATTCCGATCAAATTGTGCGGACACCATTAGACACTTGACGAATAACACGTACCATTCGTATACGCGGAATCTATTCCAGTATTCTATCTTTGATTCTAACTACACACAGAAATGACAAAAAAAATAAAAGATTAATTTTATATCTTTACAATTTTATTTGTTTGCGTTCATTCGAAAAGCATCAATCACCTATAGATACACATAGAAACAGAGATAGATTACTTTGAATTGTTTTACTGTCTTATATAAGTGTGTGCGAGACATCTTTAAGAGTTCCTCAATAATAAATGAACATGAGTTTTGCAAGATTACAAGTACAAATCGAAAAAAAAATCAACAACTCAACGGTCAGAGTCTATAAACTACATACAGATACTTGTATTTGTATCTATCTCGTTGTTGAGTTTTTACCTTCTATTTCTTTAAAATATTTTATCAGTTATTTCATCATCATTTTTCTATAATGTTTGCAAACGATTAATTGCCGACAAATCGCAGAATGAGACAAGCGTTTTTATCTACTGATTTGGGTGGTTATTTTTAAATGGAAGGGGTAGTTTCAACATTGAATTTGATATAGGGAAAATAAAATTGAATTACATTAGAAGAAGAGTCCATCAATATAGTCAATGGTTATATATCAACCTTAACCTACTATTCTCCCTTCAATCATACAAAATTGATGCATAAATGGTTCTCTGTATGCCAAGGTCGATTTTTAGTTTTTAAAGCAACATGTCATCATGTTGCGATTAACGAAAAGGAGGTTTGATGAGGAGTGCTGGCAAGCAGTTTCAGCGAAAAATAAGATGCCTTCAAAACGGCGCTGCAGAGAAGGACGAGAGCTCTGCTATAGTATATAACCTCTACGAGCAATGGGGAGGGAGAACATTAGCTTAACAGGAGAAAAAGTGCGAACCCATTTTAAACAAATTGTATACTGGGACGATGAGTTCTTTAAATTGCCAAACTAAGACAGACGATTTAATATAAATTATTATATAAATAACTACTGTTGTTGAGTATACAGTACGCCGTAGAGTTGTTGTAAAACCAAAGACCCGCTAAACCCATGTTCTATGATCTACTACAGGCCACTTAAATGTTTAATATAATGTTTAACCGAAAGGTTAAAAAAAAAGCTGTCAATCTGTCAATACAACAAAACCCTAATAGGGACCCTTAGAGATGAAGAAGACTTGTAGTAGACTCACCAGTGTTGAGAATATGTAAACAAAAAAAATACGTCTGCAGTCTGTTGAAGCTGGACAATGAAAGTCAAGACTTTTCGTTCGCCTGATCAAAATGAAGTCAAGCCTAAAGTCTAAAAATGCTGCTGGACCAATTTAAGGCGCCAGACGACTACTTGGTAGATAGCTACACGGTCAGAGATACATCAACCGATCGATGGTCGAAGGAAAGTAAATAACCTAATGAATGGATCCTTAACATCATTGTTCCGATCCAAAAGAAAAGAGGCCCTCTATAAACTGCACCAACTGTGAAGGAATCAGTGTGAACACTTGAAATCATTTGTCAAATAAGGCAGTTTTACGTTTTACGTGCAGTAAGTCCATAACCGACCAAATATTTATACTACCACACATTTTGAAGAAAACTCATAAAACTTCAAATAGACAGCTTTTATACAGAGACTATCTATATATTCCTGCCAAACTGTTACCGAAACTATTGCCTTATTGTTTTTTAACCTAACACCAAAGTGCTTTAAAAATTGATTATTAGAGGCACCAGAACATACTATACCCTTTCAGATGGTCAAGCACCGCTTTTAGTCCGAGTCATTCAAATTAATGGACTCTACGGAACTATCGAAATCTGACTTAAAATTTAAATTCCTAATCTTAAGAAACCAGAAACTTATTATACCAAAAATCGGTTGCTGCGTTTTTGAGTAATCCTGAGTCTCCTTAACATACACCCATCTTTACATATCCGGTAGATAAACCGACAGAAGAGACTATTATCTAAAACTATTTCTTTTCATTTACTTAATTACTTCAATACCTTTTTTCACCGTATCAAACTTTCTTATAACAGTCTTAAGTGGCATAATTTTCGAGTAAAAACGCGAAAATCGAACTCAATGCCGAATCACGAATGGATTCTTAATGAAAGACACTAAAGTATATAGCTTCCGAGTCTTCTGTTCGTCAAGTGACAGAGAATTGGATAATGACAGAGAAAATGAGAAGCCTTGTCGGCGGTATCTTCATTACCGCATAGCCTCTATACATATATGTCGATATCTTTCGGATTTAATTTAATTTTATACTTCCTTAGAAACTGGATATTTTTTTTTAATCCGTACAAATTTGTTGTTTCTGGTTTCTGTCATATTCTGGGCAAAGCTTTTTACAGATTCACCCTTACTCCGAGTGCGTTTTACTTGTCGGTATTTGAGGCTTTTCATTTTACAAGACTTATTCCAAAACTTCAACGACAGGGTACGAACGTGTTCGTTAAGTAGTTCGACGTCACTGACAGATAAATGCTATTTTATTAAAACAAAAAAAAAAGAATATCTTACTACATATATCAATCTTTTGAAGTAGTGATGAACACAAACTGATCTCATTCGCATCCGTGAACAGATCTACCATGATATAAAGTCAGTAAAAGGGCAAACATTTCATCCATTTGAAAAACTCAATTTAATAAATTATTTTTAGCTTTAATCTTTTTATTTTAGAATGTCAAAGAAAATCTTAATATGTATATTTAATGGACGAAATAAAAGATAAGCTTGAGTGTACGTACACTGCATCTATGCATACAACTTGCTGCAACTGTGCGATTTTCGGCTGATGGTAGCTACCAAAAGGGTGTAGGAAACCATTTTAATTAAGGACTAGCACAACCCACATTAAAAAAAAAAGCTTTAAAGTAATGTCAACAATAACTCTCTCTTAATCTTTTCCATCTCTTGATGATGGTCTATAGGAGGCTGGGTTAAACTAGATAGTCCCATTCGACCTTGGCGTCGGTCGTCTTCCCTTTTAAAATCCCTTTGCCAACGAAGTATTTTTTAAAAGGCTTTTACTTAACTTAGATGAATTAGTTATGTATTATTTTTTTGCTTTTTAGTGCAGTACTTATAAAAGCGTTTCTTTAGTTTTTGAAACTTTTATTTTGTCTATCAATTTCACAAAACTCCTAAATTGTTTCTAGTGTTTTATTTTTAGCCATTGAAAATAATTTAATTTAATTTAATTATGTAAATAGAGTAATAATTCAAGAAAAGGCATTGACCGCCATCAAGAATCTAGCCATCGTAAGTCGACTTGAATTGTCTGGACTCTAATTTACCTGAACGCCAAAAACTAACTTGAATTGTCGGTATGTCACTTCTTGACAATTGTATTTTTTTTATCAAGGGGTTCCTACTGGTGCTCTAAGTCAATGCAATCGAAATGTCAAACTGCGCTCTACCATGCTCTCCGATAATCCAATTAAAATGTCAAAACTGAGTTGTTGATACAAATAGACGTCAACTTAGTATAGTAAGTCGGGAAATTGAGAAAAATAGCGCAGAGCTCTAGCACGAATGTTGAAATGTCAGTTTTTTTTTTTATATGGAGTTTGGCATGCCACTAGGTGGGAACTGAGTCCCTCAGTGGATTTAGTTCCCGGGGACTTATTTCCCTGCACCAGACTTACTAAACTGGATTCTTGAACGCCTTCATTTTCATAGTCGTTTTCCATTACTTGGCGATCACCAACGACAAAAAATCGTCGTTTTTCTTGTCGTTTTGTGGCGTTTAACGCCTCAAAGAATGCAATTTCTTATTTGACGTTAGTCGTAACAATAAAGGACTATTCATATGAGAGCGAACGAACGAATTGATGTAATGCGAACAAACGGTACGAATTGTCACATATTTTCGCAATCTACACAAGTCTTTCCACAAACTAGCGAATAAAACATTCGTTCGAACTTAACCTCAAATTAGACATTGCGGGTATAGAAACTGATGACTGAAATTCGCGAACTGCCGCGCATGAAAGGTGTTCATGTGAACAGATTGTCAAAACTCGCGAATATTCGTTCGTTCTCATGTAAATAGTCCTTAATGCGATGAACGACTCAAAAACGCCACTCGTAATTTTAAATTCAAATTGGCGTGTTTTAAATCGTCGTAAACCCCTCCCGGAATAAGGGTGATTGTTAAAGATTTTTTACATGTTACCAGCTCTCAGTCCAGTCTTATATTCTTCACTCGTTCTCTGGGATTCTGTAATCTTGGTGGCTTGAAAAACTGAAATAAATAACTGGTGGTGATTAGTGAAGACCCCGTTTGTTACCATAGTTCGTAAGCCATCTTGTTGCGGGCTTTGTACCTGTGTTAAGAAACTATAGGCAGATATTGGTATTATGCTACGAGCCAAGAAAAGATTAATTTAATTTAGCAAAAATCGGCTAATGGCTGCCTGTCTGTCAATAAATAAATGATAATTGTTTCATAGTGTTGTCAGAGGCAGATGAAGATCTCCTTGGTCGCTTCGAACGTAAAATTCGTCGAGTGATTTTCGGTCCCGTTTGCGTTGACGGGTTTTGGAGGAGGAGATTTAACAGCGAACTCTACGAGCTGTACAGCGATATCACCTGGTCAGAAAAGTACGCATCAGCAAATGAACACCAACCCTCCGGCCCGAAGAGTCTTCGATTCCTACCCGGACGGACAACGCAGTTAGAGGAAGACTTCGCCTTAGGTGGCCCGCATAAGTGGAAGGGGATCTCAACCAACTCGGAGTGCGCAACTGGAGGCGGTTAGCCAAAGATCGGGCTAATTGGAGAGGAGTGTTGGTTGAGGCCCAGGTCCACCCCGGACTGTAGCGCCATTTAAGTAAGTAGGTAAGTGTTGCCATCATTGAGAGCATAAGGGTCGCTTTCATGTTTGCCAGAAACTCTGCTTTAAAGCAAAAAACTTGAGATTGCTTAACTTGTCTGTATCTCGCTTCTACTCAAATCTAACTGAACTGTTAGGAAGGAAACCCTTTGACCTAAACTATCTCATTGAGATTGCAAAACTGTTAAAATGCAACTGGGGCGGACATGTAACGCGAATGAAAGACGACAACCCCAAGAATAGAAAGGCAGCTGAAGCGTGGTCAAAATAGGACAGAGACGATATCTAGCAAATTTGTAAATACCTCAACTTTCTACAAACGTCTATCGCTCACCTTATCTTCTGATCTCAATCTCGTCGGTTATTGATATGGTATTGCCATCCGGCCACACATATTAATAGGTAAAAGCGAACACTAACAACTTTCCTGTCTAAATCCACATAAGTATCTCTTATCAAGGCTAATGATTTCTCTCGGCGCGTATACTATTTTCTAAATCAATTTATTTTCCGTTCGAAAAGGGGCTTTTTTTTCCCTGTTCTATGTATTCTTATCATAAGAACGTGCAAAAGCTTATCAAATATCCTCTTCTCCACTGCTCTGACACTTCTTCGTCTTTATTTTTTTGACAATTTAAAAGAAAAAAAAATTAATCATCACGATCACACCTCATCACATCACCGAACACACCGACAGCGCATACTACTAACGCAAGATGATTGATAAGTTTTTCTGTCGCATTATCGTCAAAGAACTTTTCAGACCAAGTCCGGTCGGTGTATAGTTATTTGTTCACCCTGCCCATATGTGTAGAAGCGTATAGACTCATTTTTAACACATTTTTAGATAAATTGTTCGTTTTGAGCGGTTTTTTGCTGCCTTTCTGTGGAATCACAAGAGCTCTGGGCTCTAGGGAAATATTATGAAAACGCCGATAACGACATCCAGTCATCAATAATGATTTAACGATTTCTTTTGCGCGCATTCCTACATTTAAAATTTAAAGCTTCCCGCTAGTGCGGGTATTTATACTCTGAGACCTGTAAAGCAGCGTTTAGAGGTTTTTTTTTTGTAGGCTTTTGCCCCATTTGCCGGGTATATCTATCTGTATATCTGGTATAGATTGTGGGATGTTTATTTGAAATGAGTTCATTTCTTGGTCGTGATCGGCGGCTATGGGGTACTTATATATGGTAGATCTTATATTTTATTGGTATATGCGGTATCTTATCTGAACGTGGCTTTGTTGCCTGCGTTCTTGTTTTATTTTAGGGATTTTCGTTTAGATGAATGAGAGACCCATTGTTTAATTGATTGTTTTTTGGATTTTTTCTAAATTTGTTTTTCTCGCATTGGTATACATAATTATCGTATACCTACGGACTTTGTATCGTTTTGATAGAAGTTCTTAACTTCAAGGAATGGGCGAGGAGCACCGTACAATCCTATGTCATCGTGTCACCGTATCACGCTGTGTAGTCAACTGTTATGCGACGGCCACTCGCCTCTGTAATACAGATCTGTCACAGCAAGCTAGCATTTCATGGATTTTTGACACAATGACACGCTCATGACTGCACGATTGAAACTGTGTGATTGGACGTCAATCGGCGCGTACAAGTATATACATATGACTACCTGACGAGTCAATGTTATGTGGTTTTCCATTGGGACATAAAATCAATCTTTTTTTTGATCCGGATCACTTTTCATGTTCCATTGGGACAAAAAACCAATCTTTTTTTTTGATTCGGATCACTTTTTGCAGATCTCGATAATTTTCGAGACTTACACATACTCTCACTAATACCAATATACCTACCTTGCACAGCTGTTTAACGTCATTCAGAATTTGTTTTCAAAACAAAATTACGAAAAGCCTCGTGAAAAGCAATTATTCAGAACAAAAACGTAAATAATGGACGTAGACTTAATTTTGCAGCAATTACTATCATCTTCGTCATCTTGTTCTTCTTCCTCGTCATCTGTGGATTTCGATTCTTCGTCGATATGATTATCCATATGAAGTTCGTATGTTTCCATCGACAAACGAAAACAATTTGCACAGCTGATGTACTGTCAAATAACGCACTAATACATTTACAAAAGCAGATCAATCTGCTTTCATGTTCCATTCGCCACGAAAAATCTGAGATCTGAAATAAAAATCTGATGGTCCCAATGGAAAACGACATTAGTAACGTCAGCAAGTCAAGAAATGACACATTCTGTGACATTTGTAATCCTATAGCTTAAGTAACACTGTCATACCTAATTCCAAGAACGTTTTGATCGTTCATGCGAATAGACTGATTCGGCTCCGGGTGATTTGAGACTGAGAGGATAAGCGAAGCTAAAAATGTATTTATTCATTTTTATTCAAACACGACCGGTCCCGGCAAACGTTGTTTTGCCTGCTCGTACATTTTCATTGTCCTTCAATTTTGCGGCCGTTTTATTTAACCGATGTGTCCGGACTGATTCTGTACTCCGTGTGCTTCGACCGTTATTTCCTCAGACATGTGCCCAGGAATCCCACCCACACTTCGCGCGATTGATTGTTTGGACAATGCACATCAATGTCTACAATTTTACAACTTTAGCTCCCATGGGTGTCGAGAAATTTATGAGCTTCTTGCTTTTTATTTTTTATTTTTTTTTTGGTGAGTGTTTATTTTATTCGTGAGCTTTTTGCTTTAGAATTTTTTTTTTATTGTTGAGTGTTTAATTTTTGAAATTTTGTTGAATCGGATCGCTGCGCTACCTACCGGGTCCAATTGTGAATCTAAACCATCATTAAACTCATTCAAACACACACACAAAATTTCATTAAAATCGGTCCAGCCATTTAGGAGGAGTTCGATTACAAACACGCACAGAAGAATCTACATAATGTATGTACATATAAAAATATGTTGTATTGTGTTCGTCGCTAATGTTCTCTGTAATGCGTGAACCGATTTTGATTCTGGACATTTCCCATGAAAGGTGACGTTAATACCACGGTTTATAAGTGTACAACGGTCTTTGTAGGTGTATTGGTTCATGAGTTATATGAGCGTGACACCTTCCATACAAAAAATGCATTCAAAATCTTATATCTCGAAAACAACGGAATCGATTGAGCTCAAATTTACATACAATCTTAGTCATTAACCCGGCAGTATTCCTGTGAAGATTGGTAAAAATTTGACAAAGGGGCATGGCACCGCCTATACAAAACAAACATTCAAAATCGCATATGTCGAAAACCACCGAACAGATTGAGCTCAAATTTTCGGACAATCTTAGGTATTGGCCCGGGAGTTATTTATCCCGGTATATGAAGCGTTGTGGTATGCAAAATACTTAACCTGTACCAGCTTTACTGAAATTTTGCCCCATTTTTAAATCATGGGTGACTTTCGAGCCACTATTTCCATAAAAGAAATCCTAAAAACTGTTGAACAACTCAAACAAATATTCTCTGTATCCATAATTAGCACTTTTAAAAAAAATCGTAAAAAGGAGCTGCTCAAAGAGAGCAAGATATTACCCCATCACTGAGAATCTTACTAGTTTTTACTCAACCAATTTCTGGTAGTAAGAATTGAAAAAGCTGCCAGCGACCAGACATTTGACAAATAATTTAGCATATGCGTGCAATTACTATTCGGATTTGAGGTTTGACTTCATCAAAAAGATTTTCGATTAATTCCGAATCAATTTCGTCGGTAGATGAATCAGCTAATAGTTCTAACAAATTAGCAAATTATTCGCTTTTATCAGACATTTTAACGACTTTTTTACCACTGCAATTTATGAATTGACAAACAAAGAGGTCACAAAACATACTGCAATTTACGAAAAAACAATATGAATCTGTCATTTTTCATAGATTACTACAAAAGCGTGGCGTGGCCTAACTTTTTCATAAGTTTCTCTCTCTGAGAAGGCGTTCAAGAATCCAGTTTAGTAAGTCTGACAAGTGACAGCCCTCTAACTTCATGTTTGCTGAGTTTTCATTGGGCCGAACTGCTCACGTAAACATTTTTCTCAAATGACGTTTATGTCCGCAACACTGACAAATCAAGTCAAGAATTTCTTGACTTACTGCTAATGTCGTTTTCGGTTGGTCATCCAGAACCGTCCGGAAGAATTCTCCGCGATTCTGAATTTAAATCCAGAAGCAAATTTCTCTTCTTTTCAGGAGAAGAACTGTCAGTTGAGTGCCAATCGAACGCTTACAGAAGCGTTCGGAATGCTTCCGGACGGTTCTGGACGACCAATCGAAAACGACATACATAAGTTGACATCTATTTGTGCCAACATGTGTTCGGAGAAATCAGTTTTGACATTTTTGTATTGGGTCATCGGACAGCATGGTAGAGCGCGAAACTCAGAATCCAGGAGAAAAAAATACAATTGTCAATAAGTGACATACCGACAATTCAAGTTAGTTTTCGCTTTTAAAGGCAAATTTGAATCTATACAATTCAAGTCGGCTTATAGGTACGATGACTAGATTCTTGAATGCGGCCAAAGAATTCATCCCCACAGCTGCCAATTTGACAGTATTTTCCATTCTTACTACAAAACTAAAGAAAAAAACCTAATGAACAGGTTTTGTTGAAAATACATCGAGTATTAAGTTTTATTTGTAAATTAGGTCCCTTTTTAAACTTTTTGGCGACTGTATCATTTTGGCCATCGGTAAAGCTGTCCTGTACTAAATATATCTCATTACAACACTGTCCAATGTTTCCAAATATGAAAAAAAGAAAATAAGTAAATCTGCTGAACAAGTCATAAATTCGATGCAATAAAATCCAACTCTATAAAATAAAACCGCACCTGTAAGATTGTGATGATCACAATTATGGCAATGACAAAACGACGTGTCTTCCTCCAGAAAGAACACCGACAAAACGAATCTTTATTGAAACTCTTTTCAACATTTCAGCGAAATATTTGCACAAAATATCGATAAATACGTTCTTCTCCTCTAAATTGTAGTCTTCCGCAGCTCCAATCGCGGTACAAAAATAAAAACAAAGAAGATAAATGTGAACACCCTTGCGTGAAGAGTATAGAGAGGTATCTCGTCTGTTTGACAGAGCAATATTATCAGTTCATCATCAGCGTCTACATGACAAACATCTTCTTTATCTTTTGTGTGTGCATATAGTGTTTCAATCGAGAGGCGATCCATCCAACAAATTGTTTCCTGTGTACTAAACCTGATTTAGCTTGGAGACGCAGTTAACCGAGACCGAGATCGAGACTAGCGCGAAGGTGTAGTATTGTCCACATAGGACGAAAGTGCGAGTGTCATATGAGCAAATAAAGAATACTTTTTTTTTAAACATCAAAGAGCATCATCGACATTTCCGTTTGTTTTAGAGAGGAAGATGACGCGACAAGACATCAAATCAGTCGCAGGTATCTCTTTGTACAAACAAAACCGTCGATACCTATTTAGAGAAACTCATCATCGTTGTATGATGTTTCGAAATAATCTTATCAAATTGTCAATGAGATTGAATATTTGTTTACCGCAGACTCTTCTCCATCCATAGATACCCAGACAGGGTGTTCCCAACATATGGAATGCAAAAAGACATCCGTCGGTATATTATCTTATGTTATGTTATGAGAGTTTACAATCAATAAAAGTCGATGTGTTGTAGTGATAGATGAAAAATAAGAAAATATCTTATAAAGTTGAGAAAATACTTTGATTAAAAGTGAGGGAGATTAACAAAGTGATTCGCAATATTTAGGGTTGGTAGGTACAAACAACAGCGTTTCGCCAGTCGTATCTGTTATACTGAGATTCACGGGCGCGAAAGTCTTAATGGGAATTGAATGCGAGTAATCCAGCTTACGCCATTGTGCGATGGCATTAAATTATATGTCAGTATCATTACCATAACAGAATAATAGTGGCCGATTTCCAACAGTTGATTGGACTTTCGTCAATTTTTGACACAAGCCGCACAATTTCGGATGCCTTTCCCTTGATAATCTTGGCGAATGGGTAACCACAATCCCAAATTGCATTTCACTTTATTAACAGCACAGTGATATCACAAAGGATCAACCTATGGGTCCGCACCCTACCCCTACCTACCTGCGATTCGTCGGGACAAATAATTCTGCGCGCATTCATTGTGTACAAATTGAGCACGAAAATCTTTCAGTTTCAGCGATTGAAGTAGGTAAGTTTTGAAGAAAACGGAAACTGGCAGAAAGGGACACAAACAATGATTCGGTTAGGATCCGTGTATATCACCGCCTCACCGGTTGTGAAAAGGCTCCAGTTGCGCATTCCCTCCAAGTCGGTTTAGATCCCTTTTCTCTTGTGTGCGCCATACCTAAGTGAGGCCTCCTCTGTGTTGTAACTGCGAGCTAAACTCGAAGAGTCAATGGGCCTTACCAATAATCATTTTTAACCTTCAACTTAAATATTTTGGCGGTCACAATGGATAATTTTATATGGACATTTTCGCAATTGTGACTTCGCAAAAGTTAGCCTGGACATTAAAAATGATATAATTAGTACCGCGCTATGTCTAATTTTTTGACTAAGTTTCGACTTTACAGCTCGAGTAGTTTATCATTAATTCTCTTCCTCTAAAGCCCGCCTACGCAAACGGTACTGAACATTACAGAAATGGGCTCATAAAAGGCTAGGGATAATCATGATCTTATATATATAGAAATATCCTTAGTTGTTCGGGGTTTGGTTGTTGTTGTTCAATTGCCGAGAACACAAAGAAACACTGATTTATTCTGAGTTATTCTTTGTTTAATTTTTGATAAGATGTTATTATCAGAATTTATAGCAGAACCGAGGTAAACAACGTTATTTACGACTACCCCAAAGTTATAGCTGTCGATTTTGACGTTTTGTCTAATTCGTCGATGTTGTTGGTCCCTTCGGCGCAGTAGCGCAGTGTGCTGGACTACTGTGCGAGGTTCGATTCCTGGAAAAACACAAATTGCATCTTAAGGTTTTTTCTACTGCGCCACCTCTCGCGAACGTCTGACAAACATCCGAGAGATAACTGTCCTGAAAAAGCTTCTCAATTCCGCCGTTCGGACTCGGCATAAAATTGTAGGTCCCTTCCATTCGTCCCAAAAATAGAAACTCACACAAACGAATGGTTGCGAGAAGCTAAGCCTAGGGTGTCACCCGCCTGTTGCGCCACCTATTTATTATTTTATTAAATGTATTAAATGTATAGATAATGACTGAGTAGTCTGAATAAAAAAATTTAAGCAGTGCATTTTGACAGCTAACCATTACATGTTTGCTTACAAGGAATACGGATACTGGTACAGAACAATTAAGAAGATCGCAAAAAAGAGTTTACACCCTTTAACCGATTATACCGAACTGTCAATGTCAAAATATTCAATAAAATCAACATTTTCATCATGGTGAAGTACACGAAGGAACAACGTTTACAAATACATACATAATTAAAATTTACTACCGAAATTCCGAGTCGGTGGTCGCAAATTTAAGAGCGTTAACGTCACAGCACTTCATCCGCAAAAAGTCACTGTTTGGTGCGGTTTTCATGTCGGTGGCGTCATTGGGCCGTTTTTTTTCCGTCGATGAAAATGACTGCCACGTTACGGTAAATGTTAACGTTACAGAGACATGTTGGAACGTTATTGGAATTGGACACAGGGAGTTTTTAAAAGCGGCTACCTGTAAAAAGTTTGATATTGAAATAATAATAACAAAACGTATTTCATTTTGACAGGATAAAATAAACAAATTGTTTCCAAACTCCAAAGACAAATAGTTCAAAAACATCGCATTTTCGAGTTGGTCACAGAATAACAAAACTTTAGTATTCCAATTCCAAAACTTTTTAAAAAAATACCAATATTTAGTATGGGATAGCCATAATTTTTTAAAACGGCATTCAATTTTTTCTGAAGCCTTTCCACTAAAATCTTACTTTGCGCGGCCCAATCCAAAAACCAAAACATTAATTTTCTTATACGTGGTAGCCTATTCACACCGCACTGAAAACTGAGTTTTCGACAAAAGGTTTACGAAAACTCGTCGATGCATTCACACCAAACACCAACTAGTTTTCGTTTGACGTTTCAATTAGCTGTGAAACTAGCTACGAAATGATTGTGGCGACTAAACTTTTATTTTACTAACTAAACTCCTCTCGTATTGACATAATATACAAACAAAATTAATTAGGCTACTTGATAATCGTTAACTTATGGTTAAATGCATAAAATAATTAACATAAGCAACAATCAAAATCAAAACATTTGAAAATACCATTTAGTTGTGGCAGGTAGTGCTGCCGTTCTAAAATTATAGAAAAACTGAATAATTTGCTCTTTATGGTGCAAAGTGAGAGCTATCTGTCAGCAGTTTTACTGAACTCGCTGAATATTGCAAAAGGTGTGTCTGCTTCAACATTCCAACGATTGGAAGTCGTTTTCGTGGCGTTTTCATGGAAAACGATTTCAAACAACTCGGTTGGAAAACTGCAATATGCGGAGCATACTTTGGGAAACTCGGGCATAGCGTATTGAGCCTCCCACTCATCGCACCTTATTTGTAAAGGGTGATTCATTCAGAGTTTTTTTTTTTTAATTACTAACAAAACACAAAACATTGAATTGGATGGTGGAATCTTTATTATGGAAGAACTATTTCTGACATTTACTTTTTAAAGATAATTTCATTCAAATATTGACCGCGACTACGCCGTAAATGGTCCATTCGGATGGTCCAATTTTGGTCCAATAAAGATTCCACCATCCAATTCCATTTTTTGTGTTTTATTTGTAATTAAAAAAAACCTCGTAATGAATCATCCTATACTTAGATTGTTTGACGATGTAAAGGTGACATTCGCAGACACGAGGACTCACGACAACAGGTGTTGCACTGTCGAGAATACGCATTCTATCCCCTTATCTCGTAGCAGCAATAATCAATTTGGTTTCGCATGTAAACCCAGTCGAAAACTAGTATCTAATGATACATAATACTAAATTGATCATTTGTTCACGCAGTAGGTGGCTGTATGCGTTAATATTCATATCACATCGGAATAGTACAGCTAAGCTATATAGATACCAAAATTACATCAATTGCAAAATTAATAACAATTGAAAAAAAAAAACAGGTCAATAACCTGTATTGCATCTGTTATTGCCGCAGGTAATAGTTATAGGTAGTAGGTAGTAATATTTGCGAAATCAAACTTATAATTGCGGTCTAGCACGCATAAATCTCTCAAGCGTTTGTGTACATAGGCAGATATACCTACTTACTACCCATACCGAAGCTGGCTAAGATAATATCGTGATATCCACTAAAGAAAAATACACACAACCAAACACGAGTATTACGCTCTACTATAAACACGAAAACACCAACAACAATAAGAGTAAACGTCTTAAAATTGACCTTGGGGTAATTACTAACCAAAGGAACAAGGCGCACACATATTACGGGCTAATGCAGTGAAATGAAAGTGAAAACGATTTCTTGCCCCCCATTTTGATTTACATGGCGTGCCAACAACGTTTTGGTCTCCCTGTATTGTTTATACCAATCCGAATGGACAAAACAAAGGTGGACTAAAAAAATAATAAAAAATTCTAAACAAATTCTGCACCCATTGCTAAAGTATGATTATTTAGAAATGCCACAAATGTGGAGTAAAGCGAACAAAAAACTCTTCGAGATCCTCCACCCTCCACCGAAGAAGACCCGCTTAAAAGGTAGTCGAAGTTAAAAAACAAAGAAACAGGTAAAAAAAAACTTAATAAAGGTAAACAATAACAAAGGAACGGATACATAGCACGAAAGTGTTCCCACATTAATTTGTTTCATTTATTTTTCTTATTGTGTCTATGATCGCTTCACGTTTGCGCTTCAATTTGACGTGTTAGCATCTACATATTAGTACCTATCTAATAAGAGTGGTTAAACGGGGCGATTAACCTGATCTGATGGCCATTATTACAAGTTAGTGTAATGTAATAGATTTTACTACATTTTCTTCTTATGTAGCAAGTAGGTATAGATGGGTGAATATTATCTCTGCGTAGGTACTTTTATCGGCTTGAGGTGGTTAAGTGGGTGAAGCACTCCTGAATCCTGAACTACATAATTTAGAATTCTTTGTATTAAAACAATAATGCAAGTTAGTCATCAGCGAATTAAGTCGCATATGCAATGCACTGTAGTAGATGCTTGCCTTCAGCCCACTTTAAACGATAATAAGAGGCATGGCAATGGATGGAGGGAATCACCTTATAGTGATATTGGGAAAAGAAATATATGGTCTTGCAAAATTTAGACGGAGCATTGCGTAGTCTGTTCATAGCGCATATACCGCGCGTACCGCGTCAGACTGGGCTTCCAGGTGTCAGTTTCGCTTAACCGAGAACACTGTTTGGAGCAGGTGAATAGATTGTCCAGCAAATCCTATTTTCTCCCAACCCTTCGTTTTCTGTGAGTTTTTATTTATGGCATGGGACGAATGAAAGGGGCTTGCAGCTTTAAAAATTCAATGGGTTTCAGTTTGGGTACTTTCAGTGGTGTCAATGCGGACCATTCTTTCAATGTTTTAAGTTTAGCAGCTTTGCCACTAGAGTATTATGTTAATATCGTTGATTTTAGGACAAGGACCCTAGGTTTTGCCGAATACACTGCTTTAAGCAGCATTCTTTCCCTTATTTTGAGGCTCCAGTTCCAGCCTAATTTCTACCTTTTTGGCGCTTGTAATGGCCAATTGCGTCCCATGTCGTCTGGTCAATGTCAACGGAGCCTCTACAACATCTTCACTCTTATGCCACGGCATCGATATTCTTTCTCTGCTGGCAATGGTGAGGTGTAAACAAGTGATGCTAGGGAATTTTCATTTGAAATTCATTAAATAAATAAATATGTATACCTACTTGAAGCAAGAGACCGATTCTAGGCCTAACTTTTCTCACAACCTTTAGTTTTTGTGGGTTTTTATTTTTTTGACAAAATGCAGGAACATACAATTTTATGCCGAGCCGAAACGGCTGAATTAATTAATTGAATTAATTAATTGAATTGAATTAAATTGATATTTTCCAAGCTACAGTCGGACTTCTCTATATAACGAATCCGTTGGGACCGGCAATACGCTTCTGAATAGAGGAGTCTTAAACTAGGGGACCTAAAAAAATAAAATGGGATAATCACAACTTAAAAAGTAAGCGTAGGTACTGTACAAAATTTACCGTTACCTTATCTACCATATGACCATATGACAGACAAAATATTTGATCTTACAGTGGCCGGCACAAGTATTTTGATAAAACTAAAGTTAATTCTGCTCATAATTTGAAACTTAGGTACTTCATGTAAATTTTGGCACCAATGGAAATGTCATTTAAATTCCGTTGGAATGATACAAAACTTTCCTTAACCCATTAAGTACCCATTTAAAAATTTTAGAATTTAGAACTTTTGTGAATGGCTACTTTTTTGACTTTTTTCCTTGGTATCAAAAAAAATGTTTTGATAAAAAAAGTTTCTCCAAACAATATTCTTCTAATATTTCTAATATTCTATCTAATATTTTTTACGATTTTTTGAAAATTGCTAAAAATGACTGTTTTAGCCACTTTTTCCTCCTTTTCATACAAAATTTTTCTGAGATCATCCCATTCAAATGGGAATTGCGGTAGAATCATTGAATACTTGAAAGAAAACCGGACAACATATTTCTTGCATTTACGGAGGCTGTCAAACAAAATTGCCTCACTTGCACACAGACACAGATTAAAATCTATGGGTAAGGGGAGTAACCCTTCCCTTGAAGTTCCTCGCTTTCAGATTTCACAAAATATAGCCAAGCAAATTTGATATAGCTTGAGTTTCGTACCCTTCAAGCAAGCGGGTCTGCAACAAACTTATAAATGGACCCAAAAACAGATTGAAAACGGTTCCAAATTTAAAATATTTCCCATTATTTTCGATGAAACTACCGACATTTCCCATACCGAGCAGTTGAGTCTCTCTTTTCGATATTTTCATGAGGGAATAATAATTAGAAAGGATTTCTTAACATTTGCCACGCATATGAGAAGATTCAATGTACACGATGAAAGAACGTCGCGTCTTTGCTACGAGTTCGACATTTATTTAGCATTGTGCGTAGGGATTGGTGCTGACAGCTGTTCTGTGATGGCTTCTGACACAAAGGGTGCATGTGCAGTCCTATGAACTATACAGAAAAGCTACTCACGCTAAACGTTATGTCCATTCAACAACCATGATTTAAGCAACTCCTTGGCAAAGTCTTCAAAAGTGACGTTTTGTCGGAATGCATCAGCGACTATGAAAAAAGTTATAGCTTTTGCCAATGCTTCAGCAAAAAGGCTTCGAGGAAGAGCTGGGAGGAACACCTACCTGTACAAAGAATTTGTGAAACTCGATGGGATATGTTTTTTACCGATTTTTTATTGAGACTAGGCATGAGGTTCATAGCTTATAGATATGCAAGTTTTAGGTACTCATATCTATTTTTAAAAATATTTTCTATTGCTTAGCTGGACTCGGCCAACGTGAGACGTGCGACCATACCCAAACATAATTCCTGGATCCGCCTCTGCCCCTCATTGGTCCAGCTGGCTATAACTAACCCCCAGATTCACAGTGGAAGTTTAAACTAAAGTTCTACTGAACCTGAACTTGAGTTTAAATTCGAAGTTCAACTCATACGGTTTCACAATGTAATTTGAACTTCAGTTCAATATAACTGAACAGTTTAGGCAAAATATTATCGTTAAACTTAAACTACCGAATGAACCCTGTTCAGGGTTTAAACGAAATTATGAAACCGTATTAATTGTTGAACTGAAGCAAAAATGTAGTTTAAACGTCCCCTGTGAAACTGGGGGTAAATGTTATGTTGATCATGGTGCGTGAGATTTGTGTAAGTTTATCGTGTTTTCAAGTTATCATGATCAATGACATTATACTATCTACCTACTTACTTCTTTTGAGTTATAAATCCCTAAGCAATTCCAAGCATTCGAATAGCTCTTGCTGGCCCTTGGTGTCTGTCCACTCTTGCAATTTTTTCATAAATAAAATATCTACTACCTACATAATTAATGTTAAAATTTTTAGGTACCTACTTGAGCAAATTTACTTATCTTTATGTAGGTAGTATCTTTATCATTATGTGGGCGCAGTAGCGCAGTGGTTAGTGTGCTGGACTACTGTGCGAGGGATCCCAGGTTCGATCCCCGGAAAACACACAAATTACATCTTAAGGTTTTTTCTACTGCGCCACCTCTCGCGAACGTCTGACAAACATCCGAGAGTATGACTGTCCTGAAAAAGCTTCTCAATTCAGCCGTTCGGACTCGGCATAAAATTGTAGGTCCCTTCCATTCGTTCCAAAAATAGAAACTCACACAAAACGAATGGTTGCGAGAAGCTAGGCCTTGGGTGTCTACCGCCTGTTGCGCCGCCTATTTATTTTTTTTTTTTATCTTTATCATTATAGTGATATTCGATCTGCTCCGAAATATCAAATAATTATGTAGTTCGTAGAATTAAGTGTCAAAATGTTGATTCGGTGGTAGCAATTTCCATATCTACGAATTTCGAAATTCCTCTGAAACATTTCACTATTCGACGGATATCTTGTACTTACGTCATATTTTCGGATATCGTTGCGAAATTCCGAATATCTACGGCGGATTCTATGAAATACGATGGATGTGCCACATTGTGCCCGAAAGCCTACTAGTCGATAATATAACAGTTGCCTGGATGCATGGAATTAAGAAGTGTTATACATATTACAAAACTCCAATGTTAAAGAATCTGTCTTCTTACGTCTAGTCTAGGTACCTATAAAAAGAATAGGTAGGTATAGATAAGGTTTTAAGGTTCATACTCATATACATATAGATTTCCCTTTATCACAGATTCAAGTCTGATATCCAAATCGATAAAATTCATGGGAAGGTAGGTATCGGCTATGGCTATCTGGTTCCTATTTGACCTCTGAACACACATAAATATATTTACATGAAACTGCTCAATTAAATTTGCATTGGATTGCCGCGACCCCGACTTGCCGTCGAGTCGGAGCGCCTGGTTTCCGCTCGCTCCTTTTAATGACATCTTTCGCCTCGTTAACTGAAATTACGTATGAGCTTAAACTCCTGTCTGCACTGCATACATACAACATACATACATAAGTATGTATCTTTAATTAAGTAGGTACCAATACGGTACGGACCTACTGTTGTCGCCGATCCGTACAAATTTACCACATCTAGGTACCTACCTATTTTCATTATATGTATCTACTAAATACAGTCTTCTCCTGAACTATATGACCCATTGAGGTCATCAGACTCTCAGTCTCCTCCATCTCTACTATTTCCATCTTCGCCGGAGTGTGCGTCTTCGCCGTCGTGCGCCCTTATATAACATACCCAATATGAAGTTTCGTCGTTGATTTGCAGGCAGGCACAGGCAGTCCAAGCAGCGCACCTATCCGACATCCGCTGCTTATCTCACCTCAGGCTCAGCACCACACACACAATCAAACAGATCCAGATCAACGTCGTCGTCGTCGCCTCTCCAATTCTACTTTATACAATTTTTCGGAGTTACACCGTACACACAGATTCTTCTGCTTGGGGTGTGCAGCCTGCAAAATGAAATAACTCGCCTTCTCACTCTCGCATCTACGGTTTCGCCTTATATATTCCAGGGGGGACGACAAGACCATTTGTGTGTATATATGACTGCCTGGCACCTGAGCGTTTTTCTGAGATACAGCTACAGATAATATTATTTTCTGCGTGTTCGTTGTTGTTTTGTGTTTCATCGGTTTCGTCGTCCGTTGGTGTCGGTCGAGTTCGGTTCGGTCTTTCGATTCGGCATTGAGAAGAGTTCTTCCATTTCGTCTTTCTCGTTCTTCTTTTGGTTTTCTCAAATTGTTCATCGTGGTGTATTTGTAGTGTGCGCGCCACCCTCCTTGCTCTGCTCGTCTGTGTATCTTTTTTTTTTTACTTGTGTTCTCGTCTCTGATTATATTGAGTTGAGAGGGGAAATGTTTTCATTTAAATAGTTGACGTGCGATGGTCTATCACATCAGTTGAGTTTCATCTGTCGAATGGGGAGGAATGACGTATTGCTATACGAAGAAAAACGAGAAAATAAACACTAATAAAAACGGAAACGGAAGCAAAAAAACGAGAATCTTTAATTTTGTATAACAGTTATGAGACCGGATGGTGCTGCTTCTTTTCTTAAATAAATCATTTCGTGCGTCGGTACTGTGCAGTGCGGTTGTAATTTTGTTTTTTTTTCCGAAGTGCGATATGACATACAATAATATAACAATAACAGAAAGTGGTGAATAATTCAATTAAAAAAAAAGGTAATAAAACAAAGAAAATATTTTGAAGATATTCAAATTTGTGCTAGAAAAGTGAAACAAAAACAAAAAAAAAATTGACAAAGTTCAATTCAACTTGAGCAAAATTTCTTTGAATGTTTTGATGGATTATAAAAAAAATATATTTTGTTTGTGAAGTTGATGTGAGAAATGACATGTCTAGCAAAAATTTAACATTCCTGCCTACCAATTGCGTGCCGAGCTTCAGCGAATTTTTGGATTACATATCTACCTATTTCGTAAATCGTGTTGGAGATTTCAAAATTTGACAAGTAAACCTTGGCAATTAGATAATGTTTTGTGTGAAAAGTGGAAAAATATGTCTTCTAGGATTTTTAGCAGTAGGCTGCAGAGGGTTTTATGTTTTTTTATGAGAATATTATAGTGATGTTGCTAGTGACACGTAACCATAATGACCATGACTTTGCGGAATATTCCGTCATTGATTTTTCGGAAATATTCTTTACATAATAATTGTAGTAGATAACCACAATATACCTTGGTCGATGAGGTATCTACCTAAAATGTCCTTAAGAAGTTTTATGGGTTTTTAGTTTTTATACTTATGTTGGATTGATGCAGTCGTTTAAAATCGATCTTTAAATTGTCGCATTCGTTTGAATTTTGTATAATTATTATTCCCTACTCTTGGTTTGTGTTTGTTACATTTTTCGATCTGATTTTTAAATAATTTGGATTTTCTCACTGTTCTACTCAGTACAATCTAACGGTTTATGATTGACATTTCGCAGCTCATAAGAAAATTGTGATAATATTTTGATCTGATACTTATTGCGATTGCAGCGGATGATTTATTGTGAGGAATATGATTTTTTTTATTTAATTGAAGAATAAAGTCTTCTTATTGGTTATAACCTTGTAAATTTTTTTTTTTATTGCTAACTACCTACCTATAATAAACAACGCAAATCTTGGAAATATGTATGTATGTACATCCTACGTAATGGGTCACTCTCTGCGCATGTACCATGTCCATAGATATGATGGTGGGCAATAAATTGTCATATAGGTACCTACCTAACTACTAGAAAACCAAGCCATAAGTAGAATAGTGCGTTTTTAAAAGAACTTTATTTAATGTTAGAAGATTTAAAAGAATCAACGCATTCTTATGTAGGATTGCTTATAAGAGGACATGAATTATACAAAATGGGTCGGTCTGCAACAGCTAATAGGAGCTGCATAATCATTGTATATTAAGGACACGTACCTACCTATAGCATTCTGGGCATCCGCCATGGGTACAAGCAAATATTTAGTCATAGTCATACAGGAACTAAATATACATACACATCAATGCTTAGGGAGGCATTTTCTTGTCCAATGTGTATCATAATACACGTTTATTTGGCCAATCGTCTTTAGTAAGAATTATAGTAGAAAAGCCGTCGGGAAAATATCATCGCACACCACAACATTGTACAGCGGATGTTCGATGACTAACGATAGTTTCAAGATAGTTGCGAATTATTGTTCATTTGCTTTTTTTAAATTACCTAACTATAGACTAAAAAGGACATTGCACTTACTTATGTAATTATGTTATCATTGAAAATCTGGAGCGGGTGTAGGATGCTCAATACAATAGGTACCTATGCGTAACCAGCTTAACTAATAAAAGCATAGAATTACGTTTTCTACTTAGGAACCAAATGTTTCTTAAGCAAGACTTAGTTTCTACTTCAATCTTTTGTTGCGATTTTAAATTTAAAGAATATGTAGGTACAGTGACGGCAAAAAACATTCCGGATTTTTTCTTGATAGGTATATGTAATATTTTTCTTAACATCAAGGAGAAATCCTTTAACTTAATACAATTAATAAGTTGAAGAATTCCATTAGAAACCTTTATAGTTACCTTTAAAATATAATACCTTTACAATATACCTAATATAAGGAAAATCTTATAGAAAAAATCCGGAATATTTTTACCGTCACTGTAGGTATTCTGTCGAGACTTATTTCATTTATTTCATTTATTTATTCAATCTACGATTTACAATCAACAGATTTCGAATTACATTTATGAATTGTAATAAAATAGTATCTAATAAATTATATAATTTAAAAATAAAAATTCAATGAGTGATGAGAGAAATTAATATCTCTTTAAAAATATTTCTGGGCAAAAATATATCCAATTCAGAACAGAGCAAATTAAATATTTTAATACACACTGATATAGGCTCACGCTGACCATAGGGCGCTGACTTAGGGCCTTACCAATAATAATTTTTAGTCTCAAACTTAAATATTTTGACGCTCACAATGGGCCTTACCAATAATCATTTTTAACCTTCAACTTAAATATTTTGATAGTCACAATAGGAAATTTTACATGGAAATTTTCGCCATTGTGACTTTGTAAATGTTGAAAAAGACAAAATGTTAATGTTATGTAGTGGTATGTACTAGCGTCGGCCTAGGATTTTCCACCAGAAGGCAGCTACATAGGTACCTTCCTAGATAAAGGTAGATTATCTACAAACCCAACACTCAAAATGATTACATATTTATTTCTTAACCTATACGAATCCAAAAGATCTGTTAAAAGTCCTCGATTTTAAGCTATTTTTCTGGAAAGCATATTCTTTAAGACACCTTTAATTCTACTTAATTAAACATTTGCTCTTATCCACCTGTATAATAGCACTGATGGTGGTCCCCCTATTTATATTTTTATTGTCTTAGATGCCTGTGTCGTAATAAATCTATGCGGCATTACAGTGGACCAATCTATGGCTTATTTGCGGTTCGTACGTCCCAAACCGCCCTTTACATTTTTACATATGAATTTAGTACCTTCAACCTTAACTTCTATAACCTGTAAAATTGTAGCCGTAATTTCCCGCGGATTTCTGCAAATTTTTTGTCTTAAAACATAAGTAGGTATGTTCCTGTGCTTTTGCAGTAGTGTCTAAAACAGCAAAGAGGCAAAGAGCAGACATTTCCCAAACGAAAAGAAGCAAACTTCTGGTACCTAAATGTCTTTTTGGTTAAGCACTTTTAAAGTTTTAGGAATCATATTAACAGAAGTTTATATTTTTTTATCTTAAGACCACTCAAATTATGAACATTCCTATAGAGCGCCGCGCAGACAAAAATCGACGAACTTTTACGTATACTTAAGTACCTACCTTGCAAAAAAAATGGGTTGACAATATTTTCGCAGCTAATTTTTGGTCTCGACTAGCTTACTGTACAGAGGCTTGTAGGTAGTTGTATCGCAATCCTTTATATTTTATTTTTGTGGTAGGGAAGTTACCCCCAACCGACGCACAACAACGGGCCTTTGCTTCATCTCTTCCACGAAAGAACCCGATATATAATGAAATATTATTCGTTATCAATGACCCATTTTGGCAATGACAGACCTGCTGTGGGCATGTAAAGGATTTATCCCCTACTATCTCTTTTTTAACACTCCGAATAGTCCTAAAAAATGTAAATGTGCTAGCCACATATGGTGGGATCTTCCTCTGCTGGGTTCTTTCTCGGGATTGGACATAAAGTCTCGTCGGGTTGGGGCATTGTTTTTATGCGCTTCACGTGATTCTACATTTTAGACGTTCTATATTAATCTTTTTAATTAGTTCAGTATCGCTGTATATCCCTTAAAGTTCGTGGTTGAGTCCCCTCCCTTACCCTGCAATGATAGAAACAGAAACTGGACCGAATATCACACGCAAAATTTTGATCTCAAAACGTCCCAAGATGCTTTCATCTGCTTTTGAAAAAGTCTACACTTCTTCGCCATACCGCAACTCGAGGATGATAAAGGTCTTGTGCAATACATACCTATTTCATTCTTGTAAATAATTGTAGAATGTATAGAGCTAGAGCGTACGTAGGTCGTAGGTGCCTGCCTACTCTGTGATTTTTCTCTAAATTAAAAAAAGCTATAATCCACTAGACAAGTGAACAAGTACATTTTTCAAAAAATCCTTACTTATTTTCGATATTTACCCATATATTTACCATCCACTTAAATTATTGTTAATTTCTTTATTTTTTTAAGACATTTATTAGGTAGCTATTTTATTTGCGGCTCTTTCGTTCTGGGTTATTAGTTGCGATATGAATAAAGCTACTAACGGCAACGTTTAAATCAAATTAGATATAGTATCTATTAATTCGTACATACATAATTATCATTCATGCTGCACAGCACACATTTACAACAACTTCACTCTACTCGACACTTCAAGTGTTTTTTTTTTTAATTGCGTACTGAAGATCCTACTTTAGTTTACTTTGCTGAGATAGATATTCAATAAAATACGCCTATTATACATAATAATACCTCACATGATGAGCGCCATGGAGGAAAATCGATGGATAAAGTACTTAGTTCCCACCACACCGACTCCTTTTTGGTTGCAATCAGTCCCTCGCGTCTTGTATACTACCTACTCATTATCGAGCGACCACATGGGAGTGCGGAAAAAGCAGCTCATATGGGATTGGTATGATATACTAAAATGGTTACAGCCACGCCCACTTAAAATACAGGAACGACAAGTTTCAAGCTTATTGTATAGCCTCGCTATCTGTGTAAGAGAATTTTGATTTCTGAAATAAAATAAAAGATTATACGTCTAGATTAGATTTTCTTCCCTAATAATACTTACTCATTTTTAAGGGGTTAGAATCGTTGGATTAACACTTTATAATAGTCAGTATCCAGTATAGTGACGAGTTTAATTGACATCAGTTCGTAACATAACTGGTTTACTTGCAAGCAGACGTCTGCTATTTTCCCCTTGAAAAAATCACAGTGATATAGCAGCACGATTGCGAGGGTCAACGATCAAAAACATCATGACCGGAATTGATCTGGAGGTGGAGGTCCTAGCAGTCAAAGAACAAACCACTTTAGGATTGGGTGAAATTTTGTTTTACTTACAATTTTAGGTTAATTATAATTTATATGTAGGACGTTTGCTTTTGCATTTGTCTGTATTATTTGTTGTTGTCGGTTAATTAAATGGTTAGTCTGGGGTTGCAAATAGAATAGCTAATGCAGGAATTCAGATTTAGCGTTTCATAATGAAATAACTGCTAACGAATGTTGCGGCTATGATACCCAACACAGCCAAACAAATCAGAATCGTGATCTTCTTTCGGCGGACATTGCTCTGGTTCTTCAACGCCTTCTTTATGTGCTGCGTAGCGGTTTGAACATATTCCATTGCGTGCTCGACGTTATACTCAATGTGATCGATCATATCGCTCTGACTCTCTAGCTGCAAAGCCAAGTCCATGATCAGGTCGTGCATTTCCATAATGGATGTCTCTAGTTTAATTAAATCATCGCGTCGGACTTCGGCCGGATTATCCTGCTCCAGCATATTCTCGCGTTCTTCGTCCAGCTGAGGTGTTCTACCTTTGCAGCTCTCTGAGTAATCTTTTTCTATTATGCAATAGTAATCGTCCATGACTTTCTCAAACTTCGTGGACATTGTTGAGTGTTGGAATTCGCGGATACGAAATTTCGCACTGGTCTTGTTGAGTTGTTCTTCTTGTTCAATGTTCTTTTTGATGCCCTTAAGTTTGCCAATTACTCTTTTAGCGTTCTTCTTGATGTCGGCCAGCTCTTGTTTGGTTTTCTCGCCCGATTGTGGAACGGACACAATGGCGGTCTGTTTCTCGACATTGTCTTGGACTTTGCGGATCATTTCACGAATTTCATTCACCTGATTAAAGAACTCATCCAAGTAGTGGTCACGTTCTTCGACGGTAACGGCCACATAATCTTGGATGACTTCTTCGTCGTCGCTCCTTGCTGCATGTAGCTCTGCTAATCTGTCTTTCGTCATACTGCTGCTGCTCAGGTGATAGTGGTGGTGGTAGTTTTGGATTAGGTAAACGAACTGATGGTCACTAAATGAGAAAACTGGGTGGGGGTGTGAAAATGGATTGCCTTTCCGTCGTTCCCGGATTTGTTCGCACTTTTTTAAAAACACTTTGCAATCAAATTTACTGCCTTAAAGTTGCAAGAAGAAGTCAAAAACAAGAAACGGAAAAATGTTCGTGAAACTTTCCGTTACATCTTTTTTTCGCTTGCCGATTATACTGCGAGCTGTGAGGTGCACTCCTCGTTGTAGTCCGATAACTAATTTGTCTTCTGGATTTGTAACACATATGTATTACAGTTTCAAGTTCATTGCTAACCTTATCTTTGTAGATAAATTTAACAGGCTTTTGTAAGTTTTGTCGATTTGTCGTTAGACGAACTCTGGGCCTTGACCAATAATCGTGTCTAGTTATAACGATCTTTGTCAAAAGAAAATCTATAAAACTACGAAATGGCCTAGCATTTTCAAAATATTTTCCGTAAAAATGTACATATTCGTATTTTTTTTATAGCAATCGAAAATTAACATAGGTGCATCTTCTAAAACCAACTGACGGTCGTAGGTTAAGTGCAGTCTAATTGAATTCAATAAATTAAGTCCCACATGCAAACAGGTTGAAGAGTTGAATAATTCGAAATTGATTGGAAGCGTACCTACTCTACTTTGAACAGGTACAAAGATCGTTTTGGAATATGCAACATTTGTACATGAGGCACCATTTTGCTTTCAATCCGTAAGCCGGAAATCTTCTAAATTTTATTATACCATATACCATACCTAAACTGAAGTTATTTTTGAGATTTTTTATGCTATCACGAGGCAACTCATGTTCCAAATAATATGTGAAAGATCAGAAACAGATAGTTGAATTCGCCTTTTTGGATTAACCTCAGCCTGCAAGATAACAACTTAAAGAAGACTCACAATTTCGTAATCCACATGTCGTCAATTGCAGGTTACACATTATGACCTAGCAAATTCAATATGTAACCCCAATCAAAAAAATCCCTTTGCATCGATTTAAATAAACTAAAATTTCAGCAAAAGAAAACAAATAGGCCACAGCAGTTTTTCGCAATCGATCAAATGGGTACACCATACCTCTGCCATTTTAAAATTTAAATCTCTTCATGCTCAGTATAAGATACAAAGTATGTAGGTACATAAAATCAAATCTAATCAAAATTTGTCCCCTGTCTCATATTGCCGAAAAAAAAAGAAACAGAAGAAACAAATCCAATGGTATTGGCAAATTCGTCGAAAGTATTTCACACTAACAATACGACACACGATGATTAACGAGTACATAGAGCAAAAATCAATTAAGACACAAACGCAAAACAACGGCGGATAAAGGTCCAAAATATAATTCGAAAAAATGCTTGCACATTTCCGATTTCCATATCATGGGGTTTTTAGACTCCACGTATTTATGTATGAATACAATACATACCTGGGTTTGGGCACTACACTTGTTTATTTTTGGTTTTGGTTTCGCTGACTTGGCTTGTTGAGTCTTGTGCTGGGCTTTTTGAGATTTTTTATTTTTATTTTAAATAATATTGTATCGTTGTCTAATCTCTTTAACCTCAGTCTGGGTTTTGGTACTTTTAGGGGAGTTTTTTTTTATATACTTTCGCTGAGTTTCCTCCGATATAGCCTTGCCATGATATGATGATGGCCTTTTTGATAGTGGAGACTTGAAAACACCTGCCCGGTAATCAAAGAACATTTTTTGTCAGGGTTTCTTTTTCTGGTGGAGCTTTTGAGTTTGGCCGATTTTTCGCTGAGTTTATTCGGCCCTTGGGTATCCATTTCTCCCCTTCCCTTAGAACAACTATGCATCATAGAAATTGTCTTCCTTTGCATTGCCCCTTACCATGGATTCAATTTTAAATTGATATTTTAGTTTCGCTGACATTACGCCGACTTTCCTAATGCAAATGTTATGACATTTCGCTAACTATAGTCCTGGATGCTTTACTGGGACTCATTTTTTTTAAATAATTTCTTCATACTTAATTTAAATCACCCACACCGCCTCAACTAACTAATTATTTAATTTCTTTCCCTTGCAGACTTAAACCGCAATCCCGACTGAATACTTGACCCAAAGAAAAAACAATGTTGAAAACGCCAATTAAAAAGCAATTAACTGACATTCCACTGCGTAAAATGGATCGACGCGACTCAACAACATCGGATTCATCTGTCGAACCCATGGATTTGGGACGTACACCTGAAATAAAAAAACAAACCAAGACAACAGCATTACAGATGCCAATAGGAGTAACACTTAAAGATGCCATTTTATCAGATGCCAATAAAAAATACCCCACACGTCATGAATCTGATGCCGACGAATCAGATGACAAAGACAGAGATCAGCAGCGAAGATCACACAGTCAACATCACTACCATCATCGTCGACGTGGTGGTAATAGTGGACGTGATAAACGTACCGTCCACTTGGAATGCACCGACACTCCACATTCGTTGCGAAAAAAATTTCGCTTCAGCAGCACGCAAAATCAATCGGCGCCGCAAGAAACTGTGATCAATTTGAAACAACAGAATAAAACATCGAACAATGATTCCACATTATCGGGGAAGTCAACAAATCTAACCGCTACAACGAACAACAATGAGTCTGGCTTTGTGGATGCCAGCAGCAGTAATGTTCTAAACACATCGGCTTCATCGGCGACATCATCCACATCGTCATCATCGTCATCGCCGACATCATCATCGTCGGCGGCGGCATCACCATCAGCCAGTAATATTGCCGTTTCGAGTCCCGAATCGGGCGTGGGCGAACGTGACGACATGAAGTACCTTTGCCCAATTTGTGAGGTGGTATCGGCGACACCGCATGAATTTACCAATCACATCAGATGTCATAATTATTCATCTGGGGACACCGAAAATTTCACCTGCCGCATTTGCTCTAAGGTAAGTAGTAACGCTTGAAGAGTGGTGAGGTGTGGTTATACGTTTCTCTAAGAAAGTAGCACACGCACATACCTTTTATTTGGACAAAATATTTGAACTTGGTTTTTGTTTATTTATATTCGTAGGTTCTATCATCTGCCTCGTCGCTGGATCGACACGTTCTGGTGCACACTGGTGAACGGCCCTTCAACTGCAAATATTGCCAACTGACGTTCACCACAAATGGCAACATGCATCGTCACATGCGAACCCACAAACAGCACCAGCAACATTATCATCGAAATTCAAATGGAACGAAGGGGGGTGGTGGTGGTGGTGGTTTGTCGATTGCGGGTGCTAATGGTGGCAGCTCCGGTTTAATACCAAATTTACCATCAAACGACCAATCGGCTGCTGTGCCCTCCAAACCCACTATCGTTAGCAATGGTGTCGTTATTAACAGCAATGGTGACACAATTGGTGGAGGTGGCGGTGGCGAAAGTTACGAAAGTGATGGTGGTTGCTCAACAGATTCATCAAGTGCCATCAGCCAAAGTTCCAATAACAATAACAACAGCAATACGAACAACAAAAACATTAGCAATTTTAAGCGCAAGAGCACCGACAGCTTGGATGACATGGCCATGATGAAGCGACGCGTGAAGACCACCATCAACAACAATAATATCATCGATAATAACATGCACACCGCGACTGAAAAGAGTACGATCGAAGAGGCTGACGAAGACTTCAAACAGCAGCAACAACAACAACAACAGAAGCTCTTTTGCCCAGTGTGCAATCGGAGTGACTTTGTGGGGATGCAGGCATTGGGCTCCCATATGGACTGCGATCATTCGGATATACCCGCAAAGTGCCGTCATTGTGACGTTGTCTTCAAGACACACAAGCAACTGAACGTCCATCCATGCACGAGTAAGCTTAAGATCACGCCCGGCTTTAAGGATCTTACGTTCGTTGACTTTTCAAGCGAAAAGTTTCCTCTTATTGCCAAGTCTTTGTGTGAGCAGAGCCTGAGAACGTCAGTCAGTAGTCAAAAGTTTGAGTGCTCCAAGTGCTATCGAGCGTTTCCATGCGCCAGTGCTGTGGAGATACATGAGAAAGAGTGCGCCACATCAGGGATGAATTTGTTCGTCGATGCACATGATTTCTCCATTCGCAAACAGCGATCGTATAGCGAGAGTTCAGGTGGCGCTGACGATGACGACAATCGTCGGGAGGAGTTCTTCGCCCGTTTGTACTTAAAGAACAAATCGACAGTACAAAGTATGACCAGCTTATCGTTATCGTCGCCCTCCCTGTCTGATGTTAAGTCGTCCGAGTTGGACAAAACACCTGTAAAGATGTCCCAGTCCCAGCTAGACCAATACCACGACACCAAAGAGCTAGCCGACATTCAATCCATTCTCAATATTACTTCATCGTCATCAACGAGCAATTTCCTGCGCAACTTTGAGAACTCTGTGAACACACCGATCAGTAATTACGGAACCGAAAATGGTGAAGAAGAAGCCCAAGATGCATTCACTTCTGAGTTTCGGAAGATGAAGTTGCGCGGGGAGTTCCCTTGTAAGCTGTGCACTGCAGTGTTTCCCAACCTTCGCGCTCTCAAGGGACACAATCGCATACATCTCAGTGCAGCAGGTCCCGGCCCATATCGCTGCAATATGTGTACATATTCCATCCACGATAAGGCGGCGCTGGTGCGTCATATGCGCACGCACAATGGTGATAGACCGTACGAGTGCGCCATCTGCAACTATGCATTCACAACAAAAGCCAACTGCGAGCGACACTTGCGCAATCGACATGCCAAAACTACACGCGACGATGTTAAACGCGCGATTATCTATCATCCATCGGAGGATTCGAATTGCGATGACGCCATGAAGAAGATGCACATGTTCTCCTCGCCGGAATTCGATCAAGACGACATGGAGCAACACCATCCACCAAAGGATAGATCCACGCCGGTATCACATCTGAAGGAAATGCTTCAGTCCGAGTCGAAGCCGCTCAAGATCCAAGTGAAGAGTTTGGAGAAGTTAATCGACAAAGCCGCACCATCCTTCAATCAGACCGATGAGCTCGAAAAGGAGCTGGAACCAGAGGATGTCCAGCACGATAAGGCCAGTCGACCGATTGATCTTAGTATGGACGCATTGGATTTGAGCAAAAAGCCAGTGAAAGTACCAAAAATCGCAGAGAAACCACCACAATCTCCGCCACCGCCTCAGATAACACCTGGACGTGCTCAGCCCGAAGAGCAAAACATCGATATGCATCTTTTGGAGAACAACCAACAGCTGTTGCTGGCCCAACAGCGATTGTTGAACGCAGCGATGCCGAAGATGGATCCCGCGCACTATTTGCAGCTGTCGCAACTTTATCGCAACTTGGTGCTGCAGCCGTTTCATCCGTTTTTCCTACAAAACTCATTCCTATCGAACAACATCAGTGAACTTAATAAATTCGCTCCACTGATGAATCCACTCTTTGATCATCCCGCTGTGCCTGAGACCTTCGCCGCCGGCAATTATAACCAAAGTATGCAGCCAAAGACAGTACCAGAAGATGCCAACTTAATGGTAAAGCAGTCCAATTCACGTGCCCACTCGCCGAGCCCAGCTAAAAGCCAACTAATACCGCGGAACCTCACTCCATCCTCGACACAGATGCCGCCAATGCCACGAAGCCACCCGCATATGGGGCCCATGCCGGGACCACATTCCACCGGAATGATCCCATCATCGGTGTCCAACACAGGCCCAGTAAAAATGGTCATTAAGAACGGTGTGCTCATGCCCAAGCAGAAGCAGCGTCGGTATCGCACCGAACGCCCCTTTGCTTGTGAACATTGCTCCGCTCGTTTCACCTTGCGTTCAAATATGGAGCGCCACATCAAGCAACAACATCCTCAGTATTGGGCTCAACGGCAACGTAGCGGCCACCACATCATGCGTGGTCGTGCCAACAGTAATTCAGTCCTCTCGCACATGCAACCTACTCACTCGCCTCTGGAAGCTCCACATCAGATTGGTGGCGGTGGCATAATCAATCACATGAGTGCTATCCCCGATCAGGTGAAATATGCCATTCTCGCTAAACAGCTCAAGGCCCGCAAGGAGACAGACATCCTACAGCAAGCCCTGTCCCAAGGATCGAGCAGTGTGTTAACACAGAACCCAACCACCGCCGCCATCAGCAATCTTCGCAAATCGCTCAGCTCATCGTCGAACACAAATAATGGTAGTATAGAAGATGATGATCCCAAGCTTGTTATTGACGAGGACGACGAAAAGGAAGACGACCACGATGAGGATGATGAGGAGGAGGAAGATTGTAAGCTAGAAAATTTGACACAAATTCATGGCTTTCAAGAAATCAACGAAGCTGCTAAGAAAGCTGCTGAGTCCATTTTAGAGCAGGCCATGAAAGCTGGCAACACTAAAAGCTCCTTTAACCCGAATAGCACTGACGAGGAGCGTCCAATTGCGAAGGACTTCAGCCTCAAACTATCGAAGAATATGATTGCTCAAGCAGAGTCTGTTGGCAAATTTCTCAAAGAAGTCGCTAGCTCCCCGTTCAAGGACGAATCCAATGACCTAGCTTCAGTGTCAAGACTCGTCGACAACGCCACCAATGCGATGTCTTTTAACAACTACTTTCGGCCCAGTGATGTGGTGAACCAAGCGGAACAAAGTGACGAGGAGGGTTTGGTTGCATCGGGCAGCGCATCAGAAAGCAATAACTCTGGCCCCGAGGACATGCCCGGAGCGCTGGAACCAAAGAAGAAGTCTGCCTACAGCTCGGCACCAAATCGAGTATCGTGCCCCTATTGCCAGCGAATGTTCCCCTGGTCTAGTTCACTGCGGCGACACATTCTAACACACACCGGTCAAAAACCCTTCAAATGTTCTCATTGTCCTTTGCTCTTTACCACCAAGAGCAACTGCGATCGCCATCTGCTCCGAAAGCACGGTAATGTCGAATCGGCTGTCTCGCTGTATGTCCCGATCGAGGATGTAAATGAGCCATTACCAGTGCCCAAGTCTGTCGAGGAGATTGAGCTGCAACACCAACAACAGCTTCAGCAGCAGAGGGAACAAAAAAAACTCGAAGAACAAAAAGAGCTGGAACAACAGAAACAAGTGGTCCAGGAGAACCAAGAACAGTCAACACCGACAATCATAAACTCGGGTTGCAAGGTAGAACCAGTGCCACAAATTATCTCATCGTCTGAGCTGCCTTTCAAGTGCCACCTTTGCGATAGTTCATTTGCCGAACGATTTCAGTGCCTCGATCATATCAAGATACATCATGCTCAAGAGTTCGCTCTGCTACTTTCCAAGGGCGCCATCGACAGCGAAGCCGATGTCAACAGTCAAGTACAGTCAACAGAGGACGACGAAAAAAGAGACGAAAGCCGTGGCAAATACCCCGACTACACCAACCGCAAGGTTATCTGCGCCTTCTGCGTGCGTCGTTTCTGGTCTACGGAAGATCTGCGTCGTCATATGCGGACTCACTCGGGCGAACGGCCATTTCAGTGCGACATCTGCTTGCGGAAGTTTACCCTGAAGCACAGCATGCTGCGTCATATGAAGAAACACAGCGGCGGCAGTCATTCTGGTAACGGTACCGCCAACGCTACCAACAGTGGCTCCGACATATCCGACGATGAACAGCCGCCAGCCAGTGTTATGCTGGCGACCACTCTTCGCAACCACAAAATCCAGGAGCTGTTTTCGAAGGCCAACAGCGAGTGGCGCAACAATCGACTCTCGGGCGAGCACAAGGAGAACATCGAAGAGCACAATAACCAGTCCGATCTAATTGGCAACCTGCTCGGGATCAGCGACCAGGGCATCCTCAATAAGCTTCTCTCGTCGGCAGATGAGGCGGCCAAGTTTTTGGGTGTCGACAAGTAAACCAAAGCCACTCGCCCGCTCTCTTTCTCTTTCTCTCTCTCTCTCTCTGTATCTCTCACTGCAAATATTTATACATCCCTCTCTAGTCAATTGCTTATCATAAGTGACAAACAAACAAACAAAAACTGTATAAATATATGAACTTAATTTATAGTTTCGGCAACCACGCGCCAAATTTACATTTAAGCTGTACATTAGTATTTAAACTCACCTCTAAACAGACAGTTTTTAACATTAGAATACACTATATGGAGCTACACCAAAGCAAAATCAAAGACCCTGGCAAAAGATACATATTATACATAGAACTTGGTTTTTGTAGACGTAGATACACTTAGAATTAGGATACACATTCCTTTTGGAAGTTAAGTTATTTTTAAACGAATTCTGGCGAAACTTAAAACCTGGTGCAACCAAATCACTTTCGTATTCGATAGGACTCCTTCGAAACAGAATGAACAACCAAAATCAAAATTAGATCAACAACCTCCTAGATGTTGTTGAATTAGAAACATACATTCATAAGATACCTACACCTAATTGGAATAAGAAAGTATACTGTGTGTGGTAAAATTTGTGTAGACGCGATTTATTTATTAGAACCTTAATGAGACTTTTATTGAAAAAAAAAACCTGTATGCCTTCAGCTCGTGCATTACCTACCTATACCTATGCTTAGACTTAAGTGGCTTTTTTTGGAAATATGTACATACATACTTTTCCAGAAGATGTCGTTCACCACCAATTTGTGGCTTATTGTAGATTTTAAACTGATTGTAGATTTATAATTTAAATTCGCTGACTTAATTATGTTATTTAAAAATGTAGTATTTATTTAAAAACACAAATCTGTATGTTACCACTCAAACGAAAGAAAAAATATAAATTGTGTACTTAAGCTATTGCTTGTAGTTATTATTTTATGTCTTTTTATTTTTATTTTATTTGTGATTATTTTCTTCTTTTGTTTATCGGATAGTTTATTTCTTTTTGTTTGCCAAGAAATTATACCAGACATAAATTCATATGTAGTTTGCATGTGCGATCAAAGTACGTGTAGTGACAAAAAACAAAAAAATAAAACTAATTTTAACTTGACTAGAAATTAATATTTAATAAACGAAAACTATTTTTATTTAATGGCAAATAAAATATATACGCATACAGCAATAACCAAAGCATCTTGAGTGTATAAAACTTATACATAATTCTATGGAAATTAATTATATATGAGAAAATAAAGAAACAATAAAATATAAATTTATTCGTGTTTAAAATCAATTTTCGTTGTGAAGTTGGCCCTTTTCTTAACTAGTTGGACATTTGCAAGAGGAACTACTTTTATACGACAAATTTTGTCTCACCTCTGCTGAATTGAGATTGATTGCTCGCCCAGTATCGTAATAATCAAAGGCTTGCTTTACCTCCACCGCTTTACTGTAGAAATCCTTATATGCGGGCTAAAACTGCAAGTGCAAGTCTTGCTTTTTATTTTGGGAATCCATATTACGCCTTCAATCCAATAAGGAATGTTCACTCATATCCGTCGACTGTGTACTAGGACAATAATCGATTTCTGAAATGTGAGTTTTGGAGAACAACTAGCACAAAGAGAACTTTACAAAATGCAGACTCGACTGGAGTTGTGCGAAGCGCGCAGCAAACAAGGCTGAGCATGATTCCTTATATATTTGCCCGGAATTTGTTCATCAAAGGCGTGTAGTGTACTTCAATCTGAATTACTGCCAGGAAAGAGCTAAGATGCATAGAAGACAGTCACCTTCCTCCGTCGTGTATAACTTAACTACCTTCGTTGATAGCCTAGGACTAGGAGCTTTGAAATCGATTAATTCATAACACAATCAAATCGGGAGTGGTTTGCGACGCACTGATCACTATTAGGGTGCGTTTAGGTTGGAGCTGTGAGAAATAGCAAGAGAGCGATGATTAAATCAAAGCTTTGATCCCTGCTTTTATGTGTGTTCATGTTGGAGCTGCGAATCTGGCAAAAATTTCACTAATTGAAACTTCCACGTCCATCGTCGATGAGAGCTGAGAAATTATACAACCGAGTTATCGAAACTCCAATCGTGACTTGTCGCTCAAAGCACTGATCCAACGTATATGACAATAGTATAGATTTCTCTACTTTGGTAGAGTCGTCGCTTTCATAGGTAATCGCAGCTCCAACATAAAAGCACCCTTAGGCACCATCCTATCAAATTCTGCTGAGTTTCCGGACATAGCAATATATGTGTATAGAAGGTAACGAAAATGCTGGTGCTTTAGCAAGAATGGGATCGGAAATGACTATCAATGAAGTGGACACACGCCACCGATTGGGAAATTGTACAGCATACGATTAATCGACGATATATTAGAAAAAGAGGCCAACTTATTCTGGTTATTTAGGAAGGCACCTGCTCCTAAATTATGTCCTAAAAAGAAATCAAAGAGCCTACCGGTTGCCACTAAACATTATCCGCATCATAACTGGCGTAATAATGGGAAACTGTGCCATTGGAGTTATGCTCCGTATACCTATAGAGAATAGCGTCAAATGCAGAAACTGTGGAGTCAATTCATTATTTGCTGCGCCACTGCCAAGCTCTGAAAGAACGGCGTCTAGTACCCTAGGATTCAGATATCACATCTAATACAGTTTATTAGGAGCATTTTTCAACCCGGTAAGTTTTCTGTTTCGCTTGCAGTGGATTCAGCAATGAACCTTTAAGGCCGCCAAGTGAGCGTGATGATTTTTCTTCTACCACACACGCCTTCAAAAAACAATTGCATCCTTTACAATGAAGTAATATACCAGTTTTGAAAGTTTGTTCCTTCTTAAATCTATATTACAACAAGTATTTGAAGATTTTTTTAATTTCTAGTCTTGTGTTACAGGCTTTGTGGTTGAATTGTAGATTAATGTTGCATTTGTTGCAACTTTTTTGTTTCGTCATTGAGAACGTACGTTAGATAAAATGATATTTTGTGCGCAAATCATTTCGCTCCAAGCATCTGAGTTTAGTTATAAGAAAAAATTCAAAACATGTTCAGTACTAAAAAAAAAACAATATTTTACTCTTTAACGAAAGTAGTCAAAGGATCTTTATCACACTCAGACACAATTACATTACAAGTGTCCGACAACTTTTTGCTTAAGATTGGCTGAAAATGCTTTAGGAAACCTCTTTCAGAGTTACTGTGGTTACATAAAATAACAGAAACATTCCGATGCTGAGCATCGAGTACTTCGTGATGCGACATCTCACCCGAAATGTACAAATCTGCGACAACATCCTTGAGTAAAGAAGCTCCAGATCCGGCACAAAGGGCAACTTTATTAATAGGTGCTTCCATCGAATGATTGACACCAACTGCTACATGGACATCTAATCCAATGTGGGTTTGGACACATTTTATAGCTTCAGCAAGAGTAAGAGTATTTTTTAGTTTCACAACTCTACCTGGACCACATTCAGTAACTGGATCAATCTGTAAGTTGTAGAAAAAGAACTGAATGTATTACAAAACATATCAACTGACTAATGTTTAATCTATTCATTAGCATATCCTTTATGATGATCCCATCATCATAGCAAATATTCATTTCGATATTCGTTTGTTCTAAAACCTAGACGGCGGGCTAAAATAAACCTAGAGTCTAGAGAACAGAACTCCTTAAGCAATTTGAAGCCAGAAAAATTATTATACCTACTACATGTATGTCGTATTTCTAAAAACTGTCTGGCTCATGCCAAACTTTACAGGCTTTGTAAAAAATAATACTAGTCATTATTTGATGTTTGCAGTGTCTTTCTTACCTTAATAGGAATACATTCCAGAACCGGCAGAGCTGATGCTAGCCAATCGTTTACACCATTCTTACAACAATCCCATGCTGTGTGTGGAGAATATACGGCTATTCCTTTCGCAAAGCATATTGAAACAATTTTCTCCTTCCAATTGCTATAAAGTAAACACCACTTAAAGATGTACCTCATAGTTTTTTTTAAATTAAACTCACTCTTGGGTTATACGTTTCAGACCGGTAAAAATTGGTGGATGATAGGAAATTATTAAATCGCTATTTCTTTCCCCGGCTTCTTCGAGCACTTTTAAGGTTAAATCATTTGTGAGGAATATCGTCTTAATAGGCCTGTATTCAAAATATTAAAGATACTTTAAATAATTATGATGTTTTCTTACTATTCTGAAACATTACCTTTGGTTATAGGGCTCCATGAGAAGCCCAACATTGTCCCATTTCTCTGATAGAGACAATGGAGCGAATTTTTCCAGCGCCTCAATCACCTTTTTTAATGGAGTACCAAGTCTTTCTGTTTCCATTGTTTTGCACCCACGAATAGATGTTTTAAGTAGATGAAAATTTTTTTTATTAACTAAGAATTTTAGCATTTAAAGTTCAGACTTTTAAATAAATAAATACAGGTACTTCGGCAAGTGCCAAAAATTAAAACCGTCTATCGCTATTTAGTGGAAGACATGTTCGATTAGAGAATTCAACTGTCACAATTTTTATTACAAATGCTGTGATGCCAAGTCACTATACTTTTCCACTAGGATCTCGGTAGCCTTCAACCAGAAATTTGGTATGGCATAGTCGGTGGTGATGTGTTGGTGCTATTTATATCCAAATGTTATGATTGTAGGTATTCATTTCATTTCCTATGCATTATAAGCGCAGGGAGTGAACAAATTTAAAATCCTGGATTGCATTTCAGATTTAAGTACCTATTTTAATAATTAAAGAACCAAACGATTGCTTAATAGTACATTTACACCGCACCTAAATTCAACATTTCAGCAGACAACATTTCGAAATCCAATTTTGCGTTCCCATTGAAACTTCAACATTTCAAATGACAGCTAGTACCAGAATTGATTCTCACTGATGTTTTTTATGTTTCGAAATCAGAAGTGGTTTGTACCTAAAGAATTAATTTTATAATTATATTAATCTAAACATGAATATAAGTGATAATTCAGACATATTAAATACAATTTTAAATAAATAATATTAAATACAACAAAAAATTCCTCCTCGGATTTTTTTACAGCGGTTTTTTTTTGTCAGTGAGCCCAAAAGTCATCAAACTGAGGTTTGTTCGATTTGACATACTTGCAAATGCAGCGATGAAATTCAACATTTCGCTGAAATTCAACATTTCGAAATGCTGGAAAATGTATGGCGAAATGCTGAACATTTGGCCTGAAATGCTGCATTTAGTCGAAATGATGAATTTAGGTGCGGTGTAAACGTACTATAAGATAGAGTACCTACGACCATAGTGAACCAAATTCTCGATTTCTTGCTTATAGTACATTTACACCGCACCTAAATTCAACATTTCAGCAGACAACATTTCGAAATACAATTTTGCGTTCTCACTGAAATTTCAACATTTCAAATGACAGCTAGTATCAAATTGATTACCTACTGATGTTTTTTATGTTTCGAAAACAGAAGTGGTTTGTACCTAAAGAATTCATTTTTTAGTTATATTCATCTAAACATGAATACAAGTCAATACAAGTGATAATTCAGACATATTAAATACAATTTGAAATAAATAATATTAAATACAACAAAAAATTATTCATCGGATTTTTTTACAGCGGTTTGTTTGTCAGTGAGCCCCAAAAGTCATCAAAATGAGGTTTGTTCGATTTGACTTACTTGCAAATGCAGCGATGAAATTCAACATTTCGCTGAAATTCAACATTTCGAAATGCTGGAAAATATATGGCGAAATGCTGAACATTTGGCCTGAAATGCTGCATTTAGTCGAAATGATGAATTTAGGTGCGGTGTAAACGTACTATTACCAGCTTTCCGGCGAGATTCACGCCGATACTACTAACATCGCGCCGGTGACGTCGGTTTTTACTTTAGTCGTGTCCTAAATGAATTGCTTTGAAAATTGAAATTTCCTTACTCACTTCTATATTCATATTTACAAAAAATGCGCATAGAGTATGTATTTACTTTTAATCACTTGATAATCACAATATAACTGGATGAACACGCTTGAAAGCTGATTACCGACGTAAACAAGAATTAAAAATTCATTCCGATCAAAGCTGGTTTTCTATGGACGTATACATTCCATACTTTTTCTAACCTGGGGTCTAATTCTCCAATAGTGAGTTTAACTGTTTTCACAAAAAATTGTGTTCACTTCTATTTTCTTCCAAAATCCGCAAACGTGGGAGTGAATTTTTTTGTCAGATCCCGTGTATACACAACTTAATAAATCTATGCGCGTATAGTCTTTAGATCTTAGGATTTTGTTAGCTATTAGAAACCAGCTGCAATTTTACAGTGATCTTTGTGTTTCAGTGGCAATTGAATCAATTTTTAAACAATTTTCTATCTAATTTATTGATAAAAATAGAATAATTTTATTATTTGAAAATTTGCATATTTGAAACCAAACATCTGATTTCGAAAATGAGAATGAGAGCGGTTAATGGGAAAATGCTTCTGTGATTCTGATTCCATTCGGATTTCGTGAAGTAAATTTTTGGTAGCTCGTAGCGTAGCTTTCATTCGGGGATTTTTTAATAATGGATTCTGCGATTGGGCTGATTAGTATGTCCTGAAAAAGAAAAAAAAAAAAACAGAAAAACACATTTTCAGAAATATTAGAGTTGGCAGCAAATGCCGTTTACTTAGGGCCATTTTATTCACTATTGTTCAACTTGCCGAAAACTCCAAAGTTGGCCAACTTCGATGTTGATCTCAAATCGAGAGTTGAACGGCAAGTTGAAAATTGCTTTTATTCACTACATTAATTTGCAACTCCGAAGTTGAAATCCTAAAGTTGGCCTACCTGCAGTTTGTAAAATATCCCTGGGATATTTGTGACAGCTGACACATAATATGTCAGTTCAACCTTAGATTTGTATTCGCGCGTAATTTCAATCGTGTGCATTTTTGTTATTTTCCATTAGGCACATCAGAAAAAAACATTTTTGTCATATTTTGTATTATCGTGTGCACATCGTGTGTTTTTGTTTTTATTTGTGCAAGTAAGTAGGCGTCGACATTAAAATGTCAAAAAAATTCGTAAATTCAGTGGCTTCCGCAACGAGAAAAAGGACAAACAAAAGAGTACTGGCGACAGGGCTGAAAAGATGCGTAAACTTTGCGTAGAATTGGTCATATTGGTTGATTTGGAAGAACAATGTCTGAAGGCGAGGTAAGTATCCCAAAGCCAGCGAGTTTCTTTGACTAAACCATAGTTTCCTAGGCGTCGATACTCACCACAGAACTCTTAGACGAAATCCATCGCCTCCCGGAGAACATAAATCGAACAGAGAAACTGCTAAAGGCTGAACAAAAGAAGTACGAAACACTGATACAACTGCGTCCAGTGATTCATAAAGTCCAACGACTCGAGAAAGACATTCGAACGCGTAAAGACGAACTGAAGCTGCTCGAAAATAAGCTGGCCGAAGTTAAGAACTAATAGAGTTGGCCAAACTCAATCTAGCCGAAGAGATTGAGCGTTTGAAGAATTCCAAGAAACGCTACAAAGACGAATCCACTGCGAAGGTAAGCTTTTTATATTTCTTTGAAACTCGAAAAAAGATAAAAAATATATATCGTTACTTTCCATAGTCAAAGGAAATCGCGACAATTGATTCAAAGAGCACACGTCCGGCTACAAAGCTCTCACTATCGTTTAACGCTCTCACACAGAGTGGTTGTTTTGGTGGCAGTAGTGCCATCAAACGACAAGCCGAAACCACGCTCTCCTCAACCAGTCTATCCGTGAATCCGAAGAAACTATGCATCATGTCGCTATACGGACGGCAATACCAGCAGTCTGACGATAGACCTGTTATCAGCAATAGTTATCTCTCGTGGAATTCATCACGATGACATACAACGATTCGTCTTCCGCGACACTATCGTCAACTACAAATGGTGGAAGTAATGAAATCATGCATGCGCCTTCACTAGATAAACTCGATTGCGAAGGCATCTAGAGTGCGCTCTTTGAATCAACCCCGCTGCCGCCAAACATGAGTACACAAAACGTAAGTTTCTTCTTTCAATGTTTTTATTTACAAACAAAATTCCATGTATAATATCTATAATATACAAATTAAATGGGATGGATAAGCACAAAACAGTTGTCGAAATTATACTTTAATCTATGAACAATATGTGCTATGATATTCCAAATTATTTTCTAATTTTCATGAATCAAATTTCTTTAACCTTCAGGCCCCGGTTTGTACAACCAACTATCTCTTTGAAATGTAATTACCCAAGAAATTGTTGCTGATGTTATGTCATCTCGTAAGATAGGCATTCTCGGTCCGCTCCCAGTACAAGGAAGTGCCATTAAAGCTGACCTACCGAGCAATGTTAACGCAATTCAACTGAACCGAATGCGTGGGCAATTTATTAACAACATCAAAATGCATTCAACGAGCAGCACCTTGGATAAGGTTCCACAATTGTTTGTACAATTTTCAAATTCGAATTGTAACGTTTAAATTATAAAAAATAAAACTGATAGAACAAAAAAGAAAATAATGTGTCTGTGTGGGGTTAAGAACAAAATTAAATTCACTTCACACAACACACAACACTATTGCCATTCGCCTCGGGATTTGATGGATTGGTGTGGATTTGTCGTTGGCTTGCGGCACACCCAGAAAAGACTTTCGTACTCACTCTTGAGCATGGATGGGGGATTTTGTGCGTACAACAGTCTCACTTTTTATCACTTCGAAGTTCGAAGCCCACTGCGTCTATGATGTTCATAAGGTTCGTGGGTGGGTTCGATACTGTTCTCCGATTGCATGTCGCTGTAATGATAAAGCAGTGGGCCTAGATTTACCCATATTCCACCGGGAACAAGAATTCTGCAAAGAAAAGTTTGTTAGTATCTGCGTAGCCAGTCTGGGTTATTGTCCATACTTGTAAATGGTTTCAATAAATTCTACAATGTTGTTGGCGCAGTGTATGAAGAGGCACGTTGCTACGCAATCATAGGAATTCTCTATTTCATACACCTACAAAATTGAGACCAAATTAAAAGAACAATTTTTAATTTCAATTGTGTTTTAACGTTATTTTCCATTGGGCACATCAGATTTGAATTTCAGATCTCAGATTCATCGTGGCACATAGAACATGAAAGCGGATTGATCTGCTTTTTGTAAATAAGATAAGTTATTATTAGTGCGTTATTAGACAGTACATAAGTTGAGCAAATTGTTTTCGTTTGTCGATGAAAACATACGAACTTAATATGGATAATTATATCGACGAAGAATCGAAATCCATAGATAACGATGAAGAAGAAGAAGATGACAAAGATGATAGTAATTGCTCCAACATGAATTCCATGTCCATTACCTATTTACGTTTTTGTTCTGGATAATTAGAAATAATTTGCACGATCATTATTCAATTCACTGTATTTCAATTTTAAAAATGAATTATTAATTATTTTCTTCACTGCAGAACTGAACTGTCAAACACAGAAATAAAAAATAAAAAAAATCAGAAGTTTGACATAAAACCCCAAGTTTGCTTCATAACTTCTACTTTTTCGGGGAGTTGAGCGAATCCAGTTGATCAACTCTTGGTTTTCTCAACTTCGGAATATCCAAAGTTGAGTGAGTCAACTTCGAGTGAATAAAAGCAATTTCTCAAGTTGAGAATAAAAATCCCCAAGTTGTGTTCAACTTGAAGTGAATAAAATGGCCCTATTGCATTAGAGTTTCAAAATCATTGCATACTGTTAGGATGGCGCAAAACCGAAATGATTGTAGAAAGAGACTTCCTTCCGAAATAAATATCCACATAGGCCATATTTTTAAATAATAACCAATAGTTGTAAGTTTATTTTTCACGTTACATTTATATTAAATTTGAATTCATAGTTCTTCATAAAACCAAATTCACTTCTGCTGTTATTCTTTTAAAAAGATACAACTAACTATGTTAAGCCATTACTATCTGCTTTTTATGATTTGTTATTATATTAAGAAGTTTTATGAATTACAAAATATAATGCATGTAAATAAGGACAAAAAATATATAGAATAACAAATAATGGAATAAAAAATTGTTTTTTGTTTTTTTTTTGCAACTTAAAAGTAAGACAACTACATAAAGAGTGGCTTCACGTTATTGAGTACTCTTCGTTAATTTTTGTAATACTTTTAGTCCCTGTTCTTGGTATTCTTGTTTGGACATCCAGAATGCATCGCGATCTTTTGTAACGTCGGCTAAGACAGCGCCTCCAATGAAGACCATGTCTTTTCGTCGTGGTGGATCTTCAATACGAATTTTGAATTTCTACAAAAAAAGGAGCTATGCAATTAAAATCTCGACGGAAATGCGAGTAATACTTACGGATAATTTATCTATGTCATTCTTTAAAACACGCTCTAAATACAATTGCTTAATTTCTCTCTCTAAACGGCTGGGAAGACCAGGATACATTGTGGAGCCGCCAGAAAGAACAATGTGCTTGTACAATTCCGGTCGCATATCGATATCAGCGGCTTGGATCGTGTTGAATACTAGTTCGGCAATGCCCTGACCTTCAACGTTGATTAAATGCGGTTGAAACAGAGCTTCAGGTGCTTCGAAGCGTTCTCCGCCAACTTTTATCACTCGACCATCCGGGAGCTGGGTATTTCAATATCAAAATTATGCACATTCATAAATAATGGGTGTGTTTTGTGATAGACAACTCACCGTGTATGATTCAACCAGAACCGTTGTTTCGAGGGCCAGTCTTTGTTCCATTTCAATGTCGTATCCAATATAGCAGAGTTTCTCTTTCATCATTCGAACAGTTTCGAAGTCTGCAGAATGGTTAAATGCATACCCACGAAGCAAGAGCAACTGAAATTAGTTCAAAAGAAGTTTTGCATCGATAAGAAGTTCAACATGTATTTCTTAGAAAAGGATAGGCGTTGACTTTAAGAACGAAAGCCTTTTGCTCTCTTTTCGTTCCTATTCGTCGCAATACTTTTTCATTTATTATCCTGTCAACCCTGAAGATACGTAATATTCTTTTCTTATCGTATTATCATAGACACATTATTACTAGATGGTGCATTTCATACCCCAACCTGAAACAGCGTATACCTCACAATTTTACTCCTAGTAGATGGCGTCCCAATGCAGTTGGTCAACTTATAAACATTTTGTGTGTTTGCATATTTCCATATTTGTATCTATGGTGTTTGCAAGATACCAAAGATACACAAAAATGTTGCAGAGAATGGAGGAAGAAAAACAGCAAATGAAATCGATGATGGAGATCGAGATCGAGTACATTTTGCATGATAAAGCATATATAGCTAGTTGTATGGTGTGTGTGGTAGTGCTAGGGTAGTTTTAGCATGACGAGACGAGACTGATGAAGTTATGACGATGAGGTATCTTATATAGGCAACAATATGGAAGGAATGTGTCTATGGAAATGTGAAATGTAATTAGGTAACTAAGTATGTGTGTATGTATATTTCGATATTAGGATTTGTAATGATGAAGGATATTATGATAAATTATTTAAAGTATTAAGTATGTAAGCCTATTTGATTCGACATTTCCTCTTCAAAATGATTCGCACAAATAAAAGTGCTATAAGTACCTACCTACCTACTGATTTCTGTTGTTATTCCCAAAAATGGTTCAAATTGTGCATAAGTAAAGTACCTATATGCGGTTTGTAGGCTGACAGTTCCAGTTCATTTGAATATTTTAATTTTAATTTTAACCTTTTATAAACTGAACTAGCTCTGTTTACAAACAAAAGAACAATACAAAAATGTAAGCCACCCACTCTTGAGGGAACTCCTCTAAAGGTGACAGATAGGGCGAAATATCTAGGAATGATTCTGGATAGGAAACTTAATTGGAAGCCAAATGACAATGAATAGACACATATTACTAGATGGTGCATTTCATATCCCAAATAAAAAAAGAATCATGAAAATCGGCTCAGCGGTTATCGAGTTATAACGTCATCGAGTTTCACACCATGGAAGATGTTTTTTGTATGGGCGGTGCCACGCCCTTTTGTCCAATTTTGACCAATCTTTCAGCAACACTCCTAAGCCAATACCTAAAATTGTCTGTAAATTTCAACTCAATCGATTCGGCGGTTTTCAAGATATTTTTTGTTTAGGCGGTGCCACGCCCCTTTGTCCAATTTTTGCCAATCTTCATAGCAACACTCCTGGGCCAATACCTAATATTGTCTGTAAATTTAAATTCAATCGATTCGGCGGTTTTCGAGATATACGATTTTTAATGTTTTTGTTTTGTATAGGAGGTGCCCCGCCCCTTTGTCCAGTTAACAACTTTCATATTTATTCACATTTTAAACTTTCTCTGGTCTTCCAGAAATAATTCAAGACCAAAATTAGCCAAATCGGTCTAGCTGTTCTCGAGTTTTAGCGAGACTAACGAACAGCAATTCGTTTTAATATATAGATATAGATAGATTATTTTAGGAGCAACTAGGCAGTTGGAGCAGCTATTGCAGCAATCAACCAACCCATGCTGTTGATGGTGTTTGTCCTAAATGACTCAGTCATCAATGCGCAGCCCAAAACGGATAGTCTTAGCCCCATTTTCTGACCGCTGCTCAACGATCACACGATCACTGGTGGTGTACCTACGTACATTCCCATACAAAATAGAAAGTCAGATTTTTTTTTTTCGATTTTTTTGGCTTTTCATTTGGGTTTTCCCGAATTTTCTTTTTTCTCAAACCCTGAATCAATAGGTAAAAAAAAACAAAAAAAAAAAAATAATCATCCAAATCAGTCTAGCCTCTAGACTTTCTCGAGACTAAGGCACAACAATACATTTTTATATACCTATAGGTAGACGTAGATATAATAGTTAGCAGCTCGTTCTACCGACATAAAATGCTTCTACATTATAATACAATACATACTTCATACTTCATAAAGTAGACACATATAATATTTGCGAATCAATTAAAAAAAATCACTTAAATCGATGCATATTTGACAAAAAATAGTGAGAGTCTAATATACCTATATGCACAATCTAAAAATCTTCTGCAATGACAGAAAACAAGCCAAAGTCAGTTTTTATTCAATTTGTCTCTCCCAACTGATCACCCTTGCATCGTCCCTCTCTACTAACGCACATATCCTACACCTACACCATCCTACACCGTGTTTCTTTGTCATAATATTGCATCACCTTTCCTTTATTCGCCTCTCCTACAAGAACAACCAAACCAGTTGCAGTTCCCTACCCTGTTACATCACATCAGAAATAATTTTATACTGACAGTGACAGATGGGGACGGCCGGCGATAATGAATGCAGAAAGAGAAGAGGCAAACCAGTAGTTTGTTTTTGTTTTGTTTCTTTGCCCAATGCTATATCAAAAGTCTCATTAGGATACATGATGCCTTAAAAACGAAGGAACATTTTGTGTGTGTTTTGTTTTGCGAAAAAGGAAAATAAAGAAGAATCAGGTATGAACTCCAATGAGAAGCCAACGAAGTCCACGGTTCACGTTGATCGGAAATGTTTCTCAACAGTACACCACAAATAAAGTGCTTTGCAGCATGTATCCGAGTTTGAGGTATATTTTCACGGTGGCTCCATCTAGATTTTGGGGTGTTTGGGAATAACCATTTCCTTTATATGAAATGCACCATCTAGTAATTGTGTCTATGGTATTATGCAGCAGAGATCAAAATAAGATTAGTCAAAAGCAGCATTTGGTCAATAGCGACCTGCATAATACTTTTTTTCATTGAAATGCTTATTAGTTTTTTCAAAGCACTTAATATTCATTAATTGCTTTTTTTTTCAACAGATTACGTTGATGCTGAGATGTTGACATCAATTTACCTACATAAGTTACAACTCACCTTAATTAGATATCGCGTTATATCTCGCCCAGCAATGTCGAGTCGTCTCGTTAAATGCGGCAGTGCAAATTCCTCATATACCGGACAAATGTGTGTAACTCCATCGCCTGAATCGATCACAACTCCAGATATAAGTCCTTGAGCGTATAGCGTGAGCACCGCTTGGATTGCTATGTACGTTGAATCAAACCCGTACTTTTCAAACATCACCTATAAAGATATGTTCAAATGTGTCAGTAAATATATTATTAACACTGTCTTGCGAAGCGCTTTTGCATACCTCAATCATTTTCTCTCGATTTTTTGTCGGATTCATTGGAGGCTCAGTGAGGAGAATTTTCGTATTTGTTGGATCAATGTTCATTTTCTTCTCACCAAATGTGTAGTCCCAGACATGACACATGTCTTCCCAATTTCGGACCACACCATTTTCCATGGGATATGACACCTCCAGCAATGACCTAAGCTGTGAAGCTTCATCTCCGACCATTAAGTCCTAGAAAATTATATTTCATACAAACAGGTAATTTATTAATGCGATTTGTCGAGTTAATTTTTATTAGTATTGTTTGTTTTAAAATGAGTTAAATTAAAGACCAAAAACATTCAGGGTAGGAAAGTCAAAATACACGAATAAAAAAAGAAAAAAAGGGTTAACAAAATATAACTTTCGGGTCTATAGGTACATAAAAAAAAAACAATTTAATACAAATCACGTCATCAGCGAAAAACAATTTTGTTAATAGTTAAAATCTGCATTCACAAAATATCTTACTCTACATGTAGTGCGCTTTATCACATAAAAAAACGTGAATGGAAAACTAACTAAATATTTATAATTTTTAAATAGTTGACTAATTATTTTATTTTCTTTCTATGTCATTTCATGCAAACTTAACAAGCTATGGATAGCTGCTGTATTATAATTATTGCCTAAAATACAGATAAGCGCAGATTTCCAAACGGTAAACTACTCCAAATATTAGATGTAGCATATCTCGAATCGCGTTGACTAGGTGTTCTTTTTTAATAAACTGTTTTTGTTCAAATGAGCGTATAAAAGTATAGTACAGAATGTATCTAACAAAGCAGTAGGACAGTCAACACATACGCGTTTAATTTAATCGCACACAAGTAATTTCTTAGCAATAATATATTATTCTGTTATTGCATTTATTTATTTATTAGCCTGTAAAATAATCGGTTCTGAAGGAGGTCAGCTAGTAAATAATTGAATAGTAGGTGCAAGAGTTCCATAGAGGACTCTATGCCTAGCTTCTCAATATCATTCGTTTGTGTGAGAATGGAAGGGATTTTATGCTGTATCCGAACTGAATAGAGCAGCTTTCTTAAGACAGTTTTACTCACGGATGTGTGTCAGACGTTCGCGGGAGTTGGCACATTTTAAAAAATATTAATCTATATTTAATTTGTCTTTTCCGGGAGGTTAAATCTTTTAAAAGTGACATTGACATACTTAACCGGCATTTTGTGCTAAAAAAAAAAATATTGTCCATAAGCAAGGACATCAACAGCCAGAGTCAAAACGTTACTGTCATCAGATACAACTTTGATGTAGTTAAAAATTGTATTAGCAGTAAACTGCAGCAATGGCATCAGCTCTAAGACCTTGTCAAACCTACCTTGGCTATGTGTATACGTATACCTAATATACGAATCAATGAATAGAAAGTGTTACTCTAGAAAAAAATCTCGGAAGTTTTACCAAACGCTAAAAGAATCGTGCCCAGATAACAAGACCCCAACAAAGTTATGTAAAGATGAATAAGTGAAATTGAATTGTGGTAAAGTCACAGTCGGTGTCACTTCTCCAGACTATTAAAAGTGTTAAACGGAGAAGACGAGCGAAAATCGCTGTAAGGTAGAATGAACTATTAAAGGCTGCAGGAGACCACTTGGTGAAGATAACATACCAACTCATCTTTAAGATTTGATCGGTAGAAAGTAACTTTGCTGATGAATGGAACCTCTGCATCGCTTGTTTTATCCACAAGAAGGGAGACGATCTAAATTGCTTCAACTATAGAGGCATCAGTCTCTTTAACATTGCATATGAGACCTTGTCGTTCAGACTTCTGTCGTCTGAAAATACAACAGTTCGTAAATAAAAACCCAAGAATCCAGGTTGCATATATAGTATTGATACCGACGAGTTTTAAAGAGCCGTGTCTAGTTTCGACATCCCTCCCAAACTTGTCAGGATATGCAGACTAGCTTTGTTTCACGTGGACGCAATGGGTTATTGCGTTTGATATAGCACTGAGCTCGCACTGGCAGTGAAAACCTGTGACCGAGGTGAGCACTGTGTTGACCCTGAAATCTGCTGTCAATCGTAGCTGTCCTTGGGTTCTTAGAAGCACAGTCTCTTCCCAGTCCGCACAAGGGCTGACCACCTTGAAAAACCTATAGCTTTGAGAAAGATAATGACTTGTCTATTTCGGCTTCGCTACAAGCTATGAAAATGAAATGACATCAGAAATCAAGTTAAGAGCAACTTTTGCCCATCGCTGTCTCTTAAGCCTAAGAAGGCAATTGATTAGTAAGGCCTTTTCAAGGTCACTAAGGGGACTCTATGTACATAAGACCCTGATCATTCCAGTCCTGTCCTGTTTTGTGACGCGAAAGCGAATTTAAATTTCAACCAACTTATGGTGGCGGTTGTTGTCTGATAACGACCACACATTTAATTTAACAAAGGACCTACAATTTTATGTCGCATCTGAAAAACTAAATTTCCTGATGACGTGTTTCATTTTGTTTACACATTTGATCAAGATGTTGCCGTTCCTGGTCAGTGGTTCAACGATTTATTCAGTTTTTGGTCGTATCTATTTAAAAAATGTGCTTCTTGTTGCTAATGAGTTCCAGCTAAATCTGCAATGCATATCCACGGTAAGTCGCACTTTATCCATGCTCTTTCAAATTGAAGCATTAAAATTAACATTTATAGCAAAATATTTCCAGTAACCTATTTTTTACAAGCAATTTATAAGCCTAATGCGTTTTGCCATACTGTGTCACTCCCTTTTTTCATTACAATAACTAGGTTAGTTCAGCTCTTTTGCATCTAAGACAAGCTTCTTACTAAAAAAAAAATGCTTCTCTTTCGTGGTTAAAAACTAAGCTGAACTACGTATTCTCAACAAGATAATTAACAAACGGACGTTTAACATTTCAAAAATAAATAATAAAATAAAAAACAAATACAACCACAGCAATCATATTAAAAAAAATTAAAAAAGGAATAACCATAAAATAAAACCAAACACACGGATAAAAATTTAATGAGAGAATTCCGTACACAATTTTGTATATAAAAAAAATAATATAAGATCGAAGAGGTGGATATGTGGATTTTTAATTTGTAAAACTATAGACTTACATCGACATGTAAATCCTGTAAAAATAATTCCAAACAAAAAGGAAAGAAAAGAATAAATGTATAATATATAAAATAACTTTCTTTTTTGTTGTTTATAAAAATGAGTATATTAGTTAATTTTTCTTTTCTTTGGGACCGCAATTCAGGACAAAATGTTACTTCCTTCTTATACAATAAAGAAGCATCATTTCACCAAATTGTAGATTAACTTTATACACACCTTAACTTCAATGTCACCAATTTTGTTGACCGCTCGAATGATGGGCCTACCAACCATTGAGGGAAATATGTGCGCCGGAAAGTTGCTGCCCGCGTAGCCACATTTCACAAACTGAAAATATAAGTTTTGTGTTTAATAAAATCGATAAAATTTAAGGTACATTATTTTAAAAGAAACAAAACTATGGAAATTATTGGTAGATGCTGTGTGGACCATTATTAATAGCTGGAGACTGGATAAAGCAAAGAAGTCTGAGATCGGTGGTACATTATGAAAATGTAGAACAATGAAATTAATATGGGGGAAGCTACAAATCTTAAGGAAGGGTCCCTGTTTCAATTTAATACTAATCATCTCTACCACAGAACGACATTTCACCAAAGGTAATAAAATAACATTAGGAATGGCCATGAATGTTTCTCTGGTTTTCTTCGTTTATTTGAAGATTGATCCACGATTCACTGCATGAAAAAAAGAATAGACAGGACAGCTTTAATTGTGGTTGAAATTTATTCTCTGCCAATTATCAAGAGCAGCTTAAACTAGATGCGGTAAATATGTCATTTAATTTATAATTTGCAAGGCTATAATATTCCAATAAGAAAAAAAACTTTGAGCAGTTGCATTTGCATATGGAATAGACAACTGACTTTCTTTGATCCAATGCCAACGCTGTGTAGATTGTAGATGAGCAAATGTACGTTAACGCCAATAGATCATTTCGAATCGAAAAAGGGATAGGTATGTGGTGTTCTTTTTGACAATATCTCAGCATTATATTAGGACGCAGCAGTTTTTCTACCAGAAGAAAGGCAACATTGGTGATACGGCTTCATTTAACGCCAAACTTGATAATAAATAAAGCTTTGCCCTCAATATAGCAAGTACATTTATATTCGATAGTGTTCCGCTTAAATATTATGAGAAAATGATTCACACTGAGGACTGAAGCTATCGAAATTATAGCTAGAAATAACGCTTTTCTCTTCCTCTGTATCTGTTGAACAAATAGTTAATTGAAACCTAAAATTTGTTGATTTCGTTCAAAGTACAATAATCTTGCAGAGCACCCATAAATTCCATAATATAAGCCTGAGCGGTTGGTATCCTCAAATGAGGGCGGGTCATCAGCTACTATGTGTCACACATCAATCCATAGATAACACACACAAGTTTTTTTTTCGTAATCAATATAACAATATCCACACTAGATAAAATCAATGAAAAACTAAAACCTTACCAAATCAACTGCAAATAACAAGTTGAAATAGTTTTAAGGTTTAATTTCAGTATATGAACGACTGAAAATATAATAAAAATACAAATGTATTCATACATACACCGGTTCCATTATCACAAACTATAACATTTCGTCCTTTGCTATCCATTTTATTAACTATTATTGACTAATTTAAGATTTAGGAAATAAATGGTTTTATCTTGTTATTTGTTTACTGATAATAATTAAAGGAAACACACAACTTTCCTTAATTAAATAAGTAATTTATCAACTTTTTCCACTCCTCAACACAAAAAAATAAGCAGAAACGTTGAGTGCTGTCAAAAAATTTTGCTTTCGAGGAGGTATGACTCATGAACTTGTTCAAAAATATTCCTTTCTACTGATGTTTGATTTGCTTTCGATTGGGATTCGCTGATTCTGTTCCCAGATTTCAGATTTTTCGAGTCCAAACGAACATAAGAACCCAAACTGCTATTTTTATAGTTGGAAACTATTCATGTGTTTGGAGTATGTGTAGTCGTCGACACTTATTTACGTTGTTTCTATTCACTGGCTAAATTGTATGTTTAATTATTCGAAATGTTGGCCAAAATTAATTTATAAACATCCACCCAAATCCGAACAAGGAAAATGTCAAGAAAAATAGCTTTCAACGCTTTCATAAGTGTCAAAAAATTATCCGAGGATAATTATTAAGACCAATTGACACACGGCAGAACTTAAATTCGAAATGTTACAAACCATGGAAATCAATGATAGTTATTTTTATAGAATTGAATGTGGTATTCGAATGGGCAGAAAATGCCACTTTTTATTTGATATAGATAATTGTTTTGGGATCAGTAGCGCAGTGGTTAGTGTGCTGGACTACTGCGCGAGGGATCCCAGGTTCGATCCCCGGAAAAACACAAATTACATCTTAAGGTTTTTTCTACTGCGCTAGCCTCGACTGTGGAAAAACGGATCTTTCTCTCTGAAGTCATGCAAAATTGCGTAGTGTTCTGATGTAAATCCACCATAATAAATTGGACACACGACACGGATTAAAAGAGTCGAATCTGAAAAGCCCAAACCACGTACAGCGGCTCTCAACTTTATCCATTCAAATTCCTTTTGCCATCTCTGTTCAGGGATGAGAACAATTTTAACGAAGAATTCTGTCAATTTTTGATGGTGTAGTTTCTTTTTTTGACAATAGTCCATTTAGAAAGAAATTAAAGAAAAACCCAGAAATAAATTCCTAAATTCACTTTTCAAAAGTGCAGCCACTTGAAAACGTAATCAAAACATTAAAATCTATCTAATCGCAGAAAAATGAAATAGGTAGACTTACAAAAATTGTAAAATTTTCTCGCAAGTGCTCTTCATAGGTCACCATTGAGCAGTTGTGTACCTTCAGTGTGTCTGCAAAACTAAAAAAAAAATTTAATTTACATGCAAGGAGGTGTTGTTATACCACATCCGAAGAAATCGAGTTTTGCCTGAGAAGTCATTCAAGTGAAAGTTTCGTTTTTTAACGAGAGGAAAACGAGACGACCCCGAGTCCCCATTTTTTTATGGAGGAAATGTCTTCGTCAAATAATCAATCGAGCCAAAACCAGGCTGCTGCTAATCAACCCCAAAAGTCGGCAGCAGCACAGCAATCAAATTCTGCAGCAAAACCGAAACATGATCAGCCATCGACCCCGGATGGGGTCACCCAGCCACAGCCTATAAAGAAATATTCATTAACGGGCACGAAGGAGCGTGTTGTAGATAGTGTGCCATTTCCACCAAGCCATAAGTTGACTATTGCCGAAGTTTTCGATGCCAGGACTGGTAAGCCCCATCATGATGTTCTGAAACAGCACTTTATACTAGAAGGACGTATCGAAGAGGCTCCGGCGTTACGCATTATCCGTGAGGGCGCTGCCCTTTTACGCTCCGAAAAGACGATGATCGATATCGAGGCACCAGTTACTGTCTGCGGCGATATTCATGGACAATTCTATGATCTTATGAAGTTGTTCGAGGTCGGTGGTTCGCCAGCGACGACAAAGTATTTGTTTTTGGGCGATTATGTCGATCGAGGTTACTTTAGTATCGAGTGTGTTCTCTATCTGTGGGCTCTAAAGATCTGTTACCCCACTACGCTATTCTTGTTGCGTGGCAACCACGAGTGTCGCCATCTAACCGAGTACTTCACATTCAAACAAGAGTGCAAGATAAAATACTCTGAATGCGTTTACGACGCCTGCATGGATGCTTTCGACTGCTTGCCTCTGGCTGCGCTTATGAATCAGCAGTTCTTATGTGTGCACGGCGGTCTTTCACCCGAAATACACGAACTTGAGGATATTCGACGTTTGGACCGATTCAAGGAGCCACCCGCATTCGGACCCATGTGCGACCTGTTGTGGTCCGATCCTCTAGAAGACTTTGGCAATGAGAAGAACTCTGAATTCTACACTCACAATTCGGTTCGTGGTTGCTCGTATTTCTACAGTTACGCAGCTTGTTGTGACTTTCTACAAAACAACAATTTGCTTTCGATAATAAGGGCTCACGAGGCGCAGGACGCCGGCTACAGAATGTACCGCAAAAGCCAGACAACTGGCTTCCCATCGCTCATCACAATATTCTCGGCACCCAACTACCTTGACGTGTATAACAACAAGGCAGCCGTACTTAAGTACGAGAACAACGTGATGAACATCCGCCAATTCAACTGCTCACCCCATCCATACTGGTTGCCCAACTTCATGGACGTGTTCACCTGGTCCTTGCCGTTTGTCGGCGAAAAAGTCACAGAAATGCTAGTCAACGTTCTCAACATATGCTCGGACGATGAGCTGATGACGGAAAGCGATGAAGATCCACTCACTGATGCCGAGGACGCCGCCCTTCGCAAGGAGGTAATACGCAATAAAATCCGCGCCATTGGTAAGATGGCACGCGTCTTTTCGGTTCTGCGCGAGGAATCCGAGTCGGTTCTACAGCTGAAAGGTCTCACACCAACTGGAGCTCTGCCACTGGGTGCTCTATCCGGTGGCAAGCAATCGCTGAAGAATGCCATGCAGGGCTTCTCACCCAACCACAAGATCACGTCATTTGCTGAAGCCAAGGGCCTGGACGCCATTAACGAGCGAATGCCTCCCCGAAGGGACGCACCACCAACACCCATCGACGACCAAAAGTCGAACAACACCCAGCAGTCCATCAATGGGTAATTAAATTAGCTTAACTCAAGTTTCCATAAGCAAATCGTGTTTCATTGTTGTGAATTCAGGATATTCTGTACTTTTTTACCAATACTTAGGAAAGAGGGGAAAGTTTTTCTCAATTTTCGAATTTGTGTCCTTAGAAAGCTGTTTATTTTTTTTTTTTTGTCTTTTATTTTTTTTTTTAAATATATGTACCACGTAAGGTCAATCATTCTATTCAACCCATGAGTTGCTGTTCCTTATTGTTTAAGTTTATCCTTTTTTTTATCATTATTATTTTCTTATATAAATGTGTACAACTTATTTATTAAAAAGAAAAACAAAAACAAAAAAAAAAATCAACAAAGTTTGTATTTTATATTTAGAATTTTTCTCTAGCGAAATTTTTACCTAAACAAAGCTTTTAAATCTAATTAGAAATGAATACATCTATATAAATACATATATATATATATATTGCAACAAAGGTTATATTTAAATTTACAAAACAACAAATTTCTTAGCATAAAACAATATTACAGAAGAATACGCGCGCGTTTAGAGATTTATACTTCTTATTTCATCAGGCACGCATTTAGTATTACCGACAACATAAAATATAAATCAAGTTATTTAAATTTAAGACAGTAAAACAAACAATTTAACAAGAGCAACCGCAAACAAAAAAAAACTTGATTCATCATATATTTTGTTTGTTTCGAAGCTACTATTTGTGAAACAGCTTCAGCGTATTATTAAATCTTAAAAAAAAAATGAAATAGTAAATAAAACAAAAGACCTTCTTTATCTATAAATAAAAAAATTCTTTAATTAAACTTTAACTTTAAATAAGATTAAACAAACATTAGAGTAAGAGTGCTGTTTCGATGGATGTAACATAATATATATTTTGAAATTCTCTCTCTCACTCTCTCGACAGTCAACAGAAACAGAGAGCGAAACACGGGAGAGAAAGTGTAACATTTTTAGCAGATAAAATTTATTTCAGAATATAAACTTAAGCATAGCATAGTATAGAGAAATTTTAAGATACGTTTGCACTAAATACATTACATTTGTTGTTGCATTTAATGCCAATGGTACCAGTACAGTGAATGGGTGTGTACAATGTGCTCCTGAAAAATAGCTTTAAAAACTGTAGAGTTCATATGATATTAAAAGAAAGAAGAAGATTGAGGACTTCGAGAGATGCTTTGAAGATTGCGGTTGATTGTGCAGCTCATGATTAGAAACGCCCTAGTGGGAGTAGGTAGTTGGGAGATCATTAGATCCTGTGGTATCACAATGGGCCTCCTCTGGCCTACGTGAGGCTGCACTTATCGCGGCTTGCCAGTTTGCCGGTTTGGTACCACAACTTCCGTGACATGCTTGTCCATTGTTCCATGTCCGTCATGTGCGGTTCGAGAGATTCGATTATGTCACCGAATTTTGTAGCGGAAATTTCGAAGGTATATCTGCTCTTTCCTAGTCCCGGGTGTGTACAGATTTTTCGTTTGTATTTTTGCACCTACGACATTGATTGTTGAGTATAACTCCTAGCGCAGGTCTATAATGAAAAGAACATCACAGACCTTAAACGGCCGGCGCAAATGTAGTCAGACCAGTCCATAAATAAATGCATTTAATTTCGTACTCGAATGTATGTTGTAGCAAGTGCCTTTGCTCAATACCTAAACCAGTCGGTGCTACGAATGAAACTTGTGGTTATCAATTCGCAATTTGAAGATAGTTAAGGGAAAAGTATTCGAGGTGATGTATATTTAAGATAAGGTCGCATCCTCCTCTTCATCAGCTCCAGGGATATTTGTAAGAAGTGTTTAACCTTCTGGCATGGTATTTGAGAACTGGCTGTATAGCCATGGTGATGGTGTGCGATATATTGAGTGAGAGCGAAAACCTTGATCTTGGGCTCAAATTAAACCAGATTTGTTGGAAGATATGGCATGTAATGCGTTTTCTTATCAACATTTTGTTTTGCTGATCCATAAAGAGGTGGGCTAATCTCCTTTAAAGGTCAATAGAATGGATTCACATGCACCTAAGTGTGGTAGAGTAGAGTTTTACCAATCAGTAAAACTAACTTACCATTATTGGGCCGCCGATCTACCAATTTCCAGGAAAGTCCAAATCTCCAAGGTTGTACCACGTTGTCCGAGCAATTTATGACGGATAAAGCTTAAACCGGAACAGGGCTTTAGTTATAGTTATCAATTCCAGCTGAAATGGTTTTAGTATTTCAGAGAAACACCTCCACCAAATCGTATCAGTGGTTTTTTAACCATCAGTGTAGAGATGCATAGATTTCTCATTCCTGACGATATCATCAGCCCATTCCCCTCCACAGGGCAGCGATGTCTAGAAGTTAGAATTCAAGTCTAATCTAGAAGTGTGAAATGATCTAGGATGCAATATCACACCCAATGCATCATTAGTAGTAATTCTAAGAATATGGTAACACATCTCTTTGCACCTTGGCTAATGAGTTGCGGTGAATACATTTTTCTAAAATAACAAGACCCAGATGTTTAGCTTCGTCAGCAAAGGCGAAAAGGATACCATTGAGTAAGGGGCTATCAGGCGAATTTTACTCCCTGTGCAAGAGGACTAATTCTCATTTATTAGGATTGACTTCTTAAGAAAAGAATTAAATGGCGGTGAGGTTTTATTCCTCGGATGAATGGAAGGGACCTACAATTTAATGCCGAATTCGAACGGCTATATTGAATCGGAAACCTATTATTAAGATGTTCACCTTAATATTCTGACATTTTTCGCCTCTGTCTTAATTGTTGCATACGTACCACAAGCAGTTATACAAAATTACAGGTTCTTTGAAATCGATGAAGAATTGGTGAGTATCAGCTTGAAACTCCTTAGTTGGTGCAATTGTGTAATTACTATTGTGAGGGAAAACTATATAGTGGCCAGAAATGGACCACAAACGAACGAGGGACATTTTTAAACTAAGCAGGTTAAACCTATGAATAGCACTAGGCAAAAGGCTAGGACTTTCAGACACAGATCTGTGTAGATTCTGCAATGATATAGGAGGAAGACATCACACACATACTACGCGGTACAAAGTTATGGGAAACTACTTCTTCTACTTCTAACAGCATAGAAGAGATAGGGGAAAAAATGCTTTAGGGAAAGTGCGTTGATTTTTCCATCTATAAAAAGATGGCTCTTCCAGGTGCCTAGTGACATGTGATGCTTCTCACAACCCTGTGTCTAAGACGGTACTCTAACTTGTCGTAACTAGCTCAAAGTGTTCAACAGTGAGCATGGTTGACAACAAACGCTTACTGCCTATAGGTATGTGTTTAATACTATTGAGACATAGTTTGCATGCGTTTAAAGCTTTCACCTGCGAGCGATTCTCATCCTCCTGCTCCTACCTATCCTGCAGCCGAAGTGGTAGCCAAAACACGCATTCACATTGGACATGACATTTCTGATGTCTTATAAGTCTAGCATTATATTGACTGGTTTTTTACGCTTGTCACTGACGGCTTTACGTATGTCGAGGATGAAAAACTGCAACAAGATAGCTTTCATAGAAGAATTCTCAGTATTAGTACATACTTTGACTGCAATTAAGTAGTTGTTCGAGTCGATGCGTCATGCATTTCTTGTTGATTACAAAGTTTTGTAGATCTCGTCTTCTCGCTCTGAAAAATGTCAGAACCAATGAAAAAACTATAAGTATGTAAAATGAATTCAACCATTTTAAAGCTTAACTGCATGTGCATGGATGTATTACAGAAAACTAACTGAGTGAATAGAATAAATAGAAAGTCCCACAGAAGCGTAGAGATAGGTAACGCTGCTCCACTATTTATTATAAAAAAATACCAATAGGTTTTTGCATTCGTCCCAAAAATAAAGACACACAAATGTTCTGTTGTAAGAAACTACGGTCCTATATGGGCTAGTTTCACCAAGCCACTTTAAATAGTTTGACTTGAACAGAGCTATGTGGAAGTTTAGGTTAGGTAAGGTGGCAACTATCCGTTACATACCAAGTAATTCACTTAGAACAAGTGATACCACGATCAGAGTTACTTCCGCTACTAATAGAACCATTTTGAATTCTGGATGAATTTCCGTATTTTACTTATATCCGTTTCGGCAAGATCCGGTATGAGGAAACTATTACTATGTAGTTGTGCAACTGGGTTAATGAACAAATTATAAATGGAAGTCTTGATCACACTCAGATTTGTCAAATTTAGTCTTGTTGGTCATGAAACAAAATTAAAGGTATATCAGCAAACAATATAGTAGTTTAAATGCTGTGACACGAAAGCATACAAAAAAATTGAAGCTAAAATATCCTTCATTCATTTAAATCCTGTGCCAAATGCGCAATAAAAAAATCGCCATTTCTAGGTCCATTTACCGCCCAAATGGAAAATCTAAATTTGCCGGCAAAACCAGCATCGTGTCGGACCATAATAAAGTTTAAGTGGGCGTTTCTTAATTAATCTCTATTTCGACCCTCAAAACATAACAAATGTCGCCACAATTCAGAGTTTTTTTAGGACCCTTGTCCACCCACCACTGTACATCTTAAATCACAGTTATTACATCATATCTCATAACAAAGATGAAAACATAGTCATTAATCATTCATTAATATTGGTGTCGTAAAAACACTACATTCGTATGATGATATACATTTATATAAATTATAAATTAATGAATATAATTGCAACAAAAATAATTATTTTATTTATATACATAGATATTATATAAAATATATTTATAAACTTGACAAAAAGGCTTCCCATAGTTTTCTTGTCTTCTTTAAAAAAAATAAAGCAAAAAAAAAAAAATTATAAAAAATAAAAAAAATATTTAACACATTACAACTAAAGTAGCCTACTAAAGCAATCCTAAAGTTAAAGATATGTTTACTAGCAATAATTTTAAGATAACTATACATAAATGAATAAGTATATATTATGTATATATATAAAAACAAGTGTACTTGCTTTATATATATATATACTACATATATTTAAATATTTATTATATTGTCGATTTTCTGCATAAGTCGACACTAAATCAATTTATAATAAAATATACTTTAAACTGATTAAGTTCATATACTTAATATCCTATGCAAAATATATTTATAAACAAAAACAATTTGGAAATATCGTAACTTCTATGTAAGACTACCTTAATACCGCTATGAGCAAACTCTGGGTGATGTTCATAAAGTATAATTCACAAAAAGAAAAAGAAAAAATACAAAAAAAAAACTAGCTACATTTCTACTATACTAAACACTATGTGGAACACATTTTTTACTTATACATCTATATTTTAACTTAAAAATTACAATTTTATGAATTTGATTATACAAATAAAATATTCAGGATAATATAAAAAAAGCGAGGACCCACAGTTGTTATTCTTTTCTTTCTAATATGTAAGCAATTATATGTATATTTATGTAACTTCAAGAAAGGAGAAACAAAACATAAGTACATTTGTAAGTTATTCACCCCTATTCCCGTTGGCGTTTGTCGTATACGACTCATGTTTCGTGTCGTTGTAAAACGATGTTCGATTTTTTTTTTAGCTTTTGCTAACAATTTTATCTTCTTTTCAATGTGTTCACTATCATTTCAATTCATTTGTCTCAAAAAAGTTACAAACACCGACTAAAAAACGAAGTGAAATACGAGTCGTTTATACGACAAACGCCAACGGGAATAAGGGTGATTAAAAAAAGTGAAATCGAAACGGCTCTGACTACAGTTAGTTAGTTTCTTTAGAGTGCCTCTCGGTGAGAGAAACATTTAGGCCATTTGTCGGCCCATTGTGCATACAACTGGGATTTGGGGAGGTTTTCCTTTCCTGGCTACTCATGTAAACCATTTGCTATCGGTTATAAAGTTAAGAATGTCAGCGTCGCTGGTATTCCCTAGATCACTGAGATCGTTGAGAAAATAGTTTCCACTTACCCTTCTTAGTTTTGGCCAGGGCAGGGCAACTGCAGAGTAAGTGAGTGAAGGACTCGTCCTCCTCTTCATCTCTGCAGCTTCTGCAGAAGTCATTGGCATTGCATTGCCCAGAGATGACATTAAAGACTTTTGAGATGGTGGATCTTTTGAGTTGAAGAAGCTCCTTGGATCTTTTTGTGCTGGCCAGTTGAGCCCAGCAGTATCGCAGTATCCTAGATGTTTTCAAGGGTTCACTTCTCTGCTTGCTGCGTCCGCGTGAATTATTTGTTTAGCGTAGGAGGAAAGTGGTGCATACACGTTGTGCAGACTTGTACTATCCACGCCAGAAGAGCCTCGCCTTGCTAGTTCGTCTGCTGCACAGCTCTCTGGGATGTCACAGTGACCAGGAACCCAGCTGGGGGTGAGGTTGTACTGTCCAGCTATCTCGTGAAGAGACACTGCAGTGTTTCGGAAGACAAAAGGAGACACCAAGATACAGTTCTTCTGAAATACTCCAGCGCCTACTCCCTACAGTGTCTTAGAACCGTCTGTGAATATTCACATTGATTTGTGTAGGACATTTTGTGAATCCCATTGATTCCTGCCATGTATTTTATGGGTGAAGCCTTTTTCGAAGTTGATTATTTCGTAGGCAGGTAATATGTAGTAATGGGCAGGGGGTCGCCTGTGGAAGGATGCTGGCGTGTGCAGTTGGTTGTCCACTCCAGTGCATCCCTTCCCTTAATCTGATTGCCACGTTTGTGGCGTATTCTTTACTGACGATGTCTAGTGAACGTAAGTTAAGCTAGGAGATGTCCTCTGGGGGCTTATTCCCAAATGCGCGGCGGATCGCTTTTCATTGCGGATTGGTATTTTTGTATTTCCAAAAGCGTCACAAGAATTTAGTTTATTCTTTATCCACAATAAATCCGCCAGCAATCCGTCACCTAAATAGCTATCGCTTTTGAATGGATCGAATCGCTTTTTGGAAATACAAAAATATCAATCCGCCATGAAAAGCGATCCGCCGCGCATTTGGGAATAAGCCCCCTGCGACCGTGATGCACTGATGACTACAGTACCGTGCAAGTAAGGTCATGTGTTGAAACCTTTTTTTAAAAGTTATTGTGCACCTGTATCGTAGCCGTAGGATCACTGCTTCGGTGCATGATGTTAGTGCTGAATTTGAACACATTCTTGAGAAACAGAGTCCCAATCACCCAGCGTTTGTCCTGCTCTAACTTAAAGTCAGTGAGTCTACTCTCTTAATGCTACAGTACATTGGAAAAATATCACCAATAAGACAGCATCATTCATTGTTGTCTCAAAATATCTCAGCAAACCGAATGATTTTGTTTTGAGACGGGTTCAACAGAGTCTCGTGTATGTGTACCTATATTTCGTGAATATTTCGCTTGACGTCGCATAGGTCGTGGCAATGTCAATGAATGAATCGCTAGTAGTTCGTTCCGAAAGTCATTCGGCCCTAGCGAGGTATCCGTCGGAACGGAAATTTCTCCGCAACGCATATTCCGTCGGAGACTCAAATTACATTCGAGGTATCCGACTTCGGAAAGAAAAATTAAAATGCGACAACGCGTTAGGTTTGTTCGACGTGGACCCTAGGGCGCACTAGTGCGCACTGGATTACCCCTACGGCGTTCGATATAGCACTGAGTTCGCACTGACACTGAAAACCTGTGTTCGAGGTGAGCACTGGGGCGCCCTAGTTGAGCACTGAGCTGACCCTAGCTATTCAGTCAGGGCAAGAGTTCAGTGCTGGATTTTGCTGTCAATCGTAGCTGTCATTTGTGTGAAATCATGTTTTGGTGAATTATTGACTTGTGCAGCACTAGTAAATGTTAAAAGAAATGTGTTTTTCAACATTACAATCATTAATTAAACAAAATTAATGTTATTTGTGGTATTAAATCTGCATATTACTAAATTGTTTTAGTGACAGGTTTCAGGGTTGCATTTTTCGTGTTCGACGTGAATCAAAATTTCTGGGGTTTCCTAGGGTTTTTTGGCAGCCACGAAAATTCACTGACACTTCTCAGTGCGCACTAGGGCGCACTAGGTCTGGCCACGTCGAACAAACCTATTGATATGACATGATGTTGTTTCGTGCTACATCGGGGTTTTCCTATTAAGTGCTTGTTTTTTCGTTTGTTTTTACCCTGGAAACAAAAATTAAAGCAACAAATACAACCAATTTCTTTGCTAAAATGTTATTTTCTTTATTGCTTTCATTTATCAACACTTCACTGCAATTCGTAAACAAATTCCGCAACTAATTCCTGTCGGAGCATATCGGAAGAAAATTCGTATGAAACTGTCAAAAATATGAATAAAAACGCACTTCATCGCACTGAAACGCAAAACGCCAGTGTGCGTAGCATATTTGTCGGAACAAAGTTCCGAAAAGCTGTTCCGACGTATACCTCGAAGCAAAAATCCTCCGATTCGTATGAAATCGGAGAAATTTCCGTTCCGACGGATACCTCGCTAGGGCCGAATATTATTCGAAATAGCTTTTCGCTCCGCTTTTGAAATGGTACTCTGTACGGTAACACTTTCAAAATAGCAACCTTCCATGATTATTTTTTCGACTTTTGTTTGTAATTTTTTTTTGTCGAATCTTGATTTATTTCTTTTGAGATCTGTTAAATCAATAAACTAGGTATTTTTTAAGCATAGAATCAGATTTTCCGTATTTCGGAATAGAGAGTACAAAATATTCGAAATACAGAGTAGGCCCCCCTGCCCAAGTCACAGTTCACCAGTCAGATATCTCATTTAAAGGGTATTCTAGGCTGGAATCGGTTTACTTTATTTAAAAGAAAGGACAAGCTTTCTCGGTCGTTGCTCTAAGTGGCTATAAACGCTGGACACCCTGGAAATATTTGATGCCGTCGATACCGTATTAATGAGACATATATTTTTCACATCAGTCCTTCGCAATATGTATTTGTTACAGTACTTACTTAGGCTGCTGTGTACTGTACAGGGGTGAACCGCGGCCTCAACTTACAATCCTATACAGTTAGCCCGATCATTAGTTAACTGCCACCAGTTGCGCACTCCTAGTCGGTTGAGGTCGCCATCTACTTGTGCGCGCCATTTAAGGCGAAGACTTCCTCTACTGCGTTGTCCCTCCGGGTTAAACTCGAAGACAGTACTAGATTAAAAAAATCAGTTGGTCTGCCTTGCATGGTGACTGGTGAATTGGTTTTTGCTTATCACGTTAAATTGAACTAACTAACGTGATGCTTTGAGTTCGCCTAAATAAAGCTGTAAAAATTTTCAAATGCGACTTTGACCTCTCTGTGCATTCATTTAATTCTTCTGCGAATAGTGTACTTGTAAAAACAAAACCAAACACCTTGTTGATGATTAAATAACAATAAATTTATTTATACTACACAAATATAATATTTACAACCAATTTACACGGCAAGAGGATTTTGTTTTTAGAAAGAGATTGTTGTAGAAAAAGATAGAGAGAGAGGGAGAGAGATAAATGCAGTGTTCGATGGAAAATGGCCTGAGACAAATGTAACTTTTTAAATTCTCTCATAAAATATTGTTTAAATTTTATGAAAACATTGTTGTAGAAACATTTATTAAATATCCGCGGTCTGTGCAGAGCAAATTTTAGAGCGTGGTAGTTTCGATATCGAACACGGATATAAATTGGTCAAGGCGAATTCGAAATTCTGTCGAACACAGCAACTGAACCCAGGGCACCCTAGGGACGAACACACTGAAACTTTAGAATAATTAAGAATAAGTAATTAACTACGAAAACAAGTTTTCTCAATAGAATTTTGATAGTTAATTCTTTGTAGAAAAAATAAGTAGATAATAAAGTTACATTTATATCTGAATATTGGGTCTAAGGTACTTAAAATTATTTAAAAAAAAAAACTAACATTTCGCCTAAAAAAATCTATTAAGACGCATCTTCTGAACGAGGTGTGAGAACCCTATAGGGTGAAGTGCAAATGCATTCGCCGCTCTCGTTTTTAATAGACTGAACCACATCGACGATGTCTCTAAAGTCGGGACGCATTTTAGGATTCTCATGCCAACAGGGCATCATTAGCTTATAGTAAATGTTGTCTGGACAGAGTTCTGGTTTACGAAGCCTGCAAAGTTTAGAAAAGTTATGATATGAACACACATGTATTTTAATTTTAAGACCAACCTATGGCCACTCTCCAGTCTGTTGAGGAAGTCAACTTGCGACAGTTCCTTGTTGGCATCGAGATTCGGTATTTCTCCCCGCGAAAACATCTCGAACATTGTTACGCCATACGACCACACGTCCGATTGAAAGGAGAATTTGCAAGTCTTTATTGATTCTGGTGCATACCACTTGATGGGTATTTCACGTTCGCTTTGCGCAAAGTAATATCCATCGTTGTTGGCCCATTGCGCTAGGCCAAAATCGGAAATCTTAACCCTTTCCCTGTCAACGAGAATATTTCTGGCAGCTAAATCGCGATGTATTATCTTTTTGCTGCGAAGGTATTCCATACCCTAGAATGAAAATAGTGAGCAAAACTGATTCTAAATTGTTAATGCAGTGCATAGTTACCTTCGCGATGTCCAACGCAAACTGGAGGAGCTTTTCGTTGGTTAGATTTGGCTTCATTGATGATAAGTACACGATAAATGATCCACACTCGACATACTCCATGATAATACCAACCGAGGGCGCTTCGACTGTCATTTTTATTTTAACTATATTTGGATGATCTAATGCCTGGAATGATGAAAGGTTTAATAAACAATTCCCAAAGGAACTGAACAGTGTTGTGTGGTATGAAACATACCCGCATGATACCAATCTCCCTTATGAAATCATGATTGAAGCGTATGTGATTCATGCACTTGAGAGTTTTTATTGCAACTTGCACCGGATCGCTGTTGGTGTTGTAATGAATTTCGCCACGATGCACCGTTCCGTAATGGCCTTCACCGATTTTCTCCTTGTAAATGATTTTTCCATTGGGAATAGCTAGCACCGATGGGGTGTCGTCGAAATAGAATTGGCTTAATGGATTATGACTACGAAGTAATGGGGCACGGTCACACGTCGTTGAATTGGCAGAAAACGTGCAGCTGCGAACATCACTGTTGCTGTTTCCATTGAGAAGGGTTTGAACTGAAATGCTCATAATGTAGGACGTGTCATTGGGTAAATCATATGTTCAAAACTTACATGTATCCTCAGTCGTTATACTGTAATCGGAAACAACCGATGACACATCATCCGAAATGTAATCGGCCATGTCGATTGTTGAGTAGTTATTAGCTATGGTCATTATTTTTTTCTTTGTATAGTTCAGTACTTTTAATATGGCTTGTTGATTGAAACGTTTGTCTGGGTCCATGCTCCAGCCGTCCATCATTGTTTGATAAATGTCGTCTGGACATTCGTTGGGCTTCGGCAATATACCTCCGTAACGATTGTAGTTTTGACACAGAGTTTCCGCAGTAAGGTTGTTTATCGGCTTGCCACGAGCGAATATCTCCCAAATTGTTGTCGCAAATGCCCACAGCTCAGCGTGAGGGTCAACCTTTGCGGCATTGAGATTCTTGTGGTGTTCAAACGGTATCCAGGGTAAGCTAAAATATATCAAGAATCAAATTAAATTCGATGTTATAGCGAGGGGGCTTGCTGTTAAAGCTCTACTAAAATAAAGACGAGGTCTTTTTAAAACCTCATTACCAGATTACCAATCCCAAACGCACAAAGTTGAGAAACCCAGAACTGAATAGAATTTGTAAGGATGTCGGAAGAAAACTAGATTTATTTCAGATTGAAGCAAAATGAATTTCAGAATGTCTCTTATGGAGATTTTTGTACAAATATCGAAACTCTCATTATGCTACTTATACAGGGTGGACCAAATACAAATTTATTTTTAAAAATGCAACAAATAGCGCATTCTATCACTCCAATTTTCCAAGACCTTATTGATGGTTTCGGGCTATAGCTCACGGATTGCTTGGATGATGTTGGCCTTAAGTGCTTGAATCGCTTCCGGATTGTGAGCATAACATCAGTCATTTACGGTTCTCCACAAAAAAAAAAAAGTCCAAAGACGCCAAATCGCAGCTCCAAGGCGGCCAATTGGCATCGCCATGACGGCTGATAACACGATTTGGGTATTTGGTGCGCAAAATATCGATTGTGGCATGGCGCGCCATCCCTCATAAACCAGAGGTCGTCCAAATCAATGTCTTCAATTTCAGTAAAAAAAAAAGTCGGTTAAGATGGCTATTATTGAATATTGACCCAGCCTCATTTTCACAGTCCGCGCCACTCTCTTTGGATGAATTGGCTTCGTACGATGACGGGGGCCATGAGTGTTGTTCACTAGCATACAAGTCTCACGAACTTACAGCACCCACCGCACCGGTGCTTCATTTCGGCAAAAACTTCTTTTCAAAAAACCCACTGTTTGAGCTACATAGCACTTATTTTGGAAATAAGTTTTCAATTTTTCCCAACGTTGTTCAAGCGTAAAGTGACTAATTTCGTTCCGCGGAGGTACATATGATACTAACTTTCTGTCAAGATTTCGAGATTTAAAAAGAAACCACTAGATGGGCCACCCTTTACTTAAGGCCGTTATTCTTCTAAGCTACAAACATTAAAAACCCCACTAACTCGACCACTATATACGCACTAGTATGTCTGGCACCGTTTTCGATGTTTTTATAAAACTCTATCCGCTTAATATTTCTATCACAGGCACCACTTTGAATTCTGTTTCCCGTCTAGGGATATGACATCTGCTGCAACTCCCAATTCTTCTGTTTTCCTTAAGTTAATTATTTTTTCAAGAAACTCATGATCAATTTAGTGGCTTCTATTAGCAACAATCCCTTGCCCCTATTTACAGGTCATCCGTAGATCTCGGCTACTATACGTCTATAAAACTAATTATTCAATAAATTTAACTTACTCTTGTAATTTATATGGTTTCGGAAGTCCGGGATCCGATATTTTAGCTATGAGTAGATATTTTTTAGGATCAAACTTCGTCACCATCAGATAACTACATCGAATGTATCCATGAATGAGTCCTTTTTCTTGCTGTAAAGAAAGTATATGAGCATTTTTGGCGAAATAAAAGTTCCCATTTCTTACCAAATACGCGATACCACGAACTAGCCCGTGAACGGCATCCAACAGACACTCCATGGGGACCTTATCTTTTAAGTTATATAAGAATTCATTCAGTGGTCCGTATTTAGCGTTCTCAAGTACCATGGTATATGGCGTTTCCAAGGTTAAACCATAGAGCTTGATGAATTCTGGCGAATATATTCGGCTCCATTTATTTGCCAACTTCATAAACTCCTACAAAAAGGCAAACAATCGTCAGTCAATACATTATGAAATGTACAGGAGAATAAATGACTAGCTTACCGGGAAGTCTTGATCAAAATTTAAATATTTCAACGTAACCCTAACATCTTTTACTTCTGTTGCTTGTATCCAATCCGCTCGCAGGAGTATCATTCTTCCGTTATCGCATTCCCTTTGGGAATCTACACAAAGCAGTTTTAGTTTGGTACATTTTAAAATAAACGCTCTTAAGTGACTTACTTTTGTACCATTGTAAGTCTTCCTTGGGGTCAAAGATTTGCACACGTTTACGCTGCAGTTGAGCCTCACTTAATTCGTTGTCAGTCTTTTTGGGTAACAGATTCCTTGGTAAACATATCAGCAACAATGGCGGTTTATCTGGGAGATATTGATGATGTTAACTTGTTTTCGTTATTTTGTCATGACTTACCATATTCGGAGGGTGGAATTCGAAACTTGTTGTCAGAAGCAGTTGGTATTCCAAGAGCTAAATCAGTAAGTTTGTCGAAAGAATCTACGTTATCGTTTATATGTAGTTGCCACTTTTCTCGGTCCCTAGTTATTTTGAAAGTCTCTGTTTGTGTGCTGAAGCAAGCAAACATAATACAATTACAATAGTGTTACAATATTTTCACACAATTGTCTCTTACCCTTTTGTATTGATATCAATGTAATAGATATCGTATTCCCTTTCACATTGGCGCACAATGTAGCTTCCACATTTGCCATCTTTAGCCCGAATTTTCGCGTAAGAAAAATCACCACTAAAATAAAATAAATGTTTTTTAAAATTTTTTATTACATAAAAAGCGATTTATTGTAATAAATATAATAACATAAAGGGTAGCTCGAATTACGGATTATGAGGAAATTTACTGTTTCTTTCTTGAATATGCTCCGTACACTCGGAACGTTTTAATATGGTTGGTGGTGGCTGGTGATCTGGTGACTTCCAGATTGATTTTGAGATGTGGGAATATTTTGTGCTGCACAATAGCATTTCTTTCTACGTCGGTAAGACTGACCTGGTGCCATGCAAGCTGTCCATTTGGCCTAGGAATTCGCCTTGCCGATTTTAGCAGTTTCTATAGTAGGTTTTGCTGGTTTTTGCTTTTCTATCTATCTTTTCGTACTTCTCCAAGATCTGGTAAAACCTCTTCGTTGTCACCCAACAGTTCAATTGATAACCATAAGTACGTCAAGTCGATTTTGTCGTTAATGGAGCAGCGAGCATTCTTCACCGCCTCTCATGTAGGTATACCCAAACTAGATACGACCCTATACAGATCGTTTCTATAAATAAATGGTTGGCGCAACTGGCGTGTAGACACCCTAGGCCTAGTTTCTCACAACCATTCGTTTGTGTGAGTTTTATTTTTGGGACAAATGGAAGAGACCTACAATTTTATGCCGAGTCCGAACGGCTGAATTGAGAAGCTTTTTACAGTTTTATTCTCGGATGTTTGTCAGGCGTTCGCGAGAGGTGGCGCAGTAGAAAAACCCTTAAGACGTAATTTGTGTTTTCCCGGGGATCGAACCTGGGACCCCTCCCACAGTAGTCCAGCACTCTAACCACTGAGCCACTGCGTAAATTCTATTGTATGCAGCCTTAAAATCGATAAAAAGATGGTGAGCATTTATCTGAACTTCTTGGGTTTTTTACGATTCCTCAAAGTATAGCAAAGCATCAATTTATCTCTTGAACAAAGTCAGACGACAGCATACAAGGCGATTCAAACCTAAGACACCAAAATTTAATGAAAGTACCCATAGTGTTTCGAGATTCTTAGTACGATCTATAATCCTATCCGTAGACGATACATGGAGACCAAGTTTTACAAATGATTTCAAGCGATCATTCTTTGATTTAGATCATCGTGCCCACTCGGTCACTGACAAGGGTACCAAACCAAGTGGTACTTATTTGGGGTAACAAGATGATCCGGCATAGACGTGGAGAAGTTTTCAAAAAGTGAATTGAATTTGTGATCATTATATCATACGAGTTCGAGGAATAAATAAAAACAAATCGTTTATTGTAACTTACCCAACAGGTCCATGGCATCTAAGCGATTTAAGTTCCAACAAGGATGGTGTTACAAATTGCACACATGGATCAAACATCCATTTAGTCATTAGCCTAAAATGTAAAGATTATAAATAACTAAGCCCTGAATTCATCACCGCAGGCTTACCTAAAATATCCCGAAACGTATGTCATAAATGATTTCAGTTCAAATGGCTTAGCAAACTCTAGTCGATAACCTTTCGGTGAGCCACTTATATCCAAATGCACATAGTTCTTGCCTTCTCTATACAAAGCATATATGTTTTCCAATCTCGTAACCAACAACCACTAAATAAGACAATAAAACATATAACAATAACGAATAGGTACATATCTACAGTCATCAATCGATTCCTACCTCTTTTTTGAATTTCAATGACACCTTAATTGCGGGTCCTTCGCTATCGAATGGGTCCAATTTAACAGTCACCGGATACGGTCCATTATTACCGTCTTCATCGGGTAATTTTTCAACTATGGCATTATATTCCTCCAATAGGTAATTGGGCGACAATCCCGTAATGGTATGCATATAAGTGCGTTTCACATACGTTAGTTCATGATTTTTGCTGCATATAGCATGGAAACCTTCACACACCTTCTTCTTTGCAAATATCTTATGCGTTTTTACTAATTGCTTGGGCAAATAGCGCTTGTAATCCTTTTCTAAACTCTCTGCGGGTTCTTTGTTTGCCAGAAAATCGATGTACATATCGACTACCCCCAGCCCAACAACATTGTCTTTATAAGCGGGATATCGAATATCACTTATTCGATCGTTCACCAAATCGTACCGTATTTGGAAATACAAGTACTCGTATGCATTGGGATCAATCTTATGCAAGCTATCCAACTCGGGAATCTTGAAGCGCATTCGAAACTCATATTTCACTGTCGTTTTTGGGGTTCGACACAGCGTCAGCCACTTTTCAGTGTAACACACTCGTAGTCCGAACAATAGTCTGGCTGTGGGAAGAATGTTTAATGACTTACAGCACTGAATGCACACGTCTTCGCATGTAATATCCGATCGGTATGGAATCTCCGTGAATATATTCGATTGGTAATTGAAAACCGAAATCATTTGACTATCCGTTGACGACATTTTAAAAGAATATATATATACGGTATCACTTATTGCGTATATTGGAGTTAAATCTCTTATCTCGATCTCCTCCCTGTTTTATTGCACCTAATTTATTTTGTTTACTTAAAAAAAAAAAACCAAAACAATCGATTTAGGCTTTGTTAACTACATAATAAGTTCGTTCATTTCTGATTACTGTAGATTTTGCATGTATCTCGCAATTTTTAGTCTGTATTCTAGCACTTCTTATAAATAAATTACACAGATTAATTCAAAACATTGTATTGAAAATTGTAGCGATAACCTTTCCAGACACCATTTGCCACCATTTTGTAACTAAACCTATGCAACAGTCAACACTCAACAGTGATGCCAAAATCACTTTAAAATAATTAAATTAAAATTCTGTCGATTATAATTATTAAGCTGTAGTGACATCCAATGTTCGTTAAATTTATAAAAGGCGTATTTTTTTGGGAAGTGAGTATAACAAAACCAAAAGTGAGTATAACCGTTTTGCATGTAAAACCAAAAGTGAGTATAACAAAACCAAAAGTGAGTATACCAGTTTTGCATGTAAAAGTAAAAGTGAGCTAGCTATAGATTCCCAAAAAATACGCCTAAACAAACAATTTCGGTCTACTTTTCGTTTTGCTGTTGTTTTGGCTGTTCCACGGAGAAAATATACTGTAGTAGGTAATTTTAATAGTAATTAGCCGAAGACAATAATTAAGGGCAAAGGACACATTAGCCTACAAAATAATAAGTCACATCATGTAGCCTGCTTTATTGCACATCTATCTCAGTAAAGTAAAGTATAATCTTTAATACGCGATTACAACAACTACACACTGCTTGACATTTTCGAGACTCTAATAGTTGTTGTAATTGCGTGCTGAAGATTCGACCCCAGGCCTACTGTGTGGAGATCCAGATTGAAAAAAAAAAAAAATACTAAATGAAACGACATAATTTTTATTAATGAAATAACTCATAAGAATTTGGCTAAAAACTCAAATTCTGGTAAATCTCACTGACCTCGTAAATTTAAAAAAAAACTTTATTTTGTGAGATTTTTGAATTCTGGTAGCACGCATACTCTGGTAGAGGCATTGGAAGAAAATCGAATAAAGAATGTTGTACCTGTCTTACCTGTAACGACTTTCATGTGAATAAGGCCTGTGTCTATGCAAAACTGCTTTATGTTTTATGGTAGGCGTATTTTTTTGGGAAGTGAGTATAACAAAACCAAAAGTGAGTATACCTACCAGTTTTGCATGTAAAACCAAAAGTGAGTATAACAAAACCAAAAGTGAGTATAACAGTTTTGCACGTAAAAGTAAAAGTGAGCTAGCTATAGATTCTCAAAAAAATACGCCTGGTAATGAGGTTTGGGTAATGTAATGACCGAAAGGAAATAGTTATTGAAAATATTCACGGATAATAGAGTAAATCATGGATAATCGATTTCTAAAAAAAATAATAGGGTTGCTGGTCAATAGAATGCCGGATAATCGATAGTTGACGGTATTAGAATTTAGAAACCTCACCCTAAAATTTTTTATACTTGCATGCTGCATTTTAGTATAGTATTTATTTTGTTCACACTGCCGACGAGCCAATCGAATACGGCATAATATGTCGCAGCGGCCTGCAAAGTGTAGGTACTATTATACTTGCCCAGCTGTCTATTTTTAAGTAATCTCTGGTCGTCAGAGCGAAACTGGGGTGAAAGACTTTAGATGTCACAAATCTGTTTACTATTCGCCGTAACTGTTGTTGTGTTTTTTTTTAATAAATTAAATCACATTTTTGAATATTATGCGTGATTTGCACAAAATACTAAACCTATTTGCTGAAGAATACGCAATGGACTACTGCGAAGACTTTGACGCTATAAAGTCCGTCCTAGATTACTGCAACGACAACGTAAGGGCATTGAACAAAGTTCGGTTCAGAGGAGGTAACTACTGATAATTCGTTGTCCAATACTCCATGATGCATACATTTCTTTTAAGGCAATGAAGATATCATCACCGAAATATGCAATCGTTTGCAGGAACACTTCTTCAGAATGGAATATATCGATCCCGAATCGAAAAAACCGCTTCCCAAAGCTGGTCACATTTTTCGCAAAATCACAATCTTTCTATTGGTTAACACAGACGCCACTTACAAGTATAACTTACGAGACGACCCTGCCTTGGGCCATATCGTAGAGATTTGTCCACTATTACCAAAGTTTCTCTTGGTAACGATTATTTGGACTTTGAATCTCGAGCAGTTCTTCTGTGAGGCATTGGCCTATTGTCCTTGTTGGTTTTCCTTTCAGTATTTTGAAGCTGCCACAGACTCGCTGAAACACATCAACGATCCCTATGAGGTGTTGACTAAAGTAGAATACCTTATACGAGCTATTCTAACAAGCCTTACCAAGTCAAAGGCTCAACATATTAACTTTGTGGACAAGAAAATCATAATGGGAAAACTCTACGACACCACGATGATTTTGTTGCGTCAATTTTACACTCCAGATGCTGAAAAGTTCAAGAGCTTCAAGAAAGATGAATTTTTCAAATACTCTGGCTATGCTATCAATCATATCTTGGACATGATAATCTTCGCGTTTGACGTTTATGAGGAGAAAGAGTTCTTAAAGCCCGAATTTGACATTTCCGTTTTCCAGATTTTCAATGCGTTCTCTAACCAAAATCGAGCATCGGAGGCAGAATCCCACCCATTGGTGCGAGAAAACCAGCTCAAACTCATTACGGCACTTCTCAACTCATTGCAATACAACGTCATGTTGGTCAAAATAGATGTATTCATGTACTGGGTTGAAATAGAATTAAATGAACACGAAACGCTTCAGTCGGTCATTGGCGTAAAATCATACTTGGTGGGTGAAAGAATGCTGGCTAATCGCGATTTACATCACGACGTAGAACAGCAGCTTAAATCGATTGCCATTCGCCCGAAAAGTCTGGAAGAACTCATTCGGGATGCAACAATTGGTGAAGTTCTTCACAAGCTTGATGAACCTCTCGAACGACATCTCAAAAAGGCTTGGTTTGACGAACTTTTCAATAGAACAATCGCTCTAGGCAACGACGAGTGTTTGCAATCCATCAAAGCTAACATTAAGCTTGTTAGTGTTGAGAATTGCTTGCAAGTATTAGACTACATCGACTTAGAGCGGCAGCAACTGGATGAAGAAACAAATGACAGTATGGATTTAGACTCGTCGACCGATCTGAAATCGGTTATCCTGCTAGCGCTTCAAAATTTCAATTGTGAACAAATTATCAAACTCATCGCATATGAGGTGAAAAAATTCGGGTTGGAGGTGTGCTTATTTGAGGCAGATGGCTTTGCCGAACGTGCCACCGAATTTCTAAACAAATTCTCAAACACATTCGATGCGCAGGCATTTCTGGCACTGTGCTTTGAAAACCCTCGTGGTATGTGGACGAAAATGTTCGATGTCGCATGCAATTCGGAAGAGCATGTTTCGAATTTCTGCGTAATGGTTAAGATGACTCGCCCACTGTCAAATGAGTATTTTTATCCGCTACTGAGTAGTGCTCTAACCGATGAGAGAATTGGTCAAAAGTTCTTTAGCCAGCTTCTATGCAGCATTTACTTTGAACTGTACTTTGATCGAAAAACTGAATATTTTAAAAGGTTCATCAACTCAAATGTGAACCAAATGTTGGAAATGGAGCGCTATGGTGATTTGCTAATAATTGTGAAGAGCCTAAATTTGATAGCGGCTCGATCCAATCGCGATGGACTCAACTTTGGAGAAGCAACTGCTCCGGTATTGCTGATGGCCGCACAAATTATGGAAAGCGTTCGTTGGGATCTATTAACTTACTCAGACGAGAAGGATGAACTTATTAAGGGTTGCATAACATTCATACAAAATACTTCGAAAAAGTTCTTACCACTGGCCACGGAGAAAGGTGAGTTGTGCTTTATTTATATCTGAACGTTATATTGGGCCCCGAACTCAGTCAAGTTGATGATTTATTTTTGACTTTCCGTGTTAGTCCTTAAATGGTGTATCGTAGGTAAAAGACCTAGAGACAATAAGTTGAGTTCCACGGACCCAAAAACAACACCAGTGCTTCATCAAAGACGAAGCTGATAACTTGGATTGGTCAATGTGCTTTCTGCTTATTTCCAGCAAAATTTTCTGTTTTCGAGAGAGCTCAGAACAATCCTACCTCAGTTCTTTCTTTACTCGCCCTGATGTGGTTAATATAACCCTATTCATATTGTCGTTTGTCATAAACTATATTTTATTTTTCGTTTTTAAGTCGGTGTTTGCACCGTTTTTGAGACAAACGATTTTAAATAACAGTAAGAAAATGAAATCTTAACACAAGTTCGAAAAATTTGAATATCGTTTTTACAACGACACGACAAATGACTCATATCCATATACGATAACCGTCAACGGGAATAAGGATGATCAGCCGATTTTTCTATCTTCTGCAGATAAAAAATGGATTAACAAGACCATAAAGGAATCGTACAGACCACTAACGCAGTATTACTTTCAAAGATTCGCATTACCATCTGAACAAAAACCGAAGACTTTTGACGAATTTCTAATTCCTACAGAAATTGAGAATGCATCTGATGCCGAAATGTTTCTGATAAGTGTAAGTTCGTTTGTTTATTTATTTGTTTAAACAATCTTATCGTTCGCTTGTAATTTTAGAACTATATCCGGTGTACAACAAAAGAAACTGAGTGGTTAGCACGAAGTGATCGCCTTCTGCCCCATATGTCGGATATGATGCTGACACTTGGCGTTGTTGTAAACGAAACAGACAATCCAAATTCGGTTCTCAATTACCGCAATTGTATGGTCAATTATGCGAATATTGTCAAAAAATATCTACTACCTGAAGTTGCGCAGGATACCGCGAAAGTAGAACAGCTCATGACAAAGTTACTGAAGATAATCGAATTTGCGCCGGCTGCAATTTACGAAGAAATGTACATGAACTTCGAGTGGCTATTGCTGGAAGTTATGAAAGAGTGTGTGGTACCCGTGGATAATAGTGTTACACACAATGTTCGAAAGAACGTTTCGAAGATGAAGGACTGCAGGGGCAAGGAGTTGTTTTTAAAGAATTTTGAAACACTTGTCATCGAAAAGTTAAGTTAAATAAAACGTGTATTTATTCAACTAACAAATCAATTTATACCGTTGTTTCATTTGAAAAGCTGCAAGTATGCTTTTGGAAAAGTTCAAAGTCATATAACTCCCCTTCTTTACAGGTCTTGATGTCAATGGCAACACTTGCAATAAAGGACTTTAAGATTTTTGGTTTTAAATCAAGTTAAAATTTAAAAAAATGTGTATGCTAATTTTTTCAATATTGAGAAAATAGATATGTACTTAATTTATTTATAGTTTTTACTGCCCAAATCAATTCTTAATCGGATACTGAAAACCAGATTGAGGTATGTCTTCTAGTTTTTGAGAAAATAGAAAATTACTTTTATATGTTGCTCCGCTTAGAGTACAAATTTCTTAGAAGACAGCCCTGCCTCGCGCGAATTGCTACCCTTGTACCTTGAAATCTGTGAGACATGCTGCGCCCTACAACCCCCCTTGGTCACTCTTGGATTATGGGATGGGTGCAAGGTTGATTATATGCAAACTTTCTTTAAATTATATTAGTTTATCCAATGTCAACAACATTCTTCCTGAACCAGCTCTGGCCTAAAATGGCAACATTTTTCTGATTTGAATTATAGACACTTTAGAACAGATTCCTAGCTCTGAAAAATGCTATAGTACTTTGTTGTAAGTGTTGCCATTATATTTTAAAATTTTATTTTCATTTTAAGTATCATTTTTTTTTAAATGACCCCTCCCGCCTATACGGAGCGAGATAGACCCCCTCTTTTACTAAAAAATGCTTACATTAAACTCCTCTATAAAAAAAACCGTTATTCAATTTATGGCGCCTAAGTTATTGTACCCCCTCCCCCCTAATGCCCTAATGCCCAAAACACACGTGCAGAATTCACTGCGCAGCAGGATTAGAATACACATGTTCTTATGTGGTGAAACAAATGTAAATTCTGCAGCCACCGCAGCACTGCAACATGTTTCTATTTCTAAATCCACTGCATAGCAATGCAGTGAATTAAATTAAGTAGACTTGGCAGCATCGAATTTTTAAATTCAGCTACTGATGCATACGAGCAAAAGAGAGACGGGAATTATTTGTCGTCCTTGTTTCACTCACGTATTTTTCCCCTCATTGACAGGAACCGCTGCAAATTGAATTCTGCACATGTGTTTCATCTGCAGTACTGCATGCAGTGAAGCATTCAGAATTTCTGCACATGTGTCTTGGGCATAAATGCCACATATGGCCATGCCATGCCGATTATGATAGATAAAAATGACCAAATGCCATTATATTGCTTCCATGCTGTTTATTAAAATTTCGCGATGGTATTGCTACCATTTTTGATAAACCAATAAAAAATACTTAGAATAAAAATGTATTAATAAATAACGGTAACATTTAGCCGGCTCTCACACTAAGGTTAATTTGAACAAAATTAGGGGACTCATATCAAAGGAACTCATTCACCCCTATTCCGGTTGGCGTTTGTCGTTAAAAATGTTCATTTTACATGATATGGCACCTTGGTTTTAGGTGTAGCTACTACCTTTATCGGATTGGTAGTCATTTCAAGAGCCATCGTCAAACAGAAATAGCACACGAATCGCAATGCATCGGATGGTGCTTTTCGAAAAGCCATACGACTGATGGGCACAATTTTACCAGTTATTAGGGTAAAATAGAATGTATGCTAAGTGGTAAAATTGTAATGGACCTTTTTGATAGTTCTTGCTTTTAGCCGAAGACCAGAAAATAGAACAATTACCAGTCTAACTTTCGCTAATTCATTTTGCGAATGTTTCAAAGTGAAAGCACAGAATTTTAATATTAATTTTTTCCCTCAAATGACCACAAACTTGGCATCACTTTACATTCTGGAATTCGAAATTGAATGCAACTCCATGTTGTTTTTTGACGTCATATATCTTTATCGAATTCGAACTTTCTTTTCAAAATATGACGCATGCGTTGGATTTCTTGCCAAAAAGCTGGAGCATAAAACGGAAGGCCGGGGCAATTTTCAGTAAAAAAGTAAAATAACTATTTTGCAATTTTCATAAAACACAAGGAGTGAAAAACACGTAATTACTATTCCAAACGTTACCACTCACATCGACAAAATATTAAAGCAAAGTTGGATATCCTTCCACATTAATAACAAACACTAAAAAGAAAGAAAAATTAAAATGGAAAAACGAGAGGAACTATTAGAAATTGACCCAGCTAACGAATTGCGATTCCGTGGTATGTAATATTCATTCTAAAGTATATACGACAATCGAATTCATTCGAAAATGTCAGCATTTTTATATCCAATGACGGAATTGTGGGATTAAAATAAGTAATAGCGATGGATCATCGTCCACTGTCAAAGTTCAATAATTTAATAATGCATTCCGTAATATTCTCTAATTTACTGTATTAAATTACGATCGCCTGGGAGAGCTGTTCTAAGCTAAACAAAAACAAATCAAATCGTTTCAGTTGATGAGTTGATTTTTTCTTTATTATTTCGAAAATCAGGTGAAAAATGTTTGTCTAGATTGTTGGAAAATATATCTAAAAAATTGAATGTGGATCCTCATCATTTAGTGTATTTTCGTGACAGTTTCTAATATATCAACTGTGGTGCTGGAGCTTTTTGGGTAAAAATCGATTTTTCTTTTCGATGTCAATAAATGAATGAATCCCGTAGAGTACGCACAATAAAATCGTAATTATCAACTATACTCTATACACCTCCCCTGTCTTAACATATTTACCCATTTCAGAAATTGTGTCACAGTCTATTTTAGATTTTTTCCTTTACACTTGCCTGCTAGTATTATTACACTTTATGCAATATAAAAAGGTTGACTTGACATACATTTTCTCAAAGAACTATTTTTAAAGAACAATCAAAAAGGGAAATATCTATGCAAATGTCTGTATGTACGAATGTATGTATGTGGGTACAATGCATGCAAATACAGGACAAAAAAAAAGTTACGAATAGTAACTAGGTATAGGAATTGGGTTACTTGATTGTCATTTCTAAAACAAAGCTATCTACTTACCTCCATACGAGTTTTGTTTTGTTTTGATTGTTGCACCAGAAAAACACATCTGCACATCTATTACTATTGATTTGATTTTAATATTCTGCAGGTTAACAGTGAAATTATCAATAATTAACATGGAAAACCAATAACAAATGCACTGAAAGCTTCGCAAGATTGTATTTATTCAATTTAAATATCCTATGACCTTGCGATCACAGTTTTTTTTTGTTTATATGTACATACATCATTTTCACAATGATCTAGATTTCTGAAGAGCATCTTCCAGCATCCGGCGATTCACGATTGCTAAGCAATACTTTAGCTTAGGGGCTTGGATTTAAAGATTCTATTAGCTGCATAAAAGAGAATGAAAATGTTAGGGAACGCTTTTGTAGTAATCACGCAAAATTACAGATGCATTTTGTTTTTCCATAAATTGCATGCGAGTATAATAAATCCAAGTATGTGGAAGAGTTTGTACTGACTGAACTACAAGCATTCGAGAAGACACCAAAGAACAAGAGAACTACACTATTTTTCCGCCTTCTGATACCATTTTATATCCCAGGAAATCATAAGACAATTGCAAATACACGTGCATGCCAAATATGGCAACAAATTTCAAATCATTCTGTAAATTTTCAGGCGATTGACAATTGTTTCAATTCTTACTCAATATATCTGGCTCTCTCTACGCCGCTCTCTTTTACAATTTTTTTGTTTTGAGTAAAAATGCGTACAAAATTCGTGAGATTTAAAAGTAAAGGAACCGATCTAATGTGAAACCTGCTCTGGTGCTATGGTACTCAATGTTAATAATTCAATTTGACTGATGAACCCAAAATTCAAATAAAAGCCTAGGTTACAATAGATAATTGCAGCCAGAATAATTTTCAGTTTCAAATCAGTGTTGAGTGTGACTCTTTCAATCTCATTTACATATCACACCCTATAGTTTTCAATCCCGTGCTCTAGCTATTGCCCCGCGTTTTAAGACAAGATTTAACCGTACCGTCAAAATTTACACGGCACTACTTTAAGGGCCGGTTTCATTTTTGGTTAACTCTAATCAACGGTTATTCCAGCTGATAACCATAGAATCCGTTTGTTCAGTCAAATTTTAACCAGAGAATCCATGATTTGGTTAGTTAACCAGCAAAATCGATAACCAGCCGATTTAGGTCGGTTAACGGCATTTAACCAAGGAAATTCTGGAATTTTATTTGTTCAAGCTTTGACAAAAACAAAACAACTGTCTTTCAAAAATAAAAATTTATTCAATAAATAATAAAGGCAAAATAGTGTGTTGCTTCGTATCTGCTATGTCAACAAATGGCAGATGAATACAATGCAAGACAGTGTGGACAAAATTTGCATGCATTGCTGCGGCTGTGACAATTTTAACCATAGATTAAATCTTACAATTGAATTGACAAATAAACTGAAAAAACTGGAACGATTTGTCGCAAATCTATGGTTTGGTGGCCAAAGTGAAAAATAAGTGAACAAACGCTTTTTGGTTACCACAGATATATGTATAATCATGGGTTAAACTAAATCTATGGTAACCTAACCGTAGATTTAACCAGCTCTGAACAAACCGGCCCTAAGTGTAGAAGTTGTGTTTATTTTTGGATCCCCAGGGCCGTTAAAATATTTGAAATATCTACATAGAATGTATTTCTTAGGGCGTACTGCGTACATATAAAAAATGATCAGTTTCCATCACAATGAAAAGATAATGAACAGAAAATTAGATTGCACAATTGCACAACAATAACCAACGAGCAACACAAGCTCGCACATCACTCGTACACTTGTTGCGCAACGATAATTTTAACCATCAAGCCGAGTATCCTGCCCGCGCTAAAATTTAGCACCGGTTCTTCTCTCCACATCACAGGTAAATGCCCGTTAAATTTGTAATACAGGACATAGATGGGACACCAACACAATATGTTGATTTTTGTTATTTCTGCACTTTCTTTCCACTCATTTACATTGATTTTCAAGTACCGTAGCGACTGCTTAAAGCAAACTTTCGTTTATAAAGAAACATTTTCTCCAGTCCCAATCAATGTCCAATAAGAACTATGCATAATAATTTTGTATATAACGAACTCACCCTTCAGTGAAAAAAATGCCATATTATAACGAACCAAAAATGCTCACTTTGCATCGTTATTCAGGTTTCTTAAATTTTTCAGGACTTCTCCAAGAACGAATATTCTCAAACAACATGTTGCACTATAACATACTTTTTTCGGTATTGGCCCGTGTTTCATTATGTTTGCATCAGACACTCGCAAGACATTAAGCTTTAAGCTGTAAAAAGGATCCTCACTCGTCATTAGCCATTTCCATTTACATATTTATACATACTCGAAATCCGATCGGAATTGATTGTAGGATGATTACTGTATTCAACTATTGCTGCTATTAGAATGTGAGAACTTCATTTTATGTAACTAACGCTTGGTAAAACAGTCCTTTCTATTGCAAAATTATTTTTCGCCTAATAATGATCCGATCATGTCTCACTGAAAATACCATGGACTGTAGGGAGCATCAAGTGGGAGTGTTCCCGTAATTGGATTTAAATGTTGAAATAATAAAAAAAATATCTAAACGTTTCTGATATTCATACACTTATTCGTTTCTTCTTTTGTTTAATTACAAAACTGTGTAATTTGCGCAGGTGCGCCAAACTGAATGAAGTTAATTGCCGATAAATTATTGACTACAATTCAATCAGATACAGTTAAATGAAAAACAAATACATAAGTACAAAGTCACACCACCAATATAAATAATATATTTGCAGTTAAAGGAGTCGTTTATTTTGAGGAATATGTTTATTTACTGCGCAACCCCGGCCGTCGTATCTGCGTTAATTAAATATTTCTTGTACATGAAACTTGACGCTCCCATACTGCACCCACATTTAATTATGTATATTTTGGGTACGATTTCTTGTGTTTGTGGGATTATTTTTATTTTTTCTACTTAGAAAACTCTCTTGGCATTGACATTATTGTTCTGCAATTATTTATAATCCAATTGACTGTAGAACACATTGAAACCTTGCGTCAGACTAGTTAATTTGGAGACAAAAAAGTTCGCTCATCTCTATATTTTTATGGAATCAATCACACTATTCTTGCGGTTTGATGCAAATTACCAGGCGCGCAATAGTTATGCGTCACCCTATCCTAAAATCCTTATTAACATCAAAGTGCTCGGTGATTTTATATCGTTCTGGACAGCATATGGTTTTTTTTTACAGCTCTCCATATAACAAATTATAGAATTTAGATACATTAACCGGAAGAATTGACTTTAACTATTACTATTGATATCGAGCAAACAAATACTATATTAATTACACTTGTTACTAAACATTTATTTTTTCTGTTCTTTTAATCAACAGGGCCTTTTACGAAACCAGTTATTACAATAATGAAATTGACGAATCCGACAGATCAGACAATTCTTTTCAAAATTAAAACCACAGCTCCAAAAAAATATTGTGTTCGTCCAAATTTTGGCTCTGTGCTGCCAAATTCTGCTACCAAGGTAGAAAGTATGTATTTTTACAATTACAACAAATCACATTTTGTTATGCTTAACAATATTGTTTGTGTTTTTTTTTCGTTTAGTCTGCTTGCAGGCATTTGTTTACGATCCAAATGAAAAGAACAAACATAAGTTCATGGTACAGAGTCTCGTTGCCCCGGATGGCACTACAGACTTTGCCAAACTGGTAATATTGCAATTTTAACTAAACACAAACGAACCGTGTCTTAATTTGTATTTTTCAATTTTCAGTGGAGGGAAGTTGAACCCGACCAGTTGATGGACGCTAAACTAAAGTGTGTTTTTGAAATGCCTGCTGAGGCACCAGATGCAGGAAATGCCGGTATGTTTTCCATTTATTCCATTTATACGTATGTTATGAAGTTTATTGCACGATGGCGTTGAGACTAAAAACAAGAGAACGTTTGTAAGTTTTTTTTTTAAGAGTACCCTTGCCGCTTCTATTGAAGCATTTGAAAGCGATAGTGTACGAATTAAAGAGGGAAAAATAAAAAGAGCGATGCACCTACTTATTTCCAATATTTATTCATGGGGATGTCTAATGAATGGAACTTTAACATTGTTTGCCTGATAGCAAAAGAAGGAAACCCTCTTAACTACACAGGCATCAGTCTCTTAACATTGCATACAATATTTTGTCTGCCGTGCAGTGTGAACCAAACTCAAACTATTTCTCAACGACCTGATTGGCCCCTATCAGTGCAGCTTTATCTAACACCGACCAATTATTCACACAACGACACATCCCAAAGAAATCCAAGACATCCAGTTCCATACTCAACATTTTAAAGCTAAATATTTATAGAGACGAACTGTACAAAGTCATATCTAACTTTTCCATCTTTGATTCTTAACAAATAGAAAACTTGTTGGCAGTCTAATCTGTTGCAATAGATAGCTTAACTTTATCGTGCAAACTTCACATAAAATTACTTTGTTACTTCTTTTTTGTATGTCTAATATTAACATTATATACGCATTTATTCCTTTTGCAGCTCCAAAAGAAGTGGTGACTAACGAAGCTTCGCCAATACCAGTAGGCGAAGAAAAGGTACTTTATCAAATATTTTCTTATTACATGTAGACTAGACATAGTGAAGATATTTTTCGATTTTTAAGCGCATAATCACTACATAGTATACAATGTCTGTTGCATGATTATTGCCGTGATTCTGGCGATATCTGGGCGGGTTTTGTTTAGTAGTTTCTTTGTTCTATTTTGATCGTAGGTAGGCCATATCAAGGAAGATATGACGCAGTTTATCAACCTCATTCATTGGAGATTGGCTTTCTTAAAAAAGTATGAGTGTATTTGTTCCTTAACCGCTCCTGCATGTGTACCTATTGGCCAGTTACCCGTACTTATGGCCATCAGTCTAAAAACAAGACAACGTTTGCACGTGATCTGCCAAATCAAGTTCCTTGTTCTAACTCTGTTTTAATGTAGGTTCATGAAAGTGTGTGGGCGCAGTGGTTAGTGTGCTGGACTACTGTGCGAGGGATCCCAGGTTCGATCTCCGGAAAAACACAAATTACATCTTAAGGTTTTTTCTACTGCGCCACCTCTCGCGAACGTCTGACAAACATCCGAGAGTATGACTGTCCTGAAAAAGCTTCTCAATTCAGCCGTTCGGACTCGGCATAAAATTGTAGGTCCCTTCCATTCGTCCCAAAAATATAAACTCACACTAACGAATGGTTGCAAAAAGCTAGGCCTAGGGCGTCTACCGCCTGTTGCGCCGCCTATTTATTTTTTTTTATCATGGAAATGACGCAATTCAGTCAGTCAGATCCGTCCACCACATATTCACATTCACATATCCTAGCAGGCGATAGACTTTCTCCGCAGAAAGAACGCAACGAGCGGAGCCACACGTCTGGGTAGCTCGAGGGCTCTGTCACTCCATTCTATGTTCTTGTGGTCCGGAACTAAGACGAAATTGATATCGTGTATGGGGGGCCAGTGTCTTTGCAGTCCTTGACGTTCAGAACATGTACATTTTTCTATAGGAAAAGCACACAGGTTTCCCTAGTTGTCAGAACTTGTGCCTAGAACAACCAGTTAAATGAATTAGGGAGGATGAAGGTTTTGCCAAAGGTTCTTGCGAACCAGAATCAAGTTTCATTTGAATCTTATGTGGATTCAGTATAGGCGTTATTAGCCCAACTTTTATGTCTGAGAAGGTGGCATGCCGACTTTATATTGTCCGTAGTAGTTTAATCTTTCAATTGTTTGCACTACTTTGTGCAGAACTATCTCTGTTCATGTTCTCTTAAGCATATTGGCCGCTACCGGCCTATTAGTGCTTTGTGATAATTAAGATATGTACTACTTGTATTTGTGACTTGCTCTAATTGAAGTCGATTTCGCGACAGTAGATATAAATGCATATTCGAAAACCATTTGTCTTTAAACTTCTACTTGAAAACTAAACTTCTAAATTTCGTAAATCTTCTGTATTTTAGCCAATCGATCAGTCGGATAAGTTCTTAGCAGAAATAAGGCAACTTAAAAATGAAGGAAGCGAGTTAAGGGAAGAAAATCTAACTCTTAAGGTAAGTGTGTCTTGTCGCTAAATCAATTTTTGTCTTTTCTAAATTATATAAAACAACCCACCAAAAACAAATTCTACATTTTCGACTACAGAATCAGTTAATGCGCATAAAGTACACAACGTCGCAGCAAAGAATGGACGAACCATATTCACCGGCGGTCGAAAAACAAATTCCAATGTTCTACATAGCGCTCTCCATTCTAACCGCAATTCTTGGCATATTCCTGGGCAAATACTTGCTCTGAATCAATCGAAAACTGATTTTATGTTATTACTGATGCAAAAATAAAAAAAAAAAATAACAAAAAAAAAATTCATTAATATCAAAATACAAATATAAATAAAAAAATAAACAACAAAAACTAAATAAATGGCTAAAAATTATAATTTTTAGACAAATCCACAAAAAAAAAAAAACAAAACAAAACAAACAGAAAATCAATTCAAAACAGATGAAAATTAATGCAGAGCAAACTATCTATGTCTTTAGATAGAACCAGGAAGGATGATTGATTTATTATAGACAAAAATAGCTTAAGAAAACAAAAGGAAAACAAATATACTGACTTTTGAAACGCTGTTATAATATTCAATTTAAACAAAACAAAAGAATATAATATACCTACACCCTGGTGTGTATATTGTTTCTTAAAATCACAGAAATAAATTACTGTACATAATGGCGAGGGCACGAGGTGATGGGGTAAGGGAGGGAAGTTTTCAGTTTTTTTTCCATTTTCCATGGTTTCAGTTTAAAAAAAATGTTATTCATTATGTAAGTGATGTACTTTAGTTTAAATCAGAAACGAAGACTTTATATAAAAAAAAAAAAAAATACCTACCTACTGTACTTTGAGTTGAAGGCTTTTTATGGGAGAACGGTCTAATATTGGTATGATGACTTGGAAAAAACATTGTGACTGGTAGAAGATGTAGCAATAGAATAATTGTTGTGCTATGTGTGTATTTTCCTTTTCAAGAAATTATAAAAAATGATGAATGATCCAAGCACGCATCTTTTTTAATTACACGCATCGCCAAATACATTTTTTATACCAGCTTATTTGTTCGTCTGGTTTATGAGAATCAGTGAATCTTTATAAAACAATGGTAACATATTGACGGCTCATTAACATGACCTTACACACACATTAGTACTGAAATAAATTAAACTATGAGGACTGCATGTTGCTTTAAATAAATTGTTTAATGTTAGACTTACGGACTGGAGAAACTATGTAAATGTAAATGGTGAACTAATATAATATAACTATGAAAGGATATGTTTATGTACATTATGTCTAGTAACATATTAATGCGCATGAAGTTCTCGACTTAGGTTTAAATGGTTATTTAAGTAATTTAGTCGAAAACACTGATACAACTGGTCAGCAAGTATGGGACCTTTTATAGGACTCATTTTGGTGCAAATATGGTTCATATTCGCGTTGGTTTAATGAAACCCATTCATTTTTGTTTCCTATAAAAAGATTCACAACCGTTGGTTCAAGGTACCTAAAAACTTGCAATAGGAATTTAATTAAATCTGAAAACATGCGGGAACAAATCATGGACGTTAGTCGCAGAAGCTTAGCTCTCAAAGCCAATTTAATTGCTGTACGCTGTATGAAGTGCATCGCAATGTGTCGTGTTGCGCTGTCAGAATTGAAAACATATACCGAAAATCTTCACTATTTTATAAGACTCTTTTGTCTTAAAGTGATAGTTTTCTATGAAATAAATCTAAATCTAAATCTAAAGCCCAATTTAGGAGCATAAAATACATTGGGTTTTTGGTTCAAGTTAATTAACTTCTAACTTTTGACGCGCGTGCTGTTGGTAAAAAGCATAGTTTTGCTTGTCTTTAATTATGACAGTGTCACAAGACACAGAAACATGAATTTAGATTTGTCATACTTAAAAGAATGGAGTAAAAAAATGTGTTTTCCCTTGAGTTCAGCGGTATATTTGTAGTTCAACTGACAGAATTTTATTGCAACGAGATTTATCCTGCTGATGCTGTGTGTTCATATTTATTTTATTGCTATGATATTTTTGCTTTTTATTGTTTGGAGAATACGTTACTTACAAATTTCATAACACATAAGAGGACTGAAATAATCACCTTTGACAATTTCAATCCGATACTGTTTCCGCCACCCGCTCAAAATAAAGAGATAAAAGTGCATAACAGATGTATCAAACCTTTGGAACTTGCGCTCAAATTGTACGATTTGAAATGTACATGACCGCAGAAATAAAATCTCTAATATTGGTTCGAAATATGAACTGTATACGATAAACGACGATGAGATTAGGAGTGATTAAAAAACTCAACTTCTTACCATCTTGGACATGACATTGAAAGAGCTATGAAGAGGAAGCTACAAACGTGCGATAATTGGGTCAATAATTTGCTATTTTCCACATAAACATTGTGAACATGAGAAAATCAACTCAGTATTAAATAAATTTAATCTAAACACAATCTTGTTGTTTCGATTCCATTTCAGAATTAAATCCAATACATTGCACATTTGAAGCCTTCTTTAAATCCATTCGAATCGGGGATATAATAAATGCCTAAGTAGCTACGTGTTAAAAAAATGCGTTTAAAAAATCTGAGAAGTGAAATTTTTATTAAGAAATCCATTGCTAGGGATCTGAAACAAAAGTTTCTCGAAAGTTGAATTTTATTTTGCCTCAAACAACACTTGCATTTCCCATTGAAACACCAACAGTTTTGTTGGCTACTTCATTAGTGCATTAAATACATCCAACTTCAATAGTTTTCCAATAAATTTAATAAATTATTTGAGTTTAATAAGCTAAATTGTAGCAGTATCTTTGGAAAGGATATTAAACTGATATCTGCTGCTGAAAAGGTACATATTATAATCACATTTTTAATTACACTTGTGTGTGTTAAAAAAATGATAATTTTTAACAATGTATATTAATGTGTTTGTGTTTAAAAAATAATAATCTGTGAATGATATAACTTCCGGTCCGAGTATTCATTGCCAGAGAACCTATATGTATGTACCTAGGTACTCCAAATTGTTTCACCTATCACCTCTTGTAATTTTAGCCAACAACTTGAAAACCTAATGGAATGACCACATTTTATTTTGTATTAACTTTTACCTATATTTTCTTTTTATTTTATTATTTGACAAATACTACATTGATTTATTTTTATTGAAGGTTAATCTGTTAAGTAAATGTAATGAAAAAAAAAACATGTCGTACGAAAATATGTTATAAAATGACACAAAGGAAATACCTACATTGGTCTTTTTGGGTTTGTTTTATGTTAAATAAAAATAAAAACGAAAACACTCATTACTCTTCTCATACCAATAAATAAATGTTTGGTGTATAAGAAATTATTATTTTTGCTTTTAATAAACGTCTAAATGAAACATGAATTCAATTTTCTTTTTCAAAAATCAAAATGTAACAAGTTTTTGAATATGCCGTTATATAAAAAAAAAAGAAAATACTAAAAATAAAACTACCTATAAAAACATGGTAAACAAAACACTAAGCGTATGAAGTTATTTACTTTATTTTTTTTTTTTCTAAAGTATTTTTTTTTAGCACTGAGTAGATATTTAATATCTATTATATTTAGTAATTTTTTCGCGTTATATTTGTTGTTTTTGTATCAAAATTAAAAAAAAAAAGGAAAGTGCATGTATTTATTTTTATTTTATTTGTTTTTTACTTTAAGTATATATTTATGTAATGAGCTAAATGTACTGCAGGTAAAAGGAGAAAAGCAGCCATAAATCGTACATATTATTTGTACGAAGTGGATTGTTTTTTTTGTTGTGGAACATGATATCACTTTATTTTCGATGATGCATGACCGTAATATTATAGTACTAGTATTGACTAAAACATATTATGCTATAAACTGTTAAAAAATATGAAGTAAATCAAAATCTGCAAAGTTAAAATATGATGATTTTTATTGAAAAATATATATTGAATTTGAATATGGTATGATTAATACCTTAATTTTTATTTTCTAGATAAACACACGAATGTAGTTTTTCATTTAAACATACTCGAGCAATGCCATTTTATTTTGAAATAAGCATCTTCCATTGCAAATTAAAATCATTGCATGTTTGGTATCCCATTAGTTTAGAAATTTAAAATAATTGAAATAAAATCTTCTATAAATGTATATAGCATTTAGAAAAGATATCGGGTGAGTTTATTTTATTCTGAGTCTACCAAACGGATAATAAATAGGTAACTGAGTTAGAATATAAATGATATTCTGATATTGCTAGACATTCGGTTCTTATTAATTTCTCACTTGATACAAGACTATAGGAAGAATAAAATGTCTACTTACAAAGACAACAGTGTAGATCTGAAAAAATACACACGTCTAACGTGAAAACGTAATACGTTTACGTTTCAATATTTCATAATAAAAAATGGGCCCATTCCATTTATGTATGCAAACAAACATTATATTTCTTATTTCCCTAATATTTACAATCGATTTTACAATGGGTCATAGTGTCACAAAAAAAAAAAAAATCATGAAAGAAGGCCCCAAAAAATTAAAAATTGCCCAATTCGACTACAAAACATTGTTGGTGCTATAGTCCGTCCCAAAGCAAAAGAAAGATCCCAACATGCGAAGTAGCACCTTATTTAAGGGACATTTTTCGCTTAAGGTATTTTTGATCGCATGAAATTGTTAATGCTTTTCTCTACTCTTTATCACAAAGTATAACGAAAATTCCATTTCAACCCTTTTAATAGTGGGTTTTACGCTGTTATAATAAAGTTACTCAACAGTCAACACTCTGGATTTCATTACTAAACACATATTTGAGAAGTGCAACGCTCAGCAAATTTCCCTCTTCTTTGGGGTGGGTAAATGCATACGCCAACGACGGTGCTGTGTGGACAATCAGTCATGCCCATGCCTCGATCGTCGATCGAGAGAGATGTCTTCGCAAGTAGGGGTATGTTTGTTCTTTGAAATGCGCACATATTTTTTTTAGCTGTAGTTCTGGTTGGAAAAGTTGTTTTGTTGTCGCTAAGAGAATAAAATCCCTAATGTGAAGAGACCTGCTCAGGAAATTTTCACTTAATTTTGGACGGGCTATACTACATAATTTTTTGGGACATTTTAAAATTTTGTTGGTTCATTTTTTCATTGGGGCCAATTTCATGGAGCCTTCAAACATAGTATATGCGACATATTATTGAATCTCCGTTTACAACGAGAGAGTCACTAAAACTTAAAGCATGTCTTAATGGCCACTCGTGCGCATTCTGCTCTGAGAAATGCAATGGATTAGTTGCACTCGGGTCGATTCATCATCGAAATTCTTGGAATGAGAACTTCCTAGTCTTTGAATTATGGTAGCTTGGACGACGTTGTTCATGTGTTTCTTCACCGTCAACCTGCTTCCATTGCACAGTTTCGATGGGTTCAGAATGCACAGCATTATGATGACAGATCCGACTGTGGCAAATTTTGCGGTGGTAGACCGAGCACATCAAATGAATTCAATGAATTCAAAACTTCGATTGGATAGGTTGTTAATTCGTCACCATTTTGTTACGCGATTAACAGATTTGAACGAATAGAATTGGAACGTGCCTGCGATTTAATTTTGAATAATGAAATTCAAATAATCGACGTCCTTAATCTTCGTAGCTAATATCACGCGTTCACCCAGCCAATCTTGGTTCAAATAATTGCGATTGATGTTCGGGAACACTTTGCTGATGAGTTCTTCCTTCGATGGAATTCACAATCTGACGGAAGCGAATTCTCAAGTGATGCGATGATCAACGAAAATTTTTTCATTTTTTATTTATACTCTTATATTTATATTTATCTTATACCTATATTTATCGTTTTTATAATAATTTTCCGAGAATTATTCACACAACAGGAGGCGCCGTTTTTCCGAGAGTAAAAAGATCCGTGACTAGCAATTCAGGGCATCCTTAAATAGCTGTGTAGCGAAAATGCAATGGAAAACTGACTGAAATGACGCTGTGCATAACAAATTTCACCTATATACCACGTAAGATGGTATCTATATGAAGATATTTATTCTTGCTGGAAGACCGCTTGCATTCAAACCTCACGCTTGCGACAGAACTAGCATGCTATCCATATCAATGGATAAGGAAATAATTTTTGTAAAAATAAAATATCAGAATGCTACTGAATTAATAATTCATGCGGATGAATGCAAAACTATTTTCTCGCCAGATTTCAACAGCTCTTTTAATAAAACATACCTCGCCTGTACGTAGCTTTAGCACTTTTGCTTGCTTATTAATGGTTATGGTCTAATCTTAGCGCATCGGAAACTGCAATCGCTTGAAATTGAAATTCACCCCTATTCCCATTGGCGTCTGTCGTATACGACTCATGTGTCGTGTCGTTGTAAAACTATGTTTAGAATTTTTTTAACTTTTGTTAACAATGGCCCTTATTGTGATTGTCGATCAACGATCGTCACGACAATTGTCGATTGCGTCGATTGGTTTTAGCTATTCGTACGCACAAAATTTGTTCACTTCCAAGAGAAAGCATCGACCAGACATTTGTAATCGACTACAAGCGACTGTCAAATCGACAAATATCAATCGCAATCGACAATCAAAGTTGTCTATCAATCGACAGTTGTCGATCAACGATCAACTATCGACACTCACAATAGGGGCCAATTTTATTTCCTTTTCTAAGAGTGTTCATCATCATTTCAATTCATTTGTCTCAAAAAAGTTAATGCCCCTATTATGTAAGACAACTCAACTTAGTTGAGTTGAGTTGTCTTCAATTCAACTCAACTTTCACACAATCCAAACTAACTAACAACTTATAGACAACCACTACCATCTTGGTTGTGTTTTGACAGACAACTTTTCTATCAAGGTTGTGTATTACAATACGGACAATACCGAATTTTGAATTAAATAAAACCAAGTGACAACTCATCTTTAGTTGTAGTTGTCTTACATAATAGGGGCATAAAAATAAAGACTAAAAAACGAAGTGAAATAAGAGTCGTTTACGACAAACGCCAACGGGAATAGGGGTGATTGTGTCAACCAATTTATACATACATCGTTCTGAATTATTTATGTAATGGACCTTGTAACTTTGTATATTTTTTATGCAGATAATGTTCAATATTGAGTCCTTGTCTATAACTTCCTGCAAAGAGTTTACCAAAATGTGAAAATCATCGGAAAGCAAGATGCATCTGATATAGCTAACACATTTGCTAGAAAATGACATAAAAATATAAAACAAATGAACGTTTCGTGCACAGTTTGTTGACTATTCATAACTTAAAACGCTTTCCCGCTTCTACTTTCTATGTCCAAAAACGCGAGTAAATAAAATACCTATTACTGTTCTCCAATGCACCCATTGAAGGCCTAAGTGAAGAGCGAAAGCTTAGATAAGCCAACCAAGCTATATTGAATATTGGGCAATATTTGTAACAGCTACCGGCAAATGTATCAACCAGAAGCGAAAGTGTTTTTAAAGGCCATTTGTAAGTTGCAGTGAAGTTATAAAAACTGTGCCATCACCAAAGCTTTTATTAAGCAAGGGAAGTATCGGAGTACACTGTTTTCAATTTTCCCCTTTTCTAAAAGCGTGTCGACTTTCCAAGCTGATAGGTCAGGTCAGATTTCTGTATCAACATTTTTACTCTTATTTGCGACGTAATCACCTCTCTCTCTCTGTAAGCTGATTCTTCAGAGGAATAATCCAACAAAGAAATGAAATTAAAAGCCAACACTTCTGATCAACAAAATTGTTTAATATTATTTTTATTTATTTTTAAAGTCTTAAAAGAAAATCAATTTTTATTCATTAAAGAATATGGGTAATATTTTTTGTTTCATACATGAGGTTATATAACAAATTTTATAACTTAAACTACATAAATACAATATGAAGATTACGAAGCAAAAGAGAAACACAATCAAAAATTATAACAAGGTATAATAAGAGTATTTAATAATTAAAACATAATTTGTTATGTTTTAAAATTAAAAAAAACTATTATAGTTTGAACGAACTCACGTACGGCTACATGGTATACAATAAAAATTGCAATTTTTTTTATAACTTAAAGGCTCAAAAACAATCCATTTTTGAAAACTAAATTATCAGAATATTTACAAAAGAAAAATTAACAAATTTTTAAACAATAAAAAAAACAAAGTCTTCAAAATCACCAAAAAGAAAATAACAACTATAAATTACAAAAAATCAAACAAAGTTATCGCCTGCACAAAATGTGTTTGCTAAATGGCTACTCTAGGGACTGCCCACATCGAAACCAATTAACGCAGCCGATCTGGAACTTCTCGTTAGGGGTTTGTGCAGCTTAAAATCGTAAAATGAGTGTTGCCATTGCCAGCATGTTCGGCAGAAGTAACGAAAGCAGGCTAGCTCGCGGCAAAAGTATGGACCGTGTTGAACACCGCACAGGGCGCACAGAGTGTCCTCCAGATATGGGTCGACTTGAATGGTCTTTGTGAATAAGGTCGTCTTGATTTTGATAAAGCCAGCGGATACAGCTTTCATGTACGACCGACTGTTATTGAACGTCACCCGACCAGATCCAATTGGGTACTTGTACTTGTCTGTGTCGATACCGGCGTATATAACTCCGTCGAACATGTCGTTCATTATCTTAGCCAATCCCTCGGCAGTCAGCTTACCGTGTAGTGCTCCAACGAAGACCGTCTTGCTTGGGTTCAGCTTCTGATGAGTAGCTGTGACAAAGTTGGAGTCTGATATGGTCCATGGAATGATCTCCACTTGTTTCGTTCGGACACGCCCTGATGATATGTGAAAGTAATAGTTGCCGGCACTTGCCGAGCAGGAATTCGATGTAGTGCATGCAGCAAGCAGCTCTCGCACTTTCGTCTCAGCTTCGAATATGACGTAGGCATATCCCTTGGGCTGAATTGCGTGGTTATCACGCCTGGGCCATTCCACTCGTATTCTGCCAAAAGGCTCAAACAGTCTATTTAGCGATTGCTCACTCATGTCCCATGGTATTCCTCCGATGAATACCTTTGGCGAATAAGTCGTTATCCGATTGCAGCGATGCGGTAGGATTCCGTTCCACAAATAGGGTGCCTTGCATGTCGAAAGGTATTTATTGTCCATATTAGCATCGTCTTTCATCAGCTGCAATTCCGGATCGAAGCTGTAGTTTGGATCACTTCCACCATGACTTGGTGGAGGAGGCGTTGGCGAAGTCGGTGGCGGCATTGACATCGGCGACCTTGGCATTTTGAACGGACCGCGTGGTTGTGTGATTTTCATATGGTCACCGATGTTATTATTGTTGTCCATTCCCGCTGTGCACTTAATGCGGGGATATTCTTCGGCTGGCGGCTTTCTGGGGATAAACTTGTTCTTGCATCGGTTTTGGCCAGCCTCACATTCGAACTCATAGTGATTTGAGGTTAAAATATCGATCATATTCTGGATATTGCTGTCGATGTTGCATTTATTTTGTCGCCTTAAAATACTAGTCTCTTGGCAAGAATTAACCCAATTTAATAAAGCCATCTAAAAACTTACACCGATCCGTAATAAAGTAGTCGAGCAAAACAATAATTAAAATGTGGCCAGTCGCGGAGAACTAATTGACAAAAGACGATACAGCAAACTGACCACTATCCGATTAACGGATGATTTTGACTGAGAATAACAAGTCAACAAAGGCATATGTACATAGAGTGGAACTAAATTTATAGTTCTAACAAAGAGACAAAATATTATAGTAGGTCCAGCTTGGTATATAAGAAAATGTATATGTATACAGACCAAATAGGTGCTTGATGTATATAGGAAAGCTGATTGCATGTAATTATGTGAGAGATCAGACAAATTGCAGGATTTCTTGCTTAAACATGGTCTGCTCGCTTCATTCAAAAACTCAGTTCATTTCTGCCAAGGCCGGACCATGATCATCATTAGATTTATATAGGTTATATGATCCGATCCGATCGCGGAGCCTCTCCTGACTTTCCTCAATGATGTAGAATGTTTGAATTTTTAATTTTTTGTTAAGTCCTATTTTCAATTATTTCAAATTTAGTTATTTGTAACAATAGGTAACTAATTCCTCTCAACCTCGTACTAGGGTTCTCAGCATTTCTCTGGAACTTAACATTTAAATGGAAGGAGTGAATTGGGACTAAACGCTAACCGATTTCTACCACTATAATTGGTTATTTTCGGAAATATGTATTTCCCTATATCAATTATTCTTATGTAGGAAAATACGGATAAAAGAAAGAATGTCTTTGGATTTAAGGACATTCTTATATCGCAGTCATCTATTGAACGTATCATCTATCACCTATTATCTTAGGGGATTCCACTCCTGGGAATCGCACGTAACAATAAACATGACGTTCTTGTGATTCTAATTTTCACTATAAAGCTAGTGCGGTTTCAACCCACGTGGAGTTGGTTTCTAGTTTTCTAATACCTACTCAATGGCAACCGTAACGACTGTAACGACATTGGAATTACGATGTAGGTACACCTCGTGAAGAGAAATGGCAAAAGTTTCAGCAGAATGGGCAGATCCTCAAGCGTTTATGGTTACAATGTATAGTCTGAACTATTATAATGTAGTTGATCTTTGAACATAAGAAAAATCAGCAAAAAACGACAATAATAGAGACTCTTTGATACCCCATTTATGTTCGTTTCTATTATATGTCCAGATGAACCATGGAATCTCTAAACATTGCTTTAATTTAAATGAACAATACAAAGCAGAACGTCGCAAAATTACGTAAATGTTTCCAAGAACCGAAATTCTTTTCACGGAACTGATTTTGCACGTTTGTATTACTACGCCTAACTAATGCCATGAGTTGACCGAAATATATGAATTGCATACTTGTAGGTGTAATGGAAAAGTGTTTATATTTGCGACAGTAAACTGTTTGAGTACCACTGGTTTAGGGTATTTAATGTATTCAGAGCTTTAGAAGAATGTTAACCGCACTAAAAAACAAATTTTAGCGCAATTAATCTAGGTCAACGAAAGCTTAAATTTGTTTTAAACACTTTATTTTAAGAAAATTTAAAATTTCAACCTTATTACCGTGTGTGAAAATACTCGTTCTATTCCACTTCAACAGACAGGTATTGCTCACAGCCAATATAAGGTGGATTGGCTTTGAACGCTGCCATTTGCCAAACGTCAAAATCGTCATCTTTGCTTTGGTTCGCAAAAAGTGGCAAACGCTTACAAAAAAAGAGAACAAAATTCTTCTTGGCAGTAGTTTTTAATTTCGTTTTTTTACATTTTAAGTATTTTACAATCTACATTTCAAGGTAAACATTTCGAAATTAATAATTGATATTCAATCGAGTGCGTTTCCAAATACCTTGTATCTTGGCAATATTGTTTGTGTTGTGTGAGTTTTTCAACTCAAGTCTGACCGTCTGAATCACCAACAATTTTTTTGTTTGGTCAATCGTCCCCCCATTTATTAATATTAGAAGGATAGGTATGTTAATTTCCAAAAATCAATTTTCATTTCTTTGAAAGACGTTGTGTTTAATTGTTTTTTGATAAAATTTGCTAAACAAAATCGATTTATGGGTCTAGTGTAATTGGTATTCACCAGTATGACATCACAGCAACAACATACCGCACAAGTCAAAAATTGAGTCATTCGATATAAATTTTGTGGTAGATTAAAATTGGGCTGATTGTTTTTCAGATAAATGGCTGCTGGAACAACGCTTCAAAAAGCCATCGATTTGGTCACTAAAGCAACCGAAGAAGATCGCAACAAGAACTATGCAGAGGCTCTGCGTCTGTACGAACATGGAGTGGAGTACTTTTTGCACGCAATAAAATGTGAGAAACATCTTACATTGTTTACAAAAAACTAGTCTAATTTATGTCAAATAACTTCGTAGATGAAGCTCAAGGTGATAAAGCAAAGGATTCGATTAGGGCCAAATGTCTACAGTATTTAGATCGTGCAGAAAAGCTTAAGGAATACCTAAAGAAGGGCAAAAAGAAGCCCGTTAAAGAAGGAGAATCTGGACCAAAGTAAGAGCGTGCAAGTAACTTGAAATTAATTTTACAAAAATACAATTTTTCAGGGACGACAAAGACAAAAAGAGCGACAGTGATTCCGATGGTGAGGATCCAGAGAAGAAAAAGTTGCAAAGCAAATTGGAAGGCGCCATTGTAATTGAAAAGCCACACGTCAAGTGGTCCGATGTAGCTGGGCTAGAAGCTGCTAAGGAGGCTCTAAAAGAGGCTGTAATCCTTCCCATCAAATTTCCGCACTTGTTCACAGGCAAGAGAATACCGTGGAAGGGTATCCTGCTCTTTGGTCCGCCTGGTACTGGTAAATCATATTTGGCCAAAGCTGTGGCCACAGAGGCGAACAATTCTACGTTCTTCTCGGTTTCAAGTTCAGATTTAATGTCCAAATGGCTGGGTGAATCTGAGAAATTGGTCAAGAATCTTTTTGTGCTAGCACGCGAACACAAACCGAGTATCATCTTTATTGATGAAGTAGACTCGATGTGTTCGGCACGTTCCGATAACGAGAACGACAGCGTAAGGAGAATTAAAACAGAGTTTCTGGTTCAAATGCAAGGTGTCGGCAATGATACTGATGGCATTTTGGTTCTGGGAGCCACCAATATACCGTGGGTGTTGGATTCGGCCATTCGGAGACGTTTCGAGAAGCGTATATACATTCCGCTTCCGGAGCAGCACGCTCGCTTGGTTATGTTTAAAATTCATTTGGGCAACACATCGCATATTCTCTCGGAAGACGATTTGAAAACTCTTGCCGGCAAAACTGAAGGGTTAGCGTTATTTGCGCATACACCAAGAATCAAATTGAATAAGTTTTTCCTTTCTCAGATATTCTGGAGCCGATATATCGATTGTTGTACGCGACGCTTTGATGGAACCTGTTCGGAAAGTTCAACAAGCCACTCATTTCAAGGTGAGTACAGAGTACAGATATGCTGCTTTGAGAAACATATGTTTAGATTGAAAGTTCAAATGCAAAATTTGTTTCTGTTAAACGCTTATTGTAGACGCAGTAGCGCAGTGGTTAGTGTGCTGGACTACTGTACGAGGGATCCCAGGTTTGATCCCCGGAAAAACACAAATTACATCTTAAGGTGTTTTCTACTGCGCCACCTCTCGCGAACGTCTGACAAACATCCGAGAGTATAACTGTCATGAATAAGCTTCTCAATTCAGCCGTTCGAACTCGGCATAAAATTGTATTCCAAAATAGAAATTCACACAAAACGAATAGTTGCGAGAAGCTAGGCCTAGGGTGTCTACCGCCTGTTGCGCCACCTATTTATTTATTTTTTTATTTATTTTAAACGCTTCTTAATGCGTAACCCCATTATATTTTGTTGGTTCTAAAAGCTCGTTAGATACGATCGCTTGCTATCTTCACATCCGGTATTCGGTATTCCCCAATTGTTTTTGATAGATAGATAGACTGTGAAAAACAGTCACGTTCCTGGTACTACAACAAAAAATAGTTACTCTAGTGGAATTAGTATCTCAATTTTGGGAGACATCGATAAAAAGGACTCATCTAGATGTGGCGGAAGCTTTAGCAATTATTACTAAAAAACCCTCACCTACTTTATTGTTCATTTATCTTTACAGAGAGTAACTGGTCCATCACCACTCGACAAGAATGTTATATGTGATGATTTGCTTGTTCCATGCTCTCCGGGAGATTCGGGAGCTTTTGAAATGTCCTGGACAGATGTTGATGGCGACAAATTGTTTGAACCTCCCGTCACAATGGTATGTTACAACAAATTTCCAACCAACCACACGTATCTACATTTATTTTCAATTTCTAGCGTGACATGTTAAAATCACTATCTCGTACGAAACCCACTGTCAACGAAGATGACCTAAAGAAATTGCAAAAGTTCACAGAGGATTTCGGTCAAGAAGGCTAATTGAACAGATGTCCGCTCTACTTGTTTTGTTTGTCAAAAAAAAAACACATAACTCGCCCTCCCTCAATATTGCAAACATTTGTTGTCCATATAATATCAAAAGTTCTTTTTATCGAAAATATTAACATTGTTGAGCTTTCGCAGAGCAATCCCCTAGATGATAGTTTGTCCATCTCCTTCTCGATTTTTCGTGAAATCATTATATTTCACTTGCAAATTTACATAGAACACAGATACATTTATATGAAAAGTTATTTTTTTATGAGATACCAGCAAGAAGCAAAAGATCGATGACGATGTATGTTAACCAAGAATTTTAAAATAAACTTATTACACATTAAAATTGCCGCCTAATTTCTAAGCTTCGAAGCAAGGATCTTTGTGTTGATAAATCTCGATATGAAGACATCATACAAATTTTTTAAATATCACGAAATATTATTTTAGTTAGATTTTTGAATTTTAAGCACTTAATTTTAAATACAAAAATAAAAAAATAAATGAACTGTGGTTATAGAGAAACGTAGACTAATATGTATTTGTCAGCATGAATATTTATGATGTTGATACGTTATAAATATTTGAAGGAGGGCAACTGCAGAAGACGATACGGCTGCTTACCAGATTAGAAGCAACAATTTCGACATATAAACAAAAAAAATATGGTAAGAGAATAGTTTGTGTTTAATAAACCGGCAAATATTTAATTTTGAAGAAAATTGTGTATTTTTGCGACGTTACTGCGTATGTATAAGCTAAAAGCGGCCGTGTAATACAAAAAATTGCAAATCCGCTCCTCGAAGTAATCGGATGAGGTTAAAAGTTAAATAATTGAAATATCACACGACAGTATACCTAGTGTTCGACAGTTCAAAATTCCAATAGATGTTTCCCCACCGCTAATACGGTCGCCATTTTGTTTTGTTGCCTTCTTTCCCTTTCCAAACGGCATCCCATTTTATCTATGACTTTATCGTGGACATTGTTTTAAGAGGTCGATATTTCTCCTAGTTCCCTTAACCTTCTTCCGTAGGGTATGGATAGATTTTAGATTAGATAGATTTTTCTTAATATACTAATGTTTACAAAAAATCTCAGTGAGCATGGCTTTGCCGTCTGCCTGATTGACAACAGTAAAGTTAAGAATATTTAAAATATTGATATCTGTTTTTTACAATTCGAAATCCGTAGTGTTTAGAAGTTTTCGGTAATTTCGCGATAATGTAACGCAGTATTGCGTTATCTTTAAAATGTTAACTTCAATAAGAACCTGAAATCCTTGTTCCGACGTCAGGACATTGCTTCCGAAGATATGTCTCCTAATTTCTTTTAGAACTGGACACTTTCCAACAAAATGCATTACATCTTCTCTTTTTGGCAAGTTACACAAGTTACACATCACTTGTTGGTCTTCTCTGGGATATAGTTGAGCTTGAAAAGTTCTCCACGCAACTTAAACACTGTCGATATTTCCGATCTGCTGTATTCATCGTGGAAGTAATTATTAGAGATGTAACGGATACTAATTTAGCCGGATACCGGATACCGGATATTCGGCGGCCGGATATCTGGCTGAAGAAATGCATACTGCGACGCATACATTCATGTTTTATTTTGCAAAAGAGAACTCGGACATGCCGTAACCCGGCGTCTCCACGAACAGTTTCACATAGAATGGCCATATAGCATGCTATGATAAGTGACAGATGGCAGGCTATGAAAAGTTGCTCGTGGAAACGAGGTGTTAAATGGATGTGCGGTAGATGAATGAACTGCCATGTGCTGTGAACAAATTTACTGGTAAACCTTGTCACGGAAATTCAGTGAGCGTTATCGGAACAATTTTGCGATAAACGCTTTTTGTTGTATTTTACTACTACAAGGACTATCCGGCTGCTGGCCGGATACTAAGATATCAAAAAACCGAATACGTATCAAAAAATGAGCCGGATAGGCCGGATAACGGATACTTACCGGATATCCGTTACATCTCTAGTAATTATTATTCTGCAGGTTATGATTTAAACAACTGTAGATCATTCCATGCAGTGATTCCGAAGCTTGCTCTAAATGCATTAACCGAGCGTTTTCATCCATGCGTTTGATAAGCTGATAAAGTTTAGGTTTCCGATTTTCACTATTATCCAGATTCAAGTGCACACCACAGCCCTCAGCGAGATCCAACCACTCCCTGTACCATCCTGCCCTGGATTGCATTGTTTGTTGTACCGCTTTTTTCGGCAGCCTGGTACCTATCCGGCATATTCAAAACCTTGAGTGCGTAGTGCACATGCAGCTTAAGTTTTAATGAATAATGAGGATAAACCTGGGGTGGAATCAACTAAGGTGATTTCCTGCATTATCATGTAGTTTGGAGTGTTGGGTGGGAGGTTAAATGTTTTCTTTACGTAGTACCTAATAATTTACGATGTCATCTGCGCGCAGTCCTGCATTCTCAAGACCTCCCGGCAGAATATCTACTATATCCTCGATGTATAGCGCAAATAAGCTTGGACTTCAAACCGCCGCTTTGGTATCTGCATATTAAAGTTTCGTTCGAATTTCATCGACATGCCCATGCAGTAAAGTTTATAAAATAAAGCTCTTCGATCTACGGTGTCAAAAGTAGCTTTGAAATCTACGAAGAACACATACAGGTTTTTACCCATTTCAATGTAGGACTCCACAATGCTCTTCAAAACAACAAATTAAATCTTCTTTAAAGCGATTTGGGACTACTCCAGTACTTAGGATATTCTCAAACATCGCAAGAGGCTTTTTGTGTAACTCTTTAGTAACATATTTATAGAACTCGGATGGTATCCCATCCGATCCTGCAGCTTTACTATATTTTAATATATTTATAGCTCAGACAACTTCCTTATAAGTAATCGATCTTTCCAATATATGATTCTGGAATCCCATAGCAGTATATGTGAACAACATAGTTAAAAATTTACACACTAGGGGTTGGGTTCAGTAGTGCATTAAAATGTTCTAGAAGGACACAGGAGCTTAAATTTTGATTCAGTTACCACCATTAAGTTTTTTAGCCGTTTTCCAAAAATACGATGAATTATTACTACATGACATTATGACAATCTCCGAGCAAATGTTTCATAGTACAATCTTTGTTTTTCCCTCAATAATGCCTTGAACTCTCTATTGGCTTTAAGATACATCCCCTTTATCGCCCCTTCATTGTACTGCCGAAACCGCTTAAGCCAAGCGAACGATAATTGCCTTGCTTTATAGCACTCTTTGTCAAACAACGGCTCTTTATACTTTTCCTTTTTATAAGTGCTTGGGGTAATACTTCGATAAACGCTTTTTATAACTGCTTCGATCTTACTAAGGCCTATTTGCTGCTGCATTTGTAGTTGTTCCTCCGGTAGACTTCTATACAATAGTGCTTTACGATGCTTCCAAATCAGCTTGAGCAGAATATTCATATCATTTTGCATTGTTAACATCCAAAGGTAACTGCAATCGGGAGGTGGTCGGAATATGGTAGTTCCTTAACCTCGAACGTCGGCATTAAAAAGGTCAAAACTACTAGGAATACTGATAGCTGGGATCTTACCCTACACCTCTAGCTTTACCGTTGATCGGCATGTCTGCAACTAACCTACCAATGATCAGTGATCATTTCTCCTTGTTGATTCAAAGCTAAATTAAAACTGCAACAGGGGTACAGTTTTTCTTCTCTCAAAATAAACTGTTTCAGCATTAAAATAAGTAGAACAAATTTAATAAATAGAATCAATTTATTCTTTTTTTTTTTAAATAACACAAACGAAATTATAAACTTTGGCTATTATTCACCACTAACTTGCAGCATAGGGTGTTCAATATTATAAAAGACAATCATTTCCTTAAAGAAGAAAACAAAACTAAGCAAATTGCAACATTAAGTTTAGAATACCACAACTTACCTTACACAACTCTAAATTAATACTGCAAACAGACTGATGAGTCTGCGTCACAAGGTCTTTTTCTCTAGGATTTGTCACGCGCACCTGTGGGTAGTTATCTTCGCCCGTATCAATTGCAACATTACCGTCGCGAGCTAGAAAGGATACTTGGAATGCATTCTCAACGGTATTCATAAAACTATTCGGATCGATGATGAGTTTATAAAATGGAATTGGAAACCGATTATTAGCTTCGAAAGCCTGTAAATGAGTTTAGTAATTTATGCGTCCGATCAGTTAAAATGTAAAATATACCTTTTGTATTTGATTCAGGATAATTTTAACCTTTTTTGCTCCTTTATCTTGCTTATCTAATTGTGATATATTTTCGGGCTGAAGTTCTTCTGCATTCTGAAAAATTAATCAGGTTTAGGCGCTGTTTCTAGCAAAGGTAATCATTACTTACGTTCTTATTTGACCGTCTTTTTTGTCGTTCCTTTACTATATTTTGACTTTCACTTATATTTGGATCAAATGAACCTAACATGGAGACGGAAAACTTTGAAGCTCGACAAATTCCAACTGCGATATCAGTGAGGGCACTCCAGTTATCGATATCGTCTCTGAAAACAAGCGAAGCCTTGGAGAGATTTGATATGTGTGTCGACTTCTAATCGATAGAACTTACTATAGCATTTTGATAGATCCCATCATTGAAGTCTGTGCCGGCTTCCATAACTTTCGACACAAGTTGATGGCTCATCTTGAGCAGTTGTGCGTCCATTACTACTTCGGCTGTGTGCTCTGCGCGGTCACCGACGTTACCTTCGTCGATGATATCATCGCCCTCGGTGATGATATGCTTGATTGCATTTATAGTTTCGATTGGACTTTCTGTTTCGATATTTACTCCTGCGAAAGGGATGCTGTTTGTGTTAGTACAAATGTAGGAGGACAGGCGAACGGTTTTTAATTTAGTTACGTTTTTTGTGACTACTCTGACATAGCAAAGTTAAAACTGTAATTTGCCAGATACATAGCCACTGGAAATCAGACTGATGTAGGTACTTCTTTGCTTGCAGATATGTCATCCAAAAACTACTCTGTGATCTAAGTGTCCTAGTAAATGCAAGACATCAAATAAATCTACTTTATCCTGACAACTATTCTATGAGGCATTTACCAGAGACTTTCACAGCGCATTGAAAGAGTTATGACTCCATGGTATAAGCTCACCTCTGCTTCTCTTCTCTGCATAGATCATATGCGATGAAATATGCATATTACTAGCCAGAAATATTCAACAATCTGCAATTTGGTAAACTGGACTTTTTTCGGAAGAAGCATGCTTCTTTATAACACAGTAATGCACCCGGTAGAATACTAGCATTTTCTCCACAAATTCAAATAGATTCATAGAATTTAGAAATCAAACACAAACATACCAATGGCGTTTCCTCTGTCCAGTAGATTTTTTAAACGGATTTTCCTATCGGTAGGAACTGAGACGTTGAATTCGGCCATATCTTCAGAATAATTTTGTTTAACTATAACTACTAGATAAATTATAAGAATAACTACACAGAAGTTATGTTGATTAAAAACGCAAAACAAAATTAAAAATAATGCAAAATGAAATTCAAAACATCTGACAGTAGCCAAACAACGGGGCTGCATTCCAGGTTTGACTATTTTAACTAAATTAACAACGATTGTTTATTTAGTTACTTTTTGGAATCTGGGACAGCTATTGTTACTAATTTCATGTTGACATTTCACTTTTCATGTGGTAGTGAGTAGTTGTTGTTGGAATCCATGTTTGATTTCAAAAAAAAAATGAATACGTGAATCCATGACAGTTTGCTTTGTTAGTATGAGTGAAATGAACCACACTTTTGCCTCTTGTTAATTTAGTTAACTTCCCCTCCTTCGAACTGTCACAGCTTGTCAACGCTGTAGTTAAAATAGTTAACTACTGCCGAATTTGGAATGCACTCCGGAATTTGTATCATCTTGCAGACAAACCTTTCCCATTTCCAATGGATGCATTCAGCTAAGTATGCAGTTGTTTTTGTTGATTTTTACTTAATTTTGTCACAATAATGTAATTCTGAACAATTCGTTTTTAACTACCTATTTATGCAATTATGTAAAAAAAACCCAAAATTAAAAAAAAAAACAGAATGTATAAATAAATTAACCATCAGTCAGCCCTCTTAGAAAAATGTTCATTTCATTTTGATATTTCGCGCTTATTGCTTACTAGCTGTACCCTCCCAGCTTTGCCCGTGCACAGGAATTGTATTGCTTAGGTCTTAGATAATAATGTTCTTTTGTAAAATGCGAAAAATGAGAATAAATCTATTTTCTGGAATTTTCTTTCTGCCTAAACCTGAAATACACAGCAATACGAAAAAAAAGGAATCATGAAAATCATATAAGATGTTTTTTGTATGGGAGGCGTCACCTCCGTTTGTCCAATTTTGGCGTGGCGATATCGATAATGGATGTAATGTATTGGATATATAATGTGCACCCCCTTCATCGCTCTCCCTCTCCTTGATCATGCTACTTGTTTGTAATCCTGTATTTCCTTTCCTTTGTTTCCCTCTTCCTATGGAATCCGAACAACTACCTAATACCAGAGGTAAGGTAGACTGAGATACCCATCTCCGAATCCTCTTGCCGCTGGGCCCCTCAATTTTTGCCAGGATTCCGCCATTTTGTTTTCCTATCTGTGTACATCAGTTCCTATCCGTGTAAAAAGATTAGGTGCGAATGTGTTGGTGGAGAGGATTTTTGACGTTTGTCAATACGAATTTCTATGCAACAATACTAGCGCACCTAAACTTTTTGGGAGCGTAAAATTTAGCTTGTAGGCAAATTACTGTAAATAGGTCGAAGATGGGAATCTCAGTCTCTCTTACCTCTGCCTAATACTATACACCCCATGCCATACTTCCGCACGCACCCCATCCCATACATCCCATCCCATACATACCTACATATACAACTGGCCACTTCGAAAACAAATAGTGCTGTTTTGTTTGTCCTGTCGCATCGCACGATCGTAAAAGTACAAACATCCATTTGTAGCAAGAATGAAATTCCTACTGCGTTGCGTGGCGATATGCGATAATGGATGTAATGTATTAGATACATAATGTGCACCCTCTGCATCGCCCTCCCTCTCCATGATCTTGCTACTTGTTTATAATACTGCATTTCCTTTCCTTTCCTTTGTTTCCCTCTTCCTATGGAATCCAAACAACTACCTATACCCCAACCCTACACTTATCGAATGAAATTCTGAAATGAAACCTGTTTTGTATTATACGTCTCTCGATCATAATATACATATCTACATAGATACAGTGATGGAAAAAATAATAGAAACAAGTATTTACATAATGCTGAACCATCATTAACTGCATACAATTTGGTCTTTCTCCGAAATCAATTCTATACTCAAATGCTAGGTAAAACTACTTTGAAATGCTGTAGCAATTCGCTCTTATCAGCTTTTAGTTTTCGTCTAACAGTAAAAAGTCTGAGCAAAATTGTTATTTTGCCTGGAAAAAATAATAGAAACAAACGATTACCACAGTCGGCATCAGTGATTTTGAAGTAAAGTTCGGTATTGTTTTAATTGAAATAGTTGTAAATTAGTTTATCCTGTAATTTAGTGTTTTTTAGAAGAAAATCTTAAAACTATGATATTAACATTTTGTCAAAATGGGTCTAGGAGTCCTTTGCACCAGTTCTGAGCGTGAGGTGATAAAAAAAGACGGCAAAACAATGGATGAAATAGCTAAGGTCGTAAAGTGTTCTAAAAAAAAAGGTCTAAAAAGTATTCTTAGCTATCCATTCAAGTCCCAAAGTAGAAACCAGATGCAGAAAACGAAAAAAGACTCCATGATTTGACAAACTGTTAATACGACTATGCAAGAAGAAACTATTTTTTTTAAAAAAATGATTTAAACGCACCCGTTACAAGTCGTACAATAAGAAATAGATTAAAGGAAGCAGGTCTTCCTGGGAGAAGTCCTAGAAAAGTTCCATACTTGAGCAATAAAAATACTAAAGAGAGACTAAGTCTCGCCAACAAACACCTCCACCGTGCTAATTGGAATAACGTCTTATGATCGGATGAAACCAAGGTTAATTATGGTCAATTTGTTTGGTTCCGATGGGAAAATGTACGTCAGACGACCAAAGAATTCCGAATACGATGCCAAATATACAAAGAAGACAGTTAAACATGGCAGAGGAAATTTAATGATTTGGGGGTGTTTTTCAGTATCTGGGGTTGGTCCACTTTTCATGATAAAGGATAAAATGTGTGCCGTAGACTACGTGGAAATCTTAAACAATGTTATCCTGCCATTTGCCGAAGAGGACATGCCTATTAAATGGGAGTTTATGCAGGATAATGACCCCAAGCACTCCTCAAAGTTAGCCAAAGAATGGTTTCATAAAAAACAAAATCAATGTTATGGAGTGGCCATCACAATCTCCTGATCTTAACCCGATAGAACATCTATGGGACACCCTTATGCGCAGGATCGGTGGCTGCAGAGCCAAAATAAGGAAAAACTGTGGTCAATTATTCAAAATACATGGCACTCTATAACTCCCAAGACCTGTGCCAAGTTGGTTCATTCCATGCGACGAAGATGTGGAGCAGTTATAAAAAATAAGGGCGCAACGACCAAGTATTAACAGGATATGAAACACCTTTACTGTAAATTAATTCCTAACAGAAAATAAACAGAAAAACTAATTTGTTTCTATTATTTTTTCCAGGCCAAAATTAAGGAAAACTAGAATCGACATTTATTCACTATTTCTCTTCTTTTTTTATTAAACATTTTAATGTTACATTTCTTCATTACATTGTATTAAAACTATTAGTATGGGTTTAATTTATCTTTTTTCCCCAAAACATTTTATTTTTGCCATAAGCGACGAAGAACCAGCTTGTTTCTATTATTATTTCCACCACTATATATAACTGACCATAGCACTCACTGCGAAAACAAATCAACCCTTTTCGAATGTATACCGTATATATGTATTGTTTTTGTTTGACGATCGCAAAAGTATAAACGTCCATTTGTAGCAAGGTATATGTGTATGTATATATTTTCACTTCAGAATATACATTTTGGCTAAAAACTGTTCCTAAGGACGTGGCTATAAACGACATAGCCTATGGCAGTCTTACAGTCTTAAGGAAAATTTTAAAAAAAGTTTCATGGAAATCTGTCCAGTAGTTTTTGAGTTTTTAGCTGACAAAGAAAAGTCCTACAGTTTTATTATATGTATAGATGTATAGATAAGAAAAACACATGGGCGTCCACAGGGGGGGGCAAAGGGGGCAGCTGCCCCCCCTAGAAATGGTAAGGATAAAATTAAAAAAAAAAATTTGAGACGTTTGAGCAATTTCACAATCCTTTGCGTTTTTATTTTTATTTTTAATGAAAATCTTTAATTTTATTTTTTTTGGAGTGTATCTATATATTTCTAAATAACAATCTCTATTTTAGTATATATTCAATCATTCTGAAATAATGATCTTTTCCTGATTGTGATAAAATCTTTGTCGTGTAGAGTAAGCATTTCTCTTCTAGCTGATGCTAATACAGACCAGCTAGTGGCAGCTGAGACGGCTTCTGCAGATGAAGCTAGTGCTGGTCTTTCAGAGAACGCTGGAACAAGCACTGCTTCTCTGTCGGGAATTGTAGTTAACGCAGCAGTTAGAGAATTCGATATTGGGCGATATGTCTATGTCTCAGACACAGACATTTCAATGTCAGCTGAACACAAACTTGAAGTTTTTCGTAAAACATGGGTTCCGAATGAGGACCATGAATTCAAAAAAGTTAATGGAAGAAGCTTCCGATATGAATGGTTAAAGACGTATAACCCTTGGTTGGGATATTCTGAAATTTCTGAGGGAGGTCTTTGCAAATTTTGCGTTCTTTTCAAGCAAAAGGCTAAAAGAGGACTTCAGGGATCATTTATTTTTAAAGGGTTCTCTAATTATAAAAAATTTCACGATGCTGCACGTAACCATGTTAAATCTGAATGGCACATAAACTCTGTTTCGGAGGGATCCACTTTAATGGACATTGTAAATAACAAGAAGCAGAGTATTTCAAACGTTATTTCTCAAAATAGATTGGACACAATTATTAAAAATCGTCAGATATTAGGATCAATAGTGCGCACGATTGTCTTCTGTGGAACTCATGATTTGGCACTTCGTGGGAAGAATTCAAATGACGGAAACTTCAAAGATCTATTACAGCTTCAAGTTCAATCAGGTGATTTGGTTTTGAGGAAGCATTTTGAGGAAGGTGCGAAAAACGCCCAATATACATCTGTTCGAACTGAACACGAAATTATCAAAATATGTGAAAACATAATAGCACATGATATCGTCTCAAGAGCTAATGCCTCAAAGAGTTTCTCGATTTTGGCAGATGAGACAAGTGACATCGCTGGGGTCGAGCAACTTTCCTTGGGCGTTAGATTTTGCGTTTTCGAGAATAAAAAGCTAACAATCTTTGAAGAGTTTCTAGGTTTTGTCCATTTAAAACAATTTGATGCTATGTCCATTGCCGAAGAAATTCTTTCAAAATGTGAAAGCTTAGGTCTGAATATGAAGGAATGTTTGGTAGGCCAAGGTTATGACGGATGTTCTGCAATGTCGGGAAAGGAAAATGGCGTAAAAGCGATAATACAGAGAAAATATCCAAATGCCCATTTTGTTCATTGCGCATCGCACAGACTGAATTTGGTTGTTCACGATTTGAATAATGTGAGTGATGTCAGAAACACTATTGGTACAATAAAGGAAATAACTAATTTCTTCAGGGAGAGTAATATTCGAAGGCAATTGGTTCCCAAAATCCCTATGTTGTGTGAAACTCGCTGGACCGAGAAACACAAATCTATTCGCTTATTCAAAAAACATTTTGAAACAATAATAGAGAAACTGCTTGAAATATCGGAAGGCTCCACAAATGGAAAACAAACAGCCCATTCCTTGTATTGTGCTGCAATAAATTCTAAATTTCTTGTATGCTTATTCGTTATGTCTAAGTATTCAGAAATATTAGAACCAATTACCTTGTTATTGCAGAAAAAGGAAATAAACTTGCTTGAATGTCAAAATCATATCAAATCATTAATATCTCTTATTCAGGGCGATCGAGACAGCGGTGCATTTGACTCAATTTTTGAAGAATGCCAAAAATTCGGGGAGGAGATCGGTATCCAGATTAAAATGCCACGGACTATAGGAATGCAAACCAAAAGAGCGAACTATCCCACAACAGATCCGAAAGAATATTATAAACTTAGCATTTTCTTACCATACATCGAATCTATAATAAGTTCTTTGAATATACGATTTTCTGAAGAAAATAAAAGTATTTTCAACTATTTTGCTCTATATCCTTCAACTTTCAAAACCTTGAATCATGATCAAGTTAAAGAATTGTTGTTGAAAATAGATGAAAGTGGAATCTTGATTAGTGAAGGCGTTGTATGGCATCAAATATTGCAGGACAAGGAGACAAATACTTTGGATGATATGCTTAGCGCTGCCGAGTTTGTGCCTAAGATTCAAGCAGCACTTCTCAGATCTTTATCGTTTCCAGTAACAACAGCAACGATAGAAAGATCTTTTAGTACATTGCGACGAGTAAAAACATGGTTACGCTCAACTATGTCGGAAAATAGAATCAGCGGACTTTGTATGTTGAGTGTTCACAGAGATATGATCAAAAAGGACGAGGAAGCGTTTATTCGAAAAGTCATCGATGAATTTGGACAGAGTGAGCGAAGACTACTTTTCTTATTTTCTGGCGAAAATATAAATGAATAAAAAACACAGAAGATAACTAAAAAATACTAAAAAAAAAAACACAAAAGAACATTTAAAAAACAAAACAAAAAATAAAAAAACACAAAAAAAAATTAAAAAAATAAAAACAAAACAAAAAGAACAAAATTTAAAATCGCAAAAAAAAAAACAAAAGAAGTTACAAAAAAAATCAAAAAAAAAAACAAAAAACCTTTCTCGATTTGCATCTACCTTGTCGCGGTGAGGAAGCTTCTTACTAAAAGGTGCAGGACTTTTTTTACTCAAAGCAGAGTTCGGTAATTTATTCATCATGAGAATTTCAAGTTGACTGTTCGACTAGTCGTATATTCGACTTTTTCTAGCTTTGCCCCTCCCTGGAAAAAAGTCTGCGGACGCCCATGGAAAAACAAACCAATAATTTATATGGAAAATCCGCTACTGCAGACTCTTAAACGGCGGTGGCGAAGACGACCTAAATTTTACTCAAAAACCAGCATCAGAGGTACACTTTTTCACAAGTCTGCACAATTACTTGTATATGTGCTGATGACGTTGACATCAATGATCAATGGCAGAAGCTGGAACTCAGAGAGCTGTCACTGCTGTGTTTGCAAATATTGGCCGGGACAGTAGCGACAAAAAGTGTGTTTAGTCGTGAGTCTTCTTCTCAAGGGAAGACAACTTCGAAGAAGAATTTCGTATGGAACGTCATAATAAACAGCTTTGAGGTAGTTATTAGAGACTTTATCTACGAGTACCTCGGCTCCGCTATAAACTTTGAAAATAATATACTACCTCAGAGTCAGAAATCAAGCTAAGAATTACGCTTGCCAATCGATGTTTATTCGGCCTTAAGAGTAGTAATATATTGCCAATAGGTCTGTCCCTTTACTTTTAAATCTTACGAATTTTTACGCATTTTTATTCAATGTCGTTCCTCAACTCGTAAAAAATTCGTAAAAGAGAGCGACTTCGAGAAAGCAAGATATTACCCCTCCACTGATAATGTTATTAGTTTTTACTCAACAAATTTCTTTGAGTAAGAATTGAAACGAATGTCAGTCGCCTGAAAATTGACAGATGATTTGAAATTTGATTTGAAACGCGTATAACGACTATTTGCATTTGTCTTTTGATTTCCTGCGATATGAGAAACAGATTGGTATGAAAATGGTATCAGAAGGCGTTCTGTAGCTTTGTAGCTTTTGTTCTCTTCTCGAATGCATATAGTTCAGACAGTACAAACTGTTCCACATATACCTACTTGGAATCATACTCACATGCAATTTATGAAAAAAAAAAAAATATATCATCTGTAATTTTTCATAGTTATTAATTAGTAGGTACTACAAAAGCGTTTCCTAGCGTTTTCGTAAGTTTTTCTCTTTGAGAGAGACTTCATCCCCACCACTGTCATTTTAACAGTTTTTTCCATTTTTACTACAAAAGTAAAGGAACAGACCTAATATGTGGCCAATGGACTAGTAAGATGTTATCAAACAAAAACACTAATGTTGTTATCCAGAACCTATGTTTGGTAATCCAGAACCGACCGGAAGCAATCCGAACGCTCCTAAAAGCGTTCGATTGACACTCAAATGACAGTTCTTCTCCTGAAAATGAGAGAATGCTGGATTTGAATTCAGAATCGAAACCAGAAGCACTAATACATTCATACACTATAAACGCAAAAATCGTTGAACGTACATTTTTTGTGTCGCATTTGATAGAATAGCATTTTAAATAAAAAAAAAAGTAATTAATTCGAAAAATAATATTAAAATGGATATTCCGATGGAGGTTTGTAATTCAATTTTATCGTTTTCAGCATATTCCTCGTCATCAAGTAGTGATGATGATGATGCAATTGCGCTTGAATTTCACAAATACAACGATACATCAACTTCAAACTCAAATAAGATCTATTTGCTTGTTCGATTGGCATCCCGAATCGGAGAGTTCTTCCGGACGATTCTGGACGACCAACCGAAAACGTCATAAAGGAAACACCATTACGACTCCTATCATCCCAAGTCCTGTCAGGAGAGAAGCATCAAGCATGTAGTTTCTTTAGCTTTGCTCGTATTGAACGCAAAATCTTTGTATGGTTATCGGTCCCGTTTGTGGTGACGGGATTTAAAGACGGAGATTTAATAGTGAACTCTACTATACAGCGAAATTGACCTGGGGGCCCTGCTGTGTATTTCGTTCGGAAAGTCAATCCTATTCGAAATTGAATACCTACTCTGTAATACTTTCGTTTTTCGTATATCAATGCTTTTGATTTTGACATTTGGAGATTTCATTCCGCTTTCGAAATATGTAGAATTGTAGAGATTCTGTTTCGGAAAATTTCAACATCGAGGTCGCATAAGTCGCATAAGTCGAAGAGGACCTTAACCAACTTGGGCTAACTGGAGACGCTTGCTGTAAGTATATAATAATAACTAAGTTGTTCCTTAGGTGATTGAGAGGGGAAAATGCATCCATACCGTCTAATATGATCCATAGCAAAATAATGGAAAGGTATAAGGAAGAGTATCTATTTTTCCGCCGTTTCAATTTTCTGGCAAGAATTATGTGTATACGATACCTACATAGTATAAGTATATTCTTTTTTTCGTTGCCCATATATCAATGTAAAGTAAATGAAGCAAGCTCCCATCCCAATACGGCGAGGTATTGCCCCAAGAATCTGAGTTTCTGCAATTGCTTTCGTGGTGTTTATAGTAAATTTGCAACGATAAAAAGCTTAATTTTTCTTAACCTTTATTTCTATTAAAACAGCATAATTCGTCGTTTTAAAGGACCCTCCTTAAAGAGGACTTTTCATTGTCAGATACTACCCAGTTACACTGGCACCATACAACAGGTTGTATACTTTTTGCATTTTTCTAAGGAAATTGCTAGAAAAATGAGGACTAGCTAGTTAAGAAACTCCTTAACCCAAAGTTCGGGTAAAAACCATGGATAGCAGTTCATCTGTTCATGCCCCAGCGTAGGCCAAAAACACATTAAGATATTAAAGAAACTGTATAATTGTGATTTGACGCATAGAACAGTCAAAAATCACAGCCTTCGAACAATGTCCTAAACAGATTGTATGGCAATAAACTGCCCAGATTCGCTCAAAGCAAAAATATACATTTGACAATGATGGTAGCGTTATCTACAGAACATGGGAATTTAGAGTATCATTATAAGGAAGACGGGACTTATAGAGGATGATACTCTTATGAACGAGAGCGGCACGCACTATGTCCGAGTCTGGGAGAAGAATTATGATCTTGAGACATCACTGGGTTGAACTCTTTTAAAAGGATGTTAGCGCTGAAGCTAGGATTCCAGACAAGAGAAGAAATTCGGAAAAATCTAGTCTCTCTGGGTAAGATGGATAGTTCCTTTCCACCTCTCTATGGTCTGTTTCGAAGATCTTTCAAATTGAATATGTTATGTTCGATTGAATGTAGATGAAGAATGACAGTTGTTTTCAACAGCAGTCCTTGCAGGACAAGCTTGCGCAGTGAAGCGGCTCGGTATGGCCGCTGGTGGTGAGAAAAGAATTGTGTGGCTTAAAACGCCCGGAGTTCAAGAAGCCATCAGAGAGAAGAAGAAGGCTTTCAAGGTGGGGGAATCACCTTCTCGAAACCGGTACATTTAAAGCAGCCAAAGAACAATTGCTGAATCCAATCCAGGGCATTGAGGATTACAGATCCTTCGTCTTAAGCAGGCCGGAATAGAGTCCCACGGTAGAGGAAATCAATTTTGCGATAAATTGTGTCATTAAAGTGCGGCCTGGGAATGCGGCGAAACTCCCAGCGATTGGCAGATTGGGGTGATTGCGTCCCTTTCAATAAAGTGGATAAAGTGGATAAAAGGGATTGCTCCAATTACAGGGGTATATCACTTTAAGTCTTTGCCAAGGTGCTGGAAACGCGTTGCAGAGCTGTGGTCGAGTCACGATTAAAGGATGAACAGCGCGGTTTTCGTCCAGGCAGAAGCACAACCGGTACCGACCGAGTTATTCACTCTCAGAATGGTACTTGAAAACGCTTGGGAGAATGCTACACCTGTTTACGTATGCTTCATAGATTGGGAGAAACGATATGGCCGAGTCCCTAGAGGTAAACTCAGGAGGGAATTACAGGAGTATGGAATTGACGGTTCTCTCTTGAGTCATTCAATCTTTCTACTTAAACTGTACACGCTGCTTTCGGGTAAACGGCGTTAAATCAATACCTTTCACCGTTGGCTTTGGACTTCGCCAGGGATGCGCTTTGTCTCCTCTTATTTTCATTACTTATATGTACTTATACTTATATGGAGTGGATGTTACAGCGCAGTCTTGGCGATGGAATGGAACGTTTAGAATTGGGAGATTTGAGGAGAAGTCATTTGATGACTTGGTCATATTGTATCCTCTCATCAGACCGACATTCAAAGCGAGTTCGATCGGTTTGTAGCGGTTTGTGTTGAAGAGAGTAAACGTGGAACAAAGTGATGAAGTGATGGTCATCTACGGAACGTTAAATGCGCCCGGTAGGTATATTAATGGAATCCCATTGAAACAGCTGTTGAAGTTTAAGTACCTCAGGTTCTTATTCATGAGTGATGGAAGGAGCAATGCTTAGTATTTTTTTAGGATTGGTCAGGCTGCATCAATTTTGAGACAGCTTGGTCATTTTGTTATTAGGAGGACTGAACTTGGTGTCAAAGCTATTTTGTCAGTCTTTAATTCGGTGTTTGTTCCAACTCTTATCTATAGTCATGAGATTTAGGTAATGTCTGCAAGAATGAGATCGTGGACATCAATAGCTGCCGAAATGTGATTCCATAGTTATGTTGCTGGTGTGACCTGCAGAGATCGTATAAGGAACACCAGAATCCTTGAGGAACTCAATGTCGAGCAGCTACTTCTTCGAACGGAGCGGAACATGCTTCGGTGGTTTGGTCATGTTTAACGTATGGCTCCAAACAAGATTCTAAGAAGTGCTATGGAATCCATATTATTAAGTAGGCGACCCCTATAGCTAGGTGGACCCAGGATAAGATGGTTAGATCAAGTCCATAATCTCTCCTCTGTCCGTATGGGGATTGCCTTAGACTCGGCGGGGGAGTATTGAGAGTTATGGAGGGTCGACTTGAGCAATCTACACCCGCGACTTACATAATCGATAAGCGGGCTATTGAAAATGAATGAATGCATATTGACAATGCTACACATCTTAACAGGTCTGCTCAGTTTGAATTAGATACCTTAGGAAGAATTTATCTTCCAACAAATTGTGTGTACTCCTTTGATCCGATTTAACCCGGTAAAATTAGAAGCCAGCCCATGGCCAACTTATTGACTTGCTGATGTTCGTTTATTATGAGTGCGTGACCTTAATGAACGTTATGGCACAGTGAGGCGCAATTAACCGGAAACCGCACCGAACGTCTGGCCGCGCGTTTAATTTCTTTTGCCAAATGTTACATCCACAGCGGCTCTTATCTAGCCATTTTGGGATGCCTTTTCCCCTTCGTACTACTTCAACGTCTAACGTATATCTTGAGAAGAATTATTCTTTTATAACTACCTCCTCTCCATATACTTAAACATATTATTACCATTTTCTTCGCAACGAACAATAAAAACAAAAAAAAACGTGTCGCGGTTTGGTAGTTACCCATAGTCTCATTACCACTTCAGCCATATTCCCCACTTCTCTGCGACTGCGCGCGCGACGCGAGTTCGAGCCACGAATTCATCGGCGAGTTTCAACTTTCATCGAGTCAGTTACTCCGTGGCTCCCGTACACTTCGCTCTTACATTAAAGTCCATCGTCGCGTGGTATCTTAAGTTAGCGCACAGCCATTCAACTTTGTCCGCACAAAAGTGCATCTTTTGCGTTCCTAAATACCACCACCATAACACGCTTTTAAAGTTTGCGAAAAAGAAACTATTTTATGGTGTTTTGTTCCGTCTCCACGCGTTTGTTTTGCCGAATGGATACGCGATTTGTGTAAAAAAAAAGTTATCGTACCTACCTAGATACTTACATATCCAGATGTATGGTTTGAGTTACTGTGTTGACACGATACAAGATTTCGAAACATAGCCGATACAAGATACCTATCGCGCGAAAGTCCAACGTAAACGTAAGACTTGTGATGGTCAAACAGTGCAAAGAATTGTTAAAGACTTTGAAACTCTTAAAGGTACACATTGTGCAATAAATTGGTCAATATTAATTATTTTATTAGTCATAGTGACTAACTTACCGTTTGTATGGCTTGAAAGTGTTACAAGTGTGCGCTATGCTATTATGTTGTGTGGTGTGCAGATAAGTGGTATGCGATATGCGAACAAGCAACGGTGCAACCATGAGAGCAGAGATGGACAATTTGATTTTGCTTTCAAATTGATTTCCAATGGCATGGTGTTCTCTTGCAACGCGTTTAAGCTCCCTCTTTGTATTGGTGAAATATGTGGGTCAACACTTGAAGCCTATGCACGGTCGTTCTTTGAGCCGCTTTTGTAAAAGTTAACTGAATGAAAGTGGAAACAAATTATGAAATATGTATGTGACTGAATATTGTTATTATTTCCTTGCTATTTTGGTGTGTAATTATTGTGTTCAAGTGCCGTGATGGAAACCAAACCTAATTGCTTGAGGAATTGTGAATATTTTTGTTCAGCAAGCGCATTCATAGTGGAAGCGCTAATGGCAAACAAAATTAAAGCACTTATTCGCGGCAAGCGCTTTCAGGTATTCCCTAACTAGATATAGTCAAAGCCAGCCAAGCATTGTTCCGACGAGTTTCACTTCAAGTTATTATAAAAATGAAACTATCCGTACTATTATGCTTAAGCCGGAAACCAATTTGTTAATATCCTTATGCGAATCGACGCGACGTTTGTTTGTTGGTTGTTGCATAAATGGAAATAAAATAAAGAAATTACTCAACGCCATCTGTGAGCGGCCAAAGACAATCATACAGTGCTAATATTTTTAAAATTCGCATATGGTACGACTAAATGCCAGTAGTTGCCATCAGATGAGAGGGCTAATGGCTAAAAAGCATTTTGACAAAATTGACAGTTTATGAATTTCCTTAATTTTTTTTTATACTTCTACCGGGAAAGGCGAACCTATAACGCTTTAACAGCGCCCCGAGATGCTGCAGATGTATGTTAATTCTGCACTTAAATTGCTGCAAATTGTATACTTCTGGAAATATATCCCCAGGAAGCGAGTTCCAAAGTTTGCTTGTCCTGTAACAGAAGGTGTTTTGGAAAGTTGATGTCCCTCGCGGTTGTCAAGTGTACTGTATGGTCATGAGCATTAGCAGCCTGTCTTGTGGGGCGCCCAAAAGTTGCATTTCGAGGGATAATGTCTTTGAGTTCTTCGGAACATTTACCATGGAAGTACCTATAGAACACGCAAAGGTCAGCGACTTGTCTTCTGTGCACCAACGGTTGTAGATTCGATGTGAGTGTATGGTCTCCAATAAGTCGAACTGCTCGTCTCTGTATGCTGTCAAGTAGGTTAAGTGAATGTTTTGGGGCCGAGCTCCATATGTGGGAACAATATTCCAGGCCTGGTCTAACCTGTGCATTGTAGAGAAGGAGAAGTTGCTTTAGGGCTAAAGTACCTCTTTGCTCTACATAGGTAGCTCAACTTAGCGGACACCGATCATGCGATATAGGATGTGGTCCTGCCATGTGATTCCTGAATTGACTGTGACTCCTAGAAGGTGCATTGAGTCCTTGAGATGGATTGGATAGTCATCCATTTGGATCTGACGAACTGTTGATGCATTTTTACTGGAAAATGCTATGAGCTGTGCCTTGTTTGCATTAAATACAACCAAGTTGTCTTTTCCCCACTTCAAGATTTGTCCAGATCATCATTGGTCTGTTTGCGTACTTTTCGTAGAAAATTTTCTAAAATAACAAATTTGGACGAGTGTAAAAAGTTTATGAAATTTTTAGTTTTGAAGACGGAAATACGGCAATGTGAATTTATTAGTTCTATTTCGTATATTTACCAACAGAAATTTCTTCGGTAAAATTTCGTAAAATTTCTTATGAAGGTGACATTTCTCGCTCTCGGTTGGTTTCCATTTGACGACACTTTGCGTATGTCAATAATTGGACTAAATAATTATACTCGGATAATTTTCTGACACTATCGGGGTGGAAAATGAATTTTTCAGCTGTCAAAATATTATTATGATCCGGTAGTAAGGTAACAAATTATTCTATAGGCTAGAATATTTTGACGTTTTCTTTTGCTTGAGTTTTTCTAGAAAGTTGAAGAGGAAATAAAACACTGCATTTCAATTAATTAATAGCATGAAATTAGTTTCTGTTTTAAGATTAATGTTTGGTGAAATTATCTTTTTAACACTTACATAAGTGTCAGAAAATTATCCGAGGGCAATTATTTAGCCCGGATCCTACCCAGGACCCAGGTATTTGCTGCCATGTCAAACACGCATCACATGACATCTTTAGAGGAATGAGCTGGGCAAACGAAATCTTCTACCAGAATTTTGGCGCAGTCGTTCAGTGCGCTCAGTGTCGTAGACTACTTAGCGAAGATTTCGAGATTCAATCATTGACAAACACGAATTACGTCTTAAGCTATGGTTACAGTGGATACGTATTTTGACGAACAACTGTTCTGACGTACGCGGTGTAGTCAGTTGTTATGAAACCGGTTAAAGTGCAAGCATTTTGTTCGTCCGAAGGTGCATGAGTTCGTCAGAACAGATCAATAGTTCAAAAATGTTTTATTTTTCTGAAGCGTTCGTCACAACTAAGTTTGAGCACGGACAAATTAATTATTGTTGTATTTGAAAATTGGCGTTTGTCGGTTATAAAAAGAAAATTATTATAACAGAGATATTTACATTACTTTACATTAGTACTTAAATTAAACAAACACGACATTCATTCATTCATTCATTCCTTCATCCATTAAGTGGGTCTCGGGTCTAAGTTTTTTTAGGTTGCTTGAGTGGTCCCTCCATAGCTCTCGATTCTCCGCCATCGAATCTAAATCATCAAGGGAAATCCCCATATGGGTAGAGGAGAGATTATGAACATATTTATCAAACCATATCATCCTGGGTCTACCTAGAGGTACGGGTCTACCTGCCTGATGGTACGGATTCCATAGCACGTCGGTCGTGGGATCCTAGTTGGGTACATGCGTTTAACATGACCAAACCACCGATGCGCAGACCGCTCTGTCTGGAGCAGTGTTGCCAGCTTTTCTAAGGGGTATGGCCCAACTTTAAAAATCTTGTAGCCAAAAATAGCCCAACACGAATATGAGGAATAAAAATGCGCACCTATTTGTTTAAATTGATTGAATTAAAAATTAACAAAAAAGAACTATTAGCTTCTTCATTCCATTTATATACGAACCCGTAATTGGAAATTAAAGTAATAAAAACAAAAAATATATAGCTATTTATGTGTTATGTTAACAAAACATAAAATACTTACTTACTTACTTAGATGGCGCTACAGTCCGGGGTGGACCTGGGCCTCAACCAACATGCCTCTCCAGTTAGCCCGATCTTTGGCTAACCGCCTCCAGTTGCGCACTCCAAGTTGGTTGAGGTCCCCTTCCACTTGTGCGCGCCACCTAAGGCGAGGTCTTCCTCTACTGCGTTGTCCCTCCGGGTTGGAATCGAAGACTCTTCGGGCCGGAGCGTTGGTGTCCATTCGCTCTACATGTCCTAGCCATCTTAGTCGACTGATACGATCTTTTCTGACCAGGTCTATGTCGCTGTACAGCTCGTAGAGTTCGCTGTTAAATCTTCTCCTCCAAAGCCCGTCAACGCAAACGGGACCGAAAATCACTCGAAGAATTTTGCGTTCGAAACGACCAAGAAGATCTTCATCCGCCTTTGTTAACGTCCATGCTTCTGCGCCATAGAGTAGGACTGGGATGATGAGGGTCTTATATAGAGTCTCCTTAGTGTTTCTTGACAAGGCCTTACTAGTCAGTTGCCTTCTTAGGCCAAAGAAACAGCGGTTGGCAAGTGTAACTCTTCGTTTGATTTCTGCTGTGGTGTCATTATCAGAGTTTATAGCGGAGCCGAGGTAGATAAAGTCCCTAACCACCTCAAAGTTATAGCTGTCTATCGTGACGTTCTGTCCGATTCGCCGATGTTGTGTGTCCCTTCTTGTTGACAGCATGTACTTTGTTTTGCCCTCATTCACCACTAAACCCATTTTTGCCGCTTCTGTGCTAATACTTGCAAACGCACCAGTAACAGCTCGCTGCGTTCTGCCAATTATGTCAATGTCGTCAGCGTATGCAAGTAGTTGCACAGACTTTTGGAAAATTGTGCCCCTGGTGTTGGCTTGCGAGTTTCGCACAATTTTCTCAAGTATGATGTTGAAAAAGTCACATGACAGCGCATCACCTTGTCTAAATCCTTTTTTGACATCAAAGGTCTCGGTGAGATTATTTCCGACCTTTACGGAGCAGCGAGCGTTCTCCATCGTCATTCTGCACAATCTGACAAGTTTGGCAGGGATGCCAAAACTAGACATGGCTCTGTATAGCTCGTCTCTATAAATGCTGTCATATGCGGCTTTAAAATCGATAAATAGATGGTGAGTATCGATTTGGACTTCTTGGGTTTTCTCCAGGATCTGCCGTAGTGTGAATATTTGGTCGGTTGTGGACTTACCGGGCCTAAAACCACACTGATAGGGACCAATCAGCTCGTTGACAAATGGTTTCAGGCGCTCACACAGTACAGCAGATATGATCTTATAGGCGATGTTGAGGAGACTGATGCCTCTATAATTGGCGCAGTTTAGAGGGTCTCCTTTCTTGTAGATCGGGCAAACGATGCTGAGGTTCCAATCATCAGGCATACTTTCCTCTGACCAAATTTTAGAAACAAGTTGGTGTATGCTCTCTACCAAGTCATCTCCCGCTGCCTTAAAAAGCTCGGCCGGTAAACCGTCCGGTCCTGCAGCTTTGTTGGACTTCAGCTTAGATATTGCTATCCTTACCTCATTTTGGTCAGGTGGACGGAAGTCTTGGCTTTCATCGCCCAGGTTGAATGGTTCATTCTGCCTGACAGCGGAATATGTGTCGTCTTCGCCGTTTAACAGTCTGCAGAAATGGTTTTTCCATGTCCTCAGCACCGACTGTGACTCCACTACAAGGTTTCCTTGTTCGTCTCTACAGGTCTCTGTTCGGGTCTTGTTCCCGTGACACGTTCTTTTTACCTTTTGGTAAAACTTCCGAACATTGTTCCTGGAGTAACACCTCTCTATTTCCTCGATCGCGCGCTTCTCATGCTCTTTCTTTTTCCTCCGGAGAAGCCGGTGTTCTTCCCTCCTTTTTTGCTCGTAGAGCTCACGAGCTGCTCTCGTCCTTCTCTGCAGCGCCGCTTTGTAGGCCAGTTGCTTCGCTGCATGTGCTTGCCGGCACTCTTCATCAAACCAAGGGTTTCGTGGTGGTGGTCGGGTGAAACCGAGCACATCAGTTGCGGCTTTTCTGACGGCTTCTTGGCATCGATGCCACTGGTCTTCAGCACTTGATGAAGGCTGCAAAGGACTTCTCGAGAGGTTGAGGGAGACGCGATCGGCAAAAGTTCTGGCGGTTTGTTGCGTTTGTAGCCGTTCAACGTTGAATCTCCTCACAGTATTTCCTCGTTGTTGTGGTGTCTGGGATATCCGCATACGTACCTTGGCTACAACAAGGTAGTGATCCGAGTCTATGTTGGCCGCTCGGAAGGTTCGAACATCTAGAATACTGGAGGAGTGCCTTGCGTCGATCGCAACATGGTCAATTTGATTGACCGTTTGATGGTCTGGTGACCGCCATGTTCCTTTGTGAATATTGAGGTGAGGAAACCGTGTGCTAGCTATAGTAACATTACGTCCCGCAGCAAAGTCTATTAGCCTAAGTCCGTTTCCAGACGTGTTGTCGTGTAGGCTGTACTTCCCGATTGTACTACCAAAGATGTCCTCCTTTCCTATTTTGGCGTTAAAATCACCCAAGATGATTTTAACGTCATACTTAGGACATTGCTCATATGTTTTGTCGAGGAGCTCGTAGAAACATTCTTTGGTAGCATCGTCTTTATCTTCGGTAGGGGCGTGAGCGCATATCAGGCTGATGTTGGCGAATTTAGCCTTGATGCGGATAGTTGTAAGGCGTTCACTAACGTGTCGAAAGCTCAAGACTTCTTGCCTAAGTCTGCCGCCTACAACGAATCCGCATCCAAATAGACGCTGCTTCTGTTCTCTGTAGCAATCACCGTAGTAGATGTCACAGTTTTTTATCCTTCTTTTGCCCGGCCCATCCCACCGCACCTCCTGGATGGCGGTGATATCTGCTTTGTAGCAGCTTAGGGCCTCCGCTAGTTGTTCGGCTGCACGCGGTCTGTTCAGGGTTCGAACATTCCACGTGCAGATCCGAACGTCATTGTCCATATTTCGTTTTGCAGGGTCGTCAACAGTGAATCCGTCCTTATCCGAGGCTCATAAAATAATTCCAATAAAAATACAAAAAAAAAAAAACAATTAAAATATCAGCCTCTTCGTGAAAATTGCGCATTAAGGTTTGATTAGAAACATAGAAACAACAACAGCCTAACGTTTTAAATAAAAGAGTAGAACAGACTAAAAATAATAAATAATAAAACTGTAGGTATTCAAAAGATATTAAAAGAAAAATAATTTAAAACCAGTAAGACAATTATCTTCGACTATGCCGAAGCTCAAATACCCGGTACTATATTAGGCGTATTTTTTGGGAAGTGAGTATAACAAAATCAAAAGTGAGTATAACCGTTTTGCATGTAAAACCAAAAGTGGGTATAACAAAACCAAAAGTGAGTATACCAGTTTTGCATGTAAAAGTAAAAGTGAACTAGCTATAGATTTCCAAAAAATACGCCTATTATTGTAAAATAAAAAAATATTTTAGTATTAAAAAATTATATATTTGTATGGGAGGTATGGGTAGTTTTTATTCGATCAAGCTCCTTTTTTGTCAAAAAATTTTAAATATTATTAAAACAATACGTGCAAAGTTTAAACTTGCTATCTTTACTGTAGCTATTTAAATTTAATTTTTAACATAAAAAGCTATATAAATCTGATATTTTTGTATGGGAGCTAGTAGTAGTTTTCATCCGATCTTGCTCATCTTCGAACTTAGCCTCAGTTTGGTGGATAAAAGCTTACATACCAAATTTCAAGTCGATAGCTCTTAAATTACGGCCGTAATCGTGCGGACAGACGGACAGACAGACGGACAGACAGACGGACAGACAGACGGACAGACAGACGGACAGACAGACGGACATCGCTAGATCGACTAAGAACGTGATGCTGATCAATAATATATATAGTTTGTCATACCTACAACGCCTCCTTATGGGCGTTACAAATGGAATGACAAAGTGAATATACCCTCACCACAGTGTGGTACCGGGTATAAATATATAAGATTAACATTTGGTGAAAGTAATCAGTTAATAAACGCAAAAAACTCAATTAAAAATCGCAAGTTTCCTCCAAAATTTCTTCCATTGTGGAGGCTGATTCTTCGATTGTTTCTGAAGTCAAATTTGCATAAATGTTAACATTAAATAAATCTACAATGTTGTACATGTTGTACAAAAAAAAACATTTTGCTGGAAGGGGACATATATGTACTTGTCACAAATAATGAGTATACTCATGCATAAGTCTTGTGAGCTGATTTTACTACTCAGAAGTGAGAGTTTGTGGTTAAAATAATATCGAAACTGGAGTTGACTCATTTACAATTACATTTTTAAAAAGTTTCGGTTCTACGAGTTCGCAATGAAAAAAATCATTATATTTTTTTCATGATGCATGACTTTTTTCAATAAATTTCTAAGGAGCCTAAAAATAGCGAGCGAGTGAAAAATCCGAGCAGCCTAATTGGCGATAAATAGCCCGTGCTGGCAACACTGGTCTGGAGTACTAGCTGCCCGACATTGACTTTCTCACATATTCTGGTAGTAACCAATTTTTCGTTAAAGCAAACATTAGCACTAGATCTTTGGGGTCACGGTGGAGAGAAATGAAAACACTCAAATGTCATCGAGCAATTCGTGCGATTTTGTTTGAGTGCTGAATGTGGCATATTTTATAGAACTTTCGAAATAATTTAAATAAGTCGTTATTTTGCGCACTTGCAATGTTGCTATAATAGATGGCACTGTGTTCTATGTAAAAATAGCAATGGCGCGCAGATGTTTCATATGTACTTTCCCCGCACTGAACCAAGAGGGGTAGTGCTTATGTTTGCTTCATTTTTTCTCGCAGGTTTGTATGAAACTGAAATTAGCGACATCTATTGCCAAAAATGTGAAATTTTGCGTCAGTTTTATGGTTTCTGCACTGTGTGAATAGAATTGATAAACAGATATTTCACTCATTCGCTGTCGTTCAACATGAAGAACCAGTGCTTACATCCATTGGTCCTTTCTTTCTCTCAGGTTTGCATAAAAGTGACATTTGACTAAAAGCAATAAAAAATTCCATGCAATACCTATAGCCTTTTTTTGACAATGTCAATGATTTCAGGAAGCAATACTGATTTCGAAAACGATATTTTGGCTCATCCTTGAAAATAGAGATGGTTTAACAATTCCAAACACTATTGCTTTCTACGACAAGTTCACATAGGTATATGTAATGTAATAAGGGAAATGCATGCTTCTTTGGTGCTAATTGTGTGGCAACACAACAGAAACGAAAACCTTTTTAACTCAATAACGGTTAGAGCTAGGTACATAATGAAAATATGCACTTGCCTCACTGCAAATGCGGATATCCAATCTAAGAGATTGCAGAACAGATTTGCTTAATCGTAGCAATGTTCGCATCGAAATAAAACTCTCTCCTCTACAATTTTGAGGTCAGAAAAGCCAATCGTGATTCGTGACCATTCAGTGAGAGAAAAAAAAACTCCGCAAGTGTGATGTGAATTGTTGGTAGATTTCATATTCAGACCTTTTTTTAATGCACCTCCTTAAAAAGATAAAAGACTATCATTATACGTTTTTTTTAACTCTTGACATGTAGGTAGATAATGTGAGTTCTAAAATCATTTATTTGCTATCGGGTCTTTCTTTGCCTTTTTTTTTAACAGATAGCTAGCAATAATGTCATGCAATTCCAAGAAAGGTATGGTGAGTCAATATAATTAACACTGATGACGTTCTAACCTTGTAAGAATTAATTTATAAAGAAAAAAAATCATGATCTTGTCAGTAAGAAATTTAGAGTAAAAACGTGACAATTTGGTATGCTGACGTCAGTATGACGTACGATTCTGTCCTAAAGTTACATATGTGTAAACAAAATCTGACAACCTACGCAATTTTTGACATGTGTTTGTGTAAGTAGCTTAACTGCTGTTAGAACATATTAAAAAAATCTTTTCGCACAGCGTTTGAGGAACTTTATGTAGGTACTGTAATGAGTTCCTTGGAACACAGCATTCACTGTAAATCTGCAATTCGTTTCGATTCACTGTTTTCTCCGACTTGAGATTGTAATGAGTTCTTTATTTCATTCTACAGTTGACCCAATTTATTGTAAAAGAGACAAAGAATAGGTATACACATTAGAGTAGATTAAATAAATGAAGCAAAATACTTTGGTAGCACATTTCATGGTACATAAATCTGATCGTGTTTTAAACTCTCTCTATAAATTTTCCGTTCTCAAACTCAACGACTCAACGCAACGCAATAAATGTTACACATTTTTATTACCACATATCGATAAATAAATCTTACGTGCATCAATTTGATGCAGCGCACTTCGTTGTCTCAAACAATTAACATCATTTTACAGTTAATTAGATCATTCAAGTTGGTTAAATCCGGATTGTATAAAAGTGAAGCTGATTGACCTCCAATAAGTCGTACTCGCATACCTGTTACATAATATCGATATTCATTACCATTACATCATAGAACTTAGTTAACAATAATTTAATTTAACTAGCCAGTACTGAAGGCCAATATTGCAGCTATACATTTCCATCAACGTCGTGTATTTCTGCATCAGATTCGTTAAGTGCTTTGGGATTAAGCTAGAACGTGTCTGGCGTCTTGTAGATAAACAGGTTTATTAAAATAATGTCATGGACGATCGCCGCCGTAGGTATTTTATAGCGGTTGCAATTATATGTATAATATTTGTGAAGGTAGAGGGTTAATGGTTGGCGTGCTACAAAGGGAAGGTTTCCAGGTTTAACCCCTTCGATAAACACAAATTACAGCGCAAGGTTCTTTTTTCTACTGGTCCACCTCTTGCGAACATCTAACAATCATTTGAGATAAGAATATAACTGCTTTGAAAAGGTTAGGCGTAGGCCCCTTTCATTCGTTTCAAAAATAGAAACTCACACAAACGAATGGTTGCGAGAAGCTAGGCCTAGGGTGTCTAGCCGCCTGTTGCGCCACCTATTTATTTATTTTTTTTTAATACAAATTTTGGACTTATCTAATTTTTTGCTTTAGCATTAGGCATTTTGCATTCTTTGAAAAAGGAATGAATTTGGAATCAATATGTTTGCATTTATACAAATTCGCACCCTGTGATTTAGAAATCCTACTACTTACTTATCGGGCTCCCGACCCGTGAAGAGTCTTTGCCTGAGACACTGCCGCCTTCCATTCTCTACGACCCCGGAAACGCTGCTTCCAGTTTGTCCAGACCAAGTGCTCTGGCATTAGCGATGGCCTGTTCTTTGAAACGGAGGTGCGGTCTATCTTGTCGTCTCGTACCTGGAGGCTGGGTTTCGAAGACCATCTTAGCTGGAGCATATTATTGCCCATTCGTTCCATGTGTCCGAGTCAATGTAGTCGACGTGTTTTGGCTCATAGAGTTCGCGGTTCTATCTTCTCCTCCATTCGCCCTCCTTGCACACAGGACCAAAAATTCGCCGAAGTATTTTTCTTTCGAAGGAGCCCAGCATCAGCTCTCCCTTCTTGCTTATCGTCCAGCACTCGGCGCCATAAAGGAGAATGTAGGGCACACATTTCGTCCTTCGAGTCAGGAGTTTTGAATCCAGTTGTTTTGTCAACCGAAGTAGTACCGGTTTCCTAAGGTAATTCTTCGCCGGATCTCCACTAGGGTGCCATTCGTGGAGTTCATGTTTACTCCGAGGTAGGTGAACTCCGTAACTACCTCGAAATTGTTGCTATCAACAGTAACGTTTTGTCCTAGGCGGTGGACAGATGCTTGTTTGTTTGTTGATAGCATGTTAGTCTTGTAGTCATTAGACAACGGATTTCGCCTGTTCTTCAATCGACGTGAACGCTTCTATCACGGCACGCTAGGAGCGACCGATGATGTTAATATCGTCCGCATAGCCCAGCAGCTGAACGGACCTGTTGAAGATAGTGCATTCCGTGTTGACACCTGCCCTGCGCCCTATCTGTTCCAGTACGAGAACTGCGGTGCATGTTTGTAATAGTTCAGAGGAGCTACTTCCAAACTGGCAGCGCGTGTTTTCCATCGTCACGCGACACATCTGAATCAGTTTTGCCGGGATTCCGAATTTGGCCATCGCCATATAGAAATACTGACGATGTGTGCAAATATACGCGGCTTTGAAGTCGATGAATAGGTGGTAAGTTTCGACTTGAAATTCGTTTGTCTTTTCTAGGATTTGCCTCAGTATGGAAATTTGGTCTGTAGTCGATCTGTCACACTGGTACGTTTGATATGATCTTATATGCGACATTAAGGAGGGATATGCCTCGATAGTTCTTGCAAGGCATAGGATCGTATTTTTTGTAGATGGGGTATATAATAATTTTCATAATTTCATCGGGCATGTTTTCGTCCACTCATACTTGGTCGATAATTCGGTGCATGTTGCCTCCCTAAACATCACCACCGTATTTAAAGAGCTCCTCTGGTAAACCATCAGAGCCTGCGGCCTTGTTGTTCTTAAGCTTTTTTTATAGCTAAGCAAACTTCTTCTATACTAGGTAGCGAAACTAGTTCTTCATTGACTGGACGTGGGTTCTCTTCTTGCCCTATCACTCTCTCTACAGGATGCCTATTAAGCAGCTGCTGGAAATGCTGCTTCAATGCATCTCACTATTCCCTGCGCTTCGGGGACTAGGTTTCCTTCGCTGTCCCGAAGAGAAGCCAGCAGCCAGTTGCTTGGCTTTTTTGTACTACCTTCGGATGTCATTACAAACGTAAGACTCTTCGATCACCTTCAGCTGGTAAGCTGCGGATGCCCTCTTCTTTCTACGTAGGATCTTCTTTTCCTCCCTTCTCCTGGCTCGATACTCTTCTCTCGCTAGTCTTGTTTTGCGCTGTAGCGTTTTTGTGTGTGCATCTTCTGAGACCTTTTTCCTGTACACGCATTCATCATCATCATATAGTGGTTTCGGCTACCTCCTTGATGATATCGCGAAACTGGCAGCACTGATTGTTGGCGTCAGTGGTAGGTGAGTGCACGGAGGGGAGTTTCATATTCAGGCGCTCCCTGTGGGCTACTCCAGGTGTGCGTCTTCTGGTCGGTTCGGCGCAGCTTCTTCTCGTTGGACAGTCGAGCTCTGAATTTAGCTGCAACAAGAAAATGGTCAGAATTGACGTTTTCCTCTCGGAATGTGTGCACTTCGAGGATGATGGTTGCTGTTTGGATCCTGAGCCTTGGAAACACAGTGTCACTTCACTTATCACTTTCTAATTCCTAATTTCTTGCAATCATAATTTTGTATTATACTATTAGAATAATTCAACTCATACCAAATTGCAAAATTATTAATATAACTCCACTGTAACTAAGAATGGAAGGCACGTGTCTGCCATAAACTTAAAATCGTTCACATTAACATTGTTTGACATTAAATAAAAAAATTGTCGCACACTTGAATCTCTCCATAAAACAATAATTTTCATATTCGTAAAATCACTTTTTCGGAGTTGACCATTTGTTGGCTTAAATTCTTTTAATTTAAGTCAAAAGGCGTAAAAATGTGTCTCACTTAATTTCGAGTCAAATGGTTAAACGATTAATGTTAATTGCAGTAACCATGCATACAGTACGCACCACTACATCAGTGACCTTGTTTACTTAGGTTTCGTTCATTTTATTACCAATTAAACTATGTTTTTTTTTTCATGTAAACATTGTATGGAACTCTTGCCAGAAGTAGGTAAAAATAATTACCTCTAAACTTATTTGTTTTTTCAAAGGTGTCTCAAAGTCAAAATGTTGCTAGTTAAAAAAAAGTAGTAACTGTCATAGATCAAAATAATTGCTGTTCACTTCTCAGAACAGTGTCAGCCATTTTCGGAGATCACAAACGTCAAACGAATTACAATATTTGAATTTCCTACTGGCATACGGAAGTTTAATCAATATTCACTAACTTCCTACTAGTTATGTAAACTTAAAAACATTTTTTTCGAAACAATTGTTTTGCAATCGTTATTGATTCTTCTTCATAAAGTGTGTGTGTGTCATTTTATGTGGTAGGCAATAATTATTATATGACTACGCCTGAAGAATTTGAAATGACAAATTTGATTTGAAAATATTGGAAAATGATTGTCCGGTGATTAGTATGTGAGGAAGGTATTGAGTTGGTCATTTATTTGCATATTTGCATTTTGGACAACGCGTATAGCTATATTACCCTTACCTAGTTACCATGACGACTTGTTATCGAAATTGTTTATGCAACGACGAATGCCTTGAGGGGACAATAATAAAATGACGATGAAAATGAGAAAATATTGTCAGTAGCTAGCTACATAATAATGAATAGCATTTTCCCAATGACATATATATGACATTAGTATGACTATGAAGTGTTTGGCATCTACGAACATACAGCCGGAATATTATACACAACAATGAGAGTGGACAATTAAATGTTAAATAAGTTTGTACCTAAGTCTTATGAACCGAACATTTTTTTCCCGTTTGACTGTCATGCCCGTGAACCTGAATATATAATTTGATCGCCTTTACTTACAATGAGGGGTACTGACTAAGAAAATAAAAAAAAACAATAGATGTATGTATGATCTAACATGATTCTGTTCATGACTTAAAATGTAAATTTCATATTTGATTAGAAAATCAACTTAGCCAAAAGTGTAGAATTGGGACATATATGCAGGGATATATGCTGAAACAACTATCTAATTATTATCAAAATTTAAAAAGAATTTAATTTCGATATCAACACCATGAACCATTAAAAATAATTATGTAGAAATGTGTGAGTGAAGTGCAAATAAATGAAAATCAGACTCCATTAATAATGACAATACAATAATAATCTTAATGGAAAAGTGTAAATAAGTCCCAAGAATTTCGATATAAATTTAGGAGTTATTGTAGGTGAAAGAACTCCAAAGTGTTGGGACTTTTTTCATCAAGTTTTAGATTTATAACACCTTTTAGTGTAAATAAGTTCAAATTAGGACTTATTTCATCAGCACGGCTTTGGGAGTTATTTCATCTATGTTTGAAGTTATTTCATTTATGTCTTAAAATAGCAATTTGTAAGAACATTTTGCCTTCTAAACTGTATTTTTTTTAGTGCAACCACTTTAATATCTTTCGTGGTTGACATCATTTAAAAGCATATAAAATTGATGCAGATGAATATTCCTGTGGCAAACCGGAACTTCTTGCCGGATGGAACCTTTTCAGCGGTGCCTGTTGGATGTTTAAACCAACTTCTTATTATATACGTTGAATATTTCGAAAATATTCAACGCTCTCGGCGGATGGCGTGGGCGGTCGACGCGATCGAAAATTGCGGACTGTAGCTGACAAACCTTCATTATTTTTAAAATAATGCTGAACAATGAAAATGCGCTGTTCTTTCGTATACATATAGCGCTCCATTTTTACTAACCCCGAACTGTCAGCTGTTACCTTGTTGTCTTTTTTTTGCGTTGGCATCACTTTATTTTATGTTTTTTACGCTTCAAAAGCATTGTGCCAGATGATGAAAAGGTCCAATCCCGTCACACTCCGCTTATATTTTGCAGGCAATATACATTAATATAATTTCTTTTCTGCTCAAAAATAGAGTTATAAATGGTATTGCTGTGCTGTATCAAAGGTGACATGCCCTCTAGTTTAAAACTCTTCGCATATCCCTTGTAACATGCACAAGAACCCACTAAAATGTGGGTATGACGGTCCATGGTTAAATAGACAGACGTGCTGCATTCAATTTTATATAGTAGAAGAGAGCTCACGTGAGTTTATAGTAAAAAAGTAATTTCGGAACGAGAAAACTTTATACAAAATTATTTTCACTTTAAACCAAAATATCCTGCAATAGAGGATGTTCATTTCGAAAAGAACATAATATATACTTCTACTAATTTGTGCTTTGTAATGTTGTCCAAGTCAGTTACTAATTTTTTGTCTTTTTTAATTTAAGAGCTTAAGAAAAAAGATGTCACTGTATCAGGGTTATAAAGGGTGATTTTTTTGCTGTTTGGTTTTTCGGTGTGATTTTTTGACAGTTCACGCGTGATTCGAGGCACGTGTCAAAGTAAAAAATGCTCAGTTAGTATTGCCATTTCACCATGCATAGACCTACGCCCGAACCGCGTTTTGAAATTATTGAATTTTATTACCTACCAAAAATCGTGTAGATACAATGAAAAATGTGTTTAGCACTTCGTCATTTTATGGTCGTCGTAATCGTCCTACTGAGCAGGCTACTAGGTATATGGTCTGCTGGGCAACCAGAACCATTCCAAGAACTGTCAATGCACCCACGAAAAGTACGTTTCGTGTGATTTATGGGCCGGTGGCATCATTGGGCTGTATTTCTTCAAAGATGATGATGGCAATAACATTACGGTCAATGGGGCTCGCTATCTTTCAACGATTTCGGATTTTTTTTTCCTCAAAATGGAAGAGTTGGGTTTGGTAGACATGTGGTTTTAACAGGACGGCGCGACATGCCACACAGCATGCGTTTTGGACTTGTGAATTGGCCGCCTAGATCCTGCGATTTGACGCCGCGGGACTATTTTTTGGGGATATGTGAAGTCTCTCGTCTATACGGATAAGCCAGCAACTATTCCCGCTTTGCAAGACAACAAAACTCGTGTTATTGGTGGGATACCAGTCGATATGATGGAAAAAGTATGTCAAAATTGGATATTCTGGATGGACCACTTGAGGCGTAGTCGCGGTCAACATTTACATTGATTTATCGACCCTATTAAAAATTTCACTCAATTTTGCAAATTTTCGTTTTTTTTTCAATATTAAAACCAAACGCTTAGAAAATCACCCTTTAGCTGCACATGTTACAAAGTTGTGTTTTAGGTTAGGTTAGAGGGACAGTTTGCATTCTCGCCCAGAAGCCATTGAGGCCCATTGTTTACCTTTTTACAGTAGGTACATGATAGGACATGCAACTAATAAAACCATTAGGATCTATTGACGAATCTTCTTAAATGTGATAGAGGATCGTTGTTAGATTTTCCAATTTCCAAGCCATCAAAGAACCGTGCTCTCTCTCGAGTGGCGGCGTTCTTGGAGAGCTGGCCAGTTACACAAGAGATTTTCTACAGATTCTATTTTCTCTTCATCCCTGCAACTTATGCAGTCTGCAGAAGTCATTTGTTAAGATATCCATTCTTTAGGCCATTTTTCCAATGATGCAGTGTCCGGTTATTACACCGACACGAGCACTCGGATTTGGTTTCTATCAAAAGACCTTTTAGTGTGAATTGCGGGCCACAAGCTGCGAGTAATGGTATAACCGGAAGTATTGTTTCATCTTTCTTTAGACAAGTTTAATGTGATATTATCAATGTGTAACTACTTGTCTGTCAGCTTCAGCTAATAGTAGGTCCATATCAGAGCCGCAACTGCCCAGTTTATCTGCAGTCTCGTTCCCTTCCACACCAACATGTCCAGGAACCCAGCACAGCAGTACTGAATGGTGGTTTATTGCTCTCAATGCCTAGAGGCACTTACTTATAGATTTGGAGTTTACCAAATTTGAGTTTCAAGCTTTAAGTGCTGCTTGGATGTTGACACAGAAGGCAATTTCCATTGCTGGTCGTGGTAGTTCCCTCGCTAAGACTGTTTGAGCCGCTTTCTTAACTGCGTATATCTCTCCCTAGAAAATGCTGCACTGATTTACCAGTCGATATGAATAGCTGATGCTTAGTTCTTCTGATAAGAAGATTCCTACTCCCGTTCCATTCCCCGTCTTTAGTACGGCCAATTTTGTAAACTAATTATTTGAATTGATAAAGCTAAGGAATAATCTTATGTAAGTAATAACAATTTGCTCATAACATGACATATTTTTAAATTCGAATTGTACGAGCCTCAGAGGAGTAGTAAAATACTGGTAAAGTAAAGTAACAACAATGCCCATTATTATACAATCGACATGCATTTCCTAAACTACAGTTCACATATGTTATGCCTGCTTATAACGTATTCAGGAGACAACTTCACAAATTGCAAATAGGAGAATGCTTCGTGAATGAAATAGAGCTGTCTAAGACAATCCATATAAAATCAATTGCAGTCTTTTCACATCCACATCCGTGCGTGTGGTGTGTTTGTTTAATGTAGTATAGCCTTCACTAAAACTGAATAAATTCATTAAAAAGGTAAACACAGTTTTTTAATTCCTTTATTTTTTTTTTATTTCAGGCCAACGTCCAACTTGTTACAAGCAAACAAGTTTGAGTTTGCTCTTGTAAGTGAAAGCCAACCAAGTTCGTCCACCAAACTACCGAAAAGCCAAACCACCGAACCATCAATTGTACAAGCGTGAAAGTGACACTTTCATTTTTCAATTTCTGCATCGAGCGACTGTTTTGCTTTGTTTGTTTTTATTTGTATACTCAATTTACGCATATATTGAAAAGATGAGCCTCAGTGTATCGGCTAAATGATAAACGATGTCGAATCCGTAATACAAAGTCGACCAGTGATAACAAACGAACAGATTAGGGTCATTAATAAGAATCTGAAAGACGCGTCATCGTTTATCTGTACTTAGCACCTGTGATTTTAGAAAATGAAAGCGATCTTTACATAATAATTTCCCAAATGCAAATAACTGACACTCGGGCGTATACTTAACAAAAAAAAAAACTAACTAACTCTGTTTGAAGGGTAGCACAGTGGAACTGAGTTACTGAGTAAATAAATGATTTTGCTGGAAACAAGAAAGACTTGAAGATGCATGGGCCAATCATAGTATTCATCGCGTGTTTTGTGATACACACTTTTGCAGCAGGTGAGTGGGTGGTAAATAAATAAATGTATGCATGAACTTGTAGAGGAAATACATAGAAAAATGTAATAATCCACGATTTATATTTGTTATTTTAAAATCTGCTTTGAATTGTTTTGGCTTAGCAGAGTTAGATGGCAGGGATGGGCATAAGGGGTTCAAGGAACTTAAATCTATAAAGTTCACTATCGGAAAAGAAAAATTGAGTACATAATTTATTTCATTTCATTTATTTATTCTTATTTTTAAATACCTATACACTTTAAGATATAATATCTTATAAGTTAGTGATAAGCTATATTCTGCAGGAAAAAGCTACTGAGGAAGACGAAATAATTTAAAAAAAATTTTGTATTTATACTACGTGGTGAATATTTAAAAATAATAGGGGTATTCACGATTCGGTGTATCGGGTCTAGTATCATTGTGAAAGTGTAAAAGTGTGAAGTTTTCTTACACTATAACAACAAAATATACTTGCTACATTTTTACACTTTTACAATAGCCCAGATCTATAGTAACAAAAAAATACAACAGCGTAAAATTTATTAGTTCGCAAATGTCAGTTCGATTTCCAATGTTTTTTGTTATTTTCTAGTGTTGCTATAGAGATTAGAAAATGTTTAGTATTGCTATAGAGATTATATATATATATAAATTTCGAGAGATATTCGAACCAGACCACCATTGTCGGGTCTCTTTTCGTCTCCCTACCACTAATATACCTTACCCAGAGAGACTTTCTGGATTTCTCCAGAGTTCTTCCCTGAGTTCGATTCCTAGTGTTAACGCTAGCATCTGTTTATGTGAGATCTGTTTCATCCAATGGGCCTCGACCCAATGTTGTCCCAAGATCCTCATTCTTCTGCCAGCCAAAGCTGGACATTGACACAATATATGTGCCGCTGTCTCAGATTCCTCCAGGCATAGCTTACAAGTATCATCCTCTCTAAGGCCCATCTTCCTTAAATGATACCCGAAATTACCATGACCTGTAGTTAACGCCACCACCCATTTCAATGTTCCTCGACTCATGCTTAGAACCTTTCTCTGAGTGGAGCAGGTCGGCCATTGTATCGCCATTTTAGCTTGTCTACATTGTTCCACGGTTGACCACCTACTCAAGTGTTCTGCCGTGATCCATTTGTTAATCAGCTGTTCTACCATTCCTCTACCAATTGAAGAGAATGGTTCTGGTCCCAGCAACTTTTCAGTTGACCCCTGTTTTGCAAGGGAGTCCGCCTTTTCGTTGCCGTCGATCCCTATGTGTCCTCGTATCCAAGTCAGTGTTACCTGGTTTTTAGACGAACACTTGTTGAGCTTGAGTACACATTCCAGTGCCAGTGATGTTGTGATGGTTGTCTGTCCCATGCATCTAATCACCGCCTGGTTGTCCAGTGCTATTAGGATATTTCTTCCTTCCACCTGACTCTCAAGCAAGTAATCCAACGCATGCAGCAAAGCAATCATCTCAGCCTGGTATACTGAAGTGTGTTTCCCGAGGCTAATGTGACGGGCTAGTTCCAGATCTTCTGAAAAGATTCCGGCCCCCGCTCCGCCATCCATCATGGATCCATCTGTGAAAATCACGATTTCACCATTCCTCTTTTCTGGAAGTAATCCATTCTCATTGCGAGTTTTGTGATTCCTTTCCATAATACGCACCTTTGTTATACCATCCATAGGCATGTTCAGTTCCCTAATCTCATTTTTGACAAGCTCCAGGATCTTCCTATGTCCATAGATGGTACCACTATTGTGCCATTTCGCATCTCGATGCAGACGAAGTGCTGTTAGGGCCGCTGTTTTCTTAATAAAGAAGTCTAGCGGTAAAATCCCTAAGATCACTTCCAATGCGCATGTTGGTGTTGTGCGTATTGCACCTGTAATTCCTATACATGCTAAACGCTGGACCCTATCCAGGTGCTTCTTAGCAGTCTTCTGGGAGGCTTTTGCCCACCATACAACCGAAGCGTATGTGATAATGGGTCTAGTAATCATCGTATACATCCAGTATGCTGACCTAGGAGAGAGTCCCCACCTCTGTCCACACACACGTTTGCACTGATGTAGCACCCTTTTTGCCTTCCGTACCTTCTCCTCAACATGGTGATTCCAAGTAAGTCCAGTATCTAGGTATACTCCCAGATACTTAACCTTCTTGGTCGTTGTTAGTTCAGATCCGAAAAGTGTTAAGGGCTGAAATTCCAGATTTTTCCTCTTCCTAGTGAAGATTATTAAATCTGTTTTCTCCGCATTAATAGAGAGTCCTTATTCCAGACACCACCGCTCAACCACTTTGAGTGCATTCCTCATGATATCCGCTGTGACGTCTATGAATTTGCCTCTTGCCATTATTGCTATGTCGTCGGCATATCCCACTGTGTGAATGCCAGTTGCCTCAAGTCTATCGAGAAGAGAGTCCACAGTGATATTCCATAGTGTAGGTGAAAGAACACCTCCCTGTGGGCAACCTCTGCTGACTCTTCCTCGGAGTTTTGAGGTTCCCGTCTGGATATTTATCGCTCTTGTATTCAACATATTGTCCACCCATCTTACCACTAGTGGGTTAACTCTACGTTTTTCCATGGCTTGTTTCAGACTTTCAAAGCATATCTTATCGAAGGCACCTTCAATGTCCATTATAGTGGTCATCGCAATACCCCCGGTATTTAGCTCTTCCTCCGCAGCGCGTACTACTTGATGTAGCGCTGTTTCTGTAGACATACCTGCCCTATAGGCATGTTGTCTACTATTCAGAGGATACATCTTAAGCGCCGTACTCTCCATATAGTCCACCACCACCCTTTCCATTGTTTTCAACAGAAAAGATGTTAGGCTGACTGGTCTGAAGGACTTTGCCTCGGTGTAATCCTTTTTTCCCGGTTTTGGAAGGAAGACCACCTTTGCCTCCCTCCATGTAATCGGGATGTAGCCTATTGCTAGGCATGCAACGTATATATTCCTGAGCCTTGGTGCAATTACGTCTACTCCCCATTGCATTAGACCTGGAAATATACCATCTGGTCCCGCGGTTTTGAAGGGTGAAAAAGTTGCTATCGCCCCCTTAACCGCCTCTGGTGTCACGATCCGTTCTGCTTCCGTCCTATCCATCCTGTACGCTCCTTGTTTCCTTAGAGCCCAGGGCCGATCTGACTTGTAGCTTCCTGGAAAGTGTACTTCCATCAGGACCTCGTTTGTTTGATCCAGATTTTCCACTATCTCCCCCGCTCTATTACGAATGAGTCCGATCTTGGAAACTGGGTCTCTGGAGACAATCTTTTGTAGTCTACTGACTTCAGATGTGCTCCTCATAGTCGAGCAAAAGTCCCTCCATGACTCCCTTTTACGTCGTCGTAGAGTAACATTCAGCTCTTTCTTTTTCGCCTTGTATTCATCCCATGCTTCGGGTTCTCCCCTTCTCATGGCATGATTGAAGGCCTTCCTCACAGCCTTCTTTAGCTTCTCAAGCTCCCGACACCACCAAGGCGTAGGATCCTGTTTTTCCACTAGAGTAGGTGTGCAAGCCACTCGGTACGCCTCTTCAACAGCTGATTGCAAATGCTTTAGCTGTGATTCTACATGCCAAGTATTTTTCGGTATTCCTAATACCATTACATTCAGTTTCTCCTCCAACACTTCATGGTACTTTGTCCTATCCGTGTTCTTCGGAATTCTGATGTATTTCCGATCTCTCTTTCTTTTAGATCCATAACGAACATCAAACGAGATGGCTCTGTGATCCGACAGTGTAGCCTGATCCTTTACCCTCCAATTTGATACCCGTTCAATTATCTTGCTACTGCACAGGGTCACATCAATCACTTCCTTTCGCCTCACATCCACGAAGGTTGGCTCTGTTCCCCTATTTAAGATAGCTAGATCCTTGCTTGTTACAAATTCGAATAGCGCTTCTCCTCTGTAATTATCGTTGGTGCTGCCCCACACTGTATTATGTGCATTGGCATCACAACCAATTATTAGATCCTCGTTCCTGTTCCTGCATGCATTCACCAAAGACTCCAACTCTCTTGTCGGAGGAGGTTCCGGCGAATCGTACGGCAGGTATGCAGATGCGATGACAAAACTTCCCGCACCTGATCCTACTCGTACTGCTGCTAGGTCTGGGGCACACAGATCCGGCAATTTATATGCCTGAACTCCGTGCCTTACCAGGATACAGGACCTAATTCTATCGCTGGTTTGCTCATAGTGCAATTCAGCTATGCTATGTGGGAGTCCTCTAATCTTTCCTCTAAAAATCCAAGGCTCCTGTATCAGGGCTATGTCAAACGAATCCTCGTCAAAACATTTAGTCATCATCGCTGACGCTGCTTTGCTGTGATGAAGGTTCAATTGAATCACCCTAAGCTTTTCCCGGTACTTTTTCTATAGAGATTAGAAAAAGTGTGCTCACGATCTGATAAAAAAAATACAAATTCACAATTTTACTAGACCTAGATATACGTAGACCACCAGCTCCGCCCAAAAATGAGAGATCCATAGAGCCAGTTTCAAAAAGTTATTAGGTGGTTAAGTATGTGTTCCATGCTAAAGTAAATGGCGGGCGAATTGGTCACGCATACACTGGCACCTAATAACATTTACAGTTATTTCTGTGGTACAACACGTATTCACAGATAGAAAAAGAGGCGCCGCTACTCATTTCAAAACTGGCTCTATGGAATTCTCTTTTTTGCCCGAAGCTGGTGGTCTGGATACACCGAATCGTGAATATCCCTAATAATTAATACAAAGATAAACTAGAAAATCTGGGATACTTTCTTAATTCATTTTTAAACCTTCTTGTGTTATTCTGCCCTATCGAGGTATCCTTCGGAAAGGAAAATTCTCCGATTTCATACGAATACGAATCGAAGGATTTTTGTTTCGAGGTATTCTTCCGAACAGCTTTTCGGAACTTCTTTTCGACAAATATGCAAGGCACACTGGCATTTCAGTGCGATCAAGTGCGTTTTTACCGATATTTTTGACAGCTTCGTACGAATTTTCTTCCGATATGCTCCGACAGGAATTGGTTGCGGAATTTGTTTACTACGATTTGCAGTGAAGTATTGATAAATCGAATGTAATTTCAGTCTCCGACGAAGTATGCGTTGCGGAAAAAATTCCGTTCCGATCGGATACCTCGATAGGGCTGATTAATTCTTCTAAAAGTACGCGGTAAAGAGTTCCATAGACGGATAGAGTTAATGAAAAATTGAAAAATCAGAGGTTAGGGAAGAGTAACGCGGAGGAATAAGCTGCCACTATCTGGTTGAGGAAGGCATAACCAGTTTCTTGTACAGACCGGAAGGTTGTCGTGCGGAACTGAAGAAGGCTGTCAAACGTCATGTTAAAAAGGCGCGTTGGGAAGTGCGACACTCGGTCGTACCTTTTTAGTCCAAAAACATACCGAACATTGTTGTTTTAAGCGACCTTCAGTACTATTTTGCTGACGATACTGCAATTGACAAAAACATCACACTCACACAACCATTCGTTTCAGACCAGCGCGCAATATTTTAAGATCCTCATTAACACAGGCAGCACCATGCTCAACCTCTGGTTGATGAAAGATGGCAGATCATTGACATATATTGAAAATAGCAGTGGGCCAAAAATGGATCCTTGTAGGACACCATTTGGGATCGAAATGACGCCCGATCGAACGTCACCAACTTGCCTTGTACCTGAAAGATACAAAGCAACTAATTTGTCTGCATTGTATGAGAAGTTATATAGCTGAAGCAGCTTTTCACACAAGTTTTCATGAACCACAGCGTCAAACGCCTTCGAAAAATCTATAGCAACACTAAAAAGGTCACGTTGTCTTCCTCAATCTTTTGCCGTAAATCTTTGATAACATTCCCCTATTGTAGTGTTTTTTTCAAATTGTTGGTGTCTTGCTTCTGTAAAATTCTTTCAAACGATTTCGAGAGAAAATGTATTATTGAAATGAGCCCTTGCCCTTTGAATTTTTTCTTATAGGTACTATCCATTGTGATGGGTATTTGATAAAATCAAATTGAAAATATGGGTAATGTAAGGCATAAGGATTGGCAATATAAGCTTTAAGAATCGAGAGTTTATATCGTCGAGCCCTGTTGCAGAAGATTTATTAGAGAGCAGACTTTCAACGACCTCAGCAAAGTTGACATTTCTAAAACCGAAAAAAGGAACTGGCCAATTCCCTGTTGGATAAGTATCCTAATTTCGGACAAATGAATAAATAAATAGTTGGCAAAACAGGTCACTATAGGACCCTGTGCCTAGTTTTTTTCAAAATGAATAATATGTAATAACAGAATGTAACGACGTTTCAAATTATACGATACCCTGAGGATGTCGGCAAAAAACCAACGAAACGTAGGGTGCGAGGATGAATAAAACGTGTTTTTAATTGCATAAAACCATGCTATTAAACTTTTTACAGATTGTTGGTTTTTAGACCTGTTTCATAAAAGAACATTGGTGTTCACTTACTTTTGACGCTCACTGTGTCAATGACTTATTTGTTAATTTTTTAAAAGTCTATTAATGACCTTATGTGTGGAATGTGACATGGTTCAAACGGCCGCGGCTGCTTCGCCGGTTGGCGGACATATAAGAAGTCCAATTTTCGATAACTCTGGTACATAGATTAGGCTGAATTTGAGCGATTGCACTGGTTTAGTTGGCACCGGTCATTTGCGGCTTGTTAGCAAAGATCTGCGACTTAAGAAAACCCCACAAGAAAAGTCAAATCGCGCGGTCTTCATGGCCAGTTCACGTTTGAATCTGATGCTTGCAATAACAATGCCCTCAAATCGCCCGTGTAGAATTGTGGCTTGATTGCTTATCATCGCTTATTGATGTACCCATTGACGTTCATCACAAAATGGGTCTCGTCGCTGAAGATGTTAGTTTTTTTTTTTTTTGCTGAAATCGGGGTCATCTTCCAACTGTTCCCGAACCATCACCATGTATCATTTTCATGTGTTGCTCGACGCTGTAGCTTGCCATAGTGATTCAATATCTTTAGTGTCTGAAAATGAATAAAAAAAATAAAAGCAGAAAAATTAACAACATGGCCGCCATGAAATATCAGAGTCTATCCCTTCCTATTGGAAAACCCTTTAACTACAAGGAATCAAATTGGTTGTAGGGAATATTTTCCTTAAGACGCAGTTAAACTTATTTTATTTCGTCTGTGGTTAGGGAAAATATTGAACATAATTCAAATTGCATTGTCACAATTTTTAAAGACATTATCATATCGTAGACGAGAGTATACAGAGTTGTACCTACCAATATTTTATGAATATTAGAAACAAAGTAAAAAAAAAAAAACTCAATCATTTTTTTAGATCTTAGTTTTAGATGGCGGACACCACAGCGAGAAGCGTTGGATGAAATCAACGACAGAAAGCTGTTAAAAGCGGTCCAAGAATCTGTCAAAGAATGGGAGTCCACACGTCAATCACATCAAAGGTTTATAATAAATAATTTAAACAGCATCCAATCCTCCCCATGTTTTCTTATCATAGGAAAAAGCGAGCGATCAAACGAGTGTGCTACAACGAGGTGGGATGCTTCGACGACTCAGGACCATTCAGCTACTTAGAAATGCTCCCAGCATCGCCAGAAGAAATCAACACGAGCTTCTATTTTTATTCAACTAAAAACAGGTATAAGATCTTTTGTAAAGACGCTCATTTGAATAAGATTACAGAATTTACTTTATTTCAGGAGCGATGAACCTCTGATGGAGCTGCCATTTATAAATATGACAGCTGCCTTCGCAAAGAAAGAAGAAACCTCGCATAATGTGACCACTGAAGCGACATCGCCTCTGACAAGGTCACCGTTCACCCTTAATGATCTACAAGGTCTGGATCAGTTGTCGGTACGTGTTATTATCCACGGGTTCGGCTCAGCATGTCCTCATGTGTGGGTCTATGAGATGAAAACCGCTCTCATGGCTGTTGAAAACTGCATTGTTATATGCGTAGACTGGGCGAACGGATCCACGTTTCCCAACTACGTAAAAGCTGCGGCAAACACAAGACTTGTGGGAAAACAAGTCGCCATGCTCATCAACAACCTGAAGGAACATAAAGGTCTAGACCTAGCCAAGACTCACCTGATTGGATTTAGCTTAGGTGCACATGTGTCGGGTTTCACAGGAGCTGAGTTGCCCGGGCTTAGCCGCATCACTGGTTTGGATCCAGCAGGACCGCTTTTCGAAGCGCAACATCCCAAGGTTCGTCTGGACAGCACTGATGCAAACTTTGTCGATGTTATCCATTCGAATGGGGAGAACTTGATTTTGGGAGGCCTAGGCTCGTGGCAACCGATGGGACATGTGGACTTCTATCCGAATGGAGGAAGAGTGCAGAACGGTTGCTCAAACTTGTTCGTTGGCGCTGTGACAGACTTTATTTGGTGTGAGTGTTCGAAGTTTTACCTAAAGTGTGTGCCTATAGAGTTTTACAATTTTAGCCCAGAATACAGAGGACGAGGAAGGCCGTTCGCTTTGCAACCACCGACGTGCGTATAAATTCTTCATAGATTCCGTGGCTCCAAGGTGCCAATTTCCAGCATTTCCATGCAACAGCTACGACAACTTTTTGAATGGAAATTGCTTTCCATGTTCAAAATACGAAACAAATGCCACAAGTAACGGTTCAAAGTGTGGCAATATGGGCTACTATGCTGATCGGTCGACTGGTCGTGGTCAACTTTATCTAGTAACGAGGGAAGAGGAGCCTTTCTGTGCACATCAGTTCCAAATTCAAATTTTCAATTCATTCAACGATCTGCCTCTAAGGACCATTGGCCGAATTGAAGCCACCCTAGAGGGCGAAGGTGGCCTTAATGAGACCTTCCTCATATCAGAGTGAGTTGCTTTGTAGCTGGCGAGTAGAAAGACCCAAATTCACTAACTTGTGCTTTATCTTTTCAGGAAAGCCGATACTGAATTTTTTGCTGGTGATATCGTGTCAAAGATCATCGTCCCCCATCCGGCTTTGGGCTTCCCCACAAGCCTGAGTCTGCAGTACAAATCCTACAGTGGATGGCTGTCAAAGGGCTTGCCGCACTGGGACATTGACAAAGTTTTACTGACAGATAGCTTTGGACGAAGTCATTCCTTTTGTAAGCCGCAGGTGAAACTATCTTCAGGCAGTCCAATTCATTTCGACCTCCTCGCAGGGAATTGCGAGATTCCGAACGAAGGTGACTACGGCAGTTTCACTACCGAAAGCTCCACAGACAAACCATCAACCGAGGGGGTAGATGGAACTGATGCTGTGGAAGCGATTAAGCGTAGGAAAGACGAAATCAACCTCGAGTCCAGCTTAGATGTCAACAACAACAGCCAGATTTTAAATACGACTACTGAAGGTACATGGCATGCGATCTTGGAGGGCAACTCTTTAGACAAAGAAGTCGGAGAGACAAGCCGAAGCCTCTCAGAAAATTCAGAAATATTTGAACCCGTTCTCAAAGATCGCCGCTTAGCTGTAAATAAAGGTCGAAACCTACAAAATGACGATGGGCTGGATGAAATAGTCGAACCATTGCTGAGATCTACCACTCCTCGTCAAAAGAAACTCACAGCAATGGATGGTTTCAGATCGAGCATGGAAAACCCTCGCACAAACACGTCTGAAACCCTAACGGTTCAGCTGCTGCCCTTTAGGCTTGGAGAATTATTTGAACGCGCAGAGCGATACGCTAGAGAAACTCTGCTCCCCTTGATATCGGCTCAAGCACCAAAATTCTTTAGCTTGGGCAGCGGCAGTAAGGAAGAAGAAAACAAAGATGAGCGCAAACCAAGATACATTCCACGCATTGAAGAAGAAAAATTTCGGCGACAACTGAACGCTGCGGAAGGCACTAAGAAATCAAACCCAGTATACGATCTAGTTTCTGCTGAGTCAGGAGCCCATCGGAATATTTTCGAATTGGCTCGTAGCCAACAGAACAGAAAGAGCGATGATGAGACGAGATCTTTCAACGAGGTGGCTTATTATGCCAATGAGCTGACAGAATCGAGAGCCTTAAAGCCCCTTGACAATGTGCAGGAAGTTGTGCACATAGAACTTCCTACCTATAGGCCCGCTGCGACAAAAACCTCAAAGCGGAGGAGAGCCCAGCGACTGAATTAGGACTTATGTATTTATGTAGCTTTTTCGTTTTTCGAATTTAGACCTATTTTTTTGGAAATACATAGCAGAGAGACAAATATTTTCTAGTCTAGCGACGTGGTTTGCATGTTGCACTAAGTTTGTCAAGTTTCCGACGGCGAGCGGAGGGCGCCTTGTTAAATATTATAATTTAGGTTTACAAAATCTTTAATTATCAATAGTTTAAGTTATAATCTTATATGTATTTTGAAATAAACATACAACGAACTGCCTTTTAAAGGTAATGAAAGTTTACTCCATCATTTAGGATGTGTATATTTTGTTAAGCTGAAAAAGCATTTTGGAGTTTTTGAACAAGGTATTGTATTGCAGGCCAAGTGAACTCAATTTAAAGGGAAAATAAACTTTTGACACATTTCACAAGCCTGCTCTTTCACCTCGGAAGTAGGTGCAGAAATTCGTATACATACTATATTCTATACAGTTAGTAACCTAACCTAACAGCCTCATGAAACAAGAAGTAGAACAGTTTGAGACACAATTCTACTTTGTAAGATCTCAGGGGTGGACTCAAAAGACTCGTCGGCTGGGGGTTTAAGACAATCCAAAAAATTAGTTAAACCTTATTCCTACAAGGAAATCCTAAACCTAAATAAGGAAAATATCCGAAAGCTGGTGGGCTTTCTCACAGGCCATTATGGCTTGAGATATCATCTTAACAAACAGAATGCAGGTTCCGTCTTGAGGATTCCGGGCATATTCTCTGTGATTGCCCGGCACTACATTGGTTAAGAAAACGTGTCTTAAATAAGGAGATATTGTTACCATCATAGTTAAGGAAGTAAAGTGAACCAGTTCGTTCGCGAACTACACAAGCCTAAATTCGTAAATAGCAGTCTCACCACTATATGCAATATGCAACCGGAGAGATCTTGAGGATGTTTACCACTTTTTAGCAGTATGACCCCATTCTTACAGAATTCCGCTTGAATATCTTTGGAGTATGTACGCTGCAGTTGAATGAAGCGATAAACATATTCAACGGCGACAGAGGTTTGGACGCAGTTTCAAATTGATAGTACGAACGGTTCGTGAATTATGAATTATTTCCACACTCGGAAATTTTTAAGTGAATCGGATGAAAAATACAAATCTTCCCATACAAAGTTTTACCCCCATTTTACCCCTTTAAGGGTTGAATTTCGAAATAACCTTCCTTAGTCTTTGTATTCATCATTAAGGGAACCTCTGTGTAGAGTTTCAGCTTTCTAGAGCAAAGGGTTTGGACTGGGCATTGATGAGTCAGTGAGTCGTAATTTCCATTTTTATATATGAAAAAGAAAGAAGATAAGCACTTCAAAAAATAGAAGGATAACCTTGTGAAACATTTTTTTCGATGCAAATGAACAAAAATACATAGGAAGATTTTCGAGTTCGAAACATATTGAGCTTCGTAACAGATTCTTTGCATTTCTATTTGACCTAGTTGTATTATTTTTCCTGATTAAATTTTCTCTTCTTGGAACGATTCCCATGTTTGATATTTTCAAAAAAATAAAATCATAATAATAACTAATTAAAGAGACTGTAATTTTGTTATAATTTAGATTTATTTAAAATTAATATGTTTCCGTTTTGTTTGTTGTTGTTTTTTTTCATCTGATTTTTTAATTTATATTTAATTTGTATATTATTACACATCTTGAAAATAAATACAACATACACCTGACGCCAGCGTCACGTGATATGTCTATTATTTTGTTTTGTTTTTTTACATTTCTATAAACTAAAATTGATTAGTGTTTATTTTTGTTTTGTTTTAATTAGAGTTCTAGCATAATATTTCCATTTTTTTTTTATTACATATAGTAGTACTTGTTTCCTATAATGTTTATCTGAATTGTAGTTAAATGTCCAATAAGTTACACACAGCTACATTGACAGTATCTGCGGTTTGATTTTGCATTCACATCCGACAAAATACAAATTGCTTTGGGGTTACATTTAAGCCAACCTCTATAGTTCCATTACTTTTGAGTTTTACACATTTTTGTTTGTTTTTACATTTTGTATTCAATTTTTTTTGTTTGAACTTTTTGTTTTCAGAAATATTTACAATCAAAGATGTCTCTGTCTATTGGTTTATATATGAATTTTCTTGAAGTTTTCTAGCGAAGTTTTATTATTTTGTTGTATTCTTATTTTGATATACCAGCAATAGTGGAACACTAAGAATAAAAATTAATGAAAACCGAAAAAGAGAAAAACAAAGAGATTAAAAAAAAAACAAGATTTACGTTAAGATATTGGCAAAAAAGAGGCGATAAGATTATTCAGTTGCATACTATGAATATGGCTATTATAGTTTACATAACATTCACTTTTTACGATTCTTTTTTTTTTTTTTTTTTTTTTTGATTTGGTTTTTCTTTTAGATTACACGAGTTAATGTTTACGATATATGTGTTGTATATAATAATTTCTTCTGCTTGGATCAATCTTAAGGTTAAGGTCTTTTACAATGACAATAAATAAGAAAACAAGAAAAATCAAATCATTTTGTTTAGTTAAACCGAAAACAAGCCACAACTTAGTAGTTTTAGTGGTTAAACGTTTTTTGCCTTCTACAGAGATAAATACCGCAATAAACGTATTTCCTTTTTAAATTAAATTCTTAAAACTTATATGATTTGTTACCACAAAAAATGGTAGCAAACAACACATACGAATTGTTTGTCCGATTCTATTGCATGCACTGCAAGGGCTTGCTACAGGGGACGAAATATAATATTTCTTTCGACACAATGACAAGGTATTATGTATGCATTTTGTTTTATGTTTATAATTTATAACAATTCTTCTATCAATATTTGTTTCATGTATACATATATGTATACATATATAAATATATATATATTATATTCTAATGCATATTGCAATTTTATTCATATAATGTACTACATAAATAGCAAAAGGAGGGATCCTGCCCTTATAATAAAATATAGAATAAATAAATAAAATTATTTGTATCTTCTATTTAGTTTATGTCATCATCATTTATAAGACTATGTTTTTATATTTGCTGTTGTATTGTAACATTCTTGATTTGTTGTTTATGTTTTGTTTAAATGAACTGAACTAATGTGGATTTTTCACTCTTTATTTTGTATTTACATTTGTTTGTTGTTTTACATTTTAACAAAAGAAATTGGATTTTTTTCCCCTAGAGTAATGAATTTTGTTTTTGAAATTGTTTTGTAATGAAATAATATAAAAGACAAAAAAACAAATAATCAAAGTCACCGTTTGTCTGTGAGTTTGTGTGGTTAGTAAAAGGAAAAACATCCAATAACTCTCCAAATAAATAATGTTATTCTTTTATTATTTCACAATTCTCATCTTAATTTTAATAAAATTAAGATTTCTTTTTATTTTATTTTTTTTTGTTTAAGGACTATTAGTTTTTTTATAAAAAATCTTAAAACATGTTAGATCACAACATTCTTTTTATTTTCGAAGACTTAAATGTTTTTGTTTAGTTTTGTATTTTTCTTTTGTTTTTATTTTACTTATAATGAAGGAAGAAGAGAAGGAGAATAGACGCAGCGAGCATTGCTTAGAGTTATACAAACTAAAGTTAATTGTTATTTTGTTTTGTTTTTCAAATTCGAGTCCAACAATAACTAACTTATTGTGCTTCTCCGTCATAATACAATAATTTTTTTTGTTTGTTTTTTTTTTTTTTTTTAATTTATTACAAAGTTTACGTTTGGGTTTCTATTTTAAATTTTTGTTTTTTTGTAGTTACACATTTTTTTCTATAACATTTGAAATGACTAGCTACGTTTTAATTTAATATTACACCAGTACCTATGTATCATAGTATGTATATATAATATTTTGTTTATTACTTTGGTTTTTAGAACTTTCATTAAATTCACACTTTGGTTAGTTTTTTTTTTCATAGTTTGATACACTATAATAATGCAATAAACGAAGAACAAAATTTATAATTGTGACTGGGGGGGGCGCAAAGTTAAAACTATTTTTTACTGGATAATTGTTGTAAATCGATATAATTATAAATTTCTATTCATTTTTTTTTTGTATTTTTTTTGTTTGTTTTGTATTTGTGTTAAGTTTTAATTTTATTTTAATGGCTCTTTGTGCCTATGAAATAAAAAAATATGTAAATAAATAAATTGTTAAACTAAATTTAAATTTGTAACTAATAATCCAAATGTAAATATGAATTAAGATTTCAGTTGAAATTACTCTGTATCCTGTAAGTATTGTTTGTATATTTTTTTTTTGTTGAATCGTCACATCCGCTTTTTGATGTAAGGATCTTTTTTTTGTGTTATTTATACATATTACCTAATTATTATTATATTTTGTTTTGCGCTATATTTTTTTGTTTGTTTGAATTTTCTACACATTAAAAAGAGACATACTAACGTATAAGTAAAAAATTTTGCGCCTTTTCAGTTATTTTTTTGCAAAGTCCCACGACTCTCCGTCACATTCCAGTGTGGTGCGACTGATTTTGACTCCCCGACGGCTTGATTTCAATTCGATCCTCACTTTCATCGGCTTCTTCAAGCTCGGCTAGATTTTCTTGATCGGATTCTTCAAGTGTGACCTACAAATAGAAATTCAAGTGATATTTTAGGTTCGGTTTTTAAAAGATTTTTTATAATAATAAGTTGTATTGGTTTGTAATTATTAATATTCTCTGTAATGCGTGAACCGATTTTTATTCTGGAAATTTCCCATGAAAGGTGACGTTATTACCATGGTTTATAAGTGTATACGTATTGGTTCATGAGTTATAGAGGCGTGACACCTCCCATACAAAAAATACATTCAAAATCTTATATTTCGAAAACCACCGAATCGACTGAGTATAAATTTACATACGATCTTGTGTATTGGCCCAGGAGTATTCCTGTGGAGATTGGTCAAAATTAGACAAAGGGGCGTGGCGCTATTCTTCGACAGTCATGGGAGTCAAAGTTTGAAAAATTTGTAACATTGATATGCATTGTCCTGATAGACAAGAATACTAGGCAATACGATTCCTGAAAATGGGCTAACGGAAGCTTTTATATCCACGACCACGAAGTGGTTACAGAAATATCCGGCCTACTGTTCTAGGGTCAAAGCTAGGCCTGGTCCTTTAGGTTGCGTGAGTTTAACTAGCCAACCGAGAGCGCCATTTACAACTAGATTTACCGTCGACGACCCTGCAAAAGAAAAACAGGACAACTACCTTTAAATTTTTGGCGGTGGTGCGGTTTAAATTTCGGTAAATCCATAACCATGTTCAGGTTCACTTAACGGAACAGAAAATTCAAGAAGTCCCGATCAGTGTCTTTTTATCGAGCTTATGGCCGCATACAACACCATTGGCCCAAGGCACTGCCACATAGTAGCTACGCCATTAGGCACACACCTTAAAAAACCTTATTATTTATGTCGCTCTTTATAATGTACATTATTTAATAGTTTCGTGACAAAACTAATTTCATATTCATTTCTGTAGCAAAAGTTCATTTAAACGCAGCAGATACAAATCGAGTATTTATTATAATAGTATTAAGTAAAATAAAGAAGATACAAATTAATTGAAATATTCAGTTCTGTTCAGAGGCAATTGAAAAACACGACAGAGATAAAAGGTGCGACAGGAATGACATCAGATGACAGATGTTTCGTTGATCGCGTTCACTGTAGTGCGTTTGTATACCACAACAATTTCATGAGACGTATTTTTCGGACTTTTGCGTAATTTAAGTTGCATCAGAAAAACATTGAAAAAAGTTCCTTGACTAACGCTAAAATATTGTTTCATATAAAACTCTACTCACTTGAAAACGAATCTTGTCGTCGCCCTCCTCAAGCGATGGTGGTGGAGATGGTGGTATTGCACTTTGATAATAGTCTCTGTTCTCTTCAAGGGTATCTAAAATATCCTGTGCGTCTGGATGAACCAAATCAGCCCATGTTTCCCACAATGGATGGACAATATAATCAATGAATCCAACTTGTGACTTTTCAATGGTAGCATTGTGTCTGTCACACATTGGACTAATATCCATGCCGTTCTCCCGTTCCTTGTCGCCTTGCAAGAAGAATTCTTCCATCAGCAGATCCACCCATCGTTTGTATAGTTGAAGCGGTTTAGTAGGATTGCTTAAGTCGGCGCAATGTACCAAATTCTCCAGAACCTATTTAAAGACAACAAATAGAAATGCGCACTTTGGTTTTCATCTTGATTGACACACCTGTATACGGTCGGTATAATTGTCTAAGAGTAGAACGCCCGAACCAGCCACCTTTTTAGTTTCAACCATTGTTTTAAGGTCGGCCAAGAGACTCATATGCTTCGACATATCTGTTGATAGGACAATGTCAATCACCATCTTCCTTAAGGTTTGACGTTGTTTCCTACAAGAAAATCATCATAGTATCTAGGAGAGGTAATTTGGTAATTTGGTCAACTTACTTTTGCATATTGCAGAATATGTCGCAGCCCTGATTTTGCAACAATTTAAAGGCAACAGCTAAATGATGATTTTCCAAAACAGATTCGTCATTATACATTAACGCCAGTTCAGAACCTTTAAATGAACGAAAAGCAAAATATAGTAGAATGATCAACATCATCAACTCGGAGGGTATAGACTCACTTGAATTAACTAAAAATTGATTTGTTAGGCCGGGATGATCTACATCATGAATGCAGGCCGCAAATAGGGCTCCGCCAATTTCAAGAGGCGTAAACACCCCCTCCAGGGCCGGAGTATTCAGCAGCACATTAGTACTTTGGGTAACATCGGCTGCATGTAATGAATTGTGAAATGGATTGTCTTTAACGTAATGGTCCTCCAAAGTAGTCATAAAATTGAGAAAAGTTTTCGGTGGTATCATAAGACTGGTCAGTAATTCTCTATTCTGTAAAGACAAAAGAAAAGCACATTTATAATATTTAACATTTTGACCAATCTATAACGTAACGTACCTGAAATATTGCATACGCGACACAGGTAAGCGGTCTACTGCAACTAAGGTCACCGATTCTGAAGATATCAATGCCCCATGTATCCTGCTCGCCCAGCAGCGTACCCAACGCGTTTTCGTGAGGTGTGTCCACTCCAAACGTTGGCAATCGCTCACCAGTGAACGAGTTCGTGTGCGACAATGGCCGCTTTACACCTGATATTTGAGACATTGGTGGACCACGTGGCGATCGGGCGCGCGGATACGGCACCACCTGTTGATCGGTGTTCTCCTCTACACGCAGCGATGGTAAATCAAATTCTTGTTGTTTGTCTGCAGAAGAGAAATATTTACATTTTTATAAATAAAAATAGCAACAACATTGGACAATGGATATTCATTAATATTAGAAAACATGGCGGGCGAGGCGTGACGATCAAGTAGATTCTAGCCACAATAGGAGTAATCTGGCTTAACTCAATTGTCGATTGTATTAAAAATGTTCGAAGCGTCTGACTAAGTCAAAGTTCGTTTTTGATACCCTTTAGTATTATACAATTAAGTTAGTTTCAAAAGTGAAGGAAAATCCACCTTATTCAAATTCTTGATTTAATCAATCTCATAACACACACACATCACATTTTTCAAACACTGGCTTAAGCTGAATTTCTCTCATATAAGTTTATTACCGTTTCGACTTTAGATCGGAACTAGAAAAGGGAACTGAAAATTACATTGGCCGCGTTCCATTGACCGCTAGATGACTAGCGGCATGCCAAACTTTAGCACATTTTGTGAAATATCCTTTTCTGGGAAATTTTTCAATCTAGCGCAAAATGAACTGCTAGATTGAAAAAAATAACGAACTGTCAAAATAAAAGTGAAAGTGCAGAAGTCAAATATTTCCAATTTGGTGTAAAATGGGAATTCCAACTTTTATGTAATTAATATACATTGTATTTACTTATTTAAATTATAGTGTAATAATAAATATGCGGCATGATGGCACAAAATACATTTTTGACTCTCATGAAGATAAAATAATACGATCTCAAATTGGTTCTAATGTCACTTTGCCGCTAGATCTCTAGCACCAGCGCAGCGTTCCTTCATCAGGGATATTATGTGCTAGACGACTAGCGGTCATTCTATCCGTCTGTCACTATTCTATAAATATAAATAAAAGTGTTTTCCTAAAATTGCTGCTCTATGCCCTTTTGTCGTATGGACATTGGCTCATTGGTTAGTTTGCCCACGGCGTTGGTGATCGTGGGCTTGTTTTCATAGACTTCAAAAAACCACAAAGAAAAAAATCCAATCATCGCAAAAACGGCCGATTACACGATTAGGAAATTAATCATGCAGCAATTGAATTGTTTCTTTGGCTGTATGGCATGTGGCACCGTCTTGTTGAAACCACATGTTGGTCACATCCATATCTTATAATTTAGGCACTAAAAACTGGGTTATCATGTCACGATAACGAACATCATTAATTGCTACTGCCTGATCAGCCGCATTTTCGAAGAAGAATGGTCCGATAATGCCTCCAGCCCAAAATCCGTACGAAACAGTCACGCAATGTGAATGCATTTGTTTCTCAACAATTAGTCGTGGATTTTCTGAACCCCATCAAGATGAAAATGAGTTTCATTACCTACTGAAGAGAATTTTGTTCAAAAAATTCCAAATTCCAAATTCAACGAACTCTCTTCGCGCAGCATGGTCAGTAGTCTTCAGTTCTTGAGTCAATTGAACTTTGTAAGCTTGAAGTTTCAAGTCTTTCGTGATAATTCGCTGTAGAGAGTTTCTCGAAATGCCCAATTCTTGACTACGGTGCCGAATTGATGCTCCTGGAATGACAGCAATACTCTCGCGAACTGCTTCGATGTTTTCTGTTGGACGACTTGTGACAGGACACCCAGAGTGTTTAAGATCACTAATTGATCCCTGAACTTTTAAATTATTCTCTTCACAGTTGATGATTTTAAATCAAGAATTATAGAAAAAGAGATTGCGCGGTCCGGGTTTCATTTTTCGTTCGTTCTGCGCATCTACGTCACGCGTGATGAACAATTTGACAGCTCAGTCTATTTTAGCTGAAGAAACCTCAGGTGCGATTCTAGTTTCTTTGTTTTTATCATTAAAATGTATTGTTTTCAATATTAAATATTTGAATAATGTGTAATGTGTTTTGTTTGATATGAATCTACATACAAATATTTTATCGGTGTCTTCTTTATTATGAAAAATAAAACATTGTGGTTTCAATTTGTAATTTATTTGTACTTTCTTTTTCTTTTGATTGCATTTCCAGCAATATCTCGGTTCAGTTTTCCTATTCTAAAATATTATCGACCTAAAAATAACTTGTTTTATCATCGCGTTGATATTAATTGCCATATCAAAGTGTTGTTTAATAAAAGCAGTTGCTTTCAATAGATCTTCCCCGTTGATTTCCTTATATATTGTCTCCAGTGCCGTAATGTTTATCATCATGCCTTTAGTTGGTATGGTTTATGGCAGATATATCCAGCCAAGTTTTCCCAGCCGTTATCAAATTTATATCTTCATGGGGGTGAACGCACCTTTCTTCGAAATCGGGCGTATCATCTACTGCGGTGCCTGTATTATTGGACTGTACCTACTTCTTGATTGTATCCAAGGATATATGAACGTACTCGCTATTTGAATCCTTCACAATCTAGATGATCATGAAGTCCTCCCTTGGACCGAATGACACCGAAATATTGTCAGTACGTCTTTCCTGCAGCAGTATCGGCAGGCAATGCATTATTGGACAATAACACTTGCGAACAAGGTGCAGTGCAGTTACTTTTTATATTTATATTACTACCTACATATACGTTGTAATAAAATAGTTTATACCGTTTTTGGAATGGCAATAAACTTTCCTTACCAACGACTCCCATCTCGGGAACCATATCAGTCACGATACATTTATGATGTACCTCATCACACGTGACGTCATACGTCTGTCAAAATAAAGATCCAATATGGCGGACATGCGCACCGCGTAATCTTTATTATATCATTCTTGATTTTAAATCACTAAGAAGGCTATATTTTGTTCGAAAATTGCGGACTGTTGCTGACAAACCTTCATTATTTTTAAAATATTGATCAACAATGAAAATGCGTTGTTCTTTCGTATAGCGCTCCATTTTTACTAACCCCGAACTGTCAGCTCAGCTGTCACATTGTTATCTTTTTTTGCGTTGGCATCACTGTACTTTTAAATGGCGAACATTTTGCGTGAATTATGGGACACCCTTTATTTATTTATGGCTTTTCATTACCCCTATTAACCTTCGGTATACTTTTCCATGAACAGACGAGAACTCTCAGGTGAACAACGAAATTATTTAATTTGTTTATAATAAAATTGATAATCTAGTCCTTTTTCATCTCTATTGGTTTAGTGGTAGAGATTTGGAGAAACTCTCTTCGTTTCACTACACCATGGTCACCGTCACGGTCACCGTCAACAACGAAACTAAACACGTTTTTAAGCCGACAAGGGACCATATAATGTTTTTTTTTCTCACAAAGATTTTGATGACAGTTGCGATCCGCAATTATGTCCGCTACTGTATTTCTTTCAGTAAAATTCGTAAAATATCAAATTCTCAAAAGTGAGGGAGCGGTTTGAACTAGTCAATCAAAAGTTTCAGTTTTCAAAGCAGGAACATGTAAGATGTAAACCTTGGCCCTTTATTAACAGAAACTTTTGATCTAAATCCTGCTGGCGTAGGCGAAATTTTTCAAAATTACTGGCTTTTGGCCCTGCATTGATATTGATGATGACTTATATAGGATTTTTTAATATTTTCAAAAGTTTAAGTTTAGTTGAATGTTCAGTGGAATTTTTACATTGTCATTTGTATGCATAGTTTTTTGACAATTTTTCTTTTTTTCCGTTTTTTAGTTTCTGTTTTCGCCAAGTGTATACAAAAAATGAAGAATGTCTATCAAACAAGATTTTAAGGAGTGTTTTAAAATTTTCTATATATCTCTATTCTTTTCAAATATTGCCAATAATTGTGTTAACCAAAAATCTTGAAGAAAACACTTACCCAAAAATGTTGAACAAATATACTCGGATATTTGATTCCCCGATCTACTGGACTCACTAAAGTGTGACAGCTCTTTGTTCAGCATTCGCTTAAACTGCAAATAGAAATAGAACAATAAAATAAAATACAAAATTAACAAGGTCTTTAATTTGATAATAGATTTGCAAGCCTACCTTAAGCGAGGCCATATCCGATACACTTCTATGAGTTTGAATTGTCTCCAACTGATCTAGGCACCAATCCAGCTCTTCAATGGTATCTGTGGCCAAGCGATTGTATGCCTCATCTCCTTGGACTAATTGCACTCGACTGGCGTTTGAGGGGGGTGTAGGCCGCCTGGATCTTTTGTTTATTAATAAATGTTTTTTCCACACATAACGACAACAATAACAACAACAACAACACCAATAAATTGTATAAAGGGAAGTTTTTGAAGTTTTGTTAGAAAGTGTTGGTTTTTTTTTTGTGTTTTTTTTTAGTTGATTGGTTGAAATTTATTTCGTGTGATCATGGTGATTGACGGGAAGAGTAACATTCGGGAAGATAATAAAAGAAACAACAAAAAAACAAATGCACTTTTAGAAAGGGGAACGAGATACTCTAACAAGGCATAAGATACTTACTTGTTTGTCGCTTGGACATTTGTCAGACTTAAAAGGTTATTCCGTACTGAACGCAAACTGGCTAATATTTGGGCAAATGGTGTCACAATAAGATCTTCGCCATGGCTATAAAAATTAGAAAAGGTACTGAATAAGATTTATTGCTGTGAATCACTTTTTGTAAATCGATACTAATATACATAATTTGTAGTTATTAAATGCAAAAAAATGTAATAAAAATTAAAAGACAAAAACAAAAACAATACGAAGCAATCCGCAATACCATAATTAAGTTTTAAGTATGCTTATGCAGTATGCATATAGAACTTGGACTTAGCTTGTTTCTAAATATATTTATAAATAGAAAAAAATTTAAAAAAAAATGGTAGTCTTTACTAAAAGCAGGTTTAAATATTTACCAATGAATATAATTGCCAAGTTTATTATTGGCGTGATCGTAGATTAGTACATACTATTGGTCACCATAGTTTGGTGCTTTGCAATACGGTAGAGAGGTAACACTACTTAAACTAATTAGTCGTTCTCATTAATAAAGTTTTTGAGGATATTTGGTAATGTGATTTGAGTACATACTATATTGGTCACCATAGTTTGGTGCTTTGCAATACGGTAGAGAGGTAACACTACTTAAACTAATTAGTCGTTCTCATTAATAAAGTTTTTGAGGATATTTGGTAATGTGATTTTCAAGCCTGCAAGACTGCTAAGGAAAAGGGTATTATTCTTTGAAAAAGATCAATTAAGGCATTTTTAATTGACACAATTTTATAAACTCAAATTACATATTATTAGTTCCGATATTAACGTTCCCGATCTACATATTCCAGTACTGCAAAACCGCACTACCACTGGTTCCCTTAATTGTTTTAATTTCTATCCCTGTTTCATCCTAGCAAGCATCGATGCAAAGAAGCCATCACAAAAGCTGCAATTGATCTGCTTGATTTAACAAAACCACCTCCACGAAACCCCTGGTTTAATGAAGAGTATCGGAAGGTACATGCAGCAAAACAATCTGCCTACAAAGCGGCACTGCAGAGAAGGGCGAGAGCAGAGGTCTGCAAAAACGAACAAGGAAATCGTGTAGTAGAGTCACAGTCGGGACTGAGGACATGGGAAACCCATTTCTGCAGATTGTTAAACGGAGAAGACGACACAAATTCCGCAGTCAGGTTGAATAAAACAATTAATCTTAGACGATGAAAGCCAAGACTTCCGTCCACCTGACCAAAATGAAGTGAGGATAGCAATATCCAAGCTGAAGTCCAACAAAGCTCGTTTCTAAAATTTTGTAAGAGGAAAGTATCCTTGATGAATGTAACTTCAGCATCGTTTCCCCAATTCACAAGAAAGGAGACCCTCTAAACTGCGCCAACTATAGGGGCATCAGTCGCCTCAAAATTTCATATAAGATCCTATCTGCTGCACTTTGTGAACGCCTGAAACCATTCGTCAATAAACTGATTGGTTCCTACCAGTATAGTTTTAGGCCCGCTAAATTCCCAACCGACCAAATATTCATTCTATACGTCAGATTTTCGAAAAAAACAAGAAATGCAAATCGATACTCGAATTTAAAGCTGCATATGACAGCATTTATAGAGACGAACTATACAAAGCCATGTCAAGTTTTCCAATCTCTGCCAAACTTATCAGATTGCGCTGAATGGCGATGGAGAACGCTCACTGCTCCATAAAGGTCGGAAATAATCTCACCCAGACCTTTGATGTCAAAAAAGGATCTAGACAAGGTGACGGGCTGTCATGAGACTTTTTTAACATCGTACTTGAGAAAATTGTGCGAAACCAGCGGCAGAATTTTCCAAAAGACTGTGCAATTGCATACGCTGACGACATTGACATCATTGGCAGAACGCAGCGAGTTGCCACTGATGCGTTTATGTATTAGCACAGAAGCGGCAAAAAATAGGTTTAGTGGTGAACGAGAGCAAAAAAAATACATGCTGTCAACAAAAAAGGACAAACAACATCGAATATTCGAACAGAATATGCCTCGATAGACAGCTACAACTTAGAGGTCTTTAGGGACTTTGTGTATACTTCGACTCCGCTATAAATTCTGACAATGACACCACAGCAGAAATCCAACGAAAAGTTACACTTGCCAACCGCTGTTTCGTTGGTCGAAGAAGGCAATTGATTAGTACGGCCTTGTCGAGAAATACTAAGGAGACTCTATATAAGACCTTCATCATCCCAGTTCTGCTTTATGGCGCAGAATAATGGACGTTATAAAAGGCGGATGATGATCTCATTGGTCGATTCGAACGCAAAATTCTTCGAGTGATTTTAAGACCAGTTTGCGTTGACGGGCTTTGAAGGAGAAGATTAAACAGCAAAATCTACAAGCTGTACAGCGACATCGATCTGGTCATAAAAGTACGTATCAGTCGACTAAGATGGCTATAGGACATGTAGAGCGAATGGACACCAACGCTTCGGCCCAAAGAGTCTTCGATTCCAACCAGAAGGGACAATGCAGTATAGAGGAAGACTTCGCCTTAGCTGGCGCGCACAAGTGGAAGGGGACCTCAGCCATAACTTGGAGTGCGCAACTGGAGACGGTTAGCCAAAGATCGGGCTAACTGGAGAGGCGTATTATAGGTTGAGGTACAGTTCCACCCCGGACTGTAGCGCCACCAACAGTAGTAAGTAAATGGTTGAATGATATGCACACTTTTTATTAGATACTCATGGTCATCTTTGGCCACAAGGCCCAAGCAACATTTTTTCGCCAGTCAAACATCAGATATATGATATCAAATGTTATTCTAGGTTAGAGTGAAATGCTGTACATATATAGCTATCGTATTTCTTCATGTCGCACTCAATCCGAAAACGATCTTCGCGATACATTCGTCCAAAAGAACACATTTGCTAAGAGATTAGCAGGGGTGTACAACAGAGTTACCATTTTGTTGTCAGAAATTATTAGTTCCGAATTTTTGTAACAGGTGTCCATATGAGTTTCCATGTAGAATAATCGCGAATGATGTTAATTTTGTGTATTCTATTAACCTCAGCAGAATAACCACAAATAGCATCTCGGTCTCAAGACAATACAACAATGATTTGGGAATTATGTAACTTGTGTCATTAAAAAGTGTCTAAATCGCACTGCAAATTTATAGTATATGTAAAATACATCCGTTCAATTGTTGGCGTCTATAGAAAATATGTATGAACAACAATTTCCTTTCTCTTTTCCACTCAATAAAATTATAAATATCAATTTATGTTTTGTCTCAATAATTTAATTTTACATTTGCATATTAATAAAAAAATATTTCAATTCGTTTTCATATACATTCTCGAGACACACAGAGATATGATCGGAATGGCCGTTCAAAACAGCAGCCGAGGTTAGATTGGCTATTTTTATTTGAAAACGCCCACGGTCGTCGATTCAGAAAGACATTCGGCTAAATGAGACATACGTGATTTGTTTTTATCCTTAATGAGAATACTTACCTAGTAACAGATAAATGTTTAAAATGTTTTATTTAATTAGTCATTTTATGACCTTAATAAATACATTTTCGAAAAGGCATGATATGCTGATGCTCATTTGAAAAAAAGGAGATGCAGCCAATTTTCAGAAAAGACAGTGAAGTGATTGCTCTAAGCAACAATATAGTGTATCTATAGCTATTTTCGTCTTAGTCTTTACATAGCGAAGGGATTAGTCATCATAATTATGAATGTTTGTAAACAATAAATAAAAACAAAACGACAGATGGGCGATTTAAAAAAAAAATTAAAGTGTTTACGTACCTATGCACGAGAAATATTGTTCTTCATGTTTATGTCTTTCTACAGATCAACACCTTCTCAATATTTCAGAACATTTACTATTTCCGGTAGGTGGTAGGTATTTAATCATTTTGTCACGAGAACGGGACCTACATTTTGTTCGGATATCACAAGACATTTTAAAATAAGAACGGAAATTTAGGCTGAGCATTTTCGAAGGTGGGTGTATATTTTGGGAACTCGTTATTTAAAAATACTTGTTAATAATATTTGTCTTGAAAGTAAGCTGATACCAAATAACTTTTGTGCGCACAGTTCCAAAAGATGCAGGAAAATCCTACAGGGCTTGACAACTTGAAAACCTATACAAAGCTTGTGATTATCGATATATGTGGTGCGGACGCGGGGCGGTATAAAGACGGCTTTTAAACTGAATACCTACCCAAAAATGATTGGCAAATTACACTGAGTTACAAAAAAAGTGGCGCAGTCACACTGTTTGGTGTGTTGTTATCCATTTGATAATAGCTATGCCGCTATGTTTAGAAAAAAAAAAATAAATAAAAATCTTAAATGTTAAGTTCTGAAGTTTTTGCACATCTATTATAAAACAGCGATCCGATACTTTTTAAGAAGTTTCACTTCTTTCATTCGTACGGACTTGCACGGTCCCTGGACGGTTTAACTTTAGATTCACAATTGGACCCGGTAGGTGGCGCTGCAATCGGGTTCCAGGAATTTTATTTATTTCCTTCTAAACGCCTGGACCGATTTTGCTGAAATTTGGTGTGTGTGTTTGAGGGAATCCCTGGATGGTTAAGGACCCTGTAGGTGGCGCTGCTATCGAGTTCCAGGCATTTTATTTATTTCCTCTTTAAATGGATGGTTTATAGTGGGTCAAAACAATACAAACCAAAACAAAGCAAAGCAAAGCAAAACAAAACACAGTTGTTGTGAAGTTTCACCTCAGTAGAGTGCTTATGTACATAATGAAGGTGAAGCACATACTCATTTTTTTGTCTTTCTACATGCATGTTGCGTTGCTTTGTGTTTAAATGTATGGTGGTCGAATTTCGACCACTGGGTGAGCCTAGTTTTCATTAATTTATGTTTCATTTGTAAGTTCCTCCATTTTTTTATTTTTTTTTTTACATGAATTACATACTTATTTTTATGATATTAAACAAAAAAAAAACTTTCTAACTTATTTGAAATTATCGCAAAATTTAAAGGTGCGCCACTTTTTTTTGTAAAAAAACTTTTTTTTCGAACTTATTTGAAATTATCGCAAAATTTCAAGGTGCGACACTTTTTTGTAACTCAGTGTACATTAGATTTCCCATTGCAAGTGCTCAAATATTTTGAAACTGAGAAATATAGAATTTTCAAAATAGAATAGCTTCCGTTCAGTTGTAAAAGTCGTATGAGCTATGGGGTATGGCCGTATGAGTAATTATTTTGAGAAATCAAATGCGTCCTATTACTCCGTACAAACAATTAGATTTGTCAGTCTAAAGGTGCTAGTACACGGTATGTAGCACGCCACATATATACAACGGATAAATGCCGTGCACAAGCTCTCTTTGTGCACTCTCTGTTGACGTCAGAGCCACATATATATGTGGCGTGCTACATACCGTGTACTAGCACCTTAACTCTGGACAATGGCATGTTGTATGAGGGGGCGTTTCTAGATTTAATACAAACTTTTGCACTAATTTTCTTATGTCACGGACCAAACTACTACCTATAGTGACGAATTTTTGATACATCATTTTTTATTATCTACGAGTACTGTATAGAGTTTTTTTTTAATTTTTTATTACGAGTATATCTAAACGGTGTCCCATAATTCACGTAAAGGGTGGGTGTTTTTTTTTTAAATCATAGGTTATTTTGACACTGACAGCTGTTTCCCGAAATCTTGACAGAAAGTCAGTATCATACCTCCGCGGAACGAAATGAGTCGCTTTGCGGTTGAACAAAGTTGGGAAATATTGAAAACTTATTTCAAAAGTGAGCGCTGTGTAGCCCAAACAGTGCGTTTTTTAAAGAGAAGTTTTGGCCGAAATGAAGCACCCACCGCGCCTGCTGTACGCAAGTTTGTGCAAAAAGTTCGTGAGACTAGTATGCTAATGGACAACACTAATGGTCCTCGTCGTCGTTCGGAGCGCACAGACGAGAATGTGGCTGCTGTAGCCGAGAGTGTGAGACTCAATTCACGAATATCAACTCGCCATCGATCTCAACAGCTCAACAGGCTCGGAACAACGTTTTGGACAACGGTGGGCGTTACAGAGCCATGTTAACCGACTTTTTTTTTACTGACATTGAAGACATGGATTTAAACGACCTCTGGTTCACGCAGGATGACGCGCCATGCCACACAACACAGCCCATGCCACAATCGATCTTTTGCCCACCAAATTCCCAAATTGTGTTATCAGCCGTCTTGGCGATGTCAATTGGCCGCCTCGGAGCTGCGATTTGACCCCTTTCGACTCTTTTTTTTGTGGGGAACCGTGAAGGACCGATATGGTATGCCAACAATCCGGAAACGATTCAAGCACTTAAGGCCAATATCATCCAAGCAATCCGTGAGGTACAGCGCGCTTATTTCGCGAATGGTAACACTTAGCTCATGTCTGATTTGACAGATAATTAGTTGTATCCTTCCGCTGAACGTATATGGTTGCGTATACGCTTGAACAACGCTGGGAAACATTACTTTGAAAATCATGGTAATGTTGCAGAATGTGTGCGAAAATTGCGTACGGATTTTGGAAGAAGAGAAGCACCGTCAGCTCCGTATGTTCGTTATCTTCTGAAAAAAGTGAAAGAAACTGGCATCCTCATCGATAAACCAAAGCGTGAAAAGCCAAAAACAGTGCGTACACCCGAGAAAATTGCTGCTGTGGCAGAAAGTGTGCGTGAAGCGCCATCAACATCAATTCACCGTCGTTCTCAACAATTGAACATTTCGGAGACATCATTGAGACGAATTTTGCATAAAGACCTTGGTATGACGCCATACAAAGTCCAATTGGTTCAGGAGTTGAAGCCAACTGACCATCCAATGCGTTTTCGCTACGCTAAGTGGGCCTGCGATCGAAGATCGCATTATCAGCCGCAGAGCTGATGTCGTTTGGCCACCGCGGAGCTGCGATTTGACACCGTTGGACTATTATCTGTGGGGTGCCGTAAAAGATAAGTGTTACGCCGACATGCCAGAGACAATTGACGCTTTAAAGGACAATATTCGTGAAGCCATTGGTGAAATACAGCTGCACACAATCGATAATGTGCTTAAAAATTGGACCGATCGTGTAGGCTACTGCATGGCCAGCCGAGGCAGGCATTTGAATGAAATTATTTTCCATTATTAACCGGAAGGATTGTACTTTCAAATAAAAAAAGAAATTTGAGAAAATATTCAGTAGTTTTTTTTTATAGCATTTTCAAAAAAAAAAGTTATTTGGCGGACCCTTTAGTAGATAAAGCCATAATACATGAGAAAATATTAATTTTGTTAATTTTATTCAATTTTTAAAAAGAAACTTGTATTTGGCCCACCCGTTAGGTACAGTGATGCCAACGAAAAAAATATAACAATAGGCGTGTTTTTTTTTGCAATCCTATATAGGCTTAGATAAAACGTGACTTGGCAGCACTATGCTAGTTGACAAAAAAAAAAACAAAATGCTAGTTGGCATTTGACTTTTCAGTTGTTTTTTTTTCAGTCTTCATCAAAAAAATTTGCAGGCAGTCAATTAGTTTTTAAATTGATAAAAGACGAGAAAAAGTTAGCTATATGCATAATAAAATAGTTCACTAGTGATAAGAAATACATTTTAGTTTCAGGTGCTTTGTTTATTGTTGGCAAGCTCTGCAGCAACAGCAAGTTCCAGCCGTAAGAGCGGTTTGCAGGACGTAATGGATGTGCTTGCCCTTTTGGTGGATGATTCAGGACGATTCAAGTTCCAGCGGCGAATCAGTGGCAGTGCACAACTCCTTACATGCACTGTCTGTAGCATTTCAGCAGTCCGACTCTGGTCCCAGTGTCTCTTCCTAAACCCAAATTTTGAGTTGCAATCTTTCTTGTCCATATTTTGATTGTTGATGTTTTTTTTCTCTCTTTTTTAGGAGAGACTGGGGCACCGTGGTTTGCATGGTGAGCAGTTTTGAACTAGACTGTGTCACTTATGAACGGCAGTATTTGTAATTGCTTTTGGCAGCTAATACGCTACTACGAGCTTTGTAATTTTTTAATAAAATAAATTAACTTTATTTTTTTAAATAAAAAAAAATAAAAAACGACTTAACAGAAGCAAACTGAAATTCACAAATTACGAAATATTTTAAAATAGTTTTCAGGAATTTAGGTGTTCTCGATGTTCCTGGAGCGTTGATTGGTGGTGGTAGGTTAGCTTTTATTTCAATGCCACTTATGGACCATTTGTTCAAACGTGCCCCGATAGGCCAAGCGACAGAAAAATGCCCCAAAAAAACATACCTTTATACGGTTCCTATTTAAGCTGTGCCTTAATATTTTAAACAAAAAGAAAAACTCACCATAAATTCGTTTTATGTAATTATGACCATTCACATGAGAGCGACAAACTACCTACGAACGAACGAATATTGGCAAGTTTTGACAGTCCGTCCACATGTACACTTTTCTAGGTCGAGGTTCGGCCATCAGTTTCTACCCGCAATGTCTAATTTGAGGTTAAGTTCAAACGAATATTTTATTCGCTTCTTTGTGGATGGCGAATTAAGTGATGTGGATTGCGAATACATTTTGACAATTCGCGTCAAGGGTCTTTTTGTTCGCGGCAAAAAGTTTTGAATTTGAAATTTCGTTATTTAAACTGTTTATAAACTTGTTTTCTTAATACATTTTGATTGGATAATTAATTATCCTCCTCTTGGAAGAATAGAATGTACAATTTTCTGTTTATAAATGCATAAAAAGTGGTTTGTTCGCATTTCAACAATTCGTTCCTTCGCTTCTATGTGAATGATCCTTTACAAATAGAAAATTAATATATGCAATTGAAGCATAAAAACCGCCTCATGCGGCTGCTTCCAGACAAAAGGATATCCGAAAGTCGTTGACGACTAAAGACGTCATTACCAAGTTTAAATTTTGGTTAATATGTACTTTTAAATATTTTTTTAAATGTTGCCTTATTAGCAATGTTCAAATGGCCAACGTTCAAAGGTGCCTAAGTCTCCCCTATTTATTTTGGTTGACAAATTAACGTCATTTATGACACAATCGATAGCACTTTCGATAACATTTAAAACAATCGTAGATTGGTAGCACAGTTTTTATCTGGGCTAAGTCATATGCCCCGATGATTATCCGGGCTAACGATTTATATGGAAAACTTGCTAAGTCCATATAGGATTGCAAAAAAAAACGCGCCTAATGATACAGGTAACAGTTCGGGGTTAGTAAAAAAGGAGCGCTATATACGAAAGAACAAAGCATTTCCATAGTCGAGCAATATTTTAAAATCAATGAAGGTTTGTCAGCTATAGTCCCCAATTTTCGAACAGAGAGAATAATTAAAAAATACAGGGATCAATTAGTGATCTTAAACACTCTGGATGTCCTGTCACAAGTCGTTCAACAGAAAACATTGAAACGAGAGTATTGCTGACAGTACAGGAACATCAATTCGGCACCGTAGTCTAAAATTGGGCATTTCGAGAAGCTCTCTACAGCGAATTTTCCTGAAAGACTTGAAAACTCAGGCTTACAAAGTTCAATTGACTCAAGAACTAGAAGACTACTGACCAGACCATATAGCGCGAAGAGAGTTCGTTGAATGGATTTTGGAACAACAACAAGTGAATGCTGATTTTTCGAAGAAAATCCTCTTCAATGATGAAGCTCATTTGCATTTTAATGGCTTCGTTAATCTTCAAAATTGTCGCATTTGGGGTTCAGAAGTGCCTAAATTACAAGATAAGGATGTGACCATCAAGTGGTTTCAACAAGACGATGCCACATGTCATAACTCATACAGCCAAAGAAACAATTCAATTACTGCATGAGTCATTTCCTAATCGTGTAATCGGCCGTTTTTGCGATCAGAATTGGCCATCCAAATGTTGCGATTTAACGCTATAGGACTTTTTTCTGTGGGGTTTTTTGAAGTCAACGGTCTATGCAAACAAGCCACGACCACCAACAGCAACGCCTTGAAAGAGGAAATTGGGAGGTGTATTAAAAAATTTCAATAAAAGAGTACGTACTTGCCCGCAAAACCATGGCGGCCATTTCTATCAAAATAACATTTTGTGTGAATTATGGGACACCCTTTCGAAACGACTTGAGAAAATATGTAATTAGAAAACTAAAGAAAGATTTTGACGTTTGGAAATGATTTGCGCACAAAGTTTGTAATATCGGGTAAACAATGCAATTATGCATTTATGAAAGCACCTGACATATTGAAGGATTTGGCACATATAAAAGCCAAGTGGACATTAGTCGACCAGTTTTGTATTCACTATACGTCAAAAGCATATAAGTCGATTTGTAAACTAAGTTTTAAGCCACAATTAAACACAATCGAAATGTCAACTGGGTGTTCAGTCGAGAAATTCTTGACGAGATCTGTCAGTCACTCTTCCGTATATGTCAACTTAATCTGTTTACGTGATCAATTTAGAGCAAAAAAACATTTGACATATCGTATCACCAAGCTGCCAGAATTAGTAAACTAGCGTTCCTTACCTACACACCATAACGAGTGTAGTCTGCTTCTGCTAGCAACTAATTTTATGTGGGTATATTCGGTATAAACTTTAGCACTAGGCGAAATTGGATACACTCAACTATCATCTATCGATGAGACTAGTAGTTAATATAGTGCTATTTACAACAATAGAAATAAAGTCATGTGCAGTTGATTGCGATTCATATTACATGAAATTATAAATTTTTCATTACAACATTAAACAGTTATGACATCCGTTGGCGAACATATATGAGAACATAAAACGTTACTGTAGTTTCTTGGATGACACTGTGCTTCTATCATTAAGCTTGTACACTTAGGCCGTATGTCAATTGGGCTAAATAATTATCCTCGGATAATTTTCTGACACTATCGTGGTGGAAAACGAATTTTTCAACTGTCAAAAATTAGACTTCTCCGGGAGCAAGACAGTAAATTAACCTATAGGCTAAATTTTGACGTTTTCTTTTGCTTGAGTTTTGCTAGAATCTTGAAGAGGAAATAAAAAATTGAACTAATTAATACCGTGGAATTCGATAAATCTCTGTTTTAAGATTGGAGTTTGGTGAATTTATCTTTTAAACACTTTTATTAGTCAGAAAATTAGCCGAAGATAATTATATTTAGCGCAATTGACACACAGCCTTAATGGGTCTATGTAAGAATTATTGTAATGTCGGGTAGGGGTTTCACACTTTCTCTGTCGTTAAACCAAATGAGCTTGTGTTCATGTTGGCCTTCTTTTTTTTCACATGTCTATATCAAACTGACATTTCATTATTATGTATAATGCGGCATTGGCTCTGTCTTCATTGCTACAAAGTATTTTCATCTTTCTAGATTTGGATTTAAATGGAGAACGTTTTAATGAAAGAGATCATTGTGTGGGAATGCTAATACTCGTAGCTGAGATTAATTGTCTGATTGAGAGTTGGATGTTGTAATGCGCTGTTGTGCTTAATTATTTTTACATTGAGGGAAATTACATGCTTCAGTATAGATTAGTAGCTGTGCGCACTTTTGGGCAAAGGCGAACGAAATACTTCAAGTATGTTGATGGAAGGGATCGATTGTTATTATATGTTGTAGTGGATTGATGAGAAGAAACTATTTTTCTATCGAAATCTATATATTAATACGGTTGGGATAAATAGACCGTTCGTTTATGTCCGTTAGTACTCTACCGATCTAAATAAATAAATAAATAAATAGGTGGCGCAACAGGCGGTAGACACACTAGGCCTAGCTTCTCGCAGCCATAGTAGGAATCCCTACTTTGAAATAGAAAATAAAGAAATCTATGATTTTAATTGAAGCAGGGTGCCCGGGATCGTAGAGGATGGAAGGCTGCAGTATCTCAGGCAGACACTGTTTACGTGTTGGGACCCCGATAAGTAGGTATGATTTGAATTTTTAGTAATCGTCGATATTTTGAAGATAATCTTGGGCAAGACTTATTGTATAGTTCAATATTTGGGGCGACTGGAAACGCAGGGTAGGCGCTGATTGGCATCAACTTGGCGGTGCCCAGCTGTTTTTCATACAATTGTGCTTATTTTACCTCCCCGTGGTAGTCGCCGGGTACTGGTCTCGCTCACCCGGGCTTGACTTGCTGAACATAAGCGAGAGTGTTGAACACGAAGAAAATAGCAACACAATAATGCTCTGTCGGAATGACTGACTGAACGAGTTTCAGAAGACTTAAATGAACCCCTCAGAAAGAGGACGTACGGCGAATGAATTCACTAGACTGAATGAAAGGTGACGGCAACAGTCAATTTCGCATATGCCTTACTTGAGCTACTTCGACATATTTGGAGCTGAGGTCAGTGAGGATTTTTCAGGACTAATCAGGATCGTACAGCTCTCAGATCCCCGAAGTGGGTTATTGACTCCGGAGGAATCCGACCCTTTCTTCCAAGAGGTCCAAAAAAGGGCCTGGCCCTTTAGGTTATAGGTACGCCGGGGTTACTCCCTGCGGAAAACCGACTCAGTTCCGAAAAGACAACAAGCCTCGGATACGGATGATTTTACTGTGGACGAACCTGGCAAACGAAACAAGGACAACGAATTTCGGATCTGTACATGGAATGTTATATCTTTTAACAGACCGCGTGCAACCGAACAGCTGGCGGAAGCCCTGAACTGCTATAAAGCAGACCTAACCGCTATCCAAGAAGTTCGATGGGATGGACCGGGCAAAAAGAGGATAAAAAGTGCGATACCAGTGCTTTTATTTGGATGCGGATTCGTCATTGGCGGCAGACTTAGGCAAGAAGTCTTAAGTTTCAACTATGTAAACGAGTGCCTCACGACAATCATAATAACGGCTAAATTCGCCAACATTAGCCTCATATGCGTGCATGCCCCCACGGAGGAGATTCCATAGCCTGTCTTGGGATTCTGGTTGGGAACATCCACCTGGAGAAGTAGCTGGTCGTCATTAAGTTCCTCTCGTATTCTGGTGTTTCTTATACAATGTCTATGGGTTTCACCAGCAATACAACGGAGGAATCTCATTTCGCCAGGTTGTATTCGCGATCTTTTTCTTTCCAAATTTCATGTCCATATAGGTAGATAAGAGTTAAAACAAACACCGAATATAGGTAAGTTGTCTTAAAATTGACCCAGACTAACCAATTCTACAGGAAAACTCAGCACTGCTTTTTCCATCACTCGTGAATAAAACCCCGAGATACTTAAACTTCTCCACCTGTTTCAATGGGACTCCAATAACATGCAGAGTACCTACATTGAACAGGCGTTCTGGAGATGACCATCACTTCAGATTTGTTCACGTTTACTTTCATCTCAGCTTCAACACAAACAGCTACAAACCGATCGAGTGCGCTTTGAAGTTCAGTCTGAGAGGACCCAAGGATTACCAAGTCGTCAGAAAAGCAGATGACGTTTCCTGAGATCGAAATGTTCTTCGCCAAGAATGCGCTGTGACATCCATTCCATATAAGTAAAGAAAATGAGAATGAGATGCACCCCTGGGGAAGTCCATATTCTCAGTAGTAAAGCACATGTCTGTAAATGGTAATTGGGTCATAACGCTCTAACACAGACCAACTCATACACAAAATTAATAATGGTCTCCTTTCCCCCTTTTTCCTGAAAAACAAGAGGCTATTGCATCTTAGTGTTGTGTTGAGAACTGCATTCAAAATTCCCTCATCGTGAAAACTTGGCATAACACGAGTTTGCCGTGAAACCTATTAAAACAACTCAACATATAAATCAGTCACACAGTTTGAAAACGATTCCTTAGCTCATCCGCAAAAATAATATTTTCTTTTTTGAACCAAATTCAGTTTTGAGAAATGTTCAAAGATTTGTAGTTCGATAAAACATCCACAAGAATTTGACTGGGGTAGCTTAGAAAACCACTCAGACCAAACTTAGGCAAATTTGCAGTCCGTCACTTTATCGCTCATTCAAATTCCAAACCAGAAAATAATTCAACATTTCAGATAATTCTGTTTACGCAAAGCTATCAACATTATGATGTTGTGCACTATTATTAGAACACCGCTATTAATTTGTATATTTGAAAAGTCTCTGGTCACAAGCCCTTAATTAACAGATTGCGTGCTACACGCACCCTTATTTACTGATCGTGACGACATTGGTTGAATGTTGTGTTGAATTGTACTGGCATTTTACACTTTATTTAATTAAATCCTTTTCACAAATTCACATTCAGTATTTTCTGGACGATTTAGAGAACTCGTGCAATCACTTAAACAAAATAAAAATAAAACCCAAAAAAAAAAAGAGAACTTCTTTTAATTTGTACACAATTTTGAACAGCACTTTGGACACAAAAAAAAAAAAAAAAAAAAAACGTCCGTACCGTGGCTTGTGGAACATATTATTCCGTTCCAAAGCGATTGCCGCTGCCAAATCATCATCATCTTCAAATACTGTTGGTATCATATTGTGATCTAAATCACCCATCAAACTATTTAAACTAAACATTTATGCTACAGCTACCGAATAATATGTCGGTAGAGCATTGTAACATTTTTTTTCTAGATATTGTTTTAATTTCAATTAAACTCTATAACCACTCTGCGGACACGTTTAGGTGACTTTTTCGAATTTTTCGTTCTCACACTCGAAACATATCTCGATCCGGTCACAAGCGTATCTTTTTATCTAACAACACTGTCCGACGGCGGGCGGTTTGACATAGTGGGATCGCGCACAATATTATAAGAACGTTTCTAGCAACATCGCAAAATCAGTATAAACTGCGCGCCCTTATTGTCGCAGACAGATCTAAAGCACGAATCATGAAAACATGGGCATGGACCACTTAAGCGAGCGCTGTACTGCTGCTGGTTAATAATTTTATTTAGCTTTCTAGCTTACATAACTAACTATAATAAAATAAATGTTTTCCCCGTTGTTGATGTGTATTTGGGGGGTATGATGCTGATGTGAGCGTGAGTGAGTACGCGGCGAAATATCGATGTTTAAGTTTTATTTTTTTTTTGTTTTTTATTTTAATTCGATAACACAGTGCGACCAATTGTGAAGAAATAATTTTCAAACTGAAAAACGAATAATATAAATTTTATTTCAATCAGAAAAATGGTTGGTCATTAAAAATGGAGCAAAAATGGAAATGTAAGCAAAATAAGTTCCATAGAAGTTGCTTTAAATTTGTTAAAGTAAACGTTAATTCAAATTGATTAAAACATTATCGTCTGAAAATAAATTATTTTCATCTTCTAATTTGTTCATATTCATCTGCTACTTTTTGTCAGCTTTTTTTAAATATTCGTTTGAAAAACTTGAAATTTCGTCTGAAAATCTGAATAAATCGTCAGCATTCTCAAAATTTATCTATGAATATTCCCTTTCACTCAAACTTTTTAAAATTTTCAGACGATTTTCATATTTTTCAGACGATTACTATTTGTTTTCAGACGTTTTAAAAATTGTTTCAGACGTTTCCAATATCTGATTTTCTGATGATTTCTATTTATTTTCAGACGATTTCTATTAAATTTCAGACGTTTTTTCGATATTTGCCGATGTTTCCAATTTTTTTTCTGAAAAATACTATTTATTTGTAGATGAAAAAATTGTAATCATTCAAATTTAAGTACTGTACTATAATAGACTAAAGGATACGTTAAACTTGACACTCTTGGTATCAATCGACAATAAATTACTGTGAGGTTAGTTTAATTTTCTTTCAACTACATCCTAAATCCAATTATACACAAAGTCATTATTGTTTGGCTATTTATTTAAAAAAATTTACAAATAGTTACTGGTGAGTGAGAATACCGACAAAATATAGAGATTTCGAATTTTCGAAGTCACTTTTTTGAGCGAACTTCGTTCAAATTTGAATTTCGAATTCTCGCTCGACGTATAGGTATCCGGCGGTTCCTCTCCACCAGTTTGTTTTTCTAATTTCTCTCTTAATTTAAGAACTAAATTCAACTACCTAAAAAGTATTAAAGTGATCGTCGTTGATAATGCAAAAAGTTAATTGAGCTGACGGGAGTTCGAATCTTCGAATCCGCATGAATTTAAATTCGAAAGAGGTTCATAAAAGCAGTCTACCTAATCAATATAAAAAAATACAGGCGTGTATACGCCCTAGGCCTAGCTTCTCACAACCATTCGTTTGTGTGATATATTTTTTATTTATGGGACGAATGGAAGGGACCTACAATTTTATGCCGAGGCCGAACGGCTGAATTGAGTTTTTTTCAGGACAGTTATACTCTCGCGCAGTGGAAAAAACCTTCCATTCACACCAAACACCAACTAGTTTTCGTTTGACGTTTCAATTAGCTGTGAAACTAGCTATGAAATGATTGTTGCGATTAAACTTTTATTTTACTAACTAAACTCAGCTCGTATTGACATAATATACAAACTAAATTAATTAAGCTACTTGATAATCATTAACTTGTGGTTAAATGCATAAAATAATTAACATAAGCAACAATCAAATTCAAAAGATCTGAAAATACCTTGTGGCAGGTAGTGCTGCCGTTCTAAAATTCTAGAAAACCTGAATAATTTGCTGTTTTTGGTGCAAAGATAACAAGAGATTCCACATTTGTAAACAAAAAACTAGAAGAAACGACAGCACTGAGTGAGAGCTATCCTGTCCGCAGTTTTGAGGAATATTGCAAAAGGTGTGTCTGCTTCAACAACCCAACGATTGGAAGTCGTTTTCGTGGCGTTTTCATGGAAAACGACTTCAAACAACTCGTTTTGAAAACTGCGGGAAAACTTCTGTTTTCAATGAAGTTTTCGAGTGTTTTCGCGAAAACCGAGTTTTCGACTCGGTGTGAATAGGGTATTAAGATGTAATTTGTGTTTTTCCGGTGATCGAACTTGGGACCCCTCACACAGTAGTTCAAGACCCTAACCACTGAGCCACTGCACCCAATATATGCCTATAATTACCTACTTAAGGCTTATACCATATTCCCAGCAACTTGATTTAACTAAATCATGTCATTAATTACGTGATTGACCATCCATTTTAATGATTGCTAATTTAATTACGTGCGATTTATACCTACATGTTTTATTTTTAATTCGTCGTCGCTCTCATCGCAAAATAAAATGGAACATATCTTTTCAACTGCAGCTCAATTTTCGTTTCGATGAGTTTGTGCGATATTTTTATGCCCCTATTGTGTAACTACAGTTGAGTTGAGTTGAGTTGTCTCTTGGTTTTATTTAATTCAAAATTCGGTATTGTCCGTATTGTAATACACAACCTTGATAGAAAAGTTGTCTGTCAAAACACAACAAAGATGGTAGTGGTTGTCTATAAGTTGCTAGTTAGTTTGGGATGTGTGAAAGTTGAGTTGAATTTAAGACAACTCAACTCAACTAAGTTGAGTTGTCTTACATAATAGGGGCATTAGAATGTACATATCACAGAAAAGTGTTCTATTCACACTGTCATATTCTCAAATATGTTCCCAATGCAAAAGCAATCAAAACAAGGAGAATTTGGTCCGAAAAAGACTAGTTCTTCTTCTTCCTCTTGGAACTTTGGAAAGATAAGTTTAGGAAATTGACAGAAATGTCAAAATGAAAGTTTGGTGGAAAAACCTTTCGTGATTTATTTATCACTTCGGCTTAATCACGTTGGTGGGAACATGGTATTAACTATAATAATTGCTTCGTATGACACTTTTGCAATAGTGCGAATGCAAGACTTGGATTAGTTTCGTCAAGTTTTCTGTCACTTGCGAAATAGTGATCTCGTTCGCACTTTTGGTATACGAAAATGTGTTAATAGAATTTTTATTTGCTCTCATATACCTACAGATGAAGTGGGCTATAAAAGCAACTGACATCAATGAAGGACCCAGAGAGAATAGACCACCAGCTCCGCCCAAAAATGAGAGATCCATAGAGCCAGTTTCAAAAAGTTATTAGGTGGTTAAGTATGTGTGCCATGCTAAAGTAAATGGCGGGAGTTACGAGCGGCCGAACCGATCAAACAAAAATAAAACAAACAAACAACAAAACGTACAAGAATTAGTTACGCACGATGCGTTTTATTGAAATCCCAAATTCAGACTGACTAATATTGTACATAAATCATTCTTATATGCTATGCTGCTTCTGTTGTTTTTAACCTGCTGTCGCTAAAACAAATGCCGCTAATTCGCAGATGCTGACCTTGACAGATGCAGTGAATCCGTTGTAGTTGGAGCTGAGTACATTCGCAGGTGGTTAGCGGGTTCCGATAACGATTAGGCATAATAATGTTCATGTTTAGTATACGGACATGTAACTCCTCCCATGTGAGAATGGACCAAACGATTTTGGTCCATCAAGTAGAACATTGATTACCTTGGCATGATTATAATTTGCCGTATTTATGTCACTATCTTTAAGGAACCACATCATTTAATCTTCATTTAGTAATATAGATTTATAAATTGAGTTAACTTAAATTAGATATCTACGTTTCAATTTACTTTTGATTTTTAAGTAACTAGATCATTTTTTGTTAAGAAAATTTTATTGGAAAACAAATTGCAACTTTTCATATATGACTAACCCAAGCTTTTCAAAAATTATACCAAAACAAACAGTTTTACAATACGAAAATAAAGTAATGTAGTGTAGCTTTCGAATCAAAACATTTAAACAAAAACATATGTAGATATAACATGAGGTCTTTTTGGTCTTTAAATCAAAAGTTTGTTTAAAAACTCTTAACAAGATATGTATATATACATTTTTTTTTTAGAATCACGAGAAGAACAAAAATAGCTTACAACAAAATAATGACATTTTCATAACAGCAGACCAAAATACAATGTACTTAGTTTATGTGCTTAAGCTGGCCTTAAGCGAGGAGAATCTAAGCATACATGTAACAACATTAAACACACCCGAATTTTGAAATATATAATTTACGAATCAACTTTTCTATGTGATTATTTTTTCAGTTTTCCAGTTTAAATTCTTGTATTGTATTGTTTATTATTTTCAATCGCTATCATATTATTATTCATATGTTCTATGACTATTATTCTTTGATTTTTTATAGTAGGTAAATATTTTAACACCGATATTCCTTCGATTAATTTTTATTATGTACTTTTATTAATTCCATCATTGTTTTATATGTTCAATTTAATTATCGATATTCACTCGATTTTTTATAACTTATAAATGATTTTAATACTACTATTGCTAAATTTAATACTCGCGAGATTCGTTTATGCAACTAAAGGATTAAAATCCACCACCACGATATGCTCTCGTAATGTGTTGATTAGTACAATAATCTTCTTTTAGCTACTCAATTATTCACTATTTGATTACGGGGATGTACTACGAATCATACCGAACCGACTGCGCCAGTTACGAGCGGCCGAACCGATCAAACAAAAATAAAACAAACAAACAACAAAACGTACAAGAATTAGTTACGCACGATGCGTTTTATTGAAATCCCAAATTCAGACTGACTAATATTGTACATAAATCATTCTTATATGCTATGCTGCTTCTGTTGTTTTTAACCTGCTGTCGCTAAAACAAATGCCGCTAATTCGCAGATGCTGACCTTGACAGATGCAGTGAATCCGTTGTAGTTGGAGCTGAGTACATTCGCAGGTGGTTAGCGGGTTCCGATAACGATTAGGCATAATAATGTTCATGTTTAGTATACGGACATGTAACTCGGGCGAATTGGTCACGCATACACTGGCACCTAATAACATTTACAGTCATTTCTGTGGTACAACACGTATTCACAGATAGAAAAAGAGGCAGCGCTACTCATTTCAAAACTGGCTCTATGGAATTCTCTTTTTTACCCGAAGCTGGTGGTCTATTCTCTCTGGTTTGTGGTGAGTGCTCTAGGACGAATATATTCCCTCTTGGCGCAGTAAGACTAAAGGACCTCAAAAATTATTCTGATGCTGCTAACTTGTACTACTCTAAGTCCGCCAAATCTCAACATTTTGTAGAAGTCATTTACTTTACTTGTTTTTCTACTGTCGTATTTAAGATAAAGTTCTGGGATAAGGTGAATGAGGCAACAACTTTGAAGGTGTAATTTTAAAAATTGAGAACTTTTACTTTATCTAAATAAGTACATCAAAGTACATAACCATAACATCGAGGTATCCGGTCGGAAGAAAATCCGAAACGAAATTCAAATCTCTTCGGAACTCAATTTGAAGTAGGTATATAAACGCGTTCATTTGACATTTCCATAATTGGAAAATATTCAGCAGTAATTGATTGTCGGAGAACTTCGGGAGAAATTTGCCCAAAAGTTAATGGCATAACGCGGTATATCGCAATGCGGCAAAGTGCGCTACATGTCATTGGATAATTTTTCTGAAAGTGAATCGGAACGGATACCTCGAATGGAATTTTTCCGATTTTGTACAAATTGGAGAAATTTCGGTTCCGAACGGATATCTCGATAGGTCTGATAAATATGGGACCAAATTTTAGAATTCTCAATCAGTCACAAAATGATAGGTGGAGTGAAATCTCATACAGAGTAAAACAATACTGAACTACCCGACCATAATGATGATAATTGCAACATTGAAGTTTCTCCAACCACTATCTCAACAACGGGGTTCCTACGTGTGGCAGTGCAATATTGGTTCCCCCTTTAAACAAAAAAGGCAGTTCTGAATGAAAATCTCGTGAATACCTATATTTTTATTATATTTTCATGACAAAAAATCGAATGACCATTTTCATTCTCACAGAGTGAAACGAAAATGATTTCATTTTAATTGTAAAACGCAGGCGAGTGAAAGCGCTTACACTGGCGTCCATTTAATTAAAATTAAATTTGACGATTTGTACCAATAATATGTATAAATGTCTAAGTATCTATATAATATATGTATGTAGTTATTTTAAATTTATATTTCCTTTTTAAAATCGTTACCACGGTCGCCCTAAATGGACAACTTGACGGTGACATTTCACATGATACGAGTCTAACAGTGCTACCAAATTACTAAAGCTTCTTCATTGCAGTCGATTCTAGAATTTTAAGTAACAGCGTTATGAAGAAAAATAATCATTAATGTAGGGCCATAGGAAAATACTAAATATAATACAGAACTCGATAAGAAAACAGAATTTTTCATTAACCATTCTCTAGTCTAGTGTTCAAAATAAATCCATTTAAAAAATATTTGGTTGCACTGTGCGCCATATGTTCGTATATGCTCGTAAAACGTACTCCCAAAAACACATACTATTTAATTAAATATACAAAAACAACAATTTTATAATTCGACTTTATACTTGTATGCATTCAACTACATTTATTTTTATTTGTATGAATTTTCGTTAAATTCAAATTACGTTTCTATTTTTGTGTTGAGTGCTAATGGCATGGAAATTAATTATGCATATGAAGTTCAGATGAAATCTTGGCTCGTGAAATTTATTTACAATTTTCGACTCTAAGTACGTTGCACAGTGCATTTGAAGGCAGTTTATATCATAGACGTTTTCATGTGTAGTATATGCAAAGGCACAGCCGACGACAGCAATAAATTAAGAAAAATAAAAAAAAATTAAAATAAATTTACAGGTACACTACACATATTATAGTTAATGTCCGATAGAAAGTAAATTTAAAAGACGTGCGTAGGTATGCGAATTTGAATAGGTACGTTGAAGTATTTAAATATAATAATTCATCAACAGACCAGTGGTCGACAGCGGGGTTTCTCTTTTTAATGTTTACTACAGGATCTCGTCGAACTTGAATAGAAAAAAAAATCGGGATCGACTGAGGGGGATTTTAGAAAATTTATTTGTTAGAGAAGTGTGGCAACTAAAATAAAAAAAACTACAGACCTGTCCTCAATATCGCCGAGAATGACGAAGAATTTTTGGAAACTTTTATGATGACCGACGAGCCACATTTTCATCTGAGCGGGTTTGTGAACAAGCAAAATTGCAGATTTTGGGGCACACAGAATCCCAAAATACACTTACTGTTTGGTGTGGAATAACCTCGTGTAAGATTTATTGGCCATATTTCTTCGAAAATGATGCGGGTGCCAGCGTTACGGTCAATGGGTGGGTGCCGCTACAGAACAATGCTTCAGGACTTCCTTATTCCCCTTGTGCAAGTAGACAACAATGCTGAACTGATTTGGTTTCAGCATGACGGAGCTACCGCTGGTGAGACAATGAACTTGTTGTGCGAACAATTCCCAAATCGCATTATCTCAAAAAACAGTGAATTTAAATGTCGTCTGACCTGTCGGCTTCGGACTTGTTTTTATGGGGTTATCTGAAGGAAAAGGTTTACATTAACAAATCACAGACTATACAGGAGCTAAAACTCAACAGTCGCTCAGAAATCGCACAAATTACGCCGGCGACACTTTAAAAATTCATGAAAAGTTTCATTAAAGGAACCCATGAGTACATGCATTCTAATGGTGGCCACTTATCGGATATGAAACTTTTCATGAAATAAACTATTATTTTTGATGTATTTCATTAGATTTTATCTTTTCGTTCAAAATTTATTCCAGATATACATACGTAGGAAAACGACTTTTCGGCCACCCTGTATAAACTCAGCAGTTTTTGAGCTCATTACCTATGTCTTTTCGTTTGCATCGATTATACTGAGTTTATTAAAATGGAAGCCAAGACTGTTACTTCACTTCATTAGCCGTGACCATCACTTTATCTGTTTTCTGTCCTCTGTCTGAGAAGCTGAATTGTCAAATTTATTCGCAATCCACAACATTAACCCGCATTCTACAAACTACCGAAATAAACATTTTGTTCGGACTTAACCTCAAATAAGAAATTGCTTGTGGGAATTGATGACTGAAATTCACGGGTTGGTGATGATATCTCCTTTTCCAAAATCCCTTTTCCAAAATCCCCTATTCCATAATCCCCTGTGCTGAAATCCCTTACACCAAAAGACCCTGCGAGAAAATCCCCACGGGACAAAATCTCCCTGTTTTAAATTTGGTGTTATTAATTCTGTCGCGCGACAGAGTGAGGTACGTATGGAACCCCCTGCTTGGGTTTAGTGTCAGATATGCGGTATATGTGCGAAATTGGGTACATGCAAAGTTTATATTATGTTGTTTGCTTAATTTTACTGTCAAAACTACGCGTTTAAAAAAGGGATAGATTCTAAACTGTGGAACAGGAGATTTTAACGAGGGATTTAATAAGTATGTATGTAAATGGGAGATTTTGGCATTGGGGATTTTGTCCCGGAAGATTTTGGAAAAAGAGATAAAAAAAATGAGAGATTATGTCCAATAAGGGATTTTGGAAAAGGAGATATCGTAGGGATCCCGAAATTCACGAACTGCCGCGATCAAGAAAAGTGTTCGTGTTAATGTGAACGGACTGTCAAAACTTGCGAATATTCGTTCGTTCGTAGGTGGTTGTGAATAGTCCTTTACTTAATACATACACCACACATAAGTAGAACAGAAACGAGCAATGGCTACGCCAGTTATTTAGGTAGCTATAGTACAGAAATAGTTTCAATAAATTTTGCGTTTACGGCAGGTCTACTGAGTGGCATTAAAAAAAAATATAAACTTGACATTTTCAATCAAAATTTGTTAGGAATTATATAAAATAAGAAGTCATAAAACCTCTTAACAATTTCCGGATAGTCTGAATCTGAACACACTTATAAAGGGTGAAATCATATTTTTAAGTTACATTTTCCTCTTTGAACTAAAGTAAACTGATGTCTACATTTATAGAGCCTTATTGTCGATCAAGAAAACCAATTTCAAGTACATACAATAATATATATTGCTCTCAGCAAAAACCTGAAAAAGTGCCAAAAAGCAAATGCAGATTTGTCAGCAGTCGACAGTATAGTATAATGCTACGAGTACATGACATGCACAGTTCGACACACGCATAACAGTCTGAGGTCAATTCGACCATTGGTAACGCCCAAACATATTTCGCAAGGGGTTCCATATTTTCACACAGCACCTACGGCAGACAGGATTTAGTCTGTCGGACTGTCTAGTCAGTCAGTTGATGGTTTATTTTCCTTGCCATCGATGCCTCTGGTATTCAGCACTTGATGCTGTGTGCATCCGACTTCTCAACAAGTTGAAGGGCTCTCTCTTAGCTCTATCGGCTAAGGTTCTGGCCTGAATGAATTTGCAGCCTTTGAAAAAAGTGCATTATCTAATTTTAAAATTGTACTCATCAAAATGGTTAACTTCGTTTTTAGTGATATTTTATGAAGTTGTCATTGAAATCCTTAAAAAATACATTGAAACTGTAATACAAATACATTGAAGATGTAGGTCATTAAAATTCATAACAAGACATGTATTTCGAAAATGCTTTCAGAAATTGTGATAGATTTTGATTTCCATTCATATTTTATATGATGTCAAATGTACTCGGTATTTCTAATACGGCGTCATACTAAACCAACCAAATAAAGCGAAATGCCTCTGCTGTGCAGCATGTCGTATAATAGGTATATTTGGGTAGCCATATTCGTATGTCAATATATCATAAAAAATAAACACATTTTAGTCACCGTCGATATACGAATATGTCAACTTTGAGACAAAACCTGCATGCCGTGTACTCGGCATATTTTTCGCACATGCCACAATACATATTACGTGACATATTCTACATCTGTCGAGTAAATATCGTGACGTAGGAGTGGCATGCGTATGTCGTGTAGCTTAAGTCGGCTCTCACATTGAGGCAACAATCAATACGCAATTGGCAATATGAAACACGCAAAATTATCGCTCACAATTATTTTACTTTGAATTAAATTAGAGGTCTCACATCAAAGCTACTAAATATCGTTCGAACGAAAAATGTTGCTGATTGCTTATTGGCAGTTGCTATAGCAACTATGGTTGCTTATTGCTTGTTGCCTCTGAGAGCCGCCTAAGACCCAATGTAGAAGATACATCTACGTATAACTAGCTATTGACAGACTCACAATGTGGTATATCTGAGTCCCTGAAAGCACACTACGAATATTGGGCAAATATAACCTTAACAAATATCAAATTTAGACTATTTCGTGGTCGGACCAAGAAAATCTAATTTCCCATATTATTCCTCCCAAGGGCGCGGCGGCCGTCTTAGTGTTGTGTTGTGATTAGTGTTTTGCCTTCTGACCAGAAAATAGCCCATTTCCTCCAATTTGAAATACGGCTATTCATATCCACCAAACCGCATTAAAAGCGAAATTGGTGGCTCAACCGGGTGATTTAAATATTTGTTTCGACTTAGCAAAATATGTATTATAAATCCATATATAAAATATACAAATTTGCTGTAAAACGTAAAATTATTTCCCAACAATATGAACACCGAAAACTACATAACAATTTTAAAGTTTTAATGAAAAAACAAATAAAATAAAAAAACATGTTAATTGCTTAACAGAATCGAAAGTTGTCATAACATCTCCTTTTCATTATTTCTGTAAAACTTTGGCTATACAACAACAAGGCATAAATATATATATATATTTATTGTATATTGTGTTAGTTTATATATAATTGATGTTCTACGAAAGCATTTCAGTTATAGTTTTGAAACTTAAAAATATAAACTACGCGAAAAGTTGCCTACATTTAGCTTGTAACTAAAAATTCCGATCCTTAAGGAATCAAACACTAAAAGGCATGAAACCAATACAAAAAATAAGGCATTTGCGCAAATTAAAAACGAAAACAAAATAAATTAACAACAGAAATATCATTATAGCAACTGCATTGTAATTTAGCATCGGCTTTAATTAAAAAAAAAAAAATTAAATAAATTCGCCAAACGAAAAACTAAAAATATAATTAAGATATTTTTTTTTTGTTTTGTTTATTCATATTATACGTACGATCTTTCAATCAGATTTGATGCCTCCTGCTCTTTAAACCTGAAAGGGGTGACAACGTTTAAGAACATTTGGTTGTCAAATATGTATAAGATTTTACAATGAGTAAAATAATATAATAATCGAATAAATCATAAAACTAAATTAAACTAAAAGAATGAACAAAATATCTGTAAATGATTTGTTTATATGTATATACAGTATATACTTTTCGATAAACGTTCTCATCATTCAAGGAAATATCTTGACAGGTTTATTTTAAAAGGTTCTAGCAAACATTGCATTCTTGAACTTTCAAAACTTTGTATAGGCATGATTTCAAGGCGGGTATTTGCTTCCAAAGGTTGGTTCATGCTTCACATTGTTTAGGTATACATAATAATATCTGCATTGTATGATGGGGTCGAGGAAATTTACAAAAGAGGAATACATTTTATCGATACATATTCTCTATATGGTTATCGAATTTGGGGAGTATCAATTTCGGAAGAGTAAAAAATATTTCTCATTTATGAATTCGGGTTCGAACTAGAAAAGTTAAAACAAATAGACGTGAAGTAATGCTAAATACTTCTTAAGCCATTTGACAAAAACACCAACAGAGTACGAATAAAAGAAGCGTAACGAAAAGTGAAACACAATTCAAAGCCTCCGTCCTACTCCTCATGAAGCTACCCAACAGTGGAGTGATTTTAGTGTATTTCTATACTCGCTACGCTCTCATTCTAAAGGTTCTAGGGCAAGCGTCAGTGAAGCTGCAGTGTTTCATTTTTTGTTATACTTGACTCTAATTCATACTAATGGATGACGCCATCTTCAGCGTATACAAATATTTACATTTTCCAACTATGTATTTGTCTAGCCTATAAATTTCCTTTTCATTAATCTTTGAAGTTTACCGAATACTCCTCTAATTTACATTTTTAAACTTCTACAGAAGCTGAGACCGACGATCACTCTGATAAGAAGAACGAACCATTCTACTTCCATCCATCCGACCAGAATCAAGTGATAACAATAATAAAAAGGATTTTGAACGGGCCAGAATTCCTGTCAAGCCACTCGTGTTCAAGGCAGCGGGAGATTGCGCATTTTTAAGATTTGGTTGGGGGAAAGTATGCCTGACGATTGATTCTCAGCATCGTTTGCTCGATGCACTAGAAAGGAGAACCCCAAACTGCATCCACTATAGAGGATTCTGATTTGCAGGACCACAAGCAGTTAGAGCTCAGAGGTTTCTGTAGCATTTCAATTTCATTAGCCAGCAACTGCTCTATATTTAATATCGATCAGATTGACCCTTACCAGTGAGGTTTTAGGTCCTACAAGTTCACAACAGACATAATACATACACGTCAGCCAATGGAGAAAAGCCAGAAATTTCATACCGATACTAACGCCATCTTGCATCCATTTTAAGAGCAGTTATACAGAATATTCTCCCGAAATAACACATTTCCCCAAGATCACCCGAGACGCGACCTTTCATTTTTCGTAGGAATTATTTCTAAAACTGGATTTTTTTGCCATCTACATCATCTTTCTACTCACTCAAAATTTACCTGTCTCGCTGGACACGACGTTCATAGGAAGGAACGAGTGCATGGTGCAAAGTTGATTATTCCTGTATATCTGCCAAATTTTATTACATTGGAATGACGCCTTGTTTTTATCTGAAGCCAAATCGTTCATGGGAATGAAAGTCATGCCCATGATCGTGTGTCCATGCACAAAGGAAATCATGTGTACCAACTTGGCGATTTAAAAGTTCTTGCTGGCAATTGTCCAAATGAACTGCTGGCTGGCGAGGTTTCAGAAAAACACGCATATTATTGTTAGAATGTTAGCATGAGGTGTCGACAAATTCGAAAGACCTGAAGCAATCGGTTAACAATTCATGCCGCACCCCTTCAGGCTGTTTTGAACAATTATTGTTAAGATGTCGCGCATGCTTCAACGATCGTGTAGGCCATTTAAAATCGCTGTTATTTTTAAAAACCATAAAAATGAAAATAAAAGATATCTACTTAATAATGAAATAATCATGAATAAACACAGGACCTAACAACAAAAATATTCGACTTTATTAATGTCAAAAGTTCATAAACCCACGAATTCTTTAATAACGATTGAATCTTATATATTTCCTAAAATAGAGAACCATATGTTTGACTAGAATATTTTTATCCGGTTTCACAAAAGACCGAAAAAATGGAATCACAACATTTTAAAACCTACAAGAAAAATCAAGATTTTTAAAAACTACCGCATTTTGTCAAACGCATACTGTGTGAGTCCATATCGTACAGACAATGTCCGAAAATAAGGTAAGAGTTTTAAAAAAATAAAAACATTATGGAGGGGGCTTCTGTTATCCGTTTTTTCTTGTCCATGGTTTTAACATCTATTGGTTGTATTTCGGGATTTTCGAAATAGGCATTTGCAAGCAAACTCTCTTAAATAACAAAGGCTTTAAGGGCTTTTTAAATCATAAACAAGCTTCTTCTTATAATCTTCTTAATCGGAACTGGCAATGCGTATTAGATGCTTACAACATAAATATATATTATGTTATAATAAACACAAATTTAAAATTTATATTGATTGATTTTATTTATAAAATTTATGTGTGGAATGTTAAACCGGGCCAATTGTCGCCCTTGACCCCTCTAAATACGAGGTCACGCGTCAACCACGCCTTTCATAATCATAACATTTGGGCCTTTCCTTTCCTCGACATGTTGTCGCTCTATAAAATAACTTCGACTGCTATTCACGAAACGAATGTCATATTTGAACTGAAAAATGCTAATCAAAGCAGTTTTTTTTTAGGGGCAAAAAATATCCCTATTGCTACAAACAACTTTGATGTTCAGAAAAAGTAAGTAACATACTTTTAAAAAGTTGTTGTTTTATTTAGCATTTAGCTAAAGGCCCGTTAAATTTGATGGCCGAAGAATAACAGTTAAAAATAAAAATTACTATTTTGACTTATACTTCAAGGTTAGTACGTTTACACTGCACCTAAATTCTACATTACACATACAAAATTTCAAAATCCAATTTTGCGATCCCACATAAACTTCAACATTCCAAATGACAACTAGTGTCAGAATTGATTAATGATGTTTTTTGTTTTTATTTCTTCTGGGAAGAAATCGACCCCCCCCCTTTTTTCTCTAAATTGAAGGGATATCTCTTTATAATATACGTGCCTATTTTGACACGGAGCTCGCGTATTTTCTCCTCCCAAAGCCCAACAAAAAAGTCTTCATCGAATTTCCTTCTTTTTTTGAAACTTTTTTAAAAATTAGAACATTTGTTGACAGCTGGTTTTTTCTTTGTTTTTTTTTTTTGTTTTGTCAGTTGGCTGAAAAGTCATCAAATGACGTGTGCAATTCCTTCTTGCTGGAAGACCGCTCGCGTTCAACCTATTCCAAAGAAAGGGAGCAAATGTCTGCCACAAAACTATCAGTCCAAAGCGTTACTTTCAATGAGGGAACGTTGAAGTGGGGGAAAAGACAGCTTGGTTGTATTTAATGCAAACAAGACACTGCTCACAAAGTTTTCTAAAAAAAATGCATCAACTATTCTTCAGATCCAAATAGAAACCATCCAATCCATCCCAAGGACTCAATGCAACTTCTAGGAGCCACAGTCAATTCAGGAATCACATGGCAGGACCACATTTCCTATATCGCAGGATCGGCGTCCGCTAAGTTGGGCTACCTATTTAGAGCAAAGAGGTACTTTAGTCCCAAGCAACTTCTCCTTCTCTACAAAGCTAAGGTTAGACCAGGCCTGGAATACTGTTCCCATATATGGAGCTCGGCCCCAAAACATTCACTTAACCTACTTGACAGCATACAGAGACGAGCAGTTCGACTTATTGGAGACCATACACTCACATCGAATCTACAACCGTTGATGCACAGAAGACAAGTCGCTGGCCTTTGCTTGTTCTATAGGTAATGTACTTCCATGGTATAGATGTTCCAAGGAACTCAAAGACATTATCCCTCGAAATGCAACTTTTGGGCGCCCCACAAGTACACTTGACAACCGCGAGGACATCAACTTTCCAAAACTCCTTGTGTTACAGGACAAGCAAACTTTGGAAATCGCTTCCTGGGGATATATTTCCAGAAGACTACAATTTTCAGCAATTTAAGTGCAGAACTAACATACATCTGCAAGCATCTCGGGGCGCTGTTGAAGCGTTATAGGTTCGTTTTTCCCGGGAGAAGTATTAAACAAAATTAAAAAGAGGTTTGTCCGATTTGACAAACTTACAAACGCAGCGATGAATTTCAACATTTCGCTGAAATCTAGCTGAACACTTAGCCTCAAATGCTGAATTTAGCTGAAATTATGAATTTAGGTGCTGTGTTAACGTAGGTATGCTATAATATTTATTGCAGTGCTGTTTGCCGGAGCATAGTTTCGTAGGTAAGCGCAATTTTTTTTAAGTAGATATTTATGAAACTAATTATTTGCTTTAAACCAATGTATGCTTAATATCTGTTGTAGGTATCGCATGATTTTATGTAACGAAATTAATAAATAAAATTACTTGTACATTTTATACTACAGATGATAATATAAGACTGTCGAATAAAATAAATTCAGGCTTGGTACTAAATTCCAAAGATATGTACAGTGCTGAAGAATGATACCTATGCAAGTGAGTATTTACAAATTTATATTTATAAGACATGTACCTACTAATATGGAGTTTAATTAAAATGGGAGAAACAGATCCAAATAAATTGTAACGAAATACATGTATTTAGTTTTTATTAAAAATACTCAAAGTTTATTGTACAAAATTAGTGAATATGTTCAGTGAAATGATTTTAGCAAAAAAACAAAAAAAACAGAGAAATATTGTTTGATGGCCGTTTTATTTACCAAGATACATGTATATCAAATTTATGAGCTTGTTAAAATTATCATCACATTTATGAATAATTTGTGAAATTCAAATTTTGAAATAAAATTTTCGTTAGGTTTTTTTTGACAGTTTACTCGCCACAATAGTGTCAGAAAATTAAATTATAAACGGCATAAATCATCAAATATAATATTTGTCTACTTATTTGCTAGAGAATATAAAAAAACAAAACATAACATTTCAGAGTGATGGTAAAAAAAATTAAATAAAGATAAATTCTTTATTAAAAAATATGAGGAATAAAAGTAAAAATAGTAAATTACAATAATTTGTAAAAAAAAAATTACCTTTCGCTAGCTATGCTCGAATTTCTGGACATAGACTTTGGGGACATCTCAAAGTCAGAATCCGATCTATATAGAAACGATTCACGACGTTGAGGGAGATTTTGTAATACCAATCCAGCGCTGGGTGAACCGCCTTCAAGCGGAGATCTAGCGCCTTGGCCATTTTCTACATCAAAACTGTAAGAGATTAAAAGTAAATTCAAATTATTAGTAAATCTTCTAAAAAAATTAAATACGATATAGGTACAAGAATATAATATGGTTAATAACTTAGTTTGTAAAAGTCATCAGTTTAAATTTTCACATTTTGGATCTGATATTTAGGGTTTTTATAAAAAATGACCAATCGTCCAACTAAGCTATAGAAGCAGCAAAGCCAAAGAGTATTTCTAACGAGAGAGTCACTAACAAACTTATTGCATGTCTCAAAATGGATCACCCGCCCTCTGGTCGCTGGCAAAGGATATAAGAAGTAAATTCAGTAACTGGAGCCACCATATACATATCTCGAGGGTGGAATCATTAATAACGGATGTAAAATACAAACCACGAGCAATATGTGTTACCTTTAAGAGCTATGGATTATAAAACGGAACGGAGTTCCAGCCATAGTAGGACTCAAAAACTCACCCCTATTGGCGTAGTCGCAGTAGCGCAGTGGTTAGTGTGCGAAGGATCCCAGGTTCGATCCCCGGAAAAACACAAATTACATCTTAAGGTTTTTTCTACTGCGCCACCTCTCGCGAACGTCTGACAAACATCCGAGAGTATGACTGTCCTGAAAAAGCTTCTCAATTCAGCCGTTCGGACTCGGCATAAAATTGTAGGTCCCTTCCATTCGTTCCAAAAATAGAAACTCACACAAAACGATTGGTTGCGAGAAGCTAGGCCTTGGGTGTCTACCGCCTGTCGCGCCGCCTATTTATTTATTATTATTGGCGTAGTCGTCCACGAAGCTAAAAAAAAATGACGCGACTGTTTGGTATTATGGCGACTAAAAATAAACGACTTCTGTCGCGGCGACGATCGACATAAATGTCGTCTGAAATGTCAAAAAATGTGGATTGTAATTTTCGACGACGATCTTCGGTATTGCGTGAGACGTTTTGTGACGCTGTTTGACGTGGAAATGATTACATTTTTGTCGTCGATAATCAAGTGTTAAAGAAAAGTATGTGTATTTAATTTTGAATGCATTCGTTTGGCACAATCATTCACAAAGGCCCTAAAAAAAGTGATGCTAATCGACAATGGGACGATATAGCCTTATCTTTGAATTGTCTTGGACCGCCTTCGATAGTCTAAAATACATTTTAAATCTGAAAATAATTGTTTGAACGTTTTGAAACGTTTGAAAATTTAAATTTTGTTTACCACTCTCTTAACGTCGGGTAAATCCAATGGATTGGATTTTGTTCAAATATCCTTCCTTATCTGTACAAGATATTTTTTTTTTGTTTTCTTCTTCGTCACTGCTTTCAAAAAACATCTCAACGCTATTAATATGTATACCCTCCACAGGAAGGTATATTCACTTAGTCATTACATTTGTAACGCCAAGAAGAAGTCACCAGAGACCCCATAAAGTATATATATTCTGAATCAGGGTCACATTCTGAATCGATTTAGCCATGTCCGTCTGTCTGTCTGTCCGTCTTTCGTCTGTTGAAAACACGATAGCGTCCAAACGAACCGACCTAGGCGAATGAAATTTTGTTAGAGGACTCCTTTTTACCCTCTCGTTAGGTTGGTATTGAAAATGGGCTATGTCGGTCAAGTAGTTCTGGTACCTCACATACAAAACCACTATTAGACCCATGTGTCTCCCTGTCTGTTGAAATCACGATAGCGTCCAAAGGAATCGACTTAGGTGAATGAAAGTTTGCAAAAGGTCTTCTTTTTATAGTCCTCAGGTTGGTATTAAAAATGGTCCATGTCGGTCAAGTAGTTCTGTTACGTCCCATAAAAAAATAAATAAATAGGCGGCGCAACAGGCGGTAGACACCCAAGGCCTAGCTTCTCGCAACCATTCGTTTGGTGTGAGTTTCTATTTTAGGGACGAATGGAAGGGACCTGCAATTTTATGCCGAGTCCGAACGGCTGAATTGAGAAGCTTTTTCAGGACAGTCATACTCTCGGATGTTTGTCAGACGTTCGCGAGAGGTGGCGCAGTAGAAAAAACCTTAAGATGTAATTTGTGTTTTTCCGGGGATCGAACCTGGGATCCCTCGCACAGTAGTCCAGCACACTAACCACTGCGCTACTGCGCCCATGTTCTATGTTACGTCCCATAGAAAGCCAATATTCGACCCATGTGTCTCTCTGTATGTTGAAAACACGATAGTGTCCAAAGGACACTACGTCAGGTTCGTATTGAAAATTGTCTACGTCATCGGTCAAGTAGTTCTGGTACCTCCCATACAAAACCCACATTAGACACTCGCATGGCAAACATTTTGCTTGACTTTTATGCAGTGGAGGGTATCAAAGCATCGGCCAGGCCGATGATAACACTTTTACTTGTTTTAATGTTTTATTAAATGATTCACCAAGTCGGAGAAATAACAGACAAAATATAAATTTGTCGATTGAAATGTCAAACCACATGACATGTGTAATAGTTTATGTGGAATGTATGTGGAATGTAAGAGCTCAAAGAGTCATGTCGTTTTAGTTGCGCAATAAGAAATTCCAAACGCCCCGACACGACAAATGTCGCCAGTCAACAGACGTCCACAGACGACAACGACAATAAGGGTGATTTGTGCATACCAGAATTTGCACGTTTAAGTTGTCGTACTTCCAGAAGACCTTTCCGCCTTGCTGGAAGACCACTTACATTAGCTTTGCTTTGCTTATAATGCAATCGAAGTCGAAGGTAATGTAAAGTGCAATACAATCAAACAATCAAATATCTAAAAGACCACCGATTAATAGACAACAAGAAATATGGATTTGGAAGCCGTCGTTCTACTGGAGACTTACTTAGCTATGTAACCCACTTATGAATACAGCAAAGAGCCCTATTTAGCAAATTATCCTCTTATGGATTATCACAACAACTCTGTGGATGGATGCAAAGCTTTCGTCTGTGCAGATCAATATACAAGTCGTGGTAGATGGTGCCATCGGAATAATCACAGGAGTGCCTCAATAATCTATACTTTCCCCAACTCTATTTCTTTTCCTTATAAATGACCTGCCTGTTTTGACAAATAATAATATTTATAGCTTCGCTGATGGCAGAATTCTTATATCTTCCTTTGCGAACAGTGTGACTGTGAATGCAACAACATCACGCAGGCAAAGATGTGAGGTAATTAGTGTAAAAAAAACTTTATTGTATTTAAGCACAGAAAACACACCTAACTACTTTAACAAAGAAAAATTGTTCGACTGTACCAACTATTAAAATAGACGATCATCCATCCATCCCAAGGAATCCATGCACTTTGTTGAAGTTACTGTCAATTCGGGAACAACATGGCAGGATTACTTATCCAATATCGCAAAATCACCGTTCTCAAAGTTTCCTTAACCTGAGAAGAATTTAACAAAATTATTCCTCGAAATGCGACGTACAAGAAAGAGAACGAATGCACATCATCAGTACACGTAGCAACCGCAAGGACACTATTTTTTCGAAACTCTTTTGGCTACAGGACCAGTGTTGCCGGAGAGAAATATAAGGTATTACTGCAACCAAAAAAGGGAAGTATTTTGAAAAAAATAGGAGTACCTACAGACATTTTTTAATCTAGCCCAGTATCCTGCTGGCGCTGAAGTTTAGAGCGCCTAGTCTCCACTTTGTTTCTCCATACCAAAGATAAATATGTAGTCGCTAAATTTTGACAAAAACTATAGATAAATGTCATTTTTATTTCTTCGCGCCAAAGAAACTCGTTTTAATTTAAAAAAAAGTCGCAAATTATAGCATACGCGTAAAAATTGCAATGGATAGCGATGCATTAAAGAAGACGTTGTGATTGCAGCTAAAATGCTGCAGCTGATATTTTTGCTATATTAGCTACCTAGTAGAAGACGACATTTGCCTTCTGTGCGTAATTCCGTTTATGCTTTTATTTTAAAATTTTTAAGTACCAAATACGTTATGACATTGGTTATATTCACCGAAAGTCGAAATGGGTTTGGTACTACAAAATTTTAAAATATAAATTTAAATGCAAAATACAATATACAATTTTGAAGAGTCAAGCCAACGCCCAAGGGCCCAACGAAAAAAAAAACCAGGCTAAAAAGAGGGAAATTGCTTTTTTGACGACAGTTAGGAAGATAAAAGTGCTGCCAAATTTGCTTTAAATTTGAAATGAATTAAATTTATTAAGGTTGAAATTACACTTTGCTGCAAGTGTAAGATATTTTAGGTCTTTAAAAAAAATAGGAGTACGAATGTGAAAGGAGGAGTACGGGAGTATTGAGGTGTTAAAAGTAGTACAATACTCCTATGGGAGTACTTTCGGTAACGCTGTAACAGGACAAGTAAATTTTGGAACTCGCTTTCTGGAGACATATTTTCATAGGATTACAACTTAACTTACAGCAAATTAAGTGCAGAACTGTTTAGTTCTATCTACCTATACAGTGAGCGTCAAAAGTAAGTCAACACAACACCAATGGTGTTTTCATTTGTCTTTGGAGTTTAGAAACAATTTTTTAAAAATATCTATAAAGTATTTTATGATGTAGAAATAAAATATATTTTGTTATTATTATTTTGTTTTCAAACGTTTTACAGGATGTTGATTTTTTAGACATTTTTCACGACAACTCAAAAGAGCAGCGGTGCTCACTCCCTTTTGACGCTCACTGTATCTTCAACATCTCGGGGCATTTTTGAAGTGCTATAGGTTCAAGAAGTATTTAAAAAAAAGCACTCATCGGAACAAAAAAAAGGTTTAAATTGAAAATATGTAAGAAAAATATATATTTTTTTTTAAATATACGGGTCTACCCCGATATCTCGAAATACTACATATTAAAAATGGTGTTAAAAAGTGAGATATGTATGGGGGGGGGGGGGGGTATGCTGCCGCCCTGCTACCCCCCTGCTTGGGTTTACTGTTTGGATATGGGGTGGGTGCAAACAAAAAAATCTCGAATTTAATTTTTATTTTCGAGATATAGCCTTTCGAGATTTTTGTACATTCGAGTTTTTAGTACATTCGAAATTTTTGCATTCCAGACTAAAAAAAAACTTTTCGAGATTTTTGTCATTCGAGATTACGTCATGATCCCTAAATATACAATGTTCCTTACAAAAAAACATTTTTACCCTTCAACTTACATAATTTTGATTTCGTAGAACTTAACTTGTATTCTAAAAATAGTTTTAATTGGTACTGCGCAAAAACCTTTAATAAAATACAGTTAACACCACAATGTGCACCACCCTCATCTACTGGTACTTCCTTTGAATTCTGTTGCTACTTATTTCATTTTTCCTCCTGCTGTTTTGAAATGTTTTTTTTTTATGTAGTACAACAAAAAAATCTTATATTTGTACAAATTTAATTAGCTTAAAAAATAGTATACGGCGAAACTCCTACGCTCTAACTCACATCGAAAAGAGTAAAAAATAAACTTGGTACTTAAATCGCTCAACGAACTGATGTGTATTTTTTTCCTATATTGTTGACAAATTTATTTTAAGCAAAGCAAAAATCTCGATATAGAGAAAAACGATGGTTCTTAGAAACGCATAAAAATCTTTCCAACTGCGAGTCTTCTCCTTGGCCCTGGTCCAATATCAAATGGATGAGTTAGGTATACATAGTATAATGTAGTTTCTTTTTGCAAGCCAAAAATCATATGTTTCTAATAATTGGTTGGTTTTTAAAATAAATTTCCGCCGTGTAATGGGTAATTTTCACCCAGAATTTATATGTTCTTTATAATTTAATGTATGACCTTTGAGTTTTCCTGATGGTTTTCATTCCTTAGACAGAGGTGTGACTTTTACATATTATATGCATGCATGTATGTAGTTTTGTTAAATAGAATACTACTTCCGAATTTCAAATTCAAAGAATTTGCTAATGTTTTTAATTAACTTTTAACTTTAGTTTTTTTTTAGTAAATATAATAATTTAAGGTAATAATTCTTCAATTGCAGTATTAGGAAAAAAAAAATATAGATTAGTAAAGAGTACCTATCTTCGTCGTGCGAGAGTTGAAGTACAGCGTTTATGTGTCGTCTGGGGGTCTCAATTTCAACTATTGTAGCGTACAATGATTAGGGTCTTTGACACAACAGCATAATCTTCCACTTTAAGAGCGTCGTAATTACCGGTCATATTATCGGTCATCAAGTACCTACAGCTAAAATCTCAGAGATATAAGCTTGACACACACTGATATCAGTAATTGGTCCTCAAATAAAACACCTCATTTAATGTTTTACATTATCCTTTATCAAACAGTAAGCAGACTTGGACAAACACTTGTGTAGAACAAAACTGCACTTATGTCACTAACGAACACGGCCTTCTGGAGTGTGTACCTACTAGTAAATTGATTACAACTAATTGACAATCACTTTCCTTGGGCCCCGTTTAAAGAATGCTTTGGCGTAAGTTCGTTAGGTCTACATTACATAGCCAGGGTGCTCAAGACTTTGAATTTATTACAAGTACGGGAGGAATATGTAATGTGTCTATAGGACAAGGGTTTCCGATCTTTTTCATACTGCGACTCCCTAGAGTGGTTGAAATATTTTTGCGACGCCCGGCTTCTAAAAGCACAGATATGTGAATAGCTGACCTTTACTGAAGATTCATTAAAGGGTTTTTCAATAAGGACGGGTCGACGTTGAAATATCGTCGTCCCATATTTATGGAGATTTTGTGTGTTAACATACCCGCATTCATCTAAAACTGCGCCTCGTCGCCAAAGATGATTTTTCGGCCAAAATTGAGGTCTTCTTCCAAACGCTCCGAAGCCAAGTCAGCGAACAAACGGTTTTGTCTATGGTCATTAACGTTGAACTCCTGGATTAGTTGGATGTTGTACGGGCGTAAGCCCAGGTTCCAATGCAAAATTCGCGAAGTTGGAATCTGCGAAAGGCCGATTTCTTGTGCACGGCGAGGAATTGACTGCCTCGGGTTCTCCTGTACACTCTCCTGGACCGCGGCAATGCTCCCGCCGAATCTGGCAACGACCCGTATCAATGGAAAAACCCGAGTCCCAGGCAAATATACGAGTGCCAGTGCCAGCCACGACGCAAGTCTGACTGGAAATGCGGGAAACACAAACGCGCTTAATCTTAGAATATTGGATTTCGCTTCGACCTTGCTCTTGTTATTCGTAAAGAGAAACAAAATGCTTTTCCTTTGTTCGGAGTCTGACAGCAGTGAAAAAATAAAACTTGCGAAGCACAATTAGCGAACCCCTGCTATAGGACATAAATGAATCCCTCACTTATCGAGTTGTATTTGGAACCCTGAAGCGCTTAATGATACAAATATCTGCTATCACTCGTAGTTAGCTCAAGCTAAATTTTAGCTCTCATACAAAATTCGCTCCAACATTTAGCTGAGCTGAGCTAAATTTAAGCGAATCCATTTAGCCGAGCTGTACGCTGCTTCAGCTTAAAAATCAAATTTTCATTTCAGACTGTACTTCATATATCTGTCAAAATTTAGCGCCCCCATTATCTAATGGTTCGGCAAATTTTCTCAAGCTAAATTTTGACAGATCTGTTGGTTTTTTTCTGAGTTGTGTTTTTGTGTTGCGGAAAAGTAAATAAGGATGAGTTTTCCAATGAATAACTCGATCAGGAATCCTTAGAAAGTAAAAAATTTGAGATCAAAGAATAGCAGACAAGGAAAAAAGAAAGCGCAACGAAAATATAACACTTTTTCGCGTCGATGAATTTTTGAAGGAAGCTATTTTCAACGAACGGGTGTTTTCTGTGACACTTATGTATATCCACAACGCACTCCATGTACAAAATTTAGCTAGGGATTTAGCTAATGTTTAAAGAAAAAAATTGGAGAGCGGATAAAATTTAGTTTCGCTCGAGCTGCGTACTTACATAGCTATAGCAGTCGAATCGAAACTGGCACTTATTTGACAGTTTTAAGTTTTTTTTTTTAATTTTTATGGCAGTATTGCCAAAATTATTTATTCGTTTATCCTCGGTTAGCTCTTCAGAAGTTTATTTACCTAGATACCCATCAGTAACTTGGTGCAAGTGTCCTAAGAATACAATCGACAACCTCTTTTAATTGGTCAAAACATTGAACTAATGAGCGGACACGGGCAGAGCTAGTCTTGTCAATATTTTCTATAATAATAATTAATAGGTTATGTTACACAAAATATATATATTTCTAATACTAATCTATAGTGCCGAAAAAAAATGTTACGAATATAACAGACGAAAGTCTTTTGCAGATATTCTATCTCTAAACAATTGGAAAAGTTGGTTGAAATGGGCCAACTACATAATTATATCATTCTGACAAAATATCGTCAATTTGTAGACGAAAATCCGACTCCGACTAGATACAAAATTGCACACTTCGCTTTGGTATTGGTACTCTACTGTTGGGGCTCATAATAATTCACATCAGAAAAAAAAGAAGAAGAAATAAAAATCAAAAAAAAAAAAAGAAACAAAATTAAATTAGAAACGAACAAAATATATACCTGCCAGTGGTACGTCTACGTGCTCCGGCTATCGTCATTCGTGAAATATATCTACGTATCCTGCCACTGGATCGGCGATGGCTACTAGCGCGACTGTATTCCGTTGAGCTACGTCGGTCAATCGGTATAACATCCGAGCACATGGAAGACGATATTATAGATGCAGTCGAACGCCTCTTGCCACCGGTAAATGTACCACTGCCACTTGTCGACGAGGTTGTGGTCGCTGATGAATCACTACGTGAGAATATGGATCCCTGACCCAGCGAGGAGCGTTTCCTACGCTGCTGTGACGATGATGGCTGACCGGATACGTTACTTAGCGAATAGGCTGCACCACAATCTTGTATGCTATTATAAAATTCCTCGGTATCTTTGCGGTTATCTTCGTCGTCGTCGCCGTCATCAGCATCGGCGTCGTTGTCATTATCGTTCAGGCAGTGCCGTTCGCGAATGTCGGCGGGCGACTTGTGCGCTGCTGATGTAGCTTCATTGCGCTGGTCAATTGGTTCGTTTTCTATCTGGCGTTGTTGCAATTCACCATCACCACCCATGTACTCTAGATCTCCATATTTGGATTTAATCAGTGACCCGATTGAGAGCGTGCGATCGTTGTATCTTCTCGCTGGCGATGAATTCACTTGGAGACTAAATCTGGGCCGGGATAGTCGTCGATATGTCACTTTTGTGTCGCTGTAGTCCTTGGCAGTTGCCTGAACTATCGTTGTTGCATCCGATTCGTTTGTTGGATCGTTTCTTGCTGCTGATGGTGGTGGTGAGGTAGCGCTTGCTTCGATGCTATCAAGATTCTCCGACGACGACCGCCTTCTCCAACGGAGTGAACGTAAAATTGCAACTATTATGAAAAACGTTGCAATCATAGCACATCCATATATTGTGATCTTTTAAATTTAGTAGTACACTAGAGTTCGATGATTTTTTTTTTGTTTAAATATGATGCAGTTGATTTTATATAGCTTTGATTATTGAATTTCGATTTTGAGTATTTTTTTTGTTCCTTATATTTTGTACTATGGAATGCCGTTTCGAATTGATGTGGATGCGCTTAAGTATCTAATGTGCGATGAAAATTTATTGCGATGAGTCATACAATTTCACATGAGCGAGAGGATTTAGGCGACAAAAATGAGAATTAAAAGCGCGCATTTTTTTATTTTTTGTTTTTAGGTTTGTGCGTTGCCATTTGATCGAATTTGTCAATTGTATATCTATACATATATATTGAGATTTCGTAAGTACACACTTTTGAGAAAAAAAAAAAAGGAAATAGATAAATTACAAGGAAAAAAAAAACGAATAAGAAACAGTGATAAATGAACTACTAGTTGAGAAGCGTTTCTAAACATAAAACAGCACGACAAGAACTTAAATGTTTCCGATTCTAATTGAATATGAGCCAAATGAGAGTACCATTAAATTGCGACAGTGCGATGTACAAAGAACCGGTCAGATTGGTCCGTGCGCCTCAATGGTTCTAGATAGTGCAAAAAAAAACTAAAAAAAAATATGTATATATACATTATCTAAGTAACTGCAAATGAATGTAGGTTGTTGCTAGTTTATGAGATTCATTTTAAAGCAAAGTCGAATGAGAGTAGGTACATATATTATGATTTGTTTTATCCAAGCCAAGATCGAAGAGAAGTAGCAGCGGTTTTACACACTTTGCTGTTGCCACATTAGACCATAAAAGAGTTGCCACGAAAAAAAGGAACTTCTTTATTTTTTTTTAAATATTTATTTGTGTCCCCTTTTGTATAGCTACAGTAAGAGAGACAAATATCTAAAGCTAGATATAAGATATTCACTACTTATGTTTAGAGAAACAGTACAAAGGAATATCGAGGATGTAGGATTTTCTGATTTGATAAATAAAAGAAAACATTTTATTAAGTAAGGCTCAAATTTACCCATTGGAATAAGTGTCTCATTCGATTTCCGGTTAAGTTGTATTTTCCGAAATGAGAAACCAGATTAACGACAGCCAAGCAGAAAATGAACAATTGTGCAATGTGAAGACTTTTAACCGAATTAACTTAAGCATAGATTTAAAATGTTAACACAGTTTGGCTAGGATCCTTGGAAAAAAAAAATAGAAAATTATTTTTTCGTACAAAAAAGTTTTCCATTTTTATACCCTCCACAGGAAGGTATATTCACTTTGTCATTACATTTCCAACGCCAAGAAGGATTCACCGGAGACCCTATAAAGTATAAGTATTCTGAATCCGAATCACATTCTGAATCGAATTAGCCATGTCCGTCTTACCGACTGTCTGAATGTCTGTTGAAAGCACGATAGGTCCAAAGAATTGACCTAGGCGAATGCAATTTTGTGAGAGGACTTCTTTTTACCGTCGGCGTCGTCAGGTTGGTATTAAAATTTGTCTATGTCGGTCAAGTAGTTCTGGTACCTCCCATATAAAACCAATATTAGACACATGCGTGGAGGGTATCAAAGCATCGGCCAGGCCGATGATAACACTTTTACTTGTTAAGGTTCCGTTCTTATAGGGACAAAACGGAACCTTATTGCTTTTGCAACGATGTCCGTCTGTCTAAATCCACCAAGCCAATTTTGTACCTAGGTCTATCGCAAAAACTTATTTGGTGAAAAAAATAAGCCTTATTGTGAGTTTTCCCCCGAAAACAGTTCACCTGGCGAAATTCTGTCCGCCCGAAAAGCTATTGCGAGTTTCGCCCGAACGAATGCAAAATTCGAATCGTATATTGACATTTCGAACACAGAGGAACACGCCTAAGGCCTAATATGTGTTTTGACAGCTTTGAAAAGAAAATAAAGAAAGATCTAAAAATTCTTATTCTTTTAGAAGGCACTAAATCCAATCATTTGGAGTTGCGCGAACCATTGTAAGAATCAATCGTTTCTTGCATTTTTGTAAATTATGTAAGTATTGTGCTCATTTTTTAGATTTCATCAGTATTACAGAATTAATAAACCAGCATTCAAATATTTGCTAGATGCTTACAAACGCCTGCCACTGTCCAAACAAAGTTTTGTTGTTCTCTTGTTCGCCTCTAAAAAAATAATTGAAAATTGATGTAAATGGTAAATGGCAGTACATTCCGCCCGAAAAAGTGCTGCCAATAAGGGGAATTTTTCGAAAACAAATTTTCGCCCGGAGCTCATGATAAGCAAAAAATGAAATGACAATTTTTTCGGGTGGGATATTGTTCGGGCGAAACTCATAATAAGACTGAATATGTTCCTTCGTACAAAAAACTGTTTAATTTTGTACAACTAGTATTAAATCAAAGAACAACCGAGAAATCAAAGAACAACCAACTGTGACGAAGTACGGAACCTTAATTTGGCCACAATGATTATCATTGGATTAGCATGCTAATGCCGTTCTTGCAACTGCTTTTGTGATTGCTCTCGCCAACAACGTTCTAGTTGTAATTACTACTGCTGTCAGCTCAATATCAACGTGTTCATCAACTCGTTTCGTAATAATCGAAAATGCAGCTGACCAACTCGAGCAACATTACACATTTTGTTTGAGAATATTATACAAGTTGATCAACTTGATGCTATGAGTTACGATTACGAGACTATTATCGAAAGCCTGCCTATACCTCGTAGCATAAGTGCTAGACATTTCTGAAATGAAACACATAATTTACAAGTTCAATAGTGACATTAGTACAACTTGTATACACGTTATACATACAGACACTTGTAGAACCTGTCGACTGGCAGTACTAAGGCCCCGTTTATAGCTATCAGTAAAATGCAACCGAAAAAATATTTGTCGCTTTTTTGAAGCACTTAAACTTAATCGTTGGTCTTAAAATGTTGCTTTGGAATTATAAAGTCAGTTCATCTAAGTCGGCTCTCACATTGAGGCAACAATCAATAAGCAACTGGCAATAGAAAACACGCAAAATTATCGCTCACAATTAATTTACTTTGAATTAAATTAGAGGGCTCACACAACGTTGCCATATTCACAGTTTTAACTGTAAATTACAGTTTTTTAGACAAGCTTACAGTTTTTAAAATGACCTCCTAGTACAAATTACAGTTTTTTTTTTAAAGTTCAGATTTGAAAGAATAAATTAAAATGTGCTTTAAATCGTAGTGCTTCGTATTTAAGCATGTTATTTTATTTAAAATGAATTGCTTTGTGTTATTTTTGTTTAATAAAACTAAAAAAAAAACGTAATTTCAAAAAAATCGTTTGGTTTTTGAAGGTTACAGTTTTTTGGTTGAAAATACAGTTTTTTTTTGTGAATTTACAGTTTTTGGAAAAAAAAATCTGGCAACATTGGCTCACATCAAAGCTACTAAATATCGTTCGAACGAAAAATGTTGCTGATTGCTTATTGGCAGTTGCTATAGTAACTATAGTTGCTTATTGCTTGTTGCCTCAATCTGAGAGCCGCCTAAAATAAAAAAGCAATTGATCTGCAACTTTTCTAGAAAACGAATTTATTAATTTTTCCGTACGAAAAACTTTTTCTGTTCAACTTCTCAACCAGTTTCACGAAGTATTCCACTGAATTCCTATATGCTATGGTTTATTCTGTTTCGTGTTTTTACGGATGGACTTTTCTGAAGGCTATGACTATGACTGACGCCTAAATAAATGTAGAGTGTAATCAGGGCTACCGCTGGTACTGTATACATTTAAATAGAAATATCTGGTGCATACTTTTAGGTAAACATTTTCTGCTTCCGTACATTGTTTTTTTTGTTGTACCTACAACAATAGATTTATTTTTTTGATCATCTATCTCAGTAAAGCTAAAGTAGGCAAATCCTTAGCCAAAAAATTTAGAGAGACTTGCTTCAAATCAGCCTGGAAGCAGGCAACCATTTTTGACAAACTGCTTATTGTGGTGTATGTCTTGACTTTTGGTTTCATTCAGTGTTCAACTTCAAACCTGGTTTTTAATGGCGTGGCATATATTAGGTACATAAAAAACATCGATATGAATGTAAGACCTAAATGTATTTTTTTTGCTGTGTTAATTTTCAAAAATGCTTAGATTGTAAATAAAACACAATTTTTGGTCTTACACCATGGGAATATTTCTGTTGCTGCTTTTAATGGGCCTTACTCATAATTATTTTTAGCCTTCACCTATTAGTATAGGTCACAATAGATAACTTTGTATAGAAAACTTCGCCATTTATAGAGTTTATAAAATTTAATCTGGACATTAAAAATGATTATTATAGGACCGCGTCAAACTTGAATTCTGCCATTGACGATATTTCTGTTGTCAAAGTTTTTGTTTATCTATTTCTCAAATTTTTTTTTTAAATAGTTTGTGTTAAGAAAAACAAGGCTAGATGACTCAGGCTATGAATATATTTGTTTTTTGAAGCGTTGATTTTTGTTTCTTAATTTCAAAATTTCTACTAAACGTGTTTCGATAAAAGTGAGATACGTTTTGGAAGCATCTTCGGAACTAAAGCCTTCGTTGTTTTTATATTTATTGGACTTGAACAAAACAGACAAGAAAGGACACTGACAGCTAATAATCGACTGTATCACAAAAAAAAAAAAAAAAAAAACATTTTTCAACTATTGTTTAATCAGCAGTTTTTGGGATGTTTTTTTTGAATATGCGGAGCTGCCGTTAACGCCGTTTTTTCAGAGGTTTAGAAATGTCAATGTTCAAGAACTTCAGCGGAATTTAAAGCTTTTTTCTTCAAATAGAGCCTCGAACTATCGATAACACACTGCATTGTATAATACTTTTTTTTAATGATCTCCATACACAATCGAGAAGTTTATTCGCTTCAATAAAGGTAACGCAATTGAAAAATAAATTTGTTATAGCTATTTCTAAAAAGAAACCAATAGATGGCGCTGCCTTTGTGTGACCCTTCAACAGATTGTTCTTTAACTGTTTTGTTCTGCCATCTTTGGTTCACATATTAAGCTACCTTCATCTTATAAATCGGATTAAATTGAACTTTCGTATCAATTTTCTATACAGAATATCCGTACAGATACAGACCACTTTCGTTGATACACCTCCGCCTGAAGTAAAATGACACTTGCCCATTAGTCCTTTGCTAATACGGCTGCACCACGGTGTTTATGATCAAGACTTTAGCCTCCATCAGTATCAACTATATGTACATAATTGAGAAATTACATCTGTATAGCTGATTCTAAATTCTCTTGCAACTCAAAAAAGTCATCCATTTTAATTATAAATGTAGCTAGCAGTTGCGTCCCTCCAATTCAGTCAAACAAATGTACCCAGGCATGCTCGTACCGTATATTTATAAATTTAGGTATATCCTTTTATTTATTGGCTTCATTTAATCTGCAAAAGTTCTCACAAAGTAGTTTTACTTCACCCATTTCCATTAATACAATGTCAGATTCCTTATGCATGCTCATTTGTTATCCAACCGCACACTAAAACAATCTTTCAAAACTTCCCTGAAACCACTGTTAAACGATAATGTTGCGCTGACTATGATGCGTTCATAAAATTGTACATACCTATACATAAGGCCGGATACATACTTCTTGTATAGCATAACAACGTCACAGATGACCGTGTAAATAAAACTCAACGACAACGGTAATGATGTTATCGTGTTTGCAACTTTACTTCCACAACCATTCACCTAGTTTGTCTTATAGCTAACGACCAAACTGAATACTGGACATGATACCGACAAACCATATAGACGACGACAATGTCGACTACCATTTTAAGGAATCAACTAGGACAAAATGTCATTGCTTGCTTGAGGTCATTGGAATAATAAAAAAAAAAAATACGAAAAAAAATAACCCAGAGAATACCACAGCACAACCTCGTCAAAAAGCTTATATATTATTGTATTCCGACTATTCATGTCCTTCTTGGTGTTATTACGAAGGCAAATGCAGATATTAACGCGCAGGATAATTGCTTTGTTCGAATTCTTTTAATATTCTAATAACAAATAAAGTTCCGTAAATTCCTTACTAGCTTTACGGATACCTATAGTAATGAAAGAATTTTTGTTTTCCTGCGCACATCCAAGGAATTCTATAAGTAAGATGAAAGTAAAGCAATCGTGTTCGTGTAACGGGGGCAGATTTTAATATACATTTCTACCTATACATAAAACAGGGAGATGGACTTTGATTTTAAACATTTTTCTTTCAATTTCTTTTCTAAAATGTCGTTTGCAATTATTGTACGCGTGGAATAAATTAATTACAGGATCAGGATGATTTAAAAAATTCTATTCATAGAATAAAAATGACTTTCGACTTAAATGCCACATTTTTTCCTTTGAATTTTATAAGTGGTCTTTTATAGGTTATTCTCTTTGGCTATATTAATTTTTATCGTTAGGTATACAATAATTAAGTGTATTAATATTAATTTCAAATTGAAATAGGTAATTCGCGTGCGGATAGACAACGTGTAAATATTCTTTTATTTCAAACATTTAATGGATCGCAAATAAAAATGTCTATCGCGATTTGGGAGCGGATAAGGAAAGGTGGTACAAAAGGCGGGCCAAAATGTTTCACACTATCGGAAGATGGTATAGATATAACTTTTGGAAATGTCACGTCAACCGCTTTGACCTCGTTAACTACAAAAAACATGTTAGCTGTTTTGTTTTCTATTATGGTAAAACGTACCAGTGACAGCTCGTTGTGTTCTAGCAATGTTAATATCATGTCATCTTTGTAAATTGGTTGGACAATGGAGATTTTAAGTTTCTTTGGGTCGAAATTTCTGCCTTCAATCTTTGTTGCCAGAGGTGCCAAAACTTCATCAGCATTCAAGGATTCCCTTGGATTTCTAAATTTCTATTTGAAACAATTTAATGTTATAAAATGTCTTGAAATTATCCTTCCTGGAAATGTGGTTCGGGTTATAGAGCAACATACAAAGATACTGTGTCCACTGGCCATCTTAAAACCACGTACTGTGCAATATGCGAGGAAAAAATTAGGCTGTTAGATCCTGAAGGTCCTATTCAGCAAGAGTAAGTTTAACAGTGGACTGTATACACAGTTGAAAAAATGTGCTGACTCTGTTTTCAAGCATGAGTTCAGAAGGTATGAATGTAAGAAAAATTGCGCTAAACAAAATGAAATGAAAATGAAAGCAAAAAACTTACAAAGAAAAATTATTAAAAACTTCAAGTTCAGATATCTTGGCTAATAGTCTAATTATGTAAGACAGTACAAATACGACGCTCCATCAGTTTTGAGTTCGATTTGAAAAAAAATTTGGGTCGGGTCGATGTTGGCAGATTGTGGCGGCCGTTGTGTTTTGGTGGCGTCTGTCTAATCTGGTATACTGTTCAGTCACTGATGACAAACCACTATGGCAAGTTATACCATTTAAAATGAATGTTGGGCAGTGCAAAAGTTGCGCCCATTTTACGACAGACGTGGTGGCTCTTTAAAGTCGACTCTCCAATGCTTGAAGGCCAAATTCGAGGCGGGATCATGACGTTAACTAGAACGACTAAAATCTAGAATGGTCGAAATCTCGAAAATGAATTTGCTCGAATGCAAAAATCTCGAATGGGTCAAAATCTTGAAAGTACAAAGATCTCGAAAAACTCTATCTCGAAAAAAATCTCGAAAACAAAAAGTAAATTCGAGATTTTTTCTTTGCACCCACCCCATATCCAAACAGTAAACCCAAGCAGGGGGGTCCCCATACGTATCGAGATTTTTGACATTCGAGATTATGCTTTCTAGATTTTTTTTTCGAGATTTTTTAAATTCGAGATTTTTTTTCGAGATACCGGGGTAAACCCATTCGAGACAACTGGTTTGGTAAGCAATCAACCCATACTAAAAAGGAACGCCAGCTCGGTCGAGAACATTGCCGCAGTCCGTGATAGTGTACAGGAAAATCCGAGGCTATCAATTCCTTGCTGTGCACCAAGAATTCGGCTTTTTAAGACATCAACTTGGCGAATTTTGTGTCGGGACTTGGGCCTATACCCGTTCAAGATCAAACTGACCCAGAAGCTTAAGGTTAATGATAATGACCATGACCATAGAAGTCCCCAATTTTGGCCGAAAAATCATCTTTAGCGATGAGGCGCATATATGTCACACAGCAGACGCCACGATGGACATTCTGCAAGAACGATTTGAGGGTATGGTTATCTCTTGCAGAGGCGACGTGAATTGGCCATCAAGATCGTGCGATTTAATCCCGCTAGACTATTTCTTGTGGGGTTGCCTGTAGTCGCAGCACAATGCGAATAAATCGCAATCGCCCTTAAACCCAACATAACCAATGTCATCCCTCAAATTCAGCGGGATCTATGCGGCAGATTGGACTACTCGGATTCGTGCCACTCTAAACTTGCAATATTGTCAGAAAAGTCATTGTCAGCATATTGCCCCATTAAATTGGCAGATTGCTGACAATCGTCTGAACCTTCAATTATTATTATTATCAGACAATTAGGACATTGTTAGATGTTGTTTTTATCGGAAGCTGACAATTGCTTACAATTCTTCATTGTCAGACAATATAACCAGTGGTTTAGACGCTTAATTGAAGTTTGCTTTTAAATGATGAACAATAGTATAGAAGATATTGATACGAATAATAGTGGAAATTGGAATTTAGATTCCAATTGGAATTGGAAAAGTCGAGTAAGCAAACAAAAAACCTTCAGGAGTATAAACTACCTAAAGAAGCCCTGTGGTAAGAGGTCTCCTAAGCGATTCCCATGCACTTAACGAAAGGGCAATGGACCAATCTGCCACCACATTTAAAAGCCATCTTGATAGATACAGAAAAAAGTGGGGTCAAGCTGCCAATGAAACCATCTCGATTTTCTGGAAATATTTCAAATAATTTGTGTCTTGATATGTGGAGTAGCCAAACCTAAGAGACCATCGAATTGGGTTGAGTCCATTCGCAAAAAGTTGCGATAAAGTTCCGGCTTCTCAGCTCGCAATTTGGAGTAGAATACTTCGTCCAAACATTACATCGTCTTTGTGTCAAGTCGTCATCTTCGTTGGTTTCCAATATGTAGGCAGTTAAAATAGTCGCAAGTGCAATATGTTTTGTTCCATTATCCGTACTGCAAAAAACAACGAACAAAACTTTTAATTTGTCTGACAATGTCTAACAACGGAGAGACCAATTTTATATATTCAAATATCTACCAACCGTGTGAACACAAATTTCAACCTGACAACGTTGTCATAAAAGTCATTGTCTAAGCATTGTCACACCTCCATTTGACAATGAAAATCACCCCTATTCCCTTTGCCGTCTGTCGTATACGACTCATGTTTAGTGTCGTTGTAAAACGATGTTCAGATTTTTGTTTAGAGTTTTGTTAACAATATTGTATTTCCTTTTCTATGTTTTCACCATCATTTCAATTCATTTGTCTCAAAAAAGTTAAAAACACCGACTAAAAAACGTAGTGAAATATGAGTCGTCTACGCCAAACACCAACGGGAATAGGGGTGATTGTCAGACTTTGGGACAGAATCTTACAATTATATGAACGGCCAATTTCGAATTGTTAGGTAGTTCTCTATTGTCTGTCATTGTCAGAGTGTTGACAGATCTGACAATCGTGTGTACTTAGCTTTAGTACTGCGCATTCCAATTAACCAATTTAGCCTACACGAATTCACAGTTTGTTTAAGAATTTGTTCAGAAAATATTTCCAACAGACGAAGTCCATATTATTGTCAATGAACAAAATATGCGTTTCAGGGGTACGGAAAAACCTCATATACCTGCCTACACAGCATGAGCTGCAGATGTTTTGAACTATCAAATATTGAATACATTCAAAATTCTTCCTGAAATTTTCCCAACCTGACTAATCTAGAAAAAAATGAGTGTAGAATTTTTAGGCCGTTTGGTATTAGACGGTAAGATTCAAAAATCTTTTGGAAATATTATACATACACATACCAGTAATGAATTTTTCCGAGCCCGTTCAATTACACCTGCTTCTGGCATCTCGATGGTCGATGCATTCATTTAAGCGCTTTTACTCAACCTTGTGAAAAATTTCTTATGCTCAAATCTTGCAAGCTAAATTTGAACCACTTTCTCTAATCATAGAACTTTGAAATTTTATATGCTGATTCGGTTGTGAAGATTTTTTGGATTTTGACATCCCCTGGACCTTTAAGGCAGGCTTTTTCATAACACATGAACCATTAACCGTATTAACTTCAAACTTTGTGTGCCGAAAGATAAGCCAAAACTATTACATACCTAATTAATCATTTTTCAAAATTCGTCCCATAAGGGTTGGAATCTGTGTACTCTAAAACCCTTCTCGGATAAACCTTAAAAATAGATTGGTTATTTTTGTTTTGCCTTTTAGTACATTACCTATTTATAAAAGCGTTTCATTAGTTTTTTAAACATTTATTTTTTTTGTAAAATATATGCCAGAATTTTAAATAATTGCGAAAACTCTTATAGATTTGCTGATCAAAAAATATGTTTTTTTTTTTTTTGAAAACCCGGCAGCGGTTTATTTGCAAAATTTGATATCGTCCATTTCTGTTCTGTTGCAGAAAAAAATATACATTATGTCCAATTTATGAGCACAAAAACCTCGATCGAACAAAATCATTGCAGCTTCGACTTAATTTATTAGTTGCCAGTTCTCAGAGTTTTGTTAACTAAAATGTCAACCATCATAAATTAACTATGTATAGGAAAAAGGAAAAGAGTGGAAGATATTACAACTGCTATAGGAATCTAAACAAATAAGTTTAGAATTTTTAATCTATACAGAGGTTTTGCAAGGCATTAATTAAACAATAAGAAGATAATTGTCGGTTATGTGACTTTCCACTGGTTCTCAAACTGTCAGAATTATAAGAACTGGAAGCAAATTCTGGCAACGAAGCCACTGCGCTCAATTGCAAATTGTTCATCCAGACAAAATAATATAAGCCTGTCAGGTAGTGTACTCTACAATTATTTAAATATTATTTGACTTGTAAAAGTAAAAATGGAATGTGATAAAGACATAAGAAATGAGATCAAGTAATCTCATAAAAAGTTAAAATGCAACCAAAAATATAGACTGTGTCATTATACAAAATTTGTGTTGGTACTAGTTTCAATAATTGAAACATATACCTACATTTTCCAACAGTTTCACTACACCATTATACTGTCAAGGACTTCCTTTAATTAGTGCGAATCGTCATTCTAACTTTATTTTCCACCAACCTCGAAGGGAGTTTCTCTATCTCTCTAGTTAAAAACAATAAACTCGCGTAAACAATACCTTCTCCTACAATCCATGCACACTTCCTTCCACACAACGTGTCGGGGTTACTAATGATATTGCAATTTGACATTTATGCCGAAGGATGTTCCGCTTTATTTATGAGTATGGGTGACAAAGTGTAGGTGCGTTCGATTTAGTAAACTTCAACTTTAAAAAGTTTCTTTTTCTTGTTTAATGTTATACAAACTAACAGTTTTTAAAAGACAATAGAGCCTCACTAATAATCATTTTTATCCTTCAACTTTAATATTTTGACGGTCACAATGGATATAATTTTATATGAATATTTTCGCTATTGTGATTTCGTAAGAGTTAACCTGAACACTAAAAATGATTATTAGTAGGTACCTACCGCGTAATGTCACGTTTAAATCTTTAAGTCAATCAGGATTCACGACCATAGAGATTAAGGAATCTTTTTGAAACTACACTCAGAGGAAAAACGAGCTAAAATCAAGAATATCAGTGTCAGATCAAGCTCGTTCGTTGACGAAAGTATGGTAATCTCGGAAAATCTTATTTCAAGTACGAAAATCTTATTTTGAGCTCGTTTTTTCAAGACCAAAAAATCTTACTTCAATCCTGTTTCGGGATTGATTTAAGCTCGAAAATTCTTAAAACAAGACCAAAAATTCTTACTTCAATTCTGTTTCGGGATTGATTTAAGCTCGAAAATTCTTAAAACAAGACCAAAAATTCTTACTTCAATTCTGTTTCGGGATTGATTTAAGAATGTGGTTCTTACATTATGCGATGCCTGAAAAAAATTTATTTTGGGTATTCAAGATGTTTCGGGATTGATTTCATTCATTCAAATTTCACATCAGTAGAAACATAGGTAATAATATTAAATTTTCAATGTTGCCTTATGAGAATTCACTCAGTAAGTGAGTTTGAATTTTAGGAACGAATAGAAATCAAAATAAAGTACATGCGCATGCACTTTAAGTATTATTGCGCTTGTTTCAATCATGAACAAGCTTGAAATAAGATTGTTTCGGCTTATTTCAAGAACACAAAAAGTAACTCAAGATTTTGCGAGCTCATTTGTGTTTCAATGTCCTCTTTTAAGATTGTTTCGGCTTATTTCAAGAACAATTGGTGTCATATTAAGATTTAGCACGTAAGAATGAAAAAATCTAAAATCAAGCTTGAGCATACTTGATTTTAGCTTGCGAAATTTCTCTGAGTGTAGGTTACAAAACCTAGGAATATTGTGGTAAAATGTAAAAGGTTCTTGTCAAACATAAAGACGAGTTCTCATAGTCCAAAATTTCAGAATTTTCCATACGACAATAATAGGCTTAGACAATGAAAAAAATTGTTTATAAAAATATTATCTTCAAGGTTAAAAAAAATATTGCAGAACTAATAATCACTACAATATAGTTTTGCTCCTTTAATTTTATCAATTCACAATGGCAATCATTTTTAAAATACGAATTTGGTTGGGAAATTAAGTTTAAATTAAAGATAAAAAAGAATTAGTGCTAAACAAGGGATGTGATTACTAAAAAAATATATATAAAAAATGATGGAAATTACTACAAACGAAAAATATTTTAAAACAAATTGGTAGGAGAATCGAATTCAGCATTAATGGTTCCATGTTAAAATAGTCGTGCTAAATAAAAAGCGTCGGCAAACGGAGAAGTTTTGGAAAATGGAGAAAGCTTCAGCACTTTATTTTATATTACAAGTAAGTAAGGACAAAATAAAAAAACACAGGAAACTGGAAATGGTTTTGATCTGGCATGCAAATTCAAGGCGCAGTTTGAGGCAGAGCACAATTGTATTTCCATTTCATTTTGACACGAAACGCCAAAAGCGTTTCATTCTAGTTTGTGGTTTAAACTGAATGTATCCACACTAGGTGTAGTGTAGGTACCTATATATAATTTTAGAGTTTAAGTTGCAAATGTTAAGTACATATTCTTCATTCCTTCAGTTCTCCACTTGGGTTTCCGCTTGACATTTGACAATGGCTAACTAATTAGTTTGTCTTGGTAGTTAAGCATGTCTGAATCTAACGTCGCAATCCATTAAGTATGAGGCAGGAGATAACCATAGAAGGGTGAGTTTTGAATGCAGGGTCTCGACCTTTCTAAAGAAAGCTGATAGCGAACGGTCCCCTATGATGCCCAGGAAAGGTCGGTTGTAAGCTCTGTTAGGATATCGAACATATTTTAGGACCCAAAAAAGAACAGAAAAAACCAACGCAGGAAAAAAAAAATAAAAGAAAACTAAAGTAGAGGAAGCAAACCAGCCCAATGAGTACACGATTTTTCGAAATGTAACTTTTGGGCGGCAAACAAGGCAGGCTGCTAATTTTCATGGTCATGACCATACAGTACACTTGACAACCGCGAGGACATCAACTTTCAAAAACTCCTTCTATTACAACACAATCAAACTTTGGAACTCGCTTCCTGGGGACATATTTCCAGAAGACTACAAATTGCAGCAATTTAAGTGCAGAACTAACACACATCTGCAAGCATATCGGGGCGCTGTTCAAGCGTTATAGGTTCGCCTTTCCTTAAGAAGTATTATAAAAATAAAAAAAAGCGCCTATTGATAGTCACCCATCCACGCAGCTATGGCTGAAAACACCAGCCATATAGGGATTAAAAGGCAATAAGTCTAGTGTCGGATGTGTTTGGAACTTCACTATATCTGGAAATAATTTCGAAAGACGGAAACCACTTTCGGAATAATACGTTTTGGGGATTAACATTTTCCATAAGCTTCGAATTTGTTCGGGCTGTTGCTTTTTATTTAAAAAACTATCTCAAGAATCAGTAGCATATCAAAGGATTAGACGATTTCAATAGGTAATTCTATTATGATTAATCACTAAATTAATAATCAATCAAATTAGAAACGTTGTCCCAAAATTCGTTTACCTAGCTTATGATAATGAGATTATTATATATACATTACGGTTAACAGGCTGTAATATGATTGATAATTAAGCGATTTCTCTAGATCCGGACTAGTGTGAAAATACTACTCTCCTACTACTAATGAGGTGTCAACAGATACCTTTAAATTATTATGTATTTGATCTTACAAAAAAGTTAAAAAAACGGTTATAATTTTTTAAAACAAATTGTGTTGTATTTATTATGATTGTGATCCTTTTTTTTTTTTGGTATTTTATTATTAAGCAATTTTTTTTTAGCTTTTGAAGTATGAGTATACATAGTTACTTTATATTCTGATATATGTATGTGACTTTTCTATCGTCAATTTGATAAATCTATTATCTTAATTTTTTGTGTGATGGTTGATCATAAGTCGCGCAGACTAGAATGTCCTATGCTCTTGTGAGAATGCGGTAACTATTGAAAACGAGTCAAGAGCGCACAGAATCACAGTTGGCAAATGGGATGAGGATCACAAAAGGTGCTTGATGAAGGACAGAATTCCAAATATCATGAGCATATCTATCAGTAAATGAAATACTAGCAGCGTCAGGCGACTATCACATTGAGGATACAAGCAAAAACCGACAAAACAACTAGTAAATTGACAATAAACAATACGCAACTTTTTTTATACCCGGTACCACACTGTGGTGAGGGTATATTCACTTTGTCATTCCATATGTAACGCCCATAAGGAGGCGTTGTAGGTATGACAAACTATATATATTATTGATCAGCATCACTTTCTTAGTCGATCTAGCGATGTCCGTCTGTCTGTCCGTCTGTCCGCACGATTACGGCCGTAATTTAAGAGCTATCGACTTGAAATTTGGTACGTAAGCTTTTATCCACCAGACTGAGGCTAAGTTCGAAGATGAGCAAGATCGGATGAAAACTACTACTACCTCCCATACAAAAATATCAGATTTATATAGCTTTTTATGTTAAAAATTAAATTTAAATAGCTACAGTAAAGATAGCAAGTTTAAACTTTGCACATATTGTTTTAATAATATTTAAAAATTTTTGACAAAAAATGAGCTTGGTCGAATAAAAAGTACCCCCACCTCCCATACAAATATATAATTTTTTAATACTAAAATATTTTTTTTATTTTACAATAATATAGTACCGGGTATTTGAGCTTCGGCATAGTCGAAGATAATTGTCTTACTGGTTTTAACCTATATTCTTACGTTGAAGCAACATTAGCCGTTTTTTATTATCAGCGTGATCTGATCCGGATCAGATCATGAAAATAAAACAAACTGGATCATTGATTGAGTTGTGGCAACAAACATATAAAATCCAATAACAATTATGACAAATTTCGTATTGCCACCAGCCATCTTGCAGCCACACGGTACAATGTGACGTCACAATGCGATGATTTCTCCATTGCAATTGCTCATATTTGAGTTTGACATTTCGCTTGTTGTGTCGGGGTGTTACCATATGGATACAAATCTGCATACATTTAACATTGAATATTTTTTTTGGGGAAACTATGTTCAAATGTTAAGTTCAAATATGCATTATAATTAACCGTATTGTACTGCTAATATTTCCATTTATATTTCTATGCTATATAGCGAAACAAAACATCTCGAAAGTCGGAGTAGTAACTTATTCGAATTTGAAAAAAATGCTAATTGATTTTTTGTGTTGTTAATTGTGGTTCACATTTTGGTCTAGCAACATTACTGTGTGGCTATAATTTACAGGGACACCAACCTTTAGTGAATGAAATAAACAACGCCACGAAACAACAACGAGAAATAGTTGAATTAATTTTCAGATCATATTTCGTGATCTCGATGAAAAGCAGGATCACATGTTGTTGTTGTAAGTGCATGTAAATCGATGATCTATATGGATCATAGCTGATAATAAAAAACGGCTATTATTGCCAGAAATTTTTAGTTATCGGGGATATTTTTTCACTATTTCTACGAATTTTGTATTAAAAATTAGGTGTAGATTGTGGAAAGTGGAAGCCTAAAAATCCGTTTGAAAAAATGTCTCTGTATGCTTTCGATCTTATCTAATGGTGGCATTTAAAACTCTGAATTTAGAAAAAGGATCCACTTGAAAAGAACTAAGACCACATGATGTTGATTGCCATTTTAGCTACAAGAATTTTTTCCTTGTTGTGAGGTCTTATGTTCAGATTGTATGTTAAAACAAATCTCAAGTACATGAACACATTTACAACCTCAATTCGAGTATATCACCCAGTGATCAAACACGTTCTCTACCAGCACGATTCTGCGCTCTGAAGACTGGTATTTTTGATTTAGCTGTGTTTTATTTAGATCCTTTAATTTATTAATTTGCAGCTTGAGAGTAGGTATATATGGATTGCCAGAAAGTATGGCAAGATCATCCGCGTAAAACAATACCTTAACATCTATATCTCCGATCTTAATGCCACCTGGGATGCTGTCACACACGTTATCTATAAAAATAAAGAATATTAAAGGACTCAGAACACATCCTTGTGTAACTCCAGATTCTGCAGGGAAAGTGGATGATTTTATTTTACCATTGCAAACCGCTGCAGACGCATTTGCAAGAAGTTGCTCGTAAAGTTTAATCACTTTTGTCGATAAGCCCAACGCTGCTAGCTTAAATAGCTATGACCTTCTGTTGACGGTGTCAAAAGCAGCTTTAAGGTCCACAAAAAATACGTAGTTTTTTTTCACTAAAAACCGACAGATTGGGTCGAAAACTAGCCTGGAAAATGCTAAGGACGCTATACCATTCTACCCAAGCCACTAACCTATATTGTAAAGAACTTGAGTGAATACTTTTCTTAGCGAGCTTAGCACTGGAATTCCTCTATAATTTTCAGGCAGAGAAGGATCACCTTTTTTTTTTAAATGGCCCATTTTATTAGAGGTTTTAAAACATTCTGGAAACGCCTCGGTTTATTAAAAAGAAAATAATTGTGAGAGATAATATTGCGCGTTTCCTATTGTAAGCTGCTTATTGATTATTGTCTCAATGTGAGAGCCCACTAAAAGGTGCAATAACAAAGACAGAGATCCCTAAAAGGTCACATTCAAAAGTTAAATCGCGCGTTACATACTACAGTGACCCGCATAAGTATTTTGACAAAACTAAAGTTAATTCTGCTCATAATTTGAACTTACTTCATGTAAATTTTGGCATCAACGGAAAGGTCATTTAAATTCCGTTGGAATGATACACAACTTTCCTTAACCCATTAAGTATCTACCCATTGAAAATTTAGAACTTTTGCAAAAGTCTACTTTTTTGACTTTTTTCCTCGGTCCAAAAAAAAAAAAATGTTTTGATGCAAAAAGTTTCTTCAAACAATTCTAATAGTGACTGCAAACATTTTTTTTTTTCAAAAATCTCTTCGCTAATATTTTTTATGATTTTTTGAATGGGATGATCTTTAAAAAAAAATTGTATGAAAAGGAGGAAAAAGTGGCTAAAATAGTCATTTTTAGCAATTTTCAATTTTCAAGTGACTTGTGGTGTGCAATTGGAAGAAGTGAGACAAAACTGGATTTAAAATTGAATACCCTATCCACACCGAGTCGAAAACTCTCGAAAACTTAATTAAGAAATTTTTAGTTTCATTTATAAGGTCCAGCTTATCTGATTGGTGACGCCAAACGAAATGTTGCCCAACATCATTTAAGCCTTCACTGGTAGATTCTGAATGAGCAGTCCAAATACAATACAAACAAACAAAAAAGGTTACAGCCTTTTAGCTACCTAAAAACTGTACAATACGAGATGATTTACCAAAGAAAAACAAATTTTAAATTCCATCTTGCTCGAATTTTACAATCACATATTTGCAGCAGAAATTGTTGTTTACGTTTTAGAGATGTCAACGTTACACGAGTTATCCAGAGTTCACGTTAACCGGTGTTCACGCTAACGAGAGTCTACTGTATATAGGTACCACTTCAACTACTTTTTGGTTTATTCACATTTGTGTATAAAATTATTGTAAAATCTGTTGCATAGATAATGTTCATGATTTAATAACGTACCATTACTTTACTTAGCTGTATATAAACAATTGCGTTGGTATTTACATGGATATTAACACACTGGAAACATTATAAAGTTTAGCAGTGTTAAGCTGACTATATTTTCCCTGAACCAAACAATTGAAAAGTCAACCTAGTACCTACTCAATTGAGACATTTTTGACATTGACATTTTTTACTAGATTTGCCGGTACTCCTCCAATAAACGTCAACTAGTCCAAAGCAAATTCAGACATACAACACGGCTGCCTGCTGTCAGACTCAGTAAACTAGAGTTTTGATTGTCACACTTAAATTAAGAATACAAGATGCTAAATGGACTTGTAATCCCTTAACGTAACATACAAGTTTAGACTTAATTAAAGTAATCAACGTAACGTTAATCACATTTTCATTAAAAACTGTTTATAAAGATAAAAGTTGGAAATGTTGTTATTCGCCCGTTGTGCGGAACACGGGTACGTAACGAAATGTCAAAGTTTATATTGCGTCAAGTTGGGGTATGTGGTATGCGTATGTCGTATGTGGCTCGCAACGCTCGCGGCAAAGACTCTAAACTCCAGTATAATCATTTTCGGGCGTTATGCCGTACGTTTAGGATCCAACTTTTATATTTATAAAGAGTTTTTAATGAAAATAGGATTACGTTACGTTAATTAAGTAGTCGTGTCATTCGTAAACGTCAGTTTAGTTCAAAATCTGTCAAAATGAACGTCCGAATGGACACTCCGTAAAAGTTGGGTCCTAAACGTACAAACGTGTCGGAAAATGATATACTGGAGTTTAAAGCTATTGCCGCAGACATACCCCAACTTGACGCAATATAAACTTTGACATTTCGGTACGTAGTCGTGTCCCGAATAACGGCCAAATAGCAACACACCCTTAAAATAAACCCAGTTCCTGGCTATGAACAATAAGAAACAATATTTATGTCGTGGGTATACACAGGGATATTGACACTTAAAATGAAGAATAAAATAGTGAATAAGGAAGAAGAAAAAAAAAAACCAACAACAATAAATTAACGTTACGTACATATACGTTTTATAGTGAAGGGGATAATATTTAATAAAAGCTATGTAACAAAAATAAGAAATCAATAGGAAATAGGAAATATGTTTCTGTTTTAAAAATACATATATTCAAAATATGTATATGATATTTATATATGTGTGTATATGTGCATAGAATGACAATAATTATACCTACATAGTTATCAAATTTCTGATCAAATGACAACAGCAACACTTCATAGCACGAAAACGATCACATTAATTGTCAACAAAATTTTTTTCTTTTTTCTTGTCGATTTTTGTTTTCGTTTACTGCTGCTAAAATTTTTCATCTTCTCTTGTTCTTTAATTCGTAAATATTATTCATTTGGCACACCAACAGCAACAACAACAACAACGATAATAATAAACAATAACAACAACAATAACGTCTCAAATGGCAGTTGCTTTATAGATCTCTTTTTATGAAAAAAAAAACAGTTTTCTTTTTTTAAAGAGATTTCTTTCAATGCAACTGAACCACACTACTGAACAATTTAGATGTGGTGATTGTAGATAATTTAAATATAAATATTGCACTTGTTATCTCCTTCATCGACGATGATGATAACTTTTTTTTGTATTCTTTAACGAAGACGATGATGACAAATGGAAGGCCTGTCATGTACTACGAACCATTACGTATAGATGGAGTGGGTGTTGCTTTTTTTTTTACATACTCGTACTTAGTGCAACAATTTAAATCACTTTATGTATACACATGGAAGATAAATCAGATCGAATAACTGTCCAACACACATACAGTCAATTGGCATTAATTTAGATTTAGATTTTAGATACTCGTACTAAATCCGAGAGCAATGTTTAACTCTGCACATGGAAATTGCATTTCTATTTCAAGTCCCGTCTGTGGTTATAGCTGGTTTGGGTTTCTCTCTCGCTCGCTATATTCACCGACCGACGACGCGACGATGTGGAAGACGGTTTTTTTTCTATATCAAGTCTTTTTTTTTTTTTTAGTTACGCGCTTTTCAATTGAATCCCGGTTTTGTATTTTTTTTTTCTTCTACTCTCTGCTAGTTTGCCTCATGTGTGGAAACTACTATAAATAATGTATGAAATGGAACAAACTAGTTTATTTTTATTTACTCTCTATCAACCTAGATAAGCGGTATGACGTCGATTGTGTGTAGAGTGTAGAATGTAGATACCTTCTTCTTCGACTGCACGAAATGCCGAATAAAAAAAAAAGACGAAAAATCAGATCAAATCGATTTGGAAAGCGGAATCTGAATGGAGAATCGTCTTAGGGGGTGATGTGGTGGGATACACGATGCAGCATACGTTTCTTCACCCCAACGAAGGGGAGGGAAGGGAGGACTGAGAATGAGAAATCGAAAAAAAAAAAACGAATCTCCTCAGCAATATTGGAGATGTGTACCTACTTGTTAGGTTTTAAGTGCGTGAATTGGCGTGTAAATGCACTGACAGAACCCATTAAAGGGAGTGTACAATAATTTTCCCTGTTAACAAATTCCACCAAAACATATCAAAATGCACACCACCGAAGTTGCAAACAAATACAAACATCCCTCGTCGGGAAGCATTTTTTTCTTCCGCGGTTAGAACTTTTTTAAAAAAAAACTCTAACAATGCCGTAACATATTAGGTAATATTTATTTACATTATTATCGTCAAATTTTCGTGGCAATTCAGACGAAACAAATGTTCTGCGACAGATACACGAATTTTGAGATTTTCTTCTTTTTATACGAGGACGGTCCAAAAATGAAAAAAAAAAAAAAAAAACTACATGCTCGTCGTTCTTTTGAGAAGGTTTTTCTACGACATCGCGCTTCTAGCTGAGAGAGAGCGAGAGATTTTTACGGTTTTTATTGGTATTTCTTGTACGGAAATTCACTTGATCAGCGGAATTATTGTAGAAACTAATGATTTTTGTCTATTTTGATTATTTTTTTATTAATTGATTCACGTATTTAGATTTCCACAACGAAAACGATACAACAACGACGACGACGCCATTTTGAGAGATGTGTTCTACGTAAATGTCACACACTGAACTTTTAGCTGTCTATGCTGAAAAGCTACTTGCCGTCGCCGAGCAGCAGCAGCAGCAGCAGCAAGTAAAATAGACCCACATACACGAGTAGGTACACATAGAGATGGATGTGTACAAAGCGCGCTTTGCCAGAAATAGCAAAAAAAAAAAAAAATCAACAAAAAAAAAAAAAAAACAGAAGAGAAGCTGAGCGCGAGCTAGACAAAAATATATCTCCACACATAGGTAGGTATGTATATTTCCGCCACAATAACAACAAACACACCGAATCCAGCAACAATGCGACAAATAATAATCAAAAGCGCGTTCAAGCGTACAGGCTGAGAGCGCACCCAACACGCATTATAAACTCGCCCAAGAAGAAGAATTCGCCACACAAAAGTGGAGAGAAGTTGGTATAATTCTGTTGTTCTAAAAAAAAAAAAAAAAAAACATAAAAACTAAACGCGATGATAAACTGGAAGAAGAAGACTTGAGGGTTGAGGGTTGGTGCGGTATGGCATGGATATGGTGTCAAAACACTTTAGTGAGAGCGAGCGTCATCGTCTATGATAATATAAGCGACTACCGTGTGTATCGGTATAAATAGCCTGGGAATACCTACCACATTTGTGTGATGGAGGAGTGTGCTATGGCTATCTACGTGGGGCTGTACAGGCACACAAATTTATTAGGTATGTCCATGGTCGGTGGAGCAACAGTATACGTGCGCAGACCTGCGGTTTGAGAAGAAGCTGTGATAACAGCAAACAAATCGAAAGAGTGGTACACAAGACAGTGACATCGAAAGCTAAGGCAATCTCTGCGGAAGCTCAGGGCAAAGTTTACAAGTCACTATACTTGAATTTTGCAAATGGAGAGCTATTATAATGCGCAACTCGTCGAAGGATGGTGTTTATAGTACAAGCACAAAACAGTGCAGCCAGGAAGGATGGTGATGGTGATGGTGAGTCCTATATATATATTTAAAACAAATTCGGCGATTTCTTGCAAATAAAGAGGAAGACTAGGTATACCTTTGTTAAAAATATAGCTGCCGGCTTCAAGAAGAAAAATCTCTACACAAATGTACCTATTTTTTTTAAGTCAAGTCCTTGAATTTAGTGACGGCAGCAATTTAAAGTGCGAGGACAATATCAAAGCTGTTTCATTTGCTGTTTGACAGGTGAAGAGAAAATATCAAGTTTGTATATATCTACTAATGCTTACGAGCTATCTGCCAAGGAGATGTCACAGGTATTTAAAAAAATTCACAATGAGATTTGGAGCAAGTATTTTTTATAGTGATAACTCATAATTTGAAAGAATTTTTCATTTAATATGCTTTTAAAAAACTCAGTTAAATGAGTTTCCCAAGTCACTTCGCTAACATTTCGTTAAAGAAGAAGTCAAGATCGGCAATCAATGCGCGGTAGATACTAATAATTTTTAGTGTCCAGGCTAACTTTTACGAAGTCACAATGGCGAAAATTTCCATATAAAATTATTATTGTGACCGTCAAAATATTTAAGATGAAGGTTTTAAATGATTATTGATACGTCCCACTGTAAATGTTCTTTCAACATTTAAATTTCTTCCATCTAGTACAATTCAGTTACTTTTGGCCTTAAGCCGTTGCAATGCATTGTATGTCATTATGATCATGGGGGACGTCCAAGACTCCAACTTACGAAGTGTTAGAGCAGACAGCAGTCGTAGGTAAGTATGTCTGCCTAGACCTCTAGATTGATCACGTGAGCAGTTTTTTCAGTTGACGTTTATGGATGGGTAGCCGACAAATGAGGGCGTTCAATACTCTAGTTTAGTAAGTCTGACAGCTCTCTAACTTCATGTTGCTGAGTTCATTTATTGGGTCGAACCGCTCACGTGAATAGTTTTGTCAGTTGACGTTTATGTCCGGAACACCGATAAATCAAGTCAAGAATTTCTCGACTTACTGCTAAGTTGACATCAGTCAACAGTTTTGACATTTCTATTAGGTCAACGGAGTTCGGAGATCATGATGGGAGAGCGCAGTTTGACGTGTAGAGCACCAAACAGAAACTCAGAATCCAGAAGAAAAAAATATAATTGTCAATAAGTGACATACCGACAATTCAAGTCGACTTACGATGAATAGATTCGGACTATATTCGGCCATAATCTAGTCACAAATTTTCGATTGACTGTTAAGTTGACATATCGATTTTTGGGGTTATGTAGAAAAAGTGAGGTTACCGATCCATCTAGTTTTTACATTCAGGCGAGTTGAATTTTGTTGAATGTGACTACATGAATTCGTTTTGCGTCACCACGTTAGAGGTAGGTAGTTCAGGTAGGTAAATTAACCAACAAACTGATAGATATCAAAAATCGATTCCAAGTTAGTAGCTTTTCCAATATATGGCGTATCTAATAAGGGTAATCGCTTTTTCATACAACCTGATGTTTTAATTATTTCAAGTGTTAAACAATTGAGTGAAGTTTGCAACGTTGGCCGCCTCTCGATAGTTTATAAATTATTAAAAAAAATCATACTCGTAAAGTTCGAGATCAGGACGGTGCTCAACGTTGCTTGACTGTCACTGTGTGTATGTCCAGGCTATACCCTAAGATGACCAAAAGTACGAAATAAGGAGACTGTCGCATCTACAGTAGCCGGTATTGCCGAGCAGCCAAACTTATCGATTTCTCGACGATAGAAACAACTGTAATTGGGACCTTTCTCATGTGTCAACTTGTAGAATTTTGAGTAAGCATTTGGGCCTGAAGGAAAACGACAGCCCAGGGAGTTTACTGATTGCTTTAAGATGACCAAAAGTACGAAATAAGGAGACTGTCGCATCTACAGTAGCCGGTATTGCCGAGCAGCCAAACTTATCGATTTCTCGACGATAGAAACAGCTGTAATTGGGACCTTTCTCATGTGTCAACTTGTAGAATTTTGAGTAAGCATTTGGGCCTGAAGGAAAACGACAGCCCAGGGAGTTTACTGATTGCTTTACCGTACTTGGAATGATCCTAAGCTTATTCTTTGACGAGCAGCATTTTTGATGAATGACTTACTTAGCAAAGTAAATTGTCGTTATTGGTGCGATACCAAACCATAATAAGTGTTACATGAAATGTGGTTGTATCCCGGAAGACCTACCCGGTCTGCTTTTTTTTTGCAAAATAATAAGTGCTGCCCAATGCCCATGCAAAACTTCTCTTAACAGCAGTGGAAATAAAATCGACATTTTTTAACGCCAAACCATCGCCATCTTCGTTCACTCACCTAAACGTAAATTAGGAAGAAATCTAAAATGTTCCTCTTCCGAATCTAACCTCCCCATCGACTGAACCTTTTGTAGACTTTAGACAAATAAATTAATTCAATTTAAAAAAAATTATATCTATCTAATGCACGACATTTAATAATTTTCTTTTTATTTGTCAGCTCAACAAATTTTGCCGATTGAATGACCTCACAATGAGAATTTGGGAATTGGCCAACCCGGTCATGTTATTCGACTGCTCTTATTTACTGTGGGGATAGGTCAAATCATCATTTGGAAGCAAACATTCGTCAAGCTGTAGCCGGCATACACCAAACATCACCAAATAATGTTGGACAGGGTGATCACAAACGTTTAGACTTTGTGTAAGCCAGACCAGAAAATGTCAAATTTATATTGTCAAAGTAACGTAGAGAGGTCAGTTGCTCAGTTATCTTATTGGTGCTACGCAAAAAGAAAGAGCCATTTATGCAAAGGACGTGTCATAACAATTTGCAATACAGGAGAGACTCATACCATAAAAAAAAGGAACCTTTGCTCACAACCACGACCCTCTTGCATACGAAAAAGAGGTGTGCAAAGCTAATGCAAGAGTTAAAGCTCAAAATACATGGTAAGGCTCCAGCACGAATTATCAGGGACGCAATAGCAGTGTTGTTATATCGTGGGATTTATCCCTTTTTGTGGGAATTTCGATGTCCGAAAAGCCTTCCGTGGGATAAAGGGAAAAAGCACCACAATCGTGGGAATTTCAGGAATCTGACAAAAAAAATGTTAAAACCAAATTTTTGTGAAATTTCACCAAAACTAATTCAAAAATTCACAACAATTATCAGCAGAAATAAAAACAGCTCATGTAAATAGCCTCTTAACAAAAAAATTCTAGTACAAAAACAATCTGACGGCGGCGCAGCGCCAGCGTATGTAACTAGTGCTCTAGCGAAATGTCAGTTTTTTTTTTTTTTTGAGTTTGGCATACCGCTAGATGACTATAGCGGTCAATGCAACGCGGCCATTCTGATTTTCTTACAATATAAAAAACATGAATTAATACATTTTTTTTTTTTCATTTTAATGCATCGTGGGAATTTCGTGGGAATTCGAGTTCGGTGAAAAGGGAAAAATGACCACGTTTCGTGGGAAAAATGAAGAGAGAGACCTAACAACACTGCGCAATAGTGTCCACTGATCCACCGTGTCGGGTGCATCTGCCTTCAAAAAAGGCTCAAAACTTAAAAATTGCGCGCGTTCGATCCAGCCGTACGAAGGAACCAGAAACACTGAAGGAAAGAAATATTCCTGCCAACCTTCGTTACCTGGAAGGAGAATTATTTGTGTGCTATGCGAGTCCGAATTGGGAAACGAAAAAAATATTTTGCTATGGGGACACGGAGTAGCATGAAACTCCTTTCAGAAACAAAGTACTGGCTTTCTTGTCGGCACATTCTATGTGCTGCCTACTATAATGACGCAGTTCTTCTCGATTCATGGCTTTGTGCGGAGTGTTGCAATGCCACTTGTTATGTGTTTAATAAGCCGAAAAACAAAAGCGTCTTACACACAAATGTTTTTCGACCTGTTTCGCATTGCTTGCGAATTTGAAAAAGGCAATAATCTGGGGCGTCCTTCCCAAGACGCGATATCAGGGCGTCTTGGGAAGGAAAGCCTTAGCATTTGTGCCTTCTGGGGAAATACAGGAGTATTTCAAAGCCTTGGAGAAAAGCTTGAAGGATCGCGATGAGAAACGGATCCCAAAAATGGTTCGGAGAGAATTACGTCTGCGGCAGGAGTCCCAGCCATAATCCGAGATATCCAACAGAATTTTGGTCTGTCGCTGATTCCGTTGGAGAGAGAAGTTTTCTGCAAGCAGCATATCGGGTTATACAGACTAATTGCAGATTTATCGAAAGAGCTTATCGTAGCGAAAAGGGGAAATTTGGAGCCTGTATCTCGAACAAAAATTGATAAAAAAATAAAAAAAATCCGCTCCGTCCTTCAGCGCAAACAAGAATTAAGCAAATTTGGAGTATCTTAAAGGCATTGCTATTAGTACTGCTATAAATTAATAAAAAAATTACGTCAGCTTACCAAATCTTATCTTATCAAAAAATACAGTAGAAAAACTCGTTCGCTAAACGTTCTGATCACTTATTTAGTAAATCCAAAGTCCTTTATTTTTGTGAGAATCACAAAGAACGATCTGTTTTTCTTTAAGTACATTTACCGGACGAGTTATTTACCAAACAATACGGTAGAAAAACTAGTTTGCTAAATGTACTTAAGCAGCAGTTTTTCTCCATAAATGATACATTTCAAGCACATCGACGCCCGGATTTGAACACCCTGAGGTTAACCCTGACAACGATGCATACTATACGAGTATGAATCTGAGAAAACAATCACAATTTATGTAAATAGAATTATTTAAAAAAAAAATCAACGTAAACCGTTGGGCCCTAAGCTTGGCATGATTATAAGCACTAATTTTGACATCAGAAATGTTACGACAGAGTAGCTTGCACTTACATCGCCATAAAACAATCGCACTTTTGATGACACCGTCTAGTAAAATAGGCACAATGGCCTTTAATTCTATCACTGTTGAATGAATGGATATTTTCCAGATCACGTGCGGATGAATATCTTAAATAATGACGTTTGGTTCATGCTTGTCAATTTTAACGAGGAAAACGTTAAAATGATAATGCCCAAGCCACAATGGCGCTTTGCGGCGTGCGCGCGTTGACAGATAAAGTAGAACCAATGCTTTCATATGGTGCAAGCCAGAATGCGGCTTCAGGCTTCGGGTCGCGTTGTGATCGTAAATATCGTAAAGTTCAACGCGGCGCCCAAGTAGAGCAACTTTCTACTTTCAGTGGCGTTGGGCGGCTTTGACGTTTTCTTTCGGTTTGGTTTGTTCGATTTGATAATATTTAAAGTGTTAGAGCATATGCCGTTCATTGTTGGAGTTGCATGGATTCACTTAGGTATATACGTATCTACTCGTTTTTAGTAGCCTATGAGGTATTTTCAATACAAATTAATTATTTTACTGTGTGGAAATGACGAATATTATTTTTGTTGTAATGCTACTAGTGATTTCTTTAGATTGTTGATAAAAAAAATATGTGCTCAAATGTTATGTAGGTACACGCTTTTGATATTTCAATTTTGTCTGAAACTACTCTATTCTTCATACAATTTATTAACGAGATAAACATTTTTGTTTAGAATATTTATAGTTTCTTTCTCTAGTTGAGGGTAAATCTAATTTCCTGCGATGTGCAAATGATAGGTATTATTTTATTACTTGGTTTACCCGCCCAGGTTTGCTCGTGCCAATGTATTGCATTGCTTAGATATATTTTTTATTGTCCATCGGGACAATGCACATGAATATGCGCACCTTTGTCCGACTTTGACCCAACTTCACGGGAATTCTCTGGCCAATAGATATCGAAGATTCCCTGTAAATTTGAACTCAATCAGCTGGTAGGGTTTGAAGTCCGTACATAGGAACATAAAAAAATGTCTGGACAAGACCGCGAAGATCTTCGCGGAAATATAGCAAAAAAAATGACCCTAATTAGGTCATAAAATCCTTTCAATATGCATTGTTCGATGGCTGACCGGATGTGGTAAAAACCCAGCGAGCGACGAGAAGCAGTACCTGCGATCGCAATCGTCCGAATGTCCAGCATACCACCAGATGTATACATATAATTGAAATAAAATATAAATTGAAAAATCAGGTAAATCGTCGGTATCCATATTTGAGAATTTTAGGGGTTTTTTTTAAATAGTTAAACCAAGTTTTTAACAAAATTGCACTTCTCTATTTAAGTGACTGAACTTCTTTCCACAGCTCAGATAAATGCTGTCCATTTGGTAATATTGCTCACTTAAATCGTTTTACAATAAGTATTAGTAATCAATTCACAATTTTAAGGGAAGGGATTTTCGATGTAATTTACCCATATTTTCTCAACTAAACTAAAAATCTACCTGACTCGCCTGAAACGCCTTTCATGTGAAGGCATGCACCTGTGTACATTGAATGCACAGGCAATTCTTCCACAAAAATATTCCACGACAATAAAAGTGAAAATACATTTTATTGATATTTATTTATGAATTTTTTTTACTATTTTGAACAAATTTCCTCTTAATTCGTGCATTAAAATAACAATTATAAGCAAAAAGGAGTAGTTGCATTCTGCTCTGAATTCGTACATAACGTACGTACGCAACATAAACCAAACAGAACTTTCAATCTCTCCTACTCGAATCTCTCAACGCCCCAACGCTCTGAAGCGCCATTTAGTTTTGGAAAAGTGCGGCTTGCGCGCGTTGACATAAAGTACGGTAAAGTTTCTAAAACGCCTGTCAACGCACGCAAGCGGCAAAGCGCCATTGTGAATTGGGTATAAAGCTGAGATCGGCTTTCAGACTACTACTACCTACCTACACTTATACTACACCACAATGCTATTAATTTAGTATCAAATCACAGAACGTCAAGTCTATGTTAAAAAATACCTATGCATTATTACCTAGTTTGCTAATATGTAATAGTACTTGATGCTAAGTGATGTCATGGGAATGTGATAGCAATCTTCAACAAATGTCAGTAGCAACTAAAAAAGACCCAGTGGAATATACATATATGTACAAGTACATTGTACATATAATATTGCTCAGACCTCAGAGGTAGGTAATACCTACCTACGTTTGAAACAAGATAGCCATGTCCTCCACTACCTGTAAGGCATTCCTATCAGCAGCATTAACAATTGCCTCCGACGTCCATAATGCACCCAAGTACATATCAAATTCTTGAGGCAATCATTTATTTTTTAAATTGTTAAATGAATAATTATTCAAATCCCAAATCTTTCTCTTCCAAACATTTTTTTCCACATGCATTATACATACATACAATACCATACAGCATTGCGTAAATAACAACATGTTGAAGAGCTTTTAAATAGACACCTCCTTTACACTTTAGAGCCCCATCACCACAGGTTATTAACATTAAAATACTTTATTTATAGGAAGCCCAGCACGAGGTGGATCCCAATCTCAACCCCATAGGTAGAAAAGGAACCTACGACAACTATCTGACGCAGGACAGCATTTATGATTGTAAGTGTAAATTGCAAGCTTTCGCATTTAGCTTATTCCCATGCGCTTTGCATTAGAGCGAATTTGTGATGTGACAGATATACAGCTTTTATCATTTTGACACTTCGTATCGCGTATATCACATAATCATCGATTAAATCGATTTGCAAAAAAAAAACTTAATTACCTACCCTACACACAGCCATGCGTTTGATTACATTCTCGCCTCCAGGGATGGTTGTTTATGCTTTTAAATTGTTCACTCTTGTCATCAATGCCTTCTTGAATGAACAGAGGAAAAGCTCTGATGGGGATTTTCTGAAAGTGTAAATATCGCAGACATTTCGTTGCGTTATCTGTAAAAGCTCAAGTTTTTGCTGAATTTCTCAAAAATGTCTGCTGACATGTGCGTGCGCAGAAACGGGAACGTCAAGTACACAGAAAAGATAAGCGGTACTGTTATCTCTGACTCAAACGATATCAAAGCTTGCGAAGGAACTGTTAAGTTTAGCTTTTTGTAGAAACTTTTTAGAGCTTTCTTATCGCTTTCAAATGTCAATGGCTTTTTTAGAACTTTGAACATAAAATAAAGTTTATGAAAAGTTTGGAGGCTATCATTATCAACAAAAATTTCAAGTTTTCAACCTCAACTAGTGAGAGATCTGTGAATCTATCTAAATGTATTAACAGTTGATTTGATGTACACATTCGATATGTGTGGTGAATATGGATGAGGGTGAACTTTTAAATTGTGCCGTTAAATGTATTTCTTCTTGCGTATGTATTACGAGAAAGATGGTGTTTTCAGTAAAAATGTCGAACTGAAAACATTAATCAATTGTGACATGTGTCAAGATGAAGAAAAAACCTCAAAGAAGTCTCGCTATTGTGTCTAAATAGGTACCTGTCGCTGCAGGCTGAATGGGTGAACCCATTTACTTCAAATATTCAGGCAGACAATCCACCCACTTTGAGGAATCAAAAAGAAATGCTATCAAAAAATCCAAAATCCCTACAGGCTACAGGAAGTGGATGTCGTTAGAGACAGTTTTGGTACTGTGGAAAAATTACCGGCAACGAATTGACAACCATATGGAGCCGGGAGCTATAACTAACACACTTGAAAACCTGAAACTTGACGTTAGGCTAAAACAATGAATCAACCAATTGTTGTTGGGGGGGGACTTTATCAGAGACATGGCTGCCATGAAATAATAGTGAAAAAAAAAGACGACATCGCCATTTGATTTACAGTCGTAGGGTGGTCGGTGGTTTGCTTCAATTAAGCTATTCTGCCTAGCACCAATCTCTGTCCCTTGGACGGATTGTCAAAGGAAATAACTTGAGATGTCTTTCTTCCAGAAGACAATACACCCTTTTGACTTTTGGTAGAGCAGTAAAGCGGACTGATGTAACCATTAATTGTACCCCATTTAGATATGCAGTCTTTAGTTATCTACGTTAGGAAAGGATGCGATAGAAAAAGAGTCGGAAATGAAACAGAGTCTAGGGGAAAAACAGAATAAGTTTGAATTGGGGAGTTAAGATCGTCTAAAACAACTTGTATTTGGCCGACTTAAGGATACCTACGACTAGTTTTTAAAAAAATGAAGAAGAAATAGATCTATCCAACAAGCACGCTATTCGATAAAAGAGTTTAACAAATGGCGGTTGTCCCCAACTCGGAATAATGAGTTCAAGAGATCAGGATAATGGGAAAGGATTAATAAAGGATTTGGATTTTTACAAATAAGTATGTATAAGTATGTATATGTATTGAGGAAAAAATATATCGGCTGCCGGATTTGGGGGCCTTATACCAGATTTCACAGTGCGAGTTTAGTTGAGTGTAGGATTAAACATATACGTCGCTTAAGGATTTCTCGTTTTCACAGTCGATATTTATGGGTGGTTTAGTTAAGCCATAAATTGAGTGTCATTGTGAACCATTTATCATGAAGGTAGGGAATCACGAAGGCCCACGGACGACAACAACAAGTGCCGACAACATGAAGCAATGGGGTGTATCTCACGAACTTACGACTGACGACGAAGATGATGAAAGCGATAACGACGGGTTTGCTGAGGATGTTCAGGAGGATGCCTAAGCTACCAGATAAAGATGTTTTCAAGATGCTGTTATTAAGAGTTACTACGACGCAAAAAGATGATCATCACGATGAATTCCCAAAGACGAAATTCAAGAAATGAAGACGGTTTCTCGAGGTCGAGAAACAACCAGGATGGCCGATTTGTGGGCTTTGTTTAGTAGCCGCTACTGTGGCTAAGTCTCCAAAGTCGGCGAATGAAAAAAAAGATACTCAAACTCAAGCCGTACTAAAAATAAGCAGCTTGAGCTTGAGGAACGTTTTCCGAAAGCAGATCGACGACAGCACTCGCCCACTGAATTACAAAAGAATTCTTAATGTTGAATAGTCCTAATCGAAATTTGTAAAAAGAGAAACTTAAATTTAAAGTAATTTAAATAAAATTTAATACATTAGGTATTTGAATTGAAAATTCGGAAGTGGTACTTTATTTAATAAAATCCTACATGAATATACAAACCTGGTGACTGCATGCAAATGGGTGTGCAATCTAAAACTGCGAGTGTTTTTTGTATAAGTCGGCACTGTGGCCTCTTTAAAAAGGAGCCTATTGTGTCTTCCCTGGTGAGGTCCTAGAGCCATCTTTTTACTCCGGAAACAGTCAGGAAGACGATTTCCTTACCAAGAATATCCTTCGTGAGACGAAAGAGAGCCGACATTCTATGAGTATGTGAAGAAAGCATCCGTCACTCTCAATACAGAGTCTACATGTAGAGTCCGGTGGGACGTCAATTGGGATGGGAGAAGATTTTTTTTCATTAGGCCATGACCTGACCACTAATTATATCTACCTGTCAGGATTCTTAGCATATTTTTGTCCAGATTAATGAGAGTGTATAGGATTTTCTGGAGGAGAATTTTGAGAAGGATTGTCTGGTGCAGTTCTGTCCAATTATTTTAAGTCACAATTCATTCGATTCGGTGTGAGCAATGTTTTTGATGTGGTTCCTGAAATGTTTATCCTTTTTTATCCTTGGATCGACACTTAAGCTCTAATATTGAAATAGGGTATTATTGTGTTTAAGTGCTCTTGGAACTGTGCGAGTACGGTGGGGATAGGGTTCGATCTGTAAGAAGTGACAGCTGAAAACAAGTGTTGTAGTTCCTAACCTTTTTTTCCGAATGACCATCAGTATTTTTTTTACTAATGGGACAATGGAGTGTTTTTGTCGTGAGAAGAAATTGTGTGATTTCTGGACTCGTTGGATTTGCATTTTAGTCCGAAAGTCCGAAAAGTGAGTAGTAGTCTCCTTGCAACTCGAGTCGCACAAAATAGTCTTCTGTTGGTTTTGATATATTTAATACTGAATAATGTTCGTTGTCATAATGTCGCAGTGTCATGGTAGAGGCGACGTTACATCAATAGACGTCAAACAATAGCAGTATTTATCGGAATGAGCGGTGAGAAACAACACATCAAAGTATTGGCAAAGATCAACACTGAATTCGCTCATCATTACAATTCTGAATCTACGAGCACCCATGCTTTTACTTTATCACAGATCGTACAACATCACAGACACAATGGAATTTTTTCTCTATTGTGACGACCATAATTTGCCCTTAAATAGGGACATTATGTAGAGCCGCAACTTCTAAAGGGCGTTCCATAATTCACGCAAAATTTGAAATTTTAGCCATTTAATAGTACAGTGATGCCAACGGAAAAAAAGATAGCAATGTGACAGCTTACAGTTCGGAGTTATCTTCAGTGACGAAGCTCATTTTCATCTTGATGGCTTCGTTAATCGTCAAAATTGTCGCCTTTGGGGTATCTGAACCCACGAGTAATTGTTGAGAAACTAATGCATCCACAACGCGTGACTGTTTGGTGCGGATTTTGTTATCATTATCGAACCATTCTTCTTCGAAAATGCGGCTGGCCAGGAAGTAACGGCCGTTTTTGCGATCAGAATTGGCCATCCAGATCCAGATGTTGCGATTTAACGCCATTGCACTTTTTTCTCTGGGTTTTTTTGAAGTCAAAGGTCTATGCAGACAAACCCACGACCACCAACGTCTTGAAATAGTAAATTGGGAGGTGTATTAATCAAATTCAGTCACATTCATGCAAAACGGTCATAGAAAATTTCAATTAAAGAGTACGTACTTGGCAGCAAATCCGTGGCGGCCATTTATCCGATGTGCTTTTCCATACATAACCCCAATCTGTATACTCTATGGCTACGTCCATAGTGAACCAGCTTCTCGCTTACCAGATTTTACCGGAATGCATTTTTAATTCTTGTTGACGCCGGTAACCAGCTTTCTAGGGTGAGAAAGCGAGAAGCTGGTTTCACTATGGACGTAGCCTATGAATCAATAACATATTTAAAGTATCTGTATTTTCTATCAAAATTACATTTTGCATGATTATTGGACACCCTTTATAATGTAAAATGACATGGCAAAAACAACAACTAACTGTCACTATGAATAACAGATGGATTAATAAGCTGCTAAATGGCAGAGATGTAAACTCCCTACTTGTTCATGAAAAGAAATTCGTTTACTGTAAATAAAATTCGTAATTCCTTCTCTGTAAGTAATTATTTTTCTTTGTACCATATCCCCGCGAAATAGCTTCAAGGAAATTGCCTTCCTCATTACCTACTCCTTTCATTTGTACTAGCATGACTCAACTGCTGCTCCTGAAGCTAAAACTCAATTTCAACCATTACTGGTGGGATTTACAGATTACATAGTTCTCAACCCCAACCATCCAGATGCGAAAAGTAATTAACATCTTGTACTTTTCCAGGCACACACAGCATTCAGTGATTCAGTATTGGAATAAACAACCAAACATCTAAATTATTCATTCACAATTTTGTAATATCCGACATGTGCCAGGTTCCCTTTGCCATAGCATCAGAGGGTATCCCCCCAAGGATTGTGATACAATTTTGTCGAATGTGTCCCAGATGCAATGAAACTATATTTTTTTCTAATTTAACCAGTTCGAAACATGTTTTGGAATTTGTGAAAATATTTTAATCGGTTTTGCATCCAATTAGATGGGATGGGACCTACAGAGTTTTCGGTCGAGTATTTCAATCTAATTGATTCCTTTGTATATTTATATCGTGTGAAATTTAAATTGAAATCAAATTGCAACTTGTATATGCATCTATGAAATTGTGCAAATATCTAATAGAATTTACGCACTATGTATATGTTATGTACACAGGCACAAAATGCATATGCATACGTTTAAAAGAGCACTACATCGAGATAGGGTGGATGTATATCACAGGCCTGTCACGGGACAGAGGTGTAATCTGACCTTTGTTTACTTATTCATTTATTGCATTGTAAGCGACAATATTTTATTACTCGTTTTGGGTGTAATTACAATACGTTATCAAGTCATAAAGTCAAGGCAAGCTCTTAAAAGTAAAAACCATTAAACGACTTCTCTGATAAATAAACGTAGCTATATACATATTATATTCCATATATTTCAGAATTTAAGGAAAAATATTGTGTACAGTTGGCCAAAGGATATTGACAAAAAATATTAGTCTCGGTTTTGAAATTTCTTTGAACACATTTTCGAACCTCATATGGATAGGGATTTCAACATGTTAATCGGAAAATTGTTGAGAGAAAAAAAAAACAATTTCCATGAGGTGGATCCAACATCCATCCAGTGAAATTTCCACGTCTCATGATGATGTTCAATTTGAACATAGCAATTTCCGTGCAGTGAGCTTGAAAGGAAATTATTTCGTATGTGTTAGGGTAAATATTGATTCCTTCGCAAACTCGGAGGTTGTGGATGATTGTTAGTGGCTCGAATAATGTTAACATTGTTTTAAAATTGAATTGAGCAAATTTTCAAAATTGTACGACAGAAATGATTATGGGAAATTATATTGTTCCATCGTCTTTGTGGTGGCTCTATTAGGAACTATGTAAATAAATGCGCAGGCAGGTGGTGTGAGCTTAAATAGTATACCACTCTTTGTAGCCATCAGCAATCAGTTGAAAAAATTATGCTTAATATGACATTTTGAAAAGTGTCCTCTACGGATTAAAAACATATTACCTACAGCAAAAAAAAAAAAAAAAACGACGACGAATCGCCAAAAATTATCTGATAAGAGTCAAAGTCTTCAAATACTCAATGGACGAGTTCGTCCGAAGATAGCCCCTATACCCCCGTTTCCCCTACCCCCATCCTCTCCCTAAGAAACCTATACTGATCCGGAGGATGTAGCCAGTACAATGTTGAAAGAATTTTTAAAATCAGCCAAATAGTTCCAGATGATTTGATTATTTATACTACGCGTTCATATCGATACGCGTTCATATCGATACCTGCAGAGATCTCAAATATATGTATTTACAATTGTGCATACCTACTTATGCATCACAAACTCCTTATAGCTATGTAGTTTGTTTTATGCAAACCCATTCCCTAAATCAAATTCAACTACGCCACGCCATACCATGAGCACGATGTCCAATGTGCATTCTGAATGCCCGTCGTGCGAGTAATAATTTTTTTTAGAACGCAATATAAAACTACCCCTGACCACAACTGCAATCGAGAAAACAATTTTGTTCGCACTTGGCCAAATAAGATATATTTTCAATTTATTATATCTTACCAGAAGATGAATGTTAACTCAAAATACTCCGTGAAGTATTGCCTAACAATTAAAAGCATTTCTTGAATTGACATAAATAGATTTATGAGTATAATGGCAATTTGAGCGTAGTAAGGTCAAAATAGAAAAATTTGCACCCCCTTTTTTCAACCCTTATAAGACGAATTTTGAAAAACAATGAATAAGGCATGTAATAATTTTTGGCTTATCTATCAACATACAAACTTTCGAGTGCATACGGCTAACGGTTCGTGAGACCCCCTTACTCCACGCAACCCCTTTACTCCTGAAAAACCCTACGGCATAATTTATAAATAAGAAACAAATCATGAAAATCCGACGAATGGTTCTCGAGTTTTGGAGAAACGAACAGACGGACACTGCATTTTATTTTAGTAGTATGGATAGCGTAGTCCTAAGTTTCAAACAGATGATAAATATTCATTCAAATCTTTAATACTTTGTTTTCTTTAAAATTCTAAAGTAGGAAATGCATAACTAAATCATAATATTGATGAAAATTCGAAGCCAAGCCAACAAGTTGAACAAATGTTTCCTGATTTATTCACCAGTTCCGAAACTTGAATATTACTCAAATACAGTAGGTGCTCCTGTTCCATTTCATGCAAGATAAACGCTTCTTCAACAAATTTGTTCAGACTTTAATTCCACCCATCATTTTAGCAACTTCAACTGAATGAATTAATTTTAAATTTTAAAACATTATGTAGTTAGGTAGGTATGCAAAGAAACTCAAGCTTCCCTCTACAATTTAAAAGTGTATGACATTTTCAAGGAATACGTACCTACATAGTTCATTGGGAAAATAATTTGTTTTTACAAAGAAATCTACGAAATGTGTGTCTGTCCTTGTTAATTTCATAAAAGAGAGACGTGAACAAAAACCTTGTTAAAGAACAGTTTCTCTGCAAATTTCATTAGTGTTCTGTGTAGATAGTCTAATTGAAGTTTGTATAGAAAGTCCTTTTAATTTTTTTTTTTTTTTAAATTCAATATGGAATACCTTGACATTTCTTAAATATGTTCTAAGAGAATTTTTTAAAACTTTCTCTTCGATTTTGCTTAGATGTATAGTTGTATAGTATGCATACTTGCATTTAGTTTTGTGCAATAATTGAAACAGTACTTATATCGCGATGAAGAAAAAAATTATATCTAATGGAGGGTGGTATATTGGCACTCAGATTTCAGAAGGGAATTGATAAATTTGAAAAGAAGAAAATTAAAAATATGAGTTTATCCAACTTTGACAGGCGGATAGGTAGGTAGGTATAGGTACCTATACTTACTTTCTTTTTATTTTAATATCATAAATGTTATAAAAGCTAACAATAAAAAAAAAAATAAATAAATAGGCGGCGCGACAGGCGGTAGACACCCAAGGCCTAGCTTCTCGCAACCATTCGTTTTGTGTGAGTTTCTTATTTTGGAACGAATGGAAGGGACCTACAATTTTATGCCGAGTCCGAACGGCTGAATTGAGAAGCTTTTTCAGGACAGTCATACTCTCGGATGTTTGTCAGACGTTCGCGAGAGGTGGCGCAGTAGAAAAAACCTTAAGATGTAATTTGTGTTTTTCCGGGGATCGAACCTGGGATCCCTCGCACAGTAGTCCAGCACACTAACCACTGCGCTACTGCGCCCACAGCTAACAATAGCAGCGGTGAAAATCGATACTATGTTGAAGTTTAGAAATTGATTTCATTCAGGTACAAAGTTAGTAATAAAAAAAATTGTAGCAATCCGTTTCTTTTACAGAAATTATCTAGTAAAAGATTACAATAAAAAAAGTACATCCATATTAAATTAACGGAGAAAACTGAGGTAGATATCTACAAGCAATTATTTTTTTTTAATTCCTTAAGTATCTAAATATTTATATTAAAGGACTATAACTGAGATATTTTGTAATCGCCAATAAAAATATTTAAAGGTCAAAGTTAATCTTTAGATGGTCATGTTAATGAGTCGATATTGAATAATGGGTCATATGTATTAATGGTAAATATACATGTGAGTGCCAAAAGTAAGTGAACGGCAATACTGTCTTTGGAAAGATACTTTACAAATCTGCTGAACGACGCTAGTACAGAATACTTACTCACTGTTGCAAGGCCACAGATCAAATGAAAAGACCAACAGCATACATTCCACAGGAGTGGAAACTGGGCAAAAACAAGTAAACAAAAGGCGGATCTATTTGCCAAACATCTTGAAAACGTCTTCCAGCCATATGAAGATAATGTACTGATAATTTACATCAAACGTAAGAAATTTGCGAAGATGAGATATTGATTCCAGCAGTAACCTTTAGGGAAATAGTTACTGAAGTAAAAGACAAGATTAACCCGAAAAAAAACTCCGGGATTTGGTCTAATCAAGGGTGAAATTAAAAAAAAAAACTCCAAGAAAGGTACGAAAGAATAGCAAAGATAATAAATGCAGCGTTTAGACTACGGCCTATTATCCATTCATGTGAAAAGTCGAAGAAGTTGTTATGGTACCAACGCCGTGAACTTACATCTTATAGTGCAATCTCAATGCAGCCAATTCTATCAAAGCTCTCCGAAAAAATTCTTCTGCAACAACTAAATCTGATTATAGAAGAACAGCACTCATACCAAACCATCAATTTGGACTTAGAAATAGATACTCAACTAGAGATCAGGTTAACAGAATAACTGTTAAAATAGAAAATGCCTTAGAAGAAAAACAGAATGCATTTTCCTTGATGTAACATAGGCTTCCGATAAAGTCTGGCAAAAAGAATACTACAAAAATATCTTCCTACTCAGAAATACTAGAGTATATTATATAATAAATATAATCCAGCGATTATTAAGAATTAAGCAAGAAGATGAGTACTCTGTTCCGCATTCAAATATAATATAAGCGGGAGTACCGCAAGGTAGTGTGTTAGGACCTCTACTTTTCCGTATATACAAAGCTAGAAGAAACTTGTGGGTTGGTGATGAAATACCTCTTTTCAAAATATACTTAACAACAAATAAACCGGGCCACCCGCTACGTTCGAATCGAACTCTGACGCAATGGACTTCGAATAGATCCTAGGAATGTGGACGCCGTTTAAGAATGGCTGCAGCCAAAGTCTAAGCGCTAGGTACGGAGCTTTTTGGGTCTTTGCTCTATTATATTTGCTATTACCGCAAATTTATATCCGGATTCAGTACCCTGGCCAAACCGTTATTAGAATTAACAGAGGAAAGAAGGCATTTCTCTTAAACGGAAGGATGTGAAGCCGCATTTCAGGTACTTAAATCTCGTCTAACTGATTCACCAATCTTATCTTTCCCTACAGTTGAAGACCCATTTATACTGGATATTGACGCTTCCAGTGTGGGCATCAGCGCTGTTTTATCTTAAAAACGTGGAAACGATAAAGTAGTTCTGCAGTTTTATAGTCGAACATTGCACGGGGCCGAATGAAACTATTGTGCTACAAGGCGAGAGTTGGTAGCAGTTGTGCACGCCACTAAGCACTTTAATCACTATCTTTTCGGGCGCAGGTTTCTTCTACGGACTGTCCATTCGTCTCTTCGTTGGTTGCTAAATTTTAAAGAACCTGAAGGACAAATTTCGAGGTGGTTAGAAAGGCTACAACTTTATGACTTTGAGGTATAGCAACGGTCTGGAAGTAAGCACGCTAATGCGGATGCATTGTCGAGGAGGCTCTGTCGGAGTTGTCTGCATTGCGAACGGACATTGGATACAGGTTGCAGAAACACCAAGTCGTGATATAATTATCTATGGGTGACAAACCAGCTGTCAAATCGCACTGGTCGCAGTTTGATTCGTTTACACAATTCACCCAGTGGTGGTCATTTAGGTCAAGGTAAGACCCTAAATAAAATTAAAGAACACTTTTATGGTATAGGACGCACTCGAGATGTGAGAAAGTGGTGTCAAAATTGCAAAAGTTGTTGCTCCAGAAAAGGACCCCACCGAAGAACTCACGCCCCTCTGAAACCATCAGAATAGCAATTGATGTCTTTGGAGTTTGGTCATTTTTTAAATACATATCTATATAGTATTTTATTCTGCCGAAATGATATATACGTTATGTTACTGTTATTTTATTATCAAACTTTTTAGATTGTCGGTTTTTAGACCAGTTTCAAGACCCTAAGGAAAACTTAAAAGAGCATTGGTGCTCAGCAAGGTTTATAGAACATGGTATGATATTCCGCGTTGAATTTTTGTTTCGTTCTGCGCATGTACGTCACTCAATGACAACAGAATCAGCTGTCACTTGTGAGTGGAACAAATTAAAAGGAAAATATTTATAATATTGCACTTGCGCTACTTATACGAGTGAAATTTCTTAAATTTCTTAGTTGCCGGATAAACAAACATTCAACGAAATTATATTTTGTATTATTGATGTGGTGTAGAAGAAGAAGAAGCCTGTACGCTTTTGGACCACTTGCATATATGGCAATTGCTTGCGACACATCGTCTATTTGCCACTTAACACGCTTAGCTTTTTGCAAAAGTTTCCTTTGTCCTGGTGTAAAGATTTTGTTTAAGGCATCATTTTCTGTTTTTAAAATGTAATTTTCGGCTAGAAGACTCTTGTGTTCTAAGAGTAACTCTTCCAGGTCTGCTTGTGTCTTCAGAAGTCTAAATATATTTTAGGTATAATTATACGAAATTGAAAAGATCAACGGAGTAAACATTACCCTTCATAATCATCTTCTGTATTTGTTGATTTATCAATTGTCAGTGGTGTTGGGACAATACACGGTTCAGGACTCTTGGGGCTATCAGGAACAATTTCGTCGGAAATTATATTATTTTCCCTACAGAAGAAAGCATTTTATTTATTGCTTTATATGCATTTCAATAATTTACAATAATTCACGTAAAACTTTTTTTGATTCCCGCTTTTTTTGTCTTTCTTCCCGCCCTGGACTGTATTTCTGGAAATGGGAGGTTTTCTGTTGGTATAGCGTCTTTTTTAAGCTTTTTGCTACTTTTAGGGGAATAATTTAGGAGCTCGTGCTGGAGGTTACGATAACAACTCTCGGGAGAAAAATGCTTTGAACACACTACAGCATATTTCGCATTTATTTTGTCTTTGCGACCACACTTATTTATCCATATTTTTTCGATTGTTTTGTCTTTCGGAAATTTAAAGAATTTTATCTTCTCACAATTTTCACTTTGATTTATCTTAAGCTTTTTATTATTATTGCTTTTGCAACCGAAAATTGCACATTGTACCATATTTATTTTATTAGTGGTAAAATTTAATTCCGCGCGCAAAATTAACGAACAAGGCACTATTAAAATGTCAGAAGAATTTTCACCCAGTGACGTATTATGCGAGAGGGAAATAGGATAACAACATGCGCAATATCATACCATGTATTCTATATACCTTGGGTGCTCAGTCACTTTTGACGCTTACACCCTTCGACAGCTACCATGCGAAGCTATTCTCAGCTAAACGGCCAACGAACGATCTTATGAAGAATTTTTAGAACGAAATTGCATTATTTCAACAACGCCTATTTCACCAACTTACAAAATTCGTATTTTTACAAGTAGATATATTTTTTACAAAATTTGTAGAAAAATTTAAAATTTTCTTTCAAAACCCTTTTTCTTAAAAAAATAAATGTTAAAAAATATTTCTAAATACAAATCTGTAAGTTGGTAAAATAGGCATTGGTTTTTAGAGACTTTAAAAGTCGGCTATTATTGGTCCGAACACTATTTGAAAAACAAAATGAAGATCGCTACGACATTTTTCAGAAATTGATTATATCAGACAAAGCCGATTTCTATATCAATGGCTTCGTCAATAAACAAAATATCCCTTTCTTACTTACTGGCGAACTTAGGTGGCGCTGCGGTCGTGGCTGGATCTGGGCCTCAACTTGGCCGTTGGTCAACTGTATTTAGTTGCACACTTCAAGTTGGTTGAGGTTTGAGGTTCCCTTCCACATGAGCGCGCGCCACCCATCATTCATCAAGGCGAGTTCTTCCTCTATTACGTTATTTCTCTGAGTTGGAGTAGAAGACTCAATGATTATGAGTATTATAAATGTAATTTCTTTAAAATCTGGTTGCATTCGAATAAACAGTTAATCTCTCTCCTTCCAATAAAACCATTCTGGGCAATTAAGCACATATTGAATTACGAATTTACGATGGCAATGACCATACAACAAAAAGGTCCTTCTATCCTTAGTTCAAACAAACTAACGACATCTTTACAAAATACGTACAATCCCATTATATCCCAATACGAAGATGCTCCGAAAGTTGACAAAGGCTAAGTACAAAAAGAGGACCCCTACTCAAAAGGACACAATCGTTTCTGTATTGACATAAACAGAAAACAAAAGCACAAAGGCCAAACGTTCATAAAAAGTGAAGGACGCATTTTGAACAACAGGTTAGAGAAACGATATTTACAACGCCAACACCCTCCTTGAACGAATTAGTTCAAAACGTGATTTAATTATTTATTATTTTTGTGTTATTCCATTCAAGCCAATTACTACATTTATTTCAGTAACGACCACTTATGCTTTTTATATGCACATAAATACGAAGCCAATTATAACAGCATTTAATTTATTTTCCTCAAAACAACTTGTAAGCATGACCGCACTTTTCGTTTAAATTATTCATATACATAAGTATGTATAACAAAAGTATACATCTAGGCGCAGTTTTAATTATAATGTTTATGTCAGAGAGCACAATAGCAAGAGGCATTTGTGGCTCATTAATTTTTCTAAGGGCAGAAAAATGGCAAATGTACCTGAAAATATCCTAACTGTATATAATGTACTAAGTATGTATTATCTTTCGTCAATTAAAGGGAAGCCCCCATGGGGGATAAATGTTTTCGTATTTGAAAAAGCTTTTCGGTAAAATATTGAATGTTGTGATGTTAAAAATTGGTTTATGTTCTAATCTAATCTATGCTCGAAACACGTGTAGAGATGCCTGCGGACAGTTGGAGATCGTAGGTACCCCTTCTGTGTGGTTAATATAAGGATTAGCATGTTTAAATGGAAATACAAGAGCAGACAACGCTGAGTTCCGAGTTATACTATGAAATACGGGGAAAAACGGAACATGCCCAACATAACGAACTACATAAACATAATAATGAAAACAGTTTGTCTTTTGCACAGGGAAAAGTTCCTGGGGAGGTTGTTATAGCCAGATAGGTTTTTGTTCCTCAATTAACTTTATTTATTGTTTGCAGTTTTGTTATACGTGACTGCTTGGTTAAAGTCCTTATTCATAGGTATAAATGTTACTTACTCCTAGGTACATACGTTACTAGAAAATATTATATGGACGTGACACGTAAGTCTTTCGATTTTATATAAATGGCTAAGGAATGCTTTGATGTAGAACATCAAAGGAAAATGAATATAAGCTCCATTCTTGACCGTCTACACCAGTGCCCTTTAAAGTTGTAAGCCTGGTGTGGAGTGTATCTGGATGGGGGAAAGGGCAGAGTTGGATGTGATGCACTTTAAATTGTTATTTTATATACGAGTATAGGTTTCAAAGATTTGTGAGCAGTAACCGTGCATTTGAAAGGTTAAATAACATTGGTCTAATTGCATTACATATGTCCCGCATTATATAAGGACAACGTTTATATAGTCAAAGTTAGTCAAGTCTTTTTGATAATTTTGCTGTTTGGTTTTTCAGCCTGATTTTTTTTACAGTTCACCCGTGATTCGTGACTCGTGTCAAAGTAAAAAATGCTCTTGCAATTTCACCATGGATAGACTTGCGCCCGAACAACGTTTGAAAATTATTTAAATTATTACCAAAAATGGTGCTCAGTAAAAAATGTGTCGCGAATCCATGGACATACTCGAATTACGAGGCGAATTCAGCAATTCATCTCACGTTTGACGCCGCTGGACTATTTTTTGTGGGGATATGTGAAGTCTCTCGTATATACGGATAAGCCAGGCACCACTCTTAATAATAACTCTTGTTATTGGTGAAATACCAGTCGATATGTTGGAATAAGTATGCCAAAATTGGACATTCCGGATAGGCAACTTGAAGCGTAGACGCGGTCAACAAGATGTAAGATGTATTCAACTTCTCCAGTCAACCTATATACAGCTTTACACGACCCGATTTACAGAGGTTTGCATACTCTTTCAATCACCTTTATTCTTCTGAATGGTCTTAAAAAATGTTACGTTCCCAACGGCATTCTTCGGCATTAAGATATCACGATGCCAGTAAAATTGATATTCAAAATATTTATAATTGATAAAAAAAAAAAAAAAAAACAACTAAGTAAGTACATACTTGTAATGTCGACAGGTTTTCGACATTTTGGCAAACATTGGAGTGATCTGCGCCAAGCTATAAGTTAAACTCACCAATTTGTAAACTACATATATACGTAGGTAGGTATATTTCGGAATATGTATACACTTACCTGAAAGAAAGAAAAATAAATTTATTAGAAATCAATGTCAATTTTAAAATCAAGACGATTAATATAATATTTATTAGATTTAAATAAATTGTTCAAAGAAAATAAGTAAGAATAAGAAAGAGGATTTTTTCCGAATATCCCATCATAATTTCATTTTTTATTTTTTTTAAATACATACATACATAAATGTAAAGTGACAAGTTGTTTCAGGTATTATTAAATTGTAAAACTCTTCTATTGGATTATTCCATAAATTATTATTTATTGAAAGTGAGACAAAAACTACAAATTTAATTTTGTCATGACGTAATAATAAACACAAATGGCAGAAATCACACATTTGTCGTAGTACACATGCCTAGGCCTACGACGAATGCACCCGCTGAAACCCAACTTGAAAACTGCCTTTCAGTCAATTCTCGATTTTTTAAATGAGATGTGTCTCCTGAATCTCTATCTGACTCGATAGTTGCCCTGTCTAAATTTTAATAAATTTGTTTATGATCGTTTTGTGAACGCAAATCCACTTTTCCGCCTTATTCGAAACTTTTTCAATTTTTCTTTCGTAAAAATCTTATTTGAACATGTCGTAGACATGATGCATACATTTAATGTTGTCGTGTGCAGGGTTGTCAGGTTTTAAAAATCCGGAATCGCCAAAGGTAAAATATAAACTGCCAAAAAATCAAATGAATTTGTATATCTTGTAATTTATACGTAAAAAAACGTTTATCTAAAAACAAAAACAATTCATATTTCACATATGTAGCGGACATGCACTTTCAGTAATAAAATAAAACCGAATTCGAAAGAAAATGCATTCGCGTTAATAAAACATAATGCGCTAAATAAACAATTTCGCTAGTGTGTCTGACTCTGAACACCGTCACTATGAACGCCCGCAGTTCAGTGGCGCTAATAGTTCGGTAATTTGTGCTTGAACACTGTCACGATGAACGCCACCAGTTCAGTGGCAATTCTAAAAAATCCAACAGGGTTTTTTCGCTTCGCGCGCGCATTATTTTATTCATTCGAATTTGGCATCTCGCAATTAGTAGTTGTGCTGAGGAAAGAGTCTCTCTCTCTTAAAATATAAATTGTAATTAGTTTTTAAGATAATTTAAATAAACGTGAAGAATATAATATATTCATTTTTGTTTGATCGCCGATGAAATAGCTCACACACAAAAGCCATACATATTCGAAGTTATTTTGATTGAAGTTTGACGTATGTTATAAATTTTAGGGATGGAAAGAACTCGATTTTCAGTTTTTGGAGTTTAGAAGTAGGATTTGAATGGCTCAATTCAGCCAAAAGCAATGAAAAAGATGTAAAAGTTTGAGTGAAAATTAGAAAAAATAAAAAAATTTGAGGATTTCTGCTAAAACAAATTAAAATCGCCAAAATCTAAAAAAATTGGCCTTTTTTTGGGATGCGTCGCCAAACCGATTTTCGTATCGCCAAATTAAAATTCAAATCGCCTGTTTGGCGATAAATCGCCACACCTGACAAGCCTGGTCGTGTGCGAAGATGTACCCACATCTCGCGAACTCAGCCGTTCGGACTCGGCATAAAATTCTAGGTCCGTTCTATTCGTTCCAAAAATTAAAACTCAGACAAACGAAGGGTTGTTATGAACCTGTAACGAAAAAATATTTCCTTTGTAAGTTTCCGTTCCCATAGGGACAAATTGGAACCTTATTGTTTTCGCTACGATGGCGATGTCTGTCTGTACCCACTAAGCCAATTTTATTCCTAGGTCTATCTCAAGGCTGAAATTTGCTCACAATATCAAGTCAAGTATACACGCACTTGGCCGGTTTTTTTCTTTTTACTACTCAAACATCTATTCAGTGTGATTTTAAATAATTTTTTAATAGTAATGTCTGCTTTCTCCTCTTAATCTTCGATATTACGAGTACAACGAACCATGGCATTATTGGCATTAAATTTCATTGTTCGGGACTTTTTGTATGTGCCATCATTGATTTCTTGTATTCCTTTTACTACGCAATGTTTTCTGAACTAAATTTTAAATATTTATAATTTCACAGAGTACCTTAAGGCCAATGTCACATTTAGTCTCGTGTCATGAGTATGCAGGAAAGCAATAGAAATGTACACATGAGCAACCGAACCTTGGCTTTTTTTCAATACCAACCTGACGAACGGTAAAAATAAGTAATCTCACAAAATTTCATTCACCTAGGTCGATTCGTTTAAACGCTATCGTGTTTTCAACAGACAGATAGACAGACGAACATGGCTAAATCGATTCAGAATGTAATCCTGATTTATATTTACTTTATGGGGTCTCCGGTGACTCCTTCTTGGCGTTACAAATGTAATGGCAAAGTGAATATAAGTTTAAGTTTTAAATATTTCGAAATGCTGTCAAAGTGTAAACTTTTTACCGCGGGAATGTTATGCTGTGTCTCTATCACTGTCAGCTGTCAGTGAAAAAAAAACCAAAATATAATTTAAAAAGAAACAAGTAGAAGTAACCGAATGCAGCTACCGAATCTCCTGATAACTAAGGATTGTAAGCCAGGATGAAATCATTTGCCATTTGCCACTTTGCTTCCTTTTCTCTCATGAATCTTAATTACTTAAATTGAGAGGGAAAAACATGGCAAAAATCGATGGGATCATGGGCAAGAGTAATACCATGGTCCTTCGCATTTCCAATTGCTGTAGATACTGGGTATGGGTCTCGAGTAATGGCAGACCGAATATGAAAACTTGCAATCACTGCAGCTGGTTCGATGAGTTAAGTTTAGACAGGAAATGCGAGTAGCTGGAATTTCACAAAACTATGCAGCTACTAATCATTTGTAGAAGATTTCAATGAAACCACATTTGGCTTTTGCCCTTAAAGGACAGTAAGTGAAACTGATGAAATTGGCATTCTAGAGTTCGTAAAATATCGACCCAGTATACATCCTTTTGAAATCCCTCATATTTTCGGGATTTGTGTCTCTAACCTAAGAATTTATTGAATTCGTGGAAAGGACGAGATGAATTATGTTGTCATGAAGTTGCATGACACACCGTGTGTGTGATTTGATGCTTATCGATTTGAAATCTCAAATACACACAAATCATTCTGTAACATCGTCGAAACAAAAGTCAAATGCATCATATGGCTTGCGAGGTGGAAATAAATTGATTGGCTCTTACTACAGAAACTTTCACCAGCAGACGAAGCTATAGAAGTTCGAATTTCTCGGCCGTCACTAACTCCACCAAAATGGTAAAATATATTCGCCAATCCAAAGTGAAAACGATCAATGCAAGGAATGCAAAGGAAACCACATGATGCCGTAAAGAAGACATATTGAAAACGAAAAAAAAAAAAAACTAAAGAAAATAGAAAAGTTCCTGTAAACGAATTCAAAATTTTTCTTTTGTAGAAGGAAAGCAATTATCAATCAAACTTTACAAGTATCCACAGTTATTTTCCTGTTATTCTTGATGCGAAAAGTTTTGCAGACATTTTAGGAAAAATTAAAAAAAAAAAGAAGTACACCACCGCTGTGCGGGCAAATAAAAATTCCTTGCGTCCTTGATTTCTGCTCTTCGCCATGACGAAATTGTTTACTTTTGTTACTTTTGGTTGCAGATATTTTTTCCAAGAATTTTTTAACATTGGTATAAGTTTACAAATGGGAGGAGATAAATATAATCACATGGAACTGGAGCTGGATGAAAAATCCGAAACTTTTTAACAAGACATCAAACTTAGGAGCCTTTAGTCTCGTAGGTGGGAGATTGACGCAACAAAAGATCGGCCCATCACGAAAGTATTCGTATGAATCACAAGCAAGAGGCACGTGTCGTCACAGTTCATAAAATTGAACAAAACAACCGAATAATAATGTATCTATAAGCATAAAAGGGATTTTTATGTTGCTGTCGAAAGTTGTGAGTACATCACTACAAAGGTACGAGTATTGTATATAATATTCACTGCCCAAGGATGTTTTCTTTTTGCATTAAATTTTAGTCAACAACAATACCCGGCGCCAGTGATGTCGAACGAAAATGGTCAACAAGAAACCAGTAAGCAAACAGATACACAAAACAGGAAATTCGTAACGAAAGTAGGTTTTTTTTTTTTTGGTCTGAAATTCATCAGCTTGAAATGAGAAGAAAATATACGAACCCGACTTCAAACAAACATCAAACGAAAAATGAGAACAAAAGCAAAGAGCAGGTCGACCGGTGGCAATGTGCTAATGAGAAAGGTAGACGTTATAACCAATTATTCAATATTCCATAGCCATACGAAGGAGCTCAACAGGACGCGAGAAACAAGCATAAATGCCACTCGAAGATTGAACTATACCCAGAGACCTGCACATAAAGAAGGACGAACGTCAAGCAATATGAAAATTGTAGCCCCGGGCGAGGGAAAATATTTGGAGAAGTGATGAAATAAGGTTGTCGCTTATTTTTGGCATTTCACCGTTGGGTTTATTCCTCATTTTCTGTCGAGCGAATTATAAAGACGACCCCATTATGTAGTGTTGATTCTGTGTAAATATAGAAAACCCTTTTTGTAAATTGAACAATTGTTGCCTTCGCTTCGTAGGCCAAAAGAAAGATTATTTGTTTTATATCTGTCTGTGGCCAAAATCCGTGTCATATTTCATGTATACCTGAATTGAGATTATGATGAAATTGCTTTGTCTGGATGAGCAAACCTGAAGTTCAGCCAAATGTAGGTGGATAAAAAGAGGTTAACCAAACGAAATCCAACCAAAAGTTGTCCTGCCAGGGACAATCTATATCAATCTATTTGCAGACATGTGTGTCATTCACATGCGATTGAACTTAAAAAAGTTGGGTTTGGCTAAAGGGGGTTCCTTGTTTTCTCCAGGCATTGGTATTGGAATCAAGGATCTGCGTTTTTTTTTGGATATTTATTACTGTATATTTGTTATCCGGAAATGGTTGTATGTGAAGGTATTTCTTTAGGTTTTTCTTTTTTCAATATGCTGACACAATACTTCTTTTTTCAGTACTAGCTGATCCATGCTCGCCTTGCTTCGCCCGCCCACCCCTGGCAATATGATATGAAATAGACAGTATGAGGAAAGCGTCGTACCTACATGTTTGTCGTTTCTTAGAAAATCAACGTTACTCGATATTTTATTGAAAACTGTGTGTTCCTCTTGTTGCAACAATATAATCTGTGATGTGTGTATCTACAATGCTTTCGATGAGCGCCCACTACCACCACCCCTAAGCCAGAGCAGCAAATGGGAAAATTCGGTATTAAATTTGTTCGGAAAACGAAAAAATGTAGCTATGTACCTATAAGGTATTCAATCAAAGATATCCAAGACGATGTTTAAATTCTTTAGACCCGTTTTTATATCAAAATTGTATTATGTACATATGTGTATGTTGTATGTATTTTTTTCTAATTTAAAGTCATACGAATTATCCAAGATGTAGTTACAGTATCGACCGCCGCAACCGATGCGTAGTGCAGGACACCATTTAGAAGCCAGCTTAACATTAATATCACCTAATTTTAATCATCTTTCAGAAAGCTTTAAATTTCTATTTTTTCTCAATGAGAATGAGTGCGCCGGCCAATAGCAAAATAGCAATGAAATAAACACTAAATACAGCTGAAATTGTTCACAGAGGTTTCGCCATAAGTCTTGAGGAAGGATATTTCGAAATTCAACACCTAAAGGGGTAAAAAAGGGGGGCCATAGTCTGATCGACCTCAAACTCGGTATGTGTGTGTATCTACTCTATACATATAAGAAATAAAGAAAATCAGTCTCTCCGATTTTGAAAAGTATGCTTTGGTCCCGAGTTATTGGGGGGCATTTTTCACAAACCGTTCGTCGTATCAATTTGAATTATGATTTAAATCAAAACAGAACAGAAAAGGGAAAAATGTGGTGTTTATTGTCTACGACTGATTTAGCATTATGTACATATACCACGTAACAGTGTTTTGTACGTGGCAGTGCGGCCTATCCTGTACAAATTCACACACACAATACACAATTCAAGAATGCCATAGCTAACGGCTCAGGATTGCTTGCGGGCGATGTACTCAAAATATACATGCATATAAGCAGGGCGAGAGGGCGGGCCTACTCATTATAAATGCAACATTTGTTTCGATTAACTGCTCCTTAGGTAGATTCTTAGGTATGAGTGTCCTGCACGATATACACTGCTGGACAAAATATGTAGATAATAGGTGTATGTACTTCTACATTTTGTTGTTGCAAAATTATGACACGCCATTTACCCATGCACCACAATAACGGTTACCACAATGAAGCTTAAGGCTTACTGAAGAATTTAGTGACTTTAATCGTAGCAGTGTGTTTAACAAGAGTGCGTTGAAGGAAACTTTTAAATCTTCATACTAGATTTTAGTTGGACAAAAAAATAGGCGTAGGTACACAACTGATTTAAAGTGAAAAAGGTAAAAAAAGTGAAAAAATTCGAAGGTGCTTTTGTTGCTAGCAATTTAAAAAAGGTTTGTAAAGTACTGCGAACGAGCAGCTCACAAGGTTCCTCTTCTCCGCAAACAAAATTCGCAAATGAGGAAACTTTTTGCGGAAACTCACCGCACATGGTATGGAACTGATGGGGGAAAAATGGCGCAAAATCGTGTGGAGCGACGAGACGAAGGTGTATTTGTTGTCCAGCGATTCTGGAAGAAATGTGTATAGAACGGAACGGTGTCGGTCCCATCTTTCGCATAGAGGATACTATGACTAAGCATGATTATAGGAATATTTTCGAAAGTTGCATGCTACCATATACAGAAGAAAATATGGGATTATAACGTAATCTCGAAGGCTAAAAATCTCGAAAAGTTATTTTTTAATCTCGAATGCAAAAATTTGGAATGTACAAAAATCTCGAAAGACTATATCTCAACTAAATGCCTCTCATATGTCGATTTCAACAGGACAACAGGACACATCGAAATTGGTGAAAGAATAGTTTCAGAATAACAATGTCGGTACTTTAGCATGGCCAAGTCAGTCTACCGATTGAGAATTTATGGAGCGAACTGAAAACTCGACTTTCAAGGCGCATATCGACAAATAAAAACCATTTGTCCAAGATATTTATTATCAAATACGCACTGACAGTTGCCAGAAACTTATTTCATCAATGCCTAGAAGAATCCTGGCACTATCAAAAAAATAATGGTGGTTTATAGAGGCTTATAGTAATACACAATTACTGGACTTCTTTGTAAGTATTACATATAACTCTCTGTTTATTGTAGTTGCTGAACACACCTATTATTTTGTCCTCGAAGAATTAGTTTTTATATCTCGAAAACTACTGAATCGATTGCGCTCAAATTTTTAGCAAACTTAGGTATTGAACCGTTTCCTGAATGCTGCGTGAGCGAAGCCGCGGGCTAAAGCTTGTGTAAGGATGGGAGCTAGTGTCTGTATACCATTTGGTTTCAGCAGGATAGTATAGTATGGCATGTCATATGCTCACATTGCCGAAGAAATCGTCGAGTTATTGAAGAAAATTTTCAATGATAACCTAATTTCCAGAAATGGACCTGTGGCGTAGCGTATGGCCTTCTGTCTGACTGTGTGATTTGACGCAGCTATTTCTATTACTTATGACCTTAGGTTATAAAAGCTAAGTGATTTAATGAATAAGCATCTAATTTGTCCATTGTCACTCTACTCTATCTCTATCATTGGTTGGTTGGTTGGTTGGTTGGTTGAAAGTGGCTGCTAGCTGGGAAATGCAAACAAACTTAGACCAGCATAGGTCCATTGTGATACCACAAAAAAGGCATCACATAAGATCTCCCTACGAGTTGAATCATTTTGAGCTCTTTATAAAGAGTGAGAGGATTGATGCCTGTGTTCGTCAGATCACCTAAGTCGTTGTAATCGAAGGCTTCCATCCAAATAAAGCTTCCTTCTACGGCAGAGAGCTGGGCAGGAACAAAGAACATGAGGAAAAGTTTGCTCCTCCATATAGCTCATTCATACAGCTTCCGCAGAAGTCGTTAGCGCAAAGGATTAGACTTACGACATGCTTTCCTGTCAGGCAGTGCCCAGTAATGACACCAATTTTGGTCTTAGACCTTTTCAAATCCACCTAAGGCCAAATTTGTTTTGTCGCTAGACAAGTAGTGCCACTTGTCCACCTATAATTTGGACTCTCGATAGAATCCAGCTTTAATTTTTGTTTGCAAGTAGCGATTGGTATGCCTAGGGTGCCTTTGTTTGACAGGATGGATAAAGTTATACCAATTCTGATGAGTTTATCGGCTTTACAGTTCCCTGGAACGTCTCTATGCCCCGGCACCCAATAAAGGTGAAGGTTAAACTATTCGGACATGTACGTATACGAGATGATCGGCAGTCGAGGGCTACTAGAGAAGTTATAGAAATTGAATCCAAGAATTTGATAGCTGGCTTGGCTATCCGTGGCTGTCTTGGCTCACGTTTTTCTTGAGCCAAGATAAGACTTCATTTATCGCCATAATTTCCGCATGGAACACACTGCAATAGTTTGGTAGACGAAAGGAGAGCTTAAGATTAAGACTTTCGGAGAAAACGCCCCTACCACTCCGTCTTTGGTCTTCGAGCCGTCAGTAAAGAAGTGAATTGATCTTTTAAAAATGTATTCTCATTCCAGATTGTTCTGGAGGGGACGGTGACGAGAAAGTTCTTGTCAAAATTTAGGGATGGAGTTTCTATCAATTGTTTTTGAAAAAAAATCTAAAACTAAAGTTTTTTTTTAAATAATCTCGCCAGTGTTAAAATAAATCTGCAAGGCGGGGTTTATCAATACCTTCCATGTCAACTAAGTAAACAAAGGTAATCGATACACTGACATCTTAGCAGACAATGTTGTTATTTAGCAACCCTGATATTGATATTGGTATCTTAAGGCGAACGGACTCATTGGATTTTTTTTCGCTACAATGGTAAGGGTCTACAGGTCCTAACCGAAAGTAAGTCCCTCAAGCTATTTAAGTACACCAATGGCGTTCCTTTTTTCTCCCAAACTGACGTTGTTATTTTCCATTTTACCTTTTTAGTGAATGCTTCGCTGAATTTTAAATTAAAAATCCCCAGCACCAGTTAGCATCACCTGGCGAAGTTTGTATGTGTATGCATTTCAGTTAATTCCAACTCGCATAGACCCAATTAACATTAAAAACAACAAAAAGCTGGTAAATTACCTAACGAATGCTCAACAGAGAGGACATGGCTGACTAAAGAAAAACTAGGAAAAAATCAGCTAAATGATTTGTATAAAGTTGTGAATTTAGTATAGCGTAAACTTTATTCTCTTGCAGCGTGAATTTTGCCAGAAATTTTAAAATTATTTTAAGCTTAGTTAACGCATTTTTATATTTATTAATGTGAATATACATTTTTGGTAATTAACGCAAATGTTAAAGAAACGTTTCCGCTTGGTTTCTTGTAATTTAAAAATTATTCAATTCAACACCCACATAAATGTCAAAAAAATTACAATTAATTGTTTGAATTGTCACACTTCCTTCTTCACTGCACCAGTGACATTTGCAAGAGCCTGAAGTAAAGGACATAACTCATTGACATTACGTACGTGACATGGAATACGATATACTACAACGTATATACATATACAGTCATGGAAAACCAACATGCTGTCGCTATTAATCAGGATCAAGGAATTCGCTTGGGGAAAATTCACAAAGAAAACCACATCAAAATAAAGAAGAACCAGATATCAAATATACTGAAATACAATCTCAAAGAATTGAGCTGTGTGGTATAGCATATATCTGAAATGTCCATCCAGGAGAGAAGCTCTTGGTTAGAAATAGGTAAACAAAGTCCATTCTTTTGTAACTTGAAACAATATACCAGAGGGTGGCAAAATTTGCAATTTGGATTTCTCTTGAAAACCTTCGAGTGTTATCCACTGTCATTTTTAGTTTTTGAATACAAAAATAAGAGTTTGTTGCAGGATTACGATATTTCAGAAATACCCGGTTATAGTGCGGAAATGAGAATATAGCAAAACAAGTGATCCAAGACCAGTTCCACAGGTATAAGCAATTTGGTTCGTCATTCTCTTCGAATTTCAAAACAAACAGCAATTTCATACAGGTCGAAAAACACATAAATATGCAGTGGTGAATGGTGATGCAATGAGTTTTTTGCGGAGGTGCCAAGAGTGCGGACCAAGTTCGCAATCAATCTGGTGATGGTCCTCAAGAATTTTCGACTCAAAATAAATTGTATACATTGAAGAGGGAAATATATGACAAGCAACAAGAAAATAATAAGCAATGAGTTGATATATATAACAACAATTTTGACAATTGTGTACTTTAGGTTAGGTTATGCACTTTAAGCAACGATCAAAAAATGTTGCCTTGTCCAGAATTTTATGAATAACAACTTGATTCGTGGAGAATAAATGGTAATCAGTATAACAATTCAGCGGGATAGTGGACATTTCAGATTATTTCAAACAAAGAAATACTAAAAATACTAAGTACTAATAAATTTGTATCAAACAAAAGATTTATCAATCAATAATTTGTAATAGTTTGCACCCACGAATAGCCATTACGTCCTCTCAAAGTATCTAAATAGTGGTGCTGTTCTGGCAAGAGTGATGGAAAATGACATAAATCGGGCCAGGATGGACATCAATTCTGGCTGCGCGGCGGCGGCCACTTAGCGCTTATTATTTTCTCGAAAATGGAAAACAATTTAAGACATGAAATAAGCATATTCTAAAAGCAGAACCAACGTTTTTTATTCATGAAAAAAATGATGGTCAAAGGAATATCAGGTGAAAACTTTTGCGTAGGTATAAGGGAAGCCGATAGGGGGTAGAGTAGACAAACCCTACCGGATATATAGTATCTAAGGCACTTTGGCTTAATTTTGAACGATTTACTGTGCGAATACGAAACAATATCTCACAACCGAAGGAAGTTAGTACATCTTCCAACATTTAAAGGAAATATACCATACTGACTACAAAGGGTACCTACTTGGTATCTATAGAGAAATTCGAAGGTTTTTTTTGGTAGATGTAATTAAAGCCACTTTATTTAAAATTATCATGTCGCACGATCCCAAAAGTATAAACATCCATTTGTAGCAACGTATATGTATTTATGTAGGTATATAATTTCACTTCAAAAAACACATTTTGGCTAAAAACTGTTCTTAAGGACGTGGCTATAAACGACATAGCCTATATCAGTCTCACAGTCTTAAGAAACATTTTAAAAAAAGTTTCATCGAAATCTGTCCAATAGTTTTCGCGTTTTTAAGAGACAAAGAAAATTCCTACAGTTTTGTTATAAGTATAGATATAGATATAGATGACGAGGCATTCATTTTCAAATTAAAGTGTTTAAGTTTTCTATTATAATTTACTTCAAATTGTTTATAGGGTGCCTAGAAATATTCCAACCTAACCTAACATTACCGAGTAGAAGAGAACGTCACCATAAAATAAACTTATATTGAGCGCAATATTTTAAAACAGGACCCTAATGGTACATAAATATTTGAAAAGGGTGTTTTTTTTAGAGGTTTGGTTTTTAAACTGATGGCAACACTGCTTCTCCAGATTGTAAATCTGACAGTTGAAAGTTGATTTGTGGTTAGTACGTTTTGCCATTTTACGATGAATAGATTAACGCCAGAAAAACGCGTGCAAAGGCACGAGTACGATAACTACGGCGCCAAAAATTGATAACGGTATTTTGTAGAGGGGTTAAATACAAGCATTTTTTACTATGGGAGTGGGGATCTATCTGGCTTCGTTTAGGCCCATAGTAAAAAGTGATTGTATTTAACCCCTCTACAAAATACCGTTATCAATTTTTGGCGCCGTAGTTATCGTACTCTCCCCCGTGCGAATTGTGCAAACTTATCTTGAAAATCATGGATCGGCTCCCCAAACTTATCGTGCGCTACGTCCATTTTACGGTCGACATAATCGTCCATCTGAGCAAATTATTTGGAACACGATGATTCGTTTTAGCACTACGTACATTCTAGCGGATAATACGCATCCCTAAAGGCTTTGTCGAGACGCCCTTACATCCATTTTAATACTCAATGTTTGGTGTGATTTATGAGCTGGTGGAATCATCGGCCAATATTTCTTAAAGGACGTTGCCGGCCAGAATGTTACCGTCAATCAGAGAGCGCTAGAAACATGATTTCTGACTTCTTCGTTCCTCCATTGAATGGCGTTGATGTGACAGAGCTTTGGTTCAATTTATTGGGGGAAACATTTGCTGAGCGCATAATTTCGAACAACGCGGTCGAAAATTTGACTTCACGATGGCGCTTCATTTGAACTAGCCATGACGTGCATATGCCCGAAATGGAAACAGTAGTGGCATACAATTATCTATTAAATAAAGCTAAAATCATAGACATTAACATTAGCTTCAAGTGTTTTATTTCATATTGAATTTGTATATCTCTAAAATAAACACCCTAGATTTTTTCTATTGTTTCTACATATTTGTTTGGAAATTTTCGTTTCCACGGTGAATTACGTAAAGAATACTTTTAAGTATTATTTAAAATTTATTATTAGATATTATTTTTTCAAACCGTCATGTTAGATTAGATGTTAGCATCAACTTGAACCGTCTGCGTAAAAATCTGACGCGCTCAAAATGGCGTTTTTTTTTGCATTTGGAAAAAACCGCTACAAGGTTGCGTCACATCCGATTAGTCAGTCTTTTGAATGGGGGCTCCATTCGGGCTCACCTAATATCCCCTTTGAATATATTCTGACACGCTCGAGCACATTTTTCCATCATTTTTAACTATTTCGTACGTCTTGTTTATGTGATGCGAATTTTTTGTTTGCTTTCAAATTAGAGGTATTCACGATTCAGTGTAACAGGCCTATAATTTTTTTTATCAGATCGTGTACACATATTTTTTGTTATCTCTAGTAAGACTTAAGCAAATGATCATAAAATAACAAAGCTACACAAACGACCAATCCACCTCACCACCTCACCACGACAATTCGAAGACCCCGTTAGAGGCAACAGACGGGGGGTTGGACTGCTACGGCCACCCCTCGCCCTATCACCGATGACAAATAACGATATCCACCTTCGGTACCAAACAGCAGGTGAGAGTGCTTCAATCAAGCTTTTCTGCTCAGTACCAGCCTATGTCTGGCGAACTGATCGTCAAGGGGAAACAAACGGGAGGCAGACTGCTACGGTTGCCTCCAACCTTTTTCCAGCAGACGATACATTCACCGACTACTGGTCAAGCAGCAAAGCCTACTGATTCAATCACCCACCTCTGCCACGCACCAGTCTCCCTCCCTAGTGATGGCCGCGTCAAAGGCAATAGGCAGGGGCAGACTGCTGCGGTCACCCCCCACCTTGACCCGAAGACTAAGCCGAAACCAGGTGATGAAACTCACATAGGATTGGACTGCCTCAGTCACCAACAAAAACCTCCTAACGAGGTAGAAGCACCCAAAGGCGCAAATAGCGCAAACAGAATTCCCCAAGGTAATGCCCGGCACAAAGAACCATTCTGGCCAATTCCCCCCCCCCCCCCGTGGTATCACAATGGACCAAAATAGGGTCTAAGTGTGTCCCCCTTTTAGGGACAGCCACCTTACCTAACCTAACCTAACCTACACAAACGACAGCTGCCAATAACACTGTCATTTGGCGAACTGTCAAAAGGACAAGGGGACACGTTACTCTGTGGAAATTTTCGGGTAGAGTAGGTAGATATACCAAAATTGTAAAAGTGTAGCAAAATGTTAGACCTTGACTATTCATAAGTTTTGGAAAATGCGTATCAAATATATGTTTTCGACCTGAATATACAATTGAGTCATTATAAAGAAGAATGATTTTATGATTTATATCAACTACCGAATAGCTAACATTTTCAAGCTATAGCATTGTCTGGCAACGTTTTTAATATATATTTTAATAAAGTCCGGTCTTGATAGGGATTAAAATACAAAAAACGCTGCTTCTCTAAGGTAGCTTTCAATAATTTGTTAATACCCTATTCACACCAAGCCGAAAACTAGGTTTTCGCGAAAACAGTCCAAAACTTCATCGAAAACAGAAGTTTTCCCATACATATTGCAGTTTTCAAAACGAGTTGTTTGAGGTCGTTTTCCATGAAAACGCCACGAAAACGAGTACACTCGTTGGGTTTTTGAAGCAGACACACCTTTTGCAACATTCAGCGAGTTCAGCAAAACTGCTGACAGGATAGCTCTCTCTCTCTCAGTGCTGTCGTTTCTTCTAGTTTTTTGTTTACAAATTTGGAATCTCTTGTTATATTTGCACCATAAAGAGCAAATTATTCAGTTTTTTCTATAATTTTAGAACGGCAGCACTTCCTGCCACAACTAAATGGTATTTTTAGATGTTTTAATTTTGATTGTTGCTTATGTTAATTATTTTATGCATTTAACCACAAGTTAATGATTATCAAGTAGCTTAATTAATTTAGTTTGTATATTATGTCAATACGAGCAAAGTTTAGTAACTAAAATAAAAGTCCAGTCGCCACAAAAATTGCATAGCTAGTTGCACAGCTAATTGAAACGTCAAACGAAAACGAGTTGGTGTTCTGTGTAAATGCATCCACGAGTTTTCTAAACTTTTTTTGACGAAAACTCGGTTTTCGGCTTGGTGTGAATAGGGTATAACTTTGGCAGCTTGGTACCGACCTGCGATTGGCGAATTTATTGCACGACAAGCCTTCCTGGTTTCATTTCTTACTAAAATACTGTGAATATTCGACAAGCTCTAGGCGTAACTACCCAACAAGTCGATAATAAAAGTAAATTCATTATTTAATAAAACACTCTTCGTAAAACTCAAGGGTATAAAATCAGGTGTCTGATCGAAAATAATTCTTGTAGGAGATGACCACTGCGATTGGCCTTCATGAAGACCAAGCAATTCCATAGCATAGTCCATAATAGAAATCTACGCAAAGTAGAAACTTCAAATAAATAATGACCGGATAGGTCTAAAAGAGCTACTTGTTCCTTATGTAGCTACCTTAGAACTGCTAATCGCTTGTTTTCGCAAAAGATTCATGCTTAGATCTGCTGCATCTGAAGCAATATGTACATTGTACATACTTAAAAAAAATCCTTTATCTCAGAGCTCAACTAATGGAAGCTGCACACAAAAAAATGTATTGTAAAACTTGTCAGCTTGTCGACTAGGACTTATATATTATATTATATTATATATAATATCTAAAATCTAAAAAAAAAATAAAGCTTACCCAAAAAGATCAGTTTCACTTCCCGGAAAACTGATTCGTGGCGACAGTGGTGACCTGCCATGACGCTTGAGCATGTCATGCAGTCCCGGTGGTGCGTGTATAGGACTTAAAATCGTAATTTTACGGTTCGGTGGTGCCAGCAACCCGCCCGACAATGTCAACTGTGTCCGAATGCTCGAGGCCGATACGGTCTTGTTCATTTCAATAGTTTCAGCCGATTTCGATATAAGAATCGATGACGATTGATGTAGTCCATACTTTCCGCTGGTATTAATCGGCGACAGGGTATCCAAATTATCAGACGGTTCTTCGATTTGTGTCGAAGCACTGCGTATACATTTGTCAGGTTTGCTGCTGGCCGCACTTGCGGTAGCTTCCGAGTGTGCCGACGTAGAGCGAACAAATTGGCGCACATGTTTCTGATGAGCCGTAAGAAAACCGCCGCCACTCATACTCGACGGATGAGTGTTTTCGGGCTGTTGTAGGAAGCTTTGAAATTTCGATTTGCTCGATGTCGATGAGATGGACGCGGTCTTCTGAATAATGCTTCGCTGTTCGGTGACAATCGAAGCACTCGACTTGGCCTTCAATTGATGCGACAATGTCGACGACGATGACGATGAGCATGTTGACGTTTGATGTTCCACAATTGTCGATGAGCTGGACTGAAGACTTTGACTTCGGGTACTTTGCGTGATGGTCCGATTCGAGGAAGCCGACATGGCAGACGATGATACCGACACCGAGGGGTTTGTCATCAGCGAGCATGTTTTCGGATAACCCATCAGTCCGGCAGCGCTGTTATTCGGTTCGGTTTTAGTGTCGTCTTCGGCGTCACCACATTCACTTGGTGTCGTCACAATGTACTGAGGTGGTGTAGTTGCCTCATCCAACGACATGGTGATCAATTGAGTTTCAAATGAATAAATTCATAAGTCTTTTGGGAGGGACTGGCGTTGAACGCAGTGTCGGTGGGGAGGACTTTAACTCTCTGAAAGAAATTAATTTACTGTGAACTGAGATTAAAATCAAAATTTGTTGTTTGGAATCCATTGACTGTGTGTATACAGCCTTTTCCCGTCTATCCATCCGCACATGTGTGCTTATTTTTAATTTGAATTGCATAGTAGCTACAAAAGATTATCTTCATTAAAACCGCCTCTGCATGCAGCATCAACCAACAGCGGAAATAATGAATGTTGACATTTAAAAAAAATAAAAATCACACCAAGAGAGGGGTGAATTTGCATAAATGTATCTATAAAGCATTTTAATGAGATGACGCACACCTGTCCTACTATTTGATTTTAATGTGTTAATATTGGATGCTGGTGTGGTTTGCTGTATATGGCAACGCCCACCTGTGTTTTATGTTTGCACTCTCATACGAACGGAGATGATTTTTTCACACGTCAGGATAAAATGTTTTAAAAACACCAGTTGATTCTATTTTATAGTGACTATGGAATCACAATTATTTTTTTAAATTAAATTAATACACTTGTACGCATTTTAGATTTTTGTTTTTGTTTTGTAATTTATGCAACGATAATAAATGTTATTATGACACCGCATGTAGACACGACCGAGACGCGACTAACTTAACAAATGTTATGTCGAAAGGTTCTACCTAAACTGAGTGAAGTGGCTAAAGCGTGACTACCAAATCAGACCTTTACGAAATAGGTACGATGATATATTTGCGTATAAAATATTGTCCATATTTGGTAAGTCAAACTGGCTGTAACTGACAACTTCGTTTGAACTCGTGATCTTCATAGCATTAAATGGGTCAGTGCGATTTCGTCATCTGGTAGTGTTATTTTACTGCCCAGATGTATCTAGAATGGTTTGATGTTCTTATTTTCTATGCTAAATCATTATCAACCTTTTAGTTTGATCCCACGTAACTGAACTGAAAGTAAAATATCGAAGATGAGTGAATTTATAGAAATTCCGCTTAAATATTTCATATTGTGAAACCCGAAATACGAAATTTCACTTGAATTTTCAAACAAACTCTACAGTTGTGTCAAATTTGATTAACATCAAAATTACTTTTGTTCTTTCTGTTAAATGAAAGGAAATTCCAAGAACTCCTCATACCTCAATCACTATAGTTCGTTAAAATTACGAGGAGCTATAGAAAAGTAATAACTAAAAAGGACATCAGGCATTTGCGTCATGATTAAACCATCTTATTAAGAATTTTGTTTTCAAACTTTGTAAAGTGTATGTTAATTGTTGCGCCAATATTATTAACATTAAAGATGTTTTACAGGAAGAATGAGGGAATTCATAAATAATGGAAAACTTTGTCCTTGGCGCCTTCATTCCATATAATTTTAATCAAATGTTTTTGTACTGTTATTGAGGTTTCTTTTTTTGTTTTTTTGTGTCAAAATATACAGTAGTTTGAAATGAAAAATAGCTTTTTTTAGAGCACTTAATGGTTAAACTCAACCTCGGTCTTAAAATATTGCTTTGAATTATAAAGTAAGTTCGTCAAAAAAAAATTAAGCAATTGATCTCTACATTTTCTAGAAATTTTAATTTTTCCGTACGCAGTCAATTCCATAACATTTTCCACTGCATTCCTAACATTTTCGAAATTTGAAATGGCAAAGTGACACACAATTCGGTGCTGCCACTGCTTCTCTTTGCAAGTAGTTGTTAATACCTAAAACATGTTCCTACTATACTTGCAGTCCTTAGAGCATCAATGTTGCTTTTTTTGCATATAGCATTGCTAATTTGACAAACTTTTCTAAAAAAAACATTATTTTAGTTAAAGCTTAGCACGTTGCTAAATTTTAGCTCTCATACAAAATTCTCTCCAAAATTTAGAAAAGCTAAATTTAATGGAATCACTTTAGCCAAGCTCTATGCAGCTCTATCAAAAAAATAAAATTTTCATTTCAGTCTGTACTGCATGTGCATCTGTCAAAATCTAGTGCGCCAATTAATTTCTTGGCACATTTTTAAACTTTGACAGATCATATTTTAGTCAAGAAAAAAAAAGAACAATAAAAATAAAACATGTTTTCATGTTGATGCATTTTTGAAGGAAGTTATTTTCAACGAACAGCTGTTTTCTGTGACACTTATAAATCCACAACGCACTTCATGTTAAAATTAAGGCTTTTAGCTAGAGTTTGGAGAGAAAAAATTGGAGAGCAGCTAAAATGTAGTTTCGCTCGAGCTAAAAACTTAACTTTACAGGTGAAAATATCTTCAACCACTTCTTTCATTCGATACCTTTTGACACTCAATTTGAATACTTTATTATTAGTGTGATGGTAACAATTATAAAGTTAATGCCAAGAAATTACAATTACAAGTTACCAGTGGCGTGGCGTGAATAATTTTAAATGGTAAGTCGAAGTCGAAATCTATCAAAATGTCGAAGGGAAGATGTATTACTTATCTATTTATATCTACAAAACCTTCAGTTAATTTTTTAAAGCCATACAATCGAAAACTCCAGGAAGAAATTAAATTAATGAAGATATTTTTCCATCTTGAGTGCAAAACTTTCATATTTCGTGTAAACGTGATTTATATCATGTCTTATAATAGTGTAGTGTCCTTTATTTCTACATAAAGGTTCTTTAAATGAGTGTTTAAATCGAGCATTCGGGGTTTTTGTGGAGGTCCAGCAAAATCATCTACTTACTCTTTGAATTTCTTCAAACGTATTTAGGTACGAAGATCATAGCCAAGACTCAAAACACTTGATTTCTCACTTACTTGTTTATAAACTTTATAAACACATCAGTTTGTTTATTTTTTAAAAGATACTTACAAAATTCACCAAATAACTCGGAAAAAAGCGTGTTATTTTATTGCATAAGAACGAGGCCTTTGAAGTTTGAACAGAGGGTACTCACCTCAGAAAAACTCAGAAAATCATTAACTAGGTAAAAGGGGAACTGACGCCTGACGGACCTACTACATCACAGCGCAGCAATAGGATAGGTATAAGAGATACACACACAATTCAAACTCACCAAATAACTCGGAGAAAAGCGTATTATTTTCCAGAAATACTCAATTACACCACAGCGCTGCGGTAAAAGATACACACAAAACCCACCAAATAACCCGAAGAAAAGCGGGTTATTTTTTTGCATAAGAAAGCGGGCGTTGAACAGAGAGGACCAAACTCAAATAATCGCAAGTGTACAAAAGGGAAAGGAGACAAATTTGTTCTATCCAGTGAGAGATTTTATAACCCGACATATGTGTCGACATATGTGTGCTTGAAAATAAAGTTCAATTGAGTTGCTTGTTGTGTGGTCGGGTCGGGTCGGGGTGTGTAGGTGTAGCTTGCGCAAATGAATAGATACATATACATAATTATATCCCGTGGGTTTTATGTTGCTCGTTTTTAAGTAAACATTGTTGTGTAGCTGACACTGAAACTTTTAAAAGGTAACCCGGTAGGAATCGGGTTATATGGACGCCACGCCACTGCAAGTTACATAAAATTAATAAATTCGCAGATTTAAAGCTACTATTGATACAATTTTTGACATAATTGTGACATACATTTTTTTTGCATGTGTAATGCCCAAAACACACGTGCAGAATTCACGGCGCAGCAGGATTAGAATACACATGTTCTTATGTGGTGAAACAAATGTAAATTCTGCAGCCACCGCAGCACTGCAACATGTCTCTATTTCTAAATCCACTGCATAGCAACGCAGTGAATTAAGTTAAGTAGATTTGGCAGCATCGAATTTTTAAATTCAGCTACTGATGCATACGAGAAAAAGAGAGACGGGAATTATTTGTCGTCTTTGTTTCACTCACATATTTTTCCCCTCATTGACAGCAACCGCTGCAAATTGAATTCTGCACATGTGTTTCATCTGCAGTACTGCATGCAGTGAAGCATTCAGAATTTCTGCACATGTGTTTTGGGCATAACAGGAGCTTAAGCAAGATGTAAAATGTGCTTGAAATTGTAACCCACAAATTTAAAATTGAAATGATAAAAGTATTCGCTTCTATTTTCCACTCAATATTAAAGACAATGTCTTCCTTCCCACTTCTAATCTTTCGTAAACTTAGTCGAGATTAAAGATGGTTACTAGAAAATATAAGTATTTGCTATCACATCTCGAATGACAATATTTCTAAAAGAAATCTTATTAGTTTCATCAACAAGACCATCAAATTTCCCCGACGGGAATATTAATATACCATGTTTTTCCCATGTTTTCAATTTTTATGTTTATTACAAAAGTTACTGAAAACAGGACGTTGCTTATCATGGTCGACTTCCTTTGGACTAAACATAGAAGTCTGTATCTGTATAAATTTTAAATGCTTTGATCTCTGGTAACTTTTTCCATTTTGGACAGTATTGTTCGACCAGCAGTCGAGGTCGTTAAAATAATGTTTCATTTTAAAAATTAATTTTAACACGAAATTCATAAATAATACACTTTGTTAGCAAGTTGTTGTTGTTCTTGTAATTTAGTCAGAATAGAATAACGTAAATCAAGCAGGATCTAGGACACACAATGTGAAAAAGTTTTGAATTGAGAAGTATTTATTATTTATTTTCTAGATGTAAGGAGAAATTCGTTAGTTTCTTTTCTGAGAAATTTTAATTAAAGCTGTTCCAAAAACTTTGTACACAATTTTACGGACACATAAACACATTTAAAATGTCTCATTGTACGGTTGGTCGTTTGGATTCCACGAAAGAAAAAGTGTTCTCGCTGTCCTACCTTCAGTTAAAGTCTGATAAGCATCAAATAATATTGTCCTTATAAAGGAAGCTTCTCAATTCCGGCATTCAGAAACGCTAAATATACAACAACCCGCCACAGGAAAAAAAAGCCCTTAGGTTCGACATGGGAGTGTTTGCGTCAATTCCATGCTTGCGCTTAAATATTTTTGCGTTTCACTTTAATATTCGTAAAAGGAACGCTGTAGGATACTGACAAGTTAACAACTGCCTATTATTTCATTAAAACAAAAATTGCCGCAAGATACTTGTACACAAAACAAAAGGGAAGCATCCTGGTACCTTATCGTGATGCACGAAAAAATCGTCCCTGGATTAATTTTCGGTAAATTGTTAAGATCTGGTTAAGAACTCCAAGGATGTAAAACTTTTTCATTCTTGATACTATTTAAATATGCGTCTGCAAAATGGCGATCTTCAATCGCATGAACGTTTTGCTCTATAGATTGCACTTTTGCGGCGGCTCTTATATCAACCGATATTGACAAGTGAGGTGAGAATTTCCTAAAAGCCAGGCGTTCGCCAACGTCGATGTTGAACCTGACCAAAACTACTTCAATTATAATAAATTGCTGCGATCAAACCTCTTTAACAGCCAGAAATATAAGTTTTTCGTCAGTAGTGGAGAAAATAAAACACCTGAAGGACGACTATTTCTAGGGCCCAGATGGTCTCCAGTATTTAAGAAATATGTCCACAAAATTGCGCTGCTCCTTTCTGCTCTTACCGCAATTACCAATTGCACAAGGTATTTTCCCTAAAGTTTAAGGATTTTATCTTTCCCATTCACAAAAAGGGGTCGATATCTCTAATTACAGACTCATTGCTAAACTGTTTACGATACTATGTTCCGTTACAAAAACAACCGGTTTTCCGCCGCGGTTAATTTCCTGGATTAAGTCATATTTAGAGAATCGTATGCACAGTGTTCTTTTCGGCCTCTAACCCAGTCATAGCATCCTCTGTTGTACCACATGGTAGTCATCTAGGACCTTTGATCTTCAATTTGACAATAAACGATGTTCTGCATCTTATTTGACACTCTGACCTAGAGACTTGTGCAGATGATATGCGTTAGGCAATAACGCCCAAGGAAATAGCGCTCAAATCTCTAAGCAAATATCTTGCACTGCTGACGAAATCACGCCGAAATCAATTTGGAAATAACGCCCTAAAAAAACTCGTACAATTTGCTGTTGCAAAATTTTTCGTCATTTTGGGTGTTATTTTCTTTTTTTTGACAAGCAATAAAGCCCAAAATAGTAAGTGGAAATGCATAAACAGTGGAGGGGCATGCTGCCCCCTGCAACCCCCCTGCTTGGGGTTTCTGTTGGATTTTGGAGTAGGTGGGAGTTTGTAATGAAAAAAAAAACCTTCAATGTATCCAATTTCGCACATACTCCAAATCTGACAATAACCGCAAGTAGGGGGGTTGTATTCTGCCCCCCATACGTATAAAACTGCAAATTATGTTTGGGCTTTAATTGCAACTTGTTGTTTATTTTTGGGCGTTATTTCCAAATCGATTTGGGCGCTATTTCCTTAGTCGTTATTGCCTACCGCTGCGCCGTGCAAAGTGCAAAGTGTGTTCAGAAAGCAAACTCTACATGCGAACCTGAGAACAAAATTTTGTATGATAAATCTGGAACTTAGACAAGGTTAACGGAAATTAATTTTAATCTCGGAGTTAATTTCCGGCGGAAACGTAGCATAAGATTCATATTTTCAGTTATGTATCAGATAAATAATGCTTTGAGCAAACAGTATTAAATTTTTAACGCTTTTCGGCGAATTGAATTCTTATTTTAGGATTGTTTCTTCATCGGAATATGTCATACTTAGGCCTTCCGCACACGGCTCGTATCGTCATCGTATCGTCATCGTCACATCATGAATTTGCCGTGCCGCTACGATGACGATAGGCGTATTAAACCGCACACGAACACGACGCAATTTCCAATCGTCAAAATAAAATATCGCCTGACATATTTTTTTTAAATAAACTACGTAGGCATTGAAAAATGTAAACAAACTCCAAGCGTACTCGTACAAATACGATAAGCGGCCGACACTGCTTGACGATAGTCGTCATGTAGCATGCATGCTGCGACGATTACGCGTAGCCAGCGTCGCCATAAGTGCAGATTTGTCTGCATTTTGGAGATTTTCAGCGTAACTGCAGACTTTTAAAATCCCAAAATCTGCGTAACAGATTTTGTCTGCATTTATTTGTTTTGTTTAGATTCTGAGCTGCACAGGAGAGACCAGGAAATTAGAGGCTTTTGCGCTCTATAAGTAGAAATGCTGTCTAAAACTGGTCCTATGAGGCTGTACTGAATGTGTCTAGCTCTCACCTGTCAAAATTACATATTTTGATATTGTAATATCTATGAATCCAGATTTTTTTTCCATAGAAATCTGCATTGCAGATTTTTTTTTCTCATAATTGCAGATTTGTAGAAATATTTTCATGGCAACACTGCGCGTAGCAGACGAAGGGATGAAACGATACCTTCAAGGTATAGAGTACTTGTACTCGATACTAGTATCGAAGAAAAGTATCGAAACCTACTCGGGTATCGGATGAAAAGTATCGATACCTACTTGAATCGAATTAAAATTCCAGATGAAAAATATAACCATATTTCTGAAGCTGGCGGGCTCATTTTTAATAATTTATTAATATTTATTTTGAAACAACAAACGATTGCACAAAAGCGACCAAACTCACCACTGATAATCGACAAAAGAGTTAAGACTTAAGAATTTACGACTTTACATGGGAAGAGAAAGACTAAACGCATTCCTAGAGTTAATTTCATTTTGTAAAAGAATTCATAAAGACCGTAAGAGTGTGCGTAAAGAGATATAAAATGCGTGGTGTATATCTTTAAGTAATGCAAGAATTTTTATGTGTGTGCGGAAAGTGTATGATTTCTGTTTTGTGCGAAGAGGAATACAAAATTGCATGAACATTGAGTATGTGTGTGAAACTAGTTTGGGTGTTAAGTCAAAGTGCGATACTTTCATTCGATGCAAGTACTTTTAAACGATACTTACTTGGTATCGCAACCAAAGGTATCGATTCCCAAAATACTTGGTATCGAATCAAAAGTATCGAGTATGTACTTGTATTTACTTGTATCGATTCATCCCTTCAAGTGTGCGACAACAAAACGTATGCCTCTCGTACATCGCACCGCATACGCTACGATGACGATACGAGCCGTGTGCGGAAAGCCTTAGAGTGACTTTATATTTTTTTAACTGAATACGAGTAGGTAGGTACCTATACCAATTGTCTGCTCTTGGTGATTTATTTCATTACACGTATAACTATAAATTTAATTTAATTTATTTAGTCAAACCAAGGTCGCTAGTGGGTATTTTTTTTTATAGAGTATTGATTTTTCGATAGTTCTACTTTACTACTTCGTGGATAGTAGGGGTTGGTGACGTTTTTCCAGAGATATCGTCTTTATCTGCAAACCAAAATTATTCAACATCCAAAATGTCGAAAATCTATAATGTAATACTGCATTACTGTAATTAAATTTCGCCCGATTAAATAGCATGAATTACTAATTAAACAATTTTCTTTTGTAGATATTCGGTTGAGGTTATGTTTAATGAAATGTTGCACACAAAAGAAACATTTAATTCTTGTTTGCGATATTTATTTAAGAAATATAACATGTACATGGTAATGGCTGTTATTTGATCTGACAGTATGTTTTTTAATTTTTTTCAATTGTCACTATGACAGCTTTGCACAAAATATGCACTTTTTTGTCACAACACTAACGATCGATATATTTTTTTAAAGTGGAAATGATTGATTTATTCTTTTAAATTATATTCTTTCCGCCTCTATTGGATTTTAAATCATCCATTTCAACTTTTGATGGGAACAAAATGGCACGTAGGCTCTGCGGCTATATGAATACATACGTCAGACTAAAAGAACCTTCCTTCATTCATTAATTTTTATTTTATTCATGGAACTTGGTAATCGTTATCATAATATTAAAGAGATTTTCGTGAGAGTTTTGCAGAAAACCACATGCACAATAATTGCACATGTCAGATGATGTGCATATACATGGATACTGGGGATTTGGAGATCTCGTGGAGATTTTGGCAAAAAAGTTTGCTTCGATTGAGATATTGTCCGTCAATATTTTAATCTCGTCAGATATGGTTAGTTTTTTTTTTTATAAATAATACGCCCTAAAGAGGATATGACTTCTTACACAGCGCGGGCGTTAAGGAAATTGGGATAAAGAAGATAGGAGATTCCGATGCACATTGGTTTTAAATGTCTGTAAATTGTATTGAGGAGGATGCCTGGGCAAGGCATTCCACATTATAAAAGAGTATCTATATTTCATAGTACGCCCGAAAATAGGCTGAATGGTAAACTGATGGGCATTCCTAGCATGGCGAGTATTGCGGCTGAATTGCTGAAGGGGAGGAATGCAGCTGGCAATTTCGTTTTTCAAAAAAGCGATGAAACAGTGAGAGACCCGTAACGTTTCTGCGATTTTCAAGCGGATTAATAGAATTCCCGACATTCGTGTTTCAACACACGATTTTGGATCCTATCCAGTAGATGCAATATGGTTTTCGGCGCACCAGACCAGATATGTGAATTCTACTCAAGTTTGGGGTGAATGAACGCCTTATATATTGTAGCCAGATCAGAAGGGATAAAATATTTCTTGCACCGTTTAAGAAAACCTAGACATTTTGCAGCATTATTGGGGACTTTATTTCAAATCAATTTGAAGATTGGTTTGTTTGTTTTTACGCAATTAATGTTGCTCTATATCTCTGTTTACCACTTTGATGAATGGCTTTACTTTCACATTTTGTACTCAATTAAGGAATGAGACCAACCTTTGAAGTGTGAGATTTCCGACCGTCTATATGGTCATACCAACGAAGGTTTTCGTTAGTCCTGGAAGGAATATGAGAAGCTAAGGGTGCTGTCATCAGCGATGAAATGAATTTTATTTGAAGTTGCAGACAAGAGATCATTTATGAAAATGAGAAAGAGAGACGGAAACAGATCGGAGCCTTGAGGAACACCAGCATTTGTATGATGGTGAGTTTCAGACTTGAAATCATCCAAAACAACTTGAATTGAACAGCCAGAAAGGTAGTTTCTAATCCATTGAATAAGAGACGCAACGATCTTATAAGCATGCTTTTTCGACAAAATAGCTTGGTGCCAAACTCTGTCAAATGGCTTTGAAATATCATGCGCAACAATCTTCGATTCGGTAAGATAAGTCATCAAATCACCAGTGGATCTGTTGCCACAAAACCGTACTGCTGGACATTGAGGAGTTTCCGTGATTCAAGATACAACATTTCATAAGCTGACGATTTATCAGCGTTTCCATGACTTTAGAAAGAATGGACGTAAGTGCTATAGGTCGATAATTAGTAGGAGATAAAGATTCATATTTTTAGGGACGGGCTGGACAAATACTGTTTTCCACCTACCAGTCCAGAAGAATAGGACAGATGAAAAGCCTACGCAGTGGTTTTGCCAGAGTGGAAGAACACCTCTTCAGAACGATGGGGGAGATACAGTCGGGACCAGCAGAATTATGTATGTTGAGATCATTAAGTATCTACTCTTGAAAATGTACGAGTGCGAAAATGGATTTGTCTCTTGGTAAATTCGATGCACAGGCTGCGAAATATGCAGCGAGCAGATTAGCTTTGTCTAAAGAGCTGACAGCGGGAGTGTCATTGTAAATCATTGAATTCTGAATATTTTTTACAATTGACCAAAAGTTTTTACTAGATACCAACCTTGGGACATTGTAGTATTTTTTGCCTCAACTTTTGGTCATATGACAATTTGACACGCTTTATATGAGGGAATTCAAGTCATTTCTGGCTCGTTTAAACTTTTTTCGGTTTTCCTTAGATGGGTTGGCTTTGTAAGACCGAAAACTCAACTCCCTAAATCTAATAGTTTCTTTGCAGCTCGAGTCGTACCACGCGTTTTCTTTTGGTTTGATAATCTTTGTCCTATTAGGGATTACATTTTTTATAATAGAATTTTGTTTGGGCATTTCGTACGACTCCCCTCAGATTAGCTCAAGAAAGGGTTTCCCGTGATGTGCAGAGACATACATTCCTACTACATATCCCTTCTGCCCTCTGTATGCAATCTTTTTTCGCAGCCCATAAGGACCAGGAAGATCAATTTGAAATATAAGTACACAGATCTTATAGAAAATGAGGTAAAATTTCAGAAATTGAGGATGGCGATCGACAGAAAAAGCGGCTCTTAGTATTGAAATTTACAAGCCAAAACCAGTCAACACAAGAAGCACGATTTTTCATGAGCTTGTTATCATTGGCAGAACTCAGCGAGCTGTCAGTTGCGCGTCTGCAAAGATTGGGACAGAAGCGACTAAAATGGGATTAATACTGAAAAAGGGTAATACCAAGGGACACATAACATTGACGAATCGCCCAGACATAACTAAGTCTAAATATATATGTATATAGAAACACTCTATAGAAGAACTTATTTTCAAAAGAACTTGGATTCATAACTTATATGGAAAATGGGTGCCTGGCGCGTCATCACAACTTTTTCATTTTCTTTTACCCCAACAAGCAACAACCTTTCCCATCCCTTCCAAATAAATCAGAAGAAGTTTCCCAAGAAAAGAAACTCTCTTTTGGCAAATCATTCAATTTTCGACTCATCATTTAGAAAGGGTCACGAAAGTTTCTTTTTTTTTATGTGTGTGTGTTGACATGCTATTTAGTATTTGAGTATTTATAATACTCTTCACACTTTTATTGTTAGCCATGTTTTGCGTCAAAAAGTAACACGCAACGTATAGGCGAAAGAAATAAATCGGTTGAGGTTTTGGTTTTCGGTTAATTAATTGCGGTTTGTGGCTCAAATCCTGAATAAGTTTTTTTCACTACTCCTTCTCTCATAAATTTGTGATAAACATGCGAGGGTAACAATTGGCATGGGAACACTTATCAGTGAATGTTGTTATTTTTTTTATATTTTAAGTAGCCGTTCTATACTTCGTCCAAAAATGGCGACGTAAACACTGACAAAAGGATACACTTTGCCACCGTCCACAATATGAAATGTTATTTCGTTATACATTTTTCATTATTTTTTTTAAAGTACTTGTTTTTGGGGTGACGAACTTATAACGCTTCAACAGCGTCCCCAGATACTTGTAGATAGGTGTTATTATTGCAAATAAATTGCTGTAACTTGTAATCTTCTGGGAATATGTCTCGAGGAAGCAAGTGTCAAAGTTTGCTTGTCCTATCTACAACCGAAGCGATGTGTAGGAGTTGCCAATCTGCGGCCCCATTTGATAAATATTCTTCTGATTATTTTGATGGAAGAAGCCGAGGAGTAGAAGAGAATTTTAAAAAGTGTGGCACTTCCTCACAACATTCTTTTATGATACTTGAAACCTTCGTGAAAATTTAACCTCGACTATCGTAAAATCTTTAAAATTAATGACCTATGATGGTCATTTTATAAAATGAGTATGAGTATGAAAATACCAGGTGTGCGAGTGGAATTTTATCCTCAAATCCGACTCGTTTGGCATCAATGTTAGTGGGGAGAGCTTTGCCCTTCGCTTTTACGTAAAGGGTGTCCCATAATTCACGCAAAATGTAATTTTGATAGGAAATACAGATTTTTAATTAGAGAACTTAAATTTTTGTTAAATAGAGTACCTATACAGATTGAGGCTATGTATGGAATAGCACATCGGATAAATGGCTTTGCTGGCAAGTACGTACTCTTTTATTGAAATTGTCTAAGACCGTTTCGCATGAATGTGGCTGAATTTCATTAATACACCTCCCAATTTCCTCTTTCAAGGCGTTGGTGCTCATGGGCTAGTTTGCATAGATATTTGACTTCAAAAAAACCCCAAAGAATAAAGTCCAATGGTGTTAAATTGCAAGATCTGGATGGCCAATTCAGATCGCAAAAATGGGCCGATTACACGATTAGGAAATGACTCATGCAGTAATTGAATTGTTTCTCTGGCTGTATGGCATGTGGCACCGTCTTGATGAAACCACATGTTCGTCATATCCATACCTTGTAAATTAGGGACTAAAAACTGGATTATCATGTCACGATAACGAACACCATTAATTGTTAATGCCTGACCAGCCGCATTTTCGAAGAAAAATGGTCCGATAATGCCTCCAGACCAAAATCCGCACCAAATAGTCACGCGTTGTGGATGCATTTGTTTCTCAACAATTACTCGTGGATTTTCTGAACCCAAAATGCGACAATTTTGACGATTAACGAAGCCATCAAGATGAAATTCAGCTTCTTCATTGAAAATGATTTTGTTCGAAAAATCAGCATCCACTTGTTGTTCCGGAATCCATTCAACGAATTCTCTTCACGCTGCATGGTCAGTTGTCTTCAGTTCTTGAGTCAATTGAACTTTGTAAGCATGAAGTTTCAAGTCTTTCGTGAGAATTCGCTGTAGAGAGCTTCTCGAAATGCCCAATTCTTGACTACGGTGCCGAATTGATGTTCTTGGACTGTCAGCAATACTCGCGATCTGCTTCGATGTTTACTGCTGAACGACTTGTGACAGGACACACTCTGGGTTTAAGATCACTAATTGATCCAGTCTCCCTGAATTTTTCAATTATTCTCTTCACAGTTGATGGTTTTAAATCACTATGAGGGCCACATTTTGTTTGAAAATTGCGGACTGTAGCTGACGAGCCTTCATTATTTTTAAAATATTGCTTAACAATAATTAAAATGCGTTGTTCTTTCGCATAGCGCTCCATTTTTACTAACCCCGAACTGTCAGCTGTCACATTGTTAACTTTTTTGTCGTTGGCATCACTGTCTTATTAAATGGCGCAAAATTCAAATTTTGCGTGAATTATGGGATACCCTTTATATACATAGCTATATCCTAAGATGCCTTCTCTCATGAGAGATGTATTTTTTCGTATCATCCGGGGGGAGTTGAAGTGACAGAATCCTGACAGCATGTGCTATTTTGGCTTTGGTTTGAAATATTTTTTGTTGTCAGTAAGGGTGCGACCTGAGTAGGTCAAAACATCATTCATATCATAATGGAATTTCTGGTGTAGGTACAAAAAAGGTAGGATGACAAAAAAAAATTTGAAAAATTCCAAAATATATCAAAGGTCGGTTAGGGACTTAAACAAAATCATATACTTGGATATATTTAAATCGTCCAACATAAAGCAATCAGTTTTGTCCTTTTCAGTAATTGCGCAATATCTTACTACAAATGCATTATCTCGCTTGCTAATTTATTTTAACCTCCCGACCATTCATGTAGTAATTAGTAGCCCGTCCGTATCTAGGAGGGGCTCAATTAATTTATGACAATGCGTCCAAATGCCTAATTGTATGCTTTCCTTCTATTCTTATAGGAAACTGCAAACTTAATATTAGTTATTAATATATCAGACCATAAAATTACATGTGTCCACGACCTGTACACAATGTCAAACAACTTGTCTATCGAAGCGACGCGACACGACGCATACGAATTATGTGCACCTGTCGGAAATTTGTTCGCTGACACACAAAAATAAATCTGTTTGTTTTTTTTGTATTAAAGTCCTTACGTTGAACGTAAGCCAAATATATTTATTTCTTAATTTCCTTTTAATACCGCTCGTTGTCATTAGGAGGAGCATAAAATAATAAAGCTTCAAAGACTCAGTTTGTGTAAAATATCTTATGATAATCATTGCCGCGACAATAGAAAATACAAAAAAACATAAAAATTCTTTAATTGATTGACTTTTAATTTTTGGCACCTGGTCAAAGAATTTTGAATACATTTTCACAATGCTACCGCGTTGCGTGAAGTTGCGGAACGTATTTTTCACACGAGGCATTATTTATTTGTCTCAAGGAAAAATACAAACCGTAACCTGATCAGGATCACATATAAGTAGAATGTGACTGCTGACATAGTTTCGATGTGTGGCATATTGAGATTGAGTTTAAATTAACCATCGCATATTTTTGTCTCTATAATTACAGAAACGTCATTTATCATTTTCACGTGCTGGACTTTTGCCCTTTTGGTAATTGGGGGCTTAAAGGAAAATGTCATCGGGAATGTATTTAAGAATTTCGAATTAATTATCCCATAGGTCGAAGGTGTTCAGTGAATAAACAGGAAAAACATTTAAAATTCTAATATTAGCAATATTTTCGACACTTCTTGGTCAATGCATTTTTAAAGAAAATTTCAGAACTCGCTTGCCAAAATATGCATTTCCTTCCTTGTGGGGTGAGTAATAGGCTACATAATTAAATGAAATAGTATGGGCAGGCTCATTTGATGATTTTTTTAAAGCATTGCTCAGCTTCAGGGTAATGTGCAGATGACTTACCTATATAGTTGAACTAGCTGAACCCCCGCAGTGCCACGCCCCTTTGTCCGATTTTGACCAATCTTCGCAAGAGCACTTTACTGCCAATACCTAAGATTATCTGTAAGTTTGAGCTCAATCGATTCGGTGGTTTTCGAAATATACGATTTTGAATGTTTTTTTTTGTATGGGAGGTGCCACGCCCCTTTGTCCGATTTTGACCAATCTTCACAGGAGCACTTAACTACCAATACCTAAGATTGCCTGTAAGTTTGAGCTCAATCCATTTGGTGGTTTTCGAGTTATATGATTATGAAGGTTTTTTTTGTATGGGCGGTGCCACGCCCCTTTGTCCAATTTTGATTTTGTTTAGCCTATTGACCGACCACCGTAATTACCGACATTATAAAAAAAAAATCAACTAAATTGGTTGAAATTTACGGGCTACAGAGGGAAACATACAGTTTTTTCCACTTTGTTTTATATATATAGAGATAGGAGATAAGTTTACTAAACAACTTTTTGTATATCCTCCACAGGAAGGGTATAATTCACTTTGTCATTACATTTGTAACACCAAGAAGGATTCACCGGAGACCCTATAATTTATATATTCTGAATCAGGATCACATTCTGAATCAATTTAGCCATGTCCATTGTCCGTTCGTCTGTCTGTTAGACCGAGAGGACCGAGGATAACACTTACTTGTTTTGTTTTTAAATTCAATAGATGATTGTTGATTTATAGCTTTGCAATAACCATAAAATGAGGAAAATTTGATTTTAACCATCTTGCTGTCACCTCTTTCCCTCAACTCCCATAGGTAAAGACTTTTTAATATGCATAAAACATCAACCTTCCTCGATAAATGCGGATCATAACAGTGAAACCCACATCAAAATTAATTTATTGCTTCTCGAGCTTAGCCAGGTGCATTTTAGGGAATACCTTTTATGATTCAGATGGCTGTACTGGCTTAACTGGGTTTTTACTTATTTAATGTGTAGGGGAGAGGGGGCACCTTTGAAATTTTAAAAATTGCTAATAAAACCACATTTAAAAAAATATTTCAAAGAGTAAACCACAATTTAAAATTGGTAATAACGTCTGGTAAAATCGTCAACGACTTTCGGATATCCTCTCAGTGGTGCGTGTCGCCTGGAAGTAGCCTCAATGAATAGGTTTTTAGGCTTAAATTGGAGTTTTTTTTTTATTTTTCAATTTGTAATAGTGTAAACATTTTTTGGTGAGCTTTTCTTTTTATGGAATATATATCTTTAAGGCATAACTTCATTTGAAACAATATAAAGATAAGTTTTTTTTGACAAATATGAAAAATATAATTATTTTCGCGACTTGTTCTCTCGCTTAACCTATATTGGGGCAGGTTTGAACAAGTGGTCTGTAAGTGGCATTGAAATAAAAGCTAAGCTACCACCATAAATCAACGCTCTGGGATCATCGAGGACAGCTGCGATAATGATTGTTGACTTTGATTTTTCAAAGTTTCTGTTGTGTTAATAAAATAACTCATTTCTGTTTTCATAAAGTTTATTTAGTTATTTGTAAAATATTTCAGCAATTTGTGGATTTCAGTTTACTTTTTTTGAGTCGTTTTTGTTTTTTGTATTGAAAAAATTAAAGTTAATTTATTTAATTAAAAAAATACAAAGCTTTTAGTAGTTCGTTTACTGCTGAAAACCATTTCAAAAGTGTACCAGCCTAGTTCAAAAATGCTCCGCATGGGGGGTATTTTTTAAAAAAACTAACTACTTCGTTTTTTAAATAAAAATAAATTACATATACACCTTTACTAAATTTACGTAGTTATTTGTCCAAATCAAAGTTTATTTCCATGTTTAAAAGTGAGATTACTTTTCTGGCCAATAATTTAAGCACAGAAGATTTTATGAGACCCTGAAGCAAACAGGGTACTAAGGTACTCCACTCTCCCCTACCTCTCATTTTGCAATTTAAAAGCCCGTATTTCAAAAGCCCGTTAATCATTTCAAATTTTTTCATTGTTTACAAAAATTGCCCCCGAAAATGAAAAACCCCGCAAAAAATACGGGTTTTTTCAAAATGTTCATTTACGTTCATTTCTGTATTAAAGGATTTTATTTTACGGTCAACTTCGAAATGCTGTGTTTGCACACACGGGCTTCTGTGAATACGGGTTAAGGTTTTACGGTTAAATTTATCGTTCCCGATGGATATAAGCAAAAAAAAAAAAAGGATCATGTTGCATTCAAAATTAATCAATATACGTAGAATATGGTGGATTCTATAAATTCGCTCGTGGAAATACCACGTTGGTTTCAATGTTTTGAAGTTTTCGTTTGCGAACAGTGCTCAACGAAAATCGCCAGCTAGAACCACTTTTTTGTTTTTTCCCACGCTTTTCAAGAGTCAGCAAATTAACGAGCAATTTTCAAAAATTAGGTCTTAGGTTTGGATTTTCATTAGGTATAGGATTTAAACTTGTAAATGTATACCTACATGTCGTCATTTTCAAAAGTTCCACATGAACTTCTTAAAATTTAGCTAGTTTCGATTCGATTTTAAAAAGGACGGTCGGCATCGGTGAATTTGCCGGCTGAAATCCTTAAAATTTAGCAAGTTTCGATTTGATTTTAAAAATAAATGGCGGCATTTCTAATTTGAGGTTAAATTCGAAGGAATATGTTATTCGATATTTTGTGGAACTCGGTTTATTGATGTGGATTGCGAACTTTGACAATTCGCGGCGAACTTTGAAGTTCTCGGAACAAAGTTTGGAAAACGAAATTTCGTTATTTAAACTTCGCAAAACTTGCGAAGATTCGTTCGTTCGTAGATAGTTAGTCGCTCTCATGTGAATGGTCCTTTAGGTATTGGCCCAGTGTTGTTCCTGTATATGGCGCCTCCCATACAAACAAAAACAATAAAAATCTTATATCCTGAAAACAACCGAATCGATTGAGCTCAAAGTTACAGGTGATCTCAGATATTGGCCCGGGATATTTCCTGTGAAAATTGGTAAAAATTGGACAAAGGGGTGTGGGACCTCAGATACATTCTATGGGGTGAAATTCGATGATGTTAGATATATCTCGATAACCGCTGGGCCGATTTTCATGACTTCTATACCGTCGGCAAGTTCTTCAAATATGTCGGCATTTCAATGAAAGCCACCCCCTCCCCAAGGCTCGAATCATCGCTACGCCCCTGGCTCCCGTACAAAACAATATTGGATCCTACTATCGTTTTTGAAATTGCTATTCGCATTTTATTAAACAAGGCCTTCTTTGAATTAAGTGTAACTCAGCTTCTAGGATTAGCAGAATGTTGATTTTTAGCTCAAATAAATCAGGAACAAATTTACTAGAAAGGGTTTGTTTCTTTTTTAAATCCCATGAGCCAATTATTTAACGATTTGAACAAAGTAGCTAAGGTTCGTGTAACCACACTTCTATTGTTATCCATCACATTTCTACGCAAGTGTATATTCGCACTGTAAAAAAATGTATTTACTAAGAACTGCCTAGCGAAAATATTTATAAATATGTATCTGTATACCAAAATACATTTAACTTGGTTCTTGAGTTATAAGCGGCCTAACGGACAGACAGAGATAGGTTGTGCTTTTTTGAATATGTTCGGATGTGTGACATATTAATCTACAATAAGCCATAATATTGCATTATATACAACATATTTTATGCTTCAATTGGGTGTGTCACTGTCTAAATGTTCTGAATTTGATTTAATATGTTGAAGTTGATATCTAACATTGCATTAGTATCCCAAAAGTTATGATCCATGTTCGTGTTTTTTGGATATAACAAAACTGCAGATTCACGCCTGAATAAGCATAATCGTTAACCTAAAAATAAACACAAAGACTACTCACAAGGGAGCTCAATGTCATGCTCTTACCACATGACTTTCGATGTAAATCGTTGCACTAGAGTAACTTCAAGTAGGAAAGACATTTCGTGATTCAACATACTTCAGGATGGGTGCTTTATGAGTTTCATAATGGGTTGGAACTGGTAACTTTGAAGATGGGTATTACCTCCGTTGTAGTATACTACGGGGTTATTGTTTGACGAGCCTCTTTAAGTGCTTCTAGCTGTACAGGTATGTGTTAAAGAAATTTTTCTATGAAGTATTGTTAAAAAGGACATTCAGGGAGAGTTGGAAATTAACGAAAGTTAGGCCTGCTCTTACATCGTTATGAATAAGCATTTTTAAAATAGGAAACTAATTTTATATGATTTAAATTCATACAATGCTTAGACTTGTTGAATGTAAACTATAGTGTTTTTAAACAAATATTCAGGCCGATTCTAGTTTTAAATGGAGCTAGGGAATCTTTACAAATTTAGTAATCCGTTTCCCCTATTCGCTGTTTAAGAGAATCTACTTTCGATTTGCGCCCACTCACCCAAAGCAGAACGACGATCAAAAACAATCGTTTCTGATATTTTTTGATTTAATGAATGAAATTAATTTGGTCGAGTAAGATTTTGGTCTGTAGCTCAGCTTCTGGTTGAAGCAGAAAGCTGGTTAAATTTAATGAAGTGATGACTACATTATTGTATCCTTGTCTCAATTGATTTATAATTATTTGATTAATAAAAACTTAGAAGCGTGGCAATTAACGACATAGCCTATAGCCTTCTCGTAGTCTTAAGAAATATTGGAAAAAAGTTTCATTGAAATCTGTTCAGTCGTTCTCACGATAATAGGTAACATATATGCACATAAAACCCCTACAATTTCATTATTTGTATAAATGGTTTGCTGAGGCTTTTTGCTAGCTTACAATGTGAGGCAGTTATTGCAAAGCACAATCCCAAAATATTAGCTTATTAGGTTAGGTTAGGTAAGCGTGGCAGGCCGCAATAAGGGCAGCCTCACTTAGGCCAGAGGAGGCCCATTGTGATACCACAGGATCTAATGTGAATGAAGCGTTGGAGGCAACTTATGCTTGCATTAGCGAGTTCGCCGGGATTGTCGAAGAAGTTTTCTCCGAGATGTAGTTTTCTACGAGCTGAGGAGGCTGTGCACGTGCATAGGAGGTGAAGAATTGTCTCTTCCTCCTCCTTGTCGATTCAGCTTCTACAGAAATCATTGGAAAGGAGGCCCAGCCTGTCTCCCAATAATGCAGTGTCCCGTGTGTCCAGTGTTTTTAGTTTTACAAGATGTATAGATTCTCTTCTTCCGGTAAAATCGACAAAGTTGTGCCATGCCTAGCGAGTTCGTCGGCCTTGAAATTCCCTGGAATGTCCCTGAGGTCCGGCACCCATATAAGGCGGATTTTGAATTGTACCGCCATCTCGTTAAGAGATAAGCAACAATTCAGGACTGTTTTGGACTTAAAGATGATGATGATGATGATGGAATTAAGAGTCCAGGGATTTAATCGTAGCTTGACTATCGGTAAAAATCACGATATCCTTTGCGGATAATACCTTATACCGTAGCCACGACAGAGCCTCCTTGATCGCCATGATTTCCGCCTGGAACACGCTACAGTGATTGGGAAGACGGAATGAGATCGTACAATTTAAGTCTTGGGAAAAAACATCCTTCTCCCCTACTTTGGTTTCCGTTTTGGACCCATCTGTGTAAAAGCAGACGGATCTCTTGTGAGACATTATATCACTCTTCCAGTCAGTCCTGGAGGGATTTCAAAATTCTCACTAAATTGAAACTGGGGGAGGGTGTAATCAGTATCTTTTGGGATGCATTCTATTTATTTTATCTAGAATAGACGAGTGACCAGTTTGTCTCTAGACAGCCTAGAGAGGGCATTCTGCATAAGATCCCTGTCGAAGAATAGCATTTGAAATACATATTTTTTTACGGGAGGTCCCATGGCTCTTTGTCCAATCCCGTACGGTTTTGTCTCATGCAGGCAGTTTTGTTCATTTATCAAAATTTCTCTTAAATAATTTTGTTGAATGGTTGGTTTTGGTGTCATTCCCCGTCTTACAATCTCACCCACACTTCCAGCAATGTACATCAAAGTTTCCGGAAAAACAACATAATAAAGTATCCAAGTTTTTGCAAGTTTCTTGGAAAATAAAAAACAAAGCAAATTTTAGCAAATTGATAGATTTAAGGCCGAAAGGCAATAGTTTTTTTTTAATTTAGATTTAATCATTTTTGTCTAGTATATGTAAGTTTAAAAAAGAATGAAATAAAAATTAATTAAAAAGACAAAAAAAAACACATCAAAGTTTACAGTTTTAGAAGCTAAAGTGTCAATTTTAATGGTGCCAGCCCTTTTGTCAAATTTTGATCAAACTTCACAGAAACTTCCTTGGTCCAAAAAATAAAATTTTCTCAAAATTTGAATACAATCGGTTCCGTGGTTTTCGAGTTTTGCGATGTTTACAGTCAAATTTACATAAAAAATATAAAATTATTTCAAATGTAAATAATCGCATGTCGCAATCAAAATGAACAGAACAAATCAAGGACAATTTAAAATGTTAATTTATAATAATTTATTTAATCTTTATTGCATTTTTCTGTTCAATTTGATTGTTTCCTCCTCCAAGAATATATATTTTATTTCATATATTTTATATATTCAAAACCAACTGGCAATCTGACAGTTAAAATATTTATGCAGCCGATTCCGAAATAAAAATCATAGATACAATGAAATCATTTGGTAATGAACTTCTTTCTCCCAAAATTTAGATTGTGAGAACTTCATTAGAGTGAAAGTTTTAAATTCGAGGAATACTCGTCACTCGACACGATCGAATCTCAAAATTTGCGTGAATACTCTTTTGGACCCACCTAACAAACACACCCGCGTGTGTTTCTACTTTTTTTTTCTTTGGCAATAATTCGCGATTTTATTTTGACCATATAAGAGAAAAAAAAGTAAGCAGAAAGAGTAAATATTCTGTAGAAATTGATAATCATTATTTTTTTGCGCTAAAAGGTTAATTATTCAGTTTTCTAGAAGGAATTTGATTTTGAAATTGAATTTTTCATTGATGAAAGAAAAGTGGTTGGGGACCAGTTGGGGACTGTTTTTTGCACATTTTCTTACTTTACTTTACTTCACTGAGATGGGTGAGGAAAAAAACAGACCTATGGAAGATTGTAAGTAACAATATCTATTTAAGTAATACTTTGCATAAACTGATATCTATCAGAGACTAAAAGTCTGACCTCGGTTCGTCTGGCAGTCAAAACATTCAGGTTGTACTCGTTCGTAAGTGGTGAATGACACACGGATGATTGTCTGTGTCTCTCCTTGAAAAAGAATAGCAACTGCAGACATCTTTAGAAAGCATATATCGAGGACCTTTTAAGTCTTGTTTCTTTTTTCGGATCCATTACAAATCATACATAATGGATTTAAAGCAACAACAAAAAAATACCCGACACTAAGTGAGGCAAAAATCCAATTCGCATCATTACTCCAGATTCCTGCATACCCTAATGTCTACCGATTGTCATTAAATGTCTAAACAGGACCATAATGAAAGTGCGTATTCACCACTCTGTGTGACTGTTATAAATCATTAATCAATGTCAGTCTATATCCAGTCCAAGAGTCAGCCATCAAACTGAATTATTTTAATAAAATACAAAGCAAGACAACATAAATACAAATAAATGAACACAAGAATAAATTTCGAATGATTAGCCAATAATAATGATAAACGACTCATAGGTTTCGTTATCATGTACCTACATCAATTAAAAATTAAAACACAAAATCAAAGTCTAACAACTGTGATCGCCTAAGGAATATTAATCAAAAGCATTTTAGGTATTAAATGACATCTCTTTAAGATTTTAATGAGTCGAATTTGCTTTCCCCACGGTGGGTCTCTAAAACGTCCCCAGAAGCAAATATTGGTTCAATGTTATTTATACATATAAACATTGTAAACAACAAATGAGTCCCTCGAGGAACAGCGCCAACAATACAAGGAACTCGCAATAATTGTTTTGCCTACCCACCAACTACTGCCTATTCCATCTTTGCCCTTCCAAGGGGAAGTTGAAGTGTCGTCAAGTGGGGGTGGATAGGAGTTTATTATTTTTTGCATTCTATTCCCAACAGATGGTGGCCTACCTTGAGAAGTACCTACCTACTGTGCAAATCACCATTCGTTATTGAGGCTGTAAGGAATCGGAAACTATTTAAATTGGTGAAAAGGATGTCGATAAGAACATTCGAGAGTAGGTACGGAACAAGTTCATGATTGTTGAGTGCCACTAAATTGGATTATAAATTATTATAGTTCGACACCCAATTTTCACTTCCTGACTTGCGACACAGAATTTGCTGAAGTCAGAAGAAAAAAACTGGAATTAATGCGTTTGCTGTGAGTTTTGCATAAATCATGTCAACCCCATGACTTGGTTATAAATTCACATTAAGCTCTTTTAATGCTATTAGTATGTATACTTTCATCTCTGTCGAGGAGGTAAAGGATACGACATTATTGACGACAGGAGAATATTTCTCAGAACAGAGAACTAAAGTAAGCTCTTTGAAGATCGAATTGTTATAAAAGAAATATAATTCTGTAGTGCAGTAGGTACACAATTATGCGACTTACCTACTTGTATCCTTTAGAAATTGAGAAATAGATTTTCCGATATTCAATGACTCGAAAAAAAGGGCGCCTTGTTAAAGATGACAACACAGATTAAACATTGTTACACTGTTGCCAATAAGTGTCACTCTTTTATGTGCCTCGACATAAAGCTTTGAATTCAATATCTAATACTTCGAATCACAGAAACATAGACAAACCTACTACCATATTAAACCAATCTAAGCGATGTTAGAAAGACGGAAAAATAGCATTATCAGGTCCGATATATCAGTATATCAGCATGGCTTCCTGGACATGCGGCAAAGTAACGAAACGGCCGACGAACAGCTAAGATCAGGTTAGAAATCTCCTTTTTTCAAGATCGGAACACTTCTGCACCATGCCTAGGAAAGGAACACAAGAAGTCCATAGCATATTGGGATAACATCCAATGACTAAGGCAGGCCACACGACACGTGCCATTCAGTGCTACAGAAACTTTGTAGAATTTAAATAAAGAATTAAATAAAAAACTTTCTGGCGCGACAGTTCCGCATCCGCATATAGGCCTAGTTTCTTACAACCATTAGTCTCTGTGAGTTTGTATTTTTGAGACGAGTGAAAAGGACCTACAATTTTATGCCGACTCTTAGCGGCTAACTTTGAAACGCTCTTTCGAGGCAGTTATTCTCTTGGATGATTGGCAGACGCTCGCATGTACATGTACAATGTACGTGTAATTTATGTTTTTCTGGGGGTCGAACCTTAGACTTCTCGCTCAGTAGTCCAGCACACTAACCACTGGCAGAATTTAAGCAGGGTGTGTGTTTCACTAATGCTGCGCTTTGCTTGGCCTGTGATTCGCTGGTACTGCGTTTTGACGTAGTATGTTATTTGCTAGTACTGCGCTTTGACCTAGACTGTGGTCAGCTGGTGTGTGATTCTCTGCTACTGCGCTATGTCGTAGAACGTAGACTGTTCTCGCTAATACAACTGCTTTTTGACGTGGTGTAGACTAATACCAAGTATCTGACTAAAGTTATTGTAATGCAAACAAACAAACTTATATATGGATCATTTAAGATTACACTTATTGAGTGACAACACGAAAACAGTTAGCAAGAAATGAAATGCGAAGACAGAATTTCGATGATTGATATTAACTAGTTACCGGAAAAAAAAATCACGCGTTTGAATATTTTTTTTTCTTCACTGTAGCTAGATTATGTGCTAAATGAACATTAAATATATGTAATGCTTTAAAAGTATCAACACAGGATTAACTTACCAAGTGCTAAGCACCGTACAGCCTACTGGCACATAGGCCACATCACATCATGTTTGCGATTTACGCCCACCAATGCATTGCAATATATATTGCAAAAGTATTTGTAGCAAGTATGTATGTACATAATATATTATTTCACTTCAAAAAAAACATTTTGGTTAAAAACTGTTCCAAAGAACATGGTTATGAAAGACATAGCCTATAGCAGTCTCACAGTCTGAAGAAACATTTTAAAAAAAGTTTCATCGTAATCTGTCCAGTAGTTTTCGCGCTTTTAAGAGACAAAGAATATGTCTACAGTTTTATTATATGTATAGATTAACAATCATCTTAAGCATTGGCAAAAAAGAAAAAAAAAAAACAAATTAAAAAAAACGAATTACTTAATTAGATTGTTTAAGAACTGCGTTTTTCTGTTTTTTTTTTGTACTCGTATTAATAAAACCATCGAGCGAAGAGTCGGTTCGTCAGTACAAAATCATATAAATGCTAGTTAATGACAGCCAGCGATAGCTTGCATATGTGTCATGTTTCCATTTTATGGTCCTCGTAATCGTCCTACTGAGCAGGCTACGTTAATAATCAAAATTGCCGTATATGGTCTGCAGAGCAACCAGAACTATTGCAAGAACTGCCAATGCATCTACAAAAAAGCATCCAATTTTTTTTTTTGCCCAAAATGGAAGAGGTTGGTTTTGTCGACATGTGGTTTCATCAGGACGGCGCGCGCGACATGCCACACAGCACGCGAATCCATGGACATATTGCGAGGCGAATTTTGTGAGCAATTTATATCACGTTTTGGACCTGTGAATTGGCCGCCTAGATTGTGCGATTTCACGCTGCTGGACTATTTTTTTGGGGATATGTGACAATTGCCGCCTTGGAAGACATCGATATGTTGGGAAAAGTATGCCAAAAAAATTGGACATTCCCGATGAACAACTTGAAGCGTAGTCGCTGTCAACATTTACACGAAATAATATTCAAAAAATAATTGGCAAGAATTTATTTATCGACCCTAATAAAAATTTCACTCAATTTTGCAATTTTCGTTGTTTTTTTTTAATCTTAAAACCCAAACGTTTAAAAAAATCACCCTTTAGAACGCAGGCAGGTATACTCGTAAATAGTTCCAAAGAACTCAATACATTTAGCAAAATTGCGAAAAATACATGAAAACTTGTTGGTCGTTTTAACCAAAGAGCACACATAGTGCAGTAAGCTTAATGGAATCAGCCCCAGAAGTAATGCGGCCAAAATATTATGTACTTATGTTTCCAAACAAAATTTGTTTTCAAATTAATGGAATGCAAACAAAAAATTATTTATCAACCAAAAATGTTCAAAGTAAAAATGAAAGAAACACATTAAAACTTTAGTTTACACCCTTCTCTTTCTTTCATCCAAGCATTTCGGAATTACAACAAATAACTTATGCCATTGTATAATTCGCTTTGTACTATACTGCCGCCTCAAACTCAAATGATTAATGTCTGTTGTTGTAATAAATCGCAATTGCTTCAGAGTCCGAGAGTTTCACAATGATTTGTACGAGTAGATATTTATAGCTTTCAAGAATGTGATTAGATTTCCATCAATTTGCTGCTATTGTTTATTATTTATTATTAAGTACATATGTAATGTATAGCTACTTGGGTAAGCAAAAGTGGATACTTGAATTCGTAATATGGTCTAGACTATAGATATTTCTATTTTAAGATCTTAAACTATTTACGTAACTTTATATTACTATAACAATTAGAATGATTAATCGATCGAAATATATCTATCACAATATGACTAATGATCGTCATATTAAATAAATTTTTACGCGAGCAATGTTTTTTTATTTACAAAAGTGTGACAAATTTCAATCGGTGTTGCTAAGCAAATCGATCTTAGTCAATATTTGTACTAGTCACATAGGGGACTGCCATCATTAGCTGTTCAATTAACTATAGGTGCGTTAATCAATAAACGTCTGTGATGTATAAACACGACGACAGATTGACAACTTTTCAAAGCAGGCCTTACAAATAATCATTTTTAACCTCCAACTTAAATATTTTACCGGTCACAATAGATAATTTTTTATGGAAATTTTCACAAATGTGAGGTCGTACTAAAAATGATTATTAGTACCGCCGAATATCTATATCTATGTCGTAAAAATTTCCAAAATTGTATCTTTACCAGGCCCAATAAAAATCGCAAATTTATAACGTTCACTTTGAAATGAAGTTCGATTGCGTATAGATAGGATAATTTATATACTAATACAGTCAGTCTGGGAGTGTTGTTGTTAACAAATTAATTTTGTTCTTGAATTTACGATTTGTTAGAAATTTGTTTTGGGTGGTGTCAGCATTTGGGGTCAATTAGAAAACCAATTTTTTTTCCTACACCAACCGCAAAAATCGAAAACTTTTTCCTTTCAACCTTGGGCTAGAAACCTTTTTTTTTGTAAATTTTGATTACGCGAATTCTAGTTTTATTAAAAGAGTAAAAGTCATCAAAACTTTTACATCGTTTGAGATTAAATTCTCTAATGAGTGATAAACTCACACCCTATTCAATCTAACCTAGGTACGTGTATTTGGAAATTCTGCAATTCAGTAAATCGTTGCGGACGAAGGGTATTTTCCGTAAAGCTACGAGTACACGACATGCCAAACACGACATACGCATGCCAGTCTGACGTCAATTCGACGTCAGAATATGTCATAAAAGGGTGCGTGTCGTGTACTCGGCATATAGACACCAATCCTGGATTTGCCACTACCCCCGATGAGAAGGCAGAAGCGTTAGCGATATTCTTCGAAGGCAACATCAACCCATCGCCTCCTAATGATCCTGTATTCCTCTCAGAAGTCCATGCCACATTCAGAAGCATCCAAGAATCGACGAACGCAACTACTGCATTCACTGACACAAATCAAGCCGACGACCCCGTGGATGATGACACCTTGTCAACACCAGAAGAAATCGCTGAAATAATTCAGAGCAGTCACTCTAAGAAATCAACTGGTCCGGACAAAATATCCAACTTCGTTCTTAAAAAGCTGCCACAGTCAATTATGATCTTGTTAGCTATAGTGATGAACAACTGCATCAACAACTGCTACTTTCCTAGGAAATGGAAGACCGCTAAAATAATAGCCATTCCGAAGAAAGGCGACCGCAACAACATCAGAGGATATAGGCCGATATCGCTTCTTTGTAGTATGAGCAAAATACTCGAAGAACTCATCCTCCGGAGAGTGAAAGCTGTTTGTAACCAACTCAACATCTTACCTGACATTCAATTTGGATTCCGGGAAAAACATTCTACGTTGCACCCGTTAATGAAGTTCCACCATGATGTCACGAAGGCTCTCAACAACCACCAAGTCACAGTCGCATGCTTCTTAGATGTGGAGAAGGCATTCGATTCGGTGTGGATTGAAGGACTTATTCACAAACTTAAACTGCTAAGTTTTCCTATACCCCTTATTAAAATAATTTTTAGCTTTCTTCATTCCAGGTCCTTTTTTGTACAAATAGAAGACACCCATTCACGAACAAAAAGTATCAGAGCTGGTGTAGCCCAAGGGTCAAAATTGGGTCCACTACTTTTTAACATTTTCACATCCGACCAACCTCAGCTCGAGAACACAACTAACAGCTGCCTTTTCGCCGACGACTCCGCCACATATAGCAGCTCATTGTCCCCAGCCATAGCAGCACGAAGAGTTGAAGCCCACGTGAGGAAACTTTTCGAGTACTACCAAAAATGGGGCATACGGATCAACACAGCCAAATCTGAACTGATCTGCATCAGAAGACCCATTAGAGGAAGAAGTAGAGGACGGTCAGCCACCAATTGTCGTAATATAACGTTGAGACTACCTGATGGATCAGCGATATCAACCACAAACGACGTTAAATATCTTGGAGTCAACTTTAACGAGAGACTTAGATTCAACCCACACCTGAACACTGTTCTGGGGAAGGCTGCATTTGCGTTTCATCGAGTCTACCCCCTGATGAAGAAGCAAAACGGACTCAGTATAAAACCCAAGCTGCTACTCTACAAACAACTTATAAGGCCGGTAGTAACTTACGGTTTCCCCATTTGGTACACCATTTCCAAGACGTACATGAGAAAGCTGGCCATTTTTGAGAGAAAACTCTTAAGGATCTGCACAGGACTCCACTACGATCCAATCCGCAGGAAAAACGTCAGAAGTTCAAGACTCTACGAAGAAGCCAACATCATCCCCCTAGAAAATTACATGGTCACACTTTTCCAGAGAATACTCGGGAATGCATCCAGCCATCAAAACCCTCTAGTCCGCAGGATTGCGGAAACGCAACACTTCTCAGAGCATCGATACCTGCATGTATTGGCTCTACTAAACGAGGACCTATTCCCAAGAGACACTGACAGGGCAACTATACCCTTCTACGATTTGACCGAAACAACCCACCATCGAGGATAAAACCAAGATGAACAACCCTCTCTACCACCATAAGGACATCGACACCCGGATTTGAACACCCTGAGGTCAACCCTGACAACGATGAATACTATACGAGTATGAATCTAAGAAAACAATAACAATTTATGTAAATAGAATTTAAAAAAAAATCAATGTAAAACGTTGGGCCAATGTTGTTGAGCCAACACATAAAATATTAATAACCACTTTGTAAACTAGCCTTAAGTCAAATTGTATATATAACAGTTCAATAAAAATTAATGTAATGTAACTCGGCATATTATTGACGCTGACATATTGTGTTGGCATGCGTCTGTCACCCATATGTCCGACTCAGAATGGCATGTAAATTTGCCACACGATATAATCCCACTGAAAAACGTGCATGTCCATGAGAACGTATTTTGTTTTGTTTTTAAATAGTTTGGGTGAATTTAATTAATTTTGTTTTTAATTTCAAAGTTTCGATTTTGCAAATTTGAATTATTTTGCTGCCAAAATAGTCATATCGGAATTGATTCGCGACATTTTTTTTAAACACAAAACCCACGTTTTCTCCGAAAAAAAAGTAGGTAAAAATCGTATGTCAACAAATCAAAAAAAAAAAAATCACATGCCAGTCACCGTCGACATACGAATATGCCAACTTTGAATCAAAACGTGCATGCCGTGTGACATATTCTACAATATGCCGAGTAATATGTCGAGTTATTATCGTGACGTCAGAGTGGCATGCGTATGTCGTGTTTGGCATGTCGTGTACTCATAGCTTAATGATTAGTATTAACCCGATCATTCCCAAAGAATACCCGATTATCGACATGGTAGACAACTATATTTTCAACAGGGTATCTGAAAACAGGTGGGAGCAGTAACGCAGTGGTTAATGTGCTGCACTACTGTGCGAGGGATCCCAGGTTCGATCTCCAGAAAAACAAATTACATCTTAAGGTTTTTTCTACTGCGCCACCTCTCGCGAACATCTGACAAACATCCGAGGGTATGAATGTCCTAAAAAAGCTTCTAAATTCAGCCGTTCGGACTCGGCATAAAATTATAGGTCCCTTCCATTCGTCCCAAAAATAAAAAATCACAAACGAATGGTTGTGAGAAGCTAGGCCTAGGGCGTGTTGCACGAACTAAATATTTTTTATTTTTTTTTTGTTTCGAATTTTCATCAAGTAATTTAAAAACGTTTTGGCGTATAACTAAAAAAACACAAAATACTTCCCTTCCGGACATCAAAAAAAGGATTCACTGAATGCATTAAACTCTCTTTTTTCTATTTTTCACAAAAAACATTTAAAATGTGAACCATGGGTTTAATTTAACTTGAAAATGAACATTACACCACCAATACATCTTAAAATAAGCTTACTGTTCAACCGTATTGCTATATATACATACCCACATACAACAGTAAGTACACCTCAACAGATGGTTATGGTTACAGCAGATGAATTTGAATCTTACATCAACCAAATAAAATAACGTTTCATATAAAGTTCAAAGTACTTTATATACATAGGTACAATATACATATTCATGTATCTGGAAGGGATTTCGTCGTCGCAACAATTCGCATGATGTCTTCAAACAATAAATTGTTGAGCGAATAAAATCTGTACCGAAAACAAATTGTACATAAATTTTATATTCAATTAACGAGAACAACAACAACAACAGTCTTGAATTTGTTTACCATACTCTATTTAGATTGAATGGTTCAGAGGTTTACCATTACGTAGGTATACATTATCCAAGAAAAAAAAAATTAAATTAAAAAGGTAGCTCTAAAAGGAACCCGAATCACTTAGAAATAACTCTGCCCAAAACAACAACAAAATAATATTTTTAATGTCGCTCGGAGCTACCTATACCAAAAAACCCTCCCTAACTACCTCATCTACGAGACTCGCAAATGAAGATAAATGTCATCCTCTGGTAACTTTGCGGTTAATGTTGAACAAATGCGACATTTTCCAGGTGAAAGGAAATATCTAAGAGAGATAGCTACTTTAAAAATTATTTCATTTTTCCTGTCTATGGTTTCTTAAAAAAGTTGAAAATCTATTATAATTAAATTTTCGTGGACGAAATCGTTGGTGAAATATGTAGTTACATCCTTAAATTAATATTTATAACGGTCGTAAACGGAAGGAGACATATACATTCTCGTCCTTAGTGAAAATATATAAAAATAGCTGCGGTTTTCCTTATTTCCATATTTTTATTTGTAGAACATACCCAACCAGAACCAGACCTACTGACGACGCGCCGGGAACAGATCTTTTTAGGAATGATTTTCATTTCCCTTTGTATGTATTTTTTTTTTTTTCATTTCTTATTATTATCAGTTTGAGTTGAGAGCAAAATCTTTCGAAAGGGGAAGTTTTGTCTTTTATGATGGTGACGTAAAAACAATTTTTTTTATTTCTGATTTTATTTGCTATTGGGGGAAAGATAAAAAATAAAAAAAATAAAAGTCTAAGCTGCTAGGTTAACGTACTACCATGTGACAGACGCTATGAGTATTTTTTTGTTCAAATTTTTCATTATAAATGGCTGAGACACTTGACACGAGAGTGTTAACATGGAAATTCATGTGCGCTTTGTAGATGAATTTTAGGTGTTTCCAGGAGTGACAACGCTTCATATGTCAAACTGCAAATGCACTAAGCAAATATAAAAGATCACGTACATTCCTATGATTTCCCAATGAGTTGAGTTTGATAATTTCATTATGAGAAACGTAGCGCCGTCCTATTGAAACCAAATGTTGCCAATATCCTCCTCTTCAATTTTTGTGAACAAAAATTCGTTCAACATGGCCCGATAACGATCGCCATTGACTGTAACGGCCACTCCTTGCTCATTTTCGAAGAAAAATGGCCCAATTATGCCTCTGGACCAAAATCCGCACCAAACAGTGACTCGTTTTGGGTATATCGGCTTTTCAATGTATGCTTGTTTACATACCCGCTGACGGTGCTTCTCTTCTTCCAAAATCCGTACGCATTTTTCGCACACATTCTCCAACATTACCATGATTTTCAAAGTAATGTCGCAATATTTCCCAGCGTTGTTCAAGCGTATACACAACCATATTCGTTCAGCGGAAGGATAAAACTAATTATCTGTCAAATCAGACATGAGCTAAGTGTTACCATTCGCGAAATAAGCACTAGTTGAAAAAAAAAAAAAAAAACGTTAGATGGCGGACCCTTTATGTGCCTTCAACGCATGCAAGAAAACATTTGGTAAACGCTGGGGTATGCGCCCTTATGTAATCCATTGGATGTATACAGCAATTATAAGACCCATACTTACTTATAGGTCCATTGTATGGAGGAAGGCAATAGAAAAGGCAACCTAGCTCAATAACCTATCCAAGCTACAGAGATTAGAATGCATCGGCATAACGGGAGCAATGAGATCAACAGCTCAAGCCGGGCTGGAAATTATTCTAAATCTTCCACCCCTAGGTGAATACATTTGCAGCATGGCAGCCAAGTAAGCCCTCCGCCTGGAAACACAGCTCCTATGTGCACGGTTCCATAATTCAAAAATATTTGAGTATTGATCTGGCTAGAAAAACGGACTACATGATTCCGTACCAGAGCTTCAACAAAAACTACTCTACCTATACATATCCCAAAGAAAGGATTGGATTACTAACACGCACGCAAGCGTACAAGAAATACAAATCTACACTGACAGGTCAAAAATGGAAGTAGGCACAGGAGCCGGAGTATTCTGCGAGTCCTTATGTATAAATGATTCGTATAAACTCCCAGATGAATGCAGCGTTTTCCAAGCTGAAATCGTCGCCATCGACAAGGCAGCAAGTACCATACAAAGAATCTCGACCCTTCTAAGATTACAATCTTCGTAGACAGTCAGGCGGCCATTAAAGCACTAGACAGCGCAACTATCAAAGCAAAGACAGTCAGGGACTGTCAAAGAGCCCTAAACAATATAGGCGAGAAACACAAGGTCTCTCTGCTGGCTTCCCGGACATAGTGACATCGATGGAAATGAAAAAGGAGAGGAGCTAGCAAGAACTGGGTCGGAGCTTGATGCAGTAAATATCATTGCATCAATAGACATCCCAATTAGTGTAGCAAAAATAAATATTGACCAACAATTAAGGGAAAAATTAACACCACCTGGTCTAACAGACACGACTGTGTTATATCCCGTAGCCTTTGGCCAAGAATCGATAAAAAAAGAACAAGATGCGTATTCTGAAAATGAATAAACGAGATATTCGAATCTTAACGGGTGTACTGGCAGGCCATTGTACGATTGGTACCATGGCCACAAGACTGGGCATCAACTCACCAGACTACTGCAGGAGCTGTCAATACACAGAAGAAACGGAGACCATCAAGCTCTGCGAATGCCCAAACCTCCAAACTAGTAGACTCCGATATCTGGGAGACAGACTTTTCGGAGACCTAGAGGACATAGTGCAGGTACCATTGACGGACACAATCAGGTTTGTTAAAAGTACGGGGTGGTTTACTTAGTAGACAAAAAAAAATGTATCCATGACCAAAACTATAAGCGATCACAATGGACCAAAGCGCCCCCGTGGTAGCACAGCATTTATAAAGCTGTGCACTTCCCTCAAACCTAACCTAACCTATATGATTACGAAGGTAGTGGTTCACCCTGGCCTACTTGGACCAGCTATTTAGGTCTACTTCGAAACAAATTGGTGCTTACAATCCCCTTGCTGTAGGACCCCCAGATCTCTATATACATACATAAAGGTTTTTTTTTAGAGGTTTAGTTTTTAAACTGGCAACACAGTTTCTACAGATTGTCAATTTGACAGTTGAAAGTTGATTTGTGGTTAGTACGTTTTGCCATTTTACGATGAATAGATTAACGCCAGAATAACGCGTGTAAATTGTGCTTTGCAGCTTTGCAGCTTCCAGCGTGAACTGGAATCCACGATCCTGTGATCTTACTTCTTTATATTACTTTGTATGGGGGAGTCACTGTGGGGAAGTCACTGGTATATACTGATAAACCAGAGACGTTTAACAATATTGCTGATTTACGGCCCCAGTTTTTTTTTTTTTTTTTTTTGCTCGATAAAGGTGTCGAAAATTGGACCTCGCGATTGCGCTTCATCTTGAATTTGTATACCTCTAAAACACACCAATGTGAATCTTAGAAGTCTCTTTCAGCTCTACATTGTACGAATCTTCTAGCATCTAGTTCATCAATCAAGTAGTTACCAAAGGATCTTCAATCCTCTGTTCCAGAAAAAGCTGGACAGTCGCATAGTAGGTGAAGGATATATTCTACACTTGCATCGATGATGTGTAAACTTAGCGGCCAAAGGATGGACCAATATTCTCCTTAAGTTTTATAGAACATCATTGTACCTATACGCTGGTAAGCTGGGGTAATCGGACGGATCATATAGAAACCATACAATAAAATTAATTATCAATGATGGCGATAAGAGGCTGTGAAACATTACAAAGTTTCAAATTCATACGACGAACGGTTCGTGAGTTAAGAAAAGGACCCCCTTATAAGGGGCCATCGCCAATAAGGCAAGCAAAATTTCAAAAATCAAAAGGTTGCGATGAGCAAGATATCCTCACTTTCTCTAACACTTCCTGTCTCTACCAATTGAGGAGTATAACACTTGGATGACATTCAAGAACTGTCAGATGCCTCACAATCTAATCTTTATATAGGCTTTTATTTTTGTAGCAAAGCCTTTTACCTTCGGCATGACTTGTGGTTGGCACTATTTACTCCAGAAATGGAGGGAGCTACTAAATTAGTTACTTCTCCGTGGATTTTTTTGCTGTTCAAGCTATCTCCTCCTCTGAGATCTTAGTCTTACCCTTGGTGTCACCGACGAGAGGCCGCACACTGAATTCGCTATCGTTGCTGAGGGTATGTCTTGTCCAACAAACCCATTCTTCCCATTTATTGGTCAGTGAGAAGATAGAGGAAGATGCTAGCTCACTATTTCACTCGTCCTTCCCTTTTCCGACATAAAGATACTCGTCTGGTATAGACAATCCGCCGTCCTTGAGCAGTTCGCTACTTTTTATTCAGCCTAATTGGCATGGGAAGGCCCTCTAGGATTCCGACAGTATAGCTTGCCTAATTAATGCAACTCGAGCAACTAGAACCTGGGGAAACTCTATAGGTGCATTATGGAGTTGGCTACTGAAGCAATAATCGAGAGTGGTGGTTAGTTAGTTTTTTCATTTTCTTTTATATTTTTTATTTAAATCTCAGGCAAATTCCTCCAACTTCATATTGACAGCAAAATTAAAAAAGCTCCACCTCCCGCTGTTAGAACCAAAAGGACAATAAAACCAGTAAGACAATTATCTTCGACTATGCCGAAGCTCAAATACCCGGTACTATATTATTGTAAAATAAAACCAGTAAGACAATTATCTTCGACTATGCCGAAGCTCAAATACCCGGTACTATATTATTGTAAAATAAAAAAAATATTTTAGTATTAAAAAATTATAATTTGTATGGGAGGTATGGGTACTTTTTATTCGACCAAGCTCATTTTTTGTCAAAAATTTTTAAATATTATTAAAACAATATGTGCAAAGTTTAAACTTGCTATCTTTACTGTATCTATTTAAATTTAATTTTTAACATAAAAAGCTATATAAATCTGATATTTTTGTATGGGAGGTAGTAGTAGTTTTCATCCGATCTTGCTCATCTTCGAACTTAGCCTCAGTTTGGTGGATAAAAGCTTACATACCAAATTTCAAGTCGATAGCTCTTAAATTACGGCCGTAATCGTGCGGACAGACGGACAGACAGACGGACAGACAGACGGACATCGCTAGATCGACTAAGAAAGTGATGCTGATCAATAATATATATAGTTTGTCATACCTACAACGCCTCCTTATGGGCGTTACAAATGGAATGACAAAGTGAATATACCCTCACCACAGTGTGGTACCGGGTATAATAAAATAACAAATATTCACTACCAGTCATTGGTTCAGCCTTAACGACTGAACCCGAACTAATTTAAAACACAATTTCGAAATCTTACCAAAGTTACACAACGTGAAATATTTACTTTCTGTGGAAACGGATAAGTCATGCAAATCCCTCATTTATAACGATGGCAAATGACTTTTGCAGGACCCCCCCCATAAGCCAAAGTTTTATCAAAATCGATCAGAAATCCTTGCGGAGATTATCCTAATGGCAAGACGGACATTTAAGTTTATTTATATTTGTGATTACAACTGAGTGGTGTATGTGGCTTTTAATGGAGGAATATGAACGACTAAGTACTAGTAGTCGAAAATGTGTCAATAGAGGATATTTTTGTAAAATGAGGAGCCGTACTCAATATGCATTGGAAATCATTCATGTCTTTATGCCAAAGTCCAATCAATCTGTGGGTATAAAACATTATGGACCTACAAGTGTGCGGTCGTATTAATTTTACAGCCTATCAACTATGAATGACAGACGTATTAACATATTATTACACAAGTCCAGAAACGGTTCTGACATCACCTCAAAGTGAATTTAAATGTAAATCAATCTAAAGAACACGCCCCTCCTCAGACCCACTTCTTCGGAATCAAATTCGTTATGACAGTCATAATGGAAGAGACAAGATAAGATACAAACCAAGTCATTATGTTGGATGCGTCAGGCGCGCCAATCCTCTACCCTAAGCCGACTTTCAATCATGAGTAAAGGTACAACAATGGTCCCCAGAGACACCGACCGATACACACGTATCCACGCGTTGCGTACCTATTGTTGTTTTCCCTTTCTGTTTCTGTCGTCAAACATAATCTTTTACCGTACAAGTGAATTAATAAAATATCTACCGGCATTATAATACTTGTAATCAGAACAACAACCAGTGCATAGATTAAAAAGGAAAATAACCTCTTGTTAACAAAACGATTTCAATTAACTCCTCGATTATCGGAGTAGATAACGAGATTTTTTTTTTTTTCATTTATTTGGGTGGACAGATTAACACACGCGGGTTACGTCGAAACCAGCCACCGACGCCACAACTGCTGGGAACATACCAGCTAAGCAACCTGAAACATCAGCAATACGTGCTGGGAACATACCGGCGAAAACATCTGCAACGTCAGCAACACGAGCAGAGGCAAATGTACCTCTGTTCAACGTCTCGTGGGAAAGACAAAATTAGCATCCACAACGAAGCCAACATGGAAAATCGGAATCATTATGACAATTAGAATTAATCGGGCTCCCCTGTAGTAAGGTTGTAATTATAAATGTTCTTGTAATCCAAAAATAAATAAAGTTTGTGTTTTTTTTTAACGCTCCACGGTAACGGTTGTTTATAATTGGCGCAGTCGAACGGTCTAAAGTCTAAAGACATTAGTCGAACCAACACCTAAGTGTATAATCTAAAAGTGAAAAAGTGAAGTGAAATTGCAAGGCAAAAAGCCGAGAGAAATTTATTTTTGTTCAAACAATACAAATCCAAATAAATTCAGTGCAACGTCTAAAGACAATTTATCTTCAAAATAAAATAAAAACACAGTCAATATGGCAAACGAAAACCAAGCTCAAGCTGCAGTGCAACAAATAAATTTATCTATGGACGAAATCCTAAAGGAATCCAACAAGATAAAAGAATTTTGGGGAAACCAGGACGATTATTCTCTGTCATCATTTATAAGGGAAGTAGAAATATTCCTACCGTGCTATCAAAATGGACCTCTGGAAATGTATTTTCTCCAACGACACGTTTTAAATAAAATACAAGGACCAGCTTTAAAGACGATAAGGACTCTAGGACCCAACCCTTCATGGACACAAATAAAAACCGAGCTGATAAAGAACTATGGAATTCGGGAAAGTTACTACTCACTCTACCACAAAGCCATCGCAGCGAAAAACTTTAATGTAAGTGATTATTTCCATATTCTTAAGAATATCTTAGATAAATTAAATTGTAAATTTGAATTCGATTCAGAAAAACCAATTGAGTTCTGTCATAGTAGTAATGAGAAGATGATTCTTAAAACTTTTCTAAGCGGAATCGACGCAAATTTAGCAAGTATCGTTATTAGTAGGGATATCAGTAATCTTAGAGAGGCCTACCATATTCTAGAAGAATCAAATTTAATTAACAAATCGAGACAAGGCAACTCAGAATTTAACAATAACCCAGGACAATTTAGAAACGTTAATAGGCAAGCCCAGGAACAACCTAGAAACAATAACCGACCCGACCAAGGACAATTCAGGGAATTTAATAGGCAAAACCAAGGACAATTCAAGGAATTTAATAGACAAAATCAAGCACAATTTAGGGATTTTAACAGAGCAACTTCTGGACAAATGAGACAAAACAACAATAATTCAGGACAGTATAGACAGCAAAGATACAACTTTAACAATTCTGCTCAAATGAGATACAACAATAATAACAGGTATAATAATAACGATGTACCCATGGAGGTTGACCATATAGATGAAAACGAAGAAGTAAATTTTCAATTAGCACCAAGAGACAGGATTTACCGATAGTAGAACTTAATATCAACAATGATAAACTCCTGTGCCTCATAGACACCGGATCTTCCACAACACTTCTCGATCAAACAAAACTAAAATCTTACAAGAGAATGCCATTACAAAAATCTATTTCATTTAACACTCTCTCTGGACAAACCTTTTCCGATACGGAAATTATAACAAAACTTCCTAACGAATTTAACGAAAATTCATATATGGCATGGAAATTAACTGCTTTTAAAAACAAAAACTTCGACGCTATTATAGGTCAAAACATACTAAAACCCTTACATGCAGTAATAAATTTAGGCGAAGAATTCTTAGAAATTAACGGTAACAAAATAAAATTTATCAATTCGTGCCCATACGAATATAACGAAATAAATTCAAAGGCTTATCAATACAATCCTAAGAGAATATATCAACAAGATATGCGTTGTATATCTTGACGATATTTTAATCTTCAGCACCACACTAGAAGAACATCTAGAAAATCTTCAAAAAATTATGAATGTCCTTAGAGAACATCGCCTAAAAATTCAGTTAGATAAATGTAATTTTCTCGCTAGAGAAACAGAATACTTAGGTCATATCCTAACAACAGAAGGCGTAAAACCCAATATGAATAAAATCAAAACAATATTACAACTTAAATTGCCACAAACTCCTAGGCAAATCAAATCCTTTTTAGGAATAACCGGCTTTTACCGAAAGTTTATCAAAGATTACGCAAAGATTGCGCAACCACTTATAAAATACCTCAAAAAGAATGCAAAAGTTAATATAAAAGACCCTTTATACATAAATGCCTTCGAAAAACTTAAACTAATTCTCACAGACCCACCCGTTCTTAAATATCCAGACTTTCAAAAAAAATTCAAACTAGTAACCGACGCTAGCGACCAAGCCCTAGGTGCAGTTCTGACACAGGACGGACACCCTATTTGCTATTCAAGCAGAACTCTAAATGACACAGAAAAAAATTATTCTGCTACGGAGAAAGAGCTCCTCGCGATAGTTTGGGCAGTCAACTACTTCAGGCCGTACATTTATGGTAGGCCCTTTGATCTTATGACTGATCATCAGCCACTCAAATGGCTACAGGCAAAACATAAAGGAAAGGACATAAATCCGAGATTACAAAGGTGGTTATTAAAGCTAGGCGAATATAATATTAATATAGATTATATAAAAGGCAAAGAAAATGTAACAGCGGACTTCCTAAGTAGAATAAATACAAGCACTGGCGAAATAAATGTAGCCGAAACAGCTTCAGAATCAGAAGAAGAAAATATTCCATTACCACAAGACAATGTAGAAATTGACAACGCTAGTTTAGCCAATACAATTCATTCTCAAGAAGAGGAACATGATGATCATTTTCCAATTCTCGACACAGTTGTAAACCGATTCTACACACAAATAATACTTTCTAACAATAAATCTAGAGAAATAGAAGTTATTAACAACAAAAGGAAAATATATGTAAACTCTGACGATATAGAACAAAATAGGTTAGCAGATATTTTCAGAAGATTAATAAGAAGAAAAGGAAAAGTAGGTATATATTCTGAATTAAGCGAACATGAATACAACCTAGTTCAACAAAAGCTAATTGACCTATTTATCCCAAATAAAGGCATTAAATTTTATAAATGTGCGTATCAAGCAAGGGACATGCGAAATGAAGACGAAGCATTAAAACAAATAGCAAGATATCATAAAAAGGAAACCGGACACTCAGGCATATCAGAAAATTATGAGGGACTTAAGAAATTCATATACTTTAAAAACCTTAAAGAACTTATCCAAAAATATATAAATAACTGTGACACTTGCAATAGAGCAAAATACGATAGAAATCCCATTAAACCCAAGTTCAAGTCCACAGATACACCCACAGATACGAACCAAATAATACACGTAGATATATACACAAACAGCCAAAACAATTTTATTACATTCATTGATAAGTTTTCTAAACATGCTACCATTTTCCATTTAGAAGACAAAAGCAGTCTTACAATCAAAGAAAAAATTAGACTATACTTTTCTATAAAAGGGAGACCAAATAAAATAGTCTTAGATAATGAATTCAGTAATGTTAATATAAAGGACTTCTTAAGAGAAGAACAAATCGAGGCACACTTCACAAAACCAAACAGCCACACGGGCAATTCTGACATAGAAAGACTCCATAGCTCAATCGGAGAAAAGATGAGAGTTCTTTCGGCAGAAAATTCAAGACTAACAGTACAGGAAAAAATATTCCAAAGTGTTGAATGGTACAACAAATCAGTACATTCTACAACAAAATGTAAACCACTACAAATAGAAGAGGATAGAGTAAACAAGGAGGTAATTAGAAGTAATATTCAAACAAAAAAGGATAGGGTTATTCTAAAAAGAAATCAGAGCAGAGAAGAATACGAAGAAGAAAGAAATGAAGGATATATAAAAAATTATAGGGCACTTAGACATAAAGCTCAACCAAAATTTAGGAAACAACAGCTTTCCAACATACACCCCATCAATATTAAAAGACCTTATAAATTTGCAGATCAAATGGATACTGATAATATTGCTTATGACACTAACAACGACCGAAACGACCCTGACAATTGAAAAAATTGACGCATACAACGGGTTTACAGAAGTTAAATTAGGAAATATTCAGATTGTTAAATCATACGACATAATCCTACACATAATTAAACCAACAGAAATTTTAGAAATAGTTAAACGTTTAGAGGACAACTTATCTAACATACGACTTAAAAAAGGAAAAGACATTTTAATTAATGAACTAGAATCACTAAAATATAAGGTACATACAATCATACCACACAGACATAAAAGAGGACTAATCAACATCATTGGTACCGGCATGAAATGGCTATATGGTACTATGGACGATGACGACAGACAAAATATTGAGGACCACCTACGAACGACGGACGAAAACAATCATAATATTATTACGCAGAGTAACAATCAAATTATAGTTAACAATCATTTTAATCAAACATTTTTAACACTTAAGCGAATTATCGAAGAAGATAGGGTTCATATTTTAAACAAATTTAACGCTGTAGAAAAACAAAGTTACACATTATCCAGCAAACTGATATACCTAGAAACATTAATAAAAATTAGAATTATCAAAGACAAAATTGAACATATACAATCAAATATAGCCTCCAGTAGAATAGGAATAATGACTAGTAATATACTCAACAAAGAAGAAATAAACAAATACAACATCGACTTCGAGAAACTAAGGTTATTAAAAATAGGGACAGCTAGCTACAGTAATGATACTATTATTTTTGCAATTAAAATACCAACAAAATTCATTGAAACAGCTAAATATTTCGTTACCGCAATGACAGATAGTAAATCACAAGAGTTATTTATAGAAAACGAAGACATAATCAAAATAAACAATACAATTTATAATTATAAAGAAGATGTAGAATTCAAAAATCTCAAACTTTCAAACTCATGTATCTATACGAATAATTGTAAGAAAATAAAGAACAATCAAAGTAAACTGTTAGAAATCGAAAAGGGATTAATATTGTTAAAAAATTATAAAAACATTAATTTATCAAGTACATGCGATGAACGAGTAATCAAAATAAACGGAAACTACTTAATTAATTTCAACAATTGTAAAATCCATATTGGCAATGAATCATTTAACAATAAAAAAGAGGTATTTGTAGAAAAATTTGTCATGCCTTATGAGATTACATTAAATACCACTAGAAACCAGATAACTTTTGATGAAATTGTAATTAATCAATTAGAAAACATTGAAGAAATTAAAGAACTAAAGTTTTTCAAAAATAACCATGTAACATATAACCTTTGTATTGCAATAATTATATCTATCATAATAATTTTAATCCTTATTTACCTATATATCAAATATTATAAGTTTCGAAATATGTTATTCATAACTCAGGGGAGTTCTAGTTTAAAGGGGGGAGAGGTTACGTCGAAACCAGCCACCGACGCCACAACTGCTGGGAACATACCAGCTAAGCAACCTGAAACATCAGCAATACGTGCTGGGAACATACCGGCGAAAACATCTGCAACGTCAGCAACACGAGCAGAGGCAAATGTACCTCTGTTCAACGTCTCGTGGGAAAGACAAAATTAGCATCCACAACGAAGCCAACATGGAAAATCGGAATCATTATGACAATTAGAATTAATCGGGCTCCCCTGTAGTAAGGTTGTAATTATAAATGTTCTTGTAATCCAAAAATAAATAAAGTTTGTGTTTTTTTTTAACGCTCCACGGTAACGGTTGTTTATAATTCGCGTGACACAAGTAGATTACGCCAAAAAGCCTTCAATCATGTTCATGTCAACTTTCTGGCGGGAATTTACATTTCTTGCTGTCACATGTAATGCTTAAGTAACGTCATTTTAAATTGATACAGCCAGTTGATCACACATTCAAAAGAGCGGCAAACACTGATTAATATAATCATTGCTGATACAAAGGTCCTATAAATTATATTATCCCATAAAAGTGGGTCATCTAAAGGCATAAAGGATGCGGAAGAGTCAAAACTACCTCTGTCAATGTCCAAAATTGAAAGCGTCATTTTATTAAAAGGTTTTAGGTCAACTACTCGTAAAATATACCTACAACTACAACCCGATGGGAGATGGTTTTGAAAATCCTATCACGTCAGTCTCTATGTGGGTTCCCTTCCCTTACGTAAGCCCATAAAGGGGGAGGAAGTAGTGAAGTTTCGAGTCCTCATAGAGGTATAGCGTGAAATGTGGGTTTTCCCTTGAAAGGATATTCACAATATGTTGCATGAACAGGAAAATCTACTTGACCCTAATATTCCTAAAGTATTCTTCAGTTAAGGTACCTTACGCGCTCGTGTGTCGTTATACATCCGGTATATAGTACCTACGGATTCACTTGAATACCACAGCACCGCGCCGTGGAGATTATGAGTACGTTCTTTATTTTTCTGGGTAAGTATAATTATTTAGAGTAGGTATATAAATGTATGTATCTGTAGGAGTCAAGTTCGCTCTCGAGTTTCATTCTGAAATCTGAAGTTTGGAAAGAGAACTATACCTACTTCTTTGCGCGTCGGCGTCGGTGGGAATATTATGATGGAAAAGATATACTTTTCAACCGACTGTATACTATAAGTAAAGAAACTTTTATATTCGAAAAGTCAAGTGAACGTGGAATTTAAGTGAAAATTTATTGACTCTGAACAAAACCCATGCACCGCAAGTGGAAATTAATGCAAAAGGTAGCTAGCTACCTAGATTTAAGTTGAATTTGGTGTGTATTTAATTACTTTTCAAGCAGCTGCAGCTGACAGTTAAAAATAACGTTGAAATTACAAAGAAAAGTATTGTATGGAAAAAGAGTTTTTAAGAATGCCTTAACTCTTTCAAGTGAGGTGGTATAACATGTACCTATATTTGCTTTGCTGTTTCTTGAGCTTATATTTCTAGAAAGGATATATGAAATTTTTAGGTAATTCCAAAGGATCGTTCTTGGGTTGTAATAAGAGTCCAATGGTTTCGGTAAATTCGCAATTTGTATAGTCTATAGTGCATCTCGAACTGATTCGAGTAAAAATTTTAATATTTTATAATAATTTTGGTTTTCTAAAAATGTATTGAATATATTTAAGAGGATTGGACTCTTATGGACATTTATAGGTACCACTGCCCTCATAAAGTGGATAATAAAAAGTTGCCTTAAACTTGAACAAAGGCCAACTTACTTGCGGAAATAAGGCAAGATCATGACAAAAAGATCATAACGCTTATGTGTTTATTAGTTTTTCAAAAGTTTTTGATAAAGTAATCAATGCAATTCTGTTGTGAATACCCAAAATCTTAAGAGTTTTCTGTCTGGAAGATTGCAAAAAAAAAAAAACCCACACAAGGCGTACCACTGGAATCAATACTGGGACCGTTATTATTTTGCATTTTTATAAAATGACCTTTCCCATATTTATAAACACATCAGCTCACTTATATGCTGATGATTTTCAACCTCATGCTGCGATGTTGTTTCAAAAAATCATACTTTTAGTGAAAAGTTTGTTATCTATTATGCCCATGTTACTGTAATTTTTTAGAGTGAAACTCCAGTAAGGCACTCTTAGTTATAAACTTTAGAACCGAATATATTATTCCTGTATACCAATTTCTCTAGATCTACCTCTGTTTTAAATTCAGCTTCCTAGGCCTAAGACGACCAAAAGAACAGAATTGGCTGTTTAACAGCTGTTAGGGGCCTGTTAAACCGCTGTTAAACAGCTGTATCCATCAGGTCCGTCCAAATTAAATTTTATTAACAGAAAAGACGAAGGTATGCGACTCTCGATTCCACCTGTCACACTTGTTGCAAACTCAAGGCGCTGGATCTTACATGCCGCATTCAATGGTGGTTTCCTCTTAATTTTTTCATGGTCAATATGGTTGGACTTCAGTATCACGCGATGAACAGTCGATCTGCTAGCTGTAACTCTAGTTTCTGCCTCAATTCTAGCCTTGAGAGCATTGAACTTGAAGCAGCTCTCAGTATTACTCGCCTTTCCTGACATGTTATTGCTTTGCTGACTCTTCCTTTGCGGTTTTTTCCATAGTTCTCAGAGTCCTAAATAAATCTGTTAACAACAGTGGCGCCTCTTCCTATCTTGCTGGCTATGAAACGGATGGATTGTCCTTGTGCCCGGTAAGCTCGAATTTGGCCAATTTCCTCCTTGGTTAATGTCTTTCCTTTACCCATAGTGGTTGATTGTATGAAGTTATTACTTAAACTAAGCTCACTAATACTCAAAGTATCATTTTATTTGATTTAAAACATGGTAACAGGTAGATTAAGCCACTGCTCGTAATCAAGTGACACAAAAACACAGGTCAATTTTATGACCTTTTTGGGAAAAGCGTCATACAAGTTGCAGTTATCAACTTAATCCAATTTTTTTTTCTACAATATAAACATAATATATCCTTCATACCTTGTGCAATTGGTTTTTCGCAGATTACCGAAGGATTTGAAAAATATCGTAAAATTAAAAAAAAAAAACTGCCTGCTCGTAATCAAGTGACACGGAGTGTACATCTATACAGGCTTTAATTTGAGCTACACGAAATCCGAACGAGTAAGGGTGCCAATTATATGATAGATTGACACTGCTACGTCAAATCCAAGTTTAGGTCGAATAAAAACCATTTAAATTTAAACTGAATCAGACGTGGATAAGAATTTCTTGCGTCTATTAAAAAAACCTAAACAGTTTTGTTGCATTATTGGCGAAAATGAAATATGTGGCGAATTCAACTGTCAATATAGTGGACAATCCGATGATGGCACGCATTTCACTTTATCCGGCCGGTACTTCACACTTTCACAGCTTATTTAATGCTCCACTAAAATATAAATAAATAATAGGATAGCAGCAGTTCCATATAGGTTCTCACAACCATTCGGTTTTATGTGAGTTATTTTTTTTTTTTGGGTCGAAAGAATGGGACAATTTTCTTAGCGGTTGGAAGAAGATTTCACTGGACAATTATACCATCGGATGTTTGTCAGGAGTTCACGAAAGGTGCGCAGTGGAAAAAATATCGTCAGATGTAATATCTGTTTTTGGGGGTTGAACCGTGAAAACCCCATAACAAACTCTCTTCTATGTTACGTTTAACCCAATTAATGCGACGATTAGAAATTGACCAGTTCTAATGTGCATGTGCAGTGCATGTATTATAACGCGTTGCAAATCAGTATAGCCATTGATTTTACAATTTACTTACTTACTTACTGGGCCTCAACCAACAAACGTATCCAGCCAGCACGATCTTTAGCCAGATGTCTCCAGTTTCGCACGCTAAGTTTGTTAAGTCGCTGTCTTGGTCTATACTGTGCCGTCACTCGGGTGTGGATTCGAAGATCTTGTGGGCGGGAACATTCACGTCAATTTGCTCCACATGATCCAGCCACCTCAGTCGTTGTACCTTCACTCTTCTGGCTATGTCCATGTCGCTGTACAGTGTACAGCCCGTACAGTTCGTCATTGTGTCTCTTCCTCCATTCACCATCTATGCACACGGGACCAAAAATTACTCAACGAATTTTCCTATTGAAACAATCAAGGGTAACCTCACCGCTTTTGAAAGAGTCCATTCCTCTGCGCCATAGAGATAGAGCAGGACTGGGACGATTAGGGTTTTATAAAGAGTCACTTTAGTTAGTTCGAGAGAGGGCTTTGCTACTCAGTCTTAGCCCAAAGAAACAGCAATTGGCAGGAGTTATTCTTCGTTTAATCTCATCGCTAGGTAGACAAAGTCCCTAGCCACCCAAAAGTTATATCTGCCTATGGTGACATTTTGTCCGAGACGTCGCGTCGGTGTTGTGTGTCCCTTCTTTGTTGACTTTGTATATACTTTTTGTCTTGCCCTCATTGACCGCCATTGATTGAACTTATAACTAAGCTTCTCAAGCCAGCAGTGCGGATATGGCAAAGAGTTGTAGACTTGTAGGTATTGTTGTATTTCTGAATAACTTTCTTTATTTGAAGTATCCCCTATTTCTATTTGGTGGCGGCTTTCCTTTATTTTTATTTATTTACTTGAACATTTTAAGACAAAATTGTTAATGGTCTGAAAATGACAGTTTTAATAATGATGGAAAACAAAATGCTTGACAAGCAAAATTAAAAATGGTTAAAGAAATTTGTTTTAATTTCTCCTCTAAAGAAAAAGATTAAATCTTCAAATCGCCAACACAAACCCAAAACAAAGACAACATTTTGTTGGAAGGAACAAGGCTGTTATAGAAACGAACGCAACTCGCCCCAACTTGTATCCTTTTCTGCTTGAGGTTAAGCCTTGCTGAAGTTGCTACGATTAAGTTTATTAAAAGCCGCCCACCTACTATTCTCCCAATTCGGTACCTAAAGCAACTAATAAATTACGACACATTTTCAAAAATCCCGGCTACCCACCTAATAGATAATAATAATATACAAAATCTACACACACTCCCTTTTCAGGAATCACATTATAAACTCCATCCGCAATTCAATTCGCCACATGACCTAAATAGCATTTTAATTTAAAACAATGCAAATGCACGGTAACTCTACAAAATGTGCAGCCAAAGCTACGCGACACAAAATTTTAACATCTCTTCCATTGGCAGATATGGACAGGAAGCACACACACACAAAATGAGCTCTTGATGAATTTTGCTTAATTCACAACATAAAGCACGAGAGCACTTACGCGACTTTGTGGATTGTTCACAAGAGCGTATAGCGTAAATGATGAAACGAAATGCGTTCTGCCAACGTATGCACATCAATTTGAATACCATTAAACCCTTGCAACCAGGACGAGCTATTATTATTACCGTCTATGCTTTGTATGTTGTTGCTGCTGTTGCACATGCACTTTTGTCCTTAACCGAGTGCCAATTGCATTCCATTTTCGAAAATGGCAATACGCAGATATACACGCCCATGGAAATGTGTTTGCTTAATTAAATTTCAGTTTCACTAAAATCCAGACGACTACCTACTGTGTGGTCTACATACTTTACGTTTACATCATTAAAAACTATTTTCATGAACTCTTATAATGTTTATTTGAAAAATTTAGCCATAAAGTGTGTTCCACTATTTAAACGTCGAATTACAAAAATAAACACTTCGTTTACGACACGACGACGATGCCAATATTCGGCAATATGCATTCAGTCAGAGTCGAGTTATGCCAAAAATTCCGTCAAAAGCGGTTTTATTTATTTAATTTTAGCAAAATGTGTCGCCCTAGTCAGATGTGTTTGCTCAAAATTTCAAACTGAAATGACAATAACAATGTTTAAAAATAAAATGTGTTGTCCACTGGCCGTAGAAGATAGTTTTATATTAGTCATCTGGGCCTAGCTGATGTTCGTGTGGGGCTGGTGGATACTTATGAGCCATTTTGGTATCGAGTCACGTATTTTCTGGTCGTGAAATACAGTAGTAATATACAATGTTGCGCATTATATGGCTTAAATTTAATTCGGAACGAATATGAAATTATTATCCTTTGATGTTGCTTTTTGTGTAAAGGAAATATGAAGTTTCGCATCTGACACAAACTCCAAAGTGGCTCTGATGCAAGTTTATGAGGTAATAAATCAGTTTTTCCCGAGACGTAATTTTTTTGTATAATAAGAGTTTTCGAATGAATTTATGTTGTGTATACGCCGCACAGTGGTTTGAGAGGCGAAAAAAAATCAAAATTTTTAAATTTTTTGAAACCCTTAGTGGCTTTGTATTCTTAAAGTATATAAGTTGGATAACACATTTCGATAGAATGGAGAAATGTTTACACTTATTACAACAGTTGGGAAAGCGTTAAAGTCGTTTCATTATGTAACCATTTTTAGTGCATACAGCGAAGAGCCTTGTATTCTAGTCAATATCTGTTGCGCGACAAGTTGATAATAATTTTAAAATTTTAATACGTTTTACAGCATGTCTAAAGAAAACGTAAACGTTATCGTAATTTGAATTTTCGTATTCTTCAAGCAGCTATGAATTTTTAAAATATGAATTTTTTGAAAGTTCAGTAGACCAGGGGCCTGTTTCACAGATCATACAACACATACATTGTATGATTTTGAAAATTCTGCTGTATGATTTCTGTTTCACAGAATTGATGTATGATTTGCTGTCATACAACAATTTATGAACGGAGAATTGACTGGAAGTATTGGAATGTTGTATGATCCTGTTTCACAGAAATTTATCATACATTTCATACAGCAGTTAAACCTCAGAATTATCATACAATTCATACAGCACAATAATTTGTTGTAAATGAGGAAAAAGATGACGATTAGAGTACATGTAACACGAAAAGAGAGCCCAAATTTGTTATTTATATAGAAATTATTAATGCAGTAATGAAATACATTTTACGTTCATACATTCGTTTTTAATATTATAAATTTGTAAGTTTTACAAACTATAGCCAAATGAAATAATTTAATGAAAACTATTTATAAGTTTTCCATAAGAATACGATGAAAAGATATAATTTTCTTGACCCATTCTCAATCTAAAATTATTTTAGGACGTCTTCTGGTACTATAGTAATTTCAAATAAATCCAAGATGTCTTCACCATCAAGTAACTCCATTGTGTATTGTATACAAATTTTCAATTTAATTTTTTAATATTTTTCTTCAATTGACGTATATTTCTTAGAATTTGTATAAATTTAAACTTCCCACTTCATAACAACGAAATATCAAATCATACAACAAACAAATTATCATACAACACTTCCAATGAAATCTGAGAAACAGAAAATTGTATGTATGATTAAGTTGTATGTTGTATGAAATGTATGTGATGTATTATCTGAGAAACAGGCCCCAGAACAAACGTGCTCCACACCCCTCCATTTTGTTTCTTCTTTTAAATTATTCTTTAGAGTCTTACCTAAACAACTGTACCAACGTGTCCCCCCACTTATCAGTTCAATAATACCGACTGCTCTGTTCTAGTCTGTCATTATGTGGAGATGGAAATCTTGGCTAGATTTTACTTTACTGCCCAATCGAAAAAAATACTTTTTTTTGTTTATTCCGATTGACTTTAATGCGCTGAGCTCAAATCTGCAAAAAATTTGACGCTCTCTTACCGTTTGGGCGTGGCACGCCCTCAAAGTTAAAAAAAAAACCATATACAAAATATACATATACATATTTCAAAAATTAATTCAAAATTTCAAATTTTTCCAAAATTATTGAAAACTGATTTCCCTTATCTAATACCATAATAGACCATAAAAAGTGGAACGATTAATATCTGGCAAGGAATCCGCAGTTAAAATTATTTTTTTCGCGAAAATGATGGTTTCGCACCACTGTGCGCCGCCGTGTGTATTTTGAAAGGAGGCATGACAAATTATTTGAATTTTTGTTTTATTTAGACATTTAGAGTATCTATACATATTCAACAACAGATACGCATACGATATACAAATTCTTGCTTTTGAGGTACATGAATTTCCATTTTCAGGAACTTATTGAGTTATAGATACACTGCGGGTCATTTGAATAGGGCCAATCGCTTTAACATTTGTTTTACTTAAAATCTAGGGTTCTTTAGTTTAAAGATGAAAACTTAGTTTGCTGTATGATAGATTATTTTATTGCTCACACTTAACGAGCAAAATAAGGGACCTTTAAGTTAAAAACAGTTATATTTCGTTAACTTTTTTTTTATTCACTAAAAAATTTTAAAAATTGGTTCAATAGAATAGGAACAGTTGTGCTATTCAGTTTTCAATTCTAAAAGTGCTATCAAGAAGTCATAACTAAAATTTTGTAAATTTGCCAGTGTGTTTTGAGATTGTGGTTTTACATTAATATTAAAGTTTTAGTAACCATGAGTAGAGGAAAGCCATTTAATGTCGCGGAAATGGCAAAAATCGACGCTTTCAAAGAGGACGGTTGTAACGAAACGTTCCCGTTCGTCACACTTTTATGTGACATAAGAGATTTTCATTCATCACTTATAAGTCACACTGACTAAGTGGACGAAATTGCATGAGTACCCGAATGAAATTGCCATTCGGGGAGACTTGTCTACTTGTTGATAGTACCAATCTCGTTTTTGTACCGGATAGGGCTCCCGTATAGAAATCGACTTCGGTCAGTGTTCTAAATTTTTGGTGGCTAAGTTTCCTTTGGGAAGCTGGCCTTGAATCAGCACTTTTGGCTGTCCTGCTTTATATCGGAGCCACGCTTTGCCAGTGGGCCGCATTCTGTATTACGGAGCCACGCTTGTCGCTGGGCGACATTCTGTAATACGGAGCCACGGTTTTCATTGGGCCGCGGCCGCTTACTGTATACTCACCGTTAGCCTCAACTTAGGAGTTTAATTATTGCTGTTAATCATAAGACATTAGTTGATAAGTTGGTTACTGAAATAGAGAGTATCTCTTAACCAAAGTTTGGTGTTTCTTTGGGCAAATCCTGGATCCAGCTAGCCTCAGAAAAAGCACATCACACGATCACAGTTTACGTGAAATAGCCCGGAATTTTGAAAAAAAGCCAATAGTTTAAAAAATCAAGAGAAATATGGCAAAACATAAAAGGGTGTACGCGAGAAGTGCTAACTGTTCAAGATGAAGGAGCAATCTTACGAGAAGCTTATAATTCGGCGCGGTCAGCGGCTAAAATCAGGAAAAAAGTTGAGTAAATGAAAACAAGAAAAAAAAAAACACCATTAAACTCGGTTAGGAAAAACCAACGCTTGAACTTTGCAGCTCATGACATATCATGGGGAAAAGAGGGGCGAAAAGTAGTATTCTCGGATAAAAAAATTGTTACTTCTATGCTCCGGACGGATTTTACTACTATTTCCATAATCTGCAAGAATGGTTTTTAATGAGGCATCACAGTAACAATGCTTGGCATTATTATTTGGGAGCTGTCTCGTATATGGTGCGATACTATTGAACTTCCAAAGTAAGAGAATGTCAACACAAACATACCAAATGGTATTGGGAACAGCTTTTCCGCAATTCCATGACATTTTTTGCCCCCTTAGATGGACATAGCAGCAGGATAATACAGTCAGAATAATAAAAAATTGCATCCAAACTCAAAGTGCCGATTTGATGACATAGAAAATGTTTGGGGATGGCTGACGCGAAAAGTGTACGAAGGCCAGGCAGTTAGAGGACAAAAATCGGCTGGTAGAAGCCATCAAAGCTGCTTGGGGTTAAATATCCCTAAACTACTTAAAATCCTAAACTAAAGTGTGCGCAGTAGCGCAGTGGTTAGTGTGCTGGACTACTGTGCGAGGGATCCCAGGTTCGATCCACGGAAAAACACAAATTACATCTTAAGGTTTTTTTCTACTGCGCCACCTCTCGCGAACGTCTGACAAACATCCGAGAGTATAACTGTCCTGAAAAAGCTTCTCAATTCAGCCATTCGGACTCGGCATAAAATTGTAGGTCCCTTCCATTCGTCCCAAAAATTGAAACTCACACAAACGAATGGTTGCGAGAAGCTAGGCCTAGGGTGTCTACCGCCTGTTGCGCCACTTATTTATTTTATTTTTTACTTAAAATCCTTGTACGATTCCATGTCCAATAGAATTATTTAGTTAGTTTTGAATAAAGGAGGAAGTACTCATTATTAGAAAAATTAATGCATACTTTTTTGTTACTTTTCATGGAGTAAAAGCAGTAGATATATCACTATAGTGTCTCTATTCTATTGACCTACTTTTTCCAGTAGTGCTTTAAGATCATCAAAGTTAATTGAGCTAAGAAATTGGTAAACATACCGAATGTGTAAGTATAAAATATTTAGTGAGAGGGCAATTGAGTAACCTTTCATAAAAAAAAATAAAATAATTCCTAGATACGTTGTCCCTATTCAAATGACCCGCAGTGTATATTGCCCAAATTATTTTAAATTTTCTATCCACTCGATAGCTGCTTGAAATTTATTTATGAAGTCGGATAGTTCGACTTAGTACCTACTTTCGAAGGTACACATACCGTAGTGATGTGTTTATCAGATTGAACTATCGGAACGTCCTCAAGTAGTTTTGTAGTTACATTTGCAACCGATTTACATTTTACCTTGTAGGTCTTAGCCATCATTACTCAAGTGGGTGCGTCGTTAAAAGGATTGGATCTCTACTCATTGGTAGAATTAACTTCTCAGTCCAGCCTCTCAATGTCAATTTCTTCTCTCGCCACCATTAAGAAAAGCTAACGGCGAATGGGCAAAAGGAGACAAAGAGAAAGCGGATTTATTTGCCGTGCATCTAGAAGAAACCTTCAAACCGTTCGATGGACAACCAGTAATAGAAGAATCGAATGCTAATACGGCATTCGACAACTATAAAATAAAAGCAGTATATCTATCCGAGCTTAGAATGACGATAAGAAATCTGAAAAATAACAAGGCTTCAGGATATGATCTAATCACTGACAATACCTCGAAGGATCTACCAAAAAAACATTAGTTAAGTTGCTTTACATTGTAAATGCCTCATTGAGACTTTTATATGTTCCAAGGCAATGGAAAGTCGCTGATGTTATTATGGTTCCGAAACCAGGGAAATGTGCAAACGATAAGAAATCATATAAACCCATTTTCCTTCTGCCGAAAATATCTAAAGTCTTCGAAAAACTTCTGTTAAAACGAATACAACCAGTAATTGAAGAAAAACGCTTGATCCCGGATCATCAATTCGGTTTTCGGGTCAAACATTCCACAATCGGTCATGTGTATCGAGTTCATTTTTATTCATCTATTCATTCATTTTCAATGTCCCACTTATCCATTAAGTGGGTCGCGGGTGTAGGTTGCTCAAGTGGACCCTCCATAACTCTCGATCCTGCGCCATCGACTCCAAATTATCAAGGGCAAACCTCATACGGGTAGAGGAGAGATTATAGACTTGATCTAACCATCTCATCCTGGGTCTACCTAGAGGACGCCTGCCCGATATGGTACGAATAGCACATAACATGATGAATAATAAATGAAATTGAAAAAGCTTTGGAAGGGAAAAAGATTTGCTCTAGCGCTTTTCTCGACGTATCGTTATACATACCTATATGACACGAAGGCCTAAGGTAAACCTAACTGACAAATTGTACAGAATACTAGAATCCTACCTTGAAAACAGACTCTTTCGTGTTAAACATGAGACTGAATTCTCAGAATTCAAAGAAATCTACGCCTGTGTTCCGCAAGGAAGCGCTCTCGGTTCAATTTTATTCCTGCTTTTTTTTTTTTTTTTTTTATACTTCTCTCGGGAAAGGCGAACCTGTAACGCTTCAACAGCGCCCCGAGATGCTTGCAAATGTATGTTAGTTCTGCACTTAAATTGCTGCAATTTGTAGTACAAGAGATACACCACAGGATGAAGGGACCAACGTAGCTCGTAGATGATCAGCTATCCTCGCAATGGATGAGTCGGGAGCGTATCGGGATCCCGCTTTTTAAAATCCCGTTTTTTACAAATCCCGCAAAAAAAGTTTTAAAACACCGTCTTCTAAAATCCCGGTTTCTTAAAATACTTCCTCTGAAAATCTCGCTTATTCAAAATCCCGATTTATTATAATCCCGCTTTTTAAAATCCCGCTTTGCCCGTTTCTCAGAATGCTACTTGTATTTTAACAACGTCATCGTTCAGAATTTAATATTGGTTGTTTCCCATTTTCTTCATTATTTTATCCGTATCTATTGTTTGAATTGGCAAACTGGCTGTTTTTGATCTCCACTGTAAACACTTTTTGCTTGCATTAATTAAATGAAGTTTAAAACCGTGTAAGTGCGCAGAAGATCATATACCTACATACGTGAGCGTCAAAAGCGAGTAAACACAGTTTTTGAACTTTGAAGTTTTCTTTAATGTCTTGAAATATGTTTAAAAACAAACGATCTGTAAAAAGTTTGATAACCAAATAACAATAACGAACCATATTTTATTTCGACATCACAAAATACTTTATAGAGTATTTAAAAAAAATGTTTCTGAACTGCAAGTACAAACGAAATCAGCAATGGTGTTGACTCACTTTTGACGCTCACTGTATGTATTTACACATTTTTTTTATGTTATTCTACGAGTAAATACTCTTGCGTAGGGTAACGGCTAACTTGCATTTTTTGCAGTAACAAGTGGTCGCAGCAATAAAAAAAAAATTAGTCTTTGATCAGTGATTAGACGAGAACAATTATTGTTAAGCGCGATGAGTTGTATAACGGAAGTTAAGTCCAACAAAGGTGGCCGAAAATTAATAGTTGACGGTTACGCTTATCATCTGGAAAGAAAAGTGGGTGAAATTTTCCGATGGAGTTGTTCTGCGAGGAAAACTAAATTTTGCAAAGGAAGAGTCCATACAACTCTATCAGACGGGAAACATTTAATTAAAAAAGGACCTTTAGAGCATTGCCATAACCCTGATTCGTGTAATGTACAAATTTGCAAAACAAATACGAAGATAAAGGAAGATGCGGAATCGTTAAGTTTGAACCCATCGGAAATTATACGTGATAGTGTAGTGGAATGTGAACCATCTATCAGACCATGCTTACCATCTTCTTCTGCCCAAAAACAACAAATTTCTCGTGTTCGAGCGTCATCGATAAAAGAGCCTGAAAACTTAGATGACATTAATATACCCGAAGATTTGATGCATCTTGAAGGTGAAGTATTCGTTTTATCAGAAAAGGAATGCGAAGGACACAAAATTATTATGTTGGGAACAAAGTCTAATCTTGTTCATCTACAAACAGCAAAATGTTGGTTAATGGACGGTACTTTTTATGTTGTTCCAAGTCTTATGCGTCAGTTATTTAGTATTCATTGTCAAATTGAAAACAGTGTTGTCCCTTTAATTTTTTGTTTCATGTCTAAAAAGACAAAAAAATGCTACGAACTATTTTTTTCGGAGTTGCTAAGAATTGCAAATGATTGGAATATTGTTTTACAACCGGAGAGAATTATATCTGATTTTGAAAAGGCAATAGTTTCGGCCGCGAAATCGTTTTTTCCCCTTTCTAATTCCAAGGGATGTTTATTTCATTTCGGCCAGATTATTTGGCGTCGAGTGCAGGAAAAAGGGTTTGCCACCAAATATGGAAACTGCCACGAGTTTTCACTTAAAATTCGAATGATTAAAGCTTTGGCTTTTGTACCACCCGAAGAAGTCTCTTTCTATTATGACTCGTTGCAAAATAGCATAAAAGATGACGAAGAAGCACTTAGTTTTGCAGAATGGTTCAAAATTAATTATGTTCGCAATGGCAGCAGGCAAGTTCCATATTCTCCCGACTTTTGGTCTGTGTCCGACACTGCAGTAAACCAATTTCCACGAACTCAGAACAATGTTGAAGCTTGGCATCGCAGACTTAAAGTTTTAGTTGGACGAAAAAATTGTGGCTTATACAAATTAATTGCGAATTTAGCAAAAGAAACAATTGTAGTTAAAACAGAAATAGAAAAACTTAAAAATGGACAAGAAAAATTATATAAAAAACTGAATGTTGTAAGATCACGTGCTATAAAGAAAATTATGACAAATAGAAAAAAAATGAGCAAATCAGGTTTTTTGCGTCGTATTGCTTACAATATACAGTTAAACTAATTGTATAAAACAAATTTGTTTGTTTCATTAATATTTCATTGTTTCTTTTCTTTTTTTTCTTTGTTGTTTTTTTTTAATTGTTTATATTTGTTATATTATATTTTCCTTTTGTTAAAAATAACGAGATATGTACATATTAATAAAATATGAAATCATTACAATACCTCTAGTTTTATTTCACTTATTTAATTTATTTTAACTTACAGGTAAGTCCGTTTCTTTTATTCCCGTTTTTTTATAATCTAGTTTTAATTGCAAAAGCTAGATTATAAAAACAAATAAACTGCATTTCAAAAAAACACTCATTGCTGAATTTATTTTAATTTTCTTATTATCCCGCTTTTACAATCAAAATCGCCGCGATTTTTTAAAATAAAGCAACTACTTTTGATTGTAAAAGCGGGATAATAAGAAACGGGATTATAAAAAACGGGATTATAAGAGGCGGGATTTTAAAAAGCGGGATTTTAAAAAAGCGGGATTATAAAAAGCGGTATTATAAAAAGCGGGATTTTAATAGCGGGATTTTAAGAATCGGGATTATAAAAAGCGGGATATCGTACCCAACCCGGATGAGTCAGTCGAATCATCAACGCGAAAACTCCAACAGGCTCTAAACAAAGTATGCAATTGGACAAAGACCTGGCGAATCGTCCTTAACGAGACCAAGTCAACCTGGGGGATCTAAGCTAGAAAAGCTTATGCCTCCAGAGCTGCCCCTCAGGGCAGAGTAATCTGTTGTGGGTTATTGTTCTTAATGAAGCTTAAGATAACAATGTCTTCAGAATAACGGCTTATGCGGATGACGTCGTACTCTTGGCAACGGACAAATTCCTTCGAACACTGGTGAAACAAATTGAAAGCGCCCTAACCCTTGACACCTCGACCAGGAACTGAGGTCCCACAGTCAATCCCCAGAAAACTGAACTGGTACTCTTCACAAATAAAAGGAAAATACCACAGTTTGCTACGCCTTCTGTTGGCGTCACACCCCCAGAATCTATGATAGCGGAAAGTACCTGGGACATATACTTGCAAAAAAACTAAACTGGAAATTGAACTCCAATGAAAGAATCAAAAAAGCCACAATAGCCTTTTATTCCTACAGCAGAATCTTCGGGAATGCCTGGGGACCATCTCCCAATACTAAGCTCTAGATATACACGGCTATAGTAAGACCTATACTGACCTACGACAGTCTCCTTTGGTGGTCGGCAACCAATAAAGCCACTTACCTAAAAGTGTTAACGAAGGTTCAAAGACTAGCATGCATCGGCACCACCAGTGCGATGAGGACAACTCCAACGGCAGGACTTGAGGCTATCCTCTACCTGCGACCGCTAGAAATTCATATACAACTATCGGCAGCAATTAAAGCAATGAGAAAACGAAACGGGTCATTTGATGATCTTACAGAAATATTTTGGCCGTGTACCTGTCACGGTCTACATCACGCCTTACCTAGAGTTTACACGACCCTTCTCTAGCGCCTATCTCAGCAGGGAAGAATGGAGAGACGGACTCGTACCTATAGTACGATGGATCTAAAATGGACACTGGGGTAGGGTCAGTTGTCTTCTCCGAATCGCTGGGTAAGAGCAATACCACCTGGAGGTAGTACCTTATTTATCGACAGCCAATCAGCAATTAAAGCCATAACTGCACCAGAAATAAAATCGAAGCTTGTGAAGTGCTGTTGCGAAGAACTCAAGGGTCTTGGTACACAGCACAAGGTATCGCTCTGATGGGTTCCGGGACATGAAGGTATTCCAGGCAAGACAAGGTTCGACAGCTGTTTCAGAACAAGCTGACCCGCCTTGTACACTCAAGCTTGAAACAGGGAGAAAAGCCACAAGAGAGGCGAACCCTAGATAGGCCATCTTAAATACTTGTAATACCACAAGAATGGTATATCCTTCAACGAACCCAAAACCGAGAACATAATACGGATTACGGAAGGATAGGAAATCCCTGTCCACCCTCGTAGGTATCGTAACGGGGCAAAATACTCTGTTGTACCATATGAAGAAAATGGGCTTAACAGAAGAAGGAGGTGATGAGGGAGCTCTTGAGTATACAACCCACTTCCTAGGTCACTGCCCAGGTATCCAACACGCCAAGTATAAATTCCTATAAGGAGTTACTTCTTCATCGACCTAGACGAGCAGCACATCAATAGACAAGATAATGAACTTCGTCAAATTAACAGGATAGTTTGTAATGTAGCAGCACAGTAAGTAATAATTTGAATACATGGTTATAATGGGTAAGGGACAACCTCTTTCCCCTACGGGCATCACAATGGGTCAGTATTGACCTGAGTGTGGCACGGAGAACTCCCCGCCAGCCCACAAACCTAACCTAACAAGTTGGTCTTTTTTTTTATCTTAAATACATAAATGAATTATGAACTATAGCGGCGCAGGCACATCGATCGGATGGGTAATAACTCCAAGTCCAAAAATCTCCTTTCCAAAGACCCCAGCCATTAGGAATGCCAGAGCACATGATCAGGATAATTGGAAGCAACACGCTCAGAATCGCAGAGAACATTACTGTATTATCTAAGGCAGTTTCATAGTGCGAAAACGTTTTCAGCAACAGTGCAAAACTCATCCGCTCCCTACAGACGAGCTCCCAGTTAAACGGCATATCCCGTGCTAGCTATCAAAACACTAAAAAGAGAAGCATTACCGTTAACTGTTGACACAAAGTAGAATGCAAAAGCTTTTAAGTGATGTTAATTAATTCCGAAACAAGGTAGCACAACAAATTTTCATCAAAACTATATATAAAGACCTTCAAAGGGCTGCCATCAACGCAGCATGCGCATTTGCATTTTCTTGCGGAAAATTTGTATCCCTCCATAAACCGAAGGAAGTGAAATCTTAAATAAAAGATGAAGATGAGGCAGAATGATCATAAATATTTAAGAAGGTGCTAGACTTTTCGCCAAAAGGAGAGCTGATGGCGAGTGCTGCACGTGGCAGCAATTATGAAAAAAAAACGGAAATTCGAGTCCAAATGGACCCAAATTAATTTTAAAGTATATCAATGTGTATCTGTATCATTTACATTTCACAGTATGTCATGCGATTGAATCGTTTGCCTTACGAATTACCAGCATTTCAGGTTAAGTAATACTTATGTATTATTAAGGACCATTCTCTCGGGTATCTTGCCTACTTGACACAAGTTGCACTTCAGCCACTTTAAGTGTATACATACAGTTCTTGTGGCATTGCAGAGACTTAAGTTGCTTTCCACATGCAAGTATTTATACCACAAGTGGCGACGACGGTGTCAATTATATTATTTTCTTGTATACGGTAATGTTCCTCACTAGTTGCCATTATATGCACCTCCTCTTCACTCATGGAACTAATCCAATTAACTGTCAAATACATCATGTTCGGATGTAGAAATATCGATAGATACAAATTCAACTGGCAGCAGTTAAATACAGTTCAGTAAACTCAAAAGAGACGGATAGAAAAAGTCATTCGGAACTTAATTAAAACCTTCTAATTGAATTCATGCATTAGAATGACCATTATGACTTCTACGCAATTAACTTTATTTATTTTCTTTCTTTCAATTTGCCAGCTTGAGGGCGTGTTAAAATCCTTTTCACTCGCCATTCATAGTCATTATTTTATTCGTCAGTGATTGTCCGTCCTCTGTCTCATTTTATTTTCCTTTGCCTAAAGACCAATGTACGCAATGAGCTCTAGCCTTATAATTGGAGTTGAAATTCTTGACAGCAATCAAAACAAAAAGCAGAAAAATAAAAGCAAAGGCCTCAAGTATTGCGCCCTTGCTTTCGTTCAAATAGCCAAGAAAACAATGTCCTTATTTTTGTTTTTCTGAATTTTAATTAAAATTGTCAAATTTACATGAAATTGAATTAAGTGAGGCATATATGATGATGCAACGGGTACATTTATGATGAACCAGGTCAGGGAAAAAATAAAAACCGTCGTCACCGCATATGGCAGAATGTTTTATTTCGAAATTGTTATGCAAGTCATACGTAACGTAAGTCTCTTCTGTCAACACAGCAGGAACAATTTGAAAGCCAACGCAATATTTACGATATTCATATCTGTAAAACGTTTGCACTCTCGAACCCGAAGCTAAAAACGAAGGTATACAGTATAAACTCAACTGAAAACTATAATAAAAGCACGAACAGAAAAACCCTCAAGGGGATTGTCAAAAACGGTCGTTATTACATATTACATATACTCGTTACACAATTGCGTGAGCTTTTCTTTGGCATTCTGTTGTGTGTTGACGTATTTAGGGGGAGCAAACCAAAACTTTTTACGGCATTAACTAACTGCAAATAATGGTTCGTTTTAACTCTGCCACATTTTAGCATTGTTGTTTGTTGAGTTGAAAATGTTTTGAGCATGTGTTTTGAAAAAAAAAAAAAAAAAAATGCTTGTGATGTGGCTTGTAATGTTTGCACCAATTAATTTCGAAGCGATTATTCAGTGAACGCACATCAAAATTTGCACAACATGTATTTACAATGTAAAATTCAAAATTTATTATACATATAGTTTAACCGATTGTTTAAACATACATTTTTGTTGTTAACAAATTTGAAATCCTTAACATTTTCGTAGCTTTCCGTTTCCATATAGTATATATGTATTAACAAATTTTCGAATCTAGCATCATATGATTCACAACTTTGACGATTTAATGCACCAGAGAACTCATCAGCGATCGAAAATAGTGGAGAATAATTATGGCCCGAGCATAACCAAATTGTCTACAGTAAGTATAACACTAAATCCTGTTATACCCGGCTGACGTTTAGTCTGTCGCACTCCCATCTCTATATGAAACTAAGAATTTAATAGCGTGCGGAGTAGGAAAATGCTTCGCTAAAAATTATCTTTACATTTTTGTATGGGAGATAAAATTTAGCGTTAGCAGAATACTGGGCTTACATTTTGACAACAAATTGTGAATTGAGTAGTTCGTCGAATACTTGCAAATCAATGTAAGTGAGTAGGAAAAAAGTGAAAAACACTTGTCGGCATAAGTATTTTGACAAAACTAAAGTTAATTCTACTCAGAATTTGAACTTACTTCATGTAGATGTTGGCATCAATGGAAAGGTCATTTAAATTCCCTTTGAATGATACAAAACTTTCCTTAACCCATTAAGTACCCATTGAAAATTTAGAACTTTTCTAAAAGTCTACTTTTTTGACTTTTTTCCTTCCTCGGTCTTAAAAAAAATGCTTTGATGCAAAAAGTTTCTGATTTATGATTTTTTGAAAATTGCTAAAAATGACTATTTTAGCCACTTTTTCCTCCTTTTCATACAAAATTTTTCTGAGATCATCCCATTCAATAAATCATAAAAAATATTACCTTTCCGTTGATGCCAAAATTTATATGAAGAAAGTTCAAATTATGAGTAGAATTAACTTTAGTTTTGTCAAAATACTTATGCCGATCAGTGTACAAGTGGTTTAGTGGCGTGTGATGGACTACTTAGCGAGAGATTTCAGGTTGTATCACCGGAGAAACGCAAATTAGATCTTCAGGTTCTTTCCACTGTGCCACCTCTCGCCAACGTCTGACATCCGAGAGTATAAGTGTCCACTGAAAGCTTCTCAGGTCTGCCGTTGGGAATCGGCATACAATAATTGCAATTTGCAGATCTCTGCAAATAATTTAAAAAAATAGAAGCGTACCTACAATAACGAAAGCGTTGTGAGAAGGTTAAGCTAGGGAACTGTTACGTCAATTATTTATTTTTTTACGGAGGAGCCAGGGGCTCAATAGTTAGACAAAACGTCTTCTGCGACTCCTGATATGAAGCAAGGTGGAAATACCGTATCCTTGGGCAGGCAATACGTCACTGGTCCATTAGCGACAGCATTGACATACTCATACATATTATATATGTATGGACTGCTAGTGAAATACACATTTTGCTCAGGAAATGATGCCAACATACTAGCGATCAAGCGAAAAGTGAAAAATAAGTGAAACAAATTGACGAACCATCCGATAGAGTTGAGGGCGTACACACTAACCATATTAACGTAGACATGTCAAAAAAATGCACTGAAAATGTATTCAAAGTATGTATGTATTTAGTTTTTTTTTTTTGACAGTTCCACATTATTTGGCATTTGCCTCCCGACATTCTGACTTTTTGAGAATAAATTCGTTTGAAAATTTGTGTTGCTTTGAAAACAATTGCTACCCCTTTCGCAATACTTTCACTTTTGTCTCTTTTACACGCAGACGCAGCTGACTTTTCAACATTTTTAATGTAAAAAAAAATTAGAGAAAAATGTGTCATATACGGACTTTAGCAACGCCCCAGGTTGATGTTCATGAGTTTTCTTCACAATGCCCGCGTTCCATTAACCCGCTAGATGACTAGCGGCATGCCAAACTCCATACAAAAAAACTGACATTTCACAATATGTGCTAGAGTTCTAGCGCAAATGCTGAAATGTCAGTTTTTTTTATATGGAGTTTGGCATGCCGCTAGTCATCTAGCGGTCAATGGAACGCGGGCAATAGTAATACTAGTAGGCGTGTTCTATACGGCTAGTACACGGCATATGTAGCAAGCCACATACGTATTCATAACTTTTTTTTAGCATTTCGGCCGGTGTAACGATGATTCCAGCACGAATGTTTGCCTGGAGTTCGTCAACGGCCTGAGAACTTGCTGACAAACATTTTGCTTTTCAAATAACTTCACAAAAAGAAGTACGGAGGGGTGAGAACCGCAAATCTGGTTGGCCAGTCAATTTCGCCATTTGTCGGCCATGATATTTGATAGTTGAGTTAACACAACTGACGACTATTTTCAATGTACAGCGTCACTGTTTCGGTATTAAGGGATTCATCGTTAAAATTGTACTAAATTGACGTTTCAAAAACATGTAGGTTAATAAATGTCAAAGTTATTCAATGTTTACATACCGATATAAAGGATGGCGTTGTCGTTACTATTTTCAAAAATGATGCAGTTGTAGGTAATCGTAGATATTATGAAAAAACTCGAAATTAGATAAATGAAAAACGATAAAAATCATTTCTTACACAGTGAAATAAAAGTTATAGACCACAAAATGTATATAAATTTTTGTGAACAGAATTTCGCCTGTAATTTTGTCAGTAGTTACATTTTGATTTTCTAAAACGTGCGCCCATTTTTTTTGTAACAACACTAATTTGATTACAGAAGTTATATCGTGCGAAAAGGCACGTATTTCGCCGATTTATTTTAATACCAAAATAAGGTTTGTCTAAATTGCGAGACAAAAAATTCCCTACATAGCCATAGTCCGAAGGACTTTTTCGTTTCTTTTAAATGAAAACATTTTTAAAGATTCAAAAGCCATGATTGTGAATTCATGTCACGTAAATACATTGTTTAGAGATTATGTTGTTGGCTTTTGTTGTATTTGGTAATAACCCCAATTTGTCCAAAAAATAAATTAGAGTAGGTACCTACACTTTGATGAGGGAATATAATCTCATTTAAATAACAAGGATTATGCCTGCATTCTATTTTTGCATCATGGTAATGTAATTTAATTTAAATTTTTGATTTTATTGATAAAAAGAGGCCAGTGTAAGGAAGCTGAAATATATCAATATAATTTTAATGAAGGATGTTTGGCACAGTAAGAAGATTTCTCTTAAGGGTGTCGTGTAATAATGAGTCATGCCTGCAATTTTCTGTAATGGATATTGGTTTTCTTTTAATTTAATGAGAATTGCGATAACGGCTTCCATTTTAAAAAATTAAAAAAAAAACGTAGATAATATTAACAAATTAAGAATCACAACAGTTGTGAAATTTAGTGATTAAATGCAGAAGTTTATTTAAGTAGCATCTAGGTATGAAATTGATCCATCGAACAGTGGATCTAATTCAGATATTGTGGACCTGGATATCTAGTACTGTCGAAACCAACCAGCATACCCAGTTTCGCAGAGGCCTTAAAGACTAATTTAAATAAATTGCATAAACTTCAGCAGAATATACATACGAGTAAACCGATACTAATTAAATATGTTTAATCTAATGACATGACTTTCGAGACGTTTTAAATAAAACCAACTGAGTGGATAGCGATTGGTATTTCAAATATTAATTCCTAAAATCTGATAATTAAATATTCCATTTTTGTGGTTCTGCGGCAGACGCATAACAAAAAGTGCAACGCGCTTTAACGATCCACTCCTCATCCCCATGCAGCAAATTTAGAGTGGAATGAATAAAGCTTGTTTCAATATTCGTTACGCTCACTTAGACTATACAACTGTCGTAGTAAGGTAAATTGGAACGATAGGAACGGGGATCTTAATGAAAAGTGGAATGGGATTGTGCGACCCAGCTGAAAGACCCCACTTCTCATGCAATAATTGAGTAAGTTAAGTGTGTTTCAATATTTGTTACGCTCCTAGTCTCATATTATGTTCAGTCACCGCTTGGACAGGCTATACTGTTGGTAATGGGTAGTGGGTAACTGGGTGCACAGGGTAGAGAAGTATGAACACTAATGTTGCGAATCACCGTAAAACAGAAAGCCTAGCTCAAGACCATCTTCATATATAATCTTGTACACAAATACCTACTGCATCAAATTCCGCACTACTTTCCTTTTCTTGTATAGTGGCTTGTGCCCTTCCTTACCAACCATAGATCTGCTATAGTAAATGCACTAATAATAAAAGCCAAACAAATAATCTCAGTCTAGGACTAGGTGATAGCAAAAAATATTATAAACTATTAAAAAAAATGTATATTATAATATTCTTCCTCTTAAGTATTCGTCTATAGTGTGAGTCACCGATCAACTAGTGGACACCTTAACTAATTCAGCCAGAGGCTTTAAATTTAAGCCTCTCTTTAAATTTAAATTATATTGCGCGGTAGTAATAATACGCGAAACACACAATAGCGACACATTATAGAAAAATTAATCTTTTGTGACAATAAAGTAAAAGTTAAGGCGAAGGTTAATAATGACTAATGAAAAAGTCAGTAAAAAAAAGATTACTGGTAAGTGGTGACTCACACCTATCGCCATCCATATCCTGACCAACATACCCAACTCGTCTGCCGTATATTTTGTCTTGTCACGCTTAATGATGGCCGATAGAAAAGGGATTACTACCCGCCCGAAAGTGTTGCCGGATGAAATATTCGCCAATGAGTTAGCCTAAGCGTTGCTGTTATATGAGTGGGGCACTCATGGTATCTAGAAAAACATTTGAGAACTGGAATCACACGACCTCAGTGCCCTATACTATAAAATGTTTTGGCAGATTCATTTGTATCTTGAAAATTGATGAGTGGAGAGCAAAAAATGAGTGTGCTCCAATATCCATACAATTCATTCAGGAAACGGACTTTAATTGAATTGTTATTCAATTGTATAGGATGGTGTCCGAAAAGTATCTAGAATTTAAGTCCTTTGCCACAGATAAAAGGTCTAATAGATGAAGTTAGATTTTTTTCGTACATAGATGAGTTTTACCTCCTGGTAGTAATAACGGATAGGTTATATAAAAGTGATTTATATCCTACTTGGGATTTAAATTTTATCTCATGTCTTTTCATTCTAAAGCCAGAATAAAATCGTTTAAATGAGAAAATATAAAAACCACCCCAAGGACCCAAGAAGTAAAAAACGAAAACAAACTTAATTCGACCACTCATTGGAGTGGCCTGAACTTGTTCAATGAATTAAGCAATATATTGAAGTGATTGTATAGTTATTTTGTAGATACAAGAAAAACGAATTTATATTTTCATGTTCGCTAATCTAAATCGTATATAGAGCGTAACAATTTTATCGAAATTATTTGAGTGTGCTCTCTTGATTATGGTGAATAAACAAACTTTTCTTCGTCGTAAAATATAGATGTAGATGTAGATAAAGTATAAAGAAATAGATAAGAACTGGACTACTGTTGTTTACATGTTGACAGTGTAAATTATTTATTTTTTTTTCTTTCGTTACTCTTTGCGAACACTGCATTTAATTATACTGCCAACTGACACACTGGAATCTCTATAAATTATTTTAAATTAGTGGCTTATAATTAATATCACTCTTTGCGATAAAATCCGTAAAACAATCGTGATAAGAATCTGAGTTAATTTGAGTACGGTAATTATACTTGCTCATATGCCACTTTTCAATGCCTTTTCACACACATACAGAAACACGGTTTATCTAAAGCACTTAGCCACATAATGATGGACCATTATTACACTTTTGACTCCTGAGGAATAAATAACATCTTAAAACACACAGCACTCAGTCCATTCCCATGGTATTTATGCCCCTAAATGCGCAGTTATTCTAGAGTAAACAGGCCATTTATAGAGCAAAGCTTAAACGTGTCTGTGCAATTGAATATAATACCGCTCGTATGCCCAGGGGAAGCTATTTGGATTCCATTTGACATCTGGTGGTGGAAAGGTTGAAAATTCGGGAAGAATTTCGAGAACTCTCCGAGGTTTTGAATTTCTTTCTTGACACCCAACACGAATACCACTGCGAATATGTACCTATAGAATTTTTTTTTTTTTGCTTGGTTTCTGTGCATTCAGTTGTAGTAAAAAGTATTTTAAACTGTGTTGAGGTAACCACAGTGCTGTGGAAAATAACCAATTTTGTGGGTGGAGGTATCGAGCTCATCGATTTATCGAAACATGGTTTTCTTCTCAGAGACTATACTTCGTTTTTGCAAGGCACTATGCCACTATTGCGTGTGCATTTCATTTTGTGTGGGTACGGTGTGTGCGTCAAAGTTTTTTTGTCGTTTGCTCGCTGGCCTTCACTGAATACCCAGGAAATATGGTTACGCCAGTATTATCCTTAAAATATGTATGTGTTGGTGTCTATATTGGTTAACCCTAAAGTGGGTTACTAAGAATGTATACCTACACAATACACAGATTTCCTCTTATTTTATATCACACATGCCTTCTATTATTTTTTGTCGAAATCCCAGTCTCCTCAGACTCAATTGCCCCGTACATTGTGCAAAAATTCCTCCTGAAGTAGGATTTATATACAATTTCTAGCCATCCATATATAGGTTCACGAGCAAGTACACCAATCATTGTCACCATCTGTTGTGTGAATTATTTTTTACAATTTATGTTCCATATTCCTATAACTGCGCAACACTTGTGTTTTTGAAAAATAGCAGCCTGAAGACCGAAGGGTGTGCAGAAGATGGTCTCGTTAATGGTATAAGCACGAACTTGCTCCAATGATTTTCAGATGCAAATATGCAGTGGTTATTGGAGGAACTCACTTTTTCTCGAGCGTCGCCGTGCATGTTGCAGAGGGCTGTTCCGGTTAAGATTCCCCCGCGATGTCGCATTCCACATTAGTTTCTCTTTCTACTTAATCTATACACAACACCATCACCACAAATTTAATGATATGTAGTAGGTAGGTAGGTAGGTGTGGCGGTTGAGAAAACACCAAGTAGCATTATGTGCCATTTTGTTACCACAAACTGATTTCACCTGGTTGTTGTAAGTTTGTCGAAGGAGGGTTTAGATTCATCCTGTGGCATTCAAAAATGTTATCAGTTCCTTAAGGCTACTCTTGGAAACCTCCTCAAAGGAGTCGAAGAATGGCTTTACCAGAGATTGCTAACTGGTTCTGGGTAGTGCAGGACAAGCGCATAGGTAGTGAGGGAGCTTCTTTTTCGGCTGTGTCCTTGCAACTGCGACAGTGTGTATTATGCGGGATGCCTAATCTGTTCGCTTGGTCCCCTATAGTGGCGTGTGATGATTGCTTTTATTCTGAAGATATCTTTTCGTGTTTTTAGGCGGCTCTCAGATTGAGGCAACAAGCAATAAGCAACTATAGTTGCTATAGCAACTGCCAATAAGCAATCAGCAACATTTTTCGTTCGAACGATATTTAGTAGCTTTGATGTGAGACCTCTAATTTAATTCAATGTAAAATAATTGTGAGCGATAATTTTGCGTGTTTCCTATTGTCAGTTGTTTATTGATTGTTGCCTCAATGTGAGAGCCGATTTAGAAGTGCCGCCTTTCTTTTGCATACATCAATTTCGTTTTCCAAAGCTTACATTTTCAACTATTCAAAAGAAGAACGAACGCAGCAGCAATTGCAAACAAATGTAAATTCGTTTTTTGTATGTAGGTACGAGCTTGTCTATAAGGTTATAAACTTAAAAAAGTTCTGACATTAACAATATATGGGTACATATAACAAATAATTGATACTCAACTCATCCATTTACAATTTTGCACTATACATAACACACGGCTTTATAAGTACATACACGAAAATTCAGAGCAATATTATGTAGTGTAGGTACCTCCGAACAAAAAGTTGTTAAAAACTAGTCATGTATACGAAATTGTCCTCTGGCCCCATTTAAAGTTTCGTAAACACCTCCACAAAGTTATATAGTTGTACGAGTGCTTATATCCAGAAATCCACTTGTAACGTTGGCATTTTATTCATTATTTTGAAGAGGCATTGATCCATGATGGAAAGTCCACTTGGGATTTATTTTTTTTTTTTTTTCGCTTAAACAATGCATACTGCAGGACTCTTTTCATATATCATTTTGCGGGAAAAACAAAAATACATCTGCTCGGCCAGGTTACTAACCATGGACATGGGTCCGTAGATAAGTCCCTATTGAGTTACAAAAGTTACTCAACGAAAATACTCGCGGCGAAAAGTTATCATTATTATACATATTTGACATTTTAGATTTTAGCTGAAAATATTTGACAAAAGTTCGTCTTGCTTTTATCCCTTCAGATGGGTGTATATTTTAAAATAAAAAAATTCCATGTCGAATGTAAATTGTATACATTTGAAAGTTATTTAATTAATAATTAATTAGACAACTTTATGATTTTATATGCATATATTCTATAAGAAAAATTGAATGTATAATAAAATTAGCTTAATTTGAAAATAAGCCCCTGATAATATTGTTGTTGAGAAATGAAAGATCAATTATTATGAATTATTGTTAGAAGAACAAAAAGAAGGTTGAAATTGTAGCCATTTCGAATATTTATTTATCACCAAAGTCCTTTAGGTGGTTCTCATTCTCACACTAAGGCAACAAGCAACTATGCAACTACGAGTAGCAACTCTCAATAAGTAATACGCAAATTTATTTTAACCTAGCATTATTGCCAGCAATTTCTAGCTATAAGGAATATATGTATTTCCACTATTTCTATTGTCGTTGTCGTCTGTCGTCTGTTGGAATTTCGTATTGCGTAACTGAAACGACACGACTCTCTGAACTCTTACATTCCACGAACTTATGACACATGAGACCTGGCATTTCAGGTGACGAATTTGTATTTTGTCTGTTATATTTGGGATATAATTTAGTCGATTATTTTTCGTTGCCTATACCAAACAGTCAGGTCGTTACTTTTTTAAGGATCGTGAACGACAACAACAATAAGAGTGTATTAAAAACTGGATCGTCGGACATATTTTTCAAAAAATAATTAAACGTAGTAGTAATGCCCAAACATCTAGTGACGCAAATTGCAAATTATGTTGCTTTTAAACATGCGATGTGGCTTCCGGAAATTATACCAGATTTTTTTTTTTTTTTTTTTGAAAAAATGTCAGAAAATATTTTTTGTTTTCAAATTTGGAAAAAATATCAGAATTTTGTTTGGAAAATGTGCCAGAAATTAGGAAATTATGCCAGACAAATGTGGAAAAAACACCTGAAAGTAAAATGGAAATTAAGCCAGATAATAAACATAGGCAACTCGTATTCTGGCCTAATGTTCAAACTAATTTTGGAAAAAAGGTCAGAAAATGTTAATTTTTTTAAAATTTATCGAACTTCATAGAAAAGTTTCAGAAATTTTTTTCAGAAATAAATCTGGGGTAATTTCGGGGAGCCATGCGCTGTGTATCGCAGAAATCAGCAACATTTTTCCTTAGACCGATATTGAGTTGCTGAAACTTACTTTTCATAAAAGTTTTTTTTTTTTTTTAAGTACTAATTGTCAACTCCTGTATTTTTAGTTTTTTGTGCCTGCTGCTGCCACATTATTGGCCGCCTGATAAAGACGAATTTGTTTTCTTGTTAAAAGTCAATTGTTGTTTTTGGGTCTAGCAGTATTAGTATTTCTACTTAATGTGGACATAACCTTATTAATGAGAAAGTCGAAGATAAATGCATAAAGTTAAAATTGCGACATTTGTCACCGTCATGAAATCGCGTCCAAGATTCATTCGAATAAGAACATTGTATTAAGGAAATAAAAAATAAACTAAAAGTTTAGTCATTTATATTTTCCTTATTACGGTTTCAACAACCCGATCAATAAATAAAATAATAATTTATAAATTCCATAACCCGCCGAAGATGTGAAAGTTGAATTTTAATACAAATCTATGCAAACAAAAATTGTATTTGATTCCTCCAAATAGCCTGCTAAAATTGCAATATAAAATATCCTTCTTGCCCATCTATTCAAAATTTAAGATTTGTTGTGGTTTGCGGATAATCCATATCCTGCAAACCAGGGGCCCTACTCTCTATTTCGTTCCGGAAGTGAAATCTGGTGTTTAAGCACTAAGTGACAAAGAACAGAAACAGAAACTGAAGCAGAACAGAAAGCTTTTTCGTTCTGTAGTAAATTCTGGTTCTTTTTACGTTGCTCCCTTAGTTACAGAAAACTGAAACAGATCCAGAAAAGCATGGCCGCCGCCGTCTATTCTGTCAAAGGTTATCATGAAATTATGTCCACTGAAACATATTCTTCGTCCAGTAGTCGTAGTTTCGGCCATAGCGCACCAAAAATTAATGTCACATCGCACAAAATTGTGTGAATATTTTAAATCAACAATGCCTAGCAATGTTTTGGGCTTTAGGACATTTTTTAATATGGGCGGTATGGTTTTGGGTGCATTGGCATAAAATTGTAGATCCCTTCCATTAATCCCAAAAATGAAAAATCACACAAACGAATGGTTGTAACAAGCTAAAAATTGGGTTATACATGTGCCTTTTGCACTAACTTAATTTTTGTTGAGTGTCATTTGAAATACAGTCTACCGTTGGCTGTTAGATCCATTTCTGAAACATCCTAGCAAAATATTCTCATGTCCATTGCGCCGTCAGCCAATCACACCCATGAAACTAGTGGAAATACCATAACCACATCCTCTAGCACATAACATTTTTTGTACTTTTATTTGTAGATGACAGTTCAATTCTTCTTTGAAAATCAATGTACCGAAAAAAAGCCTTCGGGGACTTCAATCATCCATTTGTCTCCCAAACGATTCGAGTAAATGCAATTCTTTTCATCTGCATTGATAAATAATTCAGTCGATAGCAACCTCTGGCAATATCGTGCGACTCTATATGACAAATATGCACAGAGCCCGCCTGCGACTGCAAATCAACTTATTTGTGACTTACAAACTTCGAGCTGTAACACGACTTATACACTTGTCAATGTAGCTCAGTGGATATTGGCAGTTATACGAAAGTTTGATACGTGCCAGCGAAATGTGTGTCAGGATTTAGCGAAGAATTTTTTTTCTATGGGAGTTCTAACGGACTAAACAGAATGTACAAAAAGTTTTCAATGTTACCAGAAGGAAGGCGAAATGCCTGAGTTAGATAAGCTAAGACAAGGCGATTCAGCAATCACTTGATTGCGAAAAGGTACTAGGAAGGCTCTAATTAAATATAAGATTTTTTTTTTCTAGAAACATATCACAAAAAGACACGTACATAATTCAACAACGAAAATTTCGTAATTTCCTTCATGACATATGAACCTGAAGGAGTAGGTATTCATCAGCGAAGAAAATTATTCCAACATACGTGAACTGCACGCTGGAAACATTAAGATATGTGTATAAGCCAATTAAGCTATCTACGACTCCGCATCAGTAGAACTGTCATAGTGCAGAAAAAAGTCCTTGATGCCGAATCAAATTCCATATTATTTGTAGCAATTTGTGATGGAATTTGGAATCAGGACGAGCTCATTATGTTAAATCGTCACGTAGCGATGATTTTGCCCAGTAATGTGCTCGTTGCAGAAAATGTATCTACGATTTTCTCAGAGTTATGATCTACTTTTGAAGAACATTTCAGTACGAGCATACTCGTAGGTGGCTATGTATAATGGATACCGAAACGTACGCAATAAAATCAAATTGCCAGATTATCGGAAATGAATACATTAAGAGACGTACACAAAACAACCAGGATAGGTAAACGCAAGCAGAGAGATAGACGCGGAACAATGAATAAAAAATCTTTTGTTCTGACCTGAAATGAAATGAATAAATTAAAATCTGAAAATCGAAGAGAAAATAATTTCCCATTTGAAGTCGCTTTGTGTGGCAGCTGGCAGATAGGTTAGGAGTATGCTCATCAAAATACGGATCAGCGAAATGATACGAACCAGTCGCGAAGGATTTAGCCCCGATGCTGACCCACCACAACATATTGAATTTTGGGTTGAGCGTCACTACCACTTGCAGGTATCATCCGTATGCTAGGTTGAGATGGGCACAAAAAGCATAACATATCTGCCGTGTTGCAATATCTGATTTGCTACGAGTAGGTATAGCAAAAATGTATTGAATAGTCTTGTATACAGATTTTGTTCGTTTTCATCTCAACTTGGTCTGTATACCTTGTAATTGCGTTAGGCTTAAGAAAATCTAAAGTTTGATAGACTAAAGTTTGATACAGTGACCACGACTTAAACTGAAATCATCCGTACTACTGCTAGGTACTAAGAGTATTTCTTGGGAATACGGGGCGTATACGTAACATTTTTTTGATCACTTTGGGTACTTTGATTTAAAGTTCTGTCGGGCTCAAATAAAGTTGGAAAGGAGGGTGATTAAATGAAAGAAACATCGCATTATCATAGGGAAGAGGTTGGTTGGACTTAGAGGCCACTTCAAGATAGGTCAACCAGCAGGAGTTAAAAGGCGTAATGATTCACTTGGTACGATTGGTACGATTGCTACCGATGCCTTCATGACTCCTCTCACCAGTTCGTTTCGGTTAACCTGATATTTAAGCAGACCGACAGACGAAAATGTATAGACTACTGAGGAGGATATAATGAGGACTGAATTTCGGGTAATGGAGCAATGGTGCCTAAGACAATGTCTTTTAATTTATGGCGAGAAGACAGATTTAATCAACTTCGGTAGAAAAGGATAAGCTCTGAATTTTCGAATTTTCGATCAAGGATCCTAATATGCCAACGGATGGAAGGAAGATATTTTACATCGAAATCTATCATCGAACTCTAATTAAAGATGAAACTGACACTAGTTAGTGTTTAAACCAACTATAGGCAGTTGGAATGATTACTTGCAAAAAAAAAAAACAGCAAGAAAAGTGAGTCTATCTTTGGGGACAAACTAAATATACTAAGGTGCGCGTGCAAGAGCATTCATAGCCTGTTGATTCAATAAGGCCAACAATTCGTCACGATCACAGTGCCTTCTCCATAAGACAGGTTAAGGATTTCATGTGGTAAAAACTATTCAGAAGTGCAAAGTTCTCATAAACCCATGCATACTTACGTTAGTCACATTAATCATCTTGTCATAATAGTTTTGGAAACGTTCAATTGCATTGAATATACGGAAACTGAAGAGGCACTTCCACATGTGGGCAACATTTTATTAGATTATGGTAAAGCGAATATGCATCGACTTTGGGCTATAATTACCCATAAAATGCATATGCATCGATGTACTTATTGAGTTTTTAATATTACTAAAGATTTAAGAGGCCTTAAACGCATTTATATGCGTTTCGCCCCGGTGTGTGGTGAGTGAGCTCATCAGTAGACAAACTTTATTGAATTTTAGTTTTATTTATTACTTTGCCAACTAAACATAAATTACTACTATTAGGTACTTATAGGTTAAAACATTTTCGTCTGAAAACAAATAGTAATCGTCTGAAAAATATAAAAATCGTTTGAAAACTTTTATTTTAAAGAATTAAAGACCGCAACGCCGATTCTCAAAATGCATCTATGTTTTTTTGTTTTATGGATTTATTCTTTCCCTCTACTCCATTGTTGGTAGAAGGAACACCTTTTTCAGACGATTACTATATGTTTTCAGACGTTTTAAAAATTGTTTCAGACGTTTCCAATATCTGATTTTCAGACGATTTCTATTAAATTTCAGGCATTTTTTCGATTTTTGACGACGTTTCCAATTTTTTTTTTCTGACAAATACTATGACCTAGAATTGGCCTAATATGAAGGTCAAAATGGGCTGGAAATTCATCGAATCAATAGATGCTATCCAAGAAATTCTGTGTCCACGGATATATTTAGAGGACGGCACATGTGCAGAAGTCAAACATGAGTCTATAGAACTCGTTAATAGTAACACAATTTCCGAATATCTATATAGAAATTTAAACTTCCACCATCAACTTCCTGCCCTGCAAGAGTTTTGAGAAGAGGAAGAAATTCTTCCCTAAAAAAAAAAAGTGGAAAGGCCTATAAACCTTTGAAATCTGCAGGATATGACGAAATTATATCAGAAATGCTGCAACAGTCGCCAAACACACATCACCTCGTCAACACCTTCTCAGGGTATTAACATCGGCATGTCATGCCGTTTCCATTGTATAGTGCAAAAGAATTTTCTTAGGACGTTTTTAAAGGAAAAGTTCTTTGTGTGATATTTGGCCCAGTTTGTAGCGATGTATTTTCGAGCAGACGAGTCATGCAATCTCGACCTGGTCAAAAATAACATGTCTTTGAGTCAGCTTAGGTTGTGCACACATTGGAAAGAGGCCTCTGCAAATTTGGTGTATTCAAAAATCGGAAATGCCCAATCGAAAACGACATTAGGAAGCACTTTCAAGTTGGCGATTATTTACCTCCTTATATAAAGGGTGTTTTGTGTTTAGAGGTTTGGTTTTTAAACTGCTAACACTGTTTCTACAGATTGTCAATTTGACAGTTGAAAGTTGATTTGTGATTAGTATCTACATTTTACGGTCGACATAATCGTCCATCTGAGCAAGTTATTCAGAACCCGATGAATCGTTTTCGCTCTCTAGTGGACAATTGGCATCCCCAAAGACGACAAACATTACGAACAGAAGAAGTTATTGCCGTTGTGGAGCCCAGTGAATCCGTATGAGTCGATTCGCCATCGTGCACAGCAATTGGAGCTATACCCATTCCCTTTGTGGAAGATTTTACGGAAAGCTATACCCATTCCCTTTGTGGAAGATTTTACAGAAAGATCTTGGCTTAAAAGCTTATAAGATCCAGCTTGTGGAAGAGTTGAAACTGGGAGACCATTATACTCGTCGTAGGTTTGGGCCGAAAACATGATTCAGCTTTATCCTTATTTTCAAAGCAAAATGTTGTTCTCCGATGAGGCCTATTTTGGCTTAAATAGATACGAAAATAAGCAAAATTGCCGAATTTGGAGTGGAGTAAAAACCCAGAAGCCTTTGTCGAGACGAGATATACGCTCGATTAAGTTGTCGAAAATTGGACTTCACGATTGCGCATATGCCCGAAATCATTTTTAAACAGTAATGACATAAAATTATCCCTTAAATAAAGCTAATATCATAGACATTAACATTAGCTTCAAGTGTTTTATTTCATATTGAATTTGTATAAATCTAAAAAAAAACATCCTTTATATGGAATGCATTGCCTCACGCGGATTCCTCTTCTCATTACAACCCACAATTATTTAAGACCAATGTGAACCAGTACCTCTTCCCTATTCTTCTCTATCCTTTCCATTACCCTTCAATCCGTGCTGTGCACTAAAGCATTATAAGGGAACAAAAAACCCTTAGCACTCGCAAATTATATATATATATATAAAAAAATGTGCACTTGGTAAAGTTTAAGTTTATTTTTGCACAGGAATAAAAAGCTGCTTGAAATAGATTAAAGATTTTAATTGCAACTTCCTTTGTGGCTATATTTTCATCCAATTCATCAATACATTCAAGAAAGAACAATCCAGAGGTATAAGCAAAAGCAAAACACAGCATACCACTACTAGGAATATTTTAATAATTTATCAATGTTGAATGTAGATGGCTAAATTTGGGGTTATGGGTTCTTCTGAGAAATTATCAAAATTATAAATTATAAAATAGTCTATGAGTTTTCAAAGATTATCTAACCTTTTGCTGCTTTTTCTAACGAATTACTTGAATATTCAGATAAAAAAAAGTTCCGAACTTTACCTACTTGCCGAAGTTGAAAGCATGTGAATTATGTAGTTAAAATTTACTAGGTATGTATGCCACATTTTCCTTTGATATATTATTCTGGTACAATTTGCAAAAAGGAAATGAGACTAAGTAAAAATATGTAGGGTAAGTACCCGAAAAAAATGATTTCCAAAAATATTCTATTACGAAGAACATTAGAATATTCTAATTCTGAGATTCAAAATCGAATCGAAAGTCATCCAATTTTAGCCAACTGACATTGCAACATTCGATTTCGATTGAAATTCGTATTTTGTTCATTTCTCTCCACATTCTCAGTTTCGATTGAATCGAGTTAAAATGTCAAATTCTATTCGAGCGAAAATTTGGGATCGAAAACTCTATTTAAATATAATCACGCTTATTCTGAGATTCGATCGAATCGAGTATCCCTCGAATTCAAAACTTTCACTCGAATTAACTCCTCGCATTCTGAGTTTCGAGGGAAAGAAGTTCATTATCGAATGATTTCATTGGATGAATTTTATTTTCGAAATCAGCTGTAGAAATACTTAGCTCTCAGATTCTCAATTGTTGTTGGTTTTAATTTGAGTAAAGATGGCATTTATGCATTCTTGGAGAGAGAAATACATATGCAACAAGACTGATTGTCCACAACACAGTACCGTCGGCGTCGGTCGTTGGCGTATGCCACAGAAACAGATACCTACACATTTACCCACCCCAAAGAAAAGGAAAAAGAGCATTTCGACCACACATTTTCGCTCGAATAGAATTTGACTTTTAACTCGATCCAATCGAATCTGAGAATGTGGGGAGAAATGAACAAAATACGAATCTCAATCGAAATCGAAAGTTGGAATGTCATTTGGCTAAAATCGAATGACTTTCGATTCGAATCGAATCTCAGAATTAGGGTGAATGTAAGTTCAATTGTTTTTGCATAAATCGAACGATATGCATTATCACAAAATATACATAAATCATATATGTACTTAGAATTAAGTAGAAAATATTTGTTCGTCTTATGAAAAAAAAAAAAAAAAACAGTAAGAATATTGGACTATGCCGAAGCTCAAATACCCGGTATTAAAAATATTTTAGTATTAAAAAATTATATTTATATATTTGTATGGGAGGCATGGTAGTAGCTATTTAAATTTAATTTTTAACATCAAATAGGTATATATTTTGTATGGGAGGTAGTAGTAGTTTTCATCCGATCTTGCTCATCTTCGAACTTAGCCTCAGTTTGGTGGATAAAAGCTTACGTACCAAATTTCAAGTCGATAGCTCTTAAAAATTACGGCCGTAATCGTGCGGCAGACAGACGGACATCGCTAGATCGACTAAGAAAGTGATGCTGATCAATAATATATATGGAATGTCAAAGTGAATATGCCCTCACCACAGTGTGGTACCGGGTATAAAAATCAAAATGTAAATAATCCCAGGTCGCAATAAAAATGGACACAACAAGTACTTAAGTGCTGTCTTATTTAGCCGAAAACTTCCAACAAGCAAACAATTATTGACGAAAAATCGCTAGTCCCAAATCACCAATTTGGATTTAGAAATAAGCACTCTACAATCGATCAGGTGCATAGTCACAGATAAAATCGAAAAAACATTCGAATAGGAAAAAGTCTGCTCTACAAAATTTCTTGATATAGCACAAGCTTTCGATAGTCTGGCACAAAGGTCTGATCCACAAACTACAAAGGCAACTTCCAAAGCAATATTCGACAATTCTGGAGTCATATATATCAGATCGATTCTTCAGAATTAAACAAGAGACAGAGTACTCAACTTTAAGAGAAATTAAAGCTGGTGTACCATAAGGCAGCGTGCTAGGTCCAGTTTTATACCTTCTGTTCACTAGCGATTTGCCTGAAAGTGGGGAAACCACTATAACTACTTTTGCAGATGACACAGCTATCCTTGCTGTGGGAGCAACTGTCGAAGTAGCAACACTAGAAGATGCTAAACTGCGTTGGAAAGCGCATGTAAAGAAAAAAAGAGATGAGTTGAACATGCGATACAGTAAAATATATTGGCTTATTGGGAAATAAGACAAGCAAATTTTAAAACCAGTATGGACCTACGGGCTCCAGTTGTGGGCATGCACATGCCAATCAAATTTACAAAAAAATTCAAGTTTTCCAAAATAAAGTACTAAGGAACATAGTTAATGCACCTTGGCTGATCTATATAGTGATCTTAATATTGTAATGGTTGAGGAAGAAGTTAAAAAAAGTTGCCCAAAGGCACAGAAGTAGACTTATTAACCATGTTAACTTAGAAATAACAGAACTTTTAAATACTGACAATGTAAGCAGGAGATTAAGGTGGGTAAAATCTCTTGATCTATAAGAGTTAGCTAAGACCAAGAGAATAGGTAATATTTTCAATCAAAAAAGTATTTATTTATCCTCTAAATTTTTTAAAATGAATCAAAAATAAATTGCCGATTAGTCGAACGACTATGTGCAATCCAATTCGGATGACGAAAGTCAGTCCCCTCGGGAGTTTTTTTTTTAGATCGGGTTAAAGCCCCTCACTATTGCAGAAGCATCCCGTAATAGCTCTGCAATGTCTTTCGATGATTTTTCCTTCCATCGAATTCCCAACACAAAAAAAAATATTTCGTTGGGCGCATTAAGTGGATTAGATTTGTCTCGCAATACTTTTCGGTTCAATTTGATCGTTTTTTCATCCAAGAATACATAAATGCCATAAATTGAGTAAATCAAATTAAAACCAATAACTATTGAAAATCTGACAGCTAATTATTTATACAGCTGATTTCGAAATATTTCGATAATGAACTTCTTTCCCTTGAAACTTAGAGAAGTTCATTAGAGTGAATGTTTTGAATTCAAGGAATACTCGATTCGATCGAATCTCAGAAAAGGCGTGAATGCACACTGGCGATCATTAGGATGAGGCCATTTCGATTTTCACTTTTTATACCTGTTGGAATTTTTGTACTAGGAAACTTTTACTACCTGTGACAGGGTACATATTATTCCAACAGTAACTCATAAAATGAAAGGGTAAATAAGAAACTACGGCCGTAATTTCCCAAGATCAAACAATGAACTACATAATGTACTTGAAAACCGTATAAGAAGATGCCCCACTAGGATGAGGCCATTGCGAATATTTCGTTGCAGGAGCGATCTTTTTCAAAGTTTTTTTTTAGTTTAAAAAACAATGCATTCCGGAAAGACTTTGACAGCAACAGAAAGAAGAACAAGTAAAAGTGTTATCATCGGCCTGGCCGATGCTTTGATACCCTCCACTGTATGTACGGTACAGGTACACGCATATTATGTCTAATATTGGTTTTGTATGGGAGGTACCAGAACTACTTGACCGACATAGACAATTTTTAATACCAACCTGACAACGGTAAAAATAGGTCCTCTCACAAAATTGCATTCCCCTAAGTCGATTCGTTTGGACGCTAAGGTGTTTTCAACAAACAGAGAGATACGTGGGTCGAATATTGACTTTGTATGGGAGGTAACAGAACTACTTGACCGACATGGACCATTTTTAACACCAACCTGACGACGGTAAAAATAAGACCTCTCACACAATTTTAGTCGCCTAAGTCGATTCGTTTGGACGCTATCGTGATTTCAACAGACAGAGAGATACATGGGTCTAATAGTGGTTTTGTATATGAGGTACCAGAACTACTTGACCGACATGGACCATTTTTAATACCAATCTGAGAACGGTAAAATGAAGTCGTTTCACAAAATTTCATTTGCCTAGGTCGATTCGTTTAGACGCTATCGTGATTTACAGACAGAGAGACACATGGGTCTAATAGTGATTTTGTATGGGGGGTACCAGAACTACTTGACCGACATAGCCCATTTTCAATACCAACCTGACGACGGTAAAAAGAAGTCGTTTCACAAAATTTCATTCGCCTAGGTCGATTCGTTTGGACGCTATCGTGTTTTCAACAGACAGACATACAGACGGACAGACAGATGGATAGACAGACAGACGGACATGGCTAAATCGATTCAGAATGTTATCCTGATTCAGAATATATATACTTTATAGGGTCTCCGGTGACTCCTTCTTGGCGTTACAAATGTAATGACAAAGTGAATATACCTTCCTGTGGAGGGTATAAAAATAGATGCTTTCAAGGAGTTATGACTCTCAGCCTGAGAAATTGCACAGAGGCTAAATAGAAGTAAGACTGTTGTGAACAGTTATCTGGCGGATCCACAACACTATGGGAAAAAATCAAAAAGGACGCACGGCAGAAGCGACAACATTCCGAGAAAAGCGGTTAATTCTACGACTTGCCTCAAAATTCTACTCTACCAGCGACTAAAATAAGGGCCAACAGCGGAGTATCAGCCAGCATAGCAACAGTCCGAAGGATAATACGAAAAAGTATGGTACTATACAGAGAAGAAAAATTAAAAAGAAACCTGTTTTGAGGCAAGTACACAAGGAGCATCGAATGAATTTTCCAAGAGAACATGTCGCTTGGAGCAAAATGTATGTATTGCAAAATGTATGGCCTCATCCCAGTATTCACATTATCGAAAATTTATTGAAGGAGTGAATTATGTTGGCCGAATCGGACAAAGCTGAACTAACTATGGTTTTCCTTGTTTGGAACTATTTTTATGAGCCTATAATATTCAGCAGAAGATTACTACAGCTGCTTCTCTATATGAAACAAAAAAAAATGTTTAATCCAGTCCAACAAATGAATCGACTTATTATATTAGTTATGCAAGTATGTATGTATCTTTCCAACAAATCATTTAAAATAAAACATAGCATGACGTTAAATATTGATTAGGTCAACTTGTATGACTTCTTATACGATTAATGACTCAAGTTGTAAGATTTGAATGAGCCCTATTAATCATTATTGCTCGTATGGGCAAAAAAAACTTTCCAGTCATTACAGATATCAATTTCGCACTACAAACGTGGTAAATAGAAAAACAGCCTTTATGCAATAAATTTTCTATAAAAATTCTATTCTATTAAAATTAAATTAATAAACGCTGCATCGTTCAGTCAATGGATTCCATTTGAAAAATGTAGGTATGTATAAAAACCCTGTTTCGACTTACCTTTATATCCTATATGCTCGATATCAATATCCCTCGTATCCAAAATATTCCACAAAACTGCACACACAAACACACACAGGTAAACGGATGTTTATATATATATTTTTTTTAAATTCAATTATGTTGAAATTTTAATTGAGCTCACTGATCGAATTTATTTATATATAAATTCTCTGAGTGATCCCAAAGACACTGTGTACCATCCGATATGGTTTAACTCACAACCCCTATTGTTTTTGGACTGATTTACTCGAAATCAATAGCAAAACATGACATAGATACTCGCCTATGTATACACAGATACAATTTGCCTTTCGGTTTGGGTTAAAACCCGCGCGCTATCCCAAAATTCACTGATCCGAAGTTAATATCTTATTTTTAATAATAGAACGTTTTTGAATTGATGGCACAAATTGACTGACACAAAGTACGAAGGTAGCCCAGACCGCTAGCGATATTTAAACAACACTGGGGGTGTATCTGGATTTCGTACACAAAAATAATAAATAAATTTTCTAATCACCTCACTGTACGAAATTTTCTTTTTCTAAATTTGCTACGTATACGTTGTAATGACAACCGTGTATTTTATGAGGGTGAATAGATTTTTCTTTAATTAAACAAACGTTGATTCATTTATACGATTTTATTAGGGTTATTTTTATATTTACAACCAGAGAAGATTTACAAACTAACCACCGACGGACGCACTACACCGAACGCGATATTAAAAACAATATTATTTTATTTTTTTGATGAAATAAATTTGTTCAAAATGAAAAATGCAGAAACCGATGCCCTTACAGTATCTGAATGTGAAGCGCTGAAGGTATTGTTTTGTTCCAGGAATCACGTGTTACTGGGGGGCGCAAAATGTATCTCTAATAATTACGACAATGTGGAGAAATGTTTTTTTGGAAGAAACTGGCGTTAAACTAATAATGTTAACCGCACTCTTACAGAGGCATACTTACCAGCTGGCTGGTTAGGCAGCTTTATTTTTTCACCACCCCAGATAAAAATACTTGAGCACGAGTGAGCGAGAGAGCTTTTTTTTTTGGGGCTAACTGAGGCCACTGAGGGATACCTGGGGTTAGCGAAACGAGAGCTTTCGACATCGACGCACTTCGGTTGTTGTTTTCAGGTCTTTGACGAAGAAATTCTGTTTTCATTGTTGGGTCCTTTTTATCTTTGCTGTTGTGTACATAGATCGGAAGCAAAAGGTTTACCATTTGGGTATTCTCCTCTCAATTCAGAGGGGTTGTTGAAAATAACATGTTTTCGGATGGTTGGCTGTTTGCTTTTTAATTTTTTTTTTTTTTTTTTGTATTTCATTCTTGGGAAGTTCTACTACACGACATCAAATACATTTTATCCGCCAACGGGGATTTCAGGTACAGCAACATTTCTGTGATAAGGGTAGTTATCTAGTTGTATTTCTTTGAATGACATCATAAAAATTAAAAAAAAAAAAAAAATACAGACACGAAACGTTGCAGCCTTTGTGGTTTATAGTTGTGGATTTAATTTTTATTTACCTCCAGACAAATAAAATTTACTATCTTTCGCAAAACAAAAACGTCTACATAATATTTGCGTATGAATTTAAGTCTTGTGAGCCCCTATTGTTTACGCACACGTAATACGTAGACGTAGATACTTATGAAACTTTGTGGAAAAGATTTTCCGATGTAATTTCACAAGAGCAGATAATTGTGAGGGGAGAAATTTGACAAGTTAAGAGGAATTAGGTGATGACACAGACATATGTACCTATCTGAATGTGGTTGGCGGTGCTTGGGCTGACAACAGGTATAGCCCACATAATGACATACTTACATCCCACAAATATACAAGTATGTACTGTACATGTAAAATTAAAGTTGAAGATGCACTCATTCGCAGCTTCATTTATATTTATCTAAAACGAAATTGACACCCGATACTAGTGCAAATAAAAAGGCCGCTGTATTGGCGTTTATGAACCTAAAGCATTATGAATTATTTAGCGTTTGTGACAGGCATTTATTATTCACAATGTGTTTTCATAAATAATACGCAACAGTTGTTATTTTATGGGAATGAATTCTAATTGAATTAAACGACACTGAGTATCTATAAGCGTGGATGGGAGTTTCCGCGTTAATATGCAAGCAGATATTATTGAGAAAAGTACACACTTAACGAATGCATTCAGTTTATTTTTAGATGGAGGTTGACGAGTTCTATTAAGCCATACAGATACAGTTATATCTGACTGGCTATAGATACTATGCTGATGCTGAGCACCTTTAAGCGGTACCTTTTTAAAATATCGTCCCAAATTGGTGCACTGTCAGTGTCATCGTTATCTACTACGGGGTGCCTATACTATACCTACTGTATACATGACTGCGAAAAACAGGATCGAATCCTTAAAGGAAAATGCTGTGTATACTTACAGCGGACCAATTATGAGAGACGGATATAAACTCCGACGCTAATGGGTTATTTTTCCAACAAAGGACGCCGTGGGGTCTACTAAAGCAGAAGTGCTTAGAATCCTTAACGAAAATATATCACGGATACGGATACTGTTGATAATATCCTGCGGCGACCAGGACCATTTCAATCTGGGTTGTATTTTAATAAAATGTTTGCTTTTGTCACAATCACTTATTCCTGGGTATCTACTATTAATATAAAAAATGGCTTTACCTTCTCATTAGATTAATTGCTGCTCAAAAGAACTTCTTCATTGTTATACTAGTGAATTCTTTGTTCATTAAGGAATTTTTTTGTTACCCTTCTTAGTTACTTAGGTGACAATGGCAATCAAATTTGGAGTGGATTATGAGTTGTGAACCTCTCCAAGTGCCAATACAACAATCTAGCAATTACTTGTATAATGTAATGGATTACTGCGTAACAGAGAATCTAATAGTGATACTATTACCAGTTGTGAACAAATTCATTAGATTTCTAATCATTAGACACTTGTAAGACCTGTCACGTTGTGAAATTTATGCAATATAGCTTTGAGAGAATCGTAAACAGACCTTAAAATAAATAAGAGCATTTTTATACTGCCTGTCAGTAGGGTAACTAGTAGGTATCTAACTAGTTTAGGATTATCATCAACTCCTCTAAACACTGACCACCCCACATACAGAGTTCAGCTCATTTCGGTTCCAAGTTCCAGGAAACTATGGATACGAAGGCAGTAACAAAAAAGAGTTACTAGCCAGAAAATGACCCACATCTCAAATGATGGTGCCTAGACCATTCTGTGGACTATCAATCAACAACATCATTATACTAGTTGTGTTAAAACCTGGATAGAAGATAAAAAAGCACCATTTCTGGAAGAAAACCAAAGCAGGCAGTTCCCACAAAAAAACGAAACAACTGCAACTAAACAGAAATCAAATTCGACTGGTCAAAGGCTTCCTCACACGGCGCTGTCGTGCAAAACAAAAGAACATCTGATGACAATGGCTATAGCAATTGCAGAATTGCATCTAGGACATAGAAACAGGACAATATATACATTAAGCGACAGTAACTTGTTTAATTAAAACACGCCAACGTTAGCAAAGTAAATTCTAAATTGAAGCAGCGGGTATAGCTACCTAGCTCACTCAAAGCGTTAGCCGCCTTTCTAACAAACAGCGGCCATTGTGGCCCATTTGTGGGCTAATTATCTGGGATTCACTATTATACCTATACAATTTAAATCTAGAAGTCCAAAAAGGCTGTTGCACCAGACGGTCTCCCGGCATAGCTTTTTAAGGTAGCGGGAAACGACTTGATGGAACGCATTCACTAACTCATCTCTAAAATTTTGTTTTTGAAGGAAAGTATACCTGATACATTTATCAAGCTGCAGCGACAACAGTAGAGCTACCAGTCTCCTTCACATCCCAAAAAATTATTTCTTCAGTACCTACCTACTGTGTGAACGGCTGAAACCAAAATGAAGCCAAAATGGGTAACAGCTAACAACCCCTAACGAAAGCTAATACAACTAACCTAGTTTTGGACTACGAAAAAAAGAAAAAAAAAAAAATCCTTTTATACTTTTTCTGCACAAGTGTATATATGTACATGTATATAGTATTGTATATTTTACTAAACAAATATACTATTTCGCACCAAAAAAGATATTAAACTTGAATCGAGATCCCAAGATGTTCATCAATTAAAATTCATTATTATGGTAAGATTTATAGCGAGAATAACCCTTAGAAAATTTGCAATAACTGCTTTCAATTCAATAATAAATAATTTAGGAATATATGAATTACATATCTTAGGGCCAGTTTCAAAGGTTCCGGATAAAGTTTCGGATAGAAAATTGAAGAATTCTAACAGAGGAACTGGAGCAAAATTTACTACAAAGGACAATTTTAGAAAAGCAGTTGAAACACAACGACTCTATTTATAAATAGGAAAAACAACATCTTTTTCTTAAAATTGAATTATTAAAAACAGGCTTAGGAGAAAAGTTACAACTTACTATCCACATTTTAATGACAGGTTTCTTTAACTTACCTGAAAAACAAAAAGAGAAAAATACGGTTATAAATCGAGTAACAAAATAAATATGTACGTTTTAATTATTAACATTAAGTTCATAATATAAAAACAAATTAAATTTCTAAAAATAATTTTATGTTGAATTATTGAGCGAGAATAGGAAGGGAAATTTCAGGAAAATGTAACATTAAACATGTTTCGTTCTACGAGGAAGAAGAAAGATATAACGTAGAGAGTAGGAGAAAGAGAACTATAAATTAATACACGGTTGAGGCCAGTGTTGTTTTATCGTGGGATTTATCCCTTTTTGTGGGAATTTCGATGTCCGAAAAGCCTTCCGTGGGATAAAGGGAAAACGCACCACAATCGTGGGAATTTCAGGAATCTGACAAAAAAAAATTGTAAAACCAAATTTTTGTGAAATTTCATCAAAACTAATTCAAAAATTCACAATTATCAGCAAAAATAAAAAGAGCTCATGTAAATAGCCTCTTAAAAACAAATTCTAGTACAAAAACAATCTGGTGGAGAAGCGCAGCGCCAGCTGAAGTTGGAATGGAACCAGTTTGAATTTTTATTACTTAATCTTCATGAGCATCAAAAATGTATTTAGTGTAACTTCTACACTTCCACTATTCCTTGATTTTTATTAAATTAATTTAGACTTGATAGATTTATTTTGGCAGTTCGTTATTTTTCTTTCAATTTACCAGTTAATTTTGTGGGCGCAGTGACTCAGCGGTTAATGTGCGAGAGGTCCAAAGTTCGATCCCCGGAAAAACACAAATTACGTTTAAAGTTTTTTCCACTGCACCACCTCTCGCGAACGTCTGACAAACATCCGAGAGTATAAATAAAAGCTTCTCAATTCAGCCGTTCGGAGTCGGCATAAAATGGTAGGTCCATTCCATTAGCCCCAAAAATAAAACTCACACAAATAATGGTTGTGAGAAGCTAGCTCTAGCGGTCAATGGAACACAGCCATTGTGATTTTCTTTCAATATATATAATAAAAATGAATTAAACATTTTTTTTTTTTTTTTTTTTCATTTTAATGTATCGTGGGAATTTTGTGGGAATTTGAGTTCGGTGAAATGGGAAAAATGACCACGTTTCGTGGAAAAAATGAAGAGAGAGTCCTAACAACACTGGTTGAGGCTATCCGCGTCGCGTCTCCATTTATACCCATTCATATTTTCTTATTGGTCTCATTAACCATATGCAGGGAGAGAGAGAGAGATAGAATGATAGGTAATTATGTTTTATCGATGTTTCGAAAATATTATTTTGTGTCTTCAATTCTTCATTTATTGCATAAATAAAATATTGTTACAGTAAAACCTGCGTAAGTTGGCCACCTGTGGTGCAGACATGTTTGGCCAACTTAGAAAGGTGGCCAACTTATAAGGGTAGGTACCTATTTTTTTTTAATACCTATTCCAAAAAATGGCGCTTTTATCCATTTTACAGTAGACGCTCGGTATAGTGAACCCTCTGTATAGTGAACTATCCAATATAGTGAACCACCAAAATTTTACTCAGACTACTCTAAATAGTGAACTATGAAAATCTCGATATAGTGAACTCAGAATTTTTTTCGCAAAAGTCAAAGAAAAATGTTCCAGTTTAGCAATGCGCCTGCATGTCAACAATTTTTTAGAACAATTTACCGTTCATTTGTGTGTTTTTTTGATATTTTAGTTATGAAGGTTAGGTTAGCCACCTAAACTGTCCCAAAAACAGGACACAGGAAGTGGCCAGAAAAATTATGGGCCGGACATTACAGGTGGGAACTCTATTGCTACCTATAGACTAAGAGCCCACAGTAATTTTTGGGTGTGATTGATAGCACCAAATAGCTCACATAATTAGGTAGGTCTTAAGTAGTTGTTCCTAAATGTTACCGTCTTGCATGCTGTAGTGGGGGCAATTGTGAGTAATACCATGTCAAAAATGCATTTTTTTCTGAATTAGAAATAATTGGTATAACAACTTTAATATAATTTCAAAATGTAAAGTTAATTGCCCTGATTACCAATATGGTGGTCCAAGACGTTTTGCAGGCGGCCTTCTGCCTGTCTAAACATCTCGTCAGAGGCAATAGACTGTTAAACTGCTTCGGTCACCATTCGCCTTTGCGTTCCCTGAAGGAGAAACTCTAACCCTTTTTTTGGTACCAAGCAGTATGGTGGTTTGCTTCAATGCAATGAAGTTCTTCTGGTCAACACCAGTCTTTGTCTCGTGGACGGGATTTCAAAGGAAATAAACGGGGGACAGAGTGCTACGGTTACACTCCATCCTTTTCTTCCAGTAGACAATCCATCCACTGACTTTTGGTCAAGCAGAAGAACAGATTGATTCAACCACCCATTTCTGCCATGTATCAGTCTCTCTCTCGACAGTGGTGGACTGTCAGAGGCAATAGACAGGGGGTGGACTGCTACGGTTACCCTCCGACTATACCCGAAGAGAAACCGCCACCAGGAGATGCTAAATTCAAACATGTTTAACCAACTGAGTTGACTGTTTCAGCCATCACGGTAAGATGTACGGAGATACCTTTCTTTAAAGAAATTCGTAGTAGACCGAGAGCTGATGTTTACGAAATGAAGTTGACTGATGTAGTCAGCTCCTACAGGTGGCGGTTAGTCTTCGACAATGGAGAAGAAGATACTTAATGAAGGTGACAAATTATTGTTTAAAAATTTAATTATGGAAAAAACTGATATTTATTTTTGTGTTTCTAAAAAAAATATCTTCATCTCAGTGTTTTTTAAAGATTATGTAATCAAAACGTTAGTATTTGTTTATTTATATCAAATAAGCTTGTTTGAATATTTAAAAACTCCCGCTCGAAATAGTGAACAATTTCGAACAGGCCTGGTTTTTATGAGTTCACTATATCGAGCGTCTACTGTAACTAATACAGTAAACCATCAATAAAAAGAAAAGAAAATCCACAAATGATATAGTTAAAAAAAAAAAAGAACTGTACGAAAGTATTAGGTTCATAATTTATAAAAATTTATAAATTATCCTGATTTTCCACGAAAGGCAGAGGAACACAGAAGTTATTTACAAACTGTAGAAATTCAGTCAAATCTATGCCAATAAAATTTAACATGAACGAACATTTCGTTACATTGGCGTTCAATGTGCTTAGGCACCTAAATATTCAGGTGGCAGTTTATCATAGAACTTGGACAGAATATCTTGCCTTACACACGAAACTTGCCTAGATTTGTAGGCAAATCGACCAATCAGAAGCTGTTGACTAGCTAGGCAAAATCGTATTGAACGAGGCCATTTTGTTCTGTGCATTTTTAAACACCCATACGAAAAAGTGCGAACTCCAGGCCAACTTTTGCAGGTTATTTAGCACGAAAGTTGTACTGAAATATATAAATGTGTGGCCAAGTTCCAAGATAGACAGGTGGCCAACATACGGAGGTATTTGGTGGAATATTTGTATGCAATTTTCTTGGTTCTACTATATATTGGCCAACTTCGGTAGGTGGCCAACTTACAAGGGTGGCCAACTTGACAGGTTTTACTGTAATACTTTTTAAGAAGTTTTACTTCTTTTACGAGTACGGAACGGACCTGAACGCGCCCATTTTTTTTAATTTTTCATTCATTCATTCATTCATTTTCAAATGGTCCGCTTGTCCATTAAGTGGGTCGTGGGTGTAGGTTGCTCAAGTGGACCCTCCATAGCTCTCGATCCTCCGCCATCGACTCCAAATCATCAAGGGCAATCCCCATACGGATAGAGGAGAGATTATGGACTTGATCTAACCATCTCAACCTAGGTCTACCTAGAGGACGCCTGCCTGATGGTACGGATTCCATAGCACGTCGTGGAATCCTAGTCGGGGACATGCGTTTAACATGTCCAAACCACCGAAGCATGGACCGCTCCGTCCGGAGAAGTAGCTGCTCGACATTGAGTTCCTCACGTATTCTGGTATTTCTAATGCTATCTCTACGAGTCACACCAGCTATACAACGGAGAAATCTCATTTCGGCAGCTTGTATTCGCGATCTTATTCTTTCGGTCATTACCCAAACCTCATGACCATAGGTAAGAGTTGGAACAAACACCGAATTAAAGACTGACAACTTAGCTTTGACACAAAGTTCAGTCCTCCTAATAACAGAATGACCAAGCTGTCTCAAAATTGACCTAGCCTGACCAATCCTACAGGAAAACTCGGCATTGCTCCTTCCATCACTCGTGAATAAGACCCCGAGATACTTAAACTTCTCCACCTGTTTCAATGGGACTCCACTAACATGCAGAGTGCATTGAACAGGCGTTCTGGAGACGACCATCACTTCAGATTTGTTCACGTTAACCTTCATCTCAGCTTCAACACAAACGGCTACAAACCGATCGAGTGCGCGCTAAAGTTCAGTCTGAGAGGACCCAAGGATGACCAAGTCATCAGCGAAGAGCAAATGACTTATCCTCAGATCTCCCAATTCGAAACATTCTTCGCCAAGACTGCGCTGTAACATCCAGTCCATATAAGTAATGAAAAGGAGAGGAGACAAGACGCACCCCTGGCGAAGTCCAACGCCCACGGTGAAAGGTATTGATTTAACGCCGTTTATCCGAACACAGCTTTTACAGTTTGTGTAAAGAGATTGAATGGCTCTCAAGAGAGAACCGTCAATTCCATACTCCTGCAATACACTCCAGAGTTTACCTCGAGGGACTCGGTCGTATGCTTTCTCCAAATCTACGAAGCATGCGTAAACAGGTGTAGCATACTCCCAAGCCTTCTCAAGCACCATTCTGAGAGTGAATAACTGGTCGGTTGTGCTTCTGCCGGGACGAAAACCGCACTGCTCATCTCCTAATAGTGCCTCGACTTCAAATAATTTCATTTTTCAAAATCGCAAATACTGGAAACTGGAATAACTAATGATTAGTTACCCAAGACATTGATTTTTAAAATTAATTGATGAGAAACGCTCTATTCGCTAATAGGAGGATTTAAATGAAAAGTAATTTAAGTGTACGGGAACTACTCAGAACTTTAAAATGTAAAACAGACCCTGACTTTAAGTACAGCGTGGAGTCATATATCACCAGCTGTTAGGTTCGGTGTTACTTTTCAAAAGTCCTATAATGTGATGTAATTTTTAGGAAGTACCTACATCTAGATTTACATAAAAACGAGTATCTAGGTTGAATTATTGAAAGATATACCTAAAGAGTCATACCATGCTTCCGTACAGAATGATCAATGCAGACGGAAATATTAAAATGTAAAATCTCCAAAACGTAATGGCGAATACATTTTTGGGGTTATGTACCATGCCATTCGGTTCCACCGAAGGACGGCTTCAAGATCATCCTCTGTCAACAACAGCCGCAGCTTTATGTTTCCATTGGGACAAAACGGAACCTTATTCTTTTCGCTACGATGTCTGTCCGTCTGTTCGAACCCACTTCCACTAAGCCAATTTTGCTCCTATTTCTATCTCAAGAACTAATTGACGTAGAAGGCTGAAATTTGCAAACAACATCCGGTATAACCTCTAGTTAAACGACAAATACCAATGATAGCGAAACATTGATTGCTTTTGGAGTAACTTAGTGAAAAAAATATGCTCCTTCATACAAGAAACTGTTTAATTTTGTACCTAGGTCTATCAAATCAAAGGGCAACCGACTTTTCAAGTCATCAACTCTGGCCAAGTACGGAACCTTGGGTGAGCGAATGTACTCGCACTTGGATGGTTTTTTGCAGAGTTAATCTGCAATTCTGCAATATACTATCCATCAAAAAAAACCTGTTTCCCGCAGCCTTCGTCGCTTCAAATCTACGAGCTTATAGAATCAAAAGGAATTATCGAAATGCATTGAAAAAAAAAAAAAAACACTTTTGCATAGCCTTTCCTTTTAATATTGCTGCCTCAATGGCAGTTGCAAGTAATTTAGCTTAGCTCTATCAGAAAAGCCGAGGGGTGGACCTGGGCTTGAACATTATAACTACCATCCAGTTAGCTCTATTTTTGCCTAACTGCCTCCAGTTACGAACTCCAAGATGGGACCTTACCAATTGTGCTCGCCACGACCAGCTTATTTCAGTGAATCGACAATAATCTCGTAGCCCTATAGCAATTATCAGTCGCCCTAAACCCGCCCAATAACTTCATTAGGCAAAAGTCCATTATTACCGCCTAAGGATAGCCATTTCCTAAACTACCCAAGGCTTATCGGAAATAACGTCTGTTAAGTTAAATGGAATCTATAGTGGAGATCCGAAAGCAATTCCATAATAATCTATCATAAATAATAAAAATTCTCTAAATTGAAAAATACTCACTCACTACATAAGTCGACGTTTGTCGTTTAGTACACCATACCAGCCAAAAAAGCTTTCCTATCTCACAATAGCAGTCATGCGCACAACAGCGTATGAGGAGAGTGCTTTTCTACCCTTGTTGAATGAAATCTCTTGGATTGGAGGGATCTCTTCAACCCAGTCATGTGTATCAGATTGATTCTATTATTAGGTAATGACATTTAGATTGTCTTCCGCAGGCACAGCATCCACACCGCACAAACTATATAAATCTGGGGATGATTTCACTGAAACCCCTGATGAGTTCAAATCAAACTCGTTCCAATATGCCAGAGAGATTGGCGCAATTGCTTTCTAATAACACTGACGGCAAAGTGTTCATACCAACAGTGCATTCTGCACAAATCTAAGAAAGGAAGTAGGCATTCAATTTGGACCCAATTAAGGATTTCCTTTATCAAAGTGTCGCATATGTGGATGCTAGAGACCAGAGATTCTGTTGCTATATAGGTCATGTGACCATTTACTTTTGAAACAGCTTTAATCCATAAAAACCGATGAATTACGTTATAAAGTGAGAACATGTAGATTACATATAAACTATATACTGAATTTGTAATTTCAAATGTCAACCGCAAACGTTCAATTCGCTTATCGAATGTCTTTAACCGACAATAAATAGTCGGTTGCCCACTAAATTATTATGTCAGGTGTATAATGATTAGTGAGTGGTATTTTTAAAGCTATCCACAAAAAAAAATTGCAAAATAGCCTGTCAAATCTGACAGTGGTAAAAAATAAAATAAAAAATTTCAATGCAAGAGAACAAAAAATATGACAGCAAAGAGCACTGTCAAAAACAATTTGTATATAGGCATTGTCAGGTTAGAGTGACCTATTTCTTTTATTTTTATGTTCACAATGAATAGAATAGACTGTTTTGACAGATGATTTTGAGTTCAACGAAATGTTCTTTTAGTTTCATAATTGTATTGAGTAACATATTTTAAAATGTGATCATTTGACAACATGAATACTTTCAATGAACTTGTTTTATGCATGGAAGGCCGAAAGTTCTGAATGGATTTAGACAAACTCAAGTATATGAAAATATCCAATTATAACTAGAAAAATACTCAAACACATTTGCAACGGACTTTTTAGCATATTTTTTGAAACTCTTGAAATCAGGCAGTTAAAAAATGCTCCCAATATGACAACAAGGAATGTACTTTAAAAATTCTACAATATAATGTCTACAATACCCCATGTCCTATACATTTTTTTTAATACATATTCGCATTTGTAAAAAATGTTTCAATTGGATGTTTTAAAGACCCGAAAGCATATAGAGTTTTAAGAAAAAAATAAAAAATACAGATGCTTTTCTAGGAATAATGTTCGGAAAAATCACCAAAAGCTAAACATTTTCCTGAAAAGACCGAACATGTAAAGACGAATAAGGAAACCTAACAAAACCGTCACAATCAGAGTTGAGAATATCGCAAAACAACTTCCGCAGATTGTTAAACAGTGAGTACGATAAATTCCACATTCAAGAAGGCCGAATCGTTCACCAATACTTCCGTTCACGAGATCAAAACGGCTCAACAGATCCGATAAATTTCCTAGGTCTGACTTCTGAGTTCTTACTTTTTAGCACAAATAGGTAGTGCTAAAAACGAGACGGGACCTACAATTTTAAGCCGAGTATCTAGCGAGGAAGCACACCTGTCAATCGGGTTCAAATATTGCTCCGCCGCCAGAATTGATGACCTTTCGGGATTTGCCGATTTAAGGCATTTTCCATCATTCTTGACAGAACAGCACACAATGCAGTAACTTAGAGCTGGTGTAATGCCTTTTCGCTCCTCAGAAGCGATAATTTTACTTATTCACAGAGATGATGGAAATGGGCTTCGTCGCTCATGATGATTTTTGATGAAAAATTGTCTCCCTTGAGTTCGAGATTCATGATTAGTGAGGCGGCATAGTAAAAAAAATTGTGCACTTTGTGATGAAAGCATGAAATTTTTACCGTGGAGGGCACATTATATGAAAATGATTTTAAGATATTGGGGCACTTCAGATTGCGCCTTAGGGGTAAAAGAGGGGGGTCAAAGTTTGTATGGGAAAATTTTTATTTTTCATCTGATTGACTTCAAACTTGGTTTATGTACTCTCAATGAGAAATAAAGAAAACTAATTTCTCCGATTTTGGAAATTCGACTCTTAAAGGGGTAAAAAGGGGGTCGAAGTTTGTATAGGACCATTTTTATTTTTCATCCGATTAACTTCAAACTCGGTTTATGTACTCTCTATGAGAAATGAAGAAAACGTATTTCTCCGATTTTGGAAATTCAACTCTTAAAGGGGTAAAAAGGGGTCAACGTTTAAATTCAAATATACATAGGTATACATTTTAATGTATTGTGGTATAAAATATATTGAGACAGGGGCGGACTAAGAAGCAGTGGCATCCGGGGAGGTAAAGCAAGCTTACACCCCTTAAAAATTTTAAAATAAAAATTTTTACATTGACCCCCATTTTACCCCTTTAAGGGTTGAATTTCCAAAATCGAAGAAAATAGTTTTCTTTATTTTTCATAGAGAGTACACAAACCGAGTTTGAAGTTAATCGGATGAAAAATAAAAATGGTCCCATACAAACTTCGACCCCCTTTTTACCCCTTTAATAGTTGAATTTCCAAAATCGGAGAAATTCATTTTCTTTATTTCTCATAGAGAGTACATAAACCGAGTTTGAAGTTAATCGGATGAAAAATAAAAATTTTCCCATACAAACTTTGACCCCCCCTTTTTACCCCTTTAGGGCGCAATCTGAAGTGCCTCAATATCTTAAAATCATTTTCATATAATGTGTCCTCCATGGTAAAAATTTCATGCTTTCATCACAAAGTGCACAATTGTTATACAATTTTATACTATGCCGCCTCACTAGATGGCTTGAGCATAGGTTACACGCGCTTGGCGTTTAACAGCTAGCAGTCTTTCGCCAAAATTCTCTGTCTCTCTAAATACCGTTGCACCGACTGATTGTCAATTATCGATGATCGATACTCCGAGGCTCTCTGCAACATATTTAGCCACAGCTGCTCCGGTAGCGGCCAGACACCATCTCATGTTGTCCCATACTCTTCTAGGTGAGCGGTTAAACGTCGTAGTATTTGCCCAGTTTGTGTCGTACGATCTGGAAATCTGCGCCGAAATTCAAATTGCGTCAATAGCACCGATTATTCAGAAAAAAATCGAAACAACTACTCCGCATTCTTTAGGAATATGTACTAAATCAATTCATGTCTTGTTGGCATGTATTTTGTATCTGTTTACATTCTTGCTTCAGTTTACATGCTAAAGTCCAACAAGGCTTCTTGACCGGACGGCTTAACTGCCAAGCTTAAAGGCAGCCGGAGATAACTTGTTATAGAGCATACATCAACTCGTTTCCAAGATTTGGTCAGAGGAAAGTATGCCTGATGAATGGAACCTCAGCATCGTTTGCCCGATCTACAAGAAAGGAGACCCTCTAACCTGCGCCAACTATAGAAGCATCAGTCTTCTCAACATCGCCTATAAGCTCATGTCTGCTGTACCGACCGTGTTTGCGCCTAAAACCATTCGTCAACGAGCTGATTTGTCCATATCAGTGCGGTCCACATGCAGTCCACAATCGCGGAGAAAACTCAAGAAGTCCAAATCGATATCCACAACCTGTTTATCGACTTTAAGGCCGCATATGATAGCATTTATAGAGACGTGTTATAAAGCCACGTCTAATTTTGGTATCGCTGCCAAACTTGTCAGATTGTGCAGAATGACGATGGAGAACGCTCGCTGCTCCGTAAAGGTCGGAAGCAATCTCACCGAGATCTTTGATGTTAAAAAAGGATTAAGACAAAGTGATGTCACATGACAGTGACTTTTTCAACATCATTATTGAGAAAATTGTGCGAAACTCGCAAGCCAACACCAGGGGCATAATTTTCCAAAAGTCTGCGCAACTGCTTGCTGACGACATCGACATCATTAACATAGCGAGCTGTCACTGGTAGTATTAGTACAGAAGCGGTAAAAATGGGTTTAGCGGTGAATGAGGACAAAACATGTTGTCAACAAGAAGGGACAGACAACATCGACGACGAATCGGACAGAACGTCACGCAATCGAAAGCATCGACCAGACATTTGTAATCGACTACAAGCGACTGTCAAATCGACAAATATCAATCGCAATCGACAATCACAGTTGTATATCGATCGACAGTTGTCGACTCACAATATAGGGGCCTATATATAAGACCCTCATCAACCCAGTCCTGCTTTATGGCGCCGAATCATGGACGTTATCAAAGGCGGATGAAGATCTTCTTGGTCGCTTCGAACGCAAAATTCTTCGAGTGATTTTCGGTCCCATTTGCGTTGACCGGCTTTGGAGGAGGAGATTTAACAGCGAATTCTCCGAGCTGTACAGCGACATCGATCTGGTCAGAAAAGTACGCATCAGTCCTCTAAGACGGCTATGGGATATGTAGAGCGAATGGACACCAACACTCCAGCCAAAATAAACACAACAATTTACAAAATCACATACAAAATTTGTCAGACCGTAAAAAAAATGTCAAATGCAAAGTTTGAAGAATCGCCTCAGAATGTCAATTGAAATATCGCCTAGTTTGCTAGAATGGTATAGTAAGACAATTTAAAACTATATGCAGTACTCCTAAATCCAAGTATAGGCAAGGAGATAATATAAACTTATCCTTAGATGCCCATGAATAGATCAAGTCTGACATCTCTCTTCTACCCGTATGGGAGAATTGCCATTGATGACTTAAGAGTCGGTGGCGAAAGATTGCGAATCCTACACCCTCGACCCTTATAATGGATAGGCGGGGCATGAATGCCAAACAAGGGATGAATAGCTAAAAAAAAAACACTATAAATGTATCCTCGTTTAGGAAAGAAGAACTATATAGGAATATAACTTTTAGGTTTGGGGTGCCCTTATATATATTTGCTGTTAGAATTGCTCGCCGACGCGACGCTTTACTTTTCATTGTGAGAATTGACGCTCAATTTTAAAGAGAAAAGAGCCAAGATGACGAAAAACGGCACGTGCCATTCTTCGCTTACGTCATGTATCAATCTTCGCTTTATAATAAGTCCTTTTTTTACATAGCTTATAACTTATATGAAACTTATTTTCGCATCCCATTTCTAGCCCAAAACAATTCATACAAAACAATAACAGCACCCTGAGTAAACATCACCTACATCTGTCACTCACAATCACTATGCAATCAGCTGTGTTTACACCAGAATAGAATGTCTGCCTTTGCGTTACGTATAACAAGCAAAGTACGAATGATAAAACTAGCTACTGTAATCCACCTTTAAATGCAAGACCAAACATTTAATTTAATTACAATACTAATCCTTGTTAGTTATCTTGGCAGGACTATTTCGAATGAGCTTTTGTGTAGGTACGCAAATTCAATTAAACTTGGCTCACCTATAAGCCGGAGAAGATACGAAGCAGCTATGCACTTGATGGTCAAATAAATAATTCAGACAGTTACTGTAGGTCTATAAGAGTGAATTAAAATTGTAACCAAGTCATATCTTAGAGAAGATTAAAATAATAAAAATAAAATAAAATATCTGCAGGTGCGGTAGTAGTGTATCTAAAGTAGGTATGGAATATCTTTAGCTTTTAGGGCACTTGCGCGGTGTGCGCCCCCTATTCCCAGCACAGAGCAGAGTTTACTATAGTAAATATCAAAATTGATTTATACATGCTGGCGGTGAACTATATTTAAATTGTACTCGATATTCCAAGAAGCCCTAATTTGCAAATATGTAGATACGATTGAGTAATTTTCGTGTAGCTACATTGAACAATTCGTAATTCGAGAGAAAAATTTATTCTTGTTCTACATTTGAATACATGACAGAATTGTAACGAGAACATGATGGGTATTGGTGGCTTATATACACCCTTTACAACATTTATTTCAGCCTGTCGAAGTGTACCGAAACATGCCAAATTTAACGACGTTCCCTAATTGGAAGATGAAGGCAAATCTATTTCACCGTGTAAAATAGTCCATCACCTGTTGTTTGTGCGAATGAATATTTGCATGAGTGATTTAGATTTTGTGCCGGCTAACGAAGGCTATGAATATTTAATACATTTCATTTTCAACTTGAAGCTATGCATTCTTAATTTCTTCGGGTTATACAGAGATAGATTTATAGAAAGAGCATCAGCTCAAAGGAAGTTTTCAAATAACTTTTGTGCATAATCCTAAAAGTTACCCAAGTAACTATGTCTATGTACATTCGACTGGTAATGTGAGACAAGGAAGTCGTATAAGTATACTCAAACACCACAGAGGAAGTAGTGGTTTCCATTGTAAGGGTGATGCCATGGTAGGTCTAGATACACCATGGCAGCGTGGAAAGTTCAAAGAACATTTGTTTTAATTCCTCTGAATTTCTGGGAAAAGAAAATTTCGTTTCATTTCCACGAAAGTGCTACATTCTACGTATGTATTTATTGGACATTTCACAAGTTGTAAGTACAGACAGAGAGTAATTTTCAACAGAAGAAGTAAAGCACGCACGAAAGGGGCTAGTAAAAGCTATACACACAACACACTGAATTTTTGTCTGATATATAGAGAACGTTAAAAGGTAGATATTATTGAAGTTTTAATTGGAAAGAAGCATTTATTTCCAGAAGGGTTTCTTTCAAAATTTATAGCTGTTGTTGAACCTTCATCTCTTTCAACGTCAGGTGGAAATAAGATGTCAAAGGGATTACTAAGAACATGACTGAAAAGTTACAAGTGTAGATTTGGTCATTGACTCCTATGACAGGAAGTAATGGGCATGTTAACATCGATTTAAAATGTATATGGTGTTTTTAAGAGGTTTGTTTTTCGGATTGACAACATTTGACAGCTGATTTGCTTTCATGCTGGTTTGCCATTTGACCACGCCGCGCCGTTGACATACCTTTAAGTATAGACTTACGATACACAGTCTCATATGTTCGAAAAACTAGTCGAACATTAGACCGTTTTACTTGGGATCATGACGTAATCTTGAATGACAAAAATCTCGAAAAGTTTTTTTTTTAATCTTGAAAGCAAAAATATCGAATGTACAAAAATCTCGAAAGACTATCTTTCTAAATTTCGGAGTTTCCGAATCGCTCGAAATGCAGAACACTGTAAACGAATTCACTCGATTTGCAATTTTGTTTTCACTCGATTTTTGGAACCTAGCTATATATCTCGACCTCGTCGGCGAGGTCTCAGGCTAGAGACCAGAGGCTATCGACAAAACTGATTGCCTAAGATCGTTATACGTGGTGAAGAGCCACATCCTGCACGAGGTGCCACTGCTTTAGACTGAATATAACGGATCTAGAGGGGAATAACTCGATAAAACCCGTAATCCCGGGTGTAAACAACCGTGCCCAGGGATGTATGGCACAATGTTATGGTGTCTTCTAACGGTGGACTCTGGATACCTGGGGACCTCCAGTTTTAATTTAATTCCCCTTACCTGCATACAGGGGGTGAGTGCAGGCGGACATCTTCTTCCCCCTTACTCGTGGGACCCAAATGTCAAATTTAAACAACAAAATTTCAACACAAAAAGCGAAGAGTGCGGACCGACCAGGCGCTCCTAGCTCCATAAAAACTGATCGGCAAACGGAAGAAGGAGTGGAAGATGCGCTTCTACCCTTCTCGGACGGAGAAAGCGTTGGAGCAATTGACGCGAATCTGGAAAAACTCCTTCTGGATTCTAGCGACACTTGCTCCATCGCTAGCTCATCATTCTCCTGCAGCTCCACCAGCTCAAGACGCGCTAAAAACTGTAAGCTAACAGTTAAGAGACTGGGGATGAAAAAGTGGGAAGAGCTGTCCGAAAGTGATAGGAAGAGACTCCACAACGCACGGGCCTACCTTCAGGAGCAGTCCTTATCGGGGAGCATTCCAATGGAATGCACTCCGACATCGTCTGCACCCGCTGGTAGCCTGAGCGCGAGTACACTGATGGGACCACCTAAACCCGTGACAAGCCTTAGCCAGTCAGGACCAACGGTGGCCGCATCAGCTAACGTGGGGTCTTCAACCCTCTCAGAGGCAACGCAGAAGCCGACCGAAGATTCATCCTCCTCAACGACGATCGGGGCAGTCCCGCAGTTGAGTGAGAATGGACCCAAGGAAGATATTAAGGTGTCGACGAACAAACCGAAAGAGACGAGCCGCTGCTACTCTCTGGAGGAGAAGTCATCGCCACCTACTATGTCAGGCGACAGCAGCCCTGAAGATAATGGGAATTCCACCAAATGTAGCTTCGCGACAGTAGTGAGTACTGGTAAGGTGGATCGGGATATACCCCGTCCGCAAGCGACTAGGGACGACAGGACAAGTACGCCAATACGGAATCGTAGACGCAACGCACTTCGTCTAATTCGGCGGCTTAGCAAGCGTGATCCGAAGTCCTTCACGGACAAGGAAAGAGCGGCTCTGGATAGAGCTCGCAGCACGCTTAAGTCTGCAAGGTCCACTAGGGTAGACAAACGGGGAAAAAAGGAAAGAAGACCTCCTACGACGAGGGCGGGAAGCCGCTTGCTCCCCACCTCAGTCGCTAGGAGACTTCGGCCAGCACCCGACTCGAACTCACCCGATTCCGAGCCGGTTGCAAGCTGCTCCAAAACCCCAGACGAACGCGACCGACAGGCGAAAGGCACCGATGGGGATCTGGACGAAGCGAGGAGGGAAAGCCGTTTGCCATCCACCTCAGCTGCGTGCAGAACCGTACCACCCCCAACCGGACAGGAGAAGGACACTAACCCTAAACCAAGTCCGATTGCGAGAAAGCCCAACGCACGAAACGACGACAGAAGACGCACGGTAGGGCCGACCAGGCGAACAGCTGGAGGACCGGTCGGGACGAGGAGGGAAAGCCTTTTGCCATCCACCTCAGTCTCGGACAGACTCAAGCGACCGCCAATCGACACAGAGACCGTCCCTGGACGGGCATCCGTGCCGATAGCGGGAAGTTCGAAGAGAGGTAGGAATGATGATACCATATCGCCACCATCGAGTAGGGTTACCAAGAAGGCCAAGCTGGCCGTGACTGCTAATCCCAACCTCCAGGTGGCGATAGTAGACTTCAGCAAGACAGAACGCAGGCTGAGTAAAGACCAATGGAGGCTCATAGAGTTGCGCATACTGGATGGCGTTAACGATAGCATCGTTAACAAAGAGGAACAAACCCCCTTCTTTGAGCAGCTCTCGACCTACAAGGGCTTTAAACTTCTGCTGTGTGATAATGAGTTCACGGTGAACTGGTTGAGGACCTTTGTCGCGAAAACACAGGCTCCATGGGCAAACGCCGACTTGCGACTTGTCGTAAAGAAGGACCTGCTGGAGTTCACTAGGCCAAAATGTCGGATTTCAATTCCCGGCCCACATATCCCGAAGGAAAGGATTGAAAGAAATCTACGACACCTAAACCCGGAACTCCATAGCGAGAACTGGGAAGTGCTCGAGGTTGGCGAACATTCCGAGGCGGGCACTGAAATTGTGGTTTTACTCAGCCACAAATCAATGCCCTTGCTGAGGAGGTTCAACAACAAAGTTCGCACTGGAATTACCCGGTGCAAGGTTCGACCCTTTACGGAAAGAACAGAGAGAAAGAGGAGGGTAGGGGATGACCAGGTAAGACCAATATGAAAATTGTTCAAATAAACCTGCACCACAGCATAGCAGCTAGTGCTAACCTCGTCTATCTCTTAGGTGATAGAAACATAGACATCGCCTTGGTGCAAGAGCCATGGACATTCCGTGGCAAAATTTGTGGGCTAAATCATAGAGATTTGGTAACCTACTGCATCAAGCCGCTAACTGCGGAGAGTAAGAATAGAACGTGTATCGTAGCTAGGAAACATATTAACTTATTACTTCTATCTACCTACAGCAATCTAGACCAGACCGTGGTAAGGCATGAACGGAGGGGACTTTCCCCACTGATTTTATCAGCCGTATACATGCCCTACGAAGAAGAAGGACCGCCAGCCCCAATAACCCACGCCCTAGTCCACAAAGCGGAACAGGAAGGATGGGACCTGATTCTGGGATGTGATGCAAACTCCCATCATTCACAATGGGGCAGTGGAGACATTAACCCACGAGGTGAGTCAGTTTTTGAATTCATTATAGAAAATAATCTTTTAGTAGCTAATAGAGGTGATGAACCAACATTTGTAGTTAGGAACAGGCAGGCGGTTATAGACATAACGCTATATAACAACTCCAGTACCCTTACTATTGATAAATGGAACGTCTTGAGTGAGCAGTCCTACTCAGATCACAGACTGATCGAATTTCTTGTAGGAAACTGCTGCAACCCTCCCCAGTCACACCGAAATCCTAGGAAAGCGGATTGGGACCTTTTTAGCAAAAAGATCGAGAAAAGGAAAAACTTCCTACAGGAAGGTAACCTAAACTGCCCGACGGACATAGACCAGAAAGCCGAGAAAATAGCCACTATTTTTAAAGAGGCATTCGAAAGTGCCTGTCCAGTGGCAAAACTGAAAACTAAAACTTCGCCTCCATGGTGGAATAAGAAACTGGCCGCGATTAGAAAGAAAACAAGAAAACTTCTAAATACGGCAAATCGGACAAGGCTAGACTCTGACTGGGAAACATACAAGGCCAGTCAAAGAAACTTTAAAAACGAAATACAGAAATCCAAACGCCAATCGTGGCAAAAATTCTGTGATGAAATGAAGGGCACTACAGAAACCGCGAGACTGAGGAAAATCCTAACCAGAGAACCAATAACTCTGGGATCTCTCAAGGACCCCGAAGGAAACTGGACTGAATCTTGTTCAGATTCTTTAAAGCTGTTATTGACTACGCACTTTCCAGGCTGCACCACTCAGCCACACCCCGGTATACACACCAACAGCACGATGGAAACGAGCCTCCCTGCGGATCTGGTCACAGAGGACAGAATAGAATGGGCTATCCGATCATTCTCCCCCTTCAAATCCCCAGGGCTCGATGGAATCATTCCTCTCATGCTGCAGAGAACTGTCAACACCATTGTTGTATATACGGAGTTGTTAGACAGACTGTAACATGCTGTAACTATTTAATGTAAAAGTCAGAACACAGCACAACTCATTTATGACCGTTCACTCTCTCTCTATATATTCTTAAATTGTTAGTAAGTAAGGTTATATAGTTAGTAAGTAAGGGGTATAGTATTTAAGATTATGTATTATGTTAGATTAAGTAAAAACGAGCATTGAAGCTCAGAAATAAACGTGAAGTCAACGAGACAGTTGTGTTTCTCTTTTCGGCGGTATGTCAAGGAACATACATAACAGAATGGCGACGAGGATAAACTGTTGATTTTCTTATTAAGTCCAGTACAGTACACTACGTTTTTTTTATATAAACTTAAGATACGAAAGACCATAATTGATGTTGGAAGGTGTCACAAAAGCGGAAGCCGGAATTAAAATAGAGGTGGCTATGGAAAATCAGCGGCCAATGATTGGACAGGTGGAAACGTATACGCCTGGAGATGATTTTGAGTTATGGGTAGACAGAATGGAACTTCTACTGAGGTTAAACAAAATTGAAGACGATCAAACCAAAGTGGATTATTTTATAACTCTAGGTGGCGGCGAGTTATATAAAGTCTTGAAGTCGTTGGCATCTCCAATAAAACCAACTACTCTCAAATATAGCGACATGCTGCAAAAGCTTAAAAACCATTTTAAGCCAAAGAAAAATGTGATTGCAGAGCGGTACAAGTTATTTCTTAGAAATCAACAACCACACGAATCGATTTCTGAGTATATTATCTCAATTAAATTAATCGCACAGGAGTGTGATTTTGGTGACTTTTTGGAACACGCGTTAAGGGACAAATTAGTATGTGGTCTACGAAATGACAAACTTCGAACAATTTTGTTAAATGAGGACAATCTAACTCTGGAGAAAGCGAAAAATAAGGCCCTGACGTTTGAAATGGCAGAAAAGGAAGTACGAGACATGGGTTCTAGTAATCAAGGACGCATAGCAAGGATTGAAGGCGGTCGGGGAAAAGAGGCACGGCGGCATGGCGAGGTTTGTGAAAAAAAAGCGGTTGTTGCAGGTAAATCGTTCGAAAGAAATCGTAGTCTGTCTAGAAATTGGTCTAAAGGTAGACGAACAGGTAGTGAATCCAGTGGGCGGTGCTTCCGATGTTCCAAAGGAGGGCACAAAGCTAAAGAATGCAGGGTTATTATTTGCTATAACTGTTCTGGTCAAGGGCATTTCGCTTCTGCATGCACAAAGGCGAAAAAACATAAATTCAAATACAAGGCGAACCATATGGACGAATCAGATGATGACGATGCTGTGAATGATTTGAATAATTTAAGGTTAGGACATATTTATAGTGTATATAAGCATGGAAAACCATTATATGTGAATGTTAAAATTAATGGAAAAGATATCAAAATGGAGTTAGATACTGGTGCATGTTCTACTATTATAAATTATAACGATTTTTTAAAGCTGGGACTGAGATATGGAAATGAAAAGAAAAATGTGAAAAAGTTGCATGTTATTACGGGTGAACGGGTAAAAGTTGTTGGTGTTATCAATGTGCATGCTAAATTAAATGAAATTTTTGCAGAGAATTTAGATCTCACGGTTATAGAATCGACAAGTTCGTTTGTGCCCCTATTAGGGCGTGATTGGTTAGAAGTATTGATACCAAATTGGAAGTTATCAATTTTTGGGGAAAATGTGGGCCAATTACATTCGGTTGAAAATTTGAGAGAGATTGAATATTGTAGACAGAAGTTTCCGAATATTTTTGATAAGAACTTAAATACTCCCATAAGCGATTTTGAGGCGGACATTTTTATAAGAGAAGATAGTAAGCCAATTTTTTTTAAACCCTATACGGTGCCATACGGTTTACGACCCAAGGTTGATCAGGAATTAGACAATCTAGTTAATTCGGGGATTATAAAGCCAGTTATGTCAAGCAGGTGGGCTTCGCCTATCGTAGCTGTTGCAAAATCGGATGGTACCATCCGACTTTGCGTTGATTGTAAGGTCACAATTAATAGGTATATTGACAAACATCATTATCCGTTACCGAGAATGGATGACATTTTTGCTAAGTTAGGAAAATGTTCCTATTTTTGTGTACTTGACCTGACTGGGGCATATCAGCAAGTAAAAATATCTGAGGCGTCGAAACCACTACTCACAATTAATACACACAAAGGGTTGTATGAATTTCAAAGACTAACATTCGGCGTTAGTAGTGCACCGTCCATATTTCAGTCTATAATGGACAGAATTCTTGCAGGAATTTCGCACGTTCAGTGTTATTTAGACGATATCATTATCGGGGGAGAAAATTTTGAAGATTGTAAGAATAATTTGTTTTCAGTTTTAGAAAGATTAAGTACTCACAACGTCCGCATTAACGAAAACAAATGCAAGTTCTTCGAAGAAAGTGTGAAGTATCTTGGACACATTATTTGTAGCAATGGGATTAGACCCAATCCGGAAAAGGTAAAAGCGATTATCGATGCACCTAAACCCGAAAACTTACAACAACTGCAGTCATATTTAGGACTTATCAATTTTTATGGTAAATTTATTCCAAATATGTCAACGAAGTTTAAAAATCTATATAAACTATTAAAGAAGGAAAATATTTTTAATTGGACAAGTGAATGTCAGAAAGAATTTGATGAGAGTAAGAATTATTTATTAAATAGCAACCTCTTAACTCATTATGATGAACAATTACCTTTAATTATTGCGTGTGATGCGAGTCCCTATGGAGTTGGAGCCGTTTTGTCACATCTTGTCGATGGTGTGGAAAAACCGGTGCTGTTTGCGAGTACGACTTTGAGTAAAGCTCAAAGGAACTACTCCCAGCTGCATCGTGAAGCTTTGGCTATCGTGTTTGCTATTAAAAAATTCCATAAATACGTTTATGGTAGGCATTTCACGATAGTGAGTGACCATCAACCTTTAAAAGAAATTTTCAACCCTTCCAAATGTACACCACCAGTGGCCGCAGCAAGGCTTCAAAGGTGGATTATTTTCATGGGAATGTATGATTATACAATTACGTATAGGAAAGGAAAATTATTGGCCAATGCAGATGCGTTATCAAGGCTTCCGCTAACAAACGATTCGATGGTTGAGTCAGGTATTATCGGAAGTATTGTGGATAAAGATAACTTTCCACTAAATATTACCATAGTTGCAAAATACACGAAAAAGGATAAAGTGTTAAAATTAGTTGTCGAGTGTATGGAACGAGGTTGGAAGGGCAATTGTAGTAGGATTCCTCGAAGTTTTTTGGAGAAAAAGAAAGAGTTGGAATATGAGGAGGGGTGTCTATTTTTTGGGAACAGGTTGATTATACCGGATATATTACAACACAAGGTGCTTGAATTAGTCCATGAAGGCCATGTAGGCATAGTTAGAATGAAGAAACTTGCTAGATCGTATGTTTGGTGGAGTAACTTGGACAAAGATATTGAGGACTGTGTTAGGCAATGCAGAATTTGTTTGATACATCAAAATCAGACACAAAATGTTCCTTTAGCATCATGGAAGGCAACAAGTTTACCATATGAGAGAATTCACTTAGATTTTGCCCATTTACAAGGACAGACATTTTTAATTTTGGTAGATGATTTTTCTAAGTGGTTAGAAGTTTTTATGATGCAGAAAACAGACGCGCAAAATGTCATATCAAAATTACGATCGAATTTTGCAATGTTTGGTTTTCCCTCAAAAATAGTAACCGATAATGGCCCACCATTTTCTTCCAGTTTATTTAAAAGTTTTTGTGATGCCAATGGAATAGAGCTTATGCATAGCCCACCATATCACCCACAATCAAACGGACTTGCCGAAAGAGCCGTGCAAACTTTCAAAAAAGGGTTAACAAAAAATTTAAGAGAGGGTAATATTTCAAAAACTACTGTGAAAGAGTACATTGATAATTTGTTGTTTAAATATCGTAATACACCATGTACCGTTACTAATCGTTCTCCATCGGCTGCAATTTTTTCGTATAAGACGAGAACATTATTAGATTATCTTATTGAAAAAAAAGGACATGCAAAGGTAGATAATTTCAATGGGGAGCCTCATAGGCAAAAGGTATATGATAATAAAAAGAGTTGTATTCATATAAAAAGAAATAAGTCGAATAGTATTGAATTCTTAGAGGGTGAACAAGTTTTATATTTAAATAATTCCAATTCAGGTGTCAAATGGCTTTTTGCTACTATTATTAAGAAGTTAAGCAAATATGTATATAGTATTAAGGTAAATGAATCTTGTAGAACAGCTCATGTGAACCAACTAAAAAAGGGACAGGGAAAAAAAGTAACTTTTGCTAACAAACCTATAGTTTTTCATAATGAGAAACGGATAAAAAATAAAAATACAAAGAAGAGACGAAGAGTAGTCGAATTGGATGAAAATTCTGATACGTTAAGACGATCGAAAAGGCTTAAGATGAAAGAAAAAAAAATAGGCCAATAAGTTAACTTATAATTAAACATTGTTAATTAACATTTTTAAACAAATTTTTTTTGTAGGGGAAAGAAGTGTTGTATATACGGAGTTGTTAGACAGACTGTAACATGCTGTAACTATTTAATGTAAAAGTCAGAACACAGCACAACTCATTTATGACCGTTCACTCTCTCTCTATATATTCTTAAATTGTTAGTAAGTAAGGTTATATAGTTAGTAAGTAAGGGGTATAGTATTTAAGATTATGTATTATGTTAGATTAAGTAAAAACGAGCATTGAAGCTCAGAAATAAACGTGAAGTCAACGAGACAGTTGTGTTTCTCTTTTCGGCGGTATGTCAAGGAACATACATAACAACCATCATTCCGGTTCTAAAGGAACTGTACACGAGCAGCCTCGTACTGGGGTATATACCAAGAACATGGAGGGAAGTGAAGGTAATCTTTATACCAAAGGCTGGCAAACCTAGTCACACCAACGCAAAAGACTTTAGGCCAATAAGCCTCACCTCCTTCATCCTGAAAACTTTAGAAAGACTGATTGACATACACATTCGTAGCAGGCTACGCCCGGGAGACGTATCACTGGCCCAACATGCCTATACCAAAGGTAAAGGTGTGGAGACCGCGCTACATTGTGTTGTCAGTACAATAGAGAAAACATTAAAAGATAAAGAGTATACTCTAGCGGCATTCTTAGACATTGAAGGAGCGTTTAACAATGTTAATACTGAGGCCGTACGCAGAACAATAAGCAAGCTCAACATTGACAGTACTATTGTCACCTGGATAACCAGCATGCTTGAAGAACGGCACATTATAACCGAACTTGGGGGCTCTAAGCTAGAAGCATATGCCTCCAGAGGAACCCCTCAGGGCGGGGTAATCTCCCCACTGTTGTGGGTCATTGTTCTTAATGAAGCGCTCATAAAGCTTAAAAACAGTGGCATCAGAATAACGGCATATGCGGATGACGTTGTACTGTTGGCAACGGGTAAATTCCTTCCAACACTGTCGGAACAAATTGAAAGCGCCCTAAGAACCCTTGACAACTGGACCAGGAACTGCGGTCTAACAGTCAATCCCCAGAAAACTGAATTGGTACTCTTTACAAATAAAAGGAAAATACCACAGTTTGCTACACCTTCTGTTGGCGGCACACCCCTCAGACTCTCTGATAGCGCGAAGTACCTGGAACTTATACTAGACAAGAAATTAAATTGGAAATTGAACACCAATGAAAGAATCAAAAAAGCCACAATAGCCTTTTATTCCTGCAGCAGAATCTTTGGGAAAACCTGGGGCCCATCCCCCAAAATTAAGCTCTGGATGTACACGGCTATAGTAAGACCTATACTGACCTATGGCAGTCTCGTATGGTGGCCGGCAACCAATAAAGCCACTTACCTAAAAGCGTTAACGAAGGTTCAAAGACTAGCGTGCATTGGCACCACCAGTGCCATGAGGACAACTCCAACCGCAGGACTTGAGGCTATCCTCAATCTGCGTCCGCTAGACATTCATGTACAACTATCGGCCGCAATTAGTGCAATGAGAATCAGCCAATCGGTAAAATGGAACTTGAATGAAACGGGTCATTCTATGATCCTACAGGAATATTTTAGCCGCGTACCTGTCACGGACTACATCACGCCTTACCTAGACTTTACAAGACCCTTCTCTAGCGCCTATCCCAGTAGAGAAGACTGGAGAGACGGACTCGTACCTAGCACACCAACCATAGCCGTATTTACAGACGGATCAAAAATGGACACGGGGGTAGGGTCAGGTGTCTTCTCTGAATCGCTGGGTATATCAAAATCGATACGCCTCCCCGACCATAGTAGCGTTTTCCAAGCAGAGGTCCTGGCAGTGACAACAGCAGCCCGTGAGTCTGTGGTAAGGGCAATACCACCTGAAGGTATTACCTTCTTTATCGACAGCCAGGCAGCAATAAAAGCCATAACTGCGCCAGAAATAAAATCGAAGCTTGTGAAGTCCTGTCGCGAAGAACTCAAGGTTCTTGGTACACAGCACAAGGTATCGCTCTGCTGGGTTCCGGGACATGAAGGCATTCCAGGCAATGAGAAAGCAGACGAATTAGCAAGACAAGGTTCGACAGCTGTTTCAGGACAAGCTGATCCCTCTGTGAACATCCCGCCTTGCACACTCAAGCTTGAAGCAGGGAGAAAAGCCACAAGAGAGGCGAACGAAAGATGGGCCACCTTAAACACTTGTAACACTACAAGAATGCTATGGCCGTCCTTCAACGAATCAAGAACCGAAAAGATAATGCGGAAGGATAGGAAATCCCTGTCCACCCTCGTAGGTATCATAACGGGTCACAACACTCTGCGGTACCATATGAAGAAAATGGGCTTAACGGAAGAAGAGCTTTGCAGAGGCTGCGGTGATGAGGGAGCTCTTGAGGACACAACCCACTTCCTATGTCACTGCCCAGGTCTCCAACACACCAGGTATAAATTCCTAGGGAGTCACTTCTTCAACGACCTAGACGAGCTTTCCAGCACATCAATAGACCAGATAATGAACTTCGTCAAATCTACAAGATGGTTTGTATGTAGCAGCACAGTAAGTAATTTGAATATAGGGTTATAATGGGTAAGGGACGACCTCTTTCCCCCACGGGCATCACAATGGGTCAGTATTGACCTGAGTGTGGCACGGAGAAATCCTCGCCAGCCCACAAACCTAACCTAACCTATCTCGAAAAAATCAGGAAAATAAAAAGTAAATTCGAGATTTTTTTTTGGGATCCCATAATATAAACTTTGCCCAACCTTACACCTCCTCCAAATCCTATCACTGAACCAAATCGCGTAGGTGATATTGACGAAAATATTTTGTCAATCTTTGAAGAATTTATATTCGAATCGACAATTTTTCATAAAACTTTTCGTTTTATTGAAAATTTAATTTAATATTCAAAATCAATAAATTTCTTCAACTGCTTTTAGTCCGATTTAGTATTTTATTCAAATGAATGAAATTTCGTCATATTGACAAACTGAAATCGTTGACTGAACTAAATCACGTAGGTGATATTGAAGAAAATATTTTATTCATTTTTAGAAGAATCAGTTATTCAAATCAACAATTTTTCATACCAAATTTTTAGAATCTTATTGGTTTTTCATCAATTTGAAGAAGTTTCTTTAAAATGTTATTGTTCGCTATTGCGCTCGAAGTGATAAGTTTTATTCTAGAAAGTGAATTGCCAAAGTGAAGTCGGGATAAAGAATTTATAAATTAAAGTAAAGCAATTAAATAAATGCTTGGAAGTGTTTCTCAAACACACTTGTATAAGAAAAACGTAAGTAATATAGAAATATTTTTCAAAATTTCGTCTATGATCCTTCCACTTCTACCTAATCGCAGTTAAATGAGTTTAAAAAAGGTTCACTTTTAATTGTAATATTTTTCCCAAAAAGCAACATCCTTTTTTGGCTTGCTCTCTCCTAGTTGGGTCAACCGTGGGGTATGTGCGGAGGAGATGCAACAAGAAAAAGAACATTCAGCCAATGATCACCATAAATGAACCGTAAGAACGTCGTTGTATTTTCTAATTACATAAAATATAAACAAACTTTAATATTTTCAATTTGTTTAATTTTTATGTATACCTAGAAGCTTGTAGGATCTTTATCCAAACCTCCTTTCATCAATTCCTAATATGACAAAAACCATCTTCAAGTTATTCACTTATAAATATTTATTATGTAAGTTACAAACAAAATTTCAACTTTATAATAATTTACCTAATGCTAACAAAATAAAAAAATCGTTTTTGACTTTAAAAAGTGATTCTTTTTCTTTTGTTGTAAGTTTGGAAAAAAATAAGCGATATCTGACGAAAAAAAAATCATTAATTTGAATAAATAAGTAAGTTAATTTGAAGAAGAAACACGATGCGTAAAATTGAAGAATATTTGTTCAATAACAATAAAGTGAAGTGTTGAAATGAAGAATTGAATTACAATTTAAAGAAAGAATACGTAAAAATGAAGAAAATTTCCTTAATTTAAAGTGCACGATGCGTCGAATTGAAGAATGTAATTTCAATTTGAAGAATATTTTTTTAAAATGAAGAACATGATAGAATGATGAAATTTTATCACTATAACAAATTTTTGTGGATTTAACACCACAACGAAAAATTTAATTAATTTTTTTCAAAATGACAATATTTTTTAAATATAACAAAATATTTGTCAAAACAACTAACGGACAGGATGTGTTTGATATTATCACCATTTCTTCAAGTCTACATACTTTTTTGTCAATATCACTAGCAAATTTGGTTCAGTGTACAGTGACCACAAGCATATGTATCTCACTTTTTAACACCACTTTTGGTGTTATAAATTCTATCGCGCGCAAATTGTTCCCATTGGCTCAAAAATTAATATTAGGCGTATTTTTTTGGGAATCTATAGCTAGCTCACTTTTACTTTTACATGTAAAAATGGTATACTCACTTCTGGTTTTGTTATACTCACTTTTGGTTTTACATGCAAAATTGTTATACCCACTTTTGGTTTTGTTATACTCACTTCCCAAAAAAATAAGCCTATTAATTCGAGATTTTTTTCGAGATTTTTGCTTTCGATTTTTTTTTTGTCGAAATATCGTGCAAAATATTAATGTCATAAAATAATTTGTTCAATAAAGTTACTACCACTATTTACCAATTGACAGCAGAGCCAAGGCAAGGAAGGTATTTCTATTTGAATACACAAGTTCCCAATTTAAATCATGGATTGCATCCTTTAGGGTGATTTGCGATATATAGCCCTATTGGAAAGGTCAACTATCAATTGATAGTTGACGCTTATCAATCAATTTTTTTGGAATCATATTACGACGATCAATTGTCAATGAAGTGCTGATCGATTGTGAACGTGCATCAATTAGCGATAGTCTAGTCGGTTGGCAATTCGGTATTACGAATTTCAATCGTGAACAAATTATTATTATTATTATTTTTTTCCAATTTTGCAGGTTATTTTAAAATAAAATTTAAGAAATTCAATATTGTCGTAAGATTCGTAGTATAATAGTGACCTGCGTTAACGGAACATATATCCATTGTTGCCGAACCATCTATTTAGTTGTGAATTATAAAATAAATGAAATACTTACTAATGTCACATAGGCATACAAAAACAATCACTTACCTAAAAAGAAAAGAGAAAGAAAAATATGTTAATAACAGATAAGTTAATGGAAAATATTTTGTAAAGATACTTCAGTCAATACTTCAGTCAATACAAGGAACTAAAACAAGGCCCGATTACAGAAAAAGACATCCCACGTTTTAAAAATGTTGAGAACACTACTAAAAAAGTGGTTAGCTTAATAGATCCTTAATAGGACCTAATATAAGGCGTTTTTTTAGAATCTATAACTAGCTCACTTTTACTTTTACACGCAAACCCAAAAGTCAGTATAACAAAACCAAAAGTGAGCTAGCTATAGATTCTCAAACAAATACGCCTACCTATAATTAAAATTTCTTTTTACTTTTGAGTACAACTGTAGGGTAGCAAAAAGCTATACTTCAAAGTGCTTATTTTTAGCCAATATTTAAACCATGCAAATTTTAAACTTTTTATTTTTTATCTCGGACAAGATTCAAATTATATTCTCAATTCACATCTGCATCTAAGCTTTTAGAAATAATGTTTCCAAATATTGACAGCAGGTGGCTGGGTGGCATATCTGTAGGGAGATTTATTATATAACAGAACCAGAATTAAAATTCGTATTCTTAAAAGCTTTATGAGTTTGAGAGCCACAGTGAAAATGTTATACATATTGTGTTATAATTTCCAGAATTTTGGAAACTTTTTTAATAAAATTTAAAATATTTTAAAAGAATTTTACGCCAATTTAATTTATTTTAGATTTTCGACAACGAGCTCGATTTCGATAGTCGATTTGCAGATTATAAAGATTTCATTGTGAATTTATCAATATTTAGTTGATTTGTCTTGTAATAAAAGTGATTTATTAAAGTAAACAGAATAGTGTTTTATCTTTTGGTATCCCAGACGATAAAATAGAGAGAAATTTAAATTATTTCTATCACATGCGAACTATAATAAATTAAATAATGTGATTTGGTGTCGCGTCTACGGAAATTGAGATTATGCGTATTTTTTTTGAGAATCTATAGCTAGCTCACTTTTACTTTTACATGCAAAACTGTTATACTCACTTTTGGTTTTGTATGTAAAAGTAAAAGTGAGCTAGCTATAGATTCTCAAAAAATACGCCTATTATTATTGAATAGGTGCAAGTAACTAATCAATTCACTATGACTTGGCCTGATGTGTGAGTGGTAGCCCTAGACACGGATACGCAGTTAATTTTAAGAAGCGAGTGAATAATGGCTTAATAGTGAGAGGTAACTGAAACAATCAACTCATGTTAACTGCTACTACCCAAACTTTCTTGTTTAGGGTTCGTAGGGTACTGAGTAATACCTACTCCTTCGTGCATTGGATGGATTAGATTGGAGTATAGAAGTTGTGTCCATTGGAACAAAATCTCAAGTTTATTGTCTTGAAATTAATTTCTGCCGTAGGTTGGAATTACCTATAGAGAAACCAAAATACAATTCTCTTGACATTGACTTTGTAGATTAAATTGTTTAACTATCATATTTGATCTGTCCATTACCAATCTTTTTCGACATGACCAAACCACCGAAGCATGGACCGCGCCTCACGTATTCTGGTGTTCCTAATATGATCTCTACGGGTCACACCAGCAATAAAACGGACAAATTTCATTTCGACTACTTGTATCCGCGATCTTTTTATAGGTAAGAGTTGGAACAAACACCGAATTAAAGACTGACAACCTTGCTTTCACACCAAGTTCAGTCCTCCTATTAGCCAGAAGAGCTGTATTGGAAAATTGTGTTGACAGAATGGCTGGGCTATCATTTGAATAAATTTATATTCTACAACTCAAAGCATTTTTATCAATAAAATAACAAAATTCCAAAAATATTAAACGTTGCTTATATTTTAAGCCCATTTCAATTTTATGAAATTTTATATTTTTTGAACTCTTAGATACTATTTTGGCTATATTTTTTTCAAATATGCACCAACTTTGGTTATTCTTTTTGGAATGAACTTAAATATATGTTATAAAATGTTTAAGTAGATTGTATCTCAGACGAAAGGTATTATGTTCTTTTATGCAGTATCTAGTTTCGACAAAATTAACGTTATAATTTAATGGTATAACACTTGGTAGTACAATGTACAGGAATTCAAGTTTAACTGCTCAAACTGCCAAATGGGCGGTTGGAGAAGAAATAGTAACAGCGGGATATAGAGAGATTACCAGATGATGTTAAATGTGCCATCGTGGGAATGCTACCAGTGGATATCTTACCCAGCGGACTTAAAAGGACCTTCGACCCCGAAATTCAATTAAAAATATATCAGGCTGGAAGAAGCATTAGAACTTAGGAGGAGATATGAAACCAGACTGCAAAAAGGAAGATGGAGTATGGACCCATCGCCTTATTCAGAAAATTCGGAAATGGATGGACCGGCGACACGTAGAAGTAGACTTCTACCTTAGTCAGCTTCTGATCGGACACGGATGCTTCCGAGCGTATCTGAACAGATTTGGGCTCGATGAATTTACCACCTGCCTTAACTGTGTAGATTTCAGGGAAGATGTGCAGCACGTATTTTTTGAATGCCCACGTTTTTGTGTAGAACGTAGAGAAATTGAAGAGATAATTGGAGAAGTACTAACCCCCGAGAACATTGTGTTAACATCGAGCGCAATATTGAACGCGGTTGCGGTAATTGTGTGAAGTGTGTGTTAGCCAACATGACATAGCTGAATACATCAGTCTTAAACCTTAAATATCTTAAACAATATCAAAAACAAACACCCACGCATTGCAGCTACTCATTTTTCAATAGCGTCGCGGCAAAATATCAATTTTTGATTCAGATTCGTATAATTGTGTGTAGTGGATAAAAACCGAAAGGCCGTTAGGTGACTGAACTCTTAATTAGCTTGTGCACATTTCCTCTATCAGACCTAAACAAAATCACGATTGAAAATTGAAAGACGTATATGGTTATGGTTAGGGAAACAATAACAAACCTTGACATTATCCGTAACATGAATTTGTGTATCAACAAAATACACAAAGGCAAGGATGACTGTATAATAGCTTTGTCAGTATAGCGGCATCTACACCAACAATAGAAACAGCATTCGTATTCTCCGAGGCCACAATATTGGCGGCAAGCCGCAAGAGCAAAAGCACAACAAAAACGACTGTTCAGAATTATTGCACCCCAGCATCAAGAGTGGATACATTTGAATACAATACGCTCCCATTCATGCCTGGTGGAAGTTCTGTTTGAATAATTGTTGGCAGAAAAGTAAATTTGAGCACCAAGGAGTTGACTACTTATTTTATAAATTTACTCTGGGCCATCGCCATTTCGATCGCTAAAATAAAATGAAGTAAATCGCGTAAAAAAACTACATAATTTCAGATACACAGGTTACAAGTGACAGCGAAGTTTTATGAACTGTTCAATAGAAGAAGCCTATTTGCACACTTAACCCGACTTTAAAAGAAATTTAAAACTCTGAAGGACTCAGACATATAACTTCCATATTCCAATCCCTTAACAGAGATGGTGCTCGAAACATTGAAACGAATCTCAAAGCAAATAAATCCCATTTCAATCCATTCAGTGCGTTTATTCCAAAGGGAAATCAATTGTAACCACTATTCCGGGCCGGCGGGGTTGTTAACACCAAGCAAAAAGGATTTCCATATTATGTATAGCAAAATTATCTTGACAACAAGTGGAAGAGGTTAGTCGGTCTGGAACAGCACTTGATTTTTCGCTTCTTTATAAGGTTGCAATATAATAAAAGATATTGACATTGTAACTCAAAGAGATAATAGTTCTGTTCTATTTTTTTTTAGTACCTACCTATATAGGAAAGATTTCGATATGACCTCTTGACATTGACAATACAATATTTATGAACATATGAGATGAGAATATTTATAAAAGATAGGAGAACAAAATAGATGTCGTTGCCACCTCAAATTCAAAATACAGATTTCAAAAAATCGCGCCTTAATTTTCAGACAGATCTGCTTTATTTTGACAGGACAGCCATTTGAAACAGACGTCTGGGAGAGTTTTATGTCGTTTTCGATTGGTAATCCAGAACCGTCCGGAAGCAATCCGAACGCTTCTGAAAGCGTTCGATTGGCACTCAGTTGACAGTTCTTCTACTGAAAAGAAGAGAAATTTGCTTCTGGATTTGAATTCAGAATCGCGGACAGTTCTTCCGGACGCTTCTGGATTACCAATCGAAAACGATATTAGTATGAATGGAAAAAAGTGAACTTCGTGAGCTCATTCAATACTATTTTCACGCAAACCGGACAAAAGCTTGAAAATTATTATGGGGACTTTTCATCATCAGTTTGAACTATTTACCACGGTTCACTCGATTTTAGAACTGTCGCTCAATATAAGCCGTTTTTCTTTTTTAATTCAGAGCTGAGCTCTGAAAAGAGCTCGAGCATTTTGAACGTGGTCTGAATCGAGTGTGCTCAGATCGTTCTAATTTAACTTGACACTTGAGCACATAGCTGTCATTATGGTTATTTATTAATTATTATTTATTATTTGGTTTACCTTCTGTACCAGAACAACAAGGCTCGTCCGCCATTTCAACTATTTTGTTTATCCTGTTATTTTTTCTGTCAAATGTAAACAGCGCGTCTATGCAGATGTGGTGATTCGTTTACTGATGAACCCACCCGTGGCAAAACAATCACAATCCGAACGAGTTTTTGTGTCGTTTTGTAGGTTAGTTTAGGTTAGGTTGTATAGGGTGTGAGTTCATCGCAGTAGACTAGACACCAAATTGGGCCCATCGCCATCGCTGGGGAAACTTCACGGTCAAAAACTAAACTAATTCGCTAAAATCCTTAATTTCCCTACGGAACTTAAAGTTCTTTTAAATTCTTTCACAAATTTCAATTTCTGACCTCCAAATTGTCGAAGAAGTTTCTTCCAAGGTGTTTCCTCTTGTGCCCAGCAATATAGCTTGACATTCACAGATAAGATGAGTAATATCCTCTGCGACATGTAAGTCCTTACAATACCAGCACGTGTCCGTATTTGTTAAACCTAATCTTCCGTGCTTCCTTAGGCCCGGAGAGTTTCCCTATTGTCATTCGTAGCTTTGATCTGCTGAGTTTTAATAGTTCTACAGATTTTTTTCGATTTATACTAGGCCAGTTAAAGTTAAACGCCCTGTGGCCTAGGTTAGATCGGACAGATAGCCTTCTATATAAGACCATCTTATAGGTCTGCCCTATTTCCAGTTTTCTCGAGAATGATTCTCTTGGCCATGGCTATTGGTGGTCTTATGCCCTTCATATACACCCCTATCGTGAAATCCGCCGGGGGGAATTATTCACGGAAAAGAATATTTTGGTATCGTCGAAATCGCAAAGTGAACAGTTCCCCGTGTGGGTAATGTGTTTGAGTTTCAATGTATCGTGAAAAACGTTCAAATCGATTTTTTTCCGAACGGGGAACTGTTCACTTTGCGATTTTGATGATACCAAAATATTCTTTTCCGTGAATAATTCCCCCCGGCGGATTCCACGATAAGGGTGATAGTTTCATTTTGTTGAAGCTCTACTCCATTTTTGGCGAGAACGTCGGCCTTTTCATTGCCCTCAATATTACAGTCCTCTGAGCATTGTGGGGCAGCTCCTGACTAGTTCAGATTTGATGTTGAAGGACTCTAGCGCCTTTAGTGCAGCCTGACTATCAATGCAGACAGCGATATTCTTGTTGGATCCCAGGAGATCCGCAGCCTTGAGCACAGCCAGAACTGCATATGTACGGAAGTCTTAATGACACTAGAGTATATACCTGACCCCGTACCTTCCTTAGTTTTGGAACCATCCGTATAAATCGAAATTTCATTTTCATTCGAAACTTCGTTCTTTTGCCAGCCCTATCTGGGTATAGTACTTCGTACGGTGTGTCGAAGTCAAATTCATCCAGACTTTCATCCGTTTTATCAGGGATGTTGGAGAAGTATTCCTTAAGTATGGAGCTATATTTCCTACCTACCGTTTCGTAACAGTGGAAGAAACTTGGATTCATTGCAACATACCACAGACCAAGGAAATCGAAGTCGTCGAAGTCTGTCGGAGTTGTCTGTTGGCCAATAAGGACATGACAAGTGTTTTTGGGATGCGCGCAGTGTTTCACATCTATTACCTTGAAAAATGTAAACTGATCACCGGCCGGCTGCCATTATGCAGAGCTATTGGATTTATTCAACTCCGATTTGAAGTAAAATCTTTGTCCAGAAGGACAACGCAGTGGCCCACAGTCGCGATGCCAAAATTTATTGGATTAGGTTACGAATTGCTCCCTCATCCAGCATATTCTCTAGACTTGGCCTTGATGAAACCACCCTCTATTCTAATCGTATTATTTTGGAAAAAAAAAATTGTTGGCGCAACAGGACCGTGGCACCCTAGGCCCAGCTTCTCACAACCATTCGGTTGTGCGAGTTTTTATTTTTGGGACGAATGGAAGGGGCCTACAGATTTTATGCCGATTCCGAACGGCTGAATTAATAAGCTTTTTCAGGACGTTTATACTCTCGGATGTTTGTCAGACGTTCGCGAGAGGTGACGCAGTGGAAAAAAACCTAAGATGTAATTTGTATTTTTTCGGGGATCGAGGATCCCACGCACAGTAGTCCAGCACACTAACCACTGCGCCTTTTGGAAGGGATTCGAAAAATTGGTGAAACGTTAGACGAAGTGCATCGAGCTAAAAGAAGACTATGTTAAAAAATAAAAGAGAAGAGTGTTACTTGAATTTTCAGAGATTGATTGGCCCACTCTCGTAATATGCAATCGTATCAATAGTAGTATAAAAAAGGATCACACAAAAAATCAAATTGCTCATAAAACGTTTTATTAATGAGACTATTTCCACCTGTCTTCCAGGATGATTCTCATTTAAATACACCAATTTATTTTAAATTGTTAATACAACCGCCTGTGAGCAGTCTAATTAATCGATCTCTCGGTTTCGGTAAACATTTCCAATTTCTATTTGCGGTCGATATTTTAATAACTTTGTATCTATTTGAATTTCTTTGAAAAAGTATAACAAGCAAAATGCTGAAACGTGTTCTTATTCAAAACGCTAACAGATAATTAACGTCTATCGCGTGTGAAAACACACAGACCAGAACTTCCAAGTAGGTATAGTACGCGTGTCCATTGCTGCTTGCGAGATCGTTGTTTGTGAAATCGAATAGGCTTTCAAAAAAAAAACCGCCACATAACCAAATGACAAAAATGTTGTGTATCCAAATTTAGCACAACACTTAGTACAGAAAATACTTAATACTTGGAAAATACATACATTAGCGCATTTCGCACACGCTCTGCGTTATTTATAAGTAAAATTAATAAGGCAATCATGATTTTTTACAATAAAAATAACATTTATGTCAGAAGCTTTTGAAATGACTAAAAATAAAAAAAAACCGTCTAGAAAATGTTTACTTTTGGTATTAAAGCAAATATTTGTCACAATTATGACTTATTTTGTCTCTGTAAATTATTGAAAGAATTTCTACAGGTAGGGCAAAATATTTACCAGAAGACTATTTTTATTTTGTTGCCAAAAATAGTATTCTAATTCGAGGTGAGAAATTAGGAGGGGTCAGTCTATACAAGAAATATACAAAATCAATTTCACTGATTTTAGAAATTTTGCTTGGAGCCCGAATTATTGGCGACGGGAAAAGAGGAATCAGTTTGTATATGGGGAACATTTTTTTGTTTCATCCTATTCAGCGCGTAGCTAAAAAGGTACAGCGAAATTTCTATTTGTATCTGGTCTGAAATGCGGAATAGCACTATACAGCAGAAGGTAAACTGGCAGAGCTATTCGAATCGAATTGGGCATTTTCAAGAGGATTATAGGATGTGAGCCGAGTCTTTCTAACTAAAGCTCTATTTGATAAGCCATACGAGGTATCAGTTTAGTGGCTTTCTTTAAGCCTTTGTTGGAAAACCATTCTTTATTCGTTTTCCGAAACTTTCCGATAAAATATCTTAACATTTTTCTTTCATATCTAGGGATATGTACGCCGGACGTAGGAATCTTCAACTATTTCGCTGCAGATGAAAAAATCGTAAACCGAATATGAAGCTTCGATGTTACTATTTTTGCTTTCATAAAAGCCTTGTTAATATAATATAGATCATTGACTCCCATGATTTATTACAACAGTTGGATCTCGTACTAGTGTTGTAATCCACGGACTCTGTGCAATATAATCGAACTGCCTGTAGAAACATTTTGTTCTTCAAGTCAGAAGCTGATTTCTTTTGCCAAACCAAAGTAGCAACGGTTTTCTAGGGTTAATCTTCATGGGATCATGACGTAATCTCGAATGACAAAAATCTCGAAGGCTAAAAATCTCGAAAGTTTTTTTTTTAATCTCGAAAGCAAAAATCTCGAATGTACAAAAATCGCGAAAGATCTCGAAAAAATCTCGAAAATAAAAAGTAAATTAGAGAATTTTTTTTTGCACCCATCCCATAGCCCAAGCAGGGGGGTTGCATACATACGCATCTCACTTTTTAACACCATTTTTAATATTAATTCGAGATATTTTTTTTTCGAGATTTTTTAAATTTGAGATTTTTTTTTCGAGATTTTTACATTCGAGATTTTTGCTTTCGAGATTTTTTTTTCGAAATATCGTAGTAAACCCATTCTTCATCAGTTCACCACTATGGTGGCCCTCGCGGTGTTAGATGAACTCCATTAACTAATTCTTAGTGCTATCAATATTCTCGTTTTTGACTTATCTCTTTAATCTTAGTGTATAGATTGTGAATAAATTCTCAAATCTACTTAAACGTGCGGAAGTAATTCCCCTCTACAAAAAAGTTAATAAAAAAAAAAACGTATAAATAAAATAAAAACATGGATTTTTCAGTAAATCACTTGTGTTAAAAAATGGAATCTGTATTGGGTCCATTATTGTTTCTTATAGATATGTTTTGATTCACTCTTTCATCAAAATTTCAAAGATAATAATTTTTGAGCCGTCATTGTTTGAATGCATTGCGCAAGTATTAATGAAGATCTACAATTGCTAAGAATCTGTTTGCTTTTTTAGTGAAAAAGAAACTAAAATGATGCATTTAAGATTAATAAATTAAAAAAATTTGATAGATGGAGTAATATCAGTTATTCTTTATTGAAAATATTGTTTTGTAGCCTTACATCACTAGGTTTTATAAAGGGTCTTTCATTAACGACTTGACAACTTCAAATTTTTAGTGTGAACGACCGATTACCGAACTGTCATTTTCTTATTTTCTTAATTTCTTTTAGTAATTGCATGAATTGTAATTGAACATCAGGGATATGTGGCTCCAACAAGACGATGTCACAAGCCACACAGCAGGTGCAACAATCGAGTTACTGAAGTCTCAGTACGGTCAACGTGTTATCTCGAGAAACGGATCCGTTTATTGGCCGACGAGATCGTGTGATTTAACGACTTTTTTTTATGGGGCTACATTAAATCTTTGCTCTATTATGCCAACAAGCCGGCGACGTTAGAGGAGGTCAGAGCCAATATTGAACGAGAAATAGCGGCCGTATCGGTCGAAATGTGCGGCAGAGTCCTATAAAATTGGGTTCAACGTATCGCCGCTGCATTATACGTTCCCGTGGTGAACATATGAACGAATTCCATTCATAAATGTTTTGATAGTAATTCAAGCCAATACATTTTTTTAGATATCTCAAGTATTTTGCATTTTATTTAAAAAAGAATTTGTCAAGCCCTTAATGAAAGACCCTTTAGTTATAGATCGGCCTTGATTTATTCTTGTTCAATTACTTTTCTTTATTATATTAGTTACTTAAAGAACTGTTGAATTAGTATTAAGTGGCAATGAATAAAATAAATTGAAATTGAAAATTTTGTCGCCTTCATAATAAATAGGAGATTTGTAGGTGGATTTCCACATGTCGGTTGATTGAAAAACTTTGACAGCTGTCGTTTATGTCATTTAACGACATCACTGTCAGTTCACTTCCAATTATGTCAATTATTCGCAAAACATCGTTGGTCAGTTCATTCACAACGAAATGTTGACAAATATGTTTGTCAATTCACTAGAAGCTATTTCCACTTGTGTCGCCAGTTTGGAATTTTTATCTCTTTGTTAATTGTGAATTTTGATGCACGTAAACAAATGCATCTATAGGTACATAATATATACATAAAACAAAAATATTCATTTTTTAAATCAAACGAACAATTTTAAGATAGAAATGAATCGCACTTTCTTCTTGTGTTTTGTTATATTCAGGGTTGTGAGGAGAACTGTAACAAGACACTAGGCACCTTAGTGGGCCCATCGCAATCCCTGGGAGAACCATCTTTTAATAGACGGAAAAACCTACGCACTTTCTGGCCACATGACCTTAGACACGGGGTGGCCAGCTATGTTGGCCCATCTACGGGCCGGGCTGCTTGTTTTAGTATACTACTTTGTTGATTTCTCATCATTTTTCGTCCCGCCCTTTTTTGCCAATTCGTCGGCGAATTCGTTTCCTTCTATGTTGCAGTGACCCTGGAGCTGGGACCCAGTATAAGCTGACTTGGTTCTGTAGATACACATAAGCTTTGTGCGACAATCCCTGGTCAAATCTGAGTTGAAACTGAAGGCAATAGACGAAAAAAGCCGCAGATTTTCAAAATAACCAAAAAGCTAAATGCGTATGAAATTAATAAAACCGACTTTGAATTTATTAGGCAAAAGGGTTAAACTAAACCATCACTCATAAAAAAAGTATACATTCAAAAAAAGAAAAAGATTTGTCTACCTTGTATATCAAAATGTGTCTAATCATTGACAAACATGATGCCAATTAATTTTCACTGTCAATTAAAGACAAAGTGACATTTTGTTTGACAAATCAGCTATTTCCACTTTTCCTATGGATTCTTTGTCAGTTATTGACAAGCGCCGTTAGTCAATGAATTGAATTTTCGTCATTTCCACTTGCCAATTTTCTAATTGGTATAAAAATACGTCAATAATTGTCAATTTCAAATCGGCAAGTGTAAACTCAGCATTATACATGAAATTTCGTTAATCCTAGAGTGTTTCGTAGGAAGCAAACTTAGTTGTGTTGCTTAAATTAACATGATTTATATTTTTTACGTAAATGGTTCGATAACACGAAACGGGGTGTGCTGTCAGAAAATTGTCGTGAGTCCCACTTAAAGTTCCCAATATGAATATTTGTCGTCATAATTTTTAGATAAGAGTTTATGCATGATAGCTCATTACAACATAAAAAAATTCCTAGCTGTATTTGGTGCATTAAATTGTTTAGCATATTATTTAAGTTGTTATAAGGGTTAATTAGTATACCATTGTCAATGCTATAAGACAGAAAACCTATAAGTGCTTATTGTGTGCCTCTATTTGGGATTTATATGCCTAAAAAAATCGTTAATTATTATCTTAGGCCCTAGTTATAGCTATCATTGAAATGAAATGCATCATTGAAAATTTTGTTTTCCGATTTTAAGACAAATAATCAAACAATATTGGCGTTAGTTGGTATCAAGCTAATCAATTGTGGAATTTTTTTACGAAAGAAATTACTTAATTCGGATTAAAACTTTTCTTTAAATCCAATTTTATTATTTCACTGATCGAAATCGATTTCAATGAACAGCTGATTGTCGTTTCTCGAATTTGGAACCCAATCGTTTCACTGATGTGTTCGATTTTCATTCTATTCTCAGCTGTCAGTTTTGCTTTCAATGATCAACTCTAAGTCTAACCTCAAAACCTAGACTTGTTTGTTGAAAAGTCACTGACAGGTACTTCCACTGACAGGAATTTTTCAATGATTGCTATAACCGACTTGTCAAAAATATGAAACCACCATTCCACTGATTTGTTCCAATGATGCATTTCAATGATAGCTATAACCAGAGATGATAATTTACTTCATATGTAGTAGATCTACTTCATTTTTTAATTATTGTTCATCTGCTACGTAGCGACTTATTTCTACTTCGTTTATTTATGGTTCAAAATATCATGTAAAATAGACAATGTTGATTAAGTTGACTCTAAAAACATCAACAACTACGAAAAATTCAACGAAATATAATAATCAGAAAAAAAATGTGTCATGTAATGCACTATAGAATATCATTTATGTGCTTCTGTCACACTACACATCCATTTATAGATCCCATTATCCCATGATTGAAGACATAACTTTATCATTTTGAGCATTTCTCCAAATGTCTACTTCGTTTTTTGTAAATCTACTTCCCTTTTTCGGGAAATTTGCTACTCTTTTTGGGTTCAGCATTATCATCCCTGGCTATAACTAGGGCCTTCCAACATGCGTATGGCGTTAGTAGTACATACTTTCCTGTCGCATAGTACCATTTTGAGATGACAGCTTATCATTCGGTTTATGACACGAAGACTTAAGAAGTTTGACGAAGGGAAGCTAAATTAAAAGTATACCCAGGTGCTAAAACGCGCTTGACTTAATTTCTTAACTCGAAACAACATTAAACAGTGTGGAACTCGCTCAGAATCCTTTTTGGTAAAGGTATCTTGGTAACGACAAAATGAATTTTAAAGAAGTAAGTTAAGATGCCGGACAGAGGATAAGTTCTTTTCTCCCACGCAGAACCGAAGCGATTGATCAAAGATTTTCAATGAAGTTCTGACCCTTTATGTCCCAGCCAACCATTAAAACAATCATTAATAAATTGGGTATATACAATGTACCTACGCTCGATGTCTATCATTCGATACAGCATGCTTTGTAAAATAACTAATGCCAAAAGGAAAAGGATTAGGACATTTTGTATACATCAGGTTAGTCCAATGAATAGTAGATACTAATTTGCAATCGAATATTCTTCAGAGTTAGACAAAGTCCTTGGCGAATGATTTTCGTGAATTTACTCCTGTTAATCACAGAATACACACAAACAACACGTGGACGACCGCAAATAATTATCCCCCATCGATCCAATGCCAAGGCATCAAGGGAATACAATTTTTTTTACGCCCCATCGTGTGTCTGTGCTTAGAGAAAAACACGCTTCCTGGAAATGCCTATTTATAAATGCAAAACTAATTACTTCGACTACGTGTCAACTATCGTCTTGGGTTGCTTTAGAAAACACTTCCTCCACACAATCGCATTACTTTCACTTGTTTCAAGGATGACCTATTTATAGTACCTTATATACGAGGAAGCTACTTCAAATTCAATACAAAAGCACATGCATATTGCTTGAGAAAAGAAACAGCCTCTTGACGTCATTCATCGTTAATAACTTTTGTATTCTGTCTCAAAATCTTGTGACATCGCTAATTACTCGCATATGGCTCTCATCCTCAATGAACGAGGCCATGTGCAAAAATAAAAATTAAACTATAAACACAACTTGAACCACACTCATGTCTATCTCAATTACATTGGATGTCATAACAATACGTAGCCAATTATTGACACAGATATACCCAATTTAGCTGTTCAGAAACTCTAGCTCACTGACTAAACGCCACTGATTGAGGGAGGACTCTCCGACTCGTGTTTCCCGACTGCAGTAATCATAATTTCTTTGATTTAATGCTATTTAACCGCTTTATTGTCATAATTTGTTCACAATCATGTAGAACATGCGATTTTTTCGACGCAGCAATTTACACGAAAAAAAAAATGCTCACAACGAGCTAACGAAGAGTGACAGCATTATTAGTGTCATCGTGAAATTTGATTGAATGACAATAAATTTAAAAAGTTGCTGAACAAGTCTTTCTTCGCTTTTTTATTTAATCGAATCAATCGAATCAAGGGCCAGAAATTCTCTAAGTCACTCGAGTACCTACTATCGAACTACCAGCTAATGGATGTTGTTCGATATTGTTATTGATTGTCAACATTAAATTATCGAAAAGTATTCTCACACATTTCACCGTGCGTCGTCATCAAAGTGTTTATTTTTTTTGAGTCCAATAACTTTAATGGCGGCAATTTCGATTTTATTAAAGGTAAGACTTTAGAAGCATTTAAACAGCCTAGGGGCTTCTGCAGATAAGGGTGAGTATATAGATGAAGGTAACGTGCTTACACTGAACCAAATCGCGTAGGTCATATTGACGAAAATATTTTGTCAATCTTTGAAGAATTTATTATTCGAATCGACAATTTTTCATCAAACTTTTCGTTTTATTGAAAATTTAATATTCAAAATGAATAAAATTTCTTCAACAGCTGTCCGATTTAGTATTTTATTCAAACGAATGAAATTTCGTCATATTGACAAAATGAAGTCGTTGACTGAACTAAATCCCGTAGGTGATATTGAAGAAAATATTTTATTAATTTTTGAAGAATCAGTTCTTCAAATCAACAATTTTTCATAACAAATTTTTAGACTTTTCATCGTTTTTTTCTTCAAATTGAAGAAATTCGTCAATTTAAAGAAGTTTCATTTTTATTGTGCAATATTGAACTCGAAGTGATAACTTTTATTCTTGAAAGTGTGACAAAGTAAAGTTGTGTCAAGGAAATTATAAATTAAAGTGAGGCAACTGAGCAAACTTCACAAACAGACTTGTATAAGAAAAACGTAAGTAAAATAAATATTTTTCATCACTTCCTTTCTAGAAAAAAATATAATCGCAGTTAATGAGTTTAAAAAAAACGTTCACTTTTTATTATAATTTTTTCTCCTAGTTCGATAAACCGAGGGAAATGTGCGGAATAGATGCATCAAGGCAAATAATCAGCCAATGATCATCATAACTGGGCGGTAGGTAAGTCGTTGTATTTCTAAATGACATAACTAAACAAACTTTAATCGACTTGTTTAATTTTTCCAAATTTAGCTAGGACCTGTACCCAAACCTGCTTTCATCAAGTCAAGTCCAATAAAGAAAAAAAACATATTTAAGTTAAATCACTTATAAAAATGTAAGTTAAAAAAAACTTTCAATTGTATTATATACTTAATGATAATAAAAGAAAAAAAAATGTTTTTGACCTTAAAAAAATGTTTTTTTGTTGTTTTGTTTATCATCATTTTTGAGAAATAGATGTGTCACAATGATGAATAAATAAGTTATTTTGAAGAAAATCGATGATTCAAATTGAAGAATATTTATTTAATATGAATAAAGTGAATTGTTGAAATGAAGAATTGATTTTCAATTTAAAGAAGAGAATACGTAAAAATGAAGAAAATTTCGTTGATTCATAATGCACAATGCGTCGAATTGAAGAATTTTTTTTCAATTTGAAGAATATTTTTTTAAATTGAAGAACACTAGTTTTGATGAAACTTTCTTCAAAGTGACAATATTTTTTAAATAAAACAAAATATTTGTCAAAACAACGGACAGGAGGTGTTGACCTTATATTGATCACCATTTCTTCAAGTCTACGTACTTTTTTGTCAATATCACTACCAAATTTGGTTCAGTGTACGTTAAAAATAGTTTAAAATGCCATCGACACGGGTTGGATATTTTTTTTTTTTTTTTTTTTTTTTTTTCATTTATCAAGTTGAATCTATTTCTATCGCCGCATATTAGTAACCCACACACACAGAATTTCTTAGGGTGTACCTATCAACGCTACTTAAAGAAAATAAATCCTTGTGAGACTTGGAACGTCCATTGGTCGGTTCCCCTTGTGTGCGATATTTTCCGTCGAAAGGGTGATGTAAATTAATTTCTGCAAATTGAGTAATCCCTGCCAACCCCTGGTTATTACCATTACTCAATAGGGGAAATTGTGAGGATTATTTATTAATATTTAAAACAACTTACGAGGGTAACAAAACTGAAAACTAGTTATTTTGTTCAATCAAAGGATTAAGGCTATTGGATCAATTGAATTACGCTTCTTTTAAGATAGGTATAGACGACCATTTCACCCGCTTTTGGCGGGTTTTACCCTCTTTTTTACCTAAAAACCCTCCACCCGCCACCACAACCATTTTCCCGCTTTTTGATAAAAAAAATCGGAATTTAATTCTCTTAAGAATTTTCTATAGTCATTTTTTCACTACTTTTGAAGATTTTTTTAATTAAAAATTAAAAAAAAAAAATTAACAACCATGATGGACAACTTCAGTTGGCATAAGTGCGCGAAAAATGCAAATGTCATGACAAATGCGTCAAAGAAACAACCAATGTTATTCATTGACATTCGCTGTAAATACTACGGTAAAATTTATACCTAAAGATAAAGAGAGATGTCGAAAAATCCAAAAATTCAAAAATATGTAACGCTTACGCCAGATTTGGAAGCCGTATATGTATTAAAACAACTGATGACGTTTATTTTTAAAGAATTATATTCTATTTTACGTGACAATACGTGAAATAAACTGTTTCTACTATTTTGCGCGAACATTTTTCAGGTCAGAATATACTTTTGGGAAACCCCGCCAAACCCGCCAAAAACAAGCCCGCTTTTAGCTTCAAAAAACCCGCCGCTTTTTGCCAAAAAATAAATGGTCACGTTAGGTATGGTTAAGACAGTTAGGTACGAATCATATTGCCAAATATTAGGGGTGTTTTTTTTTTAAACTTCAACAGCCAGCCATTCATTTGGACAATTGGCAGCAAGATGAAGCCAGCCGAACTTTTATATCGCCAAGTTGGTACACATGATTTCCTTTGTGCATGGACACACGATCATGAGTATGACTTTCATTGCCATATGTGTTTGCAAAATCAAAAAAAAAAAAGGTAAATTGGAAGAAAATTGTGTACAAAAATCCAAAAAACTCTTATTATCGCACGCAGACAAATTGATGCATTAAGAACTGTACAAACAACACAGCCAAAAATAATGACACATTTTCATTTATTTCCATTATGTCAAGAAGAATTTTGTTTAAGAAAAGAGAAAAAGCAAACACAGCAGGTATCTTTTTTTTTTTTTTTAATACTTCCCCCGGGAAAGGCGAACCTATAACGCTTCAACAGCGCCCCGAGATGCTTGCAGATGTGTGTTAGTTCTGCACTTAAATTGCAGCAAATTGCATACTTCTGGAAATATATCCCCAGGAAGCGAGTTCCAAAGTTTGCTTGTCATGTAACAGAAGGAATTTTGGAAAGTTGATGTCCTCTCGGTTGTCAAGTGTACTGTATGGTCATGAGCACTAGCAGCCTGTCTTGTGGGGCGCCCAAAAGTTGCATTTCGAGGGCTAATGTCTTTGAGTTCCTCAGAGAATCTACCATGGAAGTACCTATAGAACAAGCATAGGTCAGCGACTTGTCTTCTGTGCACCAACGGTTGTAGATTCGATGTGAGTGAAGGGTTTCCAATAAGTCGAACTGCTCGCCTCTGTCAAATAGGTTAAGTGAATGTTTTGGGGCCGAGCTCCATATATGGGAACAATATTCCAGGTCTGGTCTACCCTGTGCTTTGTAGAGAAGGAGAAGTTGCTTGGGGCTAAAGTACCTATTTGCTCTAAATAGGTAGCTCAACTTAGCGGACACCGATCTTGCGATATAGGATATGTGGTCCTATGTGGTAGCGCTATTGGACGATAGTTTTGTGGCAGTCATTTCCTCCCTTTCTTTGGAATAGGTTGAATGCGAGCGGTCTTCCAGCAAGAAGGAACGTCTTCTGGGAGTACGAACATGCTAAACAGCTTACATAGTACAGGTGCAAGTTCAGGTGCAAGTTCAGGTGCACAGCTCTTAAGTACTGTAGCAGGGATTCCTTCGGGTCACGTTGCCTTATTGCAATCTAGTTCTTTAAAGATGCGTTGTATTATTCGAGGCCGAAATTTCACTTCTGCCATCAATGTTTGTACCCTCGGGATATTTGTTGGCTCTAGTTGTGCAGGATCTAGGGTGGAATTCTCTGAAAACATGCTAGCGAAAAGATCTGCCTTTTCTTTAGGTGTTGTTGCTAGCGTTCCGTCTTCTTTTAATACTAGAGGTGGAAAAGAAGAGCAGCTAAAGTTATTACTGATTGCCTTTGCCATGGACCAGAATGCGCGTGAGCCGCTAGGACATCCAATCACGTTTTTAGTGACTCTTTCGCTGTAAGTTGTCTTTGCCGATTCAATAATTAGGTTGCATCTATTTCGAAGAATTATAAATTCAGATCTTTTTTGCGCCGATGGGTTTGACCGCCATTTACGGAAAGCAAGGATAAACAAAAAAATGTATGTGCAAGAGCTGACAAGAGCATTGGGAATGGCATCAAAAATAGTCACGGATTTTGGAACATTGTCAGAGTAAGTCGTTCACTAGGTCAGGTGGAACTGTCTGCATTAGCTGACCATTTCAAGCAGTTGTTAAAACCACTGCACTGCACTACAACTGTACTATGCCCTTCTTTTCATAACAAACAGTGCGTTAGACCATCTAATTATAGTTCAAGACCTAGTCAAAGTACCGCACTGCGATGTAATGAAAATGAAGCTCCTGGTGAAGACCGTATACCATATATGAACTCTTTAAGATATATGCGTAAGTAGATTTCTTAGTTCACACAAGTATACCTACTCGTATAATCACATTTTCGCCTCAAGAGAAGTTCCGGAAAGTTTTAAAAAGAGTACCTAAACTATTTCCGTTGTTAAAAAAAGGAGATGTCACTAACACAGCGAACTACAATATCTAGACGAATTTCTCCAAAAAAATAAAAAATAGTTGGCACAACAGATCCCTGAAGGCCTAGGCCTAGCTTCTCACAACCATTCAACATATATAAAACTTTTGCATAATTCTCTCTTTTTGTCGGCGGACGGCAATGACCAACGCCTTTTATTGGTTATGATTGTACGAAAAAATAATACGTTAACTAATTAAGGAAATTGTTTACGATAGTTGCTATAGAAATAGGGTAGACAGTAGACACTGGCTAGAGTCTATCATGGCTGCGACCCGGAACCAACGCTCCGACCCAATGCGCCCAATGACGGACGTATACAGATTGTCCTTACTGATTGGTGATTAATGCCCAGCCCATAAGATCTAGGAAGCCGACATTTTGAAACAAATTTCCTTTTATGGTCATATTTGGCACTTTGGAATTCAAACTCCAAAAGGGGAGTCAATTGTATGGAAAGATTCTCATATTATATTTTAACCACTCCCCTGTCTCGTTAAATAAAGATAACCGCACGTTATTTCTGTTTCCTATATAATAGAACAAACTTTAAAATAAAATGACTCACACTGTAAGTGTTGTAAGTGGTTGAAATGAATCAAGAAGTATCACCACCGCTTAAAGTTGTTTTCTATAGAAAAAACGACCTATCATAATGCCCCAAAAATCATTTAAGATTTCCTGGAATTATAGGGCCAGCAAACCAAGAGTTCTCTATAAATCAATTTAAAGAAAACGTCCCACTCTTTCAATCAAAGGTAAATAGAAATACCACCTTTTTTGGCGCTCCAATGAACAATCGACCTTAAGATAGAAGAAATCCTTGAAACGATTTATAGCAGCGAAAAGAACAAAGGATCCTTTAGATTGGATCCAATTTAAAAACAAACATACAATCATTTCTTTTACATTCTTCATTATTTCGGACTTAAAAAGTTGCAAAAGAAAATGACGGCGAGGGCGTAGAACCCGAGTAAAAAAATGAAGGTAAGCGTCAATCCTGAATTCTTTTCCATATAATATGATGAACATGCTATTCCACATTCTTGTTGCTTCCCTATAAAAAAAAAGTTCATCACCCTATTCCAAATGTTGTATCTCAATTAGCTACCATGGGATTTCCTTGTCCTTTTCGCTTGAAGACTAATATAGCATTTAGCAAAACACTTCAGATATACATTCCAAAGGTATACAATATTGAAGTCGAAGTCCTCTAAAAACTACACCTAAACAATTTTTTTTTTCTCGGCTATACAACATACCACATTCGGAATGATGAACCTAAGGGACGTTACGTTATCAATATTGAATGAAATCCCTGGCTGAGAGTGAAAATGAAAAAAAATCATTCACCAAATGTTTACAAAGAAAATCCATTATCCAAGCTATGCCTATACCTATGCCTATACATTTAGGGCCAGACACAATACATATTTCAAAACCCGAATTCCACAAAAATTCCTGCCATATCACACAAATATTTATGTATGAAAATATCTATGGATAAAATCAGCTTTATCATCGAACACGTGTTAATGACCCTCAACGTTTAACCCTTTCAGAAAGTTATTTTGCGCCATCAAACTGCTGATGGCAAACTATTTAACTTTCTTTGTTCATCTTAAGGACTCCGCTGTGTAGCTGAGTTAAAACTGGTTGCATCGGACTAGGGAGTTGTTAATGTACTCCATTGTTTGCAAAGGGGGAAAAGTTCTGCTGACTGCGATAAGAGATGAGAAATGAGAGGGTTTTCATTTCAAATGGGGGAAAACTCGAAATACTAATCGCACATTTCAGCGAGTGTTGGCTTCAATAAGGATTTATCAGCTGATGTATATTTGTACAAAGACAATAGGATACCAATCAAATGTCAGAGTAATCAGTGGCGAATACTGCTTCCGTGAAACATCCCCCAACGGACACTACCCTTATATGTACTTGAAAAAATAAAAACATGTACATATATTGTTTATAATATGTACCTATTATCGTTTCGATTCAAAGGACGAATTCTCTAGTCCCGTTGGAGTCCGTTCAAGAGAAGAAAATTGAGTGCTGGGAAAATTGAAATTTGAGTGCTGCAAACATCTAGTGCATTGAATCATGCAGCAGGAAATTATTTTCCTCAGGAAGTATAGGAAAAAGCTTTCAAAGTCAACATTACTGTCATTGCGTTTGAATCCTTTGGATATAGTGCAATCACCACCTGACATGCCAATGCAAGTCCTCGTCTCACCAGAATGGGAATTTCTTTGATAATTTTCCGGAATTTAACTCTATCTCGGTTACGTTCGAAAGGTTACCCATTATACGAATGTCACTCTGTTCAATTTCCTGAAAGTAGGTATAATAGCTTTTCATAGACTAGTCACTTTTAAGTTAAATCAACATGGTCCTGGATTAGAAATCGATATACATATACAAATAGTTGACATTGTGGGAAATAAAGAAGAACAAATCGTTTTTACATTATATAAAACTGTAAGAATGTGTGTCTGTTACCCCAAAGCGAAAAAACTACTGGACAGATTTTAATGGAATTTCTTTTTAAATGTTTCTAAAGACTTTGAGATGGTTTAAGGCTACCTCATTTAAAGCCACGTCCTTTAGAATAGTTTTTAACCAAAATATTATTTTTTTTTTCTTGCATTTTCTCATATATTTCCTTACTCTGTAGAATATGGACAAAACAATGCGGCCTTGGGGTTAACTCCCAGAAAACTGAGCTTGTCCTGTTCACAAACAAAAGAATAATACCACTATTCGAAATTATATTACCATTTTCATTGACAGCCTGGCGGCTATTAAAGCAGTTTCTGCTATTGAAATAAAATCAAAGTTAGTTCATCACTGCCGCGAAGAGCTAAAGGTGCTCTGCTCGCAGCACTCCACGGTTCTCTGCTGGGTCCCTGGGCATAGTTTCCTAAGAAACCATACAATGAAACTAAATCTCATAGATGACGATATATGTAGAGGCTGCGGAAACGAAGAGGTTCATGAGGACACACTTCACTTCCTCTGTCACTGCCCGAGCCTCTGTCACTTGAGGAACAGAACACTTGGATGACATACACGAACTTTCTGATGTCTCACTTTCTGATCTTTACAGGTTTCTGAGGATATCAGGATGGCTGGACGGCGTCGAGTAATCGCTACACGAAGGGACATGAGACTAACCATCACAACATACCCGGTTAAGCCCCATCTAAAATGGCATCACAATTGGTCCACAAGATATACCCTGCTCTGTCAACCCGTTAACTTAACCTAACCTACTCTGTAGACCTTCAAATCATTCATTGAAAAAAATGTAGACAACGCTTGTGCTTGTGACTGTAAATTTAATAAAAATATTTCCTTTTCTGATCGATGGACTTTCAAAAGTTAGATTTTTCTGGCTTTTCAACGCTAAATTAGATTTTGATTCGTAGGTAGATATGTAACATTAAATTCCAAACCCGAATTTAGGTAAGGTTAGGCGAAGGGTTGTGTAGGGTTACCAGACGCCCCCCCTCTCCCTTTATCATTCTAAAATGTTGTTTATCCCCCAATAAATCAATATTAATAAAAGAAAACGTTCAATTGAAAAACTTTCAAAATACTTTCTTTGAAACACCTGTCCCCCTAGAAAACGCACGATGTTGCCCCTTTCGTATTTGTCAATATGACAACCCTAGTTGTGAGGAGAGCCATCACAAGACACTAGGCACCTTAGTGGGCCCGTCGCGATCCCTGGGATAACCATCATTTAAGGAACGCACGTTCTTTAAAGCATTTCATTTCCCTACAGAATTTAAATATCTTCATCACAAATTTTTAAATTTGAGTTGGCCTCGACTCCAGTAATGCGTTTCGCCCCGATGTGTTGGGTGGGCTTATCAGTAGACGACCACCACATCTGTTCTAGACGCACTGTTTGCTCGATTTTCACCGAGACTAATGATTTTTCAATCAACAAGTGACTGTGAATCATACCTCAAGACGAATCTTTGGTTCAAAGACTATTCACAGTCACTTGTTGATTGAAAAATTTTCAGAGAATTCCTGATATTCGTGGCTCCGATTAGGTTTAACGAACGTTGTTTAATCCTATACAGTGCCTACAGAAATTCGGTTTTCAGCGCAACAGATCAAATATTTTGAGAGTTATAGCTACTCAAGTTTCGTGCGAATGAACGCTTTTTGTATTAAAGAATATTCAAAGAGGATAAAACATGTCTTGCATCATTTGATAGACATTGCGAAAGATTTTCCTTTTAAGGGATTCCAAATATTGGAGCACTCAGACATCAGACTCAAATTTTGGTTCCCAAGCAGAAACCCCCTTTAACCTTTTTGGTGTAGTGGTGCAGACACTCTGACATAATTTGTTTCTCCTTGCGGTTGGTGGCAGTGTACCTATTAACCTGACCAACCTAGGGCTCCAACCTACGACGCTCAGGTCAGAAGCGAAGATACTAATCACTACTACAGCACTTCATAACTTGACCTAAACTAATAACAAATCCGCCGCCGCCGCCGCGGCGCACAGAAGATTAGTGAGTCGCTGACCTATTCCTATTCTACTAACATATGGGTCCATATGGCAGATGTTCAAGGGAACAAAACCAAATCAGAGCCTCTGGGAAGAATCAATATTTATATGATGAGTTTCAGACTTGAAATCATTCAAAGAACTTGAATTGAAATGTCAGAAAGGTATAGTTTCTAATTTTCTAATTTAATAATTGGTTCCACTCTTCGTTGCAATAAGCCATCAAAATCAAATCCAAAAACCATAGTGCCGGGTCAATGAGATTAAGATGTTTTCAAGATTTATAAGCTGGCGATTTATCACAAAGTGCTATGGGTCGGCAGCTCGCATATTTAAGCGACGACGCACGGGCTGGGCAAATGCTGTTTTCCATCTACTCAGGAATAATATGAACATAAATGGAAAAGCTTAGGCAAATGCGTAATTGTGTTTTCCAAGGACTTTTCCAATCGAATTTTTACTTTTCAAAATGCATATTTTTAACACAGATGTTTGGCTTGTATCTGCTGCATTTCAGTAGTTGATGTTTTAGTACATATTTTGATAATTTTCAATAAAGCAATATTAAGCAAAACTTATCACCATAAAATTGGCAGAATTTGCACTCAAATATCGATATTAGCTTACTTGAAAAAGTATCAACCAGACGCAATTGATTCTATTGGAAACGACGATTTGGTGGATAGGATTTACACAGACAACGTTGCTATTACGTACAAACTGACCTTTCTGTACCTCTCATAACGTAGACGTTTTATAAGGGTGTCCCATAATTCACGCAAAATTTGAATTTTGCGCCATTTAATAGTACTGTGATGCCAATGGAAAAAAAAATAACAATGTGACAGCTGACAATTCGGGGCTAGTAAAAATGGAGCGCTATACGAAAGAACAACGCATTTTAATTGTTGAGCAATATTTTAAAAATAATGAAGGTTTGACATGGCCATCATAGTGATTTAAAAACATCAACTGTGAAGAGAATAATATTGAAAAATTCAGGGAGACTGGACCGATTATTGATCTTAAACACTCTGGGTATCCTGTCATAAGTCGTTCTCGACTTCATGCTTACAAAGTTCAATTGACTCAAGTACTGAAGACTACTGACCATGCAGCGCGAAGAGAGTTCGTTGAATGGATTTTGGAACACCATCAAGTGGATGCTGATTTTTCGAACAAAATTATCTTCAATGAAGAAGCTCATTTTCATCTCGATGGCTTCGTTAATCGTCGAATTTGGGGTACAAACCAGTAAGAATAGACCGTCGACTCCTCCCACATAACGGACTTTGCCTACAAGCTGCCGGCTGCCATGGTATAGCATGGAAAATCATTGCCGCCATTAATTTTGACATTTACACGTATTCACAGACAGGGTAATTTCTTCCGGGGGGAATCGGGTAGGTGTACGGGAAGTCGGCGGTCTATTCTTACTGGTTTGTGATTTGGGGTTCAGAAAACCCATTTTTGCGATCAGAATTGGCCATCCAGATCTTGCGATTTAAGGCCGTTGGACTTTTTTCTTTTGGGTTTTTTGAAGTCAAAAGTCTATGCAAAGAAGCCCACGACCACCAACGCCTTGAAAGAGGAAATTGGAAGGTGTATTTATGAAATTCAGCCACATTTATGCGAAACGGTCATAGAAAATTTCAACAAAAGAGTACGTAATTGCCAGCAAAGCCGTGGCGGCCATTTGTCCGATGTGCTATTCCAGAAAAATTGTTCCTCGTCTGCAATTTTTGATTTCAAATTTTTCACTTTTAAGTGATTCTTCGTCGAGGTATTCAATGAACAGTATAAGTAAGTGAGTAAGCGTACCGCTCGGCTAAAGGGATTCGCTTAAATTTAGCTAAACAAAATTTTGGACATAATTTTGTATGGGAGTTAAAATTTATCTCGAGCAGCGTACTAAGCTTCAGCTGAAAACAAACTTCTAAAAAAACAACCTTTGCCTATTCTCATATCCAGCGGCTCTGCACTCTGCAGCCATCTTGTATGTTATAATGCCTCTTTTATTTATTTGTAGTTTATGATGGAAACTGAGACTGATTCCCAGAAACATGTCAGTTTGTAACGATCCTAAGACCCACAAGAAAAATGCGAACCCTTTAAAATTCGTTACTGTGAATGGTAAACGCAAGCTTATCAATTTAGAACCAGTTATACTGCCGTATTCTATCCAATAAAAGGTCATCTTCAAAGCTATGTCACTTATCGAAGCAGACACTCAATACGTGCAGCTCTCAGTTGAGTTGGGTATAATCGCTATCCCTATTACCAGCATACATTTTCCACTCCTCTATCAATGTTCCACCTCAATTTGTATATGGAAAAGTCAATTTCCCGGACAACATAAATCGGATAGCACGCGGTTACTACCACTTTAGGTTTCTGATGTTTTTTTTTTTTCTCTATACATATATCCAAAACAAGTAATCTAATCTAATCTGATTTTAATCTGACCTACATAATCTACAGAATAAAAAGGCTAAATCGAAACAATTTCATTTTGGCCAGCCAAACACATTCAAAATGAATCGATATTGATGAAATATTCCAGATACGTATGGCAAGGGTGCCTCGAAACATAAAAAAGAAACCATCATATTCCACCCCACATAACACAGAGACAGACACGGCCGGTACATACTCATCTCTTTGCCAAGTAGAGTGTTCTCGTACCATACAAATACCTTTCTGGACATCAATACGTATACTAGTTAGTATGAATGTAGGTAAAAAGAAGCAGATGTCCAGTTCCATAAATAAAAAGTGTGGAGTCCTTCCGCTCGTATTGGCATTGTGTACAAAATAAAAAATAAAAAACCAGCTTACCTACTCTTGGCAGAAACCTATCAATTGTTTGGTGATTATGTGGAAAAAGTATCTCAGAGGAAAACATTTTTTGTTAAGTACTATTTCTATTCAGCACAGTTGCGCGGAAGAGAAAAAAAAATTAAGGCAATCAGTTCTATTCAGTTGTCATAAATCCTCTCCCCATACTCCAAATTCAAAAAAAAAAAATAAATAAAAAGTGTCCTTCCACTAAGATGGTATTAAGCAGTCTTTTGCAAAAGATAATAATGGACTTTTTGCCGAAAAAGATTGTCGCATATTAAAATTTCACAATTGCGAAGTTTTGATTTAGGGATAACATTTACGGTCAATAGCTACAAAATGCTGGGTCGTACATCGACCATGAATTCGCTTAGTATGCACTAGTATATATGGGTAAACAAAATTCGCACACAATATGACATGAGATGTAGGTAAAGTTTGTAATAAGATCTCCATAGGTCCATTATAGCGCCTACTCCTGTACGAGAGTCATCATCATATACCCTTAACCTAACCTGAAGTTTGAAAGAAATAAAGGGTGTCCTAAAATGCACGCAATATTGATTGAAAATACAGGTTTGTAATTAAAAATTGTGAGTTTTCATTAATTCATAAAGTAGGTGTATGTACAGTACATATGGGGTTTTCAACAGGGACGCTACAAAAGTAGAGCGACAGGGACAGCAAACGACGCCAAATTTCTTGCCGCTCTTTTGACATTTCTCTTCAGTAAGGATTGCCATTTCATGATGGAAAGATATACGAGCCAACAACGAGTCGAAATTATTAAAATTTACTACCGAAATTCGGAGTCATTCGCTACGTCCAATTTATGGTCGTCATAATCGTCCTAGCAGATCAACAATTGATCTCACGAAATGGTCCAGTCGCTTGGCCGCCTCGGTCGTGCGATTTGACGCCGTTAGACTATTTCCTGTGGGGCTACGTCAAGTCTATGGTCTATGCCAACAAGCCAGCGACGATTGATGAACTTCGTACGAATATCGAACGTGAAATTGCAGCAGTATCGGCCGATTTAAGCTTGAAAACCGTCGAAAATTGGGTTCAGCGTCTGGACTTCTGCAAGCGTGCCCGTGGTGGCCATGCAAAAGAAATCGAGCTCCATACATAATGGCATCGAACGTACTTTCACAGGAATAAAGAATTTCATTGATATCCAAAACCGTTTTTGTTTTATTTAAAAAAACTTTTGTAGCGCTCTTATTGAAAAACCCTGTTTATAAAGGGTGATTTTTTTTTGCTGTTTGGTTTTTCAGCCTGATTTTTTTGACAGTTCGCGAGTGACACTATGTCAAAGTAAAAAATGCTCAGTTAGCATTGCCATTTCACCATGGATAGACTTACAGCCGACAGGTGGACAGGTGGTAGACAGGGATCCATCACTTTATCGCCAGGTGCGATACCACCACATCATGCTATATGCTCCGTGAAGTAGTTAGTCCTGACTATGTTTCGGAGTTTAGCAGATGGGCCGGTGCAAAACGGATGGGATGGTGGGGCACATGCTACTGTGGAAACACATGTGGCGGATGGTGAACGGCCTGCATACCCAACACGCAGTCCCCAACCAAGAACGACAGAAAAGGAGGGCCTGGCTTTAAAAGTCACAGAAACTCCTATGAACTTTCTGGGACAAGACGTATAGACACACTGTCTTTAACAAAGTGCCCACACCTCACAATGTGGCTGCAATGGATACAGAATAATGTAAAAAAATCAGTAGTGTTCTATTTTAATACCTTTACCGTGTCACTTGAACACTGACACCGGTACATTTATTTTGCTTTTTTTCAGCATTAAGAGTAAGACTGAGTCCAGTAAGATTTTAATTACGGTAGGTATATGTACTAAAAAACGAATTTGAATGACAGCTTTGAGGGCTGACGCTTGTAGTATTCTGTTACCTTAGTAAGAAGAAGTGAAATCGTATTGAAATGGCTCCCAGGCTAATACTGCAACCGCCCCGTCTCGTCAAAACCCTGGCAGGCCTCAGAGAACGCTCAATATTTCGTCTCTATTAAGTTCGTGGAGTATCTGGCTCGGGTACAAGTTCCCATAAGGGCTTGTGTCAAAATGGATATAATTGCTTGAATCCCTTCCAAAGAAGTTCGACAATGCAGAAGTCAACGATTGTAAAGGCGCCAACACCTCACAGGATTAAGGGGGAAGGCGTGGCACAACCGACGCACGTGGCTTTGGAACCACAATCATCCACTCAGATGTCTGTCTTACATAAACTGGGAGAACAGATCACCAGCCAATGAGAGATGCCATTGAACGTATCCAGGGCGTTCTACGAACTCTCTGCATTGAGATGCACGACGATAAGGCCAAAGAGGTTATACGAAAAAGCAACACCTCGCAGACATCAAAATGGCTAAAAATAGTAGTTACGGACTCAAAGACCGGAACCCAACGGCGAAACCTCGAGCTCGAAACGCAGACAGAAAACGCCATCAGTTACTGGGAACAAGGCACCACGGAGCAAAGTGGATAGCCAAAATAATGGCAAAGGTGAAAAAGGTGCTAAACTTATACCTCTGAAGGCTGACAAAGCCGCGAAGGCCGGCCAAGCAGTGAGCGATGAAAACAACGCTTAGTTAAAAGTTATACAAATTATTGAATTTTATTACCAAAAATCGTGCTCAGTAAAACAAATATTGCGAAGTGAATTTGGTGAGTAATACACTTCACGTTTTGGACCTGTGAATTGGCCGCCTAGATCTTGCAATTTGACGCGGCTAGACTATTTTTTCTGGGGGATATGTGAAGTCTCTCATGTCGCGATAGCCCAGCATCAGTAACAGTTTCCCGACCAGCCGCATTTTTTAAGAAGAATGGTCCGATAAACCCTCCAACACAAAATCCGCACCCGACAGTACTGACTAGTGACACGTTGTGGATTCATTTCTTTCTACACAATTACTCGTGGATTTTCCCACAAATTGGAGGAATTGGAGCCCCAAATTGGACAATTTTGAGGATTAACAAAGCCATCAAGAAGAAAATGAGCGTCATCGCAAACCATAACCATATTTTTAAAATATTGCTCAAGAATTAAATTTCGTATAGCGCTCCAACTGTCAGCTGTCACGCTGTTTTATTTTTTTTTATTGGCAACACTTTTTCGCGCAAATGGTGAAAAAATTCAAAACCTGCGTGAATTTTGAGACACCCTTTAACAGAAGTAAAGATAGATAGGTATGTAGATGTACATTATATAGTTTTATTTAAGGAGCATAATATATGGCTATGCAAAACACACACACTTTAGCCCCAACTATATGATTCTAATCTCGTTTGTTTCAAAATAAATAGTCACGAAGCGTTATTTATGCGGGAATTTATATTGCGATATACAATTTTCGCCCATTTTCGCTGGTGGCCACGAAATTTGCATATCGACGCGACGCACAATGAGTGAGTGGGACCTCCACAGTCTACATAATCAGGATTATTCCGTCCTTGGAATAAACTAAAGCTAGGCCGAATGAAAAAATATTTATAGGCATCATACGGCCATCACTTTCAGATGGTACTCAGACTCACCGGACGCTGCGCTGGTTGGGCTTAGTAGACTGCGGGAAATTGAATGCTCAACGAAATCTTTTCTCCTATTTACAATCTATTAAGATGCGTATATGTATGTGATGTAGTATGTTGTATGTAGTAAAGGGAATTGAATACAAAAATCAACTAAAAATGCACCACTACAAATTAATAAGCATTCAAGCTTTTGACTAAATGACTCACAATGGTGTTGGATTAAGCATCAATTAGCTCAGAAAAGGATATATCATATTGGAGATCAGGCAATTTACAAATCGAATGCCTAAATAGGCGATGTAGGCTTCTTGTGCCCGTTTGGTGATACGACTCATAACGATTTTCAAGTTCTACATAAATGCACATTGGGTAATTTTTGTAACGCATAAACTGTAGAGACGAAGAGCGAAATCTTGTGATAGAGTCACAGTCGGTGCTGAGGACATGGAAAAATCATTTCTGCAGACTTAAATGGCGAAGATGACACAAATTCCGCTGACAGAAAGAATGAACCATTCAACCTGGGCCATGAAAGCCAAGACTTCCGTCCACCTGACCAAAATAAGGTAAGGATTGCAATATCTAAGCTGAAGTCCAACGAGGCTACTGGACTGGGAGGCTTAACTGCTCAGCTTTTCAAGGCAGCAGGAGATAGCTTGGTAGAGAGCATAGCATACACCATATCGTCTCCAAGATTTGGTCAGAGAAAAGTATGCCTGATGAATTAACCCTCAGCATCGTTTGCCCGATCTACAAGAAAGGAGACCCTCTAAAGTGCGCCAACTATAGAGGCATCAGTCTCCTTAACATCGCTTAGAAGATCATGTCTGCCATTCTACGCCTGAAACCAACGAGTTTATTGGTCCCTATCAGTGTGGTTTTAGGCCCGGTAAAACCACAACCGACCAAATATTCACACTACGGCAGATCCTTATGGACGAAAAATAATTTCAATTGAAAACATCGCCCAATATTTTATTAAGTAGAAGGGAGGACCCCCCGTCCTTGGGGTCACTGTTGAAAGCTGAGATGCAGCTGGTCATTATACTCAAGCGTATTGCAATACGCATGAACATTAATTTCTTTTTTTAAATGGGTTTGCGGCAGAACGAATTGAAATCTATCTTCTTCTATACATATAATAAAACTGTAGGACTTTTCTTTGTCAGCTACTGGACAGATTTCCATGAAACTTTTTTTAAAATTTTCCTTAAAACTGTAAGACTGCTATAGGCTATGTCGTTTATAGTCTATACATATAATAAAACTGTAGGACTTTTCTTTGTCAGCTAAAAACTCAAAAACTACTGGACAGATTTCCATGAAACTTTTTTTTAAATTTTCCTTAAGACTGTAAGACTGCTATAGGCTATGTCGTTTATAGCCACGTCCTTAGGAACAGTTTTTAGCCAAAATGTATATTCTGAAGTGAAAATATATACATACACATATGTATACCTTGCTACAAATGGACGTTTATACTTTTGCGATCGTCAAACAAAAACAATACATATACGGTAATACATTCGAAAAGGGTTGATTTGTTTTCGCAGTGAGTGCTATGGTCAGTTATATATGTATGTAGATATGTATATTATGATCGAGAGATGTATAATACAAAACAGGTTTCATTTCAGAATTTCATTCGATAAGTGTAGGGTTGGGGTAGGTAGTTGTTTGGATTCCATAGGAAGAGGGAAACAAAGGAAAGGAAAGGAAATGCAGTATTATAAACAAGTAGCAAGATCATGGAGAGGGAGGGCGATGCAGAGGGTGCACATTATGTATCCAATAAATTACATCCATTATCGCATATCGCCACGCAACGCAGTAGGAATTTCATTCTGATATGACGTATGTATTTTTTGAAGTGAAAATATACACATACACAATATATACCTTGCTATAAATGGATGTTTGTACTTTTACGATCGTGCGATGCGACAGGACAAACAAAACAACACTATTTGTTTTCGAAGTGGTCAGTTGTATATGTAGGTATGTATGGGATGGGATGTATGAGATGGGGTGCGTGCGGCAGTATGGCATGGGGTGTATAGTATTAGGTAGTTGTTCGGATTCCATAGGAAGAGGGAAACAAAGGAAAGGAAATACAGCATTACAAACAAGTAGCATGATCAAGGAGAGGGAGAGCGATGAAGAGGGTGCACACTATATATCCAATACATTACATCCATTATTGATATCGCCACGCCAAAATTGGACAAACGGGGGTGAGGCCTCCCATACAAAAAACATCTTATATGATTTTCATGATTCATTTTTTTTTTTTCGTATTGCTGTATATTTCAGGTTTAGGCAGAAAGAAAATTCCAGAAAATAGATTTATTCTCATTTTTCGCATTTTACAAAAGAACATTATTATCTAAGACCTAAGCAATACAATTCCTATGCACGGGCAAAGCTGGGCGGGTACAGCTAGTGACGTATATGAGTAGTGTAGATTGCATTCAAGCTACAAATATGGGTCATTTCAAGCAGGCACTCAAGCTACAAATATAAGTCATTTTATTCAGCCAAAATTAACATTTAAAAAAAATGTTACGTCCATGCATCTCCAATACGCTTGAGTAATGACCAGCTGTAGCAAAGACTGCATGACGATTGAATGCGACTACGCAAATGCGACTACGCAAATGCGACTACGCAAATGCGACTACGCAAATGCGACTTTGACGCTATGTGGACAGATCTTTGTTTGTTTATAATGCAAACTGCAACTGCAAGAACTGCAAGCAAGCATACAACATGCTGCAAATCTCGAAAGCGTGCGTATGATGCGCAGCTACGTGGGCAGTTGTAGCTTGTAGGCCTTAGGGTCCTGTATGAACCTGACCTGTGTTGCACCAACTATTTCTTTCTAACCATTTGTGCTAGATGGCATTTTTTATTATATGGATTTTGACGTTAATTTCACGTGCCGCTTCTCATCTAGCATTAATTAATAAATTTCGATTGGTCGTCCAGAATCGTCCGGAAGCAATCCGAATGCTTCTGGAAAGCGTTTGATTTGCACTCAACTGACAGTTCTTCACTTCTTCTCCTCAAAAGAAGAGAAATTTGCTTCTGAATTTGAATTCAGAACCGCGGAGAGTTCTTCCGGACGGTTCTGGACGACCAACCGAAAACGACATAACACAAAGCTCATCGTAATGTAATCTACCGCTTGATAGAAAATGGCGGCGTGAGTTCAGATATAATGGAAAGTAATAGAGCTATCTCGGAGCAACCTTTTTCAATGATTTTCCCGCTTATCAGTAGATGTAGGTTAGGTACTTACCCAAAAATCAATTGAAACGTGGTCTACTAAAAGTTGTGTCAACTATACTTAAATGAAAGAACGAATTCACTGAACAACTAAACGCATCTTAAATTTTAAATACTCGAATTTACGAGTTTTGTGGGGCCACTTGCCTCGGAAATAGCAATCTCTTTGAATGAACGAGCAATGAAAACTCATTCAGTTTGTTGAGGGTTGACAGACAGATAAAACAATCGAACGGACAATCCTTTACTAAATATGTAACGTTAAGGGAGATTTTCCATTTTGCATTTCACTTTGACTGCTATTCTTGTATGATATCCTCTCACAGAACTGTTTGGTTGGGTAGCTCGTTGGTAGTTTTCAATTCGAAAAATACAAATTTTTCATCGGTATTGCATTAAATTTCCGCATTCGTTTGTTCAAAAGTTGATTTTCCAACGGACAATATCAGGAAGAGTAATATTTACATATACCTTCATGCAAAAGAAACAACGGATTGGATTTGTTTCTTTTTTTTATGTTGCCTTCGCCAATGCTTTTCTCCCATCAACGAACGTATACAGATATTGCTTGTAAAATTGTATCTTTCCTGGTTTTGGGAAAAAAACAAAAACAAATAGCTTGATTTTGTTATCGTGCACCGTAAGCGAATTTAGCAGTTAAATATACGAATGTCGTGTAATCCTTGGATGAAACTGGATCTGGGACTTAAAAAAATACATAAACTGGCCGACCTTCAATAAGTCAAGTGATGCATTGGTCTTATAAGATTGTTACACTCCCACTTTTCTCTCAAAGTGTCCCTTCAGGCACAAAGGAAATTGCCCAACTTTAGGGTACATTTTAGGAATATTTCGAAGGTTATTACTTATTACATTCCGGTTACCGGAAATGAACTCGTAAATGGCTGCAATGTTTTTGATTGAGATATTATGTGATTGCAAAGAACGCATGTTTGTAAGGAAACTACATATGTAATTGGATTTGTACATAAATAAAGGAAGTATATTGCTACTGTCAACTGAATATCAATATGTTTCATCTGAAATGGCTGACGTCGTCGCTTCGAACATCGATGAAAGAGAATCCCAGCTGATTTCCCCAAAACCAACGCGGAAGAACACAATGCGAACATTTCGATTGCGTATGCCAACCTATGCATATCTGAATCTAAAGAATATGTATATATATCAAGACACATTTGTCTACATTCCTGGTAGAGCTACACTCCTTTGATTAAACATAAATTCAACAACGACTTACCGAACATTCGCCAATGTGTGCCGCCGGTTCTTCAAATAGCGGCTGTGATACTTCTGTAGATCACCAATGGATCCTTGTTCGGCCTGCATTTTTGGCAGTATGATTCCACTCTGAGGATTCGAACTAACTAAATTGCTTGTATGGTTATAGTTGCTTGATACACTGCCGCCACTAACGCTTACAGCCGCTCCACTGATGGCACTACCGCTCGACGTTAGGGTTTCACTCGAATTGGTTGCTAGCGCGACTACAGTTCTATTCCAGCCCGATTTCAATTGCTTTCGGATTTTCAGTTTTATTCGCGGTGATGGTGAACTGGAGAACTCCTCAGATCCTCCGCGTTGCGAATGCCGGTCACAGCTGCCGAGTGTTGCAGCCGACGGTTGTTGGGATAATAATTGCTGTTGCGGATGGTGGTTTTGATCAGACTCTTCCTCTTCTTTAATATGAGGTAATGGGGATGTTTGGGGTTGGCAAACTCTGCTGGGTGGTGTCGACGATGCTGACGAATTGCTATTGTTGGCTTGATTCGATATCGACGATGCTATCGAGGCGACAATATCATTTGGACTATTATCGGATGTATCTGAGCGTTTGGATACTGGTGATGTTGGTACTATGTCCTCCGTTGGCGTTGAAACGTTGACAATATTGTGTCCTTCGATTATAACATTATTGAGTTCATCCGATGGAATCGGCGAATTCGGAGGACTTGTAGCGGGGGCTGCTGAGCCCCCGCGACAAGGTATACAACAGCGAAACACTGTGCCTCCGAAGCACTTAGGCTTGGATAGGCGTTTTGTGTGCTCGGCAGGACGCTGTGATTTTTAAAAATATTTTTGATGTTACTACTTGAGATAAAAATCCAAGAAATAAATGAAGGATGAATCGTGGATCGTTACTAAAATTATAAATTACATAAAATGAGAAATTATATGATGTATACGGATTTTTTTTTTTATGTTTTGTCGTTTTTTGAGATTTTTTTTTCTATTTCTTTTTTTTTTTTTTTTTAATTTATGCAAATTAATTTTGCTTTCGCAGATTTGTGTCAGAAGATAAGGCAACGCTTGACATGATAACAAACCTTATTCGAAGGCGCATGCTTTCCAGAATCGGTATCCACTTTTTGACCACCATTATTTATTTTTATATGATGGGAAAATTTTGCTAGTCGCATTTTTTCATATATTTCCCGCTAAAGCCGATTTCTCTGGAAGTTCTTTCGTTTAGAACCATAATTGAAACTCTTCTACGTGTTATTCATTGTGTTTGGTTTGGTTTTATGTAAGATTTGCATTTTTTTTTTTCGTCGCCGGCAGTCGTTGGAATCACCTAAAAGTAAAGAAAATTTTGAAAAATTAATATGATTGTGGTATGGTTAACGTTTTTAGAAAAAATTAACTACCTATAAGACAGAAGAAAGAACCATCGAATAATGTAATATAATTCTCGTAAAAAGAGAATCACGGAACCCGAAATCCGAAATGGAAGCTCATTTTTTGTTAGTTTTGCTTTTATTCCGAACTTACTGGAAAAATTGTGAAAATTTTAATGAATTTCATGAGTCGCTATGACATTTATTTAAATGTGAATATAGTTGATGTTTTTTTTTTAATAAACAGAGTGATTTCTAATTCAAATTTTAAACTGAAAGCACTCTTTCAATACAGCAAGCAAATCATCTTCAGTCAAAGTCAAAGAAGAATGTTCCTTTTTTCAAGTGCAAGGCATGTTTTTGGAAAATGCAAAGTTTTGCGAATTTGCAAAGAATTCGTCCATTTCGTTTCACCAAAAAAATTAGATTTGCACGTTGCATTATAAGGAGTGTTTCCAGCTGGGGTAGGTTCAGCGGGAATGTCCTTGTTCTAGAATCTAAGGGCGGCTAGAAAAACTCACAATTTACCTTCAACAATTCAAACTCGCTTTTATTAACTCTAACTTCTCCAATTCTAGATTATATAATTCTAACTCAACTTAGTAGGTATGTCCTTTCTTGGCGGAGCTCTAGCCACAAACCACATAGAATAGACCGTCGACTCCTCCCACATAACGGGCTTTGTCTACAAGTTGCCGGCGGGCCCAGGATTTTTCAATTATTGGAGCTGTACAAAATCAAAGGAGAGCCATTAACGCACGCATACATGTATTTATAATCCTAGGCACTCATGGTATATCATGGAACAGTGCTGCCAGTGTTTTGTCATAAGAATTCCCACGCAAGTGCCAAAAATACCCTTTTTTCCCTCGCCTGGCTCGAAAAAGTACCGCAGATTTTCCCACACATAGTTTATGAAAGGAAAACAAAAAATTAACGAAACAAAAAAACAGTATCAATAACTATGGGGAAAAACTTTAGTGTATTACAGGCAAAGCTCCACGCTATACTCAAGAATAAGCCAGGCCAGGCACATCAAAAAAATAGCTCCAAAGTCGTTCACATCTATATATTCCCGGACAATCAAGCAGCTATAAAAGCCCTTAGCTCACCTAACATTGGATCCAAATCAGTATTACACTATGACTATTTCTACACCCTTCAAAGACTTAGGGCCAGCTTCAAAGGTTCCGGGAAAAGTTTCGTATAATATTATCCGACACATAACGCTAAACAGCAGATAAAGGAGTGTGGCAATAAAATCCCAGGAACAGAACCAAATTTGGTGGGTTCCTGTCCATGAAGGCTTCGAAGGAAACGAAGAGCAGACGAATTGGCCCGAATAGGCTCCGAAACCCCTTTCACATGCCCGGAACCTTTCTGATATACCCCCAAATTGGCTAATAGCTTAACAGGTTTAAAAATGCCCTGCCCATAGCAGACATGATATCAGAAACCTTGTATATAGGATTCCTTATAGGGTATCATGTGTAACAATACTACCTAAGCTAAATAAATCCAGCCAACTCTTCGGAGAGCAGGCTGTGTAGTGTATGCAAGAAGACGAAACAACATTATATGCTAATTTGGAAGGAAGATCTTCTCCAGGGACCAACCCAAAATATTTGATAAAATCGTCTGCAGCAGTATCATCACTTTACAAAAAAAGTGGAGAACCTCCTAGCCTAAACCCTCTTTCTAATATATGGTAGGTACAATCTGTAGGTAGATCTTAATCAGGTCGACGTGCCGCTTTTATAGGCCAGGATAAAAGGCGAGGATAGGATAGTCAGTCTCCATTAGTTATTGCAAAAAACATGGGTGGGATTCTGTAAAATACGAAACGAAAACCGCTTTCGTTTTCACTAAACAGTAAACATGGCTCTATCATATCTGTGGCAATAGACATTAGACAGAGACGATATCGATCGGTCGTTTTCATTTTACGTTATTTGGCCCCAGGTCTTCTGTCTTTTTGTGTCAATACAAGCGCTTGAGAAGCTCAAATAATTTCCATAGGCTCAAGTGGATTGAGAACAACGCTCATCTCTATAAAACTCTACTTAATCGTCATTGTAATTCCTTGCCCTCTCAGTCCTCGAGTACAATTGACCAAATTGGAGAAAGCTTGACGGAAATAATAAGACTATCGACTTCAAATAATATCAATAGAAGCCGCACTTTCTCACCCTCTAACAAATGGTTTGATAATGAATGCAGACAACTTCGGAATAAATCATTCGTTTTTCTTAACCTGTTCCGCAGTACAAATGCTCCTGTTTTCAGAGACTCTTACTTACGTATGAATAAAGAGTTCAAGCAGTTATGATCTGCTAAACGAATTTTTTATTTAAATAATTTGGCGAAAACGTTGGAAAATTGCAGAAACTCGAAAACTTTCTGGTGCTGTGTCCGGGAACTTGGTGGCCGCAGTGGGAGTTCCTGTATACCACTGGAAGTGGAAAGGCTTGCGACTCATTTTCAGTCACTGCTCACAGCGAGCGATCAATTTAACACATTTAGCTATGCGATTCCAAACGCCAGTAATGATGAATTGGACTCTCCAATCTCATTGATTGAATTGGAAAAGACTCTCGTCAAAATGAAAAACAACAAGGCCGCAGGGGTCGATGGCATTCCGGTGGAGTTCTTTAAAAATGCTACGGAGCAATATAAACAATACTTATTGCAATTTTATAATAAACTCTACAATGAAGCTTGTACCCCTGAGTGTTTTAACAAAGCAATCATTTTCGCGATTTTCAAGAAAGGAAACTCTAGCCTCCCCGAAAACTACAGAGGTATTTCCATACTTAACTCGGTCAGGAAGATCTTTGCCTCGATTCTCTACGATAGATTAACAAAGTGGATAACTGAAGGCGAGCGCTTAAGTATTTTTCAAGCTGGATTTCGCTCTGGATTTTCAACAGTTGATCATATTTTTGCTCTGACAAATATCGCAAAAAAACAGATTGAAAAAAAGAAAAAGCTCTACGTGTGTTTTGTGGATTTCAAAGCTGCTTTTGATACCGTTAATCGGCAAGCCTTGATATACAAGCTATCATCACTCGGAATCTCTAATAAATTTCTGTCTATGTATATTCAATTTTTGACGTCAACTAGTGCAGCGGTATGGGATGGAACTATGATGTCAGAGTGGTTTGAAACGACAGCTGGTGTTCCCCAGGGTTGTATCCTTAGCCCAATACTTTTTGCGCTATTTATTGATGGAATTTGTGATATTTTGCCCGGTGGAGTGCGGTATAGATGTAGCAGATACATTTATCAAGGTTCTTCTCTACGCCGATGACTTGGTGCTTCTTGCTGACAACCCATCTGCTCTTCAGCTTCAAATTAACAGACTGCAAACATACTGTAAAACATGGGATTTACAAATTAATGTGAACAAGACCAAAGTAATGATATTCGACACCCGCCAACGCAGGAGACCCGTTGAAGAAAATTGGCGTCTCGAAGATCACCGTATAGAGGTAGTGAGTGAGTTCAAGTACCTCGGAGTGGTCCTCGCTTCAAACTTGAATTTCAGTAATCACATCAAGCAAAAAAGCACTGAATCCAAGTTGGCATTAAATATAATGTGGCCACGATTTTTCTCAAACCGCTATATTGATGTCGGTTCGAAATATCGAGTCTTCAACGCAACGATTAATACATGCATGTGCTATGGTGTACAAGTTTTTGGAAATGTTCACTTTGAAGAGTTTGAAATGGTTCAACGATTCTTTTTCAAGAGTCTGGTATAACCCCAATCTATATACGTAATCTAAAATTGCAAGCTGATTATTTAACAAAAGTTATGAAGAGGCCCGGGAATAACCTACATAAATCCTTAATGTTGAACTGTCTACAATCAAATGCTTCCCCTTTTAAGGACTGGAAAAATCTAGCCATGTGCCATGATGCGTCGAGTGAGCTCTCTGCAACGAATGTAGATGAATGGCAGAATATATTTGCCGATATAATTTCAAAAATTGATGATAAACTGTACACCGAACACCTAACCAGAGCATCTTCGTCATCGGTAAGAAATACATACAAAAATTTGAACCACCGCTTACTGACTGAAAACAGCTACTTCTGTAAAGCAAACACGGTTGAAGTTATAAGCACCATATTTAGAGCCAGAGTAGAGCTACTCAATCTAAACTTTATACCCCATAGAAGTGATCTCCCCATTACATGTAGCCTCTGTAATAGAAACGAGCGAGAAGATATTTACCATTTCATTGCCATTTGTCCCATTTTACAAGAAATCCGACGGCTATACCTTAGAGAAAGTTTACTGTCCGTGGATCACCTGCATGACGTATTGAACGGATCTTTAGGTTGGTCCAATTTATATAAATTTTGCAATCACGCCTTGTCATACCGCAATAGTTTTTAAAAAAGTGCAGTAATTACCAATCCTTGCGATTTATCTTTATTTTTTGTATGTACAAGTCTTCCCAGTTTCCAAAATAAAATTTAAACTGTGTACTATAGAGTAGGAAATTAGCCTTAAAAACCAAAACTATGCTTCTGTTTTTATAAATAATAAAATTATTGAAATGTCCGCAGACGGCAGAATTGCCATGTCTATATTCTTAACTTTTTTTTGTATTGTTATTTTTTTCAAAGAAAATAATAGATGAAATAAAGAATAAATAATAATAATAAAATAATACAAGCGCTTGTTCATGAAATCAGTCAGGTGTATAAAGTAAATTGTCTTCCTGAAGTTGAACAATAAAATTAAAGTAAAGTTTCAAAGAACAAAAATTCCCTTTTGTTTGTTCTGGAAAACAGAAAGTTTCCCTTTTTCCCTTTTAGCTCATTTCGAGTACAAAAATTCCCTCATAAAGGGAAATTTCCCACAATCTGGCAGCACTGTCATGGAATAATCATTGCAGCCATTGATTTGGACATTTCACACGTATTCACAGCCAGGGGAATTCATTCAGGGGAGAATCGTGTAGGTGCATGGAAGTTGGCGTTAAGCGGCCCATAGACACTACAAAAGTTTTTGATTTTTGGAGTCGGTGGCTCGATCGGTGTGATGTGTATGGCGGAATGCCACACACCGGTGTCAATACACCTGTGCAGACACAAGTGTGGTGTCTATGGGCCGCTTTAGGTTAGGTAGGTTAGGTGGTCGTCTCTGCTGTCGTTGTTGTTGCTGTGTTGATTATTGACTGTCATCTATAGCTATACTAATGATTACCACTACTACTACTACTACTACTACTACCAACACTACCTACTCCATCGATGGACGGGTACCTGCGCCGCAATGGACTGCGCACCCTGTGTCCCCACTGGCCACTCTTGCTACCCGAGGCCAGCGGTTACCACCAGAGCGCTTCTGCTTCCACTCAGGTGGCTTGATCCAGCTTCCGTGCGTCTGGTCGTTGGCTGTGGATTTCGTCGGGCTGTACTCGTGTGTGGTAGGTTGGCAGCGCGTTCGTTGGTGTGGTAGGTATGTTGAGGTTGATGGGTAAGTTTTGTTGCTGATGTGTGGGTAGCGGTAGCTCTGTGTGTGTGGTAGGTTGGTGCTGTGGTAGGTTGAGTTGCTGTATGGGAGCGTAGTGAATTGGGTTGGTGGTGTGGGTTTCCCAGATGATTTACCCTTACACTGTATGTGGCGAAAACCGTTTCATTACAGCATTTAAAATTGTGAAAAGTTTGTCAATAATATGCAAAGAAAAAAAATCATTTACAGTTGAGATTTTGTTGAACAGTTGGTGGAAATAGTTAAAAAATATTTAATGAACCCTTTCGAAGCAGAAAGAGGATACTAATCCATAGTTTACAATGAGTTGGAAAATTAACTCCTCTCATTGGATTGGTCAGGCTGGGTTAATTTTGAGACAACTTGGTCATTCTGTTATTAGGAGGACTTAACTTGAGATTCCGTGAACTGCAGGGATCGTATAACGAACACCAGATTACGTGAGGAACTCAATGTCGAGCAGCAACTTCTCCGGACGAAGTGGTTCATGCCTCGATGGTTTGGTTATCTTAAACGCATGGACCCAACCATGGTCTCAAATCGTGCTACGGAATCAGTACCTTCAGGCAGACGGTCGCTCTAGGTAGACCTAGGATGAGATGGTTAGATGAAGCCCATAATATCTCCTCTACCCGTTTGGGGATTGCCCTTGATGATTTAAAGTCGATGGCGAAGAATCGGGAGCTATGGAGGATCAACTTGACCAACCTACACCCGCTACCCATTTAATTAATAAGCGGGTCATTGAAAATGAATGATACCTATTACATACTTGGATTGGTAATTACGGAATATCTCATCATATCGGTCCCTTAACACTTTAACTCATTTAATGCATTATTACATTGATTATCGAAAAGTCATGAACCAATCGTAATTAGCAGATTTTTTAGATCACACCATTCATCTCATTTGATTTGATGATTTTCAACATCCGACGGACGATGAAAAAGATTTCTCAGCGATTTATGTTCCCCTAAATTGGTGCAAGTAAAGCGCATATGTAAAATACAGCGAATCATTCATTTCGTATGTCGGACATTAAGTATCGCATGATTGATAGTCCTATGTACGATGATCGATAGATTCGAATTCGGCCATTGGCAAACAACCGGATGTGTACACGCGGAAATGTGCTAAAAGCAGCTGTCAATGTGTCTAAAAGCAGCATACAACAGCTGCCGGTTGTGCTGAAATTCCCATGGCAATCTGTCAATTAGGAATCTTTCATCCGAACTTTTTTATAGCCAAATCTCATAACCCACATGACTGAAATAGCAAAAACGTTGGAAAGCAAATCTTCAGAACTTTACGATTATTGTTCATTTTCATTTTCTGTAATGAATAAACGCGTTTGCCTTGCCATTCGCATGACATGACAGGAAGATGTCACACTCTCAGGAAAAGTCGATTTTTTGACGTCTGTGAGTGTGAAGTTTAAATGCCAAATTGCGTATCTATAGCCAGGAATAAAATCATTTCTTCCACTTCACTTCATACAAATTTGTTTTGTTCAGTTCAAAGATAAAATGTAAAATGAATAAAATGTAAGCAAATCATTTTTGGTTCGACTAATTGGTCAGCGTTACAGAGAGACTGAGATACTTTGTTGGATGCATGATTGTGCTGCCCACTTTTGATGAAAGCACTCGTAGATACTAGCTCTATATGTACATATGTAACCAAAACTTAATGATGTCATCAGCAGAATGGTTATTGTTCGTTTCATTCTATTTAGGAATGCAAATTGCACTTCATATCCCGCACTTGATGTCGCCGACTATAATAAAAAGTTTGTCGGTCATTTTAACACCCAGCTCGCATAGGCGTGTGCTTGTGTTTTCCTATATAGAGACAAAATCAAACGAAATGGAAACAATTTGCTCCATGGAGGGAGATTACTAATTTTCCATTTAGAATATTATATGGAAGCAGATGCATTGTTGCGGATGTGTATATAGGAAATTTGTATGGGGATTGGGATGTTGCATAAAGCTTGACGTTGACATCACAGACAAAGAGATTTTGGAAAGCGTTGCATTTTGTATTTTTTTGTATTTTGAAATTCGTTGTTTTTATAATTAGAAATTCTCAAACTATCAGACCAACTTGGTTGTTGTGGCTAATAGCAGATGGAAAAATCTGGGGAAATTCATAGTTGCAAACTTTTGATGTAGATTCACTCTATGGACGGTGAAGTGGTGCTGTATAATGCAACTAAATCAAACTAGAAGACAAAATCAAAGGGAAGAAATGACGCATTATGCGAATCAGAATGGGCTATAGGCGTACGCCCACGAAACGAAGTCGATTTCTTGTTCAATGATAACGCGATTCGACCCCCGATAAATCCTGCACTCAAGTTATTTTCGACTATACACGTATTATAGGTCATGGATTTCGAATGACCTTACTACACACCGCACTTCATTTTTAGGCGAGAATATATTAAATAAAAAAGTATCCTTTCTGACTGTGAATAATAATAAAATTATCCACAGACAGAGGAGGTTAGATCATGTCTATACTATGCTTGCATTCAGGTATTGGTTGCGAAGTTAGGTATATAAAAAACATTTGAAACGTTTGGCAGCACCCAAGGCATGGATGTTGGACAAATTGGGGGGAGTCTTTGCCCCTCGCCCATCAACCGGCCCACACAAATTGCGGGAATCCCTTCCCTTTGATGATTTTCCTGAGAAATCGTCTAAAGTACGCCCTGACAGGCTCTAAAGTAACTAAAATTGTTGGTCTATGATGTCAAGGGACGTTTCACCATCCATCGCGCATCTCTGGGAAGGAAGCTAAGTACCAAGCTGTGCAATGTTCGCAACACCCAGTTCGATACAAGGGAGTCCCATTCCTTGTTACACATGATGGCAGAATCATCAGCTACCCTGATCCATTGGTTAAATCTAACGATATTGTCCAAGTTGAGATTACCACCGGCAAAGTTACCGACTACTTATTTTAAATTTGATTCTGGCAACTTTTGCTTCATTACAGGAAGTAGGGATTTGGGACGTATCGTCAACCGCGAGACACATCTCTGTTCTTTCGATATTGTCCACATCAAGGATACACAGGGTCATGTGTTCGCAACCAGATTGACAAACGTTTTCATCATCGGTAAGGGTATAATAAGCCCTATATCTCGCTGACAAAGAGCAAGAGTGTCAGGTTGAGCATTTCCGAGGAGCGCGACAAGAACTAGCTATTTTTTTTAAATAAAAGATGAAACATTCATATTTCACAAAATAAGACAAGATGCTGTATGGTAAAGTGCATATCTATGAGCAATCCTCTTTCAGTTGTCATTATTATGCTCAGGAGGGCGGACAATGCTTAGAAATGCTAAGAAGGCCTGCGATTCTTAACCCAAAATCGGTGGAGGGAGTTTTCATTGATATTGAGATGGCGTCAATCTGCTACAGACAAATCTTCCATTTTAGTAGATCCAAGCAAAACAAATGTAACCGGGAGTAAACAAAGCCCACAAAGCAGAGACTTTTAATCAACGTTTCATATGTGCAGACGTATGCTAATGGTGTTCGGGGGACAAGCATGTTTGACGGGTAAGCGGATCTTATAAAGAGTGTTTTTAGAGGTTTGGATTTTAAACTGGCAACACTGTTTCTACAAATTGTCAATTTGACAGTTGAAAGTTGATTTGTGGTTAGTACGTTTTGCTATTTTACGATGAATACTATAACGCCAGAACAACGCGTGCAAATTGTGCAAACTTATTTTGAAATCCATGGTTCCGTTCGCCACGTATCGTGCCCTACGTCCACTTTACGGTCGACATAATCGTCCATCTGAACAAGTTATGATGAATCGTTTTCGCACCACGTACACTGTAGTGGCAGTGGATAATACGCATCATCAAAGACGACAAACAATGGGAACAGAAGACGTTATTGCCGTTGTTGAGCGCAGTGTTGAGGACAATCCGAATGAGTCGATTGGCCATCGTGCACACCAATTGGAGGTATGTCCATCCACTTTATGGAAGATTTTACTGAAATATTTTGGCTTAAAAGCTTATAAGATCCAGCTTGTGCAAGAGTTGAAACTGCGTGACCATTATACGCGTCGTAGGTTCGGTGAATGGGCCAAAAACATTATTCAGGTAGGATCCTCATTTTCAACGCAAAATTTTGTTCTCCGATTAGGCCCATTTTTGGTCAAATGGATATGTAAACGATCAACAATGCCGAACTTCGAGCGGAGATAAAGCAGAAGCCTTTGTCGAGACGCCTTTACATTCATTCAAACTCTCTGTTTGCTGTGCTTTATGGACTGGTGGAATCATCGGCCCATACTTTTTTAAGGACGATGCCGGCCAGAATGTTACCGTCAATGGAGGCTATAGAATCATGATTACTGACTTCATCGTTCCTCAGTTGAATGACAGTGACGTGACAGAGCTTTAGTTTCAACAAGATGGCGCAACATGCCACATGGCGCTCGACATCATCAATTTAGTGCGGGAAACATTTGCTGACCGCATAATTTCGTGAGGTGGACCTGTGAACTGGCCTCCATGATCCTGTAACCTCACATCTTTAGATTACTTTCTTTGGGGATGTGTGAAGTCACTAGTCTATGCTGATAAACCAGACGCGTTGGACGATTTGTAAGTTAACTTTCGCCGTGTTATTGATGGATATACGGCCCCAGTTGCTAGATAAAGCTGTCGAAAATTGGACTTCATGATTGCGCTTAATTCGTACTAGCCGTGGAGCGCATGTAACCGGAAATCATTTTTAAAGGGTAATGGCATAAAATTATCTATTAAATAAATTTAATATCATTGACCATATTAATCGACTTCAAAGTACCATATTTATAGTCAGGAGCTCTATTTGATGATGGACGAATTCGAGACCGATATATACTTATTAAAGAGAGCTATCCTATAATGTGACTTCTTCGTACTTCTATATCATTCATAAGTACATAATACGTAATGTAGATGTCAACGGAAAAGGAACTACATATCTTAAACAGAAAGAACATTTGGTAATATGAATATGTATAAAACATACTATAAAACATTGCGGATGGATGGAATCACATTATAAAGATGGAACAATCTCCTGCATCGCCACAAAGACGTTCCAATATACGTTTCGATCAGAAACAATTTTACCATATGAATGTTTTTGATATGCGATAGAGTGGTAAATCAAGAACCAGTTTTTTAAATGCTCTATAGCCATATACAAAGGAATTCGTCCATCATTGTAGATTGAATGAAATAAACTAGACTTGAATGAAACTTATAGCAATAGCAATCCTTCCTTAACGCTGTGTAATTCTGAATGTGAAACATGAAGTCAGATTTAATATTGAGAAAGTTGTATTGTTTAAGATTTATTATTATCGCACTGATAACTACTGAGTAGACGTAGGTATTTTTCTTGAATCTGGCAGCGAACTCATTAAGTTCTGAAATTGCATCATCTCATCTACTTACTAAAATATGAAGGAGGGTTTCATATACGTAAATTCTTAAGATACAATAATTTCACATTTATTTCATTCCTCATTCTACTTTCTCTGTAGAATATACATGTCGCATTTCTATAGATTTTTTTTTTAATTTCTGCGTCCTTCAGTTTCAAAGAACATACATATTATAAATCTAGCTACACAATAGGGACACGAAATTCCCAGACATTACAATTGGATTCCAAATTTCCATGGACAAATCAATGGCATTTATTTGTTCATCTTCATAGTGATTTGAAAGTATCTTTTTCTTCTGTTCAAAATCAACACATTTTAATTGTTTTCCTTTCAAATTTGAAACTTTTGAATTTCTTCAGTTGGAAGAATATGAAATTAAGTACATGACTGCGTCGCACGAAACTTTCTCGTTCATTGCAAGTTTTGTTGGTTTATTTTAAGTTTAAGTATCTAAATGCTCAGAATTGATAGCCGATAAAGTAAACCTTACTTACAATATAAAATATCCACCCTATTTAACTAAAACATATTCATTTCGCTTTTCCCACCTTTTTTCATTGGAATGTTTTAAGCATTTGTGCACTATAATAATTTTTTTGTATGTACCAGCATAATGTCTTGCATATTATTGTGTACAAAGTACAATTACCAAAAATAAAAACTGAACTGGTTGACATTCCAAAAAGAAAGATATATTAGGTACGTAAGGTAATAGCTGGTAACCCCTGCAACTGACGATAGAAATAGGTTGAACTCCTATACATCTTACAAGATTTCCGAGTTAAAGTGAAGTAGGGGTTCTTATTTCAGGAGGCGTTTTTCAATTGAATAAAATATATTGGTGATGCTGAAAATAGGTCCCTCTATGGTTCTAAATAGGGTTCGTACGCAGATTCTTATAAAGATACATGCATAAATATAATGATCCGATTATTTTTAGCTTTCTAATAATTTTCTAAGAAGATTTCGTAGAAATTTGAGTACGGGTAGGTATATCGTGTATCTGAACCAAAATAATTTCGTGAGAAACAATGAAGAATAACAAATTTGTTTGAATATATACATTCATTCGTAGGTATATTCTTCAGAATTCTGAGATTTCTTGGAAATCAAATGAACCTAAAGTTATTTCAAGATGAATACAAGTAGACTTCCCAGAGGTATATGTTGTCGGTCATCTTGTGTAAATTGTTTGTTTTTTTACAAATTGATTGACCTTCGCAAGGCACGTATTGGTTTGGTACTGAGAATCTAGGCTATTTGGTTTATAAGTTACACATTGGTTTGATTAATTCACAACCAATTTACTTTCTAGTATTTTTCGCTTGGGCACAAAACTCTTGAATTTTACTTCGAAAATCATCCTTGATTGAGCTAGTCTACACACTGTTGAGGTTTAAATTAGATTTACGAATAATAAGCTCTCGTTTTTCGTTTAACATTATTGACCTTTGTGTGTTACACTATGTGGCAGTCAAAAAAGGTTGTATTCTATATAGACTTGTAAATCAAATCAAATGTGCGTTTGGTAGAATTCAAGTGAGAAAAGATTCGTGAAAATTAAGAATTTTTTTAATTTTTAATACTAAACTAATACGAGCGCAGTCGCTCAGTGGTTAGTATACAGTGCTAGGGGACTCGGGATCGATCCCCGGAAAAAAGAGAATCAATTCTTAAGGTTTTTCCCGGCACTCGCGAACGTCTGACAAACATCCACGAGTATAAATATCATGGTAAAGATCTCAATTCACCCGTTCGGACTCCGCATAAAATTTTAGGTCCCTTCCATAAACGAATGGTTGCGAGAAGCTATAGGCTTATCAAGGCTATACGGACTTGTTGCGCCATCTACTTATTTATTTATTTTATTTTTGAATAAACAGAAAAGCTTCTAGCTTAAAAGTGTGGACTTGTTACAGATTAAAATTATTTATTATTATTGTACATTTTTTGAACTACAAAATATTCTAGTACTTTTGTAATTTAATCTATTAGTTGAAATTAATTCATATACATATGTATGTACGTAATTTTTCTATTAATAAATGTCATAATGAAATCTCGATTTTTGGCGGAAAAGTGGTACCTACAGAGTTCAACATGAAATGCACTTACTGTAGGTACCACTTTTTTAGTTGTATGTTTTATACTTTTAAAGAAAATCGAATCAGAGTTCGATTCGAAAGTAGCGGGTGGCCTGGTTTATTTGCTGTTAAGTGTATAAGAATCAAAAATTATATAATAATCGGTGACTTTTATTTCGATAATCAAATAAATTTCTTGTTGAGTAGAAAAACACAAGTGTAAGGGCCAGTTTCAACACTAGCTGATAAAGTCTCGGATAGCCTATCCGGAATTTATATGTTAGATAAACTTAAACTTTCGGTTTCAAAGGTTTCGGATAGTGATATCCGACAGATAAAGTCTCGGATAGTCTATCAGCAGGTTCAAGTTGCTGTTAAAGCCTCTATCCGGAAGATAAACAAAATATATTTGAAGTGGCTGGAAAAAAATTAATTTCATTTAATTCTTTTGTCCTATCTTGGATTTATTATTACAACCATATTACACGGCCCCATATAGGAACAGAGTATTCCAAATGATTTTGAGAAACACTCGATGATGAAGATTTTTGAATTTTCACTATTTTGTTTAACTTTATCCATGCTCACTGAATACCTTTCACCATGGGCGTTGGACTTTGCCAGGAGTGACTCCTCTCCTTTTCATTACTTTTATGGACTGGATGTTACAGAGCAGTCTTGCTCTTCGCTGATATCTTGGTCATCCTCGGGTCCTCTCAGACTGAACTTTAAAGCGCACTCTATCCGTTTGTAGCCGATTGCGTGGAAGCTGAGATGAAAGGAAACGTGTCCTCCATAGGTAAACCCAGGATGAGATGGTTAGATCAAGTCCATAATATCTCCTACCCGTATGGGGATTGCCCTCTATGATTTAGAGTCGATGGCGGAGAATCGAGACTATAGGGGGCTCATACTTGAGCAACCTCCACCCGCAACCCACTTAGTGTATAAGCGGGCTATCGAAAATAAATGAATGAATGAATTTATCCATGCTAAATTACCAAAAATAGAACAATACAATCCACTGAAAATGTGATAAATGATAAAAAACATCCTTGTCATTCCTATCAAATAATTAGTGCCTGATAAATTTTTCTACCGGGTAGTTTATCAGAGACTTTGACGATGAAGCAGAAAAAAAATATCAGCTACTTTTATCTGGTGGATAGCGTTATGTGTCGGCTAACTATACGAAACTTTATCCGGAATATTTGAGTTGACGCCTTAAAGTGGCTATAAAAATTTACCCGAAATTGCAGGTCCAGAATACTCGTCGTCAGGATGCGAAGTGTCGAAAATAATTTTCAACTGGTAATGCCAAATTATTGGTCTTTCGAATGCTATATGTAATTAGGTATTTGTTTCTGTTGTAACTGTTATGGGTGGGTTTCCAGATGTCGGTTGATTGACAAAGTTTGTTAGCAAATCGTTTGTCAGTTCATTAGCGATGAATTAACGATGAAATCTTGACAAGTGTATTTGTCAATTCACTAAGATATTTCAATGCTAATTTGGAATTCTCATATCCTTGTCAATAATTGTGAATTTTCGCGCACGTGAAAAAATACATCCATATGTACATAATGTACAAATTCCTGTGTTTTGTTGATCGAATCTAAACTGAAGATGAAGACAGAAGACGAAGAAAGCCGAAAATTTGCAAAATACGCTGAATACAAAATGCTAAACGTTTAATGTTTAAAATGAATAGAACTGACTTCAAATTTATTTTACAATGGGTTGAACCATCAATCATAAAAAAGGGGAGTCGGACAGAATCCCGAAAAATGTAATCCCGAAAGCCCAAAATCCCGAAAATCCAAAATCCCGAAAGCCCAAAATCCCGAAAATTCAAAATCCCGAAAATTCAAAATCCCGAAAACTCACAATCCCGAAAAACCAAAATCCCGAAAAGCCACAATCCCAAAAATCCACAATTCGGAAAATCCAAAATTCCGAAAGGCCAAAATCCCGAAAGTGAAACTAAAAATGTTATTATAGAAACAAAAATATAAGCCAAATTGATTTAACAAAATAGACAAAATAACAAACTTCAAATAAATAAAACATAACAAAAACAGTTCAAGTCTTATTAACAAAAACATATAAAAAACGATCCATGATAAAACAATATCTAATACAAGTTCATATTGTACGCAATTCGTGTTAGAAAACTTATTTCAGAACGCTCGTTACGTTCCGCGTAAAATTGTTTAATTTTTTTTTTCCTTTGTCACATAACGTTTTCTTAGTTGCTTCCCACCGGCAATTATTTTAGCCAAACATGTTTTCACACGGATTTGCTCTTCACATAAAAGCACAAACCAGGGATAATAGACCACCAACTTCGGGCAAAAAAGAGAATTCCATAGAGCCAGTTTTGAAATGAGTAGTGCCGCCTCTTTTTCTATCTGTGAATACGTGTTGTACCACAGAAATAACTGTAAATGTTATTAGGTGCCAGTGTATGCGTGACCAATTCGCCCTCCATTTACTTTAACATGGCACACATACTCAACCGCCTAATAACTTTTTTTGGCTCTATGGATCTCGCATTTTTGGCCGAAGCTGGTGGTCTATTCTCTCTGGTTTGTGCATAAAAGAGCAATGAGTTAATATACACCAATGTGTGAATACCCTGCGAGAACTTTCAGCCGGCGGCGGAGCCACGCCTCTACGTTGTTCTGTGTCCGCGGCAGATTTTGTTTCAAAAGGTTACATAGCGTTGCCACTAAAATCTAAAGCAAATGTAGTACGCTAGCCAACAAAATGTAGAATTTGTAAGCAAAATGTAGTACCATATGAGTTTTTGTTTTTATTGATTTGGTCGCGTATGTCTGTGAAAAAAGTGGGCATGTGAAGCTTTAATAGAGCTTAGTATACTTAATGGCAAGAGTTTGCAGACACTCGATGAACATGAATGTAGGTTGTGCCTACTGCATCCTTTGAAAATATAGTTTTGGACAGACATTGGACAGTTTTTCACTCACCCCGCTAAGAGGTCTACTGACTGCTGATGACTGATGTGTCAACCGAAACCTCTCGATTGACACATCAGTATAGTCTCATAAACTATAAAAGAACATTTTTGTTTTACTAGTTGTTTGGCAATATGTAATTTGGCAAAAGCACCAATTCAAGTTTTTACAAAGGAAGTTGGTTTTGTCCGACAACATTTGCCTTAATATGGCAGAGTTGAATGCAGTACTACATTACGCAAACAATTTCAGAACACAGAACAGAGAACAGTATAATGCTGTTTTTAATTGTTATGTTTCTAAAAATTCGGTATCCGAAACCACGTTCAAAAACGGATCCATATTTGCAGTTGCTTGCAGGTGCAGCCCAAGAAGAACAATCAACAAAAATTTTAATTGACGATCAGTTGTCTGAATTCTGGCAGGATATACCCTGCTCTGTCAACCCGTTAACCTAAGACCTAAGGCCTGTCTGAATTCTGCTGATAGACAGAGACAAATACTTCGTATCGTACGTAAATGGAAGCATTCAGCTGAAGAATTGCATTTACTTTAGAATGATGCAAAGTTTCTATATTTATTTATTTAGAAAAGTTTTTCGAAGTAAAATGGTTAGGCGGAGCTTAACAAATGTAGTACTTTGGGGTAAAGATGTAGTATGTAGTACAGCGTTGAAAAATCAAGCAAATATGTAGCACAGTAATATAATATGTAGTACAAGTGGTAACGCTTACAAATCGAACAAAAATTAGGGGAGTATGCAGGACTACCTGCAAGTCCGTAACGTTTTCTTTTTCTACTCACTTTGTATTACGATGTTCACTGGCTAAAATCTAGTCGGTCAGCTATCACACTATATGAGATCAGCACAACTGAATGCACATTGCGAATTGCAGCGCAACATTACGAAACATAATTACGGTAAATGAAATGGACAAACACTTGGGTATTTTACATTCAAAACAAAATAAAGAATCCCGAAAACGAGATCCCGAAAAATTATATAAAATGAAAAATTTGCGCAATCCCGAAAACGAGATCCCGAAAAATTATATAAAATTGCGCAAATTTTTCATTTTATATAATTTTTCGGGATTCTTTTTTCAGGATTTTGGCTTTTCAGGATTGTGGGTGTTCGGGATTTTGGATTTTCGTTATTTCCACTTGCCAATTTTCTATTTGGCATAAAAATACTCCATTGTTAATTCGACAAGTTGAAACCCAGTATTATATACTTTGCTCACCATACAAGTAGTATCTACTTTTTGACAATTTCACACTTGTTCATAAAATTTCCTAAAAGCGTCGGAAAACGATTAATTACTGCATAAGCTTATGGCGTTTGCATTCCCAAAAACGGAACGCACTAGAATCTCTTCAAGGAACGTAATTCCGGCAATTGTTTGGGAAATATTCCAAATGCTATGTTGATCCTCTTAAAGCATTATTCTTATCCGTTATTCAGGAGTTTGAATAAAAAAACAAGTACCTTCCCAGTATTAAGCCATAAATTATGTAGCAGTAGAAGGAATATGCGTGTTTTTTTTTTTCTTATTTTGTATATTTTCTCCATTTCATCGCTTCAAAAAGCTTAAACATAAATCCTATTAGCAGGTGGAATATAAAATCAAACACTTGTGTGTTTATGTTTTCCTTTATATCACTGAAATGCTGATTAATAATTTGCATACATAAATTGTAAGACATGTCTTTTGTCTTGAGAAGAAGATTTATGTACCAACAAGAGAGAAAACTCAAAAATGTTAATTGTTCTGTGATTACTCAACCTTATCGCTGCACACACACCCACATTGTCAGAATTTTCGTGTATGCTTTGCTTGACTGGCAACGAAGAATGTTGAAATCCAAATTGGAATTGTAACCCCTCTAGGGTCGTCAAAGGAATTTATCAACACTGTATGCATATATCACTTAGTAGCCAAGAGTAGAGAATTTGAAATCGGAATTAAATCATAACTAAATGTAACATATTAATCATTTTTTCAAAATATAACCACTTACACTTTTGTGAAATGTCCTTTAAAAAAATGGAGAATAAATTAAGACAAAAAAAAATCGTTATATGGGAATTCTTGCCATTGTATTTGGAACGATATTTATCTATTGCGTTAAAATGTCATAAAGAGTGGAAATTATATTTAAATCTGCACTGATGCATTCATAGATTTTCATTTGAAGCAATTAATATAAATAATGTCTAGAATATTAACGGAAAAACAAATTAAACATCCCACCCACCAACATTCGTTTTTGGTACGGCGGCGGCGCGCGGTATAAATTAAGATGTCTGGCAATCCCATTTAAAAAATACTGACATTACCACCACCATATTATTTAGTAAATACATTTTTAAGTTATCTTACATAATAGATATGATTTGTGGTAGATACTCGTATATGCGTAGGTACTGTCGCTCCGAAAAATCTGACAGCACTGTGAATGAAATTCCCATGACTTTACCAATTTTTTTTTCTGACGTACATCATACTACTCTTGCGTCTTCTATAAGGTATTTAAACAAAATTTTATCTTTTTCTATGATATCGGGAATCGAACGACATTGGAGCATAACTAACTAAAAATGATAAGATAGAGAATAAATCAAACTAAGATAATAGTGATGTGTACAATTTGTATAAAAAAAAAAATTAACAAAAGCCTTTAAAAACTATTTAAGTTCGTCTTATACAGTTGCAAATGTTTAGTAACTGATTCATTTGAATTATGTAGTCTGAAAACCTCATGGCAGGAATCAATTTTTAACATTTAATTCAGTATCTTACTTTTTAAATAGTCAATAGTCAATCAGACATTATTTTTGGTAATTGTACAGTTTGTTAAACACATGGCCGGTCAGAATTTGATCCTGATTCAGAATATAAAGTGTGTCCCAAAATTCACGTAAAATTTGAATTTTGCGCCATTTAATAGTACAGTGATGCCAACGGAAAAAATATAACAATGTGACGGCTGACAGCGGGCGCAGTAGCGCAGTGGATAGTGTGCTGGACTACTGTGCGAGGGATCCCAGGTTTGATCCCCTGAAAAACATAAATTACATCTTAAGGTTTTCTCTACTGTGCCACCTCTCGCGAACGTCTGACAAACATCCGAGAGTATAACTGTCATGAAAAAGCTTCTCAATTCAGCCGTTCGGACTCAGCATATAATTGTAGGTCTTCCTTCCATTCGTCCCAAAAATAGAAACCCACACAAACGAATGGTTGCGAGAAGCTAGGCCTAGCGAGTCTACCGCCTGTTGCGCAACCTATTTATTTATTTATTTTTTATTTTTTATCTGACAGTTCGGGGCAATATTTTAAAAATAATGAAGGTTTGTCAGCTACAGTCCGCAATTTTCGAACAAAATCATCTTCAGTGATGAAGCTCATTTTCGTCTTGATGGCTTCGTTAATCGTCAAAATTGTCGCATTTGGGGTTCAAAAAACCCACGAGTAACGTCATACGTCCCTTGCCCCAAATTGTGTTTTCGTTCGCGGCAAAAAGTTTGTTATTTCGTTATTTAAACTCTTTTAAAACTTGTTTTCTTAATCCAATTTGATATATTAATTAATTATCCTACAATTGGAATAGTAAAATGTGCAATTTTCTCTATATATCTGCATCGAAAGTATTTAATGAAGGCATAGCAATTTTTTCTGCCTACGCGCGTTTATTTTAAGTGTTAAATGCCACAAATGACGTTGTCGTAGGTTTACCATCTTGATTTACAACCCAAATTCGCATCGTAAGTTTACCATCTTGTTGTAAATTATTTTCTGCTTGTGTAGAAAGAAGATGGTTTATGCAGCTTCCCAGCTCAAGGAGGTCGAAGAGTCTTGCGATCATAACAACATGCTGCAACTGGCTGCTGGCTGCTGGCTTCAAAACCGGAACGCACGCTCTTCAAGACAGCGAAGGAAACCTTAAACCGTTCTGCAACACACTAATCGTAATCGGCACGTATCAGTGTCTCTTTCAGCCAGGCAGATCGACTATACGGTGACCATCCGTCCTGTATTTCCCGGGACAGCCCCGTATTTCAATTGACTGTCCCGATTTTTTTTAAAGACATACAGGACGTACAAATGTCCCGTATTTAATTTTTAGTCACTTATTAGTCCCGTACTTCCAATATAAACTTAAAATTCAAACATTTTTTTAATTTAAAAAACATACATTTCCATACCTAATAATATCATTTTTGAGAAAATTGTGCGAAACTCGCAAGCCAACACCAGGGGCACAATTTTCCAAAAGTCTGTGCAACTGCTTGCATACGCTGACGACATCGACATCATTGGCAGAACACAGCGAGCTGTCACTGGTGCGTTTGCAGGTATCAGCGCAGAAGCGGCAAAAATGGGTTTAGTGGTGAATGAGGGCAAAACAAAATATATGCTGTCAACAAGAAGGGACGGATGCTGTCAACATCGACGAATCGGACAGAACGTCACGATAGACAGCTATAACTTTGAGGTAGTTCGGGACTTTTTCTACCTCGGCTCTGCTATTAACTCTGAAAATGTCATCACATCAGAAATCAAGCGAAGAATTACACTTGCCAACCGCTGTTACTTTGGCCTAAGAAGGCAATTGATTAGTAAGGCCTTGTCGAGAAACACCAAGGAGACTCTATATAAGACCCTCATCATCCCAGTCCTGCTTTATGGCGCAGAATCATGGACGTTATCAAAGGCGGATGAAGATCTCCTTGGTCGCTTCGAACGCAAAATTCTTCGAGTGATTTTCGGTCCCGTTTGCGTTGACGGGCTTTGGAGGAGGAGATTTAACAGCGAACTCTACGAGCTGTACAGCGACATCGACCTGGTCAGAAAAGTACGTATCAGTCGACTAAGATGGCTAGGACATGTAGAGCGAATGGACACCAACGCTCCGGCCCGAAGAGTCTTCGATTCCAACCCGGAGGGACAACGCAGTAGAGGAAGACCTCGCCTTAGGTGGCGCGCACAAGTGGAAGGGGACCTCAACCAACTTGGAGTGCGCAACTTGAGGCGGTTAGCCAAAGATCGTGCTGGAGAGGCGTGTTGGTTGAGGCCCAGGTCCACCCCGGACTGCCATCTAAGTAAGTAAGTAAGTATTTCCATAATAACTAAGGCCATCGATGACTACAAACATGAAAGCCACAGTGAAACATTTTTAATGGCGGTTTGCACACGAATCAATATATGTATTCAGCATGTCTGTGACATGTTCCCGCAATAGTTCAAATAAGACTTTCACGAAAGAGAAATTGGAAAAAATTCCCGGAAAATTCGAGAAAAGTAGAAAGTGTTCTTATTTTTGTATAAGCTCGCGACTTGAACGTTGGATTTGCCTTCACAAAACGGTCATAAAAAAATTATTGAAATTTAGACAGGGCAACTATCGAGTCAGCGCAGCTAGTGTCTCATTTAAAAAATCGAGAAGTGACGGAAAGGCAGTTTTCAAGTTAGGTTTCACCGGGTGCGGAGCATTAATCGTAGACATGTGTACCTACGACAAATGTGTGCAACATGTTTTTTTTTCTGTTTGTTGCTATAAATTTCATATTTCATTTTGTCCAGAGTTTGGCTCCTAAAAATATGGTCAGCGAAACTATAGACCAAATTTTCACACTGAGGCAAATCCTGGAAAAGACCAACGAATTTCAAGTCGAAACTCACCACCTACGTGTATTCATCGACTTGAACAACAGGCGGTTGGCCTTGAAATAAATGACAAGACTGCTATCAACAAACAAAACACTAGGATCTGTGGAGATCCGGCGAAGATTTACCCTATAGGAAACCTCCTAACTCCTAACTCGAAGGACGAAATGAGTGCCCTACAACACTCTTATCCTACCAGTTCTGCTTTATGGGGCCGAGTGCTGGGCGATAAGCAAGAAGGGAGATAAAATACTGAGCTCCTTCGAAAGAAAAATACTTGGGCGGATTTTTGGTCCTGTGTGCGAGGAGGGCGAATGGAGGAGAAGATACAACCACGAACTCTATGAGCTGTACCAAGATGTGGATGTAGTCTAAAAAGCCAAAGCACGTCGACTACATTGGCTCGGCCACATCGAGCGAATGGACAATAATGTTCCAGCTAAGAGGATCTTCGAATCCCAACCCCCAGGTTCTAGAAGACAAGGAAAACCGAACCTCCGTTTCAAAGACCAAGCCATCGCGGATGCCAGAATGCTTGGTCTGGATAACTGGAAGCAGCGTGCCCGGGATTGTAGAGAATGGAAGGCTGCAGTGTATCAGCTAGAGACTCTTCACGGGTCGGGAGATCCATAAGTAAGTAAGAAAGCACTCTGACATTCATTGATATTCGCATCAAGAAACTATAAAGTGCACTTTTTTTATTTATGCCCACTTTTAGTATAATTAAAACAATTTAATAAAGCGCTATAAGTCTACTCAATTAAATTCGATTACTCCGATTTCATTTTCCGAGTTCAGCTGGAAATGCAGTTTATTGGAAAAATGAGAGACCAAATTTTCCAGACCAACAAATTTAAAAAAATTAAGTATTTTTAGAAACTGATGAAATAGTTTTTTTATTCTTAAGAAATTTTTAACTTTATCATCAATTTATGAAAATGCTTAAACAATAAACAAGAAATTGTTTAAAAAATAATGTCGTGGTTTCATTTCCATTTTTTGTACCTACTACATATTTCATTTTATTTTCACATTTACATTGGGGGCAATATTTGGAACTTTTTTTTGATGTTGAGGCTTACGAAGCCTTCGGCCATTACCATACTTCAGTGGGAAATTTGCAACAAATTTTTAAAATGTCAGCAACTTTTTCTTAAATTTAATATTAAGCCAGTGTGTCAATTGGGCTAAATAATTATCTTCGGTTAATTTTCTGACACTATTGTGGTGTAAACCTGTACCAGGAGCAAGATAATAAATTATCCAATAGGCTAATTTTTAACGTTTTCTTTTGCTTAAGTTTTTCTAGAATGTTGAAGAGGAAATAAAAGACTAAATTTCAATAAAAAAAATACCGTAAAATTTGATAAACCTCTGTTTTAAGATTGGAGTTTGCTGAACTTCTCTTTCAACACTTTCATAAGTGTCAGAAAATTATCAGAAGATAATAATTTAGCCCAATTGACACACAGCCTAAGAACAACATCTCTAAGCGCATTTTCCGTCTATATATTTCCGAATAACACTAGTTTAATGTTCGACATTCAATTTACCAAATGATTCAATTTTTTTATTTACCATCGCACGTCAAAAAAAACCTGACAACTTTATATTATAGGAGCCAAAAAATGATTCATCCCAATTACCCGGTGTCATTTTCAAGTGAGCTATTCACGCAAAATGAGATGACAAGTGCACAATCCAATTAATTATTATAAAATGAAACAGCAACAATGGAAAAACAACAACACGATGCGTCGGCAGGTGTTTAATATCTAAATCAAAACATTTCTAAATATACAACAAAGCAGCAAAAATACCCTATACCATTAGTATTCAAAAAAAATCGATTTAACTGTATTTGCTAACACTATTTGCATCATTTGTACCATGTTATTAAATTTTGTCTGCCCAATTTAAAACTGTAATTAGCTTCCACCAGCCGAGGAAATTTTCGTCTTTATTTTTGGAGTATACTTAAATTAAATGTTAGAAATAAAACCAGTGTCTATTTTCGTTTGCACCATATTCAATTTGCGAATGATTCTAATTCAACATCAAGAGTATATGCGCTTGAACACGGGCGGTTAATTTTCTTTTTCGACGCATTAAGCGCTCGCTATCCACACCCAAAGGATAGGTGGAACTTGCAGATCATAATTTTTTTTATTATTAAGATATTATAAATGAAGAAATATAATTTAGTTGGCTTTTAAAAATGTTGATAGTCGAATGGTGAACACAAGAATTTCTTTATTTTTATGAAACGAAAATAATATTTCTAATAAATTTGTTTATGAGTTAAATAAAAATTAAAACACAGACATACACATATAAGTTTGGATATTTTTAAATTATATCGGCCTTAAAATTTCGCATTTTATTTTAATTCATATTCGAAAAGTCATCGTCTAGAGATGAATGTGTTTCTTTTTTGAAAAATGTTGCGCAAGGGATTAGCCAAAATTTGCATTTATGGAATGTTGGCAGTGTAATTTGCAGCACTTGGTGGTAGGAATTTACTGATGATGATTGGGACAGAATAAAGTCAAACAAAAGTGAAAATGTTTTGCAGTATACATTTATGTGTTTATGCCCAATGAAAATTAAAGGATATTTAAAATTAAATGAGGAATATTTAAAAACGTTATGGATACACTTTAGCCTTAGTACATCGAACGTATTTCCAACATTGGACGGGTATAATATAATGTACAATTTTTCATTATTTTTTACCCGGTTATAAAAAGAAATTATATAAAATGACCACAATTAAGTTGCAGCGTTAATAAGTAGTGCACCATCATTACGCTAGTGCCAACAGCGGAAAGGTGGGCATACGGCAATGGCAACTCTAATCTGTTAAAGTACTTTGGGTAATTGACTTTGTTGCGGGGCAAAATATTACCATAACCAGTAAAAGGGTTCCTCATCTCAGTTTTCATAAGGGCACATGACGATTTTTTATATAAACCATAAACTGACCACATTAACAAAAGGCACGACCCCCAGCTTGATGGATGTCCAAACTTTTCGAGCGGAATACATGAAATATATAAATACCATGAATATTGAAAATGCCCCAGCAACAAAATGTTGTGAGAAAGTAAAATGTCACAAAGCTTAAAGCACGACAAGATACTCCATTCAGCGCATATTGATGTATCATAATGGAAGCGAAGAAGCCCATTGATTTCACTACGACAAGACAGTCATAAATGCTGCGACCGATGTACTAGAATTTATACGACTAGGACCATGAAATCCCTGGCTTGATGAACAATATTGGCCAGTAAAAGCGATTTAGACAAGGTACGATCTTTCAAAATCTTGTACGATTTCTTGCTCACGCCGACGAAGAGCTACACTTGCCAATCGCTGTCTTGTAAGGATATTGTGTAGTAACGCTTTGTCATTGGAAGAAAACTTCAACCAATTTGCAGTGCGTAGGACCGGGGACCGGGCTTAAGTAAGTAGGCTTGTCGATCCTCATTTCGTTTAACAACTTGTTAAACTTTGTCTAAATTGTCCCTTAAAGTGAGTAGTTTTATAATTCTCATGATTCTTTTTTTTTCTTTTGCTCGTATTGCTGCATTTCAGACAGAAAGAAAATTTATCGATTTATTCTCATTTTTCGCATTTTACGAAAGAACATTATTATCTAAACCCGAAGCAATAAAATTCCTATGTACGGGCAAAGCCGGGCGAGTACAGCTAGTACTAGTTCTACATAAAAACACTGGTGTGTATGTAAGTGTGATAATGGCGGCTGAACCACTGAAACTAGTAGCCCTTAGGCTGCGTTCAACCAGATCAAAGTTGGTAAAACAATGCCGGGAATCTCTTAACGAGATTGCGGATAGATGTTCAGTCACCCTGTGCTGGATTCCAGGTCACAGGGACATTCCTGGCAACTGCAAGGCAGATGAATTAGCCAGACAAGGCAGCGGCCTCCATATAACTGATAACAGCGAAGAACCGCACGCTCCACTGCAATCAGTAAAAACCCTGCTCCTCGAGGAAGCATTAAAAATCACCAACAATAGATGGAACAGTATTAACACCTGTATAACATCCAGACAAATCTGGCCAAAATTAGATGTCAGAAGAACTAAACAACTCCTTTGTATTAATAGAAGCAAAATTAGCTCCGTCGTAGGAATACTAACAGGACACTGTCTGATAGGTAGACATACCCGCAGAATGGGAGTACCCTACAACGATTTCTGCAGAAGCTGCATGGACGAGGAGGAAGAGGAGACCACCATTCACCTCCTCTGCTCCTGCCCAGCTCTTGCCACCTTACGCATGGCTACCTTAGGGGCTTACTTCTTTGAGGACCTGAGCGATTTGTCCCGTACCGATATTTGCGGCATCAGCAAGTTTGTTACAAAGTCGAATTGGCTTCATTGATTATCAACACACATCTCACCCATTTTCGTTTGTTTCTGAAGACTAAACCGCCAATGGGAAGTGCTGACCATGTCAGTAAATTTTCACCTTCACACGTCGAATCTTCTGACTCCGTCAGAGGAGACAGGCGGGGGGGTTAGACTGTTTCAGTCACCCTTCGTCGCTCTCTCCTATCGCAGTCTCTGTTATCTGATGTGTATCAGCCACCCTCCTTATTAACGGACTGTCAGAGGCTACTAGCGGGGGGTTAGACTGTTTCGGTCACCTTTTGTCGATTCCTCCTGCCGCAGTCTTTCTTATCTGATCTGCACCAGCCACCCTCCTTAGTAACGGACTGTCAGAGGCTACCAGCCTCTGTTTAGACTGTTTCGGTCACCCTCTGCCTGTTCTCTGAAGACTAACCGCCAAATGGAGGAGCTGATCACACCAACCAATCTCATCTCGATAGTTAGAGGACCCCGTCAGAGGCAATAGGCAGGGGGCAGACCGTTACGGCTGCCCTCCACCTTGACCCGAAGACCAAGCCGTAACCAGGTGATGCAAAATTTCAAAAGTTCCGACTGCCTCAGTCACTACCAAAAACCTCTCAACGAGGTAGGACACCCAAATTCGCAAGTAGCAAAAGAATTCCCAGGGTAACGCCCGTTCTGGCCGCTTTCCTCCCCCCCCCCCCTTCTGTGGTATCACAATGGACCAAAAATATGGTCTAAGTGTGTCCCCTTTGGGACAGCCACCTTACCTAACCTAACCTAACCTAGGCTGCGTTTGTCTGAGGCCTGTTGGAATAAGCCCGCGACTTCAAGTAGCCCCAAAGAAATAAGACTGGGATGGTTAAAACGGGCGATCTTGCTTGCCATGCTAAATCGCCAAAACGGGAGATCACGCGACCAGGAAACGTTTCCTTCACAATATCCATTGTGGATCGGGCTGAGTGTTCGGTTGCACCGTCTTGTTGAAACCACATATTTCACCAAGCCCCGCTCATCCGATTCCGGCAGTAAGAAATCGTTTATCATGGCCCTGTAGCGTTCGCCAGTATAACAGTGACCGTATTGCCGATGGCGTTCTCAAAAAATAGGCCCCATTCAATCCTCCCGCGAGAACGGACACAATTATTCCATTGTTGCATGTCTGTTTGTATACTGGAGCCGTCTAGTGTCTAGTTCACAAATGTCAAATATGATTGACGTACGACGCCATTTACAAAAATTATAGCACCATCCGATTAATTAATTTTGCGCCACCTTGTACCAGCAAACGGCGGCTTTGAGTTTTCCATATGAAAGCTTATCATCCAGTATGATTGATTAGATATTTTGACTTCCGTTGAGAACTGTATTTTTCGCCGAAGAGTGTAGCATTTCTAAGTACATATTACTCGATTTCTTCTCTTGGTGAATGCATCTATGGTGCTTTTCTTATGATTGACTTTGAGGCCAACTTTACTGTACCATTCAGCAACTAGGTTTGGAACCCTCTGTAGGCGATCCGAGATTGTGACTTCGAAATTACCTCTGCTTAGGAGAGCTATGTCATCTGCTCATTTACAACTGGCCTTGGAGCCTAGTAGGGGTGAGAATGCTCCTCCCTGGGGGCATCCTTTCGTTAGCTATCATAACGAGTTTTTATGATAATGATATGAGTTTTTTTCTAGCATGCATTTTATCCATTCTACATGTAAATAGTGTTGTCAATTCCCATGTTTTTAATACCTATGTATATTTGTGAAAATTCTGTGTTGTCAAATGATCCTTCTATATAGAGGAAACAACCGACCGCTACCGCCAATTGAACGATGAATACTAGGGAACAAATTATAAATTACAATAGAGAGGATGACAACAGCAGTCCTTGGTCCTTGTCGGTTTTTAGGTTCATCTTCTCCTGTTTAACGCAAGCTGTAATATTTCTACAGACTTTTTGTTGGGAGAATATGGAGAAAACTAGGAGTAAAGACGTTTCTGGCTCAAAATCTCACTGTCACGGTTATTGTTATTGCCTTAAACTGAAGCCGAAATTCATATTGCCTTTGTGTTAGCCACAGTTAATTTAGTTAGAATTCCACAATTTTGTATTAAACTTAAAAATCAACCTCGAAACAGAATTATAGATGAAAGAAAGCAAAAACCATTTCACTTATTCATACGCTCCTTGAGTAGAGAGAGTATTATTGTTCCCGTCAAAAAATATACTTTTTCATTACAACTGTTTTAAAAACCTCCAAACTTGGTTTGCTACTTATATTTTTTTTTTATTAGAATCTGACCTTATTCGCTAATGTATTCCATAAATTAGAACAGAAACATTTTGTTCCTGTTCATATCCATTAATGAATCAGAATTTAAAATGCAATTAATTTAAGAAGAGACCAGCCCCGGTAGCTTTTTTCCCCTCTTCATCATTTTTTAACCTGTCATAGGTTGCAGCTAACCTCGGCTAATGTAATGAATGCTTCGCTGCTAATAAATTTCTAATTAAAATAGAAAAGAAGAAAAAAAAACAGCGGAAGCACTTCAGATATTTACCAAACCACAGGATACTTTCAGAATTGCAAACACATTAAACTTGTACTTGTACCTCATTATTGATTTGTTCTTTTCCCCTTTTCCGCAATCCCCATTATGCGAATTGAAACTGAGAAAAAATATATACAAACAAAATAATTATAATATTGTGAGTGTTGTTTTTTTTTCTCTTACCAACAGGATTACCGTGAGCAAAAGTATTTTTCTTAAATTTATGCCACAGCACACTTTGGCGTGAAAGCTATACCTACATACGAATTATTACCAAGGGCAAAGTTAACAACTTTTTCACGTTATTTCACCCACGCCACGTCCAAAAAATCGCCAAAGTTATCATGAACGACGACGTTTTCTTTTTAATTCATTTTGTTCTTTTGTTTCTGACTGCCCAAGAAGAAGTCCTCATTACATAGTATCCTGTTGCGATGTTGTAAGTGGAGTTTCAAAGTAGTCAGAGTTCATACAAATGATGCTAATTTTTGAAAATGGAAGACTGCGTATCCGCCCGCCTTTGTTCGTTGAAAAACTTTTGGGGTCTTTGTAATAAAACAACAACTTTGCTATATTGTTGTACGGATATTTTATTATATCTGCAACGGTTTTTCCAATTATTTTTATTATTTATAAATTGTTATATACTCGGGCTCATTTATTTATACAGCCTTATTACCTCAGCATAAAAGCATAGAGTGAAGCACTTTAGAAAAAAAAATATTACCTATTTGTTTCAAGTTTAAATTAAATTTATTTTTTCTTCTAATACCTACTTTCGCAGTTGTGGTTAGGTTAATTCGAAAGTTTCCACGATTGTTGAGGATTTAAAAGAATAAAAAAAAAAGTTCATGTTATTTGATTTTCTTTAATTTTCGACGTCCATTTTGTGTAGGCTTGTGTGGAAGGATAATCAAATCGAAAAGTTGTGCACAAAGTTTCTCCACACTGTACGAGTTGTACTATGCAGGCTTTTTAAAAATAAACGGATGAGATCTTTCACTTTTTGCTTTGGTAGGGTCATCGGGGTTTCCTTTTAAAGATTTCTGGGTTAGGTATAGAGACGAGTTAGAAAAGTTATAAATAACTTTAGATAATGCATGTTTGTTAACAATGTTTAAACTCTGATTGGTATGAACTTGGCGGTGCCCATCAGTGTCGCAACTGTCTTCTACGTGTCAACTGTGCTCATTTGTTCCTCCTCATGGTAGACGAGGATATAGCGTACAGGTTTTGTCAATTCGGAACGAACTCGTTGAACTTATAAGCGGGAAACACGAAGAAAATACAACAACACTTTAATGTTCAACTGGGCTGAATAAGTTAGAAGTCTAACATGACCCTTAGAGAAGGGGGGATGGGGGATGATTGGATGCATTTACCTATATACTATATACTAAAGGTATACTTTTATAACTAACAGTGTCGTCAATAGTAGATAATGATAATGACATACACCTTATCAGACACTCTATTATATTTGGAGCTGAGGTTAGCAAGGATTTTAAGCCTAATCAGGGTGCTGGAAAAATGACTGGTGCGGATGAAGGTTGAACCCTTTATCGGCCAACAGCAGCTCTCACACCTCTACAGCACCAAGTCAAAATAATAAATTGATCACCCAGAAGAACTGGCACAACAGACGTAACCAGAGTCTATACAGAGACCGCCTATATGAGATACTCTAAAGTCTAAATGAAAAGCTGTGTGCATTCATCTACGGCTGGGCCATCTCATTTCATTTCATTTATTTTGAGATACCTATACACAGTAAGATATAAAATCTTATAAGCTAGTGATAGGTTATACATTTCAAAAAGAGAGCTTAATACTAAAAGAGACTGGATATATGCATAAAAAAAAAAAAAAAAAATATAGCCGAAAGTAGAAAGAAAAGAGAATAAAAGGAAAAGGAAAAAAAGGAGGAAGGAGAGAAATAGACAGGAAAGGTGAATAGTGAGGTCTAAGAAAGAAGATTAAAGTATGTTAAAGAAAAGAGAAGTGTACTATTTATAAAGTAGCAAAATAATGCCTTAAGTGAGACTTAAATCTTGTTGGATTTGTTATCCTTTTTATATGACGCGGCATAGAATTCCAGAGATCAGACCTAACCGAAGAAGCCCTCGTCAGTCTTTCGTAAAGATACGGCGGTTGGTGGGTAAGCAGTACATCATACAGCAAAGATAACGTACGAAGCTCGAAGTAGCTCTCAAGCGGCATATTGAGGAGTTGAGAAGAATGATTGGAGACTCTCTCATATCGCCGGAGCCCAAAAATATACCGAATGGTACTATTGAAAACAACATTGAGCTTTCTCTTGCACACATAATTACAACTACAAAAAATTTCACATCCATAGGCCAAGATCGGTAAAATTAAGGACTTCACGAGCATAGCACGCGTTTTGACGGGAGTATACCGCTGGGAGACCCAAAGAGTGCGTAGTACTCCATATGCCTTCCCAACAGTAACCGTAATGTGCTGGTCCCAGGTGAGGCTGCGGTTGAAAATAACTCCTAAGTTCTTAGCCGATTCGACATAATCAATAACTGAGTTGTTTAAAACGATTCGGGGAAAATAAGATAAGTCGAGTTTTTTTTTGGATATAACCAAGCACTTGGACTTCGACGGGTTTATAGCAAGACCATTAAGTTGAGCCCAGTGTGCTACTTTCTCCAGATCCTCATTCACGCAACTAGCACCATGTTCGATGAGACCAAGATCACAACTGTAGTACATCTGAACATCGTCTGCATACATATGTGACGAACAATTTTTGATGATCGAAGGAATTTCATTAACATATAGAGAGAACAGTAAAGGACCGAGTATGGAACCCTGTGGGACACCACTACTGGTTGGAAGAAAATCTGATAGACTGTCTCCTACCTTAACAGCTTGCATTCTATTTGATAGATAGGATGAGATGAGCTTAACAGCATCAGGCGAGAAGTTGTAAGACCGACGAAGTTTATCTGCGAGTTTGGAATGAACCACAGTGTCAAACGCCTTGGAGAAATCAAGGAGAACCAGAAAGCTTACTTTGTCCTCGTCGAGTGCTTGCCGAAGATCCTCTATGACATTTAACAAAGCAGTAACACAGCTGTGTTTTTCGCGGAAGCCACTCTGTTTAATTGATAAAAGGTTATACGCTTTAATAAAATCGCTCATTTGTTTTTTTAAAATTCGTTCAAATACCTTCGAAAGGAAAGGTAAAATAGAAATTGGTCTAAAATCATCGCACTTAGCATTTTTGGGTATGGGCAAAATTTTAGCTAATTTCCATTCATCAGGAAATTCTCCAGTAGTTAAAATGGTATTAAATATGTGAGTAATATATGGAAGAACTACTGGAAGAATCAATTTCAGAAAAGTAGGGTGCATTTCATCGAGCCCAATGGCGCAAGACTTAACCGAAAGTATGCTTTCGACAACGTCTTCACAGTGAACCGCTGTAAACCCAAAACTGGAATGTTGAGACTCGTGTTCAATGAAAGTCGAGGGAGCCTCAGGAATACTTAAAGAAGGTTGCAGTGGTAGGGAAACAAACTTTCTGTTTAATGTATCGCCGTCAACATTCTCAATGAGATTATATTTGGGCTTACCAAGCCCCAGGCTACGTAAGTTATTCCACAACTGTTGACCATTTAATGAAGTACTGAATTTGCTAGAATATATACGAGTCTTCGCAGCGCGAATTTCCTTTACAACCTTATTGCGAAGAGATTGATACTGGTGCTTCAGTTCGGGAATACGATATATTTTCCACGAGTTGTATGCTTGATCACGTCGCCTCATTAAAACGCGTATTTGGTGAGTGAACCACGGGGGATTTTCAGACTCAATGGACTTAGTTTTAACAGCAATATGTCTATTAAAAACGCGGGTTATGTTGTCGTTAAGAAAACGTACCTGATCATTGGACGAAGGCATATAGAAAATATTTTCCCAAGCTATATTTCTGACATCTACCTCAAGTAAGGAATAGTCGATGTGTTTGAAATCACGATAGCTGAAAGTGGTTACTTCATGCGTTACCTCGAAGTTAAAAATAAGAAAAATTAGGTCATGCTTTGAGAAACCAGGTGCAGAAAGCTGATCATAGAGTAATACTTTATTAGTATCACTTACTAAAAACAAATCGAGAAGCGTGGGATCACCATCTAGTGGTTTCTTTTTAAAATCATAAGTTATTTTGACACTGACAGCTGTTTCCCACTCGAAATCTTGACAGAAAGGCCGTAACATACATCCGCGGAACGAAATGAGTCGCTTTACGCTTGAACAAAGTTGGGAAATATTGAAAATTTTAGCTCAGATACAAAATTCTCTCCAAAATTTAGCTGAGCTAAACTTAAGCGAATCCATTTAGCCGAGCAGTACGATGCTTCAACTAAAAAATCAAATTTTCATTTCATACTGCGTACTTCATAAATATATCTGTCCAATTTTTCCGATATTCACATGAAACACTCCCGGGATAATACCTAATATTGTCTGTAAATTTGGACTCTATTGATTCGGTGGTTTTCGAGACATTGTATGATTTTGAATATTTTTTGTACCAAAACATAACAACAACCATCTCGGGCCAATATTAAAGATTGTCTGAAAATTTTAGCTCAATCGGAGCAACATTTTTCGAGTTTTTGAAGTTTTTTGTACGCAAACAAACCAACATAACATTTTCATATAGGAGATAAATTTGAACATTGCTAATAAAACAACATTTAAAAAATATTTCAAAGTATAAACCAAAATTTAAACTTGGTAATACCGTGCAGTACCGCAGCGGTTAGTGTGCTGGACTACTGTACGTGGGATCCCAGGTTCGATCCCCGGAAAAACACAAATTAAGTCTTAAGCTTTTTTCTACTGCGCCACCTCTCGCGAACGTCTGACAAATATCCGAGAGTATGACTGTCCTGAAAAAGCTTCTCAATTCAGCCGTTCGGACTCGGCATAAAATTGTAGGTCCCTTCCATTCGTCCCAAGAATAGAAACACACAAACGAATGGTTGCGAGAAGCTAGGCCAGGGTGTCTACCCGCCTGTTGCGCCACCTATTTATTTATATTTTTATTAATACCGTGTTCTTTATTCTTCAACGGATCTCGGATTCGGACGGATATCCTTTCAGTCGTCGCCTGGAAGTAGCCGCATGAGGGAGTTTTTATGCTTAAACTGCATATTTAATTTTTTTTTTTAATTGTAAGAGTGTCCAAATTTTATGGCTCTTTTTGTGTACAATTTATTTTTAAGGTACAACTTCATTTGAAACCGTATAAATGTACGTTTTTTGACAAATATGAAGAATATAAATATTTACGCACATTTTTCTGTCGCTTGACCTATTGAGGCAGGTTTGAACAAGGGGTCTGTAAGTGGCATTGAACTAAAAGCTAAGCTATCACCACCAATTAACACTCTGGGAACATCGAGGACAGCTGCGATGATAATTTTTGTATATTTAATTTTTCAAAATAACTCATTTTTATTTTTAAACATTTTCTTCAGTCATATGTAAAATATTTCAGTAATTTCAAAATTTCAGTTTGCTTTTGTTAAGGCTTTTTTGTTGTTTTTATTGAAAAAAATAAAGTTAATTTCTATTATTAAAAAAATACAAACCTTGTAGTAGCTTATTAGCTCCCAAAAGCAATTACGAATACTGCCGTTCAAAAGTGCCCCAACCTAGGTCAAAACTGCCCCACGTGAGGGAGTACCTTTCTTTTTAAATAAAAAGAAATTATACGCCCTTATTAAATTTACGTAGTTATTTGTCCAAATCAACGTTCATTTGCATTTCTTAAAGTGAGAATACTTTACAGTCCAATAATTTAAACACGAATTTTATGAGACCTCAAAGGAAAAATTCTTCAAATGTGCCGCACTCTCCCCTACCTATAGATATGAGTTCTTTTCGCCCCCGTCGCGACGATAGACGACATAAAATAAACAAAATCAGGGAAAACAGCTTCACGAGGATAGAGAAAAGTGTAGCAACACAAGTTTTTCATATGTTATCGATAGCTTGCATGGAAATGTCATAATATGTAAATGGTATTTGACATGTTAAAAAAAATTCAAATGAAAAGAAATGTCTCAACAAACTTTTTTTTTAGTTTGTATTAAAGTAGCAATCCAAAGCAGTAATCTATCGCTTAAATTTATATTTTTTACTATCAGATTGATCCGTTGTCAACTCTTGTTTTCATTCTTCGTCTCGACGTTCGCTTTTTTTTTTTTGCAATCCTTGATAGGGTGGGAATTTCAGATTAAAAAATAGAGCTGCGTATATCCATATTGCCTTACAGGAATGTTTGACAAATGTTTGAATGGTTGACAAAAATATTATTTTATTCTAACTGGGAATGTAACATTATGTTCGGCTTTCGATATCGTAGTTACAGAAAATATTTTCGGAATAATAAACGTTACCAAACAAAACAGCATAATACGACCAGAGCATGTTTAGTTTATGGATCGAAATATTAAATGCCACGAGCACGGCCTTAAAAAAGAAAAGTGTATACACTAATTTGCTTATCTTCCGACATCTCTTATAGGTTATTATAGCCCATATCTCGTGCACAGCAAACATCTACAACAATAGCCCTCCAAATCGGCACCTGTTTTCTATACTGTGTCCTTGTTAGCTTTATAATGATTGTATGTGCTTTGCCATGAGCAATTCAGATACAGAAAAGCAAGGCCGCCCAGATAAATCCTCATCCCCACTGATGGGGAGGGTATAATCATACATGCAACAGGTTTTGTCAGGCTACCTGGGGACATTTGCTTGTGGTAGGTCCAACCTTTTACTAATACATTGGATATGCTATATAGATATGGAATGAATACCTCATTCTTATTCAACCCTCACCCGAGACCATACCTTGCGACCGCTTCTGCCGATATTGGATACTACTTGTAAGTTTTCATTCAGCCTCAACCGGAGCCTTTCCTGTGCCTATCGCTACTTAGGTGATATAAATATTTAAGACCTCCGTCATCCGTATCTAATTCCAATCATAAGATGAATATAAATTCATAATTTACTCTGTCAAAATGTTGATTACCTTGTCATCGCCTTACATAGGTGCGTTTCATAGTATGTACTAGGTTAGATATTCCGTGTGGTAAATTCGTTCAAAGAATTATTTCCAATTTATATGTGTGTGTTGATGAAGCGAGTGTTCAGCAATTTATTCAATACTTTGACCGGTGATTGTCGCATAGCTTCCCTAAATAACTGACAAACAGAACATGTCTTACTTATTCCAAGTGCCGTACGCATATTTGTGCGTCATTTATGCCGACATTTTATTTGCGAATTGGGCGACACTGATTTACATTCTCCGACATCTTCAGCGTCTACTATTTGCATTTATATTATAAATAACAAGAAATCCTTGGGGACCATGTTGGTTGTCTTAGGAATTACATTGCGATGTCTCGCAGGATCCGGGATGTGCTGTTAATTTTAATTTCTTATAAAAACAATTCTCGCATATTGGGCACAGAATAGTAATTTCTCAACAGCAGCTAAGGTGAGTTTATTTTCTTATCCTTAGTTAACATCTAGGGATTAATGACTCTGTGCAGGCCAACTGATGTATATAATCCCCCGGTGCAATATTGAAAGACATATAACGATAATGTCACGAAAACGAGACCCGAAGATAAAAGAACCCAGGGGTTGGGTGGTTTTGCAATAATGAATCCTGCTGTGTGGCGATGATACTTATCTAGTTCCATTCTGGTAATAGTAGTTGACCTAAATAATTCCTGCTCATATAATTCCCCAATCTCCGTTAATGACGTCGATTCTGATTTAGGAGCAGGGATCTATTTAAAGCACATTTGGGTCGTCGGTTGGTATTAAATCGACATAATTGATTTCGATGTTTTCCTGTTCCAGACTTCCGACACTATAGAACATGTGGCACGGAGAACTTTGTCCATTGACACTCATACATTATGACCTTAGAGAGAAAACATTTTTCCTTCTAATGAGGTATATTTGTTTTTGTGGCTCAGTGCTCTTAGGGACATTATTTATACTGAATGCTCTTGATAGGTTATAGTCATTGTGTGCAATTTCTGGTGGTGTCTTGTACAACATTCTATCCTTCGGATTCTTCGTGGATTTATGTCGCACCTGTTTTGGTGAATGTTTTTTGGGCTACCTATCCAGCAATATTGACACTCCTTCGTAGAGAGCATCTAATTTATGGCATTTTCTTTTGTATAGTGGGTGGGAAGGACATAGTTGGGTTAGGCCATTCGGAGTAAGTGACGCAGTGGTAATGATGACCATTTCTGTCCACTTGTCCAGTCTGCTCTTATGCACGGAGAGCAATAATTCTGCATTTGAGCAGAACAATTTGTGAGAATTACATAAACAATGATTGTACTTATTTCTTTACAAAATTTTTTAATTTTTGTCTGCTCTTATGCGCGGAGAGCAATAATTGGACGACATTTAAAATTAATTCTCCTTCTCGTGTGTTCGCCTCATAATTCTCTTAAATGGTTAGCAAGTCATTTTAAATAATGTTAAAAATCTGTTAAGTCACCTACGTTTTTGTTAACATTTTGAAAAGCCCATTAAAATGGTAAGACCGGTTTTAACCTCTAAAAGGTAGAATTTCGGAAAATGCTGAGATACCTCTTTCATCATGGGCATTGCCATTTGCCAGAGTGGGTATACTATTACTAAATTTCAAGTAAATCCAACCAAAAAAAATATTTTGAGAATTCATTCATTCATTTTCAATGGTCCGCTTATCCATTATGTGGGTCGCGGTTGTATGTTGCTCAATTGGACCCTCCATAGATCTCGATTCTCCGCCATCGACTCTAAATCATCAAGTGCAATCACCATACGGGTAGAGGAGGGATTATGGGCTTGATCTAACCATGTCATCCTTGGTCTACCTAGAGGACGCCTGCCTGATGATGGTACGGATTCCATAGCACGTCTTGGGATCCTGGTAGAGGAAGTGCGTTTAACATGTCCAAACCAAGCCTTGTCATTTCCGCCCATAAACTCTCAGAACTTTTTCCTGATGATTTTAGATTATCTAACCAAGTATGTACTTAAATTGCTGTTTGCTTCCGATGCACTTTAGCCTTAAAGTTAAAAACCCGATTAGAAAATTTAGCTTCAATCGTATATTAGCAATGATCTGAGAGAGATGCTTCTTCAACAAATTTATGCCTCGTTCACAATGTGGGCGTGATAACTAGACGAGAGCGAGGCGAGAATCGCTCTCGCCTCGTTCTCGCTTTAAGCTCGTCCGGCAATTCACAATGAAACGTGGTACGTCGGCGAGTTTTTCTGACAACGAATAGAGGGACCACTGAAACTACAAAACCATATTGCCACTTCGATTTTTTTTACAAAACAGAGCTGCACTTTTATTGCTTTTTTAGCACAATTGCATGCAGTTTGAATATTCTAAAAACAACCAATTCGCAGTTTTCAGGCGTCGCTATCATCAGTCGCTATAACTATCAGTAAAATGCAACCGAAAAAAATTCGGTTGCTTTTTTTGAGCACTTAAACTTAATGACTGAACTCAATCTTGGTTTTAAAATGTTGCTTATGAATTATAAAGTTAGTTAAAAAATATTAAGCAATTGTTGTCTAAGGTTGAAAACTCACCGGATAAAGCAAAACGTGTTTTTTTGTTTCGTGATACAAGAGCACATTGTTTCTTATGAGGCAACACACACCAAAGCAAATGAAACAAAACAGATGTTTTTGTTTTTAAGTGTTTCGGTGGTGGTTGTCGAAAATACATGCCATTGTATACAAGCATAACACACACCGAATGCAACAAAACTGTTTCGAACCAGCGTCGTTGACGATAATTGCCTACTTTCTTAGAGCGCAACACACACCAAAGAAAACAAAACATAAAAACCAAAGCAAAACAGAAAAACATGTTTCGTTGCCGATAGTTAACCTGTTGTTTTTGCGAAACAAAATTTACATGTCGTTGTTTTTAAAATGTAAATAAGATTTGCACAACTTCATTGTCTGAGTCCGACCAACACTAAAAGCAAGTCGTAAATTCCACACCAAACGAAACAAAACGTTTTGTTTTGCTACAATCTGTTTCGCTTGGTGCGTGTTCAAATAAAAAAATTTGTTTTTTCGAATCAAAAACGTGTTGAATCTAATCTACATTTTCTAGAAAATAAATTTATTAATTTTTTCGTACATACAACTTTTTCTGTTGAACTTCTTAGTCAATTCCAGAACAGGTTCCAATGAATTCCTATGAAAAGCTTACAGTCTTACATCCTAATAAATCATAAATAAATAAATAAAATTACATCAAGAAGAAAATGACCCCCAATAACCTAGAAATCAAAAAGAAACACACTCAAAACATATATATTTTCGGGGCAATGTTTGTTTAAAGAAATACGAAATTCCCCTTTTAACCGTTATTCATTATTATGGGAAAATAAGTTCTAACATTATCGCTGACTTATTTAAAAATTTCTCAGAATAATCAAACCGTATCAAAATAATAACAAAAAAAACGATAAAAGTGCCGCCCTGTTTGCTTGAGAAAATACAAGTGGCAACCTTAAGTACATTTCTATGAAAATGGCGTCGCTTCCCACTCAGAGAGTAAATGTCATCGGTGTCTCGGGCGAGATTTTTCCAAATTTCCGAAATGGTCGCGAGACGAGGCAACGAATCTCGCGCCATTGTGTATTGGCGCATGCATTTTCTTTGATTGGAAATTATTTGACAACTCGCGCTAGACTCGATCTCGCTCTCGTCTCGCTCTCTCGCTGTATTGTGAATCGGCCATTAGGGTTGATTATGCGTGGAGCTTTTTTGGGCGCATGTAGGGACACAAAACGTATGCCCAAGTCGCCCGCATCCGCAGATTGTACTGCGACAACTCTGCGACTGTCGTACATTTAACCCGCCCAATGGCTACAATTCAGGCACACGACCCCGTACGAGCATGATTGTTGAAGCACCGTATCTGTATAGAAAGTTGTGGGTAAGAAAACCAAATAGTCACAGACCTGCAGATGCAGAGCCACTATGGTATCTAGTGTAAAACCAATAAGCCAGAACGCTATTGCCCGTGGCAAGTGGACCGTATTCAAATAGACCCTAACCAGTAAAATATGACTTTCTTCTAGACAAACAGCTTGCTAACGTAACGGATGCAAGCTTCTTCAAGACACTCATCCCTGATGCACGTAAACTGGTATGGAAAATATGGTCTTCGTAATAAAATGTCTAGGTTTTTATCTAAATGCCTGTGGTGTGGCCACAACAAATATTTAGGAAAAGATTTCAGAAGCGTTTTGAAAATGTTTTACAAACGTACGTTTATTTTTTTTTTTTTTTTTGTGGACATTCAATTTTGTTTCCCCTTTTTTTGTGAAACTTTTTTCAAATGTTGCATTTGAAGTTGGGAAAATAAAATATTTGTCCTTCTGTAGATGGTTACGAATAGCCAAATCAAAATGGAGAAACAAATTGGAAATTCAAATTGTAAGAATAATTGTAAAACACTCTCTTTTCTTTTCCCTCTATTGTAAAATGCTTTTCATGACGATAAAATAAGCTGACAAAATTAGATTCTCGTTTAAAGACATTTTCTTAAGCACTAGAACTTCGGAAAAAATTAAAAACAGTCAAATGCATCAAAAAATTGGGAAAATGGTTTCGAAAACCGTTTAGGAAATGTTTTGAAATTAAAGGAAAAATGTTTTTCGAAATGCTTACAGCATATCTACAATCTACATCCCTCGTATACTCTATAGTCTATAAAACTGTTTTTCGCGGTATTATACTGCTTTTTAAACTCTAAAACCGCGTTTTCTTCCAAAATACTAAGTATGAATTAAAGAGTACTGCACCCTGATAGAGGTTTGGAAAGGAAATAAAGTTTCAGATTATACGGATGGTTCCAAAAGTCCAAAGATATAGACCTATACATCTGACAATGATACGTTCAAGGCAGAGGTTCTTGCGGAACTGCTTGAAATGGGATCAATCACCCCTATTGTCGTCGTCGTTTACGACTCTAAAAAAAAGCGACACAACTGTTGGTATTGGGGACTGAAAATAAACGACTTTTGTCGCGGCGACGATCGACAAATGGCGTCTGAAATGTCAAAAAATGTGGATTGTATTTTTCAACGACGATCGTCGGTAATGCGTGAGGCGTTTTGTGACGACGTTTGTCGTGGAAATGATACATTTCTGTCGTCGACTATTTTGCGGACGACTGTGTGATAATGTGTTAAAAAAAAAGTATGTGTACTTAATTTTTAGTTAACAAAAAGACAATTATAGTTATTTTGCAGAATGGAGATAACAAATAAAAGGCAATTTCTACATTTAGTGAACGAAATGCAGAAAAATATTCCTTTGGCAAAATCATTCACGAAGGCCTAACAAAAGTGAGGTTAATCGGCAATGGGACGACATAGCCTTATCTCTGAATTGTCTTGGACCATATAAATCTACGCGCTCAAGTAATGAGTTATTACACGATGACCCTAATTAAGGCCATAAAATCATTAATATGATTAAAAACACAGAAAGCGGAAGGATGCAGTACCTGGGTATCGTATTTTTGTATCCTTGCGGATGTGCCACAGGGGTATAAAAAGAGCTGCAACTGATATAGTTTGCAATAAGTTTTAACAACTGCGTGATCAAGTGTTAAAGAAAAGTTTGTGTATTTAATATTTAACTAACGAAAAGATAGTTACATATTCTTTAAAATGAAAATCACAAATAAAAGACAATTTCAACAGTGAAAGAAATGGAGAAAAGGGACTAACAACAAGTGATTTTAATCGGCATATCCTTATCTCTGAATTATCTTAGACCACCTTCGACTTCGATAGTCTAAAATACATTTAAGATCTGAAAATAATTGTTATTAACACAATGTATGCAATTTAAATTATTTCTACCACCCACTTAATGTCGGGCAAATCCAATGGATTGGATTTGTTTCGAATTTCCTTCCTTAACTTTACCAGCATTTTTTTCTGGTTTTCTTCTTCGTCACTGCCTGGTCACTGCTTTCAAAAAACATGTCACACTATTCATTTTTGATTTGTTTTATTAAATAATTAACCAAGTCACAAACAAAACACCAGACCAAATATAAATTCGTCGACTGTTATGTCAAATCCAATGTGTCATAGTTTGTGGAATGTATGTGGGATGTGAGAGTTCAGAGAGTCGAGTCGTTTCAGTTACGCAATACCAAATTCTAAACGACTCGACACGACAAACGTCGCCAGTCGTTTGCGACAGACGACGACGACAATAGGGGTGAATGATACGTTCAAGGCAGAGGTTCTTGCGGAACTGCTTGAAATGGGATCAATATCCAACAAGAATATCTACATTGATAGACAGCAGCAGGCGCTAGGGTTTTATGTCCCCAAATCTAAACAATGAAAGGGCCGATGTTCTGGTCAGAAAAGGAAAATATCTGGATAATTCTTACCACGCAGCAGATCAATGTTACAATAATTACGAGTAGCGATGAGGATACTTCTGAGGAATCACGGCAAGAGATTAGGTAACTATAACGAACACGGACACATGCAGGTATTGTGTGGACCTACTTGTCGCAGAGGATACTACCTATCTATTCCGTGTATATAAATCAATTGCTCGGAACTGAAGGAAGCACCTGAAAAGGAACTTCTTCGACAATTCAGAGGATATTAGTTGCTCTGGTGCCTATACTTCCCTGATGAACTCATAACTCTATACAATCCAACTGCCTTTTGATTATTCGTTTTTTTTTTTTGCAGAACATGTCGCTTTAATTTTACTTTTATTTGTTAAAGTGGAGTCAAAAATACATTTATATTTAACGTAAAACTTGGTAAAAAGTATTCGTTTCTAGAAGAAGTAAAAGTGTTTGGTGCAGAAAATGCAGAGGTATATGTACAGTGAGCGTCAAAAGTGAGTGAACACCGATGCTCTTTTAAGTTGTTTTTAGTGGCTTAAAACATGTCTAAAATACCAACAATCTGTAAAAAGTTTGATAACAAAATAACAATAACAAAACATATTTCATTTCGACAGCATAAAATATTTTATAGATACTATTAAAAAAAATATTTCTGAACTCCAAAGAAAAATGAAAGCAGCATTGGTGTTGACTCACTTTTGACGCTCACTGTATATACTTTTCTATTGTGACTGGTGGTACGGGGAGGGGATATTACATATACTGTTTTTGGTCTGAAAAAAGATACGAGCGTTAAGCATACAGAATACTGAATGCGAATAAGTGCATTTTTATGCAAAAAGATTTAGAAAACTTGCGCACAAGATACAGTAGTTGGCACAATTGTTTGCACAAAAGTAAAGTTAATTCTGCTCATAATTTGAACTTACTTCATGTAAATTTTGGCACCAATGGAAAGGTCATTTAAATTCCGTTTGAATGATACAAAACTTTCCGTAACCCATTGAAATTTTGGAACTTATTTTCGACAGACGGACAGATTAACATGGCTAAATCGATTAAGAATTTGATCCTGATTCAGAATTTATACTTTATGGGGTCTCCTGTGACTCCTTCTCGGCGTTACAAATGTAATGACAAAGTGAATATAATTTCCTGTGGAGGCTATAATTATCGATTGTAACATTTTTATCACGTCTCTACTTTCTGATTCATTAACGTGTTCGAATTTCAATTTTAAGTTAAAAAAAAAACTCCCAATACAATATGTAATTATATCAAATAAACACACCCATAATGAATGTAAATATTACAGAACCCAAATGAGGACGACATCCACGATGATAATGACATAATGTACCAATTAACGCATTTCACCTCTCTACTCGTAGATACATATTAATTAAACCTCGTCGTCGTCGCAAAACTATTGACCTATACGATATATATAAACTACCGCAACATCCTTAATGCGACGTCCAACCATTCATTTATATTTACAACACCAAATATTGTTAAGAAAATATTTTTAAATGAAATTTATGTCGTTCCGCCCAAAATAACATCAAGACGTCCAACGCAATCTTTCACTGCAGCCATCCATCTATCTGCCTAACGGCCTACAGTACCTACTACAGCTATACTGCAAGAAATAGTGAAAGAAACATTTTTTTCTAAATTGGCTAATCCGGGTCGCGCGGCCAACCGATACGTTATATCTATATATGTATATGACCGTGTTCACCCCCTTCAGGATGGTTGGTTCTTGGTTGGTATGGTATTCGTTGTCGTACAGTCGACGTGTGTATCCTCCTTCACAGTCTCAATTTTGGCATTTCACACGGGACCAAGAAATATTATTTTTGTGATAGTTTTTTTTTTTTTGTTAAATTATTCTTTTCTATTTCTTTGATTTTGACGATGACAAATTAATTACTGACATGGAAGATGACAATCAATTTAGACCGCTACGTCGAGGTTGCTGAAATGAGTGAAACAGTTCGTTGCGCAAAAGATATGAGTATAGGTAGGTACACCTATGCGTTTTGATAAATAGCCCTTTAGTATTACAATATCACAAATCAAGATCAAAAAAAGCCCTTTCGTTACAAGTCGATGTAACACAACGACACATGTATGCTCGAGAGATAAGTAAACACATTAACTAATTAAAAACTTTTTAGCAACATGGCGAGGGAGTTTCAATGGACAATTGATTGTACCTTTCGCAAGATGGGAAACAGTGATAAGTTGGTATGTAGCTATTTTAGTTGACAGTTCATAAAGCGGTCGACAATTCATTAGTCTTAACGTTTTGATGTGATCTCATAGAAAGGTCACACAAACTAGAAGATGTATTGGTATACCAGCAGGTCTCATCTGAAAACACAACTCTGTATACCGTATACGCCTTACAAAGGACGTACGTTTAAGTTTGCAATAATGTAATATTTAGGTCATGTCGGTAATTTCATGAAACTAAACATTATCTAGAGAAACTTTTCAAATTGAATTACCTTTCGGGATACGTGCGAGGAGACAGGGATGGAGGCGCACACTCAATCAAAATGAACATTATTTTGGCAGTTGCTTCCTGCTTAGTCTGGCTATCAAAGTCTTATTGTATATTATGTATCATTATGGAATTGGATCTGATTTGAAGGACTTCATGCATGTGTAGAAGATATTATGACTTTAATTGCTTCATCTGCAGAAATTATAAGAAGCGACTATATTACATACAAATGTTTATACAGAACATTTGTTGGTTGTTTCTTGTCCCAATTACTGTGGTCACTAATGAACCCATTGTGATATCATATCGTGTTCAGATGTAATACCAGTTTATGACGATCTAGGTTTCGTCTTTGTGTGAGCTAGCGGAAACTTATAGTTGAAGGAAGTAGGGTCCGTTGATCCGTTGGTATATTTAGTTACAGTGTTCCAAAGTGTTACTTTGAAAAGATTTCATTACGCGTGCTGTATTTTGATTACTTCTTGCCCAATTAATGGATCTGAATACTTCTTAGATTAGATTTAGAGGCGCGACTTAGTACCCTTAATACTCACAATGCCTGGCTGATTGAGCTCCGTAAAATAATCAAATTGGCCGCGTTCCATTGACCACTAGACGTACACTGGTCGGCATAAGTATTTTGACAAAACTAAAGTTAATTTTGCTCATAATTTGAAACTTACTTCATGTAAATTTTGGCATCATTGGAAAGGTCATTTAAATTCCGTTTGAATGATACACAACTTTCCTTAACCCATTAAGTACCGATTGAAAATTTAGAACTTTTGTAAAAGCCTACTTTTTTGACTTTTTTCCTCGGTCCAAAAAAAAAAATGTTTTGATGCAAAAAGTTTCTTCAAACAATTCTAATAGTGACTGCAAAAAAATTTTTTCAAAAATCTCTTCGCTAACATTTTTTATGATTTTTTGAATGGGATGATCTCAGGAAAATTTTGTATGAAAAGGAGGAAAAAGTTGCTAAAATAGTCATTTTTAGCAATTTTCAAAAAATCATAAAAAATATTAGCGAAGAGATTTTTGAAAATTTTTTTTTGCAGTCACTATTAGAATTGTTTGAAGAAACTTTTTGCATCAAAACATTTTTTGTTTTGATACCGAGGAAAAAAGTCAAAAAAATTGACATTCACAAAAGTTCTAAATTCTAAAATTGTGAAATGGGTACTTAATGGGTTAAGGAAAGTTTTGTATCATTCAAACGGAATTTAAATGACCTTTCCATTGGTGCCAAAATTTACATGAAGTAAGTTTCAAATTATGAGCAAAATTAACTTTAGTTTTGTCAAAATACTTATGCCGACCAGTGTATATGGTACATAATATTCCTGAATGAGGAACGCTGCCGCTAGATCTCTAACGCCAAAGTGTCATTTGATTTTGATTATTTTGTGTTATTTTCAGACAATTTTAAGATTGGACGTATAAAATTATTTAAAAAAGTTTGCAAAAAAAAAACTATAGTCCTTCTAAAATTTAGATAGAATTATCTGAACTGATTTATAAAGTGCGAAAGTGAAAAAGTGGCAATCTAAGCGTACCCAATCTATAGAAACATTTTTTACGTATTATGTGATTTTGACTTTTCGTCTCACTATTTTAAGGTAATACTACTCACTTAAGTCACCGCCTGTTGGAAGTAGAAACTTATAATATGTACATAGGTACATGGACTCGGAAAAGCACTTACCTGAAAAAAAGATAAATTATTTAATTAATTTAGGGCATTTTTTAACAAAAAACTAGTAAGACAATTATCTTCGACTATGCCGAAGCTCAAATACCCGGTACTATATTATTGTAAAATAAAAAAATATATTTGTATGGGAGGTATGGGTAGTTTTTATTCGATCAAGCTCCTTTTTTGTCAAAAAATTTTAAATATTATTAAAACAATACGTGCAAAGTTTAAACTTGCTATCTTTACTGTAGCTATTTAAATTTAATTTTTAACATAAAAAGCTATATAAATCTGATATTTTTGTATGGGAGGTAGTAGTAGTTTTCATCCGATCTTGCTCATCTTCGAACTTTGCCTCAGTCTGGTGGATAAAAGCATACGTACTAAATTTCAAGTCGATAGCTCTTAAATTACGGCCGTAATCGTGCGGACAGACAGACGGACAGACGGACAGACAGACAGACGGACATCGCTAGATCGACTAAGAAAGTGATGCTGATCAATAATATATATAGTTTGTCATACCTACAACGCCTCCTTATGGGCGTTACAAATGGAATGACAAAGTGAATATACCCTCACCACAGTGTGGTACCGGGTATAATAAAATTAATTATTGATGTAAATATGTAGAACATTTTCTAGTTTTAATTTAATTAAAAGTAACACATTTTTATATTTATTTTCTTCAGAAGGGTTATACGATTTTTGTTAAATAATTTACTATATATTTTTTTACATATCCACAGTCTAAAGTTAAATGCTTGATCGTCTGTCAATTGGGCTAAATTATTATCCTCGGATAATTTTCTGACACTTATGAAAGTGTTGAACGAGAAGTTCACTCTTTTTTTTTTTTTTTTTTTTATTTAAGTAGATATTCGAAGGCTTACACATTAAGATAATATTATCTTTTAAAATAGTGATAAGCTAAGTAATGGATTTAAAAGAAACAATGATTACTACCTTTAAACGAGAATAATAACAATTAAAAATATAAATATAAATATAAACGGCCGATTGAAGTTTACAAATACAAAAGGAAGTTGGTACATAAAAATATAAAATAACAAGAAACAATTACAAGGAAAACAAAATTAGATACATATTACTTAGTTAAATATAAATTAATATAAGATAAAATATAAATTAATTAATAATTGGCCGACAAGTAAGATTTTAATACGGTTGAAAATCTCTTTTTCTGTCTTATTTCTCTGATGTGGCGAGGAAGGGAGTTCCAGAGTCTAGTGGCATTAACAAAAAATTGACGTTCGGACGTTAAACAAGAATAGCGCGGGGATAAAATTTGTCTAGTCCTGATAGATGTACAAAACGTTAGTCTGTTAAAAAGGTTGCGGGGTTGACGTGTATAAATTATGTGATGCAGCATTAATATGGTACGGTACTGTAAAAGTCTGTCAAACGTGATGTTACAGATCCGGTAAGAGAAGTGTGAAATGTGGTCGTATCTTCGAAGACCGAAGATATATCGAGCAGTATTGTTATAAGCAACGTTAAGTTTCCGATTACTAATCGAGTCGCACTTACCGAAGACTTCGCAGCCGTAAGTTAAAATTGGAGTAATTAAGGTTTTAACTAAAAGAGCTCGCGTTTTTATGGGAGTATAGTATTGGGTCGCCCAAAGAGAACGAAGAATACCATAAACTTTGCCAACTGTAAGGTTAATGTGATCACTCCAAGTTAACGTTTTGTTAAAAAGCATACCCAGATTTTTTGCGGTGTCAACATATTCGATCGCACCATCATTAAGGTTGATAGGTGGAAAGATTGATGTGCTTAACTTTTTCCTTGATATGACAATACATTTAGATTTTTTAGGGTTAATAAGCAGCGAATTCTGTTGTGACCAAGTATAGATTTTGTTCAAGTCAGAATTTATGCAACTGACGCAGTGGTCGATTTGGTCGGTTGAACAACTCATGTGTAGCTGAGTGTCGTCAGCATACATTTCAACGTAGGAGCTAGTGACGATGGAAGGCAACTCATTAACATACAGGGAAAAGAGAAGGGGTCCTAAAATGGAACCTTGAGGAACTCCGCATGTGTTGGGAAGAAAGTCTGACATTTTATTGTTCACAAACACAGCCTGATGGCGATCAACAAGGTATGAAGATACTATACACACAGCAGAAGACGAGAAGTTGTATTTAGTTGCAAGCTTATTGCATAGTATTGCGTGATTGACGGTGTCAAATGCCTTTGAGAAGTCAAGGAGCACTAGAAACGTGACATGATTTTTATCTAATTGTTGTCTTATGTCATCAACCACAGTTAAAAGTGCAGTGGTACAGCTATGCTTAGCACGGAAACCGGACTGATGAGAACTCAATAGATTATTCGCAGTAAGATACCTATTTATTTGCTTCTGCATGATTTTTTCAAATACTTTAGAGAAAAAAGAAAGTATAGAAATTGGACGAAAATCTTTACCTGTACGACTCTTGGGAACAGGTAGGATTTTAGATCTCTTCCACACTGAAGGAAATACACCTGTTGTTAGGATGTGGTTAAAGGCGTGCGTGATATAAGGTAGTATGATGGGCAGAATAACCTTAACAAACTTAGGGTGAATATCATAAACTCCAGCAGAGTTGGATTTGATAGAGAGTAAACTCTCAACTACATCTGCATGTTCCACATGGGAAAACCCGAAAGCTTCATAGGAAGAAATGGTGCTGTTGTTGTTGATATTCGAAACATGCGAGGTAGATGAAACAGTAGGATGAGTGCAAGACACAAAGGATAGATTAAGTTCGTCACCGTCAACATTATCAAGGAGGCTGCTCTGTTGCTTTCCTACACCAATTTGCTTCAAATTCTTCCACAGCTGTTTTCCAGTGAATGATGCGTTTAAGCGTTCAGAGAAAAAGCGTTTTTTTGCAGCGCGAATTTTGCAAACCACGATATTACGGAGAGTACGGTATGACCTGTGGTGATCTTCTATTCGGAAGCGCTTCCATTGATTATACGCTTCGTCACGCCTTTCCATTAGCTCGCGGATATCATTTGTAAACCATGAGTTACCAGTATGTCTTACTACTTTAGTTTTAAGTGGCACGTGAATATTAAAAAGCTGATTAACATTAGTTTGTATGAACTCAACTTGTTGATTTGAAGAAGACATACAATATATTAGGTCCCAGTTAATGCTGCGCACATCACGTTCTAAAGCCAAGTAGTCAATGTGTCTAAAATCTCTAAACTCGAATGAATTAGGTAATTCCTGATATTTAAAATCGAAGGTAAGATAGATCAGATCGTGTTTTGAGAACCCCGGAGCTGACAATTAATCATAGAAGAGCGCCTTTGTGTCTTCACTAACAAAAAAAACATCAAGTAACGTGCTACAAGTATCTTTAAAGTGAGTAGGTGTGGTAGAATTAACGGGAAAAAGATTTAGTGAACACATACTATCGATCAAATTTCGTTCTGACAAGAGATCACTATTTATGTCTCCACATACTATGACGTTGGGCGAAGTGACAGATATTTCTTCTAACAAGGACGTAAGGTGACAAAGGTTAACATTCTTATTTGGTCTGTAAACCACTCCGAGTAGAACTGAATCGGCATCACTTGTTAGATCCAGAAACAAAAAATCTATTTCACTATTAACTTTTGACTTACTGTTTATTTTAACATTACGAAATATACCATTTCTAATATAAATAGCGACTCTTAATCTTAAATCAGACATTTATCGAATGTTACGCTATTAATTAATTGAAATTCAGTGTTTTATTTCCTCTTCAACATTCTAGCAAAACTAAAAAGAAAACGTCAAAAAATTAGCCTATAGGATAATTTATTTTATCTTGCTCCCGGAGCCTGAACAAGCCTGCAAGGAGGAACAAGGGAACATCGTAGTAGAATCCCAGTCGATGCTGAGGATATGGAAGAACGAATTCTGCCGACTGTTTAACGGCAATGACGAATTAAATCCCGCTGTCAGGCAGAATTAACTATTCAGCCTGGACGATGAAGACCTACAATTCCGTCCACTCGACCTGGACGAAGTTAAGATAGCCATATCTAAGCTTAAGTCCAACAAAGCCGCTGAAACGGATGACCTAAGCGCCGAGCTATTTAAAGCGGCAGGTGATGACTTGGTTAGGAACATACACCAAAGTATGCCAGATGAATGCAACCTCAGCATTGTTTGCCTGATCCTCAAGAAAGGAGACCGCCTGAACTGCACCAACTACAGAGGTATTAGTCTTATTAACATCGCCTACAAGATCTTATCTGCCGTGTTGTGTGATGTCACTGGCGCGTTCGTGAGTATTGGGTTTGGCGGTCAATAAGTGCAAGACAAAGTATATGCTATCATCAAGAAAGGACACCTTTGAGGTGATTAAGGACTTTGTCTACCTAGGCTCCGCTATGAACTCAGACCATGACACCAGCGCTGTGATTAATAGAAGAATAACTCTTGCCAATCGCTGTGACCCTTGATAGGACCCTAATCGACCCAGTCGTTCTCTGTGCCGAAGAGGCATGAAATTGACACTATCAAAAGTGAATGAGGTTACCCTAGGTTGTTTCGAGAGAAAAATTCTTCGAGTAATTTTCGGTGCCCTCTGCATAGACGCCAGACAGTGAATGGAGGAGATACAACGACGAACTGTACGGTCTGTATAGCGACATCGATCTAGCCAGAAGAGTTAAGGGAAGGTCCAACGACTGAGGTGGCTGGGTCATGTAAAGCGAATGGACGTGAATGCTGCGGCCCGAAAGATCTTCGAATCCACACCCGAGGGAAGGCGCTGTAGAGGAAGACACCGACTCAGGTGGCGCACGCAATTTGAAGGGGACCTTAACCAACTTTGCTTGCGAAACTGGAGACAGCTGGCTAAAGACCGTGCTGGCTGCAGACGCTTGTTGGTTGAGGCCTAGGTCCACCCCGGACTGTTGCGCCACCTTAAGAAAGTAAATAAGACTAAGACACAATGTTAGCTTTCTTTCAGCGATTTTTTACGAATGGTTTCTGTGATAGGACTGATTTAGTGAAATAGGTTCCTACACATTTAAAACATTAAACAGATTTTGGAAATATTGAAGGAAATAAGGAAGTGACTATAAAAAATCTTCGTAAAACTTTAAACAAGAGTGTTGTCGTCTCAGATGTGCAGTCGACAGTGATTTTTTAGAGATATGAAGTGCGAAAATTGGACATTATGGCCGATATTTACTTATCTTAACCTTTCAGAATCGCAAACCTATTAAAAAATAAATAAATAGGTGGCGCAACAGGCGGTAGACACCCTAGGCCTAGCTTCTCGCAACCATTCGTTTTGTGTGAGTTTCTATTTTTGGGACGAATGGAAGGGACCTACAATTTTATGCCGAGTCCGAACGGCTGAATTGAGAAGCTTTTTTCATGACAGTTATACTCTCGGATGTTTGTCAGACGTTCGCGAGAGGTGGCGCAGTAGAAAAAAACCTTAAGATGTAATTTGGGTTTTTTCGGGGATCGAACCTTGGATAGTGGGATCCCCCGCACAGTAGTCCAGCACACTAACCACTGCGCTACTGCGCAAACCTATTCAGGAACCTAAAATAGTTTCGTCCTATAAACTCTCATAACTCATCTGAGTGCATTTGCCTCATAAATCAATATGAAGCCAGAAACCGTTAGAAAATGTTTAAACCAAAAGTTGGCCACAGCTGCCATAGGGGTTGTGCTCCTAGACCCGAAATAATTATAGACGAACGCATAAAAACTAAAACCAGAAAAGAAACTGAAAGATAAATTCATTAAAAAGCTCAACTTAATGAGGGGTTAGCCTTAATTTATTAACTCTTATTCATTAAGGTCGATTTAATTATTACTTTACTTTTTTTTAATTAATATTTGTATCTTCACCGACGCACCACTTTCAAAATGATTTGTAGGACTATGTTCGCACATAAGAGGGTTTGTGCAGAATTTATGCTCGTAGGTTGGTATGTATCAGCATTATTACGGTCTACTCAATTTAACCTTGCAATTTGTGTTATGAATTTAAATTTAAATATTAAATACGGTTGGTCTTATAAAAAGTGTTTACTGATATATTGCTAATTACTAAAACTAAAGTCGGATATGGACAGAGTACAGACAGGCACTTTAGAGCTTAATAGAGACAAAACATAATAAAGGTACATTATTTTTTAACACAAAAATCTAATTTATTTGCCTTTTAAAAAAAGGTAAAATTCTTCAATATTCAATGAGTCATGGATTTGACATGACAATACAGTTAACACCTTTCTCATATCGAGTATAACTGACGATAAATCATGAAATAATTTATTTTATCCCTTCTTGGGCGCAGTGCGACCCAGTAGCTAGTGTGCTGGACTACGGGTGGGTCAAATACAAGTTTCTATTTAAAAATGCAATAAAGTGAACAAAACTAAATGTTTTCATTGTATTATGGCAATGGCTTTATTAGTAAGATTGACAAACAACCGACAGTATTACTGTCCTCAAAAAGCTTCTCAATTCAGCCGTTCGGACTCGGCATAAAATTGTAGTTCCATTCCATTCCTCCCAAAAATAGTAACTCACACAAACGAATGGTTTCGAGAAGCTATGTCTACCCGCCTGTTGCGCCACCTATTTATTTATTTTAAACATTCCCATTAATTATGGAACACAACGTCGTTCAAATGACTGCCTCGGCTGGCTCCGCAGTAGCGCATTCTGTCACTCCAATTTTCCAAGACCTTGTTGATGGTTTCGGGCTGTAGCTCACGGATTGCTTGGATGATATTGGCCTTAAGTGCTTGAATCGTTTCCGGATTGTTGGCATAACAACGGTCCTTCACGTTTCCCCACAAAGGGATGAAATCGCAGCTCCGAGGGGGCCAACTGACATCGCCAAGACGGCTGATTATACGATTTGGGAATTTGGTGCGCAAAGGATCGATTGTAGCATGGCACGCCAGCCTGCATGAACCAGAGGTCGTCCACATCCATGTCTTCAATTTCAGTAAAAAAAATAGACATTTAACATGCCTCTATAGCGCCCACCGTTGCCCGAAACATTGTTCCCAGTTTCATTTTCGAAGAAAAATGGTCCAATGATGGTTCGTGAATTGAGTCTCACACTCTCGGCTACAGCACCCACATTCTCGTCTGTGCGCACCGTACGACGACAGGGGCCATAACTGTTGTCCACTAACAAACCAGTCTCACGAACTTGTTGCACAAACTTGCGTACAGCAGGCGCGGAGGGTCCTTCATTTCGGCCAAAACTTCTTTTCAAAAAACGCAATGTTTGGGCTACACAGCACTCACTTTGGAAATAAGTTTTCAATATTTCCCAATGTTGTTCAAGCGTAAAGCGACTCATTTCGTTCCACGGAGGTATGATACTGACTTTCTGTCAAGATTTCGAGCGGGAATCAGCTGTCAGTGTCAAAATAACTTTTACTTTAAAAAGAAACCACTAAGCGAAGGATCTTTGGGGCTGACGTGGTTCCGAACATCTAAGCTCTTCATTGCTGAAGCTCCTTCTCATCTTTCTTCGAAAGACGGGAAAACTAAGTACAGTAAAGTAATGTGTCTGTTTGGCAGTACAATGGACCAGTAGTTGTGTCTGAGTGCTCCATCGGTCAGTAGCAACCTCCGACAAAAAAAAAAAGCGAAGGGTATTCTGTTCGAAACCTGGTATAGCTCTGTAGGATAATATTTAGCTGTATAATGCGGAGATCAACAGGTTCCACCGCGCTTTTTCTTTGGAGAGTTGGATCCATTGGGGTTAGCCACCCGAGGATATTTAGCTAAAAGCTCATAGAATATACAAAGTAAAATCGGTACCACTTGCTTTCGTTGCATTCCCAAAACAGGAATACTTTTAAAACTGAAAATCTTTTTGAGAACATTCTGTAGTATTCACCATACCATAATGCTGCACGTCTCTTAAAAATAAATTCATATAATTCACGTTATGTCCTATTCATACAAATACAACCTTACTCAAACACGGATCAACGGCAATGTAATTATTTTCTCTTTGGTTAATGTCATAATATTACTGGCTTTCAAATGAAAGCCCAACTAAGTCCTCGATAATCCGTATCTCTGTCCTCAGGCTACGACTCTATCGTACAATGTACACAATAATTCACCAACACCAACAGCATATTGCATGGAAATCACTTGTGTACTTAGTTTTGTATATTAAATTCAATTGTGCTATCAAAAATCATTCGAGAGATAATGTTTGAAAGGTGAAGCCTCTGTGTGTGTTGGTAGGTAGGTATATATGTATATATTGAGACTTTAGAAATTTCAATTTACTTTACATAAGCGGTTTTGAAAGCACATTTGCAGGTTGCTTTTCCTGTCCACTTTTATACGCACACAGCTTAGAGGTTTTATTAATTCCGTTCCGTTTAATTAGTAGCTATTATGGTGCTTGCAATTTTATGGTTATAATCTTGGCCACAATAGCATATAGAAAATTGGTGACGGAAATCATGTGTGCCCATAATCTGCTGTCCACAAAGACATATTATATAGGTATATACATGCCTACGACTGGTACTTGCGAATTTCAGGACTTTTATTATAATATCTGGTCAAATCGGGCTTTAGATCATCATTACATGTCTTTTTAAGATGGTTTACAAAAAACAATATGTATTCGATTGTGTACCAGCTCAAATTTCTTGAACTGCGAAAAGTTCACTCATCGGTTACACTTTGTGATCTTTCTAAGTCATTTGATGGGGGATGTTGGACATTTGTATGTCAACCTCGGAATTAAAACAGAAAATTCGTTTTCTATAAATAAGCAATTCATTATTGTACCTATTAAGTAATTATGTTAATTATGTGGTCTTAGCGTCAACCAGACGAAAACGGAGTTAATCTTCTTATTCAACAGAAAGGTTAAGCTATCCTCTGTCACTCCTTCAAGCTCAATGGCACTCGACTCGAGTCCGTTAGCAGCGCTAAATATTTGATGTTTAGGCTGGACAGAAAGCTTTTATGGAGAGAAAATATATAGATAAACGCGCAAGGAAATCATTAGTGGCTCTATACTCCTGTAAAAGGGCTATCGGCTCTGGATGGGGCGGTTCTAAGACCCATCATTCTATACGGTATCGTTGTGTGGGCGCAGTAGCGCAGTGGTGAGTGTGAAAAACATAAATTACATCTTAATGTTTTTTTTTACTGCGCCACCTGTCGCGAACGTCTGACAAACAAACATCCGAGAGAATGACTGTCCCGAAAAAGCTTCTCAATTCAGCCGTTCGGACTCGGCATAAAATTGTGGGTCCCTTCCATCGTCCCAAAAATAGAAACTCACACGAACGAACAGTTGCGAGAAGCTGGGCCTAGGGTGTCTCCCTACCTGTTGCGCCACCTATTATATTTATTTATTTATCTTAGAGAAGACTCAGCGCTTGTTATGCTTGTGCATCATGGGCGCATTAAGGACATCTCCAACTGCCGCTCTACAAACCATGCTTAACTTACTTCCACTAGACATCGTCAGTAAAGAATACGCCACAAACGTGGCAATCAGATTAAGGCAAGGGAAACACTGGAGAGGGCAACCGACTGGATACCCCAACCCCAGCATCCTTTTAAAGACGATCCCCTTGCCTATTATTACCGATTAGACCTGCCTACGAAAATCAACTTCGAAAAAGGCTTCATCCATGAAATATTAGACAGGAACCAATGGGATTCACAAAATATTCTACACAACAAATCGCTGTCAATACTCACAAACGGTTCCAAGGCACTGGAGGGAGTTGGCGCCGGGGTCTTTTCAGGGGAACTGAACCTGGGCCTCTCCTTCTGTCTTCCGAAACACTGTAGTGTCCTCCAAGCCTAAATTACAGCTATCCGTAAAGCTACAGCGTAGCTGTCATTTAATTCAGTAGCACAAAGGGATATCGTCATGTACATTGATAGCCAACCTGCAATCAAATATCTTCCGAAATAAGATCTAACAACGTGTATACACCACTTTCCTATACGCTAAACAAATAATTCATGCGGACGCAGCAAGCAGAGGAAGTTTAAAAAATACAAAAAGATTCAAGGAGCTTCTGCGACTTAAAAGATCTAGCATCTCGATAGTCTAAATGCTCGCTCTGCCATACAATGACTTTTGCAGAAGCTGCAGAGATGAAGACGAGGACGAGTCCATCACTCATACTCACTCACAGTTGCCCTGCCTTATCCAATTTAAGAAACGCCCACTTAGGAATCTATTTTCTTAATGATCTTAGTGATCTAGGTAATACCAGCGCCGTTAACATTCTTAGCTTTATAAATGGCAGCAAATGGTTTGCATGAGTAGCAGTAAAGGAATAATTCCCCAAAATTTAATGGTATGCACAATGGGCCGCCGGCATAAGTGTTTCTCTCACCGACAGCCAATTTAAACTAACTAACTAAGAAATTAAGTTCTAGATTCAAGACTGGCTAATAGAGAGGTAGCTGATAGTATTGGAGAGCCTATCAGGGACATATCTGCCAGATAAACCTCAACTTTTGGTTTCAAAGGTATCGGATAGTGATATCTGACGGATAAAGTCTCGGATAGCCTATCAGCCGGTTCAAGTGGCTTTTAAAGCCTTTATCTAGGAGATGAGATAAGTTTCAGCGAAATTTTTCGTTGACGTGCGTAGATTGTAGTCACAAGTGTACAAAAATGGATTTATTCGAGCATATTACACGGCCCCGTAGGAACATGGTATTTTGTCCAAGAGCAAATTATTTTGAGAAACCCTCGACAATGAAGATTTCTGAATTTTCACTATTTTTTAACTTTATGCATGTTAAATTACCAACAACAGAACAACACAATCAACTTAAAAAAGCATTTTATGTCTGATGGTTAAGTTTCTAATAAACACAAATTAAACAAAGAATGAAGAAATGACATGTGTAGATATCGAAACAATAAAAAACAGTAGGTAACCAATCAGTGGTTGATAAAATTGTCCAGCAGTTATTTTATCAGAGACTTTGACGATGAAAAAATGTCAGCAACATTTATCTGCTGGTAGCTTTATGTGTCGTATAACAATCCAAAACTTTATCCGAACTGGCCCTTTATTTGAAACTGGCCCTAAACCCTAATAGCGGATTACACTGTCTAACTCTAAATACTTATCAATAGTGTTTAATGTCGCACCATGTTGCTAACGGCGAAATTTAGCGTTCACGCCGACAATTATAGCAATCCTTCGTTGTCCTTTCTCTTTTTGTGATCGACTGACTGGCTGTTTGTAACGAATAAAAATTATTGTTTACGCGAAAATTACTGCAACAATTGAAAAATAAATGTAAGGATGGAAATCAAAGCAATTTCACTGACGTTTCTGTCAACTCGTCGATTTTGTTATACAATACCAAACCAAAAATCAATTGACACAATTGACAATATTATCGACAATTTTCACTTTTCTTATATCTACCCACTGACAGATTCTATTATATTCCCCACTTAATTACTCATTTGGCTGTCAATTTGCTACCTTGCTTCAGTCATCAATCGCACACAAGTCTATAAAAATTATCCGCTGTATTGAGAATGAAAGAGGGAAAAAAAACGAGCTGTCAATGTAATTCGATTAAAAGTAAACAAATTTGAAAAAAATTAAAAGAAAGTGGATTTAGAAGTTCATCGAAAAAATTCGGAATAAATTGAATTAAAGATTTACAGCATAAGAAATAAGTAAATTTTTGTAATGAAAACTGAACATAAAACAAAACGATTTATATGTCACTTTTGTTCTGTTAACGCGTGGAGTCTATAGCGGGAGTTCCTCCATTTGGAATATTATATAAATGCTAGACGTCTTCCGGTCAATGCGGAAAGAGGGAAATATAAATATTCTGAATAATTCCCACAAGGAATAAATAAATAAAAAGCTAATGGTAAATTGTGGAAACTGAAATGTTGCTACATTTTGTTGTTGAATTTCGATAACAAGCTCCTTATGAGTAGCGTTGTGTGCGAAGCAGGAGTAGTATTTGACGACAACCAAAAATATGAAGCTTCTCTGTAGATCGTACATATTTCCAAACATCGATGAACCTATGGGACCCTCGCCCAGCACATTATAGCCCTTATCATTTTTACACGGTATGGAACCTTATATAATCCCACCAAATCACCCTTTTTTCGAGCCAACTACCACAAGATGACGGATTTAAAATGTCAGCAACGCTAAGCAATTAAAAATAATTCTTTGAAACACTGTTTTGTTAAGAAATAAATTGCATGCCTTAAAACCTATGAACCAATACAATGCAAATAAGATGACATACACCCCCAGAAGACATTGCTTTCATGCACGCATTAAATCGATTTTCGAGAAGGGAAGAAAATGCTTGCCCCAGAAATACCGTCCAAACCCGATACTTTCCATCCAATCCAAAGGCAATAAGCGTCGAAGTAATCATACTAAATATCTAGAACGTCGCTGATTAATCGGACAAGATAGGATTGAATCGTTCTACTGGAGACCTGTTTAGTTACGTAAGTGTAAGCCACTTATAAGCTAGGACAATTGATATCTCAAAGGTCAGGATGACGCTGGCATGGAGCCCTAGTACTAATCCTCTTACGGAATACAGCAACAAAATAAGCGTATAGAGGGTTATAGCTATATAGTATATGTAGGTATGTGAGTATAACACGTATAAGTTTATATTAATTCACAGACTATAAACAATTAAGAAAATACTAACAAAAAAATTTTAAACGTGTTTATGAAGGTCGATTTTCACAGTTCGTTGGGATCCAATAATTTCTGCAGACATTGCCTAATCCGCTTTTGAATATGCGTGGGCCTTAACTGCTATCCAATCTATATATATATTTGCGTAGGCAATCAATCGATATTATCTGAGACAAAATTTTTGATCTAAACTTAATTGGAATAATTTTCGAACCCAAATGAACCGCCAACACATCCCTCCCTTAGGGTGGTTGTTATTGTCTTAAACGCTTAAACCTTATTTAATCCGATACATTAACAGAATTAATTAACGAGGTGTATTAATAACTTTAGCCTTGAAGTCGGCATTTGCAAATCGCGTTTCAATTAAATTTTAATTGTAAAAGAGATGCGGAAAAATACGGCTGCATGAGCAGGTATACTCACTACTCAGGTATATTGCGACCTCTTTGTCGATGAGATTACGCCTTGTCAAAGATGCAAAGTAAAAAAAAACATCTCCACTCCTTTCGTAGCTAACAATAAAGAAGACCAACATGATGTTCACCATGTTTTCACTCCAAGTAAAAGGAACTGGATTCACTGCGCAATTGGTGTAGATAGACACAATACGTACAAGTACACGAACGGAACAAAAGCGTATCGTCGGGGTTAGAGTTCGTGTATCTCCAAATTGATTGCTAGGATTACCTTGGAATATATTAAAAAAAGAAGGGAAAAAACGAAAAATATTGTTCACAAGGTGGAAAGTAGATTTTCGCCAAATTCACCAACTCTGGTGCGGATTAAGTCATATCATGGATTGACTCCCGGCAACCTCAGGCGCCCCCGAAGGCTTTGAAAAGGCTTTCAACAATGTCAGCACACAGCTTATCTGGATTGCTTTGCCAACCTTCTCCATTGTCATTGTCAAGGGGGGAATATTATCACTAAATGAGCAGTGATTTTGAAATTATAAAAGAAAGACTGAAGCTAGAAATAGAATATCTAAAAACTACGTCACATCATACCTACATATAAACGAAACAAAGGACGACTGTTAATTATATTTGCTACAATAATGACAAATGACGATGACTGGCACTATATATTATAGTCATACATCGCATCGCATATAAATCGCTTCAATTAATTTATCCAAACACATCTCGCGCGTTCTTTGTCAGACCTTGGATTAGAGGCTAAATGACGTCGTTGGTACAGTAAACAACAATTGTGATTACAAATCGCTGTTCTATTTAGTATGTACATAATGTACAATTTATTTAAACATGAAATAATATTCAGTGTAGTGCTGTTATAAATAAATTTACGTTACTCAATTTCAGTTAATGTTTAGCACATGTGGAGCACGGACGGGCGTCTATACAAGCAACTTCTCAGTCCCGAAAACGTACATACAAATGGACAGCGTGATGAAAGATTAATGGTCTCCTTCTCGCAATTTGTATGCAAAAATAATCAGATAAATCGCCGGAACTCGATTCGAGTTGCTGGGGGGGGGCTGAAGAATAATGCATTCTCGAACCCCCCCACCCTCCACGGACATTTAGGTGCGATTGCATTTGAAAATTATAGAAAAACCGTCTCTCCAACTCTTGTGGGGCGAATGACCCAAGGCATTAGGGTAGAAACGACCTCACAGCAATTTTTGAATGGCCAATAACGTTTACCTTGCGTTATATGCGTATAAAGGTTGAGGGTAAAATATATTATGCCCCAGTGGGGCATTTTGAATAAACAGAATCGGCCTCAGGTGGTAGGTAAGGGCCTAATGTAATGGCCAACATTATGAATTCTTTTGTGAAGTTTAGTTTGGCAATAAAACAGTCCTGGGCTTTGGCAGTCGACCTGTAGTATCTAGGTTTATTGTTTTTTGTAACGAGTTGAAAAGCACGTATTTTCAACTAGGTACGCATTCATCGTGTATTTGAAGTGTTAACACTCAGACTAGCTGTCACTTCAAGAGACTGTGTAGTGAAGAGATTCGAATACTTGATACTACCAGCAGCATGAGTGGTGCACATTATAGTTTAATTTAATTGACAGAATGATAAACGTGTTGCTGTGCACTTTGGTTTTTAATGGTTTTGATTTAGAATTACCTGAAAATATGAAATTGAAGATGCTCTTCAAAAGTTCGACAGGAGTTTGGTTTATAAACTTTCTTTAGTTATTTCCTTATTTGTTTTTTGTAACTCTCAGTACACGAACACGACTTCCATTTTTGTCCAATATTATACCGTTACTAATAGTTAAACTTAAATATACATATGTATATCGCACTTTGGATTAATTTTGCAAGACTTAAGATAGTTCTTAAGCACTTTGGATTAATTTTGCAAGACTTAAGATAGCAGCAAAGAACTCTTAGAAATACATATCATCCTATTCCACACAAAATGCAAATCGTAATATTCAGACTTCATATTGTACAAGATCTCACCTCTTTACAATACAAATAAATATTTTAGTTCTAGTGAAATGCAAAATGTTTTCATTTGTTGCGAATGAAGAAGGTATTCAACAACAACCTTCTGAAACTTTGTTCGAAAGGAATTGATGGAATGTGGTAAACCGAGAAGTAACAACGTTTCTCGCTTGAATTGGATTACCCCTGAAGGTAATCATGTAGATATACCTTAGGCGCAGGGACATAAGTCCCCGGGATATAAGTCCCAAATTTTATTTTTGGAACTTATGTCCCAACTAAGTGGGACATAAGTCCCAATTTCGATTTGGGACTTATGTCCCACCTCATCGGGACATAAGTCCCAACATTTTTTTGTCGAAAATGGGACATAACTCCCAAATTTTCGGAGAGATAATATTTAGCAAAATATTGCGGATTTCCATTGGGCATCCAACAAACAAACTTCACAAGTAAACAAAAGATTTTAAGTTTTTAATTATCTAGCGGCAAAATGGACATATAAATTAATTTTTATTTACCATTGCTTCTTCGTTTATCTTTGCAAAACAGATATGTACTACACGTAACTCATCTTAGCTTAGTCCCACTTCGGTGCGGGTTTCCTTTCATGTTTTAAATGCACTTCTTGTCCAGTTTTGAATATCTGCAAGGCAAGCAGACTATTTCAAATGGTAGGTCCTGGCACAGTGCACAATAGGAGCGTTGGGCATGTAAATAATCCAAAGGCGTAGCCAAGAAACGATGCGAAGGGGATGATCGATTTTCAATGAACATAAATGCGTAGCCGAAAACAATTTTGAGCAAGGGAGGATCGATTTGGGGTGTGAAAATTAAAAATTCGCGCGCCTTTAGATTCTTCCCACGCAAAAGTTTATCCCTCATAATATGGTGGGGTGGTGTGTGCTAGAAATTACCACCTACAATAGTCGATGATGAGTCAGAAACTTCAGAAAATCTTTCTTCAATTAAAATCTATATACCTTACAGCTAACACAAAATCTATATACACAGTTAATAATTGCCTGCATCCACAGGATGGATAAACATTAAATATGCTATCAATTAAAAAATGTCGTTCTGATTAAGGCAATGTTTCAATTTACTCAACGATTTTAGATGCCCGGAATATGTTCCATCCAAATTGGGCTTCTAAAATCGTGTTTTTGTAAAAAGATTTTTGCTTATCCATGCCGTAGTCAAAATATTTTCGTTTGCAAATGATTCATTTATATCCAAAAGACTTCGTGGCGATATTGGTTTGCGTCACTTTTCGCAAACTGCTGGTAACTGTATTTTAGTTGTAAATATAAGTGATGCTTAAAACTATACCAAGACAATAGAGCCAAACACCTATTTTATACTGGTTATATTTATTTATTACGTGATGCTCTTTGTGAATTATCTAAGCTTATCTAAAGAAATAGGTTGAGTGGGACATAAGTCAGAATTTGGTGCACGGAGATTCATTCCCTCACACAGTCAATTAGTTTCCTCTTTTATATTTATATAGCTGTAACCGCCGGGCATTGCATATATATTTTTTTATTTTTCTATTTTGCACTACGAAGTTCGCAGGGGGTTCGCTAGTAAAATATAAAATTATTATAAAAATAAATAAATAGATGGCGCAACAGATCCGTAGGAACCCATTCGTTTGTGAGAGTTTTTTTTTTTTATGACCAATCGAAGGACCTACAATTTTATTACGGGTCCGGACGGCAGAATTGAGAAGCTTTTTATTACATTTGTACTCTCGAATGTTTGTCAGACGTTCGCGAGAGGTGGCGCAGTGGATAGAACCTTAAGATGTAATTTGTGCTTTTTTTCCGGAAATCGAACCTGGGACTCTTCGCACAATGACAGTACTTCCAGCACACTAACCATACTGAGCCACTGCGCCCATCTCAAAATTAAATCACATTCAATTGGTTAGTCGTTGATGAAGTCATTTTTGATAAAAGTAGCTGAAAATGTTTTGAATAACGACAATAAGATAAACATTTTGGAAATTTATCTTTCAAATAACACTGTGAAGGCTTGACTAAATCTAAAAAAAAACTGCCTAGGGAACTCACTTTCGTCATCCCGAATTTGGTTGCAACTGTAGTCAAAATTATAAAATAATTAAATAGATCGACTAATCGGCAATTTATTGTTGACTCTTCTGCGTAGATGTAAAAACTATATTTATACCCGATACCACACTCTGGTAAGGGTATATACAATTTGACATTCCATTTGTAAGTATGTATGACAAACTATTATAAAGCGATGTCGCCTGTCTGTCTGTCCATCCGTAATTTAAGAGCTATCGACTTGAAATTTGGTACGTAAGCTTTTATCCACCAAACTGAGGCTAAGTTCGAAGATGAACAAGATCGAATGATAACTACTACTACCTCCCATACAAAATATATAGCTATTTGATGTTAAAAATTAAATTTAAATAGCTACAGTAAAGATAGCAAGTTTAAACTTTGAACATTTTGTTTTAATATAATTTAAAATTTTTAACAAAAAATGAGCTTATTCGAATAAAAACTACCAATACCTCCCATACAAATATATAATTTTTTAATACTAAAAAATTAAATTAAAATTGATATTGCGCAAATAACTTGTATACAATATAACTTGTATACAATATAGTACCGGGTATTAGTTTGAGCTTCGGCATAGTCCAAGATAATTGTCTTACTGGTTTTCTTTACAATATGATGCAATCAATGTGCCACGGTGCTGCCAGCTGAGCTGCTGGTCTTCTTTAGATTTTATTGATGAAAGTCATGATACAATAAAAAAAAGAGCTGTTTTTTTACGAGACTTGGAGAAACTTTTTAAAGCAACCGCTGTCATTAACGTTATCAGCGCGACTACTTTGAAATCCATAAGACTTCAAGGACAAATATGTTTGGCTTCTGTACTGATAGATCACCCTCTATGATTGACTATCGAACTGAGACATCAAAAATCAAATTCTGTGAAGCAAATATTGATTCCATTGACAAGCACTAGCATTCCAGAATTCTCCCAACAGTTTTGAGTTCAACATTAGGACTAGCAAAGCAATTGATCAATTCAGTGAAAAAAAAGTGCACTCAAAACAAGCATTTTTAAAACATTCTGCAATAAAATGCGGATCATGAAGCATTACATTATCACACCCAAGCTCTGTGGTTATCAAAAGGCAATATTTAAACTGCAATTACAAGGATCCGGATCAAAAAGTATATGAATCGGAAAGGCTAGAATCGAAAACAGTAGGTACACGTTTTCCAACGTTCGAAAAAATTATGCGGAATACAGAAAAAAACATTTCATCAAGCGTTCTTAAGCACATTACTGCTTTTCGGAATTTAGCCAAGCTGAGTCTGAGAATGATTCGAAATCCTTTTATTGTTAAGATCATTGAAATAAACGATGGCTGCAAAGATGGTTTGGGTCCGGAGTCAGCCTCGAAGAATTTTAAAGCAAATGCATTATTATCAATTTTAGAAAAAAACAGTACCTACGATATCTCCTAATGTTTCCGCGCCGCTAAGATGCTCTGGTGTTGTCACTGTATTACTGAGATAGTTGAGAAAGTAAGTTCCTAGGTAAGGCTTTCTGAAATTGACAAACCCAGGGGTGGGATTCTGTAAGATGAAAACGTTTAATCGTTTTCGTTTGCACAAACGCACGGCACGAAAGGAAGTCTCTTGCGTAAGAGCAAAATAACGAAAGTTATTTCTCTGACGTTTCAATTTTTTTTTTCGTCATGCAACTCCAAAAACGAAAAACATCGTTTGGTACGAAAGCAAAAAAAATGTTGACGTTTTTCATTTTCTTTGAATATTTTAACAGTTTAATCTCATTTGCGTATATTTCTAAGGTTTAAAAAAAGAAAGAAACATTTCTGGAGCAGTAATAGTTTGCACTGCATAAAAACCGCGCGTCTTCAATATGGCGATGGGACTCATGTTGGCTACTCTATGTAGAAAGACTGCAAAATTAAATCAAAACAATCCCAATTGTAATCAACGAAATGGAAGGAAATTATTTAAAAAATTAAATGATCAATGTTCTGTAGGAGAAGCAAAAGGCGCAAAAATATACATTTAGGTGCTGAGACTTAGCAATCGCAACACTTAAGTGCACGCTAAATAGACGTGCGACAGACAACGCATGTATGCACCTAGCTTCAGGCGGCATTCATTATTGGTTTCAGTTCATGCATTGGTTCATCAAACATTTTAAGATGGTTTAATGGAATGATGGGAGCGCTTGACAAAAGTCGCGAATAAGCTTTATTCTCCTTTCTTAATTTTTGCCTACAGATTTTGGTGTTTTGAATTATCTGCGATATTACGTATATAAGTATCCCCAGATGTAATTACCCTCGCCGTTGATATGGTCGTTATCCCGAAACATTCCATAACAAAACTTCAGCAAGTCACATTATCCTAACGTGCTAAGTTCAGTTCATTCGACTGCCATTTTCATCTAAACCGCTCTCCAAGGGCTATTGTCGATGAATACTTTTAAAATATTTATCAGGGATCTTCCCAAAGGTTTGCGCTTATTTTTGTATAGGTAAATCATTTTTAGCTTTAATATAATTCATCAGTGCACGCCAATAACCTCATTCGTCCTAAGGGAACAAAGTTCTGTACAGAGATATTAAAGCAGTGTATATATCTACGGCAACAGATGTTAATTCTTAATAAACTCGCAAATCGCTTAAATCAATTTTAAAAGGTCACCCTTGTTTTCCCAATTTAGTGGTACATATATATAAGTATAAATAAAAAAAAGTATAGATGCGCGCGGGCACCCAATCGGTTTCAAGTTGGCAATCATCCTCTTTTTTTTTTGTAACAGAATTGAAAGCCGCTGTTTATATATTGACTCTACTCTTAACCATACCTAATCAGACGTTAAAAAATTCACGATGTATCTATATCTGCCTAACCCTGTTAAAAGCAACAAGTCGGATATACTTTGCGCAAACATGCGCCCCACTTTATCATCGTCATGTCCCTCTCGTGCGGTATCCATTTTGGTGTTGCTGCTATAGAGCAGTACATAATCGTACCTAGGGTAGACACTTTTCTGTAATAAGTCATTACGACCATTGGGAATTGCTGATTAGATAAATATTTGCAACGTGATGCTGCTAAAGTGTTTAAGCAATTCATTTTTAAGCGGCGCCGGTGTGCCCTATATTCTCTAAAAGTGAAACGTCGTTCTACGTCCTTTTTAAATTAATTTGAAATAGTTATAGCCCGTATGTCATGAAGATAATGCTGACTGACACTTTGATCGAAATGGGTTGAAAAATAGGTGTTTACGGCGAAGAAAATTGATTATAAAAGTTTTACACGAATGGAAGTCCTCTTGAGGACCAAATAATAATAGGCATGCCGCATTCGAGATAAAGTATGAGCAATTAGATTCATTTGGAAAGAAAATCGTTTACCCTATTTTGTTGTTGGAACGAGTCACAATTGTGACTGTAACAAGGCATACCAGTTGAGAGTTACTTCGTTCGGATATTTTAAATATTTAAGTAATTTCCAACGTTTTTTTTTTTTTTATTTGACAGAACCTTTTGAAAAGGGTTCTGTAATAAGAAGAATAATGGAAATACCTACTTGCTACTTCCTAATTTCGAATGACACTTTATTTATTAATCTGAAGGACGAGAATCACAGTAGATAACTCTATAGTGTTCGAAGATAAATTGCATAAGGCTTATCATTGTATAGCATTTTATGACATTGCAGTCATGACAGTCAGTCCATAATGCAAAATCAAGTTTGAAAGTGATTTTTAATTTCGTAAACGTTTTCAAAACCAAGCTAGCTATTTTCGGTTACATTTGCCCATTGGAGGATTATATTTAAAAGCAAACTACGTGTACAAGCTGTACAGCGACATACAGCTGTGTTCATGAAAATAGTAGTGCATCTCTCTAAAATAGTCAAAAGTAAATACATTTTTACCGAAAGTAACGGAATTTTGAAATTTTTATTCAGCCCTATCACAGAATCCATTCGTAAGAAATCCCCGAATGAAAGCTACGATACGAACTACGAAAAATTTACTTCACAAAATCCGAATGGAATCCACAGCAGCATTGCCTCATTACCCGCTCTTATTCTCATTTTCGAAATCAGCTGTTTTGTGTCAAATCGGTAATGTGTGAAAATTATTGAAATGAATTGCGAGAATACTTTCAAATAATTAAATAATTCTTCTTTTTTAACAACAAATTAAAAATATAAATTGTTTAAAAATGGATTCAATTGCAGTGACCTTCAGGCGAAAGCAAAATCTGAAAATTGAGAAAAATACTTCGCGACTCTTGCCTCTTGTGTTCCCTTTGACTTAGATGAGCCAACGTGCGAGTAGGTATAATGCATTCAATTCGTTTTGTTTTAAAACGAATAATAAACTTACAGGTTTCAAAGAAATTTTCGACTCAATAAACCGGCATTTTAATATATATTAGAGGTGCTGGAACTTGAGTTTGTCCCGGGTGTGCTTTCGTGTTCAATAACTTCGATATGTTATTAGTTGTGTTTGCCTTATTAAAGTAACAAATAAAATTGAACAAAAAAATGGTAAATACTTCGTTTTTTATACAAAACACAACCTATTGCTGTGAAAAAATCGTTTTTTCCCAACGTCTCCGATGCAAATTACTTTTCGTAGAAAAAGAGGTAAATTCTCCGTTTCATTCGGATTCAGAGATACCTAATTTTACGAATTTCGAAATTCGTAGCAGACTTTCCACTACGAATGGATTCCATGATGTATTTTTCGGGATTCGTTGCGTATTTCCGATTACGACGGAATTCATGATAGGGCTGATTGTCTTCTCTGCATTCTAAACTAAAAGTTTGCATCCTTATATTTTTCAACGGAAAAAGTACCGTTTCTTTTTGTTCAAGTTTTGTGTAGAGCAGCGCTACTATTTTCATGAACGCAACTGTATGTAGAAATCGTAAAAGACTATTCGTATGAGGGCGGGCAAATCAATTTTAGTAGGTTATCTATATTCATCAGCAGCAAATTGACATTTTTACTATTTCCAGAAGAACAATAAATATTTAACTGATTTCACCACTGCGTTTATTAAAAAATTTTAAACAGAGGAATTTAAGACAACAAAAATGTTCCCACGAATTAGAACATTCTTGACGCGAACTATACGATTTTATTGACAATCCACAAAATATTTTCCCCGATCCACAAATCCGCGAATGAGAAATTCTTTCGAAAAATTCTTCGAAACCTCAACTACAACTAGATACTAATTGGGCCAGTAATGTATTCATGCTAAAGAAATGTAATCATTTACGAATATTCAAATATGTACATGAACACTGAAAAGTACTTAAATATAAAATGGCTATAGATGAGTAAAACAATAATGGAGTCTTCGATAGAAAAGGTTAAGTAGCTTATGTAGCATTAAATATGTAGTTTTAAAATAAAATTCCCATAATAAAGAATTAAAACATTTGCAAGTTTCTTGGAAAATAATCAACAATGTCGATAGATCGGTGTCAACCTCTCTGTTGTATTCAATAATTGCTAACCTAGTTATCAACGCTCAGTTGACGACGTGTTATTCGCTAGGACATTATTGACCTTGCAGGTTCATTTTCTGACAAGGAAAAGAATAAAATGTCTTCCCAAAGAGAAATAGTTATATACAGTGAGTCAACACCATTATACTGATTTCATTTGTCTTTGGAGTTTAGAAACACTTTTTTTTAAATATCCATAAATTTTGTGCTGTCGAAATGAAATATGTTTCATTATTGTTATTTTGTTTTTACAGATTGTTGGTTTTTTTGACATGTTTATTTATTTATTTATTTATTTCTTAACGCTGTACATAATTAAGAATTATATTCTTTTGTTCTTGCACAGGAAATTAGAGGTTACAATTTTTATGAATTTAGATACTTAAAATTAATTTTATAATAAAATAATGAGTAAGATGACAGTGCTGAAGTTAAAGAAGAAGAAAATAAAGAAGGAAGGATAATAGAATTAGAATTGCATGTACTTGAGTCATTGTGCTGTTAGAGAGTGCTTGCAAAGTATTCAAATAATAACTTTTGGAATGTTCTATCCGTGTTTGTTCTTCGAAGATTTTGGGGGAGATTATTCCAGAGGTGAACTGCATGTACAAAAAACTGCCTACTGCTGACTAAACATCGATGACTAGGAGGAACTAACTTAAGCGTTCTTTGAGAATTATTAAATTTAATTTTACCAAAAAGATAGTTTGGCGTTTTAGTTGTTATGAGTTTATGCAATGCTAGGACTGTTCTATACTGTAAAAGTGCATTAAGGGAGCAACCATTTATTTTTTTAGCGTGCATTGAGACATGGTCATAACGACTCAAATTGAAAACGTATCTTGCACAATTATTGAATGCAATATTTAACTTTCTAAACGATTCGGAGTCTAGATTTGAGAAAATCTCACAGCCATATATAATGATGGGCACAACATAAGACTTAATCAACTTAAGTTTAGCATCTATTGGAAGATACAATTTTCTTGGACTTAAACCCCGAAGAATACAATATATTTTTGATACTACATGGTTTATATGATCTTTCCAATTAAGGTATTGATTGAAGTAAATGCCAAGATTCTTTGCCTTACTTACGAACTGAATGGTTGAATTATTTATTTTTAAAGGTGAGGGTGCAATATTATGATGTCGCGATCTCCATAATGTAAGAGCTATAGACTTGGATGCATTAATTTCGATTTTATTTCGTTGAGACCAAATGAAGATATTGTTTAAATCACTGTTTATGAGTTCGACTGCGGCAGGATATTTGGACTTTTTGAATTTTAGCGTCAATTGTGTATCATCAGCAAAAAAATGAAATTTACAATTTTCAATGCAACTTGAGAGGTCATTAAGATAAAGCGTGAAAAAAAGAGGGCCCAATATTGAGCCTTGAGGAACCCCAGTAGGCACAACCAACATGTCTGAATAATTACTATTATGGTAGACTGTTTGTGTTCTATTAACAAGGTATGATGCCATAAGATTGGAAACAGAAGAATCAAAGGCAAATTGAGTCTTGAACTTATGTAGTAAAATCGAATGATTTACTGAGTCAAATGCCTTTGAGAAATCCAGCAAAACCATAAACGACATACAGTCTTCATCAAAACCTTCACGAATATCATCACTTACTTTCATTAGTGCAGTTATACAACTATGTTTGGATCTGAACCCCGATTGGTACTCCGTAATAAGATTTTGTTCTTCCAGATGAACTTTGATTTGGCGGCTGACAATTTTTTCAAAAGCTTTGCTAAGAAATGGAAGGATAGCTATTGGTCTAAAATCCGTATTATTGGGTGAGCGTGTTTTAGGAACCGGTAGTACTTTTGCACTTTTCCATTTATCAGGAAAAACAGAAGTTGTAATTATTGTGTTATATATGTGGAATGTGGGTTATATGCTTTCCTATAAGAGGAAGAAGAATTTTAATAATATTTGGGTGAATACCATCCAAACCAGTTGCTTTCGATTTAATTGAGAGTATGACCTCTCCAACATGTATAGCGTCAACGCACTGTAATGAAAATAATCGTTGGGTATTTATTTGGAGCCGTTCAAATTGATCATGCGACGTTGAGAACGACCCAACAAACTTGCGATTTAACTCATCGAGATTTAATTTAATATTTTCGGACATTTGGCTACCTGTTTCACGTATATTGATGCCTGCTTCACTTATAGTTCCCCAAAATTCTGCACTCGATTTATTTTCATGGAACTTATTTTTATAATAAGCGCTTTTATTTTTGCGAATTAATTTTGTTACCTCATTCCGTAATCGCTTGAACTCGTCATGCAAGAGCGGACAATGGTATCTTCGCCACCTGTAGAAAAGTTGATCTCGTTCCCTGATCTTATTTAGCACTAGCTGGTTAAGCCAGGGTATCGCAGTATTCTTTATTTTTCTTGTTTTAAGAGGGACATATTTTTCAAACAAATATTTTATATTTCTTTTTAAAGCTGAGACTTGAACATTGACGTCAGACGAACAGTAAATTGGAGACCAGTCAAGACTAAGGCAATCATTAAAAAGAGATGGGACGTCGGTTGACGAAAAATCACGGAATTGTGAATTTACATCGGTCTTAGCCACAGGAAGCACATTTAACACCATTATGATCATATCATGATATGAAAACCCCGGGGACATGATTTGGTCATAATGAGATACCGCATCTGTCTTAGGTACAATGAAGACATCAATAAGTGATGGAGTTTTATTGGGAAGAAAATGGGTAGGATTTGAGTTGTTTACAAATTTTAAACCAAGAGATCCAAGATATTAAAGATATTAAAGAAAACTTAAAAGAGCATCGGTGTTCACTCACTCACGGAGAATTGACTGTCAGAATTCAACTGTTCAGAAAAAACACTTAAAGGAATCTGATGATGAATAATGTTGTTCGAAATGGCTATTATTCCAACCGAAGTGTTTGTTAATAAAAGTCTTTATTTTTTAAAAAATATTTTTGATCAATTCGGAAAAATTTCCTAACAAAGAACAAACATCAACCGTTACTCTTTGCATTCAAAACAATTCATTTGGCGTTTTCGATTTCGAAAATCAATTTTTTGTGGAAAAAAAAGGAGTTTTATTAATAAAAAGTCGCTAATTTTATTAAAATAAATAAACCAAACATTTGTGAATAAATAGCGAAAGTGAAAAATTGTGTTTTGGCTGCTAAATCAATACAAATTTGGATTTTATGTTTTACTTTTACTTCCTGTTTACTTATATTGACAGACTGTTCAATTTCGACGTTTGAGTTGATATGTGAACGTCGGTGCTATAACAATGCCTTTTTTTTAAATAAGCTGATTTAAAAATATTCATATTATTACAGATTTCTGGCTTTCAAAATTGGTATAGTATGTTTCTATATACTTTATTCTATACTATATACTTTATTCTTCTTGCTTGTAAATGTTTTTTAATAACTTTTTTTATTACTTTTATTTATTTATTAATGTCAATTTTGCTAATTTAAACAAACAACCAAAATTTCAAATGAGAACTCAAAGAATTAGAATCATGTGCAGTCAATGTCTATCTTTTAACTACCACCGTAAGTAATACACTCCCATGCACATGAATAGGCACATGATTTTTTAATCATATCACTATTGTGTTTCTCTTTCTTATTCTTAATTGTCGGCATTTTTATACCCTCCACAGGAAGGTATATTCACTTTGTCATTACATTTGTAACGCCAAGAAGGATTCACCGGAGACCCTATAAAGTATATATATTCTGAATCAGGATCACATTCTAAATCGATTTAGCCATGTCCGTCTGTCTGTCTGTCCGTCTGTTGAAAGCACGATAGCGTCCAAACGAATTGACCTAGGGGAATGAAATTTTGTGAGAGGACTTATTTTTACCGTCGTCAGGTTGGTATTGAAAATGGGCTATGTCGGACAAGTAGTTCTGGTACCTCCCATACAAAACCACTATTAGACCCATGTGTATCTACGTCTGTTGAAATCACGATAGCGTCCAAACGAATCGACTTAGTCAACTGAAATTTTGTGAGAGATCTTATTTTTACGGTCCTCAGGTTGGTATTGAAAATGGGATATGTCGGTCAGGTAGTTCTGGTACCTCCCATACAAAACCACTATTAGACCCATGTGTATCTACGTCTGTTGAAATCACGATAGCGTCCAAACGAATCGACTTAGTCAACTGAAATTTTGTGAGAGATCTTATTTTTACGGTCCTCAGGTTGGTATTGAAAATGGGATATGTCGGTCAGGTAGTTCTGGTACCTCCCATACAAAACCACTATTAGACCCATGTGTATCTTGACTTAGTCAACTGAAATTTTGTGAGAGATCTTATTTTTACGGTCCTCAGGTTGGTATTGAAAATGGGCTATGTCGGTCAGGTAGTTCTGGTACCTCCCATACAAAACCACTATTAGACCCATGTGTCTCTACGTCTGTTGAAATCACAATAGCGTCCAAACGAATCGACTTAGGCGACTGAAATATTGTGAAAGATCTTATTTTTACGGTCCTCAGGTTGGTATTAAAAATGGGCTATGTCGGTCAGGTAGTTCTGGTACCTCATATACCAAACCTATATGGCATGGCAAACATTTTGCATGACTTTTATGCAGTGGAGGGTATCAAAGCATCGGCCAAGCCGATGATAACACTTTTCCTTGTTTTTTTTTTGTTTTTATAAAGGTACATAAAATATGTTATTTTTGTTTATCTTTGACCATGCAAAAAACATCGAATTTTTTGCAGGACTTGCTTTTCTGTGGATCTAATTTATTAAATTTATTATATTTTAATCTTTAATCTTTAATCAAAAGATATTGACGAAAAAATTGGAAGAGCCAAGTCAATGCTTTGGAATGCTGACCACCTAAAAAGATTAAAATTAAAACCAAAACCGCTCCTTACTACTGTTCGTAAGGAGACTCGCAAGGTTTTTGCTAGAAATTGCATGACATGAAAAGGTCCTGATGGTTAAAATTACAATTTTCATGACATTCTTAAAGAAAAACACACTGTCTCATTACCATAGCCGTGAAGGGGGTGTAATGATGCGTGATGCGATCAGTTATTATGACCAATGTGAATTGCAGTTTCTGTCATCAAGAATGAATGCGAACAACTACAAAGACGTACTGCAGAAGGCTCTTCCACTCGTAGTAAAAGAGTGAACCCGTACCTAAAACGTGCCTGAACTGTTGTGGCAACCTTATTCCCCTGATCTCAATATAATTGAGAATGCTTGGAGATGGTTGTCACGGAAAGTATACGAGTCCGATAGACAATTTTCAGATGTTAAATCATTAATAGTCATCAAACAGTCATCAATGCCGCAATGAGCAGCCTTTCCTTGAGCTATCTAGAATCTCTGTATGATTCACTTCCATATCGTATTTATGAAGTTATTTCCAACAAAGGCGGCTGGACCCATTTATAACGAATAATATAATATAATATAATAAACGAATTTTAACTTTATTTTGCAACGTTTTGTTATTGATCCAGTTATTGTCCCTATTCAAGTGCGACAACATTAAAATGTTTTCTTGAACTACATTTAAGAATAATTTATTTAGAAATAACCGAAAGATTTAGTTGTTTAATTTTGTTTTTCCTTTAATACAAAATTTAAATGAAAATAAAAAAATATATGTCATATATATACAAATCTTGACATATACACAAATCTTATTTTGTTTTATTGAAAAACTCGCTACCTATCCATCCCCCAGATTCCTTAATATCAGTAAATTGAAAACCCTGGCTAAAATGTTCCACCGAAGCATTTAATTGACTTGGTTGAAGCAACAAAAATTAAAGTACCTCGTTAAGTAAAACCAAAGTGTTAACCGATCTTAATAAACGAGACCCAAAAGGCCAAAAGCCCAGCATTTCACCGACCGCACTGTATTAGGTTTAGGTGTAACCAACCAGGCGCACGCCGCACCGCACATCAACAACATACTGAACACTAGAATTGTTAATAACCACCACAACCACATTGTGGTATATGCTGACTGTTTTTACGCTTAATCAAAAAAAATAAAAAACAATTCACATCTTTTTCAACCATTATGGCTATGGCAGGGTGGATGCTGTGAGATAGTGTTGCGTTAAGAGTAATAGGAGTTAGTGGCTAATGAGAAAACAAAATTACTTTCGACGGTAATTTTTCAACATAATCACTCTTTGCTGTTGCAGCATAACTCAGAAAGCTTAATTAACATTTTAAATTGTGTTAAAAAATGCTCAGCAACTTTGTCTTTCGAATATACACTAAACTTAAGGCAGTCATTTCTTCATTAGGCAGAAAATACAAAATATCCGTAAAGCTTAATGGCTGGTAGTAGTAACAACGTTGAAGAAAATTAGTGCAGTCAGTGGTAAGAGAAAAAAAAACACCCCTGGTCAGTTATTTTAAATTGCTTCGCGCAATTTCGCAATGATGCTTGGGAACTTGCTTTTGCCATAATTTTGCGTTGTTTTTCATGTCGAACAGCAATTTTCATCAACAATTGCGTACACTGTACAACGACATTTGTACATTTATATTGCTAAAACTGGAGAATAATTATCTACGGCAGTGCTGTCATTTTAAAATTTTAGAGAAATAGCCGCTGCATGTTTGAAAATAAAATGCAAATTACATATCTAACGGCTAACGCTCAGCGAGCTGTCACGTCAGTAACGCGTCAGCATTTATATAAAACGGAAGCGGCGAAGATGGATCTGGCTGTTAAATGACGACAAGACGAAGTATATGCTGTCATCGAGAAAGGACTCCCAACATTGACGACGCGGGCAAGACATCGCACTGAGCGGATACACTAGCAAGATTTTCACGGTTTATGCCTGTTGAACATTTTGTACCCGGAAACTTTTACTAACTGTGAACAGGTTCATATATTCCCAACAGTAAGTCATAAAATTAAAGGGTTAATATAAAACGACGCCTGGAATTTCCCAAGATCAAGCAATGAACTACTTGAAAAGCATATAAAAAGATGCGCCTCTAGGATGAGGCCATTGCGAATATTTCGTTGCAGGAGTTCACATCAGCGATTTTTTTTTCAAAAGTTTTGTTAAGAATATTTAAAAAAGCGTTGAAAAGAACTGTTTTTATTTAGTTTAAGAAAATGGGTTTCCGAAAGACTTTGACAGCGACAGAAAGAGGAAAAATAGATGCTTTCAAGGAGTTGCGACTCTCAGGTTGAGAAATTGCAAGGAGGCTAAATAGAAGTAAGACTTTTGTAAAAGTTATCTTGCGGATCCACAACACTATGGGACGCACGGCAGAAGCAACAACATTGCGAGAAAAGCGGTTAATTCTACGGCTTGCCTCAAACTCGACTCTACCAGCGACTAAAATAAGGGCCAACAGCGGAGTATCAGCCTAAGCCAGCATAGCAACGGTCTGAAGGATAGTACGAAAAAGTGGTTTTATACAGAGGAGAAAACTTTAAAAAATACATGTTTTACAGAAGGAGCTTCGAATGAATTGTCTTTTCGGATGAAAAAAAGTTTAACCTTGACGGCCCCGATGGTTACAACTTTTATTTCCATGATCTAAGAAAAGAGAGGATTATTTTGGCAAGACATCACAGCCGTACATCAGGTGTAATGGTGTGGGGAGCTATTACCTACTATGGCACAATCGATTTGGAGAAATCGAGTTGGCCTCATCCTAGTGATCGTATAACTTCGAAGCAGCCGTAAAAAAATACTTTATTTTCTCTAGGGTCTACATTTACCTCGCAAACAGACATCGACGTAGAAATCAAGCGAAGAACCAGTCTTGCCAATCGCTATTTCTTCGGGTAAAGATGGCATCTAGGACGTAAAGCCCTCTCTCACAGAACAAGAACAATGAAATATTGTACCTTATGCATTCCGGTCCTGCTGTATGATGCAGAAGCATGGACCTTATGTAAAGCTGATGAAAACCTCTTGGCGCACTTTGAGAGAACGATTTTTGAAGTGTGATTTTCGATACATTTTGTATCAACGGTATTTGTGGAGGAGGTGATGCAACGACGAACTTTACGGACTATATATCGACGTTGATGGCTAGGTGACGTCGAGCGTATGAACAACAACGCACCAGCCCGATGAGACCTTGTGTCCTCCCATGAGGGACAACGAAGCAGAGGAAGAGCCCACCTCAAGTGGCTCGCACAATTGGAGAGCGACCTTAACGAACTTGGAACGTAGCTGTATTTTGTCTACGCGACAGAATATTGTGCTGGTTAGTTAGTTTTATTTATTTATTTTTTTTTTTTTTTTTGTTATTAAAAATGTATCTTCTTTTTCGTTTTTTTTCAGCAAGGTTATGGTCAGGCTTATAGGGATCATAACTCTACCATTTTACTGCATCCCTCTACCATGGGGATGCTTCTCTTCGACCTCAAAAACATCTGCAGGCCTTCGGATCACTTCGTACTTGTGGCGAATCAGATGCTGCTGTCTACATCCATTATTTGAACTTTTCGTGGGAATCACTTTTCCATTCAAATAAATGTCTGGGCTAGGTCGGATTGGATCTGCGCTTAAAAAATTGTTTGTTGCAAAAAGAATGTTAAATTTTAAAAACAAGACAAAATATGCTCTATACAGCTATACTTCTACTATTTTGAACTGGATGATTTCCTGTTTTTGGCGGAAGATCGAGAGTTATGGAGGCTCCACTTAAGCATCCTATATACCCGCGGCCCTTGTTATGGATAGCCAGGACTTTAGTGTTTACATAGTTATGTGCCTGGAATAAAAAGCGCAATTCCGATCTCTCAGATTTAGAAAAAAATCACACTTCTATGCTCGCTGACAAAATGATTCGTCTAGCTTACTAAATAGAATCAGCGTTTTCAATTACACGGACCTAATAAAAAATGTCTTTCTACTTATATTATATATGTGATTGTAGAGATGAAATTAAAGATACAACTATGGGAATCAAAAATCGTAGTATACTCATATAGTATCTACCTTTTTATAAATCAACACGATGTTATTATTTGTTGACAGATTTGTAATAATGTAATCTGTCTATTTTAATTACGTCGTAGCCTTGTTCGCACATTGCTTGGGATTATGATATAAATCTTTCGTGCAACTTTCTTAGAGCTTTGTCAGTCAATTGCTTTCTCAATTAAATGAAATTGGTTTTAATCTGTCTTTGATTAATATACGAGTAAGCTAGATAGATAAATACCAGCGAAATCGTTAGTTTCGTTATATTGCAAAGAAGGAACGTGTTGATACAATAAGTAGTACCTGGCAAAATTATTGTATCACATTAATAGACGTTTATGGTAGTACTATAGCTATGCCCGCGGCTCCGCTCGGTCGGAGCTCGGTTGCGCAAATTTTTCATTTTATATAATTTTTCGGGATCTTGTTTTCGAGATTCTTTATTTTGTTTTGAATGTAAAATAGACAAGTGTTTGTCCATTCCATTTACCGTAATAATGTTTTGTAATGTTGCGCTGCAATTCGCAATGTGCATTCAGTTGTGCTGATCTCATATAGTGTGATAGCTGGCCGACTAGATTTTAGCCAGTGAACATCGTAATACAAAGTGCGTAGAAAAAGAAAACGTTACGGACTTGCAGGTAGTCCTGCATACTCCCCTAATTTTTGGTCGGTTTGTAACCTTTTGAAACAAAGTCTGCCGCGGACACAGAACAACGTAGAGGCGTGGCTCCGCCGCCGGCAGAAAGTTCTCGCAGGGCATTCACACATTGAGGTATATTCACTGATTGCTATTTTATGTGAAGAGCAAATCCGTGTGAAAACATGTTTGGCTAAAATAATTGCCGGTGAGATGCAACAACTAAGAAAACGTTACGTGACGAAGGAAAAAAAATTACAAAATTTTACGCGGAACGTAACCAGCGTTCTGAAATAAGTTTTCTAACAGGAAATGCGTACAATATGAACTTGTATTAGATATTGTTTTGTCATGGATCGTTTTTTTAATGTTTTTGTTAATAAGACTTTAACTGTTTTTGTTATGTTTTATTTATTTGAAGTTATTTGTTATTTTGTTTATTTTGTTAAATAAATTTGGCTTATATTTTTGTTGCTACAATAAAATTTTTAGTTTCACTTTCGGGATTTTGGCCTTTCGGAATTTTGGATTTTCCGGATTGAGGATTTTCGGGATTTTGGATTTTCGGGATTTTGGGCTTTCGGGATTTTGGATTTTCGGGATTTTGGGCTTTCGGGATTACATTTTTCGGGATTCTGTCCGACTCCCTTACAAAATTTTTTAACGCAATGCCTTTTCATAAACTATATCTAAACTCAGCGGTACGGAATCTTGGCCAAGCTGTTATCATCCGATGGGTAATGTTTTTTGTGTTATTAACACATGTGACATCTGAAGGTAGGTCAGGAAAGTGTTTATCTCTTTTCTTTAATTCCGTTATTCATTACGTGTTTGGAGAAGAAGAGGAGAGCGGTTTCTACCTATCACCACCACAGAAACTGTGGCTTTTCATGGAGCCTCTATTATGGTATATGGGGAGGAAAAAGTTTCGAAGGACGTACAGAATTGATTATCGTTGATAAACGATTAAATGCAACGCAATACGTTGAGGACATCCTTCAGGAACACGTATTGCCCTATATGGGGTTCATAGGATACGACCAGTTCATGTTAATAGTTCAAGATAGTGCAACACCCGATGTAGCAAGTATAGTAGATGAATTCGTTCAAGTCACCGGTATTTAAAAACTGCAATGGCCTGCTCGTACTCCGGACTTAAATCTCGGATATGCTCAAAAGAAGGATAAAGTGCTCATTCCATCCCCACAAACAATAGACGAGGTCGGGAACGCTACACTGACCGCTTAGGAGAGCTTATCGCAAGTTGATATCAAAAACATCATCCAGAGTATGCCAGATCGACTGATGCGCAAGCTGTAATCAGGACGAAAGGAGGGAACACACAATACTGACACGTTCCAAAAACTAAAGAATATACGTGATTTTTTATTTATGCTGTTTTTAATTTAAGCTTTTTTTCTAAGAAAATGTAACATTTTAAGCTAACGTTATTAAAACCACAGTAAACTTTTGAATTCCCTAAAAAGCGTTTCAATCAACTAAAATATGTATGCATTTTTCACCTAACTACAATCAAATCATTTGAAAAAATATATTTTAGGGCTAGTTACATCAAAAATCCAGAGTGGCCAAGATTCCGTGCCGCTGAGTGTACATGTTATTTATTTAGTGGGCGCAAATAGCTGTAAAAAAATAACACCTTCTACAGCTCTTCGGCCGAGTAGTTCCGAAGTCGCATGTCGATATTACTTAAGGTGGCGCTACAGTCAGGGTTGCATTTGAGCCTCAACCAACAAGCGTCTCCAGCCAGCACGATCTTTAGCCAGCTGTCTCCAGTTTCGCAAGCAAAGTTGGTTAAGGTCCCCTTCAAATTGCGTGCGCCGCCTGAATCGCGGTCTTCCTCTACAGCGCCTTCCCTCGGGTGTGAATTCGAAGATCTTTCGGGCCGCAGCATTCGCGTCCATTCGCTTTACATGACCCAGCAACCTCAGTCGGATCTTCACTCTTCTGGCTAGGTCGATGTCGCTGTACAGACCATACAGTTCGTCGTTGTATCTCCTCCTCCATTCACCGTCTATGCAGACGGGACCGACAATTACTCGAAGAATTTTCCTCTCGAAGCAACCAAGAGTAACCTTATCCGCTTTTGATAGAATGCATGCCTCTGCACCATAAAGTAGGACTGGGATGATTAAGGTCTTATAAAGGGTCACTTTAGTTGTTCGAGAGAGAGCTTTGCTTTGTCGATATACCACTCAATAAACCTTTACCTTTCAACAGTTTTTTCATTCCTTCGTTAGTGAAATCGCTGGGATTTGTTGAGAAGGTCATAGAAAATAGTGCATTCCAAAATCGGGGAAATCCCATGCAAAATATTGAGTCCCCATTTTGGAGTTTGAATTTCTCCAAATCGCTTCTTAGTGCTCACTTTGGCCATAACATGAAATTTTTTTCAAAATGTTAGCTTCCTAGCTTTTACTGTTTGTGCTGCGCGTTGATCACCAATGCAATCAGTAAAGATAATTATTTAGCCCAATTGACAAACGGCCTAAAAAAACATTTCTTGAGCTGAATTGCATCTAATTTTAGTTTTCTACTATTTATGGCGAATATACGTTTTGTATTTCATGCGAAGGCAATAGCCATTCTATTGATCGGGTGTGAAATGCTAAAAGCAAAGAAATGTTTTTTTTTATTTTGCACTGAATTTATTTATCTTTCCTTTCACATTTAAATGCCAACACTTTCTGCATTCCTTCATCCCTTGGAAATCGAAAGAATTCCACTTTTAAGCTTTCTGTCATTACATTACTGCTGTAGAACTTTTGTTTATTTTTATTTTTTCAATTTTAATTCCATTGACAGTTAGTTTTTACTCAATCTTAGCTGGTAATTTTGCGCATATACCTAATAAGCGACAGTGCAATATCCTTTGACCTGTAGCCAAAGGCGGCATTAATGTTTCTCCGAAAAGCATCTAATCGTTGTGGTTTGTGGATAAAAGTTTGATTTTCGTAATGTCAATACATCGTTGCCATTGCGTGTCGATGAAACTAATCCGATTTAACCGAGTATTGTTGATGATGGAAACGTGACAAATTTTATAACAACTTATGTTTAGCTTCATTAATTGCTAATTAATTTAAATGTTTTTGTATGGTGTGGAATACTTTATACCCCGTTGTCCAATATCGTACACATTTTTTGAAGTGGTGCAAAAAATGTACACCCATGTAACATATTTTATAATTTTAGGTGCAATGGCTTGTTGTAACCATTCGGTTGTAGAGTAACGTATTGTATAATATTCTGCTACAGAATCTACAAAGATGAAATAATCTATATCTATATATATAAAAATGGTGGCAAAAATGTATAGTAATTCATCAATTGAGAACGGCTGGACCAATTTGGCTCAAATTTCTTTTCAGTTGTTCGTAATTGCCAGGAGAAGGTTCTTCTAAAAGAAAATTTTGGGAAAACCCCCCGGAAAACGGAAAAATCGAAATTTGAGAACAACTGGGCCGATTTGGCTGAACTTTTTTTTTCAGTTGTTCGCAATTGCCAGGAGAAGGATTTTACAAAAGACAATTTTGGGAAAACTCTCCGGAAAAGTCGGGAAATTGGAAAAATCGAAAATTGAGAACGACTGGGCCGATTTGTATCAATTTTTTTTTCAGTTGTTTGTAATTTTTCCAGAAGGTTTTTCCAAAAGAAAATTTTGGGAAAACTCTCCGGAAAAGTCGAGAAATTGGAAAAATCGAAAATTGATTTTTTATATGGAATTTTGTGTGCAATTGTTCCGGAATGGCTTTTCGAATAGAAAATTATAAAATTCTTAGCGGAAAACTCGGAAAATTCCGGAAAAACCCGAAAATTTGAATTTTTTTCGACGAAATTTTGACATTTTCTTTGATTCTGGCAACAGTTCGGTCAAGATCTCAAAATGCGTTGCATCATCTGGCATTGCTTCCACATTGTTGGAAGGCGGTCGAATTGCACATTCCGCTTTGAAGCTGCCGATGAATCTTCTCACGTTTGATAAGCCAACGTGCACAATGACCAAGAATTCGGCGACAGCGAAATTGATGCGAGAATGAATCATCATTTGGGATGAATGCACGATGACGCATAAACGAGCTTTGAAGGCAGTTGACCGAACGATGAAGGATTTATGAGGTGATTTGAGACGATTTGGTGGGGCTATGCTATTGCTCTCCATAGATTTTCGTCAAACGCTTCCCGTCATCCCGAAATGAACTGCTGCCGATGAACTTAATGCATGCTTGAAATCGTCGTCTTTGTGGCGGCATATCAAGAAGTTGAAATTGACCACGAACATGAGAATCGCATTGCAGAATGACCCATCTGCTGCTGAATTCTCGAGACAACTGCTCGCGCTTGGCAATGGCCAAATTCCCGTTGATGTTTCGACGTCGATAGCTTGAATTTCCTTATTCAAAGTCAAATCGCTAGAGAACTGCATTCGTACAAATCCGTTGACAGCGTGACCGATGAGGATGGAGCGACTAACTATCGGACGGAATTTTTGAACTCGCTGGATGTGCCAGGAACTCAACCGCATAATTCACAGCTGAATCATCCGAAATTGTTGTTGTCCATCAAGAAACTGATGAACAATGTGATTCAAGCGACGATCATCAAGGACAAATTCAAAGGAGAGAAAGTCCTTATCGCACGAATTCCGATTATTCCAACTGATCTTCCATTCCAATTCAAGCGGATTCAGTTCCCCGTTCGATTGGCTTTTGCGATGACAATCCATAAATCGCAAGGCCAATCGTTGGAAGTCTGTAGGATTAATGTCGATTGCCCTGTTTTCGCACGGTCAGCTGTACGTTGCCTGTTCGTGTGTTGGCAAACCGTCTTCGTTGTTTGTTTTTGCGCCGGAAAACAAATCCAAAAACATTGTTTATCACATCGCTCACGCTCTCTACTGATTTCGATTCCATTCAAATAAATCACATTGAAATTTGAACTATCTGTGTTATATTATCACTGTCTAGAGTTTATCTGAAGGAGTTAAATTGGGGCGAGACGAAGTTCGCCGGGTCCGCTGGTATGTATATAAAAATGAAGTTTACCACTCACTGATCATCAACGCCCAGCCCAAACACTTTGCTCTAGAAAGCTAAGGTTTCCTTTATGATGTATATAAGGAATAAGAAAGGATAATTCGAAATTCAACCCCTAAAGGGATAAAAGAGGGATCAACGGGGAAAATTTGTATTTTTCATCCGATTGACTTCAAACTCGGTTTGTGTACTCTCTATGAGAAATAAAGAAAACTAATTTCTCCGATTTTGGAAATTCAACCCTTAAAGGGGTAAGGGGGTCAAAGGTTGTATGGGAACATTTTTATTTTTCATCCGATCGACTTCAAGTTCACTCGGTTTTTTTACTCTATTATAAGAAATATAGATAGGTAATTAATTTTTCCGATTTTGGAAATTTTGCTTGGGGCCCAACGCACGCCCGAGTTATTGCCGATGTCTCCTTTTAAGGGGCTGTTTTCTTAACTCACGAACCGTTCGTCGTATCAATTTGAAACTTTGTAATGCGTCCCAACCATTGTCGGCGTTGCTTATCGCTTCATCTAACTTCAGCGTACGTACCTACTCCAAAGTTATTCAAGCGGAATTATGTAAGAATGGATTAATACTGCCAGAAAGTGGTAAACATCCTCACGATCTTTCTGGTTGCATAGGTTGGGCAGTATAGGAAGATATGGGCGGTGTGGACTATAGTTAAGGATTTGCTAGCTAAGACATATGTTTTGTTCCGTAGACAGTGGCTCAGTCTTCTATAGTATGATCTGTTTTGAAATGCCAGCATTTTACTTACAAATTGATCATATAATCTTTGACCTGTTTTCTCCAATATGGTGTTAAACATATTTTTCAGAGATGCTAACTACTCCTTAGGTACTTTCTTAGGTATGCTTCCGGTGCGATATATAAATATAAAGGAGGAAACTAACTGACTGTAAAGATATCTCTGTGTACCAAATCCTGAGGGCTACGCGAGCAAAGTTAGTTATTACATAAAACACGTTAAAGTGTGTAAATGTGATTGATATAAAAATGTTGGCGCCATTGTTTCAATGAATAAATGCTCGCATATAGTGTCAGGAGAATATCGATTTTGCTCATTGTCATTGTATTGAAGTAATCTCTTAGCAAATCTGCGAAATTTTTTAGAACAATAACTGACAACTCCAGCATGCAAGATGTTGCTTTTCGTGAAACTTTCGGTAAAGTAGGTACCTACTTCACTACACATTAATGCTGCCAGAAATTTATTTATTTATTTACTTACTCAATTCACCGCATTTTAAAATCAACACATCAACAGGTTTATTATACGCAAAAGATGCAAAAAAAATTATTTATTTCCACCCAATTTATTCAATTTATTTCCACCCAATGAGCAGCACCAGGAGGTCTACCGTCTACTTAGGCGATGAAGAAACCAGATGAGAGAAGTGTGATTAAGAAAACTTGAATCTCTTGTTTAAACCCCCATAAACGCCTCCCCCGAATAATGAAAATTCCACTTCCATCTGATGATTTTAATGAAAAGTGCTTGAATTGTTATCGTAGCGCTTTTCTTTAGGAAGGAAAACAGTTTTCATTCCCAATTCCTTTGGAAAATATCAATCCAAATGAAATGGAATTTCGCATCCGCAATTTAGATCCGGAAATGTACCTTCGAACAATATGCACATCCGACAAATGAATCTATAGGGCATTGTGAAAAGCATCATTTCCCGGGAAAATCATCCCCAGATGGTGTAAGAGAGATTCCCAACTTGTCCCGGATTTCTCCTTACGCCGGTCTTGGAATTCAAGAGTTAGTGTCATTGCCCTTACACTTGGCCATTCTCGCACCTATTATAGAAATATAGAAAAACAAAAACACAAAATATGAAACGAGGTACATATGTATCTACCTACGCGCAAGGGATACAATTTACATAATACTGTTTGGTGTATGTACGAGTGTACCTGTAGAAATGTGTCAACAAGTAGTAGATATACGAAATATGGCAACCAGGATAGAGTATTGATTTATATCCACCGACACCGAGCACCGAGTCTGGGATACCATACACAAACACACACGCACACATGTGGTATAGTTGGGTATATAACCACCATATGTGTTGTGTAGTTATTTATAGTTTGTTGTTCCTTTGATTTTCTATGCTCATTTTACAATTCACTAAATATTCGATTCAAGTCAACCAACAACCTACACACAGAATCTGCTGCCATATACGCAAGTAGCGCACAATTAAAACCGAAAAGGATAAGAATTAAAGTCAAATACCCGAAAATTAGGCAATTATATACCCAGTTTATGGATTTTTTTTTTGTTGTTCTATTTAAACAAAACCCCAATTAAAGCACCCCCCTTGTTCAAGGCCGCAGATACTTTTCTATTTGATAATTACTTCAGAGTCATTGAATTTTACGCATACACCTAGTTCATTCATTACACCACACCGCTCACTGTTGGTAGGATCCTGATGCTGCCGTCTAATAGGTATACTATATATTTATGTATATGTAAGTGGAAGAAGAGGATATTAAAATGCTCGTAACAAACATTGGATGTATTCATTTTGAAAGCTGAGAAGAAATGTTCTTATTCTTTTCAAACAGTTGTGAGAATATTTTCTATCCATGTGTATACGATGTCGGTAGGTAGGTATAGATAGATAGATAGATAGGTATATATGTGCAAAATACAACCTGTGTGCCAAAGGACGATCTTCGCATGCTCCATTTAAGTCAGAGTCTCTTAACTTTTATAAATAAACTGGCACCCCCATTGTCGGCCGCCGCTCATCAACCTCCACAGCTCAGCCTTCACCCTCACACATCACCCGCATTTATACGTTTTTCAAGCTCAACCGAGCAAAAGAGAATAATAACCCGAAAATTCAATAGATTCATCGTTCAGGTACTGATGGATGGATCCACATCTAACCCATTCGAACTGAAGTTCTAAGCAAAGTTTTAGTATGTGCTGTGGACACAACTGAAAATGACAAAACTTTAAGTTTCGTCTCATCTAGTGTAAAATTTCTTATTTATCCATGATATATGTATCCTTTAACGGTATACACACCTGAATGCTATATAACAAAAAAAAATAGGATGTCGAGTCAACCAACAACAACGAGTGGAAGGTTGTTTCTTTGCGAAGTAAGCCGCATTGATTCGACCCGAGTTCTTCTGTCTTCCTTTTTTTTATGCTATTTCCATTTTGCGTTTATTTTTAATACTGAAAGGATATTTTCTCTCTGCTCCTTATCCTTGTGTATATATATAAAGGTTCATATACATACAACAAAAGCAGAAGCAGAACAGCCAGAGCACCAGATGAAAGCTTATATAACTTTTTATCGTGTATAGAATTTTGTTCGTTGATGTTTCCTTAAATTTTATATATACTCGTAATTTTTTTTTTTGTTTAGCTTTTCTTTTAACAAAGTCACACGTCAATTAGTGTTGCCCTATATACGATTCACGGATATACGTCAAAAAAATATTACCTTTTATTCCGTGGTTGTTTATTCACTTTTATAACACACATTTGGCAAGGTTAAGTCAGTGGGAATCGCGTATGCATACATTTTGCAAGTTGAACGAAGAGACTTTTTTTGTTTCGGAAGATAAACCAATAGTTTTGAAAAAATTTAACAATAATTCACAGTATAACCACACATAGATAACCTTTTATTATTTTGATAATATTATATTCAATTTGAGTGCTGCACGGCAATGTAAATAACAACACTGTTATGCAGGAATGTTATACAAAAAAAAAAAGTACGAAATTAGCCCAGAGTTGTCACAATTGCATTTCTCTTTATTCCGAAAGGACACTCGCAATTCGCGACTCATCAGCGTCACAATCGCAGTCTCACAGCCACAGATGCAATCACACAATGGGGTAGTAGGTAGGTATTCTGGGAAAGATTAACTAGTTGCTGCCTCAAAAAGAGACATCCCTGGTTCTCTTTAAAATCACAACTCTTCGGTTTAGAGCTGTGCTTTTCGGTTTATTTTGGTATTGCCAGATTTCGTTTCTTTTAAGCGGCAATAGGCCTGTTTTAATGAATATATAATCACAGTAAAGGATATAGTAAAATAGAATTTTCATTACAACAGTTACAATGTTCTTGACACTTCTGAGATTAGAAGTACTTTTCGGATGATTCAGGGTAGAGGACTTCTCGATTTTATTTCAAAATTCACTCAAGAAGCACAAATACCGGAATATGGCTTCCATAAAAAACTTCTCTATCATCATCTCTCCAAGGGAGGACTGGAAAAAATACAAAGCCAATCCATCACGACCAGTGTTGCCCCCCCAACTGGTTGAAAATGTAGCGTGGCGGATTTAAAGTGTAGTAAAACAATAGGCGTGTATTACTGGAAATCTATCTTAGCAAAGTAAAGTAAAGTAGAATCTTCAACACGCAATTACAACAGCTACGGAAGTGTCAAGTAGAGTGGAGTTGTTGTAGTTGCGTATTGAATATTCTACTTTACTTTACTTTCCTGAGATATAGATGCCCAATAAAACACGGTTAATATAATTCCTTAACCCATTAAGTACCCATTTAAAAATTTTAGAATCTATAATTTTTGTGAATGTCTACTTTCTTGACTTTTCCTCGTTATCAAAAAAAAAATGTTTTGATGCAAAAGGTTTCTCCAAACAATTCTAATAGTGACTGCAAAAAAATTTCAAATATCTCTTGGCTAATATTTTTTATGATTTTTTGAAAATTGCTAAAAATTACTATTTTAGCCACTTTTTCCTCCTTTGCATACAAAATTTTTCTGAAATCATCCCATTCAAAAAATCATAAAAAATATTAGCGAAGAGATTTTTGAAAAAAAAATTTTGCAGTCACTATTAGAATTGTTTGAAGAAACTTTTTGCATCAACAATTTTTTTTTGTTTGACCGAGGAAAAAAGTCAAAATAGTAGACTTTTACAAAAGTTCTAAATTTTCAATGGGTACTTAATGGGTTAAGGAAATTTGTGTATCATTCCAACGGAATTTAAATGACCTTTCCATTGATGCCAAAATTTACATGAAGTAAGTTCAAATTATGAGCAGAATTAACTTTAGTTTTGTCAAAATACTTATGCCGGCCACTGTAGGAAAAAGTATTAGCGTAGGTTATTAATGATGAGGGTGGGTCAAAAACTCCTTCTACATGCCTTAATAATTCCTTCGATTGCATTATTGTATCCACAGTAGAAATATCTAAATTATTTCGTAAGTCGTCTTTAATTATTTAAGTTTGAAAAGCATCGTTCTGCAGTTTCACTACTATGAGGCAAACTACATAACGTTAGCATGTAATTACATAAGTTTGTAAATGCTGGCTTTCCTTTGAAATTCTTGGCGCTTTTCAAATTTACCCAAAATTGCACAATATCTTCATTATAATATTCCTGTGGAAATATAATGCGTTTGCATGAAAATCAAAAGTGCTTCGCAAGTGCTTAAGGGTCAAACACAATATTCGATATTATAGTTTTAATTTTTTTTCTTTTATATTTTATTTTCTGAAATTTTGAAATTGTAGTGTTTTGTGAATATTTTACGAATTTTCGTAGTGACTTTTTGAGGGCGAAAAATGTAGTGAAAACGCTACAATTGTAGTAGGGGGGCAACGCTGATCACGACTTGACCTATTCCGTTACACAGACGCAGACGGTAGATTGAAGCTGGACATGGAAACATACATGGCCATCTACGAAATTGCAAAAAAAAACCTAGTCATTCTTTACTGGATTCCAGAACATAGGGGCTTTGTTGGCAACAAAAGAGCTCACTCATTGGTTAAAGTCGGCGCGACAATGCCACTTATCGGACCTGAATCCTTCTGTGGTGTCAGTAAAAAATATTTCAGGAACAACATCAAGAGCTGAGCTCAATTTGAATCCAATGAAGTCTAGCTTAAAACCTGGGCAGAACTGCACCAGACAATTCTTCCAAAAATCCGTTTCCAGAAAATCCTACTCTCTCATTAATCAGGACAAAAATAACCTGAGAGTCATGACAGGTACATATATAATTAGTGGCCATTGCCTCATGAAAAAAAAACTCTGTCTTGTCCTTGAGAGTTACGAATCGTCTCTTCACATACTCATGGCGAGAAAATCCTTACATTAGCAAATCTTGCTGACATCTTGTTTGTAAAAAGCAAGTTTCAATCAACAAGAAAGGAAAAGGTAGACATAAAAGATAAAGTGTTTCTACCCGTGAAATAATGCCCGAAAGGCCTTCGTGGAAACACAACCCATTTTGCACACTTTATTCACACTTTATTCATCTATAATGTAACTTACCGGCCAATGACCATTTTTGTGGTAGTAATTACACTTCTTCATTGGCTGTTGCTTACAAAGAAGCGTTTGATCCAGAAATTGGCTTCATTGCAATCATCGCCAAAAATAATTTTGAGATGAAAATCGGAATTATCCCAAGTAAAGTTTTCGTAACCGTACTCGAACACAGCTTCACAGTGGAAGTTTAAACTACGCTTTTAATTTAAACTTCAGTACAACAATTAATTCAGTTTCACAGTTTCGTTTAAACCTTGAACAAAGCTTGAACGGAGCGCAAGCTAAAGCTAAAGATTCTAAGCTATAAGCAAAGCTAATGGTGTCCATAACGAACGCTAACATTACCGCTTCCGAAGTGCATCAAAATAAACAACATCTGCCGTATTCTGCCGTTTAAACCTCAGATCACTTGACACAGTGACATTTCAATTTCAAAGATCCCGATTGTCAAAAGACAAGGAACGCTTTTGGAAAAGAGGTATACAAGCAAAATACTGTACAATACTGCCAAATTATATTCAATGAATTTTGTTAAACTGAGTTCAATTGAACTGAAGTTCAGATTATATTGCGAAATCGGACGAGTTGAGCTTCAAATTTAAACTCAAGTTCAGGTTCAGTTGAACTTTAGTTTAAACTTCCACTGTACTGGGGGTAAGCATGTTTTATTAATCACTTATCTCAGTAAAATAGTAGACTCGCATGCTCAATACAAACAGTTCCGAGTGGCATTTGTGATAAATTGGAATAACCAGTATATATATTTTTTTTTTTAATCTCGGTTTTTGGTTTGATTTAACGTTCTCCGCACCCGCTAGCTAGAAAAGAATGACGCTGAAGCCGTTTACCAGCAGTCCATTTACCATAAAGATCTCAATATGAACTATATTGTCAAGTGACTTCTACTCTAAATAAATATCTAGTGTGAATTTCGAAAGTGTCAACTAATGCAGTTTTTGTAATAGCATGTTGAGGACTCTACTTTACTTTACTTTGCTGAGATATTTGCTCAATAAAACACACCTAAAGCAAATTTGGGTGATTTGTAAACGTGATAGAAGCGTATACTTTTTAATGACAATAGAGAAAGTTAAAACGTCAAGCAAGTGGCAGATAATTTCACGAGAACCTCTATCGGAAAAATGAATGGAACCACTTGAAAAATTGTTCATGACTGGGTCGCACGAAACTTTCTCGTTTATTGCGAATCTCGCAGAATCTCAGAGTCATTCCGTAGTCATTATTTATAAAACGGTATATTTGAGGTTTTTGGTAAAAACTAAGTACGTGATCATGTTTAGAATGCTTATGTTGTCTTAAATATGTATTTTGATAGCTTTTGATTCGAACAGCACTGTTAAGCTGAAAACTGTGTACAACGTATTGTTCAGGATGTAAGGATTACCTAGCAGTTACATTTTCATCCAAATCGAAAATGGCGTTTTCGAAATATGAGCAGTTTTTAAAGTATGTACCATTATTAGTGATTGGGGTGGAAATCGATGGACGCAGTCATGGTTCAAAAAACACTGTTTCGTAACTGTTTAGCTGAAAACTGCGCACAAGGTATTATTCTTATTATAATTTAAGCATTACCTGCCAGTTACATTTTTATCATAATCGAAAATTGCGTTTTTGAGATATGAGCAGTTTTTTTTTTTTTAAATTACCTACTATTATTAGCGGTTGGGGTGGATATTAAAGGACGCAGTCATTTTAGAGAATACTGAGTTTGCTTTCAAATTAAAAATGACGATAGTACCTTAAAAATTATTTTTGTTAAAATCGTTTATACTAGAGATGAGCAAAAAATAGCAACCTGCTAATTTTTCACTGCTAATGAAAATTCGCATTCGCAACCTGCTATCAACTTATAAATAAACTGCTATTGCTAAATGCTATTGTCTCGCTTCTATCTCTGAGTAACATCACATTCACAACTTTCACAGTCACAACACAACTCAAGTCACAATCACAACACAACTTAATTTTTTCATGCATTCCCGGTCCTGCACACATACAAACAACAAAAGTATGTTCGGCATGGCTGATTGTTTCAACTTCAAGTCACTCTCTCACTCAATCCCATGCAAATGGCTAAGAGAAATGAGACTATAAAACTAAACTACCCTCTTTGTAGGTAATGTGTGAAGCGAACGTCTCATACTCTCATTTCTCATAGCATTTTGCATATCGCAAATTCGCAATCGCAGTCGCAGTCGCAGCTGGTTGGACCTTGGAAAGTTGGTTGGTTGGACCCCTTTTACACGCAGAGTGTTTTCACTTTAGTGTCGAGAATGTGTAGGTAAAGGGGATGAAAAGTGCAGGGGATAGCCGAACACTGATGGGCCGCTAATTCCCATCCGATTCTTGTATTCTCTTTCGCTCTCTTTCGTTATTTTCAGCGTTGCTTTATTCTCAAACCGTACTCAGTCGCGATAGACGTCTGCATTTGCTCTATTTTCGAACTGTATGCGGTCTGCGCTTCGAAAATGCAGCTACCACCGCGAGCGACGAATGAGAAAAAAAAGGAAACAAAGACAATTTGTCAGTCAAGCCACTAAAGTGAAAACACTGAACGTATAAATGCACCATAAGTGCCCAAAAGAGAATTAAGAAGAGTCATGAGTGAAAAAACTCTGCGTATAAAAGGGGTCTTGGATGTTACTCTGCTAACTGCTACTAGCAGTAAGGTTAAGTTCTACTTGCCAAGTTGCAATTGTGGGAGAGACAGAAGATATAGCATAGCTGCATAGCATTTTGCATATCGCAATCGCAGTCGCAGCTGGTTGGACCTTGGGAAGTTGGTTGGTTGGATGCTACTCTGCTAACTGCTATTAGCAGTAAGGTTAAGGTCTACTTCTACTTGTCAAGTTGCTATTGTGGGAGAGAGAGAAGATATAGCATAGCATTTCGCATATCGCAATCGCAATCGCAATCGCAGTCGCAGTCGCAGCTGGTTGCAACTTGGAAAGTTGGTTGGTTGGATGCTGCTCTGCTAACTGCTATTAGCAGTAAGGTTAACGTCTACTTGCCAAGTTGCTATTGTGGGAGATAGAGAAGATATTGCGATCGCATTTGCAATCGCAACATTGCGAACGAGCGCAACAATGTGATATAGCAACGAGGTATTAAGTTGCGATTTGTGGTAGATTAGAAGTAATTTAAAAACGTTGGCTATCGGTTGAGTTATTAAGTTTCGCATTGCGAGTTAGATAGTTCAAATATACATACATTGTATTACAAGTTACACAAAATGTAGCTCGTTTTTGTGTCTATAAATTTATATAAAATAAAAAAAATTTAAAACAAAGATGCCAGCCGAAGAAAAATAAGCATCATTATGGAACTTTTTTTATAGAAGTAGACGAAATATATATACGCATAACGTAATTCATGCCGATCGAAATTTTCAACATTTACCTACAACGAATTTAAAGAAATTAGTTTCCTATGATTCCTTCATATAAATTGAAAAGTAGACACATTATCATTTATAGAAGGCCAATATACGCACTATTTATGAAATAAAATGCATAGTAGGTACCTAAACTACTGCACAAAGTCTAAATATGACTCCATTTCGAAATCGCATTCGCAGTTTACATTAGCAGTTTAAATTCACTGTGAATAGGAAATCGCATTCACAGTTACAACTGCGAATGCAAAATAGCAACTTAGCTCATCTCTAGTTTATACCGTTTTCGAGAAAAAGCCAATTTTCAAAAGTACCGTTGTGGTTAAGTTAAGAATGACGATAGTACCTTAAAAATAAATTTTTGTTAAAATCGTTTGTATACCGTTTTCGAAAAAAAAAACAATTTTCAAAAGTTGGGTTACTCATGCCAACATTAACTTAACTATCAATATTGGTTCAAATCGTTAGAGCCGTTTTCGAAAAATTGGAATTGCTTAAATTTTTGGAATTTTTTATATGGGAAGTACCGTTAATATTAGGGCTAGTACTAGTATGAAACAAAAAAAAACGCCTCCTTGCGGTTAGCCCATAAACTCTAAATACGAAGTATGAAACAAATCCGTCCAAGCGGTTAGACTTCAGGGCTATGGGACAGACAGACATACGGACGGACAACATTGATATACCCACTTTTTTGAGTTCTCCTATCATCGTAATATCAGAATTGATTAAAATCTCGAGTTCGAAATTTTGTACGAAAACAATAAATTTCTCTTACTACGTATAAGAGAAAGTTAAAAACACTTCACCAGTCTAGGCCTTTATAACTACACATTTTCAAGAAGCCAGTTTTAAAAATTAGTAGTTGCCATAATGCACACATGGTAATCTAATCCAAATCCAAAATCCAAGCCGAATGCCCCCAGACTGGCAACGCTGCCAGGTAGCTTTACAGATAAGCCCAAAATACATAAGAGAAGAGTAAATAATTCCACACTTACCCTGTGGTTCTCGCAAAAGATATCTACTGCTGCTGCTGCTGCTCTGGTGGTGGTTTTTGTTGTTGTGGTTCCTGGTGGTTGTAACGATGGTTCTACACGTATCCTGATTTTTTTTTTAATTACACCAAATACAAGCAACGGTAACGTATCCTTCCTTCCGATTGTTCATTTGCTACGTAGCTAGTTATATCCAAAGAGCGTATTCAAAAAAAAAACTATAGCAACTTTACGCAAATATATACAAACTATTTTCGTATCAAGTAACAACCCCACGATTAGATTGTATCTCACTCTCTCACTTGCTGAGCACAACGATTCTTTTTTTTTTTTTTTTATCAATAGATATACTCTCCGATAGTAAATTAATTCGCGGCTGCTTCATCGAGAAGGTTTTTCCTTACGTTTTTCCAAAACATACATAAAACGACTTTACATATCCAGTCGAAATTACAATCAAAAAGCAAAAAACCGTTTCTAACCCACGAACTTGGGAACAGTCGAATTCACAATATTTTTGATTTAACCGCGAACAAGTCACATAAATTTCATTTTATTCTTTTTTATCTTTCTCACAGGCCAGACCCAGCATACATAATAAAAATAACAAACAAACAAATCAAAGCAAATTTAATTTATTATAATTGACCATCCGACAGTAGCGCAAAAACCGTTTTTTATTCACAAATACACCTTGAATGTTGCCAAAGAGGAAAGATATCGACACCGATAAGTATCAGTAGTAGAAATTTTCAGATACTTCGTATATACATACAAGACAATTTGTTTTTATATATTTAACTGAAGAAATATTTTTCGTTAACAATTTCGCCGTGGTTGAGAAGATATAAATTATGATGGCAATTTTTAACGATTATGAGTATGACGCGTGTTATACATTTTCGGTATTATGTGTTTTCCGACGTACGATTTAGTTCGTTTTCCAAAAAGATGACACTCTGAAACGCACAACTCGAAACTGAAACTTAGAACTTGGCACTTAGAAACTAAGAAACTTAAAAACTCTGAACAGCTCGCACTTGGTAAAACATTGGATACTCATACTCTATACACTTTTTATTACACTTGAGCTTGTCAGAGATACAAAAATGTTTATTTATAAATGTTTTTTTTATTTATAATTTTTTGTTGATAAATATATTTATATATATCAGTCTCTGCGTTGCAGACAAAACGGTGGCATTGGTATTTTTATAGATTTTTTTTTTCGGTTTTGTTATTAGAATTCGACTATACTTTTGCATAGAATGTATCTTATGTGAGTTGATTAGTTATTAAGACAACAACAACATTATAGACGATATGACACGGAAAATAATAGAAAATAAAAACATAAACGGTTCACAACATAGAGAGACGAGATTGATAACAAAGTTATCTTGCGTTCTACAATACTGGGGCACACACGAAGAAGCGATGATGACGTGCACGACGCGCGGCGATGTTGCCCCCCCGACGTTCGAGATACATTTCAGCAGCGGCGGTCTGTTGTCGATTTATACCAAAATGAACGCATTGATTCTAGACTTGTGCTCCACTGGCACTCTTCTAAGGGTGGGTGGTGGAATTGTGCTGAAAAAGCACAATTGAATTGACGTTCTCTTTTGATTGCGATGGTGTGCGTTAGCTAGAGAGCAGCGCTAGCTCTAATCTCGCTCTAATGGTGATGGTGAAATCTGAAAACTGAAAACAAAAATATACCGAATAACTTTGCCGAAATCTCTCCGAACTAAGAGATTCGTTCATTGGCATCTTAAGAGACAAAGACGAGTAGAGCGTGAATTTCCGGCATAGAAAATATATGTGTGGGAAAAGTTGTAAAAAGTTTTAATTTGTTTTTTTTCTTACTTTTAAATCATTTTACTATAATGATGAGTATAGTAGGTATAATCTAACATAAGGTAGAGTTATTTCAACTGTTTTCAATTTGCATTGTTAGTTCTAATTAAAATGAGGTAGGAAGGTGCCTATCCACGTCTGAATATTCCATTTATGACGTAGCTATTCTAATACGATAATTAAACAATTTGTTAAGTTAGCAGACCATGGATAATTAATCGAAGTTTTGTTTTAGGCCGATGGGTGTTCCGGTTTTTATATAAGCGATTTACCGGGTGAAACAACTAAAAACTGGATCTAATTTAAAAATAGCGGTAGAAACCAGTAAATAGCTATGTTGGAGTATATTTAAAAAAAATCGGGTGAAATGCATGTGCACTGCATTATCGTCAACCCAATGAACAGTTATCTTGGATTTACTATTATGAACTAGCGGTTTTTGTTATTGGTATTTCTATATGAAAAGTTGTAAGGAATTCATTTAAAAAATGACACCAACATTTGAGCACACTGCAGTTGGACAAGTGTTTAATAGAGAACGCGGTGATTCAGATCACAGAGATCAAAGAGTAGGTATGATCAATTTGTATAAAGTGCTGGCATCTATAGCAGACTGAGCCACTATCTACGGGACAAAACACAATTTCTTAGCTAGCAAATCCTTAATAACTATATTCTACACCGCCCAGATCTTCCTATACTGTAAAACATATGCAACCAGAAAGATCGTGGGGATGTGTACCTACCACTTTCTACCAGTATGACCCAATTCTTACAGAAATCCGCTTAAATATCCCTGGAGTACGTATACGCTGGAGTTAGATGAAGCGATAAGAATCAGAGGTTGGTACGCATTACAAAGTTTCAAATTAATACGACGAACGGTTCGTGAGTTAAGATAGGGCCCCCTTAAAAGGATCGCCAATAACTCGGGACCCAACCAGAATCTCCAAAATTGGAAAAATGAATTATCTGTATTTTTATAATTGAGTACGCAAACCGAGTTTGAAGTCGATCGGATAAAAAATACAAATTTCCCCATTCAAACTTTGACCCCCCATTTTGCCCCTTTGAATGCTGAATTTCTAAAATCATAGAAATACATTTTCTTTATTTCTCGTAAAGATTGAATTTCGAAATATCCTTCCTTATTCCTTGTATACATCATAAAAGGAACCTCTGTGCAAAATGTCTGCTTTCTAGAGCAAAGGGTTACATGCAAGACATGCAAGAATGTCGTCGTTCTTGGAAGGCTGTGTACTGGGCTGGGCAGTGATACAGGAGATGTTCTACAGATTTTATTTCCTCTTCATTCCTGCAACTTCTGCAGAAGTCATTTGTAAAGATTCCCAGTCTTTTGGTTATGTTTCAAATGATGCAGTGTCTGGTTAGGTTAGGTTAGGTTAAAAGTGGCTCTCGATGGGAGAAACACTTAGGCCGTTATTCGGCCCATTGTGCATACCATTGGGATTTGGGGAGCTATTTCTTTGCTGGCTACTCATGTAAACCATTTGCTGCCGGTTATGAAGCTAAGAATGTTAGCGGCGCTGGTATTACCTAGATCACTGAGATCATTGAGAAAACCACTCGGATTTGGTTTCTACATTTCAAAGTGTTAGGATCGTTGTCCTTTTAATGCCAATTGCATCAGGCCACAAGCTGCGAGTTATGCTGTTTGGCTGTCCATACAGAAGGTTTTTTCCATTTCTGGTAGTTCACTCGCTAAGAGACGCTTTCTTAACCGGGTAGATCTCTGATGCCTGGAAAACGCTTCACTGCTTTATTATTTTTAGTGTCATCTCTGTAACTGAAGAAAATGACTACCAAAGACAGTTTCTATATACGAGCTCCTTGTAAAGGGCAACGAGTAATGCCCGAAACATGACGTTAAAATCGTACTAGGCGATTTGACATTCAGTACGAAGAAATCTTATTTCGACTGCTTGTATTCACGATCTAATTCTTGTGATTATTAATCTCTAGACGGATACTTTTATTAGGAGTTTAATATCTCTGATAAACAGTTTGACCTAATTGTATCAAAATTGACAAAATCAGATCCCGAGATACTTAAACTTCTCTACCTGTTTCAACGGAATTCAACTAATATTCAGAGCTTTCTGGAGATAACCATCAATTTTAGATTTGCTCAGGTTTATCTACATCCCAGTTTCAACACTGACGGCTACGAGTGTGCGCTGAAGATCGGTCTGGGAAGCATCATTAGCGAATTTATATTTTGTTTTGCTGCGAATAATCCTATGAGGGGCCCTATTGGTGCTCTGGAAGCATCACTTTATATATACTTGCAACTGCTGAACGACATTGAAGCTGACACGCGCATCAGTACAACAGAAAGTGGTTGTCGCTGGCGCTTTCAAAAAGTGAGCTAAGAAATAGGACAGCAGGACTACGCATGCAGGAGTGGCAAGCAATGGTTCAAAATCGTTCTGGGAAGCAGAGAAGGGACCCGCCAAAGACACAACTTCCATGAGTCCGGCCGACAATAAAATTGAGGGTCAGCCAAGAATACATATACACAGTGATCTCCAGGTGATTATATTTACCAATGATAAGACAAGCCCCTAGCAGCGCGCGCCCTCAATAAAAAGTCATATTCTTAGACAAAGTCGAGGTCGAAGAAATTATGAACGCTAGACTTTAGAAGATCAACGATAGTTCGCTCCACTACAGCTCTACAGCGCGAACAGACTTCAAAGTGATGTTCTCCTATAATTGGATGAATCCTTTTTATGGCATATTTCTTGAAAAAGGACACAATCAACTCAGTTTGCCAATCGCCAATTACCAAACGGAAAATATAAAAACCGCCCTAATTGTTTTTACCATGGCGTGCCTGCAAGTTAATTCAAATTCAAAGTATATCAGAATTGACGGATAATAAAAAAAAATCAAAAACAAACAATTCATGTACACAAACCATAAAAAGTCTTAATGGACATTTGTAAATATTTTGAAAGAAAAAATGCAGGTAAACAACGCACGGCAGACCAATATCAATATGCTCCCCATGTTTGTTTTCATTATACAATATGTAAACTGTGTGTTTTCAGAATCCCATCAAACCTCAAAATACCCACCTGCTGAAATGCTGCTTCGACTGGAATAATGTTAAATTTAGTTCATGTACTTGCATGATGTTTTGGTTTGCCAGTAGGCGTGAGATTGAAATAAGCCCCTTTTTTGTAAGTATGTAGGTAGGTAAGAGGTTTTTAGTATTAACTGCTGAATGGTTTGTTTTATAGCTTTGGCTTGGTAGTATTGTTTATCTTAAATTCTAGGTGTGCATATTTTTAAGACCTGTAAAGAAGTGTTCTTATTCAACGGTGTGTACTCATATGTTGTGTTTTTTTAAAGAACAACAAATTGTTTACAAACATTTTGTTTGGAATTATAGCTATACTTATGTATTAGGAACTATGTACGGGCCTGAAAGAGGAAGTGTTTCAACTACAGTGGTGATGCTTCTACAAAAGGAAAAAATTGAAACGCATTATAAGCCACCGATGGGAAATAACGATAGGTAAGGCAGGCAGGAGGTCTATCAGATGGTCAATATGGATTCCAAGAGATGCGCAACAGCAAGGAAATCCATCAACAGAAGGTGATGGATAGGTGGAAGCAAGAAATACTGCGCCATGACTTTAGATGTAAAAAAACGTCTTTAATACTGCGATCTTGAGAAACATTTCAAGAGCAGTCGCTCTCAAAGATGCCCCAGACTATACACAAAAGTGTTTCAAACATTATTTCTCTAGATAGGGTGTTGATCTATCTATGGAAGACGGATCCAGACAGTATACAGCATAACTGGTGGAGTTCCGCAAAACTTTAGGTGCTAGTACACGGCATGTTCATGTAGCAAGCCACATACGTATATGGCTCTGACGTCAACAGAGAGTGCACAAAGAGATCTTGTACACGGCATGTAGCCATTGGGACCATACGCTGACGTACAAATGACGTCAGTGCTACATACGTATGTGGCTTGCTACATGCCGTGTACTAGCACCTTTAGGCCCATTTCTTAGTCTTAGGTTCGCTATTGTGGAAGCTGATGTACAACGAAACAACTACATAATTTCAAAAGGCAAAATGATTTTTGCAATGAATAGCAGCTGATTTTGGCACTTTTCACAAGCTGTTCCAACTATGGTGCGGGTATGTGCAGAGAATCTTGTACTAGACAGTTCAAAACAGCCTAAGGTACTAAAAAGTGGAACAAATTCAAACAGCAATTCTACCTATATTCTTCTGTTCGCTTCTATATTTTTGTGCCGGTCATATATTAGATACTAAACCAACGCACATAATAACTTTAAGAAAGATTATCTAACCTTGTGAACTTTCTTTCTGTTTAAAGTTGGGCTTCTCGGCTCATTCGTTTTGCCCTCTGGGTCCATCCCCAGTATCCCATGAGTAGCTTGAAACGTAATTCTAAAACTGGCTGTGAGAAATAGAAGCCAACTAAATAATCCTACTACTTACATATAGTTAAAAAAAAAACTGACTAATTGCATTCTGATGAGACGATTCATATAAACCTGTCCGTACATGTTCATATTCATTTTGCACTTGAAAGCAACGTTTTTCATCAAAAACGCAATAAACATACATATATGAGCCTAAATTGTAAACAATGAGGTTAATTGACAAAAATCATTAAATTAATTGAATTAATTGAACGTTTATTTACCGGTTTCCTTATTGTTTTCATCATTTTCATTACATCTGATCAGTGAACCGTTAATTGATTTTCCACCCATGCTACAACAATTGCTTGGAATTGTCAACTTAATGAAACTGTAAAGAAGTATGTAGGTTGGCATCTACTCAGTACTCAGTACGACTCATTGCATTTTTATTCGTATCTGAAATACGGAAAACAAAATTAATACAGGAACTTTCAAAGCAGGAACTATTTACAACATTTCCCGCAGAAATTTATTAAAAACATTCTTGTAAATTGCAAGACTATTTCCGGATATTCATTACAAAATTGATTGAATTGAACAATTTTTGTGTAAATCGACGTTAACAAGTCATAAGCTTAGCATGACTAGGTTTGATAAGCCGAGAATATGTTTAATTAAAATTGATTTCCTGAATCTCAAAATATCGAATTCAAAATCTCGAAACCATAAAATCTCTAAAAAAACAAAAAAAAAATCGCCGCGATTTTGAACACCAATCATTTTTAAGTATTTTCGAGACTTTGTCTTTCGATACTTTCAAGAACTTTGTGTGCCTATTTTAATAGAAAAATATTAAAAAAAAAAAACAAATATTTTCTTTCATACAATAAGGTTCGCGAATTCATGAGAATCACGGAACCTTTTCTTGATTCTCACCAATTGAAGTACCTAAAGCCAGAGTCAGAATTGTAACGTGTGGTGTGCAGTGATGCCATTCGGACCGGATTCCGGTCATATCTGACCGTAATCTCTTTACTCTGACCGGAGAAAATTTTGAAATCCGGCCTAACCGTTTTTTTACCGGAACGAAAAATGTTTTTAACCGGAAAACTCTTTTTTGACTGGAAAAATAAAATTGCCCTACTGACTATAAATGGAGATAGATTTCTATAATTTCAATAAAACTTTGCCATACATTACGAACATGCTCCCAAGTTCAAACAGATACCAATTTAATGCGAATAATGAGCTACAACATCACGCATGGAATTCTACTCCGGGAGCAGGATAATAAATTATCTTATAGAGGCTAATTTTTTGACGTTTTCTTTTGCTATAATGTTAAAGAGGAAATTCAACAGTGAATTAGAAATGAAGTTGGAAATTCGATAAATCTGAGATTGTAGTTTGATGAACTACTATTTTCAAGTGTCAGAAAATTATCCGAAAATAATTATTTAGCCCAATTGACACACATACATGGTCTGGCCTGATGAAAACACAAACAAATTCTATAGTTAAGTCGAAGCGGACGCCCGTTTTTGACGTCCTCAACGAAATAAAAAACAAGTTCACAAACTCAAGATTCACATATTATAAAAATGTTTTCATAAAACATAAAAATTCGTAAATTGTATAGGTAGTTATAGGTATTTTTAATTTTTTCAGGTCAAAAATTCTTATTTTAACTGTTGATCGGATTTTTTGACCGGTTTTAGAAAATAAAAATCCGGTCATTCGGTCAGATTTGACCGGATTCACTTTTTTTAGTGGCAACACTGGGGTGTGTTGCCCTATGTACAGTAGTATGGCGCGGAGCAGAAGGACTTGAGACACAACACACTACACTGCAATACAATACATATGTTTCTACACACATGAAATAGTGATAGCGACCCAGCACTCCGTAACACCCCACGCGTTAGAAGTGTAGTCCCGGCTTAAAACGATTACCTAAGAAAGGAGCAAACATAAGAGAGATTGTAGTAGGGGAAGTGGACTCAATAAAATCTCTTCGATTCTCCCGAGTTACACTGAACCGCTCATAGGTTCCATGGAGCCTATAAGAAACAGTGCTTATAAGTACGATATGCGGTAAACTACATAAGTGAATTACTGTGCGACAAAATAAAATTTTAGGGGATTTCGAACATTTTCGATTAACTTTTTTTCAGTGATCTTCCAAAAATCTAGATTTTTTTTTTTTTTTAACTTTTTGTCGATTCGAAATTTTTTTTTGTCGGTGAAGGCCCTACACACGATCAATGTTACTTGTCAATGTTACTTGAATGACTCATCATTCAAGTAACATTGATCGTTTGTATGCTCTTCAATGTTCTCGTCAAGTAACATTGATACATTGATGAAAACCAAAATTGTTTTGGTTTTCGTCAATTTTAATTGACAATTTTAATTGATCGTGCGTAGGGTGCATCAATGTTACTTGTCAATGTTGTCATTTTTTAAATGGTAATCTTGGTGAAAATATGTCCAATTTACGAAAATGGTCGACAATTGCACGTCAGGTCTCTGAAATGATCGAAGTGTTAAGTGTTCTAAGCTTCTGCCAGTACCTAGCTACAAAACGTGTGTTAATGAAGCGCTCATATGGCTTAATACACTTCCAGTCCTTCAAAATTAAGAATCTCCATAAAACTGTCGTTTTAGTAGATAACCTCTTTTTTTATACCTTTTCGATTTATTTTCATTTAATATTAATACATTACGCTGGCTGCAAGCAGTTCAAGCAGATAAAAACTATGTATAATAGTATAATCCATCTTCATTCATACATTTGTAACGACTGAATATAATTTAGGCAAAATCATTGTCAATATTCATTGATACGTGTGTAGGCGATTTATCATCAATGTTACTTGATGAAAAAAATCGTCAATGATACTTGTCAAGTAACATTGAACGTGTGTAGGGCTCTAATAGTTGCGTTCCCCGTTAAAACTCGAGAACGGCTAAATCGATTTGGATGATTCTTCTTTTGTTTTGTTCGTCTAGAATCAAGGAAAAATTACATCTTAAGGTTTTTTCTACTGCGCCACCTCTCGCGAACGTCTGACAAATATCCGAGAGTATGACTGTCCTGAAAAAGCTTCTAAATTCAGCCGTTCGGACTCGGCATAAAATTGTAGGTCCCTTCCATTCGTCCCAAAAATTGAAACTCACACAAACGAATGGTTGCGAGAAGCTAGGCCTAGGGTGTATACCACCTGTTGCGCCACCTATTTATTTATTTATTTAGAATCAGGGATGGTTTAGCAAAAAACAAATTCAGAAAACCCTAAATGAAAAGCCGGGAAGCCGAAAAAATTTAAATTTCCATTTTGTATGGTAATGATTCCCAAACTCGAAAACCACCGATTAAGCTCAAATTTTAAGAAAATCTTTGTTATTTGCCCAAAGATCTTTCTCTAATGTTTGGGTAAAATTGGACAAAGGGGCGTGGCACTTCCCATTCAAAAAAAAAACTAAAAATCGTATACATATTTCGAAAACCAGCGAAAATGATTGAGCTAAAATTTACAGGCTTTTTGGTATTGGGCCGGGAGTGTTCCTGTGAAGTTAGGTAAAAATTGCACTTGCCATACAAAAAAAAAGCCGGGCGAGTACAGTAAGTTCTCAATAAAACAATTCAAAGTGATTTGTTACGATTCAACCTGAAGGTATGAAAGCGCTAAGGAATGTGGTCACTTTAGCAGCTCGTTCGGAAGCGGATTTAATATGCATCCAGAAAGTAATTTTTGAGTCGATAGTTATCCCAAGATACTTTACTGCGTTTTTGCTGATGATTACGTCTGGGCCTATATGAAATTCAATTTGCGTCGGGATATGTTTCCTGCTCAGTAGGACAATCTCGGTCTTTTCAGATGCAAGGCTAAGACCATGGGTTTCTACCCAGAAATAGACACGTCTCATAATTTTATTCAACTTTCTTCGTGCTTCCTCAGTGTCCCTCGCATCGCAGTTATCACCACCGCGCCAATATCGTCTGCGTACCCTATCAAATAGGTGTCGTTAGGCATTCCGATACGAAGAATCTCGTCATAAAATATGTTCCAGAGGTCGGGTCCAAGGATAGTAATATTCTTAAAATTATGGTATAAGATCTGTCCCGGTTGCCGACTGATTAAAGGTACTTTCTTTATTACTTTGCTATGTAAATAAAAATGTCATACACATACTATGTATGTACCGATAAGTTATATACCACCTAAATACTAAAGCTGCCTCCATTGATCTAAGATAAGAACAATAAATATTTTAACATAATAAACCAAGATAAGGGACGTGTAATTCAATGACCACAGGAAATAACTGAAATTGCGTTGGAAACAATGAAATATGAAATCAAAACTTCATAATTAATCTTGGTTCCCCTTTACGAATTACATGTTAAAAAAAAATTAAACATAGTACATTGTAGAAAAAGTTTTATTCAAGCAGTTGTTGATTTGAGAATCGTTCTCACATTGTGTATTATTCATCAGAGAAGAACATTTCCAAAAGATCAGCCTTTTCGCATTGATCACCCTCCAAACGCTGTGGACCCCTCCACCGGATTAGTGTCGGAATGACGCTGATATGAATGTCTTTATCAGTTCTAAATGGATTCTTTATATCTTTCCAACTGCAAAAGAGATCATTATTTTTCCAATATTTTGCAATACATATAATCAAAACTTACAAAGGTCGGTCACCCACATCGACGTATACAAAAACAGACTCCTTTGGGGCAAATTTGTCTACACCAGACAGTACGTGGGGTTCAGCTGAAAAAGAATAAACTTGAATTCAATTGGCATAGTATGTATAAACTTTAATTACCAACAACACAATCTGGGCACCAGCTAATACCATTCTCGTTTTTACTACCGGTAAAGTACACATTAATTTGTTTCCCATCGGAGATTTTTGACACAGAATTCTTAAATTCTTCATAACCCTTTAGCTTAATTGTTTCTGCCATGATATTGATAATAAACTCAAATTAACAAAAATAATAAAATTAAATTACTTTATTTTCGACGACAGTGCTTTGGACTTCGGTGTTATCGAATTGTTTTTATCAGGTTTTTATATTCGATTTGTTTGACTTTGACGTTCACGCTGTCAGTACGATAGAGAAGAATGGAATGTTCGGTGAGTAACTACAGAGTAGGTTCATGTGCCAAGTTGTTTGTACTTTAGGATCCTTGGATTCATTTTTTTTACTATTGCTAGTCTTTATGCCTAAAAATGCATGCTTTGGAACTTCTCGTTTGCAAGCGCATCAAGGGTCAAGGCGAAAGTTAAGATATATGTGAATTGTCAAAATAATGCTTCGTTATTACTGTTTTTAACTTTGTGTGATTTAGTTCCAGAAATATTTTTTTGTTTGAAAAGAAACGTAAATAAAAACAAATTTAGCTGCGTTTCTTTCGTCCCTATCAGCGTCTCTATCAAGGATTGCCGAAAAAAACGAACATCGAAAAATGAAAACAGAGTTGGCAACGCATCAATCTGATAGGAAAATTGACATTGACAGGACATTTTTAATTAAAAATTTATTATCAGCGGAAAATTTAAAATTATACTTCTTATACCTACTTTTGATGCATTTATAAAGGGAAAACTGCATATTTAATTATTCTAAGCGTAGGATAGTTAATCAATCAATTAAATTGTATTAAGAAAATAAGTTTTAAAAGAGTTTAAATAACTAAATTTCCAATTCCAATTCCAAACAAAGGGTTTTTTCGTTCGCGGCAAAAAGTTTGGAATTGGAAATTACGTTATTTAAACTCTATTAAAACTTGTTTTCTTAATACAATTTGATGGATTAATTAATTATCCTACGCTTAGAATAGAAAAATGTGCAGTTTTATCTTATTATGTCATGATTTCCGTGGCAAAATCCTGTGGGAAACTCTCGGCAATCTGAAAACCGTTGGTGTCGGTCGTGTCGTTGTGCGCAGCATGTTTGTGCGCTGTTCAGAACCATCGTTCATAAGCATTCGTAAAGACGAAGCTGTTCCAAACGAAGGTAAGCCATTCAAAATAACATTCTCTCTGCATTTTCTAATGAAATAAGCATTTTAGGAAGTTCGCGTCATATTAGAGCGCACATTCCGCGGGGTTACCCAACTCAAACCAGTACTTGTCCTTAGTACCACATACAAAGCTGATTATCGGCTTATTCCCAAAGACGAAGAAGTGGAATATGTACTGTATAACTACCAAGCAGAACCAGGAAGGGATCCTTCCACGTGAAATCGATTTCCCACCATTGTTGCGAGAGTAAATTACTGACGAGACCGGTGCATCAAATCCCAAGATAGAGGTACACTTTAAGACCAAAGTAAACTTGCGCGCCTGGCTGAGGAGGAGGTTGAGAAACCAACAGAGCTGAGCACACCCGCAAGTCCCAAGTTATACGAGAATTGTTTTTAAATGGAAGTACATAGTTAAATAAAGAACAAGGTTCAAGTAGTTATACACTTTGTTGCTTTTATTCTTCTCGATATCGAGTTAAAATAAGATTCCATTTGGGAATGTTAACAGTAGACAGCTAAAAACGTCATGACTTTATTTGGGCTAGCTTTCGAGTTAGAAGAAGTCTATCTAAGAAGTCGATATTCTCTGTTTGTCGCGCAGAGGCCTGCTGCAGACGGAGGATTCTCTCTTCCAGTCCAAGAATGTTGAGGTTTTCCTAGAGAAACAAACACATTAGTTTTGTCATGATTTTCATGAGAGAGTACCTACCTTCAGGGTTATATTCTTGAGCGAAGTATTCTCCAATACCGCCTGGATCTTCTTATTGATTTCTAGCGAAAGTTCCAGCGTCATACTCTGATTGGGACCTTTGATGCCGGAGTATATGTCCGACATTACCCCGCCGTACTTGGCCAACTCGCTTTTGTTCACTCTTGGAAGAGGTAAGTGCACCAGAGAAGTCGATCTTCTCTGTTTGCCGCGCAGAGGCCTGCTGCAGACGGAGGATTCTCTCTACCAAATGTTGGTTTGAAGGATCCTGCAAGTGGGAAATAGACTCGTTAAAAATATCCGTAAACGCGGTGCTGACCAGATCATTGATCATTATGAAAGGAAAACCCAACTTCCATGATGTATATATGGCCGCCGAATTTGGTGTGGCCAGTGGCGAACACAGCCTTGTCGGATTCATGTTCAAACCAGACGGTAAACAAAGTTGCTCTTGCAACGACGAACCTTCAGTTCGCCAGCAGAGTTCTTTTCCGCTTTGTTGACATCTGGTTCTTCTTTGATGCTTTCGATTTTAACCTGCACAGGCTCGGGTTTCACTTCTTCTTTAATTGGCTCCACTCTGGCTGTTGCTGGGACTACAAACTCGTCTTCCTTGTCGCCTAGAGCACATCTCATGTAGTTCCAAAATCCCTTTTCATTCGTCTCCCGCGGGAACTTTGGGTACAGAGAGCTCTTCAGTTTCTCAATGTATTGCGGAATCTCTGGTAGTACTCGACACAAGAGTGTATTTCATTACGCACTTCCTCGGGGAATTCTTTATCAGGCAGAACAGAGTATTACATAAATATAGCACGGCCATATTCCATTGTTTGGCGATTTTCGGGTGGTGGGACGACCCAAATTGATTCGGTCGGAAACGGATTCCAGAGTGGGATTCTCATCGTAGTAAGGAGCTAAAAGAAATGGCAAGGTTTGAGATGGTGGGAGGTGAAAATCTTTCACGACTTTTACTTACAGATAATCAATCCAACGCACATACCATCGTCGTGTGTTGAGTCCTTTTGTAGAGCACACTTACGCAACCAAGTCGCTTTATACGCATCCAGTTTCTTGCCTTTATACTTAACGGAAGCACAGCCGCAGCCAGACTTCTTTTCTGGATTAATTATTCGCTTGCAATGCATGGCTCAGGCACTGGGAGTCACAAATATTGTTTCAGTTTCTTGAGATTTGATCTTTCCATCTGCTAAAATATCTCTGACAAATTTCTGACCCAAGTACTCGATAGTCATTGCGGATTTGCCCGGTTGCAGAACATTTGCTGCCATAAGCATTTGCAGAGTTACAGTTCTGTTGAATCCTTCGAAATTTTCACTCTTGGTCTAATGAATGGTGGCGTTATTAGCGCGGATTTATGTTAATTTTGTCAATCTACATACCTCGTCGTCGTTGTCCTCGTCCACACAATCACTTTCGGGATCCTTTTCACAGAGTTCTTCCGATTTGGCTGGTACCTCGGCGTTTGGTTCGATTGCATTAATTTGTTCTTCCGGTTCTTGCATTTAGATAGGATTGAAAGTTTAGGATTTTTATTGAGTATAATTGGAATTTTCTTCGAATGTTTTGCATCAGAAAATCAAAAAAAATATTTTAATTGCACAAAATCTGCGTTTTAAAGATGCCAAGATTGTTTTTGACATCCTCAACAATTGTTTATGCACTATAAAGGTTAAAAACAATTATTGAGGAAGTCAGAAACAATCTTGGCATGTTTAAAACGCAGATTTTGTGCAAATAAAATAATTTTTTCTGATTTGTTCTGTCTTGTTTATTTTTTTTGTTAGTTTTGTTAACATGTCAAATGTCATTTATGACATTTTCATACAAGTTATCGATAACGTGCACAAATTTGTGTTGGCTACACTTTTCTCTATCCCCGCGAAGCCGTTAACGCCGATAATTATCCAGGTTAAATCTTTGTTGTATTTAACAAGGACTTTTTTTATTTTGCTTATCCTATAGCCGTGACGGGGACGAAAAAAACGCAGCTTTTATAGTGATCCTTAATAATTCTTTTATATTATTTATTATTTATTATCTTAAAGTTTTACAAGGTAGGTATTATTTTAAAGTTTTACAACCTAGATATATATGTCTCTATTCTTTCAGGTTTTTCTGCGTCGTCGGTTTTATTTAAACTTCGAAGTGAAGTTTGTTGAGGTTCTTACTCTGACATCTGTCATCTGGCACACCGACATCTGACACACAACTCTTAAGGCGATCTTACATCTAATACACTATAGATAAAACATTACAACTCGGCCAGTCTGACTAACGATCGACCTCGATCGTTTACAATATCATGTCAGTTCTCGGTATCTTCCAAAAATTCATAATCAGTATAATAATTTTCATTTAAAGACTCTACAGTGTTGCCTTCTTGGTCCGATAAATCTGTACCCTGATCTGGCTCCAACCACTTCCTCATTCTAGTAGAGTCTACTACACTATTGTAGGGCAATTGCGTTATTTGGCAATTCTCTACATCTGTTATAACGTATCGATCATGACCTAAACGTTTACGTATTACATATGGACCTTTGAATTTGTTAATGAGCTTTTTATTTTTACCAACTGTGGTATCAACATTTTTAATTACCACTAAATCACCTACTTCGAATTCAACTGCAGGCCTATGATGCTCCTCATAATACTTCTGATTGTACGACTGAGACTTCTGTATGGCACTTTTGGCTTCTTCTCTTATTACTTCTAAATTACTTGTTTCTTTGGAGTACACATCATGCAGATACTCTGTTAACTCTTCAAACACTTTTCCACGTTGTTCAACACCAAACAGCATTTGGCTGGGTGTCTTCTTAGTGGTACAATGTACAGTATTATTTAATGCAAACTCAACATCTGACAATCTGGCTTTCCAATCGGTATGACTTATGGGTTCAGTTATCTTTGCTAGTACAGCTTTCAAAACGCGATTAACTCTCTCTACTTGACCATTGGATTGAGGCGATGCTACGGCGTTAAGAACGTGACTAATGTTTCGATCCCGACAGAACTTTTCAAATTCCAAGGAAGTAAAACACGTTCCTCGATCACTTATTATCCTTCGTGGGCGACTATAGTCCAAAAAGTATTTCTTAAGTACACAAATAGACTCTTTTGCACTAGTATTTACCGCATACAGTTTTACAAACTTTGTAAATGAATCTATCACAACTAACACATGTTTATGTCTGGAGTTCACTGTTTCCAACGGACCAAAATGATCAATGTGTAAGGTATCCCAGGGTTCTGGTTTCTTTGGAATACTGTACAAATTACGCTGATTGCTCCGGTTTGGTGCGGAATAATAAATACACTTTAAACAATTCCTAATAAATTTATTAAGCTTCTCACGCATCGACGGAAACCAATAATGCTTCTGTACTTGGTTTGTACATTTATCAATGCCTAAATGACCATACCCTCATGTATCATTCTCATTACATTGTCTTCCATCTCACTAGGTACATAAAGCTGCTGACACGGACCACTGACACGAAAGACTAAACCATTTTCAAGTTCATAACCTGGTACTTCTGATATTTCTAATCTTTCTCTTAACTGTCGAATATTGGCATCACGTGTTTGGGCAATTTGAATGTTCAAATCTATCTCGTTTTCTTCAATAGGACAGACAACTACTGGTAGACGACTGAGTGCATCAACATGGGCCATCTGTTCTCCTGGGCGATGCCGAACTGTGAAATCAAAGTTAGCAAAACCTAATGTCCAACGTGCAATCCGAGGATTAATCAATTTCTTTTCTAATGTCAAAACCAAGGAGTTGCAATCAGTGACGACTACAAATGGGATACCATCCAAAAATGTTTTAAACCTTTCTAATGCATTGACAATAGCCAGCGTTTCCAATTCATAGCTGTGATAACGAGACTCTGCATCAGTTGTAGTTTTAGAATAAAAAGCAACTGGATGGAATTTTCCATCTTCCTGCTTCTGCATTAACACAGCACCGTACCCACGGGAGCTGGCATCTGTATGAAGCTCTGTTTCACGGTTGCGATCAAATATACTCAAAATAGGTGGTTCAGTTAGTTTGTCCCTCAGAACCAGGAACGAATTCATACACTCATCGGTCCACTCAAACTTAGCATCTTTTTGCATAAGGCGGTTCAAAGGTCGTGCTATGCGAGAAAAGTCAGGAACGAATCGTCTGAAATATGAAAAGAGCCCTATACACCTTTGTAACTCCTTTGTATTAGTCGGTACTGAATAGTTCTTAATTGCATTTAGGTGAGCTTCGTTTGGACGAATACCTCTTTCATTCACACGATATCCTAAATATTCTAACTCATGATAAGCAAATTTACATTTCTTCAAATTTAACCTCAGGCCAGCTTCTGATAACAATCGCAACACTTCACCCAACACTTGGATATGCTCTTGAAATGTCTTCGTCGCCACATTTATATCGTCTAGATAGACAACAATTTCGCCAGCATCTATCAGTGGCTTCAGAACCAAAGAAATAAATCTCTGAAACACTGGGGGGGAATTTGTCAGCCCAAATGGCAGTAGCAATACTCGTATTGACCCATCGGTGTGACGAATGCGGTCAAATGTCTCGATTCCTCGTGCACTGGTACCTGATGGAATCCGTTCTTCAGATCCAATGTACTGAAAAAAGACTTTCCCCCCAAGTATTCCAGACAATCTTCAATGAGCGGTAATGGAAAGTGATCTCTTAAAGTAATCTTATTTAACGCACGATAATCAACGCACATTCTTAATTCCCCATTTTTCTTCCGTACTAAGACAATAGGTGAGGCATAAGGTGAGTCACTTGGTCTAATGATTTCCTGAGCCAATAAGTCATCGATGGTCTGCTGTACTTCGACTTTCTCCTTAAATGATAATCTGCGCGGCCTACTGTATACTGGGGTATCATCCCTTAGCCTAATTTTCATAGAATAACTACTCAACTTACTACTTCTTTCCATTGTGTTCATATAATTTTCAAAAATTGTCGATCTCAAAGCATCTGCATCTGTTTTCCTCAACTGTTTATCAATATCAATCAATTTCTCAAGATCTTCAATCTCAGTCCCACTTATCAGCAGTATAACTTCCTCATATTCTTCAAGCAAGTCTATTTCATTCAAGTGCACAATGCCTACACACGACTTCAATTTAGTTTCAAACAAAACAAGGTCAGCTATTACATTTACTTCAGGATCATTCGAACTTTCTTCAAACGAATTCAATTTTGTATCTAAAATTATTTCTTCTACTGGCCTGGTAGTGGTTGGAGCAAACGTCTGACTATCTAATGGACACTTAAATAAATTGAACAACTCGAGCGCACTGACAACTGATAATGGTAATGGGACTTCATTTATTGCTTTTAAACTCAAAATTTCATTGAAATCATATTTAATTTTAGTAATCTGGCAAAGATGAATTTTCATTTTATCCAGTAAATCACGTCCGATCAGTAATGGTACCACCGCCTCCTCATCTGGCAAAATAACAAAATCATGGGTGAATCCATGCTCTTTAAAATTTATCTTACATTTAACAAACCCGTATGTACTCAGCTGTTTATTACCCATACCCCGGTATGTTGTTAGCTGCCGGTTATTATTCAACTTCAGTGGTACGCACGATCGACGAACACAGCTAATCGGACTACCGGTATCAAACAAAGCAATAAATGGAATTACTTCAGTGCACTCAATCTGATCAACAAAAAAGGCAACACTTACCAAATTAACACTGGCCAACTGATGAGCTAACCGCTTCACTTCCACTTCTTCGGCAATGGCAGCTGCTACTGCTGCTCCTTCCTGAGTCTTCTTCCGCTTCGGACATTGGTGACGAGTGTGTCCAATTTCGGAGCACACGAAACAAGAATTCGGTGGGCGTCGAGGTGCCAAGCAAGTGCTTTGATAGTGTCCGTATTGAAAGCAATTAAAGCAACGCACGGCGGACGAATCTGGTTTAGTAGAGGCACTGGTATTAGTACCAGTATTTGCACTGGCGACTGCGGCTGTCCTTGGTTTTGTCAGCACTGGTACGCGTCGCTTTTTCTCATAACGCTCCATCAAGACTTTTAACTCAGCCACTGTTGTAGCACTGAACAGCATTGAAATCTGTGCTGACTTGTCATTTAGTCCATCGATGATGATGTCTATCAGGTCAATTTCAGCAATATTTGCCCGTCTGGCTATGTGTTGCATCTCAACAACATATTGTCGCGGTGTTTCATCTGGCTGCAGGGTTCGCAATTTCAGTTGATTCAGCACATCTTGCACCGAAAAAGCACGTCTGAACTCTGTGAGCAATGCTTGTTTTAACTCGTCATAAGTGCGCGCCATGACGATGTCGGTAAATCGCTTTGCGTGGCCACTCATCAAATAGCGAGCAGCGACCAGCTTGTCACGTTCACTGTAGTGATACACACTGAACACGTTTTCCAAATCCCCAATCCATTTGGTGATATCTTGCAAATCGGAGCCGTCAAACTTGCCCATCATTGCATCCAACACAGCCAAATCGATGCGTCGGCTTTCGAGCTGGTTCAGGCCTGCTTGCAACTCCAACAACTCACGCTTCTTCTTTGCAATGGCCAACAATTTGTCCAGTCGTGCCTCCTCTTCTTCTACCCCACGTAGATTCAACTGTTCAACTGGCAGCTATGCATATGGCGACTCTGTGTTTCGCTGCGAACAGTGTGGTAATTCTGTCTGCTGTACTGCTTCTGGCTGCTGTGCTGCTTCTGGTTGTTTTGGTACATCTGGCTGCTGTGGTACTTCTGATTGTATGTCGAAGAATTCTTGGTGTGCGGGAAAACCCATTTTCCTATAAATGGTCCGTAGTTGTACCAGCGTGGCTTCTTCGTCAAACTCCACTCCCGACTCCTTCAGGGCAGAAATCACCTGGGCTCGTGTCATTTGTTCTTCCATCCTGTCCGAACCCCACATCTGATTTATAGTGATCCTTAATAATTCTTTTATATTATTTATTATTTATTATCTTAAAGTTTTACAAGGTAGGTATTATTTTAAAGTTTTACAACCTAGATATATATGTCTCTATTCTTTCAGGTTTTTCTGCGTCGTCGGTTTTATTTAAACTTCGAAGTGAAGTTTGTTGAGGTTCTTACTCTGACATCTGTCATCTGGCACACCGACATCTGACACACAACTCTTAAGGCGATCTTACATCTAATACACTATAGATAAAACATTACAAATTTTAGTTTTGCTGGAAATAGCGGTTTAGCCTATCGCAGAAACACTCTTCGAAATATTTGATTTTACTGTGGAAAGTGGGAAAATTGTTGTTTACGACAAACACAATTATTAACGAGTACGGGAACGGTGTACGAATTCTTTTAGTTTTCAATCAGCCACTATTGTGAATCCGCCGGGAGGAATTATTCACGAAAAAAAAAACATTTTGGTATCGTCAAATCCGCAAAGTGAGCAGTTCCCCGTGTGGGTAATGCGAATGAGTTTCACTGTATCGTTGAAAACGTTCAAATCGAATTTTTTCCGAACAAAAATGACATTTCTCGCCCGCATCAAAATCATTGCGGATTTCATAGGTTTTCTTGTCTGCTGCACGTCGGCGTCGTGAGAAAAAACATACAAAACAGCTGCTTTATTAAGCTGAACATTTCTAATAAATCTGTGTAATATTCAACTTTATTAAAATCAAAAAATAATCATTCTAAAAACACATTTCATCTGGAAGTTCCATGAAATCATTCACTGCTCCTCTTAACCTGTCTCGTATTCTTTTTTGAGAACAGCGCTCATTTCGTTCTTCCTCTTATCCATTATTATGTTAAACAACACTTCATTTTTTATTTAAATCACTTTTTTAAACTACCTTTCCCAAAAACGATAATTAAACGTTTCCGACGGATAGGCTGTCCGAGCAGATAACGAACTTAGTTTGTCTTGAGAGTGACTTAGCTCGTAGGATGGTTGCTGCTTCTACTAAAGAAATGGAAGTCATGTGCGGTAATAATCTTCTTGCCAAGATAAACCCATGTTCACCTATAATTGCAAATTCCTTAGTTTTAAGCTAGTCTGTAAGTTAGTGTTTTAGGGTGTCTTTGGGATGGGCCGGGCTCGCCAACAGGAATGAGTGCTACCGAGGCGCGTGTGCACCTTGTTGGCGACTATGATTGAGAAATTGCTCATCACCCTGATTATATTTAATTAATAATTATAAATATACCTAAATGAATTTGTAAACATATATGTGCATCAAAGTGACAGCCTTTAAATTCCCCTGTTCATATCTAAAGTTATTGACCGACCTAATCCGACATTGTATCAAAAATATAACGTATACGCCACCGACAACCTTGATAGTGTCAACATTACCTACTTTCGACTATTTTTCAAAGTAAGTTGCATGCATCACTTTCTTAGTACTTTACCCATTAGCTATGCGTAAGTGAGTTACAACCTAAACACATTGTCAAGTGCTTGTGGCTATGAAAATAACTACGAAATGCAAGGGCAACAAAACAAATTTCGATTCAGCAAAAACCAAAGTAGCGATGTATCTTCTGGAATTGTTTAAAAGCATTAACAAAGAGAAGTTTAGAGCACAGTTCATCAGTTGTAGCAACTTGCAGCAAATCATCTTCACGATGGGTGAGAAATACTTTTTCAACTGAGCCCTTTCGAGGAAATTTATAAGATTCTTTTTCTTTATTTGTTTCTAGTTTTCTTGAAGGGATTATTCGTATTGACTGTGTGTCTTGCCGTAGTTAATTGTGCGGCCGTTAAAAGCGCAAAAAATAAAACAGAACCGGCAGTTAGCAAAGAAAAAACTCCCAGCAAAGAAAAGGTAGAGCCCAAAGAAATCAAGGCGAACACAACAACACCATGCACTTGCGGAGTCTTCCTTACGAGTCAATTTGTTAAAGGATCCGATGAACAGCCGAAAGGAGATCCAGCTATGATACAAGAAATTAATAAAGTATTTCCCTGCAGTGTCATAGGCCAAAAGCAATGCCAAACCAAGTGTTTAGAGGCAGTGAGGATTTTCTTTGGGTTTGAAATTATTTTATAGACATTTTGATTTTTATTTTATAGATTGTTGGTCATCTACCTAATTCGGCAAATGTATTGTGTGCCACTTTGGATCGTGATTGTCACAAGGAGCGCGCATATCTGTTCATAAAGAATTGCAAGAACTCATGGGTTAACACAAATTTGGCAGCTGGAAAGGAGTATTGCTGTAAGGATGGAACACCATATTCATGCCCGTTAGTTTAAATATTAGCTGGAATTGTTATGAATTTATTTTTTATATAATTTGAATAATTTTGATGTATAGTTGAATAGCATTTTATTTTTTAATAAATTATTAACGTTATTGGTTATTGGAAAGCGAAGTTTTGTCGTCTATTGTAAGGCTATTAGACACATTGCGCGGTACTTATAATCATTTTTAGTATGTCCAGCTTAAGCTTACGAAATTTTGCACATAAAATCAGCCTTCAATAATTTTAGGGTGCAACACTCTAAGTTTTTTCTCAGCAAGGTCCAGCGCACAGCTTGTATGTGTATTAGCGGTGCACCAATCACAACTCCCTCTGCAGCACTGGATATACTGTTTTATCTATTACCCCTAGATATTTATAGCAAGCAAATGGGAGCGAATGCCGCCATTCGCCTTAAAGCTACCTCACAGTGGTCAAAGACTTTGGACACGCTTCCATTCTGAAGAATTCAAAAATTTCAATTTCCTACAGAATTGTCTCGTCAGCAAACAATTTGGAACGAAAATAATTTTTGAGAAGAATCAATTCACTTCTATACTGACGCCTAGAAAACCAAACACGGAGTTGGTGGGGGCGTTTTTTCCGAAAGCCATTAATGTCTATCACAGAATCCGTCGTACTCGAAATTTTGTTACGAACCCCGAAAGAACTATCACAGAATCCGTCGTAGTAGAAATTTTTGATACGAATTTCGAAATTCATATTCGTATTAGTATTCTTCTTCGAAATTCGTAGCAAAAAATACTACTACGACGGATTCTGTGATAGTTCTTTCGGGGTTCGTAACAAAATTCCGAGTACGACGGATTCTGCGATAGACATGACAATATTAAGGTCTCCTTCCGTCTACCAAACCACTGTAGCGTGTTTCAGGCGGGAATTATGGCGATAAAAGAAGTATTTGCTTTGCTCAAGAAAAAAAGTGATATCCGTTAAAGATATCTGCATATTTTCGGACAGCCAAGCAGCTATCAAATCCATCTCTAAAACTTATCTCTAAAACTTCGTACTTCGCATTGGACGTTTTAAATGACTATGATATGTTGAGCGAATCTTTGGAGAGGCTTCGTCGTTAAGATTCGCCCTAAAACTGTGGCGTCACTTGAGAAGAATGAACTAAAAACTTGTTCACCATTTATGGACATTATTATTCGTTTGTACGTCGGGTTTATAAAACTTGCAGTTGATAGAATCAACATTTCGTACTCACTCGCTTTTGTTGGTCATCTTTTAGTCAAAACTTCTGAGCGAGAATCAGAATAAATTGAAAATTTACTATAATTATCAACTTGCAATGTGTATAGGTCTTAAAGAGTGACTCACCTCGATTAACAGCTGTCGTGTGCACATTTCCTCTGCGTACTTATTTTGTTGACCTAGAATAGAATGGCAACTACTTTTCAGAACCACGTTCATGGACGGACAGGGACACAATTTACTTTTGTTAAAACACAACTTTATACAACAAGAATGCAATAGAGTTCTCTTGGCAATGGGGGGCACTATGGCAGGTGGGTTACCTTTCAATAATTTTTTTGAATCAAATTTGTTTAATATTATATAAAAAAATTTATTTGTTTGCACATTTGAGATGTTTTCAAGCTTCTACTTTAGAGTTTAGTTGTTGAAAAATTTCTTCTTAGCTGACGGTACATTAAAAGACAGTTCGGAAAAGCTGCAAAAAGAAATACATACATCATTCAACAATAAGTCTTTAATATTGTATTCTTACCGAGCAACCTTTGGAGTTTGGAATGTGCTGTCAGTCGGTTTACTTAGGGTTACTGTCTCGTTTATTATATCCAACGACTCGGACGCTAGATTCTCCTTTTCCTCATTCTTATCATCATCGGAATTATTCGATTTACCATTAACACACTGTTCGGTGCACTTGCATTTGGACGTACAACTTTGGTTGCTCTGTTTGCAACCACATCGTTTTGTGGAACAACCACTTCGGCATTTACACTTTATAGCGCCCTCCGATGTGCGTTTTACACCGTTGCTTGATTTCAAAATGGAGGTATCTTCAGATGCTGACATATCTGACGATGGAGCTTTGTCCTTCTGCGGAAGAATAGCTTAAAGAATCATACAATATAAATTTATACGAGTCCACTTACACTTAAATTGACCATTCTGCGGAATCGTGGGGTTTTTTTCCAATCTGGATCATACGCAGAATTGTCGAGAAGCTCTTCCTCCTCCGATGAGGATATTATTTCCTCGATGTATTCCTATCGAAAAATGTTTTATAGTCCAATTTATATTTTCACTTTTTAAAGAGCGTCTTACCTGTTTTGATGATTTTGTCTTAAATTTCGACTTGTTGCTGTTGTGATTATTTTGAAGTTCATTACAGCGCTCTTTATAGAATTCGAGTTCTTCTCGCAAAGTTTCTAACTTGTTGAGGGCTTCTTCTTGAATCTTCAAACGTTCTTCTAGTTCTGGAGTTGGCTGCCCATTTGCTATTTGTGGGGAGCTTTGCAGTTCTCGCAAGAGAAGAGCTATTTTTTCTTCGTACACACTCTCAGACTTGACGATTTTTTCTTCGTATTCCTTAACAAATTGTTTGGTTTGTTTCTCGTTTAATTCAAGCTTCTCTTCGATAGATTCGCGGGCAGACTTTTGTTCTTGGAGTTTTGCGGCGAAATCTCTGCGTATATCGGTAAGGCTGGTTAGCAAGCGCTTGAGTACAGCTCTAGCTTCGGGCATGCTTTGGATACCCTCGCACATGGATTTAATTCGTGTCTCAATATCTGTGGATACGACCTTTTGTTGTAGGTCCGCTATTTGGGCATTGCGTAGTTGAAGGGCCTCTTCCAAATCAGAGAGTTCTTCTTTATTGTTTGGATCATTGTCCTCGGCGAGCGACTGGATGCGACTCGTTATAATGCTACGATCTTCCATTAACTGCTCGAGGGAATTTTCAGCATCGATTAGTGAGACAATGATATCCAACTCTTCGTCGACCCACGATGTAATATGGTCTAGTTTACCGGCATTGCCGCTTGCTTTGTTTTTATTTCGTTGAGATTGTGCGACCTTTTGGCGTTCGAGGGCATCTTTCAATCTGTAAGTGTACATTAAATAAGAAAAAGGGCGGTTATATGAGGTTTCTGGAGTTTTGTCGAAATCGCAAACTATCAAAAGTCAAGGTTTCCAGTGTGGCAGACTTTTGACAATAACTTAGCTTTAGTGATGTTTCAGTTAGTTTATGCTTTGGAGTGTCCATGAGACTCACTAGTTACTAAGGCCCTCAACAGTGATACCCTAATGCTATTGTATAAGCCTGTTTAACAATCAGGAGCCTGTTTCTCCGCTACTACATCAGCTACAATGTAGCATCTTGACAGTTGTACTACATCAATTCTGTTTCACAGAGTCGTTGTAGTACCTGTTGTACTACATCAATGTAGGCACGGAAAATCGACTGGAAGTATTGGAAGAATGTATGATTCTGTTTCACAGCTTTTTATACTACATTGTTGTAGTACAACAAACCGTAAACTTTGTTTTTCTGTGTGAAACAGAAAAATGTAGCTGATGTAGTGTAGACTCAATGTTGTATGATGTAGTTGATGTAGAAGCGGAGAAACAGGCCCCAGGTTGCTCAAACTGAATGGCAAGAAGTTTATTCGGCTCAAAAATCTGTTTATCCCCAAAATAAACGAAAGATTCAACCTCAATACCAATTAAAGAATTTAACAGTAAGTGACAAAACGACACATATATTCAAGTTTTACCGAACCGATAAGCAAACAAGTTACCAGCGACTCCCCGTGCTAAGTGGCTGAGTATCAAATGAATCACCCGTCGTTCTGGAGAATCAAATAGTAGAGCTGTAAGCTAAGAAAGCCAACGCAAGTACGATAAATTACTTCTGATAAAGATAATGAATTTCAGCAACAAACATATTTCGCTAATGAAGAATTCTACCGCCTTAAGCCTGATGATGTCTGACTCTAACTACATTCATCTATGATTGGTAATACAATAAAATAGACTTACCTCTTATTGATGGCCAACGCTTCCTCGCATTTACGTTTCAATACATTCCTTTGTTTGTTGTGTAGCGCCTCCTTTTTCGCCATTTCGTTCTGTAATTTACGGTCCTTGTTCTTGAGCTGCATCACTTCCTTTTCTCGGCTGAGCTTAAACCGACGGAAGTTCTCGCTCTCGGAACGCATCGCCCGAATAAGCTTCACCTTGTTTTCTTTCATCGCCTGAATGTCGGTTTGGAGATTCTTTATTTTTTCTGCTTCCTTCTCGCGCACTTTCAACAGCTTAGCTTGTTGTATATTTTTGCGTTTCATTTCTGAAATTTCCTGCTCGAGAACTTGCAATCGCTTTCGGCGTTCTTCGGCCAATTTGGCCGAAACATTATCCTTCACGTGTTTCAACTTCTCACTAAGTTCCGACTTCTCGGCTTCGAGAGCTTCGATTTTTTCTTCACATTCTTTGTACTTTTCGCCGATCGTCTCGTCAAGGGTGCAGAATTTTGTTAAATTCACAGCCACTCTTTGATGGAGTTCCTCCTTGAGGATCAACTCACGGTTTATTCGACGTAGTTGGTCGTTGAGATCGATTTGTTTGGTGGTAAATGCTTCTGCGTGTTTTTGCATTGCCTCGTTGTGCTCATTGCAATCGAGATCTGTATCAGAGTCCATAGGCGCAGTGGATCGATGCTTTTTGTTATCGTTGATTTCTTCGTGGGACTTTTGAAATTCTATACCGAGATCTTCCATTAGCTTGCGAATGCTTCCCAATTTCTTTACGTGCTCTACGACGTCCGATGAGCAATTGTCCTCGTTCATGTGGTTACACAAGTCGACCACTAGTTCGGTTATCTCTTCGGACTTTAACTTAAGTTTATCGTACGCAGCTTCTGCGATATGTGCCCGCATTTCATTGTCGGCCACATCGTGGAGGGTGTTCTGAAATTGTATTTGCAGTTGGCGGTATTTTTCTTGGAGCTCATTGTATGGCATTGAAGTGGAATTCCTTTTGATTTCATCGAACCCGGGCCCCTCCATAGAACTGCTCATGACGCCGCAGCTCTTATTGAGAATTTCCATGCGTAGTTTCTGAATAATGCCCTTAAGATGATTGATTTCAGCTGCATGCGGGTCTTGGTTGACAATGGGTTTGTTTTTGATTTTCCTCGCACGGTCAGCATAGCGTAGTGTGCTTAGTGTTTCTCCGACATTGTAATCAGCCGGACTGACGCATGCAATCATGAGAGTTACCGAATTGCCGCCTAGTGAATCCTGCAACAGTCGGGTTAGTTTTGAATCTCGATAACCAACATATCCCGATCCCTGGTTCGCTAAAAATATAAATGAATCCTGGACTATGAATACAACTAGAGCTGAAACATACCTCCCAAAGCGGATATAACATTTCCCAGAGCCAATAGTCCCTGATTGATCTTGACGCCTTCCTTGAATCGATCACCTGTCGCTTTGGTTTTCTTTGAACGCTCAGAGCCCGCTAAGTCGACCAAATGGAATTTCGAAGTAGTGACATTTTGCCTAAAAGAAAATGTTCCTTTTTTATTATTTATGTATGTTTAATAAACACCAATGCTTACATTTTATTTTTGCTACATGATTGAATAGTGACAGTGAAAATAGCATGTGAACGACTCGACTGTTCATTCATCGCAGTTGAGGCTACAGCCCGTCCAGATGAACCTCTCATTAAACAGTCTGTAGTCTCTTTGGCGCTTCTAACGCTCTGCTCCGTCAGTCCAGGCATTATGATGCCATTGCGGTCTTCACGCATATCGATTACTGCCTGTTCTCTCGTCCCAGTGGACAACAAATCAAACAGCTGTTCCTGATAGAGCTCCATAAATGAGCAGGTAACTTTAAAATCGCATTCTTTCGACTTATCCTCGATCCGATTGAAAATGTCGGTCATGGCGCGGGGTATCACTCCCATACTTTCGTTAGGATTACCATCAAATGTCGTACCCATGGTGTACGTCTTTCCTGATCCAGTTTGGCCATACGCCAATATGGTTACATTGTAACCTACATGGAAAACGATTTCAAATTAATTCCATTGAATAGGAACAAATTCTACAGAATGGATGCTGAGTATTTACGGATAACCTACTGGCCTGTTTGAATATTTAATTTTCAAACGATATTTTTATCGTCGATGGTGTTATTGCCAGTCAGTTCCCAAAGTCAACTCACCTTTAAACAACTTTTCAATCATCTCGTATACAGAATCTCGATATAAGATATCCTGAGAGTCACTAGGATCAAACACATAATTAAATGTAAATCCATCAGACTTATTAACAGTCAGCTGGGGTTGACCAGCCACTCGTTCAATTGTTGATTGGCAACCGCGCTCTATTTCGGATTTCACAAGAGGCCTAATGCGAATCGCTACACGAACACAATCATTATCCGACATAGCTTCGATAAAAACTCAGACAAGTGACCAATCAAGGTAAAGTAAACTAAATAAATTAACAGTTAAAAAGTTAAACTAAGCTATTCCCAAAACAAATAATAATAAAACTATGAAACAAAACACAAAAACAATTCTTATTTTAACCAAAGCGAACTTAACATCTACTGTTGGTTTTCAAGCTTTTTTGAATTTCAAAAATTAAAATGTTGCTTGACAGTTCGAATAAGTGCGTTCAAGGTTCAAGTTGATTTCTTGTTCGAAAAGAAATTGCTCTAGATTAATATGAATGACTGGGAGCACAAATGTACTAGAAGTACTAAATATGTGTTCTTAGGCCCCTTTTACACACACGGTTTTTTCACTTAGCAATCTTCTTAATTCTCTTTTGGGCACTTATGGTGCATTTGTTCAGTGTTTTCACTTTAGTGCCTTGATTGTCAAATTGTCTTTGTTTGATTTTTTTCTCATTCGTCGTTCGCGGTGGTAGCTGCATTTTCGAAGCGCAGACCGCACACAGTTCGAAAATAGAGCAATGCAGTTTGAGAATAAAGCAACGCTGAAAATGACGAAAGAGAGCGAAAGAAAACAGAAGAATCGGATGGGAATTCGCGGCCCATCCGTGTTCGGCTATCCCCTGCACTTTTCATCCCCTTTACCGACACATTCTCGACACTAAAGTGAAAAAACCGTGCGTGTAAAAGGGGCCTTATTCCGGCAATCGACTTTAAGATGGGTAGATCTATTTAGGTATTCAGAAAATATAATACATATGTGTTAACTCCGCCCACAGGCATTATCTGTCGTCCTCGGCCACAGGGCAATGTAGGCCACAGTCCAGACTCATTCCATATCACTATTATGGCCCTTATGATAATTTAAACTCTTAGATTACCTTACATCCTTTGTTTACAACTATTTGGTTACCCATCGCCATGCCTGATAGATCGCAGAAAACTTCCGAAAATGGCGTTGAACGGAATATATGGGTGCCGGGACCTTCAATTTTATGCTGAGTCCGTAGAGAAGGATGATAGTCTGACGTTCGCGAGAGCTGGCGCAATGGAAAAAACCTTAAGATGTAATTTGTGTGTTTTCCGGGGATCAAACCTGGGAACCCTCGCTTAGTAGTCCAGCACACTAACCACTGACAGCCGTATTAATAATAGATCTCAAACCATTCTCTCTCACTTGTTACGTCACTGGTAGTTAAAAATTTAACTCACTGACTAAATTTTCTTATTTATAAAGAAATATAACCCATGCATTAACTAATTGACGTGTTTCCTATTATCGTAGGTTTGTGATGGCAACGCTTCTCCAAATTGTATTGAAAACTGACAGGAATGCGTCCTTCTTTTCTGCTGCCATCTTCTTCTTCTAATGCAATTAGAATTTTCTTACTCTTCCTAATGCAATTAATTTTTTTATATTTCCTTTTGAAAATCTATATTTATTTTTGAATGTTTTATATATAAATATTCTCATAGGATTTTTTCGTTTTTTTTTTCGTCTAGCATATTCAAATTATCCAAAAAGGGTGAGCCATTTTGCTGCACAATTTTTGCAAATTTATTCAATTATTTATTACCCTTTTACCACATTCATATCAATCAAACGAAATTAAACCCGAAACAACATTTGTCATTTTGCGCGGGAAACATGTTTTGCAAAGCTAAAAAATCGCTAACACACCTACCACCGTGAGTTAGTTAGGTAAAAGTGCTTTTTCTTCTTCTACTAAAAATGTTTATAAATAGGAATTTGGGTTTAACGAGTGGGTTAGTCATTAGTTAGGGATAACACGAAGTTCCGCAGCTTTTATTAATACGGCTATTAATGATTAGGCTGGCAAAACAAGGCAAATGAAACAGTAACAATAGTTTCTCGTTCACTGAAAGCTGTCAATAGTACTCAAAATATTTTGATTACTGAACTGTACCCTTTTCGAAAATACAGTTCAGCTGCGTAGGCTGTGGTGCGTTAACCAAGAAGTTCCCTACAGATGTCATTCCGGATTTTTTAAATTATTCTTTTAAATTGTACATAAATATTACGAATTAAATTAAAATTGAAGTCAGATTACAACAAAGTTTTAATAGAATTGGATTAATAATTTATCTATTAGCTCTAATTACGTACACTATTGCTTTTCGATGTGACTTTTGCTTAAAAATTCTAAAGACTTTTGGTTCGGCTGAACTTGACTGACGCTTGTAGTTTTGTACATGAACAAGCAAACAAAACCGAAAGTTGTGGATGAACAAATTTTGTTTATATTTTTGTATGGTATATTTTATTATACATAATACAGCAATCCGTAAGTACATACTAAAATTCACATTTTCAATAATTCTGTTATCAAATGTTAGCATTAAACAAACTCGTTCCTAGTTTCTACGCTTTAATGGCCTTGCAATTGGAAGATGCATTTTTGTCAACAAATCAATTTGCATCAGCGTAGTAGCTATGTATGTATGTATATAGGTATTTTCAAGAAAAAAGTAGATTTGCTGCTGTTTTCCAATATTTACGTGGGTTTGTGATTCGAGTGCACCCTGAGTCGCTATGAGGCAGTTGTTATTCCAATTACCTTCACATGTTTAATGAAACAGAACAGTCTGCTTGTGCGAATTTTGCTCTATATTTGGAAAATGACCGACTAAATGATAAATTCTACATTGAACATAAATATGGACTGAAGCACGCTCGTTCTACAGTTCTACAGACGTTGCTATTACCTAGGTACATATATTTTCGTGCTTAAAACGAATTGGATATTGGAATGATAGTTGGCTTCCTCACAAGATAAGATGAATTAGGAAAACATGATTGTCAATTATAATTAAATATGATAATGAGAGTTGAGACCTTTGGATTTGTACGTCGAATGTTCAAGCAGCAAAATAGAAAGGCGGACATTATTGGTGAAAGAGTTCATAACTAGATCCTACACTACACCACGTCAGAAAGCGCACTTGTTAACAGATGTTAATGGGTGCCATTGTATTAACATCACTTTCGCTAGCACCCGGTCTTCTTACCTCAATATTCATAAAGAAACCTGGCGGTGACCAGATTAACAAACCGTCAAACATTTTGATCGCATCGCTATACATGAAAGTTACGTCTTTAATAGTCGGACTGTTAAAACTTTCTAAGCGGACAACTTCGACCATTACCTGGTTTTAGCTAAGGAACGGATGCCGATTTCCAAAATACTTTAGCAAACAAAACACTGTGACAAAGTTGGATTTTGTAATCGCAGGAGACGAATCTTTGTCGACCACGCATCCTGATATCAGTCCTACCGCAGCTATCGCGGAAAGCCGGTGGCGGCAGTGGTTTTTACAACCACCGCCAGGTAAACTACCCCTGGTTTGGCGAACTATCTATTGTTGACTATCTAACGTAACAAACCCTGCGAAATACGATTTCCGATTTTTTTCGAACTTTTGTTAACGATTTTATTTCTTTTTCTATGGGTTCACTAATTATTTCAACCCGTTTGTCTCAAAAAAGTTGCAAACACCGGCTTAAAAATGAAATGACAAACGCCAACGGGAATAGAGGTGATTGGCTTAAAAAGACATCGATAACTTTGTTGAAAGCACCTCTTCCGAATAACTGAGGAGTAGAATACTGTATGTATAAAAGTTGAATAATCCAAGTCTTGCTGTAGGTACTGATATTAACCATAAACTCTTCCTTGGCCGTTTTGATGGGTATATTATTTGTAAGATGTTCGGTTCCGCTTATAGCAAGGGGACGATTCAACAAGGAACTGCTATATTTAAGCTGTAGATTGTATGCAGCCCTCTCGGACACGGCATTCAATTACATACGTGACAATTCGTCCGCTTGTAGTAATGTAGATGCGAAATTATTAATTAAAACTCTTTTAAAAGGAAATTTCTGTGATGTGTATATATTTTTTTGTTCTTGTTCATTTTATTTACATTTTTTTACTAATTCTAAGAATTTTGTGTTAATTTACTTAATTATTATTTCGAAAGTTGCCTTGAATCTAAAATTTTGAAATCCACTTTCAATTTCCTTCAGTATCGTATATCGTCTTGTTACTTGGTTCCACTGGTATTGCTTTGATTATAAAACGTTTCCGGTCAAAAAGTGTCGTCGTTGCATTACTCCCGATTAACTAAACCGAATAAAAAAAGAAGAAGAAGCAAACACACAAATGGATGAAACGGGAATCCCAACAAAAGGTAATTTTTTTTAGGCATAAGCAATTAAATATTGTTTAGTGTTAATATTAACTTCTATTTACAAACAACAAGCGCATTATTAGTAACATACCCCATTCAAGCGAGACATTGACTTTAATTTGTTTATTTTAAATGAATTATAACGACAAAACGCATACTCACACAAAACATTTATTTTAAATTCAATCGCAAGTTACACACTAAAATGGTTTTATATATATAGGTATATTTATTTAATTAAACAGGTTAGGCGATGGTATTTGTATTTGTATTTGTTTTTATTTGTTTAGGAAGATGTGTGTTTGTATGTTGACTGTTTAAAAAAGATCAAAATTGTCTATCTATAAATAAAATAAATAACATAAAATAGGACAAAAACAACATTAAACAAGTGAAAATAATGAGACCTACAAGTTTCTAGAGACTCAGTTAATTTTCATCTAAATAGAAGTTAATAGTGGTCGGGTGCAGGGTTAATTTGTTGGTTAATTTACCTCAGTGCACTTGCATAGATGATCGTCAAAGTATGTACCTGTCGTACATTGTTGACTCTCCCTACATCCGCATTTGCAATTCTTGTCGTCCCAGATTTTATCCTCTTCCTAAAATTTTAGTTCTTTCCAATTTAAAAACTGCGAAGAAGAATATTTAAATTAATTCTTACCGCCAAACACTTGTCTCTGGCGTTGTAATTTGTGCAATTGCATTTGCATTGTGATGGATCGTACACTTGGTATGAATTGCAATCCTGAAAAGAGATATTAAGTTTTTTTTTTTAATATATATGTTTTTTTTAATGTTTTGTATTTAAAAAAAATCCATTGAATAAAATTTGCTAATGAATAAAAAATACTATGCATTTATGTATTTGCAATCAATTTTTTGTGTAACTGTTTTTCACAAGTTGAAGCCATTAGTTATTGGGAAAGCTAACACCCACGTTTATTTAAAAAATGTTAACTGTCCAGTAGTCTACAAGAGTTAGAAATTATCCTGGATAACCGAGGCCATATTCAAAGTAAGTGTGTCAAAAAAAGCCCTCTATAGATTACACTTGTCTGTTTTTTTTAAGGTTACGTCAATTACAAAAAAAAATCAGAATCTACAAGTGAATACTCGTCTGCTGTTAGACAATGCTCCATCGCATCCTCCGGAAAATGAGCTACTGTATTACTGTAATGTTTATGCCCCCAAGCGTTACTGCATTAATCCAACCAATGGATTAAAATGCCATCAGAATAAGAAAGCTTTACTAATCTTTTTTCCATTGCTCCACATCTCGCCATCGTCTGACAATCATCCGAGAGTATAACTCTCCTGAAAAAGCTTCTCAATTCAGACGTTTGGACTCGGCATAAAAATTGTAGGTCGCTTCCATTCGTCCCAAAAATAAAACTCTCTCAAACCAATGGTTGTGAGAAGCTACGTACATTTTGCGCCAACTATTTATTTATCTATATGTATTTATTTATTGTGGTCAGGTGGCTGAGTAATGCTGTTTCAGGTTTGGGTCACAAGCAGACAATATTCACTACCACAGTCCATCTACCTTTAAAATTTATTCCTAGAATGCGTTTTGAGCAAACACGCCGTTGCTTTCCATTACTGGGACTATATAGATAAACTTCAGGCCTTTAAATCAGTTTCTTATAAATAAATCTCTCGGTTTTAGTACTTCATTCGGATCTAGGGATCTTATTCATGAGCGATGGAAGGAACAATGCTTCGCCAATCTGTTATCAACCGAAATTGGTCCCAACGCGAAATTAACAAAAAAGAAAAAAACAAAACAAGTTATCGGTTATTAATTGGGTGTTTGTTATAACTTTTACCTATGGACTATGGTAATCCCTACTAATAATACTCCTAATAGCCTATAGGACATTGAGTACGCATGCCGTATCCGTCCTCTAAGTGGACTCTAATTGGATAAATCCCAACATCTCTTCTTTACCCGTATGGGAATCGCCAATGATAATCTAGAATGGGTAGCGAAAGATCATGAGTTAGGCTTCAATTATAGCTATCAGTAAAATGCATCCGTAAAAATACGAAACAGAACAAACACAGGAACATAGGAATTCAGTGGAATACTTCGTGAAACTGAATGCGAAGTTGAACAGAAAAAGTTTTTCGTACGGAAAAATTAATAAATTCGGTTTCAAAAAAAGTTGTAGATTAATTGCTTATTTTTTTAGATGAACTGACTTTATAATTCAAAAGCAACATTTTAAGACCAAGATTGAGTTCAACGATTAAGATTAAGTGCTCCAAAAAAGCAAACAAATATTTTTTCGGTTGCATTTTACTGATAGCTCTAATTGAGGCCTTATGTGGGGGTGTACTCTAGTATTAAACAGCCTACCAATGCAATGGGCCTTCCACTAGTGAGGGTGAGATGAGAAACCAGTTATGTCCGAAAGTTTTCAAAACTCCCATGCATCCACCGCTTTGCCAGAATTATTTGTATAACAACGAATGCGCAATTCGTTACAATGAGCGTATGCAGATGCAAATTAATCCCGATATAAGAGACGTATGTATGTAAATGTATGATATAATTAAGAAGAACTAAACCTTGCGAACAGATAATCCAACCAAAAAAAATATATTTATAAGAACCCGGTATTTAAATACATATTATAATACCAGGAGTTCTATAAATTTTTACTCCTAATGCTGGTATTGTTCATGGTAGAATTACATCAACAGCAGTAACTAAAATTCCAATGCATATGATAATTTATAGGTTGAAACTAAAATCATTTGTCGATCTTTTCTGATTGGTCATGATTAAGGAGGTGTTTTTATTGCGGTTAGAGTCCCACACTACTCTGGGTTTCATTCAACCCCATTGTCTCTTTCAAATATAAAAAAAAAAAAATAATAATATTAATAATAACGAATTTACGGACATGTTGTTACAGTCTTCAGTTCACCTCTCATTGCATTTATAGTGCACCTGCCTAGCAAGTAGATATAAACCAAACGGAAGATGTTGATTTATTGGAAAACACTGTCTAATTAATAGTTTGGTCATGCAAATCGTTGTGACATCACAGTTTAATAAACAACACACCAACCATTTGAAAGCCAGATAGAAGTATCATAAATCATATGCACATGATATGCATAGTTAAAAAAGTTTTAGTTCTACTTAACGTAATTATAGTACACACTTGTATGATTAAATGAATTAATTAGTCGTCGTGGCCGTGTAGTGGTAATGCTGACAATTGCCTCTATATTGCAAACTGTTGGTTGCTTGTTACCTATTTGCACATAAATGGTGACAGCTTACCTCTTTTTTCATACGACAATCGCATTTACATCTTATGTGCTCATCTATTAAAACGTGTTCTTGTCCCTTTAGTGAACTCTTGCTTTTGCCTATGGTATATTGTAGTTTGTAGACCTAGAAAGTAAGAATAAACAAGTCATTAAAGCTGTATATTTAGATTCGTTAATTAAAGAATAATTCGAAACACGAATTATGTTTTGTATTTCGCTAGATAGGTTTATTTTTAACCTTGCAATTTTATGATAAACTTTGATACTTGTATTACTATTTGTGAAAATTCTTACCTTCATGGTAAGTGTCTGCACTTCGACGGGTTGACATGAGAGTGTTGGCGATGGGCAACAACCATTGCAGCGTTTCACTCTGGTACACTTGGGAAAGTAAAATATCGACGGATCTGTTGATGCATTAAGAGGCTCCAAGGGTACGACTGTACTGTCTGGTATACAACCTGCTGGTTGTGCTTTCGTTCCTGCAGCTATTTAAAAGACATAAAAATGGTATAGGTAGATTTACATTTGAAACTGTATGTTTCTAAAACAATCCCTCACCTCGCTCGACATTGTCACCAAAATTTTCTGGAAAATAAAAGAAAACATGTAAAATTTTATTAGAGAATGACCCAAATACGCATTTGAAGTATGTACTATAATGTGTTTTAATTTTTCATTTAATTGTTTAGCGTGCCTGTGTTTATATTAATGCGCAAATTGTTTATTCAAAATAATATGATATCCTTATTAAATGTTTGATCAATTTCTCTTTCATCTCTAAATAGATTCAACACATTCAGAGTATGAGTATGCTTTGAGCAAATATTTGGAACTTTTCAACTCCAATTGTGATTTTTTTAAATATTTCATCGCACAAAATGGTGTCCTGGAGTGGTTTGGACGAACAGTCAAAGGGAATCCCAAGGTTCATGATTTTTTAAGGTTTGTTACATTTTTCATCTATTTAACCTAAATAGTTTACATTTGATGACGATCACTTTGCTAACTACATTTTAAGAGGAAAATAACAATCGGTATGATAAAAAAAACAGCAACTGAGCATGAACCCGAATAATATATTGCATCGAAGAGGCTTCCTGACCGCCTTCACATCTAAACGTGTATTCAAAAGAACTATTATGTATAGAATCGGCGGCGGAGAACATAATACTTAAAAAACAAGCAAGCGTCATAGGCAAATTGAGTAGCAAAATGTCGAAATAATCGAATATCTAAAATACCACCTATTAAGAAGCGACAGGAAGAACTGATTTCGCAGCAGTCTTTATACTGGGGTCCACTTGTGCAAGCAATCGCAAATCCAGAGGCCATAGCCATTGACATCTCAAAGGTAAACGCCAGTAGTAGACGCTGTTGTTCCGAGCGACCTACAAGTCAATCAATAGTTTTCACCTAGGAGATGGCCAACTACTGCAGATCGAACCGAAACAGATTATACAGTTTAGATTTGGCTAAGCCACGTATTCTCTCTCGTTTACTCGTTAAATAATATTTAATCTAGCTAGATGCTCCGAATTAAGCACAATCACGTGTTTTCTTTGTTTTGTTGGCGAAATAAAATGAGACTTCTTTTTCAAATTTCAGGTACGAAGTATGCCCTCAGTATGACCATTTACTTTTCAATAAAGCAGAACTGTGTGAACCCTTTGAATCCAAACCTGCCCATATGGAAACGTAAGTTCTACAATTAAATTTCCCTTTAAAACGTTGAGAATAGAAGAATGTTCTTTTTTGCTCTTTCAGAAAACAATATCCGGCTGAAAAAGATGAGACATTAAATAAAATGTCACCAGACAGTTCATTCGCTGGCGACAATGCTGTCTATGATGCACAAACACAACCAAAAACAGCCACCTTGGACAAAGAAATGAAAATAACAGACCGCCGCGGTTCAATAACGCCTCCGTCGACCGCAAAGCGAATTAAATATGATGACGAGCATGATCTCAACCGCAGCTTTCCGCCTTTGCTAAATATTGACGATTATTTCGATAGAAAGGACACCAGTATAAAAGTTACCCCTCATACCATCAAGTCTTCATACACACCATCAATAGAAGAAAGCTCAAGTTCAAGCTCAAGCTCAAACACTGGTTATAGTGAATTGCGATACTTTGAAACTACTGGAATCCTTAGAAGTTGTACACAACCCGAGCATAGAAGTTTTCGCAATTCAAATACTTTGAATGTAAATGGTACCTGGGATCGTGAGACGAGAATAAAAGTTTCCTATCGAATTCGAATTCACGATAATGATATTCAATTTGCTTTGATTATTTATCAAAATGTCCATAACTATAGTTCGGTATCGAAAAGGAATCTCATGATGGAATTTGATGGGGTGGCTACACCGGGAAGAGCAGTGATTGGCAATCAAAGTATCATTCCGAGAAACACGCCTACTCCTCAGCAGATGAAGCGTAAAATTGGACGACGATTACGACTACTTTAGGAACATGTTTACTATTTTATTTATTAAAAATATTTTGTACCTTAGAATAGGGTATGAGGTTAAGTTTTCTATGAAATAAAACTTTTGTTATAAAGTAACACTTGAAGGCGGTTTTTACTTCTTATTTTCATGAAGTTGCTTTTTTGATTTTTAAGAGGGTTCAATTGCGAAAAATCTGTTTCGTCATGGATCACGTTGTACAGTTCGACCACCTGCGCTTAGCAGCGTTTATCCCATTTTGTTTGATTAACAGTTTGCAAGTAGCGGGAGTCATGTACGGTTTCCTATTCTTCTTTAGAATCGACACAGTTGTACTAAGACTATCGAGTTCCTATGGTGCGACACCCAAATTAGGTGAATTCAGAATTGGTCCTCCATCTCGTTAAGAAGTAAGAGGAGATTGAAGGCAGTTCTAGAATTAAAGGTGACCGGGATTTAATCGCGGCTGGACTCGGTGAAAATAGTGATATCTTCTCCGAGATAACTATTGCGCCTCAGAGACAGCAGGGCATGGAATTTTCTACAGTGATTAGAAAAGCTTAAGGAGATCTTAGAGTTTAGATCTTGAGAGAAAACACCACCCTCCCATAATGTTTCCGTTATGGACTCGCCTGTATAGAAACGAAAGACTTTCATGCGAAGCCCTATATCACTAATTCAGGCAGACTGCTACGGATACCTCGATTCTTTTTCAACAGACAATCCGTAATTTAATTTAATTTAATTTAATTACCTTGATTAATTAATTTAATTTACCTTGCAGTGAATATAGTAACCTGCTCCCCAAAAGAACTATCTGCAAAATGAGGATAAGCTTAATACATACATAATATCACATAGGTCCACTTGTGACCTCTATTCTAAAATCTACAATACCTACAACATAATCAAACGCACTACACCCAATCCTTAAAAGTTATTCCAAATAAGTACTTACGATTTATGCCATACTTCGGATCTATGCTCTCCGGTTCGACAAATTTGTCTATAAAATCGCCTATATCTGTCACATTGTCCATTTGCTTGAAAAAGTCAAGTGGTATCTGTAAATAAAGAATTAAGAATTCGTTACTTTAGTTATTTTACATGAACGACTCCGTAAATGTATATATACAGCAAATGTTCATATAATCTAATCTAATCACCAGGTTAATAGTCATTCATTGTCATCAATTTAAAATGAAATTACATATTTAAACTACATATTTAAATTTCAGTGCTAAGTCAAGCGCTGAGGATTCTTTAGAATATTACCAGATATTTTCCAGTTTCTACTAACGTGGCTCGTAGTTTTCAACTGTTGTTTCCACAGTTCTACACGGATGTTGACGGTGACAATACGTGTGAACGTGACTTTCTGCATATTCGTTATCATTGTAACTAAATTTTTTTTCGGTACGCAGTCTATTCATTTAATATAATGCTTTTTGGGATACCTACAACTTAAAAGGAAATTAAAAGTTTACAAACGTGCAAGAATATGCGTCAATATCTGGCATTTACATACTAACAAAATGTTATTAGGTTATAGTTGGAGCAAGCTGCCATAATAGATAAATCATACACTAGGTAATGATATGACTATCCGAGACCTTTGAAACCAAAAGTTAAAATTTTCTGGCATATGAGTTCCTGATAGGCTATTAGATATTAGAGACTTTATCAGCTAGTCTTGAAACTGGCCCTTAATTTGGGATCAACATAAGTTTAGCTATTGCCAGTGCATACAGCCACAATTGTGACAGGTTGATCAAACATTTAATTGCCATCTTGTTCGGAATGCCAAACCGTCTTTGTTTTATTTAAAATTAAAGACCCCATAATATGCATACAATTTTCAAATTTTGTTATTTGACGACTGATAAAGACCAATTTCTGGAACACTGTTTGACATTTTTAGCAAGTGCGTTTTCGAAATGAACCATTGTACCACCAGAATGTATGCGATATAGTACAAATACCTACTGTAAAGTTGCGCCCAAATCAATCCAGTACTTTATTTGATTACCCTTTCCCATTATTGAGTCATACTATGCGACAATGAATAACTAAATAAAAATAGTGTACTGTAGTTGTAGACTGTATACTTATATGTACATCATACTCCTACTTTTGTGACAAGAAAAAAAAAAAAAAAAAAACAATAGGATGGAAATCCATTATCAAAATGCTTTCTGAATTTTAATCATAATCAATGCCATTGGTTAAATATAAACTTAAAATAATATACCTACGTAAACGCACATATGTGCAACGAACATACCTATTTATAAAAGTTAATTGATACAAAATGCAATAAATGAGTAACTTTTGTTGACACAGTAGAAGTAGGTACAATTTGTTAAATTTTTTATTTATTTATTTATTCATTTGTCAATTACGGTATTTCCTTTACTTGTATCATAATCACAGGTGAATCGGGTGAATCATTTTTTATGTCGTTTTCATTTCTATTGAATGAATGAAAGATTACAAAGCTTTATAAAAGATATGAAATACATTATTCATATTTACTCACTTTTATAATATCGCAGTTATCTTTGTCGAGTAATCAAACATTTTTATATTGATAACAAGAATATCAATCAGGTGAATTTTTAAGCGACCTGGATTTTATGGAAAATACAAGGTCGTACAATGACCTACTCCCATATGGAAGAGGGGTTTGGTATTTACTCGTGTGTACAATAATATTGTTTTAAATTATGGAGCCGAAGGTCATTTCTAATTCTAAGGCCAATCAGTTTTCCAGTGGGGTTATCGTGACGCTTATATGTGTCAAATTTTAGAGCCAGATTAGCTCAACTTGATCACTGAAATTGATTTATTTTTTCTATACTAAAAATATTTATAGCTATACCTATAGTACAGGCAACATCGAAGTTTATACAGTAAATGACGCTTATAAGAAAAGCACGTTTATAAAAAACCTGAACAAAAGCAACGTGTACGAGTACATTTACACCAATGTAAAAAACACACCTTATAAGAAACACGCTTATAAGGAAAACACTGATATAATGAATTGTTTATACAACACCGATTCTCAGTTTTCCTCCGAAATATGATGTGTATAAGAAACTTTTGAATGGCACAAAAAAAGGTCCAATTTAAATGTTCCTTAAAATTTGAACAAACACGCCCTTAGGAAATAAATGCATTTCTGAACTCTCAAAGAAAAACCATAAATGTCAGTTCAATTTTGTTTGTGTTCATTTGTGAAATTGAAAAAAAAAAATATGTCACGAAATAATATTTCAATTAAAACGAAACTTATACACTCCGCGCCACTTGAATATATATTTCTATAGCCCACTGGTCCCAAACCAAGCATGCTAGAGGCTTAATTTTTTTTAAATTAAAGTTCATTTAATTGTTGTGATTTGCCCAGAAGGAAGATTTAAAACTGAACCTTTAAGTATTAACAAAAATTTATTAGCTAAAAACCGGAAAAATGTGGGGCCGTAATTTTGAGCCACTTGAATAGAACACTTAAACGAAAAAAACTTTTTATTGAATTCTGCTTTTTTTTAACACAAACTTTACCTAAATTTAAGGTAATTGGAGTATTATAGATTTTAAAAAAATTGTTCAAATGTGTTTTGTGCCACCTTCCTGCTCCAAAATTCACACATCCGGTTTGGAAGGGATGTATATACAAATTGGTCAAATAATTTAGCGCAATCGAAAACGGCCCCTACATCATACCTTCAATTCTGTTATGCAGCCGGTCCAAATGATTAGTCTATTTGTGGAGGTTATGGAAATAGTAGCTCGCAATCCGGGCCTTCCAAATTAATTTTTTTTTTTTTTCGTCTGAGAAGATCACACAATGCCACTACGAAGTCCAGGTCACATGTGCGCGACAAAAACGGAGGCGTTGCGCTTTTCGAACCGGGATAAAGGGTGACTACTTCGCATTCGAAATAATACGACGAATGGTTGTGAGACTTGTTTTGATACCACATTTTGCCCTGATTTTTGGAAAAGAGTCGTTAGAATTTGACGCTTTTTTTAATATAAGTCCCTGTAAGCACACTGTGTATGAGGCCTTTCATGATTTTTTTTTTTCATAGTTAGACTCATTACTTAAAAATATGGTATAACGTGTCGGCTCCTCTCTTTGATTTGTTCTTTTTCCGTCTCGGTTATTTTATTTTATTTTTTTTTTTTTAAATTAATAGTCCAAATTAACAAAAAAAAATCAATCAAAGAAAAATATGAGACCACGTACCAAAGATAACGATCAAACTAAATGCATGTTCTATTCAAGTGGCGCAAAAATGTTGCCTATTTTTATTTCAGCGAATGCCAAAATAAAGTGGAAAAAACATATAACGGCTCTTTTCCAGAACTTGCAATTTGTCTTGTCACATGCTTTTGCGTTTATGGTAAAACGACCACGTCTATACAAATATTCTATCCAAAAATAATACACTCATGACATGAACTCTATCGAGTAGGTATGTAGAAATTAGAACCGAATATGCTGATATTGACCGCACAGACCGCATCCATTCAGACAGCCATTCGTCCCAAAAATAAAACCTCATACAAAATGAATGGTTGTGAGAAGCTGCGCGTAGGGTGCCTATTATAGGGACCTTTTGCCCCAAGTATTAATTTTTGTTTTAGTCAAACTGGAGCTTTCTCAACAATCAATCATAGCGCAATGGGGGACACAGATCGGAGTAGTCAATTACCTAATATGCCAACAGTTTTGAAAGGATTTGATGCTTTGGACAGCGAGAAGGCCGTTTAAGTTCAAGTTGCTAAAGATCTTCTTGGAAAGAACTATTAAATGCTGACTTTATTTTCCTGGTATCAAGCTATGGGTTCCTGGTAGCATTTTAGTTATACAAAACTGGAAACACGTGGCCTACCAGTTGATTGAAGAGTTAGCATTTAATCACGCCCCAATCTCTTCTATTATCTAACGTTGAACGCAGTTTTTCGTATTTTGTTTCCTTTTCCAAAATTTAGGTGAAATGTTCGTTTACTGAATTCAAAATCTAAATTAAGTTTGGATTTGTAGTAGAATGTATGTTTTATATTTTTTTACTTGGTATACCTACCTATTGTCCTTATTCTATTACAATTTAATTTTAACCGTTATTAATTGGACCATTAAGGAAAACCACTGAAATTAAAGTTAACCGTCAATAGTCTGTGCTATTCAAACTGTTTCAGTACTTTTTAGAAGTAGCTGTTTATCATTCTTCCAAACCTATTTTTCGTGGATTTAAGGTACAAATACGACTCTCTCACAATATTATGTGTAGGTACTGTAGCAGGATTAAATAGAGTTTCAATAGCTTTGGTAAGATTTTGATTTAAAAAGATTTAAGGCTTGCAACTTTTGCATTCTTGCGTTCATAAACACCCTATACCTACATATACATGTGACAATACCAAGGCTAATGTTATGATTTCGTTCTTTACTCTGACTGGAACATACAACCATTTTCGAATATAAATAACGTTCGGATTCAACTTAAATGCAAATGCAATGTGCAATTCGCGACAGAGGGATATGCAAATTAGATGGCCGTTGACTTGTAAAATAAACATTTTCGCAAAACGAAGCCAAGCGAGAATGATTGCACTGAAACCGTTTAGAGGTAAATGCTTCTTTTTTGAAGTAGGTGTCGTTTTATTCTTTTTTACTTTATATAGTACCATCATTTCCTTAAGCTGGAAACATCAAATAGTAGGTACTTCGAAATGTAGGGGAAGTATGAATATTATGGCTGTATATTTTTTATATTATTATGAACTAAATGTAGGATCAAGTAGTAAATACATTCAGGTCGAGGGAGGCACTTAAGAGCTGTCAAAAATCTTAAAAGAATCATTGACTCACCTCACAACATATAGCAAACTAGCCTACCCTACCCGCTGAATTTGTCCCGCACGCCGGAACACTGGCTTGCCAATATCGAAACAGAAATTTAATTTTTTTTTTATTTTGAAAGAATTAAAATTTTAAATTGGGCGGTGATATAGGGGCTGAGATTTTGCGGTTAAATCTTCATGCCAAAAATCTTAAAAGAATTAGGCAGATTTCACACATACCCGGTCGTTGGGAATACATTCTTATGGGCGCGTTCACACCTGGAAATCGAAACCGTCCATACGAATGTATTACCAACGACCGAGTACCCGGTACCTACCGGGCTGCCGGGTATGCGTGAAATGGGCCTAAGTATAAAAAAGGGATCTTTCGAATTTCTCCAAATCGCTTCTAAGGCCATGGCCACGCATGCCTTCTCATGAAATTCGTGTCGGGCGAGACAGGTCGATTTGTAGGTTAGTTGAACAAGAAGGGTAGATCACACCGCAAATCCCTTCCCCTTTCTACTCGCTTAAAGTCGAACTGTCTCGCCCGACACGACTTCCATGGGAAGGCATGTGTTGTATAGCCATGACTTAAAAAGAGCTCACTTAGGCCATAAAAGGAAATTTGTTTCAAAATGTCAGCTTCCCAGTTCTTACCGTTTGGACCGAGCGTTGATTATAGAAATCAGTCAGAACAAACTGTTTTATAGATGTAAAGTTGAGATCTAGATTATACCCTTGTGCTGTGGGATTGTGTTAGATTTTCATATATTTTAGAGCCTAGCACATCCTACATAATCGTGTTATGGTATAGATCGCATTTAAGTAGTAAAAGTTATCATTGGCCACGTTCCATATTGACCGCTAGTCGTCTAGCACATAATATCCCTGATGAAGGAACGCTGATGCTAGAGATCTAGCGCCAGCGGCAAAGTGACGTTATATGAGTTCGTATTATTTCATCTTCATGAGAGTCAAAAATGTATTTTGTGCCATCATTCGACATATTTATTATTACACTAGAATTTAAATAAATAAATACAATGTAGATATATTAATTACATAGAAGTTGGAATTCCCATTTTACACCAAATTGGAAATATTTGAATTCTGCACTTTCACTTTTATTTTGCTTATTTTTTTTCACTTTCACTTTTATTTTTGTTATTTTTTTCAATCTAGCAGTTCATTTTGCGCTAGATTGAAAAATTTCCCAGAAAAGGATATTTCACAAAATGTGCTAGAGCTCTAGCGCAAATGGTGAAATGCCAGTTTTTTTTTATATGGAGTTTGGCGTGCCGCTAGTCATCTAGCGGTCAATGGAACGCGGCCATTATAAAGCCAATATTACACATCACATACCTGACGTATAAAAAAATTGATACAATTTTTGACATGTGCAATAATACGTTAACAACCAATACCTGCGAGAAGCTGGACATTGCACAATTTATTTATTTACCTGTATAAAACGAAGTCACTACAGAAAATATACAAATTTCATTGACCTTTATGCAATGCATATTATAGTGTTATCCATTCGGGAGCGTGTATAAGTTTTTGAGATGATCATACACGCATGTAGGCACTGTAGTTAAACAAACAAAAAAGGGACCTTTGAATACAAACATACAGGTAGCGCAGAAGTGCAAGACAGTAAACAAATATCCTTAGAAAACAAACACAGTAACCAGACTTCTCTATTTGCTTCAAAGTGTGTCCCAGGGAGCCGTGTTAGAAATAAACATCGCATTTGAAGATTTACACACGGGAGTCACTATACTTCCCTAATGACGAAACAATGTGGGCAATTAAAGTAGGATGAAGACAGAACTTACAGACCATTTTACAGCTGGTGGTAAACAGAGGATGGTCTTAAGATAGTAGTATTAAAACAGATGCGTATGTAGAAAGGCCCCAGAAGTACATTATTAAGTACAGGTGAGGTAACAAAAATATAAATTCCGCACCTTATTTAAAACACCTGCGTCCACTACGTATTGTAATTTGCGTTGCCAGCAAATTCCTATAACAAACATTAAAAGCCGGTAGGTCGTTGAGGCCGCACGGTAACTTATGACCCCAAATAGGCCGGTAGTACAGACAAGATTTTTTAATTGTACTAGAATTTGCGATAAATAGAAAAAAATATGCTGACGTTTTTGTAACTATAGGCTCCGAAAGTTTAATCATATTAAAAGTGTTCTACTTACAGCGATGCTTAACTAATCACACGTCACTCATGCGTGACTGTCCATAGTTGCACAGGTAGGGCAATTAAAAAAAAAAAAAAACTACAAAGAACAGCTCAATAGCGTTTAAAAATAAATTCTTGTTGACAATAATTGAAATGAGTCAACGCCCGTATTTCGCATCTAACAATAATAATTATTGTAAACTGTAAAGAATTTGACTTTTCCCATAGGTAAGCTCATCCTCTATTGACAGCATTGTTGTTAATTAATTAATTTGTTTGACGTTGTGTAGGTATGTGACATTATCTAATCGATTTTATCAGTATTACACGTTAAGCGATTGTTTTCCATGGCATTGACTTGACTGCAACCGGGTTCTGTCCGTCAAGGTAAGATACAACATAATGAGTCACTTCATATGCCTAGTACGTCAAACATTTTGCAGGAAATCGGCTTATTAAAAGAATGTAAGTTTGACTGTATCAAGTAACTTGAAGTAAAAATCACATTCTTGTAGGGGAAAGGGGAATTACGAAAATCTTGTTTCGCTCAAATTATTGAACTGGGGACTCCTCGCATCGTGCACATCCACATGTAGGTATTTCGAAACGTGCATTTATGGCGCTAACTGGGTTGTGAGTAATTCAAAAGTTATTTCACTGGTAATTAGTATAGAAATGTTTGCATCCCAAAACTATAGGTATAGGATTTATTGTTGTCGACAACCACAAAAATGTCATTTGAACACTAGAATAAACCGTGGCGTCAGTCGCAAGCCATATTAGCTACGTCTACGTGCGATCTTCGCATCTTTGAATGAGTGGATTCCATTATCGAGTGCGCACATTGGCCACATTGGCTGCCGCCATGCCTGTCAAGCTCAAAGTGACGGAAAATGTATACACGAAGACGAACACGAGTTGCAAACACAATTTTGAAACTTGGAAGTCGTTTTAGAGATTATGTAGAGCTGTAATCAGTGCTGCCAGATATTTTCACCAGAAATCGTAATTACTAGCTTTCAAAATCGTGGAAATAAAAAAAAATAAACAAAACAAAAACAGAAGAACGTTATTATACTTCAATTTATTACAACATAAATTATTTTGGATAACATAAACATTTTTCGAAACATAGCATTTTCAATCTAGTACAATGGTGGACATAAGTATTTTGACAAAACTAAAGTTAATTCTACCCATAATTTGAACTTATTTCATGTAAATTTTGGCATCAATGGAAAGGTCATTTAAATTCCGTTTGAATGATACAAAACTTTCCTTAACCCATTAAGTACCCGTTGGAAATTTAGAATTTTTGATGCTAAAAGTTTCTTCAAACAATAATAGTGACATCAAACAAACAATTTTCAAAAATCTCTTCGCTAATATTTTTTATGATTTTTTGAAAATTGCTAAAATTACTATTTTAGCCACTTTTTCCTCCTTTTCATACAAAATTTTTCTGAGATCATCCCATTCAAAAAATCATAAAAAATATTAGCGAAGAGATTTTTGAAAGTTTTTTTTGTAGTCACTATTAGAATTGTTTGAAGAAAGTCAAAAAAGTAGATTTTCACAAAAATGCTAAAGATTCAAAGAATCCTTCAAATTTCTGGAAGATATTTGGAAAATTGCAAATGAATTTTTGTATTCGATAAATTTGAAAAATCTTGGAATTTTATGCTTTTTTAGCTCAAAAATTGTGGAATAAGTTTTAAGCCCTAAAATCGTAAAAATACGATAAATCGTCGAATCTGGCACCGCTGGCTGTAATGCGTTCGATCTACTCTGTCACCATTTATTATTCATCATGAAAGGTCTGTCCTGGTACTTCTGAGTACTTTTGTGTTAATTTTGGTGGAGGCGAACAAACCTCCATTTTCATTTATAAGGCTTAATACAAGCTATAACATTTACTTAAATCTACTGGAACTAATAAATAAAACTTAAAGCTAAGGATGCCTTCAGGAGATCAAGGAGGTAGTGCTGCGGTTGAAGTCGAAAATTGCGAAGTTTAAGTTAACCTTTCGCAGCATACGAGATTGATTCGTTAGAGCCATAGGAGGTGCGGTGAGTTGGAAGATAGAAGAAACGGGGGCAACGTAGACTACTAGGGTTAGTGTTAAAACAGATAGAGTTCTAAAGAGGCATGCAATCAACGGAGCCTGATAAGAGTCTGTGTATGAAAAGAATGTCTGGAGAGTCCCTGCGTTCCTCAAGGATATTTAGGTTAATAAGTTTGAGACGGTCGCGATAAGGAAGTAAGATTAGGCGACCATTCCAAGAAAGACCACGAAAAGCAAATCGAAGTGAACGACGTTGGATGCTCGCGTTACTGGAAACATGAAGTTGTTGAAAGGGACAGCACTCTGGGGGCGAACACAATTGATGTATAGATTGACATTTGGAGACACTGAGAGAATATTAATTCCATGAGATTAGTTGTCGTTGATCTACCTTTTAGAAAACCGTGCTGGTTAGGGGAAATAAATGACTTGCACTGAAAACTTAAGGCTTCCTACAAAATACTTTCGAGTTTGGGAATATGTGAAAGTTTTGCTATACGAGGCGCCAGGCGGTAATTAGTTACTTCACTCTGCCTGTCCTTTTTGTGTATCGGTTCGGTGTTATGAAAGGGGACTTCAATGTCTGAGTAAATTCTCCTTGATAGAGCAATAGCCGGAGGAGATGTGAAAGGGGGAGGGAAAGATTAGAGGAACATTTTTTAAGAAGAATTGGAGGAAAGGCCATCTGGGCCGGGTAAATATTCATCATTAAGTTTTTGTAGACTATTTTCTATTACTGTATGATCAAAAAAAATTATTATGAAAAAAAAAATTAAAGTTTGCAATGGTGTGCGGATCGGAAGATAATAATCATTTACCAATACCAATTACCAATAATCATTTTTAATCTTCAACTTAATATTTCTACGGTCACAATGGATAATTTTAAATGGAATTGGTCGGCATTGTGACTTCGTAAAAATTAGCCTGGATACTAAAAATGATTATTAGTACCGTGAGATATGTTTTAATATGAAAGAGAAACCGTCGGATTTTTTTTATAGTTAACAAATTGGAAAAATGTCTTTATGTCGTTTATAAGCTTAGTTTGGGCACTATTGCATGAAAGTGGAGTTTCCTTGAGTCTTTGCCAGCCACAAAAAAAGTCCTGAAACTTCTTAGAGGAGCTCTAGCGCTAACGGAATAAAAATTATGTATGGCTCCTTTTTACACCAAAAATTAACAAATTTTCACTTTATTCTGAATTTTATCGATGAACTCCATATTTTAATGGGTTTTCCAAATTTGTTTACTTTTAAACGTTTTTTTCTATCCTCATCCCAATCTAGGGGTCGTTTTTGGGATAGGTATACATATTATACATATTAAGAAATGTTCCTTGAAAGGAAATCTTAAGTCATTTCCGTTTGACTGAAAAATATTAGCTGATGAGTTTCACAAAAGACGGGAAATGCTATTACAGTCGACGACGGATATAAGAAACCTCTAAAATCCAAAAAAAAATTGTTTCTTATATCCGAGTTGTTCTTATATGCGAACACGTATATAGAGAAGAAAAGGGCACAGTGATTCCACATGAGTTTCTTATAAGCGATGTGTTCTTATATGAGTGTTTCTTATATCCGTCGTGGACTGTATAACTTTTTTCGAAGTAGGTATAGAACGAGGAAAAAGCCCCGAAATACACGTTATTAAAAAGCCGAGATTTTCCCTGATTTTTTAAAAATGTTGAAAAATAATAATTGACTACAAACAGTTTTTTAAAATGAATAAATTAATATTGGCGCCACATGTCCGTATGGGATCCCAGCAGCAATTCCATTTGTGAATTTTATTTATTTATTTTTTTGAAACGAATGGAAAGGATTCACAATTTTATTCCGTATCCGAATGGCTGAAATGAGGAGATTTCTCTGGACAGTTATACTCCCGGATATTTGTCTGACGTTCGCAACAGGTGGCGCATAAAAAAAAACCTTAAGATGTACATATTCTGTTTCGTTTTTTTTCTCCCGTTGTTAAACTGTGACACATCGTTCAAAAGTCCAGCTTTCAGCATATTAACGACAAGTAATAAAATAATAAATAATAATAAAAATAATTTCCGTTGACATAATGAATTAATTACATGTAGATTCAAAACATATGGTCCGAAAGTTGGCAGAACAAACAAAGACTATTTAAATCTATGAGCTTTATCTTATTTTCTTTGCAGAATCTGCAATGCCGTAACTATGAAAGGCCATGTAAATCGTATCTAAATGTACTTTACTTTGCAGAACAAACATTATGTCAATGTATTCAGAGCAATGCACGCCACAAATTTAATACTTGTATTATTGTTCTTGACGTTCAAGGTCAAGATGTAAATTTGCGCACGAAGTTGAATTGTACTGCCCAACCTGATTGCTTAATTGTTTACAAATGAAGTAATATTAAAAACCACTAAAATTAAAAAAAAATCACTAAATACCACAAGGTATGTAAGTCTATAAGAATTTATCCACTTGTTATGATTTGAATTAAACGTCTGGTTAGAAACAGTAACGTCTTACGTCAATAAAGGTATCTCCTCCGCATTCCTACACAAAATATTCTTGTTTAGTCATCAAAGTACCTACACAGACGCGTCAAAAATATCTGAGGAGATTTTCTATTCTCAGTGTCAGATTTAAAAGTGATAAGCCTATACGACTGACAAGATGTTAAGTAAATAATATGATAGGCTTTTAGCATTTGATACTTAAAAAGTAAATTTAACAAAAATAGTAATAAAAGTTAAAGTAGAAAAAAAGTTAAGAGTTTCTTACTTACAGCATTATTTTCTTCCAGTAGTTTCAGATTAGTATCTGCATCTTCTCCCATACTTGATGAAACTGCTTCATTATTTTCTTCATCATTGCCTGTACTTCCGTGACGATTATTATAAAAGAATCTGGATTCAATTTGTCCATTTACCAAACTGATTGTGATTGTGGTTAAGATTAATACTGAGCCCACCAGTGATTTCATTTTCTGTCTGTATTTAGGAGTATTTGCTTACCAAATACCTGCTTTTAGATTTGGGAAGAAAGTCTGTCTTGAATTTAATTCTATTTTTTTTTTATTTTTTGAAATATTTATCATACAGGGTGATCTATAAAACAGTAGGTATTTAATATTACAGTGCATTTGGCGGTAGTTTTGGAGGACCGATTTTTTAAACATTAGAAAGATATATATTGTGCGATTGCGATTTATGGTTATTTTATTGTACTACCTGTTATAAAAACCACTTTTACAATTTGGTTAACAAGTTAGGGATTGTTGCAATGCGGTAGCAATTTCTGAGAGTACTCAAGTTCTTATTACCGACTTTTTTTTTTAAATCTCTCAGGGTGCTTGAAGATTGTGGATTTATTATAATTTACCACACAAAATAGCAAAAAATAAAACATTTAAAAAATCAAATCTGTTGTGTTTAACTATAAAAATCAAAGTTGAATATGATACGAATACGAAAGGAGTGAAAAAATTGGAGTAAGTACAGGGTGCTTATTATGTTCTGGGGCGATTTCGTTTGGCTGACATTTGTCAGTTGACAATAATAACCGGTCGTAGAGAATTATAAAAAATGTATGGAATAACTAAGGTCGCGGCAGGATTTTACTTTACCCAAACAAATTCAGGAATATTTTTTTTAAAAGACTTAGTGGCTCTTTATTATAGTTTATGGCCCGTTTTGTTCAGAGTTGGTTAAATCTGCGGTTAGGTTACCAAAGATTTAGTTTAACCCATGATTATATATATGTACCTACATATATCTTTGTGAAAAATCGTTACAGTATTCGTATTCCAGTTCCCAGTTTGTCAATTCAGTTGTTAGAATTAATGCTATGCTAGCAATTTTTTGTCCTCACTGCAGTGCATTGTAGGTACTCATCTGTCAGTTGAAAACACGTCGACAAAGCGGATACGAAGCAACACGTTCTTATTTATAAAATTAATTGACGTATTTTATGCACTTTTTGAAAGGAAGATGCTATGTTGTTGACTGCTGTGTCAAAGCTTAAACGATAAAAATTTCATAATATTATTGGTTAAATGTCCTTTGAGTGTTAACCGACTAAAATTAGCTGTTTATCGATTTCTCGGGTTAACTAACCAAACCATAGATTCTCTGGTTAAAATTTGATTGAACAAAACAGATTCTATGGTTATTAGCTGGAATAACCGTTGATTAGAGTTAACCAAGGATGATCAAACGGGCCCTAAGACTAATTAGCTTTTAAAAACCAAAATTCTCATTGATAAATTTGGTAGATTGATAGAAGAATTTCTTTATTGAGGTGCGGTACTTAGCAACTTCCAGTCAAATATATTTTTTTTTTATTTGTACCGGTACCTACAGTAAAATCTAGACAAAGTTGACACATTTTATTAAAATATGTAGGTATAGTAGAAAGACCGTTACACTTTCATATAGAGTAATTGCACGGTGCGCCATTTGAGCCAAATTTTTTTTGCGGATGCTTGAGGCAATGATATGACAGTTGTTATACTGGCGGCCACTATAGGGCATGTAGAAAAACTTCATTGTGCCCGAATAGGATCAGTTAGGTTAGGTCTACAGAATATGTAGTTCAAACAATATACGGTCAAACATTTCATACAGCTCGTAGTACAAATTGTTAATACAAATTTTGAGAGAAATTTTCCCGTACGAATAAAATCAAGTGGTATATCAAAATAGTGATTCCATGATCCCCTGATACGACCCCTATCGATTTCTTCCTAAAGAAAGGAAACCTTACTGCCGCAAGACAACATCGAATATGAAATTGCTGAAATAACACCAGAAAAATGTGTTAGGACTTGGGAAACGGCCAAATATTTTAAAAGTTAAATTAAATGTGCAACTAAAAAAATTAAGAAAAAACAAACGATGGAGGACAAGAGTGCCTAAATCTCAAGTCACAATTAGTGATCCTTTGCTTTTTGTTATGTGGTTATTGGCTAAACTGTTGCAGATATTGCTAACTTCATGTTATTAATGATACGTGACTAAATATTTATGTTACAATAACTTATAGAACACCCTGTTGTATATAAGCTAGCTAGCTTTGACAAATATTATTGTGACAAAAAAAAGGAAGCAAATAAAGAAAGTAGGTATGATTTTCCTGACGAAGAAAAAATAACACACAAACTACTCTGATAAGAAGCTGTTTGAGCAAATGCGTTCCGTCAATATTTACACAGCTTAAAACGAGAATTCCAAAGTGAGAAGCTATATTTTTTTGTTCGCCAATATCTACGACCAAACGTAACAATTAGCACCAATATACGAAGAACAATCCTTGCTCTTGTTCAGGAAATTACAAGTCAAGCGATGATTATTACTCATTCCCTATAATTAGTATTTAACAAAAAATCATTGTTACTTAAACACTGATTTCAAATATTTTTGTAATTAATTTTAGAACCTATTTATCAAGTTATTACATAAAATACTTCATTACAATATATAGGTAGCAGAAACACACAACTTTGCCTAATCCAAAAGTAGCAAACAACATTGGCATATTATCTTCCTTTTGTATCTTAAACATTTTTTTTATTTGCCTTTTTATTATTTACCTGTTGCGCTCGTATTAAAATGTCACTTTTTGTTTGTTCTAAAATTGATAAACAAGTTTCAGCTGCGTATTTCAATCATGAGAGAAAAAAAAATCTAAATTTGTGTTACTTGGAAATTTGATCTTTTCTCAGGAATGTATCAGCAAATGTTCGGAATTTAATTACTTTCACTTTAGAAACAATTCGAGCAGGTGGATCTAAAAAAAATTCTCATTAATTTTGATTGAAATTTAAATTTTCTACCTACCAAGAGAATTAACAAATTGCATTCTAATTGTGCAAAAGGGCACAACCACATTGGTTGTTCAAAGTCTATTAATAATTCGACGTTAATAGGTTTGGTAACATTTTTTTTTAACAAAAGTGATAATCAATTGGCAATGAATTCAATAATACCTACGTTAATCACAAAACAACAAAGTGACGATTATGAAGGTACATGAAGATGGGCTTTCATTTAGTTAATTTCACCATATTCTTGAAAGAACATCATAAAGCAAACCACATATTATGTATCTAGCACTGACGTCATTTTTACGTCACCGTATGGTCTCAGTGCCTACATGCCGTGTACTAGCACCTAAACTATGAATGACCCAAAGTGATAACGGATACGCTTATAGCTGTGGCCACAAGGAAAAACCGATAAAGACGATTTTGATAATTTTTCAGGAGAGCACTTTTAAGATTCGACGAAAAAATTGAAATTGCAAATGGCTCTGGTTAATCCGCGGAAAGTCTGATTTTCCTGAAAGTTATATGTAAATAAAGGTAATTTAAGTCTCTTTCGGTCTAACGTTTCATTATCTATTGACCATTCTTATTTCGAGCGTGGTAAGCAAAATAAACACTTAAGCTGTTATGGCCTAACACCACTTTAAGGCAAACAAATCTTAAGTCGAGTTTAGCTGACTTTAGCTGATATTCCTTGATATTCCGACAACCAAACTCGACTTTAGACATTTTTTTTAACTATAAAATCAAAGAAAGGGAAGAAATATCACACGGAAAAACAACCAAACTCAACTTTAGCTGTTATTACTTGTGATAAAACAAAAATGCGTTCCTCTTAAGTCGACTTAAGACTTGTTTTTGTGTAGTTAAGTTGTTTTTCCTTAACGGCGTTGTAAAAATCGGACTTTAGTTGTTTTGTTTTCGGGACATTGTACCTTCAAATTTGAAGATAAAAATCTAAAAAAAAAAAACGGCTTATAGATTTGGACATGCTTCTAATGGTATTAAAAACTCAATTTCGTCTACACTCGACTTTAGTTGTTTCTGTTTGTGGCCACATAGAGTCTCGATCCTCGAACAAGTGTAGAAGCGAAATTGGGAGGAGTCTACAAAATTTATCAACGTTGAAAGTTCATTCGTTCAACAGGACTAGCTTTGCGAAATGAAAATCCCATAAAAAAAATACCATGAAAAGTCCATATAAAATGGATCTGTTGTGGCCGTCAAAATATTTAAGCTGAATGTTAAAAATGATTGTTAGTAAGCCCCAATGAATTTATCATTTAATATGAGTAAGGATGTTGTATTTGTCTAAATTAGAGAATTTCGTCAGAACAATTCTAATCATACAATTCTTAAATACAATTTCCTACATATTTTCTTTGGGGTTGAGATCAGAAAATTGTTCTGTCCACTTCGTAACGTAAGTTTTGCGGTATATTTAAGGTCATTTGTCATGTTGGAAGATCCATCGCAGTGGCATGTTCTCTTCAGACTGAGGAAAAATCGATTTTACCGCTAATCTTGAAAATTGGTACGACCTTGTGCTGCGCCTTTTGGCCTCCGTGGTGGCGGAAAAGACACCGTGACCCATTTTGTCACAATCCAATTTAAATAAATGCAAATTCGAGTCTTTCGCGTCGAATCCTTTGGCTGAATAAAAATAGACCCTTTTTGATAAGCCTAATGATCCAATTTAAATAGGGGGGTTTTTGCAGCCCCCATGAACAGTTTAGATATGGAATCTTCAGTGAATTCGAAATCGACTAATTATGCGAGAAATTACAATATGACTTGTGTCTAATTTATTAACGTAACTTATTCTTCTTTATTAAAATCAGAGATAATTTTTTTTTAATTGGTCGGAGTACTTATTGCGCGATATTTTATCACTTCCTTGAATCCAAAATGCATTCGATCTGCTATGCTCACGGTACACAATTACTGGTTCTTTTCTATTGTTAAAATCAGACGTGCGAACAAAAACCGTAAAATTGCTGCATTCTATAACTAAACGGTAGAATTTACCAAACAAGACGTTCAAGTTGTTCTAATATAGCTTGCATGTGCTTTAGTTTTGCCCAATTAGTTTTTATTGAAATCTAGTTAATTATTTTATATAAATAAACAATTATAATAAAATCGTTAGTAGAAGAACGATATAATTAATCCGAAAAAAAAATGTCAGTATCAGTTGTTTGCTAAAATTTTCGACAGTAAAACTAAACATACAAAAGAATATTGTATGTTGATTTTATTTAGGTGAAAAAAGTCAGATCAGTTTCTCAAATAATTTTTAATTTTACCTAGCTTTAGAGAATTTGAGAAGTTAAAAGTAAAAAATTTCCGCCGACTTTTCACTTTTAATTGCTTAAATTCTTAAATTTACCTTTAGAGAATATGAGAAAATAAAAAATCTGCTTGTGAACTTAATAAGAGTGCCAAATTTGGTGGGACTTAGTCAATAAGACTCATTTACTAAATGTCACAAAAAGAATAATGTAAATTTTCAAGAATTTTTTCTTCTTTCTTTTAAGAACAGTATTTAGAGGGTATCTTTGATCTTTGATCTGTCTTTGACTTGACAACAATATCCACTTCATACAGTCTACTTTATTTCATGAATCTGTGAATGAATAGCAGGTCCATTGTGGTATATCCGCATCTGGTATCTGGTCAAAACGAAATGAAACCAGGCCCTTGTTGCACAATCATTGTAATAAGACCATAATGTCAATGTCAACTCACCCACTTTAAAATGTAAGAAGCCATTTCACGTAACATGGATAACATATGCAATAATTGTTTGAATTTAGCCGCCTTAGAAAAATGCATATTTTCTAAATTTATGCTTTAATGCGTTCTAGCAAAATTCTCTTGCAATGACAGAAATATGACTTTTAACCATTTTTCTGCCAATAAATACGTGATCACATCTATAATGACGTCCTCTACTACGGCCAGTATGTATTCTGGTGTGCCATTGCGCCCATTGCATGACACATGAGACGACGAATCGAAAATCGACCGCCAGAGCCTGAAACCAATACTGACGCGGGTATAACAATGTTGAAAATGGATGTGTCTTAAATAGCGAAAGTCCTGGCTGAATGTGGGCTGGAAAGTGTCACTCGAAAACGACGTTTCATTCGTAGCCACACTTCTGATTGGAATTTCATTAGGTTTGTTCCTTTACTTTTGTAGTAAAAATTAAAAAGACAGTTAAAATGGCAGTAGAGGCTTCGCTCAGAGGGAGAAACTTACGAAAAAGTTTTGGAACGCTTTTGTAGCAATCTATGAAAAATGACAGATGCATTTTGATTTTCCATAAATTGCAATATGTAATGAGATATTATTGTTTGTCATTTATTAAGTTGTGGTGGGCTTTAGCCCTAAAGAACCTAAATACCCACCACTAAAAAAATCTCTAAAATGTCTGATATTGCTTATTTTATTAACAATATTCGGTGATTCATCTAGCGACAAAAGTCATACGGACTTAATCAAAAATATTTTCTATAAATTATAGCCAGAAATGCGTACTTATAGTAATTGTACGCATTATGCCAAATAGGACAGCATCAGATTTCAAATTATCAGTTAATTGTCATGTGAATGACAGCTTTTTTAATTCTTAGACTATGTCTCAATTGGGCTAAATAATAATTATCCTCGGATAATTTTCTCCGAGCAAGATAAAAATTATCTTAAGGGCATAGGCTAATTTTTTGACATTTTCTTTTGCTTGAGTTTTGCTAGAATATTTAATAAGAAATAAATCAATTTCAATTAATTAATTGCGTAAAATTCGATATATCTGTGTTTTAAGATTGGAGTTTAATGAACTTCACTTTCAATTATTTCATAAGTGTCAGAAAATTTTTCGATGATAATTATTTAACCCAATTGACATACGGCCTTACTACAAGGAATTTATTGATTAAAAGTTAGTAGGTATAGGTTTCTCAGTGGAAGTGTACTAATACCTATCTCTCGAAGCCGCTCTATTTCGCAAAATTTAAAAATAAAGAAACAGACCTATTAAGTAAATAAATAATGAATACGCCCATTAAGCATTAAGGCCATATTAGGCCCAGCTTCCGCAAACATTGTGATTTGAGTGTAAGTTTATATTGTTTACACAAATGCACTTCGACTGCAATTTCACAGTGAATCGTTATTGACTTTACAGGATTTACAGCAAGTGATTGCCTACGTTTGTGAAATATCGAAAACACAAAAGGGCTATATCTAAGTATGTACATGTTTCTAAATTTTAGTCGACAGTTTTAATATTGAAAACGAAACAAATTCCTAAGCTTGAGAAATATCACTCGCAAATTCAATAAAATTGCAATAAAATACGGCTTTAATAAAAGAGCTCAGAAGAAAGGGGTATTAGGTAGTCTTTTAACCTTTCACCAACAAAATTCGAAAAAGGTATTAATCTAACTTATGTAGCACTTTGTCTTGTAAAATGTACGTAAGCTTTAAATTTTTATCCGTTTACGCTATTTCCCATTAATTGGCATTCCTCACTGATCAATTATCACTTTTAAGCAAACAACATTTATTTTAAGAACATGTGTTCGTTCTCCATAAACTTATTTAAACTTAGCACAAATTTATCACTAGTGTATTTTTTTTTTAAATTCGAACAGGAAGTAGTAATAGAAAAAATAATAATGGCAAACAAAACAACTTTGCTCCGCTTCACTGCGTTCCGCTTATTAGTATTTAATTCGTTTATCGGAGTACGATAGTAAAACAAAATAAATTAATATATAACAACACTTAGTTTAATGAGCCAGTTTCCAGATGCACATACATATATCTTTCTAATTCTAAAAAAAAAAAAACACGCGTGAACAACCAAACACCACGTATATTATGGAGGTCAATTTAATACTTATACATTTATTTATTTATTGCAATTTATAATTAATTATTTAAATTACGAGAAACTGGTATTCACTTTTTTTTTATTAGCCAACACCAAAGAAACACTTATCAAGCACTGAAGTGATGATTTTTTTTTTAACAACACAAAATTTGTAAGTATAAAATATTTTTTTTTCTACACACCAAGTGGTATCAACTACGCGCAATGAGATATCGAATGAAACTGATATTGCAAACTTGTATCTGACACTCTTTAAACGTTAATTAACTATTCTGTTGCATTTACTCTACTCGTGGGCTTACGCTCACACAGGTATTCTCACATTAAGCCACGTACGATCTACAGGTGTTTTGATAGCAGTGATGCCCCTTGTTACTTTCCAACTTGATTGGTACTATAATTCATTTCCATAGCGGATATTAGGCCCAACTGCATGTTATGCGACTCAAAAAATAAAAATAATCTCAGAAGAAGAATGGCTGTATATTCAAAAGTATATGTGGGACAAGATATCAACATTTTATTGTTATCAAAAAGCAATAAATTTTATAAATAATAATTTTTTATCTAAGGGGGCAGCACTGGTCTTACCTATACTATACTAACTAAACTGCGTTCTCTCAATGGCTGTTATCTTTTTAAAAGGGTACCTACTCCACTTCCACTGTCCAACCAGCACCACTCCAGTACAAATGTTTCTCTTAATTTCAAGTGCATAGTATTTTCTATGCCTATGGCCTATCCATAAAGGAAATACGGTACCAACTGATCGAGCAAATGAAAAAAAGAGAGAATTTGGAGACTCGGACTACCTACGATTAATGAAACCTGTTCAAAAGTATAACATTTTAATTACGAAGTGGTTTTTATCAGATAGCGCCAGCTCTTAGGTTTGCCTCTCGATGATTTTGGCAGAGTATGAGGCGTTGACGTTGGCGAATGACTAATCGGATACAATTTTGACATCAGTGTTGTTATAATTGAATGCCTTTAATTAAATGACGGCTATTCAAAAACCACAGTCTTAGAGATTCTTCGTTTCATTGGAATTGTCTTAATTTTATTCATTTTGGAAATCAACTGATTCACAGTAAGAAAATAAAATTTTTTTGCGAAATTTCAAGCACCTATCGATGTATATTTTAGGTCCATGCAATGACTCGGTCATTTGAACAAGAAGGGGCATCCAGATATTTGTAATTTGGAACCTGTTCTGAATATTCTCGTTCTCGTTGTGGTTGTCGATCAATGACTCTGAAAGGAAAGTTCAAAATACTATAGGTACTCACTTATCGCACTTCCGATCATCACCCCAAGGGTGGGATTTATACTTACATCTTTTTTCAGCTGAAGTGATTTGCAGATTTCTGGCTTGTTCAAAACATATATAATGATACGTTGAGGAGTGCCTACATAAAGTGTTATAACTGATACATAGATGGATGCTGCGAAGTGGCCTGGCCGCTGTGCTTGGGCGAAAGAAATGAAATAATGTGTAGTTACAACCTGTTTTATGGTAAAGATACTATTTGGAGCACTAGGTCACAATTTTTAGAATTAATTACTGCTTTAATTTAATTATACTTTTTATCTTTTAAGAGAATTGAAAAGGATTAAACGAATGCTGAGAAGGCAACGTTTTAGTAGTGGAAGATACATTTATATAGGCAACTGTGGTAAAAGGTTTTTGTGGTTCATCGACATCGGTATTTTGGAAATTTAATTGATATATATATCAATTGTTTTTTTTAATGGAGTATTATTATATAGTATCATTGTTCCTATGATACTCACAGGGACTGGCGCAGTATCTCCAGGCTCGAAAAATAATGTGGTTTTCCATTGGAAAAAAACATCAATCTTTTTTTTTATCTAGATCAATGTTCATGTTCCAAATCAATCTGTTTTTGATCCGGACCACTTTTTGCAGATCTCGATATTATTTTTTGAGATTTACACATACTCTCACTAATACCAATATATACGTAAATACGCAATGAAAGTTAACTCATTTTCTTAAAGCGAATTCTAACAACAATTTGCCTCGATCTCGTGATGAAATCTGCTGCCTATCAGACTCCTAAATTATTGATTAGATTCTCACCCCGAAGAGCATGAACAATGTTTTCTACTCATAGCAAAAGTGAGAATTTACTCACAACAAATTGTACATAGAGTAATTCATCTAGTGGAGCACCTGCTTCTGGGTTTTTTCATATAACGTGGAGTATTTGCTCCAAATTATTGAGTATAAACCAAATACCGACTAGGACCAATGACTTGTCGGTTATGGACAAAAGCCGCAGTTCTCATTTCCCTACCGTGATTCGACAACAGTTCTACAACGCGTTTCCAACACCTTGACATCTTTTCCGGGGAGACTTAAATGTGATATGCCCATATAATTGGCAATTTCTTCTATTTCCTTTCTTGGATAATGTAATAAGTAAATAAGTAAATACATAGTTGGCGCAATAGGGCCTACCTATCTTCTTACAATCATTCCAAACGGCACTCTAAGGACGATCAAATTCTTAAATGTAATCCCCAATTCACTTCAATACTTTGGAAAATATTTGTTTATGAATTCGCGAAAGCTATCTTTAACGGAAGTACCCAAAAAAAAAAAATCTATGTATGTGCCGGACAGTACAGTGGGAACACTATTGCTGCTTGCGAATTTGGGTGTCTTACCTCGTTAAGAGGTTTTGATGGTGACTGAGGCAGTCATCTTATATAAGTTTGCACCTCCTGGTTGCGGCCCCCTGCCTATAATGCCTCTTACAGACCATCACTAAGGAGGGAGACTGGTGTGTGGCAGAAGTGGGTGATTGAACCAGTCCGCTTTGCTGCTTGACCAAAAGTCAGTGGATGGATTGTCTGCTGAAAAAGGATGGGGGCAGCAGTAGCAGTCTTCCTCCAGTTTATTTCCTTTTGAGAATCAGTCCATATGAAAGAGACCGGGGGTGACTTGATTGCAGCACTCCGTCCTACTGCTTGGTACCGAAAAGAGAGGTCGCGATTTGTCTTCGGTGAAAAAGCGAGAGGTGTCTGAAAGTGTCTATTGCCTCTAACGGGATTCTCGAATTGTCGAGATAAGGTCCAGGTAGCGGTTAATCTTCGGGGAGGGCGAAGGGGTGACCGAAGCAGTCTAATCCCCCGCTGGTAGCCCCTGACAGTCAGCTAGTAAGAAGGGTGGCTGGTACAGATCAAGGAAGAGATTTGGAGCAATCTGCTTTGCTGTTTTGAATGCGACAGGAGATAACGACGAGGGGTGACCGAAACAGTATAACGCAAAACCACGTATATCTTGACAACAAGAAGGGACACCCAACATCGTAGAATCGGACAAAACGTCACGATCGAGGTAGGGAAGGACTTTGTCTGTCTCGGCTCTGCTATAAATTCGACAACAATATCTCAGAAGAAATTAAACGAAGAATAACTCTTGAATAACAACCGCTGTTTGTTTGGGCTAAGAAGGCAGTTGAGTAGTAGAGTTCTATCCCGAACAACTAAGGAGATTCTGTATAAGACCTTGATCATTCCAGTCCTGCTTTATGGCGCTGAAGCTTGGACTCTATCTAAAGCGGATGAAGATATCCTCTGTCGCTTCGAGAGAAAGATTCTTCGTAAAATTGTCGGTCTCGTTTGCGTTGACTAGCTTTGGAGAAGGAGATTCAACGATGAACTATACTTGCTGTGGGTACAGCGACATCGACCTGGTCAAAAAACTGCGAGTAAGTCGTTTAAAGGTGCCTGTCCATTTGAGAGTACTTTCACTAGTAAACTCTCGAGAGTTACTCTCGGGTGGCTGTCCATTTGAGAGTAATAATTTCGAGATTTTAATCTCGCGAGTTCTTCGATAACATTTTGAGAGTAGATTCCCTGAGAGTACTCTCATAACCGTGTCCACTTGATATTTATTTTACTAGTTAAAATGTATTCTAACTATGTTCCAACCAGCGTGAAGGGAATCCATACCAGTACATGTATTGGTGTATTGGTGGTGTGTGTATTGGTATTGGTAACGCTATGAGTTGATTTATTTCCTCCGATATCCATTGTTCTGCCATGTCGACTGTCGACAGCTACTCGCAAAATACGAACCGTGTTGGAATTTTGAGAGCTAATCTCCGATAGTGATCAGAAAATGTGTCCACTTGCGAGTGACTTTCAAAAGGCTCGAATCTCGAGAGTAAAAAGTTAACTCTCCGCGAACTACTCTCAAGACTATGTCCACTTGCGAGTTTGCTATCGAGAGCTGCTTGAGAGCTGCTCGCAGCATTTTTACTCTCAAATGGACAGGCACCTTAAGATAGCTAGGACATGTAGAGCGCCTGGAAACAAATGCTCCGGCCCGTAGAGTTCTCGATTCTAACCTGGAGGGACAATGCCGTAGAGGAAGACCTCGCCTTAAGTGGCGCGCGCAAGTCGAAAGCGTCCTCGACCGACTAGGAGTGCGCAATTGGAGGCAGCTAGCTAACGCCCGGGCTAACTGGAGAGGCTTGTTAGCTGAGGCCTCGGTTCACCCCGAACTGTAGAGCCACCTAACTAAGTAAGTAAGCTTCAGTTATCGGGCTCGAAGGACCCAATGTATGAGCTGAGACTTTTCGGTGTTGAGAAACGAAAAACAAAATCAAAATCAGCATCAAATTAGTAGAAAGTTTCGAGTAACTTTGACGGGTTACAAACAAGTGAATAGCAGCAAATGTGCTTAAATTCTGAATCTGAATTCATGGAGGTATAAGGAAAACGTAGAAACGAATTTCCATGCAATAGCGGAAAGACGCATCGGATAATGGAAACTTGAGCGATTTTTATAAAGGAAATTTCAAAGGTGTGAAGGGAACTGCCAGCGCTGAAAAACGGCATCAGAAGTGCTCTTGAATATGGGAAATGCGACGTATTTTATGTGTTGTAGAGGGTTAGGTCGAGTTGTGAGAACAACAAAAACCATACAAGTTAAGGAGTTAAGCCTTGCTGAGCAAGGATGCTAAGCTCTTTGCACTTGACGTTCTCGCCGCAATCGGATTCCGTTCCCATCAATTTTCCTGTGCATTTCCTTTCTCTGGTCACCTTCGAATTCCAAACGGGTTAGGAAACACTTTACTGCACAACTCAAATGCAACTGCTACATATGCAACAGAAGTCGAGAATGCACTTCAGCGATGCCACTTGATCCGAGCAAAGGCGGGACAATGACAAAGGAAATGATCCGAAGTTTCGTCGCCCTCTCCAAAAGCGTCGCAAGTAGGGTGGTGTCACATAAACGTAAGCCTAGCACACTTACTACGTTTACATGAGCGAATTGAGAGATCGAATTCAAACTGAATCGAAAGTCAATCACTGTTTTCGCTCTCACCGGATTGAAAAATTGAATTGAAATAGGATTGAGTTATACGGAATACGTGTATTGTATAGTTGTGTTAGTAGTTAGCAGCGTTTTTAACATTGCATAGTTTCGTCATGTGTCCATACATTTCTTGTCGCCATTATCGCAATAAATTTTTTTTTCACTCTGAATAAATCTAAAAGTATCCACCAGCCGAAACAAATCACAAGCAAATAAACAGAACGAAAAAAAAAACACACACACACTCTCACATGATAAACTCGATCCCTCAATCTACGTTTACATGAACATTTTCAATCCAATCACAGAAAATTTTGTGATCGGATTGACTCAATTCCGTTTCGATCCGATCAGTGTTTACATGGGATTCAATTCGAATTGAATCCGGATTGAATCCCTCATGTAAATGGGGTAACTGATGCTTAGCAAAAAATGTTCCGTAAGAAAGAGAACTGAACTTTTTTGGAACGGGAACGAGATACTCAGACAGTCAGACTCAGACCCCGTCCCCTGTTCCTTACAATATATTCGGGAGCCCTTGGAATAGCATAGGCTTCTTGTCTAACGAGTATTGAAGTCTAGTGTTGTCCACTTCCATGTCATGAAGCCATTGCCATACCAGCCGTCATTGCATCAGACGAAATATACATGCGTCGTAGGAAAGTGTCTCGCAGGGTCATAGTGGGATTTTTTGTTCTGCATCTAAACTATTCTGACGTATTGCTCCCTTTCTAGAGCAACAAATAACAATAAATGGCCACGTTCCAATGACCGCTAGTCGTCTAGCACATAATGCACATAATATACTCACCCTTATTCTACGTGTCGTTTATATTAAACGACAAATGGCGTTTTTTGAAATCGGTATTACATGTGGCGTGTTTCTAGGCGTTTTATGTCGTTTAACGACAAATGGCGTTTAAGTAGTGTGGAACACAAGTTCTACAAACGTCAACACAGTTTTTCGCATTCTGACAGTCGTTTTAGTTGCACAAAACGACTCCTAAAACGCCGATTATTGTCGATTACGAATTCTTAAACGACTAGGAGGCAAATTTAAGAAAAAACATGTTTTTCATGTGAGTTTTGGTAATTGTTTATATTTATGCAGTAATTTCATAATTCTCTTATGATTAAGGGTGAAAATAACAACCCCGATCAAATGAAATTCCACCTTTTTGGTAAAACATAATTTTTGCACAATTCCCTTTTTCTTCCGTGTAGGTAATAGGCGTTTTTCTTTTTTAGTTCAGAGCGAGCGTGAACTGTCAAAAATAAAGTTCGTATTTCTTTTTTCGCTCAGAGAATGTTCAGAGCACGTTCAGAGCGCGCTCTACGAGCTCAGAATAAATTGACTGAGCACACTGAGTAAAAAGGTGATTACGCACTTTACAGTCACATTTGACAGAAAAAAAAACAGGATAAGCAAAATAGTTGAAGTGGTGGACGAGAGTTGTTGTTCTGGCACAGAAGGTAAACCAAATGTAATAAATAAGAATTAATAAACAACCATATGACAGCTATGTGCTCAAGTGTGTTTCACAAAGAAATCAGAACACTCCGAACCCGAAGTCCGAGCACGCTCTGAGCACGCCCGGTTCAGAGCGCGCTCATAATGCTCGAGCTCTGTTCAGAGCTGAGCTCTGAACTAAAAAAGAAAAACGCCTAATGTATCGTAATCGTGCGCGTAATTATTTTCTTCGATAACGGTAAGCATTTCTGTTAGGATTTTACTAATTAAATCATTCCCTACATCCTTTTGGTGGCCACCTTCCTACATCCTTTTGGTAGCCACCTTCCCTGGCACAGAGAAAGAACGTTTATCCTTCACTTCATTTAACAAATAGACAAAGGCTTCTTTGCGAAGTCTAAAGTATATTTTGAATCTGGAAATATTATTGGCATTATTTTCTACCTCAAACTATTTTGTAGTTAAGTGTATCTATTTACTTACTTTGAATCTGGTAAATCCAAAGGATCGGATTTTGACCTGATTTTTCTTCTTATATGTCTCAGCTCTCTTTTTGCAGACTCATCTTCTTCGACGCTTTCGCTTTCCAAAGGTATGAACATTGCAATGCTATTCATATTTTTTTAGTATATAATATTACCACAATTCGAAATACTTTTGGTTTTTGTCTGCTAGGTTCCACATTTCACTTTCACTCGAAATGAAATCGGAAATGAATTTTTGTGTTCTACATTCCACTGTATTCGATTTCAATTTAAAAATTTTCGGAATTGAGACAAAGTGAAATTGTGATTTCGAAAAAAAATTTCGTTGTTTCCGAATCGCTCGAAATGCAGAACACTGAAAACGAATTCATTCGATTTGCAATTTCGATTTCACTCGATTTCTGGAACCTAGCTGTGTATGTCCATTTGAAATTTAAAACACAAAACATAAATACCTACCTACCCATTCTTGCTACCTATCTGTCAATTATCACTCAGCGGTTGGTGTGGAACTCATGTGGAATGTAAAGTAAATGAGAGAGAAGGCGTTCAAGAAATAGAATACCGATACTAAAACGACACTAAAGCGACTCGACTCAAAAAACGCCAGCTGTCGTTTAATATAAACGCCACGTATAATAAGGGTGACTATCTAGCAAACCTAGACAACCAACACGTTCTGAAAATTTAAAAGTTCCTGCAAATCTATTTAAACTTACCAAACTAGAGATCGGAACATACCCATTGTCTTCAATATGTACTTTATACCCTGTACACTTTAATAGTGCATGAATTGATTGATTATGGCAAATTACCAATATTTACTGCAAACCTCGAGTATTTAACAGTAAGATTTTATAAAATACTAAAAATCACACGCGCAAAACAAAATAATAGATTTAAAAGATCCATACAACCTGTTTCTCCTCCAACTACATATTTTATTAAAGAAAAATTATTTTTGGTTTAATAAATATATAATATGTGTGTACAACAGCCGTTAAATTTAAATTTGAGATAAAGGAATTGACGTAGAAAAAATAAATATCATTTAATTTGGTCCAAACAGAACACCTTTGACGGTTTGAACTAATGGGAATTTTAAATTATCCGTTGTTATTCTGCCTCGAATATTTGGTTGCGAGTTTCTATCACAAAAGCCACCGTAGTCATCGGTATTAAGTGAAAATATCATAGCACCACCCAAATCGTTGTCTACTATATACTTTGTTTTGCATGCAATACTCTTTTCGTCCTCAAAAGAAATCCACTCGGTTCCGCCATAAATATATGGGGAGCACGAAGCTTCATCGAATACTGTTGTTAAGAATATATTGTTCTGTTTGAACCAGCAAATTTCGGAATAAGATGCAAATCCCATACTGCCAACACCACCGATAGCACTTGCTGGACTACCAATGCCGTTGTTGAAGGGATTAACTAAACTGTAAATAAAAATTAAATAAATTAGTTTACGGCTATAAACTTATGTTGTCTAAACACCTACGTAAAGGAATGTCCATAGGTAGCGAGTCCAACAACTAGCTTATGTCTGTCTATGCCACTTCTAAGCCAAAAATGAATGGACGAATTTATATTCAAGGTACCCATGATTGAGTGCTCACTTGGTCTGGCGTAAAGTGGTGAATTTAAGCCTGTTAAAGTAAGATTATTTATTAACAAAATGTTTATACTGTGCACGAAATTATAGTCATTTCATTAATAAAAGGTGCTAGAGAGACTCGGTGCACTGCTGTTTCTTTGTTACGGCAAATGTTGAGTAGTTTCTTTACTATAGCACATACCAGTAAAAGGTGAACTCCTCGCATAGAAATGATAGTCATAGGTCATAATGTTGGCAAAATCCGCATACTGATTGATTTCTCGAGCATCATATGCAAACACAGCTATACCCTCGGATGCTGCAACAGCTACCGTAAGCAGATAGTCTCTCTTTTCTCGAATGTATTCCTGACGGATTTCGTAAAGCAGCTGCGAGAAATGCTGACGCTCTCTATTGTAGGCGGTAGGAAACTCCCAATCTAAGTCAACTCCATCCAGTGAATAGTTACTTAAAATACTCTTTAGCGAGTGTATAAATTGCTTGCGATTAGCGTGATTTCGCACCATATCCACAAATCCGTTTGAATCAGCTCCACCCACCCAAAGTAATATTTTGACGTCAGCATTTTTAGAACGCAGGCTTTTACTATCATTCAAAGCTGCATGTAGATCATTTGTAACTGTTATGGTATTGTTTTCTACACTAGCTATGCCAACGTTAATGTGCGTACAAAGCGATCCATCCACTCCAGTCAAGCGCAAAGCGTCGAACCGTTTCAACGGCGTTGGTACAGTGTAATAACAAACAAGACGTTTCACTGGGGAGGCTTCGTTAGCACGGTGAATAACGTCCGCGTAATCAGAGTCCTTGACATCATAGTGTACAGAGTTTACTTCATAGTTTTTTGATTGATTCTTGAAGTTATTCAGTTGATAGATTCGGAAGTCATGCGATATTTTGTCTGTGTCATGAATATTGTTCGCATAATAAAATGCTCGCTTATACCACCATTCAGGGACATCTGTGGAAAACGAATTAGAATAATATAATGAAAGTACCTACTCAAATTCCTTTGTTTTGCTATCGTAAAGCAATCGCAAAGTAAGTACCTGATAAGTTTGGAGGGTACACCAGAGGATGGGTGTAAATGGCGTTCCAATATGCAAACACTGCGATTGTTGTTAGAATATACAATGCCACTAATATAAACACACGTAATCTGCAATAAGTATAGCTGCGGAGAAAAACACAAAGGTGAGCATTTTGCAAAGTCGATTTTTGTGTGTTATTGAAACATACCGATACCCATTTGTCTCGTCGAACAACTGATACTCAGCCATTGGTGATGGTAATCCGAATAGGCAAGGAATAATTCAGTTTTTATTTTTTAAAGAGGAAACATAACAAATTCATTTTAATGTAATGAAATCTGAAAACTGATGTGCCCGTTCGCCAGTTTATTTTGTTTTGCAACTCGAGCTCACGACTGGTGTTAAAAAATCGAATTACAGAATTGGAAAACGAAATGTCAAAAAATAGAAGGTGGTGTTGTGTACTAAAACATAGTGGCGGTAGAGTTCAGTACCATTAAGGAGGTTTTTAATAATGTGATACATATTCGATTTTTAGGCCTTGCGCCAAGTCTTGCTCCCGAAACAGGATACTTTTTTGACAGCTGAAAATTTGTTATCCACCACGATAGTTTCAGAAAATTATCCAATTGACACACGGTCTTAGAATAGTACATTTTGATTGTATGTATCGGCTTTTGGTTTGATTCAAAGTTTTCCCAGTACCCAGATTGCTGGAAAAGATTGGCTCTAAATGCAGTTTACCAGCAGTATCATAAACCAACTACCAGAAAGGTGTCAATATGAAATATGTATAATGAAATATAAAGTGTCTTCCTCCTTATAAATACCTAGTATGACAATACATAACGACATTATTGTATGGTTTGGTGTAAATTCTTACTGCTTGCCGAAAAGTAGGTACGATTTGTGCCGTATCAACGCAGAGTAGGAGAAATTGTAAAGAAGTTGTGGCGAAATTATTAATGCTACATTTCCAATGAAGATTAACTCCGAGATTAGGAGTAATATTCTTTGAGCTTGTGATATCACACTCTTTACAGTTCGAAATGTCAAAAATTAAAAACAAACAGTTCTCCATTTGACATGCATGCAGTGGTAATTACCTACCTAAAACAAAAAAAAATTCGCGAAAGTTTCAAAACCATCGAAAATGTTTACTTTGGATAATAAAACGATGTGATAATAGGCCTATTTTATTGGCAATCTATCTCAGTGAAATAAAGTAAAGTAGAATCTTCGGGGTAGCGACATAAGTCCGCGCGACATATCTCCGCCAAACTAAGAACGACATATCTCCGCGCGAAGTTATGTTGTTTTCAAGCGACCACCCCATACTCAGAAATTTAACAAATAAAAAAATAATTACCTACCTTTTGCATTATGTTTAATATAAAAGATTAACATTTGGAGATATGACGTTTTAAATGCGACATAGCTCCGCGCGTAGATATGACGTTTTCAAAACGACATAACTCCGCCAGAAAAAAAGCGACATAATTCCGCTCGAAAAATGTACTGGGCGGAGATATGTCGGCGGAGATATGTCGCTATGCCGAATCTTCAGCACGCAATTACAACAACTATAAAGAGACTCGAAAGTGTCAAACAGTATGCAGTATGTAGTTTTTGTAATTGCGTGTTAAAGATTCTACTTTACTTTACTTCACTGAGATATATTGCCAATAAAACAGCTCTAATAACATTTTAATATAAAATTACTGTCACTTATTCTGTTTTAATATATATTGCGAAGGAATATATTGGTTACTTTTTATCATTATTTGTCATCTTGACATCTCGATGGCTCAAATTGACACACATTAGTTTGGACTCGAGAAATCTGAGATTGTCCATTATAATAATTACCTTCATGAATGTCATCTCACCTTGAAACAGGCCCCTTAGTGCACATTATTGTAACTACATCCAACTTCGTTTCTGGTTGTGTTTAGAGTTTCAAGCATGGACTTCAATTGGCTACCGACTGGGCTAGTGTTCTTATTATCCCATTTCGTACCTACTTACCTACCAAAACAAATAATAAACTTCCTCCTATTCGCCAAAATGAATATAATTTTATTTTAAAACGTCTCAATTAACATGTGTGTACTTTCTACTCATTTTTACAACCGATACTTTGGATAATTATTTCTTTTATACTTTCGCCGTTCAGCTTTGCCAAAAATTTCTTTCAAGCAGAGGGAGAAACCAAAACCAATTTTGACAATTCTGTCAAATTATAGAAACCGCAGTTGTCAAGTAGATGTGTCTAAAATTTGTTTGTAGGATTTCCAATTAATTGCGGTCTTTTACTGTTAAAAAAAAAATAATTTATAATGGGAGAAAGTTCAAGTGCCTCGACAAAAGAAGATGACTTACAATTAGTGGAATTCCGAAATCTTTTGTGGGGTCAAAACATACGGGTCGATGTGTTCCGACGGTGGTCACAAGGTTTGTGTGTGCTCTGCCCCTTTTACAACTCGCTTTTAGTTTATATTTCTATTCCTTCGCGAATAATTATATTAACAATATAATTGCCAACTCAAATAAGTATGTATGCCTTCACGAATATGTGTGGAATAGTGTTCCCAGGGCTGTAGGCCACAATTGCAACTAATGTGCAAATTCCAAGTGACTCAGATGTGTGCCAGAAAAAATCATTACGTTTCCTTCCCATTTGGATATATAAATGACATAATTAAAAATGAATAATGGAAAAAAATCATTTTCATTACAGGCTTCGAGTTCAGTGATGTGGAACCATCTGCACTTGTGCAGCGACAGGGGGGACCCTGTGCTATTATAGCTCCAGTGCAAGCATATTTATTGAAAATTCTCATGGACACTCCCAATCATTGTCTGAAAGATGTTAGTAAATGCTTAATGCAATACATCCCAAGTATTGATGTCGTATATTGTTTCTCCTCTTTTAGTTGACTCATGACAAATGCAAACAACTGCTGATTCAAGCCCTTTGTAATATTCTGGTTAAGTGCAAAGGCACGTACTTCAGAATTGTTACCTTGCATGATGAGGGCGTGGAAGCAATGGAAGCGGCAGCAGCCGCTGATATTGAAGGAAATATTAATACATCGGGGGATACAGATGATGCCCCTGAAGCAGTAAGTATTATTATGACTGAATACTAGATATTCATTTAGTAAACCGAGTTAAATTTAATGCAGGAAAGAAACCATTTTTTTTAAACATTTTGTTGAAGTTTCTTTTTGTAACATATTTCTTATTATATTTGTTGTTATCAAAGTCCTTTCTCGGTAAATCACCTTTGGTTTCTTTCAGGAATCTGAAAAATTACCAGAAGACTTTCACAATCGGCTCTCCGTGATAAATATAGATAGTGTAGACGATGTATCAACATATTTCTCTGAGAACTTTCGGACGTTAACGGATAACTACGGCGTATTGCTCTTCATGTATAGTGTTCTCTTGACGAAGGTAATTCGCTTTTGATTATGTTTAAATAAAAGTATCCAAAATATTATTGATAGGGCTTCGAAAATGTAACTTCAGAGCTTTCCGACACATCTGAACCACTCATACACAATACGTATGGTTACGGATCGCAGGGTTTAATCAATCTTATGTTAACAGGACAAGCCGTCGCTCATGTCTGGGATAACGAAGAAGATATAGGCGGACTCAGTATGTACCTACTATAATATTCTTTGAGAGAAATGCTAATTATTTATGTTTGTTTGCGTGTGGTATGCACTTAGAACTGAGGGGTATAAGCGAACAAAGCGAAATTGGTTTCATAACCCTAATGGAGCAAATGCGCTACTGTACAGTTGGCTCCTTTTATAAAAATCCAAAAAACCCCGTCTGGGTGATGGGCTCAGAAACGCATCTTACTGGTGAGCTTTAATTATTTTTTGTATTTCTTAAAAAAAAAAAATCTGACTTAATATCTTTGCTATCAGTTTTATTTAGCCACGAAAAGCGATTAGTTTCGCCCGAAACGCCTTCAGAAATAGCTCGAAGGGTCTTTAAGTCATTCGATCCCGAGGGGAACAATTTTATACCGACGCCAGTTCTTCAAGATGTCTTGGCGTCGTTGGATCTAGTCAGTGAACCGGAATAGTACGTTTCCAGTGTACCTCTGTATATAAAACGATGATCTTATTTTTATACTTTCAGTGTCGAAATAATGCAAAAGAAGCTGGACCCAGAAAGTTTAGGAATTATACTTCTAAATGCATTTATGGATGAATTTTTCCCGCTTGAGAAACGTTCTACTCCAGACACTTTTGATTTGTTGCACTATAATGGTATTCCTGGATCAAACGAAGGCAGCAAAGTAAGTTAAACCACGATTTCGTATTCATTGCAACTGAATAGTATTCATATATCGCTTCCATTTTAGGTTCGTTACAATAGAGGATCGGCCGTTATGTTGGAAAGTGATTTGAAAGCAGTTTGTATATCAAATCCAATGCTAACGTGTCTTCAGACAAAATGGCCAAACATTGACGTGAATTGGGGCGCTTTAAAAGTGCCATCGCTAAATTAATAAAAACAGATTCTCAAATTAAGTAGAATATAAAAAAAAAAACAATAATACTAATAAAAAGTCACATTCACCTTTTCATAACAGATTGGCATATTAATTTTATTACTTTCTAACCTACTCGAATAGTTGAATGCATCTTTTTTTTCTCATATCTAAGCAAAACTAATGTTTTTAGCAACAATGCCAAATAAAGCAAACAGAAAACTAGTGTTTCAATTTTTAAAAGCAATTTCAATATTTTCCATTCTGGTTAGAGCAACATTTTTTGTTTTATTAGCCGGGTTCCATTTATTGCTATCAGCTAGGTTACAGAAATCGAAATTGCAATTGAGTGAATTCGTTTTGCATTTGGAGCGATTCGGAAACTCCGAAATTTTTTCGAAATCACAATCCGAATATGTTGAAATCGAAATCGAATACAGTGAAATGTAGAACACAAAAATTCATTTCCGATTTCATTTCGAGTGAAATGTGGAACCTAGGAGTATATTATTTCTAGCACAATTTTATTTACTTTTACCGCCTCAACGTCAACACTATTGACTAACTGCAGCTCGTAAGAACTGCCAACAAATTTTGAATACTATGTACACGAATTCAATGATGGCGAAGGCCAAAAAACGGAATACAACCCTACTTGGTAGTTTGGAGAATAAAACCCGCCTAATGTTAGAGCTTTCTTGTTACGTTCTACCCGATTCGTCGATTTTGTGTTTTCCTTCTTTTTAACAGCAGATATATGAAAGCGCCAATGACACCTCGCTGTTTGCGGTCAATATGCGTGTTTTATTGAACCTATCTCAGCAAAGTTAGGTAAAGTCTATAACGACAAATGCACATCAATGTTCCAAATTTTACAAATTCAACTCCTATGAGGATATCGAGGAAAAACCGCGTGCAATGATTTTTTTATGTTTAGCTTTTAGCTCCCATAATTCTTGAGAAATAACGTTTGCAATGATTTTTTGTATGGAAGGTGAAATAAAAAATTGAGATTTATGAGATTTATGGCAGACAAAAAAATTGTTTACTTTGAATATTTACGAAATTTAAAGATTTTAAAGGATTTTTTATTTGTAGTTCAAAATTTTATAAATCACACCTATTATTTTTGAGCTGAATTTCACTCATCCCAAAAATAAGAATGTAGTAGATTATTATTTCATTTAAAAAAAAAAACTCTTCCCAGCGCGATGGCAATGCCAAAGCCGGCCTGCTCTTTCACTATTTTTGAGGTAAAAGCAAATGGCGAATAAATGTCAATTTAAAGTATAATGATAAGAAGTAAAAAAATCTTTTTCGTAATAAAAAATGACAATTTTCCGTGAAACGCACTAAATAAACTCAATAATTTAACAATCGTTTTCACAAAGAGAGGCGTCAAACGCAATTATAAAGTGTATTAAACCGCGATGCAAAACAATCGTCCCAATTTTATTTCTCGGAACCAAAATAAATCCCACTGAAAATGGCTTCTAGCTGGCGCATAGGAAAAAGGAAGTTTCGTGCCAAAGGTAAACACAAATTGCAAATGTGTTCCCCTACTTGGGAATGAGCAGAGAAATGATCAACGCAATAAAAATAATAATAAGTTTCTTAAATTGTTTAACTTGTAAAGTGCGTAGGATGGCCCAAATGATTATGATTGGGTGACGATGCGAGGACGCGCAGGCCGCAGGGTGTAAACATTAATATTTTGTTCTGCTATTATTTTCGATCATTACAATACAACCCGTGATTTGTATTTAATGTTGGTATTTTTAGATTTATATACCAAAATAGAATATAGTTTTTTTTGTTAAAATAGCCGCACAGTGAAATCTGCGTAAAGAGAGATCGTACCCGTCATCGCTTAAGTGAGTTGTGAAGCATATCGCATCTTGTTAATTGATTTTGAACATGGAATATGCAGTTACGCTTACGCACGGCAAAGTTATTCACATTTCGACTATCTTTTCATCAATTTTTTGTTTTAAAAAATGATTACGCCGCCAGTGCGGTCATAGCTAGAATTCCAAATGACTCATATTGTCTTCCTTTTAAAAAGCCAATTTCCCAAAACAAGTAGGTAAAGGTGTAACGTAACATAAATAAAATGTTTAAGCTAATTAGGGCAGCAAAAAGACATTCGTCGTAGTATGATTGGTGGTGGTCACATCATAGTACATACACGGAATGCTTCGTAAAGAGTAATGCGAATGAAATGGTATGTTGATTAGATGAGGCTTTCTATCTAATTTATTATTTTTGTGTTATTTATTGCTTCCGAACGTAGTGATTTAAAATCGATAAAAACAAACTGAAAGCACTAGTGCGTAGGTACCTAACTACATAATGATGTTGGCCTACTTTTAAAGGTATTTCTACTGATTCTGCAGTGATATAAAGTTATATCGTCTGCAGCAATTTAATAAATTCAGTACCATTTTACTGCAATGATTGAATGCATTTGCTTTATTTTGATATTTAGAAGATTTCAAATAATTGTCATAATTTAGTTGTTTTGGGAAAGTAAGTATGTAGGTAGTTACTTACTTGATATAAAACAACTACATACTGGTCTTCTACAAAATATTAGTCCTTATAATAGTAAAATTTCTTGTTGCATTGGTATACTCAGACACTCGTATCTGTTGTTTACATGTTAGAAATGTCGGAGCAAAACTACCAGTCTGATATTTGGTCTAAAGAGTTTTTCAGTAACTTCATCTAGGTACACAATAACTGAATATCGAGTGGGGAAGCGAGGAGTAACAACGATTCTCGCTTGTTTGGGATTGACCCTGACAATTTCTGTTGGGCAATTTTTGTCGAATTTCAGTCTATGGATTATTGTTTTGAGATAATTATATTAACAACAACTCCTAGACACCATCACTTTCGAACTACACCACTAATTCATCATCAGACTCCTTTTAAGTGATTGTTTGAATAGTTTGAATTCTGACAGTCAATTCGCGGTATCTAATCCACTTGGGAAGACATTTCTGCTTTCCCCTGTCAGGAAGTGAATCTGCACTTCGATTTTGTCAATTGACCAAGTGACTACCACTTGCGCCAACTGAGCGATGAGTACAAGCTCGCCAACTGGTGATTAGAACGGAAGAGAAGACCAACCTCTGTGCGTTGTTGTGGCTACGAGGTGTTTTTGTTTATTGTCATTCTCTCGGGTTTTCTTCGCCTCTTCCTCTGAATATTATTTTCAATAAGAAATCGATACCGGTAGTAAAAAATCATTTACATAAAGTCAGAATTTAGACGTTTGTATAAATAAAAACTGTTGTAATCAATTAAATCAATGGTCAAATCTAAAATATGTATGTTTATTAGTAAAACAATTTTTTTTTTAGTCTATTCTAATTGTTTTGAGCTCACCACAATGGCAATATTTTCAATACAACATTTAGTTATTGTGACCTAATATGTATATAGTTTTCGTAAATTTATTTTAATTTTAATAAATTAAAATTTTTTTTTTAACTTTAATATAGAGAGGGTAGATGAACGATGAACACACGATTAGTAAAACAAATTTGTTTGTCAACATCTAAATTAGCACTACATGGTATTCAACTTTTAACAAACATCGATTTTTTACACAACTTTTGAAAATTATTTTTTTTTCAGTCTATAGTGAGAGAGAGATGAAAAATAATGCTACACTCCAGGATTTACAAAAATATTGCTTGAATCGAGAAATACACAATTTACAAAATAGCTATGCCTTAAAGTAGTTGGCGACAAGTAAACAGAACTTTGTAGAAGAAAAGTGAAAGCAAAAACTAGTTATATATTGACACTCTTGTCAACGGTCTGCCTTCCCCTAATGCTACTGAATTGTTGGTTGTTCTATAAACCATAATCTCTTCTCCAGCGTTCAGGAAGAAATGAGCAATAAATTCTATTGATCATACCTAAAGATCAGCAAGTACAATTATGTATGTGATACACGCACTATACCAATGCAGCTTTTTTTATCTTGATGTTTTACGGAAATTAGTTACGATAATCTTAGCAATGGTTCAGCATTCTAAAGCATTCGAAGACTTTAATCGAAAGTACAAAACATAAATTCTAATAGGGTCGGAATGGGCGAATGACACAATTAGTAACGATTCCACAATTGAAGGGATTGGGAGGTTTTTTTTTAGCACACCTGCATTTCACCCTGATCACTGTAGCGTATTTCAAGCGGAGTAATCGCTTTATTTGAAGAAGCTTACAGACTTTCATTGTACTCGATAGATGGAATGTCTATTGTCGTTTACATAAACGTCAACAACGCTGCTAAAGCAATACTGCGGATCTCTTAATGAAATGGCAGACAGAAGGTTCATTTACCCTTTGCTGGGATAAAGGGGAAAAAATTGGCCCTGTAAAGTAGCGACTTTCATCTGATATTGTCGAGGAACGTTCTGCTCTGTTACAATCAATTAAATTCTTTCTAAATCTCATATCCTTAAAAGCACCCCACAACAGGTGGAACAGTACAGGATTATCCATTTTATAAAACCACATTAAAATTTTTTTTTTTTAGTTTCGACGGAACCGGAAGATTATTTTCGATTGGATCCACAGAAAACCCCAGCTGAAAATGCATTTGAAATTTATGAATCATTATGTAACAAAGAGACAAGGGACGCAAAACTTTTGTTTCTCCTCAATGGATTCGCTACCCTCTTCCAGGAGAACAAGACTTCGCATTTGGGTTTCACCACAGAAGAATTTTTATATTGGTAACAATTTTAAGCTACCCAATATCTAATAACTGTCCAACTACTGTATTTTTTTTTTTTCTATTTATTTCAACAGTTTAAGTGTCTCACTAACACACTCATTTACACAAGTGAGAGCAGCTGGTCTGCGCGCTATCCGATATGTATTATTAACGCCAAAGGACATTAAACTATTTAATTCGCTGCAACTACCATATTTGCTTTGCCGTAGTATTGATGTTCTCTTGAAGAACGACGATGAACGTGTGCAAGGAATGAAATTGGTAAGACATTATCATTATTTGCAATGCTGAAAATGCAACTAATATCGAAAATGTTTAGATTCGGAAAATTCTTGCTGTATCACCTGAGGATGTTAGTCCAGTACTGGTTCGTTGTTTAGTTTCTCTAGCCAATAGTGGTATTGAGGATAGTGACAATATGTTAAGAGCCTGCCTTGCAACGCTATGCGAATTTGGTGTTTTAAATCCAACATTGATGATCGTTTGCGGGGGTGTTGGTGCATTGACCAGAAGCGTACTGGAATGTCATAATCCGCGAATAGCCGAAAGTTTGTGTGGGGTATTGTTGCACTTATTGGAATGGCCTCATACGAGAAATATTTCGGGTATACGATTGGATTGTTTGGCAGCTCCGTATTGCGATTTTACCTATCGTCTGGGGATAATGGATAAAAATAAGTAAGTACAGTAGTTGTGCAATAATCGTGGGGAATAAATTTTATTTTATTTGTTATAGGGATGCTCGTGAGTTGAGATACACGAGCAGTCGATTGGCTTTACTTTCAGTTCTGCGGAGTTGGGCTGGAACCATCGAGTTTTGTAATCCGAGCAATCCATCCGGACTGAAAGCAATAGTAGATGTACTGTACTTGAATCAGTTGGAAGTTAGGGTGAGTTGATTATTTGAATGGACATTTTTTGTTGTTGTTGTTTTACAGCGAATTTCAAATCCTATGTATGAGGCACTTCAGTTTAAAAACAAACACAGTATAATACCCAAAAATTAAGGTACATACTTCGTTTTTTTATGTCCAATAAATGGAACAATCAATTCTCTGTTGGCGCATTTGTAGCAGCAGATTTGTTTGGTCGTAAAAATTGTTCAAAAGCACTTCCTTGCTACGTCATGCGTTATTATGTACTTGCTTTTAAATGTGGTGCTACATGGACTACATGACAAACTGAACCATCGTTATAGTCGCCTGGCGTAGCCCTATTGTAGTGGTAGCAGTGGATTATTAGACAAATAATGTGACAAGCGTTATGTCGGTTTGATGTAAGAACTTCCGAAAGAGAAACCACTCTTATTTGTCCAAAGCATTAAGCTGCGCTATTTTTGTCAAATGTCTTGGCAAGTTTTATTGTCAACTTCTGCGGATCTTTTGCACATAAGGTTATTTCACCATCATTTGGGATTACACCTCTACTTATACAGTTTTCGGTTTCTTAACCTTTTTCAAAAGCACTTCCAATGCTGGATGTCGCTGCTCGTAAAATCTATACTTTAATATTTCCCCTAGTGGTTTAATGCTTTGATCGCGATAGTGATCTCATAGGTACTGGAGTCGTGCAGTGGCAAATTCTCTATCAATCTTGTCGTCCTCCGAAATAAATAAAAACCCGTTTATTTACAGAAAGCAATACTGGATTTGCTATACGAATTACTAGGGCTTCCGCAACCCATTTGGACAGACGAATATTCGGTTGCCCTCTCGACCGTGGATCCATCTGATTTTCAGGTAAGCCTCTCCGTTGTAACAACAATGGCGATTAATTTTTTAACACATTTTCACACAACTAGGACACCTGGTTGCTAAGCAATGGATTTGTTGCAATGGAAGGTCGTTCTATTCTGCCTAGTCTTGCAAGCCGTGCAGCTAATATCTGCGAGCAGCATTTAGCCTTACTACTCTATTGTTTCTTAGAGACAGGTTTGCTAAACGCTCTCGTCGAAGTCATAGTGTCGAGTGATACTTTTATTTCGGTTCGTGCAACTGTTTTAATTGGTAAGTTGAAGAATTTAACCGCCGTTCGCGTTGTAAACTGATTGCTTTGGTTTTAGGTAAAATTCTTCACCTGATGCATACTCATTTACCTGCTGACATATGTAGTACATATCCAGCGTTACCAACACTAGTTACGCATGCAACACAGGGAAATCATCAAGCTACTGCCTCAATATCAGCCCTACAAAACTACCATCAGATGCTACGAAACCGGCCGGTATCATGCAGCTTATTTTTGGATAACATTATTCAGGGAGGAGGTAAATTTTTATTATATGTTTTCACATTTTGAAGATTGAAGTCCTAAATTTGCAGCCCTTATCAATACACGACTCTTCAAGAGGGACATCAACAACTACGAAGTGAATAGTGGCGGCGGCAGTACAGCAAATACGACACTCAGCGCACATGAAAGCTCGGAGAGGCGACGGTTGGATTCTGTATCGTCTAGTATTAGTGGCGGGGGAACTGATGAATCTCATTCGCTTCCGTCATCGGCCATGAGGCGGTCAAGTTTTCGCTTGAAAAAGAAGAAATTCACACAATTCTTTGAGAACATGCGAGAATTCAATCGACTGGCTAAGGATTCGAATGTACTTATGCTCGCAGATGGCAACTCATGGGACTGGGAAATAGTAACGACTATTTTAAGGGTGTGTACAGCGATCTGGACGAGTTGGGTGAAGATTTAATATTTTTTCTTTGTGCGTTTAGACGGACGCTATTGGCAAATTGGACGACACTAAAGTTAGGTTCCTCAAGAGAATCGTGCACTACTTTAAGCCAAGTAGCAATCGGTTTTCCCATCAAGACCTTGCGCACGGTAGAACAGTTCCGGCTTTTGTGACAGCAGGCCTAGATTTGATTGATTGGCTGGTCGCGAGCATAGAGGTTTGTATTCTACACAAGCCCACCTCGTACTTGTCACATTATAAATTGATGTTCATTTTTAGATGGAGAGCATGCGCATGATTACAGACTTATTTTCGGACATTAGTCAGCACCTACTAGCCATCACCACATCAAATCGAGCGCACGATTGCCTCTTCAGTCCTCAGCATATGAATAACACAATGTGCCAACAGTATTTCCTATTTATTGGCCGAATGTGCCGCCAGGAGAAAGGAATCAGTATTTTAACGAATACTGCCGTTTTTGAACAGTAAGTTACATTCACTTGATTAGATCCACTAATTGTTTATCCGTTATTTAGATTAACGACTCTGGTTTCGAGTACAGACCACGTATGCTATGTCAAACTCATTGTATCAGGCTTAGACTATGGTCTCGAATCGTACACAAGAAAAATTCTCGAGAGGGCTTTGACTTCGGCGAAAACGCGAAGTGGTCGTCTGTATTCGACGCAATTTCTGCTAGTCTTGCTAAGAGCTAGAATTCCAAATTTCGAAGTGTGGGGCATACCACTCTTGATCAATCAAACTAAAGACTCAGAACGGAGCATTGTTTTAGCAGCAATTGACGTCCTTGACGAAGCCTGCTACGAAAAGGTACACAAAATAAATTTAATTTCAACACCAACAATATTATCAACGTGTTTGTGCACTTTCAGAACTATTTGGAGGAACTTGTAAGCATTTGGCCGAATTTCAAGGCCCTTGGCGATGTGGGACGGCTTCTTATGACGCGATACTATTCAATTTATCGTGGCCTTAATCATCGGAAGGCGAAAATCAAAGAGGAGGTTGAATTTTGGAGGAATGGCTACAACAAAAGGTGAGCAGCTGCACAGGCGCTGTTGAAATTGTTGAATTTATGTAATTTCCTTGCAGATATGTACTCCTAGTCGAAGCCGATACGCATTCCAGTTTGACGTTGCACATCAAAAACGAAGACGGTTATTACAGCCGACGGAATTGTTCGACACGGCCGATTGTGATTCCACCGTATATCCAACCGCATTTATATGGGCAGCTAGTGCAAACTAGTCAGGGAACTGTTGCGCTGCAGAATTTCGCCGATTTGCAAAGTATCGTGGATTGCATAAGCAAATCAAAGGTTACCGATGAGAACGATTGCCTCGAATTAAAGGCAGCTATGTGGGCTCTGGGACACGCTTCTACACATTCTAATGGCATAGAGCTGTTTCTGGAGTCTTTTCCTAGGTATGATGGGTATAGAAATTCATTGTAGATAAAACCATTGACTGTAACGTTTTTATTTGTAGAATTTATGAAAAAATAATATTCTTGGCAACGAAGGCGGAGGTTTACTCCATACGAGCGACAGCATTTAGTGTTCTCGGTTTGATTGGAAGTACGACTGCTGGTGCGAATTGTTTGTTCAAATTAAGTAAGTTCAATGTTGTCGTCGAATTATTGTCTAATGGTTAGGAATTTTCACGCGAAGAATCTGATAGATAATGACATGTACCAGAATATTTCATACTATTTGCAATGCTTCAACTCCCAACTATTTCTGTTTTAGATTGGCTATGCGTGAGACATGATCGAAATACTATCTGGCCAGTTTATCAACCCGAAGACTGGATATCAAATAACTTCACCCCAGTGCGACATCCCTGTGAAGATGTTCCGTCGTATAACTACCCGAGTATTGATGATCAAATTGAAGGATCCTACTACACAAGAAGTGATTGGAATTTGCTACTTGCCGATGACAACACCACGGGCGAAAGCAAGGGAGATAGCAAGGACGAGGTTGGTTAAACATGATTTTTAAGTGGCATAGTAATTGCTAATTAATTTCTCCCACAGATTTTAGGCAGCGCAGCACAATCAAGAACAATGACAGAACCCGCATATACTCGCCCTGGAAAGCATACGAGATCCTTGTCTGAATCCAAGACCACCGATGTAATTAGTCTTATTGGAGGACCACATACACATCATTATCGGATTCGTCGCAATTCCTGTACTGACTCGAACACATCTGGAGTAAGTAGTTGTGAGTCGGTACCGGCTCGCACAACCGTAGGGTAAGTCTGCCGAGAATTATTTTTCGATTCGAAAATGCTACTCATATTTTTTGGAAATTGTGCAGGGATTTTCAACAAATCCAATTGAGCCCAATTCCATCAATGTCTAACCTAGCCGATATACCGTCCAGACGAGTACACCCCCTTCAACGAAGAACATCCCTTCTTGGCACGTTTTACATACAAACACCGATAAGCCATATGGATTTCGAGGGCTATGCCAAGCTAAGAACTCTTCGACGGCATTGCAGACCGGTATTGTCGGAGTCAGCAGCTGACGAAATTGCTGAATTCATCGATCGAACTGAAATCTATGCAACAATTCGACAGAGAAAGTCTTCAATCAGTGATTTGCATCGCAAAATGAAGGTGCGCAGTCTGGATCGACAAACAACATCTCTGAATATGTATGCGTAAGTACACATGACTTAAACTTCTGTTTTTTTTTTGTATGACACTATGTACCTCTAGGCAACTGACTCCGGAAGACCTTCAAGTTCCTCTACCAACATTGGCAGCACCAAAGTTCCTCTTACAAAACGATTCAAAAGGCCCCTGCTACTCGGGTAATTTTCAAAGTTTATTCATCAACACGTAGTTCAAATTTTATAGGGATAATTTATTTCTGCAGGTATTTGCCTTCCCAAACACTTGGTTGATCTTTTCCCATCTCGAAACATGACTAACACATACGTTTCGCGAGACATACAAGATCAAGACCTAGTGGACGCTAACCTTTTGACCGCTAAACAGCAGTTCTTCAACGACTCCATGAATGAATGCGACGAAAGTTCCGTAATAAGTAATTTCTCAGACGTTTCCTCTGTGAGCAAACGTTCCAAATGGATCAGCAAGCACAACCGTAACAATTGCTTACGTTGCTCCCGCTCGGCAAGCAATCGACCGAACAAATGCAGTGATACATGTTTATTTAATAAGAAATTAAAGTCGTATCCCAGCTCATCGATTCAACTCTCAGAGATTTCATTCAATTCACCCGAGAGCATCCTCAGCGACGACAGTATGCCCGACCACTTGACAACAGTCATTCTGTACAATGTCCTGCGATTGGCGAACCCAGTCAGTAGCAAGCAGTCCAAGTTTGCCCTTCTCGAATTGAAACAGAAACAGCCAGACTCCTTTCAGGATATTTGCCTCTACTCGGAGGTGTGTAAATTTCTTGGTCGCAGTACTTATCGCATGAATGCCAGGCGATTTCTCCAGGAGCTTTTCTTGGATTTGAATTTCGAATGTTTTAACATTGAGCCGAGTGAAATAATAGCTCGAAAGGTAAAGGAAGCGCCGCTCAAACCTTTGCGAAGCAACGTAGATGCCATCGAAGTCAGTTCATCATCAACCTCATCCAATCCACCGGCGTCGATGAACACCGCCGCTCCGCAACAGCAGTCTTCGAGTGTCAGCTCCACCATGCAATCTCCACCAGTCATCCCAAATGCTGGCTGGTTTCCAGCGTACAAGTCCAACATCAAGTCGCCGCCACTCGAGAGCGTCTACGAGACCAGTTGCGAAAACCTAATCGAATCCATTTGTTCAAAGCTATCACCGTCGGAATCGAATCAAAACAAATCATCTACCACCGCTCCCAATAGCACCACTACACATACATTACAGTTAAAAAACGATCACACAATGAAGCCTAATCAAGCTAATAACATTCATCGACGACTGCTGGTATCGAATTCAACGAAATGCGAGTATTTGGTTAGCATTAACGATGCCGGCAACGAAACGAATTACACTAGCAGCATAATTACACAGCCTCCAGCCGTCATTGAGAATGAGAATAAAAAATACGCCCGCGGTCGTTTCTACACCCTTGAGTTGGATCTAAGCTGTACAAAAAATAAGTTTCCTGTAACCGACCGGCGGAAAAATGATACCTGCTCTATGACTTCCAATGCGAGACTCGAATCACAAAGCACGATGGTGACGAGCAGGCCGCCATCAAACACAACCACCACACCTACTACTCCAACCGCTTTGGGTCAACTGACGTTCACTAAAAGTCTATCCGCGTCACTGTCAAAGCCCATTGGCAGCTTATTCTGCGAGAAGCGAATGCAAACGTCCAAATCAGAGGCTGTGCTATCCAAGGCTAAGCAAACTTAAAGAGAGTTCTATCGAATAAGCCTTGTGCTGAGCGCGCAAGCCTGTGTCTTCTTCAGTGGTTTGATATATCTCAACACAAACACTATCCTTATATATGCATATGTATATAAATATGTATGAATATATTATTATAAATTATTGTTTCCCCTCCCCTACCATTTTTCTGTATATTTAACTATACCACCGCAAGAGTTTATTGCAGTTTTAAATTCACACGAACAATTCCATTTCATAAGCAAAATGTTGTCGTAGTTTACAAAACAAAAACAAGCAAACAAGTAATAATTAAAATTAAGCGAGAAATGAAAAAGTAAATAAATGAATAATAGAGAAACTAATATAAATAAAATTCCATTAATTGTAGCTACATTAAATTTTATATTTATAAATGCATTATAATATTGTTTGCGAGATAAATAGAAAAAAAACAAAAAAAAAAAAAAAAAAAACGATTTGTCAGTGAATCAGTCCATTATTTTCATACAAATACAACAACAGGAATAGTTTTATCTTCACACATCCTTTCGATATCATTTAGCGACCAAATGCTGTTTGTATCTTACTTTAAACACACATAAATATTGTGTGGTTATAGTTTTTTTTTTATTATTATTATTATTATTTTTCTTTTTTTATTTAACTGTTTAAAACTTGTACTATATTAAAAATTCGTTTGTTAGATAATAATAAAAGAAAAGAGATCATAAGCGAAAATGCGCATACATTTTCTTTCAATTTGTGGTGTATTTCATGCTGCTGCTGTTTAACAAAAGAAAATATTGTGAAGGAAATGAACATTTTAAATTTCCACATCAGTTTTGTCGTGGGAATGAGGCTTATTTTGAACTCAACTGGAATTAAAAAATGTGTAAAAAAAACCTGGTAACCAATATTTACAAACAATCAAAGTTGTTGTGGCAGATCGACTCAAAGCCAAGCATACTTACTTACCTAGGGGGCTTTACAGATCGGGGTGAACCGAGGCCTCAACTAATCGGCCCTAGCGAAGTATCCGTCGGAACGGAAAATTCTCCGATTTCATACAATTCGGAGGATTTTTGCTTCGAGGTATACTTCGGAACAGCTTTTCGGAACTTTGTTCCGACAAATGTATATCGCACACTGGCGTTTTGCGTTTCAGTGCGATCAAGTGCGTTTTTACTCATATTTTTGACAGCTTCATATGAATTTTCTTCCGATATGCTCCGACCGGAATTGGTTGCGGAATTTGTTTACGATTTGCAGTGAAGTGTAGATAAAAGAAAGTAATAAATAAAAAAACATTTTAGCAAAGTAATTGGATGTATTTGTTTCTTAAATTTGTGTTTCCAGGGCAAAAACAAACGAAAAAACAAGAACTAAATAGGAAAACCCCGATGTACCACGAAATTATTTAATTTAATTATTCTTTCCGAAGGCGGATACCTTGAATGTAATTTGAGAGTATGCGTCATGCGTATGCGTTGCGGAGAATTCTCCGTTCCGACGGATACCTCGCTAGGGCCGAATAAGCCTCTCCAGTTAGCCCGACCCTTAGCTCCAGTTGCGTATGTACTCCACAGTTGCGCCACTAAAGGCTAGGTCTTCGTCTACTGCTTTGTCCCTTCGTGATAGACTCGAAGACTACGATCCGGAGCATTTGTTTCCATCCGCTCTATATGTCTTAGACGACTGACTAAGGGTTTTTTGACATGGTCGATGTCACTGTACAGCTAAAATTCGTTTAATAATAAATTCTATCTTATGCCAATCATAAGATTACACCTTCTTGCTGACGTCATATGTGATCGCTAGACCCATTTTAGCCGCTTCCGTTTTTCCATACTATCAAACGTACCTGTGGCAACTTGATGTCAACCAATAATAAAATTTAAAAAGGCAAGCTATTTAAAGAAAATTGCAATAACTTTTAAAGAACCAAACATCAACACATTTCCAAAACGACGACGATGAAAAAAATGAGTCCTCAAGCCGTGCGTCGGCTCTTTAGACGAACAAAATCTGGGATCGAATAGCCACTTCCGTGAACGAGTTTACGGAATTAACCGATTATACACATGAAACAAAAACAAATTCCGTCACGTATTGCTCGTTCACGGATGAGACGATTCGGCCCCTGCTTTCAACGTACATATTTGGCTTCTAGATTCATGCTCCCAGATTGCGCCTTTTCTCCACTTGTAATTGTGAGTGTTGAATTTACCATAGGACAAGTCCTTTTTCGCACTAGTACAGTCACCAGAGTACTTTATGCTATTCATTTAAGCAAATCCTCTAAGTCAAACATTATATTTCCCATCATTCTAAAGAGTTGTTCTTCCACGCTGGTTACAGCATAAGTATATTTTTGTCCTCTTCATTATGATGAAAAACAGCATTTGGGATCGTTCAAAAGATTGGAAACGAACTTCCTGGAAGTTCAAGTCTGAAACTCACCATGCAAATACTGGTATTTCTCAAGGCTCCGTTTTGTCTCTAACTCTCTTTCTCATTGTCATAGGTGATCTCCTGTTTGTAACGAAGTTACCCCGCTTGGACTGGTGACAAGGAGCTCCATCTTTTTGTAAGTACATCTGACCAAGAAGAAAATCTTCAAGGATCTCCGGCAGATGTTCTCTTAAAAATTCCAGGAACTAATGGGAAATAAAAAAATAAATACTTGGCGCAACAGGTCATATAGGAACCCTAGGCCCAGCTTCTGATAACCATTCGTTTGTGTGAGTTTTTTTATTTTTGGGACGAATGGATGGGACCTACAATTTTATGCCGATTCGGAAAGGCTTAATTGAGAAGCTTTTTCAGGACGGTTATACTTTCGGATGTTTGTCAGACGTTCGCGAGAGGTGGCGCAATCAAAAAAACCTTAAGATGCAGTTTGTGTTTTTCCGGGGATCGAACCTGGGACCCCTCACACAGTAGTCCAGCACACTAACCACAGAGCCACAGTGTTTCCTAATAATCTAGCCCAAATATTAACGCTAAACACTACTTACTTGCTTACTTTTGAAAAGATATTGTGCGTATTAAATGGGGATTGCCGGAGTGTGACCACATGTGCAAATTATGGTGGTTTGTTTTGTAACTCCATCTCTGAATTGCGCTTCGTCAGTCCACAGAATGTTCTTGAGGAAGTGATCTTCTGCCTGTTTGCGCAGTAGGCAATGTCAAAATTGCACTCTTCTTTGCGCAAATCCTGCCAGTAATTTAACATAATATTTAGCAAATTTGACAAGTACATATAAAATTTCATAAAAAACTAGCTGTACCCGCCCGGCTTTGCCCGTGCACAGAAATTGTATTGCTTATAGCTCTTAGATAATAATGTTCTTTCGTAAAATGCGAAAAATAAGAATAAATCGATTTTCTGGAATTTTCTTTCTGCGTAAACCTGAAATACAGCAATACGAACAAAACAAAAAAAGAAACATGAAAATCGGCCCAGCGGTTATCGAATTATAACGTCATCGAGTTTCACCCCATAGAAGATTTTTTTGGTGCCACGCCTCTTTGTCCAATTTTTACCAATCTTCATAGCAATACTCCTAAGGTAATACCTAAGATTGCCTGTAAGTTTAAACTCAGTCGATTCGGCGGTTTTCGAGATATAAGATTATGTTTTTTTTTTGTATGGGCGGTGCCACTCCCCTTTGTTCAATTTTGCCCAAACTTCACAGGACAACTCCAGGGCCAATAACTAAGATTATCTGTAAGTTTGAGCTCAATCGATTTGGTGGTTTTCGATATATACGATTTTGAATGTTTTTTTTGTATGGGGGGTGCCACGCCCCTTTGTCCATTTTTGACCAAACTTCACAGGATTCATGTATGGACCAATACCAAAGATGTGCGAAAGTTTGGTTAAGAACGGTAAATGCGTTAAAGCGTGAATCGGCGACAAACATTTTAAGGCTCAATTTTTATATATATAGATCACAGAATTATAAAGTAAAAATTTTGGGAAAAATTAATTTCAGGTAAAAAAAGGGAACACATTTTCATACTTTTGAGTTTAAGGAACCATAACATTTTTGTAGCTGCACAGATGTGCCAATTTGTTTGAATGGGGATCCCTACGTTATCCCCTTTTCCAAAAACCTTTATTGGACATAATCTCTCTTTTTTTTTTTCTTCTCTTTTTCCAAAATCTCCTGGGTCGAAATCCCCTATGCCAAAATCTCCCACAAGCAAAGTAAACTTTGCATATACCCAACCTTGCACCTACTCCAAATCCTACAGTGACCGCAAGCAGGGGGGTTTTTACCACCATTTTTAGGTGTCACGGCGACAGAATTAATAACACCAAATCTAAAAAATGGGGGATTTTGTCCTGTGTGATTTTCTGTTAGGGTCTTTTGGAGTAAGGGATTTCAGAACATGGGATTTTGGAAAAGGAGATTTCATCACCAACCCGTTTGAATGCGATGTGATATACAATGCATAATGTGTCAACGCAAATTTCTCTTTCAGCAGAAATTACTCAGTTTATTTACTACGAATATGATTAGGTAAACAAATTAACATATACCTAAATATACCTTTGTAAAGGCTGTCCATACACACATTTTTGAAACACCAATATAATGCTTTTGACCACCCTGTAAACAAAGTTTTCGCACAAACCATCCCTTAAGAATACTTTTGCCTAGTATACCAGTCTATGAAATCCAAATTAACCCTTCTGTAATACGAGCGAATGTCCTATTCGGAGGTTACGATCAGTGCGCAAGTACAAACAAACATATTGTAAACGTATTCATGAATGAATTTGATGGTTTTCGAACGGACTTAAGATTTATATACACAGTGCGCTTGAATGTATATTTTTTTTTTACATTTGAAAAGTCGATTTTTTACAACATTTTTACATAACCATATCTATGAAATTTTAACTTTATTTAATTAAAAGATGTAATCAACTGCCAGATGACTGTAATTTTAAAAAGATTCGTGTAAATGTATTCCTTTCGATGTTGCCCATTTTATGTAAAACAATTTGCTGTTGTATTTAAGAAGAAGAAAAAATGTTTGCAAATTGGTATTCCAATCTCAGTAATCGCACTATTGCGGTTATATTCCTTGTGTGCATATCTGTTTTATATGTATCCTATACATTTAATTCGTGTCTAATGTCCCGCATAAATCGATCTTTGAAAAAGGTATTTCCTCGCTTCTTTCTCACAATTTTACCAAACGATTATACTGACCCACATATTTGCAGCAATCATTTCAGAATTCCATGGATAGTGTCATGTCGCCGATTGTGATGACAGAACCACCAGAAATTAAAATTCTCGGATCTATAGTTCGAATAGTACCTCTGATGTACAACTATACAGAGATGGATGGTTCGCCGAAATATAGATTTCTTCGGCAGCAAGGTCTACGACCGTCGCGACATTTGCCCGATACACTTATTATTGGAGTGAAAAAGAGTGGAACACGAGCACTTTTGGAATTTATTCGTTTACATCCGGATGTTCGAGCGGCCGGATGTGAAGTGCATTTTTTTGATAGACATTATAATCGTGGACTTCATTGGTATCGGCATCATATGCCGTATACTATAGAAGGGCAGATTACTATGGAAAAGTCACCCAGCTATTTTGTGACGAAGGAAGTGCCTCAGCGAGTACATCATATGAATCCGAGCACAAAGTAAGAATTCTTTTAATTTGATAGATAATTTTAAGTAGATGAACGCATTTAGAATTTATTTTGAAAATATGTTCCACATACGCCATGGTGGCCCACTCGACATTTTTTTGTTTATACAGTCCCAGTGAACATAGAACTGAAAGCTTCTCTATTCGGATGCATAAAATAGCAGTCACCAAAAGTTCCACAAAAGTGGAAGTGAAGCTCGTCGATCAAATTTAAAATGAAACTCATTTGAGGCTTAAATCATATTTTTTAACGGGAAATAAATCTTTTTTTTTTCAAGTGAAGAGAAATGTAAACAAAATTAAATGTCATTTTTGTCCCGCTAACGCTCTAGCTGTCGTTCCTCCACTTGGAATATTATATGCATCCAGCCAGTCACTTGTATGTGGTGTTGAATATAAAATTTTTGTGAAGGAAACGAATTACTTTGATGGATTTGGCCATTGACTTATTATATATGGACTGCTAGTGAAATGTCAGTTCATACAAATTTTGCCCAGAAAATGACGCCAACATAAACTAGCGCTCTTGGTTCGGAGCGAAAAATAAGTGAAACAAAATGACGAACCATCTTGGATTTCTCCATAGAATGCTAGAGGCACCTATTGGGCGTGAGAGAATTTATGAGGTAAATTCAAATTGTTGCGTCACTGTTTAAAGTAGATGGCATTGGAAAACGAAGCCATGTGGCGTTAATTCTGCAAATAAAAACAAAACAAATATACAAACAAATAGATAAATAAATAAAAACAATCAAGAACATGCAATCAACATTGAATAAAACAACAAACGTCAAACACAGAAACGATACACACAAATAACTAAGCTTCCACATCAAATTCCAAATGCGGTACAACAGCGGTTGTCAAAGATAGGATGAGAACACCAGATGTACCAAAAGAAGAAGCGAGATACTCAGCGCGACGTGTTCACCGACTGAAGATACATTATCCACGAAATAACTACTTACTTTTGTAAACTTACTTTTTATTGCTTTTAATTAGATTATTAAATAAAGAATATTAAAATAGCTAGTGTTTGTAATTCACTCTTGCAAATCGCTATAATTGGTGACCCCGACGTGATCGGTTAAAAGCAATATCTACACGCCCAAAAGAATTAATTAAGAGTCAGTGCTTATAAGGGACAGCTGCGATCTCGTTTCATGCCACTTCCACGTACACCTCGTAAAACTAGGAACCTAACGCCAAACTACGCAGCGAAAGACGAAACTAGCAGCGAGGAAGAAGGCAACAGGAATACGAATTCAGCTCCGACAATGACTACAGAAAGCGACGTCACCACGGTCACGGCTGAGTTGATTAGTAAGCTAAGAGACGAATTGAGGATAGCTAACGAGTCAATTCTGGTTCTAAAAGCAGCACAAGCAAGCAATCAGCTCACACAACATGCTCATTCGTCCCACTCAGATCCATCGCTCACACAACATGCTCATTCGTCCCACTCAGATCCATCGCTCACACAACGCGCTCAGTCTCCTCATTCAGACACAAAACTAGTCGATTTATCATCGACGCCAGCTTTCGTCCCAACATCAGCTTTTGCTCCGCCCGTAGTGCCAAGGTCATTAACTCATCGCATTCAACTACCGAAATTTGATGCGTTATATCCCCAATTGTGGTTGACACAAGTCGAAATGGCTTTTCAACTTGGCGGTATAACTAGTGACGCAGAGCGCTATGCGTATGTCTTGGTAAATCTCGAGGGAGAAGCTTTGCGTGCAGTCGGAGACCTAGCTTTTAGTCCACCACCGAACAACAAATTTGCAGCTCTCAAGGAGCGATTGCTATACAACTTCGCTCCGACACCTGAATCACAACTGCGACGTATGCTCCGAGGCGAAGACACCGAAGGAAAAAAACCTACGGCTATACTCGCTCACATGAAACATCTGGCTGCAGGACGTTGTGATCCAGCTATCATGCGTACGCTTTTCATTGACAGATTGCCCGAAAATATGCGAACAGTGTTGATTGCAACCGGACAAGATGATCTCGACAAATTGGCTGAAGTTGGTGATAAAATTCACGACATGTCAAATTCCCATCTATGCTCGATCAACGCTACAACATCAGCTGCAACAGTACAAGCTATCGCCAATCGTGACAGCATTAGTATGGCTGAGCTGTCGAAAAGCATCGAAGTCCTTAGGAACGAAATCAAGGACATAAAGAAGAACATCTTAACAAGAGGAAGATCCCAGTCACGAAGCCGATCCAATAGCAGACCACCCACCAGGAACGAAAACGTCAGCGAAGACAGCAAGTTATGCCATTTCCACAAAAAGTTTGGCAACGACGCGCGTAACTGTCGCCCATGGTGCTCACGCTGGCAAAGTCCTCAGACGGAAAACTAGAATTGCCGATGCGTGCGTTGGCGAACGCGATCGGCAACAACAACAACTTACGATTCCGCCTCCAAGTATTCGACAGAAAAACAAACATTTCATTCCTGATAGACACCGGTGCAGACGTCTCAGTCTTGCCGAAGAAATTCGCTAATAACAAAACACCCGCCGATTCTAAACTCTACGTAGCGAATGGAGCCACCATCTCAACATTTGGAACAAAAAATATGACATTAGACTTCGGACTCCGTCGAGATTTCCGCTGGCTTTTTACTATCGCCGATGTAACACAAGCCATCATTGGAGCGGACTTTATCCACAACTATGACCTGTCAATTCGTCTTAACCATAAAGAGCTTTTCGACAATACCACCAAATTGAGCACAAAAGGAAATATCGACAACTCTACACAACCCTCTGTTCGTTCCATCGATTTAACCAACCCATTCGCAGACATTCTGAACGATTTTATCGATGTCACTTTGGAAACCAATCCCAACGTTGCCGAGCACTTCGTTCAACACCACATTGTCACTCGTGGTCATCCAGTTGCGGAACGAGCACGACGCCTAGCTGGCGACAAACTCAAAGTGGCTAAAGAAGAGTTCGAACGTATGATGCAACAGGGTATTTGTCAGCCGTCAAAAAGTGAATGGGCCTCCCCACTGCACATGGTCAAAAAGAAGTGCGGTGGGTGGAGAATGTGCGGAGACTATCGCCCACTTAATAATATCACTGTTCCCGACAAATACCCTATACCTCACCTGCAAGATTTCAACCACCGATTGGAAGGATGTACGATTTTCAGCACTCTAGATCTCACGAGAGCCTATCATCAGATCCCTCTCGCACCAGAGGACCGAGCCAAAACTGCAGTCATAACTCCGTTCGGTCTCTTCGAGTTTGTCGTAATGACCTTCGGACTACGCAACGCAGCGCAAACGATGCAGCGATTTATGGATGCAGTGCTACGAGGACTGGATTTCACCCAATGCTACATCGATGACATCATTATTGCTTCAAAAAATGAAACTGAGCACCGACATCATCTACGTCTCGTTCTGGAAAAACTTCACAAGTTTGGTCTAACTATCAACGTTTCTAAATGCCATTTCGGACAAGCAGAAGTCAGATACCTGGGATTCATGGTTAGTAAGAATGGAATCAAGCCTCCAGAAGATAGAACTGAAGCCATAGTCAACTATCCCAAGCCAGACACAATGGATAAACTAAGACGGTTCATAGGTTCTTGGAACTTTTATCGCAGTTGCATACCCGGCGCCGCTGAAACACAAGCACCTCTTATCCAACTGACAATCGGAGCCAAGAAGAGAGATAAACGACCTATTCAATGGACACCTGCAGCTGATCGAGCATTCGAGGAATGTAAACAAAAGTTGAAGAACGCTGTCCAACTAGCTCACCCTCATGCCGATCTTCCTTTGGTTCTACGATGCGACGCCTCTGACACAGCAATTGGAGCGGTTCTGGATCAGCGTAATGGTGATGAACTACAGCCGTTGGGATTCTTCTCGAAAAAACTAAGCGAAACAGAAGCTAGATACAAGGTCTACGATCGCGAGCTACTGGCTATATTCAGAGCAGTCAGACACTTCAAACACATCATTGAAGGAAGGGAGCTGATTATCGTTACTGACCATAAACCACTAACACATGCTTTCCAGAAGAAAACGAACCATGCTAGTGACCGAGTAGCTCGCCAGTTGGAAGAGATTGGTCAGCACTCGACAAAAATTGTCCACATTGCCGGAGAAGAGAATGTCGTAGCAGATGCTCTGTCTCGCATTCACGTCATCAATATGCCGGTTATCGTCAGCACCCAGGAGCTAGCAGACATGCAAACAGACGACGTCGAACTTCAACAGCTTAAAGAGTGTTCACGCGGATCATCACTTCAACTTCGTGCTCTACGTGTCGATGGAGCAGACACTCTCATCTACTGCGACATTGGGGGGATCAATATACGTCCTTTTGTTCCCCTAGTTCTCCGAAGACGAGTGTTTGATATGACACATGACTTGGCACATCCAAGTGGACGTTCAACGAAGAAATTAATAAGCAGAAACTTCGTGTGGCCAAGCATGAACAAGGACATCCTGAGCTGGGCACGATCTTGCCTCCCTTGTCAACAAAGCAAAATAAGTCGTCATACCAAGAATGTGCCACAACACATAGCTATGCCGAGTGATCGATTCCGACATGTACACATCGACATTGTTGTGATGCCTTTGATAAAGGGCTACCGATACCTTCTCACAATGATCGATCGGTTCACTCGGTGGCCAGAAGCTACGCCATTGAAGGATATCACCGCCGATACTGTCATTCAAGCATTCTACAGTAATTGGGTATCTCGATTTGGTGCACCAGCGACAATAACATCTGACAGAGGATCTCAATTTGAGTCAGTCCTATTTGATGCACTGACTAAACTTATTGGAAGTACAAGAACAAGAACGACAGCTTATCACCCAGCTTCCAACGGGATGATAGAACGGTGGCACAGATCATTCAAGGCCGCAGTCAAATGTCAGGATTCTTCAGACTGGGTAAGTCTTCTACCAACTATACTTCTAGGTTTGCGAACTAGTTTTAAGGAAGACATAGAAACAACAGCAGCTGAACTTGTATACGGTACCACGTTAAGATTACCTGGAGAATTCTTCTTGGACGAAGAAGTTTCACCCGAGCCTCAAATCTTCATCGAAAAATTTCGAGACCAGATGCGACAAATTCGTGCTATACCTTCTGCACACCACACAAAACGAAAAGCATTTGCACACAAAACTTTATTCACTTGCACACATGTCTTTGTAAGGGTAGACGCTGTACAAAAACCATGTGAGAGGCCTTATGATGGACCATACAAAGTCCTGGAACGAGTATCGGATTTTGTTTTCAAAATTGATGTAAAGGGAGTACCAACAACGATGACCACTGAAAGATTAAAACCAGCATTCTTCGAGAGAATGGAAAAAGTGTCTGAGTCACCACCTCCAGTCCAGTCATCAATCCCAGATGCATGCATTCCGTCTTCCACAGCGCTACCGACGATGAATAATCCAACTGCATCGAATAAATCCGATATTCTTCAAACTCCAGCACAATTCACACCATCGTTAAGAACGTATCCCGGACCCAAAACCAAACGTATATCTTTCGCAACTCAGCCATAACTTCGATGCTCGCGGGGGAGTACTGTGGCGTTAATTCTGCAAATAAAAACAAAACAAATATACAAACAAATAGATAAATAAATAAAAACAATCAAGAACATGCAATCAACATTGAATAAAACAACAAACGTCAAACACAGAAACGATACACACAAATAACTAAGCTTCCACATCAAATTCCAAATGCGGTACAACAGCGGTTGTCAAAGATAGGATGAGAACACCAGATGTACCAAAAGAAGAAGCGAGATACTCAGCGCGACGTGTTCACCGACTGAAGATACATTATCCACGAAATAACTACTTACTTTTGTAAACTTACTTTTTATTGCTTTTAATTAGATTATTAAATAAAGAATATTAAAATAGCTAGTGTTTGTAATTCACTCTTGCAAATCGCTATAGCCAATGATCACAACCATCTTTGATTTCTCCATAGAATGCTAGAGACACCTATAGGGCGTTAGTGGATTTGGCAAGTAAAACGGTTGAAATTCAAATTGTTGCGTCATTGTTAACAATATATGCCACTACAAAAAAGTGTGAATTTCCAAATTATTCCGCTCCGAACCAAGTTTTACTTGCCAAATCCACTAACGCCCTATAGGTGTCTCTAGCATTCTATGGAGAAATCAAAGATGGTTGTGATCATTGGCTTCGTTTTCCAATGCCATCTACTTTAAACAGTGACGCAACAATTTGAATTTACCTCATAAATTCTCTCACGCCCAATAGGTGCCTCTAGCATTCTATGGAGAAATCCAAGATGGTTCGTTATTTTGTTTCACTTATTTTTCGCTCCGAACCAAGAGCGCTAGTTTATGTTGGCGTCATTTTCTGGGCAAAATTTGTATGAACTGACATTTCACTAGCAGTCCATATATAATAAGTCAATGCCTAGGTGATACTCGCACTTGGCCGGTTTTTATTTATTTTTTAAGATTCTGTAATATAAAAAGTGCACTAGACCGTTTTATACATAAAGTTTTTCAAAAAGTTGTAAATAAGCATACATTTTTAACTTTCTCGTATACGTTGTAAGAGAAAGATTATTGTTTTCGTATAAAATTTCGAAATCGAGATTTTAATGAATTCTGATATTAAGATGATAGGGGAACTCAACAAAGTGAATCCGTCCGTATGTATGTCTATCACATAGCCCTGAAATCTAAACGCTTGGACGGATTTATTTCAAGCTTCGTATTTAGTGCTTGTGGGCTCACCGCAAGGAGGCGTTTTTTTTTTGTTGTTTCAAACAAGCCCTAATATTAAACAGTACTTCCCATATAAAATGTTTCCAAAAATGTAAGCAATTAAAATTTTTTCGAAAACAGCTCTAACGATTTGAACCAAAATTGATAGTTAAGTTAATGTACTTAGTCATGAGTAACATGACTGCATACCCAGTCCAAAAAGTCCAGCAACGGTAATTTTGAAAATTGTCTTTTTCTCGAAAACTGTAGAAACGATTTTAACAAAAATCGTTTTTATTTTTAAGGTACTATCGTCACTCTTAACTTGATAGCAAACTCAGTTTTTCTCTAAAAAGACTGCGTCCTTTGATATCCACCCAAATCCCTAATAATAGTATGTATGTACTTTAAAAAGCTGCTCATATCTCAAAAACGCCATTTTCGGTAATGAAAAAAATGTAACTGGGAAGTAATGCTTAAATCCATAGTAATACCTTTTGCTCAGTTTTGAGCTAAACAGTTGCAAAAAAGTGTTTTTTGAATCATGAATGCGTCCTTCGATTTTCACCCCAATCGTTAAAAATTTTACTTTAAAAACTGCTCATATCTCGAAAACGCCATTTTCGATTTTGATGAAAATGTAACTCCCAGGTAATGTTTATATCCTGAAGAATGCGTCGTACTCAGTTTTCAGCTAAACAGTTTAGTAACAGTGCTTTTCGAATCCAAAGTTGTAACATTTGTCAGCATAATTTTACAAAAAACCGCTCCAACGATTTTAATCAAAATACATATACGTAAGCATTCTAAACTCGGTACAGGAGGAAATACCTTGGTAGGTACTTCTTCGACAATTTGGAGGAGGTTGGCCTCGCAAACAAAATTGAAGCAATTTTCAGGTTCTGTAGGGAAATTAAATGTCTGGGCGAAGTGGTTTAGGTTATTTGACCGTTAAGGTTCCCCAGGGATGGCGATGGGTCCAATATGGTGCCTAGTCCTATGTGATGAACTCACACCCTATTCAACCTAACCTAACCTAACCAAAGCATTCTAAACATGATCACGTAGGTACTTAGTTTTTCAGAGAAAACTCTAATATAGCCGTTTCATGAATATTTTTCAAAAATGACTACCCAAACCCCGACCAGAGGCCACTTTTTTTTAAATAATAAAAAATGGGAATTCGAAATTCATCACCTCCTTTAAGTGTCAGTTGTTCGGGCTGAAATTTGAAAGTATAAGTAATAAAGTGTTGTAGTTAATAGGTATGTTTATGTAGTATATATTACGTTTTTAATTAACAAGGCTTCCGTTACTAAACCTGAGTACATCTTGAGTAGGTACTAGGTATGATTTTAAATTTAAAAAAATTTGCTGAAATGAATCTGAGATTCTGCGAGATTCGCAATAAACTAATCACCTGCACCCAGTCGTGCACATTTTTTAAATTTTGAAACAGAATTTTGAGCAACTCATAACTGAAAATAACACTAACAAACAAATCTCTAAATGTTATTTTTTTTTTTAATTGTAGACTTCTTGTTGTCGTTCGCGATCCTGTCACACGAGCCATATCAGATTACACACAAGCTGCCAGCAAGAAAACCGATATGAAAAAATTCGAACACTTGGCATTTATGAACGGATCATTTGAAGTCGTCGACACATCATGGAGCCCAGTAAAGATCGGAGTCTATTCCAAACACTTAGAGAAATGGTTGCAATATTTTCCACTTTCACAATTGCTCTTCATTAGTGGTGAAAGACTGATTGTAGATCCAGCCTTCGAAATTGGCCGTGTTCAAGTGAGTATATGAGTATAAATATTCCGTCATACAAAAACAAATTTTAAAACATGCATTTCCGTTTAGGACTTCCTTGGCTTAAAAAGAGTTGTCACCGAAAAACACTTCTATTTTAATTCAACAAAAGGATTTCCTTGTCTTTTCAAATCAGAGGCAAAGTCTACACCACATTGTTTGGGAAAGACGAAGGGACGAAACCATCCATATATAGATCCAGCTGCAATCGAAAGACTAAGAGAATTCTATAGACCATTTAATAATAAGTTTTATCAAATGACAAATATAAATTTCGGCTGGCCATAGAAAGGATATTCAATTTAGCTTTCTACTAGTCATTTCCATTATTTTAAATGGGAATTCCTACCACTCCTTTTCCTAAATGTTGCTTAATATTTTCAAACTGATCGAAACAGTAAATGGGACTTGGTATTTACATGTCTATGTTTCAGCATTTAAATTTCCCCACCATAAAAAGGGGCAGAATTATGAGAATTGAGTATTATGTAAAAAAATACTATTGTTTTATAAATAGAATCTTGTATTTACAAATTAGGTTTATACATAAATCTAGCTTATCTTACTTGTTTTTGAATAGGTATAATTTTGACTGATATTAGAATATAAATAAATTTTCGTTATTTTCTATTTTATGTCATCATGCAATTTCAGTTGTCAAAGATTGTCCCAAAAAAACTAAGACAGCAAGCTTCTCGCAATTATATACATATAAAATAATGAGATGTAAATCTTCAGTAAATTATTCAAAAAATAAATAAATCTTTAAGTCACTATGCTCAAATGCACAATTTTAAATAAAAAACCAACAAAAAAATATACTTGTTTGTGTTTCATTTTAGATCCATTCTGTTGGTGTATCTAAGAATATTTTAATTTTTCCTCGATTTTTTATTATTATTAAAATTATAATAAAATATTGGGGCGGGCTATCATTGCTGTTTTCAAACGTCAATTTTATAGACTTCAAATATGCAAATCTGTAGTGGGGAAATAAAGTAAACATGTCCTCTTCATAAGTTGTAAACTTAAATTATAATTCATTTTCATTTCCAGTTAGGCATACCAAGTCGCCCTCCATTGTGCGCGCTACCTAAGGTTGGGTCTTCCTCTGCTACGTTGTCCCTCAGTAGTGGATTCAAAGACAACGTCGCGCTGTATAGCTCATAAAGCTCGTCGTTAAATCTTCTCCTCCACACTCCATCAGTACAAACTGGACCAAATATCGACGAAGAAGGAGGTTCTCATCTGAGTCCATGCTTCTGCACCATATAGCAGGACCGGGATGATTAGGGTCTTATATAATCCTTCGGTTCTATGAGAGAGAGAGAGCTTAACTTCTTAGATGACTTCATAGCCCGAAGAAACAGCGATTGGCAAAAGTGATTCTTCATTTGATCGTGGAGCCCAGGTAGACAAAGTCTTTAACTACTTCGAAGTTGTATCTCTCATTTACAGCGAGTTTCAATACTTGCAAATGCGCCCCTGCTCGCTGCGAACTTCCAATAATGTCAATATCGTCAGCATATGCAAGCAGTTGAACAGACTCCTGGAAAATTGTACCTCTGATGTTGGCTTGTGAGTTTCGTACAATTGCTTCAAGAACGATGTAAAAGTTAGACGATAGCGCATCGCCTTATCTCAAGCCTTTTTCGATATCAAAGGGCACGGTGATATTTTTGCTGATTTTGACGGAGCAGCGAGATTTCTCTATCATCATTTTGCACAAACGAACGAGTTCGGCAGGAATATCGAAACGTGACATGGCTTTGTATAGCTCGTCCTATCAACTTTAAGGTTGATAAAAAGATTGTGTGTATCGATCTGAAATTCCTGGGTTTTTTCTAAGATCTGTCGGAGTATGAAAATTTCGTCAATGGTAGACTTTCCTGGCCTAAAAACGCACTGATATGGGCCGATCAGGTTGTTGGCGAAACATTTTAGACTTTCACATAATACAGCCAATAAAGGGACCCTCCTTTAAAAAAAAAACAAAAAAAAAAAAAAAAAAAAAATACTTGAATGAAGACATCAGAATGGAAGGAAGAGCCAACATCAATCGAGATTAAGGAAGAGCCGACATCAATCTATAATAGGAAGAGCCGACATCAATCGAGATTGAGGAAGAGTTTCCCCATCGAATAGCAAAACACTTTTGATTGCGCTACAAAGCGTGGTGGTCCTGGGCCTTACTTATTATGCCCCTTCATCGAAGATGGGGTCTCCTTACCTCTGGTATGGCGTCGAAGACCTTACGCTCTGGATCATCGATGTTCATCCGCTCTATATGGCCCAGCCGGCGCAGGGACATAAGTCCCGAAGACATAAGTCCCGAAGACATAAGTCCCGAATTCTTTTTTCGGGACCTATGTCCCACTTTAGTGGGACATAAGTTCCTAATTGAATTGGGGACCTATGTCCCAGCCCAGCGAGAAATAAGTCCCGAAAAAAAAAGTCGGGACTTATGTCCCACCAAACATATTTTCGTAGAGCTATGGTGCCGTGACATTAGGAAGAGCCGACATCAATCTATAATAGGAAGAGCCGACATCAATCGAGATTGAGGAAGAGTTTCCCCATCGAATAGCAAAACACTTTTGATTGCGCTACAAAGCGTGGTGGTCCTGGGCCTTACTTATTATGCCCCTTCATCGAAGATGGGGTCTCCTTACCTCTGGTATGGCGTCGAAGACCTTACGCTCTGGATCATCGATGTTCATCCGCTCTATATGGCCCAGCCGGCGCAGGGACATAAGTCCCGAAGACATAAGTCCCGAATTCTTTTTTCGGGACCTATGTCCCACTTTAGTGGGACATAAGTTCCTAATTGAATTGGGGACCTATGTCCCAGCCCAGCGAGAAATAAGTCCCGAAAAAAAAAGTCGGGACTTATGTCCCACCAAACATATTTTCGTAGAGCTATGGTGCCGTGACATTAGGCTCAGCGACATAAGACCAAATCTGAAAATCTGTATATATGTCGTGTTGTGAAGGTGACATAAAGCCAAATTCTTTAATTTGGCAGAATGACGCTTTGGTAAATTAACATTAGGCTATTTAGACTTTGTCATTTTCCACTGCATATCCGATTTTGCTTAAATGATTAGTTAGAAAATACGCTCCGTTGACCATTTTGAGAAGTTTAAAATGGATGCATGAAATTTGAAAAATGGCCCAAACGAAAATGAAGTACGGTACCAAAAAATTATATGAAAACCAACAACTACAAAAAATTGATTAATTTTTTTTGCTGAATTGGAAATATGTACATATGTATTTAATTTTTGGGGCACCTTTTCTTTTTATTTTTCTAATTCATTCAAGATGATGCATATCTCCTGGTAAGTTCTATGGCACTCTACAGAATAAGAGAAATACAGCTAGGTTCCAGAAATCGAGTGAAATCGAAATTGCAAATCGAGTGAATTCGTTTTCAATGTTATGCATTTCGAGCGATTCGGAAACTCCGAAATTTTTTCGAAATCACAATTTCACTTTGTCTCCGTTCAGAAAATTTTGAAATCGAAATCAAATACAGTGAAATGTAGAACACAAAAATTCATTTCCGATTTCATTTCGAGTGAAAGTGAAATGTGGAACCTAGCAGATAAACTTGGGCATACAAATAATCCAGAGGCGTAGATAGCAAAGAAGGGAGGATCAAAAATCCTAAAGGCGTAGCAAAAAAACAATTTTTTTGAGCAAGGGAGGATCGATTTGGGGTGTGAAAATTAAAAATTCGCGCGAATCATTTTTTTTGGCTACGCCCCTAGGTTCTTCACTTTATCCCTCTTATTTCGTTGTTTGCCAGGACTAGCCCAATAATAGTCTGCATTATGCCTTGCAGATAGATTGCATTTTTGAAACTCTTGGAGTGCCATTTAAAGTAAGTTAATTGCAGAATGCAGATGCTTTAAGAAAATGAAAGGAAAATAATAACTGTCCTTGCTAGTGTACATAAAGTGTAGAAGATTTCTAACATCGCAGTGTAGCTGTACCTACATAAATTATTTAATGAAAGCAATAATATTATATAGTTCGGGGTGATTTTTATACCCGGTACCACACTGTGGTGAGGGTATATTCACTTTGTCATTCCATTTGTAACGCCCATAAGGAGGCGTTGTAGGTATGACAAACTATATATATTATTGATCAGCATCACTTTCTTAGTCGATCTAGCGATGTCCGTCTGTCTGTCCGTCTGTCTGTCCGTCTGTCCGTCTGTCCGTCTGTCCGTCTGTCCGTCTGTCCGTCTGTCCGTCTGTCCGCACGATTACGGCCGTAATTTAAGAGCTATCGACTTGAAATTTGGTATGTAAGCTTTTATCCACCAAACTGAGGCTAAGTTCGAAGATGAGCAAGATCGGATGAAAACTACTACTACCTCCCATACAAAAATATCAGATTTATATAGCTTTTTATGTTAAAAATTAAATTTAAATAGCTACAGTAAAGATAGCAAGTTTAAACTTTGCACATATTGTTTTAATAATATTTAAACATTTTTGACATAAAATGAGCTTGGTCGAATAAAAAGTACCCATACCTCCAATACAAATATATAATTTTTTAATACTAAAATATTTTTTTTTTATTTTACAATAATATAGTACCGGGTATTTGAGCTTCGGCATAGTCGAAGATAATTGTCTTACTGGTTATTATTCGATTCAACATTTTCCTATTTTGGGGCAACTTTTCGTTTAGTTTGGGTGGATTTGCATATGAAACTATTTTTTCTTGGCATAGATTAAGGGCCGTTTTATTCACTATTGTTCAACTTGCCGAAAACTCCAAAGTTAGCCAACTTCGAAGTTGATCTTAAATCGAGAGTTGAACGGCAAGTTGAAAATTGCTTTTATTCACTACATTAATTTGCAACTCCGAAGTTGAAATCCTAAAGTTGGCCTACCTGCAGTTTGCAAAATATCCCTGGGATATTTGTGACAAATGACACACAATATGTCAGTTCAACCTTAGATTTGCTTTTCGCGCGTAATTTCAATTGTGTTTTAACGTTATTTTCCATTGGGCAGATCAGATTTGAGTTTCAGATCTCAGATTTTTCGTGCTTTTGTAAATGTATAAGTTATTATTAGTGCGTTATTAGACAGTACATCAGCTGGGCAAATTGTTTTCGTTTGTCGATGAAAACATATGAACTTATTATGAATAATTACATATATCGACGAAGAGTAATCCATAGATAAAGATGAAGAAGAAGATGACGAAGATGATAGTAATTGCTCCTTATTAGTTGGAGCGTCATCATTGTCGTCCGCTTTGAGAGACGAAAACGATAGATGAAATCACGGTCATCCCATTTTTCCAGTCCAACACGTTGTAGCATCTTGTATTACCGCCTCTCACACTCACGTACCAAATTATCTATCTCCTCATCATCTTCACCACAAACCAGAGAGAATAGACCACCAGCTTCGGGCAAAAAAGAGAATTCCATAGAGCCAGTTTTGAAATGAGTAGCGCCACCTCTTTTTCTATCTGTGAATACGTGTTGTACCACAGAAATAACTGTAAATGTTATTAGGTGCCAGTGTATGCGTGACCAATTCGCCCTCCATTTACTTTAGCATGGCACACATACTTAGGGCCGTTTTATTCACTTTTGTTAAACTTGCCGAAAACTCCAAAGTTAGCCAACTTCGAAGTTGATCTTAAATCGGGAGTTGAACGGCAAGTTGAAAATTGCTTTTATTCACTACATTAAATTGCAACTCCGAAGTTGAAATCCTAAAGTTGGCCTACCTGCAGTTTGTAAAATATCCCTGGAATATTTGTGACAAATGACACACAATATGTCAGTTCAACCTTAGATTTGCTTTTCGCGCGTAATTTCAATTGTGTTTTAACGTTATTTTCCATTGGGCAGATCAGATTTGAGTTTCAGATCTCAGATTTTTCGTGCTTTTGTAAATGTATAAGTTATTATTAGTGCGTTATTAGACAGTACATCAGCTGGGCAAATTGTTTTCGTTTGTCGATGAAAACATATGAACTTAATATGAATAATTACATATTATATCGACGAAGAATCGAAATCCATAGATAAAGATGAAGAAGAAGAAGATGACGAAGATGAGAGACGAAAAAGATAGATGAAATCACGGTCATCCCATTTTTCCAGTCCAACACGTTGTAGCATCTTGTATTACCGCCTCTCACACTCACGTACCAAATTATCTATCTCCTCATCATCTTCCCTGCTCGAAGACGATGGCCAATTCTCCTAAAAATAGTTTGCACGCTACATTATTTCAATTTTAAAAATGAATTATTAATTATTTTCGTCACTTTCAGAACTGAACTGCCAAACATAGAAATAAAAAATAAAAAAAATCTGAATTTTGACATAAAACCCCAAGTTTGCTTCATAACTTCTACTTTTTCGGGGAGTTGAGCGAATCCAAAGTTAATCAACTCTTGGTTTTCTCAACTTCGGAATATCCAAAGTTGAGTGAGTCAACTTCGAGTGAATAAAAGAAATTTCTCAAGTTGAGAATACAAATCCCCAAGTTGTGTTCAACTTGAAGTGAATAAAATGGCCCTAAGTAAACAATATTATATACCTACTACTACACAATGTATAAATATAAAGTGATAGCAATAATTTATTTTATATTTTATTATGTCAGCACCTAACAAAACAGTTCTGAATTTATAAGACACATATGCGCACTACAAGCATGCTAGATGCATATAACCGCAAATGTACGCAAATACGAACATTATTAAAATCCAAAATATCCACTGACTTGTTTGCGTTTCATTCGGGCCTTGTGTCCCATTTTCGACAATAAAAATTCGGGACTTACGTCCCGCTGGGGTGGGGCATAGCTCCCCAATTCAATTAGGAACTTATGACCCACTAAAGTTGGACATAGGTCCCGAAAAAAGAATTCGGGACTTATGTCTTCGGGACTTATGTCCCTGCGCCGGCCCAGCCATCTTTACCGCTGGATACGGATTTTTTTTTACTAGGCTCATGTCACTGTACAGCACGTATAGCTCGTTGTTGTGTCTTCTACGCCAAGCATTGTTTTCTTGGTCGACGCAAACAGGACCATAAATCGTTCCTAGGACTTTTCTCTCGAATACAGCAAGGGAGCCTTCATCCGACTGGGTAAGGGTCCATGCTTCTGCACTATATAGCAGGACCGGGATGACTGAGTGTTTTGTATAGCGTCTCCTTGGTTCTTCTCGATAGGGATTTATTCCTCAATTGCTTACTTAGCTCAAAGAAATAGCGACTAGCAAGAGTTATTCCACGTTTGATTTCCGCGCTGATGTTGTTTTCCGCATTTACAGCAGTGCCCAGGTATACAAATTCACTGACTACCTCGAAGTTATACCTATCAATTGTCACGTTCTGACCAAGTCGGTGGTGGGTTTGGGCTTTTGTTGATGAAAGCATATACTTCGTTTCGGCATCGTTTCTAGTCAGTCCCATTCTGCTTGCTGCTGACTCTATTGTAGTGAAAGCACCGGTTCGGGCATACTTTCCTCCGACCATATTTTGCTGATGATGATGTATTCACCTGACCAGATCATCTCCAGCGTTTTTAAAAAGTTCCGCTTGTAATCCATCGGCTCCAGCTGCTTTGTTCGTTTTTAGTCTGGTGATGACTACTTTGATGTCATTTTGGTCTGGCGAATGTAACTCTTGGTTTTCAGCTTGATCGACTGGTACAGGTCAATTTTTGGCGGGATCTTGGCTGTCATCGCCATTCAATAACTGGTAGTAGTCTCTCAAGATGGCTAACATCGACTGCGTATCCACTACAGTGCTCCCATCCCCATCTTTGCAGGGCCCAGGGCGGCTCGTGAATCCTGAAGTTGACAGTGCGAGGGCGGGGATGGTTACAGTGGAACGCCCGTTGAAGTACTCAACCCTAAGAAGAATGTAAGCTAACTCATCCTCTGCAAGTGATAGGCAAACGACAATGCACCTTTCTCTAGGTTTGGGATAAACTCCAAGTGGACCTATAAACCAACGCCGATGAAATGGCCGTTTGGAGGGACAACTTCTTGCAGTCTCCTGCTGGAGAGAAACAAGCTGGCAAACTGCAACATTAAGTGAACGGGATGGCCAACACGTAGCTAAGCTTGCTGACAGGATTCGCACTATACATTTCGCACTAGCACTATAATACACCTTTTCCTATTAAACGTCGATATAAACTAGATAATGTGGTTAAACGGAGTTTAAACCTGCAATGTAAAACTGGCTATAAAAAAAATGTAAATAAATGTTCGTTTGCAAAAAATTCAGAACAGGTATCTTGTTTTGTCGAATATTTAACTCGGTATATTAAATGAAATTTTTCTTTTCTCTATATCCGATAGATATTTTTTTCTTTCTCTTTTTCTAAATTTCTGATTAAGGATCTGCAAGAAAGGTCATATAAATCGCACTAATTTTATAATACATTTGATTGGAGGGCAAAAACAGAATTCAATCGTATAAATGCTTCAGAAACTTACCATACCTAAAAACGTGATATTTAATTCTTTAGCAACAAAATAATAATCCACTTATACGGAAATTATCTAATAAATTGTGTTATTTTGTTTTGATTTACCGTTGGCATTTATATAGCTCCAAAGGAAATTTTTATCTTTACCAGCTGATGTCTGTGTATGAAATTAAATGACAATTTTCTCATAATAGTAGACTCTACAATGTTTCAGACTCGATACACTCCCATGCACTTGAATAGGGACAAGATTTCTTGTTTCTCTTTTGTGGTTTTTCAATAAAACAATAAAATATTTGTATAGACATATATTTTTTTAATGTTTTGACTTCAATTTTGTATTAAAGGGAAAACAAAATTAAGTACCAACATCTTTCCGTTATTTTTAAATACATAAATGATTTTTGAATGTAATCTATAAAAATGAATTTTTCTCTTGCCGCACTTGAATAGGGACAGTAGGTAACTGAAAAACAAAGATCAATAACAAAACATTGCAAAAGGTAGCTCTAGAAAATGTCGCTCCATCCATTACACCCCTTTCACGGCTATAGTGATTTTCTTTGCGTATTTCATGAAATTAGTAATCTAACCATCAGGGCCATCTAAATTAAATCGGTTTTGGTCCAAAAAAAAAAAAACAATTTGATGCTACTAGCTATTCCATGTCATGCAATTCCCAGCAAAAACCATGAGAGTCTCTTCGAATTACTCGTTTTATCGTGTCAACTAGCAATAGGGAATACCACATTTGATCCGATATGCGAGGCGGAACAGTGAGAAATAGTTGCACTTATTTTTAAGAAAATTCCAAACCACTTTTGGCAATATCGCTATAGGTGAGACTATACATTCCTTCTAGCCAAGTTTGTTGCCTTTATCTTCTGCAGTTACAACTTTTCCTCACCCCATTTGATTGAAAAACGATTAAAATATACGCGAAATAGAAATAAATATACCTTTATCTTCAATGGGCCTTACCAATAATCATTTTTAACCTTCAACTTAAATATTTTGTCGGTCACAATAGATAATTTTATAATGGAAATTTCCGCCATTGTGACTTCGTAAAAGTTAGCCTGGGCACTAAAAATGATTATTAGTACTGCGGAATGAATTGATCCACAGCAAAGCAATTGCCTCTGTCCCTATTCAAGTGCTGCAAAAAAAGTTCACTTTTTTTTGCATGGTTGCTCCTAAAAGTTTCCTATTACTGCGTCAAAAATAAAAACATAAAGTAAATACTCATATTTAGGAATGAGAAAGAGAAACACAACATGAAATTATTAAAAAATCTTGTCGCTATTCAAGTGCATGGGAGTGTATTTTGTTATTTGTAGTTTGTAGTTATTTTTTTAAGTGAATCATCAGACCACCGATTTGACATTGGAGTGGAATAGACCTAACTTCGTGATCAGGCTAATTGTATTGCTTTGCCAAGTCTTGGACAAAATTCAGATTTTGGTTTATGTTAAGTTTGGACAATGAAGTTATGTTCGGAACAAGATATCATTTACTCTCATTAAATGTTTAATCACCCAATTCCAAACTTTGAATACCCAAAACTGAGTTCGAACTTTGGTAATATTTTTTTTTAATTTGTTTAAAAGATCTCGACGTCTAATGGGCTGGACTACTGTGTGAGGAGTCCCAGGGTATTCTTTCTCGCGAACGTCTGACAAACGTCGAGAGTATAAATGTCATGGAAAAGCTTCTCAATTCAGTCGTTCGGACTCGGCATAAAATTGAGGTCTCTTCCATACGTCCCAAAGAATAAAAACTCACACAAAAGAATGGTTGTGAGAAGGTAGGCATAGGGGTGTCCAACTGTTGAGCCATGGATTTATTTTTTCTAAGGGTCGGGAAGCGTCAAACGCTGCATGATGAAACTGCAAACTGTAGTGTATAGGTACTGAATATTTTGCCGTGAAAGAAAGTTAACGAAAAAAAAGTCAGGAACAATTGCAAACGATCACCCATATCGAAAGACCCAATATCACCTCTCAAAATGGGCCCTCTACGAACTAAGTTCCACATGGAACTGACTCTCCCTAGCCAAAATAAACTAAGTTCCACCAAATACTTATACAGTGAAATTAAGTACATAAGTTTGGAAGATAGTTCGTTTGGGACGTATATCTTTATGAACTAATACGCAATGAAGTAAGTTTACAATGCACAAGCAGTGAAACTTGTATGGGGGGAATGCTGCCCCCCTCAGCCCCCCTCCTAGGGGTAGCTCTTGGATTTAGAGTATGTGCAAGGTCAAATATTTTACAATATTTCTTTAAATCGATGCGAAACTTTGCATATACACAATTCTCATATTCTAGAGTTGGGTCCTAGTTCCTGAAAATCAAGCGAGTTAGTTTATATGAACTATATGGTATATGCCAAATATTGTGGGAGTAAGTTCCATCTGGGACTTCCTGATTTAGTCCGCAGGGTCCTCCAAGGAAAGAATCACTCTAAGAAGGCATTTTAAGCATGTGAAAACCTCGTTTTTAAACCAAGATTCATCAATAACATTCGGTCCAGTTTGTATTGATGGAGGAGCTGAAGATACAAACATACAGTAGATACATTTTCCTAATAACACCTTTTTGTTTACATATGAAAACCCCACACAGATTTAATTATCATATTATTATTGACTCGTGAATAATGCTTTTAAAAGCCAACAACTAGGTGATGTCTCACTGACAACTTATTTTTTATGGTAATGTCAATTATAATGGGATAGCTTGATACAAATGACTCGTTCCTTAACAATAAGCGATACTAATTCTACCGTACCTATAATATAACTTCAGCTGTGCTTACTGTTCAATGCTATCTCGCATCGGATTTTGTAGAAGAATGAAGCTTTTTGAAATGTGGAAAACTTGCCAACGCTTTCCAACAACAAATCATTAATCTGGCGTGCATTTATAACTTTACTCGAACAAGAGTTACACTGTCTTTCATTCAGAAATGTCCACGGTCAAGTCTACAACTACCTTCGTCGCATGACAGGGGTTTTTCAAAAAACATATCTATACAACGAACGACATTCAGTCAGACAGAGACACGACACGATAGTGTTTGCGCAGCAACCGGGATTGGGGCTTGGAGTAATAGCCATTACACCAGGTCAACATTTTAGTTGCCGCCGGAATACCACCTTGTTCGGAGTGCTACTGTTAGAAGAGAACTATTTCACCTGTGTTTCAATATTTATTAAAGTATACCAACGTTTTTTTTTATAAAATACCAAAGTTCTATGATTTAACAATATTGTGTAGTGAAGAAAATATATTTTTTTGTCGTTACTGTATAATGATAAACCGGGGAAAAATGTGTCTATCCGGGAAATAGATAAAATACATAAATTTAACATCCGTCTTTGCGTTTTGAAATCCAGTGAATCCATTGCATTGTTTACTATTTAATATGTGCTAATAATGTCACCTATAGCAGCACGAGTAGTTTGCTGTATTCAAGGCCAACTGACAGTTTAGGAAAAATGGATTTATTATATTTTTCTTCTGTCCAAGGAATTCATTTCCAGGTATTTAATCATTTTATCATTAGTTGGGCATTAATGCGTATGTTGAGGGTTCACCTAATAGTTTTATTAAAAAAAAAAAAAAGCAACAGAAAAGAAATAAAGTTTCGCCCTGACACTATGATGTCACTGCAATAATTCAACTTTCGAGTTTTCCCGTCCTTGTATAGCATAGGGGTATAGGTAGGTACTATCGATGGGGTTATATGCCTTCCCCGAGAGGGTTGGTTTTTGTTTTTGTTTTTCACTAATTGAGGACATTATCTGTTATCAGACAGTTTATATCTAGGTACAAGATAACAAAAAACGCATACTGCATAACAAAGCAAATGTACAAAGACGTATTGGATAAGTATGTAAGACTAGGCTTACTTTTGTGTAAACAATAATTAAGTAAGGTATCAGAGATAATGAAGAGTTACTTCATTATCGTTTCCCATATCTGCCAAGTAGATAGAACCAAAGACAGCTTATCTATATCTATGTAGGTTTGAAAGATTTTACTGACCTGGAATCTGGTTTTGTACGTTCACAATTTTCCAAATATGGTTTCACAAATAACTCAACTCTCCTGGCGAAGTCCTGAAGGTTGAAAGATAATTTACGCTGTGGAATAACAAGGCATTATTACACGTACTACACTCCTCGTCAATTGCATAGGTCCATTTTCTATCGCCCACTACTCCCAAACCAAGCTTGATAAACACTTTTTCCGTAAATTAAAGTTCATTTAATTATTTTGATTTGACCAGAAGGAAGATTTAATGCTAAAGCTTTAAGTATTAACAAATAATTATCAACCAAAACCGGAAATATGTGGGGTACTAATTTAGAATATAGTTTAACCAAAAAAACATTTTAGAGAATTATATTTTTAACTTTTTCGTATACGTAGTAAGAGAAAGATATTTAGGGGTATCGGGAATAAATTCCGATGTCTGTCCCACCCCTAAATGCTTGGACGGATTTGTTTCAAACTTCGTATTTAGAGTTTGTGGGAAAGTTTTTTTTATGCTAGCCCTAATATTATGCTAGCCCTAATATTTTACGAAATAATAAACAATTTAAATTGTTTCGAAAACGGCTGCAACGATTTGAACCAAAATTGATAGTTGAGTTAATGTAGGCATCCTTAAGATGACTGCATACCCAGTTTTTCGCTAAAAAGTCCAGCAACGGCAGTTTTGAAAATGAGCTTTTTCTCGAAAACGGTAAAAACGATTTAAAAAAAACTTAAAAAAAAAACTACGTCCTTTGATATCCACCCAAATCCCTATGAATAGTATTTTAAAAAACTGCTCATATCTCAAAAACACTATTTTCGATTATGATAAAAATGTAACTGGCAGGTAATGCTTAAATCCATAGTAATACTTATTGCTCAGTTTTGAGCTAAATAGTTGCAAGACAGTGTTTTTTGAACCATGAATGCGTCCTTCGATATTCACCCCAATCGCTAAAAATAGTACTTTATAAACTGCTCATATCTCGAGAACTCCATTTTTGATTTGGATGAAAATGTAACTCCCAGGTAATGTTTATATCCTGAAGAATGCGTCGTACTCAATTTTCAGCTAAACAGTTTAGTAACAGTGCTTTTCGAATCCAAATTTGTAACATTTGTCAGCATAATTTTACAAAAAACCGCTCTAACGATTTTGATCAAAATACATATTTAAGACAACATAAGCATTCTAAACATGATCACTTATTTATAGAGTAAGAGCTAGCAACATTTTTTCTCAAGTCATTTTAGCAAGGCTGTAACTTTGTGAGCTTAGTTCGGGGTGACTACTGAACACGAAAATACATTTCTGGCAGCGCTGCGTTGGTTTATATAGGAATTCCATAACCTCAAAAGTGAAAGAAATTTGCCTCATTTTAGCAAACTTAAGATTTTGGTATATGATGAAACCGGAGTTTTTGTTTAGCTTTGAGGAATTAGTAGAGTGATAATATCTCTAACATATTATCAAAAATTTGACTTTGCTACTATTGCAATTTAAAACCGGCAAACTGATATGGCAATTGCATTTTCTGTCTACATCGGTCGTAAAGTAACACATACCAAAATCTTTAGTTTGCTAAAATGAGGTATACCTAAATTATTTGCCCTTTTGAGGTTATGGCATTAATATATAAACCAACGCAGCGCTGCCAGAAATGTATTTTCGTGTTCAGTAGTCACCCCGAACAAGGCTCAAAAAGTTACAGCCTTGCTAAAATGACTTGAGAAAAAACGTTGCTAGCTCTTAAGGCCCCGACCCATAGAACCCGTCGCATCCGTTGCTGACAGGTTGATAGAATACACAGCAGCTTATGGAAGGTGACCCATTAGCAACGTACGTCCCGGATGCGACGGATAAAGTAGGTTTACTTTCTACTTTTCTATCCGTCGCATCCGTTGACAGTTGGCACAGCGTGAGAGTAAGCACTTTCATTGGTGGAAATATTGAGATAAAGAGAGAAACTGTCAAATGCTGCAGAAAACAACGTATGCTGTCAACGTATGCGACGGATTCTATGGGACTGTTCGTTCCGTCGAATACGTCAATCCGTCGACGCAACGGATGCGACGGATTCTATGGGTCGGGGCCTTTATCCTTCGCATCCGGCATTGTCATAATTGTCGATTTCTGATGCCATGATTTTTTTAAGTATTATGCACAATACCTTTGTTGCGCTATTCTTGATTTAGCTTTGGATAGGCAGTTCAAAAGCACGTTATACAGGCACGTTACCTAGTTGAATGTCCTTATCTTTTCCTTTTTATCGGATGTGGACTCAAACCGGTCGCATATATGATTAACCCATTAAACAGCTCTGATATGCTTGTTGGCTCCATCAGTTCTCATTTGCACTCATGCATTTATGTTTGCCTGTGTAGTGTGCTTTGTCAAGAATATATTCGTTATATCAATTTTATTCATTTATTCGAAGAAATTTTCTACAAATCGTGTTATATCACAGAATATCATGATTTTGTTGTTGTTTTGCCCCTTATTTGTACTGGAATTATTCATTTTGTTTGTGCATATTGCAAAAATAGAAGCAATTAACAAACTGCTCTGCATAAAATAGATTGATGCGAAATTGCCTCTTATTTTTAATGTACACACAGTGAGCGCCAGAAGTTAGTGAACACCTATGCTCTTTCGAGTGTTTTTTAGGGACTGATGAACCTTATATGACTTTGAAATGTAAGTAGGGATAGGGACTGAATTATCGATGTTACATTAACGAGTCGTAGGCCTGGAGATGTGATGGCATGTTTCTCCTTCGAGCGGTTCTAGCCGGATGCGGTCCGTCTGTCAACCGTGTTTGTTGCATGTGAATTCTTATAACCAATTTGTCCTCATCATTAAGCCGCATTACGTTTTATTTACTCATGTTTGGTATCTTTTGCGGGTTCTGGTCCTTGTCGCCAAATGTTGTATGTATTTTGAATAAAAGACATCCATTTGTTTTTGCAGTCTCGTATAAAGTGAGTTTTGTTCAATCTGACATTTTATACACACAATTCAAGTCACTACAATAAGGAAATAACAATAACGAAACATATTTCATTTTGAGAGCAAAAAATACTTTACAGATACATATTTGAAAAAAAAAAGCAAAAAAAAAAATTATGTTTTTTCAAACTTCAAAGACGAATGAAAACCGCTTGGTGTTCACTTACTTTTGTCGCTCACTGTAGGTGGTTTTACTACAAACACATGTAGGTAACTCCTGTGCCATTTAGCTGATGTAGTTCAAGGGTGACATGTTTGTTAATGTCATGGAGATGGTTGATTGATAAACTATATAATATGTAACCTATTTAACCTGCACACTGGGCCGACCAACGGCCTAAGTGCTTAAAAAAGTACATACCTATTTACCTCACAATGCAATGGCGAAATTTTTATATAATGTACATAGTACTATTTTAGCTATTGTGACCTACAAGAGGCTAGGCCTTTTCGCAAACGACTTTTGCAGAAGCTCTATGGATGAAGAAGAGGGAGAAACTATTCCTCATCTTCTTTGTTCCTTAGGACGTGCGTCGTAAGTTTTATTTTTTCACTGCTGTAAGTCTCCGAACAAAGGAAAAGCATCGGCCTTTTGCAGATTCCGCAACTTGACGAATTTTGCTTAGGGACTTGGGTTTCCGTCCGTACAAGATCTGACTAATTAAGGAGCTCAAAGTTAATGAACAAAGTCGTTTCTTCGCTGACTTGGCTTCGGAGCGTTTGTAAGAGGACCTCAATTTTGGACGAAAAATCATCTTTAGCGACGAGACGCCTTTTTAGGTGAATGCGATATATCAACGTCGACTCGTCCTTATAAACCCTTTAGTGAATCTTCAGTAAGATCGGCTTCTATTTACATATCTTTGCTTTAAGAAGGGCGTGGCAAAAATATTTCAACTTCTTAAGGGAGTCGCAGTATGAAAAGGATTGGGGACCCTTGATATTAAGACTATCTGCAGTGAAGTTCTTCTTGTTATAGCAAGAATAAGAAATCGTTCGTATCTGTCAAAATATGCACTTGGACGAGTCACAGCTATCGTATCTTCAAACACCGCGGATGTTCCAACGAACCATCATCCTGGCCGGGCCGATCATAATTCTATACCATACCTCCTAAGTCCAAGTCCATGTACATATAACGTGAGTTGTTCGTTCGAAGAACATTTCTTTCTGCCGCTCACAATAGCTATCATCGAAAGCCAATTAACGCCGGCCGCCTTCTTAAAAAAAATGTGTTTCACATCTAATTCGCGCAATACTGATGGGGGCTATCTTCTCAAGTTCCATAGCTTTATTTTCATAGGCCTTAAGTTGTTGATAAATAATATGAAACAACACCAAAACTGGTTTGGACATCTTTTTGTTTTATGAATTTAAGCTTGTATCAAAAAAATAATAATAATAATGTGGGCGCAGTGGCTCAGTGGTTAGTGTGCTGGTCTCCTGTGCAAGGATTTCGATTCCCGGAAAACGAGTCGTTGTCATTTTTTTCTTACGTAAACAGCTAGCGCTAAGTACACAAACATAGAGAAATGCATGAGTCAAGTAACTACACAAAAAATGTTAAACAAAACAAGAACAATCCCGGCGAGGTGACTCATTTACAGTTTGTAATGGCTTGCAATTTCTAACCTTCGAATTAATCAAATTTAAAATGCGGTCGGAACACGGTCAATATATGATTCGAAAGTGGGTCGGAATTATTCGAAATATTTTTTATGAATTTTAGTAGATACACATGTGGAAAATTTGTATGAGCTAAACAACAATGCTTAATGGCAACATTCAAGAGATCTTGTCGTTACCCTGCATAATGGGTCCGAAATAATAAAAATATCAGCTCATAATTCACCCAAGAATTATAGATTCGTTTTTGACAATTCGTCACCTCAGTATTGGAGTGATCTAAACGACAAAAACCTAGTTTCGAGAAAACGACGTTTAAAGTTTGAATGCGAATAAAAAAAAAACCGTCAGTAAAACAACTATGAAACAAATTTATTAATTTAGTGGCTATTGAGTTCTACTTACACTTTAGTTCTTGTTTCATTTGGGCGATTGGTTTTTTTGTAATCTCAAGTTGAAAAAAAGGAAATTGCATATGTGGCATGATTTTTTTTTTCAAATAATGCGTATTTGTATGGTATGAGGCACTTTTTGACCAACCTATGTGGCATTTAAATATGGAACGAGATTGTGATTTTTGAATGCGTATGTGGCATATTTTCATACAAAAGTTAAAATAAAAGCATTTTTTTGAACTGCTGTTATTTTATTTTTCTTGTCGTTTTTTTTGTTAAACTTATTTTTGTATGTAAAAAACAAGGTAAGTTATCGTTTCAAAGAAAAATAGTTCTGTAATATAGCTACGTTTGTTTATAACTGGGATCTAAAAATCCAATATTTCAGCTCTTTTAAAAATTATAATAAATTATTTTTTTTCCTTTCTTACCCTCTGAAAGCACTAACATGAAAACTTCGTCGACTAATGTGATTTTCCATTGGGCTCATCCAATTTTTATTCAGATCTCATATTTTTCGTGACACATGGAACATGAAGCAGATTGATCTGCTTTTGTAAATGTATTAGTGCGTTATTTGACAGTACATCAGCTATGCAAATTGTTTTCGTTTATCGATGGAGACATACGAACTTCATAATATGGATAAACATATCGACGAAGAATCAAAATCCACAGATGACACAGATTAAGAATAAAAAAAAATTAAGAAGATGATAGCAATTGCTCCAAAATTAAGTCCATGTCCATTATTTACGTTTTTGTTCTGAATAATTGCTTTTCAAGAGGCTTTTAGTAATTTTGTTTTTAAAACAAATTCTGAATGATGTAAAATAGCTGTGCAAAGTATATTATTTTGATTAGTGAGAGTATGTGTAAATCTTGAAAAATAACGAGATCTGCAAAAAGTGATCCGGATAAAAAACGTAGATTTTTTTGCCCAATGGAACATGACAAGTGATCTAGGTTAAAAACAAATTGATTTTTTGGCCCATTGGATAACCACATAAACAAAATTGTTTCAATAAATAAATAAAATTATATTAATACTTTTGGTATAGGTAAGCCTTTTTGATCAATGCTTTCTTTTCATTTTACGCGTTGTTCTCCTTGGAGTGACTTCTTTGACTTTTTCATAGTCTCAAGTGTACTTACAATGACATCTTATAAGGCTTGATTCTTTGCAAAAATGCAAAAAACATCAACCGCACTCATGATCATAACACTGAAATTTGTTCATGATTATGATAAATTGTGTTACTTTTGGCCCAAGTTATAATGGTGTGTGCCAGTTATACATTCAACTACAAACCGTTTAAGGGATTTGAGAAATGAATTGTATGTATGTATCACTTAAATACTGAACAACAGTAACTGTCTATAAGGCATTTATGGAGACAACTGTATTATATGTATCACTTATGCACTGAAATCAATTTTAATGCTCAAAAAATTAACTTGGAGTTTGCTTTGTATGTATCATTTAAACACTGAAAAACTATTGTGCATATGAAGCACTTTTGAGGAAGAATTGTATGTTTAGATCATTTAAGCACTGAATTGGTGTTTGCAATTGAAGCATCATTTTAGTTCTATTGTATGTATAGGTCATTTAAAATATTTAAGAAATTTCAGAAAAGTTCATACGAAAATGTGAACTTCACATACAAAGGCTTATGTGGCAGACCAATACTGACAATTTATTCCCATAAGTGCGTTTATATCATTTGTAACACTGATATCTTTGGCAGTAATGGAGATAGGACAGATTTCTCTTAGAAATCATTCCTAACTCAAAAATGGCAAAAATGCATATGTGTCACTCCAATACTGAGGTGACGAATTCACAAATCAGGCATTCGATTTGATTTTAGAATAAGTTAGAATAAGTAATGGAAAACGAAATTAAGTTGTTGAGTTGAAAACTCTTCATATCGCCTGCGTAAGCCAAATGGAGAAATAAAGAAAAAGAAAATAAAATCAGATTTCAAAATACCTGTCAAATGTCAGGCAATTGACAGTTCTTTCATCTTTGAACAAGAAATTTGTTGAGTAGGTAACAATACCAACTAGTGCATAATATTCTAATTGATGAAGTAATATTATATTGCTCCCTCGATCCCAATCTTTTTTACGAAATTGTTGGGTTTGTCTTAGGGAATGGCATTGAGTAAAAAAAGAAGTTCATAGAAATTCGCACAAATTTGTGAGTAAAAAAAAATTGACGTACATACCTACGGTCTGGCAAAAAGTCAACATTTTGTTAGCTTTCATGGAAGTTACAAGGAAAATATGGCAATTAGAGAGTTAATTCCATATTTAAATAAAATATTTAAATTATATGACGTTTGTCAAACAATCTAATCGTAGCTATCGATGTTTAAAAGTAGTAATGACTTTTTTTCCAATTCGTGTTCAATGAAAAGAAAAATAAAAATAAAAATCGTTGTCTTAAAGTTAATATCTCTCCCAAAGTTTAAACCTAACAGTGTACATATGGCCTAGAATTTTAAATATAATCTCCCTACACCACCTACATATTAAAGACACATGTAATTAATGGTATACACGATACATGAACTATTATCGATTTTTTTTACTTTTTAAATGTTCACATGTTAATTTTTTATCAGAAACAGCTCTCACACGTGCTAAGTAGTTAATGCATAGTGTTTAAGCAGGAAAAACAATCTGGTGGACAAGTACCTAGATATGATTTAAATTGACGAATATACTTGAAAAGAATAAGGATGTTTGCAAGCATATCGTGTTCAAAAGCTGTCGTAAACTACATTTACCAACTCGTAGACTTTCACTTAGCACAGTTGTTAGGGTCTGTTTATAGGGTATAAATATCCTGGCCACCATTTACCTATATCTCTCTATGTATATTAATATGCATGCGTTTATAATGACAGAGGCATCGATTTCAGTTGAAAGTTAGACTGCCAGCAGTATTCCTCAATGCAACCTGTAGGCGTGTTCTTGCTTAAAAGTTTCAATACCATGCGTGTACATTGAAAGCAGGTTTATGTGCCGCATTTTTCACATGGGTCTCATGGGTTTTTAATGAGCACAACTTGTAGCTTTCGTTGGTTGGATTTATTGAGTGCATTTGAAAGTGAATATAAGTTAACGATTAGTGAAATATATCTTAGCTGAGAATGTTCATGAGCACATGTCTTGCGGAAGGCTGTTCTATTCTAAATTTATGAAACGGAAGTTCATATATGCCAATTGTAATTATTATTTCCATTTGGGAATTGAAAAGCAGTAGCAAGGCAATTATTTGATTTACTAAATGACAATATAGAATGATAAAAAATTCTTGAAAACATAGACTATGCCAGAACCTAATTAATTGCTCATATCAAACGTCATACCATACTTTATTGCTTTTTGGCAGGTAACCTATTCTAAATGACGTATTGGAAGCACTTCAAAATTAATCTTAAATCTCTACAATCTCCGTTTTAGTGTCCGGTGGAAATATAGCATTAGATTAACTCCTTGTTATTGTAGCAAAATTTGACATCTTATCGACAATGAGGTATTGTGACGTATCAGCGCAGAATAAGAGAAAATCCATAGCAGTTGTGGCGGAATCCTTAACACAATACAACGTCATGTAGGTACATATTTTCTCTCTCGAATATGTCTCTAGTTTTGATACGCATTATGCAAAGAGAAGGTGAACAAATTTAAACCGAATGTCGTAATCATTATTTCCTTAGGCCGTGTGTCAATTGGGCTAAATAATTATCCTCGGATAATTTTCTGACACTTTATGTTTTATGAAAGTGTTGAAAGAGAAGTTCACCAAACTTCAATCTTAAAACAGAGATTTATCTAATTTTACGCTATTGTACTTAATTGAAATTCAGTGTTTTATTTCCTCTTCAACATTCTAGCAAAACTCAAGCAAAAGAAAACGTCAAAAAATTTGCCTATAGAATAATTTATTACCTTGGTCCCAGAGCAGGATAATTTTTTGACAGGTGAAAATTAGTATCAGTGTCAGAAAATTATCCGAGGATAATTATTTAGCCCGATTTTCAGTATTTTCAGCTAAAAACTTGTTCAGTACAACATGTATACGAGAAAGTAGTTTTCAATTCATTATCTGACGGTCCCAAACTGTCACTGTCATTTCTTACGGTTTTTATTCTACAATTAATTTCCCAACTAGGACTTCTAAGAGTATGAAATATTGAACTGGGTAAAAAATAATTATTCTATACGCTAATTTGTTAATGTCTTATTTTACATGGGATTTGCTAGAATAGATGAAATAAAACACAAAATAGCAACTGATTATAAGGTTTAAATATTGGAGTTAGATGAACTCATTTATCCAACACTCACATAATCATATGTAACTACATATCTATGACAGAAAATTAGACCAAGATAATTAGTATTTAGTGCAAGTGACACACGACTAGGTATGCCAGTGATTAAACTATCAAATAACTATCATTAACCTGTCCGGGAGCTATAAATAATCCTTTTAATGCTTTCTTTTTGTTTGCTTTGCTTTGATAAAGAGGAAGTAAAATACTGATTTACAGTTAATTAAATGTGTACCTACCTTCTTAAAAAAAAAACGGTGCTTGTAAGTTATAACTTGCATTCAAGTGAATTGTTCTGTTTTTAATTTTAATTCCACCAAATATTCTAATTTGTAGATTAATTTCTTCACCTAGGTATACAGTTATGATTTCAATTTGGATGTTCCTTAAAATGATCCCATAACCGCAAAAGAAATTTCATCAAACCTATAAACCTTAACCCAAATTGCCTTATGTGACTTCTTATTTGGGATAACAATGAACCCATATGGTGGCTATAGTCAGTGCCGTATGGTATGAGACCTTTCTTTCATTCCTCTTTTCACCTAACGTCCTAACCTAACCTAACTACTCATTTTATCAATGACATTTGAAATTATTATAAAAACGCCTCCGTTGTTCAAATTTCATAAACAATTGGGGTTGAGTTCGTAGTTATCGGCTGTACTCAATATCATGATGAATAATATCAACGACATTAAATAAATATCAATAATAATCAATGAACGAGCGGCATATAAAAAAATCGAATCGAAAAAAGACTCCCATTTGCGTGCAATTTATTTAACGTCATCACTGTGCTATCACTCATTTACAAAGCATTTCCTTTGAAAAAAATATTAAATAAAATATTTTAGCTATTTGTTGTTCTTAACAAGAGTAATTGCTTATTGTTGTCTTTTTACTGTGCATCAGGTAGGTACTGTACCTTTATATATGCATGCACATGTAACATGTGCATGCATATTTTATGTACTTAATTATATAGGTTAAGGTAATGCATTTAAAAGTGTGCATACTGCGTAGGTGCCTGGATTTAATCAATTTTAGTGATTCACACTGCCGTTGCATTTTACCACTGAATGGATCTATATATTTGTTTAGTTTAAACGGGCATTTCACAAGAAATGCTATAGTGTTTTATAAAACACTAGCAACGCTTTTGCTTTATTTTGTGTGGTAGCTTAGACGCGTTCAGAAAAAAATTAGTTTACACTGACTCACCCGATCGATCCAATTTTTAATCATCCAATTCTCTGGTGAACAAATTTTGAGCATGCATAACTGAGCTAGATCTTTGGTTATATCTTATATGTCTAGTATTTAATAATAATTGTTGGGAAATGACAAACGCTGCCGATTAACCAAACTTATTAACTTAGATTTTAGTTAGACCTACACTAATACTATAACATCTTTGAGCAGGAGGGGTTTCCCTGCTCAATGAAGCTATACCTGGTTTGCATAGTAACAAACTAAGGTAGGTGACCCAAATAAGGCCCACCTTATAGTTTTTCATCCTACTAAAATAAGAAGTACTTTGTCCTGAAACAAATAAAACAACGTAGTTTATTATTTAATTATATTTTATTTTATTATTTAATAAAAAAAAAGACAAATACAGCCATGAATAAAAAAAAAATATATAGGTATATAAAAAAAAATTACTTTAATAAATTAATTTAAAATAAGGAGATATTATGTATTAATTTAAAAAATAGTAACAAATTAAATTTTAAGTTTTGGTAGGTACAATCACTAGAACAATCAAGTCCTTCGTCATCTTCAGTTATTCCAACACGAAGTTCGAGATATCAAGCAATGTTGACACTGTTCATGTCTTCCATCCGGTCTTCTTTATAGGCATGCCATTTCCATGCTCCGGTCTTATTTCTTTTTTCTCAATTTGTCGACCTTTGACACTTTGTCTAAAAACAATGTAAAAACAAATTAAATTTTTCATATTCCTAATAAGGCCCGTTAATATTTTGTGTGGGCCTTTTTAAGAACATGAAAAGCTTTTGTTTATAACATTTTAAACGAAAATCTACGCAAAGGATTAAAATGATACTTAAACCATACTAAACCTTTGTTTTGTATATAACATATTGGATGTAAAAACCAGACTTACCCGAATTATTATTTGCACTAAAATTAATAATAAAAACGACTTTCTTATAAAAAAAACGCATGCGTGCACCTACACTAACTTTTATCGACCGTAAGAAAAACCACGATTGCGTCAGAAGGAAATTTCTATCGATTTTGGTGTAGATATAGGTGCCCAGAAGTACATTTAAAATATAATTCCTGTTGCTTGTCGGTTATGCCACTTTTTGCGCACTGGGCCTTATTAAGTTCCGGGCCTTATTTGGACCACCTATAGTGACAAAAGAAATATGTGTTGAAAGATCAGTGTGCAATTGTGGCGGAAGAGTAATCGCCCTACCGGAATGATATAATTTTTTCAAATGGCCCAAATGTCAATTTTACTTTGACATTTGTAAAGTAAACAGATACAAAATATACGTCAGTACAGTAAGGCTATACTTACTTTTGCTTTACTTATAGGGCTCCCGACCCGTGAATATTCTCTGCCGGAGACGCTGCAGCCTTCCATCCTCTACGATCCCGGGAGCCTGCGTCCAGACCAGGCGCTCTGGTATCCGCGATGGCTTGGTCTTTGAAACGGAGGTTCGGCCAATGTACTCAACGTGTTTTGGCTTTTTTTACTACACTCCGTGTCACTTGATTACGAGCAGGCAGTTTTTATTTTTAATTTTACGATATTTTTCAAATATCCCTTCGCTGATCTGGGAAAACCCAAATGCACAAGGAATGAAGGATATTATGTTTATATTGTAGAAAAAAAAGGGGTTAAGTTGATAAAAGCAACTTTTATGACGCTTTTCCCACCAGTTTCTACCTTAATTTTAGCCTTGAGAGCCTTGAACTTGAAGCAGCTCTCGCCCGCCTTTCCTGACATGTTATTGCTTTGCTGACTCTTCCTTTGCGGTTTTTTCCATAGTTCTCAGGGTCCTTAATGAAGCTGTTAACAACAGTAGCGCCTCTTCCAATCTTGCTGGCTTTGAAACGGATGGATTGTCCTTGATCGTGGTAAGGTCGAATTTGGCCAATTTCCTCCTTGGTTAATGTCTTTCCTTTACCCATAGTTGTTGATTGTATGAAGTTATTACTTAAACTAAGCTCCCTAAGACTCAAAGTATCCTTTTATTTGATTTAAAACATGGTAACAGGTAGATTAAGCCACTGCTCGTAATCAAGTGACACAAAATTAACAGGTAAATTTTATGACCTTTTTGGGAAAAGCGTCCTAAAAGTTGCTTTTATCAACTTAATCCCATTTTTTTTTCTACAATATAAACATAATATATCCTTCATTCCTTGTGCATTTGGGTTTTCCCAGATCAGCGAAGGGTTTGAAAAATATCGTAAAATTAAAAATAAAAACTGCCTGCTCGTAATCAAGTGACACGGAGTGTACAACCACATCTTGTTTCACCTCACAGAGTTTGCGGTTGTATCTTGTCCTCCATTCGCCCACCGAAGTATTTTTCTTTCGAAGGAGCCCAGTATAATCTCTCCCTTCTTATTGTCCAGCACACGGCGCTATGAAGCAGAACTGGCAGGATAAGGGTTTTGTAGAGCATACATTTCGTTCTTGGAGTTAGGAGTTTTGAGCCCAATTGTTTCGCCAAACCGAAGTAGCAACCGTTTCCTAGATTAATTCTTCGCCGGATCTCCACTTACGTGGAGTTAACTACCTCGAAATTGTTGCTATAAATGGCGACGTTTTGTCCTAGACGGTGGATAGATGCTTGTTTGTCTGTTGATAGCATGTACTTAGTCTTGTCTTAATTTACTTCAAAGCTAACGGATTTCGCCTGTTCTTCAATCGCCGTGAAGGCTTTTATCACGGCGCGCTGTCAACGACCGATGATATCAATATCGTCCGCATACCATCCAAAATCATCTGAAATCCGGTGCATGTTTGAAATAGTTCGGAGGAACTGCTTCCAAACTGCACGTTGCAGTGCGTATTTTCCAGCGACACGCGACACAGCTGAATCAGTTTTGCCGGGATTCCGAATTCGGCCATCGCCATATAGAGTTCTGACGAAATATGCTATCATACGGGTCTTTGAAGTCGATAAATAAGTAAACGCATCTACTATTCCCTGGGCTTCGGTGACTAGGTTTCCTTCGCCAGTTGCTTGGCTTTTTTATAATCGAATACTTCAAGTTGGTTGAGGTCCTATTCCACTTGTACGCGTCACCTAATGCGAGGTCTTCCTCTACTGCGTTGTCCCTCAACACAAAGGCGTATTTTTTTTGGGAATCTATAGCTAGCTCACTTTTACTTTTACATGCAAAACTGGTATACTCACTTTTGGTTTTACATGCAAAACTGTTATACTCACTTTTAGTTTTGTTATACTCACTTCCCAAAAAAAATACGCCCATTGTCAGAGTTTATAGCGGAGCTAACCACCTCTAAAGTTGTAGCGGTTGTAGCTGTCTATCGTGACGTTATGTCCGATTCGTCAATGTTGTATGTGTGTCCTTTCTTGTTGACAGCATGTATTTTGTTTTGCCCTCATTCACCGCTAAACTCAATTTTGCCGCTTCTTAGCTACCACCACCAGTACCACTGAACCAGTGAGTGACATCTCGCTGATGCGTTTTGCCAATAATGTCAATGTCGTCAGCGTATGCAAGTACATAGTTGCACATAGTTTTGGAAAATTGTGCCGCCGGTTTTGGCAATTTTCTCAAGTATTTATTCATTTATCACTTGCAATTACATATAAAATATATAAAATATATGTAATTTAGTTTTGTTTATTGAGTTGGTGCACCACCAATACTTCTTAACTTAACACATTCAGACCAATACTGGCATTAATCAATTACTTAAGAGGCTGTTACAGACAAACCGTCCTAAGTATTTGATGAAGTTTATTGACTTGTCTGGTAGTGCGCTGAAAAGCTCTTCAAAACCCTGGAGGAAGTACTTTCCAAGGAATGCAAATTTCTTTTTCGTAGCAGGCGCATTTTTCCCATGTGGTATATGCATAGTACCTATTATGAGTTCCGCAATAATCTGTAATATCTTCTTTGTGTTTGTAAAAATTACCAGTTCAGTTTTATCGGAGTTGGCCGTCAAAGGTTTAAAAGTCTCCGTCAAGTTGTTTATTTGCATATGTTTGAGTATTGGAAGGAATTTAACCCTTCGCAAGCAGCACAAGCCAGTGGTTCTAACTTTTAACAGCACTGTTTGAAAAGTGCAGAAGCATTGCTCCTATCATATTTATCTCTCATCTTGAAAGATTTATCAACTTCTGTATAAAATTCGCTTAGCTGTTTAATACCAAAATTTAAATCATAATCATATCATGGCTTGTTGCTTTTAAATTTGCTAACTCTATATTTTCTGTCATATTGTAAAAGAAAGTGTTATACCATTCTGATCAAAATCGATTTCACTCGATTGCAGGAATTATTTGACTGTCTTATTCCAAACAAGAGTGAATGATTGTTATTTGCTCTAACTAAAAGGACACAAACTCAATATTTCTTATTGCATTGCTACAGGTATACGTTTTGAAAGGCGCCATACGCCATTTCATTTTACTATATCTCGTTGTAATAATTCATATCGTGCAAGGTGCTCATTACTAGAAAGCACTTGAACTTGAGCAAAAAAGTACATTTTCGATAATTTTTTTTTTGCTGTTCGTGATTTGATTTGCGCAACCAATTACACTGCAAGTCCACTCCACTATAGCTACTACCACTTTACTAATGCAATGCACCTGCAGAATGAACTCGTGAACTTGACAGCCACGATTTTTGCATACTAATCACTGCTGTACAAATCAAATCAGTGCTGAAATATTTTTCATAATAAATTGCTGTGAACACTCTTGTGGACATGGGAATTACCATCGGGAAATCTGTGCATTCCAATGTAATAGGACTACATTACTAGCACAATTACCATTAAATTAATAGTGCGTAGGTATAGGTATTTATTTAGTTGGACCTATTGGGAATTACGTAAATACCTACGTAACATTATGGTTAATACATATTTGGTAGATTTACGTTAAGTGATATATGAAGGATGACCTCTTGTTTGTGACTCCATAATGGTAATGGAATGACCAAATGACCTACTTTGCTATAATCCAGACTCTTAATCAGAAAAGCAAAAATAAATTTTAATATGTTTGACAGTTTATCAACAGTTTGTTACCACGGGTAACCACGATTGTTCTATTTATTTTGGCGGTACATAGTAAGTATGTTTGTATACAAAAACCAACCCCACACAACAATTGGGTAAAGTAGAGAAGTAGGTAGCTACTGCGAAATGGTTTTGGAGAAAGAAATCTAATCGGTATCCTAAAATCGCTAATGCTACCTACCGATATGGAGGAACGTGCGTTTTGGCATAAAGTTTGAACCAAATGTTTATTTTTAACCTTGTAGTGTGAGTGTTAATGGAAACTGATGGGGTAGCTTAAGTAGAAAATAATTGCCTTACTTTTAATGTACACATTTCTCTCTTAATGTGTTAAAGTGTTAAATCTTTTGTTCTAGTTTTTTTTGTCTTAGAAGATTTTCCTTTGAATGTTCTATAATCTATACTACACCATTTATTTGAGAGTTATGGCATACAACATAAACATGCCTATGACAAAGGCTCCGCACACGGTGAAACACAATAATTGAGAAATTTCACGTATCGATACGTACTCCAATCCAGAAACTTTTCCAAACCTAAGGCCAACTTCGGAATTGTCATTCATTACTTCTTTTGGAATGTATTGATTTCCTCTAACAGTTTATAGAAATTGTCTAGATGACCCAGTGAACTTCGTACAACTTAAAATTGCTCAATTTTGACCAGTTTGAGACTAATCGTTTTGGTGGTTTTCGAGATATACGACTTTTAAGTTTTTGTTTGTATGGGAGGTGCCACGCCCCATTTTCTAATTTTGACCAAACACCTTTGAGGCAATAACACATATTTGCTTAAAATTTGATCTTTGCAGTTTTCGAGAGGTTTTTGAACTCACACAATCAACGCCCCTTTGTCCAATTTTGACCAATATCTCCAAAAATCTCGAAATTTCTAAAACCAAAATCTCGAAAAAAAACTTCTGTAAAATGTCGAAAATTTTCGCGGTTTTGCAAAATATTTCCTTTTCCAATACTCTAAAATATTATGTTGTCGCCCTTAAAACGACGGTAATTAACTGTTTAACAACTTATCGTAGACGGTTAAGTGCAACTCAGGACAATCGATTCAAAAAACGATTGAATTTATTCAGTTTTTTTTTTAATAAATACTTCTCCCGGGAAAGGCGAACCTATAACGCTTCAACAGCGCCCGGAGATGCTTGCAGATGTATGTTAGTTCTACACTTAAATTGCTGCAAATTGTATACTTCTGGAAATATATCCCCAGAAAGCGAGTTGCAAAGTTTGCTTGTCCTGTAAGCTGTAACAGAAGGAGTTTTGGAAAGTTGATGTAATCGCGGTTGTCAAGTGTACTGTATGGTCATGAGCATTAGCAGCCTGTCTTGTGGGGCGCCCAAAAGTTGCATTTCGAGGGATAATGTCTTTGAGTTCCTCGGAACATCTACCATGGAAGTACCTATAGAACAAGCATAGGTCAGCGACTTGTTGTAGATTCGATGTGAGTGTAGGGTCTCCAATAAGTCAAGTTAAGTGAATGTTTTGGGGCCGAGCTCCATATATGGAACAATATTCCAGGCCTGGTCTAACCTAAGCTTTGTAGAGAAGGAGAATTTGCTTGGGGCAACACAACACACTAGAAAAGTGTATAGGCAGTAAACGACACAACACAATCCACGTTACAACTCTGATTCTGGCTTTCGGTACTTAAATCTGTGAGAATCAAGAAAATGTAATTTCTCCGTGATTCTCATAAATTATTCTATTGATGAAAAAAAAATACACAAAATTCTTGAAAAGAAAGACAAAATCTCCAAAATAATTAAGTAAATAAATTGCGGCGATTTTTAACATCAATCATTTTCAGGTATTTTCGAGATTTTAAATTCGATATTTTGAGATTCGGTTAAAAGCGGCCAACCCATTATTCGCGATTTGCCTATGAAATGAAAATAGATATCGAAAGTTATCTGAACTGATGGTTTAAATATTTGCTAAGGTTGGTCAATCGGTTTTTTTTTTAATTTAAAAAAAAAGCTTATTTACTTTTCAGTTTAAATTGAAAACTGACAATATTTTTATTTGGGCTAAATTCACTTGAATTAACTTTGAATCGCGGTTGTGTAATTGAATGTTTATTTCAGCAAAGTAAAGTAGAGTAGAATCTTCAGCACACACAACAACTATTATAGTGTGTCGAAAGTGTAAGACAGAGTCTAGTTGTTGTAACTACGTGTTAAAGATTCTAATTTATACTTTGGGCCGTGTGTCAATTGGGCTGAATGATTATCGTCGGATAATTTGTTGACACTACCGTGGTGGAAAACGAATTTTCAGCTGTCAAAAATGTATCCTGCTCCGGGAGTAAGATAATAAATTATCCTATAGGTAGGCTAATTTTTTGACTTATCTTTCAAAACTTTCATAAGTGTCAGAAAATTATCCGATGATAGTTATTTAGTTATAAATAAATAAATAAGTGGCGCAACAGGCGGTAGACACCCTAGGCCTAGCTTCTCGCAACCATTCGTTTTGTGTGAGTTTTTATTTTTGTGACGAATGGAAGGGACCTACAATTTTATGCCGAGTCTGAACGGCTGAATTGAGAAGCTTGGGAGCAGTCATACTCTCGTATGTTTGTCAGACGTTCGCGAGAGGTGGCGCAGTAGAAAAAACCTTAAGATGTAATTTGTGTTTTTCCGGGGATCGAACCTGGGATCCCTCGCACAGTAGTCCAGCACACTAACCACTGCGCTACTGCGCCCACTCAATACACATTTTTTGTCACCCGATGCCGGCCCTTTTCCTTACGATCTTTCAAAACTCTTCAAAGGTAGCCCTGTTTACAGCGACCTGCCCTGTTAAATTGTTAAATTAAGAATATACTCAATTTTGACAGCATTTAAAAACTGGTCCTTCTAAATGCTGTCACTGTTGGACTTATGACAAATAAAATGTAAAAATCAAAGATACATATTTTGCAAGTTTGAGGTCTTGATGTGAAACCTTACGAGTAGTTTTTTTGTGTTAAGTTTTTAATTATATGTAGTTGTCAATCCAAATTCCAAAAACACTCCTGCACTAAGGCATAAGACTAGCTATGTCGAATAAGTCATTTTGCCGCGCGATTTGGTTTGTTCGATTAGAATTCTATTTACGATACGTGTGTCCAGAGTAATAATTCGTTGTTATCTTTCTGAACTAAAATGTATAGGATTTGGGTGTAAGCACATCAATCCAATTTACCAAAAACTACGTGATTATTTTATCAGGGTGTGGTTTTATTGCATTGCCCTTTAGATTGAAAGCTGATTCCGTGACTAACCCAGATTGAAGTTCAATTAAAGGAGAAGGCAACAAAATTCAAGGAAAATTCAACCTATGTAAGTGACTAAAAACAAAACCTAGGTTATGTACATATATGCTCCTCGGTGAGAAATGTTAAAAATGTACTTCCAGCACTGCTTTCTAAGTTGCGTCTGGCTTATTATGTTTGAAAACGTCAAATATTAAGATGTATACTAGTCGTTTACTTGTCATTGTAAACATGGTGTCAAGGCTTAATAAATTCAAAAGTTAAACATGATTTTATATGAAGCAATTTAACTACATACGCCTTACTCAATATTGCATGTCATACTGCCATCAAATATGAACCAAATAAGAATAGCGTTAACCGCTGTCATATGAAAATATCTTCACAATCAAAACGTGTAATTAAATTAAAAATTACTTTTGGATTATTATCCGAAAGAATATTCAAAAACTCAACAATTGGTCAAACAAGCGCAATCGGGGTCCTCAATTACCATTCTCATTATTAAATATTCAAATGAAGAATAACATGTGTGTGGTTTCCTTGCTTTCATTTCAGATGGTCGTGATCGTGCTTTAAAACTTTTCATGGAATACTCAACGCTAACACTTCGGATGTCATCAATTAGCCTTAAACGAATGCCTCCACCGTTGAAACCAAGACCTCCGGGAACGCTATTTTACCGACACATACATCCCAAATACATACATCTAATGAAATGAAAACGAAAAAATATTTAAATAAAACAACAAGTGGTGTATAATATTTATGTGAAAGTGTTTTTTTTTTTTCTATTTTGCAATATTTTTGCGTTTCTGTTAAAAGTGTCCTGAATTAAGTGCCTCACAAGCTTTAAGTAATATTTATATATTTTTAATTGCAATAAAAAATACATAAATTCGTTGACATATCACAATGCCAGAAAAATCGGCGACGCAAAATGGTGAGTTTCATATATAAATCACATTCGAACTTAACTTAAATTGTCCCTATTAATAATAATAAATTTTAACCTTCACCTTAAATATTTCGTAGTTCACAATAGATATCTAATTTTTTCGCCATTGTGAGATATTAATTTTTAATCTGGGCACTAAAAATGATTATTAGTACCGTGGAATATATTAAGGGTTAAGTTAGAATAAGCGCAACATGTTGCTATCCCAGTTATATTAACGCGTATTGCTAATGCGTCTTTGGAAATAATTGCATAGCACCTGCTTAGATGATTGCACAATTGTAGCAAAGTATATCTTGCTTTTAACAGCAAGGGACCATTCTCGCGACAAACGAATACCCAAGAAACGCCTCAGCTTCAACTCAGCGAGCCTAGCCACGGTCACCATACTTCATAAATTAATATCAAAACATCTAGCTATGGTATGCATAATAACTTCAATGAATAATTTCAGGTTAAACGAGGTAATAACAGCTAAGTTTCCTCCATCTGTGCATTTCCTCAGAAAAACATTGCCGCAATTGATTACATTTATGCTCATCGCATATTTTTTCTTTCGTTTCGCTAAATCAGAGAATTATCATTATTCCTTGCTTACTAACTTAGGTGGTGCTACTGTCGTGAGGTGGACCTGGGCCTCAACCAACACGCCTCTCCAGTTAACCACAATACAGTGGTTCCCTTCCACTTGTGCGAGCCACATAAGGCGAGGTCTCCCTCTACTGCATTGTCCCTTCGGGTTGGAATCGAAAACTTTACGGGCTGGAGCGTTGGTGTCCATTTTGAACTACATGTCCCAGCCATCTTAGACGACTGATGCGTACTTTGATGTCGCTGTACAGCACGTAGAGTTCGCTGATAAATCTCCTCCTCCAAAGCCCGTCAACGCAAGCGACCAAGGAGATCTTCATCCGCCTTTAATAACATCCATGATTCTGCGCCATAAAGCAGGACTGGGATGATGAGGGTCTTATATAGAGTCTCCTTGGTGTTTCTCGACAAGGCCTTAAGCTAAGTACACACGATTGTAAGATCTTACAATATTGTCAGAACTGTCAATGCTCTGACAATGACTAACAATGAGCTTACAATAGCCAACTACCTTACAATACAAAATTGTCCGTTCAGACGGTTGTAAGATTTTGTCCCAAAGTCTGACAATTTCATTGTCAGATGGATGTCTTACAATGGTCTGACAATGACTTTTCTGCCAACGTTGTCATAATGAAAATTGGGTGTTCACACGGTCGGAAGATATTTGAATATGAAAAATTGGTCGATCTGTTGTCAGACATTGTCAGATAAATTCAAATTCTTGTGGGTTGTTTTTTGTAGTAGGAATAACGGAGCAAAATATTGTACTTGCGTGATTTTAACTGCCTACGTGTTAGAAGACTGCGAGGATGATGAATTAATACAAAAACGACGTAATATTTTGAAGAAGGATTGGGTGGCCCGTTGTCAGAAGGAAGGATTCTACTCCTAATAGCAAGCTGAGGAGCCGGAACTTTATCGCAATTTTTTGCGAATGTACTCAACACAATCCAATGAAATTCTAGTTTTGGTGACTCCACACATCAAGACACCGACATGCGCGCGATCATCCCATAAATCGAGACGGTTTCATTGGCAACTTGACTCAACTTTGTTTTCCTTTATTACCTCTACCGCTTACCACAGGGCTTCTTTGGGTAGTTTATACTCTGCGCATCCAACAACCCCATTCACCCTGTACTTTCTTCCTGTACAATTTTTTTTCGACTTTTGTAATTCAAATTAGAATTTAAATTCCAATTTCCACAGTTGTTCATATCAATATCTTCTGAATTAGTTTCCATCATTTAAAAGCTATAACTTCGATTTCCCTCGTAAACCACTGGTTATATTGTCTGACAACGAAGAAATTGTAAGCTATTGTCAGCTTCCATAAACAACGACATCTGACAATATCCAATAAGTCTTACAATGTCCTAATTGTCTGACAATAAAAAAAATTGTGTGTTCAGACTTGTTCAGACGATCGTCCGCAACCTGACAATTTCATTGTCAGATGGATGTCTTACAATGGACTGACAATGACATTTCTGACAATATTGTAAGACAAAATTGTAAGTTCAGACGGTTGTAAGACATTTGGGACACATTTTTCACTGACAGATTGACAATATTGTAAGATCTGACAATCTTACTCCATTCTCAATCTTGCTCCATTCGATCCATAGGATCGAAATTGAATTCAGTCAATCCGATCACAACATTTTCTGTGATCGGATTGAAAATTATCATGTAAACGCAGATTGAAAGATCGAGTTTGTCATGTGAGAGAGTCGTGTGTGTTCTTTTATTTCGTTCCCTGGTGGATTTAGATTTATTTGGAGTGGACAAACAAAAAAATGGAATAATGGCGACAAGAAATGTGTGGACGTATTCTGTATACCTAACTCAATTCTATTTTAATTAAATTTTTCAATTCGCTGAGAGCGAAAACATTAATCAAATTTCGATTCATTTTGAATTCGATCTTTCAATACGTTCATGTAAACGTAGTACATAATGGATTCACAGTCAAAAAATATATTTTCTTTCTCAATAGCGTCAGTACCTAATCCCAAATGTTTGTTTTTAAACCCGAACGGGTGTACATAAGGTATAAGACTATTCGTCCTCTCAAAAACTTTGATTTGAATTTGAATCATAATTTATTATAAACTATTTAACTATGTATTTTTAAAACAAAACGAAGCTTGAGCCATATATAAAATCAGCTTTTACTTTACTACACGTTCTAAAGCTACGGCTATACCTATTCGTATTTTACACTTATTGTGCACAGTGCACGTTTTTGTGAACTCATACTAAAACCCGGGACTGAATCATCACATCCGTAAATGAGCCTTACGTGACGGAATTCGTTGCCGTTTCGAATGTAAAACAACGACCTTAGTTCCGTGATGGATGTGAGTAAACTAAAGTAGACACTTTCGAGACTCTGTGTAGTGTGTACCTAGCTAATTGTGGTAATTGCCTGCTGAAGTTGCGACTGTAACTCGGACAAAATTAATGCTGTACTACCTAAGTCCCTACCTACATGTCACTATTGTAAAAAATAATCCCCAAAAACAAAGTTCGACTGGCCACCCTAATTTTAGTACTAATTTCATATTCCCCATGGTGAATAGTTACCATGTAATGTGTAAATAAATAAATGACGTCACCAGCCAAATGACATTTCTAACACAAACCCCTAAACAGCTGATGCATATAAAATTCACTGTTGTATTACGTGTACGTCTGGTGGTAGGGTGAAAATTGGGGAAATGTGCATGCATGACAAGTGCAATGAAGTATGTATTTTTCTTTCGCTCGGTTCACTCGTACTACTCAGTTTCGGTCTCAATTTTTCATTGATAAATATTTATAATTTGTATTTGTGTGATTAAAACCGTGTTTTTAGTAATAAATGTTATCTATTTTGCTAATATACTAAAGAATAATCAACCGCAAATCAGTTATTTCGCTAAAATATTGAAACAGTGAAGTAAACGAAGGCAGAAAAAAAAAACCCAATGAAGCTGATTCATTTCACATAGTGAATATATAGTAAATAGTTGCCGGAGGAGAACTAATTGGAACGGTTTTAGTACTGTTATATAGTTTTGTCTGTCAAGTACACGCAGTAATTGCATTAAAAACAATAAAGTTTGTAAACAAACTAAAATCTTTCAGCGAAACTCAATCCATAGTTTTGCTAGTTATTTATTTAATAATTCGCGAAGTCGAGATTGCTTTTGCGTTTTCTTATGTAATTTACATAGTGATTGTATGTTGATTGCAATTTGTGAAAAGTCCAATTAAAATGGAAAGCGTCTTTGGATGACGAACGTGATGATGATCCAATCCCTTATTTGCTGTTGTGTTTTATTGTTCGGTGGTTTGTCAGCACGAGTGAACTATTTATTGCATGTTGCATATGTTTGCAAATTGTGTATGCATTAATATGTAGTAAATAACCGATTCCATGGAATTTTAAATCGTTGAACTTTGTTAATCTGAGATGTGTTGCAAAATTCATTGACCAATAATTTTTTATGAAGAGAACTAAGAACTAGCAGAAAATCAATAAAAAGAGAAAAAGATAAACAAACAAGCTGAAGACCACCTAGTAGAGACAGTCGTCAGTCTATTGTTACGGTTTTCATTCATGTTCCTTTAATTCATTGGTGATTGCGTGCAATTTCCAGCCAAAATAAATTCTGCATGCAATGTCGAACTGAGTATGTCAAGACTGCACTAATGGTTTATGGATTTCCAATGTTCAACAAAGTGTTGTGACATCATGCAATGGCCTGTCCGAATATTGTAAAATGAAGCTATTGCTGAGCGGTTTTTTTTGTTAGCTAGAAGACCTTGCTTCATAATGCTAGTAAACAGTTGTCTGTCAGATGTATATTTAACCTAATAGAACTGATATTTCACAGCAGCGCATTTGGATTATATTTCTATTGAATCTTTTGCATTTTCTGGGGGTACTAATAGTTGACTGTTTTAAGTCTTATATTGAGTGTATACAGTCTGTGTTAATTCTCAACAACTTAGGGTTCTTATTTAACAAGAATTTCTTGACCATTCTTCTCCTCTTAAAACCCGGCGATAAGATTTAAAAGTTTTTCTCATTGTTCCATTGTTCTCCATTTACTTAACGTGCCATACAGCCGATATACGGCGTTTAGTAGTATGCGGTACGCAGATACTAACCACCGAACTTAACTATTTCTTTGCTGCAAGAGCAACTATAGTCCCACCCGCCATGCACTTTAATTTCACGTAAAAGCCGCTACATCGGCATTTTGATCTGAAAATGCCGCTTCTGGTGTAAACAATTGCCCTCCGCACTATTTCATTGCGAGATACATAGCACATAATCAGTATGATGTTCTAAACAAATCTTAACTGATCATTGAAACTATTCTCCAAAAATCCCTCTATAGGCCATAATAATCATAAATCATTGACATGCATCTACAACACTTTCCAGAAAGAAGAAATCCGTAAGACTATCGAAAAGGACCACTAATCTATATAAAAACTTAACTATTTCCGTCGTGATTTACCATTAGCTGTAGTTCACAGTGATTTGCCTTAAAATGTTCGTCGAATTGATTTTTAAAATAGTGAAGAGCATGAATTAAAACCAAATTCAGCCTGCTTTTTTTATATTGTACAAAAAAATAAAATCCCGTGTGATTCCCACTGCATGGACGCATTGAAATGCCCTCTAGAATAAGCTATCCATATTGAATAACTCCAACATGCATGTCACGTGTACCAGCACGTCTTTAGATGACGACTCATTTACGTCAACCGATAGCGCAGCCAACTTTTTAGATAAGCCAACGGATGCTAGTAAAAACACATCAACCACCAAGCTAATCAATCGAAAACTAAAGACTAGAAGCCTCTACAGCTTGGCAACACCGCACGAGTTTGAAGAAATTCAATTGCAACAAAGGTCCGAATCGAATATTCAGGCGCTCTCTGTTAAGATCTCGAGTCTTGGTGAAAAGAAAGCAACAATAACTCGCGTCCATAAGACTAATGACACCAAATATCCATTAAATAGCGGTGACACCCTATACGATGTACAAAAGTGTGCAGTGTTCGAAGATGAGTCGACTCTAGAAGACGATCCATCTGCGGCTACATGTTGTAGCAGGATATCATTCAAGTCGGTACTGGGAAAGCTCGGTTTTTGGAAAAATTCAAATTGTAAATCCTCACAAAACTCGTTAGGTTTTGAAACCGAAGACAATCTCATGTCCGATAAAAATATACGTCGATTGTCACAAATCAGACGGCGTCGAAATTCCTACTATTTTTCTGGTAATTTTTTGTTTGTAATTTAATAATAATTGTAATAATTTACTTGTAGTAAACAACAGATAGTAATAAGATTGTTAATTGTTGCTTTTCTTTGCAGAAAACGAACGCAGAATCCGGGCCAATGATAGAGAGTTTAATGCGCAATTTAAATACACAGTAAGTAGAAAACGGCATCCATTACCATTGGAATGGTTTAGTCCAAAGCCAATACAGATCTACAACATGTCTAATGCTAATCTGTTGATTTTCTTTCTTTTTTTTTTCAGAACAACTACATAAAAACGTCCAAATATAGCTTAATAACTTTTCTACCATTCAATCTACTAGAACAATTTCAACGTCTTGCCAATTTCTATTTCCTGTGCCTTTTGGTTCTTCAGCTAGTTCCGGCCATTTCATCATTAACACCAATAACAACAGCGATACCACTTATAGGAGTATTGACTTTGACAGCAGTAAAGGATGCCTACGATGATATAGTAAGTAAACGTTAACTATTTTATTTTTAAATTAGAGTCAAATCGGACTGCATTTTAAAATTTTACGAAACGGATTTGAGCCTGAGCCTGGCTTCTGATTATAGCGGGGTTTCTTGAAGTCCCTTGATTACAAAAATCGTCCCAGATCCTGGAAACCCTACACTAAAATAATAATCGGCCATATATAGCAAACAAACTCAATGCTGGATGGCGACGTGTGTTCGGATCACATGCCTAAAGCTTGAAGTTCCTATTGCGATGTCGATTACCTATCGTATCGATAAACAGCTTTAATTGGGGGTTGGGGGTCGATCGTGCTGATTAGAATAGTTCGTTGTCGTTTGCATTTTTTGACGTATCATCAAGCACTCAGTATAGAGGCCCTTACGTGCTTATGCTGAAGTGGATGTATTCCACATCAATTATGTTAACCGAATTACATAGCAGATGTCAACAAATATATTTATTGTATCCATGAACGGAGGTGTGTCCATAATGCTCACCATTTCTCAAGAACACTTAATATAACAAATCCCAATCCATTGATTTCCTAAGCTGTCCTTTCTCTCATCAAAATTTCTAGTGGTCACAATATATCGATTCCCTTCAAACAAATAAAATGCTTGTTACTAATTAGCCTATAATTCCAAGATTATTAATAATTGATCGTTTCTTACGTTTTAGCAACGACATCTGTCAGATTCCCAAGTAAATAATAGAAAATCAAAGACACTGCGAAACGGCAAACTAATCGATGAAAAATGGTCAGGTGTTCAGGTAATGTACTATTTATATTTATATTAATTATTTATCATGCCGTTTACTCTACGACGACATGCGGAAGAGTCAATAAATCAATACTCACTTAAGTAACCATCTCCTTTCAGGTTGGAGATGTGATCCGTATGGAGAACAATCAATTTGTTGCAGCCGATATATTATTGTTATCAACCAGTGAACCGAATGGCCTTTGTTTTATTGAGACCGCCGAGCTGGACGGCGAGACAAACCTAAAGTGCAAGCAGTGTATAACAGAAACCATCGAGTTGGGTCAGGAGCATAGCTTACTCTGGAGTTTCAATGCGGAAATAATCTGTGAACGGCCAAACAACCATCTCAATAAATTTGAAGGTAAGTTTTGTATACTTGTTCTAAAAGAACTGATATATTGTAAAAATCGTATCTTCTTCAGGTACACTCATATGGAACAATCAAAGATTTTCCTTGGATAATGAAATGATTCTTCTGCGTGGATGTGTACTAAGAAATACACAATGGTGCTATGGTGTGGTTGTATTTGCCGGCAAGGATACAAAACTTATGCAAAACTCTGGAAAGACACAGTTTAAGAGCACAGGAGTAGATAGACTTTTGAATTTTATTATAATTGGTGTAAGTTTGGCAAAATTAAGCTAGATTCTGCAGCAAATCTAACGCAAATTCTCTTGTAGATTGTGCTTTTTCTTCTCTCTATATGTGCGTTTTTTACAATTGCTTGTGCAATTTGGGAAAGTCGCATTGGACAACACTTTCAGGCAAGTACACCAACATTTTTGTTGAAAAGCTTACTTAGCTTGTTGTATTGCAGGTTTTCCTACCTTGGGAAAATATTATTCCTAAGGATGTTACTCAAGGTGCTACTATTATTGGCTTACTAGTATTTTTTTCTTATGCAATCGTTCTTAACACTGTTGTGCCAATATCTCTCTACGTTTCAGTGGAGGTGAGTTTGAGTTTAAATAAATATAGAAATTTTACTGAACACGATCACTATATCTATCTTCTCTTTTTTTAGGTCATTCGATTTGCCCAATCGTTTTTAATCAATTGGGACGAAGAGATGTACTATGAAAAGACCAAAACCCATGCGAAAGCAAGGACAACAACGCTTAATGAAGAATTGGGCCAAATACAGTACATATTCTCGGATAAAACGGGAACTCTGACACAAAACATAATGACATTCAACAAGTGCAGCATCAATGGAAGAGCTTTTGGCGATGTCATCGATCTGAGAACGGGAGAACCAATTGACATCACTGATGTAAGTGGTTTTTATTTGCTTACTTTTGTTTTATTAGAAGTGACTAATTGTGAATAAATGCATTCATCGTTATTCGTAGAAACACGTTGTACATATTCAAACCGCATCTATTATATATCATCCCTTTTGCACTTTGATGTTTGTTTTTAACCAGGCTTTATTTTTATCGTAATTACAAGCTATATGGCATAAAGTGTTTTAGGAATACATATTGCATTTTTAAACCCTACATTATTTAGATGGATTAATTATACTATTTACTTATCGGGCTCCCGACCCGTGAAGAGTCTCTGCCTAAAACATTGCAGCCTTCCATCTTCTACAATCCCGGGCATGCTGCTTCCAGTTGTCCAGACCAAGCGCTCTGGCATCTGTGCTGGCTTGGTCTTTGAAACGGAAGCTCGGTCTTCCTTGTCTTCTCGAATCTGAGGGGTGGGATTTGAAAACTCTCTTAGGCGGATCATTATTGTACATTCGCTCGATGTGGCCGAGGCAATGCACGTGTTTTGGCTTTTTCGACTACATCCACATCTTGGTACAGCTCATAGAGTTCTCCTCCATACGCCCTCCTCGCACACATGACCAAAAATCCGCCGAAGTATTTTTCTTTCGAAGGAGCCCAGTATCAGCTCTCCCTTCTTTCTAATCGTCCAGCACTCGGCGCCATAAAGCAGAACTGGCAGGGTAAGGGCCGGTGCAACACGGATGGGATGGTCGGGCACAGGCTACTGTGGCAACACATGTGGCGGATGGTAAACGGCCTGCGGATATGCAGGTTATAGCTACAAATACCCAATACACAGTCCTCGACCAAGAGCGACAGAAAAGGAAGGCGTGGCTTAAAAGGTCACAGGAACCCCTATGAACTTTCTGTGACAAAACGTGTAGGCACCGTCTTCAACAAAGTACCCCCCACAAGTTGGCTAGGATGGATACAGACTAATGTAATTGTCGAGGATCGTCTTTTTTGTAGATGGGACATATGAAGCTGATAGTCCAGTCATCGGGCATGTTTTCTTCCACCCATACTTACTTCATGATTCGGTGCATGCTCCCTACCAAAACATCAGCCCCGTATTTAAAGAGCTGCGCTGGTAAACCATCAGAGCCTACGGCCTTGTTGTTCTTAAGTTCTTTTACAGCTAAGACAACTTCTTCTATACTAGGTGGTGGAACTGGTTCTTCATTGACTGGACGTGGGTTCTCCTCTTGCCCTATCACACTCTCTACATGATGCCTATTAAGCAGCTGCTGGAAATGCTGCTTAAACACATCTACTATTCCCTGCGCTTCGGTGACTAGGTTTCCTTCGCTGTCTCGAAGAGCCTGTGTTCCGGTTTTGTAGCCAGCAGCCAGTTGCTTGGCTTTTTTATAAAACCTCGGGATGTTATTACGATCGCACGACTCTTCGATCTCCTTGAGCTGGGAAGCTGCGTAAGCCCTCTTCTTTCTACGCAGGATCTTCTTTTCCTCCCTTCTCCTGGCTAAATACTCTTCTCTCGCTGACCTTGTTTTGCGCTGCAGTGCTTTCCTGTGTGCATCTTCTGGCACCGCTTATTGTTGGCGTCTGTGGTAGGTGGATGCACAGAGGAGAGTTTCATACTCAGTTGCTCCCTGTAGGCTCTGGCTACTCCAGGTGTGCTGAGGCGTCCAACGTCGAATTTCTTCTTCTTTCTCGTTGGACAATCGGGCTCTGAATTTGGTGGTTCGACCGGTTGGAGAGCGCCAGATTGTTGTGTGGATCCTTAGCCTTGGACACATAGGGCTACTTATCACCGGCTGATACGGGCTCCTGCTCGGGTCTTGTTGCCATGACGCGTTCTTTTTACCTTTTAGTTAAACTTCCGAACATTATTCCTGGGGTAACACCTCTCTATTTCCTAGATCGCGCGCTTCTCATATGCTCTTTCTTTTTCTTCCGGAGAAGCCGGTGTTCTTCCGCCATGAGACAGTTATCAATGAAATTCGACAGCGTTTTTGGATTTGGATCTACGAAATTTTATCGGAAGGCAAAGAATGCCGAAAGAATTTTATTAAGACTGTAGTAATTTTGAAAGACCTGCAAGAGAACATTGAGAAGCACTTCAAGCCATCGATAATACTGCTTTCGGAAAAGCTCTTAACTTAGACTGCCTCCTAACTATCCTATACCTATGTAATTATCCTATATGTAAGAAATACCAGCCGAAAGCCCCTGTAGCTAGTGCTGTAATAGTGTCATTAATATTGTAAATTAATTTTACTTGTTAATAAATAATAATAATAATAATAATAATAATTGAAACCAAGTGGAATTCCAACTCACCAACAGCCCTTCATATGGGAGGCAGTGGGAAAGATTGTTGGGCTCTGTAAAAGGGCTGCTCAAAGTAGTTACACATAATCAGTGGGATCAAGATTTTTATTTTACCAAAAAGGGATAGAAAATACTTCTTACCACTTAGTCGCAGTCTGCATCGGTCCACATAATTCAGATCATCCTTCCTTATTGGCTCCCTTTTTTCTATTTGTGCTCTTTGAGAACTTTGTGTTCACAATCAATGTTATCAGTGCGATTCCCTGAAAAGACAGCCCCTTCGAGTTCAGGAACAAATATAACGTTTTTTTTTTTTAATAAATCCTCTGGATACTTCCATATGGCATTTCTAACTCCTGACGACTTTGCGCATGATCAATTCCAAGAAATATAGCGGTGTTATTAAATATCTTAAAGAGTTGAAAGAAGTTTTTATCATCCAGTCATATGATTTGTTACGTCCCAGTTTCTGCCCTTACGTTTGCAGAGATTCAAATGTGACTACCTTGCTGTGGTTATTTTCGCTCTCTGCTAAAGAAACCAACGTGTGTTCCACTTCCAGATGCATTTAGTCGATAGCAATCAGCTTTAATATGGCCTGTGAGCTGTAACACGAAACTACAAGTCTTTAGGTCTACAGTCACTTGTAGGATTATAATTTTAGTTCGACAAGTAGTATAGATTATTTCTGTAACATAAAAAATCATTTAAACAAATATAAGCAGCGTCCAGGTCAGGAAAACAAAAAATGGTTTGTTTGCTGGATGATTTAAAAAATTTCGAGCGATGATTTGCTAATTCGCTAAATCTGATATTCACCCCTATTCCCATTGCCGTATACGACGCATGTTTCGTGTCGTTGTAAAACGATGTTCAGATTTTTTTTTTTAACTTTTGTTAACAATTTTATTTCCTTTTAGTCCGGGAGGCAGGGGTCCATTTTGAGTACCGTTTTTATGCCGATAGATTATTATCTTTACTCATTGATAGGCTTTTGTTGATAAGTAAAGTGAAGGTCAGCTGACGCACCCGCGGTGGGTGCGGTTGTGGGAGGGTGTGGAACTTGTCGAAAAAAAAATTTGTTAAACTCATTTTATGCCGACTGATTTTTTTTTAAATAAATTATTGACGTCATGTAGTGTTGAAAAAACATAGTCAGTCGCGTCGTGGAGGGGGGATTATACGTCCGCTGGTCGCATAAACTTGCAAAAAAATGAATAATAATACGGGGTATAAAGATATTCACTTCGGAAAAATTAGGGGAAAGCTGGATTTTTGCATGAACCTTCCTTTTGTGGTTCTAAACCATATCTCAAAAGTTCCCAGCGATACATGTGCCGCTAAAAATGTTACGCGGGGTCAAAGGTCATGAAAAACAGTTTTTCGTGAATATCTCGTTAACAGATACTTTTATCGAAAAATAGTGTATATCGAATTTGTAGCTTAGGAAATTGCCTACAAAAAAGATCATAGTATTTTTTTTCGTAAGACTAACCGTTTTCGAGAAAATTTGATTTAAAAAGTTAAACTCCGATTGATTACAGTACCCTAAATACAAATTTGGAAAAAAATTGGCGTTCTCTTACCGTTTGGGCGTGGCACGCCCCCAAAGTTTCAAAAATACCATATAAAATAGTACCAAAATTTCAGGAATGGAGTGACAAGTCTTTCCAAAGTTATTTGTTTTATTATAACTATGTGTGCAGTTAACTAATAAAAGAAGTTTTATCAAAATCGGATCATAAAGACCTAAGATATGAGGTAATTAAAATTTAACCTCTGAATTTTTGAATAATTATTTTATATCTCCGGTCGTAAATAAAATCTGGACGCGCGTACGCATCCGGAACAACTGACGTTCGGTTTCGTCATTCTCTACATAGTATCTGTTATGGCCATTAAAATCAGCCGGCATGCGATGAGTCGGTCAAAAAGACCCCTGCCTCCCGGACTATTTTCTATGTGTTCACTATCATTTCAATTCATTTGTCTCAAAAAAGCTAAAATACCGACCAAAAATCGAAGTGAAAAACGAGTCGTTTACGACAAACACCAACGGGAATACTTACTTACTGAAGGTGGCGCTACAGTCCGGGGTGGACCTGGGCCTCAACCAACAAGCGTCTCCAGCCAGCACGATCTTTGGCCAGCTGTCTCCAGTTTCGCACGCTAAGTTGGTTAAGGACCCCTTCCACTTGCGTGCGCCACCTGAGTCGCGGTCTTCCTCTACTGCGCCGAAAATTATTCGAAGAATTTTCCTCTCGAAGCAGCCAAGAGTAGCCTCATCCACTTTTGATAGAGTCCATGCCTCTGCACCATAAAGTAGGACTGGGATGATTAGGGTCTTATAAAGGGTCACTTTAGTTGTTCGAGAGAGGGCTTTGCTACTCAATTGCTTTCTTAGCCCAAAGAAACAGCGATTGGCAAGAGACAAAGTCCTTTACCACCTCAAAGTTATATCTGTCTATAGTGACGTTCTGTCCAAGACGTCGGTGTTGGGTGTCCTTTCTTGATGACAGAATATACTTTGTCTTGCCTCTGGTGTTAGCGTTTGAGTTTTGCACTATTCTTTCAAGAACGATGTTGAAGAAGTCACATGACAGCGCATCGCATTGTCTAAATCCTTTTTTGACATCGAAGGTCTCGGTGAGTTCTTTACCGACCTTGATGGAGCAGCGTGCGTTCTCCATTGTCATCCTGCACAAACGGACGAGTTTGGCAGGGATGCCAAAACTAGACATTGCTCTGTAAAGCTCGTCTCTATAAATGCTGTCATATGCGGCTTTAAAATCGATGAAAAGATGGTGGGTATCGATTTGGACTTCCTGGGTTTTTTCCACGATCTGCCGCAGTGGGAATATTTGGTCGATGGTAGACTTTCCTGGCCTGAAGCCACACTGATAGGGACCAATCAGGTTGTTGACGAAAGGCTTCAGGCGTTCACACAAAACAGCAGATAAGATCTTGTAGGCGATGTTAAGAAGACTAATCCCTCTGTAGTTGGCGCAGTTCAGAGGGTCTCCTTTCTTGAGGATCGGGCAAACAATGCTGAGGTTCCATTCATCGGGCATACTTTCCTCCGACCACATTTTACAGATGAGTTTGTGCATGCTTCTAACCAAGTCATAGCTCGGCGGTTAGACTTCTTGCCTAAGTCTGCCGCCAACGACGAATCCACATCCAAATAAGCGCTGTTTTTGTTGCCGATAGCAGTCGCCATAGCAAATGTCGCAGTTTTTCATTTTCTTCTTGCCCGGTCCATCCCATCGCACTTCTTGGATGGCGGTTAAGTCTGTTTTATACAAGTTCAGGGCATCCGCCAGCTGTTCGCCTGCACGCGGTCTGTTAAGGGACCTAACATTCCACGTGCAGATCCGAAATTCGTTGTCCTTTATTCGTTTGCCAGGTTCGTCAACAGTAAAATCATCCGTATCCGAGGCTTGCTGTTGGTTCGTAACTATAGTGGTTTTACGCAGTCGGGCAGTTACCCCGGCGTACAACCCCCAACCTGGAGGGCCAGGCCCTTTGTTGGACCCCTTGGACGAAAGGGGCCGGATTCCTCCGGTGTCAGTAGCCCACTTCGGGGATGTGAAAGCTGCCGTTGGCCCATAAAGGGTTCATCCGCCACCATCTCTGCTTCAGGACCCTGACTAGTCCTGAAAAATCCTCACTGACCTCAGCTCCAAATACGTCAAAGTAGATCAAGTAAGGTAACTGTCATCTTGACTGTTGACGACACCTTTGATTCAGTCTAGTGAATTCATCCGCCGTACGTCCTCTTTCTGAGTAGCTCATGTAAGACTTCTGAGACTCGTTCAGTCAGTCTTTCCGACAGAGCATTATAGTGTTGCTGTTTTCTTCGTGTTCAACACTCGCGCTTATAAGTTTAGCAAGCCAAGCCCGGATGGGCGAGGCCAGTATCCGGTGGTTACCACGCGTAAAATAAGCACAATTGATGTGTATGAAAAAGTTACAACAGCTGGGCAGCGCCAAGATGATGCCAATCAGCGTCTACCCGATTCATACACACCCAACCACCAACGGGAATAGGGGCGATTAATTCAATAAAATAATAAACGGGTTGGTGATGATATCTCCTTTTCCAAAATCCCCTTTCAAAAATCCCCTGTTCCATAATCACCTGTGCTGGAATCCCATACTCCAAAAGACCCTGAGAGAAAATCCCCACGGGACAAAATCTCCCTGTTTTAAATTAATTCTGTCGCGCGACAGAGTGAGATACGTATGGGGGGGCAGCTGGCCCCCTGCAACCCCCCTGCTTGGGTTTACTCTCAGATATGCAGTATATGTGTGAAATTGGGTATATGCAAAGTTTATATTATGTTGTTTGCTTAATTTTACTGTCAAAACTACGCGCTTAAAAAACGGATAGATTCTAAACGAACAGGGGATTTTAACGAGGGATTTAATAAGTATGTATGTGTATGTAAATGGCAGATTTTGGCATAGGGAATTTTGTCCCGGAAGATTTTGGAAAAAGAGATAAAAAAAGAGAGATTATGTCCAATAAGGGATTTTGGAAAAGGAGATAACGTAGGGATCCCATAATAAACATATTGATAAGAGTTTATATAGGAATAAAAAACTAATGTATTTTCTTTTCTTAAAAAATGTACACTTAAAGGAGAGGTAGGCCGATTTTAAATGTTTTCAGCTTTATAATGTTTACACTATAGAGGTTACTTAAGGTGGGCGGGGGCGGGCTAAAGGTAACAAAGGGGCGTGACACCTCCTATACAAAACATTAACATTACATTAAAAATCGTGTATCTCCAGAGCCACAGAACTGATTGAGCTAAAATTGCCAAACAATCTTAGGTATTGGTCCGGGAGTGTTCCTGTTAAATTAAGTCCTGTTAAGTGGTCAAAATTCGACAAAGGGGCGTGGCGCCTACCATAAAATCAATTGCAAACACTTTTCCTAGTCGGCTAATTGAGCTGAAACGTAACGTAACTCAAAACTCTTCAAGTTTTCCGAAGGATGGCGCTGAATACCCAAATTTAAAAAAACACTATATTTCGACATTTATAGCAGCTTTAGCCTTGAAATTTGGTAAATAGACGTTTATAGTCTGTTTGTAGAACTAATTATTTCATAAGAAATGTATAGAAATAAAAACTACGTGTAGGAATTTATTTTCACCATATATCACCTTTCCATGGTTAGCTTTTTTATAGATACTAATTATGAGCTTGTTTTGAGACTAACCGCATAATGCGAAGCTGAATACTCAGATTACTACAATCTCAGCTAGGTTAACTTAATTTTACTGTAGGTATGTGGAACGTGAGGACCTTTTAGGCCACGTGCTGCCAAAAAACAGATGGAGGGCTATCGCCATCCAAGAGGTGGGATGATGTACCGGACATTCGCATGCATGTGTTGTGCCACTAACATGCGCGAGAGCATTCCACGATATAATATGTCATATACGTATCATACACTGTCTGCATGCGATACCTATTGTCGAAATAGTATACGCGAGACATTTTAATATGCACAATCAGCAGAATCGACATCGTGTGAAAATGCAATTCCCACGATGCGACTGCTGGTTTAAGCTAAAACGGCACTGCGTGAGGCTTCACTCATTTTTGGACGAGTGAGTCGTTTAATATCAATGAAAGTGTTCGGACGTTTATTCGTTTACAAAATAAAGAGTTAACATAATTTGGCGCAGCCGGGAAAAAATCGACCTGTTGTATCGTACAAAAGTACAAGAAATTACAGTGATTTAGTGTATGAATCCCAAGTTAAAATCTTAATTTTACAAGAAGTAACTGCAATAACCAACAAAAGCAAAGAAAATCCGAAATAAAATATTTTCAATTGTTGTTTGGCAAATTGTAAAGAAGAACTGCTATAAGCAAAGTGCAAGTGCGTATAAGCAAATCGAAATTATAAAGTGAAAACGAAATAAACTCTATAAATGCCTGGGTTTTCCTTCTCAATCAATAGAAGGAAAATAAAAACCAAAAACAGCAGAGGAAGAAAACAAACAGCTAATCAGATAAGCTCCAGTGCGACAGAAGAGGCCACAACCAGCCAACCAGAAGACGACTCCAACAACACCATCAATTACAGAATACTGAGATCCGGAACCGTATATAAAAAAGTAAGCGACCTGCAAAATATTGTGTTAGAAAATAAGAGTTTAGATAAGCAGTTATTAACGTTAGTAGATAAGTTTGATAAGCAAATAAATATTGGTGGGTATAAACTATTAAAATCAAAAACAGTAGACTTTAAAGAAGATTTAAATAGATTCAAACAGTGCATTTCGGGTATAGATCATAAGCCTTCTGTTTCGTCAGCTAATAAAATAATTGATAAAATTCCGGAAACTTCGCCTTCGATCATTACATTAAGAAACGCAACTATGGCTACTGGTGGTGATAATGAGACGCATGAACTCGATCAGAGTTTGTTCGATATTCCATCTAATCAGACGTATTTGGTTCAACTGAATACGAACCTTGTCCCCAACTTCGAGGGGGAAATTGGCGCAAATTTACTCACAGAACTACAAACTTTCCTCAACTGTTGTAAGCAAGTGAAGGCTTGTATACAACCAAACCAGGAAAGTAATTTCTGTCAACTTATCCAGACCAAGTTAAGAGGAAATGCTTTTGTAGTAATGCAAAATAGCAGTTTTTCCAACTTCAATGACTTTGAGAAACAGCTTAAGAGTCATTTCATGCCTAAAAGGTCATACATTCAAATATCGAATGAGCTAAGGCAGTGTAGGCAATTTCCAACAGAAACTCTCAACTCATTTTTAATCAGATTAAACAATTTAGTAGCACAGTGTAAGTTAGCGGCTCTGGAACAATTCCCTTCAGATGCAAAAGCATTAGTAACCGACTCGGAACTGGCCGCCATATATTCAATAAAATCGGGGGTGGTTAGTCCAACAATAAGGCAGTACCTACTGACAGCTAAAGAGACTAATCTTAAATCCTTATGCGACCAGATTCTGAATATCGAACTTGAAAGTGTCGGTATGATGAATCCTTTCGGTGTGCAGTCAGCATGGCCACCGCAAAATCAAAATTTCTTACCATACTCATATATGTCGGCATATAACTTTAGCCCACAGATGGATCAGTGGCATCCACAGGTCCCTCAATATACGCATAATATACAGCCAACACCATTGTATCAACCACACTATAATAATAACTCTGTTCAAAAACTGCCCATAAATAATAGCAAAACTCAAAGTTTTGCAATAAAACCGAAACACAATGGCCACAAAAATATAAAATGTGATTTTTGTGATAAGCCAAACCATTCCTATGCAGAATGCAGAACAAGGAAAAATACCCCATTCTGTATTAACTGCAAGGTTTATGGACATAACGTGCATACATGCCCGCAGAATGGAAAGAGCGCTAAAAGTGTACATTTCAATAGTGATAGAAATAAGAAAAGAACCCCTGACAAATGTGAATTTTGTTTGCGGACATCGCATACCATATCCGAATGTTGGGCCAGAAAAACGTGGGAAAATAAAAATTCGGAAAACCGGCAACGGTCGACCGAAAGCTCCCCGGTTCGACATTAATTTCAAATAATGGGTCGAACACTAGCAACCTTGTTCACTTGCCATTAGATATCGCAAAAAACAATAAAGTCCGGTTGCTAGTAGACACAGGCGCAGATATAAGTCTGCTCAAAGCCAGCAGTACGATTGGCAATCCACCTGATTCCTCCAAAAAAGTCGAAGTTAGTACTGTATACGGCCAAGGACGAACACTTGGTTCCAAAAGGGGTACATTTAAGTTGCAAAAGGACTTTCCTTGTGAATTTCAAATCATCAATGAAAAAAAAAAAAAAAAAAAAAAAATAAATGTTTTGAAATAAAAAAATAAATGCTACAAATGTTGTAGCCACAAAAAAAAAAAAAAGAGATTACTTAATGTTATTACCTATATAAGTGCTCTGTAAAATTTTAAATTCTAAATAAATAACCAATTTACAAGTTAATTTCATTTGATCAATACCTTAAGTTGTACGTAGGTAATATATATTTTTTTGTCAATGTAGAACTCTAAGATTTAAAAAAAAAAAAACTTAACCTAGAATTTATTAAAACGAAAAAAAAAAAATGTATTTTAATTGGGATAATAAAGAAATTAAAAATGACATTCGTCCAAAAAGGGGGGAAGAGAATGTTGTGCCACTAACATGCGCGAGAGCATTCCACGATATAATATGTCATATACGTATCATACACTGTCTGCATGCGATACCTATTGTCGAAATAGTATACGCGAGACATTTTAATATGCACAATCAGCAGAATCGACATCGTGTGAAAATGCAATTCCCACGATGCGACTGCTGGTTTAAGCTAAAACGGCACTGCGTGAGGCTTCACTCATTTTTGGACGAGTGAGTCGTTTAATATCAATGAAAGTGTTCGGACGTTTATTCGTTTACAAAATAAAGAGTTAACACATGCGAATGTATAGGTATAAAGTAGAAATTCCCATGCATGCGTTGTTGATGTTTTTAAAAAATAAATCATCGTCCAGGAACATAGAACCTATCGTTTTTTTTTTTAGTTTTTATTTTTAATAACTTAAAGAAGTCAGATGCTAAATGCTTATATGAATAATTGTTATCGACCACTCTCCACGGCCGTCAAAATCAAATATAAAATTAACTGACAAATGAAGAGGCCCTAAAACATAATTAGCACCCTGTATATTATACAACATTGTACATGCCGATGTAACCAATGCACTTTCAATGATCATTTGGCACCCCGATTTTGTAACTTCTTGCACTGCTTAATGTTGTTAATGTATGAATGTATTCTGTTTGCGTACATGTTTCATATAAAAACTCCAACAAATGTAAAAATGTTTACATAAATTTATTGATTGCCAAATTTCGCTTCAACTTACAGGCCATTCCAGCAGTTGACTTCTCCGCGAATGTCGAGTATGAGACAGATTTTCGATGGTATGACCACACACTCTTGGACGCTGTAAAATCAGACCAAGAACATGCACATACATTTTTTCGTCTGCTAGCCCTATGCCATACAGTTATGCCGGAATATGTGGAAGGAAGGCAGGTATCTTCTTATTGTCAATTCCCACTATATTAACACAAAAATATCTATAACAGGTTAGAGTATCAGGCGCAGAGTCCAGACGAATCGGCTCTTGTATCAGCGGCAAGGAATTTCGGTTTTGTTTTTAGGTCTCGCACACCAAACAGTATTACAATAGAAGTCATGGGCCGAAAAGAGGTTTGAATAAAACAATAGGCATTCGTTTGGTGTGTTTATACTTTCATGTGTTTTTATTTTTTCAGGAATACGAACTCTTAGGGATATTGGATTTTAACAACATTCGCAAGCGAATGTCGGTGATATTACGCAGAAATAATAAATTAGTTTTGTATTGCAAAGGAGCAGATAACGTTATATACGATAGATTAAGTTCCAGCCAATTCGATATTAAGGCTCGAACACAAGAGCACTTGAATGTAAATAGTTAAATTGTGGGTTGTGCAATTTAGGTACTAACGGTTTTGCTTCGCTTTTCTTTAATAAATGTAGAAATTCGCTGGTGAAGGTCTTCGAACATTAGTTCTGGCTGAGCGCCATTTGGATGAAGATTTCTTCAATTCATGGCGACGGCGGCAACAGGAAGCCGCACTATCTCTCAGTAACCGAGAGGATAAGCTTGATGCGATTTACGAGGAAATCGAATGTGAGATGCAATTGGTGGGTGTAACTGCAATCGAAGACAAACTTCAGGATGGTGTGCCACAGACAATTGCCAACCTGCAAATGGCTGGAATCAAAATTTGGGTTCTCACTGGTGACAAGCAGGGTAATTTATTAATTTCAATTGCTTATAACTTATGACATGAGTGTTAATCTAGAACCTAGATAATAAAGGAGCCTGGGCCCTTCTCTGTATTTCTTTCCGAAAGTGAAATATTCCGAAACCGAATATTTGGTACTCTCTATTATAGAGAAATAAGGAGTAGGCCCCTGGTTTCTTTTTGCGTAATACCTACTCGTCCATTTACGTGATAGAGAAATATATCAAATTTATATTGGTACTTTTTAGGCCAACTCAATGACAATATAAAATATTAAATACGGGGTTTGATTGATTGAAATTTCTTCCTGAGAAATAGAGTATGTATATTATTCGTGAATTATTTAAGGCTTCTGTTATAGCTATCCGTAAAATGCATCCGTAAAAAAATTGTTTCACTTTTTTGGAGCACTTAAACTTAATCGTTGAACTCAATCTTGGTCTTAAAATGTTGCTTTTTAATTATAAAACTAATTCGTCAAAAACAATTAAGCAATTGATCTTTAAATTTTCTAAAAAAAGAATTTCTTTATTTTTCCATACGAAAAACTTTTTCTGTTCAACTTCTCAACCAGTTTCAGGAAGTATTCCACTGAATTCCTATATGCTATGGCTAAATGTGTTTTGTTTCGTGTTTTTACGTATGGATTTTACTGATGGCTATAACTGCAGCCTAACAGTCGTGGTCGAAAATTAAGTTCTTCAAATGGCTGTAATTAAGATTTTCTGTTGGTGGTGCTCCGATTTTTTTATTTTACACAGGGGAGAGGGTTTGAATGATTTTTTGTGAGAGACCGTGGTATTTAACTGATTTTCAAAGTAATATTTAAGGATGAATGGATAAAAATAGTTATATATGTATGCATTATTTAAATTTAAAGCAATGTGTGACTTATACGTACGTACTTAACTTATTACACTGAACTTCTTCTGATCGCGATGGAAAGTTGTAGCCTACGCAGACGAAGTCGCCTTATTCGCTTCGGGCGAACGTATCCTCTAACACTTTCCGACATCCTGCAATTCGCTTGGCGTAATTTGGTTTTATGAACCGATAATTGTGGTCTTAGCGTCAACCCGGCGAAAACGGAGTTAGTCTTAGGCCCATTTCACACATACCCGGCAGCCAGCTAACCGGTACCGGCTACCCGGTCGTTGGGAATACATTCTTATGTGCGCGTTCACACCTGCAAACCGAAACCGTCCATAAAAATGTATCGCAACGACCGTGTAGCCGGTACCGGTTAGCCGGCTGCCGGGTATGTGTGAAATGGGCCTTATTCACCAGGAAAGTTAAGATACCCTTCGTCACACCCCCACGCTCAAGGGAACTCCACTCGAGTTCGTTAGCAGCGCTAAATACTTCTGGCTGTGGCTGGACAGGAACCTTTTATACCCAGTGGTATGCACAATGGGCCGACTAACGGCCTAAGTTGTCTATCACCGAGCGCCACTTTAAACTAACTTACTAACTATTACACTGATGTTTTCCAACAGCGATGGGATTACTTCGCATGTAATGTACATGATGTAAGTGATAAAATAAAAGCAAAGTGTTTAGGTTAAGTGGCCCTAGGCCATAGGAGGCCAATATGTCCCTTCTCAAATTATTGGAGTCTATTGACAGCGCATAACCTTTTCTAAAAGGGAACTTTACTTGGTCTCGGTGCGATTTTTTCCAACATTAATGTAACAGCGAGCAATCTCCTTCGTCACTCTGCACAACCTTACGATTAACATTCCCGACCTTAAGGATAGTGCCCTAATTGCACCAGCAATGGAGGTTTTTGCATTATGAAAGTGGTCAGCTCCATCATAACGGTGTTATAAGAACTCTAAGGCGGGTTTGATCATCGTCACTGGTCAAACCTTGGTCCAGTCCTTCTCCTTCTTTATCTGGGCTTTGGACCATCGTATTATAATAAAATAATAAAATAAGTTTTGACTAGCTTTAAATTATATTCATTTGAATTCTGAAAATTCCTATATCTAAACATAATATTTAACTTAATATATACATGTATTTTGTTATTTTTTGTAGAAACCGCAATTAACATAGGTTACTCTTGCCAACTACTCACAGATGATTTCGCCGATGTCTTTATAGTGGACGGATTGACGTTAGACGAAGTAGAAAAGCAGTTAAAACTATTTAAGGAATCAATAAAGATTGTAAATAAATTTCACCCCAATCCTCGTAAGTAACTACTCTCAAAAACATTTATCAGAAACTTGTACATTGTGTTTCCTACAGCAATTGTACAAAATTTAACTTCAGAGTTGAATAAATCAAATTATAATGGATCATCTGTGATGAATGAATTCAAGACCACGGTGCCATCACCGCCAGCGATTTCTGTGGTAACGTTTAGGTGCGCTAGAAGAATATTTACATTATACAAAGATTCGAAATTAATTTTGTACATCCACAGTGCTGAATGCAATGAAATTTTCGATGAAATGGAAAGAAATTCGACCAAGCCTAATGTCGAAATTGAAGAAAATGCCGGTTTTGCGATAGTAGTGAATGGACATTCATTAGTTCATTGCCTTTCGCCGGAACTTGAATCTAGGTAAGATAATAAAATGCTTCTCCTTAACGTTGAAATCTCGCATAACGATCACAGTGCCCCGTGTTGAGTTGTTTTTCCCGGAAATGGCTAGAAAATCGAGCCTTTTAAACTTTAGTTGCTGTTAATCTTAAGGCGTTGTTTGATTAATCTGGCATTTGACTCTATAAAAGTATAAGTTTTGGAAAGTCTTTGCTTAACCACTTCCACTTTATTGCATTGTAACATATCCTTATGCACAATTTGTCAATTTTCAGATTCATGGACATAGCCGCACAATGTAGATCAGTGATTTGCTGTAGGGTGACCCCTTTACAAAAGGCTTTAGTCGTCGAGCTAATTAAGCGTACAAGAAACGCTGTAACGTTGGCGATAGGTGATGGAGCAAACGATGTATCCATGATAAAAGGTCAGTCTCAAATTTGCATTCAGAAGGGTTTTAATTGACATATTTATTTTTCTTATTAATAGCGGCGCATATTGGTGTTGGAATATCTGGTCAGGAAGGACTGCAGGCGGTACTCGCCAGTGACTACTCGATAGCGCAATTCAAATACCTCGAACGACTACTCTTAGTCCATGGACGCTGGTCGTACTATAGAATGTGTAAATTTTTGCGATATTTCTTTTATAAAAATTTTGCCTTCACCTTATGTCACTGTTGGTATTCGTTTTTTTGTGGTTTTAGTGCTCAGGTGAGATGTTTGTAGACAATCGATAATATTGTGAATGGCGAAATGTAACCCCTGAATATTTTATAGACCGTTTTCGATCCGATGTTTATATCAGTATACAACTTATTCTACACATCACTGCCAGTTTTAGCGCTTGGCGTATTCGAAAAGGACGTATCTGACAAACATAGTGTAGAATATCCAAAGCTTTATACGCCCGGATTAAAGAGTTCTCTCTTTAATACACAGGAATTCGTGCGTAGCGTATTACACGGAGCCTTTAGTTCGTTAGTCCTATTTTTAATACCATACGGTAAAGTGTTATAGTATTGGTTAAAGTTCAGATATTAAACAACTTTTGATTATCTGCAGGTACTTACAAAGATGGAATCTCATCGAATGGTTACATTTTGAGCGACCATATGACTCTGGGCGCAGTGGTTGCCACGATATTAATTATAGACAATACTACTCAGGTATATACTTAAATAAAATTTGGTTATGTGCAGTAAATTCATGTTTTACAAACAAATTATAGATCGCCCTATATACATCCTATTGGACCGTATTTAATCATATAACGATCTGGGGTAGTCTAATATGGTATTTTGTTCTGGACTATTTTTACAACTATGTAGTTGGTGGACCCTACGTTGGTTCTTTGACTATAGCAATGAAGGAAGCTACATTTTGGTTTACCACGGTGATAACTGTTACACTTATTACAATGCCCGTATTGGCATATAAGTTCTACTTAGTCGACGTATTTCCTAGTTTGTCCGATAAGGTATTATTTACATGATGATTGAAACTCAATTGAAAAGATTAACTCGTTGTTTTTGGTGCGTTTAGATTCGGTATAAACAGCATGCTGCACAATTAAAACTAAGACATGGCACTGACGTACAACGAGTATCATCGACTAGGAGAGGCCGCCGTTCTTTGCGATCAGGATATGCATTTGCCCATCAGGTAAGATGACTTAACACACTGTTACATTTGGCTGAGTTTCGAAATGTTAAAACACTATTCTGTTCACTTATCACTTTTATTACACATTATCGATTATTCTGGTAGTTATCTTATTATGTAGCAAAGACATATAACAATTCTTAGCCGAATATTTCGAACTTCTCTTATCACCACTTAAAACTCAACTATCCATTGTCCGACATATTCCATAACCCCCTTTTTAATTCGATCCTTTACTTCTCGCACGTTATGGTTAGAGAATGGGCTATTTCCTTTTGAAACAAAAAAACTTTAACCAGAAGGGTGCAGCTATACCCGAAGTATTGCTCAATCTTTGCCTAGCTCGGGCCAAGTTTTGGATATTTATGGTCATGTGCGAGTAAGGCTAGCGCAACTGTTTACTTTCCATTTAGAGATAATATTTTATAATATTTTTTTTGCTTTTACCTTGCAAAGTCAATTACAAAACGAATAAATGCGTCAACAGCTTCCCCATTGCAGCGATGAATGCAATCCACATGAAAGACTTGCCTAATTTTATCCCTTGTTCTTCGAGGCACATATCTTATGATTTCTCTGATATTCGAATCAGACCACCATTGTCGGATCTCTTTTCGCCTCTCTACCACTATAAATTTTACGCAGAGAAACTATCTGGACTTCTCCAGATTTCTTCCCTGGGTTCGATTCCTAGGGTTACCGCTAGCATCTGTTTATGTGAGATCTGTTTCATCCAATGGCACTCGACCCAATGTTGTCCCAAGCCCTCATTCTTCTGCCAGCCAAAGCCTGACATTGACAGTATATGTACCACTGTCTCTGATTCCTCCAAGCATAGTTTACAAGTATCGTACTCTCTAAGGCCCATCTTCTTTAAATGATACCCGAAATTACCATATTCTGTAGTCAGCGTCACCACCCATTTTAATGTTCCTCGAATCATGCTTAGAACCCTTCTTTGAGTGGAGCAGGTCGGCCACTTTATTGCCATTTTTAGACTGTCTAAATATTTTGAAAACCAACTTAAAAAATCTCATAGGTACCAAAGAGTCAGATATCACATTCAATAAAATTGTAACTTTTACAGGAAGGTTTTGGTCGACTTATTACATCTGGAAAAATCATGCGAAAGCTACCACAAGACTTCGCATTCCCACTGGGATTGGGTAGCAAGAGACAAGCAACAATTGACAGTGGAGAATCCAAGCAGAACATTACAACAACTCCCGTCCGTTCTGCAACGCCTTATAACCAAGACGAAGTGAGTCCACGTGCACCCTGCCAGGATTTAGATACAATCAACCTATAAGTCAGCAAATAGTTTAATTTAAAATACAAAAAAAAAGTTTATTTTCCCCCTAAGCACCGAACCAAGACAATTGTAATAAAATATTTTCTATTCGTCAAGCTAGTTTTTAAGTTTATTACTATTTTGCAATACTTTGCATTATTCTGAATTTACAACTGTCAGATGTGATTGTACGTATAAGCTTTTTCAAAATTAATTATTTTTTTTTATCATATTTATTATTCAATTTTTTTTTAATATCTTTCTGCCTTAAGGCCGAACTACATCGAAATAAAAGTGAAGAAAAGTACAAAACACAAATTTTTAAATTGAGAGAAAATATAGGTACAGAGTTGATGAAGTAGAACAAATGATTTTATTTACTTTCTTGTACTTTTCTTCACTTTTGTTTCGATGTAGTTTAGGCTGACAAAGAAAATAAAATAAAATAGTATTACTGGTGAATGAGTGAGCCGTACTTCGATGTACTTAAGTAATTTAACTGAGGTACTTAAATTATATAATATGCGAAAACTCTACACTTATAATTGTGGGCGAACGGAACAAAATGGATTTCTCAAAATAGATTATAAGTTTTAAGAGCTACATTTAGAATCTCATATATTTTGTTAGATTATTATATGATGCATATGCAAACAAATTAAAATAAAGTAAATAATACTTAAAAGAAACAATTGCACTCGAACAAAATCTGTGTAGATAATTCCTATTCCGTTTCGCTAGTAACAATAATTCCTAATGTTATGTGAACGTCAAAATGAATGCGAAAATATTAAAAATCACCAAAACACGTGTCTTGTCCTTAGGGTTCTTATATATGTAAATTTTTCGCGATCGCCCTTCATAAGGAGTAACTTGTGCTTTAATCATATATATACTTGATAGGTTGCCTTATTTTTAAATAAGTTTAGCTATTATTATGTATTTGGATTTTATTTTGTAACCGATACCAAATTATAATGTGACAAATCTTTTACTATAAGAACAAAACAAAAAAAGAATGAAAAATGATCGAACTAGTTCCAATTTATGTAATAAAACTGAACAATTATTTTAAGAAAACTTTATTTTATTATTTTAACACAGCGGTCGAAATATTACAAACAAACACAGCATTCTAACAGTACAAGAACAACAATAATCATGGATCAGTAGTTAGAATGTAGTAGAAATGGCGGCGTTCTATTGATCGCTATAATTAGTGGCATGACAAACTCCATATATAAAACTGATATTGCACCATTATTACGCTAGAGATCTAAGCATATTTCACAATGTGATTTTCTTTTTCAGTATTGAAAATCCGTTCCGCGTAATACTCGCCAAGCTAGGAACTCAGAGATTCATATTGGACCATGGGCACAGTTTCTAACAAAAATAATTCGTTTGTGTAAGTTTTTATTTTGTTGTTTGTTGAGGAAAATTCATTGACGTAGTAAAAGTTACGTTCGCGATCAATCTACTTTTTAAGTTCATGGAAAATCTAGTCGACTTAAAACGACTGAGCTTATTTTTTTTTTTTTTTTTTTTTTTGTTCCGGTGGCGCTATCTGTCAAGCGAGCATTCCTCCATCTGTAACATCTAACAAACTTATCCGGACGTTCGTCGTACACTAATGGGATCCACAACTGGCAAAAAACGCCACTCGTAATTCTAAATTCAAATTGGCGTGTTTTAAATCGTCGTAAACTCCACTCGGAATAAGGGTGAATATTTATACCCACCTCAGGAAGGTATATTCACTTTGTCATTACATTTGTAATCGAAAAAATAAGTCACCGGAGACACCAAGTATATTCCATGTTCATACAATTTCGATGACATTTAAATCCTGACCTTGGATTAACCGCAGTTGAGTGTTCTACTCTAATGTCCTGCAAATTATCATTTGGCTTTTGTGATATGGAGAATTATTCTGCTTAAGAATTAACGACTTCTCGATGATTCTGTCAGTAGATGGAAATGCGTAATCATGTAAGACTTATTCCACTGTTTATGCATTTCCACTGACTATTTTGGGCTTTGCTGCTTGTCAAAAAAACGATCCTTGGAAAGGAAATAACACCCAAAATGAGGAAAAATGTTCCAACAACAAATTGTACGAGTTTTTTAGGGCGTTATTTCCAAATTGATTTGGGCGTTATTGCCTAACGCCGTGATCATCATGGTGGTACGCTTGGTATCTAAGGCATGGTACTAGGTAGCCTCAACGTCCTAAGTTCAATTCCCGAACGCAGACGTTTCGTGTAGAGGCTTTCCAACTGTGCTATCAAAGATGTCCTCCTAGCCTTATCTGAAATCACTTTGAAATACGTCCACTTTCTGAGGGGCTCATAATATGACTTCTGAGCCTCGATCAGTCAATCTTTTCGACAGAGCATTATAGTGTTGCTATTTACTTCGTGTTCAAAACTCGCGTTTATAAGTTTAGCAAGTTACGCCCAGATGTCTAAGACCAGTGTAAAAACACGTTTAACAACAAATTTAGTTTTAAATTACATTAACGTATTTTATCTGAACTGGCGGTGGTTTCAAAATTGTTTTGTTGCTGCTCTACGAAGACTGAACTCTAACCCACGCCGCACAGTAAAAAAAAACTGGAATTACGCATAGAAGACTCCATTGGACAGCCAATAGGCGACCTTCTTTTATTTTCGTGCAGAGTCCCTCTACTTGTGATCTTGTACGCGGTGCTGCCAACTTTCTTCCTTGACAAGTACCCGGTGGTTACCACGACGAGATAAAATAAACACAATTCATGCGTATGAGATATTAAAGGAACGACCACTCATAATTATTGTTTGCAAATAAAACTCATTTAATTGAAACTTAATTAAAAAAAGTCATCTATTATTTATAATTTATAATTAATATATATGTATGTATAGTTACAATAATAAATTTGTAAAAATAAAATTAAACCAAAAACAATATTATAATTCCATATCCCTAGCTTCGTCTTCACTATAATCGGACATGCTGGACTCGCTATCGGAGCTTTCGCGCTCCTGATGTGCACGTAAAGCCTCTTCTGTTGCGTACCGCTGAACATAGTCGGCAACTTTCCGTCGATATTCTTCGGGCTCGTGCAAGTACAGTGCAGCTGCGTCACGATTTAATGGATCAACTGGATTTGGATATGTTAAAAGTTGCGGTAAAAATGACTCGAATATATTGGACAGATCGTATAACGCTGTCCAAGCTTGATTAATGACGTCTAGGCACACGGTACCCGATGATTCGTCGATATTGGGATGATAAATTTTATTAACAAATCCTATGCTAGGTGATTTGAATGGATAATTATCTGGCAAATAGACGCGTACTTTCCAAACGCCACCTTCATATGGTGTGCCCTGCGGTCCGAAGAATTTCACATGAAACTCATTTAGACCACCAAGGATTGTTACCTCGTGTTTACTTTCGATTAGCTTAATGACATCATTGTCCATACGTCGTTTACCAGCACTGGGTGAAGACATGTTGCTTTCTCTGAAATAAATCAGTACTAAATTATTTTGTTTAAACGTTTTATTCTGTTGTAATAATTATAATCAACTGGTTGGGGTTGTTAGTTCTTCCTAAAAATAAATAAATAAATAGCTGGCGCAACAGGTCATAGGAACCCTAGGCCTAGCTTCTCACAACCATTCGTTTATGTGAGTTTTTATTTTTGGGACGAATGGAAGGGACCTACAATTTTATGCCGATTCCGAACGTCTTAATTGAGAATCTTTATCAGGACAGTTATACTCTCGGATGTTTATCAGAAGTTCGCGAGAAGTGGTGCAGTGGAAAAAAAAAGAAAGATGTAAGATGACCACTACTGCATTTGTCTTTTGATTTTCTGCGATATGAGAAACAATTTGGTATGCAAATTGTATCAGAAGGCGGAAAAATAATGTAGCTTTTTTTTCTTCTCGAATGCATGTAGTTCAGTCAGTTAAAACTCTCCCATATACTTGTATTAATCCAATCATCACATGCAATTTATGGAAAAACAAAATGCATCTGTAATTTTTCATAGTTACTACAAAAGCATTCCCTAACCCGGCGTCTCCACGAGCAATATTTCATAGAATGCCATATAGCATGCTATGAGAATTGCTCGTGGAGACCACAAATAGTATTCTATGAAAAATGGTATTATATCTATTGCTCAGCTCATAGCTTGCTATCGATAGTATTCTATGGGGTGTGCTTTCTTTGTCTGACACATGTGTTTTCGTGTGATGCACAAACCGTATGTGGTTTGTGGTGTGATGACTATGGAAATAGTAAGCTATGAAATGCCCACCCTACATTTTATTGCATACTATCATTATTTCTTTCTATAAGAAATGACAGATGGTAAGCTATGAAATATTGCTCGTGGAGACGCGGTGTAACGTTTTCGTAAGTTATTCTCTTTGAGAGAGACTTCATCCCCACCACTGCCATTTTGACAGTCTTTTCCATTTCCATTTTCGTTGGCACAAAATTTCAATGTTTTCTTTGTTGAGAATGTAACTAACTTAAATATTAATATACCAAAAGCACCCTACGTGAACTATATTGAAGAAGTGTGCAGCTCTTTTAAGTTTGGGATTATCACTCTAAGCGAGCTGCAGATTGTCTGAAGAAGATTTCCCTGGTTTACTGGAAGGAATCCATAATTGTACCAATTGAACAAGTTAAGAACTCAACCAAACCCGAAGATTTCCGACCTGTCAACATGTTATGTCAATGATGCCAAAATCCTAGAAAAACTTGCCCAAAGTAAACTTCAAAAGTACATGGAAGACAACGAACTTTTCACGTATTGCCAAGCAGGATTTAGAGGAAAGCATAGACCCCTTTTACACGCAGAGTTTTTTCACTTTAGTGTCGAGAATGTGTAGGTAAAGGGGATGAAAAGTGCAGGGGATAGCCGAACACTGATGGGCCGCGAATTCCCATCCGATTCTTGTATTCTCTTTCGCTCTCTTTCGTTATTTTCAGCGTTGCTTTATTCTCAAACCGTACTCAGTCGCGATAGACGTCTGCATTTGCTCTATTTTCGAACTGTATGCGGTCTGCGCCGCGAGCGACGAATGAGAAAAAAAGGAAACAAAGACAATTTGACAATCAAGGCAATAAAGTGAAAACACTGAACGTATAAATGCACCATAAGTGCCCAAAAGAGAATTAAGAAGAGTCATGAGTGAAAAAATTCTGCGTGTAAAAGGGGTCAAACACTGAACATATAAATGCACCATAAGTGCCCAAAAGAGAATTAAGAAGAGTCATGAGTGAAAAAATTCTGCGTGTAAAAGGGGTCATAGCTGCGAATCTCTATTAATGGGCAATGGCAGATTGGAAAACAGAGATATGTATATCTAAAAAAAAAAAATTAATCATTTCTGTTTTCAGCGATTTAAGAAGGGCACTTGAAACCGTTGATAGAGGCGTTCTAATTAAAAAATTGGAAAAGTACGGAATTAGAGGCAGTGAGCTCAATTGGTTTCAATTTCACAGATTTCATAAATTACAAAACAAAGCAATGAGAATAATTTTCAGATGCCATTTTCGAACACCTCTTTGTTAAATGTACTAAAATGGTGATGAATGTGTTGATTTTTGTATTTAAAATGAAAAATGGTTTGTTACCACGTTATCTCTACATACATGGATCGCTTAACAATCGGATTCATGAGATATACAACAATTAACGGAAAAATATGTCGGATTTTACATAAATAATTATAATTATACAGCCCTAACTCAATAATGGCTCTTCTGATTTAAACATAAAAAAATAGGTAAATTTACTGCTAGGTTCCACATTTCACTTTCACTCGAAATGAAATCGGAAATGAATTTTTTTGTTCTACATTTCGATTTCGATTTCAAAATTTTCGGAATTGAGACAAAGTGAAATGTGATTTCAAAAAAAATTCGGAGTTTCCGAATCGCTCGAAATGCAGAACACTGAAAACGATTTCACTCGATTTCTGGAACCTAGTTGTTAGTAAATTTTCCGCTGATTCATTTAAGCTAAAAAAAACATCCTCCTGCGTTATCCTGAATCTGTGCAATCTTCAAAACAAATACATATTCAAATCTTCGCCCACGATTTTCTTTTTTGTATGTAGTGGAAACTCTTGTAGAAATTCTGTCTTTGCATTTCATTTCTTGCAAACCTCCAAATAAGAAAAAAAAAAAAAAACAATGGCTCTTATTGTGATTGTCGATTGCGTCTATTCGTACGCACAAAAATGTTTCACTTCCAAGAGAAAGCATCGACCAGACATTTTTAATCGACTACAAGCGACTGTCAAATCGACAAATATCAATCGCAATCGGTAATCAAAGTTGTCTATCGATCGACAGTGTTGTCGATCAAAGATCAACTATCGGCACTCACAATAGGGGCCAATATGAAGGGGATGGAGGTAAACCATCGGATATATGTATAGTTAACAAATTGAAAAAATGACGGGGTTTTATTGCGGGCAAACGGAAAACAGAGCAACATTGAATTAAATATTTCTCTGTAGAAAGTTGAGAGAGCATAATTAAGAGATAGATTAACGATCTATCATTACAGATTTTCTAGTTCTTGATCAGAATAGAATCGCCAGAAATCTGTAACGTCAATGAAAACAAATAATTTTATAAAATGGTGTGCGACAAAATGCAAAGCTTTTTTGTACTTCTTGATATCGAACTAGCAATCGACTTGTGGCTTCCGTAGATCTGCTCGAAAAATTGCTATATTGCCTCTTTTTGAATCTATATTAGCCAACAATTTAACGACATACAAATCTGTAGGAGTCAGATGTACATACAATCATAACAAAGAATAGGTACTGGAATCACCATATCAGTATGAGACTAAAATATCGTAGTTGAATCAATACGGATGACAATACAAGGCACACGCGTATATTTCATCTTAACAAATGTTTATAATTAGCTGCCCATGGTTGTACACAAAAACATATACATATATATATAGTCATATCATAAATAATTACGTACCAATAATTCGTTTATGACACAACACAAACAAAGTAGGTATGTAGTTCAATCATAAGCAGCGATTTTTTTCTATTTTGGCATGCAAGAGAATAGATATTATTATACTACACGGTGACCCTCACCTACTTAAAGGTCCATTCCGGAGAAAGGAGTATTTGTTTTATTTTATATCCCATAACAGTCGCGCCAAACGCTAAACAAATTTCATCTAATCCATATTATTTTCGTCGAGCCTCTGTGCACTGTGTGTATTACTAATTAATAGCACATGCGGAATATATGACAAGTAAACAAAGAAAACGATAGAAAAATAAAACTTTAGGGTTTTCTTTGTGAAAATGTATATATGTTGAATTTTCTTTCTTTCTTACCACTTTGTAGTCTATTCCGTTTCAGCTTTACGAAGTGCCAATGGTTCTTTATGCAACAGCACTTTATTCTTCCATCCAGTGGGGCAACGCCAGGATTACTTATTTACTGTAGAAATTATCTTTCCAGAGTTAATTGCAGCTTCTTTTTCGACGACTAGAGATCACTGAGATGGGGACAATAACTGCACTTAAACGGGATGAAAAACGTTCTGTTAATCAGGCAATGTATGATTTTGAATCCGTTTTAAGTGCACTTCCGACTTTTTTAGGAAACTTTTTACTTTGCATTAGTTCGTTAGTTATCGAATCCGTCTTGGGCAGACATAAAGGAGGAAATTAAAAATTTTACCTTGAAGATTTTTACAACTCCGACTTCGTTCCTATTCTGAAAGAGGAATATATCTTATCGAGCGACCATTTTTGTTATGGAACAAAATAGTTCCGTTCAGGGACTCATCAATTGACAGCAGGTATGTTCACAAATACTTTGATAGCTTAATATGTAAACTGTTATACGTTGTGCAAAATAACTTTGGCGTGAAATTGAACATCCATCTCACCAAAGTAAACTATAGTAGAAAGAACACTTATATTATAGAGTCTCGAAAGTGTCAAGGAGAGTGTAGTTTTTGCAATTGCGTGCTGCAGATTCTGATTTCCTGACATATATGTTCAATAAAACACAAATATGCAAAATTATGCACTTCGGAAAAATTCGCAAACCTATTTTCATATCAGCTTGAAACTAACTTTTTGAAAACAGGGGTCAGATCTCGTAAAATAAAAATGATATCGTTTTCACGCATGCTGTCTCTATGTATGGTATAGGCGTATTTTTTTGAGAAACTATAGCTAGCTCGTTGCGTCGACGGATTGACGTATTCGACGGAACGAACAGTCACATAGAATCCGTCGCATACGTTGACAGCATACGTTGTTATCTGCAGCATTTGACAGTTTCTCTCTTTATCTCAATACTTCCACCAATGAAAGTGCTTACTCTCACGCTGTGCCAACTGTCAACGGATGCGACGGATAGAAAAGTAGAAAGTAAACCTACTTTATCCGTCGCATCCGGTACGTACGTTGCTTATGGGTCACCTTCCATAAGCTGCTGTGTATTCTATCAACCGGTCGGGGCCTTTAGCCGTAGACACCTATTTTATTGCACAAAACCAAAAGTGAGTATAACAGTTTTGCATGTAAAAGTAAAAGTAAGCTAGCTGTATCAAAAAATATGCCTATATAAACTGTTATACTCACTTTTGGTTTTACATGTAAAAGTAAAAGTGAGCTAGCTATAGATTCTGAAAAAATACGCCTATAGAGCAATTAAACAGTTCTATATCTACGGCTAATGACGACTCATCTACAGCGCCTGTTAAACCAACAGCCATTTATGAATAAAAAAAAAACCGCATCTATCTTCATAAGCCTTTGTTTTAAAATGTCAAATATATTCAAGAAACAGGAGATAAACAGATTAAATTCTTAACGATATTGAATTAAATATAATATTATTCCTAGTTTAAACCAATAGCTAGGAGTGTTTGCGTTAGTATGTCATTTTATAGTGTACATATTCCTCAAAAGACTACCCAGGAATCATCAGGTGAGATAAGAAGTGTTCCTTCCTATTGACTTATCGTCGCCTGGTATGTGGCGAAGAAACGTTAATTTTTTTTTTTAAATACGTATTTTATGTATGACGAAATAACTGAATAATGTTATTGGATTCCAATTATTTAGCACTCAAAGTATAGAATACAATTGATTGAAATAAAAGCACATTATGTGTATATAATGTCGATTTGCTTTCTAAACTAACCTATGTGGGTTTTCCGCATCGCCTGGGACGCGATGGTGTGATTCTTTTCATTTGTATTTGGTATTTCGACCAATTGGGTGAATTCCAATAGTTTGTTTTCAAACAAATCGAATTTAATACGTCTTGGTGCGATATAACGTGAGTGAAGAATATAATTAGCGAATTTCGCTTTTTGTACGATTCTTTTTTTTCTCGGTGCGTTTTGCAAATTGAAACCTTTTGCCCTTCTAGTCTAGTGAAAAAATGGCAGGAAGCCAATGCCAGATGATACTTAGTATTAGGCGGTGAGCTAGATTTTTTAATAAATCAAACCGGGGAGGATGTTGTAATATTTGGTCTTAGTTTTGTGAAATGTTCGGCGATACTCTACCTCTTCTGCTACATTGACCGTCTATATTGTTGTCTTGTGAAATTGTTGGAATCTTCGCAATATTTGTTTTTTTTTTTTTTTTTCAAAGGTCTTGAAAGATTGAACTATGTATAAAGAATTTCATTATTTTGTGTCGGATGTATGTACCGGCCACTGAACTTCACCTTATATAAGGCAACACCTATATGGCCTATTAATAAAGGACAACTACAGTTTGTGTGCATTCTTGATTGGACTTCCTATATTCAATTGTTTTCATTCTTTGTTTCAATATTTTTCCATGAGAATTCGGAGAATTGTCGCAGGCATGTTTTTATCAATAAACATTTAACAGTAAAGGCACACCCGAGAGTATATCTACGTAAATAAAATGTAGATTGATGATGTTAATCAAACGTTAATCGATACGACTCAACGGCTCCCATTAAATGAAAAAAATCAATATTTATGAAATGCTCTATGATTACCTGAGAACTATTTGGTCGAACAAGAAGGCAGAACGTACACTTGTGCACAGTTCAATTTTATAGTATTACAAAAGCTGTCAGCTGCATATGCATCTTCTAATTTTTGCCTTCTGCTGTGGGTATACATAGTGTTTTCTGCGTGTACTATCCTTATATCTCTGTCTCAGCGCGATTTGTCAGATCTTCCCTTGGGTTCTTTGTCCACCTACTATCTGCTGTCCTACCTACATCCACTTCGCCTTTTTTATTTGTTATTTATGTAGTACAAATAACAAATAATTGCTTTGATTTCACCGGAAGTTGCCGGCTATTGATGCGCTTTGGAAATCGACGAAAATGAGGACCAGTGGCCTTGTTTTGAACTGTCCTTTATGTTGGTTTAGTAACAAAAATGTCCTAATTGTTTAGTACCTATCGAATTTTGTACAAAAAGCTGTTCTTAACTTACTACATTACAGTAACTTTTTTATGGAGCCCTATCATTACCTTATTCCAATAATCAGGGAAGATTTCACCCTTATAAGATCTAGTCTGTGAATGATTTTAGTTTGAAAAAATGCATATAGGTATTTTATGTATAACAAATAAAGATTTCCTCGTACTGACATTGGCAGTTTTTAGATTTTACTTACCGTTTTCATATTGACACATAATACATGGTATCAGCTAGCAGTTCATAGTTATTGGCTTCCGGCTTAAGTCTAACCCAAAAAACTAACAAATTTTATTACAGCAACCGATGTACGTACTTGCGTTTTTCGAGAGAAAAATGAAGCGCTGAAGGTACTTAAGCTACACAAAGATGCCCGATTGAAGGTGTTTTCAAATACCAATGATGCCGAGAACTATGCCGAAACAGGGTACGAAGTTTCCCAATCAAAGTACACAGACACAAAATGTAGGTAAATAAAACCCCTGGAGTAAAATAAAAAATTATAATAAAAATATATTTTCAGCTAGTTCGCCTGCGAATGGTGAAAAAAATACATATCGAACACCAACCAAACAGGAACTAACGGAGTTTCGAAAAGTCATTGAAGCAGGCGACTATGCCAAAGTTAACATGAAAATTTGGGAAAATCCGCGATTCCTAATAAGTTCAGGTGATACGCCGACTTCATTAAAGGAGGGCTATCGCTATAATGCTATGCATATATGTGCTATTAATAAAAAGCCTCAAATCGCTTCGTTGATACTCAAAACAGTCAGTAATATAGACTTTATGGAAAAGCTCTATGGCAAGAACAATGAAAAAGTTTGCATCGAGGCAAGTGCCATTCTCTTGGACTATTTTCTAAATATGCCCGAAAAGGGTAGGTGTGAAACTCCATTGCATTTAGCGGCGAAACTAGGTGCTGTCGAAGTTGTTGAAGTCCTCACATCGTATCATCAATGTAAGATGACACCAAACAGCGAGGGTCTATTGCCAAAAGATGTGAGTATTAAAATGATTTTTTAGCGTGTTTGTTATTTTCATTTAAATCACATTTTGATATTTTGATTTTATTAGATAATTTGCACACGAGATTCAGGTGCATGCCCGAAGTTAAAGGAAAAAATTGCTTCACTCCTGGAGGAACGATTTTACGTGCCAGTCATTCGTTCAGCAAATAATACTGTTCCGCCGACGATAGGACAGCCATTCTCCACAAACAATCCACCGGTAAGTAGTCGTTTATGGTAGTTTACTTTGTTTGTTTTACACCAAAAAGGATAGGTACACAAAAATAGGTTAGGTTGCGAACAATAGTAGGAACGAAATAAGTTCATATTTAAAACGTGGCCATGTCTATGCCATGCCGCCGGCCGAGCTGTAAATGCATAATACTATAGTATAGCTCTGTTCTGTAGATATACCCGCTCTACTATTAAACGGATAATCTCTTAGCGTTGTACATTCTAGATGGTCCACCAAAACTCTTTCCATTGCTTTCATGAAAATAAACGACTTCGTGTCAGTATAAAACGTGTCGCCCCATTTTATCAGGACAGGAGATATACCATCGAATAGAGCAATAAGTCACCTCACCCTTTCCCACTTCAAAAGTACAATTGTTATCAGCTGCCGCTCATCCTGTTTGTCGATCGTGTTCACTGAGACTACGATTCATCTGATTTTTAGCTTCGAGAAATGTGTACTGCCATCGAAATCTCGTTTAGCTTTAATAAATAGGTCCGAAGTTTTAAAATAGGTCCGAAGTTCTCAAAACTATTTTCTAAAGTCTGCTGAGCTTAGCAAACTCCTCATGCTTGGTTATAAGCCTTTCCACGACTCTCTTTCGCGCCGTGGCTACCACTGCCTTGTTATCATTTGCATATATTCGGTTCTTTCTTTCGTATGGCTCGGAAAAAGGCTTTCGTTTGTCTTTCTAGTTCAGTTTCTTCTACTAAAGTTGGGTACACGCTTCGTTAACTGCTTAGTGCTTTGGTGATTTCTATTCTATGTTGTTTCTGAATGTTTGAAGGGTGTTCGGTGTGAATACGCCTTTCGCACTGATGGTTTCCGAAGCAATGTTCTACTTTCACTTCTTGCAGACCCGATTACATTTACCTAGAACATTTAACCGAATGTGATCTTAAGTTGAAGCGATCTCCGCGGTGGCGGACGACAATCTGTCGATGAATCCGATTTTATTGTGTTTGATATGAGTAGAGCAGTCTGGACGGCTCCCGATATAAATCACGTCAAATATCAGTTTAGGTATGTATACTTTGTGGAACTTACAGTGACTGGAATGACAAAACTATTTTTGTTCGATGAGGGTAGTCCCAATTACGACAGACAGCGTGTAGCAATCTTCATCTCAGAAACCACAATTTCTACACCCATGAACAGACATTCTGTACTCCAATTCTATACACCATTCATCACAGCCAATCTTTCATCAATTTTACCACAGTCGTAATTAAGATCTATGCATTCCGACCATTTCTTATTATTTAACAAATATATCTTGATTAACCTGATGGAATTTTCTTTGCTTTGTTTACCTTTTGATATGTTAGAATCTCAATTCAGATCCCCTTAGTCCAGAAGTTGAAATTCAAGCCGTAGCAGGACCCATGAGTAAGGAGCAGGCAAAAGTAAGTGTGCTTTCTCGCAAATATATCCCTCTTTCAATTCAGTTTGGTTTGATATAGACTTTCTGTCGCCGCTGGAAAACTCCGCCGCGGATATCTGGCAGTTCTCTCCCACTAGCGAACAGCCCATTCGGAAGTCCATTGCAACTACGATCAAGCACTCCGACAAAATCAACGCCAAAAATAAACAATTCTCTAACGTTAACCCCTCACAGAAAGTATTTATTCAGTAATAAGCAATCAACAGTCGAGCAGCTTGCAAATCTTTCGAATAGCAAAACTATTGAACTACTCGAGGACAATAACAATGGGAATGGCGAAAACGGAATCAATATAATTAATTGCCTGACACCATATCGTAAGAAGAACGAATTATTTGGCACTTTCCGTGACAACAATGTTGCCTCTCCGATTACATTGGATTTCAATGATTCGCTAACGACAAACAGCGTGCATGGCGATTACTTTGATAGTCCAGGCTTTAAAGAACGCCACTTGAAACTGATCGACGCAGAAAAGGGCTTCGAGATCATCGGAAGGGAATTAGCCAAGGAACAGAATGTCGAATGGAAAGAGTATTGGGATTTTCTTGGCATCTTTGTTGACATAGCTTCCGAGCAGGGTCTCGCGAAATTGGAAAGCTTTTTGTCGCAAAAGGATCAATCCCAAAATAAACCAACACCAACCACTAAAAAAGAGGAACTCTTGGATGATCTGTGCAACGCACTGTACAAGCTGCACTTGCGCAACGACGCACCCAATGTTGTGGATTATGATAATGATCGGCAAATCTACAATAAATCGATATCGAACAATGCGCCCCAGTCGACCATGCCTTACAATTGCGTAGAGAAGTCTCTGCAGGTGTTCGCCAAACGCATGACTAAAAATTTGCTACACAACATCGATAGCATCGTATCAATCAACGATGCCTTCCTTTCCGAATTGAAAAGACTGAAATCCTTAATAGTTAGCTTTATGGATGATCCTCGTTTTTTAAATGTTAATTTTACAAAAGTGCACTCACGATTTGCCTATTTAATAGTCAACTATTTGGATGATGCTCAGCAAAGTGATAAAACAAGCAAAGCTAAGGTGAGTTCAAGATGAGTGAAGGGGGACGCTTTTATTTTGTTTGTTTTTCAGATACAGAAGTGTCTGCAACAGATAACTTCAGCACCTGGTGAGAGAAAAGAACATTTGCATTGTGTATGTAATAAAATACTGCTCCACATGGAAAGCACTGTCCCGCTTATTCAGCCGGAAAATCTGAAAACCGAGGATGACTGCCTACAAATTTGGCTTAAGGAGTCGCAATGCGATTGCAAGTGGGACAGTGTTTTAAATCGGAAAGAAAGTCGGCGATCACGGATCGAATCACGAAAATCTCGACCTTCCGATCAACGTCATTTGGCAGAAATGTCACCAGGTGAATTGCGACGAACGCGGGAGACGGAAAATCCAGTAGAAGTGGCCGACACCGAAGATGTATTCTGGGTAGCTCACTAGACTAACCACAGTAATTTTCTTGTGCTCATTTTTTTACGTTATAGTCAGACTTAGGTTCGGACGATGACGATGCAGACGAATGCTTTGTTACTCCTCCAGAGAGCCCATCGGGACTGTCCTTTAGCAGCGTGGACGCTGAAGATTATCATCTGTTTCTTTTAGGGTAATCTTTACCCCCATTTATTTAAATTAAGTATACAAACGATAAATCTTTTTTTAGGAATGAGCCAACAAAGCGAGACCTTGATGTATTAAACGCAATATTTCATGTCGAAATCAGCAATGATAACTATCCGTATATATATAACTGGAAAGCGGCAGTGTTGCGGTATTCAAACGAAGAAATGGATGAGTAAGTGCTGATACATTACTCTTCTTTATATACTAGCTTTAAATATGGATTTGCTTGCAGATTCCCATCCCCATCGCTCATTGTCAAGAAGTCTTTATCATTCTCAATTACTGAACGACTGCCGACACCCAGAAGTCTATTCAATTCGCCATCTCGTCCATCGTTTCTTAAGAATAAAACAATGGAAAACCTTATAATATACAGGGAAAATCGTAAAGATAACAGTTACACACTATCAGATGCCAATGAGAATAGCAATTGCAGTGAACTCGCATGGATGAACGTGTCTACTTGAATTCACCGTTTCGTTTTGTGTTTACTTTGGCAAAGTTCTTCCTGCGAATTACAATTTATAATACAATGTCGTCGGGATATTGTTGCGCATTTGATTTTTATTCTTCAGCAGTTTTTTTCCTTATTGTTTTAATCAAATGTTTTGTTTTCATACTTTCAATTAAAATGTTAATTTTTGAATTTAATCTTTTCTTATCGCATCTAGAGAGCAATATTTAAATATACATATGTATTTGCTAAGTCTTGTATGTATTTGTTTATAGAGGTTTTTTTTTGCGGTTTACCACTGGTTTTGTTTAACTCTTATGAATCATTAACCCACATTCCCCTTGATATTTTAAAACACGCCATCGAAGGGTAAATATGGCTCTACGGGACAAAGGAGTACTGTGCAGTAGTAACTTTGGACGTTAAAAATGCTTTTAACTCGACGAACTGATCTTTCATTAGAAGATCCCTCGCCAGGATGGATACACCGTATTACTTGCTACTTATAGTGAAGAGCTAATTCAACAACAGGAAGTTGAGATATAATACAGATGAAGGTGAAAAATACTACAACGTCGCTGCCGGTCTTAGGGCCGTTATTGTGGGAACATAATGTACGACGTCTTACAATTGCCGCTGCGTGAGGGAGTGACGGTAATTGGATTTGTCGATGAGCCGTTGTGACAGTAGGTAAATAGATCCGTACACCAGAATCCGTTACAAACGAAGCAATTGCCTGGGTAAAGAAGTGGCTAGCAACCGCCAGCCTGGAACTAGCCGATCATAAAATAGAAGCTGACCTCATAAACAGTAGAAAAACTGTGGAGTTTACCAACTTCCAGGTTGGTAACCAAATAATCAAGTCCAAAGAAGCGGTTAAATGCCTTGGAGTAATGAAGGACAATAGATTGCGGTTCAAAACACACGCGGACTAAACCTGCCAAAAAAAACATCGCAAATGCTCTCTCGCGCATACTGCCGAACATTGGTGGACCTGGATACGCAAGAAAGATACTACCTTCCAGAGTTGTTACATCAGTTCTGTAGTATGCAGCCCCAGTCTGGGCGCAGGCACTGAGGAAGAAAGGAGACCAAAAGAAGACTTGTCAACATGCTGGGGGTCTAGCACGTAACTTGATACAATCGAGTTCAGTCGATACAATCAAGCTCCGGCAGCACCTAATTTGTCTCAATCGAGGATAATCAATCGAGAATAATCGATTGAGACAAATTAGGTGCTGCCAGAGCTCGATTGTATCAACTGAACTCGATTGTATCAAGTTACGTGCTAGACCCCATGGCCCATATTGTGAGTGTCGATAGTTGATCGTTGATCGATGTTTTTGTCGATTGCGATTGATATTTGTCGGTTTGACAATCGCTTGTAGTTGATTACAAATGTCTGGTCGATGCTTTCTCTTGGAAGTGAAAAAATGTTGTGCGTACGAATAACTAAAAAATCGACGCAATCGACAATAATTGTCGTAACGATCGTTGATCGACAATCACAATAAGGACCACAGACTCTACGTGCTACAGACAATCAACTGCTTTCGAACCATATCGGACGAGCCCGCCTTTGTTATAGCTGGAATGGTTCCCGTCGACATTCTTGCAGACCAAATGTTGAGATTAATTAAAAAAGGGCCTTAAGCCAAACTATGCCAGTGGAACCAAGAAGAAAAGGCAGCGTCGATGGCCAGATGGAATACAAACTTGTACCGACAATCAAGGAATGTGTAGCACGTAACCATGGAGATTGTAACTACAACCTTATACGTAGGCGTATTCCTGAAATGGATCACTCAGGCTTGCGAATCGTGCATCCTAGTTGCACTCGGGTTACTAGCAGGTGACAGTTTACCAAAGAACTAGGCAGAAAATCTGCCTAGGTTTGCCTTGACCAATCAGTCAATTGACTAGCTAGGCAAAAGCGTATTGAACGCCCCCATTTTTGTACTTCCAATACAAAGCATCTATCAGAAATTTGTAATCGACTACAAGCGACTGACAAATCGACAAATATCAATCACAATCGACATTCACAATACTAAAATCTACAATCGACGATCGTAGATGTCGCTCATCGATCAATTATCGACACTCACAATAGGGCCCATGTATGTAGTATCTCCAACGTGTTGGTTGAACAAATTAGATTAGAGTCACATTAGAGTTGAATTCGAAATTGATGCATCGGTTATTCAATTATATACACGCCATGGGCGGATCGAGTGAATCGGTTGCAAAAATAAAAAGAACAACAAACATTTTAGTTTTGTGTTTTTTTTCCACGGGACCGTGCTTTTATTTTCACTTATACATTTTTATTTTTATTTCATTTAACAATTTTTCTGTATAAAAGATGTGCAAGTTGTGTTCACTATTAGGAATGATTCCGGAAGTATGTATATGTATACGAGAATTTTGATATTGACATTTTTATCTAAACTATTGTTCTTATTTAAAAAAAAGCAAGCACGTTCTCTTTTTTTCAATATAAATAAAAAATAAATATGCACGTTGTACTCAGTATTTTCATTTTAAAAATTATTCGGCTTGCACATCTATTCACAATAAAGGTGTTTTTTTTTTTATATATATATGTTTCCCTATTTGTTAATCATTAACATGCTTCTTGTTTTAATACACTTGTTTGTTAAGGCTTAGGGTTCTTTCTTACATTTCTTTTGTTTGTTTTTTATCGTTTTATACAAAAAAAAGTAACTAAATATATAAGCTTTGACTAATAACAACGACTATGTCCTGCAAAATTAGACAAATATGTCATATGAAAATTTAGAATTTGATTTACATGGTACCTAGTATTTATCTTCAATTTGTTTTTATTTTTAAAGAGAAAAACGCGAATGAATGAAGTTCGTTGCAAACACTAACTTCTAGCGGAAATCGATAAATCGAAGATAAATGTACAAAATTCACAACCTAACGACGAATATCTGTTCATATACATATTTACTAATTATTGTTGTACTAATAAACTAAAAAAGAAACAAAATTAAGCAGTATTGAGCAATTTTTAGTGAGTATTTTTTTTTACATATTTTATACTTTTTTTTGGGGTTTTAATGTTTTTAATTTTTTTTTCTTGGGTTTTTTTCTATTTTACTTTTTTTTGGCTTTATCCATTCTTATTAATATATGTTTTAACTCTTTTTATTCTGAAAGCATAAAATTAATAAATTACATTTTAACATTATGACTTGGACCTTATGACATTATTGTACAAACTAACAACCTGAGATATAGTAACAGTAAGGACACGATCAGAACAAAGTAATTCAAATTGTTGTGCAGGATTGGACAAATTGATTTTACTGATAATAGAGGAATTAATATCTGTTTAGCTTTTGCTAGATCGATTAGAAAGCTACAATAAAAATAAGTACGCCGCTATTAGCTGTTGCAATATTTCGATGGGAATTCTATTTCTACGAAGCATTTCTGATAGCCAAGCCATGCACTGAACAGAGTACTGTGTTTAGATTTTTACTCAGACTGTTCAGTCAATTTTGAGTGGCGAAAGAACTCCATCGAAGCCCGAAGTTTTAAAAATTATCACTCCTGTGATTTCAAAATTCGGTCGGAGTTCATCACAGGCGCCCTATTCTCTATTTCGTTCCGAAAGTCAATCCTATGCGGAATTACTTTTGGTTCCGCTTTTGAATTGGTACTACATACTTTCAAAATCCAAAAAAAAATTATTAAATACTTGGCGACTTAAGGGGGCTTACTCGTATTCTTCCCACAACCGCGACGGATCACTTTTCATATCGGATTTGTATTATTGTATTTCCAAAAGCGATAGCTATATAGGTGACTGACGGCTGGCGGATTGTTAGAATAGAAAATAACCTAAATTCTTGTGACGGGAAAAAGCAGTCAAACTTTTGTAAAAATAAATCGAAAATTGGAAGTCAGAATGGAAAAAAAAACTGAAAATATCAGTTCGCTTTTGAGAATAAGCAAAAGCGAAGATTGTAGAAATTGAAGTATCACTTTCAATCGATTTTTTAATAGTACCAACAAAGCAATTGAGCCAGCCAATTACCTTCTGACCACATCATACGACCACTTCACGGGAGATTGCATAAATTAACTGAAGGTGATAGTTGGTATAAATTCCCTGCAATAATTCACGGAAACGATAACTACACTAAGGCCCTTATTCTGATTGTCGATCAGCGATCGTAACAATTGTCGATTACGTCGATTGATTTTAGCTATTCGTACGCACAAAATTCGTTCACTTCCAAGAGAAAGCATCGACCATACATTTGTAATCGACTACAAGCGACTGTCAAATCGACAAATATCAATCGAAATCGGCAATCTCAATCGACACTCACAATAGGGGCCTAAGCTTTTTGTGAGATATTTTCACGTACAAGCAAATCACATGAGCCATTGAAGGCCTTATAAATTAATTTCAGAAAAAAATACTGAATAATTAAGATACGACCAAAAGTGAGTGCACCGCGAATATAATATATAACTACCCACGCCTCGACTCACCGCTGGAATGCCAGACTTCATTTTTATAAGAATGGACTAGGTTGGTCCTATCATTATCAAAATTGCGAGATAGCGACAAGTCTCACCTCAAAATGAAATACAGCCACGCTTGAATTAAATTGCATTTTATTCCACGGCTAAAAAACATCGGAGGTTGTTACGTTCTGTAAAGAAAACATTCTATGCCGTCTTAAAGGAGCAGTATCCCACTGATGAAACCCAGTTTACTTTGATTACAGAAGGGAGATATGTGCTCAACTCCAGACCCTTAATTGATGTACCATTGGACCAAGATGAGCAGAATGCATTAAATCTAAACCAATCTTTGGTACGGCGTTCATTTGCGTTCATCATTCGATTGGTACATTTTCCAAATCGGACCTGGTCGCAGCGTTTAGCTGACCAGTTTTGGAAAAGATACAGAAAATAGTACTTACAGACGCAAAAAAATAAGTACTAAATAGCTGAGTAAAGGCGATGGAGTAGAACTCGGTGACTGGGTTCCAATCGTAAGTTGAGAATGTTGACCAAAGGCTATTGTGATGAAAACTTTTCCAAGAAACAATGGAAAATTAAGGGTGGAAGTCCGAACAGCCACTGAGAGTTACAAACCACATTAAACATATTACAATATCATATTCCGCCGAATTCATTCTATTTGTATTTTTTTTTTTAAGATTATAATCAAAGGGAAATCTGTCCAAAACTGACACACACAACAATATGATTTACTTACAGACAAAACACACAAGTTATTAGTATAAATTACTTATTTTGTTATACAGTCAATATTCGATAATAAATATTTTCTATCTAATCAGTCTTCTTGATTTTATAGGATAAAAATATACATCTTAACTATACACAGAGAATATAGTCACTAAAACATTTCTAAAACACCTGTCTCCATGGTTCTAACAATTTAAAGAAAATAAATGACTTACTTTATTATATATTGCATTCAACACGATTGGCGATATCACCGAAGATGACATATTTTATGTTTGCGAAAGCACTGTTTGGTGCAGCAGCAGCTGGTGTTTATTCATTTCAATGTTCTTGTACTGGCCGAGGTATGAGCGTTGCTGTTGGAATAATGGGCGAAAATATGGAATTTATATCTAGAGTTTCTTGCAGAGCTCTACACGATGACATGAATACTAGTTTAACTCTCTCAAAAGTTTCGAAATCATACACAGATCTGGCAGTATTTGTGAGATCAAACGGTTCTGGAAAAAATATTATTTATTAAAATGCATAACAAACAGGTGTGTTAGAAAATGTTACCTTCTATGCACAACTCTTTCCATTGGTGGATATCATTTTTCAATGATTTTGCCTGGCGACAATACTCAATTGGAATCAACGCTCCTGTTCTAATGGAAATTGCGTATTGAGAGTAGCTGCAGGAAACACGTCGAATGAGAATTAAATTTAAATAGCTATCAAAGTTATAGTCTTACTTAAAACTACTGTAGTATTGTAAAAACTGTAGTAACAACTGTCCTATGGGCTGAGTGTTCTGAGACTCGTATGGTCCAATTGTTTCGTTCATGTCCACATAGCCAAAATCATTTGTTCGAAGCTGTAATTTGAGAAGAAACGGGTTTCTGTCTTGTGCGTAGTTAGTTGGTTATAATTGAACTTACAATGAACTGAAATTTATCGGGGTACATTTCGTGTAAACACGGCAGCACAGGTGGAGTCACCGCACATTGCAAGAAGTGTATGACCATTAATACCAGAGAGTAACTTGATATGGTCATATTTTTGGCATTGTTTATGTTGTGATATTGAGCCCAAAGTTTTGTTACAAGCACAAGCGGTCGAAGTCTCCAATCCACTATAAAGAAAAGCAAGATATTAGTATGTTAATCGAAAGTAAATCAATAGTTGCTTAGAGTGACTAAGTACAGTTCGTTTTTTCGACAGAGGAGCAGCCAATTCCGGTCGGACTGCCGCAGAATCTAATCCTCGCTAAAATTTAACCGAACCTTTGCCCTACAAGGGCTTTACAATAATAAGACAGGCATAATAAGACTGCCTGCCACAAACAGTCACGAATGGAATAAGACAGCACCTAACTGAATTCAAGGTATTGTTAGTTCTAAAAGCCAAAGTTCATATCAAAATGCTCACTCAGAAAGTCTGGAAAATACGAAATCATTTGTCATCATGACAGAATAACCTACCATGCAATCTTTGTGCACGACAGCATTGAATTTACACCTCCTCTCCACACCTTACTCCACGCTCGCAACCTCGAGTGGCACTCTGTCAATTACATCCTCTATGTCAGCAATCTATCGGGCATCTGCTAATCGCCAGAAATCGCGCGCCACCTTAGGTAAGGTTGCCCTCTACCTCGTTGTGTTTCTGGAGTAGAGTTGAAGATTCTCCGGGCCGAAGCATTGATGTCCATTCGCTCCAAATGTCCCAGCCATCTTAGTCGATTAATTCTAATCATTTTGACTAGGTCTATATCGCTGTACAGCCCATCCTTCATTGTACCTTCTCTTCCTAAACTTTTCGCTCGAAGCAACTGAGTGTGTTTTTATCCGCCTTTGATAGAGTCCATGCTCTGTTTTTAGCTTCCGAGTAAACAAAAATACCCAACCATATAGGTCTGGATACATTATTAGAGTGCATTGGCTGCAATAGACTGGAAACAACATTCGAAGAAGCAAGACGGGCACGCTCTACTATAAACGCAGTTGTAGTGAAAACAGAACGAAAGGTAAAAGATGGAGAATGGGCTCTAAAAATTGGTGCACGATAATAACGCACATTGAAAATGTTTTCAAAGCGTCAATCTTAACCTCGACTTGATCGCATCTGCCATCTTACACGAAGGACATAACGACCAGGACATGAATACACCTCTACAGTTAGCGTTTATGAAGTCTTGCAGATAGAGCACGAGCAGACGTTGTTTTACCAATAGACTACGTAGGTTCTTTTCGTTTGACGTAGGATCTTATTTCTCTTCTTTTTACTGACCTATCGCAGGTGCGCATGTGCCGATTGAGGTCTAAATGTGAGGACGGGCTACTTGAAACAAACTTATGTGTTATAGACAAGAGGTTCAGCAAAGAATGGGGGTAAAAAGATTACATTTTATCTATAAGAAACATCGAATATGGTAGCCATCTTAAAATGAATCAGCGTACAAAACAAAGCCTCCCACACAAAAACGGACCGTTTGCTGATACGACTCAAGTAAGTGTACCTTAATGCTCAAGTGCTATTTTTTTAACTGGTCCAAAAATTAACATAAATAGTAGCGTGTACTCACATTGGGAATAGCAATATAACAAATGCGTATTTTTGATTCCAACACAGTTATTGAAATTCAAATCAACTTCCAGATTGTGAACTCTGTCCTTGAATCGCAGTATAGGAACTTTAGCTTCAATTAGATTAAAATTCTCAAACTCCCCTAAAAAACAAAAAGAAGAAATTATAATCGAGATTGCATTTTCAAACAATAACAACTTACCAGTCTTATTCAAGCAATCCCTTAGCAGAGTAAGATTAAATAAAGCTTCCATTCTTGGATCGATGGAAGACATTGCTCGCGACACAAGGCACATATCGATGTCAGAGGTATCCGCTCCGAATCCTGATATCGTGGAACCAACTAAATAAAGACCATATCGAGGATAGGCATTCTAGAACAACAAAACCGTCGTGAAATCATTTACGATCGCATATCCCATGAACTTACTTTTATTATGATGTACAAGTACCGCCAAAGACGCATTTTTCGTTTAAAAGTGTCTTCAGTTTGCTGCGCGGCTACAAACCTAGTCCAAATCGCTTGCGACAAATTATCCCACTTGGAACCTGTCAACAATAATCGTGGCATCTCTTTCAACTCCACAAGATGAGATCGAGCCAAGAACCTATCTGGTGGCGTAAAGAAAAAATCATTCGTAAAGTGAATGGATCGCCCGTTGGTATTGTGAACGAAATTTCGACCTCTTCCTCCACGAAACGAATTACGATGTGCTTGGCTTAAAGAACAGAATAGGTTGTTAGTTCAGTGACGCATTATTAAAACTCACTATTTACCTCTTTTTCATACTTGAAACTTGTATTTGCTGCTGCTGCAAGTCACCCGCATTCTCATTGATTGTGTAGCTGCCATGTGCACTATACATAAACTGCGCGTGCAACGCCGGTATCCAATGTGATAGATTCTGTTCGGATCCATAGAAATGCTGGATAGGCAAATCGTCTTCGGCGTAAGATGTTGGGAAGTTCAAAAGTGATGTTACACTTGACGGATGCGCGTATGAAATGTCCGTCGATGATGTGGACGATGATGAAGATGAAAGGTGATTACTGCTACCGATACCGATTTTCTTAACATTGCCGCAACTAGAATTCGAAGAATCAGATTCATAGCCTTCGCTGACTACTCCTCCAACTTGAGTGACATCACCTGTGCTGGTCACGGATTCAACTTTCATCTGCGTGTTCACATATGGAAATGAGCCTCTGCAGTTACATTCTGGTTTCGGTTTGTTACGAATTTCGAGTGGATTCTCTGGTTTCGGACTAGCAGACTGTGATCGACTACCTTCAATGTACCGATTGTTGTTGTTTGGATCGGTAGTGACATACGTAAGGTTGTGGAGGTTTTGGTGATTTTTACCGCGGGGAATTATCTGCGATTGGCCAGAGTCCGAGCTAGAGTTGGACTGGTGCTTGTTCACCGTGTTAGAACCGTTCTTGGTGATATGTACATTGGTGTTGTTGGAATTCCACACTTTTACCTGGTTCCTGTTGCGATTATAGGTGGAGGCGTTGTTAGACGCATTCATTGCATTGCTATTACCACTCAAACCATTATCGTGCTGATGAGCCATGTTTTTACTCTCGTTTTGGCATTTTTGGTACGTATAAGACACGGGAATGTAATTGCTTCGCTTGTTGTAGTTGCTTAAAGGCGGGTAGTTACTATATGGCGAAGAAAAGTTATCCGAGGGCAAGTGTGTGCTCATCGAATTAATCCCCGAATGATGGGGATTATTTATTAGTATTGGAATATCATAGCTAGGGTATTCACTGTACGACGGCGATTGTAACTTAGTGACAGGACTGTACTTATGTTGGTGATCGTGATAGCCGATTCTTTTTTCTGGAGGTGGGATATCCTGGTAGATTATTCGCTGGCCTTGCATACCGATACTTTGCGTATCGGCAACACTTCGATTTGGCGATACAGTAGCACTGCTACTGTATATGTGATTGTTTCCAGTGCTAGTTGAATCGACAACAACACCACCTGCCATTTGCATACCCACCGAGTGCAGAAAATCGAGAGAATACGAATTGGGTGAAACCGGCGCCGACGATGAGACGATTGATGCTGCTGCGGAGACTACGTTAGCACTAGACGATGTGAAAACAGCAGACATTTGTTGGTTACTAGAACTATGAGAGCCGCCGGTGTTGCTGCTATTGGTGTTTATCACCACGGGCGGAACAGGCGATAGAGACTTCTTATTACTCTTAATATCTACTTCAGTCTGTTGCGGCTTTTTGCGATGCGTGGATGTAGAACCAAATTTGATTGCTACTCTGCTCTTGTTGCTAATACTACTGTTATGGCCTGATGTAGATGATGATGACGACGATGACAACGATGAGGACGACGATACAGATGAGCTGTTAGCTGATGAAGGTTTTTGGAACGAGGACGCTTTGCTAAAGTCACTTGTGGTGGTGTTCTTATTGACAAACGAATCACAGCAATTCTTCGGTATACTAGGAGATGCCAAAGTAGAGTCACTGCATTTGCTATTCTTAATAACGATGTTGTGGCTAATGCTTGTGGGTATGTAAATATTTTGATTCTTTATCGTACTATTATTATTGTTTTTAATATGACAATTAATATTCAATTGCTGTTGGTTGATCCTTTTGCGATTGTTCGCTGTGAATGACTGACTATTTGTGGTGTGATTTTTGTTGGTGTTGTTTGTTGGGATCTTTTGGAGTTTCTTTCGATTATTGTTGTGATGTGTAACATTGTTTTGATACTTTTGCGATAAATTTTGTTGTTTTTGATATTTTATCATTGGCGAAGTGTCATCGTTTGTACATGTAAGAACATTCTTTGGAGCTAGTGAAATAATCTTTAAATCCGATGCGAACATTTCAAAAAATCTATTTTTTTTTATCTTTCTGTTTATTCTTAATATGGGGAGGTATTCTGTAACTGTCACTTTAGTGTCTAACTCTTTATGACTTGTATAAAACAATTAAGCAGTATATATATTTATCTAATAAGGAGAAATTTCAATAATGTTCGTACTCATATATCCGGCGGGACTGTAGCGTACACTTGGGATTACCTCAACAATTGTTCGCTTTCGTTGTCAACGTTTTTCAGTTAAATGTGAATGACAGCTACCTTCGCTGGATTTACATGTCGCTGTAGCACTTAGGTTTAGTTCTTTTTATTGCCGCACTTCTTCTGTTGCCGGATATGAGAAGAGCTAAACTAATGACTGTGAAAGTAGATAAGTGGTGTAGGTACATATTAGGAAAAATGTTGTTAAAATTGAATTATTTTTAAAACAATAATGCAGTGGGATTAGATTTGAATTATTGGGTGGCAATTTAAACACATAAATAAAAAAACGGATAGATTACGCAAGTTGCTCTTATGACGTGATCTAAAGTTGAGTAGAGTTTCATGGGCGCAAACAACCAAATGCCATTCTATACCAAAAATTTAAATTCAACCTAGCTTTGGGCTCGTTTCCAGCTCATAACTAAAATACCAACACCAAAAAATGGAGTAAAACCATTTGAAGTAGGTTACGTTAAGACTGCAAGTTGTATTTTTTTTTTAGAAACATGTAGGTACGAAGAAAGATCGCAAATACAATAAGCAGAAATATGTTATGCCTATGTGCAAACACACTTGTGTTCCCGCAATACATTTCGAACAACTCTGAAGAAGGATCCCGCCTAGTGGTTAATGATGATACCTATGACTTGTTAGTTAGCGAGGTTTTTGAACTCTACAACATCTGTGAAATAATAGGTTGGCAAAGAGATCGACAAAAAGAAACAACATACATAGATCTGTTTGTCTGCTGTGTCTACGTAGTTCTTTTGCGTAGTATGACCTTCACTTGATACTAAGAAGTTTGTCCTATATATAGATCTAGTGTTTGAAGGAGAATATAAATAATTAACTTTTTGGCTTTATAGCCAACAAAATAATTGTTCCATTGAAAACAACAATGATAGACCACGTAATGTATAAGATAAGACATTATTATATTCCCTTTTCCACAAAAAAAAAAAAAAAAAAAAAAAAAACAGCTATTGATGGGCAAAGTGATAATAATAACGCGTGCTACTAGAAAAGAATCTTCAACATCAGCTTTCTGAAACTCAAACAAGCTTCTGTTCAGAGAACAAATATATTGTTATTACATATTGTTTTACAATTTGACTGATTTAATGATAAGGGCGTGAACTTACACACACCAAATTAATTGCACAAAGTCCCAAGTTTTGATTTTTACCAATTTGTAAATAGTTTTGTTAAGTGCGTAAATCATAGGTGGGTACTAAGTGCTTAGCCGATATCGATTTGCAAAACTTTATGAACCGGCATAGGTAATTTAACATGTTATTTCTTCAAGTATTTTAAACTTCTTGTCGTGATTGTGCCAGCAAAGACAAACAATACATCATTACAAATTTAGACATTTTGCAGAAGTTTGGTTATAATTTCTCAAGATTTGCATAATATATGCACACAAATTTACGTATGACCCAATAAAGGCGGTGTTTGCATTATCGAACCAACATAACAGAAAACAATGCAATTCTAGACATCTTTTTCTTTTCAACTGCAAGCGAGTAACGGAAGTTTTTTTTTATACACTTGTGCAGTTTACCAATTCGATTTTAGGGGGAAAATGTGATTCGGGCGGTAATAGCTGTAGCGATAAATTCGGCACAAAATATGAATTTAACACAAAATTACCTCATGGTTTGTGCAAATTTATAATATTCTGTTGGATGTAATGGGTACGCTTTCGGCGGCTTTCAATCGTATATAAATGTAATCTTGAATTACCCAGTTTTCTGCGTATCGACACTTTTTCTTGATAAATTAATTTTCGGACCTAGTAAAGTAGCAAAACCTACACAAATTTGCGGCGGTACGGACGACGACGGTTGCTAGATTTTTTTTTTAGAAATCGTTTGACAGTTGATTCGGTTGACAGATAGGGATGTGCTTACTGAAGGTTAAATTTTTCCACTGTTATACGACTTTTTGAATTTTTTTACGACGGTCCAGCCGAATGGGCCACTTTTACCAAAGACCCGTTTTACACGCACCGATTTTTGTATTACGCCACTTGTTAATTCTCTTTTGGGCAATTATGGCTCATTTATACGTCCAGTGTTTTCACTTTAGTACCTTGTTTGTCAAATTAGGCGTATTTTTTTGAGAATCTATAGCTAGCTCAATTTTACTTTTACATGCAAAACTGGTATACTCACTTTTGGTTTTGCATGTAAAAAGAATCCCTCGCATCCGTTGCGGCAACGTATTCGACTGACAGGTTGATAGAATACACAGCAGCTTGTGGAAGTTGACCCATAAGCAACGTACGTGCCGGATGCGATGGATAAAGTAGGTTTACTTTCTACTTTTCTATCCGCCGCATCCGTTGACACTTGGCACAGCGTGAGAGTAAGCACTTTCATTGGTGGAAATATTGAGATAAAAAGAGAAACTGTCAAATGCTGCAGAAAACGTATGCTGTCAACGTATGCGACGGATTCTATGGGACTGTTCGTTCCGTCGAATACGTCAATCCGTCGACGCAACGGATGCGTTGCAAACGCGATGCTTTTCCTCCCTTAAAAATAATAAATATTGCAACTGGAGAAATTGCTGGTATGAAGAAGACGAACCCAAGACGACCACGAGGACGATGAAGATGTGGCACATCATGAATATGAAAATAACATATCTATTATTTGTTCCATATTTATCCAAATTTAAAAAAAATCTAGATTCCGCTCCGAAACAAGAGGGCTAGTGGTTATGTTGGAACCATAGACTTATTATATATGGACTGCTAGTAGACGTCTTCGCGTTGGTTCCAACATAACCACTAGCCCTCTTGGTTCAGAGCGGGTTCACACTTTTTTGAAGTGGCATCTATTGTTAACAATGACGCAACAATTTGAATTTCAACAGTTCTACTTGCCAAATCAACTAACGCCCAATAGGTGTCTCTAGCATTCTATGGAGAAATCAAAGATGGTTGGGATCATTGGCTTTGTTTTCCAATGCCATCTACTTTAAAAAGTGACCCAACCATTGACTTATTATATATGGACTGCTAGTGAAATGTCAGTTCATACAAATTTTGCCCAGAAAATGACGCCAACATAAACTAGCGCTCTTGCTTCGGAGCGAAAAATAAGTGAAACAAAATGACGAACCATCTTGGATTTCTCCATAGAATGCTAGAGGCACCTATTGGGCGTGACATAAACATAAACTATGTTGGCGTCATTTTCTGGGCAAAATTTGTATGAACTGACATTTCACTAGCAATTCATATTATAATAGGTCAATGGTTGGAACCAACGCGAAGACGTCTACTAGCAGTCCATATATTATATAGGGGTATCGTGAATAAATTCCGATGGAAATGTTTCCCTTAGGGGTGATAATAAGCCAATGAGTATGAACATTACGACTTTGATCTAAAGAATTGGTGAATCTACTTTTGATTTTATGGCTTTTTCCCTCTATCATATATGTGCTGCTCTCTTGTAGAAAGTAGGAAATGCTTCTAAAAGAAAATTTGAACAATTTTGCATTGAAATGTAAAATTTGAATTTTTTCGACATACGACCTTGTTATTCTCGTCCGACGACATCTATCTCAGTGAAGTAGGTAAAGTAAAGTAGAATCTTCAGCACGCAATTACAAAAACTATATAAGGCGTATTTTTTTGGGAAGTGTGTATAACAAAACCAAAAGTGAGTACCTACCTACAACAATTTTTCATGTAAAACCAAAAGTGAGTATAACAGTTTTGCATGTAAAAGTAAAAGTGAGCTAGCTATATATTCTCAAAAAAATATGCCTAGTATTTCATTTATAAAATAAATAAATTACCTACTTGTACAAAAATACATGCGCTTACCGATGACAGATTCATGTATGTCTGATAGGGTTCTTTTCTTCGCCACCAGATATTGCAGCGCAGGACAACTTGTACATTATTTGTCAATTCCCTCAGATTTTGAAAAGAGATTGGTGTCAAACGAAATCTCTCCCTCCGTAAAAACGCCTGCTGTGATTTATAAAAAGTTCGTGAATGCAGCCAAATCGGTTTAGTATAACAGTTATCAGATTTCGGCTCCACTTTGTGAACACTTATTTATTGACATTTATGAAATCTATCGCTGTCAAATTGACAACTGTCATTTCGAATATTTCATAACCAAATTGTAGATTGTAGATTTTTTCCGTGAAATTTTTTGAAGATGTTTGCCTTAACTAGAGGCGGCCTAAAACGCCATTTGAGCCGAATTATAGAAACGAAGAGATTATACGCAGCTCAGACTAAGCTAAACACCTTCTCTGATGAGTTCACGGAAAACCTAGAGTATCCTGAAATATTGCCCTTAACTCGCGATGCACGATTGAAACGTGAAAAAATATCATGGCATGAGGAAATTAAAGCCTTGACAACCGTTGAGGAAAAATTAATAAAAATTAACATGCCACGATACTACGGCTATAAAACGATTACTTGGGATTCTAAAGACCATCCCTACAATTGCTTGCCGGTCACTCAACATTATACACGCACGGTTTTTGAGAGTTACGACAAGCAGCCTAACTTTGTAAAGGATGAGGCCAGCAGGACTCAAATGGAGTCACTCGTGAAAAGTGTTTCGGACAATATCAAGGAGACTGTGGAATATTCATATGAATTCTTTAGGTACTCATATTATTTAAAAATATTCATTAATAAACGGCCGACAATGCCTTATTTTTTCAAGGGAGAAATATGGTTCAGACAATGGTTTATCAGCACAGGAGAAAGATAAAATGTTGGGTCAAATAATCGTCGAGAACCTCAATCGAACACTCATCAACTCACTTAGTGCCGACGCTATACATTTATCCGAAGTAGAAGTGGACTTCAATCCGCGACATGAGGCATTCTGGGCTATAGGCGGTGTGAATCCACCCAAAAATGTGGTAAAAAGTAGGAAAGGTCGCAAATGGCAAGAGGACACGGCTGACATGCCCGTCGATAGATTAGTACAATACAGATCTGAACCATATCTTGCTCTGCGACACAAATTGCCATTAAAACCGATGAAGTCAATCGAAGATAGCACATCGCTGGAAACAGCAAAAACAGTGCCTGTCTACAAATTCGATCCACGCACTATTGGATATAGCACAGGCTATTGTCACGGAACAAGTATTCCTGGTAAGGTACACCCATACAGCATTGCAACACAGATAACATTACAATTTCCTTCAAGGTTTCTGGCCGGGTAGTCCAAGTGGTTTTGGGGTTCTATCGTTCCATCCTCGTGATCACATGGTTGTACGAAATTCAAAGTATGGAGCTCAGGACTTCGAAGAAGCACTCCACGCCCAAGCCATTCAATCCAGTTTTGCGTGGCTATTGGCGCAGGCCAATTACAATGGTTTCTCCACCTACAACGATGTTACCTACCCCATGACAACTCAAACTATCATTACGAATGGAAAACAGTGGTCATTCTACCGCTATCAACTTAACACAACACTAATCCATACTGATCATGTGTACGAGAACCCCAAGGCGAACTTTTGCTGGGGAACGAAGGAAATGAATTTGTTCCAAGAAGTCGATGCGAACGGGAAATGCATTGGTTTCAATGATGAAGTTGTTAGGCATTTGGTTGAGCTTTATTGTAACGCCCCAGCCGAGAGGGATACTGACTTACAGCCATATTTGTCAAGTCAGTGCCCCACCGTTGCTGGCATCACAGATAACGATAAAAGAGTATTTCTTGAAAATATCTTCAAGCATTTGGTAGCGAATATACCACGTCATCTCGAGATACCCGAAATTTATCTCTGGGAGCGAATCTATAAAATAGACAACAACACACGACCAATGGAGCCGAGACGTCGTTTCTTCGAATTGGGCATCAATCCTTGGAGACGAACGTTGGATCAACATGCCAAAGTTTATATTCCACGTGCGCTACGACCAGATGGACCTAAGAGTAAGCCAAGATTCAAGAAAACGTACTACCCATAGGAAAATTAATATAACGTTATTTGAAATTTAATGTACGAGTTTTATTTATTTTATTTACTAAACCACTTATCGCACAATAAGTGGATTTTGAGCGTTGGATGCCTTGTTTACAATTGCTTGGATGCAATGCTTTAAGCGATATTTGGTAGTCACTGATATCAATAAAGCATCGTCTTTGGCGTTATGTCAATAATACACGTTTTACATTGGCTGGGTGCTACCTTCTTAAATATTTATGGATGAATACTAGAGTCATTGACTTATTATATATGGACTGCTAGTGAAATGTCAGTTCATACAAATTTTGCCCAGAAAATGACGCCAACCATTGACTTATTATATGACTTATATAATAAGTCAATGACGCCAACATAAACTAGCGCTCTTGGTTCGGAGCGAAAAATAAGTGAAACAAAATGACGAACCATCTTGGATTTATCCATAGAATGCTAGAGGCACCTATTGGGCGTGAGAGGACTTATGAGGTAAACCATTTAAAATTCAAATTGTTGCGTCACTGTTTAAAGTAGATGGCATTGGAAAACGAAGCCAATGATCACAACCATCTTTGATTTCTCCATAGAATGCTAGAGACACCTATAGGGCGTTAGTGGATTTGGCAAGTAAAACGGTTGAAATTCAAATTGTTGCTTCATTGTTAACAATAGATGCCACTACAAAAAAGTGTGAATTTCCAAATTATTCCGCTCCGAACCAAGAGGGCTAGTGGTTATGTTGGAACCAACGCGAAGACGTCTACTAGCAGTCCATATATAATAAGTCAATGGTAGGTACCTACCTACTTCACTGCATATCATAAACAGATTTCGCTGTCAATTGCTTTCGGGGCATACATATCGGAAGAAAATTCGTATGAAGCTGTCAGAAATAATTCGGAAGAATACATCGATTCAAAAATTCAATTTTCCGTTCCAGCGGATACCTCGCTAGGGCAGATTAGCTACCTACCTAACATGTTTTTCATATTCTATTGCCTCTCAAACCTCAAAGGCATCAATCAAGTACATTTATATAATTTTCAACATAACAGCTGGTTTGCCATCTTTTGGACAAACATAACCCGCTGGTTTTCCACCGGAAGATGGCTCCATTTCCCAAAGGTTGGTATATTTGTTAAGTAGAGTTTTCAACCGATGCCGTTATTGTTCTACCTTAAGTAATTTGACCGACATCTAGGGTTGGATAGAGCATTTGTAAACACTGTTACCACTATTAGCGGTATTGCCTAAACTAAGCAGCATACACTATTATTCCGAATTTGTCTACTGTCTTGGATAACCGAAATCTATGCTAATTTTTCTGTTAACCGATTTTAAATATTCAATGAGAACCGCGGTTTGGACATTTTTATTTGAATCACATCTTGATAGATAAATAAAAATTTATGTTCGGTGTTATACACTTATACTGCTTATACCATTGAGTTTATACTTATACCTATATGAAGGACAACGAACAACGATTGGGATTTCGATTCGTTTTATTTTTCAAAAGTAGTACAAATATTCAGTCTTCAAGTCTGGAGACGCTCTTATTTTCGGCCGAAAACTTTCCATTTTTGAAAGGGAAACTGGTGAAAAGTAAAAGTCAGCGGTTCATGATAATGCACAAGGAAGTGATCAAATACCTACTGTTTGTTATGAGTGAAAGACGAACAAATGCGTCAACATGTTCACCATTGTAGCGATGGAGACGTTTGCGTCGTTCTCGTTGGATTCGATATATACAATATCGTTTATGCGCTTTGATGGGGTTTCACTCTCGGACCCTTGCTGTTCGTACATGTCACGCATTTTAGAGCCAGAAAAAGAGTTTTCGCACTTTTACCTTAGAACTTCATTCAGATTTCCCCGCATATTCTCCTCAAAATGATGGAACTTCCATAGCGCCTATTATGTCTTGAGCCCGGGGGTACTATGTATTGGATATTTCCTACCAGTCTGCTTTCATGCTCCTTCCATGTGAGAAGCACACTCCAGCCACCAATCCGCTCAGCCTTTGATCTGATCATGCAATATTTGCAATCGGCTTTGTAAGGCCCTGAGAGAGAGCATCTGCTTTAGAGTCAAAGATTTACTTTCGATGCTGTACATCGTAGTTATACATGTGCAGCCGTTCAATCTGCCCACGAACTGTCCCTCAAGTTTCTTAAAGTGCACTAGCCACACATCAAAGACGCATGATCTGTGCGAAGGACCAATTTATCCCATAAGTGTATACTTGTGGATATGTTTTGTTGCCAGAACTAAAGGTTACATAATAGTTCCTTTCTGGGCTTGGACAGAACTTTATTGAAGTAGGAAGCTACTTCTCATGCACCTGAATGAACAGCTTCAATTCACGGATTACTAGCATTTGTAACCATAATACCTACATGTTTATCTACAGTTGCTGCTTAAGCTATTTAAAGATCTTTTCGCACTCACCAGACCATTTCGATTGTTTTGCTTTTGCTGCCAGTTGATGCAAACACTTTGCGATCTTAGCAAAGGCTTTCACACCGCGCGCCGCCTGCCGTCTGTCAAGTCCCAGTAACCGGATAGTTTTCCACTCCATCGACGATCTCTGAATCAGTTCTGACTCCTTTGGCAGAGATGATGTGCCCGAGATACTTCTAAACAGTGCTTCGCCATAGACCTTTGCTGTCACTCCAGTTGCTGTTTTCAGACATATCAGCGCTATTGTTTCTCTTTTGGAAGTTGTGTTTTTTGTTTTTGCGATGGAGGGTGGAAACCTTTCATGAGGCCCCAATAATCCGACGTTCATTGGAAGTGTCGGAATCTTACCGGATAAAACCACATCCCTTCCCTAACAGGCCGATATATGAACCCTGCCGAACCGCCACCGGTCGTAGGGAATTACTTCGCTCAGTATTCGCACGGCCACGTTGCTTACAATGGTCCAATTTTCGTCTTTTTGCAACATGTAATTTACGATGTTATCGGAAGTGGGCCATTCTCCAAATTCCGAACAGTTTGGGAGATTTTCATGTCCGCGTTTAAAGAGATATTTTCTGCAACAGCCATGAACTGGGTCAGATAGAATGTTTTTTTTTGCCATGAGTTCGTTTAATCCATGCATCGATCACTGGTATGCGACGATGTGTCCATCTTCCTTTTAACGATTCGTTCCATTGTTGTTGCCAAGTTGGAATACTACGATTTTTTTCGTACCTTCTTTTATGTTCGCCTCTGGATATTGAATCGCTCGATTCTTAGAGTTATTATTTCTTCAGCGTGTACATCGATAGGTAGTATTGAAGATATGACGAGTATAGCATCGTTTGAAACAGTTCTAAATGCACAGGCGGCTCTTAATGTACTAAACGAACTTAATGCCGCGTACATCTAACTTTTATTGACAGTTGACCATATTTCTACTGAGTACACGAGTATAGAACCAATAACCTGCAAGTAGTCTCTTATTCTGTTTCGGACCTCCAATGTTACTCATGCACAGTTTTTGACGACTTTTTGCATACCTACATACTCGAGATGGTGTTTCGAGCTTAGACGGCCATCAATAATCACTTCTATGTACTTAATAAACGGCTGAGAAACTACGTTATGTCCTCCGACGCTAAGGGTTATCGTTCCCAGAACTTTCCTACTCGTACTAAGCACTGCTTCCGTTTTATGATCTGCGAGTTGCATACCGGCGCTAGCCAACTATGTTACAGTTGCAGTGGAGTTCAATATCGTCAATTGTTTTTGCCACAATCATCACACCGACAATTGAATTGAAATTGGTAGGCGCAGAATTTCGTCATACATAACGTTACACAGCAAGGCACCTTGTGGAACACCGCCAATTACTTTGTGTTCTTTTATTCCCTCATCAGAATCGTAGAGCAGAACCCTATTCACAAAGTAACTCGTTACCATTTTACGGAGATAGTCCGGTGTTTCAATCCTGTAAAGACAGCTCATGATACGTTCCCAATACGCCGAATTAAACGCATTTTTTACGTCCAGGGTTATAATGGCGCAGTATTTTTTTGGTGCCTTCTTTCCAGCGCCTGCCTTCTCTAGCGGTTTGGGCTCTCGGTAGATACTGACTTACGAGATCCGTATTGGTGATGGGAGAGGCCTACGGCCGTTTCAAAATTGCTTGCTGGAGCCTATTGTAAATGATTCGCTCGAGAACTTTACCAATCGTGTCTAGTAAACAAATAGGCCGATAAGAGGATGGTTTGTTTGGAGTTCCCTTTCCTTTCGGCAGTAGGACAAGTCTTTGACTCTTCCAGGGCTCAGGAAAAACGCCCTCCTGGAGACACACGCTAAACATTTCGGATAATAAGTCGGGCCGTACTTTGATTGCGATTTTTTGGGCTATATTTTGAATACTATCCAGACCCGGAACACTCATCTCCCTCCTTTCTTGAAGGAGAAATAGAGTCTCAACTATTTGCCCCGAATGCAAACGTTAGCGATTGCATTCGGGGGTATTTTAGCCTTATAGATACGATTAGTAAGCTTTATCCCAGACATCATTATTAAGTTCTTCGCAAAAATTCTTAAAACAAAGGCGCTGGCTAGACTTAATTGCTTTTTTAAAACGGATTCTTGCTTCTTGTTGGGCATTACGTGCGAGTTGCAAGTGGTGGTCATCGGTGTATCGGCTCCGGAAGGACTGGTAAATTCCTCGCGTTTGGTGACACACTCATGACTGATCTGAGTTCCGCGATTTCTGTTGTCCACCAATATACTGGAGGTCGTTTCTTGAATGTTCGCAACCTGTTGTATGGGAGTTACCAGAACTACTAGACCGTTATAGCCCATTTTCAATGCCAACCTAACGACACGAAAAAAAGAAGTCCTCTCACAGATTTTCATTCGCCGTTGATTTGATACCGGTGCTGAATATATGTATTTTTTATGGGGTTTTCGATGACCCCTTCTTGGCGTTATACAAATGTATTAGCAAAGTGAATATTCAATTCATACCATCCTGTGGAGGGTACAAAAACGTCACATATTGGAGGAGGATTAGGAGGAAAGATACTTACTTACATACTAACTTACTTACTTATACCAGTACTCCTCTCCAGTCAGCGCGATCTTTGGGTAACTGCCTCCAGTTGCGCACTCCCAGTTGGTTGAGATCTCCTTCCACTTGCGCGCCACCTAAGGCGAGTTATTCCTCTACTGCGTTGTCCCTCCGGGTTGGAATCGAAAACTTTTCGGGCTGGAGCCTTAGGTGTCCATTCGCTCTACATGTCATAAGATCTTAGTCGAGTAGAGTTCGCTCTTAAATCATCCCCTCCAAAGCCCGTCAACGCAAACGGAACAGAAAATCACTCGAAGAATTTTGCGTTCGTAGCGACTAAGGAGATTTTCATGCGCCTTTGATAACGTCCATGATTCAGCACCATAAAGCAGGACTGGGATGATGAGGGTCTTATATAGAGTCTCGTTGGTGTTTCTCGACAAGGCCTAAAGCGGCCCATAGACACCACACTTGTGTCTGCACCGATGTCGGGGTACGGAAATGTGTGCTGTGGGGTGCTCACACCGATTTTGGCGTCAGACACGGAGCGAGTAAAATCAAAAGTTTTTGATTTTTGTTGTCGGTGTCTCAATCGGTGTGATGTGTATGGCGGAATGCCACACCGGTGTCACAACACCGGTGCAGACACAAGTGTGGTGTATATGGGCCGCTTTAGGTCGAAGTAACAGCGGTTGGCAAGTTTAATTCTTCACTTGATTTTTGATGTGATGTCATTTTCAGAGCTAATAGCGGAGCCGAGGTAGACAAAGTCCTGAAAGTTATAGCTGTCTATCGTGACGTTCTGTCTCATTCACCACTAATCCCATGTTTGCCGCCTCTGTACTGATACTTGCAAACGCCCCATCAGTGACCCTGGTATGTTTCTAGGGAAATCCTCAAACTAGGCAGGGAACAGCTCAGGAGACTGATCGGTATATTATCGGGGCACTGTTTTCTTGGAAAACATCCCAAAAGGCTCAGGCTGGTAGACTCGGACACTTGCAGATTCTGCAATGACCTGCAAGCCGAAGACGACATAACACATATTCTGTGCGAATGTGAGGCAATATGTCGCAGTAGAAGGAAATTTCTGGGCAGGTACTTCTTCCAACATTTAAAGGAGTTAGACAATACCAACTATAAAGGGCTACTTGGTATCTGCAGGGAAATAGGCGCTTTCTCAAGGGCAAGTTTTTAGTTGTTTTTCCATTGTAGGTCACTGCAATTCGTTCCCCCTAGGGATCGCGATGGGCCCTTATGGTGCCTAGTACCGTATGACACATCTCACTCATACCCCTTTTTAACCTAACCTGACACTGATGATGGCTTGCGAGTTTCGCACAATTTTCTCAAGAATGATGTTGAAAAAGTCATATGATAGCGCATCACCTTGTATTAAACCATTTTTTGACATCAAAGACATGACATCTAGAAAACTGGACGAATGCCTTGCAACGATCGCAACATATGGGTAATTTGACGGTTTGATGATCTGGTGACCGCCATATTCCTTTGTGAATAACATTACGTCCCGCAGCAAAGTCAACACTATTTTAAGCAAACTTCATTAAGCCTAAATATGTATCAAGTAAACCTACATTAAATTTGGTCTCCTGTGTGAGGTAATCGTACATGTTAACAAACATATACAAAAATATTTCCCAACATCCAACAAAATGTTCTTGCCATTGCAACCATTCATCAAGGCATTGGTAGACCTTCGCAGAAGTATTCCGAAAATGTGTGTGGATAACAAGTTGAGTGCGCAAAATCCTTAAATTTCCCATATTTTATGGGGAAACTTCTGCAAAACCAAAGTGGCTGATGCTGCTGCTTTTCAAGGACTAAATATACCTTGCAAGACATCTCAGTACATTTATACCGAGTGTAGTTCCGCACATGGCTTAGTTTTTTTCTCTCTTTTGCACTAAAAAGTAATCGTTACTCTCGCTTTAACTATTACTGTAACTGTACTCGTACTCGTAGTCCAGCATTTTCGGGTCAGTTTTCATTCAGTTTGAAATTTTACAAGTTTCCTATTGTTTTGTTTCTATATTATCAGCACAATAATAGTCATAAACAATTTATACCACATTGGATTAAATTCGTCTGCTAAAACACTCTTTACTCCGAATTTGGGGAAATAGAGCTGCACCATCTCACAAGGGATTTAGCTATGACCACGAAAAGAAAAGCTGCTGGGAAAATTGTAGAAATAAAAACACTTTCCCCACATGGCATCGGATTCGGAGATTGGTGAAACGCTACACGACATGTCAATAGTCAGAGTAAATATCCTTTGGGTTTTTAGTATAGGACGTTGGCTGGAACGTGTCGGTCGTTGCCGTTATACTTTCTCCTGTTTTCTATCTCCGATAATACTATTAATCAACAATTTGTTAGTCGCCTCTATTTTTTTGTTCAAATAAATCAGTTCAACTTCAAATTAAAATCAAAAATCAAAAATCTAACTCGTGCACGTCTTCTAACGCAAAATACAAAATTCACCAGCTCCATCCTTCGAAACACGTTTAGCGAAACTGGATTACGAAAACGAGAAAAATCATACAAAAACGGATGTGATAACGAGTCCTAGTGAAACTGGTGAAAATTCCTTATTGTTATTAGTACCATTCAGTTGTATCCTCAAATCCTTATAACAAAAAAAAAAAAAATATAAATGTCTGGATAAAGGTAGAAAAGAAAAAAAAAAATATATTAAAATAAGAAAAAAAAAATCCCTAAAGTTTGAAAAAGTGCTGCAGTAGATTGCCTAAAAAGAAGGATCTACCAGTGAGAGAAAAAAATGCATTGTTATGATTTGTCATTTGCACATGATGAAAGTTATGCTTTCTGAATATTTGTAAATCTGTGCGGCATCACCGAAGGATAACAAGCAAAAGTACGTATGTATATGTATTTAGCATGGAACACTGCAGTAATGGTTACACTACTCTACTCTACTCCGCCCAATGTCATTTTCTTGTCCATGCTTTGGTTTTTTTTCTCTTCCCTTCTTTTGCGGGGGTAGTTTGGTGGGAGATGGATGATAATTAACATTTTTATTTTTGTTCTTCGTTGATGTTTGAAAATTACTTGAATATACGAGTATATGTACACAATGTGCGGTTGGATTTGCATTTAAGTGGGTGGATGATGTTTACCTCTGACTTTTAAGAAAAACAATTGAAGCAATCATATATTTGTTCTCCTCTGCTTGTTGCTTAAGTTGTTGTCTATGTCTATTATTGAAATGCATTTCCCCCGAGTTTCCGCATGTAATTGCCCTTGGATAAGTATCCTTATGTCCGGTGGGTGTCTGGGATGTGTATGTGGGAAATGTTTTTAAGGACTTTTGCGGCTTGTTGTGAGTGTGACACGTGACATGTAATTGGAGGAATGTGCATTTTTCAAATTGGATACCATTTATCAAGTTATTTTGTTGGCGAAGTGGAAATTTTATACATTCCAGGATGTTTAAATAAAACAATTCGAATTGCAAATATTTGCTCGGGAATGTGTCCTATTTTGTTGTGTGTGGGTATGGCGTCAACATCGCCTACGCATGCCATGGCCGTATTGTGTTTGGTTTCTGATGATGCTATTCAGTTTGTTCAGTCTCCTTCCTAAAAGGACGTGATGCCTTCTTGACGTTGTTTTTTGTTGTGTGTGTGTGTGTGCTGTTTTTTTATGACGTACCTACTCCTCCTGCTTCTACACGGATTAACGGCTTGTACTGACTGTGGATTTTTTTTTTGTGTATTGAATTGTGAATTACTGTCGTTTTCGTTGTCGCAGCGTGATGCTTATTAATTCGCTGACATGTTCGACTGGGAGTTTTTGCCAAGCCAAAAAAAAGGCGGCTGTTTGAAGTGAGATTTTCTCTATTGGTACAAGGATTAGCCTGGTATGCGATAGGAATACATTAACCCAATTCATGTACCTACTTATGCATGTAATATGCCAATTTGTGGCACAGAGCTTGGCATTAATCCCTTTGTCTGTCACGTGAGAATTGGGCATTTCAAGAGATTTGCTTAAAGGATATTTAGTCGGGTGTCGAATAAGAGGACAAGTTATATCAAGCGGCGTTTGTTGAATGCATAGTTATTTTGCACCTCTGGGATTCTAATTTTTAGGTTACCTTATATCCACAAGGGCAAATAAAAGCACCATAAACGAATGAACTACGGTATGAGGAATATCTTCGACAAGTTTTCTCGTGGATTTTTATTCACAAGTCAACAAAGTAAGGAGATCCAGGCACGTAGCTTGGCACCCCTCTTATTGTTCCTCCAAACAATTCCATTTCACACGGGACAGCTACATTTGTTGGTACCTATGAACTTAAGCTAGATGTAGGAAAATGGAAATTGGTACCTACATTCCGGAAAAACAATCAGTCGTAAAGTTTATCGATAGAATATTTGAAGTAACGTGGGTACCTATGTAAATTAAACGTCAAGTTAAATTTCGCCATCGTTGATTTTTTATATGAAAAAAAGTGTAAATAAATTCAGTTCCAAATATCTCATAATGTGTAATGGCGCGTTTCTTTATCTAGCACATTATGTGCACCTAGCGGTTAATGGAATGTAGTCAATAACTTGATTAAGTGTAGGTGACAATTCCTGGTATTTTGGAAGAAAGACAAGTTTTTGGAAACAAAAATATAAAATTCTTTTACAATAAGCGAAGAGCAGAGTTAAATCGACAAGAAACTTTATATTTGAAAACACACTCGGTTATAGAATAAAAATGCGTCTTCTGGTTCTGACTCTGGTTAGCGGTTACTCTGAGTTGCTTAGTCCAGACCCATCGCTTCCAATAGTATCTATAGAGGAAGTACCTTTTTTGCAATCAAATCGCAGAAATTTGGAAGTGGATGAGATCTTAACTCCAGAAATGCTCAAGGCCGTATTTGAAAATGAGGTTCAATGGCTCTCCCGTGACATTAAAGCTGCCTATAGAGGAGTGCCTTGAAATACTTGGCGAGTGGGGTGATTGAAGGGGGATAAAATTGCCCCAATTATAGGGGTGTATTATACTTTTAAAACTTTCCGAAAAAATCTTTGCCAAGGTGTTAATCGAGTCAAGATTAGGGGATAAACAGTGCAATTTTCTTGCAAGCGGTACTGCAGGAGTATGGAATTGACGCCATTCGATGTCTTTACACAAACTGTTCAAGCTGTGTTCGGGTAACCACCGTTAATACAATACTTTTCGTCAGGGACGTTAGGGGCACGTTGTATCTCATCTCCAGCATACCACAAGACGTTTCCAAATGGAAGACCTGACGAAATGTAATTGCTCTTGGCTGGTGATTTGGTCATCCTTGGACTGAACAATGTTTTTGCCGTCTACTTATATTGAAGCTGGGAGGAAGATAAATGAGAATAAAACTGAACTGATGATCGAATTTAACGCCCCTTCAATGCAGTTTGCATGTAATCGAGGTCCCATTGAAACAGATGTACAAGTTTAAGTATTTCGGGGTCTTATTCACAACCGATGGAAGGAACTGCAGCATCGGTCAAGCTGAGCCAATTTAGAGACATCTAGGTCATTCTGTGCTTGGTCCTGAAGCTAAGCTATCAGTCTATAATTAGGTGTTATCTATGGTCGTGACTCGCGAGTTCTGGGTATTGTCAAAAAGAATATCAAGTTGCCGAAAGTAGGTATATTTTTTCATTGCATTGCTGGGGTAACTCGCAGAGGTCGTCTAAGGACCACTAGTTTCGTGAGGTACTCAATGTGGAGCATCTACTTTTTCAAAAGTGATTTATGCTTTCGTGGTTTGGACATGTTATTCCAAGAAATCCATACCATCAAACAGAATTGTCTATTAGGGCTAAAGCTCATCAGGATCAGGGTCGGTCTGCGTATCTGTCAACAAAATGGTTCCATAGAAATTCGCTCACAATGGATCGTCATGGCAGACGCGAAATTTATTTTATGTTATTTTCCATTGGGCACATGCGATTTTTATTTCAGATCTCAGATTTTTCGTGGCAAATGGAACATGAAAGCAGATTGATCTGCTTTTGTAAATGCATTACCTAGTGCGTTATTTGACAGTACATCGGCTGTGCAAATTGTTTTCGTTTGTCGGTGGAAACATACGAACTTCATATGGATAATCATATCGACAAAGAATCGATATCCACAAATGACGAGGTAGAAGAATCATATGAAGAAGGTGATAGCAATTGCTCCAAAAGTAAGTCCATTTCCATTAAATACGTATTTGTTCTGAATAATTGCTTTTCAAGAGGGTTTTAGTAATTTCGTTTTGAAAACAAATTCAAATATATTGGTATTAGTGAGAGTACCTATGTGTAAATCTCGAAAAATATTGAGATCTACAAAGAGTGATCCGGATTAAAAAAAAAATTTATTTTTTTGCCCAATGGAACATGAAAAGTGATCTATGTATGTCAAAAAAAAAAGTTTGATTTTTTGTCCCAATGGAAAACCATATTATACACTTACCACTGATTTTATTTTCGTTAGTACACAAATATATCGTCTAATCATCAATTATTGATAATAATTGTCAAAAATATATTCGAATCCTCTCCAAAAAATTGCTTTACGCGCTGGCAGTTTAACTGCGTAGAAAATTACCGTCTCATAAAATTGCTAGCAGTTATATTCAGTTGAAAAAAAAAACACCAGCCATTTTTAACAAATCTAAAAATCCCCCCCCCCCTTACGTAATAGGACGCCATCTTAATACCGCTGACATCTTGAAATGTCAAAAAGAGGCAGCGAGCTGATCAATTTTATGTATTAAATTCTGTTTTGATATTCTCACGCAAAATTATCCCCCTGGAGACGTCAAAATAGAAATACCCAGCAAATTTGGCCATGTACAAATATGTCTCTAGAATTTATAATTCACCAGACAGTGTTGTTTAATTTTTAGTAACAACTTTTGTAACATTTTTTGCTTTCAAGTGAAAAAACTAAATTGTTTTGAATTGAAATAATTTGAGTAGATAATTATTTTACCCCCAGTTTAACAGTGGAGGCTTAAATTAAAGTTCAGCTGAACCTGAACTTGAGTTTAAATTTGAAGTTCAACTCGTCCGCTTTCACAATGTAATCTGAACTTCAGTTTAATTAAATTTAGGGCAAGTTTCAAAGGTTCCGGATAAAGTTTCGGATAGTTAGCTGATACATAGATATTTTTTTTTCTGTCTCTGATAAACTAACTTGAGGAAAAATGTAGCAGCCACTAAAGTTTGTTTCGATACACATGTCATTTGTTTTGTCTTTGATTGTTTCGTGTTTTCTAATATTTTTTGTTGTTTTAGGCAAGCCAAAAGAAAAAGAAAAAATACCTTTGATTAATTAACGGAAGAAAAAAATTAAAGCAGCAAAAATCCAAAAAATAATTCTAACATAGGAGCTGGAGAAGATATCCGTATACACAGTTTTGCGGCTGAGCAAAGGAACACCTGTGACCAGAGGTAAGAGAGACTACCTTACCTCTGCCTGTGACTGCTGTCTACGTTCGTCAACGAAAAAATGCTCTGAAACTACATTTTTTCCAGTCACTTCAAATAAATATTTTGTTTATCTTCCGGATAAAGGATTTAAAAGCCACTTGAACCGGCTGATACTCTATCTATCTATCAGATATCCCTATCCGAAACCTTTGAAACCAAAAGTTGAAGTTTAGCTGACAGATAAGATCCGTATGAAGTGAAATGAAGTTTAAACTAAAAGTGAAGTTTAAACTTCCACTGTGAAACTTGGGGTAAGTGTTTTTGTCTTACTGCCTTCCAATTGGCACAACAAGGTTTGATGTCCTTTCTTGGTCGACAGGCACCATATTTTTTTTTATTGCATCATTGCAAATATTTCAATAGCCATATATAAGGATTTATAATGTCGTATCAATCATAACGATATATCATTTTTAATGGTATATATTTATTTTCTAAACGGAACATTATGAATAATTGTTGGTTTAAATAATATAAAATACGAACTGTACTACATGTAAGAGGACTATAATTTAATATGCATTTCGCCTTGGAATTGTGTTTTATGATTCAATTCACAAGACAAAATATTTTCTTGGCACATGCGACGCGGGAAGTGGTTGAGTTTTATCAACTACCTCTGTTGCCAAAATATTTTGTATTAGATTTAGATACATTTTATAATATATTGTTGGTTTGCTTGAGACCCATCGAATAGTAACGACATTGACTATATTTGGTATTTTTTATATAATTCAACTCTCCGATATCAAAGAGATTTTAAGCAGCTTAATTTGCATTATATTTATAAAATCATAGTTATCGAGGTTTTAAAGAATGGTATAAATAATGGTTGACTGGGACTAGGCTTGGATACACCCATTTTTGCAATCCGTACTATGGTATCAACTTCTCAGCTATGAATATTCAATTTCCACCTAAGTTTCCAAGCCTATAATTATACGAGGTTCTTTTGTACTGGGAGTTGGAGTTAGGGTTTCTTTCAAATTATTGAGATTTCTGTTTCAATTAGGAAAAATTATATATTACTGACGTTTATCCCTTTTTATACGAAGCAAGAGTGTCGCCGAAGCTATTGAAATCTTTTCGAAACTAGAGTTTAATATTGCGAGGATCTTTTGAATTGTCACTGGTGAGTGATTAATAAAACCTCAGCATCGTTGCCCGATAAACTATAAATGGGACCGTCTAACCTGCACCAACTATATTAGCACCATGAAATAATCTGAAATAAAAAAAACAAGGTCCAGTCCAGATCGATACTCACCAGCTCTTTATCAATGTTAAGGGCGCATATGAATATTACTGCTTTAAAAGAGTCGAGCTATATAGAACCACTGCGAAACTTATCAGTTATCACTAGAGTTGCGCGAAACAGTTCCAACGATGGAACGAACATGGAACGATTCTTTTTTTAAGCGGAACTAGTTCCTGGAAACATGTCCGAGGAACTATGTAGTTCCATAGAAATTTTGTTTAGCATTGATATATTATTCTGTACTTTAAACGAGTTTAGAACTATGGAATGAGGTATATACCGATGTACATAATAAGAAAATATAAAGGCTTGAGGATCATTTTACTTTAAAATAAAAAACCTTTTACTGATTTTTTTCTCCGCATCGCCATTTCAAATTTCACTATTTTCATCGAATTTTTTTTAATATAACTCAGCAGTAAAGTTAGAATCTTTAAAATCAACATCCACTTCGACAGAAAAGAAACAACACAACAATAAAAAAATTGCACAGTCCAGACCGGAATGTCACATAGGTACCTACTGTTTGTTTTGAATTGAACGAACTGGAACTGCGGACTAGAAAGAAGAACGAGAGAACTGTGAACATGATGGTATGTATAATAGTTCCGGAACTATCATGTCCATGTCCATTGTATACCCATACGTACCATCATATGTTCTCGCTCTTCTTTCTAGTTCGTATGATCATGATGTATGAATAACGCTCGTATCTTTTTGCGGACAGAAAAGGGGATAAATGCCCGAAATTTGGAGATTTGAAGGGATATCGCAATTTAAAAAAGAGGATATATAGGGGATAAGTTTTTAACTTGTTTTCGCACTGAAATTGATGAAATTCAAGAATAGTAATCAATACAAAAATTAATGTAAATTGTGTTTATTAAATTATTATTATTTTTAAATTACATTATAATAATAAACAACCAACGTGCCATCATCGCCGTCGACGTCATTCGCATCTGAATCGTTTTCGATAGCAATAATTTCTCCACTTTAGGTTTTCTTCTAATATTTGTCTTCTGCAGCGATTGAACGAAGCAATTCAGGCTTCGTTTTCAGAAATTTGTAGAATTCAATGCATGAGTTGAGTTTTGATTTGCAATCGAGTTTTTTCATTGGTCCAAGACTTGGTCATCGCAGAAAAGACTCGTTCCACCAATACTGTTGTTCCCGGCAAGCACAAAATGTATTCATTCCACCAACATAGCGATTTCGTTGTGCTCACTATTTTCGGCTTGCACATGTTTGAATATTTCCACCAGAAATCTGCTATGGTGAAAGGGGCTACATGAAATTTTGCCCCAGTGAAAAATGGCCCCAAACTAAGAATGAAAAATCACCCCAAAATTGGGGCTGTTTTTCATAATGAAATAATACCCCAATTTCAAATATGAAATAAGGCCCCACTGCGATGAAATAAGACCCCAAATCTGACAGTAAACCCAAGCAGGGGGGTTGCAGGGGGAAGCATGCCCCCCATACGTTTTCGTTCTTTTATGCAGTTTACGGAAAGATAGGAAATGTTTCCGTCAGAGGACATAGTTCCTGGAACTATACAGGTCCGGAACGACACACCTCTAGTTATCACGTTCTTCAAAGTTACGATAAGAAATGGGAATCCATCGCTACTCAATAAAGTAATTATAAACAATTTCTCTGAGACGAACGAGTGAGACCTCTGCTGTCAAGAAATAATGGCCTCATTCAATAATCTATAGTCATCGTAAGTCGACTTGAATTGTCTTGACTTAAATTTATCTGATCCCAAAAACTAACTTGAATTGTCGGTATGTCACATTTTGACAATTCTATTTTGTTTCTCAAGGGGTTTTGAGTTCTGATTGGTGCTCTACGGCGAGGGCAATCGAAATTTCAAACTGCGCTCTCCCATGCTCTCCGATGTTCCCTGATGACCGAATAGAAATGTCAAAACTGAGTTTTCAGGACACATGTTGGCACACATAGATGTCAACTTATGTCGTTTTCGGTTGGTCGTTCAGAACCGTCCGGAAGAGCTCTCCGCGATTCTGAATTCAAATCCAGAAGCAAATTTCAGGAAAATAACTGTCAAATAAGTGCCAATCGAACGCTTTCAGAAGATTTTTATTTCAGATCTCAAATTTTTCGTGACGAATGGAACATGAAAGCAGATTTATCTGCTTTTAAAAATATATTAGTGCGTTATGCAAATTGTTTTCATTTGTCGGTGGAAAAATACGAACTTCATTATGGTTAATCATATCGACAAAGAATCGAAATCCACAGAATGACGAGGACGAAGAATAGTATGACCAAGATGATAGCCATTGCTCCAAAATTAAGTCCATGTCTATATTTACCTACGAATATGTAGGTACTTGCTTTTCAAGAGGGTTTTAGTAATTTCGTTTTGATAGCAAATTCAAATTCAAATTCCAATATATTGCGAGAGTAGGTGTAAATCTCGAAAAACATCGAGATCTGCAAAAAGTGATCCGGATCAAAAAAAAGATTGATTTTTTGCCCAATGCAAACATAAAAAGTGATCTAGATCAAAAAAAGACTGATTTTTTGTTTTTTTTTTTTTTTTTTTTTTATAATTAACTGGTGCTCAAGGGGTTTTTGTTCCCTTATAATGCTAATGCACAGCACGAGTGGAAGGGTTAATAGGGAGGATAGAGAAAAGGTACTGGTGCACATTGGTTTTAAACAATTGTGGGTTGTAATGAGAGGGGAAAACCGTGTGAGGCAATGCATTCCACATGCGTGTTGTTCGACTCACAAAAGAATCTCTATATTTAACAGTACGTCCGAAAGTAGGCTTAAGGGTGAACTGATGTGCATTCGATGTGTGACGGGTGTTGCGAGAAAATTGTTGAAGGGGCGGAATGCAGTTAGCTATTTCATCAGAGCATTGGTGGTGAAAATAACGATAAAATAAGGAAAGGCAAGAAACATTTCTGCGATGTTCGAGCGGGTCAATAGACGCCGCTATATTTCTATCACCTATAAGTTTTATCGCACGCTTCTGAATTCTATCTAGTAGGTGCAATGAAGTTTTAGGTGCACCTGACCAGATATGAGCGTTGTACTCAAGCTTAGGCCGAATAAAGGCCTTGTATATTGAAGCTAAGTCGGAGGGTGTAAAGTACTTCTTACATCGATTGAGGAAACCTAGACATTTCGCAGCGTTTTTGGCGACTTCATATATGTGGTCATTCCAACGGAGTTTGTCGTTGACACACATACCGAGTATGGAGAGTCGTTCGGTTTCGTCGATGCAAGTCCCATTCATGGATAATGGGTGAGGGTTCAGGTTTCGCTTTAATGATAGAAGGCAGCATTGTGTTTTGGAAGCATTAAATTCCACTCTATTGGTTGTACCCCATTTTATAATGCTGTCAAGATCGGAATTTAATGTGTTTAGCATACGTTGCCGTTCCAATTCCACGGCCGAAGAGCAGGGACGTGAGTCAAGGAACGAATATGAAAAACTGAGGGTGCTATCATCTGCGAAAGAGTGTATTGGATTAGAAGTAACAGACAAGAGATCGTTGATGAATATCAGGAAGAGTGTCGGAGACAAAACAGAGCCTTGGGGAACACCAGCATTTATATGGTGAATTGCAGACTTGAAACCGTCCAACACAACTTGAATTGAACGGCCAGAAAGGTAGTTTCTAATCCATTGAAGAAGAGACGCGTCGATCCCATAGGCACGCATTTTCGACAAAAGAGCTTGGTGCCAAACTCTGTCAAATGCTTTCGAAATATCAAGCGCAACAATCTTCGTTTCACCAGAGTGGTGGAGAGATTGGTTCCACTTTTCGGTGAGATAAGTCATCAAATCACCAGTGGACCTGCTGCCACGAAAACCGTATTGTCGGTCATTGAGAAGTTTTCGTGATTCAAGATATTTCATAAGCTGACGATTTATCAGCGTTTCCATGACCTTGGAAAGAATGGACGTAAGTGCAATGGGTCGGTAGTTGGTGGGTGAAGAAGAATCGCCTTTTTTAGGAACGGGCTGGACAAATGCAATTTTCCATCTACTCGGAAAGAGTCCAGAAGAGTAGGACAAGTGGAAAAGCTTACGCAGTGGTTTTGCCAGCGTTGAAGAACACCTCTTCAGAATTATGGGGGATATACCATCTGGACCAGCGGATTTGTGAATGTTAAGATCTTTTAATACTCTTGCTACTGTGCGAGTGCGAAAATGTATTTGTCCCATGAAGTATTCGACGCTCTCAAGCACAGGTGGAGACATGATGCAATCTGGGATGTTGGAGCTTGCGGCGAATTGCGCCGCCAGCAGATTTGCCTTGTCCAAAGAGCTGACAGCTGGAGTGTCATTGTAAACGAGTGTAGGAATTGACGACGTGGTGGAGTTCTTAATATTTTTCACGAATGACCAAAACTGTTTACTACCACTGGGACAATGAAGTATTTTTTGGCGTAGCTTTTGGTCATGTGAAAATTTTGCGCGTCGTATCACGGAGTTGCAGTCATTTCGGACTCGTCGAAACTTTTTTCGGTTTTCCTCGGTTGGGTTTGCTTTATAAGCCCGAAAACTCAACTCTCTCAACCTGATAGCCTCTTTGCAGCTCGAGTCACACCAAGCATTCTCCTTAGGTATAATACTCTTTCTTCTGTTAGGAATAAAGGATCTCATACCCAGGAGAATGGTGTTTGTTATCATTTCAGCGGCGGCATCTACGTCACTATCGAGGAAGCATAGTGACCAGTTAAAGCTCCTAAAAAAGAAGTTAAGGCCGTCCCAATTGGCTTTCTCATAATGCCATACTGTTTTTTTGGGAGCTTGTTCTTTAACTGTGTGGTTAGTGTATGAAAATTTAGCTGAAATGACACAATGGTCCGACGAACCTAGAGGCGACGTTACGTCAATAGAGTATTTATCTGGATGAGAGGTGAGGAACAAGTCCAATGTGTTAGCGGCATGATCTGCAGCATCCGGAATCCGTGTAGGCTCGTTTACAAGCTGAGTTAAGCTGTTAATCTCAGCGAAAATCCTAACATACCTTCCTTCGGGTGTTGTCTGTCTAGAATGGCGAAGCCAATCGGAATTGTGTATATTGAAATCGCCCGCAATGACAATTTCAGTATGAGGATACTGGGAAACAATTCCTAAGATGGAGTTAGACAGCTCATCAAACTCGTTAAAAGTAGATGAACAGTCAATGCTTGGACTTCTATAAATAAAACAAGAGTGTATTATTTGCTTACGGACATTGAATTTTAACCAAACGTAATTGAATTCCGCATTGGAGCAATGGTTATATTGTGGTGGAAATTCGTAAGCAATATCATCACGGACGTAAATGGCGAGCCCGCGATGTTTAAAGAATAATGGCACTAAGCGATATCCCGGTAGATCAAAATTCGAGGGAATCGAATCCTGATCCACCTGTGTCTCGCTAAGTGCCAAAACAGCTGGTTTGAATTGAAAGACATGGACATATGCAGCAAAGAGATTCCTTCTTAAGCCTCGAATGTTGCAAAAATCAACGCGGAACTCACCTCTCATAACAACACACAAAAATTAAAAACACAACTCCAACGCAACTAAGCAGAGTTGCAACGTGTATATCCGACACCAAACTTCCAAAACACTCCGTCACAGGTGTTATGCCCATGCAACAGAGCGAGTCAGTTATCCGGCAAGATATACACTTACAACCCGCTATTCATTAGATGTTGGTTTGTGACCACTGCTTAGCCAAATTGATAACACCAACTCAGCACAGCAGCGATCAAAGAAGCGCAACAGGCGAAAGGAGAAACAAAGGAGAAAGAAAAACTGAAAACGGGAAGTACAAAGGTCACTCGCGTGTGCGATTTTTTTTTTGTCTATTGGCACTGCACTGGACACTATTTCTTTGATTGTAATTTAATGCTATTTATTTTTTTGTTTTGTTTTTAATTAATTTATTATTATTATTAGGTGTTGTGTTGAAAGTGTATTGGGAGTTGTTTTTGATTTTGTGTTTTATGGGTTTTATTCTTTATTTTTGTGTTATATGTAATATGTATGCACTTTTGTGGCGACGGTGTTGCAGTTTCGCGTGCGCGCGCGTTGGGAGGCTACACAGTACTCTTGTCACAATGGGAAACCAACCACATAAATAAGGAGAGCTGTCATGTGAGTTCTTCAATAATGGACGAAAATGTGCGATACTCGCAAGCGCAACTCCACAATTTGAACTGTTATACTGGTGCGTTTATTTTGCGGTACCGGCAACAAAGGGTTTCGCACTTTCAAAGTACTGTCAATACGCAAGGTCGCAATAAACAATTATATCTTTGACGTTACGTTGTCTATCTCAGTTCCGGTTAGATTTTTTACATCTTTTAATTACATTAGTTACATTAGAAAAGAAGCCTAAATAGGTAACTTAGTAGTAAGCCCTTGCCAGGAAACACTGAGGAGAATCTACTTAAGAACTTCATCCCAGCTCAGTTCTGTAGCGCCGAGGCAAGGGTGAAGATATCATTGATCGCTTTGAACGCAAAGTGATTTTTAGTGCCAGTGAAAGTTTTGTCAGGTCAGAGACAACAAGTTTTCAAAAAAGTTTTCCACTTATAACAATTTTTTATTTATACGAGTGTTAACGCCAAAATCAATTCAGATAGGAAAAGTACCAATCTGTGTGAAATGTCATTACAAACAATAATTGTTTCCAACAAATGAATGCCTTATCCCCCCATCGTATAAGTAGGACAGTCGTGTTGTTACACACAACTTTTCACTCAATTTTCTTCAACTACCTACTCGTATTTGGAGTAATCTGTTCTCTTGATATCAACACACAAGTATCTACCGTCTTAATTCTGGATCATGGGCCATGGCTAGGTAGGTCAGATGTTGCAGGCGGATGTCGGTACATTCTTGTATACATCGTCTCGCTGTTCCATGCAGATTTAATACTGCTCAAAACATATTACATAAATATGAAATATCTGTTGTATCCTTATTAAACTGGACTAAAATTAGTTCTGCTAATAACAAACTTTATCCTTCTAAATGAAATGATCTGATTTATAGAAACACTTTTCGCTATTTTATACTTAATGCTGTTTTGCAGTCAAAAAAAAAAAATAAATAGGTGGCGCAACAGGCGGTAGACACCCTAGGCCTAGCTTCTCGCAACCATTCGTTTGTGTGAGTTTCTATTTTTGGGACGAATGGAAGGGACCTACAATTTTATGCCGAGTCCGAACGGCTGAATTGAGAAGCTTTTTCATGACAGTTATACTCTCGGATGTTTGTCAGACGTTCGCGAGAGGTGGCGCAGTAGAAAAAAACCTTAAGATGTAATTTGGGTTTTTCCGGGGATCGAACCTTGGATAGTGGGATCCCCCGCACAGTAGTCCAGCACACTAACCACTGCGCTACTGCGCACACATGTTTTGCAGTCACATGTATTAAATTTATCAATCAATGGGGGTCACCGATTTGTTAACAAACTTTACCGGCGGCGGCGGACAATAGACTACAGTTATTTGCATCCTTTTGATGTACATATATAATATCTGTTTACATACACACCCAATAGGAAAAACCAAATCAACTTTAGGTAAGAAGACCTTTTGCAAAAGGTCACGTCCGTAGATATGAATATTGCGGTAATTCTAAATTTAGAATTACTTTCACTCTGATATCTACAACGTGTCACTTCTACAGGATTGCTTTTATTGTATCCTATCGAATTATATAATGTTTGAAAATTTTCAAAATAACTTTCCGAAAAACTAATCAAACTCATTTAGGTGGAATTCTGTAGATATACAAATACATACCTTATCAATACAGGGATGCTTGCACGTGCCTAATCAACAGTATGTGTGTGTTTGTGTATATATTTATATTGGCTGTGTTGTGAAAGATAACTTCTGAAGTAATCTGTTCCTACAACTAACTTTTCAAAGAACTCATCTCATCACTTTAAACGAAACGAAACTACTTGAATCTGGAGGATGATGGTGCGATTATCGATTTTTTAAGCACTAGGTATATTAATGTAGGCCATGAAATCCACAGCACGTTTTGGTGATTTCAAAATCGGAATCGGACTCAGTTGGAAAATGGTCTTAAAAGTTCTGCCATTTGTTTGAGATAAGCGTGTAATAAAACGGTGTAAATACAGTGAACGATTGGACGATATTCTATTACTATTTGACCATCTTGTGAATGGCCTATAGCACATTCGAAATTTCGTAAAGGAGTATGCCTAGAATATGTGTCAGCTGGTAGTATTTTGTGTGAGCATTTGGAAATGGAGTTTATAAATATAGGTAGTTAGGTGTGGCGGTTTGAAACCCCAAGTGGCACTACACAATGTTGTCGTTTTGTTACCGCAACTCATTTGACCTGTTTGCTGAAGTTCGTTAAAGAGGAGAGTCTAGAGTCTAGACTCTAGATCCAACTTGTGGAGTTCAAGAAGTTTATTAGTTCTTTAATACTATTCTTCGGGACATTGTCGAAGGAGTCAAAGAAATGTTTTCTAGATATCGCCGTCTGGTCCCAGCTAGTGTCGGGCATTCTGTTGTTATTCTGGCGATATCTTTTCGCTTTAGAAGGTCGGTTATGTTCTTTTCCGTTGCTATAGATATTACACAGTTCGTTAGTCTTCATTCTAAGTAGAGGGCTAAGCCTTGCCAGATCGTCAGATTTTTCATATTTGCATAAATTTGGGTATGAACTGGGACTGGAATGCAAATAAGCGTGACCTTGAATTGGCATTAATTTTGAGGTTATAATGACTCAGGCGATAGCCTTGATGACATCTTGGCTGTAAATGAGTAGATAACTACCTTTTTTCTCATGGCTATTTTGTGTGTATATACTGACCTTTCGGATAACAAAAAGTTGTACGTTGACCGTGGTACTTGTAATTCAGAATCACTTCCAGATACCTAGTGCTGGACGATAGGCAGAATGGTCTTAATTCTTTCTCTTTCTAAACTAAAGACGAATTTATTCAATATTATACGACACAGAGCAGAGGTAATCATAACACCGCCTTCGAGTGTACCTCTGCTGGAAAATGTTATTATGTTGCTATTTCCTGTACTGTTGCCTGAATTATTCTGATGGTGTAGAAACAAGAAAGATTTCTATCACAAGCTCCTCCAAAAGCGACTCTAGAATCACTTTTGTTAGTGTGTATGTTTATGAAAGCCTCTACGATGTCTAGAAAGGTAGCTAAGAAATTTATTTTATAGTGTATGGACTTCTCCATTGGTTGCATTACTTCGTGAAAAGCTGACGCGGACGATTTTCTTTTCCTTCTAATTTGCCACGTAGATGGTTATCTAGGAGCTGATTGAGAGGCTTAAGTTCAAATTAGATCGTTTTGTCAAATGGCGGTCAACTTTTTGTAGCCCATATCTTACGAGCTTGTTGTTGTAGTACTCTCTAAAAATCCGCTGTGATCATTGTTTCCGCCTAACACCCACGCGTTTGAGGATTTTTTCACGTTCATTATTCCACAGCCACAACTGTCTAGAGTTGGGTGCTTCAAGTTAGTAAAGTCTCCCTTCACTTATATGCTGGGAATCGGAATAGAATACTTTTCTGCTCTAAACGTTGATGATCATTCGCGATACTTGCCATAGCCTTCATGGACACTTTTCTGACTCGGTGGGTGTCGACTGTCGATGTCAAAACGACATTAAAAACGGCTAGGGATATCTTCATAGGGCCTTAATAAATTTTAACCTTCACTTTGAGTGTATTGTAGGTTATAATAGATAAATTTATATGGACAAATTTGCTACTGTGAGTTCGTAAAACTTAATCTAGAAAACTTATATTCGCCTGCGACAACAAAAAAATAATTAAAATTTTGTTGAATAATTATTTTTTTTTAACTTCTGACTTGCCATAGCAATGCAAAAATGCACGTCGACCTATAAGATCTTTTGTGCTTAAAGCGGCAAACGTAAGGTGATATCGCAAACAGTGGTGGCCTGTTCGGTAACAATACCAGCTCCAACCCCCAACCCCAACCGATTCCATTTTTGAACCATCCGTATAGCACTTTAGGCCGGCAGTTTGGTGGGCTGTTACTTGCCCATGCCTCTCTGTTTGGAAACTCCGTTGTGAACCGTTTGTCGAAGCATAAAGTTTTCGGGATGCAGTCTGTGACCGCGCAGATCATTTCAAGTTCTGGAAGTTCTGAGAGCAAATTACTCCAAATAGTGGATACAATTTTGAAAGCACTTTCAGGCAGAAGCAACACAGAAAAGAATGACAAAAAAATTATACAGGAAACAACAAGAAAGATTTTTAATAAAATTTGGGGTGTTATTTCCTTTTTGGGACCTTATTTCCTAATGAAAATTGGGGTCTTATTTCATTATGGAATTAAGGCCCCAAAAGAAGAAATGAAATAAGACCCCAAACGAAAAACGAAAACGTATGGGGGGCATGCTGCAACCTGCAACCCCCTGCTTGGGTTCACTGTCAGATTTGGGGCCTTATTTCATTTTTTTTTGGGGTCTTATTTCATTGCAGTGGGGCCTTATTTCATATTTGAAATTGGGGTATTATTTCATTATGAAATAACACCCCAAATTTGGGGCTTTATTTCATTTTCGCTTTTAAATTGATATTGGGATCATTTCTTCGAGGAAAAAATAATCTGAAATTGTTTAAAAATTCGACAAAAGCAATAGTGCATACTAACATTGTCAAGTCTACGCGAAAAAGCGGTCTAAAAGTAAATTTCTGAACGCCTTTTGACCTATTGTCATCGTCAGTGTATCTCAATCTTTTCCTTTTTGGATCGTGGGTACAACTTTAACAAAAAAATGTTATTAGATAGTAGATAAGATACTATATTCGTTTAATTCCCAAAACCCAAAGAATATGTTTTAACCAAACGTGTACATTATTTAGCACTATTCCTACGTAAACTCTTTAGTACCTACTAGACGTGACAGATTTATAGGTGGAATTGAATGACAACTAAGAACTCAGTTCAGTAAATAAATTAGTCGGCTACCATAACTGAAAACCGGTAACATGAGGTTCGTTCGCGTACGCGATTTAAACCGAACGCAATAGATACCAATCGATCGCAACCGCACAAAATCTATACACGTTCTCATCAAAAATGACAGGTAAAGAGAAAACTAGCAAAATAAATGAGTAACCAACATTTCCCCTCCTGGCTCGAAACAGCTCAGGAAATTTCTACCGGCATGTACTGATAAAATTGTCAAAAGCAAAAAGTTGACAGATAGACGAAATAAACAAAATATATTTTGCAACGATTGCTCGGTTATGAGTTATACAGATATTGATAGAATACAAAATTATATCAATTTAATTAAAATTGTTAATTTTCGCTGCAGTTTGAAATAGTTTTGTTTTGTTCAAATTGGTGATTAGCTGGAAATGGCTCGAAGTAGCTCGAAGTGTATACACGTACTTTTCGGTACATTTTTCGCTCTCTGAGAGAGTTGCGCTCAAATTTTCGAAATTGACAGATTTGTACTGCCTTGCTCGGAAAAGTACGCGAATAGACCTATGATCAATCTAGGCCAATTACAACTCAGACAAACCGCATCAATCAGCTGTCAAACTTAGTTTAGTAAACTACTGTTCTGGAATGTTCCAATAAATTGGGACATTACTCATATACCGCACGACCATTATTTACGCTCTTAAACATAAACCTAACCTAAACACAAATTTACAAAAAGGTCACACGCTCTCGTTCTTAATCATGTCTATAATTGATGACATTTCAGTAAATAGAAAATAATTGTGTCAAATGCTTATACCTACAGCTGCTCCCCTTCGTCAGTGAAAAATAGGCACACGCAGAGATAAATAAACTAAAAATTAAGAACGGCAAACAGGTGACTCCGGAAGTGAGGCATAATACAAAATAAGCAAACATCAAAAATGCACGAACAAGTAGCAGGAAAAAGCAACATCAATAAACACAGCCTTATACTACGTATGTACAGTACATATATGAGTGCTTAAAGCAAGAGGCAGCATAATTCGACAAACTGTATATACGATGCCTATACCTATTCGGGATAATATGCATAAACTCGTAGCATGTGGATGAGAAATTAATGCCAGTTGCATAAGAAGGATGTGCGACATTTTGCGCACACATACAAATGCACTTGAAATTGATCAATAGAACTGACTGCATTTTATAGTAGGCCTCTTCGTTGAGAAATAAAGTCTCACCATATAAAACTGAATAAAACGAATTTGACAGCAATGGGTAATTTAGTTTTAAAGACTAAAAGTCTGGGATTTTCAGGATTTCTTAAAAATATGCCCGTTGAACAGGAAAATTATTCCACGATTTCGTCTACAATAAATATAGCTGGTATCTATCTATACAAAATTCCTGTATAAATCTGTTTAGGGAAGTCTTCGCTTCGCATTATTCGATTTCGTAGAAGCATGAAATTTGATAGAAAATTAAAAGCGATTTTCATGGTGGAATTCCAAAATAACATTGTAACTTGAAGATGATACCTTATCCCTCGAATTCTCTGCATATTTTTTAGCTACTGTTCTTGGATATTTCCCCCTGATAAGAAATTCAGATCCGTACTTGAAGATTTACCAAATTACGGATAAAAAGGACACCAGCACATAACTTGAATTCCAAGCAAAGCAGCGCGAATTTAAATTTATATTGTTTTAGTATAAATATTAAGCTTTATGCGACGTTATTCTTATTATATTTTTAAGACTTAACAATCAATATTGTATCTAAATATTAAGATTTAAGATAAAGGTAAGCACAAGGACCACGTTTACTTTGTGATTAGTTGATGACTATTGCTTTTCTTCTCGATGTACAAAATATATAGGTACACTCCGCGCCACTTGAATAGCACACCCCCCAAGGTTGGTTTTCTATCACCCACTGGACCCAAACCAAGCATGCTAGAGACTTAATTTTTTTTTAAATTAAAGTTAATATAATTGTTTTGATTTGACCCGGAAAAAAAAGGAAAGATTTGACTGGAAGGAAGATTTAAAACTAAAGCTTTAAGTATTAACAAAAAATTATTAACTAAAAATCGAAAACAAATATTTTAGAGAACTTTGCTTCTTTTTAACACAAACATTACTTAAATTTAAGGTAATTGGAGTATTTTAGATTTTAAAAAAATGTTCAATAATTGCGTTTTGAGCCACCTTTCTGCTCCAAAATTCACACATCCGGTTTGGAAGGGATGCATATATAAATTGGCCAAATAATTTAGCGAAATCGAGCTCCAGGTTGATTCGATGGCTTGGACTAGTTTAGATACAGTCGAATATTGTTTCCCGATTCATAAACTTGACGTGTCAACCATTGCCAAACATTTTCGATGATATTCAAATCCGGTGAGTAGTCCGGTCACCTTAATAGGTCCACAATTTGGCTCTATAAATACTAATTCTATAATTCTAATGTTAGAAAATAAATATTTTGGTTGACGTTTTTTCTTCATTTTTACTTTGTTTATACATTTCAAATAGCTGTCACAAAGTCCCAAAGTCGATCAACAAAGAAAACATTTTTTCTTAAATTTGGACAGGACAACGTCTGTCGAGTCAGCTAGTTTTTCAACATAATTTTTTTGTTATCTGATATATAATTTATTTTTATTTCAAGGTGTCAAAATATTGAATATTATTGAATATATCTTGCATTATCATTATGCAACGGATTAAAAATTATAAAAAAATAAAAAAAAATACAAAAGTTAGTTATGGGTATTTAATGTTTGTCTACAAGGGCGATCGAGTGTAAACAAAACTGCGGTAGACATTTGTCTGAGCTTCAAAATAAAGACAATACTAAATTGTATAGTCCAACCGTTATTATTGTATTTAAAAATTTATAATCTTGCCACTCTTAATAAATAACCTTTTATATTATTTCCCCCTTGATTCTAATTTCTTTTTGATTTTCTTATTTAATAAGTACTATATAACTAATTTGACTAATTTTGTTAATTTTCTTTTCAGATCAGCACTTTTTTCACTCTACGTCAACACAAATTCAAAATATTACATAAAAGAATGAAGAAAACAGATCACTTAATTATGGACAACTCAAACGTAAAATAAACAAAACTTATTTAATTTTAACACACAAAACTAAATGAAATATTAATAAAAATGTTTAAACGTAAATAAAAAAATTGCAATAAAATAAAAATAAGATAATAAAAAAATATTCGATGATATGTAATTAAAAACAACTTGAATACAAAATAACTAAAAATATAAAAGTTAAATAATGCCCCAAATTAAATGAATAAACGAATATATGGAATATATTCTTAAACTATAATAGATATATATAAGAAAATACTCAACAAACAAAATAAAATAAAATATATATATACGTACTGATTTAATTTTCTTAATTAATTTCTAATTTTAATTTAAATACTATAAAGAGTAAGACACAGCGCTATGCAAACAACAACAATAACAACAACAGCCATAGCAAAAATAACATCAACAACAAAAACAACACCACAATCCAATATGCATCTGAATTTCTACTAAATACACACCAGCAGCATAAAGTCAACAACGTAGTCGTTATACTCGCACTCGTACGCATCCAGTCAATTGCGCATGAAATCGTTTCAACTCCATCTCAGCTGACAGGTTGTGCTGACAAAGGTTTCACCGACTCAAAAACAGCTCTCTTATGGGTTTGCAATAAGCATCAATACCAGAAGATACTCAAAAGTCAAGCATTCTTTGCGTCATAATCCCCCTTTTTCTCACTCACTCTATTTACTATATATATATATATCAACTATACTCCTGTTAAATAAACTAAGAACAAGACAACAACAAACAAAATAATTAAAACACTTTCCTCGAAAATGTTCTTGAAAACCATTATAATGAACTTACTACAAAAACCATTGCATGCCCTCTGCTGGATTTTATTAGGATTCGGATCGATACCCGTACTTCCTGGTAAGTTTATGCGTTTTTGTTGTTTTGTTTTGTCAAAAAATACAAGCATTGTCTGCCATTTAATGACCAACGTTAGCCTTACAGAAGAGAGACGAAAGTTTAAAAATAAAAATCTAAGGACTTCAATACGCAAAAATTGTACTGTCATGAAATTTTCCTTATGAAACAATTTAACAAAGTTGTGCTCGTAAATTTGAAATGCTCCTGCTGCTGCTTTTATTTTTGACAAACAATTTTATGTTTATGTGAGTTAAAGCTGAAATAGAACGTCACATGTAAATAAAATATAGGTACACACAAAAATGACAACCTATCTGGGACCAATCACCTCTCTTGCATGACATCAATAAAGTAGGTGCTTTAGGGTCAAACTATAAGATAAACTATTTACCTTTTGGGTATACAAAATATACTCAGTCAAGTGTATATGTGGAGTAAGTAAACTATCCGACAGTTTAGTAATTAGTAAAGTAATGGAAATTGAAAAAAAAAGGGCGAGTAAACATTTTTCAATAAATTATTTACTGAGTTCAAGGAGTTTGTTGTACCTTAACATACGCACATTAAGAGATGGCATAAACTAAGTAGAATTAGTAGGGTTTTGAAAACATTATTAAATGAACATGTTGACATTAACTTCCTGTTGGTGAGCAGTTGAAGACTGGTTATTCAGACCACTCATCAATTAGAAAAAGGAAAACAATTTCCCTGCAAGTAGTGAAAGTATTGTTTGGCTTGGTCCTGTTGCTGTATACAGTCGAGAACGGATAAGTGCACAACGTCCGGACCTCAACTTTGTGTGCACTTATACGGTCTTTGCACTTATCCGTAAGTGCACATTTTTGCACTTACCCGTAAATGCACAATTTTTGCACTTGTACGTACTTAATAAGGTGCATAATTTCAAGCTCAACTGTTACTCCAAATATTTAATGTGGTTTTCCATTTGAACAAAAAAATCAATTTTTTTTTAATCTAGATCACTTTTTATGTTCCATTGGGAAAAAAATCCGGATCACTTTTTTCCGATTTCGATTTTCGAGATTTACACATACCTTGAACAGCTGTTTTACGCCATTCAGAATTTGTTTTCAAAAGACAATTACTAAAAGCCTCTTGAAAAGCAATTATTCAGAACAAAAACGGAAATAATGGACAAGGACTTAATTAGGGAGCGATTGCTATCATCTTCGGCATCTTATTCTTCTTCCTCGTCGTCTGTGGATTTCGATTCTTCGTCGAAAAATCTTAGATCTGATGCAAGCATAAGAACTTCATATAGATAAACATATCGACGAAGAATCGAAATTCACAGACGACGAGGAAGAATAATTTATTTGGGCAAAAATAAGCGTCCCGGATCCTCCAGAATCAAATATCTTTTCTGAACCCATTTCATTGTCACAAAGAATGCTCTTCGGATGATCTTCTTGATTTCAAGTCATAATTCCCTCAAGAAGCACAAATTCTATTTATGCACTGCAGTTATAGCTGAAATTTTCCCATTTCACCAATACATGAGTGGAATCGACCAGAAACAATGTTTTCTTGAATGAGTGAATTACCCAGTGAAGCCAATGGAAAACGACAATCAGTCGGACCGGAAGAGCGATATGCCATTGGTCGCGTTCAATTGACCGCTAGATGACTAGCGGCATGCCAAACTCCATATAAAAAAAACTGACATTTCAGCATTTGCGCTAGACATCTATCACATTTTGTGAAATATCCTTTTCTGGCAAATTTTTCAATCTAGCGCAAAATGAACTGCTAGATTGAAAAAAATAACGAACTGTCAAAATAAAAGTGAAAGTGCAGATGTCAAATATTTCCAATTTGGTGTAAAATGGGAATTCCAACTTCTATGTAATTAATATACAATGTATTCATTTATTTAAATTATAGTTTAATAATAAATATGCAGCATGATGACACAAAATACATTTTCGACTCTCATGAAGATAAAATAATATGAACTCAAATTGGTTCTAATGTCACTTTGCCGCTGCCGCTAGATCTGTAGCACCAGCGTCCCTTCATCAGGGATATTATGTGCTAGACGACTAGCGGTCATTGAAACGTGGCCATTGATGCATATTATATTGGTACATAGATATGTGATAACGGTAAGTGTTGTCCGGTGCAATTTGTAGGTACGTAAAAATGTTAAGAAAAATATATTTTACATTTGCACTTATCCGTTTTAAAAACAGTGTAAAACTTTATTCCGTGGTTCCAAAAATTGTTCACTTATAAGAAATTTTCACTTATCCGTTTTGCACTTATACGAACAAATTTGTATAGAAATCGAGTGAAATGTCTTGGGGTATTGAAACGCGTTCCACTTAGGCGATTTTTCCACTTATCCGTTTTCCACTTAGCCGTTCTCGACTGTATATAGTTGATGCCATTAAAAACAAAGTCTTCGTAAAATGTTTCTAAGAAATAAGTAAAACCGAAAATTGAAAAAAAAATTTGTTACATCTTAATATTCAAGTACATCCGAATGACTCGGGCGTATACGTAATCTTCTCATATATACCTAAACATGGATATATTCTGATTCCCTCACTGACTCATCAACGCCCAAGCCCACACCTAAAGAGGTAAAATGGGGTGTCAAATTTTGTATGGGAACATTTATTTTTCATCTGATCGACTGTTTAAACTAGGTTTGTGTACTCTATAGGGAGTTAATATATTTTTCAGCTCCTGAAGGTACTGTTTAGTTAGGTTTTAGCAAAGCCGCGGCCAAAAGCTAGTCCACTGTTTGTTTTGCAAATCTGCAATATTTTTTCCAGCGATACCGCTGAGAGCTGGTTTGTCATTTCCCCATGAATAGACTTACGTCAGAACAACGCTTGAAAATAATGAAAATTTGGCGAAAACCTCACCCTTGATCCTCATTATGAATGCACGCAAAATTACAAAATTCTATCACTTTTCTAAAATTTCTTCATTTAATGATCTGCAAGCGACTCGGGCAAATATTTTCGTAATTCTTCGCTTCACTTAACCCCATAAAAAAAGTCTAAAGCTGTTAGATTTGAGGAACTAGCCGGAAAATTGATATCTTTATTTTTCAGATCATTCCTGCATATCCCCATTTGCGTCTTGTGGTCTTTTCAGCCGATATGCCACACCAAACCTGACGAAGTAAATGCAAAAAATTATTCGCCGGTTTTTCACATACCATAAAAGCATAATTTCTAATAATTCATTGAGGTTTAAATGGGCTTCGTCTGATTTAATAAATTTCTCAAAAAAGTTGACTTCTTGATTTTGTTTTTTTAAGCTGTGTGCAGGATGACTTTCATTGAAATGCCGACTTAGGAACTTGCCGCCCAGCGATGCCACTTCTGAAAAATTTTCTGGAGTAGAATTGCTTAAAAAAGTGGAGTAGATAAGAAAAAACGGGAGTAGATTTTCAAAAAGCATCAATGTACTGTACATACATACCTTTTTCAAGGTAGAACGCCAAAATGTTTGCATTTTGCGAATATAATGATAGGGCATGGCTCGTGACTAAGTTACCAAACTATTCTATCCTATAACTAAAACCAATAATTCATACATGGTTAGGTTAGGTTGAAATGGCTGTCGACAAAAGGCTGATACATTTAGACCATAAGGTCCCGTCCTTATGACGACCACATGAATCTAGAAGAAGTTTCGTCCTACTCGTTGAACCAGTTTGAGCTTCTAAAGAAGCATAGGAGATTACGAATATCTAGGCTTATTAGATCGTTGTAATAGAAAGCTCCCAAATGGAGTTTCCTTCCTCCTCCTCCTTTTCGTCCAGTTTTCCAGATAAATTGCAATAAATTAACCTTCCATACTACTTACTTACTTATCATTAATGGCCTAAAAAACATTTTAGAACATTGTGAAATATTTTTTATTAAACAAAATAAAGAAATGGATTCCAAATTTGAAATTGGAGTAGATAATGGGAAATTAGTAATAAGTGAAGTAGGGAGTAGATTTCTGAAATTTGTGAAAAAGTGAAGTAGATCTACTCCAATTGGAGTAAAGTGTCATCGCTGTTTCCGACTGTATAGAAATCATGAAAATCTGCCGACCGGTTATTAAGTCATTATTATTAACGTCATCGAGTTTCACCCCATAGTAGATGTTTTTTGTATTGAAGGTGCCACGCGCCTTTGTCTAATTTTCACAGTAACACTCCTGGGCCAACTTCTGGCTGTGTACGAAACAGCCTGTTATTGACTTAATTGCCTTTCGTTTTAAAAAAAATTTAAAATTCTCCACCCGTGGGATGTTTAGCTGCGATGATCGTGCGTCGACTGATCGATGTCGACAGTTGTTCATCAACAGATACCTCTACGCCCGGAGGTTGTCTATGCTTTGATCGCAGTTCCTTCTTAACGAAAAAGGAATAAAAAAAAAACGCACGATGATTGCATTTTCATACATTGAAGTGACTGCGTTTCGCTGTGTTCTTATAATTAAGGAGCTGTGCCTTCGAGTATAACAATTCGTAATATTCGACAACGAAAATTCATTGTTGGGATCTCCCAGTGCACATTTATTCAAAATTCGAATACGGAATCTAGAAAAGAAAGTGCTGAAGTTCCATTTATTGGGCATCGTACCAACCGCTCATCTTCCATTGCTTTGAAAAGTTCGACCGGTAGGCCATTCGCTACAAGAAGGTTATCTAAAGAGTTATCGCTAAAAAGCGGTACCCGTTAGCCAATTTCTTATACCCAATTTCACAGTGGCACCTTAAGACTGGGCTTGGCTAAATGTAGGATTAAACATAAATTTCACGTAGTTTTCGTTTCTGCTTGGTTTAGTTGGTTTAGTTAAGCCACTAATTGAATTTTTCTGGAACCTCGCCAGCCAGCGCCAGCGGTTCATTTGGACAATTGCGAGCAAGCTGAAGCCAGCCGAACTTTTATATCGCCAAGTTCATACACATGATTTCCTTTGTGCATGAACACACGCTCATGGGCATGACTTTCATTCCCATGAACGAGGTACAGGAATACTGAACTTTGCATTGTGCACTAGTGCCTTCCCATGAACGTCGTGTCCAGCGAGACAGGTAGATTTTGAGTGAGTAGAAAGAAGCAATAGAGTTGCTATCAAAAACGTCAGTGCCAAATTTTCAAAAATAAAAACAAAATGACAGCTAAAAAACTTACGAAATCTTATATGGTCTCCTGCCATAAAATTGGATTTTTGTACACTATCTCTTCAAATTTAACCATTTAACTTTTGCAAACACTTTTAACAAACACTAAATTTCAATTCTGCAATATTTTCAATTTGTATTTCGTACTTTCTTATAAGCTTTTCACCACAAAAAATAGATAAAACCTATCCCCCGCCATATAAAATCGCGTTTGTTTTCCAAGCCGATCATGCGGCAGTGAAAGTCGTGCCCAAGACCGTGTGTCCATGCACTTTATGCGGTTATCTCCATGGTGCAAGTGTCAGTAAGATCGCAGTGCCACCAACTGTTTTCTAAACCAGTTGTTTTCTTCGCCACTTTGTGAATTCCTAGCCAACTGCCAGCCAGCGGTTCTCCGGCTGGGGAGAGAGGTTGTTGTTTTAATTCCCATGTGAAATGTGCCTCAATTGTTGTCAACTACTGACAACCACTAGCTGGCGAGGTTAAAAAAAAAACAACTAATATTGTCTATCAGTGCTCTGACAATGACTGACAATGAGCTGACAATACCCAACTTCCTTATAATGGAAAATTGTGCGTTAACAGGGTTGTAAGATTTTGTCCCAAAGTTAGAAAATTTCATTAGAAATGTGTCAATGGTCTGACAATGACTTTTCTGACAACGTTGTTAATTTGAAAATTGTGTGTAGGCACATATTTGAATATAAAAAATTGGTCTATCCGTTGTAACTTGTGAGACACTGTCAGACAAATTAAAAGTTTTGTTCGTTGTTTTTTGCACTACGGATAATGGAAATTGCTCGTCGCATTGCGAGCTGAGGAGCCGGAACAGTATCGCAATTTTTATCTTTCTCGTATACGTAGTTAGAGAAAGATATTGTTTTCGTACAAAATTTCGAACTCGAGATTTTGATCAATTCTGATATTACGATGATAGGGGAACTCAAAAAAGTGGGTCTCCCAATTCTGTCCGTCCGTATGTCTGTCTGTCCCTGTCCTGGGAAATCTAAACGCTAGGACGGATTTGTTTCAAACTTCGTATTTAGAGTTTGTGGGCTTCCCGCTAGGAGGCGTTTTTTTCCATGCTAGCCCTAATATTAACGGTACCTCACATACAAAAATTTTACGAAATATTAAGAAAGATCGATTTTATCTTCATCCTTACTAATCCCCAAGCCAAACAAATATTTTGCGAATCAACTTCGCTTATGTAGAAGTTGTCTGATAACTGTTTCAGATCCGCCCTTTTTTTCTCGCCACATAACTGTTAGATACCTAATCAAAATACAGCAAACCTATATTCTTATGGAACCAATTAACGCCTTTCTACGTATTTTTAACAGCATACTCTTCGCTCGATATCAGATCAATATCTGATTATTTTTAATGTTTTCGAAATTATTCCCTCCTCCATCTTTTGTAATGTAAACAATAAATTTACATAAACAAATTTTTCCAATATTTTTGTCAAACTATGTACTATTTCTACTCTTTTGTCATTACTTCAATTTATACTAATATTTGAACTCCCCTATAACCGAGAATCTGTAAAAAACTAAAATCACTGAAACTGCTCGACTAAATAATTAAAAAAAAAAAAAAAATAAATAAATAAATAAATGAAAGAAAATATTCCAGTGTGAGTTACCTATAGCAGTAAAATAACTAAGTCAATGGCAAAAAAGGAGTCAAAGGCAGTGTTTACCGTATCCGTTATATAAGCATAACGAGCTTATGAATATTTTATGGATGATTTAAATACATAACCCTTAACGAAAATATGTAAACAAAATTATGCTGCAAGGCTACAAAGCTTAATGGCTGAAACAAAATTTATTTATTTTTCTGTTTACAGTCTGTTTTGCTGGGCCACATGAAAAGAGATTACTCCATCAGCTTCTGGATAACTATAATAGCTTGGAGCGTCCAGTTGTCAACGAATCCGATCCATTGCAGTTGAGTTTCGGATTAACACTAATGCAAATAATTGATGTGGTAAGTTGAAAGGATATTCCACAAAGATTGTTATTATTATTAAAATTTGTTTATTGACAATTTGCAACTAAAATATAAATAGCCCGCCGGTGACTGATTTATTATTATTTACTGATAGTAAACTAATAGTAAATACCCATCATTATAGGATAAATGAATTATTTAATTTTCACACCCAAAAAATGCGATAAGATAATATACCTGTTAACGTTGAGGTAATAATAACATCGTCCAATGTCTCGTTCTGATCCCATTTAACCCAAATGTAGGCAATGTTCTGTAGGAACTCCTTTCTCCAACAAAAACTACGATGCAAATGCAAAACAGAAAATTTTTGTTACAACACCCGAAAGGAAGCGCTACACAAGCATTTAAGGATTCAGAATTTATAAACAACTATTCCGCCCTTCGCATAAACTTTAATGATACCTATCTGTGACTATACAACAAAGATTGAAATACATTTTGTATATCGGCATCAAGATGCTTTTTAAAATATCAAAACAAATAACATTTACATAAACTCGAAAATGCGAAAACAAATCATTGCGCACACTTTTCCAACACACACGTACGAAGAACGGCGGCTTGTATCGCAGCCGTTATTATAATCGCAGGCAATACCGTTTCGATTTTCTACTTATTTTTATATTTCTAAAGCGATGGCTATAATACGAAAATATTCAGATATTTACATAAACGCAGGAAGTTGTTAAACAAAGCTCAGAATTTGTAATAAGGTCACAGAGATTTCCAATTTAGTTCGTAATGAGACGTTTATCGGAAGGATGTGGTGCGATCTCGAAAAAAATGTGTGGGATTGAGTATTTAGATAATCGGTGGCATTTTTGATTGGACGATTTGGTTTATAGGAAGCCACTCACACGTACGGTGTAGTGGTATTTACGGTAGAAAACAAAATGCAGGTATGCCAACAACAGATGAAATTGGGATAAATCAGTTGATTTGATACGTGTATGTATATGAGCGTGCCTTGAAAAATAAAGCTAAGTGATGACCAATTTTTAAATGGTTAAAACATTTTCGTCTGAAAAGAAATTATTTTCATCTTCGAATTTGTTCATATTCATCTGCTAGTTTTTGTCAGCTTTTTTTAAATATTCGTCTGAAAAACTTGAAATTTCGTCTGAAAATCTGAATAAATCGTCAGCATTCTCATAATTCATCTATGAATAGGTATTCCCTTTCACTCAAACTTTTACAATTTTTCAGACGATTTTTATATTTTTCAGACGATTACTATTTGTTTTCAGACGTTTCCAATATCTGATTTTCTGATGATTTCTATTTATTTTCAGACGTTTTTTTTCGATTTTTGCCGACGTTTCCAATTTTTTTCTGAAAAATACTATTTATCTGTAGACGAAAAAATTGTAGCCATTTTTAAATATAGGTCTTATTTCGCTTTGAAAAGTGTTATAGTCTAATTTGTTTTTTGTTTGGTTTTATTTCACTTTGATAACCAATTTGGTGGCCTCAGTGACGAAGTGATCCAAAACAGAGAGGCCTGCAGATTGAGGTCGAATAGGCGAACCTCACAGCTGGAGTGTGAGGGTTATGGTCCCTATAATTCGGAACATAATCTCGCCGAACAATAAATAAGAAAAAGAAGAACCAATTTGGTGTCATTTCGCTTTCAGTTCATAAAATTGGGAATAATTTAACGTTCCCAGTTTCACAGTGGACGTTTAAACTACACTTTTAGTTTAAACTTCAGTTCAATAACTAATTTTGTTTCTCAGTTTAAACCTATTTAAACCTAGTTTAAACCTTGAAAAACAATCATTCTGTAGTTTAATTTAAACGACAGTATTCTGCCGATTAAACCTCAGATCACCTGACACAGTGACATTTCAATTTCAAAGCTGCCGATTGTCAAGACACGCAAATATTTAACGTTGTTTTGCGTGTTCTTTGAAAGAACAGACAAGGAGCGATTTTGGAAAAGTCGAATAAAAGACAAGTACTGTCCAAAACTGCCAAGTTCTATTCAATAAATTTAGTTAAACTGAGTTCAATTGAATTGAATTTCAGATTACATTGTGAAACCGGCCGAATTCAACTTCAAATTTAAACTCACGTTCAGGTTCATTTGGTTTATCGTTGAAGCTAAAGGCTTGTCCATACTAAACACACATTTAAAAACATTTAGGAACAGTTGGAATAATTCTATAAACGTTCAGAAAATGTTTTAGAAACGTTTTAGAAACATGAAAAGTGTTTCCATTTTCCAAAGGTTCCATTTTAAGTGGGAAAATAAAATTTTTCTCTTACTGTAGTTGGGGACGAAAAGACGAATCAAAATGGAGAAACAAGTGTGGTTCCAGGAAAAAAATGTGCAATTAATGAAATTATTTGAAAACAAGCATAACTTGTTGAATTTTACTTGTGAAGAATATAAAAATAAAATTAAAATATATTTTTTATTGTACATAATTTGTATTTCTATAAGATATTGAAAATCAGCCGCTGAAATACGAGACAAATTTCGGAAACCACTTAAACTGTATCTTGAGATCATTTAAAAGATGCAAGACACTATAATTTTTTTTATGTATAAATTTTATTTGTCAACACTTTCTTCTCTCTTTTGTATAATACTTTTCATTTTCTTAGCGCTAAAACATCGGAACAAATAAAAAAAGTTCAAATGTCTCAAAAATTGGCAAAAACGTTTTTGAAATGTTTAAGAAGCATTTCAGAAACGTTTCGAAAACATTCGAAAGGTTTTGCAAACACTGAAAAATGTTTTCCTAAATGTTTGTTTGGTGCAAGAGCAAAGAGTGAGTTGAAATCCAATTTTGCGTTCTCACTGAAATTTCAACATTTCAAATGACAGCTAGTATCAAATTGATTACATAATGATGTTTTTTATGTTTCGAAATCAGAAGTGGTTTGTACCTAAAGAATTCATTTTTTAGTTATATTCATCTAAACATGAATACAAGTCAATACAAGTGATAATTCAGACATATTAAATACAATCTGAAATAAATAATATTAAATACAACAAAAAATTCTTCATCGGATTTTTTTACAGCGGGTTTTTTTTGTCAATGAGCCCAAAAGTCATCAAAATGAGGTTTGTTCGATTTGACATACTTGCAAATGCAGCGATGAAATTCAACATTTCGCTGAAATTCAACATTTCGAAATGCTGGAAAATATATGGCGAAATGCTGAACATTTGGCCTGAAATGCTGCATTTAGTCGAAATGATGAATTTAGGTGCGGTGTAAACGTACTATAAGACTGAACCTTGATAAACACCTATGTTGAGGAACACTACTTCGCTCATTATATATCATTTATCTTCAAACCTTGCGAACTATTTCCAAGTATTGATCTATACCAGTAGATCGATTTGCCTTTCAAAAACCAAATTGATTTTGTTTGAAACTTCTTGCTCTATTTAAAATAATATTATTGCTTTTCCATTAATTTCTCAAAGAAAGACAGAAAGAACTAGGATAGGTCTGTAGTTACCTATTTCTGAAACGGAACCTTTCTTGAGCACATTTAAAACATTCGGAATAGACCCCTTCAAACACGCAAGGAATACAAATATTTTCCAACACAAATTGGTCTTTTTCCACCATAATTTGGCGTTATTTTACTTTATCAAATTAAAATAATATCAATTATTGAAATGACAATTTTTGAAAGTTCCTCTTAATTTGCAGCACTTTCTATGTCTTCTACCTACTGCCTTCCATCACTGTATGCGAAACCATTATTCTATATGAATTATTTCTTAATAAAGGGTGTCCCATAATTCACGCAAAATTTGAATTTTGCACCATTTAATAGTACAGTGATGCCAACCGAAAAAAAATAACAATGTGACAGCTGACAGTTCGGGGTTAGTAAAAATGGAGTGCTATACGAAAGAACAACGCATTTTCATTGTTGAGAAATATTTTAAAAATAATGAAGATTTGTCAGCTACAGTCCGCAATTTTCGAACAGAATCATCTACACTTCTACAGTGATGAAGCTCATTTTCATCTTAATGGCTTCATTAATCGTCAAAATTGTCGCAACGAGTAATTGTTGAGAAACAAATCCATCCACAACGCGTGACTGTTTGATTTTGGGTTGGAGGCATTATCGGACCATTCTTCTTCGAAAATGCGGCTGGTCAGGTAGTAACAATTAATGGTGTTCGTTATGGTGACATAATAACCCAGTTTTTAGTGCCTAAATTACAAGATATGGATGTGACCAACACGTGGTGTTAACAAGACGGTGCCAAATGCCATACAGCCAGAGAAACAATTCAATTACTGCATGAGTCATTTCCTAATCGTGTAATCGCCCGTTTTTGCGAACAGAATATTGGCCAACCAGATCTTGCGATTCAGCGCCATTGGACATTTTTCTTCGGGGTCAAGTCAAAATAGCCCACGACCACCAACACCTTAAAAGAAGAAATTGGGAGGTGTATTAATGAAATTCAGCCACATTTATGCGAAACGGTCATAGAAAATTTCAATAAAAGAGTACGTACTTGCCAGCAAAGTCGTGACGGCCATTTATACGATGTGCTATTCCATACCCCAATGTGTACCTATACTACTATGAATCAATAAAAAATATAAGCTTTCCAATTAAAAATCTGTATTTTCTTTAAAAAGCATTAACATTTCCGATGTTTCAGGGTCCGACATTTTTAGAGGATTGGTTTTTAAAATGGCAACACTGTTTCTACAGATTATCAATTTGTCATTTGAAAGTTGATTTGTGGTTAGTACGTTTTGCCATTTACGATACGATTAATAGATTAACGCCAGAACAATGCGTACAAATTTTGCAAACTTATTTTGAAAATCATGATTCAGTTTCCCAAACATGATTCAGCTTGATCCTCATTTTCAACGCAAAATTTTGTTCTCCGATGAGGCCCATTTTTGGTTAAATGGAAATGTAAGAAATGGAGAAATCTTAGAAGCCTTTCTCGAGACGCCCTTACATCCATTAAAACTCACTGTTTGGTGTGTTTTATGGGCGGGTGGAATTATCGGCCCATATTTCTCTACCGTCATTGGAGAGCGCTAAAGAAACATATGATTTCGGACTTTTTCGTTCTTCAGTTGAATGGCATTGACGTGACAGAGCTTTGGTTTAAACAAGACACAATCAATTTATTGCGGGAAGCATTTGCTGAGCGCATAATTTCGCATAATGGACTTGTGAACTGGCCTCTAAGATCCTGTGACCTCACACCTTTAGATTACTTTCTTTGGGAGTATGTAAAGTCACTAGTCTGTGCTGATAAACCAGAGACGTTGGACGAGTTCGAAGTTGTGTTATTGCTGATATACGGTCCCAGTTGCTCGATAAAGTTGTCGAACATTTGACTTCAAGATTGCGCTTCATTCGAACTAACCGTGGCGAGCATATGCCCGAAATCATTTTTAAACAGTAATGACATAAAATTATTTATTAAATAAAGCTAATATCATAAACAATGACATTAGCTTCAAGAGTTTTATTTCATATTGAATTTGTATACCTCTAAAAAAGAACATCTTTTATATATTTTTCACATGAACTTGTGAACAGTTAACATTGTCAATGCCAACGTACCCAATTTACACAGAAGATAAAAGAAAAGTCAAATGACTGCATTTTTTATGAATTAAGTACGTATATTTTTTTGTTTGTTATTGTTGACAACAACAAAAGTTCGTCCTCATGTGCCTTATTTGTTTATTCATATTTTGTAAATATGTATCTACTATAACAATCAGCAACATCATTATTATTTATCTTACAGGATGAAAAGAATCAACTGCTTATAACAAATATTTGGCTTAAGTTGGTAAGTTCTGTTTCCACAAGTACTCGCATCTATTGTTTACTTTAAAAGAACACTCACAATTCTATTCATAACTTAGAAGCTTTTAAAACTTTGTCATTTTTAATTAATCTGTAGTTTTATTATAAATATTTAATTCAACTTTCTTCATACGAATTGTTAAAAAAAAAAAAATACACACACACATATATCCTTAGGAATGGAATGACATGAATCTGAGATGGAATTCTAGTGAATTTGGTGGAGTGCGAGATTTGCGTATTCCGCCCCATCGTCTTTGGAAACCAGATGTCCTCATGTACAATAGGTAAGCAAAAAAGAAAAAAAAAATAATCTCTTCAGTGTCAACCCCTGAGGGTAGCGAAGCATGTCTTGAACAATGTTTTGCAAGGATGTCATGTCCTTTGTAAAGGGCGCAAAATATTATGAAATAAGTTGAGTTGCTCAAGTTCACGGATCTCATTAAATTGTTCCCGTCAATTAGCATTTCAATTGCTTCTGCGTATTCTTATCTATAAAAAACAAAACGTAGAACACAAATATCGCATTAGTTCTATCTTTAGTGACAATTTTATTGCTAATTAAATTTAACTTACACTTTTGATGGCAAAAAAAAATGTACGACTTAATTTGTAATTTTAGCGCTGACGAAGGTTTTGATGGCACTTACGCAACTAATGTCGTTGTGCGGAATAATGGATCGTGTCTTTATGTACCGCCGGGTATATTTAAATCCACGTGTAAGATTGACATCACTTGGTTTCCGTTCGATGATCAGCGATGTGAAATGAAGTTCGGTTCTTGGACATATGATGGATTTCAGGTTTGCCTTAAAGCACAAAGTCCCGTATTAATAAACTCTGAGCAAAAGTTATGTTACGTCAAATTTGTGTAAGTGTATTTTGACGTTTGTTAGTTAACTAACTTTTGCAAATTTGTTTATTTATACGGGGAAATGGTTGTAGATTTTAGCTGATACTTTTTTTTAATTGACAGTTGGACTTGCAATTACAAGACGAGGCTGGGGGTGATATTTCCAGTTTCATCACGAACGGTGAATGGGATCTTTTAGGTAAGGTTTTGGCATTTTTTTATTAAAAACTATATACAAATACTTAATGTATTCAACAAATCTTGTCATAAGAGTGAACAAAAACTAACAAACGCATGAAATGTAGTTTTTATGAACACGCCCAACGATGGTAAGAGCTTATAAACTGATATGACATATTCGACAATGTACATACATAATTTAAAATTATATTACAGTGTGATATACATTTTTAATATATAAAAAATTTTGTGTATCTTCTTAAATGTACCCTCAGGTGTGCCAGGAAAACGAAATGAAATCTACTATAATTGCTGCCCTGAACCTTATATTGATATAACATTCGCCATACTGATTCGTCGCAAAACTCTTTACTATTTTTTCAATTTAATTGTGCCGTGTGTATTAATTGCTTCAATGGCACTTTTAGGTTTTACACTGCCGCCAGATTCTGGTGAGAAACTCTCACTTGGTAAGTCGGAAATTGTTTCCTATTTTTCTGCATCAATTTAGATGAACGTGACACACAATAAAAAATAAATAAATTAAAATAATCACTATTATGTAATTGTTATCGTTTATTTTTATGTTTTTCTAAAAGTAATGGCTACTTATTGAATGTTATTATTTTCTTCTTTCGAAAAACATCAATCGATCGGGATTTGCTATAGCTTTACCTTTTGAAGAAAATTGATTTGATTGTTAAATGTTATCTTTATTTATTCGAATAATTAATATAAACGAACAAACACAACGAGTATGCGAGTAAAGTGACACCTGGTGTCATTTTGAGAAAATGTATACTTTAACATATTTTTTCCTGGCGAACATATAGCTTGACAGCAAATATTAAGGATATTCAAATGATTTCACTTTTTTTTGCGCCATACTTACCTCAATTCTTTGTACAGTGATATTGGTAGAGTCGGATCTCAAGTTGTACCTTTTAAAATGTATGTCCAAATATAATAGTCAAACTAACCTTATTCGGGCTACATATCACAATGATTTTAGCTCCGTTTAGCGTAGCCTTATTTGCAGTGCTTAACTGGATGTAGAATTTGTTATATTCGTTTTCAGTCTATAGTTCCACTATCTACAATTTAACAGAACGTGATGAGCCTATTCTAGTTCAGAATATGACCGGTAGGAAATTATACAACTGTTAGTATTAGACTCACTTTATCTTCATGGTGACTGCTGCCCGATAGATTTCCGGAGTAGAATCTAATCATCTTATTTTATTAACTGTCAAACCCAATTAATACCGAATGGACTGTGATTTAAGTTGGAGGAGTCCAGTAGTCTGAGGTCCTTTCTTCATGAATCGAAAATAATCCTCACATTCCAGAATCTTATTTAATATTTAGTCCTAAAAAAATGCACAGTCCAACAGCGCCAGCGCCAGCGTTAAGTTAGGTTAGGTTAGTGGGTTGGCAAGACAGGAGAAACCTGTTCGTGCCACACTTAGATCAATGTATATCCGTTGTGATGCCCTAGGAATTTATGACTCCCACACATTGGAAACCTATGAGTAAACCTACGGATTGGTAAACCAACCCGTTTTATTTACAAATTTAAGTAGGTCATTAATGAACCTGTCTGAAAGTTCTTCTAAATCCTCGAAGAAGTAACAACAAAGGATTCGATTTCTTCTGTGGCAGAGCACTGCACAGTGGAAAAGAATGTGTGGGGTGTCCTTATGCACCTCCTCATCACCGCATTCTAGTAACTGGTCTTGTGAAATCTAGTCGAGGCCCGTATATTTGTTCAGAATTTGTGAATATCCCGTCAGGCTGTGTTTCCAGCCTTTGGTCTGGCTTAACCCAACAGCGCTGTTTGCAGCAGATTCCTGTACGTAGAGGTCTACGGGGTTTAAGACTGAGTACAGCCTCTAGCCCTGCTGTGGGGCTGGTTCTCATTGCTCCCGTGGTGCCAATACAGGCCATTCTTTGAATTTTTGTCACGGTTCTAAGGTTGTTGGCCTTTGACAGGGCTTGCCACCAGAATAATATACCATATGTTAGTATCTGTCTTACAACCGCTGTGTAAAGCCACATGACTATTTTGGGATTAGGACCCCCCCGTTCGTCCGAATATTCTAGTACAGGCCTAAAACGCTATCATTGCCTTTTTGGTTCTTTCTTTAATGTTGAGATTCCAGTTTAATTTTTGATCTAGGATAAATCTCAGGTATTTGGTGTTATCAGAAATTATTAGCGGAATCCCTTCAATTGTTGGCAGGCTAAATTCCGGAATTGTTCTTTTGTTGGTAATGAGAACTAATTCCGTTTTATGTGAGTTTACACCCAGTCCACATTTTATTGTTTAGTTGTTCACTGAGAGTGGATAGGAATTTTCCTACCGCGAGCAGCGCTAAGTCGTCAACATATGCAACCGCTCTACCACCATTAAAGTCTAATTTAATTAGGATCTCGTTTACCACAAGATCCCAGGGTAGGGGTGAAAGGACCCCACCTTGAGGAGTGCTTCTAGATGCAGATACCCTCGTTTGTACACCTCCTAGTTCTGAGATGATTAGTCTATTTTTGAGCATACACATTAACCAGTTCTACAAAATTGTCTAACTATTTATGAAACGGAATTTTGACAGTCCAGTTGTTAGTTTACAAATTGTCACCTGTCACATGTAAAGGACCATGAACGAACGAATTGATGAAATACGAACAAACCACTTTTTATGCATTTATAAACAGAAAATTGCACATTTTATTCTTCCAATAATTATTTAATTAATTATCCTATCAATGTACTAAGAAAACAAGTTTATAAACAGTTAAAATAAAGAATATTCGAATTCCAAACTTTTTGCCGCGAACGAAAACACTTTTCGCGCGAATTGTCAAAGTTTATTCGCAATCGACATCAGTTTTTCGCGTTCCACAAGCTAGCGAATAAAACATTCCTTCGAAATTAACCCCAAACTAGACGTTGTGGGTAGAAACTGATGGCGAACTGCCGCGACCAACTGCTGTGTTTATGTGAACGGACTGTCAAAACTCGCAGATATTCGTTCGTTCGTAGTTAGTTGGTCGCTCTCATGTGAATGGTCCTTAAATGAGGACTCACGTGCAGTAATTGAATTGTTTCTCGGACTATATGGCACGTAGCACCGTCTGGTAGATGTCAAAACTTAAATATTTCTAGGTGAGCCCTGTCCTATATAATCATCTTCTCTTCGAATAGCGCACTCCAAGTTAATTAAGGACCCCTTTCACTTGTTTCTTCTGCCTATGCCAAATCCTACTTCTTCTACCACCGAATTAGTAACGCTCTTCGGGGAAATGATTGCTGCCATTAACCCATTAAGGGATCTTTCGACAATGTCTCTTTAGACTAAACTCATTCATTAACACTAAATGTTTTTTTTTTTTAATAATCATATAAAGATACGACTTTTTAGTACAAACTGGCCTAAAATGTGTCTATATTCTAGGAATATTATATAACCTCAAATAAATGGCGACGAAAACGTTTGAATATCTGCAATATTTATCTGTAGCTACAATCTCAAGCGAATGTTAAAGAAAATTGAACGCGGTAACAAAAACTCAATATGAACTTAAATTCTGTCTAAACGATTATGTTCATTGAAGAAACGGGATGTATCTCTAAGGAATAAAATAGTCGAAAGCCTTCCTTTCCACATTAATGCACAAATTAGATTTCCAAAAGAACAATAGATAGTCCCAAATTTTAATTTATGCTTGTTGATTTTTAATCAATCCAACTCGACTATAATAAAATATAACAAAAAGGTTCTACGCAGAAATATGGTAGTAGTTTTTTATTGCATGTCAACTTAATATTTAACACGGCGAACTTGGTAAATTTATTTGTTATATTTAATTTAAATAAAATGTTGTAATGTGTTGTTGTAATTAGATTTATCTTTCACTATTTAATGTAAGAATGGTCTTCTTTATAGGAGTAACAATTTTGTTATCACTGACAGTCTTCCTAAACATGGTGGCTGAAACAATGCCAGCCACATCTGATGCAGTGCCTCTTCTAGGTAAGTTCTATAGTCCGATTTACTGCCTCTTGTATTTTATTTTTATGTTTTTTTTTTCTGTTTTCAAATCATTTCCAATATTATTTTCGTTATACTTTCGAAAGAAAAATTATATTGCCTCACATTCATTTTGGAGTACCTATAAATGTTTTCTTTTTCACTTGATAATTATTTAATTTATTTTATTTATTTAAATTATATTTTTTGTTAAAAAAAAAGAAAATAATAATCAAAAAACTTAAAAATGGTATACACTATACTTTAGTTGTAAACATGTAAACCATTGGAATATCATTCAAACACTTCATATACCTTATCAAATCGCAGAACATCGAAACTTATCCACAAGATGGAGCGTACCTCTCTACTGAACAACATTAATACTCAATATTTTAGAGCCGATAACTTTTTTACACAGGAGATAGTTGTTAAGTCTAAGAATATCATTTCGATTTTTCATAAAATAACGGTTTTAGGAAAGATAATGTAAATGTAATTTAATTAACGGTACACTGTGTATATTTACTATTTAAGAGATGCATTTCCTAGGCGTGAGAATTTTTATTTTTATTTTTTTTATCCAACCAGTGCTGTGAAAGGTGTGTTTATATTTTTTTTTTCTTCGACAAAGCAATATTGAAAGTCTCTATTTTAGGTTTAAGCATTCTACTAATTATTTTTAAACTTTCTAGCATAATGTAGGTCTTCTACATAATTATCTTTTCTTACACAAAAATTGTACAAAATTCATTTGTCAAATGATTAATTCATAAATCGTTTGGCGATTGGCTTCGAACTTTTATTGATCTGTTTAATACAATTTTTTATTTAGAAACAATTAAATATATGACTACCGCAAATTATACTTCCGCCACAATAAGCTAGGTAGGCGTTTTACATCACTATCCTGACAGGTAGTCATGGAGAAAAAAATTAAACAGGTTTTATATAGATTTTGCATAGTTTTGTTTAAAAATGTTTATAACAGAGTGCAAAATATAGAAAGGAAATATGCATTGCAGAGTTGAAATTTAGTTTTTATCAAAAGTATTTGTTAAAGCTGAAAAGTAAAAAAAATTGGACTTTAAACAAAAGAGCGCGGCTCGCACTGCTATTTCCTGGAAGTTTTTTTTTTAAGTTTAATGTAAAAAGATAGCTCATATATAAAATATGTAGATGGCGAAATGTCCTATTGTGAAAAACTGAATACTTACTTACTTAGGTGGCGCTACAGTCCGGGGTGGACCTGGGACTCAACCCAATTAGAGCGATTTTTGGCAACTGGTGGCTCCAGTTGCGCACTCCAAGTTGGTTGAGGTCCCCTTCCAATTGCGTGCGCCACCTAAGGCCTCTTCCTCTGCTGTGTTGTCCCTTCGGGTTGGAATCGAAGACTTTTCGGGCTGGAGCGTTGGTGACCATTCGCTCTATATGTCCCAGCCATTGACTTATTATACAGGGTGTCCCAGTTAAGAAGGACAATCCTTTAAGGGAAGATTCCTGAAGTTATGCCGAACAAAAAATTGTATTGCAGGGAGGGGGGGTCTATTTTCATCCTATTTCCCGTTATAGCCCATCAAAGTAGGTGACCTCTAATTTGGAGGTGTTACGACTAATATAAGTCTTAAGCACTTCGGCTACATCTGGGCAGCTGCAAAAAAGTTCTAGCTCCTTAAACTCAAAATTTTGAAAATTTTTGTTACAATTTTTTATTTAAAATGCCTTTTTCTCAAAATTTTGACTCTATAAATTTTCATTTTTTTTATGAAATTTTTATCCTTGAGAAATTTCCTAAAAATTATGTTAAGCAACCTTTTTACGTACGATCAACAGAAGTTATAGTAAAAGCCACTTTTTTTTCAGACAAAAATGGTAAAAAAGACTAGATCTGACCTAAAAACGATGGATTTTTTCTTCTGGGGTACTTGCTATCAAAGAAAAAGAGAAATATCGAGTCTTTTTTACCAAATTGTCTTTTCAAAATGTAAAAAACAATTTTTGTAGCCATAATAGTTTAGAAGTTATAGCGTTTTTAGTCGTAACACCTCCAAATTAGTCACCTACTTTGATGGGCTATACCGGAAAATAGGATGAAAATAGACCCCCCCTGCCATACAATTTTTTGTTCGGCATAACTTCAGGAATCTTCCCTTAAAGGATTGTCCTTCTTAACTGGGACACCCTGTATATAATATAATAAGTCCCAGCCATCTTAGACGACTAATGCGTACTTTTCTGACCAGGTAGTACAGTTCGATTTTAAATCTCCTCATCCAAAGCCCGTCAACGCAAACAGGGCCGAAAATCACTCGAAGAATTTTGCGTTCGAAGCGACCAAGGAGATCTTCATCCGCCTTTGATAACATCCATGATTCTGCGCCATAAAGCAGGACTCTGATGATGAGGGTGTTATATAGAGTCTCCTTGGTTTTTCTCGACAAGGCCTTACTAATCAATTATCTGCTTACCTCTTAGGCAGAAGTAACAGAGGTTGGCAAGTGTAATTCTTCGCTTGATTTCTGATGTGATGCCATTTTCAGAGTTAATAGCGGTAGATGAAGTCCCAAACTAACTCAAAGTTATAGCTGTCTATCGGGATGCTCTGTCCGATTCGTCGATGTTGAGTGCACCTTCTTGCTGGCACTATATATTTTGTTTAGCCCTCATTAGTCATTCATCAGTAAACAAATTTTTGCCGCCTCTGTACTGATAGTACTTCCAAACGCCCCAGTGACAGCGCGCTGTGTTCTGCCAATGATGTGGATGTCGTCAGCGTATGCAAGTAGTTGCACAGACTTTTGGAAAATTGTGCCCCTGGTGTTAGCTTGCGAGTTTCGCACAATTTTCTCAAGAATGACGTTGAAAAAGTCACATGACAGCGCATCTCCTTGTCTAAATTCTTTTTTTTAATATCGAAGGTCTCGGTGAGATTATTTCCTACCTTTATGGAGTAGCGAGCGTTCTCCATCGTCATTCTGCACAATCTAACGATTTTGACAGGGATGCCAAAACTAGACATGGGTCTATACATATAACTCGTCTCTATAAATGATTCCTTAAAGTCGATAAACAGGTGGTGGGTATCGATTTGGAGTTCTTGAGTTTTCTCCAGGTGTTGTATCGCCAAAGTTCGTCGTGCTTTCCTGTCACCAGGAGAAGAACGAACTCGCGGAGAGGTTGGAAATAAAAGAAGTTTTTATTTTATTTTGATTAGTAAGGCCCGCTGTCTTATTGCTTGGCTGCAACCTTTACTAATTATTTGTTTATTTGTTTTTATTATATTTATTTATTTCAATGGTAAGGCCCGCTGTCTTATTGCTTGGCTGCAACCTTTACCATACAAAATCTATTTAACAACTCTCTGTTGCTTCCAAAATTCTCAGTCCTTTTATACGTCTTTTCTAGTTCATCCACTTTCATTTGCGTTCCCCTCCAACACATATTCTTTTGCACTTCTTGGAAGTGCGTTGCTCAACCATGCTGATGCAGTCCTTCATACCTTTGTAACCCAAAAATACCATCGATATCGCAACAAGTCATTGGCGTTTTGCCCTAGCTGCGCATAGTGCTTTGTCAGCATATGTGCGTCAGAATTACCAGCATGTCATTCACTCTTCGCCTTAGTTACACACAGTGTGATATCAGCATATGTGTACAGAACTGAAGTGGAGTTCCCTTGCTGTCCCATTACTCATATTGTTTATGTGTTTTGTCGGCGATATGTGTGATATGCTTTGACATTGACCTAGTGAGGCGAATTATTGGGAATATCGAATATATGCATTTTTGGTATGCGGTAATATGGTTCTGTGAGCAGTTGTGGTTGGCAGAATAGGAAATGTATAGGAATAAGGAAACGCCGATGAACAGGTGGTGCGAGGTACTACATCCTTCCCCCCTTAGAAAAAGAAAATTGAGAGTAAAAAGATCAATTTTCTTTCAGAGAAGTGACTTAGGAGAATTTTAGAAACAATTTACAATTACTTTCTATTAGCTTATTTTCTATTACATAGTTCGTTTTTCTTTACTTAGACAAGATATTGTAAGAAAATTTTTTCTTATTTTCTTAGTTATTCTTTAAACAAAATATTGTATTTTCTTAACCAAATATTGTAAAAAATGAAGTATCGTAAAAAAAATTTCTTAATTAGCTTAAACAAAATATCTTAGACAAAAATTTTCTTATTTTTTCTTACATATATTTTTGATGGAAATTTATTTTTAGACAATTTACCAAAAATTATTCTTGTAATATTTTATGCAAAGTTAAGTTTGTAAGGTTATATGTTATTGTTATTTGAATTTATAAAAGTAGATACACATTTTCCTTTTTTTTTTTTTTCTTTTTATTTTTAGGCCAAAATGAAGGTAGGGGTGTCCCTAATTGTTTCATTGCTGGACTTTTTTTTATTGTTTTCTTTTGAAGTATGTCTGAGTTTGTAAGACTTGTATTTTTTTAAGGATACAAGAATCAATATTGTTACAATTATTCCGTAAATTAAAATATAGTGGTGAACATCATTTTTATCCAAAGAAATAAGTGGTCTTGATTCTTCATTCTTTAGCTCGCTTATTCTTTGGGAAACAAGTTCTAGCTCATTTTGGCTTGAAAATCTTACAATTGCGGTTTTTTCGGTGAAGTTAGGAAAATTGATGGAGGGGTTAGTTAGGAATTTTGAGATATTTATTGGTGGAATGAAGAAGTTATTAATGATTGACGATTTTTCATTGTAGGCGTATAAAGTAAAATCTTTTGATTTGAGGTAGCAGTTACCGGATAATTCTATTATTGCCGGTCCCTGAAGAGTATGTCTTGTCATATTATCTTGACAGATTTCGTTAGCAATGCATGGTTCCATGGATGAAAATAGCCATTTATGTGGTTGGTGTGATTGTATCCATATGGTTGTTAAGTTTGCCTGTTTTATCACGCATGAATCGTGAAGCGTCGGATTTCCAATTAAGAGTTGGATTTCGCATTGGGGATTAGCTGTGTCGGTGTCAAAAAGTGGATGTGTAATTGGGCATAGGAAATCATTATCTTGAGTTTTGCAATTGCTAAGGTCTTTAAGGTACAGGGGTGAGTAATGTTCTCTTTTGTGATCTATTACTAAATAATCATTTGTTGGTTGTAAGTATACGAAATTGTTTTTGTATTTCATGGGAAAGGGGATAATTTTGTATATTTGAAAATTGTCTACAAGGGAAAGGGGTATTTTAAATTCGTAGATTATTTTGTCTTTGTTAGTTGCGACGCTAGTGGTACAAATATGGTAAAGCGAGATGATGTTATTTTCATTTGCTAGGTGCGGTAGTCTAAGACCGTTTGGAATTTGTTGTCTGATAGTTTTTAGTGCAGATTTTAGTTGATCTGGCGTTACTATGGCCGGGTGGGGTTTCCCATGTTTGACGTCTGTAGCTAAATCGAGAATATCGTCGATCGTGTTCTGGTATCTGATTATAATTAAAGTTATTAGTGACGTTAAAGATTCTATTTCAGTAAATGTATTTTGATCTTGAGTGAGACTCGCGAGGTTAGTCATTACTCCTTTTATGTTGGTTATTTTTGCATTTACCGCAAGCATTTGGTCTTCTATGTTTTTTTCCGATTTATTAAAAATATTTTTGGTAGTTTCCATTATAAATGTTTGGTTTTTCATAAGATCAAGTAAATGGTTTTCGTTTCTTTTGATTTTCTCTATTTGTTTGTCGTAGTGTTTTGCATCGTCTTCATTCAAGGTACCAAACAAGGATTTGCTTAATGTACCGACTATATTGATTAGGGCTCGTCTATATCGCTTTTGTGTGCCTAGGAGAATATATTTGTTTTGAAGGTTCATTAATAAGTGGTTGATTTCGCTTATTGCACCATCACAAATTATGCCAAAGTTAGCGTTTCCTTGTAATAGGCGGCACAAATCGTTGATTTCCACCACGTAATTAGTAGCATGATTTAGAGCTTTCGTGAGTTGCGTTAGATCATAGTAGACGACTAGTTTCCACTCACTGGAGTATAGTTCGGCGTTTCCTATTTTTTCGAAGTATACGCCTGCTTCGTTATTGATTGGAGTGACTTGAAGTTTTCCGCAGGTGAGCGATAGCCCAATCACTGAGATGAGAATAATTGGTGTCATCTGTAAAGGGGCATATGTTTATAGTTTATGTTTACAGTATTCGAGTCGATGTGGTGAAGTGTGGTCGTAGGTTTGTAAAGAAGGAAAGAAAGAACAAAAATAGTTGAAGTAGGTATACATTTATTCTACTTTTTCTTTTTTTTTTATAAACTAATTGCTAGGCGGTTCCCATAATACGGTGTCGGAAGATTCGTAGCCTGATGTGTCGTCGTCGTCGTTGACGTCGTAGTCGATTCGGTGTGGTGGAGTGCGTGTAATGGGGTTATAGAGTCGTGGGAGTGGGCCTTTTAATACGTATGTGGGACAGAATTTTAATTCAAAATCTTCTTCGACTGTCCCAAAACTTATTATGTCTCCGAAATGGAGCTCTCTTATGGTACATGGTGGAAGTTTTTCTCTATTAATATAGGTTCCACGGGAAAAATGGTGGTCCACTATATGCACCTTTTGATCGTTAAGATCCACGTGGATGGCCGACTGGCCAGGAGACACAAGTGGTGTATTTAGTTCTATGTTATTTGCGTGCCCCCTGCCTATCCTAGTGGTTCCACGGCGCAAGCGAAGTACTTTTTGTGTTACAATATTAAATAGTCTCCATTCCGAGTCTGGTGTGTAATGTATCGACTCCATCTTTTAAGAGAGAAGAGAAGAACAATGGGGAAATGTTTAGTGGTCGTCTTAGCAATATGTGGAGAAAGATGAGTTTATATTCGTGAAGAGTCGTATGTGTGAGCGTGGTGAGTGTAGTTATTCGTAGTAAGACTGTAGATTGTTGTTGTGTATTAGTTTGGGTTTGTTTTTAACTTTAATTATAGTGTTTTCGTTGGATATTATTTTTATGACTTCGAATGGACCTTCCCATAACGGGGATAGCTTGTTTTTTCTGGCGTTATTTTTGAGCAAGACCTTATCACCGACGTTAAATATTTTGGTGTTGGTTTTTGCGTCAAAGTATTTTTTTGAGTTTTCCTTTTTCTTGTTAAGTATTTCTTTTGCTGCTTGGTATCCGTGTTGCAATCGTGACTTCAACTCGTTCGCATAGTTATCATAATTATATGAAACGTTTGGTTGTTGTGCGAACTTGCTAGGTACGTTTGCTGGATAACCGTAGAGCAATTCATATGGCGTGAAGCCTGTACTTGAATGAGGAGTCGTATTATACACAAACATCGCATAAGGAATCCAGGTATCCCATGTAAGTGGATCATGGTTGATGTAATGGCGTAAATACTCAGTCAAGGTTTTGTGGCTGCGTTCTAGCGCTCCATTTGTTTGCGGGTGATATGGTGTTGTATTTAGCTTTTTTATTTTCATGAGCGAACACACTTCCAAAAACATTTTGCTTAGGAAGTTTGCACCTTGGTCCGTTAGTAGTGAGAACGGAATGCCGTGTCGACAAACAATGCTTTCGACGAAAACTCTTGCTATAGTTGAAGCTTCTGTATTGGATAAAGCGTATGCTTCAGAGTATTTAGTAAGATCATCTTGGAATGTTAGAAGATATTTATGATCACCGTAACTTGTTGGTAAGGGTCCAACTATATCTAATGCGATCCGTTCAAATGGTTTTGAACTGGTAGTCGTGATTTTCATAGGTATGGGAGGATTTCGCCTGCTTTTATTAACCTGGCAGGAGGCACATTTTCGGATGTATTCATCGATGTCTGCTGCCATTGTAGGCCAAAAGTATTTGGACCTGATTCTCTTAAGTGTTCGAGTGACTCCTTGATGACCTCCGAAAGGTGAGTCGTGATACTCAGCGAGTAATTCTTGTATGGCTTTGGTGCCTGTTAAGAGAATTCTGTCGTCATCATAAATATGGATGTCTATATCAAGGGTTTGGAATGTTTTTTCAAGAAGATTTTTGAAAGTTTTCTTAAATTCATCCCCTATTACGGGTAAAGAGAATCCAATATTTTTTAAGCATTTTTCAAAGCATATTTCTTTGATGTCGTTTAGACATGTGCTCACGATTTTCTGATCAGTTGAGCTTCGGAATGGTACCGGTAAAGTTATTACACAGATTTGTTCTTGGTTACTTAACTGTACCAGGGTTCTCTTACCTAATTGTGGTTTAACAAACTGTGGTGACTTCTCTTTTAGCACCTCTTCCTCGGATGTATGTATTAGGGGTAACACTATTATTTTGAGTTGGACTAGTTTGTCTACAAAAATGGATCCCTTATGTTCGTGTAGAGTAATACTAGAAAGAACCTGAATGTCTGAAAGGTCGGAACGTACGTTTTGTAAAGGTTGTTTGTTTTGGCTACGTGTAGTTACCATGACAGTCTTGGACGTTTCTGCTATATTTTTGGGTATGCGGCTTAATGCGTCGGCATTTACGTTGGTTTTTCCTGCTTTATAAATTATTTGGTATTCATATTCGTCTAATAATATTCTCCAACGAGCCAATCTTGACGTCGGGTCTTTAAGGTTCATAAGCCATTGTAAAGGCCTATGGTCCGTACATATTGTGAATTTACGTCCATAGATGTAGGGCCTAAATTGTTGTACCGCGTAGACAATTGCCAATAATTCCTTTTCGGTTGTGGTGTACCGAGTCTCAGCGTCGTTGAGAGTACGACTAGCATAACAGATTGGTTTGTCTTGACCAATGTCTCCTTGTGATAATATCGCACCTAGTCCAACGTCACTTGCGTCTGTAGTGACTATGAATTCTTCCTTAAAATTTGGATAAGCTAAAATAGGAGGGTGTATTATTTTACTTTTAAGTAGACGGAATGCTTCATCACAGAATGCATCCCATTCAAATTTGATATCTTTCTTTAGTAATTTTGTCAAGGGTTTAGCTATACTGGAGAAGTTATCAATGAATCTTCTATAGTAGCCTATGAGACCTAGAAACGATTTTATACCTTTGGTGTTTTGTGGTGTTGGATATGTTTTGACTGCCTTTACTTTCTCTGGATCTGGTTTAAGACCGTGTTCGGAGATAATATGACCTAAATACGTTAGTTCTTTCTTCATGAAATTGCATTTTTCAGGCTGAAGTTTCAAATTATTTTTGCGTAATTGATCAAATACTCTTACCAATTTGTCGTTATGGTCTTTCAGGTTGTATCCGTATAGAACAATGTCATCAACATATACGAAGCAATCGAATCCTTGTAGACCAATTAATACCGTATTCATCAGGCGTTGGAAGGTTGCTGGGGCATTTCTTAGCCCAAATGGCATACGATTATATTCGTAGTGTCCATATGGAGTGCTGAATCCCGTCTTGCACCTGTCTTCCTTATCCATACGAATTTGGTGGAATCCACTTGCCAAATCAAGGGTACTAAAATACTTCGCTCTACCAAGTTGATCCAGTATATCTGTAATGTTTGGTAGCGGATATGCGTCAGCGACTGTTAGTTCATTTAGTCGACGAAAATCTACCACGACTCGCCATCGCTTATTGCCTTCTTTGTCTGGTTTCTTAGGAACCAGAAGCAAGGGGGAGTTCCATGGGCTTGCACTAGGCTGGATTATTCCTTCCTGTAGCATATCGTTAACTTGCCTATGGATCTCACTTGTATGTGCGTTAGGCAATCTGTACGGTTTGACATATAGTGGTGGTTTGTTTTGGTCAGTTATGATTCTGTGGCTTATGGCATCCGTGAAAGTAAGTTGGTCGCCTTCGAGGAAGAACAAATCATTGTATTCCCTACAAATGTTGTGGACTGATTCCTTTTCTTCTTGGTTGCAATGTTCGACGTCTATGATTGACTTAAGTTTGTCTAGTCTGCCTTTGATCTTGTCATTTGGTTTGTTAGATACCAAGTTAAAATTGTCTAGAGATTCCCATTCGGGGTTGATATTTTCGGTGTTTAACCTGTGCTCTGTTTCCAAGGTATTCATCATCAACACTTTTATCTTGGAGTCCTTGGATCTACTCAGGCTTTCACCGAGGTATACGCCTGGAATAATTTGTTTTTTTCGTATAATTAAATCGATATTACCTGTTTTATGAAATGGGAGTTCTACCACGCGCTGTGTTCGTGGTTTAAGTATGATGGTGCCTTTCTCAGCTTTTGTTTGGCTATTTGTTAAAATTTCCTCAGTCTTACTGTCTGCTAGGTTCTCTTTTGCCTTAGTCTTACGTTTAGCTGGGTTTTTATTTTGTTGCTCAGGCTTATTGACTATTGCTGAGTCCTTTTTATTTTGTTCAGTCTTACCTTCTGCTGAGGCACTTCTATCCTCAGTCTTACGTTTTGCTGGATTTATCATTATCTCAGGCTTATTTTCTGCTGAGGCACTGCTGTCCTCAGTCTTACGTTTTGCTGGATATTTATTTCGTTGCTCAGGCTTATTGACCATTGCTGAGTCTTTTTTATTTTGCTCAGTCTTATTGACCATTGCTGAGTCTTTTTTATTTTGCTGAGTTGTGACTAAGCCGTTTACTGGTGTTTTAATTTCGATTTCCCTATTTTCATAGTTAATGTAACATTGGAATTTGGTTAAAAAATCGTTACCGAGTATGCCATCATATGCTAAACTCAAATGGTTCGGTATTACTTGGAACGGATGGTCCAGAAGAATCAAGTGGTCTTCTGTTTGGAATTCCAAAGTTCCTATAGTTTCTCCTATAGTTTTAAATTCTTTTCCTGATATGGTGGATATAGTACATTGATTTCTATTACATATTTTTGTTTCGAATTTTGTTGGGTTCACAAGGCTGATGTCAGCGCCTGTGTCAATCAAAAATGTAGCTGATATTTTTTCTGATGGGTGAAATTTTATTTGTACCACTGGCTCCAGACGTTTGGGGCAAAATGGTACGTATATATTGAAATTTAGTTTGGGATTCTGTGCATGTCGACTTGTATTTGCGCTCGGGGCTGATTGTCGACACCATCTCCCCGAGTCAACCCGTTTCCCGCTTCATTTTCGTTTGAAGTGGTATAGTGTCGGAATTCTCGTCGTATATTGCGTGAGGAGTTATTATTATTATTTTGGTTGTGTTGCCTTTGTAATGAGTCTGGTTGTATATTTTGTGGAGGAACTCCAATTTGAGCCAAACGTGTCCTGCATTCATCCTGGTGATGATTGGGTTTGTTGCAGTAGGTACATCTTAAATACTGTATTTCTCTTTTAATTTGCTGAGGAGCGAAGTTAGGAAGATTGGTGTTTCTGTAACAGGTTGCGGACGTGTGTCCCACCTTGTTACAGGTTTGGCAGATAGGTCTGGGAGTGGGGACTATATTTCGATTTCTAAAACAAGTAGTGGATGTATGTCCTACCCTATTACAAGTTTGGCATGTGGGTTTTGAAGAGGAAAACTTTGTTGGATGTTTGTTGTTTTCAGAAAGGTGAGTTACTGCGGTACGTTCGAGGCGAACCGAATGTTCTTCCGCGTATGCTATGGCTTTCCTTAGATCGCCTTCCCCGTGGGCTTGAACCATGAATTTGAGATTTAGATTTAGAAGACCGTCTTCGAAAACCTGTATGGCTAGCCTATCATTTTCGTGGGAAAGGAACCTTCTCACAGCTTCGTCACTAGTGCTGGCAAAAGTAGCAGAGTTCAAGGAGTTTAGTAATCGATTGATGCGATCACCAAATTCCTTAACGTTTTCTCCTGCCTTTTGTTTAGCATTTAGTAACTCGTTCTGAGCTGAGGAACGAGATTTTTCTTCCTTGAATTGTCTTTCTAGTTCTGAGACTAAGTCATTCCATTTTGCAAAAGATTTTAACTGGACTAGCTCGAATGCCGGTCCCTGGAGCCTCGTTTTCACGACTTCCAGAAAAAGTTTATGTTCGGGGTCAGTTCTAATTGACGTGAACAATATATTCCCACAAGCTATAAATTTATTTAATTCTTCCGGGTTTCCGCTGAAAGCCGGGATAATGTTGTAAATGTCGTTAAGACTAATTTTGTATTCAGACATGGTGGTGCCGGATTCAGAACTCTCGGGTATTTCTACACAAAAAGGTAGTTGTTCGAAGAGCTGCACTATCGCAGCTTGCTTTCTTGTGGTAATATTGGGGGTGTAGGAAGAATAATGGGTAGGAAATGAAAATTCTAGGTTTTAGAGTTTTTTTTTTCTTTTTCTTCACCGAAATAAAAAAAAAGTATAAATATAAAGAAACGTGGCGTAACTAAGTCAAATGTGTTTTTTTTTTTTGTGTAAAAAAAAATATATATATATATATATAACTTCTTAAATACCTTAAATCTTAAATTTCTCTGCTGCGGATGCTGATGGTTTTGTTGTTGTCTTTTTTTTTCTTAATTTCCTCTGCTGCTGCTGGTAGGTTTTCTGATGCCGATGGTGATGATGGTGCTGTATTTTTTTTTTCTTCTTCCTCTGCCAGGCAGGCTTCCCGCCCTATAGGTGTGGTGGCCTGGTCTTTTATGTCACTGCCCAATTGTTTGCCTCCGGCGCCCGTATTCCAGGGATTCGCCAGGTCTTACAGTATTTGGGACTTTGCACTTTTTTTCTCTTTTTTTTTTTCACTTCACTTAACTGGTGTATGCCCCAGTACGCTTTAACACTTTCTCTGGTGTATAGCCCCAGAGAACGCTTCGGTATGTTGGTATGGTAGTCGGGACCTCTTTGGGTATCCCACCGCTGCCACCAATTGTTGTATCGCCAAAGTTCGTCGTGCTTTCCTGTCACCAGGAGAAGAACGAACTCGCGGAGAGGTTGGAAATAAAAGAAGTTTTTATTTTATTTTGATTAGTAAGGCCCGCTGTCTTATTGCTTGGCTGCAACCTTTACTAATTATTTGTTTATTTGTTTTTATTATATTTATTTATTTCAATGGTAAGGCCCGCTGTCTTATTGCTTGGCTGCAACCTTTACCATACAAAATCTATTTAACAACTCTCTGTTGCTTCCAAAATTCTCAGTCCTTTTATACGTCTTTTCTAGTTCATCCACTTTCATTTGCGTTCCCCTCCAACACATATTCTTTTGCACTTCTTGGAAGTGCGTTGCTCAACCATGCTGATGCAGTCCTTCATACCTTTGTAACCCAAAAATACCATCGATATCGCAACAAGTCATTGGCGTTTTGCCCTAGCTGCGCATAGTGCTTTGTCAGCATATGTGCGTCAGAATTACCAGCATGTCATTCACTCTTCGCCTTAGTTACACACAGTGTGATATCAGCATATGTGTACAGAACTGAAGTGGAGTTCCCTTGCTGTCCCATTACTCATATTGTTTATGTGTTTTGTCGGCGATATGTGTGATATGCTTTGACATTGACCTAGTGAGGCGAATTATTGGGAATATCGAATATATGCATTTTTGGTATGCGGTAATATGGTTCTGTGAGCAGTTGTGGTTGGCAGAATAGGAAATGTATAGGAATAAGGAAACGCCGATGAACAGGTGGTGCGAGGTACTACACAGGATCAGCCGTAGTGTGAATATTTGGTCAGTTGTGAACTTACCGGGCCTAAAACAACACTGGTAGGGACCAATCAGTTCGTTGACAAATGGTGTCAGGCGTTCACACAGTACGACAGATAGGACAGGATCTTGTAAGCGATGTTAAGGAGACTGATGCCTCTATAGTTGGCGCAGTTTAGAGGTTCTACTTTTTTGTGGATCAGGTAAATGATGCTGAAGCTCCACTCAAGAGGCATACTTTCCTCTGACCAAATCTTGAAGATGAGTTGGTGTATGACCACCAAGTCATCTCCCGCTGCTTTGAAAAGCTCGGCAGTTAAGCCGTTCGTCGTCGTTGTTGGTCTTGGACTTCGATATTGCTATTCTCACTTCATTTTGGTCAGGTGTACGGAAGTCTTGGCTTTCATCGCCCAGGTTGAATGGTTCATTCTGCCTGACAGCGGAATTTGTGTCGTCTTCGCCGTTTAACAGTCTGCATAAATGGTTTTTCCATGTCATCAGCACCGAATGTGACTCCACTGCAAGGTTTCCTTGTTCGTCTCTGTTCGGATATTGTTCCCGTGACACGTTCTTTTTACCTTTTTGTAAAACTTCCGAACATTGTTTCTGGAGTAACACCTCTTTATTTCCTCGATTGCGCGCTTCTCGTGCTATTTCTTTTTCCTCCGGAGAAGCCTGTATTTTTCCCTCCTTTTTTGCCGCTTTGTGGGCCAGCTCCATGTGCTTGCGGGCACTCTTCATCAAACCAAGTGTTTCGCGGTGGTGGTCGGGTGAAACCTAGCACATCAGTAGCGGCATTTCTGATGGTTTCTTGGCATCGTTGCCACTGGTCTTCAGCACTTGATGCTGGATCTAAAGGACTTCTCGAGAGGTTGAGGAATACGCAATAGGCAAAAGTTCTGGCGGTTTGTTGCGTTTGTGCCGTTTGTACCCTGGGCTACAACAAGGTAGTGGTCCGAGTCTATGTTGGCCGCTCGGAAAGTTCGGAAATCTAGAATACTGGAAGAGTGTCTTGCGTCGATCGCAACATGGTCAATTTGATTGACGATTTGTTGATCTGGTGACCGCCATATTCCTTTGTGAATGTTGAGGTGAGGAAACCTTATCTAGCACATGGTATAGTTGACAATAGAGAGCGCTTCTGCCATGAAAATAGTAAAAAAAAAAACAGCATACATTGTACGTAGTCTTATAAATACCATCTGTCAGTCCAATCCTTTTCTGAGATTCCTGATTGTGAAAGTTTCTCCATTGTGGTTTAAGGCTGAACTATAATAGAAGAATTGCTCCGTATTACCACGTTCGTTGCAATACGAATACAAGAGATTTGTGTTGCTTGACCATAAGGATAAATTATCCTACGAAAAGGACAGTCAGCTATGTAGTGCTAAAACAGAATATTTATGTTTGGGTTCACATGCACCTCCCAATTCGTTGACATCACTTTAAGGAAACCCAATGTAAAATTATGGCATTGGCTATCGTTTGCTTTCGACTATTTAAAATTCTGCCTTAAGTGTTATTGTATAAACATTTAAATACCTATCTGTAATTTTAGCTTAATGTTAACTACACACAAGTTACGGCACTGATTGTTTATTTTTTTTTAATTAATAAAAACTTATTTTCAGATGTAAATGTTTTAAGCTTTACAATGTATTATACACAGTCAATATATCAAATCATTAATATTTCAGTAATCAATTTTGCTGTTACTTTTTTTCGAATACATATTTTTAATTCACAAATCGCTTTCCTAATTGCGCATCGACTTACATTCTTTTAAATTTGTTCTTTTCATTTATATTTTAACTTATTTCGTTTTTCTTTGACTATACACTTTTCGTTTTCCGAACTTAATTTTTGTGTTAATAAAAATTATTGAAAATTTTATGTCACAAAAAGATTTGTTTAGGATAATTTTAACTAATAAGAATTGACGATATAAGGTAATTGAAAACAAAATCAATTGTAATTATCTTTGACACATACTGTAATTAGTTCTCCAATTAATTAATCACCAGTTGAATATATCATAATATTTTATGAATGTATAGTTACTTAGCTGTGAATGCAATATTAATTTTGATTTCCTCGCATAGTTTCCCAAACTCACGTTAAGTATATATACTTCCAAAGACTCTCTCTCTATATATGTTATATATATATGTATTATACATACATATACATCCATAAGCTTTGCCAATAAAACTCAGTTAGCACCTGCAACATTTATTTACATTTAGATTACGATACAAAAAAAAATTATATTTATACCTACCCGACAATTTTTTTTTTGTAGAGTTTATAATATTCTCCCCAAGAATCCTACACAACGAAAAAAGCTTACTCAAAATTATCCATCCTCCCCCCCAAAAAGAAAATTTCTTATATAAAACTGGCACACAAAATAATTGAATAAAATCAAAAATAAAAAAATATATAAAAAAATTCATTGCAAAAAAAAAAAAAAAAAAGCAAATAAAAATTTCTCGATTTTTAGCCTTTTATGATGATTGCGGATAATTGGTTGAACACAAAATTCATAAGCGTAAATTATGCCTTTATTGTCCGCAAAAAGATAAAGTATCAAAAATCAGCAGGGAAACTAAGGGCTCAGTTTAAAATAGTCGTTTCAAATTGTTGATATTTCGCGAAATAGTTATTATAGATCTCATAAAATTCTTCTTGATTTATTTTTTTCAGTTTACTTTATTTTTTTGCAACCGCTTCTATAAAATTCATAAAAGAACTCACTTCGTGGGGACATATTTTCAACCAGGACTAAAACTAACAATAATATAAATGCAGAGAGAGCATCTAACTGACTGCATCAAGCATCTCGTGGCGCTGTTTGAAGAGTTAAAGCAGGATCGCCTTGCCCTGAAAAAGTACCTATTTTAAAAAGAAAAGGGAAGTTGTAGTTGAACTGCAAATAATTGATCACTCGATTTTATTTATACTTGCTGAAATAGCCGCCTCCTCAAGTGAATAATCCCAATGTATATCCTTTTCATGTACCTAAATGTTGCATACAAACCATCGTCATATTTTGAAATGACTTTCGACCACGAACATAAACCAATAAGAAACAATAATTTGCATGGTATATATTTAAACAACCAAAAGCTGACAATACATTTTTTGCTGTGCGATCAAAGAATAGTGGATCCTATGTTGTTGTCCTGCCTAAAGCTCAATAATTTCAAGCACGGTCGTCTGGCATCTTGTAATAACTGCGCGTTAAAATTGCATTATGCTTCAAAACAGACAAGTTGAGACTACTTCTAAATAAATTAATACAATCCCTACATTCAAAATGTCTTTTTAATAACCCCACCAAATTTTTATGGAAAATATTATTTATTTTATGAAAATTAAGAACCAAGCCGTCTTAGGCGTAGCTAATGTTTTCCTACTTAAAGTCAAAATACTATTGACAATATGTCAATTGGAATTTAAAATTTGTGTATTTACATTCTACAATACTTTCTGTACGCCCTCCACCCCAAAGCAGAACAGCAATTGGAAGCACGCGGTTTTTAATCGGTGAAGTATTGTTAAAAAATAATTTTAAGCCTTTTGGCATTGATTTAGATTTGCGAATTTGTTGTTTTTCAGCCCCAGATGACGAGTTTTTATTTAAAATCCATTCTTAAGCGTCCACCGAAACACGAGTACCCTGAAAAATGAAAAATGAACATTTTTTAAAAGATTGATAGGTATACGTGACATTTTTTTATTGTCAAGAGAAAATTAAATTGGAAATTAACAGAGTTTGAAAGTTTAAATTTTATTCTTGTAACTTGTTGCTGCTTAGTTCTGCAACATGTATAGCTATTCTTGTAATACCAACTTTGGTAATCGACAAAAGAAAGGTTCAAAAATACTGAATCAAAAATTTACTAATATTGTACAGGGTGGGCCAAATACAAATTTCTTTTAAAAAATGCAATAAAATGAATAAAATTAAATTTTGTCCGTGTATTATGGCTTTATTAGTAAGAGCAAACATTCCCATTAATTATGGAACACAGCGTCGTTCAAATGGCTGCCTCGGCTGGCTTCGCAGTAGCACATTCTTCGCAGTAGCGCATTCTTTCTTTTACTCCAATTTTCCAGACCTTGTTGATGATTTCGGGCTGTAGCTAACGGATTGCTCGGATGATATTGGCCTTACGTGCTTGAATCGTTTCTGGATTGTTGGCATAACATCGGTCCTTCACGGCTCCCCACAAAAAAAAGTCCAAAGGGGTCAAATCGCACCTAGCATACCAGTCTCACGAACTTTTTGCAAAAACTTGCGTACAGCAGGCGCGGTGGGTGCTTCATATCGTCCAAAACTTCTTTTCAAAAAAACGCACTGTGGAAATAAGTTTTCAATATTTCCAAACGTTGTTCAAGCGTAAAGCGACTCATTTCCTTCCGCGGAAGTATGATACTGTCTTTCTGTTAAGATTTCGAGCGGAAAACAGCTGTCAGTGTCAAAATAACCTATGCTTTAAAAATAAACCTTAAGATGGCCCACCCTTTATATCCACCACAGTACTCAATATCTAGTGCGATCTTACGACCTATTGAAGGTGATGATTTTATCCTATTTGTCCGGGAAAGTCCGGGATTTTCATCCTTTGATAACTACTTTCTCCAAATGATTTCTGGCAAATACACCACTCTTCTATACCTACAGCCGATTATTACTATTTTTTTAAAATGATCTCAAAAATCGTTGCCACGTTATGAAAATACTTTTAGTATAATTTTTGTTTACAATTTCCACATGGTGTCACCTTTAGCTTCGCAATTCCTGGAATAGCTGTCGGGTATGGTCAGATATCTTATACGTGGATTCCGCTTATTTTAGACACATCGGGCTAGGTTGCTTTGTCCCTATTAAGCGGCTGTCTCAATAATACGAAGTGATGATAAGGTATGAAATAACACAATAGCAACAGCAAGTCATGTCATATTGCAACGAAAGTGGAAATAAAAAATTTACAAAACAAGAACAAACCGTTTTGCACACACTCACACAATTTATTCTTTTCCGTTAATCCGGTGTCCCAATGAAGCGGAATCCACTGTATATTTAGGAGGGGGAACTGTTACTGCATGATTTGAGACATTCTAAAATATGGCCTAATCCAATGATGATCACTTTGTTACTTATGTAAATGGCACTACAATCCAGGTGGACCAGGGCCTCAACCAGTACGCCTTTCCAGTTATTTTGGTCTTTGGCCAACTGCGTCCAGTTGCGCACTTTAAGTCGGTTGAGGTCTTCTCTCACTTGTGCTCGACACCTAAAGCATGCACTTCTTCCACTGCGTAGTGGAAGTCGAAGATATTTCGTCCGGAGCGCTAGTGTCTATTCGTTCTACATGTCCTACCCATCTTGATCTTAGACGACGATGAGCAATTTTTTGATTAGGTCGATGTCGCTGTACAGCTCGTAAAGGTCATCGTTATATCTCCCATCCAAAGTCCTCTTCCACATATTAATACGCTTGGGAGGTGATATATGTACGTACATCAAATGAAAGATAATCTAGAGTAAATTTGGGCAATGCATTTTTAACTTTCTTGTATACGTAGTAAGAGAAAGATATTGTTTTCGTACAAAATTTCGAAATCGAGATTTTAATCAATTCTGATATTATGATGATAGAGGAACTGAAAAAAGAGGGTCTCGCAATTCTGTCCGTCCGTATGTCTGTCTGTCCAATAGGCCTGAAGCCTAAGCATAAGGACTGATTTATTTCAACTTCGTATTTAGAGTTTGTGGGCTCGCCACTAGGAGGCGTCGTTTTGTATGCCAGCCCTAATGTAAACGGTAGGTACTTCCCATATAAACATTTTACAAAATTTTAAGCAATTTAAATTGTTTTAGAAAACGGCTCTAACGATTTGAACCAAAATTAATAGTTGAGTTAATGTAGACATGCTTAACATGAGTGCATAGGTACCTAGTTTTTCACAAGTCCAACAACGGTACTTTTGAAAATTGGCTCTTTCCCGAAAACGGTGTATACGATTTGACCAAACACTAATTTTAATGTAGATACAATCGTCATTCATAACTTGATAGCAAACTCAGTTTTTTTTATTTTTTTAATTGCTGTGTTCTTTGATATCCACCCAAATTGCTAAAAATGTACTTTAAAAAACTGCTCATATCTCCAAAACGCAATTTTCGATTGGCATAAAAATGTAACTGGCGGGTAATGCTTATAGACTGAATGATGCCTTGTACTCTGCTTTCAGCTAAACAGTTGAAAAACAGAGCTTTTCCATCCCAAAATTGTAATATTTGTTTGCGTATCTATTTTTAAAGAAAACGCTTTAACGATTGTGATCAAAATACATATTTAAGACAGCATAAGCGTTCTAAACAAGATCACGTACTTAGGTTTTCTCAAAAAATGCAAATAAAAGGGGTTATATATTTCGCAAAAATTACTACCCAATCCCGATCTGTATTCACACGGTATATTTTTGTAAAGCACAAAACTTCATCAATACAAATCCAATAGCAACCACAAAAAATATAAATGACTCTGACATTCAGCAAAATTCGCTATAAAAGATACATATTGAGCTTAAGAATTTTGATTTGAAAGTTTAAAATAAAAAAGAAAATATTTCTAAAATCGGGATAATTTTTTTCAGACCATTTCTACTTTATTTATGCACACAACTATCTAAACGTATTAACTTAAGCATTTTTTCGGAAGGCAAATAGCTTAAGGATTGCAAAAAACACAAAGCTTCTACGTAGAATGATCTGAAAAGGAAGTTGTTTAAAAAAAATATTTCAAAAACACTGTCTACCGTAATTTTTCCGACAGCTTTTTGACATCACAAATTCTGTATTTTCAAAGAAGATCAACATATTAAAAATCACAGGGCTTTTTTTGGTAGTATTCGATTTAGAAAAAAATCGTTTAAAAAAAAATAGGTGGGTCCTTATTTTACTGAATGAAAAACCTCTGCATCAAACTAAGCGACCCATCCACTCAAAATGTATATCACTCCGGTCTTTAGTTTCTTGGCTCTTGTTATCCGTTTTTATATTTTTTATTGTATTCCCAAGTATTCGAAACAGACATTTGTAAACCTACAATAAACTTAGAGTGGAGGTTAAGCCACATATCAATTGCGTCAATTGAGACAATCCATACTCGCAATATAATCATTTTTTATTAAGCCCCAGGAGCAGGATAATTTGTTAACACAATCGATAAATGATTTATTAGTAAGGCCTACAAATGTTACCAACATTTTTATTGAATTAAAATCGCTATTAATAGTTTAAGAGCCCGCTGTCAATTTTGGACATGAGAGGCAGCCGGAAGAATTTTACGGAAATATGTTGCTCTGATGCCAATGATTTCAAATATGTCCGCCTGGCAGCACGTAATGGCAGCTAAAGGGTGTAACTGCATATTAAAAATCCGTTATGAATGACTAATTGGTTGCAATCACTTTAATCTACTGGCAAATAATATGTATGACTCCTCACTCCACAGTACAAATACATGTATCCAAGACGTTTTAGGTGAATCCAAAGCCCTGACAAACCAGAAGTGCGTTAAAAATACCAATTTTGAATAATTGAAGCAACTGCACAAATTTCTCCTAAAAAGTAGGATATTACAACGTGAATACAAATATGAAAGTCCAAGACTTTTTGGTTGTTCCTAAAGACATACCAGACGAGCTCAAATATTGACAAAATTTTAGAATAGTTGCAAGGACTTGTTGACAAGTGAAACCTCTTGGGCTTATACATTTTGTTAGCAGGGAGTTTTTCTCTAAATTCAAAAATAAAATTTTAGTGGTTGCTTCAACTAATCTAAATTAGAATTTTGTCAATATTTTCCTCTGACAAGCCTTTAGCGACATTCAAAAAACTTAGGACCTTAATATAACGTGATTGGAAAAAAAGCTAAAAAATTTGATTTTTGGACTTAACTGATTTAATGTAATTTATTACTGGAGGTGACTAACTACACAGATTTGAAAATTTCAACCGTCGTCGAATCCATAAAAAAAGGTTCTAGCTTTTCCGATGCACTATTACTTTTTTTTTTTGTAAATAGTTATAGTGGCCTTAATTTGCAAACTTTAATAAATATTATAGAGTTTGAGTTTCGTGAGCTGTGGCATATGTGCTCGTACACCAAAGGCGAATGAAGTCACAACAGTTATATGATTCAAATCGGAAGTTCAAAATTTAGGCCTTTAATATATTGAATGCGAATAGTGAATTATGTTTATTTAACAATTTATAGGTTTCATATTTATTTATTTTTTTGAAATTCACTCGGAGATTGGTTTTGTTAATACATTTTCAACGACTACGCTATTCCAATCTTAAAAATGTAGGCACTGTATTTTCAAAAATACATAATATTAATGAGTTCTGATTATTTTTCTTAAGGTTGTTTAGCATTTTTTTTTACTCTGAAGTATACCTACTGTGTTAATATACACTACAAGGATATACACATAAAGATCAGTGATCTTGGGGAAGAGTAAGCAAGTAAGCAAAAGTCTTATTTTAAGAGCAGTAAAGTACAGCCAAGTAAAATATTTATGTCAAATTCTGACAACCAACAATCTATGTATTATAGATATAAGAAACATAATTTAGGAATGCATTGCACTTTTTTTTATTATTATTTAATTGCATTTCGCTCTCTATCTTTTTTCATTTGCCAAATAAATCTTTTCTTTTTATCAACTCATTTTTTTATCATCTTACTCGAGGTGAGCGAGTAGGTACTCAATTTCGCTATTTTTGCTACTTTCACTCTTGTTTATTTCTTTTTAACAAAAAGCTGTCACATTTTTGAAAAAAACTCATTATTTTGCTGCTATGCTACTTTCTTATTTTTATTTTAATACATTTTCTTCATTCAAAAAAGCTAATCTTATAATTATTCCAAAGAGACTAAGAGCTCTTTTGTAAATATGTACGAGAATGAGAAACATTTTGAATGCTCGCAATGAGCTTCGTCTGTTATTGTGATATTGGACAAACTTAATTGTGGACAAATTCTTTTCAGACTTTTCAGACTTATTAAGATTTGACACTTAAAACTGCACAGATATACAAAATAAATAATAATAAAAAAAAAACAAATAAGTACGATTGAAAACTGTATGGCCCCACATAATGCAGAAAATACGTTATGGAGACATCAAAATTCACGATCCCGAAATCGGTGTGGTATTGAAATCAGAACTGTTTCAAGTGACACCCTACGAGTGATTTTATGTTTTATTTATTAAAAAAAAATGGAAATGCGGATTTATGGGTTACACTGTACTAAGCCTAAATATTATGTTTTTTTTTTTATTTATTTATTTTAGATTAGACCGTGTGCAAACAAATTGAAAAAAAAAAAAAAAAAATAATTAAAATTTGTAGCCAACCTAGAGTAGACCACTTTTTATTTTATTTAGCTATACCAGGGTTAATCAATAATTTGTAACATTTAAATTGAGCCCTAAGTTTCTAAAAAAAATATAAGTAATACAAATTTGAAATATTTTTTTTTATTAAATTTTGAGACCTTTCAAATTTGATATATAAAATCATTAATAAAAAAAATCAATTCATATACATATATATTATTATTGTATTGTTGGAAAAGGATTTCTTAATTTCTTGTTTGTTTGGCTTGAAATCATTAGTACAGTAGTGGTCAAAAATGTATTTAATTTGAAATATTTTTATATGACAAAATCATAAAGTAAACAGTTCAGTAGTATTGAGTTAAGAATTAAATTACTTTATTATTTAACATAAATTAAGTTTATTATTTAAAATATTTTCAGTTCAGTAATAAATTTTAATGTAAGAAATAAGCAATGATAATGAAATGGGGCGACTTTCACGGAGCAGCGAGATTTACCCATCGTCATACTGCACAGACAAATCAGTTTGTCAGCGAAGCTGAAACTTAGCATGTCTCCTAAAATTCCTCTCTAGTCCTTTTTTCAGAGATATATCTGAGTGTGAAAAATGCTATCGACGGTTGACTTTCCTGACCTAAAACCGCACAGATATTGGCTGATCAGAATTTTTTAGACGTGCATTAAGCATAACCGACAAGATCCTAATATACATATGAGTATCAGGAAACATCTATAGATATCGATATCATTTATTGTGGTTTGGGTCACACGCTTCATGTTGGTAGGGTAAACGGACATTTTGACTATAACCCGCTGTCAGACAGTTGAATGGATCATTATGCTGTCAAGTGTCAGGCAGTTGAACGAAATACACTGCCTGACAGCTTCTTCGAAAAAAAAATGTCTTCATAATGTAATACGGACTTACTCTACTCACTACACGTACACGTTTTTTATTTAATTCTTATACACAAGTTTTCATTCCTCAAATGACTCTATAAGCGAATAATTTTTAAGTTTTGAAATAAACGTTTTTTTAAGTAAACTTTAAGGTAATTCTGTTATTCACACTACTCTACACCAAATACATACAAAACTACTTTTATTCGCTTAACACTGCTTTATTTTTTTACGAATACTTAACACTTAACAATTGATTTTCCTTACACACTAATTTGCACAAAATAATACACGCTCAACAGTTCAACACACTGCCAATAATATAGGATACCGATATATACATCTGTCATTGAAATAGCTTTTTTTCTATACATATTTAGGCAGTCAAACTTATTTGCTTATGAAGCCTCAACATTTTCTTCAATAGCTCAAATATTAATTTCACTCAAAAATAAACAAATTTAATAAATGTATTGGGTTTGTATGTATTTTAATTCGTATCAAATAAAATGAAATCACCGATTCATTATTGGGCATTAAATTGATACCTTAAAGTTTTTAATAAAATGTATTAATATTTTTTCTTTTTATCTATTTCAGAGATAAACCATACCTGAGAAAATATATGAAGCTACTCAGGTAACAAAAGCTTACTTTAGGTAGACAGTGTCTTAGAAAGAAATTTAACAGTCGCGTGACAACTTTTGGTTTCATGACGAACTTTAAAAATATAAAAACACCTGTATACGCTGATAAAACTGAAAAATTAGTAAATGTGATTTATATTCACGAGACCAGGGAAAGAACTTAATCATTCGGAGAATATTACTTACCATTCTGTCATTTCAACCTACTTATTTCCTATAACTGGGTTTTGAATTTCTAAAAACGACCTTTGTGCCCTTCAATATTGTTTAGCAACAAATGATAAATTTCAGTATTTTTGAGAACAAACCAAAGCCATTGTCGAGTGGGGAAGCGAGGATTGACCCTGACAATTTCTGTTTGGAAATTTTGTCGAATTTCAGTCTATGAATTATTGTTTTGAGAGAATTATATTAACAACAACTCGTAGACCAATCAGTCACTTTGGTAGGAATGATAGCTATTTCATCATCAGACTTCTTTTAAATGATAGTTTGAATTCTGACAGTCAATTCTCCGTATATAATCCACTTGGGAAGACATTTCTGCTTTCCCCTGTCAGGAAGTGAACCTGACCAAGTGACTACCACTTGCGCCAACTGAGCGCTAAGTACAAGCCCGCCAACTGGTGATTGTCGTAGACAGAAAATGGCTATTTGGATGAAGTTTTTAACTTCTGATGGATGTGCAACTTACAGCCAAAATTTGTCAACACTTTGAACGCATTTTGTTTGCTAAAAGTTATTAATATGAAAACAAATTATTTGTTGTTTTTTGAAGATACAGCAAACCTACCATAAACGTAAATAAATAAATGAATAAAAGGAAATTATGTTTTACGAATAGGTATGTTTGACTACAGAGTACAGAGGTTTTCGAAAACTGTCGACTGACTTAGCTTATCCGGACATTTGGAGAATAAGAATCGTTAAAATTTATTTTTTTTTTTGCCAAAATAAAATTCTGAAAAGAAAAATTAGCCCATAGATTTGGGTATTGCTTGTCGCTATAAATTGATGAGTTCATAAATGAGAATATATAGCTGGGAATGAAAATATTGGAGAAATGAAATGAACTTAATGAGGGAGGGCTTTCAAGAATCTAGTTTAGTGAGTCTGACAGCTCTCAAACTAAGATTGCATTTTGCTATACGTATTTTGATGATATACAATTTCTTCTGTCATTTGCTTTCAATGCGGCAAAAAAAAACAATTTGAACTTGACAGTCGGTAGAGTAGTCTGAGCACTGCAAAGCTGCTAGATTTCCTCTTGAACGCATAAACTAGATGGGTCGATAATGTCACGTTTACTACGTCAAAGGCACAAACGAAGTCTCAACTGACTACTCAGTCAAAAAGTTCTAGACTGTCGGTTGCCCCTTTTAGAACTATGGAACTGAATAAAAATAGCTATGATAGGTAGTAGATACCTATTTACTCGTACATTCATTTTTTAAGGAAAATTATGCCCTACGTATGGAGAGAAGCTAAAATGGTTTTCATACGACTCAACCAGAGAAATGCCTAGACATAAAAGACGCTTTTAACAATGTCGACTCTACTCATCTGCAATCGTCAATGCACTCGCAGGTCTGAACGTAAATACCTCGTTTGGAGAGCTGTTCAATCTGACGCTCAATAGCCGGATTATCAACTCTATATCTGCCAGAATATCTGTCAGTAGAGGAACCTTCCAAGGTGGGTTCCTATCTCCCCTTCTCTGGAAATTGGTAGTCAATGAATTGCTGACATGCCTAGAAGCGGAGGGCTGCAATGTGATTGCCAATGTGAACGACATTGCTATTGCCGTGTCAGGAAGATATCTAAATAATAAATTGTGTTCTAATCGCTTATTTATTTAATTTATACTGGTGAATTGTTTTAAATTACCACGTGAAATGAGCAAAAAGAACATTTAATACAATACCTGTCCTTTTCTTGTTTTTATTTAACAAGATATTTATATGCGCACTAAAAAAAAAACATATTTTAGTAGCAGCCATCTGCTTCGGTTGAGTGAACACAAGAGATTGCCATCATAAAAATGTCTACTGCACCGAGTTTGTGCATAATCTTTCGCACCACTGGTTGTGGTTTTTTGGTGATGGCAAATCTAAATTAGAAACGCCCTCTAGGGGAAAGAAGAAGAGACGAAAAATTGTCTGACTGAAGGTCAAATAAGTGAACATATTCTGTAGGTACATTTATACAAAACTATTTACACTATCTGTTCAAGATTTGATATTATATAGAGTATTTTTTTTATATTATTTCACATGAACTGTTTATTTTATAATCATATACATAGTGTTTCTTAGAATAAGCAAATGTCGCTGAAATTCATCTACCAAATTCAATATCATTGTAGAAGCAAATACTAAAATAGTAAAAATCCACATTTCAAGCCAAGCAATACATGTTTTTATAATTTCTCATAATTTTTGTTGTAAATAAAACACCTTAAAGAAAATAATTTTTATTAATATATAAAGAAAAATAATACAAATCACAAATATTGTGACTTTTTAACTTAATTTCAATATATTTAACCTCTTCATTAAAATGTATATACAGAATTTGGATTAAAATGTGCACCGTTTTTATCTAAACATACTTTTTCTGTATATCGCATATGGTAAAGAATATATAAAATTCGTTAAGGTTAATTTTTTTCAATATACATATATATACAATCTTTCAATAAAAAAAAGTCCATGAGAACAAAAGAAACTGAAAGAATATTAAAGTAGTTTTAAAATTGATCACCTACGTTACCCATTAAATAAATAGTTAAGTTAAAGTTTTAAATATATGCATATAAAATATAAAAAATTAAATTACATTATAATGCGGATATTTAAGTTTTATTTTTTTTTAATAACAATAACATTGTATTTTTAATATATATTTATTTTTTTCATTTTAAAATAAGTCTATGGAGCGATACTTTTAATGAGTTTTATACAATTGTAGGTATCTACGGAGTACAATTTTGAATGAGGATAAATTTAAGGAATATAACATTTTAAGCAAGAGGTTTGGTATTCGTGAATCAACTCTTATTAGATGCAAGTGTAGTTTGAGTAAATTTAGTAGTGTATTACAAAATTTGGAATGATTCCAATCAAGTGTTTAGGATCCGAAGAAATTATAATTTGACTCAGTTTTTTGTCTTCTAATCCTTTCGATAGAAAGCTATAATATTTAAATTTAGAGACATTTTATTTACTTTCGAGCGAAATTGATCTGGCAATATTAATCACAGTAGTTGGTTTTCCACTTAAAAACGGCACTATTCACTTGCCCTTTTGGATTCTTCCTTTTGTATCCTGTCACAATTACAGTTGTTGATGAATGTTGTCAGTTGTAGATACCTAAAGAAGGTTTCCAAAACTCCGATGGTCTCTATTTATGTTGCGAAGCTTGGTAGATTTAAAGAAATGATCTTCCTCTCAGGTAGGTCGTTAGAGGTAGCTGCTTGAATCAATTAGCGCCCATTTCAACATGTAACACTTTTATCGATGTACATATATATATACAGTGATGGAAAAAATAATAGAAACAAGTATTTACATAATGCTGAACCATCATTAACTGCATACAATTTGGTCTTTCTCCGAAATCAATTCTATACTCAAATGCTAGGTAAAAGTACTTCGAAATGCTGCAGCAATTCGCTCTTATCAGCTTTTAGTTTTCGTCTAACAGTAAAAAGTCTGAGCAAAAATGTTATTTTGCCTGGAAAAAATAATAGAAACAAACGATTACCACAGTCGGCATCAGTGATTTTGAAGTAAAGCTCGGTATTGTTTTAATTGAAATAGTTGTAAATTAGTTTATCCTGTAATTTAGTGTTTTTTAGAAGAAAATCTTAAAACTATGAAATTAACATTTTGTCAAAATGGGTCTAGGAGTCCTTTGCACCAGTTCTGAGCGTGAGGTGATAAAAAAGACGGCAAAACAATGGATGAAATATCTAAGGTCGTAAAGTGTTCTAAAAAAAATAGGTCTAAAAAGTATTCTTAGCTATCCATTCAAGTCCCAAAGTAGAAACCAGATGCAGAAAACGAAAACAAACTGTTAATACGACTATGCAAGAAGAAACCATTTAAAAAAAAAATTATTTAAACGCACTCGTTACAAGTCGTACAATAAGAAATAGATTAAAGGAAGCAGGTCTTCCTGGGAGAAGTCCTAGAAAAGTTCCATACTTGAGCAATAAAAATACTAAAGAGAGACTAAGTTTCGCCAACAAACACCTCCACCGTGCTAATTGGAATAACGTCTTATGATCGGATGAAACCAATGTTAAATATAGTCAATTTGTTTGGTTCCGATGGGAAAATGTACGTCAGTCGACCAAAGAATTCCGAATTCGATGCCAAATATACAAAGAAGACAGTTAAACATGGCAGAGGAAATTTAATGATTTGGGGGTGTTTTTCAGTATCTGGGGTTGGTCCACTTTTCATGATAAAGGATAAAATGTGTGCGTAGACTACGTGGAAATCTTAAACAATGTTATCCTGCCATTTGCTGAAGAGGACATGCCTATTAAATGGGAGTTTATGCAGGATAATGACCCCAAGCACTCCTCAAAGTTGGCCAAAGAATGGTTTCATAAAAAACAAAATCAATGTTATGGAGTGGCCATCACAATCTCCTGATCTTAACCCGATAGAACATCTATGGGACACCCTTATGCGCAGGATCGGAGGCTGCAGAGCCAAAATAAGGAAAAACGGTGGTCAATTATTCAAAATGCATGGCACTCTATAACTCCCAAGACTTGTGCCAAGTTGGTTCATTCCATGGGACGAAGATGTGGAGCAGTTATTAAAAATAAGGGCGCAACGACCAAGTATTAAAAGGATATGAAACACCTTTACTGTAAATTAATTCCTAACAGAAAAAAAAACAGAAAAACTTATTTGTTTCTATTATTTTTTCCAGGCCAAAATTAAGGAAAACCAGAATCTACATTTATTCACTATTTCTCTTCTTTTTTTATTAAACATTTTAATGTTACATTTCTTCATTACATTGTATTAAAACTATTAGTATGGGTTTAATTTATCCTTTTTCCCGAAAACATTTTATTTTTGCCATAAGCGACGAAGAACCAGCTTGTTTCTATTATTATTTCCACCACTATATGTACACTGCACCAGTGAGCGTCAAAAGTTAGTGCCCAGCGATCCTCTTTTAAGTTTTATTTAATGTCCTAAAAGATGTCTAAATGACCAACAATCTGTGAAATGTTTGAGAACAATACAAAACAACAATAACAATAAACAATAACATATTTCATTTCCACAGTATAAAATACTTTATCTTGATATATATAATTCTTCTGTACGTGTTTGTAACCGAACTCCTGCTAAACGGGTGGGCGGATATTAATGAAATTTTGTGTGTGTGTTTGAATGGGTCTAAGGATGGTTTATATTCACAATTGGACCCGGCAGGTGGCGCTGCGATCCGTTTCCACAAAATCTCAAATAATAGACACTCAACAATAAAAAAAATTAAAAAGCAAGAATAAGCTCATGAATAAAATTGCAAATAATAAAAACTCAAGAAAAAAAATCATGAATAAAATTTCAAATAATAAACACTCAACAAAAAATCATAAATAAAATTTCAAGTAATAAAACGGCCGCAGAACAATTGACGGACAATAAAAATGTATCTGGGTCAATATTTCAAAACATTAATATTTTGGACCTCGAAATGGACATTTACTAAAATAATCAAATTTAATATTTTTTGGTTACTCTGTATTTAAGAAAAATTATTAAATATTTTAAGCCAATGGGCGACCAAATTTTGTTAATTTTAAATAATTTTTTTCACGGGAATGACAGAACTAACATGGAAATGACAAAATCGTATCTTGGTAACGGCAAGCCATTTTCGGTTTTTTTATTTACACTTTTGCGAGGCGCCATGATAAGCACAAATGACCTTTTATATCAATTTGAAATAAAAAGTGAAAATATTTGAACATTTTTGCAATAAGATTGAGCGTGTATGCCACGGGAACCATGGAAATGACGACATGGAAATGACATCGAAAGGTATTTCTCTAAAATAAAACCGAACTTTACTGAATATTTTCCTAAAAACGCATACAATTAATTAAGTACATAAAAAAGGCATGCTTTGGGAAAAATATTTGATTTAATTATTACATTATTACATTCAAAAACACTAACCACGGTAATGACAACTTTGGATAAGGAAAACATGAAACGCCTTAACCACATGAAAGAAAAATTACTTCTGATATATATATGGGCTTATTGCGAAATGTTCCAAAAACAATCAATATGTCCCGTTATTAATGTGAAATCCGCCGCCTAGTTTGCGGCCGTTAATTCAATTTTTTTTCAAATATTTACTTTTTGTCACGAGAATGACAATTTTTTTGGGGACAATCATTAAATACCTTCCACGTAATTTTTTAAATTTCCTTAAAACAAATTGACTGGGCCCCAGCCCTCATTGTCCTTTCTTCTTCAAGGCTTCATCAATAAAAATTGCAAACCGGCTTACATTTTACAAATAAAATACATTTGTTGAATGAACGTACAACTTAGGACATGCCATGGTAATGACATTTTGGGTGTTTAAGTTAAAATTTCGGCATTACTATGCATTTTTATTTTTATTTTTTTATGTGTACATGTTAAAAGAGTTTCTGCAGAAGCGTGTCTCAGTCGAATATTTAAAATAAATAATGTTTTTTAGCCTATAAGTGCCTGACCGCAAAATATTAATATTTTGAAATATTGACCCATCTACGAATAGGCAAAACAACGTTTGCGGGCCCGCTAGTAGATATTTAAAAAAAAAATGTTTCTAAACTCCAAAGACAAATGAAAACTGTGGGTCACTTTTGACACTCACTGTGCGTCTACAATTGTTCAACTTGATTGCTGAAATTCATCCTGTGATTATGTGAACACATTTTTCTGTCGGAAGTCTTGAACAGATTTAAACTAAGTTTGCTAATGTGGCTTTTATTCCATTCTGGCCAAAACTTCTGTGATATTTTACAGGTTGATACACTATCATTTTGGCAGATGGCTTAAAAAGTAAGTTCATCTTTGAAGTTCATTACCCATATATTTAGGTACTTCCTTTTCCGATTGCCAATATTTAAATGACTAAACTGTGGGCGCAGTAGCGCAGTGGTTAGTGTGCTGGACTACTGTGCGAGGGATCCCAGGTTCGGTCCCCGGAAAAACACAAATTACATCTTAAGGTTTTTTCTACTGCGCCACCTCTCGCGAACGTCTGACAAACATCCGAGAGTATGACTGTCCTGAAAAAGCTTCTCAATTCAGCCGTTCGGACTCGGCATAAAATTGTAGGTCCCTTCCATTCGTTCCAAAAATAGAAACTCACACAAAACGAATGGTTGCGAGATGCTAGGCCTTGGGTGTCTACCGCCTGTCGCGCCGCCTATTTATTTTTTTTTTTTTAAGCTTCTTCTAAGTGTCCAATCTGCCAAGTGACATTTGCTTACTTAAGGTGGTGCTAGAGTCCGGGGTGGGCCGCAACCAACAAGTGTCTCTAGCCAGCAAGATCTTTGGCAAGCTGTCTCCAGTTTCGCACGCTTAGTTGGTTAAGGTCATCATCCACTTACATGCGCCACCAGAGTCGCGGTCTTCCTCTACTGTACCGTCCCTCGGGTGTGGATTCGAAGATCTTTCGGGTCGGATCATTCGCTTTACATGACCCAGCCACATCAGTCGTTGGACCTTCACTCTTCTAGCTGGGTAAATATCGCTGTACAGCCCATACACTTTGTCGTTGTATCCCCTCCGCCATTCACCGTCTATGCAGACGGGACCGAAAATTACTCGAAGAATTTTCCTCTCAAAACAACCAAGTGACAGTTGTGACAGAGAACAGTTTTTTGTTTATCTCGTCTTATTCCATTTTCTCTATTCTATTCGCAAGCTGATAGTCTTTTTAGAATTATTATAGTGAGACCAGTTTTTTTTATGAATTAGTTGAGTTAATGTATAGGAAAGTCAAAACTCAGTGTTAAGTAATCGTACTTAAGGGAGAACCATAATAGAATTGCATGGATGTAATCCAACTTAAGTCGATGTGCGATTATATATAGAAGGGTCGTGAACATAGAAGAGAACGTGGCACAATGCAAACATTTGACAAGTGGATTTTCATTTGACACTTGCCTAAGCCCACTTAAGAAAATTGTTGTGCGCTTTGATAAGCAGACTGAATTTGAGATGGCTAACATTAGCACGTTATTTTAAATGTTCACTTTAATTCTTAAGACTCATTCCACTATTTATCGAGATTCATCGATTCTTTTTTTTTTTTTTTTTTTAGTTTTACCTAGTTCCATCATGCTACCATAAATATTAGGTATTTAAGTTCACGCATTTACATCGCATTCTTAGTATAAGATCTAATCATCAAAATTTACCACCTAAGATAGTTAGTTCGTGCATATACTTGCACAAAATTAATAAGAAATAGGATCAATGCATTAAATTAGTTCCTGATCTACGAGAAACAATGTCGCGCTCGAGAGGATCAAGTGTCACGACAATCTTTTTCCAAACAGCAGAGCAACATCGCAATCTCATATAAGCAAAAAAAAAATATTGATCTCTTTTACCATAGGTTTAGAATCAAACAAATCAATTATAACAAGAGAACATAACAAGCCATAGTAAAAAATTCAAATTGTACAATTTTGTGTAATTTTTGTGTCCTTCTAGGAACTTATTTCAATTGCATTATGTTTATGGTGGCCTCATCAGTTGTGTCAACCATACTTATCCTCAATTATCATCATAGAAATCCAGATACGCATGAAATGAGTGAATGGGTAATATAAAAAAATATATCACAAAAAAATACAAAGAAAAAAAAATAAAATTCACACATACACACACATAAAAAACGTATATAAACAACTAAAAGCTTATATCAGCCAAAACCAAAAATAGTTATTTTATACCCATACATACAATTATTTAACAAAAAAAAAATATATATATTCAATTAGCAAAACAAACAAAACACGTAAAAGCAGTAATTCAATGGGATTAATTGCATTTAATTAAAATTACTATAGTAAATAAAGAACTATTTAATTTTTCATTATGAATTTGAATTTGAATTTGCCTATGTCTATACCTTAAAAATGCATGCATTGAAAGTCTTAAAAAAAATTAACACGCCTGTTAAAACGTAGCAATTCTACATTAATCTATTTAAATAAAAAAAATCCATTCTCCTTCATAGATTCGAGTTATATTCCTCTATTGGTTACCTTGTATATTAAGAATGCAAAGACCAGGACAAGTGGGTTACGAATGTCCACCGCCTCCGTCGTCGAGTTCGTCAAGCGATAAAAAGCAACAAATGCAAAATGTTGAGCTTAAGGAAAGGTAAACAGCCATAAAGAAAACGATCGTGTGTGTGACATTTGACACATTAAATGCATCAGAAGTGATGTTATGTTGTTTCGATTAATTGCAAATTTTCTCTAGAAAAATACATGATTTGATGTTGAACAATGATACAGTGTTGTAGGTGCATTCTTGCTAATAGTGTAAATAATTCTAGATCTTCGAAGTCATTGCTGGCAAACGTTTTGGATATCGACGATGATTTTCGGTGCAATCATAGATGTTCAAGTGCTACGATACCACATCAGCAGGCTTACTACCGAGCTGTCTACAGGTATGTTATTATTTTTTATCTTAAATATTCTTATTATTGACAGATCGATTGACAGTTGTGTGGAATACTAATACGCGACTAATTTAATAGAAGATTTTATTTTTCAGACTTCTATTAAACAAAACTTCGGCAGGTCTTATAGCCGCCTTTTTATATAACAATAATATAACTCCTCTGTACATTATGGAATCCAACCAGTTAGTTCGAGAATAAGCTGGTTCTTTCAGTTATAATTTGTTAAGGCGACTCTTAGTTTCCTATTTCAAAAGATGACGTTTGATATAATCCTCTTTATATACATCAATAGGTCATAGGGCATTAGGAATGACATAGAGCTTATTTAAATCTTGGCAAAAAACACCCCCAAAACTCCAGCTTCCGTTTTGGGCCCACTTATTATGTTCTGCTTTGGGATCCCTACGTTATCCCCTTTCCCAATATCCCTTATTGGACATAATATTGCATATACCCAACCTTTCACCTACTTCAAATCCTACAGGGACCACAAATAGGGGGGTTGCAGGGGGGCAGCATACCCCTCTTACGTATCTCACATTTTAACACCATTTTTAGGTGACGCGGCGACAGATATAATAACACGAAATCTAAAAATGGGGTATTTTGTCCCTTGGGGATTTTCTCTTAGAGTTTTTTGGAGTAAGGGGTTTAAGCACAGGGGATTTTGGAAAAGGTGATTTCATCACCATAGAAAATACCACCCACAATGACGAACAATTTGGCAACAATAAATTGTACGAAATTTTTTTTAGCAGTATGTATTTCTAAATTGTTTTGGGCGTCATTGCCAAAGATTGCTGACTGCTCATAATAAACGAGGATTCTTACGATAATTCTCTTTCAGCATTATGCAGATAAATACAGCGATTTAGTTTTTATTAAATCACTCGAGCGAATCCGGGCGGGTCAAATAGATGACGAAACAGGTCCGCACAACAGGCAGCCTAGGCCTAGCTTCTCATAAATATTCGTTTGTGTGAGTTTATTTTCTGGGTCGAATGTAAGGGACCTACAATTTGATGTCCAGTCCAAGCTTTTCCATGACATTTATACTCTCGGATGTTTGTCAGACATTCGCGAGAAGTTCTTAAGTTGTCCTTTGTGTTTTTCCGGGGATCGAACCTGGAACTCCTCGCACAATAGTCCAGCTTACTAACCAATTATCCACTGCGCCCTTTTTGTTTGAAGGTTTGGATAATGCACTAAAGTTCAAACCAAGGTACCGTTAAAATGTCCACCATTATAGCTGTGCTTACACTGATCAATTTTTGATCGCCCAATTTTCTGATGAACAAACTTGTTTGAACACCAACAAGTGAGCTCGACTCGAAAGTTGGCAATTGCGTGGAAGTATGTATGTAATTGAAAAATATATCATCCTTATTGAAAAACCGTATAAAATAGCACCTATACTACTACAACAATAATGAACCTTCATTCCTCTTGGAATAATTTCGCTTTTTCTATGTTAAAATTTTAGACAAGGTGATGATGGAAGTGTAGGTCCAGTTGGTGATAGTAGAATTCACGAAGCAATCTCGCATACATGTTTGAGTTCGTCGGCTGAATACGAATTAGCACTCATTCTCAAAGAACTTCGATGGATAACAGATCAGGTGAGCTTATTTATATCTATAAAAATCTGCTCTAACTAACCCGTTCTTACTATTATAATTGTTGAGACCATAATTTTGTTTAAAGGCTTAGATAATTTTGCCAGACATTGTAATTTACTTTCCATTGCTATTTGTTTAGTTAAAAAAAGAAGACGAAACCGGCGATATAACACGTGATTGGAAATTTGCTGCAATGGTAGTCGACCGCCTGTGCCTTATAATTTTCACGCTGTTTACAATAATCGCAACACTAGCTGTATTATTCTCTGCCCCACATTTCATTGTAAGTTGAAAATAGGTCTTAAATATTATATATAAAAAAAACTTCTCATTAACTTTGAAATTGTTTTCTTCTTTTTCACCACGTTTATAGTTTTAAATTGAAAATGGACTTCATATAAGCAAAATAGCAAAAACGTTCAAATAACAAATTATAAATTTCATTATTAGATTGTGCCTAATTATAAACGTAAATATATTTCTGTAATACAAATTTGTGAGTAACTTATTTTGGGTACATCAAATTTCTTTATTTTATTAAAAAAAAAAAAACAAAGGACAACAAAACAATGATAACATTAATTTTAAATATGACGAACAAAACGAGATGAAGAAATATAAAAAATGTTTGGTGCTGTGATAACGGACAATTGTTAAAAATAAAACTTAAACAAGAAAACACATAAATAAATAAAATGTAATTTAAGTTAACTACTCTTAATATTTTTTTTTATTTATTTTTGTTTTAGTTAAAATTCATAAATTTATAACTTAAGCGCTTACATATAATTTTAAATCATGCGTAAATGAAAGCAAATATTAATCGCAATTAGTGAACACTTTTAAATAAACTATTTACAAATTTAAAAAAAAAACAACAAAACAAACATATTTATAAGCAAACAAAATTTAACATTTAACAAAAAAAAAAAAAAAACAACCCATTGATGAATGAGTATTTTAATAAATAGAAACAAACGAAAAACAAAAAGAAATAAAAATAATCTAAAAGTTAACTATTTTAAATAAAATTTAAAAGAACATTAAAAATAATACATATTGTGAGAACACATTAATTTCCTTGGTAAACACTAAGATTTAGTGTTTTCAGGAATATGTAATAAAATATATATTATAACTTAACAATTGGATTAATATACTTTTACATACAAAATGAAATAATCGAAATGACAAATACCCTTAACTACGGAATTTGATAGTTTTTAAAACAAACAACAACAACATCTATCTACAAAACAATTAAACAAACCAAAATAACACTAATATCATTAAATAGTGCGTAGTCTAGTTAAATGCTGCTATAAAAAAAAATATATATAAATTAAAATGTATATGTAAATTTTGGTGTCGATGAATAGAGGGGCTTGCGTTAGTAGTTACTCTCGATATGGGGTGGTATTATTGTGAAGTTTTAAAAGCTTGTATTATGCGCATGGTTAGATATATAGGTGTGTGAAAAGCGAGTCCCCCTTACAATAAATATCAATTCAACTACCGGTGACTTGGGGTTTGATTCTTAAGTTTCGAATTTTGCTTGACTTGTTCCCAAACCAGTGCTTAATATTTAAAATAGATAAGTGACTACACACTAGCCATACGAGACATAATCATCTCTATAGTTAATTTTGATTCAAATATCTATAGATCTAGCTCAATGGAACAATATTATATAGAATTGGAACTGTCAGATCTACTACACAAAAAACTAGTTTCACGCTAATAATTCTGTTGGCGTTTCTCTGGAGCGACGAGATCTCCAAGAAATTAGGCCCCAATAAAAAATGTCCACAAACAAATATAAACAATATTTGTTAGCCGACCATCTGTCATAAATAATTTGGGGTAACATTTAAACGTATACCCCAGTATAAGACCTCGCGTTAAATAAATATATTAAAGTGGATTCTAAATATTTCTGGACATTTTTTTATTTTTCAATAAAAGCTTGAATTGTTGTGCTTTCAATATTTTGCCTACAATACGGGCACTTATAGTTTTGCCTGTTATCCACCGCTACTGCCTCGGCCATTCATTTTAAGTCGCACACAGAGCAAATCTTTAAGTGCTTGCAAAGGCAAATAAGGAATATTGGGCCTCAAGTCTCGGCACTATACGCAGAGGCCTCTGGTACAAGTGGTGACACACTCGGATCTTCGTCAATGTTCGTATTAAGAGTTTAGTTTTACTTTTGATTTTAGAAAGAAAATTAGAGAAAATAAAAGGTAAATATACGCGGGATTTTAAACTTTTATTTAATGTCAGCTCAGTTTTTAAATTTAGCTTTAGAAAATTTGAGAAAATAAAAGTCAATTTTACTCCTTGAAACCTGTAACGCCCTTGTAAAAACGGTATAATTTACGTTTCTTGTAGTAGATTTTTATTTTGGTACCAAAATATAAAAATTAAAAATGACCCCAAATGGGTTTCAAACAATAATTTGCATTAAATCAAAAATCATCACAAAAAAATGCAAAAAGGAATCAAAACAATAAAAATAAAGGATGTTTTTTTTAGATGTATACAAATTCAATATGAAATAAAACACTAGAAGCTAATGTTAATGTCTGTGATATTAGCTTAATTTAATAGATAATTTTACACCATTACTGTTTAAAAATGATTTCGGGCATATGCGTGCCACGGATAGTTCGAACGAAGCGGTATCGTGAAGTCCAATTTTCGAAGATTTTATCGAGCAACTGGGGCCGTATATCAACAATAACACGGCGAATGTTGACTTCCAAATCGTCAAACGTCTCTGGTTTATCAGCATAGACTATAGTGACTATACATACCCCCCAAGAAAATAGTATAAAGGTGTGAGATCACATGATCGTGGATGCTGGAGGCCAGTTCAAAGGTCCAAATCGCTAAATTATGCGCTCAGCAAATATTTCCTGCTCCATCCTGTTGAAAGCTCTGTCATGTCAATGCCATTCAACTGAGGAATGAAGAAGTCAGAAATCATGTTTCTATAGCGCTCTCCATTTACGGTAACATTCTGGCCGGCATTGTCCTTAAAGCTTTAAATTAAAACTTTAAATGAATGTAAGGGTGCAGCGAGTGAAGGCATTCACCTTAAAGCTACCTCACATTGTTCAAAGATTTTGGCGCCACGCCTCTATTCTGAAGAACTTCGAGATCTCAACCGAAAACACTGACTAAACCACCCTATCTCTAAATTTTTACAATAACTTTCTAGTCACTATCCCCTCCAGAGCAATCTGGAGTGAGGATACCTTCCCAGAAGATGAATCAGTTCACTTCTATACTGACGGCTCAAAATCCAAAGAGGGAGTTTTTGGGGGGTTTTTCTCCGAAAGTCTTAATCTTAAGCTCTCCTTCCGTCTACCAAATTATTGTAGCGTGTTCCAGGCGGAATTAATAGCGATAAAAGAAGCCCTATCTTGGCTCAAGAAAAACGTAATATCCACTACAGATATCTGCATATTTTCGGACAGCTGAGATTGTAAGGCCGATGAACTCGCTAGATTAGGAAAAACTCAACCCATCCTGCCGGGTAAAGACACTATAGGGATAGATACCAATCGCTACTTGTAAACAAAGATTGAAGCTGGATGATATCGAGAGTGGACAAGTGGCACCACTTGTCTAGTGACAAAACAAATTTGGCCTATAAGATATCAGAGCTCAAAATGATATGATATATGATATATGATCCTTTTTCGTGGTATCACAATGGACCTATGCTGGTCTAAGTGTTTTGGCTTTTCCCAGCTGGCAGCGACTTTCAACCAACTAACGAAGGACGTCTCGACAAAGGCTTCTGTGTTTTCTCCACTGAAATTCGGAAATTTTGATTGTTTGCATATCCATTTCATCAAAAATTAGTCTCGTCGAATAATTTGCTCAGATGGACGATTATGTCGACCGTAAAATGGACGTAGCGCACGATAAGTTTGGCGAACCGAACCATGGTTTTCAAAATAAGTTTGCACAATTTACACGCGTTGTGTTCTGGCGTTAATCTATTCATCGTAAATTGGCAAAATATGTGCTAACTACAAATCAACTTTCAACTTTGAGACAGTCTGTAGAAACAGTGTTGCCAGTTGTAAAAACATACCTCTAAAAAATCACCCTTACTTCCCAATCTCATTTTTTTTTTGGGTAATATAAAAGTTTTTCCATGTTTTTAATGCTCGTTTACTAACCTTGTGCGTTGTGCCTAATTTCATGACGTTCGGTAAGGATTTGGAGGCGTGCTCGGACTTGGTATAAAATTGTAGGTCCCTTCAAAAAAAGAGAAGAAAAATAGACACATTACACAAACGAATGATTGTGAGAAGCTATGTCTGGGGAGCATACACAAACCTGTTGCGCCACCTATTTATTTATTTATTTAAGCCATCCGACAAAGATATACCTGTCAAATCAGATTGCGCACAACTTTTACAATAATTGTATTCAATAAGCCTTGACATTTTATCAAAGAATATTATTTACGCCTCTATATTGTGAATAGTTCATTTAAAAAATGTTGGCTTCATTGTAATTCGACACCAAATGCATGTAAACTAACCAGTACGAGTAAATACAACCAAATAAGTAAAGTATGTCAAAAGTTTAAGTAAGTTAAAAAAAAAACGCAATAATAACAACTTATTATTTAAGTTAACTAATTAACATAAACACAGATAAATTATCTACTAAAAAATAAAATTACATGTTATCAGCCGTTAAACATTTTATAACGAATCAAACATATGTTATGGTTGAAACATTATGTCATATTGACATAAATATTGTTATTCACAAAAAAAAAAAAAAAAAACAAAAACCACAAACATACATACCTACTAAAACAACATGAGGCTTAAAACTCATAGATCTTAAGTCAGTTTTCGAATTTCGATTGCGTCTATACAAAGTGTTGTATTGTAGTATTGAGATAACATTTTTTGGGCGTACTTTTGACGTAAACAAAAAAAAAACATCAAACACCCAGGTTTGGTGGTATTAACATATTAAACAAAAAAGAATAAATTAATATAAGATTATTGTCTTCCTTGCTTAATACAGGAAAGTTATATTCCACTTCAGAATATTTTTTGATAGAGTTTATTAAAATGTATAGTTTGTTTTTGATTTCTTAAATTAAAGTCTTTAATTATTTTTAGAACAAAACGAATAACAAAAATGTTTGAAATTTAAACACTCAGGAGAAAGATAAAAATTACGGTTTTACAGTGAGCTCTCGGAATAACTAAATCCCTCATTATAAAAACAATATGCATACATCTACAAGAAAAAAAATTAATATCTTCCATCATTTGTTAAGTACACATATACCTACACACTTGGTGACATCATTTTGGAAAACAGATTCGAAAAAAAACATAACCTAAACTTATTAAGAAATCACAAAGAAAAAAGAAGACAAATCACCATCTATCGCACTATAGAAAAACAAATCAAGAAAAAACAAAAACCAACAGTGTCACAAATAAACAAATTAGTTGCAATATTTTAGAACACAATTTCGCACTGTTTCTACAAAACTGAGTGATTCTCTTCTCTATCTATCTCTTTCTCTCAGTACTTTGGCTTCAATGTTCTATAGAAAAACATTTCAAAATAAACACAAACACACAATTTGAAGTTACATTAATTAATTATAACGAAAAACAACACAAAAAACTGCCAATAAGCAATCACTATAATATCAAAAAATATAAATTGAAAACAACAAAAAAACGCAAAAACAAAAATATCTACATTCAAAGCAATATTTTGCCGAAATATCAGTCCCTTTTGTTATTTATCAAAATTTATTTTATGTTAGATTTAACAGTGGAAACCAATCAACATAGAAAACAAAGAAAACAAAAACAAAAATAAAAAATAATAACTTCAAAAATAAGGATGTAAAGGGTTTTTAAATTACATATGGTTTCAATTAATAAAATAAGTAACAACAACTTTTAAGATACGTCATGTCATAGAAAATCAAAATCGATAACCGAAAACCAAACGCAACAGTCACTACGAGCCAATATGAATATCAGAATTTCTGTATTCAGCTCTTATTTGTTTTAGGTATATTCTAACTGAATATTGTTATTTTTATTAAATTTGTAATGTAAGAAACATGATCAAAATATGATTTTTTTAATAATTTGATAAGTCGCATCACAGTAATGGACATTGAAATGGAGTAATGTAAACAGCAGAGAGTAAAAAAAAATCTAGTAACGAAGTGTTTATATTTTTATTTACACGTTTGAATATTGTAGTATTATTTATGTTTTATAGTTGAACCGAAAAATATCGCTGATGTTTTACATTTATGTTAAGTTTTCCTCCAAATTTGTTTAATAATACTATGTAAATAAAATTCATCAATTTTGCATTAGTTGAATATTGACTTTTTATTAAATATTGGGATAAATTTTTTCGCAATCTGGCAATGCTATTCCGGAATTATTTGCCATTGCCAACAAAAACACTGTGCGCATTCAAAGAATACTTCAGCTTCGATCAGAAATGAAAAATGAGAATCATAGGCTGAAAACACACCGGATAAAGCAAAACGTTTTTGATTCTTCAATCAAGAAAACGTTTTTTATTTGAACACACACCAAGAGAAACAGAATGTAACAAAAAAAAACTTTTTGTTTTTTTGTTTCGGTTGGTGTGCGTTGAAATAAAACAAAATGGAATTTGCGAGTTGGGACTTGCAATTAGTACCTTACCTGTAAAGTTGTACGTACCAATCTTGTTTTCAATTTTCAAGCTATTGAGCAAAAAGAAGCAACTATGTATGTAGTAGAGAGTGTTGGGTGCACTCATATAATCTAAAACGAAATGCTCCTTATCTTTATAATTGTAGATAGGGCTTCTTACCTCAATTAATAAAGTCAAATTTTCTCGATCTATGTCCATATTTTTTAAAATTTGGGCACTGAATAAACATAGAAGCAAATAAAGCTGAAAGGTGCTATGAAAGAAGAAATAATAAAAAAACGGAATCAAAATTTTGTTTTGCAAAAACAAGCAGTGTTGCCAGACATTTTCTAAGAGAATATGCCAAATTAAGAAAAAAATATACTAAATTGTATGGAGGAACTAAGCAAAATATGCTAACGTTTAAAAACAACTTCTTTATTACAAAAAAAAGGAATAAATATAAAAACAACATGATGTCTATCTATAATAAGGAACAAAAGGGGAATCCAGTATTTTGTAATGAAATTTACATTTAGGTTTTCAAAAGCACGTCAATTAGGTAGATACAGAACTAAAACTAAAGTCCGTATATGTGTCTCTCAATTTTTCTTCATTTTTATCACATTAAATCATCTTAAAAAATCAGCTGCTTGTAAAAGAGACAAAAAGTGTAGATGAAAGGGGTAGCAATTGTTTGCAAAGGAACACAAATTTTTAAACGAATTTATTTTCAAAAAGTTAGACTTCAAAGTAACGGTAATAAAGTAAGTAATAAAGTTGTTGTATACGCAATCACACCTATCGGGAATATTCTTTCTAATTTTTCGTTCTGTTCTATTTTCATTTTAAACGCGTGAAATATGCAAACAAAAAATATAGTGTCATACGGGCTTAAGAGGTCATCATCTTCCCCGTCTTCGTCATTGCACTGATATTTTGCCGAGTCTTTATTTTTTATTCAACAATTTTCTTGTAGTACCTACCTAACAAAGTAACAATTAAAAAACTGTCAGACACTTGACAATTGGCAGCTGATTTGAAATTTGTCGACCTATTTGGCATTTTGGTATTATGCGTGCTATTACTATTCCCATTTATGTTTTGATTTCATTAAAAGAAGTTACATTAATACCGAATAAATTTCATCCCCGGATGATTCAGCTAATATTGGTAATAAATTAGCAAATTCTTCGCGTTTGTCACACATAATACCTACCTACTTTTTTACTACTGCAATAGGGTAGTTCGCGTGTCAAATGAGAAAAAAAAAAACAAAGTGACAGCTAAAAAAACTTGTAAGAAAACAAACGAAATTTTATATGGCGGGAGATAGGGTTTAAATTAATTTTGGATTTTTTGAAACAATCTCTGCAAATTTATTTATTGAACTTTTGTAAACACTTTTAAGAAACTCGAAATTTCAAGACTGCAATGTTTTCAATTTGTATTTGGCACTTTATTATAAACTTTTCACAAATAAAATAGGCAAAATATATCTCCCGCCATGTAAAATTTCGTTTGCTTTCCTACAAGTTTTTTTGACATTTCAGTGAAAGAGAAAGCACACTTCTGAAAGGGATAGCTTCGTGAAATACCCTATTATTAATTATTGTTGTAGTGGTCTGTAGCCCTTAAGGAACTAAAGCTCATCACCAATAATTGAAAAACAAAAACGTCACATCGTAGACTGTAATTTATGGAAAAGAAAATGCATCTGTTATTTTGCATAACGTTCCGTAACTTTTTCGTAAATTTCTCTCACTGTGAGATAATAATTCAACCCCAGTACCGTCATTTTGAGAGTCTTTTCCATTTTTACTGCAAAAGTGAAGGAATAGACCTCTACCTCTAGGTACAATTGAGAAGCTTTCATTTCATTCAATTGAATAATTGTCATTCATATATTCAGTAATGCCAAATACATAAAGTTTTTGATTTTTTTTATGTTGAATGTTGAAAATATGCTAGATTGCATATAGCATATTTTATTTATACTAATATGCAATTTAAGGTTTAAATATGCTAGATCTAGCATAAAAAATGCTAAAATGGCACCACTGAAAACAAGAGGTCAGCTATCGGCAACGAAACATGTTTTTCTGTTTTGCTTTAGTTTTTATGTTTCGTTTCATTTGGTGTGTGTTGCGCCATGAGAAAGTATGCAATTATCGACAACGACGCTGATTCGAAACAGTTTTGTTGCATTCGGTGTGTGTTGCTCGTATAAAATGGCATGTTTTTTCGACAACCGCAACCGAAACGCTTCAAAACAAAAACGTATGTTTTGTTTCGTTTGCTCTGGTGTGTGTTGTCTCATAAGAAACCGTGTTCTCTTGTTTCACGAAACAAGAAAACACGTTTTGCTTTATCCGGTGTGTTTTCAGCCATATACACAGAACTTTGCTCCTTTTATTATGTTTACTACATACTAACCGAAACGACATTTTTCTGTCTCTCATGGTCTCATATCGTTGCCTTATGGCCATAATATTCAATCCGGGTGTAAATCATGTTTAAGGAAGTGTTTAATGGAGTTTTAGCCGATTTTAAACGGTTTTAGACCTACGTACAATTAAATTAAATGATTAAATGATTTTTTTACATGGTAATTGATTTGATTTTGTTAAAAATTTGGAAAGTCTCCGTAGCTACACTGAAGCAGACGAAGACCTGGGGCCAGATTATGTAAGACTAAAACGAACGAACGATATCGTTTCGACAATAGCAATCTCTGTCTATTATCACAGATATGATAGAGACAGGTTAAGTGAAAAGAAAAGCGGTTTTCGTTTTGTTTTTTTACAGAATCCCACCCCTGACGTTTGAAGCGAATGAATGAGATATTTAATTTTCCTTTCTTACATGAACTAAATAACCTGATAAAATATTAAATTAATTAAAAGACAAAAAGCATTCATTTAGGACGACGTTGATTGTATTTTACCATCTGCTGTTCCCTCAAATCTTCGGTAAATTCATTTTCAGACGAACACCGACGAAGACATAAACATTTTAACAATTTTATGAATGAAATCTATTTTTTTTTAGCTTAGTATTACCAGCGAGCGAAGAAATGTCAGAAATGTGACACTGACAATGACATAAACAAAAATTGTCAATTATTATGAAATAGAGTTTTAAGCTTAGTTAAACTACTTACTTAAACACTAAACAGGTCTTCGGATTTCAGTTTAAATTCAATCGGATTTTGACTAGGTTAAACAACTGGGGGCTTTCCCATATAATAAAAAAAAACACTGCGACAGTGAGGGTGTCTCCATGCTAGGAATGTCCATCAGTTTACCATTTAGCCAATCTTCGGGTGGGCGCAGTAGCGCAGTGGTTAGTGTGCTGGACTGCTGTGCGAGGGATCCCAGGTTCGATCCCCGGAAAAACACAAACTACATCTTAGTGTTTTTTCTACTGCGCCACCTCTCGCGAACGTCTGACAAACATCCGAGAGTATAACTGTCCTGAAAAAGCTTCTCAATTCAGCCGTTCGGAATCGGCATAAAATTGTAGGTCCCTTCCATTCGTTCCAAAAATAGAAACTCACACAAAACGAATGGTTGCGAGAAGCTAGGCCTAGGGTGTCTACCGCCTGTTGCGCCACCTATTTATTTTTTTTTTCAATCTTCGGCCATACTATGAAATATAGAGACTCTTTCACGACTCCGTACAACACAAATGTAGAATGCCTTGCCGCTTGCCCAGCTCTGCCTTTTCTCCTTTGTACAATTTACAGACATTTAAAACCAATGTGCATCGGACCCGCTGCGGGCCCGCGCGGTAAAAAAACGTAAGTGTGCACCGGCTCTAAGAATGACGCTGCAGGCCCGGGCGGTAAAAAAAACGCGAGTGTCTGCAGGCGGTTAATGGAGTGATGTTTACTTTTCAAAACAAAACATTCAGAAACCTTGAAAATTATAAAATACATACCAATAGCACTATAGCAATCAAAATGTCTTAACTAAAAGAATTTAATAAAAAAACATCGAAAATTTGTAATGAGGATGAGATTTCACAACTACCATATTACCGAGAGCAAAAATTCCATGTTAAAAACGCATCCGTCAGAATAAAAATACATTTAGGAAATAGTTTCACTTGTTATTGTACTTCATTTTATTAAATACATTCTACAATACAATTTATTTCAGTAAAATTAACGATAACTATGTAGTACTGCCTTTAACATATTCATTTCAATATATATAGATAGATGTATATATATTTTGTTTTATTATATTACTTTTATATCGTCTTAAATAATATATATATATATACTTTCTTTAACATTATGCTTCTTACATAACCACAACTTTTAGATTTAAATCAATTATTTTTGTTTTTAATATTCTGTTTAAACCAACATTTAATATTTTTATTTCAATATAATTTATAGCATAGATAGTTGTTTATCTACATATAGTTTTTCTCTCTATATTTCATTTTCATATTATAAATGTAAATTATCTAATGCAATTATATTTTTACCATTTTTTTTTTTCAATAGTTTTCCTCTTGTTTAATACTTTTAACTATTAAATAAACAATTGTAAGTATTCTACATCATACACATACTTTCAATAATAGCAATAAAAACATCACAATGGATGTTTTTACAAAATGTTGTAACGATTTTGGATTTTGTTTTTGTTCTTTATTATGATTATTAACTTTGTTACGTTATTTGTTTCAAATTAGTTTGTTCTTCTTCTCGGAAATATTTGTATTGGTTTGATAAATTAACGAAAAAAAATATACGGTGGTCTCATTTTAATCAAAAGATTTACAAAATCAATTTAAAAATATATAACATGTAGCATCCCAATTAATACTCTTGTTTTTTTGTTTGTTTAGTTGTATTTGCTACATCTATTTTGACATACATGTGGGATGTAGTGTTCTTTGATTTTATTATTTATTTCACTTAATTTACATCGTTATTATTATTTTTTTTTCTATGGGTCTAAGAATAATTTTGATTTTATATTTTTGTTTACATTAACATTATCCCCGAATTACATCGTTCATCTGCATTTTTTTCTTTTGATCTTTGCATTATTTGAATCCTTTTTTTTTTCTTTTTGTTTAATGTTTTTGAGTTTGAGGTTTAGTTTTATTTGAAAAATTTAGAAGGAAATAATTATATTAAACAAAACATAAATAAAATGCGCCTGGCATTTCATTGCACATTTCCATTAAGGATATACTTTTGTTTTTGAAGAGAACTGTTATTTAATGGAAGACATTTCATCATCATAGGCTCTTATTTTTGGTTACTGTGTTTATTATATGTTAAAGATGGCGGCATCGGGATGACGAAATTGTTTTTTGTTTACACAGGCACGTTCCGTTTAATATCGTTTTATTTTTTTATTTTTTATTTTTTCAAGGAATGCAGATTAGAGAACGTCAACGTATATAGTAAAGGAACTGTATTGAAAGTATATTCTTTGTTAGAAATAATATCGAATAGATAAAGGTGTATATTTGTGCACTGAAGGTTTTATTTGTTTTTGTTTTTGTCTACGCTATTTTCGTTATACTAGTTTATTTGTTTCAATTAACTTATATTTAGGTAAAAACTCAGTCAATAAAGTAAATATAACATGCAACATTGCCTGTGTTAATAAAAATAATTTCTTTTTTTTCTTCTTTTCTTTTTATTAAAAACAAATAAAATTTTAAGTAAAAACATGGAAGATCAAATAATGTAGTCTTAGCGTACATAATCCCTTAAAATTATGTACTTATGTAATAGACATCAATTGCTTTAGTATGTTATTTTTTTTATTTCCATATTCATTTTTTTATTTATTTTTTTTTCTTAGATTGTATCAGTAATATTATTTAGACAAAGAGCATTAATGTAAATTATCTTTCAGTAATATACTATTATACATTTATATATTTGAATTCACTTAAAAAAAAATCCTTTCGTCTACCTTTTTTGTATTAATGTCAGTATTTTTTGTTTGTGTTTAAAAAACCAAATAAATAATAACAGAATACAAATATTTTATTGTCATAACAGAAATAAATGAAAATGTAAATGAAAATAATTGTCATTAAACAAAATTTCCGATACAAGTAAATTTTATTGCTTGGTATACATACTGGGGCTCAAGTTACATTGTATGCCTAGCGAATAAAATTTTGTCGATTTCTTTTACAATTTGTTTTCAGTTTATTTAATTAGATTCGATGAAATAACAAAATTCGATTTGATTATACATGAGAACAAGATCAAGGTAGATTATAATAGAAACTTTCGTTTGTAGTGATTTTATTTATATATATCATTTTTTTTTCTTACTTTTGTTTAACGACACCTGATTATTTTACTTAGTGTTATATATATATTTTTTTTCGTTTTCTTCTTTTTAAATTAAAATATGAACATACACATTTTATATAACCTTATAGAAATATGCGATGAATTACAATTTAAGCATTAAATAGACAAATTTGTCTGTTGGTTTTAAATTTAAAATGAATTCATTTTTGACTTAAATGGGCTCATTTACAAAGTCTGAATTCATTCCGCAAAATAAAACAAAACAATATTATAGAATCAATGAATGCAAAAGATTAGATTTCTAATTTGATTCACAAGTATCCAAGTGTAGCATAGGTTTTAACAAAAGTTGTATCGCTGGATGTAACATCCCTGCGAAATAAATAAAGTGAAATGTTAAAATTATGTAGTTTGTAAGTAAATAAATAAATAAAAAAATAGTTGGCGCAACAGGCGTGTAGACACTAGACACCCTAGGCCTAGCTTTTCACAACCATTCCCATTCGTTTGTGTGAGTTTTTATTTTGGGACGAATGGAAAGGGACCTACAATTTTATACCGAGTTCGAGTGGCTTAATTGAGAAGCTTTTTCAGGACAGTTATACTCTCGGATGTTTGTCAGACGTTCGCGAGAGGTGGCGCAGTATAAAAAACCTTAAGATGTACTTTGTGTGTTTTCCGAGGATCGAACCTGAGAACCGTCGCACAGTAGTCCAACTCACTAACCACTGAGCCTGCACTGTAAATTAGTCGTAAGGCTAAGGCTACAGACAGAGTGAACGCGAGAAGCGAAGCGAAAGCTAAAGCTAAAGATTCTAAGCTATAAGCAAAGCGAATGGTGTCCATAATGAACGCTAACATCAACGCTTCGGAAGTGCATCAAAATTAACAACATCCTTGAATTATGGAAATGGATTCGTTAGAAGAAGAGGACTTTCCATTGAATATTTTATTTTTCAGCCATTCATTGTTTGGAAAAAGACAGTCCGTTCAATATATAAAAAATTACGAAATAAATATGACGAATTTTATCATCTTTACAAAGATTTACGAAGACATCCGAAAATATCCCGACAAAAATTGCTGAATGCTTTTGAATGTCATTAAAAGTATTCGATTATATACCCAAATCTATTGACAGCTTCGTTTTAGCTTGAATTTCTTGCTAAAAAACTGAGCAGAAGAGTTTATTCGCTTTTAGCGCCAAGTTTCGCTTAGCATGTATCTTAGCATCGAATCTACTATGACCAGTGTAATTAAAATATATGGGCGCAGTTTATTAGCTTTGACCTGTCAAACCTTAGCTTTAGCTTTCGCTTAGCTTTTCGTATGCACTCTGTCCGTAGCCTTAGGCTGTAATAAGGCCGTGTATCACTTAACCAAAAAGAAGAAAATTATTACCATCGGCTAATTCTCTTGAAATATTTTTGATTCACCGCGACCGCACCGGTACAAAACGCAATAAGACTAAATTGCATTTTTATGTGTGAAAAATTGCACCGGAATGTGGGAACTAATGCATATCTACCAGTGGCGTGTCGTGAATAATTTTAAATGGTAAGTCGAAATCGGAAAATATTAAAATGTCCTTCAGTTAATTTTTTTAAGCCATGAAATCGAAAAATTTGGGAAAAAATTAAATTAATGAAGATATTTTTTCACCTTGATTCAATACTACAAAACTTTCTATTTCGATATATTCAATAAATCCAAAACAATTATTTGTGTGAAAGATTTATATCTTGTCTTATTTCCTTTATTTCTACATAAAAGTTCTTGAAGTCTTTAAATCAAAATCGAGCATTCGGCGTTTTTGTGGAGGTTCAGCAAAATCATCTACCTACTCTTTTAAAAATTTCTTCAAACTTATTTAGGTACGCAGATCATAGCCAAGACTCAAAACACTTAATTTACAAAATTCACCAAATAAAGGCTTAACTATATTAACACACAAAGTAAAGTATTTGCACGAAAATGTTTTTTTTTTTCCCTTTTCACACCATTTCAAATCTGTATTTTTCTCCCAACTTTTCACAAAGTGTGACTTTTAAGTGGCACCAGTGTTGCCACCAAAAAAAAGTGAATCCGGTCAAATCTGACCGAATGACCGGATTTTTATTTTCTTAATCCGGTCAAAAAATCCGGTCAACAGTTAAAATGAGAATTTTTGACCTGAAACCCGGTCAAAAATAGAAAATATCTATACCTTACCTACCCATACAATTTACGAATTTTTAGGTTCACCTGCGTTTTTGATTTTTATACCTAAAACGTTTTTATTATAGCTATGTGAATCTTGAGTTTGTGAACTTGTTTTTTATTTCGTTTGTTTAAAATTTACTGAAACTAATTTTTCATTTTATATGACATGTTTTAAGTTCTGAAATACACTTTTAGTGCATGGCCATACACGCCTTCCAATGAACGTCGTGTCCAGCGACACAGGTAGATTTTGAGTGAGTAAAGGAGAAAGGTAGATAGCATAGAAAATGCACAGAAAATCCACTTTCAGAAATAATTCTGGCACGTTCTTTTTCGCACCATTGTGCTTTCGATACAAATCTTCATTTCATATTTGCGTTGATAGAGTGAGGACGTCAAAAACGGGCGTCCACTTCGGCTTAACTATAGAATTTGTTTGTGTTATTAATTTCACTGTTCTTTTACCTGCCAAATTTTATTTCATTGCAATGACGCCTGGTTTTTGTGTGTAGCCAAATCGTGAATGGAAATGAAAGTCATGAGAAGACGTGTATGGCCAGGCCATGTACTAAGGCCGTGTGTCAATTGGGCTATATAATTATTCTCGGATAATTTTCTGACACTTGAAAATAGTAGTTCACCAAACTTCAATTTGAGATTTATCGAATTTCAAACTTTAATTAATTGAAATTCATTGTTTAATTTCCTCTCAACATTCTAGCAACATTCGTCAAAAAATTAGCCTATAAGATAATTCATTATCCTCCTTCCTGCTCCCGGAGCAGAATTCCATGCGTGATGTTGTAGTCCCATTATTCGCATTAAATTGGTTTCTGTTTGAACTTGGGAGCATGTTCGTAATGTATGGCAAAGTTTTATTCAAGTTATAGAAATCTATCTCTATTTATAGTCAGTAGGGCAATTTTATTTTTCCAGTCAAAAAAGAGTTTTCCGGTTAAAAACATTTTTCGTTCCGGTCAAAAAACGGTTAGGCCGGATTTCAAAATTTTCTCCGGTCAGAGTAAAGAGATTTCGGTCAGATATGACCGGAATCCGGTCAGAATGGCATCACTGAGTGGCACACTTTTTGAAAGCGCGATAAAAACTACTACATGCACAAAAAAAGTTTGTGCCAATTACTAATCTCGCCATTAGAGGACTTACGTGTTACCAATGAAACGAATCTTTTTGGACAAAATACCGTGGAAACGAACCTTTTTGCACAAAATGGCAGTGATTTATTTGGGTTTACTTTCTTGTCAGAGCTAGCTTTTTAGATAAATTTATTATCACATGGGGGCAACTGCGTTTGTGTGTGAGCTGGCATTTTCACTTTTTAACTTTTTGCCGAATGTAGTTAAGCCCTAAGTCCTAAAAAACGGGTTATTTTTTTTTTTTATGAAAGCGGGCGTTGAACAAAGAGGACCAAACTCAGAAAATCGCAAGTAAACGAAAAAGAAAGGAAACCAATTTGTTCTATCCAGCGAGAGATTTTCTAACCCGAACCGACATATTTCGGCTTACTTTAGCTTTGGCTTATGCTCAGAGAGTATGGGCAGTACTAATACTAATGAAAATGATCATGAAAGGTGTGTGTTTCATCAGTATGTGCTTGAAAATAAAGTTCAATTGAGTTGGTGGGTGAATGGTGGTTCGGGGAGCGTAGCTTGCGCAGGTTAATGCATGATGGAATAAGTATAAGGTGGTCTCGTCGGCAAAAAGTAGTCCCTTAACGACACGTTTTTCTCTTTATTCAGCGTAGTAAGTGTACGTTAACGAAGCGTTAAGGGACCAAAAAACGAACGAGTCAGCAGCCGACGAGACCACCTTATACTTATTCCATCATGGGTTAATGAATACATATTATTAAGTTTATCCCGTGTATTTTATGTTGCTCGTTTTTTAGTAAATATTGTTGTGTAGCTGAAACTGAAACTTTTAAAAGGTAACTCGGTAGGAATCGGGTTATATGGACGCCACCCCACTGATATCTACCTATTTTTATATTACAGGCATCATATTCCATCATTTGGGCGAGAGCTCGATTTTCATTTCAGCAACCTTTCAAACAGACGAGTTCAAAATACACGAATCACACAACTGACTTTGAGTTGAAACATGAACTAGATCACTCAAATAGGACAAAATCAGTCAGAGTTTACAAATTGGAAACTAACTTTTACGAAGTCACAAAGGCAAATATTTCCACACAACATCAAATAATGTGACCGACAAAATATTTAAGTTGAAGATTCAAAATTAGTCAGCCCTATCACATGGCCTTATGTCGCATTCGCATTGGCATGTCCTTATATCACGGCACCCTCTTTTTCTACGACAAGTAATTTATGTCGGGAACGTTGGGAACAACTAGATTTGCACAGCAATTGAATATGTTGTGTTTTGTAAAAGTAAAAGTAAAAGTAAGTATCCATACCAATTAATAATATTCCACCTCCTCTAACTCCCAGTTTCACAGTGATAGTTTTAGCTACACTTTTAGTTTAAACTTCATCTTCAGTTCAACAATTAATTCGGCTTCACAGTTTCGTTCAAACCTTGAACAGAGTTCATTCTGTAGTTTAAGTTAAGCGACAGTATTCTGCGTCTGCCGTTTAAACCTCAAATCACTTGACAAAGTGACATTTCAATTTTAAAGCTGCCGATTGTCAAAAATACAAAACGCGCTTAGAATTATTCTGAGACAACAACAAGATTGGATGGAGGAAATGCGGGAGAACCGAAAGGCCATGGAAAATATCGTTAAGGAGGCAAAATCTAATAAACTTCCAACGCGGTTCCAGACTGTCGTATGTTTGACGAACAGAAAGATAAATGGGACAGGATTATAATAGATTGTTTTGTGTGTTCTAGAAGCTTTACCAGACGCAATCCATTTTTAAGTAAGTAAATTGTAATAAGTAATACCTACATGGATAAAGCTACAAAAGGTTGTGAAAGTTCAAACAAGCGTGAAAGAAATACTAATTTCTCTCTAGAAGAAACGGACCTTCTAGTGTTCCTTACAGAAGGAGAAAAATCATGTACATATTTGAAAATAAAAAAAGGGACGCTATAAATTCCGTTCGTCCCAAAACAAAAAACAAAAAAACTCACACGAATGGTTACAAGAAAATAATTCTAGGACATATACAATACATAAGTTTAACAGTCAGAACTATGTTACGAAAATAAAAGCTATACATACTCATCCTCCCAAGGGCACACAGTTTTGTGATCCGCATCAGCATCTGTTTTTGCCTGTGCGGGTACATTTTCGCCAGCCGCTGCAGTTTTATCCTCAGATTTACGTCCTTCCGAACTGTGCTTCTTACGTTTCTTTTTCAACTCCTCCATTTCTGGCTTCTTGGGGGTATGTTCGATCTCATCATCGACCGGATCCATGTCGATTTCTGCTAATGGAGCTAGTGACGGTGCTGGTGTTGGTGCTGGTGCAACACAACCAGGAGTTATGACATCGTCAATATCATAGTCATACGACTCGGCCCGAGCTTCGAATGGAAGTCCCTCTTGATATTCATCGGTTGTTGGTGAGAGCTCCTCTTGAAGAAGCGTATCCTCATCGCACATTTCTTCTTCCCTTAGATCTGCAGGAGATAATCCAACATCCTGGTCCATTGTGGTGTTACTCTCTACAATACTGAGGGAAGTTGGTATTGATTTTGCTACAGCACTACACGGAATATCAATCGGAATATCTGCCTCAATCGGATCAGGACATGTAGCCAAATCCAGGATAGCACTTTCTCTTTTTATTGCAAGCGAAAGCGTTTGTTTAGGATCGATTGTACTTTCAACATGAATCGAGGGTGTTCTTGCCAATGCAGTGCTGCTGGTGGTCGTAGAGCATGTTGGCACTGTGGTCTCCTTAGCAGGCCAGTTACTTGAAATGGACTTAGCAATCTTACAGCTATTCGTTGCACTTTTAATTTCTTCTAATGCCATCTTCGAGGTACTGGCGGGAATGTCAATCTCCTTTGCAATGCCTCCAACTGGCAAAGGATTATTTAGCTCAGGAATGGGCATTTCAAATGCATCATCATCACCATCGTCGTCGTCCTTATCAAGCGGTTCAGGTATCTCAACAGAAGTAGAGGCGAGATTTTGTGTATCGGAAATTGTTTCCATTTGTATTAACTCAATTTGTACTTCGGTTTGTACATCATTTGCGTCTCTGGATTCAGGGTCCGTACGATTGTCATCGGGCGTTATTTTATTTTCATCGCCTTGTGTAGCGGTTGAAATTATTGTTTCGATTGGTGGTGGAAGGACATCTTCTAGTTTCGAGGACTTATCTAGCAGAATCGAGTCCTCCTCGTCGTCAATTTTAGGAGAACCCTTTGCCGCCTCTTCAGATGAAGCCAGGAATGTAACATCCTCTGTATAGATCGGAACTGTTAGTGATGTTGCCTTCATGGATCGAGCGAACTCCGAAATTCTACAATAAAAATGAATAAAATCAAGGTCATATTGTTGGTTCTATTCTTATTTGAGGTAATGGCCTAATGGGTAATAACAGCTTACCTAGGTGTCAAAGTCACCGATGCTCTTCGTTGTTCTGTAAAATTAGGCATCAGGCGCTTGGCGCTGTATTCACTACTGTCAACGGTGTTTTGCCTTAGACCACAGGATCTTCTCATCCGATCAGAAACATCAGATATATCTGATGAAGTACTGCAGAAAGATAATACGAATTTAACATAGATATTCAAGTAAACAAAATATTAACAAGCCGACGATACCTTGGTAGTCGTTTTGTTATAGCTGCTGTTGAAGTTGCTTGCTTTGCGGGCTGTGGTTCCTCCTGTTCCCACGGACAAACAGATAAATGGAAAGATGCAGTAGGATTCTGACTAGTTTCAACTTCATCCCATGGACAAATGGCACTAGCTGATTCCATAGTTGTTTCTAGTTTATCGACCGCCGTCTTTGGGCCATCCCTTAAATTGTAATTATAGGAAAGATATTGGATTAGTAAAATAAGTGACGAAGGGAAATTGATATTGAAAAGCGATTTCGGATTAGACTTTCTAAAGTTTTATTATTACGGACATGTAGCCCAAGTTACTCAACGGATATAATTGTCAATTTGGCCAGAATGGCCTATAAAGGGTGATTTTTTTAGAGGTTTGGTTTTTAAACTGGCAACACTGTATCTACAGATTGACAATTTGACAGTTGAAAGTTTACTTGTGGTTAGTACGTTTTGCCATTTTACGAATAAATGATGTGCAAACTTATTTTGAAAACCATGGTTCGGTTCACCAAACTTCCTACGCTACGTACATTTTACGGTCAATATAATCGCCGATCTGAGAAAGTAATTCGGAACACGAGCACGACGAGTCGTTTTCGTACCACGTACACTCTAGTTAGTGGATAAAGTGCATCTCCAAGGACGACAAACAGTGCGAACAGAAAAGTTATTGCCGTTGTAGAGCGCAGTGTGGAGGAGAATCCGAATGAGTCGATGTCCCACTGTCGCCATGGTACACAGCAATTGCAGCTATGCTCATCCACTTTGTGGAATATTTTACGGAAAGATCTAGGCTTAAAAGCTTATAAGATCCAGCTTGTGCAAGAGTTGAAACCGCGTGACCATTATACATGATTCAGCTTGATCCTCATTTTGCTTCGTGAATTTTGGAAAACCCTTAGTTTTATGTTGATTGCTGCAATGTCAGTAGTCTTGTCATAGGTGACAATATATTTGAACACAAAACCTCCCACCAAATACTGACAGACAAACAATCCCAGGATATCACCAGAATGACCCACAGTGAAATATCAAGAGAGAAAATGATGACTTGTTGCGTCAAGAGGATTAAATTAGAAATACAAATTCAACCTAAGGCCTACTGTCCACGTAGCTGCGATTCATACGGACTCTTTCGTCATTTGCAGATTTTTTTTATCGCTTGCTTGCATCTTGTTTGCAGCTTCCTTGCAGCTTGCATTTAAACAAACGAAGCTCTGTCCACGGAGCGGCAAAGTCGCATTTTCGTACTCGCAAATTCCTACCTTCAGGTTTTTGCGTTCAGAAATACTTTCTGCAACTGTTTTGCTTTACATCCTATTTTAACTGGGGTAGTCGCGCGATGGTGTTCACGAAGCCTGGTCGCGCTTATGAGCGACCGGTATTAGGACACGCTACAAACAAGCGACATGACCGACCAAAGTTCATCGTTCTCGTTCTGTCGTGCGATGTCAGTTCAATTAGGACGTACCCTCAGAAGTTACTAACATTTTGCGATTATTGTTTTAACAGATGGTGGCCAAACCAGAATATTAACAGCCGAATCGGCAAAATAAAAGCTGATTTAGGGCTTTAGACTAATGCCACCGAGCTGTTTTTGCCACGGTCCCATATTTGGTTGGGCGCCATGTGTATACAAAGACCCAATGGAACAGTACACACGAATGCCCGCGACCAAAAAGGAGTTGATTTGGTCGCGCGAGCTGTTTTACATAGCGACTTCCCTCTGTAGAGCCTCATGACGGGTACTGCTTTATATCAAAATGATCACGGGAGCTTCCAAATGGGAGCGCGTCATTTAAAATTAATTTTTTCAAAGGTAAGGCAAGACACTTTTAAATTTTAACCGAATGACAAAATATCGAATTCAAAATCTCGAAAACAAAATGTCGAAAAAAATCTCGAAAATACCTGAAAATGATTGATGTTCAAAATCGCGGCGATTTTTTTCCAGTTTTCAAAAATTTTTGTGTATTTTAAGAGAAAAATATTAAAAAAAAAAATATATTTCTTTTATACAATAAGGTTTGCGAATTCATGAGAATCACGGAGAAGGAATATTTTCTTGATTCTCACAGATTTAAGTACCTAAAGCCAGAACCAGACTTGTAAGTTGTAACGTGTGGTGTGTTGCCCTTGCCTTACAGTAGTATGGCGTAATCGCACCAGAAGGGCTTTGGACACAACCAACTACACTGCGACACAATACACGAGACAAATGTGTTTCTACACATAATAGGTAGCAGTGATAGCACTCCGCAACACGTCAAGCGTTAGAAGTATGGTTCCGGCGACGATTCCCTAAGAAAGGAGCGAACATAGGAGAGAATGTACTAGGGGAAGTAAAATCTCATCGATTCTCCTGATTTGCAGAAATCGATTTCACCAAAATGATTTTTTTTTGCAAAATCTCGAAAATGTTCGACATTTTTCAGAATTAATTTTTTTTTCGGAATTTTTTTTTTCCGATGAACTTTTTTTCGGTGATCTTCAAAAACTCTCGATATTTTTTTCGAAATTTTGTCTATACGAATTTTTTTTAGACGGTGCAAAGTTTCGTTCCCAAAATGATACCTACTTCTTTTGTTTTTTTTTTTCGCCTTGAATAAGGGGTTTAGCAAACAAGAAAATTCGGAAAAACCTCAAATGAAAAACCGGAAAATCAAAAAAAAAAAAAAAAGTTGAATTACATTTTGTATGGGAATACACACCACCAATAATCGCAAAATTCGAAAACCACCGAACCAATTGAGTTCAAAATTTGATAAAATCTTTTTTAATGGCCCAGAGGAGTTTGTGAGTTTTGGTCAAAATTGGACAAAGGGGCGTGTCACCTCTCATACAAAAAAATTATTAAAAAATCTTATATCTCAAAAACTACCGAAACTAATGTCATTTTCAGGCATTCTTAGGTATTGGCCCGGAAGTGTTCCTGTGAAGATTGGTCCAAATTGAACAAAGGGACGTAAATTCATTTGAATTACAAACGAGTTTCCTTTAATCATCAAACGAAATTTAAACTGTACACAGTGCGCCTAATATTGCTGATCTTAATGCACTGAAGTTGGAAGGTTTATTGGGTTTTATAATCGCTTAAAAAAAAAACAAACAAACAAATCAATTTTAGATGGTACGAAGTTCCCCGAATGAGCTTTTTCATGACATTCATACTCTTGGATGTTTGTCAAACGTTCCCGAGAAGTGGCGGAGTGGAAAACACCTTAAGATGTAGGTAATTTGTGTTTTTACGGGAATCGAACCAAATAATGGATGATATCACGATAAAGCTTTTAACGCTTGTTTACATACCTACAATTGAAAGAAAAATTAAGCCCGGTTGCACAAAACATTCAAAATTGAATTACGAAATTTTGAAGTAGACTGGAAAACAAAAGACCGAAACAGAAAAGCCCATCACTTTCAAAAATAATCTTTTATTCTCTGGGCTTTTATTTCCGGTCTTTTGTCTTTCGGGATTTTCATAATAAGTAAACAGACTTCTGGATTCCAATCACACATACCAAATAATCCATTGCAGACGCCCATTAACTTTCTGGCGTACTTCTAACGAACATCTTTACTAGTGAATAGAACAGGAACCAATCGAACAACGTGCTTATCTTTCTATTCCTCAAAATGAATAAGCGTTTCTGTTGGCCCGACTTTTTTTCTTCCTTTTCAATAGTGGTTGTTTGACGCAACAAACTAGATTCACAATCACAATAAACTCGATTGAGTCCTCTTTACGAATAAACCCAATACGAATGGGTAAACTGCAAAATGCAGTACAAAGAGCTAGTTAACCTTAATCTTAAACCCGTTGAATTGAGAGCAATTAAAATCTATAAACAAACTCTTTAAATAAATCCCCCAACGTCTTGAAGATGTCCTTGTGCAAATCGATAAATCAATTTCTACTTATAGTGCAGTGTAGGCATAGAAGGATGCTTCAGTGCCAAGTTCGCCTTTGTTTGTCAACATCTTCGTCAGAAGTGCTTCAGAAGAAATTTACATGAGAACAACACTTATCAACGACTTCAAACTTACCTATAGGAAATTTCGCACAAATTACTCTGACTGTGCGAATGGGGCACTTTGTTGCTGGCATCCTTGATTCCAATCACAGCTAGCTCATGCACGGAACCCGAAAGACTTCTGTCGCTACCACGTCGACGAGTCAAGTGTCCGGGTAGTGGGGCAGGTGCACTGGTAGCTGTAGCCCCACTCATATGCGCTTGGCTTGATAGAGTTGTCGTATTCACAGCCATTTTCTTTTTCACACCAACACCACCGAAATTAAAAAAACGCTTCTTATGCAATGGCTGTATACCAGTGGCCAATAGGTTCTTATAGTGTTCCGAACGAATAAATCTCGGATAGCAGTCTTTTTTTAGCAGCAGCATATAAATATGCTCAGCAGCTGCATCAAAAGTAAACCGAGAAGGATTTTTCAGACCCTTCTGTACGATTTCCATTGTCTTTCCATCGATGTTTATCTCGCAGGGTGCTCCTGGATTCAAAAATTCCCTAAAACAAAATAAATACGTTTAGTAAAAGATACACCAGATGTCTCACGCAACGTACTCATAGATTTCGATGACTTTTTTAGAAACTTGCGAATGTGCCGAACGTCTTAATTTATTCACAGCGATCCAAAAGCGGATATTTTCGTGCGAGTATTCCTTCTCCAGAAATACAGTGAATTCATTCAGTCCAGTTGGATCTGAGACAAGTTCCTCAATGGAGATAGCCCAGCGACGGACACGCTTCTCCGTCGGTATGTCTACAATGGCGTTGTTCAATTGCCAAAATGCCATATCCTCGGACACCCATGGGTTCGATGGAAGGACTGGTTGTAGAAAAAATTCATAATCGGCAAACGTTTCCGAATAGCTGACCAGACTTTCACAAGCCTGTGACATTTTCATCCTTGTACGCGTTAGGGACTTTTGCAAATAATCTACCTCGCGCTGCCAGTCCTCGGTTGTTTTCTTTTTCGCTTTGTTACCCTGACGATCGCGACTGGGAACTGGACACGGTTCCAATGGTGTAAACTGGCCCGGTGGTGGACGGTGGACACGCCAATATGCACGTTCCTGAAACAGCAATAAAATGCACGATATGTTATTCTATTACAAATTCAAACTAATCATCATACCTGTGAATCTCCAACTATTTTGTCACCCTTTTTACGTTCTTTGGCCAATCGAACCTGCTCATCAGCTTGCATGGCAATAAAGTCCCATTTGCCTTTGAGATTTTTATGCAAGCTGGCCAGAGCTTCACTTTCGTAGTCTTCCAGTGCGTGGCGCTGTTTGTTACGTAGGGATCGTTTTGCCAAGTAGATGGCATATTCCACGTTATCGGGTGCTTTGTGCTGCCACGGCCAATAGTATGGAGTCTGGAATCGATAGAGCGATGAGTCGTCCTTCACCACCAGAGTTTTTGTATCATTAACAGGAAAAAAATAACCATGCAGACATAGTTGATTTGCAATGTTTAGTGCTTCAGATTCTTCAATCATCAAACGATCCATTAGCCATTCAATTAAATCATATCCTAAATGCGAGAGTCAGTTGTATGTGTTAGTTGCTAATTCTGTGATTTATTATAGTAGTGATTTCATACCCATAAATGCATAGGGAATAGACGTCAAAAACATTTTTTGCTGTCTTACTGGAACTCCGTGCTCAGGATCTTGCATTTCTCGTACTAAAGATTCCATCTGGAAGTATAGATACAAAAAAGTTAATTTAATTGCTGTTCGTTTAAAGTTGAATGTAAAAAGGATTAAGTAATCCCGTTTTTATGGTTTTATGAAATTTAACTGAGTTTCATTCCCATTCGTGTAAAGCAATCACTATAGGTATCTAGTGTAAATATATAGATTATCAGTCGGGAGAGCCTTCATGGGGCTTTGGCACTGCGGCCTCTTTAAATGAGCCTATTGTGCAATCCATGGTGGGATCCTAGAGCCATATGTTTACTCGGGATTCAGTTAGGAAGACAAGGATCTTCTCTGGGGGTATGTCAGCAGTATTTGCTGAAGTAATGATTTCATCGCAATGGATATTCTTTCTGAGACGAAAGAGAGCCGAACATTCCATGAGTATGTGAAGAGAAGATTCGTCACTCTCTAGACATAGTCTACCTGTGGGGTTCGATTAGATGCCAATTCGGTGAAGATGTTTTTTATGAGTCACTTATTATAGCTGGCAGGATTCTCAGGATATTTTTGTCCAGATTAATGAGTAGTAGGATTTTCTGGAGGAGAATTTTGGGAAGAATTGTTTAGTGCAGTTTTAAACCAGACTTCATTGGATTCAATTTGAGCTAAGCTCTTGATGTGGCTCCTGAAATATTTTTTACTGACTCCACAGAAGGGTTCAGGTCCGATAAGTGGCATTGTCGAGCCAACTTTAGCCAGTGAATCAGCTCTTTCGTTGCTCTTTAGTTTTTGTCCACCAGACTACGGCAGCATTGCTGATCGCTGGTCTAACCACAAGCGAATATATCATCCGGAGTCTAAGTCCCTAATTGTTACCCCAGACTCGTCGGCAGATCCAAAGAGATCTGTTGGCTCTGTTTACGATACGTTCTATTTGTGAGGTCCATGATAGTCAAGGATGATTCTCATGTATTTCCGTGGGAATTTAATGGTTTCGCTGAACATAGTGGGTCGAATAAGGAGATCTAGTTTCCTCCGTTTGGTAAAAGGGACGAAGATAAAAGACATGAATCTGATGGGGCCATAGGAATATGGACTTGAATCCGAATTTCTTCCTGTCTTAGGTAGGCCAGGCTTCCGGTATATGATCATAGGCCAGGCTACAGGTAAACATTTTGGTCAGGATGGGTGCTAACGTATCAGCTCCCTGCTATAGTAGTGTCGAAAATATGCCGTCATCTTTTCCAGCTTTGTATGGCTTCAGAGAAGTTATTGCCCATTTTATGGAATTGGATTTACAAATTTGCTCACAGTTTTACAATCTTCTTTCGTTCCGACAGTCAGATCCGCTCGAGTCGAGGGGATAGGTTTGTTGTGAGGGTAACACAGATAACCAACGACCCAGGAATAAGGCAATTACACGATATTCAAAAAGATTATTCAGACGAGCAAAATATGATTGAAGTTCTATAGACAAATCTTAAGTGCCTATAGGACTTTCTGTGCAAATCAGCGTTTTCGTACAGCAATTGATAATTTATTTTATACCATTGACGAAAAGCCCCAGGCCGCAACCCAAATAAAAAAAAAACCAACTGGAAAGATGCATCCCTCGACAGCAGCGATGGAGCGTGAACCAAATTATCTGCAACTTATTATTATTGTCGGATTAAAGTATGTCTGATAAATGGAACCTCAGCATCGTGTTTCCCGCCCGCAAGATGCAATATACTCTGATCCGCACTAATTACAGATCAATACATCTACTGAATGTCGCAAATAAGACCATTTAGCCTATACTGTGGGAACTACTAAGACCTTTCGCTTAAAACCATATCGGTCAGAAATGCTCAAGGCCTTAGGTAAAGAGGGAGTTAAATGGCTCTCTCGTGTCATTAAAGTGGCCTGGGAAGGTGCCGTGAAATAACGCCGAATTACAAAATTCGGCGTTATTTCACTTTGCTAAAGTGAAATAAAGCCGAACAATGTTTGTGAAATAAAGCCGAAGCAAATGTTTCCAGATTTCAGAGAAAATTCAAAACAGTTTGCAAAGCCAACTGTACTTGTTAGAAACAAGTGAACTGTACTTGTTAGAAAAACAAATGAACTGTACAGTAATCAATGTTTGTTGGTTGCAACACGAAGTGCAGTCATCTCATTAGTTGATGAACTTTGAGTGATACACATCGTTTAAATGTCGAATTTGGGTGAAACAGTTCTCGTGTATGAAATCTGCGAAGGTTTTAGGAAGGGAAGTGAACTTTTATACATACCCGATATAAAACCATTATATAAAATTAAATCAAAATCAAGATTATGTAAGCGATATACATGTTATGCAAAAGAGTGCAATGCAAGTGCAGTTGTTGAATTCAATAATGAAAATTTAGTGAGAATTCCCAAGGTCAGTGCTCACCACAACCATTCGATTCAAGAAGACCTTCGCGGTAAATTAAAATTATTGAGTGAAATTAAAAATGAATGTGCAAACGTTTCCCTTAAAAGAAGTGGTATACGCGAAGTTTTCGATGAAGTATGTGGAAGAGGTGAAACCAGTGCTTCTGTTCAGTTTGGAAAAGTACGGCGACAGCTTATAAATATCCGAAACAGTTCATTCCCTAAAACTCCGTCATCTGCTTTAGATATATGTGAACTTTTTAAAAATCAGAGTGTGATGGATAATTTTGGTATGTCTCGGTACATGCGTAATAAACCATTCTACAGAAGCACTGTTATCGAACCGGGTTTTTCGTACTCCATTTTTGTGTCTCCGACAATTTCTGACGAAAATACGGAAGTTACCGGAAGGAAGCCAGAAAAACTATCTTTTAGACCCTCGGTTCTTAAACTGTGTTCCGCGGAACCCTAGGGTTCCGTGGAACAGTTTTAAGGGTTCCGCGACTTTCTTGAATTAAGAATAGTAAAACACAAAAATAATTTTTGTAAGGTATGCAATTGCAAACATTTTTGCGCAAAAAAATGTTTAAAGCTTATATTATTTTTTGAAGTGTGAGCTACCCATAATTAAAAAAACAGCAAACAAAAATGGTACAGCAACATCCACTTTCCAAAAATAATTACGAGCAACAATCCATGAAGTATGCATTCGTGTGAGTATAGTTCGCGCATAGCTTTTATGAGGTACTGCACAAGTGCACACTATCTTACAAAGAATGAAAATAAGTCAGAATGTAACCCAGCCTACGACGGCCATATTATTTACTTCGGGTATAAATCAGGTTTAAGTAGATAGTTAATTTTACACCCGATCATTAATCAGATTTTTTTAAACCCGATAATTTAAACCAAATTAGTCAATAATATGAAATTTTGTTTTAACCCGGGTTAAATTACTTAAATTAAATTATTTACTTAATCGGATTAAACGCCGACAAGGTTAAAAAACGGGTTTATTATCGAGTTTATCGACTGAATATTATGGATTTGGATTTAATTTTTGGGTTAAACTCACTTAAACCAGGGTGTGAATTTTAATCCGGATTAAAGTGAGTGAATAATATGGCCGTTATAGGCGTACAATGTACATAGTTCTTCTTTATCAAAACATGTACATATTTTGATTTTGTATCATTGGACGAATGTTGGGTTGGTATAGCTATTAAAAGTGAATACCCTGAACTTGACAAACAGGCTATCACCTCTATCGTGGAATCCTTCGGAATTAAGTTTCACTTCACCTAGGTACGATTCCCTTTCATTTTATACTGCTATCGTGGAATCCACCGGAAACCTTTCCTTATCGACACGTTTTTGGGAAAGGTAGTTTCACTGTCAAACGGCGGCCTTTCATTTGTCAATACAAATGTGTAGGTGTAGCTGCATTTGTCGGAGGCATTTGAAAAGTTTGTTTTAAAAGTGATTTAAATAAAAAATAAAGTTTTCGATATAATAATGGATACGACAGCTCTATTTTTGGAAGCATAAGAGGAAGAACGAAATGAGCGGTGATCTCAGAGAATAATACCTACTGAGACAGGTTAAGAGGAGCAGTGCATGATCCCAGATGAAATTTGTTTTTAGAAAGAATATTTATTGATTTTAATAAATTTCAATATTGCACAGATCTATTACAAATGTTCGGCTTAATAAAGCAGCTTTTTTATATGTACATTTTCTTTTACAAATCTCACGACGTGCAGCAAGCAAGAAAACCTATAAAATCCGCAATGCTTTTGATGCGGGCGAGAACTGACATTTTGTTCGGGAAAAATTCGATTTGAACGTTTTTAACGATTACAGTGAAACTCATTCACATCACCCACACGGGGAACTGTTCACATTCCGGATTTGACGATACCAAAATATTTTTTTTCGTGAACAATTCCCCCCGGCCGATTCCACGATACATTAAATTTGCTCACTTTTGTCACAACGCATCGCTGTGAAGCAAGCTTTTCAGCGGGTCTATCCCGATATCTCGAAAAAAAAATCTTGATACCCCCCTGCTTGGGTTTACTGTTTGGATATGGGGTGGGTGCAAAAAAATCTCGAATTTACTTTTTATTTTCGAGATTTTTCTCGAGATAGTGTCTTTCGAGATTTTTGTACTTTCTAGATTTTGACCCACTCGAGATTTTTGCATTCGAGATTTATCAAATTCATTTTCGAGATTTTGACCATTCTAGATTTTAATCGTTCTAGTTAACGTCATGATCCCCTTTTCAGCGTATACTTATGCAAAGACTAAATACAGATCGAGATTGGACGCTGTCCCAGATATGCGAATACAGCTTTCGGAGATAGAAGTCAATTTAAAAAAAAACATAAATCAAACAATGAAACAGTTTCATTCTCACACTAGCCTTGAAAAAATATCATAAAAAACTTGATTTTGAAATGTGTTATTTTTCATTTTTAATAGTTGGGGTTCCAAAATATATTTGGGCCTTGTTTAGGGTTCCACAGCTTAATAAGTTTGAGAACCGCTGTTTTAGACGGCACTTTTAGCGTTGTCCCATCTTGCGGATATAAGCAACTTTGTATTGTACATTTTGCTCACGACGATCATGTAACACTTTATATTACATTTTAACTCATGTCCATTTAATGAAACTTTTCATGTTAGGTTTTCCCGTTCATTTAGAGCTCCTATGAGAACAACCAGCGCTATTGAGGGATACAATAGTCGGCTTAGCCGGAAGTTGGTGAAATTTGGAAATTTTTTCAAGTTCGTAGACTGCCTACTGGATGAGGATGTTATAAAATCCAAAGAATTTATAATGTCAACGGATGGCACGTTCCAAATCTTTGAACCGCCAAAGAAAAAATACAAAGACAGGGGACATCATATTGAAGTGGCTTTAATTAAATTGGACAAAAAGCGTATATCAATCCACGACTTTCTCAATCAAATGACAAATGAAAGTAACAATTTGTTTTCCGAAGATTTGGTAATTGAAAGTTTAAGCAGCGAAGATGAAGACGATCCAAATCTAGGTGAATTAGAACCGGATTATTTTAATGTTGATGATACCCCTCTACTGTGCATTATATGTTGTGAAAATGCTCGAAGTATCCTCCTTCAACCTTGTAAATTGTAATCACTTCAAACTGTGTTTGAACTGTTATACAGAATTGTCGTATAAATATTTAAAGGTTAACAATCCAGTTCTTTGTCCAATTTGCAGGCAAATTGTTCAAAGTACAGCCAAAATATTTTGTTAAACTCTAATGTAAGCATTTGTTTCTTAAAAGTTGTTCTGTTAAATTAATTACATAATTAAAACTTAATTAAATAAACAAAAAGGAATTTGTTTGAATTTAATACACTCACAGGGGTGAAAATCTGAAAATGGGAAGGATCTTTATCTGAATGTATTTATAAACTAAGAGCGAAATAAGGCCGACTCGGCTATATTTCACTTTTGCAAAGTGAAATAACGCCGAATTTTGGAATTCGGCGTTATTTCACGCCACCGCCTGGGAACCCGGCGAGACTCCCAGCGAATGGCAGATTGGAGTGAATGTGGCCCTTTTGAAGAAAGGGGATAAAACGGATTGCTCCAATAACTTTTAAGTCTCCCCAGAAAAGTATTTGCCAAGGTGCTGGAAACGCGTTGCAGAGCTGTGGTTGAATCACGATTAGGAGATAAGGAGTGCGGTTTTCGTACGGGCAGAAGCACAACCGACCAGTTATTCACTCCCAGAATGGTACCTGAGAAGGCTTCATAGATTTTGAGAAAACATAAAACGAGTCGCTCGAGGTAAACTCTGGAGTGTATTACGGGTGCATGGAATTGATGGTTCCCTCTTGAGAACTATTCAATCTATTTAAATAAACTGTACAAGCTGTGTTCGGGTAAACACCGTTAAGTCAATACATTTCACCGTGGGCGTTGAACTTTGTCAGGGGTGCGTTTTGTCTCCTCTCCTTTTCATTACTTTTATGGACTGGATGTTACAGAGCAGTCTTGGCGAAGTACGTTCCGAATTAGGAGATAGTAAATTGCTCTTCGCTGATGATGCTCTTCTATTGGGACACAAATTTAAATTTGTTTGAAAATGTACCTAACTAAAGTTGATTAATATTAGTAAGACTCATTAGCCTGAGTCACGGTCTTTGCCAAAAGGTTAGGTTAGCCCATCGTCCAATATCCCACTTCTTATCGCCTGGCTGCTCGGGGTATCCCCAGATCTGTATACATAACATACCCCTAGTAGTTTTCCGTTCTGGTGTCGTGTAAGACCTGCGTAGTAGCCGTTTTACGAAGGATACCGCTCTGCTTTGCAGAAAGCTGTGATTTTAATGTCTCGCTCATAGGATATTATAAAATCATTATTTCCTTACGTCGTCGTCTACTATCCACCGGATTCGTGTTATGTATAGTTACATTGCGACTACACTCCCAGTTATCCATGTAAAGGTAAAGTAATTTTACCCCCTTTGTTCATAGTCATATCTTCTGTCGCACGTTTAAAAATAAACAATATATAAACCTTTTCCTGATGCAGTAATTCGATATCGAAAACAACGCTAATTTATATTCACTTAAAGGCTTCTTGTAAAACATTGTATGCATCTAAACTCCTTTAGAAACAAGAAACTTTAATTGCATATTCTCGGGAATTTCCTTCAAAGTATTTTCTTGCACAATACAAACAAAAAACAAAAACACAACACTCACCTTATCAAACGCCAATGGACGAGAAAGTTTTTCGATAGTTTGTTGACTTCCAACATTTATGCCAATAAGTGCTGAATGTTGTTGCGGCTGTTGATGTTTTGTAGATTTTAAAAGGCTTAAGTTTGGCTGCTGATGTACTACTAATTGCTTGTCTTTATCTGACGGGGTACCGCCAGGTGGCTCCATGACCACAGGATAGTACAATTGCGCCCTAATTGGCACAATTTGGGAATAGAAATATTGAAAAAGTTTTTAGCCGAATTCCATCGTATCTTTGTGTATAAAAATATTTGCTGCAAAAGAGAAAAAGACAAAAATATTTCGCTTGTTAGATATTTTTTTGACATGGGAAATTACAGCTAAATGGGAATAACTTACAGTGCCGCATTTTTAAGAAAAACTAAATCGTTGTCTGTTAATTTGTTTGCACAATTTTGATTGAATATTGGCAATGTATTGTATATTATCAAATCGCACGAAAGGGGCTGCGACCTAAACAGATTACAATTAGCTGGTTCCCGATCGAGCCCCTGGCCCATTTCTGATTTACTTCCACATGAGACCTGAAAATTGTAAAATTAAATTAAAATTAAAATCGATTGAGCTCATGTTAAATAAATTGTAAAATTGTTTGTTGAAGAAACATCTAAGGAATTATTGAGATCAGTATGGAACAAACAAACAAAATAATGCTATCAACAAGAAGTGACACACAACATCGACGAATCGAGCAGAACGTCACGATAGACAGCTTTAACTTTGAGGTAGTTCGGGACTCCGCTATTAACTCTGAAAATCACATCAGAAATCAAGCGAAGATTTACACTTGGCAACCGCTGGCTGTTACTTCGGCATAAGAAGGCAATTATTAGTAAGGCCTCATCATCCCAGACCTGCTTTATGGCGAAGAATCATAGACGTTATCAAAGGCGGATGAAGATCTCCTTGATTTTCGGTCCCGTTTGCGTTGACGGGCTTTGGAGAAGGTGATCTAACAGTGAACTCTACGAGCTGTACAGCGACCTGATGGTCAGAAAAGTACGCATCAATCGTCTAAGATGGCTGGGACATGTAGAGCGAATGCAAACCCACGCTTCAGCCCGAAAAGTCTTCGATTTCAAACCGGAAGGACAACGAAGTAGAGAAAGACCTCGCCTTAAGTGAAGCGCGCAAGTGGAAAGGGACCTCAATCAACTTGGAGCTCGCAACTGGAGGCAGTTAGCCAAAGATTGCGCTAACTGAAAATGCGTACTAGTTGAGGCCCATAGGTCCACTCCGGACTGTAGCGTCACCTAAGTAAGTAAGTAAGGGATTCTCGAATGCTAAAAAGCAAATTATAACCATTGGAAATATGTGACATATTTTATACGGAGACTACTATAAAAGGGGCTGTCAAACTGCCAAAGAATGTTGCCACACTTATATTTCTATACCAAATTTAATACTTTAATAAGCTAATGCTTGAAGTCACCCAACATTCCTACAACACCGTAATAGAAAGTCGAGCAGAAAGCTTAGAATAGTGCAAAGCCTTTTTGGAACATTGCACAAGTTATTAGAAGTGTAAATGGGCAAATTCCTTGCCTCAAATCCTTGGGAAAAACATTCTTTACCGATGATGAGAAGGCTAAACTCGCTTTTAACTTTTCCAATAATCATATTAAGGTAAGGCGTAATTACAACTCATCATGTCGTATAAAAGAGACTCCCGTCCATGTCCGCACTCATAACTCGAGAACGGATCGTTCGATTTTCACGATTTTGGGCTTTATGGATTCGTATTGGCCCAAAGAAAGACACAATGAAAGACATTCTCGCAAAAATGTCCAAAAAATTGGAAATCCGAGAAGATTACGATTTTAGTACGTTTGTTCGAAAATATAGATTGCGCTGCACATCGACTTCGACATTTGTTGATGATTTGAAAAACCGCCAGGTGGTGGAGATGATCGACTTGCCATTGCGCAATATGACAGCTGGCCTTTTTGTTTCGTCATTCTAATTGAATTGGATTTGCTATTGCATGCGGTCTGATAAAATACAATTTTACAATTCCTGAGCACGGGCAAAGACGGGCAGCTATAGCTAAAAAAAATAAATATAGGTGGCGCAACAGGCGGGTAGACAACACCATAACCTTAGGCCTAGCTTCTCGCAACCATTTTTCTGTGAGTTTCTATTTTTGGGACGAATGGAAGGGACCTACAATTTTATGCCGAGTCCGAACGGCTGAATTGAGAAGACACCCAAATTCTCTCGGATGTTTGTCAGACGTTCGCGATAGGTGGCGCAGTAGAAAAAACCTTAAGATTTAATTTGTGTGTTTTCCGATTGAACCTGGGATCCCTCGTACAGTAGTCCAGCTTACTAACCAGTGCGCTACTGCGCTCACCGCTACAGCTACTGGTATACATTATAAATTCCCTAAAAGTGAACAAAGTAGGGGGATTGATTATATAAGGAGTAAATATTGCCAGTGATTATAAATTCTTGCCATAGGTTAGGCTACGTCCATAGTGAAACCAGCTTCTCGCTTTCTCACCCTAGAAAGCTGGTTACCGGCGTCAACAAGAATTAAAAATGCATTCCGGTAAAAGCTGGTAAGCGAGAAGCTGGTTCACTATGGACGTAGCCTTAGGTTAGGTTGAAAGTGCCTGCCAGCTAGGAAACGCCAACACACTTAGACCAGCATAGGCCAATTGTGATACCCCGACGAACGGATCATTGGAGTACGTTTGTCTCTCCTTATTCGTTAACTCATTTTGATTAGTATAGCCAAGGTTCCTATTCTGGGGAGTTCATCGGCCTTACAGTTACAATTGCCTGGAAATTCCCTATGCTCCGGGGCCCAACATAGGTGAATGTTGAAGGGATGATTGCTACGTAGCAGATGAACAATAATTAAAAAATGAAGTAGATCTACTAAATATGAAGTAAATTATCATCTCTGATGTTGACCTGTTCCGCCATCTCCGTAAGAGACTATCGGCAGTCGAGGTGTTATAAATAAGTTATAGAGTTCGAGTCTAAGGATTTGAAAGCTACTTTGTCTGTCCGAAAATATGCAAGATAAGACTTCTTTTATCGCAATAATTTTCGCATGGAAAACGCTACAATAGTTTGGTAGACGGAAGGAAAGCCTAAGATTATGCCTTTCTGAGAAAAAAACGTCTTTGGTTTTCAAGCCATCGCGTCAGTATATTCATTAGTTCATCTTCTGAAAATGTTTCCTCTTTCCAAATTGATCTGGAGTGGAGGGAATGGTGACGACTTGACGAGAAATTTATTGTCAAAATTTAGGGATGGAGTGGTGTAGTCAGTTTTTTCGGTTGACATTCTGAAGTTCTTCTTGCCCTAAGTGTTATTAATTAATGATTGACGAAAAAATAGCAAAATTGTTCCAAAAAATGTTCTCACAAAAACAACACTTTATGCTGAAAATACAAACGCTCAAATTGCTTCCAAATAGTAGTGTAAGTGCGTCCTTTTTATGAACCAAATTAAAATTGTATGAATTCAGTTTTTTATTTATTATTGCTGCTGTCATCGTTCGTAGGTCAATATCGAGTATTTAAAAATGTTCAAAGTAAATTTCTGGAATGTCTGCAGAAAGTATATGAAATTCTTATAAACTAGATACATAAACTCTATTATTTGAAAATTTGCCAAATCAAATAATAACAAACCGGTTGTGATATTACAACAGCCGCATTCGATCAAATTGGATTTGTATCAATGGGATTTTAGATATCTATCTATTAGCAATTAGGTAAGTTTCAAATTGAAAACATGAGCTAGATGTAAACAATTTCTGCGGTTTCCGTGTATTAAAAAAGCATACCTACCATTTTTGGATTAGTTTTTTTGTTCGACATAGACAAAGTTCTAATCTAGTCAGTTTGTTTGATGTCTATTTATTAGGGAGATCTTATTGGACATTATATGGTCACCATGAACTACTGTTTAGGTACTTCCTTCTATTAGGGTTAGTATTGGTTATTTAGAAGTTGTTATTCTACGTCGTCAAGAGAATCAGTTATTCGGTTCACATGCCGTGGTGATTGTGGCCAATTTGTTATAAGAAGTTTAACTCCTCTTTGACGAGTGGGAATGATATAACGTGGTTTCTCAACAGTTTATGAAGAACCTTCTAGGTAATGATCATTGACAGGGGGAGCGCTTATTTGGATGTCAATTTCCCATACGCCAGCTGACGCAATCAAGAAATCTCGAAATCGACACGTTGCGTGTATGCCTCAAGACTAAATTAGCCATCATAGTCTTAGGCCATCAGAGACGCAGAAACAGATGTGCTAGGTTTTACCCGACCCGTGGTTTTTTGAAGAGTCCCGGTAAGTCCATACATGGAAAGTAATTTGCCTACAAAGCGGCGCTGCAAAGACGGATGAGAGCGGCTCGTAATCTCTACGAACAAAAGAGGAGGGAAGAACATTGGCTTATCAGGAGGAAAAAGGAAGAGAACAAGAAGGTCGCTATATAGACCCGAAAAGAGTGCTATAAGTCGGTTAGAGTGCTAAGTTAGGTTAGATTTGTGGGCTGGCGAGGAGTACTTCATACCACACTGAGGTCAATACTGTATACTGACCCATTGTGATGTCCGTAGGGGGAAGAGGTTGTCCCTTACCCATTATAGTCTTGTCTATTCTATCTTGTCTATGTCTAGGTCGGTGATAAAGTGACTCCCTAGGAATGTATGCCTGGTGTGTTGGAGACCTGGAGACCTTAAGAGCCCCCTCATCAGCGCATCACCTCTACAAAGTTATTCTTCGGTTAAGCCCATTTTGTTTATGTGGTACCGCAGAGTATTGTGCCCTATATGATTACGATTCCTACGAGGGTGGACAGGAATTTCCTATCCTTCCGTATATCCTCTCGGTTCTGAATTTATTGAAGGACGTCCATATCTTCTTGTGGTATTACAAGTAAAGGGTGATTTTTTTGCTGTTTGGTTTTTCACTCTGATTTTTTTGACGTATCAAAGTAAAAAATGATCAGTTAGCATTGCCATTTCACCATGCATAGACTTACGCCCGAACAACGTTTGCAAATTATTGAATTTTATTACCAAAAATCGTGCTTAGTAAAAAATGTGTTTATATCACTTCGTTCATTTTATGGTCGTCGTAATCGTCCTACTGAGCAGGCTACGTTAATAATCAAAATTGCCGTATATGTTCAAACCAAAAGAATTGCCAGAACTGCCAAAGCATCCACAAAAATGTACCGTTCGGTGTGGTTTATGGGCCGGTGGCAACATTGGGCCGTATTTCTTCAAAGATGATGATGGCAACAACGTTGCGGTCAATGCTGCTCGCTACCATTGGATGATTTCTGGCTTTTTTTTTTTGCCGAAAATGGAAGAGCTGGGTTTGGTCGACATGTGGTTTCAACAGGACGGCCGGCGCGGCGGCGCGATATGTCACACAGTACGCGAATCCATGGGCATATAACGAGGCGAATTTGGTAAGCAATTCTTCTCACGCTTTGGACCTGTGAATTGGCCGCCTAGATTGTGCGATTTGGCGCCGCTGGACTTTTTTTTTGTGGGGATATATGAAGTCTCTCGTCTATACAGATAAGCCAGCAACTATTGCCGCCTTGGAAGACAATATAACTCGTGTTATTGGTGAGATACCAGTCGATATGTTGGAAAAAATGGACATTCCGGATGGGCAACTTGAAGCGTAGTAGCGGTCAACATTTACACGATTTAATATTCAAAAAGTAAAAGGCAATAATTTATTTCTTGACCCTAATAAAAATTTCACTCAATTTTGCCAATTTTCTTTTTTTTTTTATTTTAAAAACCAAACGCTTAAAAAAGCACCCTCTATTTAAGGTGATTTAGCGTTCTTGTGGCTTTTTTAACTGTTTCAAGCTTCAGCTTCAGCTGTCGAACCTTGTCTTGCTAATTCATCTGCTTTCTCATTGCCTGTAATCCCTTCATGTCCCGGAACCTTGCAGAAAATCTTGTGCTATGTACCAAGAGCCTTGAGTTTTTGGCGACTGTATTTCGTCGAAAATTTTCCTATCAGGCAAAACAATTCATTCAAACTGCACTGTGAAGATTTCCGTCCACGATCGGAAATAATCCCAGACCTTTGACGTTAGAAAAGGATTTAGACAAGGTAATCCGCTGTCATGTAACTTCCTCAAAATCATAAAATACAAAAAATAGATAGCTATAATTTTGAGGAAGTATGACCTTTTTTCAATGGTTGTGAGAAGCTAGTCCTAGGATGTCTACACGTCTGACAATGAAATCACGTCAGAAATCAACCGAAGAATTACGCTTGCCAATAGCAATCAATTTTTGCTCACAAACGTGTTCGCCTTTCAGGTATCAAACGAAGTGTAGCATTTGCCAATCTCTATGTCTCTGACCGCTATTGAGTAGTTAGGGTCAGGGTTGTCAGATGTGACGATTTGAAATTTCATTTGGCGACACGAAAATCGGTTTGGCGATGAACTCCAAAAAAGGCGATATTTTTAGATTTTGGCGATTTAAAATTTTTAACCAAAAACCTCACATCTGAGATGACTGTGACAAAATATTGAAATTAGTAACGAATGAAGACAACTTCAACAAGCTTGGAAAGATATTGATTTAGGGTCGGATTTTGAAAGAATCGCGATGGAAAACAATGGTAGGACAGAGCATGTGAATGAAGTTGAGAAGAAAGTTAACGACTTAATACATACTTGTTTTACTAACAGAATTTCGAAAAAGACTGACTGCAACACACCTTTTGTTTCTTTGGGATATTTTTCTCCAGGCGTTTGTTTAAGCCAACTGTGATCATGTGTTTTAAAAGTCTGCTTGTAAGCTTGATTCCACCCAAAAGTTTACAATTTACTGAGGTTCAGTGGGAAAAATGAATTTCAAAAATGTACAAAATTACAAATGTCTTAGGCCCATTTCACACATACCCGGCAGCCGGCTAACCGGTACCGGGTACCCGGTCGTTGTAATACATTTTTATGGACGGTTTCGGTTTGCAGGTGTGAACGCGCCCATAAGAATGTATTCCCAACGACCGGGTAGCCGATACCGGTTAGCCGGCTGCCGGGTATGTGTGAAATGGGCCTTAGGACAGCCAGAGTTTCAGGAGCTTGGGAAAGCATTCAGTTTTTTTTTACGAAAAAATTACGAGTTGCACGAATTCATTTGATTTGTATGGTTTTTGAATTGGGAGAGTGAACAATTTTGAGACTTGGCGATTTTTTGGCGTTTTATATTTTACTTTTGGCGATTTCAGTTTTTAAAACCTGACAATCCTTTCGGCTATGTCAAAATACAGAAAGGAGATTCTATATAAAGATTTTGGCGATCAGCTTTCGGTCAGAGGAAGTCACAAAGTCGAACCAGAAATACTTATAAGCTATATTTGTTTACTAGCAGATCCATTCTCGCGTTGCTTCGCAGAGTTTTCAGAAAACTTTGGTTGATCTTCTAAATATATATATAAAAATGGTGGCAAAAATGTATAGTAATTCATCAATTGAGAACAGCTGGACCGATTTGGCTCAAATTTTTTTCAGTTGTTCGTAATTGCCAGGAGAAGGTTTTTACGAAAATGTTTGGAAAACCCTCCGGAAAAGTTGGAAAATTGGAAAAAGCGAAAATTGATTTTTTGTATGGAATTTTGTGTGCAATTGTTCCAGAATGGCTTTGCAAATAGAAAATTAGAAAATTCTTAGTGGAAAACTCGGAAAATTCCGGAAAAATTCATTTATTTGGAAAATTTCGGATAATTGTGAAATTAATTGTGATAAAAGACGTTTTGTGTGCATTTTGGGTGGAGAAGTTAACGACATAAATTATAGATGGCGTCAGGTGTCCTTTTCGCATTGTCATTTACTATTGTGCAAATGTGCTATTTTTCTTCCTGCAATTGATTCGAGTTTTGCGTATACCACTGATTCCGGCTAGTGGTATATCGCGCATCACATCCGCAAACGGTATAAGCATTACGATCAATTGAAATTCAATGCTATAATTATCAATTTGATAATTTTTTCAGTAAATAAGTTTGCATGTAAAAAGTGAGGTTATCCAATTGGGTTGCGCCAAGAACTCCATCGCATAATATACAGCTGAAGTTGGGATCGATTATAATCATGTTGCGGAATCTGAATCATCCGAAATTGTGCAACGGTACGCGGTTGTCCATCAAGAAACTGATGAACTGTGATTCAAGCGACGATAATCAAGGGGAAATTCAAAGGAGAGAAAGTCCTTATCCCACGAATTCCAATTATTCCAACTGATCTTCATTTCCAATTCAAGCGGATTCAGTTTCCCGTTCGATTGGCTTCTGATAATCAATAAATCGCAATGCCAATCGTTGGAAGTCTGTGGGATTATTCTCAAATTTCCCTGTTTATGTCACGGTCAGCTGTACGTTGCCTTTTCGCGTGTTGGCAAACTGTCTTCGTTGTTTGTTCTTGCGCCGGAAAACAAATCGAAAAACATTGTTTATCACATTGCTCTCTACTGATTTCGATTTAATTCAAATAAATCACATTGAAATTTTAACTATCTGTGTTTTATTATCACTCTGGAGTTTATCTGAAAGCGTTAAATTGGGGCGAGACGAAGTTCGCCGCTAGTTTTATATAAATATTGACATTGATCAGTATAAATATTGATAAGTTTTAGTTACGTAACAAATTGATCACGCAAATACGATATAGTTTTTGAAACAACTTTTTTAAATTGAAAGGAGTCAAAGTGTAGATTAAAATGTTAAATTTTCTTTTAAACAAAAAATATATTAAAATAATTAGCCTAACTAGATTTTCTGAATGTGAGGAGTATCATAAAAATTATTTCATGTTAATCGGTGCAGTATTTGCCGATAGTACCGCGGACAAAGCTTTTTTTATAGTATTTTTTTCTTTATGTAAAGTAAGTAATGATTATTTTGTTTTTGGTTGATATATGCGCTAACTTGCCTGAACCATTAGTTGCTGCAGTTTTTGACAAAGTGCTCATTTCTCTTAAGTCTTAAGACCAAAAACTAGTTTAATTAGTCTGTCTAACTTGTAAACGCTATAACGACAGACGAGATTTTTGCCACTCACTGCGCAGAAAATGTAGGTAAACTAATTCAGACAGAGAGCGTCAATATCACATCCATCAAGTCATAGCCGCGAGTTTCAATTCAAATTTAGTGAATAGAACTCACCAGTCACCACCTATATAAGTTCAAGCTTGAGTCTGACCTGACTCTCATGCTATTGTAAACGACCCAATAAAAAACCTCTTTTTTCATTATTAGCCTAACTTAAAAGCAATAATTTTGGTGAATTTAATTTAATGGGCTAAAGTCTCGGGGTAACTTGCTTCTGAAAAATCAATGAAAACGCATCCAAATATTTCCAACAAATACCAACTTTTCCTCAGACGCTTCTTCGAAAGTAAACAAATTTTCGAAATTCCATAAAAATAACACTTACCAACCATTAGCCAGTCTGCCTGATCGGTGGACACTATCCGAGGCCCTTGAATTTCACACCATGCAAAATATCTTTCGAAAGTGTATTCGTACTATCAGAAATGTTGTTACTTTCCTCAGTTCTCCTTTGCCTTAGTTTGCAAGCAACTGCATCAGAATGTTATTAAACAATGCAAATTGTTTTTCTTTTTTTTTTTTAATCTCTCTAAAACACCCAATTATTTCATATTTCCAAGGGAAAGAAAAGTCACTTCAAGCACTTTGTTCATTTACACTTGTTTGGGGGCTGGAAACAAAATTCCTCCTTTTTTTAGTTATGGACGGCAGCTAAATTACAACAATTTCGTGGATAGCACATTGTTACTCGTAGTTCGCTTTAAATGAAAACATATTTATAAACTAGAAAGCAAAATCAAAGCAAAGTTCACGGTTGTAATTAAAAATGGAATTAGTCCTCAAGTTGTCATCTAAGGTTATGAAACACATTCACACAGAGATGCTACTTGTCGTCCTGATCTCTCGCTGAATATATACGTAAGAAGAGGCGAAATACACTCATGTAGTTTGCATCTAGGACGTATGTACGTGCACAGTGCAGATTGAATTATCTCATTATCCGAAGGTACCCATTTTTTTATCTGTGTAGGTTGATAGGAGGTACTCGTGATTTTTTTTATTTTTTTTTACTCGTATTTTTTTACCATAATTATAATTACAAAGAAAAAAAATGTGAAACTGAAACAGAGCAAAAGAAAATCCCCAACCACAAACTAACAGCTTTCCAAGTCAATAATTATGTTATTCACTATTTTTCTTTATATACACACATTTCTAGAGACATGCGCTATATACATACATGAAGGTACTTTTAGGATTTTAACAGAAATATATGTGCGTATCTTTTAGATTTTTTTTCTTTAATTTTTACTGATTTTCTAGCCAACTCATTGTTATGGATAATTACAGATTAAGCAAAGCACCATAAAGTACAATAAATTTTCTCAATGTATAACCACTTATCTAAGCCCAACAAAAAAAATCAAATTGCCAATCGTAAAGTCACGTTTGTATTTCAGTTTTCAATGCCATCCACAATTTAATTTTGTTTTATCTATATTAAAATATACCAAATAAAAAGGATATATAGTTAACTAAAAAATAAAAACAATTGCGCATTTTAATATTCTATGGCCAGATTTGAGTAATGCTTTTCAATTCACTTGAACTATTTTTATTGCGATATATTTCTTTTTTTTTTAACACGAGTTTTTCGCACAAAAAAAAAGATTGTGTAAAAATATAGAAGAAACGATTTTGTTTGAGGGGATATATACTTTTTGTCGTTTAAAATCAAATTTATAGATAAAAAGGAGAAAAAGGAAAATAGTTTTGAAAACTAAAAGAACTTTGTTAAAGGGTATTCATCGCGTTAACAGCTGCAGCAAAACCGAGTGACTTCTTATTGAAGAATTTTTATTCGAACTGGGTCTGGCCTGGAAAATTTGTATCTATTTAATGGAAACGAATTTTTGGGGCTTTCTTGGTTGCCTCTTGCGTAGCAACATGCTCACTGAAAATGCGCACATCCTCTGCGCGAGAGAAGAGCCTGGAATCTATGGCCATTTCCAACTGAATCTCTCTCAGTTTACAAGAAAATGTTTGAATGGTTTCGAGTAATTGGGCATAAAGTGCGCAGACCCGGGAAATCCATATGATTTTCTAACACGATACACACACCTACACCTACATATTATTGGAACACGCAAATCCGATAAGCAGTTAGGGTTTTTCTGCTGTTTTTTTTATTTCATAGATACTCTTTGGCAATGGTTTTGGTCGGACTTGTGGCCAAATGAAAAAAAAAATTTTTGTTGAGACATAAACACAATTCCAGAAAAGAGTTTTCTAGGAACTTGCGTAATATATCTCTCGTCTGGAGGTAGTCTCGAGTATTCTATTGCGAGGGACTTATAAGATGGAGGATAGTTTTTTTTTTTTTTTTTGTGAAGCAAAAACAAAAACTGTTTTCGAAATAAACAGAACAAAAATTGCCTATGAATGGACGAAGTAGAATGTTTATAATTCAGATTGGCAGTTCGCTCAGCAAAGTGGTAATTTATAAATGGAAGTACTAAAATTGTCCATTTAATGGGAGAACACGTTTTCGTTTTCAGCTAGAGACCGGGGAAAATTTTACATAGATGGTATTGAATCCACGTTTGAATGTCCAGGGGAATTGCACCTATCCTGAAGTACAATGAACTTCAAACTGTTGTGGATTGTAAAAATACTGACAGTGTATATCAAAGACTGTGAAACTTTAAGAGGTCGTTTAGAAGTGCATGGCAGTAACAAGCCACTTCGAATGGAGGATTGAAAAAAACTAAGTTATATTGCATTTTTATAATTCGAAAAATTGGCCTGGACACTAAAAATGATTATTAGTACCGCGGTATGAGTTTATATATATGTATTACATAATCACATAATGTTGCAGTTATGAGATTCAGAAAAAAATCAAATGAAACCTAAAATAGTTATTAGTTTCACTCTGTATTTAAGTCATGTTAACCAGAGTCTTTACTTAAAATGGATGTATTATCCTTATCTACTGTTGCAAAATTGCAAAAAAATGTTACTCATACGCCTCCGATTTTAAATCCAATATTTACCTTATCGTAAAGTTTGAAAACGTCTGACGGCAAAATTTTACTGTACTGCCCATTCAAAAAAAAAAACTATTCTTTTTTCACAGTCCAATTGATTTCGGTGCCCTGAGCATAAGTTAATATCTCCGGTTTTTATAATCCGATTTTGTTGAAACTTTTTTCATCAGTTAACCAGTGTGTGATCCTTGAAGAGATCCTCAAGGTTCTAATCTGTGTTCTTAATTTCAACAAAAGTACCTTCTGCTGGTTTACGTTTCTGATTTGTTTGAATAAAAAAAATATACCTTCTTCTTCGACACATGACAACGTTGTCGGGAACTACTCTAGAAAGAGTTAAAACGTTAATAAGTATTCCCTTTGTGGCCAAGAAAAAAATGTAGTTGTAAGGTATTGAAATTGGTAGCATATCAGAATTTTTCAAGAATCGTTTAGGTATGTGGAAATGGATGACAAATGAGACCGAAAGAAAAATGTACAGAGATTCTTAAAGCGAGTAACTTAGAAAATGACGCCTGGGAAAAATATAGACTTTGTTTCCATTAGGTACCGTTTAAGCGGAAGAACTTTTAATTTCGATGAGCATAGATAAAGGCTTGCGCATTCTAAACAAACATTTAGGAAACATTCGGAAATTCCTAAATTTTTTAAAACGCTTCTGAAATGTTTGTGAAAAGTTTTCCAAATTTGTTGAAGCACGAGTGTTTTTCATTTGTTCCGAAGTAGCTATTAGTGCAGAAGGTTAGGTTAGGTTTTTGGGCAGGCGAGGAGTACTCCGTGCCACACTCAGGTCTATACTGTACTGACCCATTGTGATGCCGGTAGGGAAGAGAAGTGTCCCTTACACATTATAACCCTGTATTCAAATTACTTACTGTGCTGCTACAAAAACCAAACAAACAAACCATCCTGGTCTATTGATGTGCTGGAAAGCTCGTCTAGGTCGTTGAAGAAGTGACTCCCTAGGAATTTATACCTGGTGTGTTGGAGACCTGGACAGTGACATAGGAAGTCGGTTGTGTGTGTGTCCTCAAGAGCTCCCTCACCGCAGCCTCTACAAAGTTCTCCATCCGTTAAGTCCATTTCCTTCATGTGGTACCGCGAAGTATTGTGCCCCGTTTTGATTCCTATACGAAGGCGGACAGGGATTTCCTATCCTTCCACATTATACTCTCGGTTTTGGCTGCATTAAAGGACGGCCATTAAGGCTATGATAGACTTCTTGTGGTGTTACAAATCGTTCGCCTCTCTTGTGGCTTTTCTCCCTGCTTCAAGCTTGAGTGTTCAAGGCGGGATATTCACAGAGAGATCAGCTTGTTCTGAAACAGCTGTCAAACCTTGTCTGGCTAATTCGTCTGCTTTCTCATTGCCTGGAATGCCTTTATGTCCTGGAACCCATCAGAGCGATACCTTTCGCTGTATACCAAGTTCCGCGTCAGCACTTCACAAGCTTCGATTTTAGATTAGGTTAGTGCTGAAGAAAATGTCTTCAAACGAAAATCTAATTTTCTCAGCTTGTTTTATCGTCATGAAAAGTATTTTACAAAAGAGAGAGAAAAAAGAAAAAAGTGTTGGCAAAGAACACTTTTACAAAACTAAAATAATTATTAATTATTATCAATTTAATTTTTATACTCTTACCCCCAGTTTACTGTGGAAGTTTAAACTAAACTTCAACTGAACTTAAACTTGAGTTTAATTTTGCAGTTAAACTCGTCTGAACTTCAGTTCAATTGAACGCATTTTAACTAAATTTAATGATTAGAACTTGGCAATATTGCACAGAAGGTACTTAGCTTTTACATATAATACTTTTCCAAAACCGTTCCTTGTCTTTTCTTTCAAAGAACACCCAAAACAACGTCAAATATTTTTGTGTTTTTGACAATCGCCAGCTTTGAAATGTCACTGTTTCACGTGGTCTGAGAAACGGCAGTGTTGAAGGTTTAAACGAAACTGTGAAATCGAATTAATTGTTGTACTAATGTTTAAACTAAAAGTGCAGTTTAAACTTCTACTGTGAAACTGGGAGTTAACCACTTTGGGTTTTTTTTTTCAATAGTTTTATTAATTGCACAATCATTTTTTCCTGGCACGTCGACACACAAAAAATAAAGCGTTTTGAAAATGTTTTGGAAATGTTTCGGAAACATATTCATTTTGCTAAAATGTTTTTTGAAAAGTTTCTAAAACATTTCTGAAAACGTTTGTAGCAATTTAAATTTGCCTTTCACCATTACATCTTTATTGACTTGGCGGAATCAATTTTTCAAACTTTATCAAATATTGAATTCTGAGGAAATAGACAACATTCTGTTCTAAAAAATAGTTTTTGATTCTCACTACAATTCCCCATCAAGGAGTTGTTTTACATTATTGTTAATGTCAGTTCAAACTGTTTTAAAAACAATGTTTTGAAGGTTATCTTATGTTTATATTAATTATCTTGTTGGAATATTAAATTTCATAATATAATCTTTCAAATATTGTTTTTAAAACAGTTTGAACTGATAAGACATAACAAATAACAATACTTGAATGTCTCCGGTATATTTCCATCATTTATATCGATTATTATCACCTTTCTAAGAACAGAATTGCGGTGTTGTAACTGGTAGGTCATCAAAACAAGTATGAGTATATTATTTACATGTAAACACAACACATTATTCTGTTTTTGAATAAATAAAAAAACGGCAGTTGACCTCAAAAGTATGAGTATGAGAATCAAAAATCTACCCAACATCAACGAATGTGAAAAGAATACAAACACGAAGATAACAATCCCCCGATGTTTGGCGAGCGTTGCTGTTTGCCGGTCATTTTTGGGCTTGTGTTCAAATGAGAATATGTATACGTACAATAGGCCAATAAAATGCATCAAAAGGGCATACAAAATAAAATATTCTGTAGTTATGTATATAAATGTTGGCTCATTGAGAGGTGTGAGCGATTTTGAAATAATGAATTGAACTGAATTGCCCTTGATTGGTGGACACTGACCAGTGAGTCCATATTAATTTGATTTCATTTCCCCGCTCATCCTATGCATCTTATGATGCACATTCTGGTTCAGATTTGTTGCCTTGACAATATAACGGTCGCTGAATAAATGACAGATGAGATGAGATGAGTGTTGCGCGTAAAAATGTGCGATAGTGGCCGTAGGTTTTGAATGAAATCCATGCATGTATAGATGTATTTAGATATAAACGATCAACCATAATAGGTTTACGCGGGCGTAAAGTACATCCATGTCAGTAGCGACATACCGAAGCCCACAAGCTAGAATTATTCGACTATAGCGACTCGTAGCTCTGTTTCCTGAATTCGTACGTCACTTGGGACGTAGTTATTATACCCGGTACCACACTGTGGTGTGGGTATATTCACTTTGTCATTCCATTTGTAACGCCCATAAGGAGGCGTTGTAGGTATGACAAACTATATATATTATTGATCAGCATCACTTTCTTAGTCGATCTAGCGATGTCCGTCTGTCTGTCCGTCTGTCTGTCTGTCCGCACGATTACGGCCGTAATTTAAGAGCTATCGACTTGAAATTTGGTACGTAAGCTTTTATCCACCAGACTGAGGCTAAGTTCGAAGATGAGCAAGATCGGATGAAAACTACTACTACCTCCCATACAAAAGTATCAGATTTATATAGCTTTTTATGTTAAAAATTAAATTTAAATAGCTACAGTAAAGATAGCAAGTTTAAACTTTGCACGTATTGTTTTAATAATATTTAAAATTTTTTGACAAAAAAGGAGCTTGATCGAATAAAAACTACCCATACCTCCCATACAAATATATAATTTTTTAATACTAAAATATTTTTTTATTTTACAATAATAGGCGTATTTTTTGGAAATCTATAGCTAGTCCACTTTTACTTTTACATGCAAAACTGGTATACTCGCTTTTGGTTTTGTTATACCCACTTTTGGTTTTACATGCAAAACGGTTATACTCACTTTTGATTTTGTTATACTCACTTCCCAAAAAATACGCCTAATATAGTACCGGGTATTTGAGCTTCGGCATAGTCGAAGATAATTATCTTACTGGTTTTTCAATTACACCTTTCCCACAAAAAAAAAAACACACACTAAACCTATTACGGGCTACTTACGATTACGAGTAAGCAATTGGCAGGACTGAAGAACAGAATTGGCATTGACTTCCATTTGCTGGTATCGAATTTGCAGGAAAATCTGCGAAATTTGTGTCAAATGCTTCAAAACGGATTACTACATTATGGATTAGACTTGTGGGCTGCCAAGGAAGGGTACTTCATGACACCGTCATGTCAATATTGACCCATCATTGTGATACCCAATTGGGGAAAGATGTGGGCGGAGTAGCGCAGTGGTTAGTGTGCTGGACTACTGTGCGAGGGATCCCAGGTTCGATCCCCGGAAAAACACAAATTACATCTTAAGGTTTTTTTCTACTGCGCCACCTCTCGCGAACGTCTGACAAACATCCGAGAGTATGACTGTCCTGAAAAAGCTTCTCAATTCAGCCGTTCGGACTCGGCATAAAATTGTAGGTCCCTTCCATTCGTTCCAAAAATAGAAACTCACACAAAACGAATGGTTGCGAGAAGCTAGGCCTTGGGTGTCTACCGCGCCGCCTATTTATTTATTTATTTATTTAATTGGGGAAAGATGATGTGCCTTATACCCTATTCACACCGAACCGAAAACTGAGTTTTCGCAAATAACAACTTCTCGTTCTTGCAAAACTCGAAAACTAAACAACTGATCCGAGCTGGGGACCTACTTTGTATTTCGTCCCGAAAGTCAATCGCAATCCTATTCGATATTGCTTTTCGTTACCCTTTTTGAGTTGGTAACACTTTCGAAATACAAAAGAATATTTCGAAAATATTATAATGTACATCTGTGTTCATGAAAATAGTAGTGCATCTCACTAAAATAGTCAAAAGTAAATAAATTTTGACCGAAAGTAACGGAATTTTGAAATTTGTATTCTCTACTTTGCATTCTAAACAAAAAGTTTGCATCCTTATAGGTATTTTTCAACGGAAAAAGTATCGCTGTATTACTAAATTTGTTGTTTATTGTCGAGTTTTGCTTTATTTGTTTTAAGATGTGTCAAATCAACAACTCAGGACTCAGGAACCATTCCGTTATCGCATTTGTTGTAGAATCAGATTTTCCGTATTTCAATGCGTTTGACATTAGGTGATGTCATTCCGCTTTCGAAATAAGGAGTACAAAATATTCGCCTTCCGGGTATATATACTGATTTAAACAACTTTTTTGTAAGGGTGGTCGGTGGTGCCATGGCCCGTTTTGCAATCCCACTTGGACAATGGACATCAATGTCTACAATTTTACAACTTTAGCTCCCATGGGCGTCGAGAAATTTATGAACTTCTTCCTTTTTATTTTTATTTTTTTAGTGTTTATTATTTTAAATTTGATTCCTAATTTTTTTTTTGTTGTAGAGTTTATTCATGAGCTTTTTGCTTTTTAGTTTTTTTTTTTTTGTTATTGTTGAATGGTTATTATTTGAAATTTTGTGGAATCAGATCGCAGCGCCACCTAGAAGAATTATATAAGTGTATACTGTATACCTACTAGCGGACCCGGCAAACGTTGTTTTGCCCGCTATTAGTGCGTTCATCAACTGCTACTGCTCCCCGTGTACCTCAACCGATATTTCCTCTTCGTAGACGTTGTTCTGTATTATGCAGAAACACACAATACATATGGATGTATAAAGTATAATGGATGTTGTAATTGGTTTAACAAACATACATGTTGCTTATTTACCAATGTGTTATGTACACAATTCTGATCAATTGAAAACATAGGGAACAGAACTTTGACATCGGCAAAAAAATTAAAATTAATTAGATATTTGAAATTTTATTCATGAGCTTATTGCTTTTTTTGTATTTTTTTTTTTTTTTTTATTGTTCAGTGGTTATATTTTTGAGGATCGCAGCGCCACTTTACGGGTCGAATCGTGAATATAAACCATCCCAAGACCCATTCAAACACACACACAAAATTTCATTAAAATCGGTCCAGCCGTTTAGGAGGAGAACATTAACAAACACGGACATCAGAATTATATATACATACTAGCCGACCCGGCAAACGTTGTTTTACCTGCTCGTAGGTACATTTTCATTGACCGCCAATTTTTCTGCGGCCATTTTATTTAACCGATGTGTCCGGACTGATTCTGTAGGTACTCCGTGTGCTTCGACAATCATTTCCTTAGACGTGTGCCCAGGAATTATTTGAAATTTTATTCATGATTTTTTTTTTGTTGAGTGTTTATTATTTGAAAATTTATTCATGAACTTTTTGCTTTTTCATTTTTTTATTGTTGAGTGGTTACTATTTGAACTTTTGTGGAATCGCATCGCAGCGCCACCTACCGGGTCCAATTGTGAATATAAACCATCCCAAGACCCATTCAAACACACACACAAAATTTCATTAAAATCGGTCCAGCCGTTTAGGAGGAGAACGGTAACAAACACGGACAGAAGAATTGTATATGCATACTAGCCGACCCAGCAAACGTTGTTTTACCTGCTCGTAGGTACATTTTCATTGACCGCCAATTGTTCTGCGGCCGTTTTATTTAACCGATGTGTCCGGACTGATTCTGTAGGTACTCCGTGTGCTTCGACAATCATTTCCTTAGACGTGTGCCCAGGAATTATTTGAAATTTTATTCATGATTTTTTTTTTGTTGAGTGTTTATTATTTGAAAATTTATTCATGAACTTTTTGCTTTTTCATTTTTTTATTGTTGAGTGGTTACTATTTGAACTTTTGTGGAATCGCATCGCAGCGCCACCTACCGGGTCCAATTGTGAATATAAACCATCCCAAGACCCATTCAAACACACACACAAAGTTTCATTAAAATCGGCCAGCCGTTTAGAAGGAGTACGGTAACAAACACGGACAGAAGAATTATATATATATAAAGATAAAGATAAAGATTAACAAAAAGTAACATAAGTTACTATAAATATTGCTTAAATCTGCCGATAATCGAAAAAGTCGTTAACAATTCGTCATACTCGTATTACCCCATAGACTAATTATTGTCTTTGCTTAAAAAAAGATAAAGTTTAGTGGATGTTATTGCTGTATTTAAGAGTGTAAAAAAACAAATAAAACCATCATTAGTTTTAGCTAGAATATTCATGTACTTTATTCGAGAACAATTTTTTAAAATTCTAAATCACTAATAATAATTGGCTCGACATCTTTAATTGGAATTTCCTCTTTTTTTATAATGTCAATGGGAGATATCTGAAAAGAAAGCATACTCAAATAATTGGCAACAGTTATTTGAAAAAAGAAGGACATTTTAATTTTTAACAAACACATCTGGATTTATGCGGTTCGTTGGGTGTTTTCATTTACAAATTAATTTAATTTAATTTAGGTAACAGGGACTATAATAACTGACGGGATTTAGGAAACAAAATTATAAATCTCTATCGGTATTTCAATTGAAAGAAAAAATGCAATAATTTTGACATTTCCGGCGTCATTAAAAATCTGACGAGCTTTGGAATGGAATTTGTATTTCGGCCCGAGCAGCTCCTTCTCACGAATCTGACGGGTTTTCACATCCCACACAATAATGACACTTGTACATATAAACACTAATCGTACAAATCCTTATTGGTCTAAAAAAAAAGTTAAATATGGTATGATACTTACTTTTTGGACGTGGTTTAAGTCAATTTTAAAGTTTTTATAGAGTGCAATACGTTGCAAACTCATAACGGAATGTAAGCGCGTCTTCGGATTTAGGTCCAAAAGTCTTAACAGCACATCTTTACCATCTGGATGAATAGCCTCTATTTCGTCTGGTAGAAATTCTTTGATCGATGTTACAGGAGCGTCAATTTCAGATGATGCAAGTGATTTTATAAGTTCTTCAATATTGGGGCCCTGAAAATGAAATATGTATAGACGAATTTATATAACAAATTTACAAGAAAAAATGACAAATGTAGTCAGATTTAGTAAACTAGAAGTCCGAATGTAACCAATTTTCGAAATGCCAGTACAATTACTTGCATACGCTGATGACACAGACATCTTCTGTAAAACTTAGCGGACCGTCGCTGGACAAAAAATAGGTTTAGTTATATAAATGAGAGCAAAAGCAAGTAAGTAGGTATAAGATGTAAACATGAAGGGACACATACTATCGTCGAATCTGAATTACTTACTTGGTACAGTCGCAGTGCACTTGGACCTTAAAATGAGTCTCATCCGAAGCGCACCATTCGGCTAAATGGTTCCAGTTGCGCACTCCTATGTTGGTTAAGGTTCCCAAACCCCTTGTGCGCGCTTTATCCCTAAGGCTTGGAATCCCTTCAAGCTGGCTAAGACAGCTCTGTACTGTATCAGCTGAGCTATATCTAAACTCTATAACGAAAATGCATCAGAAATTTAGCGAAAAGTTGTACCTGACAATCGATGTTTCTTTGACATAAGAAGCCAGCTTAAGGGTTAGGGATTTGTCCAGAAAAATAAAGGAGACTCTGTATAAGACTCTAATGATTACTCTATTGCTCAAAGCCATGAACGTTTAAGCCTCATCAAACATGGATCGGTTATTGAAGCAAAAGTCGTTGCTACCCTAGTGCCAATAAAGTTTGTTGTGAGTAAAGGTGGAGAAAGGGCGTAGTATTTGCGTCTGGTAATGAGAAACAAGCTGCATATTTAAGGCCTTGATCAAAGAGAATGCTACAACCGATAACTAAAAAACTCATCGAATTCTGGGTTATTGGCCACACTTCGGAATCAGCTACTTGAAATTAAATTTCTGATTAGCTAGAAAAGGCTCGGAGGAATTTGTCTAAGGACCTAAACGTTTAACCGTTTAACCTTTATTGTGTCTATCGGCATTCCTCCCATTGCTGATTGAGGTTTCATACAAACATAAATCTCTCCGGACTGCAAAAAGACAAAACTAGTTTTTGCTTTTACTTCCGAGAAACTATAATAAAGGAGATTAACAGGAGGTGTCCTGATGGCCCACCACATTCTTACGTCTGTCTCTGTATCTGTATCTGTACCTGTTTGGCAGTATAATGGATCAGTTTTTGAGACTGGGCATACTAAAAGATATAAAGGGTGGGCCAAATACAAGTTTCTTTTTAAAAATGCAGTAAAATGAACAAAATTATTTCCCATGTATTATGGCTTTATTAGTAAGAGCAAACATTCCCACTAATTATGGAACACAACGTCGTTCAAGTGGCTGCTTTGGCTGGCTTCGCAGTAGCGCATTCGGTCACTCCAATTTTCCAAGACCTTGTTGATGGTTTGGGCCTGTAGCTCACGGATTGCTTGGATGATATTGGCCTTAAGTGCTTGAATCGTATCCGGATTGTTGGCATAACTTCGGTCCTTCACGGTTCCCCACAAAAAAACAAAATCTAAAGGGGACAAGTCGCAGCTCCGAGCCGGCCAAACTTGCACTCTCTGTGGATGCATTGGCTTCTCGACAATAACGTGCGGGTTTCCAAGCCTCAGATGCGGCAATTTTGTTTGTTTGTTATGCACCTCGTCAGAAAAGATGATTTTTCGCCCAAAATCGTTGTCCAATTCAAGCTGCTCTAAAGCCCAAACTGCGAAGCTATAACGAAGCGGATGGTCGTGCGGAGTCATTTGGACCTTGTAAGCGAATAATCCGTGATTTTTGTGCAGAATTCTCCTCAGGCTAGTGCGTGAAATGTTGAGCTGTTGAGACCGATGGCAAGTTGATGTTCGTGTATTGAATCTCACACTCTAGGCTACAGCAGCGACATTCTCGTCTGTGCGCACCGTACAACGACGGGGACAATGAGTGTTGCATACCAGTCTCACGAACTTTTTTCACAAACATGCGTACAGCAGGCGCGCGGTGGGTGCTTCATTTCGGGCAAAACTTCTTTTCAAAAAATGCAGGATTCGAAGACAACGAAAGAACTGATGAGCTAACTCGCAAGGGTTCAATAATTCCCTTTAACAAACAAGAACCTTTTTATGACCTTTCAACCAGTTGCATCAATGCACGGGTGGACTCTTGTGGGCTTTAAATGAAGCTATCGAATAGGGCAAGAGCTTGTCACCAGTGCTAATAAGAAACGTAGCCATCAAATAGTCTACATTAGCTAAATTCATGCTAAAATCTTAACTATTATCGGACGCTGCTAGATTAGGTTAGGTTTGTGAGCTGGCGAGGTGCGAGGAGTACTTCGTGCCACACTCAGGTCAATACTGGCCCATTGTGATGCTCGTGGGGGAAAGCGAGGTTGTCCCTTACCCATTATAAACCTGTATTCGAATTACTGACCGTGCTGTTACATACAAACCATCCTGATGATTTGATGAAGTTCATTATCTTGTATATTGGTGTGCTGGAAAGCTCGTCTAGGTCATTGTAGAGTGACTCCCTACGAATTTGTACCTGGTTTGTTGGAGACCTGAGTGGTGACATAGGAAGTGGGTTGTGTCCTCAAGAACTCCCTCATCACCGCAGGCTCTATACAAAGTTCTCCTTCTGTTAAGCCCATTTTCTTCATGTGGTACCACAGAGTACCTACTGTGTCCCGTTTTGATTCTTACGAGGGTGGACAGAGATTTCCTATTCTTCCGTATTATACTCTCTCTTCTGGTTTCGTTAAAGGACGGCCATAGCCTTCTTGCACCGGACACCGCTATCTGAACTATCATCTTCACAAAATCCACTGTTTCTTCCACTGATATGTTCAGATTCTGACTAGAACAGCAAAAAACAGCGGCTTACTAAAGGCTCTAATTCAAGAAAGTAACCCCTAATCATATTGTGTATGATATGTGAAGATGGAATAATAGCGTTAAAGCCATAGTGAGGAAAGCGAACCTTTCCAAAAATATTTGTGGATGAAATGTCTGAAATATTAGTTAACCTGAAGCTAACTTCTTTTCGTAGGATTTGTGAAGATATGGCAATGTCTTAGATGGGCTAAATGAAGGTGAGCTCGGTCCAAATTTGTATAGCCAGAATTTGTCTTCAAAACCTACCAACTATACAACAAATAAAATGCTAGGTAATTTAGTTAACTTGTATGGCAAAATGGCTCCCATAATGTCCTTCTAATCCCTAATTTATTTATTTTTTTGTAAAGAATCGGTTCGTCGAAGTCTTCACAAGCACTAGGGAAGCTAGTGTCGCACACAGTAAAACCAACTCCCAAAGGATATGAATTTAAATGCGTGAACATTTCTCATGCAACTTGAAAGAAATCTGCTCCAAGTACAATTTTTCTATAGTTCAACACTCAACCTGATGCGCCTTAAACTTAACCCTCAATGCATTTGCCTCAAACTTAACCCCTTATTTAAAGCAAAGCAAAGCAATTTACCCTACCCTAATTAGCCTTGATAATAAATCGGTTGACAACTATATGCACAATGTGCGGAAACTTTTCAACGGTTACTACTGAATACTGATCGCACATTATTAATTCCAAATCTGAGTCAGACACAGACAATTGCTCCAATGAACTCAATTTCATCAATTTCACTTCCAGAAAAAATAAAAAAAAAAAAAAACATACATAAACAGATAATTTAATTTTATTAATGCAATAATAAGAAAATAAGCTGCATGCCAGTGTCATCTCTATACGTCATGACGGAAACTTTTTTGATCTCCCTACGTGCGGGTCCCATTATCCAATTTGCAATATTCAGTACATTATCATAAATGTTACGAGTCCACGTGACCTTTGCTGTATCTGTATGAACTCTTAATGAAAAGAGCGAACCAGAAACCAGTGTTTACGATCCAGCTTTATCCTCATCCTCATCCTAACAATGAACACTCGTCGTCGTCGTACCATAAAATAATCCCCCGCTTATATCTAGTACTTTTCTTCATCTTCAACGAGAAACCTTTTCAAAGCATGCATCCCGTAAAAGTATCTAGATACGTACATTATGTATATCTATCTATACAACACACGCATTTAGATTTTACTCTACTGTACTAATTTATCGCATTCATTTCTTAAAGTGGATGATTATTTACATATCTGTAGTGTTTTAAATAAAAGAATCGCAGGCCCAACCAAGCCTCCTCATATACACAAACTCTGTCAAGATTCGCCGCATATAAGTAGGCAGAGAGGTTGGTTTGGTGTTATCACAAGCCACTGAATACATCTGCATTCAGTCTGTTGTATATTAGTAGTACCTACAATATTTTATATCTGTGTACACGGTCGGTTTCGGTATTATTAATCAAAAACTAACAAAGAGACTCAAAAGACACAGCATACCTAACAATAAAGATCTCATCCATGGCGTATATATACTGACTGAAAGCGGAAAATCTCTTCAAACGGATTATAAAGCGACAACCGTGCACACAGCCTACGCGCATATTCGTCACACACTGTTTAGTAGAACATTCTGGAGTTAATCTTTCAGCTTTTTGTTGTAATTTTCTGTTACAATATCCTATTCGGGTGAGTTTAAGTGACTTAATATTTTTTGTTCCTTTTATTTACCGTAAAGTGATCCGTGAGTTAAATAAAATAAAACATAATATAAAGAATGGACTGTTTTAAGTGAGTTATTTTTTTTTATATATAATCTGTGTGTGGTTAACATTGATTTTTTTTATTCGAAATAAGTCCTACAATTTGGGACAGTTTACATGTTGAAATAGATTAATTTAAATTAATTTTAACTAGTGGTGTAAATAAATTTCGAAAAATTTGCAAAAGTCTAATTTTCATTTTCGAAATTATGTATCTCTATTTGTCGAAAATTAAGAAAATCTTAAAATTGTAAAATCTCGATTTGATATTCGTATCAACATTTAGTGATTTTGTACACTTGACAATTTTTGGATCACTTTCTGTCTTATTGTTTAAAATGTCGAAACCATTAGACCATAATCAAATTCTAAGTGCAGACCGAAATAATACAAAATTTTATAGAATGTAATAAATTCTTTAAGCATTTAAAGGATGGTTACTTTCGGGTCCTTTTAACTCACAAAATTGATATAAGGAATGTTTAGTTTTTAGCCGCTTAAAAGAAAATTATTTAAAAACGAATAGTATTTCATTTCATGTAGGTGCAAAGTTAAAAAAATTACTAAATTGTGAATTACTTGAAATTGTATTTGCTTTTATAATTTAGCCAGCTAATTTTGAATAAGACGTTTTTTCGAAATTTAGGGAGTAGTACTATGAAGTTTATATAAATGCTGCCTAATTTGTGTCAAAAAAAATCTCTTTGTCAGTGTTGCCACTAAAAAAATGTGAATCCGGTAAAATCTGACCGAATGATAGATTTTTTATTTTCTAAAACCGAGACAAAGGTTAAAATCAGAATTTTTGACCAGAAATCCGGTCAAAAGTAGAATATAGTAACTTTAGTGCTTTGAATGTTATCGAAAAGTGTATATTGTGTCATAGATGACATTTCATATCAAAAAATTCGTTAAAAAAGAAAAACGTATACATTTTCATCATTAAAAAATCGTTTTTATTCGTGAATCTTGAGTTTGTGAATATTTTTTTATATTTCGTTTGTTTAAAATTTACAGAAAGTAATTATTAATTTTATATAACATGTTTTAAATCAGTAAAGCACAAGTTTTCAGATCATTCCGGATATGTTGTTCGCCGGAACTTGTGGTTGTTTCTGATTTATGTACCTATCTATAATTATGGGTTGTTCCTTGTTCGTCCATTCACCATTGCACATTAGGGCCGTGTGTCAATTGGGGTAAATAATTATCCTCGGATAAGATAATGATTTACGATCTCATTCTTGCGCCTTTCTCTCTCTCTGAACTGTGAACTGAAAAAATGTTTCATTTTGGTCAAAAAAAGGTTAGACCGTATTTCAAAATTTTCGCCGGTCAGAGTAAAATGTTTCCGGTCAGAATGGCATCAATGCTCGTTGTCGTTATGCAATAAAAAATTAGACACTTGACTAAAGTTGCACATTTCCTTCCCTTCGCCATTTTTTACACTCTCGTACTTAAAGAAAGACATTGTAATCGTTAACAATTTTTTTACTTGATCAATACTGACATAACGATGATAGCGGAACTCAAAAACGCTGATCTCGCATGACTGTCCGTCTGATTTAGGTCCAACTAAAAGCCTAACTTCAAAATGAGTATTTGAAGTTATTATGGGCTTACAGTTTATGGACACTTTCTTGAAGTATAATATTTGGCAGAAATATACTCGTTGGAATCTAGCTGGAATCTACAAAATTGATCTTATTGGACGTTGTTTCCATATAAATGTAATTACATTATATTTGTGACTGCCATTCATGCCATTTTCGGACAATGATTTTAAGAAGAAGTAAACGTTTATTGTGAATACTAGCTGACCCGGCAAACGTTGTTCTGCCTAAAATAGTTATTTTAAATATTTCAAGATTTATTTTGATATTTTTGTTCAATTATATCTTTTAATAGGAATGAAGACGGATAGCTTCAGTGGTTCAGCGGCTATTATCGGACTTACATACGCACCAACGTTTTTATATAGGTAATGTAATATAACTGTACTCGCCCGGCTTTGCCCGTGCACATAAGTTGTATTGCTTAGGTCTTACTTGTTCAATCGTAAAATGCGAAAAATGAGAATAAATCCATTTTTATTTTATTTCTGCGTAAACCTGAAATACAGCAATACGGACAAAACAAAAAAAAAGTCATGAGAATCGCCCCAGCGGTTATCGAGTTACAACGTCATCGATTTTCACCCCATAGAAGATCTTTTTTGTATCGGCGGTGCCACGCCCCTTTTCCCAATTTTGACCAATATTCACAGGTGCACTTCTGAAACAATACCTAAGATTATCTGTAAATTTGAGCTCAATCGATTTGGCAGTTTTCGAGATATAAGATTTTGAATGTTTTTTTTGTATTGGAGGTGCCACGCCACGCCCCTTTGTCCAATTTTGACCAATCTTCACAGGAATACTTCTGGGCCGATACCTAAGATTGTATGTAAATTTGAACTCAATCGATTCAGTGGCTTTTGAGATATAAGATTTTTTTTGTATGGGAGGTGCCACGCCCCTTTGTGCAATTTTGACCAATCTTCACAGGAATACTCCTGGGCCGATACCTAAGATCGTATGTAAATTTAAACTCAATCGATTCAGTTGTTTTCCAGATATAAGATTTTTTTGTATGGGAGGTGCCACGCCCCTTTGTCCAATTTTTGTTTTTTCTATAACCCGTACTGAGAAAATACCTTTCCAACAAAGTATAAATCATCAAAATCGGTTCGGCCAATCTCGAGTTATGGGATTACATCGGATTTCGGACACTTTCTTTTATATATATAGATTTGCATTTCAAAATGTTTCCATTGCTTTATATTTGACCACCTGACTCCTTTTCCAAAATGCCTTCTTTTAAAATATTTACAGCTGTTGCTTAGGTTAGGCGTCGGTTATAGCTATCCATAATATGCACCCTTAAAAACACAAAATAGTCATTTTTAGCAATTTTCAAAAAATCCTAAAAAAATTTTTTGCCAGAAATGCATTTCGCCCCGATGTGATGTCTGGTGGGTGGGCTCATCAGTAGTTTATATTATCTAGCTCTCGGAGAAGGATAATTTTTAAAAGACTGGAGAAATATTTTTGTAGGTATTTTTCCAAATTCTCAACCTAAAATGTCATTAGAATAACAATTTAATTTTATGCGAATATTCTCTTTTTCCAAGTTTATCAAATCTTGATCTTCTTTATATGTATTATATATTAAACTGTAGGAATTTTCATTGTTACCTCAAAGCTCGAAAACTAATAGACAGATTTTTTTTTAAATGTTTCTTAAAACTCTTAGATGGTTTTAGGCTAAGTCGTTCATAGCCACACGTCCTTCGGAACCGTTTTTGACCAAACTTTTTTTTACAGAATATGTTGAAATGAAATGAGATAGCTGGAACTTTGGTCGTATGAATACAAATTGGGGGTGTTTCCTCAGGTTTTTAAAAGAAACACTCGAATTAGCACAAATAGTTTCATATAAAATTACAGAAGCAGGACTCTTATCCCCCTGCTTCCCTAAGCATCGCAGTTAAAAAAAAATGTATATTTCTCACGACTTATAACACTGTGCAACACCTCGCGCAACACATTAAACACAATTTAATACACTGCGCTTTACCTAAGTTAAAATACTCGCAGTTTTAACATTTGGTTTAGCACACATTCTATAGAAATCGGTTCAGCCGTTTGCAAGTTTATTCATTTCAAACACTTCAAAAACAACAATTTTGTTATCAATTTTGAGTCTCTTTTTCCAAATTAAGTAAAGATGCCGTCGGTCTTCACATTCATCTTCCTCGTTCATTCATTAAACGAGCATTTTTTCCATAACATCTTAAAGCTACTCTGGCAATTTTATTAATAAGATGCAATTTGCATTTATTGGATGACTCCATATCCAATATTATACATTTATCCGATGAGAAACAGTAAGAATCCCTACCTGCGTCAATAAAAGTGAATCAATGTTTATTTATTCAGAACTAAACGTATAAACTGTCAAGAAAGGAGTGTTTAGACGTACCTATACTTTTCAATCTTGATTTATCTGTTAAATATTCACATATTGCACTTTTTTGAGACGTGATATGGGTACGCAAAATAATTATTTCCTTTAAAGATGCGAATAAATTGTAAATTGTTGAATTTTATAATCTGACGCGTTGCATATAAATTGTTCATTCTTTTTGTATTTTTTTACTCAAAATTAATTCCACATACGCCTAGGTGCACCTGATTCATATAGATATAGGGAATGGATCAACAATTTAGCCTTCACCTGCCAGAATTTTGTTTTAAAATAACTAAAAATCCCTACTTGATTACGTAGGTGTATCTATCGAACCAGAAGTGGGCCTTGACCTTAACCTTAATTAAATTTTGCATATGACGTTTTGTAGTCTATAGAGGGAACATACATTTTGGCATATTTCTCTGCGCTAAATGGGGCTTCACTCAAGTACATAATATTGGTTTGTGTGAGTTTTAATTTTTATGCGAATGGAAAGGACCTAAAATTGTATGCGGAATCCGTACTTCCGCATGTTTATTAGAGCAAAGAACAAAAAACTTGTGTTTTTTTTCGCGATTGAGCATCAATCTAACCACGGAGATACTATAGGCCCATGATCGATGTATTGTATGTAAAATATTTCCAATTTAATGAAATTTGATACAAAGAGTCCAATCTGTTAACAATAAACGTAATCTCATTCTAATAAGCTTGTTTTTTTTCTAAGTTCACTACCAATCTAAACACCTAGATTGCAAGCCGTAAAAAAACAACATGTAGGGTGCATCTAAAAATCTTCCAATTAATGTAGATAACAAATTATTGTGACAGTTCATTTAAGCATCAACCCAACAGATTAATTTTAGAAAGCTGATAACCCCGCCATTTTCTATGGCATTGAACTTGAACGAAAACACTATCTGCCACTGTATATGGAAAAATTCGACATCAAACAAAACCACTGTCAACAATTTTAAATATTTCCCAGATGCATTATTTGTTCATTTCACAGCAGAAATTTTTCTTTTAATTTTTACCACCCAGTAAGGCCCTTGAAATTGTTGAGACTTTATTGCAAACTTCCGCTGCTTGTGCGAGAAGCTACAGCAAATACATGGGTCCAATGCAGCACAAAATTCCCAAGTCGTCGTCATGTGTTTATATTTATTTACAGATGTCCAGTATGTTTTATTGCTTGACCAATTATTGTTGCAGTGATTTAAGGAATATACAAATAAAAATGGTCAAAGACTCGTCGGAGGAAGTAGTTGCAATTTCTTTACTTGGATATGCAAATGTATGCAATTATACAATATGCAAATCGTGTTTTTTTTGCTCATTATAAGCGCGTTAATAGATAAATTGCTAGTAGAAAAATTGCTAGTAGAAAATATTTAGCGTCGAATAATTATAACATTCTTTTTGTTTAGTTTGTCGTCGAGTTAAGCAATTGTGAATGCGCCTGCGAGAGAGTAAAAATAATATTTGGGAACTATGGTGACTCGGAGAAATTCGGAGCAATCTATAAGCCCTATTATGGCTGGCAAATATCAATTATTTGATACTTGATAAGATCTATCAATATTCATTGATAATTTAGTAAATATTATGAGTATCAATTGATAAATTTTACCCCATTGTGAATAATTATTAAAATTTCATTAAGAATGGGTTCTTTTTTGACGTTTGACGTTTCTGATTTGTAGTTGGTTTTTGTTTTATGACAAAAGTCGCCTTTTTCCTGCTGTTTGTTTCGGTGGCTAGGCGTACTCTAGGTGAGCCAAGGATAAGAAGGTTTTATACTATTACAGGTTGTCAGGTTTTAAAAACCGGAATCGCCAAACGCAAAATATAAAACGCCAAAAAATCGCCAAATTTCAAAATTTTACAGTCTCCAAATCCAAAAACCATAAAAATCAAATGAACTCGTAATTTTTACGTAAAAAAAACTTAATGCAAATGCTTAATGCTCCTGGAACTAGCTGTGCTAAGGCATTTGCCATTTTATACACCTTGTTCCAAAACTTCAAAACGTCTTCTTCGGGCACTCTTTCTATATAAAATTTATTTTACCAATTGACAGAAATTAATTTTTCCCACTGAGCCTCAGTAAGTTAGGGTGCAATCAAGCTTACAAGCAGACTTTTAAAACAGGGTCGCAATAGTATCTCACTCGGTGCAGGGAAATAAGTAAGGGAAATAAATTCCGAAAGTCCACTCCACGAGAGTAGTTTTATTTCCCACTAGATGGATTCGTTTTGTGTGAGTTTTTATTTTTGGGACGAATTGAAAGAACCTACAATTTTATGCCAAGTCGGATGTTTGTCAGGCGTTAGCGAGAAGTGGCGCAGTGGGAAAAACCTTAAAATGTAATATGTGTTTTTCCGGGGATCGAACCTGGAACCCTTCGCAAAGTAGTCCAACACACTAGCTACTGCGTCACTGCGTCACAATGCCCAGCCCTCTCATCTCGATTCAAAATCTCTTGCATTAAAATATCTTGTCTTGAATCTCTTACAGAAAAGTACCTCGTAATTTTCGGGATTTTGGGGATTCTGCGTTTGAGAATTTTGTTTTTGGGGATTTTACTACTCTACTGTGCGAGGGATCCCAGGTTCGATCCCCGGAAAAACACAAATTACATCTTAAGGTTTTTTCTACTGCGCCACCTCTCGCGAACGTCTGACAAACATCCGAGAGTAGGACTGTCCTGAAAAAGCTTCTCAATTCAGCCGTTCGGACTCGGCATAAAATTGTAGGTCCCTTCCATTCGATCCAAAAAATAGAAACTCACACAAAACGAATGGTTGAGAGAAGCTAGGCCTTGGGTGTCTACCGCTTGTTGCGCCGCCTATTTATTTTTTTTTTTTTTTATATAAAAATAGGGATCCCTACGTTATCCCTTTTCCAAAATCCCTTATTGGACATAATCTCTATTTTTTTTATCTCAACGCAGGAGATCCTATAAAAAACGAAAGTCTATGGAAAAAAAGGTACAATAAAATGATGCTAACGTTCAACGTATTTCATTTCTGAAATATTTAAAATCTATTGCGCACAATATCGCTCTGGCCAAATATTAATAAAAATATGATTTTATTATTTGGATTTAGATTTGAATTTGGATTTTTTGAATGCACCATTACACCTTTTATTTTTATTTTTTTGTTCTGAATGACATATTAAATTTGCTAGTTTCTGTCAAAAAAACATAAAAAATGACTTACCATGTCTGCATAGTTTTTTATTTATAACGCTAAGAGTAATCTGTTTGTTTTTTATCGAGGGATCAATTATAAGTTATTTATAGGTATTTTTTTCGAGGGATTTTGAAGGAAGTATTTTTTTTTTCAAAGTATTTTAATACAGGTGTATTCAAAACGAACGATTCTAAAACGAGGGATGGGAAACAAATAAAACGAAGCATTTTTATAACGCGGAATTTCAAAACTATAGATTTCGAGGGTATCCCACTTTGGCCTAAGTGCGTGGCTGCACTCGTTGTGGCCTGTCACCCTAACCTAACCTAATCTAACCGCACGCTGAAGCCAGTGTTACTACGTCTATTTGATTTATTATTGTTCCCTCGGGTAGATGCGATTTTTCTCTTCTTAAATTATGACTTAAGCAAAGTTTTGTCTATGTCTCTCAAAAAGACTTATTGGATAATTAAAAGTCTGCCTGGATAGCAATAAAATTAACATCACAGACGAAACAATGGCGTTATTTTGAACTGTTACTCAATTGTGATTAAGATTAATATTGTCAGAAAGGCCTGCAGAAAATTCGAGAAATAAAAATACACCTACTATCGGCGTCTGAAGCTTTTAGATAAATGAGGTACTCGACAGTAGTTCTATCATCATATCGTTCTATAAATACAAAGCAGAGCTCTTATAGCTCGTAAAACGAGTACGTTGTTACTATGAGTAAGAATCAATTGAATCTAATAACCGCGTTTGCCAACTACTACTGAAGTACTAAAGAAAATCATTGTAATTGCAACCAATTTAAAATTATAACACAATACAATTATAGAGCTATCATAAAAAAAAAGTACACAGTCTGAGTAATCCTTAAAGTGCTATTAGATTAGATCATTGTCAAGTGATTGTAACGAGTCAAGTCTTTTTGATAATTTTCTCAGACCTTTTGTACTAATGTAAACTTTTCCACTTTATCTTTTCAGAATGAATTGTCAATTAGTGATCTTGCTTGCAATTGCGGCGTTTGCATTTGCAATTCCGATTCCCGACGAAGAAGTGTCGACTCTTCAAAAGGGCAGCGAAACAGTGGAAGCGGCAACATCCATCGATGAGCTAATAAAGTCAGCACCAAGTTTGATCACCATCGAAGACGGTACAAACACCGTAGTTGGGAATGTGACGGTAGAGAATGTGCCCAAACTCAAAATCGACTCCGAACTTGGAAAGCCGACTGAGGGAAAAATAGAAACCACCAGTGTTGCCGATGATAAAATTGTTGAAGTACCAAAATCATTACCAGTCTTGGCTGGTATTGTGCCACCTGTGTCTGAGGTGAGAGCCGAACCAAAAGAAGGTGTTGAAATTGCTGAATCCAAATCGACCGCATCGTCCCCGGATGCCGATGAAGTTGAGACAAAATCTGAACCAAAACCAACTGCAGAATTGCCAGCCACTACTGAGAGTGTCACTGGTCCATTGGAAAAGAAGGAAGAAACACCTGCGACTTCTCCCAAGACTGAAACTACTGACAGCAAGTCGCCTGCAAAACCAGTTGTTGCGGGAGAAAATAAAACAGAAGACTCTGCTGTTGCAACAGCAGACGCTAAGAAAACCGACAAAACAGACGCTAAAACACATGAATCTGGCAAGGGCAAACATGACCACAGTTCGGAAGATAAGAAATCTGAAGAGTCAGCGGAATCAAAAGAAAGCGAGGAATCAAATGAAAGCAAAAAGAACTAAAACCTAGCTATTGTCCATGCCTCTCCAAAAGGCACAATCTTCCATTTTAGTAACACTTATAATTGAAACCAGAACAAATTTTAAAATTTTCAGTTTAGCTAAGTAAGCTTACAGCTTTTACAATTTTTTGTACATAATTACAATTGTGTACATATAGAAAGTAAATTAAAGTGCCTTTATAATAATTCAGTTACCTATATGCTATGAGAAGTAGTAATGTCTTAATATGAATTTTTTTTATTAACAAATTGTATACTTTTAAGGAATATTTAAAAGAAACAAAAAATCATTATTATAATAAAATGTTGTTATTATATTTTGAAAGTATGCAAGATTATATTATATTTGAATTGTTGGGATTTGTAAAAATATGCGCATTGTTATGGATACTGTAACTCGACTCTGTATTTTCTTATGGACTGAAGGATTTAAGAGAAAATAAAGAAAATCGAATAACTAACTGTTTTATCTTTTATGCTAGAAACAGATTGGCACAGCAACGACAACTTTGACAGCCACAGCGTACTGTTTAGAGCCGCTGATTTTGAATGGCTTAAGTTGCATTATCACAGCAACATCGACATCGACGTTAGACGTTAGTCATAGACATCCGCACATTCAGGGATGCCAACATAGACTTGGATTACTATTATTACCTTGCAGATAATTCGAGAATCGCGGGTGTAGGCGCTCAGGTGAACTTGAATTCTGCCACCGAATCTAAATCGTTAGGCGCAATCCCGGACGGGTAGCAGAGAGACGTCGGACATAATCAAGAAGTATTGACATGGGTTTCATGTGACCAAAAGGCATTATGACTGATCTGATCCGTACGCAGAAGCAGCTGCTTGATTGATTGAGTAATATGGTATTCCTCATACGACCTCTCCGAGTCACCCCAATTTGGCAGCTTGCATTTGCAATCCAATTGTTCCGTCAGTTATTTTTCCGATAGAAAGGCTAGCGTCATTGGAGCCAATGATTGCGTGAGTGTTTCCGTTGAAAGAGCGTGCCCATAGGGGTCAGTGGCAGATCCATTCATTTGGACTCTCATGATGGATCCCCTGCTGGTACGCCTAAATCAACCCAGTAAGTGTTGTGCGTTTGCTGATGATCTTCTTATCCTTGTTCAGGGTCAGTCTCGTGCTGACCTCGAGCAAAGGGGCACAGAAGTCATGGCAATGGTGTGTAAGTGGGACTCTGGTGTGGGCGTCGACGTTTCAGTGGATAAGACGGTGATGATGTTGCTTAAGGGCAAACTTTCATCTACCCGACATCCAACTGTCAGAGCTGGCGGAGTTAGCCTTAGGTATAAGACGGAAGTCATGTACCTGGGAACAACAATTGGCGAAGGAATTAATTTCTTGCCTCACCTTACCCGACGAAGCAAGATTCTCTCCTGCCAAAGAGTAGTCTTGGTAAGTTCACTCAAGGTGTGCCGTAAAGTCGCCACTGATGCCCTACTGGTGCTGTTAGGGGTTCACTCTTTGGATCTTGAGGTGATTCTTCAAGGAATTGCCTACAAGATCAAGAATGGTTTGCCTCTTTCATTATCTGACTGGGTCAATAGTGACGAACTTGTAGGGTTGAAATCTCGTGATTGTGAAAAGGTTTTGGTTGATCATATTTCATCTACGTGACAGCTAAGGTGGAACGCTAGTGAGACGGGAAGGTTAATTTTGAGTTTCTTCCGGATTTCTCATTGGCTGCAGGAAAAGACGAACAGGGGTTTTCACTTTACATGGGTTACCTTATGACTGGTCATGATTCTCTAAATGCATTTCTGCATAAGAGAAGTCTGGCTAGTTCTGAGGTGTGCGCATGCGGTGACTGCTGAGCCCTATGAAGATTGGGAACACGTTTTATGTTGCTGTCCACTCTATGCTGATATCAGGGCATTGACTTGGGGGCTAACGCACGTGATTTCAGTAGGATCTTATTTTCCAGAGACACTGCTGAAAGCTTTGGTAGGTTTGCTGAAGAGGTATTTAGAAGGCGTTGATTGGCGCCAAGAGTAGTTGATGTTTAGGTTTTCTCTTAGGTGTTTTATTTCGTTGTTGGCATTAATGAATGAGGTTGCTAGGCCTCGGACTATAAGGAGTTCATCTGGTAGTAGCCTTAACAGCTGCGAAGCTCTACCGGAAGATATATTCTGGTACCACGGGAGACAGGAGCCCCTGTGTTAGGTCGATTCTGTGGGGAGGCCCACCGTTATTAAGCCATTTCATTTTCTGTCCCTCTGATAACAGATTAATCTATGTATAGTTGTCTCGAAATTGGCATATATTGAACAAACCTATAGAAACTCTGTACTGCTCCTTTCAATGTCAGACAATAAGACCCCGAGTCCGAGATACTTATTTACTGTTTCGTTTTCGTTTCGTTTTGTCGTTATTATCTCTAAAAAAAAAAAACGACGCGACTGTTTGGTATTGGCGACGAAAAATAAACGAAATCTGTCGCCGAAGCGATCGACAAAAATGTCGTCTAAAAAGTCAAAGAATGTGGATTGTATTTTTCGACGACGATATTGCGTGAGGCGTTTTGTGACGCGCGCCGTTTGCCGTCACGATACATCACGCTATTAATTTTTAAATTGTTTTATTAATCAATTAATCAAGTCACAAAAATCACAGACAAAATATCCATTCGTCGACTGCTATGCCAAGCCACATGTGTCATAATTTCGTGGAATGTTACACAATACGAAATTCCAGTACCAATCGCTTCGACCAGACAAACGTCGCCAGTCTGTCGTTTTCGACAGACGACAACTGCAGTAAGAGTGACGGCCGCATTGAGCTACTTATGTACTTGTCTTTCGAGCACGCGCGGGAGAATCATATAACTTTTAAGATGATTGTCGTGGAAACAATTCATCCCTTAAATTATAAAAAAATCTACTCGTAATCCATTGACTATAAATATGGCCAAATTTTTTTCAATTATTGCAAAGTCGCCTATTAATGTCGCTAAAGTTTTGGAAATGACGTCAATCTTCGTCATAAACAATTTGTCCCTAATTTGAGAAGCAATGTGTTATTTTGTAAACGTCTCAGAAGAATATCGGAATTCGGAATACACAATGTGACAGTTGTAAACAAAATTATAATACATTTTGCATATTCTGCTTACCTTGTTAGTGTACATCTGACACACAATTACACCAAGTGCCCACCAATCCACTGAATGGCCATACGGTTCACTACGCAATATTTCCGGAGCTGAAAGTAAAAATATGTTTTGCTTTATTCAACTTACCTGTAAGAGTAAAAGGCGTTGTTAGTAACAGAAATTGCACCAAGAAAAGTAGCACAAAAAGAGTGACGACGGGCTTACGGGAAATCTAAGGAATATTCTAGAAAACAGTCACGACAAATTTTCAGAATGGTAGGTGTATAGTACGACGAGTACCTACCATAAATAAAATAAATAAATAGTTGGCCTAGCTTCTCACAACTTTTTTTGGGACAAACGCCATAAGGTGCCTTTGAATATATGTATTTAAATATAATTATGGTCATTCAACTGTCATTTCAAAATTTAGTACAGTTTTTCATCTTCTGACAATAAAATTTATGATTTTTGACAGATCATATGAGTAATGTAAAATGTTTTAAATCTGGTGAACTATGTCTCAAGTTGCGACTGCGAACTCAGTCGACATTTCGTTTTGTATGTCTTTGTATAAAAATTACGTTAATGACCAATCTAAACAGTTTTTGCGTTCAGGAGAAATCTAGTCGACTAAACTTTGGAATGTGACCAATGGGTTACAAATTAAAATCTGTTTCTAATAACAGTTTTTAAATAACTAATATCACTAGTCAATGATAACTAACTTGCAAATTTATCACATACAACAAGTTGACAGATTCTCTTGCTGGAAGTAATTCAAATGTGTATAAACATACTTTTGAGTAAATTCTCCGTTCTTTGCGAGTTTTTCCGCTAAATTTATGTGAAAGCTGAGAGATTATTTAGTACTGGTCTTGCGAATCGACCTAACGTATAAAGTCCTGTCATTGCAAAACCATCAGCGAAAATAAATTAAATAAAATACATATATAAATATTTTGTTCACATATATATTTTACTTATATTTCAAAAATTCTTATATAAAATAATCACAACGAACATAATTTTGTTTTTCATTTATTTACACTTACAAGATAAATTTATTTTTTTATAGACTTTTTTTATGTTTATCGTAAATTAATTGTAATTTTAAATCGTAAAGGTTTATCATTTGTTCAAGTTATATAGATTTTTGTTTAAGTGTTTGTGAACATTCGCCTAACACAAACAAATAACACAATTATAATCCACTTCATTTCTATTTTATTTTATTTTATTTTATTTTATAGCTAAGAAGGTGTTTATAAAATGAGAACATCCTTTTGTTTTTTTAGTGATAATGTATCTAAAAATAAGAATAAACTTTGTGGGAGCATTTTGGTATTGATATTGTTATTCTTTATGTTCAAGGAATTGATTTTTTTGTTTTAACCAACTTATCTCGTGAAGTTAGGCTCTAACGTATGGGAAATTTGTGTTATACATTCTATACCTAATTGTGTTTACTAGTGTATATGTAACCCGAAAATAAGAGATGTCTTATAAATAAATAAAAATAAAAGAAGAAAGAGACAGAAGCTAATGACGAATTTGTCTAACAAATTTGACTGCAAAAGAAGATTTCTGAACTTATGACAGGAAATGGTATTTTTTTGCATAGTTATTCTTATTATTACCCCCAGAATGAGGAAGGAAGGACATTACGTTTATGTATGTCTGGCTACTACTGTTCATATAAGTACTTCTGTAAGACCAAGCAATTACAGTAGTACCTCCATAATGTGAACTAATTAAAACAAGGCGTTTTCGAATTTTAGAGGGATTCGCATTACTGGAACTGATTGAAACGATTTTCAAATCCATTAAAAACAACACAAAATTATTTTTTAAAGCACAGTTTCAATATTTATCAATTCAGAAGAAAAACGAAATTTAAATAATTTTATATAATTTCAAAAAATTCTCAATTTTTGGTAAATTTTGTTTAAAATTCGGTTTGTTTGAAATGGTCCAACAGCTTCTTCGAACTTAACCTTAGGAGAGCAACAGCACCCCAAAGAAACAAAAGGCTCTCCATTTCACACATTCGCGCCATACAATCTATCTCTTCTTTTCTATATTCTCAAATTGACAGCTAAACTTACAGTTATGGGTCACTCACCGTTGTCTGCAGAAGGTCGTACTTTTTGTTTTAGGAGCATGGCTGGGGTGTCATGTCACCCCAGTTGCTATTCATGTTAATATTTTTTTTTGTAGGTTTTGTATTGAACTTCATAATTTTAGAGTTCAAAATAGCTTTTCGATCGATTAGAATTAAGATAATATGTGCCATTTGTCCAAGAAACCGCGAAACAGAAATAAAAAATAAATTTTGAGTTAATTTTTTATTATTTATTTTAGTTAAATACATTGGGGTGGCAGGTCACCCCTGTTGCTATTCGCGTATGGGAAAAGTGTGTTGCTATCCTAAGGTTAATTTTATTCCTGTAATTGTTGACTTTGACACCAGCATCTACTTCGCGTAAAATTTTGCACTCATCTTTCATCGATAAAAATCGATTGAATTTTTGTTTAGATGCCATTAGTTAGTTACTAATTGAACTTATTTTACACACAAAACTAAAAAAGAAATACGAACCACACAAGACACAACTAACTGTAAAAATATAACGACGATCTACTCATACATATAACACCCATACCTACACAAATGGCAGTTGTTGTCTCTATAGCCTGCAGCTGCATTAACAACTTAAAAATAAATAACTGTTATTTAGTCCCTAATATCGCACGCAAAACGGGCAAGAGAAACAAGAGAAATATAAAAACTTTTACAAAAAAAATTCACATTTTAGAGGTTGCAAATTTTGGTAGTTCACATTATAGAGATGACAATGTAAAGTTTTGCCGATTCACATTTTAGAGAAATTCACATTATCGGTAATTCACATTATCGAGGGACTACTGTATTATCATATAAATATACTTATTTATTAAAAATAGTTTTAGCATCTAATTGGCATGTGAACCTTTCAGACTCAATGACAAAATCATACAGTTGCACAAACGACAATGGAAAAAGGGATGATTTTATTTTTGAAACTAAAGAATGTCCCCTAATTCACGTAAAATTTTAACTTTAAGACATTTAGTAGTACAGTGATGCCAACGGAAAAACAGATAACAATGTGACAGCTGACAGTTTGGAGTTAGTAAAAATGGAGCGCTATACGAAAGAACAACGCATTTTCATTGTTGAGCAATAGTGATTTAAAACCATCAGCTGTGAAGAGAACAATTGAAAAATTCAGAGGACTTGATCAATTAGTGATCTTAAACTCTCTGGGTATCCTGTCACAAGTCGTTCAACTGAAAACATCGAAGCTGTTGGCGAGAGTATTACTTACAGTCCAGGAACATCAATCCGGCACCGTAGACTAGCAAGAATTCGGCATTTCGAGAAGCTCTCTACAACGAATTCTCACGAAAGACTTGAAACTTCATGCTTACAATGTGTATTTGACTCAAGAACTGAAGACTACTGACCATGCAGCGCGAAGAGAGTTCATTGAATGGATTTTGGAACAACAACAAGTGGATGTTGATTTTTCGAACAAAATCATCTTCAGTGACTGAGGCATCAAATCTTATATAAGTTTGCACCTTCTGGTTGCGACTTAGTCTTCGGGTCAGGGTGGAGGGTGACAGTCTGAGAGAACATCACTAAGGAGGAAGACTGGTGCATGGCAGAATAGTTTGATTGAAGGACTCCTTCCTACTGCTTGGTACCGAAAAGAGAGGTCGCGATTTGTCTTTGGTGAAAAGGCGAGGGTCCTCGAATTGTGGGGATGAGGTTGATTGATGTAGTCAGCTCCTCCAGGTGGCGGTTAGTTTTCGGGTCTAACCCACCGCTGGTAGCTTCTGGCAGTCCGCTAGTAAGAAGGATGGCTGGTACAGATCAAGGAAGAGTATTTGGAACAATCTGCTTACAGTTTTGACTGCGACAGGAGAAAAAGACAAAGAGAGAGAGACTGGTGTCAAGATCGAGGCAATCTGCCCTACTGCTTGACACCGAAGAGGGCTGCGATTGGTGTCTGTTCAATAGGTAATTGCATCTCGATATTTCAATGACGCCAGTTCGACTTAGCACCGAACTTGGTGATGCAGTAAATATCGGTACGGGGCAGGTCGCTAAGGTCTTCGAAGAAATAAGCACCTAAACTTAAGTACTTATGTAAAGGAATTAGCATTAAGCGCATCACTGCGACCTGAGTAGCTCTTTTGTTCTCAGAAGGACTGTTGTTACAATATTTAACGACACATTATAGGAGAATTGCATTGCAATTTGTAGGAGAATATCGAACTACCCTTTTACCCTACTATATTGGTAAAGGGAAAATTTCAGGTTATATATTTACGAAAACACCATCGTCCAGCATTCGCATTGTAAAAATTTGGGTTTACCACGATATCTCAAAAAAAAAAGAAAGCAAAAATCTCGAAAAAAAATCTCGAATTAATATTAAAAATGGTGCTCAAAAGTGAGATGCGTGTGGGGGGCATGCTGCCCCCCTGCAACCCCCCTGCTTGGGTTTACTGTTTGGCTATGGGATGGGTGAAAAAAAAATCTCGAATTTACTTTTTATTTTCGAAATTTTTTCGAGATTATAGTCTTTCGAGATTTTTGTACATTCGAGATTTTTGCTCGAGATTAAAAAAAACTTTTCGAGATTTTAAGCCTTCGAGATTTTTGTCATTCGAGATTACATCATGATCCCTAAAAGTTTATAGTGGATTGCTCGATAAAACTCATGGACAAGTGATGTTGTTGGTTTTTTTTTTATTGTGAAACACAGATAGGATGCTTGGCTCTTAGTCTTGTTGTAATAACTTGCATAAATCTTTCACTCTCTGAAGCAAAAGCAGTACAAAAAACTAACCCATATTCCGTTGGCGTTTGTCGTATTCATTTCATGTTTCGTGTCGTTGTAAAACTATGTTGAGATTTTTTTTAACTTTATGTTATTAATTTTATTTCCTTTTCTATGTGTTCACCATCATTTCAATTCAACAAACAAACGAAGTGAAATACGAGTCGTTTACAACAAACGCCAAAGGGAATAGGGGTAATTATTTGTCGTACGACATGAATCTAACTAGAACAACATCCTTCGAAACCCTAACAGACCTATAAAAATATCATGACAAGATTTAAAAAAAGACAAATAGGGTTTATTATTTATTATGAAATGAAATACATACCTACAAAATAATTTCTCCGAATTGATTATTCTCGAAATAAAGCAGGAAAAATGTTCAATTGCATTTTAACGGGTTTCCCTGAATAACAAAAAAAGGAAAACAAAAACGTACAATGTACAAATGCACAAATAATCCAAAACAAAGTCCTTCGGGGAAGAGTAAATGCCCATGGCACATTGATCTTGTTACAGAAGTAATTAAAAAGTACGTAATTCGTCACAATGAGCGTCTACAGATACATATTAGGTTCGTTCGTGTACTTTCAGCGTAGAAAAATGTCAAATCTCAAAAATCGAGAGAGAAATCTCTCAATTTCCAGAGAAGTACCTGACCGGTTTTCTTACAAAAAGTGTAAGAAATGTCATTTCGACATTCAAAAAATAAACGTTAACGGCAGAATCTATAAAATAAGTTGGATTTGAATTTTTTATAAGCTAAAATACCTATTAAACCTACCATTTTGAATGCGCTGATATGTTCTAGGAGAAAATTCAATTACAATTTCTTCCTCCGACATCGTTGAAGACGAAAATAAAAAGAGTTTTATTTTTCAAACTTTCAAACTTTTTCAAACTGCCACTTAGATGACAGTTTTCATTTTTTCATTTTTCAGTAGGTCTGTTCCTTTACTTTTAAATCTTACGAATTTTTACTAATTCTTACGAATTTTTACGCATTTTTACACAATGTCGTTCCCTAACTTGAAAAATTCGTAAAAGAGAGCGGCATCGAGAGAGCAAGATATTACCCCTCCATTGGGAATCTTACTAGTTTTTACTCAACAAATTTCTTTGAATGGAAATAACTGTCATCGCCTGAAAATTGACAGATGATTTGAAATTTGATTTGAAATGCGTGTAACGACTATTTGCATTTGTCTTTTGATTTCCTGCGATATGAGAAACAAATTGGTGTAAAAATGGTATCAGAAGGTGGGAAAATTATGTAGCTTTTATCTCTTCTCGAATGATTTTAGTTCAATCACTTCAAACTCTTCCAAATACTTGTATTCATACTCACAAGCAATTTATGGGAAAACAAAATGCATCTGTCATTTTTCATGATTACTACAAAAGCGTTCCCTAACTTTGTCGTAAGTTTTGCTCTTTGAGAGAAAATTTATCCCCACCACAGCCATTTTGAGTCTTTTCCATTTTTACTACAAAAGTAAAGGAACAGACCTAGTAAGTCGAAATTCCGCGAGTAGAAAATTACGAAAAAATGAAAAGAGGGGAAATGGATTTCTCTCTCATTTTTTTCAATTTTCTCAGTACGTGTTCGCATTCGCACAGTTTCTTAGCAAAGTTTTAATAATTTTACGTTTGCAAAAAAGTACCCGAAAGAACCTATAAAAGACGTCTTAATGTACGATAATATTCGTAGATTAAGAAGAACCAAACCTGACGAACTTATAATCTAAAAAAATAAAAAAATATGAGAAGCTGTATTTAAATTATAATAATTTCTCAAACGCAACTCAACGTTGAAACTAAAATCATTTGTTGATCTTTCTTTGATTGGTCATAATTAAGGAAGTGTTTTTAGTGCGGTTATAGTCGAACACTACTCTGGATTTCTAATTTTCATCTTCAAAACAAAATAAATAAATAATAATAATGAGAACTCTATTTTGAATTTTACAAGGCACGCCAACGTCTGATGATCACTCCCCCCATAAGGCCTGCACTGTCATTTTTTGTGGATAGAATATAGTGATGTTGACGCGACGATTTGAAGTACATTTTGCGGGAATCTCGATGTTACAGACGATGTACATTTATGCCACTCTCTTACACAAAATCAAGCTATCGTAAGTATTTAACAACAAAGGCAAGAAAGTATAGGTCCCAATGATGGAAATCCAGACAACTGAAAGGTCGAAATGTCGTCATGACACATGATCTCCACAGATTATAAGAAATCAATAAAATTATGGATTAACTTAAGAAAGTAATTGGTTTTTATTACTAAATATTATGTACACTTATAATAAGACACAAGTAAAAAAAATATTTTTACACTTTTTCGTTAAGACTTAATTTAATTTAAGGTTATCATTGTTTTCTGTTTATTTTTTTCGCCTCATTTCGTGGCCACCAATACGATCAATGGAATCAATCTGTTTTTCTGACATTTCTTATTCTTCGTTTTGTCTTTATGCTTTGCAAGAAAAGGGATTAGTATGTGTATTGATTATTTTTTTTTAATTGATAAGTACACCGTTTGGTTTACAAAATATTCTTTCCCACAAATGAGATCCTAAAATCCTTGAATTCTTCACGAGATATAAACAAATATCAACACCTGCTTAAACTATTCTCCAAGAAAGAGACTAAACTATGAACAAGTTTTACACTATAATGTGTGAGTGTGTTTTCATTTGTTTATCAGAATCAACTTACAATACGAATAGTAAATAATTCTTCTTTCTTATTGTAAGAACTTATAGAAGTAAATTTTGTTTTGCTCTGCGATATGACCATTTTGTTGCTCAGGCATTTTTGTTTAATGTTTTGTTTCTCAAAATAAAATTATTTCCATCAATGCCAAAACAATAAAACGCACTGTTATCAGTGTACAAGAATTGTAACGATAAGAAAAATTTAAGTTGAAGCTGTGTCTATACGTTCGCTAAGGGCTATGTAATCACAAAACACCGACAGATAGAAAATTTGTTAAAGAGCATAGAAACGATTATAATAACCAACAGCCGCCACCAAACATGCGAATATGCTTAGCTTTGGTCAGTCATAAAGCGAGTGTTTCTTTTAATATTTTCTTCACGGTATTCCCCACCGACGGGTTACTGGTGCCCGACGTATTGTAATCGAACTTAAAGAGGTAGGGCTGCACATCCGGATAGGACGTATCAAATATTAGGTCTAATTCATTTTGGCTTGGTGTTTTGGGCACATAATCATGACGATTCATAACCTCGGTGATGTAGACGACTTTTTCGGTCAACAGATCGCTAACATTCTCACGGGACAATTGTCGATCGTCCTCGTTTTCGTATTTGATAAGATCCAAACGAACTGTCCATACCTCCCATGGAATGCACTCCTGTTGGAAGGGCCAGCTTCGTTTTTTCTTTTGGAAAAATTCTAAACTAATCTGGCCGGAGCCGCTGCTATCGTTGCTGCGAAGTTTCTCGCTGAATAAATTAATAGCACGTTTGACGGTTCGATGCAGAGTATCTGAGGTGCAACAGACATATGTAAAATCGATGAAATTACAATCGACGTCCGTGTACCCGACTGTGCCTATTGAATATTGTGCGGTACCAGTGTACATGTATTTTCCCAAGCACCGGTGAAACAACACCGTATGGAAAATACTAGCTATCGCCTCATCTACCTGTCGACCTTCCATGGTCAGATCGAATACCTGTGATCTAGCATTCATTTTGTCTCTATTCTTCGTACATACAACTTTGGATTATAATATGGGTTAAATTGTATACACTATTGTCCGTTTTTAAATTTAAAACAAAAATTAAAAAAATCTATTGCGGTTCAATAAATCATAGAACCGAATTCAGGAAACATGGACATACGGTTGCAGACGATTGGGAATTTGCGAGTTATTGCATTTTATTTAAATCAGCATACCCATGTATTGGTAAGTGCCACACATCGTCCTGGTCTTGTTGCCGATCTTCAACCATTTACTCAGACCGAAGTCGGTGATTTTGATGTGATAATTGTTTGTAAGCAGAATGTTTTCAGGCTTCGCATCACGATAGATAACTCCGGCGTTGTGGAGGAAATCTATTAGAAAAAATACATGAATGTAAGCTAATAAGTTGGCTGGTAAGCAGACTTACCGATTGCAAGTGCTATTTCGGCTATGTAGAGGCGAATGAGTTCAGTGGTAAAATTGCATAGTTTTGAGAATAGTTCGCCGTTCGATACGTATTCGCAAACTGAAAGGAGAAACTTGCTTAGTACATAATTTCACAATCCGTAAATTGCAGACTTACGTATATACAAATGGCGACGATCTTGCCAAGCGTCAAGGTGATGTACAATGAGGGGATGATGGCCGCAGAGCTTTTGGATGTCGGCTTCTTCCTTAATCTGCTTCACGCAGTTGTTTCTGATTACCTAAAAAAAAAAGTGAGAAAATCTATTGGAGGCTTAATTATATACAAGGCTTTGGCAAAACTTACCTTCGACTTTGTGATTTTCTTCAAAGCAAATATCTCTTCAGATCTGTCGTTGGCGTAGACTTTATATACGCTGGCGAAACCGCCCTTAGCTATTAGTTGGTCGATTTGAAACTCGTCAATTCGGTTAGTATACTTGAAGTGCGAATCGAACATACAATTTGTCAACGGTCTGTGCCACTGTATTTCCGAACGAGATATATCGGAGCTGGAATATGTAACAAAAAACTATGTAGAGTAACTTCATTATGTAAATGGAATGGAAGATTAAGACAGCAACAACTTTAATCGCATAAATAAATCCATAAATCCATAAATCCATAAATCCCATTGAAATGTGTATTTCAGTGAATACAATTTGCTGGGCATTCTAACAACCATTTGTGCGTGATTTTTTTGAACGAATGGACACAGTAATTCTCGGACTTTGGTTGATTGTGGGCGCAGTGGCTGAGTGGTTAGTGTGCAAGTTAAACAGAGTTATCGCTTTGAAAAGCATGTTATCGACAACGTCAGCAAGAATATATTTGCTAAATGGGTGGAAAAAAAAAACTTACTTTGGCTTTCGATACGTAAGATAGATCCAAACATTAATCACGAAGATGAAGACAGTATCCATTGAATTTATTCACAAAACAATCTAACGCCAATCTGTTTAATCAAAGACAGGGTTCTCCAACAGCTGCTTAGCTCAATTATAGCGGATAGTTCACACGCTCTCTTGATCAAGTTGTTATACCAAAAATAACACTCAGAGCGCATGGTAAAAGGATACGCAGTGATCGAAGGAAGCGAAAAGACAGTCATTGTGCGAAACAGGGATTACCTTCTTGCTCCGGAGCCAATGGCTGCACTTGGTAGGAACACGGGAACTTGCTCCAGAGCCAATGACCGCACTTGGTAGGCAAATGAACCACGGGAAAAGTTGATCAAAGGTGCAATGACGTAGACAAGCCAAATTGTATTTTTCCAAGCGAGACGTTTTAAGCATAATTCGAGAACTACTTACTTACAACTTAGATGGCACTACAGTCTGGGTTGGACCTGGGCCTCCAGTTAGCACGATCTTTGGCTAACCGCCTCCAGTTGCACATTCCAAGTTGTTTTAGGTCTCCTCTAGTGCGTTGTCCCTCCGTGTTGGAATCGAAAACATTTCGGGCTGGAGCGTTGGTGTCCATTCGTTCTACATGTCCCAGCCACCTTAGACAACGGATGCGTACAGAGTCTCCTTGGTGTTTCTCAACTAGGCCTTACTAATTAATTGTCTTCTTAGACCGAAGTAACAGCGGTTGACAAGTGTATTTCTTCGCTTGATGTCTGATGTGATGTCATTTTCAGAGTTAATAGCGGAGCCGAGGTAGACAAAGTCCCGAGCTACCTCAAACTCTATACCTGCAAACGCACCAGTGACAGCTCGCTGTGTTCTGCTAATGATGTCGTGTTGATGTCGTAAGCGTATGCAAGTATTGTGCCCCTGGTGTTGGCTTGCGAGTTTCGCACAATTTTCTCAAGAATGATGTTGAAAAAGTCACATGACAGCGCATCACTTTGCCTAAATTCTTTTTTGACATCAAAGGTCTCGGTGAGATTGTTTCCGACCTGTACGGAGCAGCGAGCGTTCTCCTTCGTCATTCTGCACAATCTGACGATGCATCAGGGTTGCCAAAACTAGACATGGCTCTGTGTTGCTCGTCTCTATAAATGCTCGTATCATATGCGGCCTTAAATTCGATAAATAAATGGGGAGTATCGATTTGCACATGGGTTTTCTCGAGGATCTGCCATATTGTGAATATTTGGTCGTTGTGGACTTACTGGGTTTAAAGTCCAATCAGTTCGTTGACAAATGGTTTCAGGCGTTCACACAGTACGGCAGGCAGAATCTTGTTGGCGATGTTAAGGCGACTGATGCCTCTGTAGTTGGCTCAGTTTAGAGGGTATCCTTTCTTATGGATCGGACAAACAATGCTGGAGCTCCATTCATCAGGCACTTTCCTCTGACCAAATCTTTGAGACCAGTTGGCGTATGCTCTCTACCAAACCATTTCCCGTTGCCTTGGAAAGCTCGGAAGTTAAGCCCTCCGGTCCAGCAGCCTTGTTGGACTTCGGCTTGGATATTGCTATCCTAACTTCATTTTGGTCAGGTGGACGGAAGTCTTGACTTTCATCGAACAGGTTGAATGGTTCATTCCTGACACCGGAATTTGGGTCATCTTCGCCGTTTAATAGTCTACTGAAATGGTTTTTCCACGTGCTAAGCACCGACTGTGACTGTCATTCGAGAAACACGCAAATGTAATTTATTTAGCAATACTAACAGGACAGAGTATCACTTTCAGATGATTGGAGTCCTAGAGGATGAAGCGATGAAAAATATATACCGTGCCAACAGAAGATTATGTTTAGAATGGTTTGACTATCAGAGACCAGATCGAGTAGCTAATGCAGGCATCAGAGACTCTAAAGAGATTCAGAGAATATTCCCAGCTAAGAGGTGTCGAAAAGCCACCCACCAAAGTGGTCTATATGTTCAGGATATGAGCTTGACGCTTACAGTCGTAAATAAAAAAAATATATCGACCTTAATTGAACTCAGTATTTAATTGTGTTCTTTGTAATCACTTGAAAAATTATTGAAATGCAGTTAATTAATTTGTTGACGACAACGACGACGACGGCAACAACGACGATATCCTGCTATCCTTCTTACGTTTAGTTTCTCTTCGACACCATGACTAAAAAGGCTCACCGTGGCAATTGCATTGCGATAGCAACCATTAAAGCTATTTATTACTTTGCAAAGGTGTTTGGCATGACCTATTTTAAAATAACTAACCGCAACCGAATTAAATATTCAATAAGAACTCACATAACTTCAGTAGCATTTAGAACGATGTGTTTTGTTGGCTTCATATTTTACATGTATAGAATCGTCAATCAACAGTTAATGGTACAGGAAACGTCGCTCAGTGTAGTTGTTTTCATACACATGTTGTCATTTCTCATGTTTACGGTTATATTTACTACTTTACAAGCTGTCTACCATCAGCAATTTGTGAGTATTGTAAACCGGGGCATAGATATTCTTGTTCGAATTTCAATAATCGCGAAGGACTCTGCGGTTTTTGGTCCAAAGTTCTATATATTGCTGTGGACTCGAATTGTGTATTGTGTCTTTCTCGTTATTATATTAGGCGATGTACCGAAACTTTACTATGCTCTTCGTGAAAGCAATTATGAATTTGTTAGAGATTTTGTCTTTGTCTATTCATTTTCATTTGGAATTTCAATTATGACGGACACATTGTGCTTGGGCTATACAATACCCTCGGTGATGTATGTCAACATAGGAAATCACATGGTGTCACTTGCAAATCGCATCGAAATGACAGAGGGCCGTGTAATGTCAAAGTTACAGCGCCTACAAGTTCTCAGTGATTTTTCTGACGAACTGCATGAATGTTCTGTGATTTATTCGCAAATTTACAAAACAACAAAAGATTTCCATTCCATGTTCCAGTTTAATTGACTTTGTGATCATAATTGGCTATATTCATCACAATTTCTGGACTTACATCACAACCGAACATGTAGTAGGGAGTTTTATTGTGTTGGCCACTATGCGATTTTTCGATTTTTTATTTCTGATTTTGGTCATAGATATGGCAGTACGCAAATCTCAAATACCCGGATATCTTAATTGGCAAAACTTGTGTTCGGATATAGACAGCCGATGGGACAGGAGTGTAAGCAAAACTGATAAAATTTAATTGCATACTTTTGTTGTTCATTTGTGTCTGCATTTCATTCTAGGTTGAGGAATTCTTGTACCAACTACGAATTGAAGAACTACAGATTGACGTGTACGGTTTGTTCCAACTGAACAATGCACTCTGCTTGCGGGGATTTTCATTGGTAGTTGCGTACTTGACAATTCTCATTCAATTTAGTATGATGGGGCTTTTCCAACAGAGGGGGTCATAATTATCGCAAATTAATAGTTCGTCTGGACAATATCTGACAAAACTGTCTGGTAATCGTAAGTGCAAAGGTTATTAAACATAATTTGGTAAACGTTTTGAGAAATATACAATTTATATAGTTGGAACAATAGATTTTGATCATTTTCGAGTTTAAGGAGTCATAGCGTTTCTATGGCTGCATAAAATTACACAAAGGGTTTAGCATTTTTATGCGCTATTGAATTGTCTCTCCAAAATGTACACAACCATTTTTGTATTTACAATTTTACAATTCTCGCATGTTTTTCGAAAGCGCATCCATTACATTTCCCGAGCCATTTGTCGAGCCTGTTAGCGATTGGTGCTGGTGACTGTGATGACTTCCCAGAATTTGATGATTGTAGAGTTGCTTCGATTAGCTTCTTGAGTAGTTCCTGCTGTTTCTCTGCAGATTCCTGTTATATGCAGCAAGAGATCCAGTGATGACGAATTAAAAAGGTTAGAGCGTCAAGGTATCATCACACGGATGTTGTTTCTTTTCGATTGTCGAATTAAAAAATGCCTGCATGCAAATCGAAGTTGACGATGATACGAAGGAGCATTCCTATGTGGAATTTACTACTAAATTATTAACTACTAGCTCTAGCTCTAGTCTTTGCCGTAACGATATTTCACAGGTTCGTATATGAAAGAAAGTTCAAATTGCAAACTGATCATAACCCGATTTTTGGTCCTGTGTGCGAGGAGGGCGAATGGAGAAGATACAACCGCGAACTCTATGAACTGTACCAAGATGTGGATGTAGTCCAAAAAGTCAAAAAACGTCGACTACATTGGCTCGGCAACATCGGGCGAATGGACAATTTATTAATTTAATAGATTAATTTAATAGATTATATGATATTACATAGTAGCCATTAAATAAATAGTATAATAGTACATACGTTTGTTTTTTGCTCCTAAATGGATTTCTTGATCCCGGGAAGCAGTTGTGTAGGCAACTTTTAAAACTCCACTCTGAATTCTGAAAACAAAACGAAATATGTTGTCTTTAGTGTCAAGCTGGTAAAATGAAAAGAAAAACAATTTAGGACTGCAATTTAGGGATCCAACGAACAGATAAACAAAAAAAAATAACTGTTTCATATTACAGACACGTTTAAGATAGATTTAAGCATAGGAAAGGAACTTAAAGTAGGGGCGGGTTGTATTATATTTAAGTTATAGGTACATAGCAATGTCTGATAAACAAAGTATAATCCAGTATAGTGGAAATCGAACTCATATTCGCCTTCAATTGAAAAGTCAAATCGGGGAGAATATAAATGCTTCCTGTAGGCATTCACTCAAAAATCACCATCCGTCTGTTCTAACTACAAAACCAAAACGGAAGGGTATGTTTGACGTATCTAACATTGAATGTACGAAATTGTCTAGAAAAACACCAGAGACGTGCCCAGCATGGAGCATATAGGTATGTGTAATCAAAACAGGTACCGTCAACTGCCCTAACTTTGACCGGGTCCCCTAACATTGACCAGTTTTTTCAGCGCCTCCAGCGCCCAAATGAACCGAACAAACCCATTTTTCTCTTCAGAAAATTGTTTCCCTATTAATCAACAGATGGCACGGGTGGAGAAAAATGGGTTTGTTCGGTTCATTTGGGCGCTGGAGGCGCTGAAAAAACTGGTCAATGTTAGGGGACCCGGTCAAAGTTAGGGCAGTTGACGGTAGCCTTTAAAACGCCTGTTTTACCAGCCATTTTCAAGATCATTGTTGTGTTTTGAGTTGCGAGGGCAACTTGCATGTAGGTACCTACGTCAAAAAATTGATTCATAGTAGTAATACGCTATTACTACAGCAAACTGATTAGGCAGCATTGCTGTCATCACAGTTTCAATTCGATAAGTTTGTCGTGTATTTGTTCAATATGTGGAAAGTGCGTATTAAAATTGTGTTTACCTCATCGTGACATATTTTTTACCACATATTTGATGTCGTAGTAACATTATAGTTACGGGGAAAAACAACTCGAATTTTTAACAAAACAATACACTCACTCATTCACACTTATCATTTATAGATTTCAGACTTGATTTAGGGGCTTTTTGGTCCAACTTTTTGGGGTGCCACGAACAATCTAATCCACAGGGGATTTTTCTCTTTCAATCACCCCCACTGTCATATATGTAAAATGAGTGCAGCACTCTGCTGCCTCATGCAATTATTATCAAACCAAAAACAAAACCCATGGCTGATTATAAAAATAAAGTATAAATAAAAATATGACCATGTGTTTACCTGGTGAATGGTTGAATTGCTGAGACTCTCTGTTTCACATTTCCGTTGTTTTAAGTGGATTTCAAGTGGCTCCTCATTAGCTGCTGCAAAACTTTCCATTAAAATTATAAACACTCATGTGGATTGTGATATCCCAGGCCGTGAGCTTTGTGTAGATGTGTTTTTATATTTTTACAGGATTAATATTTTATATGTGCTATTTTGATTTAATGAAAAACACAGTCCAACTTTTCACTTTTTTTCGCAATACAAAGTGACACACAATAGAATAGAATAATAAACAGAGCGTTCACGGACTGTCACTTCTGCACCTGTTTCGATTTTTCAGAAATGACCTCGGAAATCGGAGTTCGGAATGGCGAATCGCCGGGACGTTCTGAATTTCTTTGTTCCAATTTCGTGTAATGTATGTCGTTTTCCATTGGGCAAAAAGAAGCGTCCGGGAGCGTCCGGAATCAAGAAAATCACTTCTGAAACCGTTCCATTGGCGCAAAAAATACTCTTCTGTCGATTCTGAGGAGAGAATTTCGCTTCTCGATTTCAAGTCAGAATCCACTCGAGGAGCACTTACACAAGTGCATTTTATGTATTTTATACAAGCCAGATGGCAGCAGCCATACAGTCATTTTTGACGTTTCACCAATACGTGAGTGTAGTCAGCCAGAAGCAGTTTTCTTGTTCCATTGGATTTCGGAATGAGTGAATCCCCGAGTGAAACCAATGGAAAACGACAGTAGAATACGTAGGTATAAATCGTGATTTGCAAAAGCCTAGGTTTTATCAACGTGGTTGATGAGCATGGGTTTGTGAAATGAACCAATACACAGAAACGATACCTCAAATGAGTACCTAGTGTTTGTGAGAAATAGAAGATGGCCATGGCGGGAACAAAATTAGTGGAACTGGGCGCGTTTATAATACAATTCCCGTGTTCCATTGACCGGTAGGCGTCTAGGACATAAAAATCTCAGTTGGAAAAACGACTGCTAGAGCTCAAGCGCCAGACGAACTTTTTTTGTTTTTCCAAATGTAGGTATTTACTTAATCGGATTGCAGTGACAGCTTATTTTTTCTCCCATTTTTTTTTTATTTTTCAATTATACCAGCTAGTAATTTTGCGCTATATTGAAAAATTTCCCTGAAAAGGTTATTTCGTAATATGTGACAGAAATCTATCACAAGTGGTGAAATGTTTTTGTTAGACGAAGTTTGACATGCCGCTTGTTAATTTAATGAAGCCATTGGGGCGATGCCGAGAAATCGAAACAATAGGTCTGTTTTTTTTCCACATGTATCTCAGTGAAGTAAAGTAAAGTAGGATTTTTAACACGCAATTACAACAACTATATAGAGTCTCGAAAATGTCAAACAGTTCTTACTTTACTTTACTTCACTGAGATAGGTGTGGAAAAAACAGACCTAATAACGATCGACTTTTCGAAACCAAGGAAGTTCAAAATGATATTTTTGCCTCAATACCTACGTTTGTGAATTGTGCAACCTTCGCAGGGAAGGCTGCACAATGTCCAATAAATTGTATTGCATTATTCCGTATTTAAAGCCCATCATGATGCCTGAATGCTGAATATATACTTACTCATGGTAAGGAACAGCAACACCTAATGCCATGTTCCGTCAACGTGTCTAAGACGAAGTGATTAATAAATGACGAATGGCGTTTCGACCGAATGTAACGTGTTTTATTTTGACATTTTTCCTCTCTATTCCTGAAACTTTTATTTACAAATTTTCTTGCAAAAATACGTGTCAATTCATTTAGTCGGCCATCTTGCTCATTTCATACGAATAGTAGGAAAGTTCTGCATGTTAATATTTTCGCTTCCTACAAAACAAAATGGCTTCAAAAAGTAATGAACGGGCATTTTTCTGCTAATTTTGTTAAATTTATGAAATGCCTTGTAAAATATTTTAAATTAATAATAAATAGTAATCTTACATGTTTTTAATCAGTAATGGACATATTTTTATTTGATTGCAGAAATATTGTTCCCCGTTGTATATCTTTAATTATGGTTTGTTTGTCGCTTACACTTTAAGGAAATGCGTTGCGACTTCATTTTTATGCCTTTTTGAGCAATATCTGAATTTCTCTCTGATTTCGTGCAAAGAATAGGCTGCATAATTCTAGTGAAGTAAAGTAAAGTAGAATTTTTAACACGCAATTACAACAACTACACACTGCTTGACACTTTCGAGACTATATCATTGTTGTAATTGAGTGTTAAAGATTCTACTTCGCTTTACTCACTGAGATAGATTGCCAAAAAAAGATGCCTTATGTAAACCAGAAACCGTAAACTTTTTTAAAACAAACACATTTAATGGGTTTCAGTTGAAATAACCATTACTCAAAGTTAGCAAATATTAAAGAAACAGCCATAATTCCAAAAAAATAAATATATTGTTGTTTCCTTTTTTTTAAATAAGAGAAAAAATAACTGTAGGTGTATTTTTTGGGAAGTGAGTATACCAGTTTTGCATGTAATACCAAAAGTGAGTATAACAGTTTTGCATGTAAAAGTAAAAGTAAGCTAGCTATAGATTCTCAAAAAAATACGCCTTGTATTGAACATTATGGCTGTAAAAATGTCATGTCAATGCTAATCATTCCCTTATTCGTATAACGTTCGTTCTTAATTTGCTGACAATAAATATATTACTTAGCCAGGAGCGATTCCAACTATATTAGGCGTATTTTTTTGGAAATCTATAGCTAGCTCACTTTTACTTTTACATGCAAAACTGGTATACTCACTTTTGGTTTTGTTATACTCACTTTTGGTTTTACATGCAAAACGGTTATACTCACTTTTGATTTTGTTATACTCACTTCCCAAAAAAATACGCCTTATGATTTATTTATTATTAATTCATTCTGACTGAACTAATTCATTCTGTTAATTAGTTCTTCAGTTTACATTAACTGAATACTGCCCCTGAGCGTTTACTCTAGTTTTGGCAGCACTTTTTTCAGATGTGGCTTCATTTTCTTCGCAAGAAAAATTTCGAAAGAGCGACAAACAACTGACAGCAACCTCTCATTTCTGTTTATTTTTTTGGTGGTGAGTGAGTTCGTGTCAAATATTCTTCTTTTTGTTTGAATTAAAACAATAAAAACCAAGTGCAAATTACATTAAAAGGGCTTCGTTTGCTAACTAAAAGTTTCCAAATTAATACAACCATGGATATGAGCTTAGATGATATTATTAAAAGCAAAAAAGTTGCTCCGCTGTGGGTTAAAAAAGTGCCTTTGTAAGTAATTCCCGTGATGTGCATTTTTCCAGCATTTTTGTTTGACAAGCATTTATTTATATTTTACAGTAAAAGCGCACCGCATTCCGGTAAGATTTTCCACAGAGACACCAGAATAATGGATGCTCGAATGAAGATTATCGAAAGAAATCGGGCGAAAATTCGCGATGCTCGCGATAAATTGGCTGAAATTACACGATCTGGTGGAGATGCTCGACTCCGATTAGTAAGGAAGCAGGGCCTCATTAGCTCTAGTCAACGCAATCGAAAAGCACCGAGTCTTATAACTAGGAGTACAAAGTACCCAAGCGAACGCTTACCTGAACGTTTACCTGATGTTATTGCGACACCCCGTGGATATGTAGACTATGACAATATGGAAAGAATGGAAGAAGGTATAATTTTGAAATCGATTTCTTTTCGAATATAAATTTAATAATTTTATAAAAAAAAAAAAAAAAAATGCGAACTGGAAATTAATTTGATTTAATTCACAAATTTGCTGTCTTGATTAAAGTGCTTTTCTAAAACACTTTGCAACATAAAAGCAAAAGGCACTGTGCAGATAAGAGCTACTATATCTTGTATTTTGTTTATATGTAACATTTTGTGTAATATCTGCAAGGGTACCCGAGCCAGTACCAGAGGCTTTTCGCCACTTGCCAGTAAATTGTGCTTGGTGTTGGCAACTTTGTTCTATTTTCTAAGTGGTAGAACGACGCGTCATCTTATTGGTACTTAAAAATATATTCTACGCCAGTTCGCAATGAACTCATTCTGATTCAACTTAAAATTTGCGTTTTTCTTTCCATTGCAGAAGAATACACCAGCCAACTTAATCGTGCTGTTAAAAATGATCTTGCCTATAAAGCATTTCGAAATGAGCGCCATCCAGAGGGCCCTTGGGAACCCAACGGCAGCGACCCGTTCGAGCTCTATAATATACCAATAACGAGGACCCCACCCGATGTTGCAGCTGACATCGGTATTCGAAGGCAAATTCGTCAAATGTCGCCCGATCTACCACCACCACCATCTAGAACAATTAGGCAAACTAGCCCTCCCTATACGCGCAGATACATTCCGCAGCAGGAGTCACACTTATCATATGAAATGCGTTCAAGGTTAGAACGTGCCCCTGATCGAAATGTATCATTGGGAATATTTTCGAATCCATTAAAGTCACCAAATAATTTTCATAATTCTGGATACAGAATCGTAGTTAGTAATTTACACACCAGCGTTACCCAGGGCGACATTAAGGAACTGTTTGAAGATTTGGGCGAGCTATTTGAATCGCGTTTGGTGCGTCCCGGTATTGCAGAGGTAATTTACAAAGACTTAAAGGACGCAGAAAAGGCTGTCGAAACTTACCACAACAGACAACTGGATGGACAGCCAATGAAGTGTTTGCTGGTGAATCCTCGGTCTTCCAGCAAACCTACTGCTCCTGCAATTAAAACCATGAGGTAGGTGTTTTATTTTATTTTTTACCACTTATAAGTCATTAACTTTTGTGTATTCCTCAGTTCCAACAGTTCGAGACTACCACCGGGAAAGACTCCCCTGGAGATTGACATTGATGCCTTGCACAAAGTACTCTTCCGTCGTCATTAAATAAAATTCACATTATTAGCCTACAATACGTTTATTTAAGCCTGGACACTTTTACAGTACTAGAATAATTTGAAACATTTATATTGGCTTTGGTTTGCGTTTGTACCTATGTATGAAAAGCAATTATGTAGATTTGAAACATTGAAATGAATATGCAATAAAAATGAATCGTTTGAACAACTGAGCTTTTTATTTTTTTTTTTTATGTAGGTTTGCACCAGAGAAAAAGCAGTGAAATCGATCAAAGGAAATTCTCCCCTATTGTCGTTGTAAAACTATGTTCAAATTTTTTTTTTAACTTTTGTTAACAATTTTATTTTCACTTCTATGTGTTCACCATTTTCAATTCGTTTGTCTCAAAAAAGTTGAAAACACGACTAAAAAACGAAGTGAAATACGAGACGTTTACGACAAACGTCAACGGGAATAGGGGTGACTATCTTAAATGACAATGAACATACTTGTTTACAACTGTTGCCGCTCGATGGGCGCCCATTTATTAATTTCCTGACTGAGTAAACGGGCATCAAACCGAGGGTTTTAGGGCGGTTTCTGGTTCGTTACCCCAAATGTAATAAAACCGTTTGTACCGTTAACGCAGACTGGAACTATGAATCATACGAGCAGCTCCCATTTTCTTGCAAATAGGTGCTATTAGGGAGTTCCAAAGTTTTCCTGTCCTGTAGTAAAATGAGTTTTATAAAAGTTATGCAACTACTCTCGGTTGCCAGTCGTTCCTCAAAACATCTACCATGGTAGATGGTAGAAGCACTTTTGGATTTGCAATAACGCCCATGGGCGTAAATTCACTTTTCACAAAATTCAATAATGCCCACGACAAGTGTGAATAAAGACCCGTGGGCTTTATTACACTATTGAGATCAATAAAGCCCACGAGCTTACAAAATTGAAAACGTTTGGCAACCCCCCTGCTTGGGTTTACTGTCAGATTTGCGTTTTGCGTTAAAAAAGTGTAATAAAGCCCGCGGGCGTTAGAAATAGAATCGAAGTAGCACAAAATATCGCTCTGCTGGGTTCCGGGCCATGAAGGCATTCCAGGCAATGAGAAAGCAGAAAAATTAGCAAGACTGGTTCGACAGCTGTTTCAGAACAGGCTGATCCCTCTGTGAACATCCCGCCTTGCACAATCAAACTTGAAGCAGGGAGAAAAGCCACAAGAGAGGCGAACACTAGATGGGCCGCCTTAAATACTTGTAATACCACAAGAATGCTATGGCCGCCCTTTAATGAAACCGAGAGTATCATAAGGAAGGATAGGAAATCTTTGTCCACCCTCGTAGGTATCATAACAGGACACAATACTCTGCGGTAACACATGAAGAAAATGGGCTTAACGGAAGAAGAGGTTTGCAGAGGCTGCGGTAATTAGGGAGCTCTTGAGGAGGATACAATCCACTTCCTATGTCACTGCCTAGGTCTCCAACACACGAGGTATAAATTCCTAGGGAGTCACTTCTTCAAAGACCTAGACGAGCTTTCCATCACACCAATAGACAAGATAATGAACTTCGTTAAATCATCAGGATAGTTTGTATGTAACAGCACAGCAAGTAATTCGAATAAAGCGTTATATTGGGTAAGGGACAACCTCTTTCTCCTACGGGCATCACAATAGATCAGCACGGAGTACTCCTCGCCAGCCCGCAAACCGTACCCAACCTAGTCCATCTCAGGACAACGAAAGAGCGATGCATCAGTTGTATCCATTATGGTCAACTATTTAGATTTGAAGATACATACTGCAATGCGTATGTAGCTAAATAACAAACACCCTGTACACAGGTAACAAAATACGTTTTTATTAAATTGAAAATTTTGCCATTAACACTTGTTTTTTGTTTGTCTTAAAATCGAGTACATTCAACTATAATGGTACAATTCAAGAGAGAAAATGAGAAACTAATTCATTTTGAATGATTTTTCGTTTTTTTTTTTTGTTTATTTATTATTAACATAATTCATTTCCTGAAATATGGCAATTCAGGAAGAAAATAATCGATTCAGCATTCCAGCAGCGCCCATCATGTACTTAGGATCCGGCGGAACGTGTACAAGGAATCGCAAACAATATGTTGTTTCATTTGTTTTCCTCAATCCGTTGTTCTGCAAGGGACAATTGCTCCAACATCTCCTTGGCTTATCATCCGCAAAAGCAGACCAACACTTTTGTGTTCGGCGAGTTCATTGTGCAGATTTCCTTCAACTGCATGATCCACTTACGTTTTTGTGTTGTGGGGTGGCGTATTAATAGTTTCGAAGCTTTGTTTTTTCCACCTTGACGCCGGATGGAGAATAACCTCACGTGTGTGGGGTGTATATGTGTTGACCGACCTTCTGTGGGACACATTGAACTTTGGCATCCACTTGACCATATTAGATTTCGTCTGTTGTCTGTATTCCTTCCATTGCTGATCTGACAATATATTCTTATTTCTTTTGTTTATTATTTTATTTTGTTCTTTATTTATCTTTAGTCTAAATATTATTTTTATTTGTTTGTTTTGTTTTTTTTTTTTTGTTGGTTGTTCTTGTTGTTGTTGATTTTTGCTTTGCATTGTTTCTTTTTTTTTCAACGCTTTATCATCATCTGTATTATGTACTCGTATACCAGTTACGACATTATGATAGCAACTGGGTGCTGTCTCTGTTGTCGTTAGATTATTTTAATCTTCTCCCAAATTATCAATAAGGTTGAGAAAATTGGCTTTGATTGTTAAAGCCAATATTGGCGCGATCGCCTACAGGTGCCTGGAATTAAAAAAAAAAATTATAAGTTAATTAGCTTGGTTGAGAAAGGACCAATACAAGTGATGGCGAAAGGACAGATAGCCTCTCTAATATCGGTGATGATGAACGGCTACACAGGAGCAGCCAGCTGCCGGAACCACTTAAAACAAACAGCAACTAACGACATAAAGCAATAGATTCATAAGGAGGGCTTAGAATTAGAAGGCCACCTGATAGTTCGACCGACAAACTGGACTCAAGAGAAGGAACTTTGAGGGGAACTTTTGGCTGTGAGAATCTAGGCTCCTATAGGTTCCTGGTGAAATGAACCGAAGAGGTGCGACAGGAATTTCGGAGAAAATTAAAATATCTTTGGAAACGAATAAAGAAAGATTAAAAGCGAATCTTGCCGAGCTGTAGCGACTGGAGGTCAAAACTTCAGCGTCGGTATACGGTGGCGAAAAAACCGAGAGAAGGGCTGTTCGATAAGCTGCAAAGATAGAATGCAAATAGCGATAGAACTCCTCAGAGCGGTCGGTAGACATATAAAACTCCTGCCGAACATCAAAGAATGGAACAGTAGAAGCCATGAGGAGGTGAACTTCCACTTTGTCAATTTGTCCTCAGCTGTGGTTCGCATTAAGTGAACAATTTTGAGAGTCGTTCCTCTAAAGCAACATGAAAGTTTCCGGGATTACCCATTGACCTAAAAACCCAAAAAGTTTTAAATCTAAATCTTACGTTAAAAGCAACATCTTGCGATAGAATTCCATCCATTTGGGAAATTTGTCCAAAGTCTTGCGACAGATCGTGTTGCTGCGAAAGTGTAAATCCAGGTTGCGACATGTTCTGCGACATAAGCTGTTGCGTGAGTGGTATTCCAGTTCCCTGGCTGTTTCGGGACTTTGATGCAAATTTGTCGTTATTACTGCCCAAGTTGTCGGCACGTGATGCCTTTGGCATTATTCGTTCGCCGACCGCTTGACGGCGACCCTGTTTCGCTGCCTGAATGGCTTGCTGGTGTTGGTTGTAAAATCGTGGCGGTATATTACTCATGTTCATAAACATGCCGACGGGCACTGGCATATTGTTCATGGCAGCTTGTGCGCGTTCCGGTGATATATAGCTGATCGAGTCATGGTGAGATCTGCCAAACATGTCCATGCCAATGTTGCGTGGCTGATAGCCACCCATGGGGTTCATCGATCCCGAGGGATTCATGTGATTCATGCCCTGACCAATGAGGCCGAAACCGCCCGATCCGGGACCAAAATGACTGTAACCTCGCATGGCGGAACGATCGTACGGTGAGCCTGGCACCATGGCTTCTTTGGCATCGCACATCATGGTGCTCATAAAGTGTGCGCCTATGTTCATGGTGTTTACAATCTTCTTGGGCTTTTGAAATTGAATAAGCGACTCCTTAAGGTTGTTTAACGAACCCTCGACCAGTACTTTGCGGTCTTTGTAGAAATTCAAGAGATGATTCCAGAGCGGTTGCTTCGACAGAACCTTTGGATTGCCGACTATAATCGTTCCGTACTTGGAACGAGTTAGAGCGACGTTCAAGCGGCGTGGATCGTTTAGGAAACCGATTCCTTGACGTTCATTTGAACGGACACATGACATGATAATTATGTCTTTTTCACGACCCTGAAATGCGTCCACACTGGCGATTTCGATCTCTTGATAGAGTTTTGAGTGGAGACTACCTTGGTATTGCATATACTGCACCAGGTAAGCCCTCTGTCCCTCGTAGGGTGTGATAATTCCAATCTGTTCGGGTTTGACGCCAGCTTTAAGAAAACGCGTAGTTATCTTCTCGACATTCGCAGCTTCTGTGCGATTTAGGTACGAGGTTCCAGAGCCAGCGATCTCTTCTTGTCCTTGGGTTACGAGGAAAAACATTGGCCGGTCTGCCTGCGGCCAGGGGAAGTCAATTTTGAGTTTACGATCCTCAGCACAGACGCCGTTTTGCAAGCTGCCTTCGTAGAAGAAGTTCGATGGGAATTGGGACAATTCCGGGTGCATACGGTATTGAACTTCAAGGCGGAACGGACGAATTCCGAGTACAACCAACCGCTCAAACAAACTCTGTGATAGTCCAGCTCGAGCTGCTTTCTTGCACATAACCACCGGCCCCAATTGGCAGTGATCGCCAACGAGAATCAGTTGTTTGGCTCCCAGCACTACCGGTACCATGCATTCAGGTTCCGTCGACTGCATACTCTCATCAATAAGAATCGATGAGAACTTGATGCTCTTCAGGCGAGGATCACCTGCTCCCACACAAGTGCAACAGATTACATCGGCCGCTTCGAGAAGCTGGAATTCCGCAGCTCGTTTCAGCATGCGGTAGCGTTTCTCATCGGCTCTGCTTAGTTCTCCGGTTTCGTCTTTTAACTGCTGAAGCTGCTTCAGTTCAACATTGATTTCCATGTTACGAATCTGATTGTGAAGGGCTAAAAAGCTGACAGGACTATCAATAGCCTCACGTGATTTGGCGCAAACTCTGACAACCTTTAGGTTTGTGCGATGGATCTTCTCGGTCAGTTGATCGACTGCAGTGTTACTTGGTGCACACACCAATACCGTACCACCGTTTTGCTTCACCAGCTGATAGACTATAGTTGCCGATGTGACCGTCTTTCCCGTGCCGGGTGGTCCTTGAATCAAACTTAGTGGACGTTGAATAGCGTGCTTGACAGCATACACCTGCGAACGATTCAAATCCGGTAGGTTTGGTGCACTGAACAGCTTGGGAACATTTCCACGCAATACATCGTCCCAGCCATCAGGGCGACCATGACCCAGAAGATGTGCATAAATGTAATGCGACACTGATGTGCGGTCCATTGCAAACACCTTCAAAGCGCGCAACATCCGATCAAACGAAGTACACTTCCAAATAAAATCGACTGCAAAGTTTGACGTAAACTTAATTGGTGCTCCAGCGCTGTTCTTCAATTCCAAGCCGATATCTTCACCGTAGTTGTCGGGAACTTTGATGACGTGACCTATTTCATTCCACGGTTCGTGCAACTCACCCGCATAACGCAATCTCAATTCATCGCCGTGCATCAACTTCATGTCGCTGTCCGTCTTGGCCAGGGTAAAATAGGCAATGGTCTTCTTATTCAGTCCCACGTCCCAACGGACTTCGATGTTCTCTTGGGTCTGAGATTCTTTGAGTTTTTTATCATATTCCGCCTCCAAGCGTACTAGCGGACCGAATACCTTTTCGTATTGGTAGCCATCTTCGTAACGCAAAAGAACTTGTGTCGGTTCTGTGTCAATGCCGGGTTTCTCCAAGTCTTGGAAGGTAGCTTCGATATTTTCCTTCCAGAGTTCCTCTAGTTTGTTGATCTGGCCGGCCGATATTTGGCGAGCACGCAATTGCTCCTGGTCGGTGGGCACTTTCACCAGCCATGCCAAGAAGCAGCGATCGTTTATCAAGGGTTTCCACTGCTCCTGGTCCCAGTTCATGTCCTTAAGGGAATTTTGAGCCGCACACGGTTGTCTGCAAAGAAAGAATATACATTTTAATTATGGCATAGTAATGGGTAGATTTAGAGAAGTAACGTTTGACCAACGTTTGCTGGTCAAATTTGAGACAACCGATTCGGTAAACAATCAAGCCAAGTCTTCAAAGGAACGCCAGATGGGCCGAGAACATTGCCGCGGTTCGTGAAAGTGTACAGGAGAACCCGGAGCACTATTGAGTGCAATGAATTGTCATTGTCGGGCACAAGTAGTCGGCTTTTCGCAAACTTCAATTTGGCGAATTTTGTGTCAGGAAATCACAGTAGTCCAGCAAACTAACCACTGAGCCCACTTTTTGGATGAATGGCAAAAATTGCAAAAAGAAATTACTGTTTGGTGCAGATTTTGGGCCGGCGGCATCATTGGTCCTTTCTTTTTCGAAAATGGCGTTGGTCATATCAACGAAGAACGATGCTAACCGATTTTTTTTTGGCCAAAATTGAACGATAAGGATTTAGACGACATATGATTCCAGTAGGACAGGGCTACTTGCCACGAAGCAGACGCAACGATGGACCTTCTGAATGAACCTTTTGAGGATAGATTATCATCTCTAGCAGAGGTGACGAGAATTGACCACCAAGACCGTGCGATTTGACCCCGCATTTTCTTGTGGGCTGCTTACCTGATGCTGATGCCAATAAGGCGCAATCGACCGATGCCCTTAATGCTAACATAACCAATGCCAGCCGTATCTTGGCATTCATGGGTCTTTCAAATAAAAAAAGAATTTCGTTAATACACCATACGTAGTTTGCTTTATTCCATTTCAGCATCGACCCGTCCTTACCTTATTAAAAATCCCTTTAGTGAATCTTCTGTAGTTCAGCTTCTATTCAGATATGTGTTTTGTTCCGTTGTGTGCTTTTAGAAGGGTGTCGTAAAAATATTACAAATTGTATAGGGAGTCGCAGTATGAAAATGATTGCGTATAAAATATAGATTGTTGTTTAAGGATATGTGGGGGATAAATCTGCAGGCAGTAAGTAAAGAATATTCCGAGATATAATGACCAGCAGATTCGGAACTGTGAAAGCACTTAAATTTGGGATTTTCATGAACCACCCTCAGATTGGGCCGGAATCTGAGTTCTACAAGATTTGGAAAATCTTTTTTGTTAAATAAAGAGAAGATCATTACAAAAAATAATGCTCCCCTGTACATCACTATCTGTGTTTGGAATTACGTTATATAACACCATGAGAAACCTACAGCTGCGATATCAACTTAAAAGGCACATCTATACATAGGTTAGGTTAGGTTTGTGGGCTGGCGAGGAGTAATCCGTGCCACACTGAGGACTGACCAATTGTGATGCCTACTTGTATACATAAAGGGCGATCGAGTATATCAAAGTTACTCGAATAGATGCAATCGTTCTTTGCTATTTAGAAGTCCATGCGCATTTCGTGCGGTTCTTTCCCCTACTATGTGATTGTAACTTATGTTGGAGGTAGGCAACAGATAGGCTGTATTTTCAAGTGTGTGTTCGACTTTCCTGCAAGAAGTATCTCAAATATAGGCGACTATTCATACCGATTTAAAGTCTACATAAATTCGTAAGGCATAGAATGAGTCACATATAAGAGTCGAATCAAAAAAACAAAAAGGTACAGGCCCTTATCATGTAATCAGTTAACCACAAAATCGGACTGATAATATAGAGCGCCATTTGTGTCCTTCCTCCGTCCCGGATTATGTTGAGTATGCTGGACAAGGTATACACAAAATTTGTGTTAATTTGTTATTATGACACATAGTGCGATACTAATGACCATTTTTAGTGTACGAAGTTACATCAGAAAATTTCCGTACAGAATTATCTATCACTAATATTATGTATTTAAACGGAAGGTTAAAAATAGTAATTATGTACTAGTAATGTCCATAGACTCTTTGTCTACCAATTTCAGTTCCTGGAAATCGAAAGGAAATCGTAATTGAACCTCTATCTAAACTAACACTTCGTCGCTGATATTTATCAATAACTTACTAACATTAAACCATAGTAAATATATATACATATGTATATACAATTGTTAAAATTACCTGCATAAAAGCACAACAACAGAGTCGGCCTTGGCGGGTATAAAGCCCAATACAAAAACATTGCGCACACCGCACGAGTAACACTCTAGAACAGTTTCGCCCAATGGGCCGTCACTATGCAAAGTGACTTCGCGATGTTTGGCTCGCACCAAGTGATTGACAATATGCGATCCAGACGTATTGCCTCGGCCATTGCAAAACCACTTCTTACAGTTGTTGCACATAACAACCGTGCTCGGATCGTGAATACCGCAATATTTACAAGCATGCGGTGGCAGTTCCCTTACTGCAAGAGCTCCATCATCATCATCCTCCTCGAATTGCAATGCAGCCATGCCATTCGTAATCCCAGGCACCTTGGAATGGATTTCCAGTTTCCGACCAAATGCATTGCTCTGCAAATAAACAATAAACTTAAATAATCTTAGTCTAAGATGTCTGCACTATATACTTTTACCTGACTGGGAGCTGCAATAGGATCCAATTGCGATGATTGAGTTTGCGACTGTGACGGTATGGTAAAGTCGCGAAAATCAAAATCCGATGCCTGGGTATCAGCGCCAATTAAATCATTTTCCTCAGTATCGAGGAATGTCAATGTTTGCGAACTTGGTCCATACGTGTCCACGCTCATTTTAAAGGTGATAGTTTACAACTTTTTGATTTACCACGTTGTGTCGCCGATGGGTGTAATGCGAAAATTCCAATTCGTGGGCGGTGCACAGTTTCTAATGAAACGCTTTTGCGATTGTCACAACGTAAAAATCTTTCAAACAAATTATTTTCTTCCGATTTTACTCTCGGCTTATTTTCAGGTATTTTTAATGATGAAATAAATGCGCGAAAACTTTAGACTCACCAATAGCATTTTCAGCTGATCAAAAGAACATCACAAATAATGAGCAAGATTGTGAGGTTTTGAAGTCTCTGTCAAATTATGCGCCTGTATTTGGTTTTGCTACGTTGACCTCGAAAAGAAACAACAAAGTGAAACGAGTGAAAAGGAAACCATGAATCTTGTGTTTTTGTCATTATAAATGGATGCGTTCTGTTTCTGATGTGTAAAAGCGCTGTTTTCCATGTTCACACGATACGTGACGTTACGCTAAGAGCGTTTCAAATAATTTTGGAGTGTGATGCATTGATAAAAAATGTATAGTATAGTTGGGTTCTTACTTTTTACGCGGTCATGGCCATAAACTACATCTATCTACATACCTATACAATAAGCGTAAGTATTCACGACCCGGTGCAACAGCCTAGTAAAATCGCGAAATTTTCTCTTTCTTTCATAGATTGTGAACGCACCTTTTATTCTTTTTAGCAACACATAGCTTGACTCTAGAGAGAGAGATCCGTTTCCTACTGTCAAGGCTAATGATCTGTAAGAGGGAGACACAAATCTGCATAAAAAAGTTATGGCGACCTAAATTCAACTGTTAGGCTTGTGGTATCTCACTTACACATCATTAGCCTTGACTGTAAGAAACGGATCTCTCTCTCTAAAGTCATGCAAAATTGCGTGGTGTGATAATGTAAACTTCAGAGTTGTTTGGTATAGGTACCGTTCGGGGGCATTTTTTTAATGTTAGCCGAGCCCTAATATTAACGGTAGCTACCTACTTCCCATATAAAAATTTAACAAAATATTAAACAAGTTTGATTTTTTCGAAAGCGGCTCTAACGATATAAGCCAAAATTGATAGCTAGTTAAGTTAATGTAGGCATGGTTAAAATGACTCCATACCCAGTTTTTCGCTAAAAAGTCTAAGGGCTGTTTTTGTTTAACCCATGTTTATATACAATCTGTGGTAGGTAACCAAAAGTGTTTGTTCACTTATTTTTCACTTTGGTCAACGACGTCATATCGTTTAATTTTTTCAGCTTATTTGCCAATTATTCAGTTGTTAGAATTAATCCTTGGCTAAAATTGTTTATTTTTTGTGTACGTTTATTTTCGGCATTTTATTGATTTGTTTATCTATATAATTATATATTTTGTAGTTTAACTGAATATGAGTGTTTTCAGCAGAACATGTCACAGTTCCAGCAATGCATTACAAAGCGGATACGAAGCAAAACACTCTATTTTGCGTTTATTGTTGTGTTGTTGACTGCTATGTCAAAGCTCGAACAAACAAAATTCCAGAATATCCTTGGTTAAATGCCGTAAACCGAACAAAATCGGCTGCTTATCGATCTCTCGGGGTAACTAACGAAATTCTCTGGATTCTCTGGTTTAAATTTGACTGAACAAACAGATTCTATGGTTATCAGCTAGAAGACTTAACCAAAGATGCATATCTTTCGAACGAACTCTACTTCTAATCAAATAAAATGACTCTGACATTCAGCCAGATTTCCAATAAACGAGTCATGCAGTCTATTTAAATACACATTCCGACAACCCATAGTCGTATGAAGTTTGAGCACCTACATACTTATATGTATTCAATTCATTATTATTATTATTATTATTATTATTATATATTTATTAACAAAGTAATAAATTACAGTTTAATAAATTAAATTTAAAGAGCTACTAGCTGCAAAGGCCTACCGCTCTTTCAATTCATATTTATAAATGGTTCTCCATTTCCACGTCCGAAATTTAAACAGCGCAATGTTTCGGAAATAGGCAATGACTTCCGCATCATTACATCCGCAGCGGTATGGATTGTACTTCCGCAACAATGAACATTTTACACTCAATGTCCAAAACATCAAAAATAACAAAAACACAGCAGTTTAAATATATAATTCATCAAATTTGACATGGAATAATAGTGTAAGTATTCTTTGATATAAGTAATTCCGTGTAAGTATTTTAAATGGCATCCTTATGGTAAATATCCTCCGTACTCCATGTTGTTCATAGTAGTGGGTGAAGTTTTATAAAACGGTTTCGTGAATCCCGAAAAATTCTACAAATCGTAGTTGTATTTATAAAAAAATGCGAAATATTATATTCTCTTTGTTACAATAATTACAGCGTTTTTCAAACAGTTTGAGTATGCGACCCCTTTGTTAGTAAAAACATTTTGGCGACCCCCACATTGTAATGTGTCAGTTATTCAAAAAGCTACCTACATACACTGAACCCCTTCCAAACCCGGTCTAATTAGATAAGATTTTATTTATTTATTGAAGAAGAAATTTTATTTTGCAAAGATCTTCCTGCTAATACTACTGGCGGCGTTAGGTCTTATCGCCCAAAACCATAACGCCCAAAACATTGCTAGGAAATTTGTTGTTGTAAAATTTACGTAAATTTGGGTGATGTGACATTGATTTTGGGCGTAATGTCATTATTCTTACTAACGCCCAAAAAATGCATAACGCCCAAAAACAAGCAAACAAAATACGTATGGGGGGGCATGCTGCCCACCTGCAACCGCGCTGCTTGGGTTTACTGTCAGATTTGGGGTGTATGCGTAACTTTGGGCGATATGTCATTCTATTTGGGCTTTGCGACGCTTTATTCCTTTAAATTTTGGGCGATGTGGTGGTTTTTGGGCGTTATGACATTTTTAAATTTGGGCGTTATGGTTTTGGGCGATAAGACCTACAGTCACTACTGACCACTGTTTGCACGATATGTTTTTAGAAAGCTATCGCGACTACGAGATTGATTGGACAAAATGTTTTGCTATTTGTAGATGGTGCTAAAGCTTTGACGGGCAACAAAAGTGAACTCATTACAAAATTAAAATTAATAATGCCAAACGTTTCATGCGGACACACTGCTTTCTTCATCGACAAGTTCTGGAATCCAAGGTGTTACTTCTGAATTAAATGATATGCTTATGTGATCAGAGTTGTGAACTCTATTAAAGGCAAGCGAAATCACAATGGCGAAAATTTCCACATAAAATTATCCATTGTGTCCGTCAAAATATTTAAGTTGAAGACTAAAAATGATTATTGGTAAGGCCCCAGTTTTTGCAAAGTCGGCAGTTTAGGACCATAGATATGTGATGAAATGGGTTCACTCCATCAAAATCTCCTTTATCAGACAGAGGTCAGATGGCTGTCAAAATGTAAGTTCTGGAATTAAAAGCTAAATTATTTATGTTCTTACAAGATTCAAAATCTGGAAATTCGAATCATTTTTCTGATCCCACCAGGCTTTTAAAATTATCATTTCTCGCAGATCTTTTTGACCACTTAAACATATTGAATAAGACCCTCCAAGGGAGAGAAGAAAGCATTATGCAAAAGACAAAATCAGAGGATTCCTCGCAAAACTTCCTTTGTGGTCAGAGTCTTTACAAGCAAAAATGTTTGGTTATTTTCCCTGCGTTCACATTATGCCGCACTAACAAATTTTGTGTTTTATTATATTTTGTTTTTTTTTTTTGGCACAGGACTTTTGTTTATTAATCTTACCCGCTTCCGAGCGCGACCCACAGTTTGAAAAACACTGCAATAATAGGTGTATACCTTATCATTTCGACGTCTAGTATTTGGATTAGAAATTTCAGCAATCCCATGATGCTCCTGTTGCTTTGGGTACTCTATGTGCGTCTCTTTATCCCTTTTATTTGCAGATTCTGTGATATGTGGTATCAGGGATAAATTAATCATCGGCGGGGGTCTTCTTTTGATATCTTCTTCAATTTTGTACAGGTCTTCCTACAGTTTCAATTAAATAGATTTCGAATCAAATATGTAATAAAATTTAATAAAAGTTACTCTATTCCTGTAAACCATGCAGCATGCTCGCATTGTAAAATAGTATACAATTTCTACTCCTGACAAGAGCGAGAATCCTAGAAACAAACTAGCAATTCCACCGAAAGAAACTAGCAAGTCTACCCAACCAAAGAGTACCTCGCGCTTAAAGCAGATAATCGGCCAGGTTAAAAATTCAATAATCACTGTCTGGTCTTCTGGATTACCGTAACTTAAAAAAAGTCAGTCACATTTGATCGTTAATCATAAATATAGATTTTAAAACTTACATCTTGTTGAGTTTTTCAATATTGTAAACGGTCTGCGAGCAACCCAGCTCACAATGGAGACAGTCTCTAATGCTGGTGATATTCGGAGCATATTTGTGTAGGCAAGGGAGCTGGCTGATCTTGCAAATCGGAATGTTTGCTACAATTTAAAGTAAAATAGCTGCTGAATGGTTTAAATTGAGAGAACTTACGGACTGGCTTGTAGAACGGTGGAATACATTTGCACAGTTTTATTGCTTTCTTCATGCGGCACTCTTTCATACAAGCTGTGAATGTGTACTCCTCGTTGAAATATGACAGTTTAACCTCATCAGAAAAGATGCATTTCCTTTGACTATGAATTATAAAGAAAAATTAAGAAATTTAAATCTTGGTAACATCTTGGCCGACTCCATGATTTTTCGGTGCGACAATCTTATTACGTATGGTTTACATTTTAGCTAATGTACAATTAAACTGCGATTACGAAAACGGACTTGTGTCCCACTTGGTAGTTTGAAGCTTGATATAACTATATTGTTGAACTTGAGCCGAAATTTTGACAGTAGCTTAAGCTCACATAATTTTTTTCTATGTCTAGAGTACTTGGTTTTGACAACAAAAAGAAAAACAGGGAATTAGTAAAATAACGAGTACCGAGTAATTCCCCTCTTGGCACAAATGTCTTTCCAAGTGGATTATATACGTAGAATTGACTGTCAGAATTCAAACTATTCAACTACAATCACTTAAAAAAGGAGTCTGATGATGAATTAGTTGTGTAGTTCGAAATAGATATCATTCCTTCCAAAGTGACTGTGTCTATACGAGTTGTTGTTATTGTTATTCTCTCAAACAATAATTCATAGACTAAAGTTCGACCAAATTTCCCAATAGATATTGTCAGGCGGGTCAAACCCAACTGTCGAGAATCGTTGTCACATGTCACTCCTCGCTTCCTGAAGATTGTTCATTAAAAATGGATAAGGACGTATACAAAATGTGTCTCGAAGTAGGTCAATGTGTGATTTACAATTGGACAGAATTTCAGTGCTCGGCTTAACAAAATATGCGAATTGAGCTTTTAATTGCCCTTTATCACAAATCGATGTGAAGTTGCACCCATCTGTTATTTGGCATCGTCGAGACCCGCGACCTCCTATAGGTAAAATCATCGTTATTTTACATATTCCGGACTTTTCTGCAATAGTTTGCGAAGTAAAGGGCCCAACTCATAGAATACGTCACGTCCATTTCGTCGATGGATCCGTCACGTGCGCTGCTTATGGGTCACGGGTCATCTTCCATAAGCTGCTGTGTCAGTTGAATGCATTGCCGCAACGGACGCGACGAATTCTATGGGTTGGGCCCTTAAGTCGAAAAATTCTTGACTTGATTTGTTTGGTGTTGCGGACATAAACGTCAAATGAGAAAACATGATCAGTTCAGCCCAATGAAAATTCAGCAAAATGAAGTTAGAGAGCTATCAAACTTACTAAACTAGATTCTTGAACGCCCTCATAGAAGAAACTCGAATGTTGTAAGGCACGTTCACATTATTACTATAACTATAAAAATATTGTCATGTCATGTAATAATGTCATGTCATAATAGGGAAATGTTTTGTGTCAATATTAAAGTAGTACGCACAAGAGCCAGCAATATTATTTCTAAGCCCACCCAATTGATAACTGCCGAGCATCATCCGTTGTGTAGGTATTTCTTTTTAATATTCGAACTTCAACCGATTGATTTTCCTGCCATTCCAATTGTGATTTGATATCATCGCCAAGATATTCCTCCTGGGCATAAATGTAAATTTTCGAAGTACTGTTTGGTACGAACTCCAATGCCCATTTTTTATCTGTTTCATATAAATCGTGTGGTGATGATGCAGGATCACTAAAGAAATAAATACATCAAGTAATTGAAGTATAGTTTTGTAATCGCAAAATACTTACTCAGAATCAGGATTTGATATAAAGCGGCTGTTAAAGGCGTAACAGAAGCCGTGTTCCGTGTAAACAGGATCGAAGTGCGAGCAACAGCTTACTCTCTCATCCCTATACTTGCATTCGACCAATGTATCTTCGCAGCTTATGCTAACCTAAAGAAGTCAGGCAAGATGTATTATACATTTTCAGAGCGTTTCATTAACTTACTTCAAATGCCCAGGCTCGAAGTGATTTCTCGTTTAAACTATCAGAGGGAAATAGTTTACTCATATCGTAAGCTATTTGGATATTGTCAAAAGACAAAGATGTAAGTACCGCAAGAAAGGGAGATATCAAGTTAGCCATGTCTTGATCGTAGCCACTATACAATTACAAAGAAACAAAAAATAGTATGAGGTCGAATGGTTATAAAGTTATGTTTGAGGTCATAAAGACAGGATATCCTATATCCTACTTAATCGGTCGGATATTTGCCCAATCAATTTGGATGTTACTTTCAAACATAACGCCGCATGACTAAAGGGGCAAACATAATAGGAATGCACTAGAGTATCTAATTTGGATTAAGCAAATGACATTGTATGTCATGACTCATGACCATAAAATGATTAGTAATTCATTTTTAAAGCATTTAACTCCAGAGCACTTTAAAAGGGATGTGTAGAGGAAAAAGCTCTGTTCTTCTATCCAATCAGATTCATTCAGATCAATTCAGAAAACAACCCGGCTGGATCGTGCAGAAGCATTTTTTAAAATTTGTAAAACATTTGTAACGAAATAAAAAAATTTAGATTTTGGTAAATCGATACGATGCACCTAAATGTAATTCCAAAAAACGGATAAATTTGCCGACTGAACATCCTAAAATTCACAGAGTTTCGATTCGATTTTAAAAAGGGCGGTCGGCATGGGCAGGCAATCTTAGGATATGACCTGAGATAGTCCTGTGAAAATTGGTCGAAATTGGAAAAAGGGGCGTGGCACCTCAAAAACAAAATTAGCAAACGCCACTGTGAGGGAATCTCTGTGTACCACATTCTGAGGGCTGCGCTAGCAAAGCCGCTGGCAAAAGCTATAGGAAAATAAAAAATCAATTTCAAATTCGGCTCCATGAAATTAGGCCCCAAAAATAAATGAAAAAAGACCCCAAAAAATTGCAACGTTTTGTAGTAGGATTGGAGTGATTTTTCATTTTTTTGCGGCCTTCTTTCATTAATAATTTGGGGCAAAATTTGTACTTTTTGTGTAATTAATATAGAGCGAATGGACACCAACGCTCCGGCATGAAGAGTCTTCGATTCCAACCCGGAGGGACAATGCAGTAGAGGAAGACCTCGCCTTTGGTGGCGGGCACAAGTCGAAGAGGACCTCAACCAACTTGGAGTGCGCAACTGGAGACAGCTGGCAACCCCGTACTGTAGCGCCATCTAAGTAAGTAAGTAAGGAAAAGCTGACTTTAAGCTTTAGAAAATTTGAGAAAATAAAAGTTAAAAACTTAAAATTAAAAGTTATTAAAAGTTTCTGCTAGCATATTTTTGTTTTGATACCAAAATAAGAAAATGAAAAATGCCCCAAATGATCTTCAAATAATTTCCATTTAATGAAAAATCACCCCAATAAAATGCAAAAAGGCCCCAAAACAATGAATATTTCACAATAATTTTTGTTGTTGTTTGCCAATCATTTTTCATTATGAAAAATTTGCACAATTGGTCAGAGTTCAGATCCTAATATCCATTTAATACCCACAACACCATTTTAAAGGTAAGAATTTAATTATTATGAACAACTTCTTCAAAATGTGTTGCTTATTTCAAAGACATTTAGCGTAAATGTTTGGAAACACTTTAGTTCTTTGCTTTCTTTCTTTGGAATTTCTTAGAGAACAAATGCCGGAACACTTTTAAGATGATGTTCCTCTTGTTCAGAGAAGGGCGATGTTTTTTCAACAAGATGGAACGGCGAGGTAAATCCATTCCTCAACCATACTTTTAACGAACGATGGACTAATCGATTTGGCCTAAACCTTTGGCCACCCAGATCTCCTGACCTAACACCCACAGATTTTTTCCTATTTTAGAGAAATTTCGAAACTCTTTTTGACCATTTTTGTCTTAACATAACTTTTAGGAAATTTTTCAAGGATACAAATTTCATAAACAAAATAAAAACTTTATAAAGTAAACATTTGGAGAAAAAAGCAATTTAAGTAAAAAATGAAACAAAAAAAAAAATGTCATTATTCTGAGTTTAAGAAGCCATGACTTTTTTGAAATGTAAAAAATTAGGGCTTCAATCATTGACTTATTATATATGGACTGCTAGTGAAATGTCACTTCATACAAATTTTGCCCAGAAAATGACGCCAACATAAACTAGCGCTCTTGGTTCGGAGCGAAAAATAAGTGAAACAAAATGACGAACCATCTTGGATTTCTCCATAGAATGCTAGAGACACCTATTGGGCGTTATTGGATTTGGCAAGTAAAACGGTTGAAATTCAAATTGTTGCGTCATTGTTAACAATAGATGCCACTTCAAAAAAGTGTGAATTTCCAAATTATTCCGCTCCGAACCAAGAGGGCTAGTGGTTATGTTGGAACCAACGCGAAGACGTCTACTAGCAGTCCATATATAATAAGTCAATGGCTTCAATATCTTCGAATATCCGACCAGCCCTAGCATGAGGATAATAACCAATTTACATGACCCTTTTCGCCGATGACTTTGACTCTAGCAGTGGGAACAGTCAAATTTCACGTCAGAAGCTTTTCTTATATAGGTACGACCAAAATTGGGTTTTCTTTTGACTGGATTTTACTATGATCTAGACAGGAAAACCGTCAGAAGTTCAACACTCTATGAAGAAGCCAATAGAAAGTGCACTAGTCTGGTAAAGACTGCGCAATTATTCCTTTCTACGAATCGACCGAGACAACCCACCATCGAAGATAATAATAGTGCGAAAATGTTGCCAGATTTTTTTTTCAAAAAACTGTAAATTCCCAAAAAAAAAAAACTGTATTTTCAACCAAAAAACTGTAACCTTCAAAAACCAAACGATTTGTTTGAAATAACGGTTTTTTTTTAGTTTTATTAAACAAAAATAACACAAAACAATCCTTTTTAAATAAAATAACATGCTTAAATACGAAGCACTACGATTTAAAGCACATTTTAATTTATTCTTTCAAATCTGAACTTTAAAAAAAAAACTGTAATTTGTACTAGGTCATTTTAAAAACTGTAAGCTTGTCTAAAAAACTGTAATTTACAGTTAAAACTGTGAATATGGCAACGTTGAGTGCGATTCAAATTACTCTGGAATTTTATCACATCAAGGGGTCGAATTACAAACGAGCAATATAATATGATAAAGAATTAAGTGGATTTTACATGCAAAACAAAAACAAATTCATTCAGGCCCCCAGGTCTGTGACAGATAAAATGTGACAAATATATGCTATTTTTAAATAAAATGACTCACGCCAAAGATTTATATGCTACGCCATACGCCTTGTCGCGGTCAAATGCCATTTCAGGACATACCACTGTAGATGGAAATATTACTCTTTGGTTTTGGTAATCCGTATCCAATCCTACAAGTTCAAATGACGATAAAACATTTCTGCTTCTCTGAATGTCAAATATTTACCAGTAATTGTTGGATTTGTTTGAAATTTCTCCCATAAACTCATAATTATAACGAGTGCAGTAACCGCACCGATTGTTGTAAAGCAGAACCACATGAACCTTGGAAAAAATCGTTGTTTAATCAATCAGGATTTATTATGTGTATTTATGACACTAACTTCTCTCCAACCGGCCGTCCACTTTCTGCAATATACCTGACACCATGCAATGTTGAATTTTGAAAGAACTCCTTTGTTTGAAAGATAAGACTTCGACGGAAAAGTATTAGATTTTCAACGAAATCCTTCGATTTTTCGTCCTTTTTCTTCATTTTGTCAATATATTCGTAAGCCCGCAGTTATCGAATAGACACAAACAATTTACGCGCAAACAGGACCTCGAATGCATGAAATACTCAATCGACTGCCTGACTATACCCTTGATACAAAAAATTAGTGATTACCTATCTGTACTGTATTATGTATTCATTTATACGAGTATCTGATGTTGTTTAGCAATTATTATCCACTATTATAATAGAAACGTTTTCGTTGTTCTGAAGACCATTAACGGTGCGATAGTGATCCGGTTCAATAATTAAAGGAGTAGAAGGAACTAGGAATTGGGTAATTATATAAGCTTAGGATTAGTTCGGATAAGGAATTACATTTGAAAAACTGAAAACGATATGATGAATGAACATTTATAAGTTTGCTATTGTTATTTTCATGAAATAAAATTAGTCCATCCTTTTTGGTAGCTAATAGTAAAAGAGGCTCACGAAGAAAGTTTTTTTTATACCCTCCACAGGAAGGTATATATTCACTTTGTCATTACATTTGTAACGTCAAGAAGGATTCACCGGAGACCCTATAAAGTATATATATTCTGAATCAGGATCACATTCTGAATCGATTTAGCCATGTCCGTCTGTCTGTCTGTCCGTCTGTCTGTCCGTCTTTCTGTCTGTCTGTTGAAAACACGATAGCGTCCAAACGAATTGACCTAGGTGTATGAAATTTTGTGGGAGGACTTCTTTTTACCGTCGTCAGGTTGGTATAGACCGCTATGTCGGTCAAGTAGTTCTGGTACCTCCCATACAAAACCACTCTTAGACCCATGTGTCTCTCTATCTATTTAAATCACGATAGAGTCCAAACGAATCGACTAAGGCGACTGAAATTTTGTGAGAGATTTTAATTTTACGGTTGTCTGGTTTGTAATAAAAATGGTCCATGTCGGTAAAGTAGTTCCGTTACTTTCCATACAAAGTCAATATTCGACCAATTTATCTCTCTAGCTGTGGGCGCAGTAGCGCAGTGGTTAGTGTGCTGGACTACTGTGCGAGGGATCCCAGGTTCGATCCCCGGAAAAACACAAATTACATCTTAAGGTTTTTTTCTACTGCGCCACCTCTCGCGAACGTCTGACAAACATCCGAGAGTATGACTGTGCTGAAAAAGCTTCTCAATTCAGCCGTTCGGTCTCGGCATAAAATTGTAGGTCCCTTCCATTCGTTCCAAAAATAGAAACTCACACAAAACGAATGGTTGCGAGAAGCTAGGCCTTGGGTGTCTACCGCCTGTCGCGCCGCCTATTTATTTTATTTATTTTTATTTAGCTGTTGGAAACACCATAGCGTCCAAACGAACCGACTTAAATGAATAAAATTTTGTGGGAGGACTTCTTTTTACCGTTGTCAGGTTGGTATTAAAAATTGTCTATGTATACAAAAACAATATTAGACACAGGCGTGTACCTGTACACTACATATAGTGGAGGGCATCAAAGCATCGGCCAGGCCGTTGATAACACTTTTACTTGTTTTTTATAAATTGTGCTATTGTAAAATTTGTTTTCCTTGTCAGAGGTTGCTACTATCTGATGGAGCACTCAGACATAACTACTGGTACATTGTACTGCCAAACAGACACCTTACTTTATCGGCACTCAACACGTCAGTCCGAAAGATCCGCCACCCGATGCGACCAAAGGCAGGACAACTACAGAGGAAGTGTTCCGCTGTATCGTCGTCCTCTCCACGAGCATAACAGATGGTGGCGTCGTTCAAGCCCAATAGATTTAAGTGTTTTTAAGCTTGGTGGCTCGAAAGGCTCGACAAGCAGTCTGTAGTCGCGGACTTTTTGCAGATGTCCGGACGCAGTCGTTTGGTCTGTCTACACCCAGTACAGGCACGCCACCGACACACGTGTTCACGAGAAACCCAAGTATCATTGGATGACCTAACCACTGATGCAGGCAGACCCAACGCAGCCATAAGGATAGCGAAAATCCCCGATTGGAAAACAGACGCAAGGTTACAGTCCCTGTCCGGTTTTGGAGCCATCCGTGTATACACGACGGCATTCTTTCGCTTATGGCTTCAGCGAAAGAATGCCATCGTGTATACATTGCCTGAGGAAAGTTGACGTGGTAGTTTTGTCGCAGTAGGATTTCTGATGTCATTGCGTAAGACGGCATATCAATAAGACAGGGGTCAAAGGATAATTCTCGCACAAGTTCTTCAAAGTTTGTATGTGCATTTTTTTATTTTCCATCCGATTGACTTCAAACTCGGTTGATTTTTGAACTGTGAATTTCTGTGTGCCAAATCTTGAGGACTGCGGATAAAAGCTATTTCGCTGATTTACGGCGACAGTTGCTAGATAAATTTGTCGAAAATTGGACTTCACATCTGCGCTTCATTCGAACTAGCACATATGCCCGAAATTTTTTCGAAACAGTAATGGTATAAAATGGTCTATTAAATAAAGCTAATATCGTAGATATTCACATTAGTTTCAAGTGTTTTATTTCATATTGAATTTGAATACCTTAAAAAAACAAAACACCTTTTATTACCTACGGCACGCGATGAATTTCTTCTCGTTTTCCACTGATATTTTATTTTTTAAATAAAACAATACGTTTTTTTTTTTAATAATATAAACTTATTATTAAAGATATACCATTGTATAAAAATAATGACACGATTTTGATTTTTCTAAATATCGTTCAAATTATAACATGTATTACATTGTACGCTAAGTTTAGAAAATTTCAATAATATAGTCTCACATATTGTTCACATCAGAATTTAATTTGTTTTTCTTAAGCATCATAATTAATAAGTAATAATAAAAAAAGATAAATAAATTAAAAAAATAAAATTAAATCTAAAGCTGGATTCAATCCATACACTGTATTCGAGTACCTAGAACTAATTAATTGGGATTTACTCTTTCCAAAGAAACCGTACCACTCAAAGTAAACAATGGCGTTTTAGCATACGAAACCGGAACTACATCGTTTTAATTGATATCCCAAAATAACTTTTCAGTAGTTCATATAAAGCCGGGCAAGTTGCTTACTCTCTGCGCACTATTGTACTGGACTAATAAATGAATACTTAATACTCTGCCAAAGAACTCTTCAATCCAAAGTCGCATTAGGGTTTGTATACGAGAATCCCTGAAACTGTTCCTGGTCCATTGATTGAAGGATTTCCTTGTCGATGGGTGTTAGGCGCACACGCTCCCTGGTAAACGCTCTGTCAAAATATTGTGTGTCCAAAGGATGTTTCTATGAATGTATAAAATGGTGATTTAAGGCATGTTTTTGTAATCCTACTTTGAACATACCACTTGAGGTTTAAAGGGTGGGGGAAGTTGCCGTTTTTCCAGCAAGCCCCAGTCGATATCCTTAAAGAATATATGATCACAAATATCGCCAGCAGGACTGTATTGAGAACCAACACGTCTCGTGTAGTCCTTTTCCAAGAGCTGTAAAAAAGAAAAGCTTAAAACTATTTCTGAGCAATGCTGCAATGTAAAAGACTTACGCCTTTCAGTATACTAGTAGCCTCTTTTGTGATATATACTGGAAACCATGGTATTTCATTACATATCGACCAAAATAATTCATCCTCATCACATCCACTAAATGGAGACTGTCCAATTAACATTTCATACAGCAAAACACCAAACGACCACCAGTCGACATTTTGATTATATTTGTCGCCCTAAAATGAAATCATATAAATTTGGGACAGCCAAAAATGATCCGTATGAAAGAATTACCTTTATGATTTCAGGCGCCATATAATCTGGTGTACCACAAAAACTGTCTGCTGTCTTATCTAAATATATTTGAAGCTTACACATTCCAAAATCGGCTATGCGAACATGCCCATCAAAATCCAACAGTACGTTGTCCAATTTAAGATCCCTGGAATTAGGCGGCAAATTTGCTTAAATACTTCAATGTAGGTAGGTATTCGCTTTTTAACTAACCTGTAAATGATGCCCTTTTTATGCAGAAACTTGAGACCCGATATAATTTCTGCTCCATAAAATCGAGCTCTGTCTTCAGGGAATCTCCCACTCTCCTGTATGTGGAACATGAGATCACCGCCATTCAGGTACTCCATTACAAAGAACAAATGACTCTGAAAAATTTGAAAAAAAAATTTCTATTACCAAATTCGACAAAGATTTATAAATAAATCGAAAGTTTAATTTTGCTTATCAAAAATCTGTCTTTTAATTTGTGTACTAATTTTCATATTATACTAACAAACCCTTTGCACACTTCGTAGTGCAAAATAGACAAATAGAAAAATAAAAAAATCAATGTCAAATTCATTGAAATCATTAATTTTAAAAACGTTGGCCTATGACTTTCGAAGAATATCGCCACACCCCTTTATACAATTTTGATCAATCTTCACAGGAACACTCACAGCCAATACCTAAAATTGTCCGAAAATTTGAACTCAATCCATTCGGTGGTTTTCGAAATATAAGAGTTTTAATGTTTTTGTTGTATGGGCGGTGCCACGCCTCTTTGTCCAATTTTGACCAATGTTCACAGAAATACCCTTGGGAAAATACCTAAGCTTTTATTTATATTTGAACTCAATCGATTCGGTGGTTTTCGAAATATAAGACTTTTAATGTATTTTTTGAATGGGAGGTGCCACGCCCCTATAACTCAGGAACCAATACACATTTAAAGACCGTATGTAGGTACACATAAACCATGGTATTGACGTCACCTTTCATCGGAAATTTCCAGGATCAAAATCGGTCCATGCATTACAGAGAACATTAATTACAAACACAATGCAACTTTTTCTTATATATATAAGATAAAGTAAAAATCGGTTATAACAAATACCTACCTACCTCATTTGCAAAAAAAAACTACAAAGTAAGAGACAAGTTTGATTACAAAATTTTCAAAATTTAGCATTCAAACGTCAGTTTTGTTTGACAGATTAGAAAATAGTATTACAATAACAAATTTCTTGGATTACAATTTGTACTTGGAATTTCTTCATTATTGACTTTCACGGTTGCTGTCTCTTTTACAAAATTTAACGGACAGAAATAGGATTCAGCAAATTTAGTGACATCATTTATTCATGCTCCTTACTTTTCATATATTTTTTTTATATTAAATAAAAGTAGGCGGTGGGAATTTGAATAAATTTTCAAAATTTGAGTTTTCTCCCACCGTCTACATTTCATATCCATATTTAAATTTTCTTCATGGTTCAAACTTAATGAAACTGATGCTCGGCATTCGGCAAAGAAATTGACAAATAAGCCCAAACTCTTTGTCCTAGAAAGCTGAAATTTTGCACAGAAGTTCGGTAGACACCCTGGCCTAGCTCTCGCAACCATTCGTTTGTGTGAGTTTCTATTTTTGGGACGAATGGAAGGGACCTACAATTTTATGCCGATTCCGAACGGCTCAATTGAGAAGCTTTTCCAGGACAGTTATACTCTCGGATGTTTGTCAGACGTTCGCGAGAGGTGGTGCAGTAGAAAAAAACACTAAGATGTAATTTGTGTTTTTCCGGGGATCGAACCTGGGATCCCTCGCACAGCAGTCCAGCACACTAACCACTGCGCTACTGCGCCCACCACCATAACCATACGTCGTATTAATTTGAAATTTTGTACATTGATAAAGCCTAGTACGCTGCTCTAGCTAAATTTTAACTCCCATACCTACAAAATTCTCCCCAAAATTTTGCTGAGCTAAATTTAAGCGAAAATTCATTTCAGACTGTACTTCATGTACATATCTATCACAATTTAGCTCGCCCATTAATTATTGTTCGGCACATTTTTTCACGCTAAATTTCGGTTTTGTTCCTGTTTTGTTTTTGTGCTGCGGAAAATTAATAAGGATTCAATGAATACCTCGATGAGAAATCCTTTGAAAGTGATAAATTTGAGATCAAGGAATAGCAGACAAGGAAAAAAGAAAGTACATCGAAAATATAACTCTTTTTTGCGTCTATGCATTTTTGAAGGAAGTTATTTTCAACAAACAGCTGGTTTTTGTGACACTTATAGTTAGGCTTGCCATCCGTCCTCCTTTGAGGAGGACAGTGCTCCTTTGTAAGGTGATATCTTCCGTCCTCCACAAAAAGAAAAATGTCCTCCACAAACATAATTACTATCTATAAAAAAAATCAAATTTCTTTCACTTCTCAAAGAGTACGATTTTATTTTTCAAATGTGGCAGCAGATAATTTGAAGTACTAGTGCACGGCATGTAGGATGCCGTGTCAACCTTTAGAGTCAAGTTTTAACATAAATTGAAGCAACTGCAGAAGAGCAGGAGAGTTCAACGTTTCTCATCTTTTCAGAGACTTCAGGATTCAGGTCCTATTGACTTCGGCATCTGCATTGAACGTTAAAGCCGCTGCGGAACGAAAAATCGCATACCAAAATGACACACGACGAAATCATGAACGAAAAATGTTGCTCTACTTTACATTTTGCAGTACGCTGCTGCTGCGAAATTATGCCGAAAAGTGGGCAATTGTAGTAGATTAGGCTAGATTTCACTTTAGGTACTGCCCATTAAAAAAATATATACTTTATTTTTAACCCGATTGAATTTAATGCGCTGAGCTCAAATCTGGAAAATTTGTCAAATTTTTCCAAAATTATTTTTTTTATTTTAACCAAATGAGCAATTAACTAATAAAAAAAGTTTCATCAAAATCGGATTTTTTGGCGGTAAAATTGAGCAAGCAGCATAACATAAACATTGTATATACCCAACTTCACACCTACTGTAACCACAAGCGGGGACGCAGTATGCCCCGATACGTATCTTAAAAAAAGTTTTATTTTTTAAGTCCTCCACGAGATTTTATAAAAGGTGGCAAGCCTACTTATAGTCCACAGCGCACTATATGTCAAAATTGGAGAGAAAAATTGGAGAGCACCTAAAATTTAGTTTCGCTCGAGCAGCGTATTTAGCAAAGAAGTAAAAAATATGTAGTCATAAATCTAAATCAATAGGTACTAAAAAAAAAGTAAACCATTTTAGGCAATACTTTGCTACGTGTTTTTAGATAACTGATCTACTAACTGCTCTCAGAAAGGTTCCTTCGTGATACATATTTACAATCCTGAGGGCTGCGCGAGCGAAGCCGCGGGGAGAAACTAGTTTGGTAAGATTTTGTAAAATGTAACGGCTAACGGGAATAGAGCTATGAAGAATTTTGAAAACTTAAAATAATATTCCCAACAAATAAGTATTCTTGATCTAAATAATGTATCTGCGTATTTAGGAGTAACTAAATTTTGTTGTGTGTTTTTTGCTTTCATTTATCCATCACTGCAATTCGTAAATAAATTCCGCAACCAATTCCTGTCGGAGCATATCGGAATAAATTCGTACGAAGCTGTCAAACATATCAGTCAAAAACGCACCTGATCGCACTGAAAGGCAACTGCACTGGGTTACATAGCTGTTCGGAAGAATACCTCGAAGAAAAAATCCTCGTATGAAATCGGAGAATTTTCCGTTCCGGCGACGCACGGCTGGATAAAGTCAAAGCCTTAAAGTTCGAGTACTAGTTGGGGGATAATTTTGTTCTATCCCGTGCTATAAAAATAGCTGTCTAATTCTGACCACTCCATTGATTGATTTCTAAATGCTGTTTTTGAGGCGAGTTTGAATGTTTGTTATTTCTAAGAACATTTCTACTTAAAATGTTAGTTCATGCACCACCAAAATAGTTATGTCGGCTTCACCAGCTCAAATATAGGTACATATTTAACACTATTAAGTTCAATACTAACCTCAGTTTGAAATGTACAAAACAAATGACATAAATATGGATGTTTTGTGCCCAAAGCCAAGACTTTACGTTCTATAAGAGTGCATTCGACATCATCATCCTCAAGGACTACGTCTTTTTTTAAGCACTTTACTGCATAATAAAAGTCCGTATTTTGTAGTTCAGCTAAAAGAACCTTTAAAAAAAATAAATCAAATTATACCACGATCAATTTTAAAATAAAAGAATAACTATTTATTACCTTTCCAAAACTGCCTTTACCAAGCACTGCAAGGAAATGAAAATCTTCAACAGAATATTTCTTAAACCTAGGAATTGTTGTCGCCGGAGCTGTTATTCGTCCTGATTTTTGGAATTGTAAATAAGTGTACGAAGTTTCTGTGGAAAAAAGCAAAAAGTAAGTGGAATGTTTGCAAATAAATAAAATAAAAGAAAAAATATATTTTCATGGCCCTCAATTGTATAATATTTTTTTTTTATTATAAAACATATATAAGAAAATAAAATTTAAATTCATAAATACCATCGTCATTTGCTTCAATTTTGTAGGCAGGGTTCAGGCTGAGCGGTGAACATGGTGAGTCTCTTGCTTCTTGTGCACCTTTATACAATGATTTATTTGTAAAAATTAGTGGATGTGTTTATCGCATTTTTTGTACCTAATTTTCTAAAACCGTTTTACATTTTTTAAGTACTGTGTATATACGGGTATGTCGAGGTGGAAATTTAAGTGTTTGTAACTGGAAGTTAATAATAGAGTGAGCTAGGTCTCTAAATCACAGTGGCAGGAATTACTACATTTTGCAGCCTTAAGAGTCATTCAAATAGGATTACGTGGGCTAAAGCTAGTGGACGAAAACCTAATAAGGTTCTGCCAAATGCTTGAAACTGCCCACTCCTGCTAGAGCTCTAGCAGTCGTTTCTCCATCTGGGATATTATGTGCTAGACGTCTAGAACGCATGCTTTCAATTGGCCTTAATTAAATAATGTTATGTGTCTTCTAGTTGTGAACTCTAGATACCTAGATACCTCTAGTTTCAATTCAATTCCCCTTTTCTGTATATAGGTACATGGGGTGAGTACAGCAAACCTTCCCTTTCTCCTTACTCGTGGGTCCAAAATAGACAAATTAAACAAAACAACAAGCAAAGAGACTGGTGTAAACTAATCGGGCACCAAGACCTTCAAGAAAACCAATTCTCAGATAAAAATGAAGGAGGAGGAATAAAACCTCTTACTACAAGAACCATCAACAGGTAGGTAAGGGTGCTTCGGTTGGGGGAAGAATTAGAAGAATTAGAAAAAAAGGTAGTAAACTGCAAAATGACGATTAAAAAGTAATAGAAAAGACAACGACAGACGACGGCTTCAGAACGTTCATGACTTCTTGGAAAGTCAGTCTTTGGAGTATGAAGAGCCATGCGCCAACACCCTATCGAAGGCCGGCTTTCCAGAAACCGAGAGCGAGGGAACTCTTATGCAACCACAAATGCCTGTGATATGGCTTAGCCCTTAGCCTATCGGGGCACGGGTTTGTTGCATCTGACCACTCGAAAGAACGAAGCAGGCAAAATGGAGAGGATTGTTTTATGGTTATGGATTGTTCGGTCAAACTGGATGAATTTGCAAATCAAATCTCAGAGACAGTTCTGGGAGGGGATTCGAGGGAATCTATATACAGGGTTTGCCAGCATCTGCGGTTAGCAGTTCCATTGACTGGTGATTTTTCCTTAAACACATTCGCGTCTCTGTCGAAAATAGAAAAGCAAAGTAATAGTGCCCGGATGTCTAGGAAATCCGCAGCTTTCCTTCTACTTCGGTAGAAAAGATTATAGGTCGTCTGCATCTGTAGATGCATGGATCAAAGCGGTTCGCTAGTAACGAATGCTAATATTCGAAAATGCCCCGATTTTGTATTCTAATTGGCTCCGCTCAAAATTTAACTCGCATAATTTAAAAGTAGGTATTCTATGTGTCCCCATGATTTATTAAATTTATAATGATCCACATGCAATATGCTTATGAATGACGATTACAACTAAAAATATTTTTAAATATATTTAAAACCCGTAGTCCAACTAATTAAGTCGAACTAATTAGAAAACGTTGATCCAATTCAAGTTCCTTCCACATCTACCGAATCTTGATCTTGCTGATATAGCAGGCTACTTAAATACGTAAGCATAGTAGCTGAAAATAGGATGACGACGTTGAACAACATTTGCGGACAAAAGCGACCACCAAGTTCATCGGCAATCTCTTTCTCTCTCTCTATCTATTCATCTATTTAATAGATTTGGATATATTTAGATCCATCTCCGACACTTTTTATAGACATTCACGTTCATATACACAGTACTTAAACAATTAAAACAGAGAAAAAGAATGTCATTAATTTATTTACAAATTCCTCATCGATACAATCTCGAGCAATTCATCCGCAAACAAAACAGAATGACATCTAATTAATTTCATTATAGAAAAACATACCTCTTTTAACACATGCTAGAGCTTCCACGATTAATTTTTGTTTCACACCACATAAATTAGCCGTTAATTTTTCACATTTCTTATGACAATTAACGTCACAGTCTAGAAAAGAGAGTTTAGTAAAAAAAAAAAAAAATAGTAGACTTAAGGTAAGGAGTGTTTTATATCAATTACTCAACCTAAAGAGGTACACGATGTTGGCCAAGCCTTTTGGTTTACAATTTCCATTTTCAAATAGAATATAATACACACATAAGAAATACCAAAATGTGTTCTATTACCATAGAAATAGTAGATATATAGAAAAGTATTCGAAAATAACATTTTGTTTAAATTTTTGTTTATTTTGCGTCAGAGAAAATATTTGTATTTTGCTATTGGACTGTTTTTATTTAATATTTGGACTTAGAATTTGTTTGATGCGATTAAAATTTATAAAATTTCACTCTTTGTGGTTTAGCGTTTTAAGACAAATACCAATTGGTGGCTGGTGGTTTTGAATTTTATTTTTTATATTTAAATTATCAAGAGAATAAAGTAATAAATGTTGTCATAAACCACTACTTATAATGGGGTTCTATATTATAATTCATTCATAAGTGTCAATGCATTTTCGCATTCAATTCATTTTTTAAAAATAGTTTGTCCGCGTCAAAACTCTGCGACATTATCTAATTAATATCACAATTTACGTAGAAAGCATAGACTTGACACTTTAAAACAGTGAAATCGAAAATATGCAGTTTGTTTGTTCGCAATAAAGACACTTCAACCATAATTGTTTACATTTTTCGAAAATATGATACATATACCTAGCGTCAGTTATTCGACATATTGGATTGAAAAAATGTATATCCTTCAAAGCGTAACTGCAATTGCAGATTTATTCATGTCTATCACAGAATCCGTCGCACTAGGAATTTTGTTACGAACCCCGAAAGAACTATCGCAGAATCCGTCGTAGTAAAAATTTTTGCTACGAATTTCGAAATTCGTGTTCGTATTAGTATTCTTCTTTGAAATTCGTAGCAAAAATTTCTACTTCTATTTCAATATTTGTTATAATGTTCTGATACAGGAAATTTCGTGTTATGTTGTCCGGCGCGTATTTTTTATATGGGAGGTGCCACGCCCCTTTGTCCAATTTCAACGAAATATACTTTAAAACCAATTTTCATGTCTACCCAATATACACAAAAAATTCATAAAAATCGGTCGAGCCACTTCGGGGGCGTGCGACTGTGACAGGAGATTTTTATATATTAGATGTTGCGCTAAATATTTATCGTTAGCTAATTTTCTGACACTAACGTGGCGGAAAGCGAATTTTTCTTCTGTCAAAAAATTATTCTTCTCCAGAAATAAGATAATAAATCGTCCTATAGGTTTTTTTTTTCTTTTTTGATTTTGTAAAATGATGAAGAAGAGAGTTAAAACACTAAATTGGGATTGATAAAGGCCGTGCGTCAATTGCCCTAAATAATTATCATCGGCTAATTTTCTGATACGTAGGTATGGAAGTGTTGAAAACTCCAATCTAAATTATCGAATTTCACTCTATTAATTAAACGAAATTCTGTTCTTTGTTTTCTCTTCTACATTCTTAAGCAAAAGAAAACGTCAAAAATTAGCCTAGGATGAGGAGGACTGTAAGTTCGTTTTCCACCACGTTTATGTCAAATTATCCGAAGATAAATATTTAGCCCAATTGACACAATTCCTTAGGCCGGCCGGTATGAACTTAAAAACTCTATTCGCGAAAGGATAATAGTGTAAGTACGTAGCTCGAGCGAAACTAAATTGTAGCTGCTGTTAAATTTTTCTTTCCAAATATTAGCTAAATCCCTAGCTAAATGTTGGCATGGAGTGCTTTGTGAACATTATAAAGTGTCATAGAAACCAGCTGTTGAAAATTCCTTCAAAAATGCATCGACGCGAAAAAGTGTTATATTTTCGTTGCACTTCTTTTTTCCTTGTCTGCTATTCTTTGATCTCAAGTTTTTCACTTGCAAATGATTTCCCATCGAGGTATTCATTGAAAAAACTAATACTTATTTACTTTTCAGCAACACAAACAAAAAAAAAAAAAACAACAGATCTGTCAAAATTTTGCTTGAGAAAATGTGCCTATTGCCGAACCATTAATGGGCGCGCTAAATTTTGACAGTACATATTTCATTTTGACAGCTCGACGGACTTAATTCTTGTCTAGGATAGGAGTTCTGTCTGTTTCATCTCTCTTAGTATCTTAATTTTAAGAATTTGATACCAACATCCAGTTCAATCTCAACCAACAATAAAATCTTTCGATAAACGAAAAAAGTTATGCAGACAATAGCTGGATAACTTATTATTTTCAAATTTCGAAAACAATATGGTTCAGATGATTCTCGTTTGACACTGACGTTGTCGGAGACTACTCTATTATCGCTTCTATTATTGCTTACATAAATCAATAACTAAATTCCCCCTAGTCAAGGGAACTTAAGGGCTGGTCCTGCATTTTTAAAAAGCTAATATAGACTCTTTCAGTGCCTTTAAATTGATGTAAGGCTTTTATTAATGCTGACATTTGAAGTCGTATAATGTTGATAACTCAGCTAATAGTGTATATGGCTAGATTTATGATAAATGTACCTTCGCTTAAAGCCCAGTTGGTGAAAAACATCATTGTTTAGTATTTCGCTTAAAATTAAAAAAAAAATATCACCCTGCACCAATGTTGGACTTGTCGCGATTTCACCCACTGGCTGTCATTTCAAAGCACGTGCAAATCAAAGGTAATCTCTTCTGAACTCGTAATTAATTTCTGTCTACAATGTTCTCAAGGCCAAAAGCAACGTTATTCGCTTCATAATATTGATGCAATCGAAAATATTATCTAAATCCATGACAAGTGCGGAAAGCTATTAAAAGCAACATTTGCATAATGTTTGCAGTTGTAGTAGTTGAGGACTATACTGGCGTTATTGACAATGCATATTATGGGTTTTTAAATTTTATTTTATTTGCGATGTAAGGTATTTAAAATATTCATCATACCTAAGTACATCGCCTATATTAGACGTTTATTCTACCGCAACGTGTTCTTAATTGTGTGAAAATTTCCGTAAATTCATATACTTGTCTCTTTAAATTTAATATAAATAATTTATTTTAAAATAAAGTAAAAATAGTACAATCCTTGTGATCATGTTTAGTTTTTTTTTGGGGTAAGTATAAATAGAAAAAATAAATTGCAAAATTATTATCGTTGGGAACCATTTGTTTTTTTTTTAACAAAAAAATATCTTAAAATGAACTTTTTGTCAGAGTCATCAGAACTAAAAGAGGGGCTGTACAAAAACGTATCTAAAATTTACGATATTTCATTCAAATTTGAATATTCTCTTTGTATACCGATCTCGATTGTTTTCAGTATTGGTTGAAGTGGCTATCGATAAAAGGCCGACAAATTTTGACCATTCTAAGGCCCCTTGTGACACCACATGAATCTAGAAAGAAGTTTCGCCCTACTCGTTGAATCAGTTTGAGCTTCTAATGAAGCATAGGAGACTTCGAATGTCTAGGTTTGTTAGATTGTTTAGATCATTGTAATAGAAGGCTCCCAAATGGATTTCCCCTTTTGGGAGAGAGCCTGACAAGTACAGACAAAGTGGAGAATGGTCAAAACAACTTCTACAAAAATCGTTTGAGATTACGCCATAATAAATATACCTAATGCACCATTGTTTGGTAAGATAGGTAGTGTAGCTCCGAGTTTGGCAAGCTCTTCAGCCCTACAGTTTCTTGGAATGTCTCCATGCCCCAGCACCCAGCAGTGGTGAATTTTGAACTGCTCCGCCATTTCCCTAAGAGACGTGCGATAGTCTAGGCTCTAGGAAATTGCTTTGGGACGAATGGTGGCAAATGCTGTCAATGGGTGTCAGATAAAACGGGACGTCATGTGCAGCGGAAGGTATAAGTCTTTGAACTTTGCCTAGCTTATCGCTTGAACTAAGGCAGTCCACCAGACATTGATAATCAAATTCCTCAGCTCACTTAGTGAGGTGTCCTTCGTTCAGATTGCAAATGAGTCAACGTTGTTAAAAGTGCCTTCAATGTCAAGGAATGCAACTATTGTATACTCCTTTAGAGGAACCATGTTGAGCAGTAGAGATAAATTTCGTTTTTGTGTAGATTGATTTCGGTCAGTCGTTCTAAAGTTCTGACTCCATAAGAAAGGAATGTACAGTTCTTTAGGATTATCTCCGCAGCAGTGGCAGGGTGATATCCAACATTTTTTATGGGCGATTAGGGTTGTCGATTGTCGTTAGTAAATTCAAAAGTATGAAACAGGACATTAATAGAAAACCAAATATACTTACATTGATCGAGGTCATGGAGACTTTGATTTCTACCTCAGTCAGCTATAGTAGCTACGAATGCATTATGGAATATGGTAACAAATTTTACAACAGCAATCAAAAAGGAACTTGGACCAGAGTATCTAGGCTTACAAGTCGTGCATACCAGCAGTCTCTGTGCTATAGACAGCACAAGGAGGTCACCTACATATGGGACAGGTTCTCGTCCTTGTATTTTTAAGCTATACACGGGACAATTTTATACTCTAATGTTGCATCTACCTTATACAGAATGTAAATGTCAAAATTATTCTGCTGTTTCCTACAGGTACTTTTCAGGAGTCAAACGGTTTTTTCCCATTAATTCTCATGTTCATTGTCAGTTTAAGAGGAAAACAATTACCTACTGATTTTCTCATTAAAAGTAAACAAACTGTCCATCAATGGCGTCAAGAAACATGACCACCAGGTGAAGTGCCATTTAATATGTGGAACTTGTTGTTGACCCAGATGATGTTTGTGCTTATTTTGGCAAGCCAACCCGGATTTTTTAATTGAAAATACAGGTGTTCACACATGTGGGATACCTGCCCTAATATTTCGTTGAGTATTTCAGTAATTTGGTGCTCATCACTCATCACCTGTCAAGGTTTAAGAAGAGTAAAAATATCTTGTGTATGACCTTAAGCAAACATCAATGTCAAGGACAACAGATGTATTATACAAAAATGGAGTTTATATTTTTACCAAATTTAAATTTATTTTGTTAAAGAATTGAATATTTTTAAATTTTATTCAATTGACTGGTTTTTTTTTAAACTAATTTTAAACCTAAAATTTAAATTCATATCCCACCAAAATGCTACACAGAAATTTATGGCCTTTTACCCACTTACAACATTTTAAAATTTATTTTGAAACAAAAGTGCATTCTTTTTTTAGTCCCATTAAATAACATTACAACTAAGGCCACAGCACCACCATCGATGAGCTCAAATTAAACTAAATAGTACTGCATCCGCTTTGGCAAACGAGACAAATCACCTTGATAAGCAGACAAACGGTATTGTAGGTATAGATACACCTACTAGACTCGTATCTGTACGATTGTATAACGAACATGATTAGAAGAGTGATCTAATAATTTGTGTGCATTTCATGTAAACAAAAGCTAAATTTTAGCAAATGGTTCTTTTTCTCCCTCTTGCTCCATATAATTGGTGTTGTTTTGATAAGTAAATTTAGTACACATTGACCTAGCCCGTGACCTGTACTTAAATTTAGTATCCGAAGTTTGCTATGCTTTGTTTACGATGAATAAAGATAAAACCAATCGCGTTGACGTCACTGCCTGCCTTGGTTTTTACGATCAACTACTTAAACTTAATGTATTTCCTCTTTATTGGAAGTGTAAAAATTACAAAAAAAAAAATTAAATATATTTAGTTCCGGATTTAAGTTTAATTTAGTACCAATTGTTAGGTACCCATGGTTATGTAGTTTTGTTAAAAATAAAATGGAAAGGTCATTGATCGGACGGCGATTTTTGAAATAATATCAATGGAAGAGACATGCATAAGCGGCGTGATAATTTGTATATTTTAATATGTTTTCGAAGTCGATATTCGAATCGTATATTGGGAAAAGTAAAACTTTTTGGCAAGGCGAAATAAGCGAAGGAACTATTCAAGTAATTGCGTCCGCACGCGCTGAATTTTATATTTTCTGAATTGATTTTATCGCTTAGTTTAGTTAGTCGTATAGGGGTAATGAACTGATTGATCTTTTTGTTAAACAATATGGATATACAATTGTTTTAAAATATTCGTGGAATCCAAATTTCTTATTAATCTGCTGGCCTTCTTGAAAGAGGACTTCTAGAGGACTAACTCACAATATTCTGTGAGTCATACAAATTATATTATGAGTTCTTCGACGTATTTGAAGATGAGATCGTTAAGGATTTTCAAGAATAGAAATGATAGTTACCGTACGTATGAAGAAACTTATACTGATTCCATAATAACCGGCAATAGAAAGAGATTAACTACCAAACCACTTTAAATTTTATTTTATTGCGAAGCAACCAAACGCATTGTAAAGCGTGTTTTTTTTTAGAGGTTTGGTTTTTAACTGGCAACACTGTTTCTGCAGATTGTCAATTTGACAGTTGAAAGTTGATTTGTGTTTAGTATATGTACATTTTGCCATTTTACGGTGAATGGACTTTAAAGTCGCCTATGATAGCGTATATAGGGACGAATTATACAAAGCCATGTCAAGTTTTGGCAACCCCGCCAAACTCGTCTGTCTGTGCAGGATGACGATGGAGAAATCTCGCTGCTCCATTAAAATCGACAAGGCGATGTGTTATCGTTTAAATTTTTAAACATCATCCTTGAAGCAAAACTCACAGGCCAAGAGATACAATTTTGCAGAAGTCTGTTCAACTGCTTGCATAATGCTGACGATATTGACATTACTGGAAGATCGGAGCGAGCTGTCAGTGGCGCATTTGCAAGTATTGAAATGGAGCCGGCGAAAATGGGTCTTGCTGTAAATGAGGACTAAACGAAGTATATTCTGGCAACGAGAAAGGAGTCTCAGCATCGATGACTCGGACAAAACGTCACGATGGACAGATATAACTTCGAAGTAGTTAAAGACTTTGTCTACCTGGGGCTCCACTATCACCTCGCAAAATGACATCAGCGCATAGATCAAGCGAAGAATCACTCTTGCCAATCGCTCTTTCTTCGGGCTAAGAAGGAATCTAAGAAGTTAAAATCTCTCTCATAGAATCAAGGAGATAGATATTATATAAAACCCTTCTCAACCCGATCCTGCTGTGTGGTGCAGAAGCATGAACTCTGTCAAAATCGGATGAAAACCTTCTGGGATGTTTTGAGAAAAAGATTCTTTGGACGATATTCGGTCTAGTTTGTATCGATGGAGTTTGGAAAAGAAGATAAAAAGCTGAAGATACAACGGCTGAGATGGCTAGGGCATGTATAGCGTATGGACAGCAACACACCGGCTCGACTAGTCTTTGAGACGACCCCTGGAGTGACAAGGCATCAGAGGAACACCAAACCTTAGGTGGCGCGCACAATTTGAGGGCGACCTCAACCAACTTGGGGTGCGTAACTGGAGGCAGCTAGCTTAGCTAGGGTCCGAGCTGGCTGGAGGGACTTGTTGGTTGAGGTCGTGGTCCACCCTGCACTGTAAGTGCTCCCAAAAGTAAAAGTAAAATAACTCTACAATTGAGCAAATATTTGCGCAATAGTCTTTGAGAAAATATAAGAAGCGCAGATTGATACTCAGAAGAGCAGTGGCTCAGTGGCCTCAGAGACTTAATTTTGTTGATCTCTCTAAGTCTCTCGAATCACCGTTATAGCCTCGCCTTTCCCATAAGACATATTTGAAAAAAGTACCTCTTATAGTGAAACTGATTCTGATTTTCATTCAAATGCTTTGAGGGCCAGTGCTGACCTTAGCCATTTGGACGCCTCGAGCGATTTTCTTTAGTGGTTTTCTTCACCGAAAAACCAAATGTTTGATCACGATAAAATTCAAAATGAATTGATCATGACCAACAACTTTTGATTCTGATCGAAAGGAGGCACAGCAACAAGACGTAAGAGCGATCCAACCACATTGTCATCGGTAGTATTGATCGAAGTCAATTGCAACAACAACATTGACGAGCGCTCATTTTTTGATTGGTGGTTAATTCAAAGGATAAGGGCTACTTTGACCCTGACACCCTAGGCTTAGGTGACTGCTCGGGTTGCCGCACCCAAGTCCGGGCCTGATGAAGCATTAATGAATTTCGAATTCGAATTCGAATTCGAATTCAAATTCAAATTCGAATATATACATAATTTACAATAAACCCAACATTTTGTATTTTTATTGACGATTTGTTTTTAATAATAAATTAATAAAATTATTTATTACGTTAAGGCATGCTGCATTAACGTTGGAGTGTAATTTAACTTTTTCTCTCATTTATTTAATTTTATTTATTTTTGATGCGTAGGTGTTTGCCTACTCGTATACATTTTTTTAAGTTATGTATAAAGAATTTATTGGATCATAACAAATTATGAAATAAATTTTGTTAAATCAAAGGAAAAAAAAAATCAAATTTTAAATATGATCAACGCATATTTCGAAGATATTGGATGTAGTTACATTTGCATATAAATGTCCACCACGATAAACAATGAGAAAAAATATTTGAAATAACAAACGTCAACATTAGAAAATGAAATGAGATATTTTTAGTTTTAAGCTATCACATGTGCCGCATAAAAACAAAATGAGATATTTTCACGTCATTTAACTGACAGTCAGATAGACAAACATATTTTTCTATGTACGCAATTTGTTTGTTTGTTGTTATTTATTTACGAAAATAGGAAATCAATTATTTTTTTTTTAAACAAAAATCAATCAAATTTTGGAAAATTCTTCTTATTTAGAACGCCTTTACTGAAAATTTATTACAGTCGCAGGATACACTTCTTTTGTGAATTTTGTTAATAATTAATAACATTAAATAAATTTGGTACTTAAATACAATGAGATGCAATTGCTGTAGTGGAAACACACAAATATCGCTGCATATAGATGACTAACTGTCTTCAAACTATATAGCAAGTTTTTATAGAATGAAATATAATCAAAATACATATCTCCTTTGTCTTATTATTCATTGCTTCGAATCAAATGGTTTTCTTGTATCTACATAGGTGCGAAATCTTAAATGAATTTTTGTTAAATTTTAATCTTGATGCTCACACTATGAGTTTGAGAAATTGCGGTGAAAAAAAAAACAAAAATAATATCGCAGTTGGGTTGTTCGAAGAATTTGTTTAATCTGTTATTAAGCTGATCCAATATGAGCGTTTTCGTGCCAAATTCCAGTGTGTTTTGTTTGTGTTCCAATATGTAGGTGCATTACTTAATTTTTTCCCATATACCATTATATTGTGTTAATTATTCCTTGCTTTCGTTTTTAATAGGTTTAAGATGGGAATAACTACATCGAATGAAAGCACAAATAGCCCCCATCGAGCAACCTCTATCTAAACAAATTAAATTATTCAGACCGCAATTTAATTGCATTGGCAATTGTTGAAAACGAATTAAACTAAGCGATCTAGTACGAGTCGAACTCAAATTAGATCTTTAGCAATAACTATATCGAATGAACTACACGAGGATGGCCCTGAAAAAGCTTCTCAATTCAGTCGTTAGGACTCGGCATACAAATTGTAGGTTCCTTCCATTCGTCCCAAAAATAAAAAAACTCACAGAAACGAATATGTAATTGTGAGAAGCCAGACCTTGGGTGCGTATACCAACCTATTGCGCCAACTATTTATTTTTTTTTCTACACTTTAATCTGATCTGAAACATTTCTGATCTTCAGACTTTCTGACTACATTAACTACAAAAGCCAGTACATACCAGTACCTATAAAAGCGGCTAAAAGTGTTCAATTTCAGTGATTAGATAGATTATAAGTAGGGAGAGCCTTCATAAGGTCCTGGCACTGCGGCCTTTTTAAAAATGAGCCTATTTTGCTTTCTACGGTGAGGTCCTGGAGCCATCTTTTCACTTTGGAGACAGTCAGGAAGACAATGATCTTCTCTGAGAGTATGTCAGTAAGGTTTGCTGAAGTGACGTATTTTTTGGTTCGCAGATGAGCAGGCAAGAAAGGTATCCTTCATTGAACTAGGCCAGGTAGATACAACAGTACATGGAATACTAGGAGCGACGAATAAGAAGACATGGGTTACCGTCGAATTCCACGGCCGTGTTGTAGTGGTTGGAGTCATTGTTTGTGAACCGAGCGGCACGCGTGGGTCTGGATAATTGATCAGCGTGAACACACGAGCTTCCAAATGTCTCTTTCCAATTGACAAATGTACAAATTGGCCTGCGATATCTGGGGTCAGTACCACGAAAAAATAAGTATTGTTAAGCAGTAGCAATTTATCGGAGAAATATGTTAAAATGCTCCCATTCCACAATACTTGTTTTTTTCGTGGTACAGGCCCCTGGGGGTGAGGAAAAGAACCCTCTCAGATACACAGGAATAATGTCATAGGTAAGCGGCACGTGTATTTTTGTATAAAAAACTACTTTAATTAATGTAATTGCATTGTCGATCATATAATATTCAAGCATTGTTTATGAAAAATTAAGTAACTCCGGGTCCATAAAATTTGTTTAAATCGTTTAAAAGTGGAATGAAAAACTTGTATTGGTTTCGTGTAAACAATTTTGTTTTTTGGACTCTTTTTTAACTGTTTAAAGTTGTTTAAATTATTGTTGATACTCTATTCATTATGTGCAGCATTATCCCAAATACCAATGCAACCGGACGCAACTAAACGAGATTTAACTCAGACTTTGTCGATAACCATCTGCGATATTGCAGAATATTTAAGCTCCATTCGCGAAGGGGAAGAGCTCGTCAATGCTGGTTGGGTTCATGCTATAGGTGTGATACCAGATTCAGTAAATATTGATGTAACTGGTCTGGTCATATCCTCGATGACTTCAAAACCCCAAGAAATCAAACTAAGAATTTTGTACTTGGTTATACCATTTTGTCTATATGAGTTGCATTATGGGGTACACCGTACAGCTCATATTGAGACGCTCGGTCCAACACTTTTTCTTTAGTTTCCATTAGTTTAAACTTTAGACTAGTTAGGAATTTATTTTTACTTTTTTTACTTAAAAAATGTTTTTTTTTTTTTTTTCACAATATTTAATTATTTAATGTCGCTTAGCTTCTTTTCCGTAAATTTGTTCGCTGATCTGTAAAATTTGTATGTCTAGTAGAGTTCAAATTATAGCCACTAGGGTACACCCTCCATTTCTCAATTGCTGTTTCTTTGGGCTGAGAGGGCAAAGGTTTAGTAGAGTTTTATCCTGAACAACTAAGGTGGCGCTGAATAATCCTCTAACTTAAGCCGGTCGTCAGCCGGGTCGCTTCGAAAGAAAGGCCTCTATTGCGATTGTCGATTACCGATCGATAAAAAGTTTTTATGGAGAGTCGATTGTAGATTTTTGATTATTGCGAGTCTTTATCAAAATCGACATTTATAGATTAGCAATTCTTCATTGTCGTTAGTGATTGGCTGACTGTGTAGCGGCCAAAGAGTTTAAAAAAATATTCGAATGTAAAAAAAGCAATCCTACTGGGTTTCTGTTAACTCATCGATTTAGTTAAACAATAAACAAAAACCAATCGACACAATCGACATTTATCGATTGCCAATAGTTAACTGCGATTATTCTTAATTATTCCAATTTATTTTTGAATTCACGTTTGCGACGACCTACACGAGCTGTTCATCGATTAAAAAAATAAATAAATAAAGTGTTCTTTGCATGTAAAGCGGAAGGACACAAATGTTTTCGGCCCGTAGGGTCCGCGAGTCTAATCCAAAGGAACAAAGGAAGACATCGCCTTAGTTGGCGCACATTTGGAGGCCGTTAGCTAAGGATCAGCCTCGAACTGTAGAGCCGCCTAAGCTGCTAACGACAGAAGCTGCTTTTGACACATTTCGTCCTGAAATTTTATTTGTCATTATCATAACAAAGAAATTTTTTGAATGTACATAATATGTCAAGACCATAATATTTTTTTTTTGAATATAATTTTTACATTTTGATAAAAAAAATAAATAATCGAAAAGGTGCGACATTCGAAATAAAGTCGTAATTCAAAGTTCGCCTATAGGTAACGTTCCACTTTCATCTTATTAAGGAAAATCGTTGCCAAAAAATCTAATTATCTGTTTTGCATTGAATTCACATTCACAATCATTCGGATATAGATATGCTCGTGCATCTAGATGAATGAGCAAACAACTAGATGTTTTAAAATAAACCAATTTATACAACGCAATGCATGCAATACGTTACAAGAAAACATTTTTTTAATGTCAATGGCGCCAATTATATTCTGTCGAATTGTCAACTTGTTGTGTGTGATTAACCATGGATAATATATAATTTTTACCAATAATCTAACTCTAGTAATGTATTAAAATTATTCAAAATTTATTATTCTTCATGAAGTGAGAAAAACTACAGTATTTCGTATGCGGATTGTTTATAATTTATATTTTACATAAATAAAAAGAAAATCTTGGATCTACCGGACAATACTACGAATGATTTGTATGCGTGATCATCTGTGAAATAATTATGTACATTGTATATTTAAATATAGACTACATCGCGTTGTAGGTAGGTCGCTCACCGATGACGCATTTGCACGCATGTGTAATTGCTTTACGCTAGCTGCCGTTGTGTTCTGCAACTGTGAATGTGATCTGTATCTATGTTTAATTTATTGCACTTGTGCATTGGGTTCAGTGATGCGGATTTAATGCAAAAAAAATGTATATATTTTTTCAGTGTCTACTATTTTAGGTGTTCAGACTTTGGAAAGTTTGTGTTTTAATGGAGCTTTTATAGATGGAAATTACAGTATATTTGGAACACCTCCAATTTTTTTTTTTGTTTTGGTTGCGTAAACACCTGACTCGTGGATGTGTAGGTATAAATATTGTGAATTTCCAAAGAGTCCTAATATTTATAATCAATTTGCCTAACACTTTCTATATTTAAATTGTTATTTTTTTTTTTGTTTGAAGAATGAAATTAATGATGAGCAAAATTACATATCGTTACTAAGAACCAAAGAAACTACAAATGACTATGAAAAAGTTGCTTTGAATTTTTTCCAGGAGTAGATCTACAAAATATACAATAAACAAATGTTTTCGTTGAATTCGATTCTTAAAACGAATTAGTTATCTTTGGGTGAGAACACAACGTGTGCCTATTTTTACTTTGTGTACTGGAAATTATATAGCGTTTGATGGTGGTTGTTTACTAATAAGACAAGAGCTAAAGCCAACCCACCTCAGGATGACAGCAAAATGTCATTTTCTAAAACTTTCCCTTCAGAGAAATGAAATTATTCACATAAAACCCCGTATTCGTTACATTTTTTTCCCGTATACTGATCGAACTTGTGACTGCGATTCGAAAAATCGAATATGATTCGAAATCAATTTTATCCAATATAGGAGCCGCGTTTTATTATCGCTACCGATCCATATGGATCATCCCATGGAAATCCTGATGCTATAAAAAAATAACTTTGTAAGTTTGGCAGCCCTTATACAATTTTTACATAGACCTACGTAAGTAGTAAACATGACTTCAGCTGTATTTTTACGTAAATGTACGTTGATGGGGAACGGAAGAAAACGATTGTTTCCTCCCTCGCCTCGTCCAGATTCTTGTTTGTCTTGAAAAGATTTTTAAAACCTAAAAATAAATTTTACATTTCCGATTTATTTGTATTTATATGTATATCCATTGTATTAAGTTTTATTTGAACGTTTGATGACATTTAATGGCGCTGCCATTCGTGGGTCTTATTTTGTTTTATTCAACTTTTAGAAATTTCGACCTATATCAAACTGCACTTATTTTCTTTTCTTTTGCTACTGAATTGCTAAAAACTACTTGGGTTTGGACAATTTTCGGGCACCCTATGCCTAGCTTCTCACAACCATTCGTTTGTGTCAGTATTTATTTTTTTTTAAACGAATGGAAGGGATTTACAATTTTATGCCGAGTCCGAACGGCTGAATTGAGACGTGTTTCCATGACATTTATACTCTCGGATGTTTGTCAGTCGTTCACGACAGGTGGCGCAGTAGAAAAAACCTTAAGGTGTAATTAGTTTGATTTCCGGGGATCGAACCTGATAATATTGCACTTCCAATTAAAAAAACCTATACGTTAGGTTAAGTTAGGTTGAATAGGGTGTGAGTTGATCACATTGGACTAGGCACCATATTGGGCCCATCACCATTCCTGGGGAATCGGTCAAAAAACCTAAACCACTTCGCCCAAACAATTAATTACCCTACAGAACTTGAAAATTGTGTCAATTTTGTTTGCGAGGCCAACCTCTTCCAAACTGTCGAAGAAGTACCTACCAAGGTATCTCCTCCTGTACCGAGTAATAGCTTGACATTCACAGAGGAGATAAGTTATATCCTCTGCGATATGTAAGTCTTCGCAATACCTGCACATGACCGTATCTGTTAGACCTAATCTCATAGCGTGCTTCCTTAGAAGACAGTGCCCGGAGAGTAAAAATCCAGAAAAAATAACTCACTTCTCTTCGCACCAATGTCAATGCTCCATAGAGACAATAGTCTACAAACTATTACCAAAATTTATTGAAAAAAAAATTCAAAATCGCTTCTTATCAGTAACAAAACTAAACTAGAATTTTGGGAACAACATTTCACTAAGAAATTAGAGTACCTTTACAGACTTATTGCATTTTAATGAGTCGCGGGCGAATGATCGACGCTTTGGCCACCCCTACACTAGAAGAACAACATACCAGCAATGAATGAAGAGCCAACTGAGACACAATTGCATTGAGTGCCAAAGCTGTCAGACTAAAAATGCAGTCTAGATAGGAAGAAAGAAATGCATTTCTGCCGCCATTGCCACTGATTTAACAAATGATTTCTTTAACAGCTGAATTCGAATCAAGTATAGTGAAAGTACAAATGGGAAGTAGGCACAAGGTCTTGAAATAAGAAAATTGTCAATTAACGATATTTCTTTAGACGCACTAATTTAGGCTTAGTTTTGTAATTTTTGTTTTTTATATAGTAGGTATACGGTACCCACTTTTTGTAAATAATGAATTTATATAAGAAAGAGTTTCTTATAGCTTCTGTTTCTTACCAATATTAAGAGTGTTCAAATTTAGATTTCATTTTTATTTCCCTGAAGAACAGCATCTTGCTAGTATTAAGATGAAGATCCTTGTTGAGCTAGTTAATCAAAAATATTCTTTTGGGTACGATTTTAAAATTTTCTATTGCTTTAGGTAGAGGTTGGTACATTTCTTGTTAACACTTATGTTAGACATTTTTTTAGCGCATGACACACTATCTTATAGTCTAATTTCTGGAAACGATTATGAATTTGGATCCTCGGCAACACTAGCAATATCAAATCAATACATCCTTCTAAACGTCCACTGATGTTAATAAGTTTAATTTCTTTGATTTTAAACTGTAGCTATATCTCGACGTTTTGTAAGGATTTTTCGAATAGCTGTGAGTGGTGAGAGTTTCTTTGTCCAAAACTTACTTCTAACTACTGGAAAACGTTTAGCAATTTTAAAATAACTCATGACTCATTCATTCACTCACTGATTCTTCAACGCCTAGCTCAAACCCTTTACCCTAGAAAGCTGGCATTTTGCAGATACATATTGCAATTTTTCCCTTTATAATGTATACAAGGAATGAGGAAGGATCTTTCGAAATTCATCCCCTACTAAGGGGTAAAGGGGGGTCAAAGTTAGTATGGGCAATTTTTATACTCATAATTTCGTAACTCACTCCCAATTTATATTTTAAAATAATTAAATTGGCCTAATTTATACCTTTCTGATTGTGACAACATAGACCTTATTTAAAGTAGTCTTTGGGTAGCATATTCACACCGACCCGAAAACTGGGTTTTCGCGAAAAGACTTAGAAACTTTATCGAAAACAGAAGTTTTATAATACATACACAACTATACCAGTTTTCAAAACCTGGGCCCTTCCATCACGAAAATGCCATTTGCAAAAAAAAAAAAAAAACAAAATTACTCAAGCTCAACGCAGCTTCTAAACTCAAATTTTTATATTTAAGTTACGCGGCCTTAAAACTACGTTGCTTAAGTTCGAAAATTGTTTATAAATACCTAAGGTTTTCTTGTGTAAGGACATTTTAAGGGTGCATAAAGTTGTGCAGGCTCTACGACACGTTTATAAATACGGCTGCTAGAGCATACCGCAAATAGCAATCACAATCTTGATAAGACCCACGACAAATTTGTCCAAATATTTCTACCTATGAAAAAATTGACAGGACAAATTTGTCAAAATATCACAATGACAAAATAGTCATGACAAATTTGTCGTTGTATTTAACTGACAATAATGTCACCTGTCAATATTTTATGACATGCAAATTTGGCAGACAAGTGCCACAAATTTGTAGAATAGTCACCTGTCAATGTTTATGAAATAGGGCCCTGTTGTTTAAAGTCGTTTGCCATGAAAACGCCACGAAAACGACTTCCAATCTTTGGGTTATTGAAGCAGACAAACCTTTTGTAACATGTAGCGAGTTCAGCAAAATTTCTGACAGGATAGCTCTCACTCAGTGCTGCTGTTTTTACTATTCTTTTAAGCATATTTGTTTACAGCATTATTTTGAATTTATTTTTCTAGAATTTTAGGACAGCCTGTCACAGCTAAATTGTTATTTTCCGATGTTTTGTTGTTGATCGTTGTTTATGTTAATTTTTTTTTTGCTTTCAACCATGAATTACCGATTATCAAGTATGTACATTAATATTTAATTTCATTGCTAGTTTCACAGCTAATTGAAACGTCAAACAAAAACTAGTTGGTGTTTGGATGAATGCATCGACAAGTTTTCGTAAACTTTTTGGCGAAAACTCAGTTTTCAAAGCGGTGTGTGAATATAGTATAAAATACTCGACCTAACGTAGGGATAAAATTAAACAGCTGGATTGTAGTTTTTCTATCTAATTTTTTCTGACATTTTATGTCAAAAATATTTTTTTTTTGAAAAAATACGTCATGTTCATGTACTTTTCTTAAGAATGAGGGATTACACTCTCGATATAAAAGATTTGACGTTTATTATTTTCTATGCTGATCGTATGTATATATTTGTTATTCGTAATCGTTCTAATGCGTCAGAAGCATGACATATAACTTATTGAAGCCACACCAAAGAGTAACTTGTATGGTACATCAATATGTCAAAATATATTCACAATATTGTTGAAATAAGACACATCTGCAACGCGGCCGATATAATATTCCATACAACATTTTTATAAGCACTTTCACAGCTCCCGCTTGGATTTGCTGAAAGTCTTATTATAGCATCTGGCAAATTGCACCGATTCATCTCTAGGATTCATCTCGTGTGCATTTGAAAAACATTTTTGCGAGAAAAGACCTTCCATCAACGAAAATGATCGGCAATTAGCACTTGCTCTAATCATTTACTGCACACAGTTTTTGGCGCAATTTTCAAATTAAAAAGGGAATTAAAATTTTATATGCAACACGCCTATCACCTGCTCATGCCGATTACAAGCGCATATTAGCAAGGCGAAACGTAATTTACAGAAGATATTTACTTAAAATTTAGTGGACACTTAAAATGTGTGTTCCGACACCAATAGCAGCTGAACTTTCGCTTAGCATTGTTTATAAATATATAATTGTTGTTCAAATTGCATTGACATTGACGTTGTAATTGATTAAACAAAAAACACTTACTCAATGAAATTAGTGCGTAAAAGTTTTTGTTCTTTTTTTTTTGTTCTGTTCTACAAACGAGGGCCACAAGATATAGTATATGTAAAATTGTAACCCACTTACCTAGCACTTTCTTTCCGCTCGAAGGCGCTGTACCTCCATCGAATCCTGAATCATTGCTGCAGGTGCTCATTCGTATAATGGCATCCTTTGGGCACAACTCATCCTCATACTCATCCGATGTGGTGCATTCACTTTCGCTGTCGGTCTCCTCGCTGCTGCTGTTTGAGGACTCCTCGTAGGTGACTTTTTCGCGTTTCCATAATGGTCGTGGGGTGGCGACCAAAGGATACCGTGGGGCTTCCTCCTTTACGTAGCACTTTTTTTTTGTGTCGATTTTTATCTTTTTATTTGGGTCGAACGCTTGCTGCTGTTCTTTGGCTTTTTTCTTCAATTGCTTGTTTTTCTTTTTCATGCTTGCACTTAAACTACTACCGTCCACGCTATACGAATCGCTAGAACTGTCGGTCTCCTCAGCCGAGGAGGGTATATAGTCCTCTAGTTCGGCATCAACGTCTAGAAGACACTGTGCCAAATTCGAAATTGTCGCGAACTTTGATAAATTATTGCCACCACCGCCACCGCCGCCATCGCCGCCGCTGCTGCTGTTGCTGCTTTTACCGAGGACATCGCATACAATTTTTGTAGTTGGCGACGGCGGAGGTGCAGTTGAAGCAGCAGTTGGTGTTGTTGGCGAGTTCTTTGTTGTAGTTGTTGTTGTTGGAGCAGCCGTCGTCGCCACGGATACCTGTGCCGTTGATACATCTGTTGTTGGTTTTGGTGTCGACGAGAATGGCGACGCAACACTTTGGGTTTCTGGTGCCGCTGGTGACGTTGGCGACGCCACTGGTGACAGTTCGACTGATAGTGACGTTGCATAGGTTTTGATCGGTTTGGTCTCCTTTTTATTATTAGTTTTATTATCACAAGGCGTTGGATTGACATTTCCGCTTTCTCCAGATGTAGCATCACTCTTCGCTGTTGTATCTGCAATGGCGGTAGTGGGCGTTAATGGTTTTTTCTGTTCTGGTTTCGGTGTCTTTTGATCGTTTGTCTTCGTTGAGATCTCTGGAATTTGCTTGCATTCGGTGTCCTCTGTGTGCGAGTGCGAGGCGGTTTCGGCTAGACTTGTTTTTTTGGTGATAATACTTTGCGTGTCACTTTTGACAGTTTTCTTTTTCTCAGGTGACTTGGCGCCGCTGCCAGAATTTATTTTCGGCGAGTCAATACTTTCATTGTTTGTTGTTGGTTTTGCTTTCGGTTTAGAATTAGACTCGGCCGCTTCCTCCTTGGCATCATTTTTAGGACTGGATTTCTTTTTTGCCACAAGTTTTGGTGGGTTTTTGCTCTTCGGTGAGTCTTGAGATTTGATTGTGGTTTTCTTTGGTATTGGAACTGTTGGAGGAACCTTTTCGGGTGTCAGAGGTTTGGTGGTTGGTTTCTTCGGTGTGATTGGGTTCGCTTCGGATGGCCATGGACTTTCGTCAATTGGGGGTTGCGTTTTCTCTACAGACTCCTTGTGCTTATCTAGAGACTCTCTGGCGTCGATTTGTGCCCAAAAGTCATTATCGACCGTTTCATGGTCATTCTGCGGAGTAGATGACGTGTCCACCTTGGTTGGCCATGGACTCTCTTCAATTGGGGGCTGAATTTTGTCTACAATTTTCTTGCGCTTGTCCATGTACAGAGACTCTCTGGTGTCGATTTGCGACCAAAAGTCATTATCGACTATTTCAGGATTATTCTGCGGAGTAGATGATGTGTCGGCAACGGATGGCCATGGACTTTCCTCTGCGCGTGGAAGTGTTTCCTTTTTGCGCTTGTTCATGTACAGAGACTCTCTGGTGTCGATTTGCGACCAAAAATCTTCACCACTTTCAGATTTCTGAATTTTCTTGATGGGCTTTGGTGTTGCGACCTTCTTCTCAGGTTCTGCTTTCTTAGATGCTTCCACTATATCTTTGTCTAATGGTGGAGGCTTCACAGTTGCTCCCGTTGCCTGTTTGGGAGATTCTGTTGAATCTTTACTTACAAGTGGCTTCGGTGTCTTAGCTTCTTCTTGCTTAGACGCCTCGTCGACTTTTTTCGACTTGACACTCTTGACTCTCTTCTTGGGCAGTTTGAAAATCTTGTGCTCTTCGATGTCTTCAATGCTAAATGTGAACTTTGGCTTAGTTGGACTGACCGTACTGGCTGATTCCTCTTCGATGGTCTGCTGAATGACAGGCGTCAGTGGTGGGTTATCAATTTCCACATTAGCTGTGATCCTATGTCTAACTTTTTTAGTTTTTTTCGATTTTCGGCTTTTGCGGCCGTCTTCTTGACTGATGTTGCGTTCCAAATGAATGACCTGAATCGAACCAGATTGCGACTTTTGCAGTTCGTTTAGAATCTCAATCTCTTGTTCTTGTATGAGTGAGGCGCGACGGCGAAGCACACCGGCATTCAGGTCATCATCGATTTTATCTGACGAGATATCCTCGCAGATGTCGTGGAAGCTGGGCACTTGCGGAATACTCAAACGACGTACGGTATGTGTGACGGGATCAACTTCGATTATCACTTCACTTAGCGACGATTCGGTGGTCTGCGGTTGTTCCGTGTCGGTGACCGTAACTTTAATTCCTTCTTCGTTGGTTTTGTTCTTGGTGTAGAATCTTTCCAGGGGATCGTCAGCGGATTCGGGTGGAACAATCGTTTCTGGTTCCTTATTGACTACTTCCTGGGAATCCTTATTTTTCTTCGATCCGTCTCTACTGCGAGGCCGCATAATGGATAGTCTCACAACAGCTCTATTTCGCTTGATCGTCGATCTCGCATGGTGTCCTGTATCAGTTCCGTCAATCCTAGGCATATAGGGCGAGTTGGGATCCACGGTGCTACTGCTGGTATCACTGTCGGTATTAGTACCCACCTGTACCTCATCAGCAGCTTCGGATCTTTGCTCGTCTTTTTTTCTATCGTCCATATGGTGGTGTCGTCCATAACGCGACGATGCTGACACATCGATATCGGCGGTGTTGATATTCTTGGGACGCGAAGGACGCGAGGAGATATATTTCGAAGCCAGCGATGGAGAGTACGTGGATACCTTCGGAGACTGAATTCTCGTCAAGGGCATGAAGTTGCTTCGCGATGTTAGCGGTGACTCTGTGATAGTCGATAGCATCGGGTGGTATCTCGACACCGACGACGTATATTGAGCCGACCTAGAGGTGGATGGAAGGACATAGGTTCCAGAATACGCCCGATTGTAGGTGGATGAGTAAGGTGCATAAGGGCTCGACGAAGACGAACCGTATAGTGGAGTGCTATAGTACGGCGAATACGTACCCGCTCCACTGTAATAGGAATAACCCGGATCCGTATACAAAGGCATAGCAAACGGTTATACAAATTTTTGCACTCAACTAGCACTCGAATTTTTCGCGGCGTATCTTTTAATTGTATTTTATTTCTGACAACACAAACTGATTACTTGTCAGCAGCACAAATATTTTCCAAACACATAAATAGCCCGAACACTACATATATTTAGCGGACCGAATTTATTTTCAGAGACTTGCCTCTGCTTGCTCGTCTCAACTTATGTAATCCGATTTATTTGTTATTTTATGCACTCGGAACTGACAAACGGCAAAAAAATATATCTGGCTACACTTGTCTTCGGATTAAATTTATCCCGAGGGAAGTTGCATTTCGCGAATAAGAAAAAAGAAAAAAACTACTTCGGCGACTAAAGTCATCCGCACTAGAATGCGAAGAAGTACTTTTGAACTCGTGCGCCGAATTTATTTTTATCCAGTCGAGACACTAAAGTTGCAATTATTTCGAAAATCTAAAAAAAAAAAAATAAATCTCAAGACTATAGAGTAAATCTCCAAAATCAAAAGAGGTTTGCAACCGTTTTCGCGGAAACCACAGATAGTACTGACAAATTAATTCTTTTATGTTGAATTTCCCCAGAAGACTGTGTGAAAGTCTAGTCGGTGGCAGATGCCCCTCAGAGTTTAAATGAAAAAATGATGAAAAATTTGAAAAATTCTCCCCAACGAGGAGGCCTTCGAGTAAAAATGTTCAAAATGATTCTGCACAGAATATCATGGTGAGATCATGGTCTTTAATTGTATACGTTTCTCTTTTTTTGGGGGGAAAACATTTTAAAACTCACCATCAGGCACGGCTATAGAATAGATTCAATTTGTTGGCTAAAGAGAAACGCACGCTGAGGGCAACCTTTGAGGCTTCTTCTTCTCTTCCTGAAACCCGGTGGCCGGTGGTGGCATACGTGCAGTCGGTGTAGTAAAATCAAAAATAACATCGTATGGGATACCGCATTTTGACGTCAGTGAGAAATGTCGCAATCTGGACGAATTAATTCGTGAATATAAAGATTATTTCGAAATAAATTTCGAGCATTTGTCATTTCAGAAAAGTGACGCTTGTTGTCATTTGCGGAGACTTCCCAATAATTGTAGTAAGTTTTTTTTCTTTAAATTAAATTTTTTCTTACGATATAGACAAAGTGTTGAGTGGACTTTCAATAAAAGTGATCACTTTATGGTGAGGGAAGGAGTATTGGCCTAGTTTACCCCGTGACCGTGCTGAAAGATTTTTTTTCTGCTGTTTTTGAATTAGTTGTACTTTTGTTTATGGTGCACGTAGAGGCAAGAAAATTTAAATTTTACGTCGCAATTTGAGATGTATAAATGAGCTATTGTTTCTGAGGTGAATACGTCATTGACAATTCGCCGCCAACGCCAACATCATCTGGTTAGGATCAACCAAAGATGTGGAGATCATTTGTCAGAGGTGTGCAATTTTTTTAGATGGAATCTAGGGCAGAATAACTGAAATAGAAATCGTTTTTTTTTTAAAGTAAATCGGGACAAGTTCATGGCTTGGGGAAAAAAAGTCATTCAGGAGAAAATCATAGAAGTGACCAATCATTTACTTAACTATTTATACATTTTTTTCCGTGGCTGTTCGGAATTGTTGCAGACCAAACACTCACGCTATGGCAGATTCTGAAGGATTACCAAGAAGTCCATATCAATACTGACCACCTTTTTATCGAGTTTTAGACTGCATATGACATCATTTAGACGAGCCTTATAGAGCCATGTCTATGTAGTTTTGGCATTCTCGCAATACTCATCGTTATTGATGAAGAACGTATGATCACTTTATCAAAGCTTTACCTTTTCGAGAAAAATATAATTACTCAAAAATTTCGTGGGTACTATTACAAAATAATTATATGCATACAATTTTCGGAGGCGTATACGTAATATTTTTTTCGAATAGGGAACATTTATTACCTCTTGTCGCTATTACTTATATTTTATTGTACTCGTAAATGCGTGCAGTGAATCAGATCTGGATTACTGAGGATTTTGGTTCAAACCCCGCGGAAACTAATAAATTTGACAGTAAGCTTAGGTACTTACCTAATCTATATTGAAAAGGTGGTTGGGTGTTTTACGATTTGCATCGAACGGATGATGCACAATTCTGAAACTATTTTATATACATACTAGCTGTACCCGCCCAGCTTTGCCCGTGCACAGGAATTGTATTGCTTAGGTCTTAGATAATAATGTTCTTTCGTAAAATGCGAAAAATGAGAATAAATCTATTTTCTGGAATTTTCTTTCTACTTAAAAATAATCATGAAAATCATAGAAGATGTTTTTTTGTACGGGAGGCATCACCCCCGTTTGTCCAATTTTGGCGTGGCGATATCGATAATGGATGTAATGTATTGGATATAGATGTGCACCCTCTGCATCGCCATCCCTCTCCTTGATCTTGCTACTTGTTTGTAATGCTGTATCTCCTTTCCTTTGTTTCCCTCTTCCTATGCAATCCAAACAACTACCTACACCACCCCAACACTACACTGTTAACATACACCATATCGAATGAAATTCTGAAATGAAACCTGTTTTGTATTATACGTCTCTTCTCTTATGAAGATTATTAATATACCCCAAGCCATACTGCCGCACGCACCCCATCTCCATACCCTATCGGACATACGATCATAATATACATTCCTACATATACAACTGACCACTGCGAAAACAAATCAACCCTTTTCGAATGCGAGGTATACGTATACTATATGCTAGTGTTGTTTTGTTTGTCATGTCGCATCGTACGATCGTAAAAGTACACACATCCATTTGTAGCAAGGTATATAATGTACCTACTATGTGTATATTTTCACTTCATGAAATACATTCATATGTACGTCATATCAGGATGAAATTCCTACTGCGTTGCGTGACGATATGCGATAATGGATGTAATGTATTGGATATATAATGTGCGCCCTCTGCATCGCCCTCCCTCTCATGATCTTGCTACCTACTTGTTTATAATACTGGATTTCCTTTCCTTTCCTTTGTTTTCCCTCTTCCTATGGAATCCAAACAACTACCTACCCCAACCCTACACTGTTACCATATCACATATCGAATGAAATTCTGAAATGAAACCTGTTTTGTATTATACATCTCTTCTCTTATGAAGATTATTAATATACCCCATGCCATACTGCAGCACGCAAGACGCACCCCATCCCCATCCTGCATGCATCGGACATACGATCATAATATACATACCTACATATAAAACTGACCATAGGCACTCACTGCGAAAACAAATCAAGCCTTTTCGAATGTGTAGTATACGTATTGTTTTTGTTTGACGATCGCAAAAGTATAAACATCCATTTGTAGCAAGGTATATGTGTATGTATATATTTTCACTTCAGAAAATACATTGCTAAAAACTGTTCCTAAGGACGTGGCTATAAACGACATAGCCTATAGCAGTCTTACAGTCCTAAGGAACATTTTAAAAAAAGTTTCATCGAAATCTGTCCAGTAGTTTTCGAGTTTTTAGCTGACAAAGAAAACCCCTACAGTTTTATTATATGTATATGTATAGATATCAATTTTTAACCACCGGGTTCAGGTCTTTTCGATCCGGACCATATATGTACGCTAATGCTCTGTTGGAATTGACTGACTATACGAAATACGAATCGCAGTAGTCTAATGTGAGCCCCTTAAAAGGCGGACGTCCGCCGGATGACTTCAAGCGCTTGAATAAACGGTCAGGATTTCGACGTATTGTGGTTATAAAAGGTAGCCACTATTTATCTGGGTATTCATATAAAATTAGCTATATCCCTTAATGAGTGAATGGCAACCGAACTGCGTTACTGACTCTGGAATATTCGGTTGTTAGATAATCCAATAAATGCCAACTTACCCTAAAACGTAACACATACACTAATGAATTATTACTTATAAATGATCTGACCCCTTTGGTTGGTAGTGTGCGTGGCAACTGGCTACAAATCAAACTGATGTCTCAGAAAAGACTGAATTTTCTGTAAAGGGTACAACGTCATTCAAATCGAAACGACCAATTTTTGGACCGAAATATACAATTAATTAAAGCACTGCGAAGTGCGACCAAGCAGAAATCGCCACTATCCTAGAAGTATAGTGGAATGGAGAAAAGATGGAAAAAAACATTTAGGGAAAATTCTTGAATTTTTGGCACGTCCACGTAGTAAGTGAACGAGCTCAACAACTTTGAAAGAGGGTTAAGAAACAGCATGGGAAGCAGTGCGCTCTCGAGGAAGTAGAGAGGTGCTACTCCAGGATCATGCATATCGAGGCAACGAGACCTGAACCTCTACAAATATAAAAGGAACTATTGTAGTAACTTTCGTTTAGACTTATAAAAATCTCGAAGTTTTGATATATACGAAGAAATATTACGTATACGCCCACGTTAATTGTATGCAGATAATTATTAAAAAAAAATTTGTTCAAGGCATTATCAATAGGAAAAAAATATTTTGTAGCAATCTTGTCTAATCGGATTGTCTATATTTTTGACTGTTGGTAAACTTTAACATGCTATTCGTGTTTTTTCCAAAAAGATTCAAAAATAGTAATAATTGTCAAGTGTGCATTTTATGTTTTGGAACACTTTCTAAAAGATTTAGGCGGCTCTCACATTGAGACAACAAGCAATGAGCAACTAAGCAACTTGCAATTGTCAATAAGCAATATCTACGCAACTTTATTTTAACCTATTCTAGAAGCAAGAGTATTGGCAGAAATTTTGTATTGAAAACTGTATTGTCCAACATATTTTTTATATTAATTAATAAAACGTGTATGCGCAAACTTCTAGCGACGTTTCATTAATGACAAACTGCGGAGCAATATTTACTGTTTTTCAACATGATCTTTTTTTTTTTTTTTTTATAATTAACACGCGCTAAAGAGGATATGACTACTCTTATAGTGCAATGTGATTTACACAGCGCGGGCATTAAGGAAATTGGGATAGAGAAGATAGGAGATTCCGATGCACATTGGTTTTAAATGTCTGTAAATTGTATTGAGGAGGAAAGACAGAGCCGGGCAAGGCATTCCATATTCGTGTTGTACGGCTTATGAAAGAATCTCTATATTTCATAGTACGCCCGAAGATAGGCTGAATGGTATCTTTATGTCACCAGCGATAATTTCATTCAAAGTAAAATAATTCGTTAGGATTGCGTGTTTCCTATTGCCAGTAAGTTGCTTATTGATTATTGCCTCAGTATGAGAGCCGGCTTAGAGATGGCAGAGCAATTCAATATTCCAATGTTCTTGGTGCCGGGGCATAGAGATATTCCAGGGAATTGTAGGGCCGATGAACTCGCCAGACGTGGAACACCTGTACCGTTGCTACAGACAAAGCTACCTGATAAAGCTACCTGACCAATGGCAACATGCAAACTTAGATTAAAGGTAGAAGCTTTTGAGAGAACAAAATCTTAGATGGACAAACGGTATAACGGTATGCGACAAGGCAACTTTAGCCGAAGCTGGATCTGAAAGGCTTTAAATGTTAGATTTCTCTAAATAGACATCATATAAGCTTTATTATAGATTAAGTCTATCAGAGAAACAAAATATGTTCTAATAGATTGAACTTAGGTACGCATTCATTGGGACATTTTCTTTGGTGCCCACTTATATGGACATAAGGCACAGTACACCCAAGTCAAACCTAAAAAAAAAAAAATCAAACTTTATAAAATGAAGTACAACGGAATATAGTTAATGCACCATGGTATATAAGAAATGCATTAATCCAAATCCAAAAGAGGAATTTAAAATAAATAGGACAAAATATACATACTACTACAAAATAAACCAATAGCAAATTGACAAACTGCAGTTTTCTACCAGAGCCCTTAGAATTTTAGATGCTAGTGAGTTTTCGGGATGCATTTTTTTACAGTCAGGCTTAAGACCATCACTAGTATAGTAAACACATCTGTAATGTCTTTCAAAAATAAATTGCATTGAAAATTCAATTTTTGAGAAAATAGTTTAGATACTACTAGCTGAACCCCCGCCGGCTTCGCCAGGCCTTTTATTGCTTTTTACAATTTTTATTTTGAAATTTTTTTGGCCTATCAATTGATCACCGTAATTACCGACATTTAAAAAAAATCAACTCAATTGGTTCAAAATTACGGGCGACAGAGGGAGGGCATATAGTTTTTTCCACTTCGTTTTATATGTCGAAGAATGGTTCAGTGTATGGTTCTGATAGTACAGCATTCTACTGTACATCAGAACGTTAGGTTTACTGTATTATCAGTTACCTAAAGAAATCAGAGCTGGCAATGTGATTGTTCGAGATTGATAAGAGATTGAAAAAATAAAATAATAAAAGTAATTTTAAAAATTCCGAAAAGAAGAGACGTTGTTCAGAAAAGCTCTGGGATCATTAACGAAATCCGACCGAAAAGATTCGACATATATATATAGAGATAGCTGTACCCGCCCGACTTAGCCCGTGCACAGATGTTCTTTCGTAAAATGCGAGAAATGAGAATAAACTGGAACTTTCTTTCTGCCTAAACCAGAAATACAGCAATACGAACAAAACAAAAAAAGACTCATGAAAATCGGCCCAGCGGTTATCGAGTTTCACCCCATAGAATATTTTTTTTGTTTAGGAGGTATACGGTTTTGAATGTTTTTTTTTTTGTATGGGAGGTGCCACGCCCCTTTGTTCAACTTTTACCAATCTTCACAGGAGCACTCCACGGCCAATACGTACCATTACCTGTAAGTTTGAGTTCAACCGATTTTGTGGTTTTCGAGATATACGATTTTGAATGTTTTTTTGTATAAGATGTGCCACGCCCCTTTGTCTAACTTTGACCAATCTTCACAGGAGCACTCTGCGGCCAATACCTAAGATTATCTGTAAGTTTGAGCTCAATCGATTCGGTGGTTTTCGAGATATACGATTTTGAATGTTTTTTTGGTATAGGAGGTGCCACGCCCCTTTGTCCAATTTCGATCAATCTTCACAGGAGCACTTCAGGGCCAATACCTAAGATTATCTGTAAGTTTGAGCTCAATCTATTCGTTGTTTTTCGAGATATACGATTTTGAATGTTTTTTTTTGTATGAGCGGTGCCACGCCCCTTTGTCCGATTTTGACCAATCTTCACAGGAGTACTTAACTGCCAATACCTAAGATTATCTGTAAGTTTGAGCTCAATCGATTCGGTGGTTTTCGAAATATACGATTTTGAATGTTTTTTTTGTATGGGAGGTGCCACGCCCCTTTATCCGATTTTGACCAATCTTCACAGGAGCACTTAACTGCCAATACCTAAGATTGCCTGTAAGTTTGAGCTCAATCCATTTGGTGGTTTTCGAGATATATGATTTTGAATGTTTTTTTTGTATGGGCGGTGCCACGCCCCTTTGTCCGATTTTGAATTTGTTTAGCCTATTGACCGACCACCGTAATTACCGACATTACAAAAAAAAATCAACTAAATTGGTTGAAATTTACGGGCTACAGAGGGAAACATACAGTTTTTTCCACTTTGTTTTATATATATAGAGACTAGCTGACCCGGCAAACGTTGTTCTGCCTAAAATAGTTATTTTAAATATTATAAGATTTATTTTGATATTTTTGTTCAATTATATCTTTTAATAGGAATGAAGGCGGATAGCTTCAGTGGTTCAGCGGCCATTATCGGACTTACATACGCACCAACGTTTTTATATAGGTAATGCAATATAACTGTACTCGGCCGGCTTTGCCCGTGCACATAAGTTGTATTGCTTAGGTCTTAGATAATAATGTTCAATCGTAAAATGCGAAAAATGAGAATAAATCTATTTTTATTTTATTTCTGCGTAAACCTGAAATACTGCAATACGAACAAAGCAAAAAAAGAATCATGAGAATCGCCCCAGCGGTTATCGAGTTACAACGTCATCGATTTTCACCCCATAGAAGATCTTCTTTGTATCGGCGGTGCCACGCCCCTTTGTCCAATTTTGACCAATCTTCTTAAGATTTTGAATGTTTTTTTTGTATGGGAGGTGCCACGCCCCTTTGTCCAATTTTTCTTTTTTCTAAAACCCGTACTGAGAAAATATCTTTCCAACAAAATATAAATCATCAAAATCAGTTCGGCCAATCTCGAGTTATGGGATTACATCGCACTTCGGACACTTTCTTTTATATATATAGATTAAAATATTTTCTCTAGGTTGTTTCAATACCAGTTTGCACAAGTTGAATATATCTTCGAAAACAATATTTTTAGTGAAAGAAAACTATGATATTTTTAAATAAATGCTGCTGCAGGTATCGGCAGACACAGCAGATACCAGACGTCATAGGCTAGAACTTTACACTGTCAATTCTCAATTACAATTTTATTTAATTCTGGCCTAACAGTGTGAAAAAAACTGGGGAGGGATTCTGAGAGATAAATCGTTCAATAATTTTTGCTTGCATGAACGTTTTGCTTCATGTGACTTCGAAAGCGAAATAAATGTTCGTTTCTGCGAAAGCAATAAAAAAAAGGCGAAATTGACGTTTTCGCATTTTTTTTCACCTGACTTAATAAACGAAACCATATTCTATTCACTTCGTGCGAAACGAAACGAAAATGACAATTTTATTAACATTTATGTAAGGCACACCGGTTGTTGTTTAAGATTTGCAGTGAAGTATTGATAAATGTAAGCAATAAAAAAACTATATAGCAAACTATTTCTTTTTGTATTTATTGATTCAATTTGTGTTTCCAGGGAAAAAGCAAACGAAAAAAAAACTATTTACTATATTGTTTGTATATTGTATATTATAATGAAGAAAAAAAGGATTTACATAAAGCAAGTCTTCGATTTGGAATGGTTTTTGCTTTTTAACAGAATCACACCCCTGATTGCTTAAACAAAATTTGTACCATATTCCACCCTAAGAACATATTTCATCATTTTACTTCAAGCCTTCGAAAATTACACAATCTTTCTCAAGCCTTCGAAAACTACACGATCTTTCTATGTTTGGAATTTAAAGTTAGGGTTAAAGAGGATTGCATACACAGCTGGTTATAAATATCATAGACGTAATATGATTTGAATCGGCCATTTTTATAATCAATTTTAACCTTTTCTTAATCTTATTACAAATCACATAGGATGAACTCAAAGCGCAAACAATATTATAAAAAGGGAAAATTCACTGGATACTAGGTACAATAAGAATGTAGATAGAACCATAAAATGGATTGATGGGTTTACTTAATATTGTGGTCTGAACTATTTACAAAAAAGGGAATTCAAAATCCCTCAGCACTTAGGCTGTAATTTCGGTCCATTTTACTACGAAGCAGAGACCTCTTTCTCGTGTCACTTTCAACGAAAAGTCAGTATACCCGTATATCGAATCTCAAAATGGAACCAATATTTGTTTATCTAAAGTGATAAAGTGATGAACGGGGGCAAGATGATAAGTCATATGAATCCTTATAAAGTCACACTGTTCTTCGCTTATCAATTGGTTGAAGAGGTTTAAGATACGTTGATAACTATTGGTCCCAAAATGCAATTATTATTTTTAAATGTAAATTAAAATCAGCCCAATAGCAAAAGTATTTATATGAATATTGTGTCCTCTTTTGGAATAATTGATATATATCTAAGAAGAACTTACCTTCGCATTTGAGAGCTTGTCCAAAGAATCCACAAAGTAGCGATCCACAATGATCGCAAAATGTTGGTGACATAAATGTATACGGACGAAAGCGATGTGGTACATCAATTTTGAATCTTTCACGTAAGAACTGGAAAGAAAAATAAAAGTTGTCAAATTTACAGAAATGGATGAAATCCAACCAGAAATCCTCAACACATTAAGTGAAGAGAAGGTACAGCGGCTCTCTCGTATAAGGAACGTGGCCTGGGTATACATTGAAATACCTTACAATTAGAAAACTGGAGTGATTATACATACTTTTCAAGAAATACGTTGGAAATGTGTTGCATGTCCGTATCAAAGATAGATAAGCACTATGGTTTTTTTTTCGGGAAAAAGCCCAACTACAGACAAGATATTCACTCTCAAAATGTTATTTGAGAAACTTTTTTTAGAACAGGATAATTTTTTGACAATGTAAACCAATATCTTCTCAATAAATGGCGCATTTGTTTCGATTATACATACATTTATATTTCCTCTGTTTATCTGATTCTGAACTTTATATTATCATTGATTGCTTTTTCCACCTTTGTAAACAAAGGAAAAGTGAAAGAAAATCAACAACATTTGCGAAAACAATGCGAAATTTTTGATTGTTATGGCAAGCGTAACTCAATTCGTATGTATTTTCGGTTATATAAAGTGAGGTTTTTATTTTCGTATCCGTAACATTATAATTAATTGGTAGGTATCTTTTCAATGAATTGGTGATAATTAAATGAAATGGTGTCCTTGCCATCGCATGTGCGTAAACAAATTGCAAATAGGAATGCTTCCTGTCAGCAATTTTAAATTTCTTAAATTCTCGCATTGTTTTTCCGACAACAGGAAATGGATATAGCAACAGCTGGTGCAACTCAAAGCAGAGGTTGCCATATGCGAATAAAATAATTCACAAGAACTTTGACTCCTTATATTAAATTTTTCTATGTTTATTTATTTCTTTAAAGTTGTAGCACTGGCAGAAAGGATTAAAGTTATACAGTCAGAGATGGAATTAACAATTGCTATTCCATATGAAGCTATTGCCAACTGCAAATCTAGGAAAGATGGAACCTACCCAGAACTTATAACGCTGCAATGTGAATACTAAAGCTTAATTGTGTACATTTTTAAATGATATCAAACCGTTTAAAGGATAAAATCTGTAAAAATTCGTATTATTGTATTAAGAGCTTACAAAAACAACGAGGTCTCTGAACAAATTTATTCGTTGTAGTTATACGATCTATCATTAACGAGATGGTTTCGAAAAAAAAAAGAAACTGAGAACAGGTGCTGTTTTTTAAGACCCTACTAATATTACATATGTACCTACCTGCATACGATAAGCTATGGCGAACTTGAAAATGAATTTGAAATTACTTCAAGCTGCAAAAACTTGCAAACATAATCAGAAACATGCTAAGTATCATCGACAGTGTCAGAAAGTCAAGGCAAATAAGCAGTGGACTGCCGCACAGGTGTCATTGGAAGCCAGATTATTTTTCAATAATATTTTAATAACATCCTTAGTCCGTGCAGGAATATTTCTGCTGAAGAGTACAAAGCACAAGACATGGGTCGAGTGGGATTCCTTACAGCAGCCTTGCTTAAAGCAAGCTAAGTCACTGCAGAGTGTTTCGAAGGGACACTACTACAACGGCAAAGAAAGATGGTGGTGGACTGAGGAAGCTAAAGTAGTGATAAATGAAAAACAAGTGTCCCTCTAATAACGGAGATGATAAAGCTAGCTTCGAACTAAAATATAAGCATGTGAAAATGCGAAGGTATATCGAAGACGAAGTGAGCCCAAATTCAATATAACAGGTATGGAGGGCCTATATTATGAATTGGAGGAAATATATTCTGGGATCATGACGTAATCTCGAATAACAAAAATCTCGAAGGCGAAAAATCTCGAAAAGTTTTTTTTTAATTTCGAATGCAAACATTTTTAATGTATCTACAAGAATCTCAAATGTACAAAATTTTCAAAGGGCAATATAACGAAAATAAAAAATAAATTCGAGATTTGTTTTGGGATCCTATAATATAAAGTTTGCATACACCCAACCTTGCACCTAATCCAAATCTTACAGTGACCACAAGCAGGGGCGTTCCAGAGGGGTACCATGCTCCCCATACGTATCTCACTTTTTAACACCATTTTTAGATTTGGTGTTATTAATTCTGTCGCGCGCAAATTGTTACCATTGCCTCAAAAATTAATATTAATTCGATATTTTTGTTATTCGAGATTATACTTTGTCGATTTTTTTTCGAGATTTTTTTAGTTCCAGTTTTTTTTTTTGAGATTTTTACATTTGAGATTTTCTTCGAGATATCGTGGTAGACCCATATATTCTTCTATTACTGATACGAACCAAGCTAACCACGCGCTTTGTCAAGACAACCTGAACAAGGGTACAACCATCTTCAAGATAGCTGCCCAGGGAAGAGAAAATGCTTAGGAGATTCGTTCGCCGAAGTTCATTAACAATGCTCAAGGCCAACTACCTTTCCACGACGAAAAAATTATACAAAGGTCGCGAGTGCTTTTAAGCGAACAGTTTTTCCGGCTTTCCAAGACGCGTTTCTAACTTTGAAAGTACTTTACATAGCGGTCGATGAAGTAGAGAAAGCGGTCAAATCCTCCAAAAAGCGAAAAGTGGCTGATTTACCCTCTGAGTGTTGGATGGGAGACATCGGGCCTAGCTGCCTCATGACTCTCATTTCCAAACTCATGAGAGGAAATTCAATGCGAGTGTAGCGAGATCCTGTTATTCTGACCATAGCCTCGCCGAACAATAAGAAAGAAGAAGAAGAAGACATTAATGACATTCCTCACAGTAATGCTTAAAAAGTTAACATACTAAAGATACAATGCAATACATCATATAATTTAATTTTTTATATGTAATATATCTACTATCATAAACTTACTATTGTACTCGCTGAGTTAAAACTGGATCCGGAACATTTTCCAAGCAATTTCTCATGACATCTCTTGTGTACTGCAGTCTGGCAAGCTGTAGATCATAAGTAAAAACTATTAGATATTTTTATAAATACGTATTAATCAACAAAAGACGTAATTTTATTATCTCTAGGTTTGTTGAAAAAAAAAATCGATCTTCAGATCGAAATTCGATATGTCTAATTGAAAACTATATTAGATCAACAATTTGAGAATTTTCAGTTTCTCATGATATAAAAATAAAAAAAATTATTAAATTTAAGGTATTCAAAAAACGACTTTCGGTGCAAATACTCCCTAGGTGTTAACACAGGCTTAAAGCTGACAATAATAGACATTTTTGCGAGATCCGTTAATTTTTGAGCTAGCACAAAAATTAAATTCGAAGCCTCCTGTACAAAGCTCGAGGCAAACAGTATCGCTGAACTCACAATTTTGGATAAAACTATTGAAAGATAACGGCCTACGTTAGAGTAGAGACAAAAATCGAAAGAAGACTCGAGCGACAGACAAAACTATATAAGCAACGGCTTGCATTAGGCAATAACGCCCAAATCAATTTGGAAATACCTATCTATATATATAAAAATGAGTTCTAAAATGTGTTCGGATACGTATAACTTGAAAACCACCGACTCTATTGAGCCCATATTTACAGATAATCTTAGGTATTAGCCCAGAAGTGCACTGAAGGAGATTGGTCAAAATTGGACAAAGGGGCGTGGCACCTGCCATACAAAAAAAAAAACGCTCAAAATCGTATATCTCGAAAACTGCCAAATAGATTCAGCTCAAATTTACAAATATTCTTAGGTTTTGGCCCATAAGTGCTCCTTTGTAGATTGGTCAAAATTGGACAAAGGGCGTGGCACCGTCCATACAAAAAAAACATTCAAAATCTCATATCTCGAAAACTGCCAAATCGATTGAGCTCAAATTTACAGATAATCTTTGTTATTGGCGGAGTGCTTCTCTGGAGATTGGTCAAAATTGGACAAAGGGCGTGGCACCGCCCACACGAAAAAAACATTCAAAATCTTTTATCTCGAAAACCACCGAATCGATTGAGTTGAAACTTACAGATAGTCCTAGGTATTGACCCAGGAGTGTTGCTGTGAAGATTGGTCAAAATTGGACAAAGGGCGTGGCACCGCCCACACGAAAAAAAAAACAAAATCGTATATGTATATCGAAAACCGCCGAATCGATTGAGTTGAAACTTACAGACAATCCTAGGTATTGGCCCGGGAGTGCTCTTCTGAAGATTGTTCAAAATTGGACAAAGGGCGTGGCACCGCCCATACAAAAAAAAACATTCAAAATCTTATATCTCGCAAACCGCCGAAACTAACCCTTTCCTGGGTTCGTTTTTTAACTTTCTCGTATACGTATTCTCGCAATTCTGTCCGTCCGTATGTCTGACTGTCCCCCCTCTGGGGAATCCTAAACGAGGCGTTTGTTTTGTTTATGCTAGCCCTAACGGTACTTCCCATATAAACATTTTACGAAATATTAAACAATTTCGATTTTTTCGAAAACGGCTCTAACGATTTGAACCAAAATTGATAGTTGAGTTAAAGTAGGCATGCTTAAAATGACTTCATGTCCAGTTTTTCGCTAAAAAGTCCAGCAAAGGCTCTTTTGAAAATTGGCTTTTTCTCGAAAACGGTACAAAAGATTTTAACAAAAACTTATTTTTAAGATACTATCGTCATTTTCTCTAAAAAGACTGCGTCCTTCGATTTCCACACCAAACGCTAAAAATGGTACTTTTAAAACTGCTCATAATCTCGAAAACGCAATGTAAATGCAAATGTAACTACTATGTTTATATCCTGAAGAATACGTCGTAGGTACTCAGTTTTCAGCTAAACAGTTTAGTAACAGTGCTTTTCGTATCCAAAGTTGTAACATTTGTCAGCATAATTTTACAAAAAGCCGCTCTAACGATTTTGATCAAAATACATATTAAAGAAAACATAAGCATTCTAAACATGATCACATACCTACTTTTCTCAGAAAACTCGAATATAGCCGTTTTATGAATATTTCTCAAAAATGTATTCACGCATATTTTTGCAAAGCCCAAAACTTCAGTGGCAATATAATTCGAAATTCTACGCCTACTTGCCTTATTCAAGTGTCAGTTCAGGGTGAAATTTCTGCGAGATTCGCAATAAACGAGAAAGTTTCGTGCGACCCAGCCGTGCACATTTTTTAACAAGCAGTAAAGCCCAAAATAGAAAGTGAAAATGCATAAACAGTGGAATAAGTATGCACCCCCCTGCATGGGCTTGCTGTTCGATTTTGGATTAGGTGGAAGGTTTTACTGCAAAAAAAACTTTCAATATATCCAATTTCGCACATACTCCAAATCTGACGGTAACCCGAAGCAGGGGGGGGTTGCATAATGTATTAAACAGCAAACTATTTTTGGACGTTATTTCCATCTTGTTGTTTGTTTTTGGGCGCTATGCATTTTTTTGGGCAATATTTCCAAATCGATTTGGGCGCTATTTCCCTGGGCGTTATTGCCTAACGCCGTAAGCAACAACAAAATGTAGTAGAACCTCTCTGTGGTTTTCAATAATTGGTGGCCTAGTGCTATCGCTAGGTTGGCGCTTGATGAATTCACGACGAATCGAAGTGCAGGCTTACTTCCTAACAGGGCATACGAAACAATAACGTCTTTTAAGACATAAAGGGGGAATTGTCTGTCAGAATTGAAACAACAAATCACTTGAGTCTGGTGATGAATTAGTATGGTGTAGTTAGAAATTTGTAGATCCATTTCCAACCGAAATATTTTTAACATAGGTAGTTGTTGTTTTCTCAAATAAAGGTACATTCGATTAGCGATTTTCTTTGTTGTTAGCTTTTAGTTGAATTATCAACTACTGTCTGAATATTCTATAATATAGAATTGCAAGTATATTAAGACAAATGCAACAGGTACTTGTACTTGGCGACTTGACAAATTGAATTACAGCTCGAACATCTGCCGTAATGGCGTAATATACTTGTTAAGCAACATTATCCAACCATCAAATGCAATTCGTGTGTCAAAAACAAAATTGTTTCCAGGGCGCTCCCTGATAATTCACATAAGTATTTACATTTCAATACTAGATCAAAGATTGAGATTTTGACGCAAATGCTCCAAAGCTCCATTAAAAACAAAAAGTTTCATTTATAATTGGGCAATTTTCGAAAACTGTAATTTATAGTGGTAGCTTTTTCAACTGTTCTTCTCAAACTGTTTTGTTTTAAAATTTGGAATATCTTGTTATGGGCGCAGTAGCGCAGTGGTTAGTGTGCTGGACTACTGTGCGAGGGATACAGGTTCGATCCCCGGAAAAACACAAATTACATCGTAAGGTTTTTTGTACTGCGCCACCTCTCGCGAACGTCTGACAAACATCCGAGAGTATAACTGTCATGAAAAAGCTTCTCAATTCAGCCGTTTGGACTCGGCATAAAATTGTAGGTCCCTTCCATTCGTTCCAAAAATTGAAACTCACACAAAACGAATGGTTGCGAGAAGCTAGGCCTTGGGTGTCTACCGCCTGTTGCGCCGCCTATTTATTTATTTTTAATATCTTGTTACATCTACAGTGGGTGTCAAAAGTGAGTCAACACCAACACTGTTTTAATTTTGTGTTTGGAGTTTAGAAACAATTTTTTTGTAAATATCAATAATTTATTTTATGTTGTCGAAATAAAATAAGTATTGTTATTGTTATTGTGTTATCAAACTTTTAACAGATTGTTGGGTTTTTAGATGGTTCCAAGAAATTAAAGAAAAGAAAAAGAACATCGATATTCACACCCTCACTGTATGTGGACCAAGAACAAAAATGCTCCTGTTTTTATTGAATTATAGAACAACATCAATGACTGCCTTTCTTAACCAACTTGTTATTTGCCGCTGTTTTGATTCTGGTCGTATTTTTGTATACCTACATATTGTATATAAGGTCTATAGGTAGGCAGGGCACCTTTACTTTTGTAGTAAAAAAGGAAAAGACTGTCAAAATGACTATGGTGCGAATAAATTCTCTCCCAAAGAGAACAACTTATGAAAACGCTTATGTAGTAATCATGAAAAATGACAGAAGCATTTTGTTTTTCCATGACTTGCATATGAGTATGAATCCAAGTATGTGGAAGAGTTTGTACTGACTGAACTAAAAGCATTTGAGAAGAGAAAAAAACGACTTTATTTTCCCGTCTTACTAATACCATTTTTATACCAATTTGTTTCTCACATCGCAGGAAATCCAAAGTTATTACACGCGCATGCCAAATAGGACAACAAAATTTCAAATCATCTGTCAATTTTCAGGTGACTGACAGTTGTTGCAATTGTTACTCTCTCGAAGCCGCTCTCTTTTACGAATTTTTCAAGTTATGGAACGACATTGAGTGAAAAATATTGAAATAGTAGTTGAATTATAAATACTCAGCAACACTTATCAAGTACCATGGTTATTTACCTAAGTATATATTATATAAAATGAATTGCTTTAGTTAGACTACTTAGACTTACTAAAAACGCTGTGTCGCAGTCAGTCGTTAAATAAAATTATAACGTTGAGGAAGTCTACTTAGTTTGATTTGTTCCTGATAGTCTTCTGGTTTGGTATTATTCACAACAACTTAAAAGTAAACAAAGTAACAGACCTATTATGTACCGGTAGTGGCCACACAATTAGAAGCAAGAACTCTTAACTCATTTCATCAATCAGAATTTTTTTTAAAGCCTCACCCACCGCGGTTTGGTCTTTTGCTAGTGCCGTTAACCCGTTACTCGTTATCGCTGGCATTATGTGTTCCGCATATGAGTTTTTTAAAATATTAATATTTATCAATATTAATAAAGACTAGTTGTCCAGAACTCCGAAAACTCATTGCGCATAATTCTATTAAAACGAAATCGAGTAGGTATATGGATACCACAGAAGAAAGATTTAGCTGTTCAAAGAAGATGTTCTTTGGTGCAACTCAAGTCTTCACAGAGATCTGGCAGCTTTGAAAAAATAAAGAGAAGGCTAATATATTGAAAAACGGCGCCAAAAGAAGCCAGATTGATATGCCGAATCAGCAAAGTTGATCATTTCTTGACGTCTGCAAAAATAAAATATGTTGTTTCGCCTCAAATCGATCAAGAACTATCAGGTAGAACTGTACTACAGGTTGACTACAGTTATAAATAAAGGTTTCCCTACAAAATACTAATATGTAGGTAAATAATATATTCAAAAGTGTATTATAGGATTAATAGAACCACTTATCAACCTCAAAATAATTCCTAAAAAAATGTATGCAATGTAATATTCTTTTAAAATTGTCGGTTATAATTCTGTGGTCACGACTGTATATGAAAATATTAGCGAAAATAGCTAGTATTTAGTATTTTAGTTTCTACAACAGTAAACAGTTTTGGAACTGTTTATAATTGTATATATTATTTATGCCAATGCATATCAAAGCACTTATAATTTGGAAACTGTTTACAGTGGTGAAAACAATAAAATATATACGTTATAGTGGTTGGATATTTTGGCAAAAACATATGAATATTATTTTATTATAGGCACATATTTATGTCATTTTATTTTTCGAGTTCCCAAAAAGAAGATTTTGTCAGCCGCTTTGCCAACAATTCGCCAAAATCCACGCGGAAGAAACAAAAGCGAACAAGTTTCTAGAATAAGAATATATGCGAACGGAGGTAGAACGATTAAATAAATATTGAGAGAAGACTTCACCCTAAAGTGTTGATACTTCAAAAAAAGGAAGTTTAGGCTCTTCATTTGTCCTTGTTGAAGAAATCCCAATATACAGCTCCGTACGCAAATATAAATAACACAAAATAGCTTGTCATATACACTTTTAAATAGTGGTTGGAATGTTCAAAGCAAAAAGGTGGCCACTAAACTCCTTACATCTAATTATGTACCTATATAAAAGTTATTACTTACTGATGCACTGATAGCCTTGCTTTCCGAAACCCCAAAGAAATAAATTGCAAAACGCACAAAATGTTGGCTGGCGAAAGAATTTTGCTACGAATCGATGACCATTAATGTCATGGGTTCTATAATAGGGGAAAATAAAACTATTGCATTATTTAATTCAAAAATATGTAACTTCAATACTTACCTTTGATGTTTAATGGCACCTCGCCGGTTCGTTATACTTCGCGGGTTTGTTCTTCTATCAACAAACGGCTGCTGATGCTGCGAATATGAGTCTTCTTTTGAGCTTTGACGAGGTAAACTAAAGGAATGCGCTGATGTTGAACTGTAATTATCACTATAGTATCCGCTTGAGACAGTACTATCGCGTGGTACCATACGACCTGATGATGTGCTTGGTTTGTGTCTTGGCTAAACGACGAATAAAATAATAATGTTTACAAAAGGCACTTAAAAGATGAAATAAACTTACATCGTGACCATATTGATTGCTTCGACTACTTCTGGGTTTTTGACCATTTGAATTTCCATTTGACCTTTTGCGCCCATGGGCGCCAGTGAACATCATTATAAAAGCTTTTAAATTCCTCAATCCAAAGTTGGCTTATAGTCAGCTGTTTGTCAGGCCGTCATAGGGTAGTATAAAATAGAAACTCTAATAAAATGTGTTAGTGAGTGTGTATATAGTTAAGATACAAAAAAATCAGTTTAAGACAGCAATTAAAGTTAATAAGCGAATGCGTTACTGTCGTATGTACCATGTACGAGTACTGAATATGGGATTGTATATAGGACGACCGAGTTGCTTCGGTGATAAGTGAAAACTCCAAAACACTTGCCTACAGTTGTGAGGCGATTGTATTTAATTCACAGTGATTATTACGCCAAACGATCTGATCACGATGCTCAAATGACCACATCTCGTTGTTTGTTTATTTAAGATATCCGGTGCCTTCAATTGATTGGAAATATGTATCTACCTACACAAATCGAAAAGTGCCGCCACAAGCTATTCCTATGGCAAGTTACACATAGAGGCATATAATCGTCTTATGATGTCTCTGACGATGGCGAATGATTTGGCGTATCAGTTTATACAATTATGCTTCATGTGAATGGGAAGCAGCGATGTATCCGATTACAATCATGATTGTAGAATTAAATCAACCAGATATTGGCGTATGTATGATGAATATATAATAAGCATCGACATAGTACCTACATTAATATGGTCTGCTATTTGCTAGGGAAATGTCAGTTCCATAAAATGTCTGCCCAAAAAATGACCCCAGCATAACTAGCGCTCGACGTTCCAAGCGACAAAAAAGTGAAACAAAATGCTAAATGCTAGAGTCACGAGACACCTATTGGGTGTAAGTGGAGTTACTAAGTAAAACAGTTGAAATTCATAATATTCCGGCATTGTCTACAAAAGACGCCATTTCAAAAATGTGCGAGTTCAAATAATTTTAATAAATTAATAATAAGGAACCAACAAAATTTTATTAAAAAATTGTATTTTGTATGCATTTTATTTTATTATATTTTTTTTTTAATTGTACAATATTCGCATATTTATTACTTCTTATATTGTTTTGGATTATCTAGTCTCCTTGAAAATATTACCATGTGCCAATTAACGGAATATCTTTTCTGTTACTCATGGAAATAACATCAATGTAATCCTCATTTAAATGTTTTTACTTCAAGTAAAAGGTTTAAGTAAATACTGAAAGGTAGAAGTGGAAGTAGTAGTAGAATTTGAAGTAGAAGCTCCGATTTTCAGTATTTACTTTGTTTCATCTGCTGAAAAAAAAAAGTTTTTACTTGATTGCAAATATTTTAAGTAAATACTGAATTTATTTAAGTAAAAATAGGTACGCCGGATATCACAGTAAATACCTACTTATTTTTTTAGTATATGCTATGAAATTTTCAAGTTGGTCGATAGCAACTTAAAAAATGTTCAGTATTTACTGCAGAAAAACAAGCACATACTAGTTTTTCTGCATTCTAAAAAAGTATTTACTACAAAAATGCATGCGAAGAGAAGTAAATGCTTTTACTTGAAGTAAATATGCACCTAATCTTTAGTGTTTACTTCATTTTATGCATGCCAAAAATAGTATTTACTTAGAAAAAACTTAGTAAAAGCATTTACTGTCTTTTATGCAGAGCTCGAAAATAACTCTCAACCTTTATTTTCAATTGGTTTCTCACTGAGAGATATTACATTCGGCTTCGACATTAAGGTCTTGCTCTGAGATTTATTTGTAAATAATTACCTTTTCGGTCTTTGGTTGATTTTAATTTTTAAATTTTAGATTTATCACTCGTTAGTTAACTTTTTCCATAAAAATTAAATGGAAATGATCAACCAAAGACCTCATTCTTCGAAAGTAAGTTAAAAAAGTCAAAATTGTTTTGAATTCAGTGTTGTCGTTCTTATTTAACACATATAGCTATTGTCGATTGGGAGAAATTAATTCTGTTGTGTACTCAGGTTGTTTAGTTTCGATGACTTTTAGCAGGAATGACAATGTCCGAAATTTCATTCGGCTATCGAGGCAGCACCCACATATGCTTTTAGAGAACGCAGAAACAGGATCGTAGTAACGCAGACTTTAGACATAACATAATTACCTAATTTTTTAGATTATTCCACAGTTATTTCCCAGGAGTGAAAGAACTGAGTTTGTTTTCATAGAACTGGGTTTTTGCTGTTCTAATTTTTATATTATTACATAAATTATGAATAAAGAAAATGGCTTTATACGGGATATCATCATCTAAATGGGTAATAAGAAATATTTTAAGAATTTTAGAATTAAGTTTGACTACAAGTAAACTCGCAAGGGTTTTAGCAATATCTTTTCTCATTACACATTCATGTGTAGCCGGGACACTTTCACTTGCACTGGACTTCCTTAGACGAGTGTTAACCAATGACTCTTCAAATCACTAATGCAATTCCGCATGCGCTGCTAACTAATGTCAATAGTTATAGTGAAAAATGTACAAATGAGACTTATTTTTTTCTGTCAGTGATATCTCTCAGTGGTTGACCGAAACCATACATAACAAAAATAAGGGTTTCTCTCTGAGCGTAACCAAAAAAAAAATGCTGTGCAAAGAAACTGATTATTATGTGATCAAATTTAAATTTCTGAACAACTGAGAGTAATATTAAGACCTTCGAAAAGGTTGAGAGATACTTTCGAGCTCTACTTTTATGCATACCACCCATAGTCACAAAAATTAATTATAATATATTTTATGTACCTATCTACATATTATGTATTTCCAATCTTTTGTGTTATTAAAATAATTTTTGGTTTAATGTTATTGCATTTTTTCATCAATAGTAACGCGTTTGAGTGCATAAAAAATCTCTCATTAATTCGTTTATTCGGACTGACCTTCCCCCAACCATTCCTAATTAACGAGGTTTTACTGCGCTGTATTTCAAAATTCTGTATGAACAAAAATCTGTATTTCAAAATTCTGTATTTAAAAAAATGGTACCTACATTATCCAAACCATTTTTTTAAATACAGAATTCTTGTACATATAATATTTTTTTTATATTCTACTGTCTCCCTGAATGTCACCATAGATTTATGAAAACAAAGTGCGTCGAATACCTTTAGAATTTTGCTTTTGCAATTATTTTTTTTTTTGCAATGCTTAGGGTCCGATTTATTGGCCCTAAGAGGACCTTTTTATAACTCACGAACCGTTCGTCGTATCAAGTTAAAACTCCGTCCCAACCTCTGTCGCCGTTAAATATCGCTTATCACTTCATCTAACTCGAGGGAAGGTACTCCAAAGATTTTCAAACCGAATTCTGTAAGAATGGGGTATATAACTGTATACTCTACAGCATACTGCTAGAAAGTACACCTACACATCCACGATACATAAATCGAGTAGAGACAAAAAATATATTATTGAGCGTGGCAACCAACGCCGAGTTTGAGAGCAATAGTAGGTATGAACGGAAAAAGTTCGACTGCATTTTTTGCCAATGATCGTATTCGTATTTTAAATATTCGGAGTACATAATGGCGAAGGTGGCCTAAAGTGGCACACGATGGTCAAATGGCACACTTACCAGAAAACTCATAAAAGAAGCAAATTATGAACACAGTCCTTTATTTTACTAGGCAGCACCTACGCAAACGAAATATTGACATGCTCCAGCCATCGTATGACAGCCGGCAGATCATTTTGTGTCGAGCCGACTTTCAGTAGTGGTGTAAAGTAGTGGAGTGCAAAATTTAATTATTTTTTTTTTGTTCAAAAACGTTTCCTTTTTTTAAGTTGGTGACTGAATGTGAGTAGGTATAGACTATTTGTGTTGGCTTAATAGATGTCAGTTGTGCAATATATATTACGTTTCAGTAGATATATACTGGCGACAACTAGGACGAGGCCATACATTTTGCAATCGATTTTCACTCTTTATACCTGTTAAAAATGTTGTGCACGGAAACTTTTAACACCTGTTAACAGGTTCATATTTTCTCAACAGTAAGTCAATTGGAGTTTCCGAAGATCAAAAAATGAACTACCTAAAAAGCGTATAAAAAGATGCGCAAATAGGATGAGGCCACTGCGAATATTTCGTTGCAGGAGTGCACATCAGCGATATTTTTAAGATTTTGTTAAGAATATTTAAAAAAGCATTGAAAAAAACTGTTTTTAATTATTATTAAAAAAAATGGGTTCCGGGAAGACTTTGACAGCGACAGAAAGAGGAAAAATAGATGCTTTCAAGGAGTTAGGACTCTCAGGCCGAGAAATTGCATGGAGGCTAAATCGAAGTATAACTGTTGTAACGCTTGCCTCAAATTCCACTCTACCAGCGACTAAAATAAGGACCAAAAGCAGAGTATCAGCCAGGATAGCAACGGTCCGAAGGATAATACGAACAAGTGGTACTATACAGAGAAGAAAACTTAAAAAGAAACCGGTTTTGAAGCAAGTATACACAAGGAGCATCGAATGAATTTAGCAAGAGAACATGTCGCTTGGAGCAGTGAATTGAAATGCGTTGTCTTTTCGGATGGAAAAAAGTTTGACCCAGGACTAGGAAGGTTCTCGAATACCTTTTCCGTACGCAAATGCATTATTTAAGCTTATAAATCTACTTTGTGTTTTTAGTGCAAAATGGAAAAGGAGTTGGTGGAGCGCATAGTACCTATTGCTAATGGAAATTTGGAATCCCGCATGCTCGGGATCACATGCGACGATATTCGTAGCATTGATTTTGAACTAGCCGAAAAAAATGGCACACTAGTATGCTATTTTATACAAGTGACCTTTGATATATTGTGGCACGGGTAGACATTTCGAAAATTAATTGTTTTAAAGACTTTTTGGAAATATATTACATTTTTTAGCATAAAATTATTTGGGCAATTGGTTATTCTATTCTATATGAATATACAGCTTGAAGTGAATTTCATTTTGAGATATTTAGATATCGATCAATTTGCTTAAGATGTTCCATTTTAGGCCATATTCCCCTACTTAATGTACATATCTACTTTTGACATTTGAATCTACAAAATAGACCTAGATCTTTACAATCTTCGATGAAGAGAATTTTCTTGCAATTACTGTAATTTTGTCTATCTTTTTTGGTGCTACTTCAATAAATTCACAAAAATTTCGACTTTAAAAAATTCCTTATGAGATAGTTCTGCTGGTTTTCTATAAACACCTTTGGCAATATGTGTTAAATTTAAATCCAATAATCAATTTAAAAAGAAAACGTGATATTTTTTTTTAAATGGACTCAAAAGTTCGCTACTCAACGAAGAATGAATCACAGACATTCAGTCAATGTCCGAAAATGTGTACAGTTTGTAGGCAATAAACTTAATTTGTCACTGACCACAAAATTATATCCAACAGATGTCACACGTAAGTATTATTCCCAAGAAAAAACATTGTATTTGAAATTGCTCCGAATTTTATCAATAATTAGGAAGTCAATCTATTTCGAGTGGCTATTGTAATATATTTTCTCAGCGAATTCAGATGAGGTGCTTTGCAAGAGTATCTATTTTTTTAAACGCTTGAGTCACCAGAATTTTTTATTTTTTTTTTGTTTTACAAAATAATAATTTTGATTCAGACACTAAAAAAACAACATAATAGAAACATAGAAAGCAAAACATGCACAAGAAAGCTTCGTGAATAAAGGAAGAACAAGAAATTAATACAAATAGATTAGATAGGTAGGTACCAACCTCCATCCCGATTTAAATTGTATCATTTCCAAACATTTTGCAAGTATAGTGTGTGTATACATTCCAATTAATTTGTTGCTGAAATATCAATATCCAAAACAAATGATCAGCAAGCACTCTTATTGACCTGATCTCAGGTACACACTACACACACTTAATTAATATTTTCCCAAGAGCGTTGAACATACGAGTACACAACACACCGACACCACATCTTAAAACGAAAGCTATTACACAATTTTGACGATTTACACTCTTGTGAGCAGGCGCACTATCCACTAAATAAGATACGAAATTCTTTTATGTTCGCGATACATTCACACCAAATATTTCCAGTAGGTGTTTTTTTTATTTTTTTTTATTTAGCCTTTTCGTTTTTATGGAAACCATGGAAATGTATATAAATTCTTGAATATAACTGACATGTGGAATATAAAAGCTTCACCACGTATAGTATATTTATATTCCACAAAAATTCCTTTCGATTATTTATTTATTTTTTGGGGAATTTCCTTTCGAGTCACACATATACGAGAGAGGAAGGAGAACAAAGTGATTTATTTTCGAATTAAAATGTACAAGTTATTTACAAACACATTTACACGTCCTCCCAGTGTTACAAAGTGTAACCATACAGCAAACATAAAATAATTTCACATCACATACTGCACATTCCACAGTATCGCAGCTAATATAATCATTTTGTTAGTTTGGGTAACAAAAATAAATCCATGACGCGTAGCACTGTTTTTTGTAAAACATACCACACAGTTGTATCAAAAGAGAAGGATAATAAATTATTTTGAAAATAAAGGAAACTGCCTCGCCCTGAGGAAAATCACTGAGTATTGAATTTATTGTTTAAATGTTGCTCTCGAGACGTACACTTTCAGACTGAGTAAAACACTCATATCCAAAATGTTCTCGATGAAATGAGTTAAAAATTGTAATATTAACGCATATTTTTTTATTGGAATGAAAACACATCGTTTTTGAGATGAAAATACACGGATGCTGCGCAAGAGATCCATCTCCTGCGCAGTAGCGATCTGTTTGATGTTTCTGGTACATATTTCCATTTCTCTTCGACTCTATTTTGAGTGGTATCAATGTTGCCGTATCGAAGGAGAAAATTCCGAGAAGTTCACAACAGTTTAGATAAGCGACGACATGTTCAATACTCATATTTGTGCCTAGCTAAATAGCTTTTCAAGAAATTGTGTGTTTTGGGACTCATTCCGATGACGTGATAAAAGATACTTTCGAAAACCAAAGGAGATTTTCTCTTTTCTATCGCAGTTAAGAGAAAATGTGTGTCTATTTAATATAATATTAACTTCACTCTATACTTGAAATTAAAGTGCATGTGCGAGCACATCGAACTTTAGCGATCAGCAGATGTAGAAAAAAAATAACAGAACTGCTGCTGAAAAGGCTTTTAGGACACTCGTACTTTAATTAAACAAATTTTCTGGAAACCGTCCTGTCTAAAGGTTGCTACTTACTTAAAAGGCGAGTGAGAGATTTTAAAAATTATAGTTAGAATTTATGAGTTGCTATAATATAAGATATAATATTATAACTGATGATACTGGATACACAGAGAGCGATTATCGTGTTTTTTCCACTTTCTTGCCTGCACTTGAGCGTTCGATTGTCAGGCACCTCTTTCCCAGTGGGTCAGGTACCCTGGGCTATTACCGATAAGTAAATTTATTTCGAGAAAAATAGAAGAAAAACATGCTCGTAGATATGCCTATATTTTAAAGCTGTTCAAAAAAACTTGAATAAACTTATATGAGAGGTAGCGGCCCCCCTTGTTTAATTTAAACTTGGCGCCCTAATCGTATATTCATCACAGCAAAGTTAAACTGAATGCAATCGATGGACCCGACTTAGAGATCGAGAATTTCTCTGAATTTGTCAGTGCTCTTGCGGCTTTTCTTTTGTTTGTCATTATAACTGATGTTGTAAGTCTAGATTGAGCCACGGGGGCAACTTTGATGCAGATGCAGGTGAGGACGGTGCGGTACGCTTGCGATTGCTCGGCTGAAGCATGTCGGTCGCGGATTATTTTTGTGATTTCGGGCATATGCGCGCTACGGCTAGTTCGAATGAAGCCCATGAAGTCCAATTTTCGACAACTTTATCGAGCTACTGGGGCCGTATATCAGCAATAACACTGCGAATATTGACTTCGAAATCGTCCAACGTCTGTGGTTTATCGCCATAGACTAGTGACCTCACATACTCTCAAAGGAAGTAGGTATAAACTCCTAAACGTGTGAGATCGCAGGATCTTGGTCAGTTCACAGGTCCATTACCTGAAATTATGCGCTCAACAAATGTTTCCCGCAATAAATTGATGGTCTCTCACGCGTGCCGTGTGATATGTTGCGCCATCTTGTTGAAACCAAAGCTCTGTCGAAGCTGGATCTTATAAGGTTTTAAGTCATTCCGTAAAATCTTCCACAAAGTGGATGGGCATAGCTCCAATTGCTGTGCACTATGGCGAATCGATTCATTTGGATTCTTCTCAACACAGCGCTCCACAACTCCAATAACTTATTTTGTTTCCACTTGTGTGTCATCTTTTGGGATGCGCATGCGTATTATCCACTGGAGTGTACGAGGTGCCAAATTGATTCATCGTGTTACAAATAACTTGCTCAGATGGACGATTATGTCGAGTAGTCGACCGTACGGAGCGCACGCAAAGCTTGCCGAACCATAAGTTTACACAATTTACACGCGTTGTTCTGGTGTTAATCTTTTCATCGTAAAATGGCAAAACGTACTAACCACAAATCAACTTTCAACTGTAGTGTTGCCGGTATTAAAACCAAACCTCTAAAATATACATGCTTAATAACTGCTAATACAGAGAGCGATTATCGTGTTTTTTTTTCCACTCTCTTACTTGAGTGATCCACTCTCTTACTTGAATGTTCGATATCGACTGTAATATTCAGCCCTATCGAGGTATCCGTTCGGAAGAAAATCCGAAACGAAAGTCAAATCTCTTCGGGATTCAGATTTTTTTTAAATACTTCTCTCGGGAAAGTCGAACCTATAACGCTTCAACAGCGCCCCGAGATGCTTGCAGATGTATGTTAGTTCTGCACTTAAATTGCAGCAAATTGTATACTTCTGGAAATATATCCCCAGGAAGCGAGTTCCAAAGTTTGCTTGTCCTGTAACAGAAGGAGTTTTGGAAAGTTGATGTCCTCGCGGTTTCAAGTGAACTCTATGGTAATGAGCATTAGCAGCCTGTCTTGTTGGGCGCCCAAAAGTTGCATTTCGAGGGATAATGTCTTTGAGTTCCTCGGAACATCTACCATGGAAGTACCTATAGAACAAGCATAGGTCAGCGACTTGTCTTCTGTGCACCAACGGTTGAAGATTCGATGTGAGTGTAGGGTCTCCAATAAGTCGAACTGCTCGTCTCTGTATATGCTGTCAAGTAGGTTAAGTGAATGTTTTGGGGCCGAGCTCCATATATGGGAACAATATTCCACGCCTGGTCTAACCTGAGCTTTGTAGAGAAGGAGAAGTTGCTTTGGGCTAAAGCACCTCTTTGCTCTAAATAGGTAGCTCAACTTAGCGGACGCCGATTTTGCGATATAGGAAATGTGGTCCTGCCATGTGATTCCTGAATTGAGTGTGACTCCTAGAAGGTGCATTGAGTCCTTGGGATGGATTGGATGGTCATCCATTTGGATCTGAAGAACTGTTGATGCATTTTTCATAGAAAATGTTGTGAGCTGTGTCTTGTTTGCATTAAATACAACCAAGTTGTCTTTTCCCCACTGCAAGATTTTGACCAGATCATCATTTAGAGAACTAATTTGTTCACATCTCTGACTGTGTGATGTAGCCGCATTCACAGGCCCACTGTTCGAGATGGAGGATATAAGGGTGCTGTCATCTGCAAAGCTGTAGATTGCGTTTGAGATATCCGTTTCGGTACAAAATAAATGAGGTATATAAACGCCTTCATTTGAAGATGGTTATAATTTACTTTATAAGTTGTATAGACAAGTACTAATCGTCTTGTCGTCCGGTGAGATACCATCACATCATGCTCTAGGCTCCGTGAAGTGTCCTTGACTATACGTGTCGAAGTTTGACGTGTGGGCTAGGTCTACTTCAGTTATTTTAAAATCCAAATATTTAGCAAAACAAAGCAATAAAGACAAAACACTGAAACCCAAAGAAGCAAATTAGTAACAGATTTCTGCAACATTCGGGAATTAGGACCCGATACTGCGTATTGCCTCAGTGGTTAGAGTGCTGGACGGGGCGAGGGGCCCCAGCTCATACAAAAATCAGTTTAATTTTGTACCTTAGGTCTATCAAATCAAAGATCAACCGACACAAACGTTTTCAAGACATCAAGTACGGAACCATCGGTGGGCGAGTGATACTCGCACTTGGCCGGTTTTTTTGTACTTGCTTCTGCTTTGGGAACATAATATGACTATATGAATAAGAGCACTTTTTAATTATATGTAGAGTACATAATAAAAATATCTGCGAAACAAGAGGACGGTCGCCGTCGGAAATCTTGCACTTCAAAGATCAAAGGTTGGTATCATTCCTTAATTGAAGAACTAGTGGCGATATACTCTGACTACTTCAGTGCTAATGCGTTCAAGTTCAAATTGCTCCTTCTGGTCGATTGGTATAATTTTCTCGTTAGAAAGTTGATCTCTGAAACTCTGCTATTTCGCTGCACAGCGCTATAATGTTGGCTTTATTCTTCGCTTTATTAGCTGAGTGCTGAAAGATAAGCAAAAATTGCCAGCTGATACTGAATTTCTGTTAATAATAATTACGTTAAATTCTCTAAACATCTGTTATCGTAGTAGGTACCTATACAATAGGCATAGGTCAGCGACTATTCTAATGTAGGACCTCCTTTTGGTCGAACTGCTAGTCTCTGTATGCTGTCAAATTGGTTAAGTGAATGTTTTGGGCAGTGCGAATGGACAATAATGATCCAGCCAAGAGGACCTTCGAATTTAAGCACCCAGGTTGGAGACAACAAGGTCAAAGTCAAGTCTCTGCTTCAAACGCAAAGCCATCGCGGGTGAAGAGCTCTTGCTCTGGACAACTTGAAGAAAGGTGCATAGGATGTCACAGGGTGGAAGGCTACAAATGCTGTGTCTTAGGCAGAGACGTTTCTCTAGGTTGAAGTAAAGTTAGTAGGTGCCTCATTAAGTATGTCGGAAACATTAAAAATATCACTCAAACCTGGTTGAAAATATTTATTTATTTTTTGATAAATTTAGTTCAGTGTAAAGTTAAACAAATTTTTATTTTCTTTTGTTTTTCATTTTCCTTGTGATTAAAATTTGTTTCCTTCTTGTTCGAGTACACTTAATTGTTTTCGTTTTGTTTTTCTTTGTCCTAAATTTCCAAACGTAACATTCACAATATAGATAACATTTATTATAACAAATTAGTAAAAAATATTAGTACATATTTTCGTTTACTTTTTTTTTTATTTGATTTATATATTTTTATTTGTATTGAGGAAATTTCTCCAAAATATGAGTATATGAAACCAAAGAGAGTCGTTGGACATCGAACAACAATTTTCTGAATATTTAAAAGAATGATTAACATGAATTTGTTTTTATATTATTTCGGGTTGAATGCTTGTTAATGAAAATATGAAGTTGCTATGGCTATTTTCCTGTAATTGGCGAAATGTATCTAAATTATCTAAACATATATTTACAAAAGCTGTTTTATTGTATAATTTATTAGTAGGTATATACTGAAATTATCTAATTTCTTTTTTTTACGTAAGAAATTTCCTCCAATTGTTTAGTTTAAATTTGAAATTTTATTTTCCAACACTCCGTTCCGGTGTTATTTTGTCAAATCGCTTTTGTGAAAATATTTTAAATAACAGCAGTTACAAGGAGTGAATTATTAAAATTTTCTAGATATGTCTTGTTAAATAAAAAAAATATAATATATCCTAACTTTAGATAGAGATGTATTCTAAGGTAAAACATTTTGACAAAATCTCACAGAATAGAGCATTAGAGTTAACATTTAGTGAAATTTACACATTTTCGAAAACACCGTTGTACATTTAAAGCTTTGTCTTACAACACAATTACTATAATATATAGGTGATGACTTTTTTTTAATTAAATTTTGTTTTTGTTTAAAGTGTATCTAAATAATTACCCCGAAAAGAAATTTGTTTTCATAGGTGTGGTAAAATCCAAGCAGCTACCAACCACTGGGCAAATAGAGATTTTTAATTGAAATACAATTTTTTTTCCATGGAAATGGTATACACTGTTGTTGTTAGTTTTAGATTTTTCAAATTACCTATACAATTTGATTAACTAAAATTATACACTTTCTTTTAAAATTAGGCACAATTATGTTTACTTATTTTATATAATTTTTTTTGTCATTGTTGATTTGGTTTCTTTACTTATTCAGCTAAATTACACTACCGACTTATTGACTTGAAATAAAAGTACAAAACAATTATATACTATCACTACATAAAAAAAAATGTAGGGCATCCTTATAAATCTGCTTTTGTGTTGAACTTAAAAGCTACACTGTAACTTTTCAGGAATTATTGCAAATAAAATAAAATGATCCTTTAGCAAGCAGAACGGCTTGGATGTCGGATACCCTGCTATATTTTTTTTCTATGTTTTCACATAAAAACATCCAAACATTATATACCCAAAAGGCATTACTATTTGTTTTAAATACATCAATTATTCAGTCATTTACAATAACTACCTTTTTCCTTATGTTTTAATTTTTCTTGTTTTTTTTCTTTATATAATAAAATTCAAAATTAATTTTCATTTACCAATGCGACTTATTTTAATATTGAACAATGAGGGGATGAGTACATTTTATCAGTCAAAATTTTATTTTATTTTGTTTTTTTGAAATCACACACACAAAGTACGAGTAGATACTTTGAAAGGGAATTTCTTGTTTTGTTTAAAACTTAGAGAAATTAAATAACAATAATGAGACGAACTTAAATTGGACGACGTTCTTGGTTATTGGGAGAACATTTGCGCGCGCTTTTATACAAAATCTTAAAAAACTAAAATAAAAGGAAAACTTTATTGTTTGAACACGAATAGTCCCGTCGGATCCCACTCGTTTTCGTCCAATGGTCCGAAGCATTCATCAAAGTACCACTCCATGGTTTTATAGACGTGGTACAGTGATTTGGACAGGTAATGATCTTCATCGGTGTACACCTAAAATAAACAAAATTTGTATTAAGTAGATAATTTTACGATTTGATACATAAATGAAAAAATAAATAGTTGGCGCAACAGGCGTGTAGACACCCTTACCCTTGGCCTATTAGACTAAGAGCTAGCAACGTTTTTTCTAAAGTCATTTTAGCAAGGCTGTAGCTTAGTTCGTGGGACTACTGAACACGAAAATATATTTCTGGCAGCGCTGCTTTAGTTTATATAGGAATGACATATATAAACTTAAAAGTGCAACAAATGAAAGAAATTTAACTCATTTTAGCAAACTTAAGATTTTGGTATATGTTAATTTATGACCGATATAGACAGAAAATGCAATTGATAGAAAAGTTTGCCGGTTTTAAAGACGTCCTTAAAAGTGCAATAAAAAGGCAACATTTAAGTCATAATAAATAAATAAATAGGTATGGTGCAACAGCCAGGTAGTCACCCTAGGCCTTGCTTCTCGCAACCATTCGTTTGTGTGAGTTTCTATTTTTGGGACGAATGGAAGGGACCTACAATTTTATGCCGAACCCGAACGGAATTGAGAAGCTTTGTTAGGACAGTTATACTCTCGGATGTTTGTCAGACGTTCGCGAGACGTGGCGCAGTGGAAAAACATTAAGATGTAATTTGTGTTTTTCCAATTTGATTTGATACCATTATAGTATTTATTTTAATGCCATCCATAATGTTATATATGCTATAGCTTTTTCAAGTGACCCAACTTTCAGAAACGTCTGACAAACATCTAAAGCAAGGCACACACTAAAGTGGTGAGCAAATGGTGCGGCAGTGGCGTGGTGACAAAATGGTAGGTGACATAGGAGTGGCGAACATTTGGTGTGGCGATGGAATGGCGGCGAAGTAGTATGAAAGTATGGTGCCGAAAATTCATCAGTTCTTAAAATGTCGTCCTATGTTGAATTTTTGGTCATCTGCCATGTGTTTAGTGCCCGGGTAAACATAAATACGCAGTTGCAATGCCAAAATCAACGTCATCACCAGCAGCGTTGTTCCGGAGAAATTTTTGAGTTGAGCCATTCTCCGAGCCATTTCACACAAGTTTGAGCCACTTCAGTTAAAGTGGTGGGGTGGGGTGTGTGTGCTTAATTTCTTCTTATTTTTTAGTTTTTGTATTTGGAGGTTCGATGGAAGGTAAAATCATCGAAAGACATTTAGGGGTATCGTTGTGCTTTTACCAAACATTGTTCGTAAATGTATCATTTGATGATGATTACTGTTTGTCCATGATGTTGAGAAAAGAAATCAGAAAGAATAATTCCAAAAGTGCCGCTATTTTTTCTCTGGTACTCTTGCAAAGCGTTCGATACGAAAAAATGCCGATTTTTTTTGCGTCAACTGAATAGACACAAGGTCATCAGGCCCTCAGGGCTTCATTGTTTATGAACGTTTTGAGGAAATTGACACATTAGATCAACAGTTGAAGTGTTTTAAGCGAAATTTAATCGTTGAACTGAAATTCAAATAAAAATATGTAGATCGAAATCTCTTAATAGTGTTGAAAGAGCAAAAATTGATCTATTAAGAGATCAAGGACTAACCGGGCATTTTATAGCGAACAAAATTAAACGAAGTTTTAGTGTGAACAATTCTTACTTAAGAAATAAAGATTTGTATGGAAAAAACCTGAAAAGAGGTAAAAAAACAACAGCAGTTGTTCTAAGAGCAATTTTGAGATGTGCTTCCAATTGTGACTCTGCCGCAAAAATAAAAGCTAAAGCCGGTGTAAGTGCAATGGTTTCAACAGTTCTAAGAGTAATCAATAGTGCCAATCATTTAAAACGAATAAAAATTTAAAAGAAACCATTATTAAACGAGCAACGGAAATGTATGCGATTAGAATTCTGTAGACACCATTTGAGTTTTTTCGGATTAAAAGAAGTTTAATTTTGATGTCCCTGATTGGTTTAATTATTATTTCCACGATGTGGCGAAAGATGAACGTTTTTTAACGCGGCATCATAATCGAGAAGGTGGTGTTATGGTATAGGGAGCAGTTAGCTATTACGGCACTGTTGAGCTTGAGTTCTAAACCTCAAAAATGACTGAAGTAAATTATAAAGGAATTCTGGAAAAAAATTCCGACATTTTTGGAACCCAAAATTTGACTTTTCAGCAGGACAACGCCCCCATCCACACGACGCGTATAGTAAAAAATTGGATAGACAAGCAAAATCTGGAAATCCTTCAATGGCCGCCGTTCTTTCCTGATCTGAACTTATCGAAAATGTTTGGGGATGGTCAGTACGAAACGGTTATGAGTCTGGCCGTCAGTTTGATGTCAGAGAATCCCATTAAATTAGCATGTAGGGAAATTTGCTGGACTACTCTAAGATTCCATGCTGGATCGAATTTATGAAGTCATAACCGCTAAAGACGGCAGTACCCAATACTAAAACTACCAAAAAAAAAAAACTGTTTTAAGAAAAACTTGTTTCACTTCATTCCATTAACTTTCATTTCCAATTTCAATATTTGTGTCTATTCAGTTGACGCAAAAAAAATCAGCATTTTTCATATGGAACGCTTTGAAAGAGAGCCAGAGAAAAAATAACAGTACTTTTGGAATTGTTCTTTCTGATTCCTTTTCTCAACATCATAAGCAAACAGTAATCATCATCAAATGATACATTTACGAACAATGTTTGGAAAAAATGCACAATGTACATTAGAAAATGTTTGTGCTTATTGAGTTGACGCGAAATGTAAATCAAATTGCTGAATGGGAAACATTCCGGGGGAAATATTATTCGCGATAGGGGTGATTGCAGAGCTATTAGACAAGGGTTGCTCCTGCAACAGTCAGGGACTTTAAACCGATTTAAAAAAAAAACTCCCCGGGTGACTGACTTTCGTCATCCCGAATTAGATTGCACCTATAGTCGTTCGGACTTAACGGACATTTATTTTTCATTCATTTTAAAAAATTGAGAGTATAAATTCGCCGTTTGTCGCATTTCTATTATTTTTTGATTGAAAAAAATATTACCTACTGTCTTGGTCTTAGCTAACTCTTATAGATCAAGAGGTTTTACCCACCTTAATCTCCTGATTACATTGTCAGTATTTAAAAGTTCTGTTATTTAACATGGTTGAGAAGTCTACTTCTGTGCCCGTGCAAATGTTTCCCTTGTCAGCAATGTTAACCAGATTGCTGAATGGAAAACATTCCGGAGGAAATATTATTCCCGATAGGAATATGAAATGCTGAATGAGTTCACTTGGTCAATTGTTTCAACCAGCGATTGTTTTGTGACGGGGTTCAGTCGAGTAAATTTTAACTTTTTAACATTTTTTGTTTGTTTAAGTTTTAACACAAATGTGAGCCATTTCTATTTGGCTCGGAGCATTGAGCCAAAGTTGAAATACTTGAGCCAAATTACCGGGTACTTCAGCACAACGCTGATCACCAGCCTCTACAATACGATATGCTTCTACAAGGGATATGCCTCTACAAATCCACGCTGTACCTATCCGCTTGCCAAGCGAACATGTAACTTAAATAAGTGGCACTAGACTGGCATCACGCCGGGAATTTGGATTTTCAGTATACCGAGCCAAAATATATAATACTAGCTGTACCCGTCCGGCTTGGCCTGTGCACAGGAATTGTATTGCTAGGTCTTAAATAATAAAGTTCTTTCGTAAAATGCGAGGAATGAGAATAAATCGATTTGCTGGAACTTTCTTTCTGCATAAACCTGAAAAGCAGCAATACGAACAAAACATAAAAAGAAATATGAAAATCGGCCCAGCGGTTATGGAGATATAACGTCATAGAGTTTCACCCCATAGAAGATGTTTTTTGTAAATGATGTATAAGATTTTGAATGTTTTTTTTTATATGGGACCTGCTACGCCCCTTTGTCCAATTTTGACCAATTTTCACAGAAGCACTCCAAGGACGGTTTCTGAATTTGTTTGGCCTATCGCCCGATCACCGTAATTACCGACATTAAAAAAAAAATTAACTAAATAGGTTGAAAATTACGGGCAACAGAGGGAAACATACAGTTTTTCCCACTTTGTTATAGGTATATAGAGATTTTAACGACCGTAATAGGGTGTTTTTTTTTAGAGGTATAGAACTTTAAGTTGGTAACAATATTTTAACTGGCGGCCATTTTGTCAGCTGTCAAATGATTTATTTTTAGTTTGGTTTGGCATTTCAACATGAATAGACTGACTGAACAACGCTTCCAAATAGTGCAAATTTATTTTGAAAATCATGGTTCTATTCGAAATACGTATCGCGCAGTACGTCCATTATACGGTCAACGTATCTAATCGTCAACTTTTGTTTGAAGGATACCTCAATAAACCAAACTGCCGTATTTGGAGCGATGAAAATCCTCAAGTGTATGTTGAGACACCGTTACATCCACAAAAACTGAGTTTTTGGTGTGCTTTATGGGTTGGTGGAAACGAAAAACGATGCTGGCCAGAACGTTACAGTCAATGGTGACCGCTATAGAGCCATGAATACTGACTTTTTCGTTCATCAATTGAACAACCATGATCTGCAAGAGCTGTGGTTTTAACAAGACGGCCGGCGGCGCAACATGTCACAAAGCTCGTGCCACAATTGATATATTGAAGGAAACGTTTGGTAACCGCATAGTTTCACGTTGCGGACCCGTGAATTGGCCTCCAAGATCGTGCAATTTAACGCCGCTTGACTATTTTCTGTGGGGATATGTGAAGTCGCTAGTCTACGCCGATAAGCCCCGAAACGATTGACCACTTGGAGGACAACATTCGCCGCGTTATTGCCGATATACGACCACAAATGTTGGAAAAAGTCATCGAAAATTGCACCTCCAGATTGGACTACGTTCGAGCCAGCCGTGGCGGTCATATGCCAGAAATCATATTTAAATTATAATGCCAGAAGATTATCTTTCGAATAAAGTAAATTTCATGTCAATTTAAGAAAATCATCTTTGTTTTATTCCATTTCAAAGTTCTATACCTCTTTAAAAAAAAAAAACACCATTTTACAATAATTTCTTATTGCTTTATTTTCGATTGTCCGCGACAACGTCGTGCTAACTTTGAAGATTATTATCGACCCCCTCGAAGTGAACTGGCAACTGAGGGGGTCTGAACTCCGAATGAGTCGATTCGCCCTCGTGCACAGCAATTGAAGCTATGCCCAACCACTATGTGGAAAATTTTACGGAAAATCTTAACTTATAAGCTTATCCAACTTGTGCAAGAGTTGAAACCACGTGATCATTATACGCGTCGTAGGTTCAGTGAATGAGCCCAAAACATGCCACACGGCGCGGGATACCATCAATTTATTCCGGAAAACATTTGCTGAGTGCATAATCTCGCGTAATGGACTTCTGGACCTCCATGATTCTGTGATCTTTTGTGAGAGTTTTGGAGATTTATTGGAACGATAGAGCCATTTGAAAGGAAGATTGTATATAAGTAAATACTGAATTCCACAGAAATTGACTTTATTTTTGTTAGCATAAACAGATGCCCGGGGGGTTTGACATAAGACACCAATAGCATAGCGAAAGCATCTTGGGGCAATTGGGCTGTTAAAGAAACCATTTATGTTGTCCGTTCATTGTCTATTTTCAAGTTGAAACTGATTTGGTAACCAACAATTAATCACTGAAGTATCAAGAAATGACAAAGCCCCAATAAAACCAAATGCAATCGGTTCTCTGGCCAGTAGACGAATACTTCTGATGTCAATAGGTGAATTCGAGATTCGCAGGCTTGTACCGAACGGTGCTGGAACGAGGCAGAGAGCGTTAAAGTGGCAACTTTGGAAGGAGGTCGCAAAAATATCAGCGACTGAAAAGAATTGGACCCAAGAATGAGAAGATAAAATCTAAGAAAGCTTCACTTGCTCAGAAAAGAATCCTATATTGCGCCAGGGTATAAACATGAAAAAGCCGATTCCTAAATCGGAATTGAAAAGGACACCCACTCTGAAATAATGCGAAAATATGGTGCCATAGTGGATTATGTGAAGTAGCAAAGGGGTTAATGGCACGTTTCTCATGCTCAGAATCCTTATCCCAATAACTGGCTGACATAATCTTTGGATATAGCAAACATTTTGTTACTTACCTGGTGTCTAAATTTAACCTGCTGATCCACTAACGATCGAACCAACATTAAGGAATGTTCATGATGCACAAAGGTGTCAGCAGTCCCATGCATTAGCATAAGATTGCGGCCTTTTATATTTCCGGCTTTCATTGTTAGATCAGCCTCTTGGAGCGCCCTCAAATAGTCTCCCTTCAGTGGAATGTAGCGTTCGGTAAAAAACGAATCTAAATATAAAAATTAGATGAAAATTTCCTCAATTAAATATCACAGTTAACTTACAATGATATCCGAATGAGACAACAGGATTTATCGCAACGCCACACTGCAACACCTGCTGGGAATCTTCGATAAGCGTCATTGCTGTGGCATATCCCCCATAGCCTAATCCATAGGCACATATGCGAGATGGGTCTATGAATTTCAGATTGTCGCGGAGGTATCTGTTTAGAGAAAAGTCAGAAAATGCATCAAATCGTAGAGATAAACTTACGTTAGCACTCCCAATTGGTCTTCAATTTCGACGGTACCCAGTTTGCCGTGTACTTGAGTCCGCAGCAGCTCTCCTTGGAAACCACTACCTCGACCATCGATTTGTGCCACAATAATTGACCGCTGACTGCAGAGATACCAATTCCAGTCCACGTGGAACTTTTCCGACACCAACTGCGATCCGGGGGATGAATCTCTGAAAGTGTTCAATGCTCAATGGCAACTGTCATTCCGTGTACTATGATACAACTTACATTTGTAGGATGAGCGGGAATGCTATCTCTTCCTCTTCTCGCATACCTGGTGGAAGAAACAGCCGCACCTGAGCATGGAAACCGTGCCGGATCTCTACACTGAATGTGCGAATTTGTGGAAGCGCCAGCTGTGCCAATTTTTGTTTCAGATCGTTGCCCGAGTTTAGGACATATATCTTGTTATTCGATTGCGTTTCGACGAGGTAGACCGAAGGCGATTCTGGACCCAAACATTCCTGGACATAATACGAGAAATCCTTGCTGAAGTACACCTTGTTGTAGAGGCAGTTCTTCGGAATCTCAAATGCGCCGCCATCATCCGATGTGCTCGTCTGATTGTCCACCGCCGGATTGACGAGCTTGAATGTGGACGGTGTGTTATCACACGTGAGACATGTTGGCTGTGTCGATGTTATGTACGTGCGATTGGGCTTTGTAACATTCAGTTTAAGGCTGATTTTATAGAGATGCCGTTCGCCAGGTCTCTTCTCAGGTGCGGCCATGAAGTAAACGATTTCGTTTACCTCGTCCCAACCGATAATTTCCGTTACTTCGAACAGACCCATTGTCAGCGGCACCCACCGACGGTCGAGGGTCGATATAAAGACGACATGTCGAAAGTGGCCATGTTCACCGTCTCGCACTGACAACCGCTTCAGCAGATACCCACCATTTGAGATCTCATATGTGGTCTGACCCTGAGTGACATTTGCAAGACCCTCTGATCCGTTCTTTACGCTGCTGTGGATATTGTGATTTACATTCATTTGCGCACTTATTCTTGATGAGAATATGGGCTTCTCCGCCGGAAGCACCCATCCATCGCTGACCGTCACCTCTGTATGAATCGCCTGGCAAACAAATGCGGGTGCTCGACACAGCACAGTGGTGGCTTTTGTTTGATCTCGATCGGTGACTGTTAGCGAGAGATCTATAGCGGAAGCCCAGGTCAGACCACCAATGTAGCTGCCATTTGTCAGTTCGGGAGGTAGTTTTACTTGGCTCGGGAAAATGTACTTGAGTACGGTCAGATTCACGATATTCACTGTCACGTTGGTGTTGGTTGTGCCAGCCTTTGGGTATCTCCCCGAGAGAATTTTCGGATACTTGAGATCATCACCCGTCCAGGAGTACCTAAGCCAATTTTGGAATGCAATAGTTTGTACACAAACGCGAAGTCAGACTTACTTGTATTCGTGCACCTCAGTATCATTAAATGTTAAAAACGCCAAATACTGGACATCTGGCGAGAACATCAGAGTGCTACTCTTGAGCTCCGGCACGTTCTCATACATCCAATCGGGAATACCGTTTGTTATAACACCGTTTTTGCCTATTCAAGTCATACAAATTATAATCAAGTACGTACTGCATAAGGGTTTTGTGTGTACCTGTCGTAGTGATGCGACAAACCAAGTCTCCTTGCACTTTTGGCTTGTAGTATAAGTCATTTTCGTAGACGAATGCTATACCCTGGTTCATTGAGTTTTTATTACTAGCAGGTAGTTGGGAGTTCGGCGCCCATTCCACGTGCTGAAGTCGTGGTGCGTCGGCACTGTTTTCCGTTGGTCCCAAAGGGAACGTGTTTCTGGTAAGGACTTCGTAAACATAGTGCCTAAGAGAAAAGACAAGGAAGGTTATGTCAGTTCGAATGTAGATAATTTAATAAATTTTGAGGTTTAGTTGTATATATTCTTTTCCAAAAATAAATTATTATAAACTATAAAGGGTAGGCCAAGTACAAGTTTCTTTTTAAAAATTCAATAAAATGAGCAAAATTAAATTTTTTCCATGTATTATGGAAGAGCAAACATTTCCATTAATTATGGACCACAACGTCGTTCAAGTGGCTGCCTCAGCTGGCTTCGCAGTAGCGCATTACGCTCCAATTTTCTTGTTTATGGTTTCGGGTTGTAGCTCACGGATTGCTTGTATGATATATATATGTGAGTCATTCAACCCCGGGTGGGGCATAGAGCGACGAAAAACTTCCTCCACCCTTCTCGATCTTCGGGCAGATACTTCATCTGTAGCCACGTTTTACCCTGTATTGCTGCTTCGGCCAATACTGTTCATTTCCAAGTAGTTCTTGGTCTACCAACTCGCCGTGTACCTTGAGGATTCCATTCGAAGGACTGCTTAGCGATGTTGTCGTTTGGTCTCCTCAATGTGAGGCCAATCCAGCGCCACTTCTGCTGCCTAATTTCGACATTCAAAAGTTTTTGACCCGCTATGTGCCACAATAATTCTTGGTTCGATATAATTAGCGGAAATCGGATCTTAAGTATGTACCGAAGGCAGCCTGTAATCTTCTCGAGATGGAGGTAGAGACTTTCCAGGTTTCACAGGCATACAGCAGTGCGGATTTGAAGAGCCTTAACTTGCTGCGTCGGGATACTTGACTGGAGTTCCATACTGAAGACAACATTCCACAGGCGCTGCGGACTTTACTTATTCTGCTATTAACATCCAGATCCATTCCTCCACCGTACGATACAAAACTGCCTATAGATAGTTAAATTGTTTAACCTCCTCAATGGGCGTCTGTCTCAGAATAATCGGCTGATGTGCTGAGCGGCTAGTGTACATGATTTTGGTCTTGTTGCAATTGATGTTAAGACCAGCCATCTCTTCATTCACTTGCAGTGATTGGCACATCCCGTTCATCCCGCTGTTGGTACTTGCCAGGAAACAGATATCGTCGGTATAATCCAGGTAACTTAGCCTTAGGTCTCCATTGGATACCATGTCTCTCAGTTATACCTACGGTGGCAGTCAGTACATCATCTATCGCCAGTAAAAATAGGATTGGCGACAGAATATCCCCTTATCTTAAGATCACATATATATGTCACATATATAAGTGGCTCTGACGTAATTTTGACGTCACCGAATGATCTCAATAGCTACATGCCGGTACAAGATCTCTTTGTTCAATCTCTGTTGACGTCAGAGCCTCATATATATGTGGCGTGCTACATACCGTGTACTAGCACCATTACTCCCTGTAGCACTTCGAAAGAGTCGGAAAGCTGCCCATTATGTAGAACGAAGCATCATGCGGCGACTCCTTTATAACAGCAACAATCTTCTGGGGAATCCCTCTCCTATCTAAAGATTTCCAGATCCATTCGCTCTTGACTCGGTCAAAGGCCTTTTTAAAGTCTACGAACATAAGGTAGAGCGGTGCCGTCAACTTGACTGTTCGAGTATTATACGCAGGGTATTAATGTGATCTACACAGAATCGACCACTACGAAAGCCCGCTTGATGCCTCTTGAGGGTATTTTCGATCGTGTCCTTTGTCCGTTCGAAAATAATAGTTGCCATTATTTTCGGGAAAACAGACAAAAAGGTAATACCACGCCAGTATTGCATGATAATGGCCTTAAATGCTTGAATCGTATCCGGGTCAAATCGCTGCTCAGAGGCGGCCAATTGACATCGCCAAGACGGCTGATAACACGTTTTGGGAATTTGGTGCGCTAAAGATCGATTGTGGCATGGGCTGTGTGGCATGGCGCAAACATCCTGCATGAACCAGAGGTCGTCCAAATCCATGTCTTCAATTTCAGTAAAAAAAAAAGTCGATTAACATGCCTCTGTAACGCCCACCGCTGACCGAAACGTTGTTCCCAGCCTCATTTTTGAAGAGTGTTGTCCACTCCACAATCAGCACCAAACTATCACTGTCTGCGGATGAATTGTATGTGCGCATCGTACGACGACGGGGACCATGACCATGAGTGTTGTCCACTTGCATACCGCAGTCTGACGAACTTTTTGCACAAACTTGCGTACAGCAGTCGCGGTGGGTGCTTCATTTCGGCCAAAACTTCTTTTCAAAAAACGCTCTGTTTGGGCGACACAGCACTCACTTTGGAAATAAGTTTTCAATATTTCCCAACGGTTTTCAAGCATAAAGCGACCCATTTCTGACTTTCTGTCAAAATTTCGAGCGGGAAACAGCTGTCAAAATAACCTATGATTCAAAAAGAAACACCTAGATGGCCCACCCTGTATGTTACCTTGATCCTTCGACACTGCTATCCGATTGAAGTAAAACATACTTCTGATCTGGTGAGACTAAAAACGATTCAGCATTAAGTTGCCTCTGGGGAATGAGGAAAAGGAATCAATTTATAACTTAAATTCGCTTCCAACTATATAAACAAAAGCAAGTACTTACAAACGTTGAATTCGTCATAAGAACTCGAGTTGTATAATTGTCTAAATTTAGAATCGATAGACCACCAGTCGCATCACGATACACCAATTCGATATCTGAATATAAATTTAGTTCGTTTAATCTTGTATAGTCACGAGAACTGCAATTTGAATATATACCATTTATCCATGTGCCATTAAATTGTTTCCACTCCAAACTATTGCCAATCACATCGCTAAGAACCATTCGTCGTCCACGTATTCGTGTTCCCTCATCCTCTGATTAGTAAAAAATGCATTAATTGTTTACTATAGAATATTCAATAAACGTACCTGGTGATAAAAGAAATATTGAAAAAATAATAAGGCTGAATACAGCAGCTATCACTAAGAGCGCAATAAAAATGCCTCGCCAATTTCTTCGTTCTGGTGATATCGCAACCAGCTCCTGTAAAAAAATTAAACAAAATTGAAAATTATTATTATTTTTTTTTTAATTAAGTGTGGGGTAGAAAAGTATATAGGTCTCGGGTTTTTAATCAGAAAAATTACATTACGTTGTTATAGATATTATAAAGGAACAGTGGGATCGATGAATTTTGTATCTGGTGTTTTTGAGGTCACACCTCAAGGCGAAATTTTAATTTTTAATGTATGGTATGTATTTACTTTCAATATATATAATAGCTTTGCAAAATAATTCACTTCACTGCATCTTGTTTAACTGAGCGGATTTCCATCAAACTTTATTTCTGAATATACCTTAAAAGTTCACATCCTAAGGCGAAATCTGAATTTTTAATCAGCATTATGGTGAACAATATTCCTCCCGAAAAATATTAAATTATTGGCAATGAAGTTATCCATATTTTATTAATTATTTACACCAGAAAATATAGAGCACGGTTTGATATGCCCTAATTAAGAAAGACATATTATTCGATAAAAATAAAAAATAAATCTTAAAATTGTTGTGCAAAGATTGTCCGAGGAAAAAGAGTGATATTTATTTTTTTTTACTGGTTAAATGTGACAAATAATGAATGCAGTAACTATTTTGTGTAGGAATTTAGTTTCAATAGTTGGTTCTCTGGACCGAACGGTCCATGCATCTGTGGTTTGGATGAGGCGTCCCAACTAACAATTTAATACCCCGTTCACAATAAGGGCGTGATAACTAGACGAGAGCGAGGCGAGAATCGCTCTCGCCTCGTTCTCGCTTTAACCTCGTCCGGCAATTCACAATGAAACGTGGTACGTCGGCGAGTTTTTCTGACAACGAATAGAGGGACCACTGAAACTACAAAACCATATTGCCACTTCGATTTTTTTTACAAAACAGAGCAGCAATTTTATTGCTTTTTTAGCACTATTGCATGCAGTTTGAATATTCTAAAAACAACCAATTCGCAGTTCTTAGGGGCGTCGCTTATATAGCTATCAGTAAAATGTAACCGAAATTATGTTGTTTTTTTGGATCACTTAAACTTAATGACTGAACTCAATCTTAGTCTTAAAATGTTGCTTATGAATTTTAAAGTTATTTAAAAAAAAAATTAAGCAATTGTTGTCTAAGGTTGAAAACTCAACGGATAAAGCAAAACGTGTTTTTTGTTTCGTGAAACAGAGCACATTGTTTCTTATGAGGCAACACACACCAAAGCAAATGAAACAAAACACATGTTTTTGATTTTAAGTGTTTCGATGGTGGTTGTCGAAAATACATGCCATTAGAATTAAAATTTATATACAAGCATAACACACACCGAATGCAAAAGCAAAACATAAACACCAAAGCGAAACAGAAAAACATGCTTCGTTGCCGATAGTTAACTTGTTGTTTTTGCGAAGCAAAATTTACATGTCGTTGTTTTTAAAATGTAAATAAGATTTGCACAACTTCATTGTCTGAGTCCGGCCAACACTAAAAGCAAGTCGTAAATTCCACACCAAACGAAACAAGAAAACAAAACGTTTTGTTTTTCTACATTCTGTTTCGCTTGGTGTGTGTTCAAATAAAAAAAGATTTTTTTTCGAATAAAAAACGTGTTGTTTAATCTAGTCTACATTTTCTAGAAAATTAATTTATTAATTTTTTCGTAGGTACGTACAACTTTTTCTGTTGAACTTCTTAGTCAATTCCAGAACAGGTTCCAATGAATTCCTATGAAAAGCTTACAGTCTTATATCCTAATAAAATTTGCTCAAGAAAATTACCCCCAATAACCAGGAAATCAAGAAGAAACACACTCAAAACATATATATTTTCGGGGCAATGTTTGTTTAAAGAAATACGAAATTCCCCTTTTCACCGTCATTCATTATTATGGGAAAATAATTTCTAACATTATCGCTGACTTATTTAAAAATTTCTCAGAATAATCAAACCGTATCAAAATAATAACAAAAAAACGATAAAAGTGCCGCCCTGTTTGCTTGAGAAAATACAAGTGGCAACCTTAAGTACATTTCTATGAAAATGGCGACGCTTCCCACTCAGAGAGTAAATAATGTCATCGGTGTCTCGGGCGAGATTTTTCCAAATTTCCGAAATGGTCGCGAGACGAGGCAACGAGTCAGGCGCCATTGTGTATTGCTGCATGCATTTCCTTTGATTGGAAATTATTTGACAACTCGCGCTAGACTCGATCTCGCTCTCGTCTCGCTCTCTCGCTGTATTTTGAATTGGCCATAACTTGTACACTCATAAAAAAAACGGGATAAATTTAAGAATATCAGTGTAATTTCAAGCCTATTCATTGACGAAAGTATGGTAAACTCAGAAAATCGTATTCCAAGTGCAAAAATCTTATTTTGAGCAAGACCAAAAAATCTTCTTTCAGAATTTTAGTAAGCTTAAAAATCTTACTTCAATTCTGTTTCGGAATTATTTTGAGAATGTTCGTTCTTATTTTAAGAATACAAAGGCAACGTTTTGGACCATTGCCAACTTAAATTAAGCTCGAAAATTCTTAAAACAAGACCAAAAACATCTTAGCTTAAAAATCTTACTTCCTCTTTCGCGATTATTTTAGAGCCGGCGCACACTTGCGTTTTTTTACTGCGCAGGTCCGCGTTTGCGTGTTGTTGCGGGTGTTATTACCCGCAAAAATGACGCGCGGGCCCGGATCGTGTCTGCCCGCTTGCGTGCACCACCCAATTTAGGTGTGAGTACTGTAACACCCAAACGCAGACCCGCGTTATTTTAAAAACTAATATTACATTTAGATTTAAATACACTAATATGCAAAAATCAAGAATTATGGGTGAATAAAAAAGTCTAAAATCAAGCCTGATCGTACTAAATTTTGGCTTGCGATTTTTCTCTGAGTGTATAAGGTTATATTTTTTGCTTTTAATTTTTTTTCTTGAATTTTATAAGCTATAACTTCTAAAGTATTTTTCATAAGGCTTTTTTAGGGATGTCACACAGTTTTTAAGATATGCTTTCAGTATAGCATCGTTAAAGCATTTGGGAAGTGTCAAAAGTGTCACAGCTGCTGTATAGAAAGGGATGATATATGAGTTGAGTATGTACCTATTTATTTATTTTTATTATTTAAATTCTTTAAAATTCTTATTTAAATTCTGGAGTCCGCAGATCGATCTCGATCCATTGTACTATACCAAGAAGAAATAATTTTTTTAGATACCTAAAGTTATTGTAAGACCAAGTTTCGAACCTCTCCTCTGCATACATATTGGGATTGCCCTTGGTAATTTAGCCATTTGTGATGTGCTTTTTGTCAAAGGCTGAGGTATAACTCGCCGGATCCAGAGTCTTTCCAAAGAAACACAAACTTTGGAGAAGAGGTACAATTTATTCACGTTTTCTGCTTACTATACTTAATATTATCTTAACAATTACAATAACAATGGTAATAGATCGAGATTTCTGAAATGTACTCTTAACCATCATAACATTCTAATGGATATTTAAAAATAATGAATGAACATAATGTACTTTCCTGATTTAAAACGAATATCTGCAATAATCTATTAAATACGAGCTTGCAACTGAATAAATAATGATTATTAATTTATTTATAATAATTCATTCGAATATAAAGGATGTTTTTTGTATAGGTTTGGTTTTTTAAACTTTCAACACTGTTTCTACAGATTGTCAATTTGACTTTGACAGTTGAAAGTTTATTTGTGCCATTTTACGATGAATAGATTAACGCCAGAACAACGCGTTCAAACTGTGCAAACTTATTTTGAATACCATGGTTCGGTTCGCCAAACATAATAATTTTCCGATGAGGCCCATATTTCGTTAAATGGATATGTAAACAAGTAAAATTGCCGATTTTGGAGTGGAGAAAACCCAGAAGCCTTTGTTGAGACACGATGTTTCATATTAGCTATATGAAAAATATTTTAAATGGAACATACAATTTTTTTTTTGACAATTATTTTAATGTGAATATGTACTGGTCCCTGTTTGTGTTTATGTTATACTCAACCCTTACGGACAATCTATGATCGAAATAGAATTAGATACTTGATCTACACGCTTTCAAAAAATCAGTTTTTCATTCTGAACAAGTCTTCTACATTGATGTTTGTCAAAAATTAGTTTTTTTTTTAAGATCTCAGCTATTACAATAGGTAGGTATGTTTCTAGTCCTTTTATTTAAAGCTGGAGAGCAAACGGATCTCCAAAATAGTAGGTACCAAGTCGTCAGAGTAGGGCTTAAAGAACTCTTACAGAGAACGGGAATTCCATAAAAATATGGAAATATATTTTCAAAAGTAACGTTATTGGACTTTTTAGCGAAAAAAAAACTGGGTATTGTACACATGTTGTCCATGCCTACATAATAAATTTTCTTTCAAATCGTTAGTGCCCTTTTCGAAAAAAAAAATAAAAATTGTTTAGTTAAAAAAAAAAAAATTGTAAATGGGAAGTAATGTTTATATGAGGGCTATCATAAAAATAAAAATGCCTCCGAGCGGTAGGGCCACAAACTCTAAATACGAAGTTTGCAACTTCCAAACGTTTCGGCTGAAGGCCTACTGAGACAGACATACGGACGGACGGCCAGAATTGGGAGAGTCACTTTTTTGAGTACTCCGATTATCGTAATATTAGAATTGATTAAAATCTCGAGCTCGAAATTGTATACGAAAATAACATCGGATATGGAGCTTATTCTATAATATTAAAAAGTGTAAGTAGGAGGTACATATACTTTGGTACACCAGTCTTAATCCAACCGTACTAAACAGATGCTTAAATTAATATCAAAAACTGACTCAGTGGTTGGAGTGCTGGAGGACTGAGCGATCGGCTATGAGAAGAAGGCGTAGAGTCTTGATCATTATTTTGATCTGTTGTGTCCTCTAATCACAAATACTTGCATGTCTTTAGGCCGATTCGAGCCGATTCATTTGCAAGCGCATATCTAAAAGGGTCAAATAAACGTTAACCACCCATAATAGGTTGACAAGGCTAAAGGTATTGTCAAAAATGTTCATCAATAAAAATGTTCTCTGTCGCTGATGGTTCAAGTGTGAGATATATGTATGAGAAATATTTATTTCAAATGGATGGAAAAAATATAGTTTCAGAGCATTTTTTCGTTGATGAGCGTAGATTGCGGTCACAAGCAACATGAATTTGGTTGAATTTTTAGAAGACGAATTTGATGAATATTATGAGCATATTACACGGCCCCGTAGGAACAGATTAATTTGTACAAGACTAATTTATTTGAAACACTTGACGATGAAGATTTTAGAATTCGATTCTGGCTTACTAAAATGACTGTAATAAATATTCTTACATTAATAAAAAAAAACTTGAATTGACTATTAAGTAGAATATCAAATACGAGTTTATATAGAACTAGCTGTACCCGCCCAGCTTTGCCCGTGCACAGGAATTGTATTGCTTAGGTCTGACATAATAATGTTCTTTCGTAAAATGCGAAAAATGACAATAAATCTATTTTCTGGAATTATCTTTCTAAACCTGAAATGTACAGCAATACGAACAAGTAAAAGTGTTATCATCGGCCTGGCCGATGCTTTGATACCCTCCACTGTATGTAGGTACTGTACAGGTACACGCCTGTGTCTAATATTGTTTTTGTATGGGAGGTACCAGAACTACTTGACCGACATAGACAATTTTTAATACCAACCTGACAACGGTAAAAAGAAGTCCTCCCACAAAATTGTATTAATTTAAGTCGGTTCGTTTGGACGCTATGGTGTTTCCAACAGCTAGAGAGATAAATTGGTCGAATATTGACTTTGTATGGAAAGTAACGGAACTACTTTACCGACATGGACCATTTTTATTACAAACCTGACAATCGTAAAATTAAAATCTCTCACAAAATTTCAGTCGCCTTAGTCGATTCGTTTGGACTCTATCGTGATTTAAATAGATAGAGAGACACATGGGTCTAAGAGTGGTTTTGTATGGGAGGTACCAGAACTACTTGACCGACATAACCCATTTTCAATACCAACCTGACGACGGTAAAAAGAAGTCCTCCCACAAAATTTCATACACCTAGGTCAATTCGTTTGGACGCTATCGTGTTTTTAACAGACAGACAGACGGACATGGCTAAATCGATTCAGAATGTGATCCTGATTCAGAATATATATACTTTACAGGGTCTCCGGTGAATCCTTCTTGGCGTTACAAATGTAATGACAAAGTGAATATACCTTCCTGTGGAGGGTATAAAAAAGCAAAAAAAGAATCATGAAAATCGTAGAAGATGTTTTTTGTATGGGAGGCGTCACCCCCGTTTGTCCAATTTTAGCGTGGCGATATCGATAATGGATGTAATGTATTGGATATATAATATGCAGTATGCACCCGCTCTTCATCGCCCTCCCTCTCCTTGATCATGCTACTTGTTTGTAATGCTGTATTTCCTTTCCTTTGTTTCCCTCTTCCTATGGAATCCGAACAACTACCTAAGACTATACCCCATGCCATACTGCCGCATGCACCCCATCCCATACATCCCATCCCATACATACCTACATATACAACTGACCAGACCACTTCGAAAACAAAGTGTTGTTTTGTTTGTCCCGTCGCATCGCACGATCGTAAAAGTACAAACATCCATTTGTAGCAAGGTATATGTGTCTGTATATATTTTCACTTCAAAAAATAGATACGTCATATCAGAATGAAATTCCTACTGCGATGCGTCGCGATATGCGATAATGGATGTAATGTATTGGATACATAATGTGCACCCTCTGCATCGCCCTCCCTCTCCTTGATCTTGCTACTTGTTTATAATATTGCATTTCCTTTCCTTTGTTTCCCTCTTCCTATGGAATCCAAACAACTACCTACCCCAACCCTACACTGTTACCATACCACATATCGAATGAAATTCTGAAATGAAACCTGTTTTGTATTATACATCTCTTCTCTTATGAAGATTATTAATATACCCCATGCCATACTGCAGCACGCAAGACGCACCCCATCCCCATCCTGCATGCATCGGACATACGATCATAATATACATACCTACATATACAACTGACCATAGGCACTCACTGCGAAAACAAATCAACCCTTTTCGAATGTGTAGTATACGTATTGTTTTTGTTTGACGATCGCTAAAGTATAAACATCCATTTGTAGCAAGGTATATGTGTATGTATATATTTTCACTTCAGAAAATACATTTTGGCTAAAAACTGTTCCTAAGGACGTGGCTATAAACGACATAGCCTATAGCAGTCTTACAGTCTTAAGGAACATTTAAAAAAAGTTTCATCGAAATCTGTCCAGTAGTTTTTGAGTTTTTAGCTGACAAAGAAAAGTCCTACAGTTTTATTATATGTATAGACTAGCTGACGCGGCAAACGTTGTTCTGCCTAAAATAGTTATTTTAAATATTTCAAGTTCTAGTTTGATATTTTTTGTTCAATTATTTTTTTTTTAATAGAAAATGAAGGCGGATAACTTCACTGGTTCAGCGGCCATTCTGAGAACGCCGGCTATTGTTACCATTGTCTCTTCTTGGCGTCGTCGTAACAAATATCGAACTGTAAATTATCATCACTTTGTATAAATCGCACATAGATTTTTCACTATCAAAAATTTACCTTTGAAATAGTCAGTGAAGAAAGTTAACGAACGAAACAGATGCAATTGAAATTTGGAAATCAATTTGAGAAACAAAACAAATCGATTACTTTTACGTTTTTTTTTTCCTAACCCGTAGAGGAAAGTATCCAATTTGGTCGCGCCATGTCCCTATCCGAGCTATCCGAAAAAAAGTCATATGGGACCACAAAAGCAAATTTAAATATTCAATCAGAGCAGTTACTAACAGACGGTATTCAAAACTATGTATTTAGATAGGGAGATATATATTCTTGCTACCCATACGATCCTCCAATTCAGGGTAACTAAATTTACGGATGTAAACCCTATAGAGAGGTAGAAAATTCGTAGTCAAATTACAATCTACTTAAGTCTCCAGGCCTAAGCGAAATTAGGTAGAACGGGACGTTTTCCTATCTAATAAATAACTTGAAGGATGCCCTCGGGGGAGGTATCTTCACTTTCATAAACAAATGCAGACACGATTCTAGAATAAAATATGGCCTGATGGCACAAAAGATCATTAGATACTGTCGGGCTGTCACAGAGGACGAAATAAACAAAAAAATTAGATACGCATATGGAGTATTCCTCTAGGGAACTACAGAAAAATTCACATGTATTTACGATACCTGATTCTTTTCCAACCGTCCACCGTCAGTTATTTAAGGTAACAAAGTAAAATTTCTCAAGGATGAACCGAAGAATTATTAAGCACTAGGCCCATCCCAAATGGTCGCCCAGTTTAGATTCAATGGGTTTTAATTTGCCCCCCACTACTCGGTAATAAATCCCTACTTTTTAATTTAACCTTCACCTTCTTAATTAACTCCTTCTCTAGCAGAACAATTTCACACACATTATTCTCATGTAGGTACGTGTGCTTATGGGACGTCTTATGGTAGGTATAGAACATATCAAAGCTGAACAGCTCACTCATATTTTTAAAGGAGTGGCAGATGCGAGACATGTAGGTCATGATTTTTTATTTATTAATTTTTTTTTTCTGCTTTTCCTCAACCAAATTACATAGTAATTACTTTACTCAATAAGTAAAATGAAAGGCGTATATATTTTACGACCAGTTTTATTTTTAACTACAACACCTACCCGTCTTAATCATGGAGTTGTAAATGTGACTTGCTTTGTGATAATGATAAATCATATGACACAACACTAATGCCAGTCGTAAATTTGATGAGGATGTCAGAGCTGTCATGGTGGGAGCAAGTAAATAAATATTTATATCAAATCGATTCGTGAAAGTAACGCAAGCAGTTAGTACAAGTTTTTATTGGATATTGTGCCACCTTCCGCACTGCATACCCGAATCGATATAGAAAATGTCTAAAAACATTATGGTGTGTATTGGATACCCACACTACACCCCAAAAGAGAAAACCTTGGGCACAACATTACCCTGCCAAAGTTAGTCAATATAAAAACAACAACAATAACAAACCGTCATCTGGTGCTTACCTCGTCATTTGGCACCAAAGTAACTTTTTTCATTGGTGCATTTGCATTAACAACAACGGTTTCCCTCTTCAGTGACGATGGTATTTTTTTTACAGAAGAGCCCTTTTGCACTTCAACCATTTTCCCAATCGAATCCAGAAATTTACACCGTGAGAAGATAAGTCCTATGGGCCTTAGAAATCCTTCATAGCACTTTGCCCTATGCATATACAAATCAATTGCTTTTGACGTCGATTATGCGTGTATACCCTGGTTAAGTGTAAACTAATCAATGCTGCCAACTTTGGCCACAGATCGTATAGTACAGCACTTAAACTACGTAGTTACCGAAGGACTATATCGGTCCACCTACATCCGGATGGGAAGTGCAATTTAATGGAAAACAACAATGGTAACCATATGCTAATGAAATTCAGATGTGGTTTTCGAAAATTGATTTTTTATAGCTCGCCTGTACTCGTTGATAGGTATATCCACAAAATTGTTTTGTTATTTCACATTTTACACTTATTTGCGTTAATTTACGACAATTTTTTGTATATCACTGCGAAATAAGGTATACAACACAAACACACTGTGCGGGAGGATAATTAAGATGAAAATTATTCATGTGTGGTAAATGTTAAACAGAGCGCGGAAGCACATCGTGTCTGTCCGAAAAAGTATTTTCATTACAAAATATCTAATACAACTGAATGGGAATGGAAACAATTTGTGTATTTGAAAAAATAAACATTGGAGTGTATAGTTTCGAAAATGGAAATACGAAAGCTGCCGCCGTCACTACACGATTAGGCGAAAAAGTTTTGAAACATGTGGAAGGTGTTATCTGCGAATGTGCTTATGGACAGGTGGAACAAGGACGTTTGTTTTTGGAACATAAGGTGCTTTATGGTTGATGGGCTTTTAGCTTTTATTTTTCAAGTTTATGGATGGTTTGAGTATAAGGTAAATCTAATTGGCTTTATAATGAAAGTAAATTGTTTATTGCTCATTCTGATGAGCTTTGAGTATTGAAACTTTTTTCAGTTATAAATTTGAATTTATCTGCTCGAAAATCCTGAAGAATCTTAATATCTTAATCATGTTTATTGGGGGGTTGGTACGAAGTTAATCATATGAAGGTGATGGAACTTAATTTAAAATACAAAATAATGGACAATACATTGTGAGAAAAGTGTTGCTCCGAATACGTGGTTATTTTAAAACAAACTATTTGATAGTTTAAATCACTTATAACGGCGCGAGTTAAGGACACTTAACCATAGTTTAAATACTATTAAGACTTATCTCAATGTTGAATGAGTCACACAAAAGTAACGATAAGAAAAGATTCGTGACACGTGTCTAAGTAAAAAATGCTTAGTTAGCATTGCCATTTCACTGTGAATAGAGTTACGCCAGAACAACGTTTTCAAATTAATGAATTTTATTATCAAAAATAGTGCTCAAAAATATGTCACAAATCCATGGACATATTGCGAGGCGAATTTGGTGAGCAATTCATCTCACGTTTTGGACCTGTGAATTGGCCCCTAGATCGTTCGATTTGACGCCGCCGCTGGACTATTTTTAGTGGGGATATGTGAAGTCTCTCGTCTATACGGACAATTTAGCGACTATTGCCGCCTTGGAAGACAACATAGCTCGTGTTATTGGTGAGATACCAGTCGATATACTGGAAAAAGTATGCCAAAAATAGACATTCCGGATGGACCGCTTGGAGCGTAGACGCGGTCAACATTTACACGAAATAATCACCCCTATCGAGGTATATCGGTTCGGAACGAAATTTTCTCCGACATGTACGACATCGGAGAAATTCCATTCGAGGTATCAGTTCGGATTCATTTTCGGAAAAATTCTCCGATGACATCTAGCGCAGTTCGCCACATTGCGATATACCGCGTTGGGCAATTAACTTTTGACAGCTACACGGCAAATTTCTTACGAAGTTCTCTGACAACCAACTGCTGCGGAATATTTTACAATTATGGGAAAATGTCAAATGAAAACGGATATCTCGAACGCAATTTGAGCTCCGAAGAGATTTGACTTACGTTTCGGAAATTTTCGTTATTTTTTTATTTTATTTTAACAACGAAATGCGATATAGTTTTAGTTCAAACTTATTACCTATGTAATCATGTTCTCAATCCGTTGATGATTGAACCAAAAAATGACGATCCAAGAATCCAGACCAAGGCAAACTTCTCCAAATAGCAAATATTTTTTATCGTGCATTTCTTCTACCACGAGAATTTGTTGAATTTGTTAACATTCATAAATAATAAGGCAAATAGTAGAAAAGTAGTTTCCTTGCATATTTTTGTTTGTTTTAGTTCATTTACAACAAATGATTGTGCTACATATGTATGTACAGTGGATTCCGCTTTATTGGGACACCGGATAATCGGGACATCCGCTTAACTGGGACAAATGCTAAAGAACGGAAACGAATGCATGTTTTAGACCGAAATTGATTCGCTTATTGTGGACAGCAGCCGCTTATTCGGGACATATTCATCACATATCTTAAAACACATTTTGACATAAAAAATATCGCCACATTGCTTGTATGTCTGTCAACGAAGACATGAAAGCAAATTCACGCAATGTATGAGCGACCCACTTAATGGATGAATGAATTTAACACAACTTCAAATCTACCTGGTGAACGAATTTGAGTGCAGTTTTTTTTGCAAAAGGTTCAGAAATATTGAAAGTAGTTAAGACTGCCATTATAAATTCAAATTTATTAATATAATAAAAATAAGTAAAAGTTTTATCATTGGCCTGGCCGAGGCTTTGATAGCCTCCATTATATGTACTGTATACAGGTACTCACATGTGTCTAAAGGTGCTAGTACATGGCATGTAGCAAGCCACTTACGTATGTAGCACCGACGTCATTTTGACGTCACCGAACGATCTCATTGACGTCAGAGCTACATACGTATGTGGCTTGCTACATGCCGTGTACTATCACCTTAATATTGGTTTTGAATGGGAGGTACCAGAACTACTTGACCGACATAGCCCATTTTCAATACCAACCTGACGACGGTAAAAATGAGTTCTCTCACAAATGCCCCTATTATGTAAGACAACTCAACTTTCACACAGCCCAAACTAACTAGCAACTTATAGACAACCACTACCATCTTTGTTGTGTTTTGACAGACAACTTTTCTATCAAGGTTGTGTATTACAATACGGACAATACCGAATTTTGAATTAAATAAAACCAAGAGACAACTCAACTCAACTCAACTGTAGTTATACAATAGGGGCAAAAATTTCATTCGCCTAGGTCAATTCGTTTGGACTATCGTGCTTTCAAAGACAGTCAGACGGACAGACAGACAGGCAAACAGGCAGACGTACAGACAGACAGACAGACGGACAAAAAGACAGACAGAAATGGTTGCTTCAGAATGCGATCCGGATTCAGAATATACATACTTTATGAGGTCTCCGGTGAATTCTTCTTGGCGTTATCATTATGAATGTAATGACAAAGTGAGTATATACCTTCCTGTGGAGGGTATAAAAAAAGACACCATATTGACATACCACCTATCAACAAATAGCCCAAACAGCCAAAAAAGTTGACTTCGCCATATGATAGGATGCTTTTCTTAGATCACATGCTATGCGTGTTTTCGTTTTTCCCGTGAAATAATTTCACACAACCGAAGCATCATAATATGCTTCCCACTTTCCTTATAATCATAACATAACCTTACCTAACCTAACTAACCCTCTAGGGAATATTTAAAATCAACGATGTTTACATGCATGTCATCCTTGTATCTCAACTGCTTATAAATCTCATAAATATTCATCCAGTTATTTAAATTTTGATGTGCGTTGGTTTGATTTTCTTGATACATTTTGTTAGTGCAGTGGTAAAGTATATGTTTTTTGGCTTATAACCTGGTACTTATAGATGTATTTAAATGCTCAGCAAAGTATAGGTACGTTAGCTTAAGTAATGTGTATATAGCCAAAGCAAAGACTTTTTGGAATACCTTACATCGAAGGCCGATGTATGTATACCTACAAATAAGCAGAGTGGTGTATCGGTATCTAAATGCAAAAAAAAACCCTCAGCCATCCACTTATCCCAACCCCATATATAATTCTAACCAAATTCCTCCACAACCCTGGATTTCATGTGCAAAATGATTTTCTTTTCGTTTCATCTTAGTTAATTGCCATTATCAAGCGCATGTTATATGAATCTTTACCCAAGGGCAAGTACATACTTGATTACACACAATTTGCCAAAAACTCCATGCCCTTGGCCTATGTGCTTTTTCTTTTTTCTCATACATTATATACATTTTCGTACACTCCAATCCAAGCATTTGATGAGAGCCTACTTTTCTGTTATGCGCAAATTAAAGGTAAATTAAATAAACTGTTTTCATGCATCTTTAAGTTGTCGATGGTTGGATTCTGCAAGCCAAATATTCATTAATTTTCTATGGCCCGCTTATCCATTAAATGGGTCGCGGGTGTAGGCCGCTCAAGTGGAACCTCCGCAGCTCTCGATTCTCCGCCATTGACTCTAAATCATCAAGGGCAATTCCCATAGGAATATAGGAATTCATCCTGGGACTACCTAGAGGACGCCTGCCGGACGGTGCGAATTTCATATACCTAGCACCTCTTTGGATCTTGGTTGGGGACATGTGTTTAACATGACCAAACCACCGAAGGATGGACCTCTCCGTCCAGAGAAGTAGCTGCTCGACATTCAGTTCCTCACGTATTCTGGTATTTCTAATGCGATCTCTACGGGAAACACCAGCAATACAACGGAGGAATCTAATTTCTGCAGCTTGTATCCGCGATCTTATTCTTTCGGTCATTACCCAAACCTCGTGACCATAGGTAAGAGTTGGAACAAACACCGCATTAAAGACTGACAACTTAGCTTTGATACCAAGTTCAGTCCTCCTAATAACAGAATGACCAAGCTGTCTCAAAATTGATCCAGCCTGACCAATCCTACAGGAAAACTCAGCATTACTCCTTCCATCACTCGCGAATAAGACCCCGAGATATACTTAAACTTCTCCACATGATTCAATAGGACTCCACTAACCTGCAGAGTGCATTGAACAGGCGTTCTGGAGATGACCATCGCTTCAGATTTGTCACGTTTATCTTCATATCAGTTTCAACACAAACGGCTACAAACAGTCTGTGAGAGGATCCAAGGATGACCAAGTCATGCAGCGAAGAGCAAATGACTTATCCTCAGATCTCCCAATTCGAAACGAAACGTTCTTCGCCAAAACTGTGCTGTAACATCCAGTCCATATAAGTAATGAAAAGGAGAGGAGATAAGACGCACCCCTGGCGAAGTCCAAAGCCAACGGTGAAAGGTACTGATTTAACGCCGTTTACCCGAACACTTACAGTTTGTGTAGGGAGATTGAATGGCTCCCAAGAGAGAACCGTCAATTCCATACTCCTGTAATACACTCCACAGATTACCTCGAGGGACTCGGTCGTATGCTTTCTCCAAATCTACGAAGCATGCGTAAACAGGTGTAGCTTACTCCCAGATCTGTGATCACGGTCTAATATCTCGCCGAAATCCTTCTAAGATTGTTCTTTTGTTACTTTAAAAGCCAATTTGCAAGTTATTCGCGTCTCAATGTACCGGTTTCGAGAAGGTGAGCCAAATATATTAGCCGTTTTTTATTATCAGCTATGATCCATATAGATCATCGATTTACATGCACTTACAACAACAACATGTGATCCTGCTTTTCATCGAGATCACGAAATATGATCTGAAAATTAATTCAACTATTTCTCGTTGTTGTTTCGTGGCGTTGTTTATTTCATTCACTAAAGGTTGGTGTCCCTGTAAATTATAGCCACACAGTAATGTTGCCAGACCAAAATGTGAACCACAATTAACAACACAAAAAATCAATTAGCATTTTTTCAAATTCGAATAAGTTACTACTCCGACTTTCGAGATGTTTTGTTTCGCTATATAGCACAGAAATATAAATGGAAATATTAGCAGTACAATACGGTTAATTATAATGCATATTTGAACTTAACATTTGAACATACTTTCCCCAAAAAAATATTCAATGCTAAATGTATGCAGATTTGTATCCATATGGTAACACCCCGACACAACAAGCGAAATGTCAAACTCAAATATGAGCAAGTGCAATGGAGAAATCATCGCATTGTGACGTCACATTGTACCGTGTGGCTGCAAGATGGCTGGTGGCAATACGAAATTTGTCATAATTGTTATTGGATTTTATATGTTTGTTGCCACAACTCAATCAATGATCCAGTTTGTTTTATTTTCATGATCTGATCCGGATCAGATCACGCTGATAATAAAAAACGGCTATTATAATCTATTTCTATTCGACTGCTGCTTTACTTAGTTACTTACTTAGATGACGCTATAGTCCGGGGTGGACCTCGGCCTTAACGAAAAAGCCTCTCCAGTTAGCCCGATCTTTGGATAACCGCCTCCAGTTGCGCACTCCAAGTTGGTTGAGGTCGCCTTGCACTTGTGCGCGCCACCTAAGGCGAGGTCTTTACTCTCTACTGCATTTTCCCTCCGGGTTGGAATCGAAGACTCTTCGGGCCGGAGCGTTGGCGTCCATTCGCTTTACATGTCCTTCCTAGTCCGCTTAGTCGAGTGATATGTACTTTTCTGACCCTGTCGATATCGCTGTACAGCTCGTCGAGTTGGTTGTTAAATCTCCTCCTCCAAAGTCCGTCAACGCAAACGGAACCGAAAATCACTCGAAGAATTTTGCGTTCGAAACGACCAAGAAGATCTTCATCCGGCTTTGTTGCCGTCCATGCTTCTGCGCCATAGAGCAGGACTGTGATGATGAGGGTCTTATATAGAGTCTTCTTAGTGTTTCTTTCCTTACTAGTCAGTTGCCTTCTTAGGCCAAAAGAACAGCGGTTGGCTCTCTTCGTTTGATTTCTGATGTGGTGTCATTATTAACTGCTGCTTTCATCATTATTTAAAAAAAAAAAACACAATTTGCATTTTGTAGGGCATCATATTCATAAGCCAAAGCCACTTAATTCAAATATTGCAAAGGGCTTTCGAAATAACAATGTTTGTTGTTTCACATTTAATTGCCGGCACTCAATAAATTCATCACAACATAATAGGAAATCCGCAAAGGACTTGCAATAAGTCCTCGCCATTTAAATAATAATATTTTCGATATTTTTCAACAAAGGGACTTCTCTTAAAGTGATTACATCTCGAGTGTAGTCATAAAAGTGATTCGCCTGAATTCCAATTTAAAAGGGATGATTGAATATTGAATCGCTGCTATCGAGTTCCATAGTATCTCCACCTAGAAAGACTAACAGATATGATTGATTTGAAACAGTATCAAAACGAAAAATAAACACCTCTGTAGGTGGTGATAAACGTCCCAACTTGGGCTTCCTCTTCGCATTTAAGTCCAATCAAACAGAGTGTTATGGATACTTGAATGAAATTGCGATTTTACTTGGTTCAAATTTTGACAGGACAGACTTGCAATTGTGCAAATTGTCTGCAAAGTCAAGTGCACAAAGCAGAGAGCAAGATTCCAGAAAATGATGAAAAAACTTGCCACACAAATGAAAATAGAATTTTAATTGGAACAGGACACAAACGATAACAAGCACTTTAATATAAACATTGAATTGTGAAAAAGGCTCTGCTGAATAAGCACCAAAGCGGAGAGCACATCAAAGACGGAAGCCACAAGAAAATAATTAAAAAATAGCAAAGAACCCCTAGAATAGTATTCCAAGGCAAAGACAAAATTCCAAAAGAAAGGCAACTGGTAAATCGAAAATGTCACCCTAACGTTACGGCGACCTTGACATTCGAGAAAGGATAAGCCATACCAAATATTATTATTACATATTCGGAAGTTTTGTGTGCAGAAAAGATACCATCAAACATTTTTGTAGCAATCATAGATACAGTCAGACATTGTTTCACGCTCAATATCTCTTGTCTAAAGTTGGTCATAATTGCAATCATATACAATAATCTGGCAAGCAATGAAAATCCCTCTGTCACAATCTGATGTTCTTTGGATTTGGAAAAGCTTTGAAAAGCATGAATTGTGTTGAAAGCAATTAAAGAAATAGGGTTGACCCAGAAAACGACTTCACACCATTTTGTACGATAAAAATACGGATCTGTGCAGATACTAGACAATGAAAACATTAGTAAATCGTCAACTACAAGTGAGTTTTGTCGGTAGTTAGCTGTTGTTGCAGTTCTTGGCATTATTTAAATTGACATTTGAACTCAAATATAGATGATAGGGGTTGCATAATATGCATTCAGATTGTATGGAGCATCTGCAAGTTGAAGCTTTTGTTTTGTTTGCGTGTCGAAGTTTTGCAAAGGTGTGCAGAAGCCGGTAGCTGAGAGCGATAGTTCGACAATGTATAGTCGAATTTTCTCATTGATGGTATAAAACGATTTTTGAACAGATTGCCAATACAAATAAGCAAAGTCATATTTCCACTATTTTTAAAAACACGCACAATATTAAAACAAGTAAAAGTGTTATCATCGGCCTGGCCGATGCTTTGATACCCTCCACTGCATAAAAGTCATGCAAAATGTTTGCCATGACACATGGGTCTAATAGTGGTTTTGTATGGGAGGTACCAGAACTACATGACTGACAATACCAATACCAACCTGACGACGGTAAAAAGAAGTGCTCTCACAAAATTTCATTCACCTAGGGTGATTCGTTTGGACGCTATCGTGTTTTCAACAGACAGACAGACGGACAGACAGACAGACGGACATGGCTAAATCGATTCAGAATGTGATCCTGATTCAGAATATTTATACTTTATAGGGTCTCCGGTGAATCCTTCTTGGCGTTACAAATGTAATGACAAAGTGAATATACCTTTCTGTGGAGGGTATAAAAATGTTTCCTATCATGGAATATCTTTTTATAGGAAGGTACCTTATGATTTAGGTAGATAGAAGACACGCGCAAAGGCTCGGTCTGCCATACAATAACTTCTGCAGAAGCTGCAGAGATGAATAGGAGGACGAGTCCGTCACTCACTTTCTTTGCAGTTGTCCTGCCCTGTTCAATCTAAGAAAGGCCCACTTACGGAACTATTTTCTCAATGATCTAGGTAATACCAATACCAGCGCCGCTAAAATTCCTAGCTTTATAACCGGCAGCAAATGGTTTACATGAGTAGGCAGCAAAGAAAAAGCTCCCCAAATCCCAGTGGTATGGACAATATGCCGAATAAGGACCTAAGTGTTTCTCTCATCGAGAGCCACTTTAACCTAACCTAACCTAGGTAGGTAGAAACCCAGCACACTCACAGCGACTCCAAGCGAGAGTCAGATTATGAAATTGTGTGGGTTTCCCTAAATTCACGTAAAAAGTATCTATCTAATTTTGATAGAAAACACAGATTTTTAATTAAAAATTGGAAATTTGTTACTGGGTACACATTATAGGGCTAATAGCCTCCACGGCTTTGTTGGCACAAAAGCACTATTTCGTCAACATTTTCCATGATCGTCTTGCAGAAATTGGGCTGTTAAATGGCGAAGATGACACAAATTCCGCTGTCAGGCCCGGTAAGTCTGCAACCGGACTTAATATTCACACTACATCAGATCCTGGGAGAAAACTCAAGAAGTCCAAATCGATAGCCACCTTAGGTAGATCGGGAAATTGTCTACCTCGGCTCCGCTATTAACTCTGAAAATGACATCACATCAGAAATCAAGCGAAGAATAACACTTGCCAACCGCTGTTCAACCACATTTAACTTTCACTCGAAATGAAATCGAAATCGATCGGAAATGAATTTTTGTGTTCTACATTTCACTTATTCGATTTCGATTTCAAAATTTTCGGATTTGAGGCGAAGTCAAATTGTTGTGTTCCACAAATCGATTTTGACGATTTCCAAGTGATTTCAAATCGATCTTGGACATTGAAATAGTGGAAACGAAAATACGCGATCAAAAATGTAAGTAAAAAATTCAATTTTAAACAAACTTGGTAAGCTTATTTCACAAAAAATATATTTAAAACAGGGGTAAACATAAAAATACTGCGAAGGAAGGAATATTTATTTATTTTATGGAGCGGCGCATAAAGATCTCGCAATTGGTTTTATGAAGGGTGATCGAGTTGTAGCGGAAGATTTGTGGGAAAATTGAAAAAAAAATGAGCTAAACTGTCATGGTCCACCAACGAAAAAGGTAAAAAATAGATCACTGATAGGTATATCTCTCAGCTTTCGTCCTTTTATTTTTCCTGTATATATTTATTCCTCTCAGTCTGCAATGCCGCATCCGTTTATAATTAGGTAGGGGTATTGTGAATAAATTCCGATGGACATATTTGCCTTGTCAGTAATGTAAATGAATTGGGAAACATGCCGGGGGAAGTATAATTCGCGATAGGGGTGAATAAAACTTATCTTTTAAGACACACGAACAACAACATTTTATTAATGTAAGAACACTTCACTTCTACTCCAATGAGTAGATGATTTGAATGCAAAATGTATTTGGCGCCGCAGGCATACAGACGCAGAGTCGTGTCTGGTCGGGGATGAAATTCTGAAAACTCGATCAGTCGTGTTCTGTGTTTGCTTGTGAGTGGTGCTAGTGCAGTATTTGTTTTAAAATAAAATGGAAAGTAAAAGGGTGAATAAGGTGAGTTGTTTACACTCACTAAGTATAGTTCATTAGTAGAAAGTAGTCTGTAGCATTTGTGCATTTTATTTAGTGTTTATTTAGTGCCGTTGATCATGTATCAACATTGTTTTTCTTGAATGCGTTTGAAGGCTGATAAAGTCTTCGGCATGGTTTTTGTGAACGTATGTGTGTATTGCGTTTCACATGGATCTGTGTGTTCAACGAGCCAGTTGTGTGTTGCGACTTGTTTGGTTCCACCGTTCATGCCGGTTCCCCTTGGGACGAGAGGTTCTTTGGTGTGTGTGGCGGGGCGAGTGTGTGTAAACAAAGTGCGCTGGTTCCACTGGTCTCTTTACGAATACAAATGCGATCATTATTGGATTGCAACTTTTTCTTATGTTGCTATACTTCGTGCAAAGGACGTGTGTTGGTAGATTTGTCGGTTCCCCTTAGAACGAGAGGTTCTTTTGTGTGTGTGGCAATTGCCTGGTTACTCCTGCGCACACGTGAACTCATAACATGAGTTTGTATCGTCAGGCATACCGGTTCCCTGAACACCAGGTGTTCGGCGTGTGTGGTATTGCTTTGCAATGTTATCTCAGGCAGGATATATCTAATGTAGTGTAAATAGTTCTTGTAGATATTTGAGTAGAGTATGCGATTATTATTGGTTTACGACTTTTTATGTTGCTATAGGTGCTTCGTGCAAAGGACGCGTGTTGGTAAATTTGTCGGTTCCCCTTAGAACGAGAGGTTCTTTGGTGTGTGTGGCATTGCCTGGTTCCTCCTGCGCACAAGTGATCTAATTAGACAAGTGTTATCGGCAGGCATACCGGTTCCCTGAATATTGTGTTCGGCGTGTGTGGTATTGCTGTTCATGGTTGGTGCAAAGGACGTGTGTTGGTAAATTTGCCGGTTCCCCTTAGAACGAGAGGTTCTTTGGTGTGTGTGGTAATTGCCTGGTTCCTCCTGCGCACACGTGAACTCATAACATGAGTGTGTATCGGCAGGCATGCCTACCGGTTTCCTGAACACCAAATGTGTTCGGCGTGTGTGGTATTGTCTCGCATAAGATATCTGTACTGTACGTACTGTAGTTTAAGTATTTCGTGTAGATGCTGAGTACAGTAGTGGTATATACTTGAGTAGATACCGATGTTTATTTGAATTGTACTTACAGGGAATTTTTATTGTTCTCATTACAGAATCGGAGATGCCTGATGTTAATGCTTTGCAAAAAAAAAAAAAAAAAAAAAAAAATAATAATAATAATAAGTATGTATTAATGTTTTTCCTGTTCTTTCTTACATTAACAAACAATTTTCCAAAATAAAAACACTTTTACGATGTCCCAAATGACAGATGTCGGCTGTCTGCAATTTTACGAAAAGTGATTTCGAAAAAATTTCGGAGTTACCGAATCGCTCGAAATGCAGAAGGCATAGCGACATATCTCCGTCCAGTACATTTTTCGAGCGGAATTATGTCGCTTTTTTCTGGCGGAGTTATGTCATTTTGAAAACGTCATATCTCCAAATGTTAATCATTTATATTAAACATAATGAATAAGGTAGGTAATTATTTTTTTATTTGTTTAATTTCTGAATAAGTCCATACCAAAAACTGTCAGATAGGCGTCTGTAAGAAAGTTTGGTGTATTTAAGTGGGTGGCTCGCTTCGCTCGCTAACAGGATTTTAACCCTTTTTTTCGCAGGGTTTAGCCACTCACGCCACTTCGTCGCTCCGCTAAGGGTATGTCAACAACTGTCTGGCAGGCGCCTGGAGCTAAAGTTTAATTATATTTACTCAGGGGTATTTAGCAATATGTATAATATTTTTAGTCAATAAAAATACATGCACTTTTCTGTGTTTTGAAAACGTCATATCTCCGCCAAACTAAGAACGACATATCTCCGCGCGGAGATATGTCGTTTTAAAACGTCGTTCTTAGTTTGGCGGAGATATGACGTTTTCAAAACAACATATCTCAGCGCGGGAGATATTTCGCTTGAAAACGACATAACTTCGCGCGGAGATATGTCGTTCTTAGTTCGACGGAGATATGTCGCGCGGACTTATGTCGCTACCCCATGCAGAACACTGAAAACGAATTCACTCGATTTGCAATTTCGATTTCGATTTCATTTCACCCGATTTCTGGAACCTAGCTGTATATCCTGCTTTATGGCGCAGAATCATGGATGTTATCAAAGTCGGATGAAGATCTACTTGGTCACTTTGAAAGAAAAATTCTTCGAGTGATTTTCGTTCCCGTTTGCGTTGACGGGCTTTGAAGGAAGAGATTTAACAGCAAACTCTACGAGCTGTATAGCGACACCGACCTGGTCAGAAAAGCACGCATCATTCATCTAAGATGGCAGGGACATATAGAGCGAATGGACATCAACTCTGCAGCCCGTAAAGTTTTAGATTCCAACCCGGAGGGACAACGCAGTAGAGGAAGACCTCGCCTGGATGAAGGCTTGGGTGGACGTGGACTTCAAGACACCATAAAGAAAAAAAAGTCAAAGGGAGCTGCTCATGTCTACTATAGTAACATCTAAATAACATCTAAATAACGACGTGCCTTACTTTTCGTATTAGTTTCCCTTAGAACAAGTAATAATTATCTACTTTTTTTCTATTTTATTTCTTATAGATTGTGAATCCCGCTGTTATCTATATGTACATAAAATAAAACTGTAGGAATTTTCTTTTTCAGCTACGAACTCGTAAACTACTGGACAAATTTCGATGAAACTTTTTTTAAAATGTTCCTTAAGACTGTGAGACTGCTATAGGCTATGTCGTTTATAGCCACGTCCTTAGGAACAGTTTTTAGCCAAAATGTATTTTCTGAAGTGAAAATATATTCATACACATATACCTTGCTACAAATGGATGTTTATACTTTTGCGATCAAACAAAAACAATACGTATGCTACACATTCGAAAAGGGTTGATTTGTTTTCGCAGTGAGTGCTATGTTCAGTTGTATATGTAGGTAGGTATGTATATTATGATCGTATGTCCGATGCAGGATGGCCGATGGGGTATGGGGATGGGGTGAGTCGTGCGTGCTGCAGTATGGCATGAGGTATCGTATATTATTAATCTTCATAAGAGAAGAGACGTATAATACAAAACAGGTTTCATTTCAGAATTTCATTCGATATGTGGTATGGTAACAGTGTAGGGTTGGGGTAGGTAGTTGTTTTGATACCATAGGAAGAGGGAAACAAAGGAAATGAAATGCAATGTTATAAACAAGTAGCATAATCAAGGAGAGGGAGGGCGATGCAGAGGGTGCAGATATCGTGCAGATATCGCCACGCAACGCAGTATGAATTTCATTCTGATATGACGTAATAAGGTAGGGTTGGGGTAGTTGTTTGGATTCCATAGGAAGAGGGAAACAAAGGAAAGGAAATACAGCATTACAAACAATTGGACAAACGGGGTTGACGCCTCGCATACAAAAAACATTTTCTTTGATTTTCATGATTCTTTTTTTTGTTTTTTTTTTTCGTATTGCTGTATATTTCAGGTTTAGGCAGAAAGAAAATTCCAGAAAATAGATTTATTCTCATTTTTCGCATTTTACGAAAGAACATTAGATATTATCTAAGAATTAAGCAATACAATTCCTGTGCACGGCCAAAGCTGGGCGGGTACAGCTAGTCATTAATAACTCACTAGCTTTTAGTAGCTTAGAAATTTTGCTCAACAGTTTTTTCTTTTTTTATACGAAAGTTTTTTTTTTGCCAACTGCACTAGGTAGTTAGGTTAGGTTAGGTTAGGTTAGGTTTACGTGTTGGCCGAGCAGAGTGAACACTACTGTAGCACACTTAGGTCCTTGTGGACCCATTGTGATGCCCTTTTATGAGGGTTAACCGTTGGTGTTAGAGGTGGTTAGACTCTTATTCCTCCTTGTTGTGATTACCCGACGCTGTCCAGCCATACTGATATCCTCAAAAACCTATAAAGATCAGAAAGTTGGACACCGGAAAGTTCTTGTATTGTAAGTCATGGAAATATGTAGTAACTTCCAATTGTTTTGTTCCTCAAGTGACAGAAACTCGGGCAGTGGCAGAGGATTTCAGGTGTGTCCAATATTTAATTATTTACTAGTTCGTCGAATAAAATATCCAGCACATAGATTCACAAAATATTTAGGTCGCCATTTCCGCAAAGAATCAATGCAATCGTGGATATATAATATACTCGTATTAGTCATGTATACAAATATTGGGCTATTCAGCAGAATTATAATTTTTTTTAGAAATATTTCTTGATTTGTTAAAAGCCTTGTCAATCTCTTCATTTACCCATTTAACTATTCTCTACAGAAAGAATTGTTCTTTGATATTCAAACAATTTCTTGTTCACTTTTCCATTGAATTAAATTGGGATTTATTATACCTATAACTATACATTTCTGCTTCTTCATCAAAAGAAAGCTAAATGCCTTGAGCAATATTTCAAAAAGACGTCACAACTTCAAATTGCCGTCATACAGTCAACATTGTATAATATGTATGTACGTGACTGTGAGAGTGATGAAGTGTTTTCCATTTGTATGAAAGTGGAGAATACATTTTGAAAAGGGAAACTATTTTTTGATTTAACTCAATTGTTCAGAGGGAATGCAAACAAATTCGGATTCACTACGTAAAATGCCTGAGGAGCCACTTTACCTCTGCATTACATTTTGAAGCTATTTCGGAATCCTGTGTAAAGGAAAGGGTCATTAGCCGAGTAATAATATATTCGATACTGTGAACTATTATGTTTTAAAAGTAATATCGTTCAAATGACATCAACGGCTTTGCTTGAGGCGGTGGTCATCCGAGAGGTCTAATTTTTAAAGACTCTGGCACTTTATAATGTTGCCGACTTATTGGTATAGATCAGAGATATACCGTAACCGCAAAGCAAAAGATTTAGGTTGATCAAATCGCACAATGATTGGTCACATTGGCTCTGCTCCATCAGCCAATAAAATTTGGCTTGAAAACGTCTTGACCGATTTGACATATTTATTTTTCAAATGTTGGCAAAAATTTAAGGAAGGCTTTTACAGAGAAAAACATTAGAAAAGTTGCCCGGGTAATCGAAAAAAGGGCGTGGAACCTCCCATGTACAAAATGAATTTCAAAACTTATATCTCGAAAAACCACGAAAGGATTGAGCTCATATTTTTAGACAATCTTAGGTATTTTCCCGCAAGTTTTCCTGCGAAGATTGGACCAAATTCAACAAACATTGCTATTTTTCGACCATCATGTGAAAAGCGTTTATAAAATCCTTATATACAAGAATAAGTTAGTATATGTATCTAGGCAATAGAATTCGTAGGCACGAGCAAAGCCGATCGGTTACAGCTAGTAAGTTATATAATCACGATTTATACACGAGAACAATCCTTATGAAACTCTGCAGACGCCAATATACCCAAAAATTTGTTGGCCCGCTGTGAAGTCGAGCGACATCATCGGACAGTTATCATTACCGGATGCAGGATGATCAATACGACCCTAAATGCCTATCGGCGGCACCACCTCATCAGGTGTCGGATTTGATTCAAAATTCTAGCCCTGGACCCACCTTAAAGCCTTATGCTTCTACTTTAAATATTAACTTTAAATCCAGACTAGAACTTAAACTTAAACAACTTATAAGTTCCATAAAATTCACTTGACTTTTATTTTAATTGACAAGACAAACTTTCCGCAATGTCAACATTATGTTGCGCACGAAACAAAAATTCCATAAAAATACATCTCTCTGGGCTAAATGAAATCGTGCAAGGATATGTGGCATTTTCATCCGTTTGCAATTCTTGCTGCAGCTGACAGCTTTGATTGCTGCTGCATTATACCTCCTGGGGATCATTGCTTTTAGACAAATACTTTGTTTTTATTTATTTCATTATTTTCTGTTGCCAACACTTGATTGCTTATAGAAACTATTTTGTATATAAAAGGATTTCCGCCATTCTCCTTATAGTATGGATATTTTCTCCGATTATACACTCTTCCGACCATGACCTACTTTCGTTAAAGTGTTAATGAATTTCATTTTGCTTTCTAGGAAAGCAAATACAAAGACAGCTTCACCAGATGCGTGTTACATTTCTTGTATCAAATATCCTTTAAGTATGACTGACATAGCCCGTATGGAACACTAGATAGCAATTGAGGTAATTGTCTATAAAACTCTCGATGGTGTACGTTTTGTACGTGAGATATTCACTGACATTTTATCTGAAAATTTAGTCGCATGGCAAGTAGTCAAATCTTCATGGATAAAAGACCTATGGAATGTATTTGACTGACTTTGTACCGATTGTGTCCAAACTGGGCGATACTAATTACTATTTGTGGCACGAGTTTAAATTCCGTTGGAATGATACACAACTTTCCTTAACCCATTAAGTACCCATTGAAAATTTAGAACTTTTGTAAAAGTCTACTTTTTTGACTTTTTTCTTCGGTCCAAAAAAAAATGTTTTGATGCAAAAAGTTTCTTCAAACAATAATTCTATAGGCATGTTTTTTTGAAACCTCGCCAGCCAGCCGTTCATTTGGACAATTATTGCCAGCACAATAGCCAGCAAGATGAAGCCTGCCGAATGAATTAAGGCAATAAGCCTAAAAGCATACCAGCATTTCGTATAAAATTATGCATTTGGTTGAAATATTTGATAAATTCTAACATTTTTCTCTGAAATGTTGTGTGCATGAGATAAGAACGCCAATGATTTAAGCAAATTGTACGGAAATTCTAAGCCACTTGTTGCTTTCAGCGCCACCTGTTTGTTCATTGTGAAATGCATTTACCAATTTCTGAATTATTTTGTAGTCTTATGTGTTTCTGTCGGCTTCGAAGTGTGGTGTTCATTTACTTGGCAGCACTGGGAGCATTCACTTTGACATAACACAGCTTTTTTTGACAGTATGTATCTCTGGCACTATAGAGCAACTAATTTATACGTATAATTTTAATTAGATTATTTAGAGTTATTTTTATTTCTTAAATTTTAGCCCTATTGAAAGTT